>OY728133.1:999174506-1004174506 GCA_963277665.1 Viscum album
CATTTTAAGTATCACCCGAAAAAACTCAGCCTAAAAAATCATATTTTATGAATAATTCATAGAAGTTATAATCACGTCTGATGGTTACATATCATAAAAACTATAAAGTCATAATATTTCATTACTTAATTTATCCCATGAAACCAATGGGGTATAATTATTTATTACACACACATTTTATTTTAAAACCATCTTGAAACATTTTCACAATGTTTTTCATTGTAAGTATCACATTAAATTTCAATAAAAATAATTCTAAAAATACATTATAAGAATAATAAATCATTTTAAACTGACAATACAATTTTAATGGGACAATAATTTTTTTTACAAGTGTGTAACATGAAAAAATATTCAAACCATTAATTAAGGATAGATAAATACATTTATATCTAAGAAACCCATGACAAAATACAATTTATTCCCTAAAAAATCGATGAATACAATTAATAAAATTTTCACATAATTAAAACACAAAAAAAGCATAAAAAATCAAGATTTTAGAAATTAATTAGTCAATAATGGGGAAAAACATGGACCAAGGAAAAATAAATAAACCCACGATAATAGTGAGAGGAGGACCCCATGGGAAGATCACATTCCTTATAAATAAAAGTCGAAAAAATAGAATCATGAACAACCCTTGGGTTTAGCCTGGTGTGCATACAATGTGGAAGAGGGTAAAAATGAAAGTCAAAACAAAATGAAAGTAAGAGGAGAAGAAGAAGGAACATAGAGTATCCCAACACAATCCGGAATCACTATAGAAGTTTGATGATTAATGGTGGATTAATATATGATTACAAGCCTAAATTCCTATAGAAGTATCCCAAACCAATTGTAGGGGGGTCGTTGAACTCAAAGTGTGATGTTTTGAAAATCTAGGATTATGAAAATAGAAACCTGAACAAGAAATAAATGATGGAGGAAGAGAAATAAATTAGATACCTTTGATTAAAGGATTTATTGATTCAAGATAAAGTCGACGAAGAGTGCCAAAAGTGGTGGACTTAATAGAAATCATGAGAATTATGACTAAAATGAGTGTGATTGGGGTACTTTAAAAAACATCACGAAGGGTTTTTCCAGTAAAAAAATAATAAAAATGGAGAAAATATATATCTTTATTACCACTGATAAAAGATACATCGTTTTCTTTATTAGGTGGTGGGATCTAGTGGTAGAGCTTGATATGAAGGGCACAACGACATCAGGATGCACATGGCAGTAGGATTTGGGGCGTGGTGGAGGGTTCTAGTGACTCTACCACAAACAGGCTAAGGGTTTAGCCGCTTAGCCGAGATATGTTTTTGATGGTTCAGCTAGTGTAGCGAGTAGGGTGCGACGACATTGCACAAAATGCACGGTGGGTGGGAGATCTCGATCATGATGGATTTGGTTGTTGTAGGATGGGTCATGGTAGGGTTGAGATTTTAATGGGGGGTTTGGGCCGGAGGACACGGGCTATGACGCTATTGAGGATTTCATTGTTACGATGATGTCAAATCTATAAAGGATCATTTTGCAGCATTGGTCAAGCTCTGGTTGCGGGTGAGGTGGGTCCAGATTCGGTGACCAGGCAAAGGCGGGCGATGCATGGATCTAGCCACTGTGGGGACATGTGGTGTGTGCAGTAGTGGGTAGAAGTTGGGTCATATTTAGGGCCTTGGGCCTCTTTATTCCTTTCACTTGGTTCAATGTGACTTTTGCACACACGTGATGTAATGTTTTTGTGCCACTAGGCTTTCAGGCCATTGTATTTGTGTTTGGTTGTCCCTTTTTCCCACAAATGGTGTTTTTGTGATTTTTATCTTTTTAATAAAGGGGATTGCCCCCAACTTTCATAGTTTATTTATATATGTATATATATTGTAAATATATATACATATAAATATAAACATAGTAACTATAAAAATTATGTAAATATATTTATCATAATTTTATTATTGCTGAAATTTATAATTATTTTTTTTGAAATTATATAAATTATTATTTTTTAAATACCATTTATATATTTATATCATTACATATATTTTTATAGATATTTTATATTTAATAAACACATATTAATATTAATACAATTATACATATAAATATATTTAATACATTCCTTATTTAAATACATTAATTATAATTTTATAGTTATTTTTTATAATTATTTAAATACTTTTAAAAAATATTTATATATTTATAACATTATATAAATTTTTATAATTATATATCTATATATTCAATAAATACATATAAATGTAAATATAAATATTAATATTAATATTAATATTAATATTATAATAAATATAAATATAAATTTATCTTTAAATATAAATATAGAAAATATATTCCTTAGTTAAACCAATCTACTATAATTTGATAATTATTTAAATAAATAATTAATTAATTATAATTATGTGTATACTATTTGAATGAAATTATTTATTTATAATTATAAATTTATACTTTTATAAATATAGTAAATATACATTTATAAGTATATTTATTTTCAAATATTTATTTACAAATATATTTTATCCATAATTAATGAATATATAATTTTAAAATCATTCTTGTTAAAAATGTGTGAAATTAAATAATTAAAAATGAGTACAATTTAAAAACACTGAAAACATTGATAGGGTTTATTAATTAAAAATAAATTACTAAACAAATATAGATATATATAGTAATAAAAATGAATACCTATTGAAAATATTAAAACAGAGTAAATAAATAATTAAAAAATAATATTAGAACATTATTAAATTCAAAAAAAATAAAAAAATAAAAGAAAAGATTGAATGATAAATAATTGTTAAAATATTAAAAAAAATACCTATTAAAAACAGGATATAATAAATGTATCATGTTATTAAATGAAACTCTAAAATAAATATTAAAATGTTAATAAATTACATAAATATTAGGTGTGTGTGTTTATATATAAGATTTCACTAATTACGTAAATGTTTGTGTGTGTGTGTGTTGTATATAAAAACATTAATTACATATATTTATGTGTGAAATCTTTATAACACATGTTTTATTTATTTTAAAATGAAAAATCAATCAATAATCAATAAATGTCCATTACTCAATACAATAAGTTAATATTTTTTAATTAGTAATAATTATTAATTTGAAATCATTCTTCAATAAATATATGACTTATTTAATGTCAAAATAAAGATTTTATATTATATAAATCATATTTTATAGAATATTAAATATATTTTTATATATAAACATTGAAATATATTTTAATATATTTCAATATTAATTTTATTAAAGATTAATTGTGTATAAAAACTATTAAAAATTAATAAGATATTAATATGTTTTTAATTGTCAATTTTATTAATTTTCTATATTTATATTCCATATATATTATTTATTTCTATTTCTAATATATATATATTATTTATTTATTAATTTTTATTAATAATTGTTTCATTAATAATATTATAATTTATTCAAATTTTTTATTTATTTCCATTGATTTATTTTATATATCTATATTTAATATATATCACTGGTTAAAATTTATAATATATATAAATATATATATTAAATTTATTCATTTTTAGCTACAATTATTTAATTAAACAATGATTTAATATATTTTTTAAATTCATTCATTTTTAATTTTTATTTGTTTGATTATTTCATTTTATTCATTATATATCTATATTAAATTTATAATATTTATTAATATTTATAATATATATATCTATTAAATTTATTAACAATTATTTATTTATTTTTTGATTTATTTATTTTATATTTTTCATTTTTTAAATTATTTCATTTTTTATCTTTAATACTTGTTTTTTAGTTGGTTTGTTAAAACAATTTTATAATGGGCCTTTCTAGGTTGTGTAGAACCCAAATATTATGGTGAGACAAGGCCGAGTTTAAGAATAAGGTTGACTAAGGCCCGTGTTAGTCCATGAAGTCCCATATAATTGTGTGCACGGAATGTGGGAACCCATCCTCATAGTTGGATTATGGCTGTTGGATGTGGCATAATGCCATATAAAGAAGATTCCTCTCATCTTCTACTTTTATGGGGGACTCCCTAGGTGATCATAACCTTAATAAGTGCTATTAAAAATTAACTAATAAAAGCTAACATTGTATATAGCACATTTTTTAGTAGTGTAACTTGAAATAGTGGTAATATGTA
Source organism: Viscum album (assembly GCA_963277665.1). NCBI lineage: Eukaryota > Viridiplantae > Streptophyta > Magnoliopsida > Santalales > Viscaceae > Viscum > Viscum album. The sequence goes on from OY728133.1 coordinate 999,178,687, forward strand.
TAATAGTTTTTCTTAAAATTCCCTTTCATATACTTAAGGAATTACTTTTACATCTAGGAAAAAACATAAGGAAATATACTTACATGATAAGTGGAATTTCATGCTCTAATTAATTTCAATGATAATGAAATATTTGTCTCAAAAAATGAACAATCAAATTGATTTTTTTATGTTTGAGGCAGTAATATCGACTTTTACCATATCACATAATTTGTAAAAGGATAACATGATGCTCCTATATTTCAATATTAATCAAACTGAAAATTGTTAGGATAAGTTATCCAATATAGATAAATACATTAATTTCTAAAACATATACAATAATTTACAATGATTATGTTAATTCAAAACATAAGTAGTTAATAAAAAATTCATCTACAATATGTTTGACTATATTGAAGACCCTCAATTTTATAAATAAATACCTCATGATTCTAAAATAAACGTAACATTAAACTCCAATGCATCTCTTAATGTTTCATAATTAATATGTGAGAATGTTGGTCATATATTCTCTGAGAACATGTTAATAAATTGTATTACCATAAAACCTCAATGAAAAATGCATTATTTAAAAAATTAATATTTCCCTTATTCCTCAAACACCATCAAGGACTATTGAATTCGTTCCATAAATCCAAAAACGTGATAAACTTTATCAAAGATGACAAAAATAACTTTATTTTATCAAATTACCAACAAATTCCAAGGTCATCAACACTATCTAATATATATTATTGACAGTAGTCATCTCTTTATCCCAATTAAACATTTTAACCCCACATTGTACATATATTAAGGTTTATCATTCCTTAATCGTATGTTTTGTCATTAAATATCACTTTAAAATTAAATAAGATCTCTCATTCATCAGTACCATTCAATATATCCTAGGCGATCCTTTGGGAAAACATCTTAAGAACAACTCCATAGATGTTTCATGATTCATATAATCAATTATTTCATTGATAAACCACTTGTACATCATAAATCTATAATACTAATACATAAATACTTCAATTATTCCACTTCATTCTTAAACCATTAATTAGTATTCATCGTTTTATTCTTGAATACCCTATTCCTTTCATATTTCATTTGTAGTCTCTTCTTTATAAACAACTACTCCGTTACTCATACAACCTTTTTATCCTCATCTTTTGTTATCCCCCTAGGAAATAAATTTACATAATGTCTCTAATTTTTACATATAAAAAATTAATCCATTGATAATAACTTATGGAGAACAATACTCTCATATATTACATTAACAAAAATTTTCATTTTTTTCCATTGAAATTACTTACTTTGTGACCTTTTATAGGCCCAATACTTCTTCTCATTCCTCTGAGACATTCCAATTAGTGCTTCTTCCCACAGCCATGAAATTTTTGACGTTGAATCTTCTTCCCTCCACAATATTAATGGAAATCCATATATCTCAATTTAGATATGATAGTATACTTACCAATGTTAAGATTTCTAATCAAATAATGATATAATAAATTAATAATAATCACAATGTTCTGAATTCCAACTCATATTTTATTTTTTTCTCATGAGGAAAATCTTTCCATTTTAATCCTTTGTTAACATGAATCCTCTAAGATCCACCCATTTTATATAACCAATAATTATAGTGTGAGAGAAAATAGTCATCGAGGGGAATCGTGAAAAATTATTTATAGTATGTCTAAATCATGAAACCCGCACTGAAATATATGACTATTTTGGTTTAAAATATGTCATCCTTAGTCATTAAGAATACTTTATTATGTTATCATATACTTATGGTAATCCCAAGGGTTATCATAAATGTTTTCTTTTCATAGATTCCAAATACTAACTAAACAATTCTTTTATACCAACTATAATGACTCATACATTTTCTACATAGATATTACATTTAAATAAAAGAATATTCTTTACAGAAAATAAAAATACACATGAGAATCATTTAGGCCCATAGCCTTTGGATAATTAGACACAAAAACAACTGGCTCATAGGTGATCTATATCTTCTCCCACTATGTTCATCACCTCCAGTATCCTTCTTGTAATTGTTATACATAAAATTATTCTTTAAAACATGATGTGGAAAAAATAATAAAGGATGGGCATAAATGCATAATAAAGGAAAAAATGGGATATATAAATAATCACATAATTATACCATGATAAAGAGGGTATGAGATCATCATTTGAAAAAATAGACCGTAAATCATAGATTACAAACCTGATTCAAGGAATAAATCTATGTTGTTCACAATAAACGAATCATAAAGAAATGAAAGAACATATGAAATGAGAACATAACACTAGAGTAAGACATAAATTTTTTAATATATATAATCATAGAAAACCTTATTTAAATTCTTCCCACCAATACATTCATAATATATTAGTATTGTTTTGACAACCTATGTACCTTTTTTTCTAGGGATAACCTTCTATGTACCATATTTGGGGCTTGGGTTATCCTCTCATGTACCCTTTGAACTCATCAAACAATAAAAATTACCCAATACATTATGGGGTGAAAAATGTACCACACGTCACATAAATAAAATAATAAATATGTTTTATATAATTTTATATAACATTTAGTATCTGTGAACTCATAAAAAGAAACACATTTCATAAGCATTTCATCAAAGTATTACACATGGAAAAGGAAAAAAGTTCCATCCACATCTTGACATCCTAAGAATAAACCATCCAGAGAATGAATAATGATGTTTTAATTTTATTATATCCCAATTAAATGATAAGTATAAAAAATGGTTGTAGTATTTTATTAATATATATTCCATTAAAAGTTCATGAAAACCTTCTTGATGAAAATACCCATTTCATATTTAAAAAAAATTAAAATCAAAAAACTGTACACTTAATAAAAACAATTCCTTCAAAAGAACCATATTAATTACTAATTTATGATTCATGTAAAATATTATTCATGTTTTTGGGGGAATCCATTTATTTCATATCTGTTTAAAGCACAATCTCTAAGTAGTTTTTTGGAAAAGTCACCAAGTACGTCTTTTGGAAAATGACAAAAAAACATATTTAAAACAATTTTTCAATAAAGTATAAAATGATAAAAATAAAATAAAAAACTAATTTTAGAATAGTAAAAAAATTGAGAATATTTTTAGAAAACTTGTATATGGAAGTGAAATATTCTCTAGCGGATACTTAAACAATAAAATCCCAAATAATTATGATGTCATGAAAAAAACCCTTACCATTTTTATAAAATATTAATCATAATCCTTGTGAAATAAGTAACATTATATGGATATTTATATCCCATAATTTTATTGATAAGAATAATAAAATAAATTCATGGGAATTATAAACACCACCGAAAATAAGGCAGTGGTGAATATGGCATAAGTCTCCTAGAAATTTAAGTGAGACAAAAAATCCCTTATAAAAATATCACCTCTCATTGTTCACATTCAAACTACATTTATAATAAATATGAATTTATTATATATTTACTAAATAACCATGTTTATATCTATAATACCATTTATTATTTATTTATTCCATCTTTTCACCTGTTTATTAATAATATATTTTTAAAATCACTATTTTGGGGGATAATTACTTCATTTTCCAAGAATCTTTCGGTCCGGTAGTTCATGAAATCCTTATATGATCATGATTAAATAATTTCAATAATGTTAATACTTGATAAAAAATCATATATTTTCTTTTTTTAGATATTTATAATTAGTATTAAAAAATATAGATAGAAACGCGAATTACACCGCTCATGGAGAAGGTAGTTCGTACGTACGCCTGAATGGTGTTAACATTTTTCAACTAATGAAATTAATTAATAATAACTAGTAATTAAAATTTATAGAATCATTATAATATCATATTTATCATATATATTCATCAAATTCATCCTTATTTCCGTACAATTAAAATATAAATGAAATAAAAAATCAAACTGCATCGTGGAGGTGTTAGACCACACTCACGCACGAACAACGTTTTCGATTCACAATGGATTAAATGGTAAGTAGTAGAAATTATATCCTAAATATAGAAGTATAAGTATGTTATAAATATAATATATAAATATTTAACTCATCAACAATTTTTTGTGATGAAAAATTAATTATATCGCTACGTGGATATGGTAAGTCGTATGTACACACGAGTGAGACATTCACGTCTTGTTTGATGGAAATGAGGGTGTATAATAGTGTATTAATAATTATAATAATATTTAATAACATTATCGACAATTAATTTATTATTTTATTATAACTAATATATATTTTTTAGAGGTAAAAAAGAGCATAAAAATAAATTGTTCAATTTGGGAGATTACATCTTCATCAAATTGCCTACTTTAGGGATACTCTAAAGGTCTCTAGGGTTGGTCTTTTGGGAATATTAAACATATAGAATGTGTATATGGAATAGGATAAGATAATTTGGCAGATTAATTTCATTATATAAGTATCAAATTGGGGAAATTAAATTACTAATGAGGTTCCCTTTTATAATTGAGTTGAGACATTATTTTGAAATTTCTCAAAAGATTAAATTATAAAATATAAATTATCTAGAAATATAGATCCAAAGGATAAGTGACACTAAAATATAATTTGGGATAGGGATTTAATCCAAAAAACCAAATATTTTATAAACTATTGGGTGTAAATTTTAACCTTATCATTTTGATAATCGTTAGTGAAACTATTTTATTTTTAATTACAATAACAACTTTTTAAATATTGAAAGGTTATATTTTTAAATTATAAGATGATAATTAGAACAAAAATTTAAAAATTATGATATTTTATAATATATAATAAACAAAATTTACCATTTAATTTTTGTATTATTTTTATATAATTCCATAAAATATTATTTTGATCAAATATCACTTTTTTCCATTTTAAGACTATTCATTTAATTTAAAATTTAATACATCAATACAAATGGATTATTAAACTATAATTATTTTAAAACATGAAAATATGTCATCCTAATATTTAAAATTCATGTATTATATTATTTATTTCATATAATATTACTTTTAATATTTTTAATATCATTTATTTTACTATTTCAACTAGTTGAATAATTAATACATCAGTGTTCTCTAAGCATTTAAGGTAAAAAAAATTTACAAAAAACTAATAATAAAAAAATATATGAAGGTAAATATTTTATTTTTAGAAATAATATTAATAATTAAAAATATTATTTTGATAACTCAATATTAAAAATATTATATTTATTAAAAACAAGAGTGTGACATGTTTGATATTTATTGAAATAAAATACTATAAATGTCATAATCTCATCCAAATGGCCAAAAATTCTACATAACATATTATAAGATCACTATGGATTAAATTTACTCATTAAATAAAATTTATAATTTTTTTTCTTCTTATCATTTTATATTTCACTTTAATTACTCGATTTACCCTTTATTGTGGTAATTAACTTTATTATGTTTAATGTTGATAATGAAAAAAATAAAATTAAAATATTTACTAAATTAGGATATAATGATTCAAAATAATTGATATATTTTATATTAATGAAAACAAATAAGTAGAAAATTTTAATTTCAAATAAAATCAGAAAAACGTGATGAAAAATTGTTTTTCAAAAAAATAAAAATTTAAATATAATATGATTTAAAGATATATTCATGTATAAAAATCATTTAAAAACAATAACTGGAATATTTTAATTAAAAAATAATGAATTAAATTTTAAAACTAATCAAAACATAATTTGACTTTTTAAATTCTTGAAATGAAAATACAATTTTCATTAAAAATCTTTATTTTTTACTATTCATTAATAAGAAAACATTTTGTAGAAAATTAGAAAATTTCACCTTATAAAAAAAAAATTATTAAGATTTAGAAATTTAATTTCATGCAATAAAATAATTTCTTTAAAATTTCCGAAAATTAATTATAATATTTTCTCAGAAGAATCAATAAAATCATTTCCGATGAAAAATTATGACTTTACAAAAAAAATTGAGTGATTGATCAATGATAATTAATATTAATTTAGACATATAAATAAATTTATAATGTGGCTAAAACTATTTATACCCACCAATTTAATTGATATGAGATAAAATAAATAATATTATTTTTGAATGTATATTGTGGTTTATTTAAATGTGTAGTTTCATATAACACAAGCTATCAAAGAATTTAAATATACCTTAAAGAAAAACATCATAAAATAATAGGGTGTAATATCCTATGCACATATATTTTAAAATAATAGAATAAATTATTATAAATAAGGTATTTTATTATCCTAAATAAAAAAACATAAATAAGGTTTGAAGATGAACAGACCGTACCTTGGATAACTCTTGGATATATGGGTGATGTTACCCCTAACACATACATCTAACCACACCAAGATATTATAACCCTAGTTTTAAACCTCCACATCCATGATATGGAATTTTTACCTAAGTAAAGGGACAATCATGAAGTTTCTCTATTCCAACACTACAATCACTCATCTATTTAACAAAGGTCATTGGTCCATACTACTGAACCTGCCTCAGAGAAACTAGTTGTGACTACCAAAAAGGATCCGGATCACCCAAAATAAAATAGATTACATAAGTAGTTAAATTATGATCATGGTAGTTCCCATTTAAACCAAATACATAATACAAAAAAGGGGAGCCATTGGTATATTCTTAGGAGCCGCCTTACCCAAAATAATAAGAAGAGATCTACTATAATCAGCTCCCCACTGGTTAGAACCTTAACTACCTGAATACCCATGGAACAATATCTAAAAATGTAATCCTCAAGATGATATGTTAGAAACCCCATTGATTCTATTATGAACGTAGGATATCTATGAGGTAAGGATATTTTTAGTTTCAGTTTAAAATTATGGTTTTACCTAGTATCAATGCTTAATGGAGTCACATGAGTTTTAGTGGTGTTTAGGGCTTGTTTAGAGTGTGGATTCCTAGTTTTAGAAAAGATATATGTGCCACATGGTTATTAGAATCCATGCCTCCCAAAATGAAATGATACTGCTATTCTTGAAGGGTGTTTCAGTGGGTGTTATGTGGATTTATGGTTTGATGAAACCATGAAACTAGGGGCACACACCAATGTGAGTTGATGCATACTTTTAACATAGTAAAAATGAATTATTGGTGCAAGGTTTGTATTATTGTGGTCTATGACCATGCTATTGGGGTTTTTGGATAGATATATCTACATATTTAGAACACAATTTGGAAATATTTTTTCCAAACCATGCGAACTGTTATTTTGAGGTAAAAAGACCACATTTCCCTTAATAACATAAAATTTTAAACAACCTCCCTTATTACTTTATTCTCTAGCTGTGGAAAGTTCTTCTCTTCTTGTTGGATTCCATGGAATCTTAATGATTTTATAGGGTGTATATACTTGATCTATAAATTGATTCAAGATTTTTTCACATTATTAAATCAACAAGGGTGAGTTCTCTATTCATATTCAAATTTCTCTATCTTCCATGATATCGACTAAATTGTTCTTGTGTGACATAATTTTCCAAATTCTCATTTAATTAATAAATTTCTTTAATTTATTCGGATTGAGGACGAGTTAAGAGATTATATTGGAAGAGTTTTCTACCAAATGTATACAGTTGATGGTCTATGTATTTCTATAAGATTTTGGTGTTTTATATGCGTAGTTATCATTTTGCATCAGGACAGGCCTTCCAGTGTTTCTCCTAAAATTAAAATAATGTTATTATTAAATTAATTGGGAGTAGTTTGGGTTTCCCACTACTACTATGATATGGTTGGAGATCAATCAACTCATCTTTGTCTACCCATGTAATATTTTCATGTATATATCCATTTTATACAACCCCATTGGGTGTGTGTGAGATCACTAATATTAGTGGGATCCTTAATAAGAATTGAACAACTTATAAGAGAAGGTTTATTCCTTCTTTCCATGTTATTTCATGTCATGAAATACATTAAAATGATTAAATTTATTATGTGGGAAATGTTTAATGGGTTCGATAAAATCAAAACTTTTTTAAAATTATGAAAAGAATTTTTAATTGAATAATGTGGTGATTATAGAGTGGATTCCTAGGAAATTTATACTCCTTGGATCCTAATTCCATAGGATTAGATGGACATTTCAACTCCTTGAATTCCTATTATGATAGTTTATTCCTTTTATATATATTCTACTTGGATCATGATTCTATATGATTACATGGATATTAATACTACATAGATCCAGTAACTTTGGATAGCTAGGACATTTCTACTTCTATGATCCACCTTGTTTAGAATCAATATGGACAAGCTATGTGGACATACTCTTCGTTCTGCACTTAATTATTTAACTTGGTTTCCATAGTAGATGCTCTAGGGAATCTATGTGGATGGATTGGATACAGACCTTTTAGGCCTAACACATGATTAGAAAACATGAGCATTGTAGATATTTTTCAATGCTTTAAAGATAACATGTGTTATGATTTTTTGATAATAGGGAGTCATGTTTGTATATACATTTTCATTAATTATTATGAATTCATATGTTTATTATTCTTACTCATGTTATATATTGCCCACTTATTTTTCATGTTATACACAAACCATACTTGTTATAGACATTGTTTAGTGGATCTCAGGTCGAGATGTTTCAAGTTGGTATCAGGGGTGTTTCTTTTCTATTCAATTACTAGCATAATATTTGGGATGGTAAAACTGATAAATAATTATGTGTTTTATTTTGGTAATGAATTTTCATTGGGAGTAGAAATACCACATATATGAAAATGAAATATTTCCATGAATTGGAAATTTTTGTTTTCAAGAATTTTCCTATTATAGTTTATTTGATTTAACCTTTGGGTGATGCACATGATTTGTGAGGTTGTTGTTATGATTTAGGGAATCATTGGGACCTTGGACCGATATGTAAAGAAATTTTTGGTCTCAACCATCATTTTATTAACCTTACAATATTCATATACAATGCTTATTCCAATCTATCTATGATTCATTAATTTACTTCATGAAATTTACAATGTGTGAATTATGTGATATAATTTTTATTTGGCCGATGATTCTTTTAAGAGATTGAGAAACATAACAGGTACCTAGAGTGCCTTCTGTAACCTAAATAGTGTTTTCTTGTATAGTCTACAATAGAAACACTAAGAAGGAAATTATGGAACATTGATTCCTGGACCATTGGTCGCATGGACTTGAACATGTTACGATTGGGATTAAATAATTTCCACAATTTAATATATAAGTTGTATGACTCCCTATAAATTGGAAGTGGGGATCCATTTTACTCAACCATTTAAGGATAATTGTAATAAAATTGAATTTTAATGAAATTCAAATTTTTAGATGGAATTTTCATTAATAAATTGATTTTCCAATTACTTTTGATTTCCCATACACTGAGACCCATGATATGAAACATTTATATTGAACTGGAATTACTATTATACATAGTAGTAGGTAGTGTCTCTAGTTTTTTTTGGGGTAGTTCTTGTTACCTAGTATGGTATTTTAGAGTAGGAAGGGGGGTTTGGTTTGTTTATACCGAGGCATTGAAATTTACTATATATATATTTTTGATATGGTTATTTTTGAACCTTCCCCATGGATTTCAATTGTAATTTATAGAGATATTCCACCTTTAAAGAATCTTTTAATGAGACATTAGTGTGGTGATGACCATGACCTGGTGTTTATGGGCTATGATCCATCAGTAGAACCTCCAGTAGTGCCAATTATGGAATGTACTATAATTCCAAATATGGGTGTTGGTTCCCATTTCCAAGAGTGTTTCTTTTTATTTATGCAGAATGTTTTGGGAGCCCCACAATCTACCTCTTCTACAGTAGAGTTGAGGTGTGTGTTCCTGTAGTTTCATCACACCACATTTTCTATGGATGGAGGTCTATAGGCTATTAGGATATGGATTGCGACTAGTTTATTGATTTTTGAGCATCTTTAGACACCTTTTAAGAGGATAATGAAGTTCATGACATATATGGTTTGATAAGTAACTAAGAACTGATTGGATTTCTTGAACCAGGATGATGGTCTTTGAGATATATTTGAGAGGGATTGACAATCTAGGATTTGTGACTAGTTATTTACTGAGACTCTGATAGATAAGTAGGAAAGTGAGTTTATGAAAATTATGCAGGGTGATATAGTTGATATTGGGTATTCAAAATTATTTATAGAGATTCAGTGGTCCCCATCAATTTATCATTATGATCATCAATCAAGGGTGATACACATTAATGAATGTCCCAAGAATGTTGTATGGTTACAAGAAAATGTGTTTCAGTTGACTAATATAACAAATAAAATAAATATGGTTCATATTATTGAATGTAACTTAAGGGACGATGTGGGCATAGAGTAGAGAAACCTGTCGACCAAGTGGTTCAATGCCTAGTGGAAAGAAGTGACATTTTGAGGCTTATCGTGAGGGGAATAACAATTAAAGAATAGGTAATGGTAGTTCTATATTCTATCATCGATTTAAAATATGGGGACACATGAGTAGTCCAATGTGATAAAGACCCATTTGAGTGCCAAGAATGTGGTATGATGGCCCATGCACAAATATTCTCTAGGCCCTCCCTCCAATAGTTAGCAGAAGGGGATCAAATCTAACTCCATTGTTAGGAGAATGATTTATAAATCCATGTTATCCTTGGAGATGGAGTAGTTCCAGTCATTAATACTGATTTGGTGGTTGTGGTTGAGGTGTCTAGGCATCATTTTTACCGTAAAAACAAATTGGGCCTACTTTGGGTAGTGAGGTTTTGTTACAGGGCTGCAATTCAGGATATATATACTACATAACCTACACCTGAGGAGAAGAGTGTCAAACCTTATTTGATGAGAGGTATGATCTTAGTTTTCTATAATATATTCTCTTTTTTTATTAATACATATGATTCTCAATGTTTCATTGTTGTGCCTATTGTTTAGAGTCTTGGGCTCGATATTCAGTTTTCTGATGGCATCATGTTGCTTGACTATCTATTGGGAAATAAATGAGAGGATATAAAATATTGTAGGGAGTTACCTATTGAGGTACGTGGGTTTCACTTTTAATGGGAACTATTTCTCCATGAGATAACTAGATTTTATTTCATTCTCAAGATGGAATAGTTGGTTCCCTTTATTTCATTCATTAATTACTATCACTAGAGGGTGAATTTCACATCACTAGAGGGTGGGTTTTTTATTCACAAGGATGAATGGGACATCTAGGATGGTATGTATGGACCAAATAATTATGGTTAGGTTGCAAAAGAAATACAAGATGTCTATTTTATATCTATAAAATTAAATAATACAATAGACTGAATTCACTTTGGTAGTAAAATGTATAATGAAAATTTTCCCAGATGACTTTTATGGACTAGTTCGTAAGAGATAAGTAGAGTTTTCCTTCAAGATAGTTCCAAGAAATACATTGTTACCATTCCTCATTATTGGATATCTGCCACTGAGTTATAAGAGCTCTATAGGTAGCTAGAGGACTTTGTAGAAAAGTGGTTCAGGAAGAACAATACTTCCCTATGGGGTTCCCAATTCCTTTTTGATAAAAATATGGATGTAATCTTTAGGCCATGTATGGATTACCAAAAATTGAATAAATTTTGGGTTATGAACTGGTATCATTTTCTATGGATAGATGATCACTTAAATCATATTTGAGGACCATAGGTATTCTCCAATATTTATTTGCAGTTGGGTTATCATTATGTGTGTGGTCAATCTTCATGCATACTGCCTATTTATTTTCATAAAAGGTATGGTCTATATGAGAATATGGTTATGCAGTTATGCCTCAAAAATGTGCCAATAGTTTTCATGGCACTGATGAACTGGGTTCTCTATCCTTATTTGGATTCATTTATGGTGGTATTCATGGGTGATATCTTAGTGTATTCTCATAATCTAGAAAACCATGAAAAACAATATGATATTGATTTGGATACCATGATATAGCATCATCTATATGATTTGATCCCAAAATTCCACTTATGAATATATAATATTCAGTTTTGGGACGTATTATCATAGATACAGATGAATTAGTTAACTTGGATAATATTACCACTATAATTTCATAGGATCCTGCCAAGAACATCTTTGACATATGAAGATTATGTATGATAACTGGTTATTACAAGTGTTTCATACAATACCTATCATAATTAGAATCAACACTTTTGTTCTTAAATAATAAGGGTGTGAATTCTGTATGGTTAGACACCTATGAGATAGCCTTTTAGGAAATGAAAGGTATAATGACATTAGCGACCATCATGATTGTACCATACTAGGATCATTTAAGATATAGGAGGATTTAATCAAGAACACATGTGTTTTTCAGTTAAGACCACACAAGATGAATTATGTGACACACGATCATGAGGTATATGCTTTAGTACTTGACCTGAGATATTATTTGAATTATTTTCTATGAGATAATTCTGTGGTGTATATAGACCATAAAAGTCTCAAGTATATATTTAGACAGCATGATCTAAATTTGAGGAAAAATAGGTGGATGGAATACCTTTATTCGTTCGACTTAAATATTTCCTATATTCATTGGAAGGGAAATGTAATTTCTGATTTACTGATCAGTAGGACTCAGATACAAAAAGTTCAAGAGGCTGGTAGTGAGTGGAAGCTTGTGGCCTTGTATTCAAAGATGCATATTGAAGGTTTTGGATAGTTATGGTAAGACTTTCCATTCATATTTGTCATTAAATTCCACTATTATAGATAGGGAGAGGTTGAGGAATTTTTAGATTATGAGGGCCTAGTTCTATGGGAGAGTGTGGAAGGTGTGGGGCTGCATCCTACTTGGACCACTGTAATGGATGAAATTCTATGAATACATGATCATGTTTGAGTTTTAATAGATATACATGAGGAGATGATGTGAGAGTTTTATTCCTCATCTACTGTAGTACAACTAAAGGTTACAAAGATGTATCATGACTTGAACTGACAATAATCTTAGCTGGGGATTAAAAATGAAGTAGCTTGTTCTGTTATGAGTTATTCCACCTATCAGGAGGTAAAATTAGAATGGTATCAACTAATAGAGACTTTATATCATTTTTACATTATTGAGTAGAAACAAGATTATTTTTTAATGGATTTTGTGACGAGGTAATCAAGGTTGCCTTGAGGTAGTGATGTAGTATTGGTTGTTGTGGACAATCACATGAACATAACCTATATACTAATGATCATTGAACCCTTATAAGTAGAAGAAATTGGGATACTTTATATAAATTAGTTTGTAAACCATCATCGGGTTCCTCATATAGTCATATAATATAGGGATGCTTGATTTACATCTCAATTTTTGAATGTCTTACAAAGGGAATTGATTACATCGGTGCTTCTAAGAATGGAATACCACCATCAAACTTATGGATAATAAGAATGCACTTAATAGGTTTTGGAGGGTAGTCTTAAATAATGAATCCAATATTTCATGTGATTTTCGGAGTGGTATATACTCCTGGTTGAATCCTCCTATAAAAATGCTTCCAGGAGATAATACAGATGAAACCTTTTGAGGATTTGTAAGGTAGGCCATGTCGACCACCTCTACTCCAGTTATATGTAGGTGAGGTAGTGATACTCGGACCACATATCATGCATGAGACATCCGAGTTGGTCCAGTTGATCAAAAAGTAGATTGATACTACAAAATTTAGATAGAAATCATTCTTCGATCACCATTGAAGACCTAGTGTTTGAGGTATGGTCTTGAGTCTTTTTTCATCTCTCATCACAATTGGGAAAGTCAGATTTAGAGACTAGGTATTCTTTCACTATGATATATCTGGACGTTCTTGATTTGAGAGAGAGTTATGATAGTATCCTTTTAATTATATTTTTCTCAGAGGTATAAATCTATGAACGATGTATTCTATGTATCCCTGATTCCCCATTATCACTCAGACCCATCTCACACTATTCATCTAGATGAGGTAGAGTTACATGAAGATGCCTTCTTCGGGAAGCATCCTATTCATAGTGTTGACTAGACCATGAAGGTTGTGAGATGATAATCAGTTCCTCTATTGTTGGTGTTATGGAAACATTACTATGTATAAGATGATACATGGGAGCAGGATGATGATGTACATGCTCAGTGTCCATATTCATTGTCATAAAATGCTTAACCTCCTTTGGAAGGTAAATTTGTGGATGAATTTATTTAAGAGGGAAATTGCTAGGTCTCATGTTTTCCTATTAAGTATGGATATTTTTAATTTTTGTTTAAATTATTGATTTTAACATAATAAGATTTTTTAATGAGGTCACAAGAATTTAGTGGTCATCTGAGGCTTGTTTGGATTCTAGAGGCCTAGTTTTTGGAAAATATAGTCTGGATGTAGGTTTAGAAGAAACCATGAATCCCAGGCCACACCGTTAATATTAACTGTGTCAGTATTTCAATGGGAAGAAGGAGGACACATTGTATGAGGAATCCTTACAACCAGGGGCACACCATAGTAGAACTTACTATAGAAATTGAAAATGTTCTATATGTATAGTTGACACATGATTTTTTTCAACCGTGTTCCATGACCATGTGAGAGGGGTTCATGGATAGAGTGGTGTTCATGATTGGTGAATGGTTTTTCCAACCATCCAGTCAAACTACATGACCCAGTGTTTTGAAGAAAAATGACTATTTTACCCCTAATTACATAAAATGATTACCATCATATCTTTTTTTTAATATTCTCTAATAATGTGCATCTATTATCCTCTCTTTGAGTTCTATAGAATCCCAATGCTGGGATAGGGCGACACTCCTTGATCTAGAATCTGATTGAAGTGTCTTTCATATAATTGGATTCACACTGGTGAGTTCTTCATTCCTATTAAACCTTTCTATGTTTCTCTTTATATTAGTTAGGTTTTTTTGGTGAAATATAATTCACCATATTTTCAAGGAATTAATCTATTTGTCTATTTTCATCCAATATGATCAAAATTAGATGATGATACTGGTGAGTTTTCTAACATGGGTATACATTAGGCGTTCTATACCTTTGTGTCAAATTTTGGTGTTTTATATTCGTAGTTTTCATTACACTGCATTTCTGGACATTCGGTGTGTCCCTTAAAATTAAATAAATGTCTTGATTATTTTATTTGGGACTTGTTTAGATTTCCTAATTGAATGATTATATGTTTGATAGTTGTTCACCTCTACCTGGTCCACCCATGGGGTGTGTTCATGTATCTTACCATGATACACCACCACTTTGGGTGTGTGTGAGATTACCAATTTTAGTGGTATACCTAATGATAATTGAATGAGATATAGGAGAGTCTTATGCCTCCATTCCATGAGATGACATATTATGAAATTATTTAAAATGATTAAATGGATTATGTAGAAAACATTTAATGGTTTGTATGAATTCATAACATGTTTATAAAGATAAAATTTATTATGAGTTGAATAATGTGATGATTATGGTAGTGGATTCCTTGGGCATTTCTACTCAATGGATCCTGATTCCATATGATTCCATGAAAATATTTACTACATGGATCATGTTTCCATTGGATTTCCACAGATGTCTCAAATCCATAGATCTGATTACTTTGGATTATTGGGAAATTTCTACTCACTTAATCTTGATTGTTTGGACTCTCCATGGAAATGCTTCATGGACATTGTCTTTGGGATCCACTCAAGTATTTATTGAGGTTTAAATATGAGATAATCCATGGAATAGATGTAGATTCCATGATAATTTATTCCTTCAATATGGAACCTTCAGGACTGACACATCATCCCACATAACGGATGTTGTGTATATTTTGTTAGGCTTTATAGATTTCCCTTGCTTAATTTTTTTGATTTTTGGGATCCATGTTTGGTAGGACAACATCACTCTTTCTTATAACCTATTAATTTTATTATTAGTACACCTATTATATATTTCACAATGCATTATCTTGTTATACACACACTGGAATTGTTATACACACCTTTTTAGTGGATCCCATGTTTGGACATTACAATGATACACTCCCTAGGAAAGAAACCACTCGATAAACTCTTCAATTCTCTACACCTCTTGACACATAGAGTGTATAAATAGAGTGACTTAATACCTAATCATTGGGAACAAAGCCTCCCCATATTCCACTCTCTGGACACCTCATCTATAAAAACATCTATAGAAAAGTGAAAGAGGTTATTGAACGGGATCCCAATTGCTGCACACTTAGACTCCCTATATGAAAGATGAGAAACTACTACCCTATTATTACCCTCATCATTTTCAAATTTAATTATAAAAAAAATTCCTTCAAAATTCTGGGATACGACAAATCTATATTCTTATGGTCAATATGAAACAACACCTACCACTATTTTACTGCTCCAACAACTGTAAAACTTTTGGGGTAACCCAAAACTCATCCTATGATTATATCAGGTTAAATTTGGTGTTAATATCCTCCAACCAGTGCTTTGTATCTGGCTCTGATTCCCTCCCATAATACATCCCCAAACTCTTCCCCTAAATGCTACAGAAAGGCCCCTACCATCCCATATCCTCCAATACCTAGTTGATCCTATAGTGATATACCAAATACTTCTTCTAAACCTTAACTACCTAAGTTACTCATGAACCATGACCTGAAATAATTTCCAAAAATAAAAGAGAAAATCCTAACCCATGTAGAATTTTATTTCATCTTGTTTTATTTTTTATTTTTAACATTACCTGAATAATCTATTTCATACATGAGAACAACCTATAATGATGCAGGCACCTCTAACATGTTTATCCCCTGCAAATAGGACCACATCACTTGGTCTCTAAATAAGCTTACAGTACATTCAATGGATCTTGATGGGGTTGGGCTACATTTATGTTTTATAGCCAGTCTCCATGGCCTATGTCACATGCCATGATTAACAGTTTTCATTTACCTACAAACCGATGAAATCCATACTATCAAAAAACTCTATAATCCATCTTACCACTCATCCATTAGTCTCTAACACCACTATATCATAAATACCATCAACCAAAAACACCACAATGTTGGAAGATAGATAATGACCACTATGTATCACCTTTAGTAGGACTTGGGTTGGAGACAAGCATCGAGAGAATAAAACTCACAAACATGGGAGGGATTACCCTCTCATATAAAAACTAGATTATGAGATACGAAAAAACAACAACATGAAACTCCAAAATATAACATAAAATAAATCATAAAACATCCCATAATGCATAAATAAGCTAAAACAATTCCAATAAATTTCTGAATTTATAGAATGAAAAATATAGGTCCTATAGCTACTAATCAATAGCAGCTCCCAACCCAAGCTAGTGATGTATAAATAAGTCTCAAAACTAATCCTAGAAAGCATAAATGTAGTTTATATATATAGGGTGAGAATATATGTATACTCAGTAGAATCATACCCAAGGTCTGAAATGAAAATTTGAAAATAGCATACCAAAATTCCAATGAAAAACATTATAACAAACAAGAACCTACATAATTATGCTAATCTAAATTACCATCACTATGGATCATTTAGATAATGATGCATCCAATATAGTAATATAGAACCAAGATCAAAATAAATCAAGGTGTCTCGCTACTACATCCCCACAGATCCACCGTTCTCAAGCAACAAGGTTTAACGTCCTATAATCCCATCTCATCCATACATTTCACATCATATTCATAATTTCATATCTCTCCCATAGATAATTGGTTCATCAGACCAAATCTCGCTTGAAGAGAATTGGGTCATCCCACCACATCTCATCTCACCCACAACCACCTCGACCATCACTACATAAAAAAGAGAATGGAAAAGGGGTAGTTATCCATCCATATCACCACCATCCTATATATTGGGGAAAAAATTAGAACCCAAAAAAATTGATCATTGGTAAAGTTATACAATATGGGATGGACATTAATAGAATCAATATAAAATATAAGTTATATCAATATCAATCAGTACCCTATATTAGGGTTCACAATAATAAAACTTCTAGAAACCACCACCACTACTGCACCACACATCATTTGTCATGACAGTTTGCACTACTATATGGAAAACTATAGAAATTCCAAAAAAGCCACAAAAACTCCAACATTAATTCAGATTTACACAATACATTCATTTATTTAACTTATTTAAACTATTAAATACCAAAATATTTCTATCACATTCTTATTCATTTATCAACCCATTCATTTACTCATTTCAAAAACATTATATTTATTCTATGGATAACTGGGAAACTATAAAAACCATTCCACTCAATAATTGGCCCAACACACTTTATCCTTCACCACAACACCACACATCCACCATTATAATTTAACTTCACTAACCAAACCATCTAACAAAAATAACCACAGACTGTATCCACACAACTTTTCAACATCACTGTTATCTCATAACACAACTATATCGTACATCACAACTACATAAAACAAACATTGAATATCTTAATAATTAAAAGTGATAACCACTATGAAACTACACACATTACATACTATAACCAGAGCACTTTAAAAACATTGTTCAACACATTGCACAACTTCCCAAATCACATCAAAGCCAACCAACTACGAAAACTTTTCCCAACAAATTACACTACCCAACCCATCACCTCCTCTAACACACAATATTTCAAACCACCTAAGGCACCACAAAAAGAAAAATAATACATAATAGAAATATATCTCATCTTTCACAATATATTTAAGGGGTTTCATCAAATTATATCTCTATTTATCATGATTATTATCACACAAAACATATTTCCATGGGAAAATAATTAATTATCCATATATAAAATCATTATAACTATATTTAGGGTGAGATCAAACATCACTAGAGAAAGGGTCTCACAATAAATCATCTACGATGAAAACAAGCCTCCCAATGACCTTTATTTTTAAAATTATTAACAAGAATGTATTATATCATCACAACACCATATAAGTTGAAACATTGTGTCACTTGTACATATCCCTTTCAATTTATGATTATGATAATTTATTAATTTGTTATATTGTCCCTTACCATCTACTAAGTGGAAGTAAAAATCATGAAACTCATACACATAGCTTGTATAAAGGGAGATAATAAGGACACACTATCTTGAAGAGGCTTTCCAATCTCGCTACCACCATAGGGTGAATAAGAAATAGCTAGAAAAAAATAACCACACATAAAACAAGGCATCAACTTGAACTACATGAATGGTCCATCAAAAAACATCCAAAATGCATGACAAATCAAAAAAATAATAATAATAGAGAAGTAATAATGAATAATGAAATGAAAACAATGTTAAAAAGATGATGAATGATTATGGATGACCAAAACTCAACCAAATGAACCCATGGATCAAGGAAAGGGAAGACATGCTGGAATATTACCCAAATTTCCCAATATTCATCAATAAATTGAGAAAAACAATAGTTTAATAAATGAAAAATTCGACCATATTGGGGTTATAAATTAACTATTAGCCACCGTCATGATGCTATAAATTAAAAATTTATGGTTTAAATTCAACATGCCATGTGATTTAAAATATTATACTTGTATTAGGATATGAATTCTCCAAGATTCATCTTTCTACTAATAGACATGTTTCCTTGGACTTAATTAACTTGAACCATAAATCTTAGTTTATAATGTAAATTATTTTCATACATTTCCACTCATCACATCCAACCTAAAATCCCAAATAAAAATATGAAAAACCAAAATTCAAACCATAAATACATCCTTTATGACGTGAATATCCCTGTTTCATCATAACTGTTTCTCTAACTCCTCTAGAACCTCTAGGACCACCTTTAAGAACATTGCAACTATAAAAACAGCAAAGTAATAAGCCATGAAGAAACATTCCATTCATCCCCATGACTGTAACCATATAATCCTTGATCATGGGTTATCATTAGTAATTATTGTTATGAATTTATGGTGTTACTAGAATATTTTTCTCTATAACTCCTCTTAGATTGATTTGAATCTATATTATTGAATGTGGATAAAGTTATCAGTTTATTGTAATTTTAAGATATTTAATACCCTAATGAAAATGATTATTTTTATGGACATACTATGTGTGATATAATAATTATATTCTTTCTAAGATTCTATCGATTCATGAAGATTGATGGTGGAGATTTCCACTGTGAATCATGATATGGAAAATGCTGATGGTAACAGTTTCATGTACTAGAGTGTAGTTTAATCATCATTTTTGGACTAGGTTTAGGATCATAAAGTGGGATAGTTATAAGGATATTTGGTGTGAGATCATGGTGTTCAATATGAAAGTCCTACAAGATTTTCAATGTTTTATCCACATTGAGTTTCATTTTGATGGAATTTTTTCATTTCATTACCAATGTAATGTTGGGACAAGTTTTTTGTTTTTTTTCAATTATAGGATGTTTTTATGAATATGTTTTTTTGGATTATTTTATAACATACTTTTTACGAGAAATTTATCTCATTTATTTTTTTTTTAAATCCAAATCACTTTTTATAGTTTTCTTAATCACATAGAGATTTCATCAGATGAAATTTTCATCAGATAATGTGAAAAATAGTATGAACATTCCTTATGAAATTTCTTAAAAATATATGATAGATTTGTTTTTGAAAAAGAGAAAAATAAAAGATGAATATTCATTTATAAATTTAAGGGAAAATATCATATGAAAAATCCTTATGAAATATGTGGAAATTATCATATATATTATCATTAATAAATTGAAAAATATTATATGAACATTCCTTAAGAAATTTTAAAAAAAAAATGAGACATACATTCCTTAAGAAATTTATATTTAAAGGACACATAGATATTCCTTAAGATTAATATGAGAATAATGTTATAGAATATAGAAGGTGATGGAAATTAAATCTGATGAAAATTTTTTGTTTTAAATGTTTCTAACTTAATGAGTTATAATATATTATTATCCATCAATTTCAAATAATGGGAGAGAAATATGTTTGGAAGTATAATGTATGGAAATTTATTGGCTAAGGAAAGTTGTTTATAAGTTTATGAAGTTGAAAAAATTTGGAAAATGTGCATGTAGACTGATTATAAAGGATATTTGTAAATCCTAGAGGGCAGAGTAACATTACTGGAAAATATAGATTAGAAAAACAATTTTATATGATCATTTTAAAATTAACAATTTAGATGAACATTTTCATATGGGAAGGTTATAAAATTAGGGTGAACATTTTTAGATTCGAAAATTTATAATTTTGAATAAACATTTTTGATGGAAAAACTGAAAAAATAATATGAACATTTTAGAAGAATATTTCATTCAAAAATTTTATATGAACATTTTAGAGGAACAATCTAGAACAAAATTTCTAAATAAGGATTTTTGATGTGATGTTATTTATGAGGAATTCATAAAGCTATCAAATGTAACTATACTAAGATGATTATTCAAAATTCACAAAAATAATGATGGTAGTTTGTGATTCTTTCAATGAGAAGTAATTTTTTTAACTAAGGAATATCTTCCCTGAAGAAGTAGTTCATATCACTAAATATTCTAATGGAAAGATGTCGGGTAGATATATTACGGATGGGAAGATACAAGATGGAAAAATTCATGATTGAAAAATTCTGGATGGGTGAATTCAGGACATACTGATTCAGGATGGATAGATTCAAAATAATTTTTTTGGATAGATAGATTCAGAATGGATAGATTTAGGATGGAAATATTCATGATTGAAATTTTATGGAATAATAAATTATAGATGAAGAAATAAATATTAATTTCTTATCTTTTTCTTGATAATAAAGTGAAGAAGAACATTTTTCACGAAGTTAAAAAGTTAAGTTTGTATAAGCATCATAATGAATTTTTTTGAGCCTGTTAGTATAGGTGATGCGGCTGTTTTTCATTAAACTTTTCCACATTATTATATTATATTTTATTGTGCTATTATTATCAAAATAGTTGGTAATTAAAAAATTACCAATTGTTGTTAATTGTGTTCGAAAATGTGAAATTAATACATTTTTGTGAAAATTTGTATTTTATTGATTATTTTGGTGAATTTAAATAATTTTTAAATTAAATAATTTATAATAATTTAACTTTTATTTTATATTGTTTGGTTTTTTAACATTACACTTCATAATTTTCAATGCTTTTTATTCAATTATTATTATCATAAATAATTAATTAAAATAATTTTCATTTCATTTAATTTAATTCAATAAATATTTTAATACATTGATTTATTTAATTTTATTTTAATTCATTAATTTCATTAATTATTCTATTTTTTAATTTGTTAATTATATTTACCAAACAAGTTTTTGATTATCAATTTTTTGTTTCAAATTAATTATGAATAAACTTTATTATATGATTTAATAAATAGAAATTAATTTTATTTTTTTAATAATAGTTCAAAATGAAAATTTTAATTTTTTAATATCATATAAAATTTATTTTTTTAATTTATTTTTTTGTTTAATTTTTTTAATTATTTTGTAATAAAATTTATTTTCCTTGATTTTTTATGTTTCAAGTGCACCTCCCAGTAGTGACTTGTGGAGTCACTGCCATCCATCACACAACCCTTTTCAATTTTTACTCTTCATAACCCCAAGTTCATAGGATGTATCTCTCCCACACATTGACAGGTCTACAGGTGGTTTATGGAGACATCGCCAGAGGGTTCTTTTTCGTCACAATAATGTCACATCAATTCCCCCTTATTTTTTTGTCAAAATATGGGAAAATGTTTTTAAAAATATTCAAAACATTTTTAATTTTTATAAAACTTTTTCAAAATATGAGAGATACTTTGGATTTAATATTCCAATAAATTTTTTCTTACCTTGTGGATAACTAGTTACTTGATGGTGAGGGTGGTACTGATTCAGAAATTGTTTGGCATGATTGATTTCTGAAAGGAGTTGTTTGTTGTTTTTATGGAAATTATATTTCAGAACCGTCGAAGTGTGTTTGATTGGATATATTATTAGAAATTAGGATCATGAATTTAATAAATGAGAAATTATAACTGTAACCTAGGGGTATAATCTTTTAATAAAAAATATATTAATCACTTTAAAGTGAAAACCCAAATGATGATTATTTACGTCCTTTGTAACTAGAGTAAAATTGGAAAATGAAATCGCATGGTTAGTATCTGATATAAGGGCACTGTGTGAGTTTTTATTAATAAATAAAATCTTTTTTCAATTTTAATAATTCCTATAAACAATTCATTTCACAATAAATAAGGATTTGAAAAATAAAAATAAAGTTTCTTTTTAAATAATGAACTCATTAAGGTGAGGTGAATTTAAACCCAAATGAAGATAAGAACAATTAACCTAGTTCAATATGATTTCAGTTATATCAATAAATTGATTCCAAAATAATAAGAAACATTATTTGAAACCATAAATAAAGAGAAAATTTAATTTTCCTTTAGTTAACATTTTAATTTTACATGATCTAACCTATCATCACTCTTTTAATTGGAAAATAAACTAAAATTGAAGTGGGTGAGTATGTGATTTCATATAAGAGGCATGAAATAACTAAAAGTAAATGAGTCTATGTTGTCAGGGACTTATAGTGGGTTTTTTATGTTAGGAAGAGGCCCTCCTAAACACATTCATTGATAATCCTAACATAGTTTAGTGTCGTTGTGTTTCCAATCTTGACATTCTTCATTTTTGAGCTTAATGTAAAATATTTTCTTCTATTTTAAAAATAAAAAGAAATAATTTTTTGATAAAAACAAACATTTATGTGTGGGTGAGTATGATGTGGTTGTTTTTATTACTATTTGCCACATCATTTTTTGAATTTTATATTTTTTTTATCAAAATTGTGTTTTTAGTTGAATAATTACCATCTTTTTTTAATTGTGTTCAAAACAGTTAAAAAAATATTTTTTACAAAAATATGTATGTTATTGATTTTTATCATTTTAATGAATTTTTATGTTAAATTATTCATTCTTATTTAACATTCATTTTTTATTTATATTCTTGTTTAAAATAATAATTCATCATTTTTTATTCTTTTATTCCATTTATTATTTTTGTAATTTCGTACTGAAATTAATATTTATTTCATTGTATTTAATTCAATAAATAATTTAAAACAATGTTTTATTTAATTTTAATTTAATTATTTAATTTCATTAATTAATTAATTAATTAATATATTCATTAACTTTTCCTAACTAGCTTTTTGATTATTACTTTTTTGTATTAAATGTTTTGTGAATAAATTATATTATGCTGCTGAATAAATTGTAATTTTTTTTATAGTTAACAATTTAAATCATCAATTTTAATTTATTAATTTCATCTCTAATTTAGTTTTTTAATATATTTTTTATTTTAATTTATTTTGTTATTTGTTTTTTATAACATAATTTTTTGTAGTTGATTCTTTATGTATCTAGTGTACCTAGTGGTGACTCATTGAGTCACCACTAAACATCCCACATATCTTTTCCATTTTTCCTCTTCGCACCGCTAGGCTCTCTGAAAATATCTCTCCCAGACACCACCAATATTTCTAGAGGTGTCTCCCATGTGCCACCAGTAGACCAACACCTCCTCTGGAAACCAAACCTACATCCATCATCCATATCCATAGAAGCACCCAACACTATAGGCACAAAACTCCCAATGTAGTACCAGGCACTATCATTCGTCATCCTTCAGTGTTGTCTCGCACCGGCTAAACCCATTACCCCTACTTTCCACTCCTCTCCTACTTTTCTAAATCCTACCCCTCCCCATCTCCCATCTCTAGTCATCAAACCCCCTCCACCTTTTCTTCTTCAACTTCATTTTTTATTTTTATTCTGTTTTATATAATATATAAGATAATTTGATTAATAATAGTTATAATAAATATAATAATAATTATATATAAAATATAATGACATATATACTAATTAATATAATTATTATTATAATGATAATAATAAAAAAACATTTTTTATAATAATAAGTGTAGATATATTAAATTACACACATATACATAATATTATAATATAATTAAATCAATTCATATTTATAATAGCTACATTAAATAAATAAATATAATCAGTATTATATATATTTATATGCTTTATTAATGAAAAATTTGTTTATAATTATAGTAATTATATTTGTTACAATATAAAGATATATATATATATAATTTATGGTAACATAATTAAATTAAGTAATATTTGCTTATATTTTTATTACTTTATAAAGTGATGCTACATGAAGTCCCTATTCTTCTATTGTTTGGAATCAGAGGAGGTGATCATGGGTTGATGGTGATTCTATTCATGGGAAGATGAGATGGGATACTCTTGGTATTGCAGGTTATTGATTGTGTTCACTTGGATTTCACTGAAGATCTGGTGACGAGCGCATGGAGGTATTCCATGTGGAGAAAGATACTACCTATTTGAATTTCATTTTTTTCTAGCCTAGTTGTTTTCATTTAGTTAATAAGTGGTGTTTTCTAATTGGGTGTTTTTCAGGGGGAAACCTCAAACAATTCATGAAACCCCAAACTAGGAAATCATCTCCATCTTCCTAGAGACAAGAACCCCATTCATATTCCACCATCTATTTCTTTCTTCTTCTTTATTTTTCTTTATGATTTTGTTTTACTTTATATCTCTATATACCATTTTGTGATTCTATATTTCTTATATTAAATTTTTATGTTTATGATGTCTGTTTCTTTCTCTGTTGTTTAGTGTTGTGTTCTCTAATCTCTAGAAATAAAGATCTAAATTTTGAGGTAAGATATAGGAACTGAATCCCATCACAACCTGTATATCTGTTCTTCATTGCAATCATATAATAATTCTTCATCATAGTGTACTGTGAATTTGAATTATGGTGATTGAGAGAAGAACATTTCATATGAACCTCTTCTACTTTTATGAATAATAACTTCTCCCCTTTCTCAATTTCTAAAACTGAGATATTTAGTTGGATCATATGATTTGATGACCACAGAAGGTTTATTCTACTTTGTGACACCCTAGTAAGAATGAGTCATTTGAGGGATTAAAATATCAATTTGGAGGGATTCTTGGGTAATAATGAAATTTTGTGCCCATCTATTTGATTTTAATTGAGATTGGTGTGCGATCTGAGTTATCATTCATGCACTGTTTGAGGTTTAAAATTTTTTATTAATTCTTTAGTTTATTTATGAAGGGTAGATGATGGTTATTGAAACTCCTTTCCGTCATGGAATCTAATGACTAAAAAAGGGAAATACCTTAACACAAAGTGATTCATTCTTTGACGAAACATCAAAAATTGACAAAGTCATGAATAGGGAATTGTTTACACTTGGGTCGCGCATGTTTTATCATGGCCATGCAAGTATACTTGTGCACATTATATTGGTCACATAGGTAACTTGCATTCCCTAAGTTTTTTTCCCAAAGTCTTCAAAGACTTATAAATACCCCTTGTGGGCCCCCCATTTTGAGGAGGAAAAATCGAGAAACTTAGATTTCATCTCCCAGTGCCCTAGTCTCTTCTCAAACCCTTCCAAACACTTATAAGGTAATTTCTTACCTATACTGGAAGGTCTAAAGAGGGGGAAAAAGGCCTGAGTGTTGAAACTTATCAACACCTACGCGCCTAAGTGGCCAACCCTTATGGAAAATGGCCACACCTGCACGCCGCCTTATTCCTTCAATAGAACTTGCGTTCCACTCATTTAAAAGTATTTAGGGATAATACTAAGGGCTTGAGCTAAGTCTCTCCCATGTATTACCCTAAGTGTTGACCATCGTGCAGGTACCCATGTTCCGCGCAAGTATACTTGAGCGACCATGACTTGCACGCCCACGCAGGACTTGCGCGCCTCTTTCTTTTTGGGTGCCCCTCCTGCCTATTCACTTTCTATCTTAAATTCAACCTCTCCACCTCAAGATTTAGCCTTCAGAACCATCTTTAAAAACATTTATGGCATGGTTCCTTTGTTGGTTTCCTTATCTGAAAGGAATTATGTGGAACTTCTCTCAAAACATAGTGATTTATATATCGATAAATCACTAAGGTGAGAGATTTCATTCAACCTCATCCTTTAAGATGAGAAGTTCCCTAACCTGGGCCTTATTTTCAGGATTAAGCCCCAATCATAATTTCCTTAATTTGGGCATCTTTATTAGGAGTAATCCCCACACATAAATTCCTTTAACTTAGGCCTCCTTTTCTATAA
This sequence comes from Viscum album, assembly GCA_963277665.1. NCBI lineage: Eukaryota > Viridiplantae > Streptophyta > Magnoliopsida > Santalales > Viscaceae > Viscum > Viscum album. Next base: position 999,206,087 of record OY728133.1, read on the forward strand.
TAAGTTATAAATCTCAAGTCTCCTTAACAAATGGTCCTCCTTCTCAGGAGTAAGTTCCAATCTCAAATTCCAAAATATGGGCATCCTCCTTATTAGTAAGCCCCAAGTCCCCTATTTCTATGACCCATTTTTAGGATTAATCCGCAGTCATAATTTCTTAACCTGGGCCTACTTTTCAAGAGTAATCCCCAGTCATAATTTCTTAACCTGGGCCTTCTTTTCAAGAGTAAGCCCCAGTTCTCAAGTACCGTTAACCATGGCCTCTTTCTTAGGAGTAAGCCTCAGTTCTCAAGTCCCTTTAACCTAGGCCTCCTTCTCAGGAATAATCCCCAGTTCTCATGTCCCTTTAACCTGGCCCTCCTTCTCGGGAATAAGCCCCAGTTCTCAAGTCCCTTTAACCTGGGCCTCCTTCTCCAGAATAAGCCCCGGTCATAATTTCTTTTTTCCAGTCTTAACTTCTTTTGATTTGGTCATCCTTCTTAGGAATAAAAACCAATCCCAAATCCCTTCCTAATTTGGGCATCCTCCTCAGGAGTAAGCCCCATGTTAGTGTATCCAAATCTCCATAAATCACGTATACCTTTATGGCCCTTGTTCCCGGACTTCTTCTCTAATGTATGTCCTAATCTTTATCTATTTGGGAAATAATTCATATATAAGCCCCATATCATTCCTTATGATCTCATATTTCATGGCACAAATTGTCAGGTTTACTGATATCTCTTATTTCTCACACAGAGCATGACTCGCGTGAGCTTAGAGTGAAAAAGTAACCACGACACATCTCTTTGGGCCATTAATCATACGTAAGCCCCACAATTCAAAACCGAACTACATGGATATTGATCTCTTCCTTAAAAGTGGAGTACGTAGGAATCCTTTTTGAGGTTCAAGCCCATCACCCATTAATTATCATCCATCCCATATGACATTAAACAATATCTTAATTCTCGAACTACGTTGGTTCTGATTCCTTTTCTAACAAGGATATGTAGGTAGCCCATCTATGGGTACGATCCCAACTCTGAGATAATCCATGTCCTTTTGAACGATAATAAACTTCAACTGCCCCACTGAGTGGCCTTAAAACTAGTATGGTTATCATAATGACCAAGAGATCATTATATAATGTGTTGAAGGATACCATTAAATAAGAATCTCTAATAAGTATAGATGAATCACTATCGATGAAGAACCTCAAATACATATAAAATATTCTCCAAATCTCATATATATTAATCATTGATTGTCATATCTTAAAGAAAGCTCATTTTCATACTTGGTAGTGTAATAAGGATTCACGAACATAACTTAAATCTATAAAGAGAGTCTCCGAGTAGACAATAATTTCCCCCAATAAAGGTGTGATGTGTCCAACCTCTAATCCTCTCGACCAATGAAAATTCTTAAGCCTCATTGGTCCACAACTAATGAGCACATACCTTTGGAAAGTAGGTCCAAATGGATATAGAATCATTGGATGTTTCTGGTTCTATGAAAAAACCCATTAGAAGCCGATTGGAATGTTTGAACCTTAAGAAAACAAGGTCATTCCAATTTCTAAAGGAAACAAAAAATGGTGAACCCGATGTGAATCCTTAACCAAGTTAAAATGATGTTTTACATTTTTGTTAGGACCTTATTTAAAATCAATGAGAGGGCCAACAAAACAATAAATAACATATGTGATCATCCAAAAGATGTAGTGGATGAAATTATCTTGATTATGTATGTTATATCAAACATGAAACCTTTTTTTATGATCTTCTGTGTTACAGAAATGGATTCTCTTAAGATCACACCTATGAATGCCTCTACTATGAATACCTCTGCTGCTACTCCGGTTGGATCACCATACGCTCTGAGGATGACATCACCCACTTAGTGTCTTCAACACTGGGTATCAAATTTACTGGTTAAGGAATACCATCAACACGGTACCATTATGAATTTGGAGGCCACTCGACAATCCCTCCAATTCAATAATTCACCATGGCCATCCGGACAGCAACGACCATCGATCAAGAAGCATGTGGTGCCAACCACCATTTCCAACTGTTTCAGGTCCTTATCCCTGGAACACAATCACCATTCCCTCCCATATTCTGGGGAGGTGAATGAGAAGGTCACTCAAGGCCTTTACTCAGGGAAACATGAGTCCTTCATGAGGGCTCCCACCAACAATCGCTGCCAGACTCGTGCGGCAATGCGCCCTCAACATGATGAGGGTGTCGTCTCCAGTCAGTCAGCTCCAATTCCTCGAACCCGATTAGGCAAGAAGAACCAACAGAGGTGATGACCGGTTAATAGTGAGCAGGTTGTTATCTCTGCCATTACTGGAGATTTCCACCAACCTAACTTGGTGGAAAGAAACGAGTGGGCACACACACCCGTCCATTTTAATTCCGTTTTCCAACAGACTCATATGGTAGCAACACGCCATTCCCTCCAGGCAATTCCGGTAGAGTACTATAGACAGAAACATACACCTGTTTATAAATAATCAGATAGTCAGCAAGCTCATGTGACTACATACGATGAATTCTTCAAACCCAATGTATTGACAACTTGTAAACATGCACATACACCTTCTTACACACATCAATCCTTCCAGTAGTCTAGTCTGCCATTATTGAAGAAAGTTCATCAACCACTTTCGGCGGAGAGAAATCAGAAGGAGCATACATCTACTAGTATAGATCAAGCCTACCAACAGTCTCATTTGGTAGCACCCAGAGAATTCAATTGGAATGCCCCAATGACAAACCGGAGGAAGACTCAACTCTCTGCCCCCACATATGAGTATTGTCAGAATTCACTGACAGGAAAAGGAGGACAGGAGTAGGAACACGCACCTACTCCAAGAATGGAATAGACGTATATCCCCATTTCAGTAGCTGAAGTCACCAAACACATTCTAAAAAAGGTAAAAGAGAAGAAGAAAATCCCTGCTCATATTCGGGATGCCTGCTAGGATATTATAATAGCTTCAGTAGCATCACAGGGAAAGAAATGAAAATCTATCCCTACCAGTGGAGTGACACATCAACAGTTCACTCTGGAATAGACACACACCTATGTTTCAGTCCAAGAGGGTTGTGGAGAATACTCCCCCATGTCATACGGACAACCAAGTCAGGCACAAACACCTGATTTGAGTGGAGATAATCAGTCTAACCAGACTATTTCTCCTGAGCAGGCACATACACCTGCCCATAAAAACCAATTTTGTCAACAAGTGGTTCCCAAAGTGTGTAATAAGGCATCTATGAAAAAGACTCATCTAGCATAGTCAATAAATGAAGATCCAATCTGTAACAAGGCCTTGGTTGATGATGGAGTTCTTAATGAACTCAGACAATTATCTGTTGCAACTCAAGATTCTACTCCCTCTGTTCCCAATAGTGGGAACATTAATTCTGAAGGTCTTCATCAGACACTTCTTCATGAAGGCTTTCTTCATGAATGTTTGTTCGATCTCGATGTATCATCTTCAGATTAGAGCCACAATAACCCTCTACCTGGCCAAAATACTATGGAGAAAAAGGTTTCATCTTTTGTTGTAACCCACCATGATGGTCCTCCCCATGATGATGAATTTATCTATGAAAGTCCTATCCACAGTAATAATTCACATTGCATGGAAAATTCTTCAACGGACAATATAGTGACAAGAAAGACCTCTTATCTTGAGGCACTTGCAAATGTGTAGCCATTCATGTCTGATGCTTTACCAATAGCAGGTGAAATACGTTCTCAGCTAGAAGATAGCCCGGGGTGTAATTAATTCTCTGAACCACCCATGAGTCATGCATCTTTTAATTTGGTAAATGAATTATCTAAAAGTATTGTTGAATCTGATGAAGCAACAAAGAAGCACTAGCTTTGGTCTAATCAAGTAGAATAATCTTCATCGAATGATAAAGAGGAAATACTGAATATGAGAAAACAACGGACGAAAGGTGAAGTACCAGTCATGTTTTTTCCATTGGCTGACTCTCAGTATAACATTCCAGAGATGTTGACAGAAGATTTTATTCATGATAATCGTCTCAACATGTGGAAAACTCTTTGTCAATTGAAAAATAAAATATTATCTTATGATGAATATGAAAATCATGTCAAGATAATAGAAGGGTTACAATGCCAAATTGACTTAGCATCTCTCTCATTTTCTCAATATCTAAAGGCTAAAAAGCAGCAGAGAGCCCTTCAGTATTCATGCCTTGGCGCACCAAAAAGATTGCACCGGTTAATTTCTAATTCCCCATTTGGTATTCATATCAGGGGATGGGGTGTTCATGGAGCACTACATTTCACTGTACTCTACAACCAACAATGCTCGCCAAAAATGGTCTCATGCAATGTTATTTCCCATGGTCGGCCACAGCCAATTGGCTTTGTCTGTAATCAAAGGCTCACTCAAGAATAGGCCTCAACTAGTTCTTCTCAAAACCAGGAATATAGAGAACAAGTTGCCGAATTACTCTTGCATCAGGAGAACGAGAATATCGAACAAGCTTCTCGTTTAGATCGAGCGCATCATCAAGTGGCTGAAGTATCAAAAATCATCCAACGTTCATTTGATCCAGGTGATTTGAGTGTATTTAGGTTTATGCATCCATCTAATTTCTGGACTAAACTCCGCAAGATCATGATAGATTTTAAGAATGTCTCAGATATAGCAACTCAAGAGCCACCCCAGCTTGCCAGACTAGGGACTCTTTTAACCCAACCCTCGGAATCAACAAATAGGATCCGAGGAGTTGAGCAGGAATAGTAGGAACAGCCCCAGTCCACTGGACTGAGGACTTTTTCAAATACTCAATCTCTTCCTCATAGAAAGTTAGTCTTCTCTCGATTAGGGAAGAAGCCCCAAGAGGAATGAAGAGACTAATTATCAAAAGACTCCCTATAAATTATGGTTCGTCAAGAAGTTACTGAGGGATCAAATCAACGAAAGGTAGTGTCTCATAAAGGACATGGAAGAAGACAATATCGCAAAAATGCCAATAGAAGAGATGTAATGCATTATGCATCATCAAATGCCATCAATGTCATTGTTTCTAATCCTCCAGAACATGAGGCTCGTTCAAAAGGATCAGATGAGGAAGTTCCTCCTCAAGAGGCTATGCACATAAAGGAAAATGAAGAAGGTGTGCATACCCAAAATCAAAGTCTTACCTAGAATTTAGGTATTCCTTCCAGTAATCAACTCCCCCCTCTCTGAAAGGAATCCAACAAGGGGAAAGGAAAGAATTGGGCTACATTCCACACTTCCTCTGGAGAAGGCCAATCGCACTCAATAGAGAAAAGTTTCGCACAAAAAGAGGCAGAAATGAAGGAATTAAGGAGGTTGATTGCAGAACTACATCAATGTAGTCTTCCTCCTACATGTGGTATAGTCAGTCAGCCAAAGGTAATTTGTTACTGTTACTGAGATGGATCAAGAGTATCCTCCTTTACCGGTACACCCTCATAGGTCTAGTCCTATGGGTCATGCACAATAACAATCGGTGGTTCTACCATCAGTTGCAGTCTCGGTCACCAAACCTATCCAAGATCAAGTTATTGCACCTTCACTGGTCCAATATCAACTGGATGTTTCTCCAAAATTAATGACTACCATTGATTCATTAACATCTCGGTTAAAAGATATATAAGGAAAGCATGCACTGGTTCAACTAGAAAATAGAGCTTACCTGGAATGGGTTGATGCAATTCCTCCCCTATGAAAATTTTCAAGTACCACATTCCCAGTCTTTAATCATTCAGGAGACCCAGAGAAACATTTAACACATTTTGTTTCTTGTTGCGATCCTATGATGGGAACTCCTTAGCAAAAAGAAGCAGTTAAGCTCATTTTTTTGTACAGACATTACAAGGGCCTTCTTTTGTCTGGTATACAAGCTTGAAATCCATGTCAATTACTGGGTGGGAGGATCTCTGCAAATGATTCCTTCTTCAATTCAGCTCTACTTTTCCAAAGACATCATTTTTTTATCTTAAAAATTGTAAGAAAAGGTAGAATGAAAGGGTTTAATATTTCATTGCTTTCTGTAAGGGATTAACATATTACCTGAGTTTAGCACTCCCTCAAGAAAAGTTGTTTCCAATCTATGTGGAAAATATGCATGATGAATTACACACACAGTTGATCCCTGTGAAATACATAGGAGGGTTTCGAGACCTTACTTAAATTGCTCAACAGATTGAAGACTCTTTTATAAAGACCAAGGATAAAGCTCGTTTAATTCCATTAGCTCTAGGAAGGATAATGGTTAAAGCAGAGACTGCTATAGTTACACTTAAACCAGCACCTATACCTGATTCTACTTCAAAACCTTCATCTTATTGAAGGGCTCCACCTCATGAGCATCAACAACATAGGCCGTTTCATCAAGATGATCAAAAAGATCAAAGATGAAAACAATTTGAGAATCTAAAGAGAAAAGTTTACTCTTTCTGAAATGAACAAGTTAATGGTTAATTCATTTAGGCTCTTGAAAATAATTTGGTTCAGATTCCAAGGCCCAAAAGGCCTAACAAGGAAGAAGATGAAGATCGTCCCAATTATTTCCCATTTAATCAGATGTCGGGGATTCTTATTCACGAGTTTTTTGTCTTCAATGATCTCTTGAAAAAGATGGTGGACTCGGGAAAACTCAAATTGAAAGGTTCTTCATCTCAGGTAGCATGTGTTACTGCTACAAATCTAGAGGAAGAAGGAAAGTAGCAAGAATTCAAAAACAAAAATGAGCAAAAATATTATTATTGGATGGTCAGAAAAATGATCAACTAAACTCATGAAATTTTGCGAATACAATTAAAGAAACCAATTGTGTCTTCTACTATGAATGCCACAACAATACACTCTTCATCAGAGGGAAAATCATCAAAGAAACGAAATAATTCAAAGAAATAGGAACAATTAGAAGAAGATGAAATTGTGTCAAAGCCCAATTTGTCTTTGACTCTGGCAGATTTTATGCCATCTACTTCAAAGAAACGGGCACCGCCCCGCCAAATAGTACAACCTAAATGGGCTAATCAGGCAGAATCTTCATCAGATGAAGAGTTGATCTTTGGTTTTGTTAACATGATTCATTTAACAGATCTTTAATCCAGTCACAGCTTCAATCTTGATGAGCCTGAGTTCCCTGTATCAAACAGAGGAAATAGAGGGAGTTCTAGAGGTCTGGGATATAGAGGAAGATGTGGATATCCAAGAAACCACTATCCCAATTATACCCCTACTAGAACTGTGTATGCAGTAGAAACTCATGGAAGAGTCCTTCAGCGGGCTCAACAAGAACAACCAAATTCTTCAACCAATAACAGATTCAGTCCTGGTACAATTATTCTTGAGGATCGGTTAGAGGTTCCATATTCTTACTCTCAGCAAGTAAATATACCTATTCGGTCTAATCTTCCAAATCTAGGAGTATTTTAAAATCCTACCCTCATACAAGAAGCATCTACATCTAAAGAATCATCCTCTGAGGCACCTGTGAAACCACATGTTCTAGTTGGATAACACAGACCATTGAATAAAAAATATGATTTTTTGAAACATTTGGCAAAAGTACCAGCCAAGTTATCAATTCTAGATGCCTTGAATCTATCCAAGGATCTTTGGAAGGCACTCATTGAGGCTTTCTCAAGTCCTCAGGAGTTCGAAACTGAAATTTTTGCGGCTGAATTCTATCATGTAGATAATAATCCTGTAGAATGCCATGCACTGATAACTTTTACAGATTAAGAGGAAGATGATGTCGTGGATGGACATATCAGACCTTTGTATTTATCTGGAAAGGTCAATTTTGTGGACATCCTAAGAGCTTTCATTGATAATGGCTCATGTGTCAACCTCATCACCATTCGTACACTTCATCGATTGGGCCTCACAGAATCTGATTTATCTCCTTCTACTCTGATGTTTCAAGGATATGATAAAAATGAACAAGAACCACTGGGCGAGATTAGACTCAGAACTCAGTTTGGAGACCTTTTATCCAATTTAGATTTCATGGTTGTTGATCACAATACATCCTTCAATGTTTTTCTTGGAAGACCTTGGCTATATCAACATGCAGCTACCCCTTAATCATATCGTCAATGTGTTAAATATTTTTTTGATGGTCAAATTGGGACATTGTATGGTGATAAAGCCCCCTTCAAAACATGTGAATCTCAATACATTGAGGCGGAATTATATCACATGAATGGCAAGGAGAAATCCACAATAAGGGAGGTTACCAAGGTTAATGCTCCATATGGTTTGTAAAAGATTCCAATAAACCCATTCACACATGTGAGTATAGATTATGTGTTTCCTATTAGTCAAATTGATAGGATAGACCCAAATCCAAATACACTTATGGAAACTCCCATAATGTTAATTATGACAATCAAGACAAATAGAATGGGAGAAATTGGTGATTCACCAAGCAATGATGAAAGATCAAATGGAGATTTCTTCATTTCATCCGCTGAAATCCAGCAAGTCTATACTTCGCCAACCAGGCCATAAGAAGTTATAACAATATCAGAGGTGAACGATGATGTCAATTCTCAATCCATCATCTCCTCTTTATTACCCAAGGAAGACCCTTAATCATCAATAGGGTAGAAGCAGAAGAGGTAAAATGTGTTGAAGAAGAAGAGGAGGATCTCAGGGATGCTCCTCCAGCTTTTGAAGAGGGTATCTCTACCACTGTAGATGAACTCATAGATATAAATCTCGGTACAAAAGAAGATCCATGCCCCACTTTAATTAGTGCGGCCATGAATCTTGAAGAGAAAGAAATGTATATTTCATTTTTAAATGAAAATCAAGATATATTTTCTTGGAACTATACAGAAATACATGGGCTTTATCCCAATGTTTTCACTCGTCATTTGGGTTTTCCATAAGAACATTGAGGATTTATGCAAGCCGTAAGAAGAACACACCCAACTTACACTTTCAAAATTGAAGCTGAAGTGGATAAGCTTATCAAAGCTAACATCAATAGAGAAGTTCAATATCCAAAGTGGTTGGACAATATTGTCCCTGTGAAAAAGAAGAATGGAAAAATTAGTGTTTTCATTGATTTCAGTGATCTTAATTGGAATTGTCATAAGGATGATTTTCTAGTTTCGATTACATAACTCTTGATTGACACAATGGCTGGCTATGAAGCACTTTCATTCATGGATGGATATTTCGGGTATAATTAAATCTGAATGGCTCTAGAAGATGAAGAATGCACAACCTTCAGAGCTCCATAGGGTGTGTTTTTCTATCGGTCAATTCCCTTTGGCATGAAGAATGCAGGGACAACATATCAACATGCCATTCATCGTATCTTCAAACCCTTTTTAGGGGAATTTGGTGAATGTTATGTGGACAATTTGGTTATTAAATCCAAACAATTTTCTAATCACTTGGATGATTTGGAAGTCATATTCCACAAACTTCGACAACATAATTTGAAGATGAACCCCTTGAAATGTCTTTTTGGGGCAACATCCGGAAAATTATTGGCTTTGTTGTACGCCATCGTGGTATTGAAGTCGATCTTGAGAAGGCAAAGTCAATCCTTGGTATGTCACCTCCTCGGAATTTGAAATAGTTGACAGGACTTCAAGGACACTTAGCGTATATTTGGTGTTTTATTTCCAATATGGCAGTCTAATGTTTACCCTTCACCAAATTGATGAAGAAGGGAGTCACTTACCAGTGGACTGAAGAATGTCAAGAGGCATTTGATATTATCAATAAATATCTCTTGAGTCCATAAATATTAATACCACCTGTTGAAGTAAGTCCATTGATTCTTTATGTGATAGCTTTAGAGCGATCATTGGGTGCCTTCCTTTCCCATAAGAATGATGTTGGGAATGAAAACAGCCTCTACTATCTGATTCGGACTATGATTGAAGCAGAAACCCGATATTCAAATATTGAGAAGTGTTTCCTAACATTAATCTTTGCGGTTCAAAACTTGAGACACTACCTGAAATGTCATGAGGTACAATTGGTATCTCGCAATAACCCATTCAAATTCATCCTTAGTCGTCCAATTCTTATAAGACGTCTAGCAAGGTGGGGAGATATTTTGCAGCAATTTGATATCCAGTATGTGTCTCAAAAGGCAATAAAGGGTCAAGATATTGATGATTTCCTTGCTGAACACCCTTTAGCAGAAGATACATCTTTAGGTACTGAACTTCCTGATGAGGAAGTATTTTATATTCAAGATAATATTCAAACAAGTGAAATTTACTTTGATGGTGCTTCCTGAAGTCCAACAGGGAAGAAAATGGATGATCCTAAATTCAACCAAGTTTGATTAGGAATTGTACTTATTTACCCAGAAAAGGCAGTTCTACCTTATTCCTTCTCGTTGTTGGAAGGCGGTACAAATAATGATGAAGAATATCTAGCTCTCATCACAGGATTAGAGTTGGTGCTTCAAGCACAAGTGAATCACTTAAAGGTGAACGGTGATTCAGACCTGGTAATAAAACAATCCAATGGGGATTATGCAATTAGAAAAAAAGAACTAATCCCTTTTTATGATTACTTCAGAGAGTTAATGGTGGGATTTACTTCGGAACCAACATTTTCTTATGTACCGATATCACAAAATGCCCAAGATGATGCACTGGCTAATATAGCCATAGCTTTGGAAGATCCAAATCGAGATGAGATAATCATCAGTATTGCCCACTGTCGTACAATTTCACCTTATGTTCAAATCAGAACAGAGGAAATCAATAAAATTAGTCCCATTCCTAAACCATTTGGTCATACTACAGGATGGATGGAACCTATCAAAGAATACATTCAAAATGGAACACTTCTAGCTGATATATCCATGAAAGAACAAATCCGGTGACGTGTGGTCAATTTTACTCCTTATGATAGCCCAGATCACCTAGAGAAAATTCTCTACAAAAGAGGTTTTGATGGAATTCTCTTCAGATGCATTGAAGGTGAAGAGACAATGGCTGTCATGAAATAAGTTCATACAGGAGTCTGTGGTGCCCACGAGTCTTGACATAAACTATCCGATCAATTTCGATGGCTTGGATACTTTTGGCCTTCAATGATACAAGATTGTGTTGATTTCACAAAGAAGTGTCATTCTTTCCAAGTACATGCCAACTTCATTCATCAACCCCCAGAGTTGCTTCAAATAGATAAATACTCGTGTCCATTTGCCACATGGGGAATGGATGTAGTGAGACCTTATCCTTCAGCTACAACCAAGCAGTTTAAGTACATTCTTACTGCTACTGACTTCTTTTCCAAATGGGTAGAGGCAATACCTCTCAAAGAATTTAGTTATAAAACCATTGTTATATTCATTAAGTCTAACATCATTACCAGATTTGGTGTCCCTTATACCATATTGATGGACAACGGCACAAACTTCTGTTCATCTGAGGTAAGGAAGTTGTATCAAGAATACAACATCAAATCGAACCATTCCTCTCGGTATCATGCAGTGGCTAATGGACAAATAGAATCCTTCAAAAAGACTCTTTCAAATATACTGCAAAATATAGTGGATAAAGATAAGAAATCATGGCCTGATAAACTCTTTCATGCTTTATGGGCTTATCGTACCACCGCACGCACTACAACGTGGTCAACTCCATATTCATTGGTATATGGAACAGAGACAGTCTTTCTCATTAAGGTTCAATTACCTTCACTCAGGGTAGCCATTTGTGATTAGTCATCTATGGATGAACAATCTCTAAAGCGATTGGATGAATTGGAACAATTATATGAGAAAAGATTGTGCACATTTCACCACATGGAAGTCTATCAGAATGGAATAGCATGAACTTTCAACAAAATTTTTTGTCTTCGTTCATTCATTCATGGAGAATTTGTATTGTTTCTCTGAAATCTGAAGATACTGGTAAAGAAACCTCCCAAGCTTGAGCCAAAGTGGGAAGGACCTTATTCAATACATAAGGTCTACTTCAATGGAGCTTATTCTTTAATTTTAATGCATGGAGAACTCATCACGACTCCAACCAATGCCAGATTTCTGAAGAAGTATTTTTTATAATACAAATACATCTCATATTCCATGAATATGACCTTAAACTATTTTCACTTAAATCCAACACGACGTTAAACTGTGTCATCCTAGCCACATGACGCTAAACTGTACAGAAGTCCATTACATCCAGCAAGACGTTAAACTATACAATTGATGGTCCATGAATATATCCTTAAACTATTTGTACTTACTTCCAACTCGATGTTAAACTATGTCGTCTTAGCTACATGACGATAAACTGTACGGAAGTCTCTTATGTCCAGCAAGAGGTTAAAATGCAGAATCGATGGTCCATGAATATGACCTTAAACTATTCAAACCAGTGTCCAACATGATGTTAAACTGTGAAAAAGACCCTAATACATCCAACATGACGTTAAACCGTGTCCTCTTTTTCATTACTGCGTGACATTAAACTATACAGTCCCCCTTTTAACCAATATGATGTTAAACTGTATTGTCCCTATCGTCTTAGGTAGAGGATGCTAAACTGTACAACACCCTTATTGTCCAACATGATGCAAAACTGTGTTCACGTCCAACATGACATTAAATTGTGTCCCTATATTTGTCATACATGACGTTAAATTATACTGGTCATTCATCCTACATGACGTAAAACTGAACAAAGTCCCTCAATACGTCCTACATGATGTTAAACTGTATTTTTTCCCTGCTACATGATACTAAACTGTGTAGCACCAATAGTCCTCACTGCAAGACATTAAACTGCATAGTCCCTTCATATTTCCTACATGACATTAAACTGTGCATCGTTAAGGTTGTTGCTACCTCTTGTTTCTCACACAGAGTATGACTCACGTGATCATAGAGAAAACTTCAACCATAACACCCTATCTAGGCTAATAACCATTTGTAAGTCCCAACACCATTTTTTAGGTCATTTCCTTCAAGAAAAACTTGATCACCAATTCATTATTTAAATGAACTACGCGGACTTTGATCCTTGCCTTCTAGGCTGGGTACGTAGGCAACCTCTTGAGGTTCAAGCCCAAAACCAATCTCTTCACATTGGTTCAACACCATCTCATATGTTGTTGATATATGAAGCAGCCCCAGAACCAATACTTTTTACATTGGTTCACCATCTTCCTTGCTATATGACGTTAAACTATTCTCATTTTTTGTCTTGTACGACAATAAACTACTACATTCTTTGACACCCTCACCAGAGAGGGAATCATTATTTACATCGATCTATAATCATGTTATATTCCAAAGACTACGTGCATACATGTCAATGCCCGAACCTTTTATCTTGGGTCAATCCATCATTTCACTAATGTCCCCCTTTCACCCTTCACTTTTACGAACCAAATCTGTACAAAGGGTATTTCAAGAACTACGTTTGGCTTGATTCGCATCCTTATGGGATACATAGGAATGTTTGAGCATCCCCCGAATCCAGCCCCATGTCATTGTGCCTAACCCCAAATTTCTCATTCAGTCCCTTGAGTGAAAAGTCCCCCAGTGAAAACATGAATGTGCTATGAAAACCCTGGTCTTCATTCACATCAGGTTTATAAAACACACAAAATGTGTTTCTTATTATGGTTCGAGCCCAATTACCCTAAAAAAATATTTCCTAAACTCTCATACCACATGACGTTAAACTGTATTTCAAGAACTAAGTTTAGCGTGATTCCCATCCTTATGGGATACGTAGTGAATTCCAACACCTTAATCCAGGACCCAGCCACAACATGATTATAGTTAGCATTGGTCTGTGTATCTCTACATGAATTGAACGATGCCCATTTTGATGTGTCATACTCCTAACCATAAATACTTCCAGATCTCCATAACCCTTTTTGGACTTATGGTCACACAATTTCTGATACCTGAGATTTCTTTTGCCTGAATATGCAGCATGTTCCCTTAGGTGGCCTTGCATAACCAGTCTACATAATAGACTTGTCGGAAAAAAGATATTATTATTTGACTATGTAGCCAATGCCCTTAAGTGGCCCTGTATAATTCAACTCACTAACAGGTTTGTTAAATAATGGTAAATTCATTGTTGGGAAGAAAACTTCTTTTGTCCTTAGTTGTCATAACGACAATATGTAGGGATCCACAAAAAATAGCAATCCAATTGATATTTTTCCCATGTTCTATTTTCATGATCTAAAAGTATTCAAGTCTATGGTTTATACTTTCCTTCCCTACATTTGGGTTAGAACTTCGTAGGAGTGACATTGATTTAGTTCTTATAAAATCTTGTTTGGAAATATCTTCTCCATATTCAAGTACCTCCCTCCATACAGCAGACTCTATACATTGGAAAATTTGAATCTCTATAAACTTTCACTGGCTTTTTAGCACTAAAAAATTAAAACTTCTGAGAGTTCTTTTTCCTTACTAAGAAGCACGTGCTCTTAGGATGCCTTGCATAAGTAGTCTACATAACGGACCTGTCAGGCAAAAGATTCTATTATTTGACTATGCACCCAATTCCCTTAGGTGGCCCTGCATAATTCAACCCCCTAACATGTTTGTCAAATAGTAGTAACTTCATTCTTGGGAAATACTTCTTATAATGCCTTTTAGTCGTTTTTTGTATCATTCCTCAGATACAAAATTTATTAAGGCTTAGTTTACATTTTTTCCCTCATACTTGAATATGGTAATATGTTTTCAGATAAATTATCATGGAGTTGAGTTAATTTTAATCCATTCAGTCAATGCTATTTCGACCATAAACATTAAACTTTTTATGTCCGACATGCATTAATTTAAACTGCCCCAAAAGACAAGGGAACTCTGAACAAAAGCCAATTCCCAGCTCACTAAACATACATTTTTTATGATTTAAGTAATATTGAGAAATAAATATATTCAATGTTTGTAGGGTTATTTTTTTAATCCTAGAAAAAATTAAACTATGATTACTAGGCCCACTAGCTTAGGTGAAATTTAAATCAGGTAGCAAAATAAGGCATGCACAAATGATTGAAGATGAAAGGATTATTCAATAAGGCATGCACAAATGATTGAAGATGAAAGGATTATTCATTGATGCACAAGAGTTAGAATGAAATCCATATACTGGAGTCTCTTCTCTTTTCAGGAATTACAAGAGGCTTTCAACATAACTCTTCATTTGACTTACAGCATCCAGAGCTTCATCATCAACCACCTAGTATTCATTCATTCAACTGGATACAATCAGAGATACCATGATACCAGCTCTTATTGGAATAATTTTAAAAGAATGTTCTTGAGTGCGGTTTGAGAAAATTTTCTACTGATCAAACAGTGAACTTGTTTCCGTCCAAGAGAACTGGAAGATGGATACACAGATTTGAGAATGGAGCATTGGAAGTAAAGAGCCATTTGGAGGGAGTACACTTTTCAGATATTGTTTCTAATGTCATGATAATCTTCTCTCCATCAACCGGTTGCAGAAAACAGATCAGACCATGGTTTGCAATTTTATTATCTGCAAGGAAATGTCATGAAAGAAAAAATTTGAATGTTCACACCATTGTTGTTGTTCTTAATGCACAACATAACCGAAATAGAGGAGTAACAGTGCAGCTGCATCTTGGGAATATAATTATTTGCATTTGGAATGTTGACATCTTGCAGATGACTGTGCCCATATAGAGGCAAGTAGATGCTCTTTGGAAAGTCACAATGATACTTCTTCAAGTACATGGCCAAATATGGAAGAGTGATGTCACAGATATCATAGTAATCATGTCCTATAATGTTCATCATATCATAAAACCACTTTCTATCCAGTTCATCAGCAGTTCTTATTCTTCTATGAGCCATTGAATCTACACAAAAGTCGAATAATTAAGGGTTAAGTGAGTTTATTTTTCATAAAATTTGTGAAGAAATTTGAAAAAATGGCTAAGGCATTAAGGCACGCAAGTCATATTTTGGCACGCAATTATAGTTGTGTCGTGCATGTTTTGGGTGCGCAGGTATCACTGCACATGTCCAAATACCTCTACAGAAGCTTGACACAAAGAACCAGCAGAAAACAAGAAACCTGTGCGAGGATGGAAACTTACGCGGCGAGAGCGGGTATCTTTGAGAACCGGTTTCTTTGCACGAGGAATGGCCGCATATTTATAGGCACAGCTTCACCCCTATGCGCCGAAGCCTGCACGGTTCTCACCTACGTGATGCCATCTGCGCGCTCAACACTTGCGCACTGCAGTTTGTTGGTTTTTTCTATTTTCTTCAAAGTCACATCCTCCATCTTTTGGATCCAACTCTGATTGGGGGAATTTTGTTGAGACTCCTTTCCATCACATAATCTAATGACTAAAAAATGGAAATACCTTAACACAAAGTGATTCATCCTTTGAAGAAACATGAAAAATTGACAAAGTCATGAACATGGATTTGTTTACACTTGGGCCGCGCAAGTTTTATCATGGCCGCATAAGTATACTTGTGCTCCTCATATTGGTCATGCAGGTGACTTGCGCACCCTATTTTGTTTTCACCCAAGGTCTTCAAGGGCCTATAAAAACCCCTTGTGGGCCCCCCATTTAGAGGAAGAAAAATCTAGAAACTCAGATTTGAGCTCCTGACATCCTAGTCTCTTCTCAAATCCTTCCAAACACTTCTATGGTAATTTCTTACCTAGAAAGGAATGTCTAATGAGGGGGAACAAGGCCTAAGTTTTGAAACCTATCAACACCTTCACACCTAAGTGGCCAACCCTTAAGGAAAATGGAAACACTTGCGCGCTGCCTTATTCCTTTAATAGAACTTGTGTGCCACTCATTTAAAATTATATAGTGATAATTATAAGGGCTTGATCTAAGTCTCACCCAAGTATTACCCTAAGGGTTGACCGTCGCGCAAGTACCCACGTGTCACGCGAGTATACTGGCACGACCATGACTTGCGCGCCCACGCAGGACTTGCGCGCCTCCCTTTTTGGGTGCCCCTTCTACCTATTCACTTGATTTCTTCAAATCCACCACTCCTCCTCAAGATTTATCCATCAGAACCATCTTCAAAACCATTTATGGAATGGTTGTTTTGTTGGTTTCTTTATCTGAAAGGAATTTTGTGGAACATATCTCAAAAAATAGTGATTTATATATCTTTAAATCACTAAGGTGAGAGATTTCATTAAACCTCATCCTTTAAGATAAGAAGTTCACTAACATGGGCCTTCATTTCAGGAGTAAGCCCCAGTCATAGTTTCTCTAATTCGGGTATCTTGTTTAGGAGTAATCCCCACTCATAAATTCAATTAACTTAGGCCTCCTTATCAGGAAAAAGTCCTAAATCTCAAGCCTCCTTTAAAAATGGGCCTCCTTCTCAGGAGTAAGTCCCAATCTAAAATTCCCAAATATGGGAATCCTCCTTAAGAGTATGCCCCAAGTCCCCTATTTCTGGGCCTCCTTTTCAGGAGTAAGCCCTAGTCATAATTTCTTAACCTGGGCCTTCTTTTCAAGAGTAAGCCCTAGTTCTCAAGTCCCTTTAACCTAGGTCTCCTTCTCATTTGTAAGACTCAGTTCTCAAGTCCCTTTAAATTGGGCCTCCTTCTCAAGAATATGCTCCAGTTCTCAAGTCCCTTTAACCTAGCCCTCCTTCTCAGGAATAAGCCCCAGTTCTCAGGTCCCTTTAACCTGGGCCTCCTTCTTAGGAATAAGCCCCAGTCATAATTTCTCTTAACCATTCTTAACTTCTTTGGATTTGGGCTTCCTTCTAATGAATAAAACCCATTCACTTGTCCCTTCCTCATTTGGGCATCCTCCTCATAATTAAGCCCAATGTTAGAGTATCCAAATATCCGTAAAGCACGTATACCTTTATAGACCTTGCTCGTGAGATTCTTCTCTAAAGTAATCCCTGATCATTATCTATTAGGGAAATCATACATATATAATCCACATATCATTCCTTGTGACCACATCTTTCATGGAAGAAATTTTCAGGTTTACTAATACCACCTGTTTCTCACACCAATCATGACTCAAGTGATCTTAGAGTGTAAAAGTAACCACAAAACTTCTCTTTGGGCCGTTAATCATACGTTAGCCCCACAATTCTCAACCTAACTACGCGGACATTGATCTGTACCTCAAAAGTGGAGTACGTAGGAAGCCTTTCTGAGGTTCAATCCCATCACCCATTAATTATCATCTGTCCCATATGACATTAAACTATATCTTAATTCCCGAACTACGTGGGTTCTGATTCCTTTTTGAACAAGGATACGTAGGTAGCCCATCTGTGGGTACGATCCCAACTTTAAGATAATCCATGTAATTCTGAATGATAATAAACTTTATGTTCCCTGCTGAGTGGATTTAAAACCAGTATGGTTATCATAATGACCAAGATATCTTTATATAATATGTTAAAGGATACCATTGAATAAGAATATCTAATAATTATAGATGATTTTCTATTGATGAAGAACCTCAAATACATATAAAAGATTCTATAAATCTCATACATATTTATCATTGATTGTCAGATCTTAAGGAAAGATTATTTTCATTCTTGGTAGTGTAATAAGGATTCATGAACATAACTTAAAACTATAAAGAGACTCCCAGAGTAGACAATAATTCCCCCAAAAAAGGTGTGATGATTCTGACCTCCCATCCTCCCAACCAATGAAAATTCTTAAGCCTCATCGATCCACAACTAATGAGCACCTACCTTTTGAAAGTAAGTCCAAATGGATATAGAATCATTGGATTTTTTCGGTTCTATGAACAAACCCGTTAGAAACCAATTGGAATGTTTGAACCTTAATCAAAAAAGGTCATTCCCATTTCTACAGGAAACAATTGTGCATTAACCTACGACCAAGTTTCTTATCACTAACCATGTCTCGTTGTATTTATTTATCTTTTCGTTGTTCTTCATTTTTTCAGTTTAGAATTTTCATATGTTAATCACTATTTCATCACCCTTAATTGTGTTTTCAACACTGTTTCATTTGTATTTTATTTTATTGTTTTCATAATATTAGAAAAAAAACAAAAATATTTTTGAAAGGAACACTGAGGGTCTCAACACTTATTTCATGTTAGATTCCCCAAGGATATCCATTGTGCTCTATCTTGGGTCATAGAAATGTAAACTTGACCATCTTAATGATAAGGATGATGTAAAATTTTCTCACCATTTCTAGGGAAGAAATGATTTCTTGAGTTGTTTTCCTACTGTTTTTTTTCAAAACTAAAAAGAAACTACAAAAATTAAAAAAATGGATTTATTGTTCTCTTTTGATAATGCTAATTTGTTTGATTTCTCTAATTTAAATGAACTACATAAGGATGTGGCCTTATTAGAATTTTGAATACCAAGACGACTAGAAGAAGACCTCTTAGAAGTTACAAAGGATATGAAACATTAAAGTAAACAATAATATGTATAGTGATTCAACCAAATTAAGAGGGGTCAAGAGGGGAAGGTTACTTCTATGATGATTTTTTTCCACAAACAAAATCATGGACTTCATTGGCCAAGTCAACGTGGATCCAAAGGACTAAAAGATCAAGACATTTCTCTAACAAGCCACTGATGTTTCACCTTCTAGAAAAAAACATAGATGAATGGAGAAAAGAAATATATATAGAGAGAAGAATCTTGTGATACTAATTTATGAGCCCATAGGACCCTTAAATTTTCTACTGAAAATTCATGAGCTTCATCCAAAATATGTTTTTATGAGTTGTAGAGAGATAAGAAATACATAACTTGAAGAATATGGGTTCATTCTAGGTGGTCATTTAATTTCTAGTACTTTATTTAATGAATTTATATTTCCTGAATTTTATAATTATTTTTCAATGTTTCGGAAAGATTTTACAGCATAAGAACTCCTATCCTTTTTCATGTAAGACACCAAATTATAGGTAATTAGATTTAATTAGTGGTTTCTTCCTTCCATATATTTTCTCTGAGGAGCACTAAATAAAATTAGAGTGGAAGAAGTTGAAAAAACATAGAGATAATTTAATTTCATTGACCATAATTTTCTTTTATATTATTCAATATTTCTTACAATGGATGATAATTTTGATTCTACCAATGTTGTTTCTAAAGAGTTAGTTGAGCTCTATGTTTTCAGGGAGTGTTCAGACGAAGATGCACCTACTGAGCATATAAAGAAACAACAAATTATGGATGACACTTCCAGTATGAGAATATATGTTGAATAAGAAGTATTGTAGTTGTACATTGGTTCACCAGTTGATAATGAAACAGTAATTTTTTGCCAAAAGAAAATAATTTAGTGCGCTTAACCACAAAAATATTCACATCTATGAGTTTTATTCATTAAAATTGTGCCACCTCAAGCAGAAGAGGAAGGGTAGTACCCATAATTTTAGTTTTCCCTCCAACTCTACAGAAGAAGTACTCCACTTCTAAGGAGTGGGATTTGAAGGATGGTGTACAATGGGTACTCCAAAGATAGAATTGCACATAAATTGGAAAGAATGTCATCTAGAAGTACTATTGTTAGAAGATTCATCCCCCATCAGTCTTGGGTTGATCTAGTAAATGTGCAGCTACAGATGGTCAAAATATTATACCTTTTGAGGGGTTATCGCATGATTATACATTTTCTACTTTTATTTCATTCTTCATGTTTTTTTAATTTTTATAATTTTCATTATATGAGAATAAAAACTCAAAAGTTTAATGTGGTAGTTAATTAAGATCAAAGGGATTGAAATGATAAATTTTCAAAAGATTTTACTCCCTAACATAAAAATATTTTTAATACTTATTTGGGATTAAATTTTGAATAATTATATGAATTTGTTTAAAATATTATATGTACCTAAAAATTTTATCCATAGAACTTATAGAGATAAAATAAAGAGTGTTACCTAGTTTATTTTGAAAAATATAAATTTTATTCTCATTGGGTGTTAGATTTCAATAATCTATTGAGTAAAAATATTGTTTGATCTGATTTGTAAAACATGACACACCCGTGACATTCACTTTCATCACTCTGCTACTATACAATATGGAAAATTTTAATTATTTTTGAACTAAATTTTAAAATAATATTTCTCTTTTTAAATTTAATTAGTATGAACATTTCAAGAAAACATTGTGCTTTATTTTTAGTGGGTTCTTTGGTTTTTGTGTTTTTTTCTTTTTTTTTTGGTTTTCATCATTATTTTTATGTGAAAAACAAAATTTTGAACTTCATTGCTAGCCCTTCACATCCTCTTCATGATAAAATGTCCATATATTTTAAACTTTTCCTTCTCCTATCTTTAGGTTCGATAATGAGAATATTATTGAGTTTTATGTATAGGGAGATGGTTCTATATTGTCACATTAGGGTCATATAAATTCCTCCTGCTTTTTTTTTGAAAAAATGGTAATTTTTTTCAATATTTTTTTTATTTTTTTTTGAAACTACATTAAAAATATAAGGGTCTCTTGAAATTCAATATGTAAATAAATTCTATCATTACTATTGGAGATCTAAATTCTTGCTGTTTTGGGTTGCACTAATTCTGATATTTTTTGGGATCAGTGATTTCTAAATGGATTTGTTTTCTATTTTTATAGGAATTATATTTAAGAATTGAGAGAGTTTGATATGATATGTTTTGTGGAATTATGACCTTGAATTTGGGAAAATGGAGACATTATCTTGAACCTAGGGGTTTATCATCTAATAAAAATATAGTAATCAGATTATGATATCAAATTAAATGATAATTATTAAGTCCTTTATAGAATGAGTAAAATAGTAAGGGGGGATCCCACACTAAGTCTCTGAGACAAGGGCAGATGATATGTTTTTTAATAAATAATATCCATTTTCAAACTCATTAAGTTCTATGCACAGTGCTTTTCACAAGAAATATGGCTGAGAGAAATCATAATAAAGTACCTTGTCCAAAATGAACTCATACAGGTGGGTTGAATTTAATACCAATTTAAGAAGGGAAAAATTGACTTTATTTAATATCTGTTGAGTTTTATCAATAATGAGAATAAAAAATAATAATAATATATTTAAACCTTTGAGAAAGTGAAAATTGATTGTACCTTTTTTAACATTTTAATTCCACTTGATTAAACTATTCACCACTCTTTGAATTATATCATGAACTGAAATCAAATTAGGGAAGTATGTGATTTCATATACGAGGAATGAAATCTCAGATAATGAAAGAGTCTGTATTACATTTGAATTTAAGTGGGTGATTGATGTTACGTAGAGCCTCTTTTGAACAATTTCTTTGAAAGGCTTGGCCAGGTTTTGTACCTCTGATTTAAAAATCTAGACATGCATCATTTTTGCGCTCTAGGTTAAATATTTTCTTCTATTTTAAAAAGTAAAAAAACATGCATTTGTATAAGGATAAAAAAAATTAAGTGTTGGCCAGTTTGATATGGTCGGTTTTCATTAATCTTTTATACATCATTTTTAGTATTTTTTTTATTATCAAAATAGTGTTTTAATTAAATAATTTCCTACTTCTATTAATTTAGGTCACAACTGTTAAAATAATATTTTTTGTGCGAACTTTTATTTTATTGATTGTTTTTTATTCATTTTAAAGAAAAATTATTTTAAATTATAAGATATGTTTTAAAATTCATTTTTTTCTTTTTTTTAAATAATGATTCTTCAATTTTTATTCTTTTAAATCATTTATTATTTCAATAATTAAATAATTAAATTAATTTTCATTTCATTTAATTCAATTCTATAAATATGTTAAAACATTTTTTGTTTAATTTTAACTTATTTCGTTAATTTCATTAATTCTTTAACAAATTATATTGTTAATTAACTTTACCTAAATTTGTTTTTTATTATGAATTTTTTGTTCTAAATTAATTATTAATAAATTTCATTATTAAATTGAATAAACTGAAAATAATTTTATTTTTTTGATGAATTAAAAATGTGAATATTAATTTAATAATTTCATCTCTAATTGAGTTATTATTTATTTATTTTTAATTTATTTTAATGGTTGATTAATTTTTCTAACATAATTTATTTTTTTTAAATTTTTATGTAGAAGGCACACCTCTTTATGGTGACTCATTGAGTCACTTCTAGTTATCCCATATCCCTTTTACATTTTTTATCTTCAGACTCCCAGACTCATCGATGGTCTCTCTCCCACACACCACCATGTTTTTGGGTGGTGTCTCCCATGTACCACCTATAGATTTGTAAATCTGTCGTCTACTGATCCTACAATCGCTAGTAAGATCCAAAAAATATTTTAACACTAAACGTGATACCCTCCCCCATTTTGAACATGGAATAGCCAATCATTGTCCATAAACATGACCCCGCACCACCAAAACTTTCTTCCCTTTCATTCAACTCTTCCCCTACCTCTTGCCAGCCCACCTATTTTTATCTCTCATTTGTATTCATTAAACCCCCTCCTCTATTTCATCTTCTTCTTCCTTTCATTAGTTTTATATAATTTTATATAATATATAAGATAATATATATAAAATAACAATAGAAAATAAAATAATAATTATATATATAATATAATAACATATATACTAATTAATATCATTAGTATAATAATAATAAAATAAATATATTTAACAATAA
Source organism: Viscum album (assembly GCA_963277665.1). Lineage (NCBI taxonomy): Eukaryota > Viridiplantae > Streptophyta > Magnoliopsida > Santalales > Viscaceae > Viscum > Viscum album. The sequence continues at coordinate 999,229,739 of OY728133.1, forward strand.
TATGTATAGATATATTAATTCACATACATATATATATATATATTATTATAATATAATAAATTTAAATAATATATATAATTACTAATTTAAATAAATATATACAAGTAAGTCTTGAAGTACATGAGGATGGAACGTCGTGTGAGAATGTTCATGAGGAAATTCGTGCTGCCGGAGAACGCCAATACGTACAAGATCTCCATGGTTTGCCAGGAAGGTGTTCTCACTGTAACCGTTGAAAAGCTTCCACCCCCAGAGCCGAAAAAGGTGAAGATGATTGAAGTCAAGATTTCCTAGATTGTGAAGTTAATACCATCAGAACTTATGGTTGATGTCTTTCTCCCGATCATTCTTTTTTTTCTTGGAGTCGTTTTCATTCTTGGTTTTGTGTTTCTACTCGACCGTGTTTGTGCGAGTGTTTAAAACGAGATTTCTATTGTGATTTATATATTTATATTTTATACTAATGATATTTGTATTTATAATTATAGTTATTATAGTATTTAAAACATATATATGTATAATTATTGGTAACATAATTAAATTAAGTAATATTTACTTTTATTTTTATTACATTTTAAATTGGTTCTTCATGATGTCTCTAATTTTCAGTTTTTTTCGGCACGAAGGGAGGTGTTTATGCGCCGAAGGTGAATCTATTCATGGGATTGTGCAAGGGGATACTAATTCTTTTCAAATAGGTAGATTATGTTTACAAGGAGTTAACTAAAAAGTAGGAGATGATAACTTGAAGGCATGCGACGTGGGGGAAGCTTCTACCTATTAGAATTCCATTTTGTTGTTTAGTTTAATTGTTTTAATTTTTAGAATAATAGTGGATTCTACTTTTTAGGGGTTTTAGGGGGCATCTCACACCTCACACTATTCACCACACCCCGAAATGGGGAATCACCAATAAATTTTTGATATGAGAACCCCAATAATATTCTATCATCCAATTCTTTCATCTACTTCATTTTGATTAGTTTTGGTGTTTTATTTTCTGTTTTTATATACCGTTGTGTGTTTCTCTACTTTTTTAATTGTATTGTGATGTTTATCATTGTAATTTATTTTTCCATTGTTTTATATTGTGATATTTAATCTCAAGAAATTGAGATATAATTTGCGAGGCTAGATCTAGGAAGTGAATCCCATAAAAACATGGAGATTTATCCATTAGTGTAATAATTTGATTCCTCTTCATATTTGGGGACCGTGAATGAATATTAGGATGACCCAGAGCTGAACCTTGCACATGAACTTCTTTTATATTCTTGTTTCATCTATTCTCCCCCCTTTTTCAATTTCTTGAACTACAAAATTGAGTTGGGTCATGTGATATGAAGATCTCAATAATGTTATTCTACCTTGTAATATCCTGGCTATAATGAGTTTTTTTAGGGATTGAAATTATAATTTGTTGGGATATTTATGCATTGATAAAATTTTTTGTTCATCTATTAAAATCTATGAGAGATCGGTTTGTGATCTAATTCTCCATTAATATACTGAGTGGGTTTTAATGTTGTTGATAAATTCTTTAGGTGATTTATGAATGGCAGTTGAGGGTGGATATAAATGGGTCTCTCCTTGTTCTCAACTAAATTTTTTATTTTTTTGTTCTATTCCTTATTATTCATTTAGTTCAGCTTACACTATTCATTAATTTATTACTATTTCATCATCCTCTTCGTGTTCCTCCCCACAATTTCATTTTTTTGTTTACTGTTTAAAAAATATTAAAAAAAACACCAAAACATTTTCAGAAATACCCCTGAGGCTCATAACACTGCTTCATTAAGATAGACCATGAGGTTAGACACTATGTTATATCATGAGACTTATAATTGTAAACATGAAAATTCTCACAATAATGACAATGCAAAATTGTTTTTAATATTTTTATGAGGTACTTATTACATATGTTATTTAAGTTATAGTGACATGAAATTTTTCTTTATTAAAAGTAAAATACATGTTTATGGATATTCATTTTTTTTGTAACCACCTAAAATGAATTTTTTTCTAGTGGATGATGAGGTATTAGATTATTTAAAAAATATTCCAAGGACTAGCTAATAATATAGAATAGTAAACCTTTTAAATTTTTGTGTTTCTATGGTTGGGATTGAGTGTTTATTAGAAAATTTATAACTCTTTAATAAGGGTTGAAGGTTGTTTCAAAAGAAAGAAAAAATAAAATAAAAATAGATCATATTTTCATGCCTCCCTATTTCAGTGATCAAACATATCTTTCATGGACCTATAATTAGTATTAAAGAGATGGTTTTGTCACTTAATATTTGATGATGTTAGAGGAAAAAATATTTTTATTATAATTTTCAAATCTTTTGGAATATTAATGGGATTCTAGTTTTTTATGGAAAGAACTATCATATATATAATATTAAAACGTTGTCATATCTTATGTCTCTCAGTTATGAATTTCTTGTAGATGTGATGGATAATTTCACCCATCATGCTAAAAATGTTCTTATAATATCTTCATATAAGATAAATGTGAAGAATCATTATTGATCCATAAATTATATACTTTTCCTACCATCTAAAAGTGAGTTTCTTAGAGTTAAAGTTGTTGGTATGAAAAAAAGTATTTGGGAATAGTTGTAGAACATATATTAAAAAAATATGATAGTTAATTACACCATCTTAAATATTTTGATTCTTAAGTGATAGGATCTCATAATGGGTTATTATAAATCTATTGGTGACTTATTCATAAAATTTAATGACATTGTTTTCAATATAAGATTCCCTACTAAGAAGTTGAAGGATTCCTCTATTATTGAAAGGATATTATAAATTTTTCCCAAATGGTTTGATTATGAAGATTAATAAACAGAATATATAGATCATAAAACTCAATATCTGGAAGATTTACATATCACTCAGATCACATATGAAATTATAAGTGGAAAGTTTATGAAAATAAAAGAAAAGACTCATCGAGAAATTTATTTCAAATCTTCAAAGAGAAAACATCTAATAAATTTATCTTTGATGAAGAATTTAGTGACTCTAACACCATATATGAGGTTAGTAATAATATTTATGAATTTGTATCCTGGTTTTTTTAAAATGTAAAAAAGGGGATCATGTAAGTATATGATGATGTTAACGTTGAAATTATTTGTTTACGTAGATACTGGGAACATTGTAGAAAATTACCCTTGAATAAAGGGGGATAAAGAATGTGATGATGATCTAATGTAAATAGGACTTTTTATAAATAATGTATCCATAATAAAATTATGTTTTAAGGAAATCGATAAAAATTTCTATTAATCTTAAAGGAGATTGTTTTTTATAAATATGATAGAGATAGAAATAGAGAAGAATATGCTATAAACCTAAGAGATAATGTTGTTGAGAATACATTTATTGAAAAATTAAACGATAAAAAGTTCTCTAGTGATGAAATTATTTGTTTGGAAGAAGAATATAAAAAATATGGAGTTTATTATAAAAATACAATTGAAATATTTTCCTTGATATATTTCAATACATGAAAGGGAAAAAATAAGGTTTTGTAATATGATCTCTCGTAAAATAAGAAATAATTTATTCTAAAAGAAAAATGAATATTTCATAAAGAGTATAATGTATGAAATAAGTAACTTGAGTAAATTAAAAATATAAATATTGATATTAAAGAAAATATAAAGGTAAATAAGGATTAGTTAGAACATGCTCAATAAAAACATGATAAATCTTAAAGTGGAATTTCAAATTTTCAAAACCCAGTTAAACAAGTTGTTGAATGTTCTGAAATAATGAAATCAAATATGGATCAAGTAAATTTCTCCTAAAATTTTGATAATTATATTGAATATTCTCATATGAATAATAAATAAGATTAAAACATGAATATAGAGAAAATCCAATATGTCATAAAATTTGCAGTTTCAAACATTTCAATGTATGAACCAAAATATAATGATAGTTATTATTCTATTGAGGATAAGTTTAATAAAAATAGGTTGAAGTAAATGTTATAATATTAATGAAATTATGAGGTAAATTTTTTTTAATGTGGCATGTAATAATGTTGATGAAAAGTTTTTTTTACTATTCTAGATAGTATAAAAGTTATAGGGGAGAATTTTCATTCATTTTTTACTGTCGGTAATGTGGAATGTTTCTCTATACATAGAATATGTGTTAGTTTAATTAATAATATTAATATAATACCAATAGAAATATGAGGAGAAGTTTTAGGGGGATTCAACCCACTCAATGAAGTCGATTTGAGAAATTTAGTGTGAAAATGAAAATTGATTCTAACCATTGGAAACTATTTGTGAAATATGTGAAAAAACTGAACACCCTGAAAAGGATGCCCTGTTATGGTTTTGACTCCACTAATATTTTATAGAAATTCTAAAAATCCATATGTATTGAGTGATATAGGTTAGAATTTTTTTCTAAGACTATTCTCAAAGCTACAAAAGTAGAATGACCGATGATTTTAGATATTGGGTGTTCATCACATATGATATGATATTTGAAGCTATAAAATAACGTGAAATATTTTTAATAAGGTACAATTACATTTTAAAATTTTTATTCATTAAGAATACAAGGTTTGGGATATGAAATTAATTCTGAGGAAAATATTAAATACAAAAGGCATAGTTTTTATGGGATGAAACACAAATTATTGTTTTTTTACATAATTTTAAGGAATGAAATATTTTTTCTAAAAAATAATGGAATTTTTGATAAAAAAAATAGAATATGGGAAAGTTGTTAGAAAATTTCGTCCAACCAAGGGAAATTTGATTCAACTTATTTGTGTAGAAAGATCATATTATTGGAGAATGGTGGAAGAAAATTAGTTTTGGAAAAAATCATTAGATATATATCATAGAATAATATGAGAAAATTATCAAAAAAATGACAATATTCTAGATATTCTTTACTTGACCAGATGAAGAGATTTTTGTTTATCTATTTTCAAAAAAGATAATATTGAAAACTCAGTACATAAGAAAGTTGAAATTCATTCAAATAATCCCTTAAAACTGATTCAATCTGATATATGTGGGACGATGAGTAAATAATAAACATATAGAGATGTCTATTTTATTTATATCATTTATAATTTTTCTCTCATTATATGTATTATATTTATTAAAACATAAATTAGAGGCTCTGAGAATGTTTAAGTGTTCCCATAAAAGAGAGAAAAAATGGTGATGATATTTACAAATGAAGCTAGAAACTGATAATGTTGGAGAAATTAAAAATACGTAGTTCATTGATTATGTTATAAAATAAAAAATTAATTATGATTTTAGGGAACCATACAAACTAAAAAAAGTAGAGTAAATAAATGAAAAAAGGAAGTTTATTTAATATGGTGCATTCAATGTTGATTGGTCATGATACATCTCATTAATTATAGAGAAAAGCTATCAGTAAATTAGTTAATATTCAAAATAGATGTTTCTATAGTCAAAACATTGATATGTATTCTTATTATTTTTTTAATGAAACTCCATGTTGGAATCACCTAAGGATTTTCAGCAGTAATTTCAATATAAAAGTAAAGGGTGTAAGTATTAATAAGTTTGACCAGAGATATTTTAATTAGATAATTATAATATATTCTTTTAATGATAGAGGATATAGATGTTTTTGTACATAAATAGGAATGATATTTAATTCTATAATTGTAAATTTTCTTCAAATATATAATAAGAATGCTTTAGAAATTGATGTAGATAAGGAATATGTTGAAGATGTGGTGGTTTTAGATGAGAATAATGAAAATTTTTTTGAGGATAGTAAAAATTTATATGATTCACTAATTGAGGATTCAGACTTATATATCCCATGTAATGAGAAAATACTATTTATATCCTATCCAAGGTCATTGAAAAAGTGGATTTTCATAACATTATTGGAGTTCAACAGAAAGAGTTTTAAACTAGATGATATTCCAAGTCAATTTTATTTAATTATTTAAATTTATAGGTTGGTGAAAATGATGTTGAATAATATTGGAATCATCATTAGTAGATTTATGGTATTAATGAATAGTTATATCAAATTGAAAAAAATGATACTTGGGACCTAGTACCCAAAAGAATTAATATAAAAATTAGTATTATAAATATGGTCTTCTAAAATAAGATTAATGAATATGGGGAAGTGATAAGAAAAAAATTATGATTAGTTTGTAAATGTTAATAAAAAATTAAGGACATTGATTTTGATGACACATTTTCCCAAGTGGGGTGATTAGATACTATCAGAATATTTATTTGTATCTTTTCAAAATGAGGTTATAACATTTTTCAGGTGGATGTAATGTCATAATTTATTAATGGAACACATTATGATGAAGTTTTTATTGTACAACCTTGTGGATTTATTATTTTTAAACATGAAAGTTCTATGTTGATGTTAATTAATGTATTTTACGGGTTGAATTAAGCACTGAGATCTTGGAATTCCAAAGTGGATAATTGATTAGGGAAATTGAACTTCAAAAAATATAGAGTTATTAGTAATCTCTGCATCAAAGAAAATCAAGAACATTCCCTCATTATGATTGTTTAGGTTAATGATATAATATTTTATTGGAATGAGGAATAAAGTTGTGAGAATATTACTAAATAAATAAAATGTTTTTTGGGATGACCATGCTTTGATAAATGAAATATTTTATTGGTTAAAAATATCTAAAATGAATAAATATATATTTTTATCTCAATAGAAGTGTTATAAGGTACTTTTAATTAATTTTTGAATTAGATGATAAAATAAATCGATATCACTTTTAGTTGGAACAACATTTTCTTAAATATTGATGGGAATAACATAGATCCTTAGGGATATTTAGATGTTTGTTAGATTTTTATTCTATTGATTCCAGACCTGATTTTGTATATACTGTAACATTAGTTGAAAGGTTTCAAAGTTATCCAAAATAATCACATATTTAGGAGTGAAAAAATTATTAGATATATCAATAGAACAACAAATTTTGGTATAAATATGATAGCTCATAAAAAAATTGATTCGTGTGGTTTTGTATATTTTGATTTACATGGGAATATTGATGATACAACATCCACAAATCGTGTAGTTTAATTTTTGGGGGAAATGTTTTCTATGTTATCATACATAGAAACAGAAATTTGTAACTCTCAGCATGGTTGAAGATAAGTTTGTTTCTTCCACTCAAGATGAAACACAATTTATGTGGATGAGGAATAAATGATAAATTTTTTAAAAGGGAAGTTAAACCTCCTATTAGGTTGTTATAATCAATGTTCTGAAAATATCACTAAAATCCTAGTGAAACATGATCATTAAAAAACATATTAATATCAAATATCACTTCATAAATGAGAGGGATGAGAAAAATGGACTGATATAAGAATATATTCTTATAACTAATCATGTTGCTGATATATTCCAAAAACCATTTATCAAGGAAAACATTTATAAACTGTGGTATAACATGGTAGTCCAACCTTCCTTTCATTAATGATAAAGTATGTGAATCCATCCCCTCACTCATCTTGTATTTATATAGTGTTTTCAAAAAAGATAAAATGTTATAAAAATATAACCATTGGTATGTGCTTAAACTTTTAAGAAATTAATATTTCATAGATATTTATTAAAAAGGATAAGTTTTGATTTCAACATGTCTAAAAAAATTTAATACTTTTTTGAAGTGTATGAAGTAAATATTTCTATTTTAGGATTTTTTTTAAAAGGTTTTGTTTTGATGAAAATGTTGTTGAGGTTGTGTGGAAGATTATGTTTCATAAGACACTATATATAGACAATAATATTTTTTTTGCTTCAATAATTATTGTTTCCATTATAATGTTTTCAAATGTAGAATTAGAATTATTTGATAATTAAATCATATCATTTCTTATAATTATTTATTGATTTATAAATATTTCTTAAAAACAAAATACAAAGTGTTATATTACTAGGAACTTGTTGGTTAAAGGGGTTTCAAGGCTTCCTAAAGTTGTTTTGAAGAAGTTTGGTTGGAATGTTTAGATAAATAAGTATTGATAGATATTTTTGTCTTATGTTGGGTTAAAAAAAGAACATCAATTTTTAATGTTTTCTTAAAAAATATTTGGAGATGGAATGAGATGAAATTTTCTTATGAAAGTTGAAAATATTATACAAACCTTCCTTAAAATGTTTGTGAAAAATATCAGACAGGGTTACCATAAAAATATGATGATGATTGAAAAAACATCCCTTAAAGAATTTTTTTAGAAACTTATCGAACATAATTTTTGTAGGATATTTTTCAGAAATATGTTATATATTTTACTTAATAATGTAAAAAATATTGGATGATATTTCCTTAATAAACTTGGGGGAAAATATCAGGTACAGTTTCCTTAAGAAAGTTGTAGAAAAATATCAGACAGAGAATAATAAAACAATTTATGTGTATAATGATACTAGACATAGAAGGTGGTGTTGAAAAAATATGATTATTATTTACTATTTATAGTGATTCGAATATACTTATATAAAAAATCTCATTATCAATAAATCTAGAATAATGGGGATAAATTTTTTTGGGTGTGAAATGTAAAAAAAATCATGATATCATGATATTTTTTTATGAATATTACAATGTTTAAAATGTTTAAAAAGTTCATAATATGTAGTTTCATGATGTTTCTAATGGATATTTGGGAATTATATTATAAAAAAATAACATTAATTAAGAATAGAAATTGGATGAACAGTTACAAATGCACATTTTTAAAGGATCATTTAAAATTAACATTTTCAAATGGACAAAGTGAAAAATTTAGAAAAACATTTAGGATGAACTTTTTTGATGGAAAAAGTGAAAATTTTTGATGAAATCTTTGGTTGAAATTTTTTATATGGAAAAAGAAAAAATTTCATATGAATATTTTGTATGAATATTTCAGATGAACATTTTGATGATCATTTCAAACAAACATTATTGACCCAAATTTTCCAAATGAGATATTTTTGAAGTGAAGTTATTTATAAAATATTTATAGAGACATAAAATTTAATGATAATGATATGATTGTTCAACCTTAAAAAGTATTATGAATGATTATTTCAATTATTATAATGAGAATAATGTTTTTGAAAATTCCTTAACACTGACATTATTGAAATTGGAAGAATAAAGTGTTTAATAGAGATTTCATAATGCTTCATGAAGATTCTTGATGTAGTTAGAAGAATTCAGTAAATTTTATTGAGGGGGAGTTTTGAATTTTAAATATTTTCTATGCGAGAAACAAATTTGAGTTCCCATATTTTATATTCATTGAACTGCAATATAAATGGTGCATGTCTGAGAATGGTGATGTAACTACACTAATGTAAAAAATTGTGGAAGTCCTAAATAATTAGTTTGAGATAGAAATTATAGATAAACATCTAAAATATAGTTTTGAGAAAAATGTTTCCAACCAAGAAATATCTTGGCTGAGAAATAATCAAGGATCATAAAATCATTACAGTAGCCAATTCTATTAAGTCAAAATTCAGACAGACAGATCTAGGATTTACATATTTATGATAGAAAAAACTCAGATAAATATATTAAGGATTTATAGATTCAGGACAGAATAATTTTGGTTAGACAAATTGAATATGAACTACTTCCAAATGAAAAAATCACATACATAGAAAGAAGAAATAATTTCTTATCATCTTCTAGATATGAAAGTAAAGAATAATAATTTTAAATTATAGAAGAAGTGATTTTTGTATAAATAAGAGAGTGAAAATATTATGATATATCAGTAAAGGTTTATAATATTTTTACGAAACATTTTTTACATATATTATCATTATGAAGATAACATGAATTATTTATTTATTAAATTTCAACTCATGGTTAAGAATATTACATTATTTATATAATACCCTAAAATAATTTTTTTCTAGTGTATTGTGTGGTATTGGATTATTTCCATACCATACTATGGACTAGTTAAAAGTGTTAATTAGTGAACCTTAAAAATTATTGTGTTCTTGTGGTTGTGCATGACAGTTTGTTTTTAGAAAAAATTTATCTCTTTTCTATGAGGTGATGTTTTTTTGGATAATAAAGAAAACATAAATGAAAATGAGATTAATGATTCACACCCTCCCTTCTCAATAATCACATAGATCTTGATTGGGAAATTAATGTAAGAGTATATTTATATTGATATTCCTGACTCTCCCTTGGTTATATATCAACATATATCAAAGATATATTATGACTTTATAATTCAGTTTTTGTTTCCATGTAAAATGTATTTAGTGGTGGAGTTTTTTTTTTCCGGTGCTTCTTTTTTTAGGTGAGGGTACATCATCATTACCCTAATGGATTTTTTATAGACACTGGATATCATTTGTAGAAGTGGGGGGGATTTTGATAGATTTTATCTCCATTTTTTCTTATATTAGGTAATATGTGATTCTATTTGGGTGATTGTGGAGTTGATAATAAAGTCATCCAATTTCATAGTGCTCAAGGAGAAGAGATATATAGATTCTTTGGTAACGTATTACATGGATGATATAGTGAATAATCATCATGAGTCTATATCTACCATCCCTAATCATTATCCATGAGTTTAGGGAGGTCTTTTACATTAATTTTTATCCAATCTATTATATATAATTGATTCATATCCTTCGATGGAATAGAATATTTAGATTCTAGATGACATGGTTGTGATCAGGTTTTCTTATTTTTTTAGGCTTAAGGGTATTCAATATTCCTTTGGTTTAGTATACTTATAGAAATATTATTCACACTTCCAATTACATGGAACTATTCAGAGAGTTGGGTGGTCTTCTTTTCATATCTCTATTGTGTTGGGATGAGGTTAGAGATTCATAAGTTCCTGGATGATGTTATCTATTTATCGTGAACAAGAATGATTATGTTGATAAAGAGTACATGAAGGAAGTGATGGATCATTAGAATTTGTATATATTTTGGGAGGATACATCATGTGGTATAGGTTTGAGATCATGTATTCATTAATTTTTATCTTCTTTTTCATAGGCATCAAATTTTTATTTTAGGAAGTACGAATTATCAATGAGTAATTTGTTATTTTGAGGTGTTCATGTATGTTTTTGAGGTTGAGTATTAGTTATCCATTCCTCTATATATGGATCATATCCATAATTTTTTCAATGCTCCACATATTTAAAGATAAATTCTTGATGAATCGCATGTCACCAATTGGGGAATGTATGTTATTGGGGATTAAATGACATTAATCAAGAAGATGATTCTCATTTTGGATCATCAAGATAAGGTGTTTCATGGGATCATTTTTCCATAGGATCTTATCATATGGGGTCATGATGTCTTAGAGGAGTGGAATATGAAGGTTGAGTTTAAGGTTGGTTCCAAGTATCCCAAATGGGTTTGAATCATGTATTTCTTTAATTTTTCAATGTTTGTGTTTAGTACTCATTGGGTTAAGGTTTTATATCGTATCATATGATTTATTCTTATGTTGTAATTATTATTATCTGATTGGTATCTTATGGTGTAGTTTTTGTTTTATTGAAATTTTTTTATTTTTTACTTTTCGTTATTCTTTGAGTTGATAATATTTTTAGAGGAATCTGATATATATACCTGGACTACAAAATAATATCAATTTACATTTTTTTGGTGTTAGAAGATTTGGAAGAAATATAGAGGGGAGAATATAAGGTTGGGTTTAAAATATTATTCATATGGATGCATCATAGTGTGTCACTATAAGCAACTCTAAGGTTTATAGGATTTAGAATGGGACTTTGTAAAATATTGTTTTCAGTGTATGATGGGAAACATATAGTGTGACGATTCTTGTTGTGTCATAGGGTGTGTGTCATGAGTTTTTTTTCTTTCTCTTTATATAAGTGGGAAGATAGTTATGGTAGGGTATAACATTTTATGACATGAAAGGTCTTGATGAATTATTATTTAATATTTCTTGAGATTTTATGAAGTATCATTAGTTATAGTTATAGCATGAATCAGATAAATTATTCTTCTATAGAGGGTTTATGTGTTTAAATATAAAATGATATCCTATATTAACCATAAATGTAGGGTATTTCTATGTAACTTTACCCACTATAGTTTGGCATCTAGTGTGATAATTATTTTATATTTATCTATATGAGGTATGTGTAATGAAATGAATTTTGTAATTTCATGGTGTAGTTTAATGTTCATTTTGTTTGATGGGTTAGGTTCATAGATTTGGGAGAAATCCTTGGGTATTTGGGAGTTTTTGTATGTCCACATTTCTCTCATTATCCGATTTAATGAATTTATTGAATTTAATGTAGTTTAACCCTGATATTTGATGAGAGTAGCACCATGAATTTGGGATTGTTGGTTTTTTAGAATTTGATAAACCAATTATGTCATGATTGCATATTTCCCCAAGAAAATTATAAATTCTAGTTAAATATATATATTTAACACCCTTCATACCCTAGGAATATAGATGTGCATATTTACAAATCATTCACCCTCTCTTAATTGTTTTTCTCCATCAACATCTTGAGAACATCCTTTTAAGGATCCAAAGGGATTCCTCTTCATCTTTATAGTTCTCCTCTCATTTCATCTTGGAGAATATCTAATATTAGTTATAATTCAGGTGTTTTGATATTGGGTAGTGGTTTTGATGGATCTTTTTGTTTCATAATATATTAAGTATTTTCCATGAATTCTCTTTATGGATTGTCCATCTTAGTCTTTTTTACTCACTAAAATTTTTGGTTCTTTAGTTATGGTGGGGGATTCAAGAACTATCCTTGTTTATATATAAAAAATATGGATTAATATTTATTTTTCATCTATTGGGGGGACTAATATTTTTTAACCACATATAAATAATAATAAGAATAAGGAATTGAACAAGGTGATTCGTAAGTAATTATGGATTTTTATGATATTTTATAATTTTTTGTTTTTTTGATGGTAACTACTATGATATACCATTATTACTGTTGTTTACATGTTATAATCACATTTATTAGTAGTTTAGACACATAACAATTATAAATAATTGGGTTTTTTGGAAATATGAAATAATATTGTTGATGTTTGAGAATTTTAATTTTTATTTAATAAATATAAACAATTATTATGTGGATGGTAAATGTGAATTTTGGATAATATTTTCATTGTTTTGTGTAATTTTTGGGACCTTTATTATTATAATATTGTGGTCATGGAATTTTTTTTGATTGTTTGTGGGTATGGGGTGTAGATTGGTTTTGGTACTGGTATATGGTTTATTATATTTCTGGGGTAGTGGTTACATGGATATCCATGTGTAAATGATATTATATTTTTGTTTTTTGTAGGTTTCTGGAATTAGATGTGTGTTAGTTTATATGTTGATGGATTTGGATACTCTGGGGTTGTGGGAGAGCTTCCCAATATCATGGAATATGGCTAGAATAAATATAATTTTTGATGGTTAAATATATAGAATTTATAAATGATGTGTTTTTAAATGAATGATTCTAATGGAAGAATTCCTTTAGATAAATAAATAGTGCAGGATGGACCAAAAGTGAATAATAAATAATAAATATATTAAAGATAATAGTATATTAATAAATGGTTTGACAGTAAACATGCCAAGATGAATGAATTGGGGAAGAAAATTGTAATTTTGGATATTTTAATATTGAATGAAATTGTAAGTAAATAATTTTTATGTACCTATATTATCTGGATGGATAGAGTTGGTTTTTGAAATATGGATAACAATGGTTTTTAGTGACTGATAATAATGATGTAATGTCTGTTTTAAGTGATAGTTTGTTAGTTTAGTATTAAACTCTAGGTCGGGATTTATTTGTCCATATTTTTCATGTCATTTTCATGATTTTTATTACACAAACCACTTATTTTAGGAAACCTTACTAACCAAAAAATGGTTTTGGGTTATAGGTGTCAAACCTAACATCAAATTTATAGAGGGAATGAATGGTTAACAACTCCATCTTTCCACTCTAACGTTAGAAATAATATTGGGTATCTTGGATAATAGTAAATATATATATATATATAATATACACGGGATTCAACTTATAATATATCAATGTTGGCTATATTAGTTTTTTGGTTGTGATATTGATGCATCATAAGGGTTTTGAATGGATGGAAAATGACATGAGGTTGATGTTACCAATTTTTACTCTACCGGATTTTCAAGATGATGTGACTTTTTTTTGTGATGTGGTTGAAATTGGAAGTATACAGTTGTGATATTTAGATATGTATATATGTGGTCATATGATTACATGTGATGTGTTAGAGTAGAGGATATATATTAATGGGAAGTGAGAGTTATCATATCATTAGGGATGTGGTTTTAGGGAAACTACATGACATATATTCATTTTATAACTTACTAGAATACATGGTTGTTATATTCGGATTGAGAGACTTGGTGAGGATGTGTGATAATTTACCACACATGGGATTAGGTTGGTTTTGTTATATATTCCCTGAATCATTAGTATGATTTTTCCACATTTGTATGAATGGTTTTTTGGTGTTTGTAACTATGTATACTTATATGAAAAACCATATTTATAAACATTTATATTAATGAAAATTTTGATAGTGTTGGTGACTGAGTTAGATTGTACTAGCTTCAGGATGTCATGATTAGGGTTATACTCAGATACATAGTAGATTCATTTTAATATTCTATTTTGGATACTATGATATGTATGGGATTTTCATGAATTTTGGAGTGAATTTATTATATATAATATAGAGTTAATTGTTTTTTTTATTTAATATTATTAGAATCATGAAGGAAATTAAGATCATTTTTCTTTTTTTATACCCATGGTGTATGTCTTTAAGTCATATCCTCCTTAATGTGGGAATTAGTGGTCACTCTCCTCTTCAGTTCCAGAATAGGTGTAGTTTCTAGTGGGGTTCTATTAGAAAAATTTCATTTTTTGGTTTCTAATAAAGGTATCACTAAAAATATTTTAACACATATACTTGAATGTTTTAAGAAATTCCATTACCCATGTTCAGAAGTATATACCACAAGTAAATCCATTGAAAAATAATTGTTAAATTTGAAATATCATAATAATTTCATAAATTGAATAATTTAATAATCTATATCAAATCTATAATTTACCATATAAAAATATATATCAATAAGAAAATAAGTTCATTTATTCTTTATTGAAATTCCATTTTAATTTCTTACAATCACAATAAGTTTAAATTTTTTGAAAACATTATTTTCTAAATTTAATATGAATTCTATCAAATATTTCTAAATTCTCATTCTCAAATTTACAATCCCCTTTATAGTTAACTTGATATAAAACCAACCAAATTTTATAGAAATATAAATTATACTCAAATCATTGTTTTTATAAAATCCATAATTTCAAATTAATTCAATCTAAGTATATCTCAATAGATCAAAATTAATCGACAATATATTTTAAATTAGTGAATTTAAAGAAGATATTTGATCCACCAACCTAGTCACGTCTTTAATGGAAATTTCATAAATATATCGTGAAAATATCAACATAATGGGATGAATTATATAATTCACTAAAAATATGAACAATAATAATCAATAAATAACAAAATAATAAAATATCTTACATCCCCATGTTCAATTAAAATATAGATAATGAGATGAATTTTGAAAGGGTAAGTAAATCCATTTTTAGTTAAGATCCCTCATCCAATATAAATATCACTCATTTAATCTATTTATAAGTAATTAGTAGATTACCAAAAAAATCCTAAAAATCATATGGATTCTTATGTGAATAAGGAGTCATTTTTGAGGATTTTTGAGCATTAAAAATTAGTTTATACCTTTCAAATATGGTTTCATGTCACCTTTAATGATCTCTAAAACCAGGAAATAATTTAATAGTGTATTGAAAAATCATATTATAGATCATATGGGAATCCTTTTTTCAAAATTACACAAAAAACACCATGAACATTTCTTCATTCTTCATGATTACATTCTATGACCCTAAAAAATAAATCACCAAATGCTAGGAACTATAGTTCCCCTAAAATATAAAATGGATTAATGATATAAAAGATTAATATTATATAAATATTACATAAGAAAATAAAATATGATTTTTGATTATGTTTTAGTTTTTTAGGGAGAATTATGTATGCTACCGAAGTGTAACATTATTATTAAACATTGGTAAAAATATATAATGTAGAACATAAAAGATATATCATTATTCTAAAACAAAATAAATGTAATAATTCTATATTTATTCTTTATTATTAGTTTTATTAATCTATTAACTTGTTATTTTTTTGAACTATAACATGGAAAGTGGGAAATGTGATTTAAATAAAAAGAGTTCTAAATCTAGGATGACTGAAGGTCTAATATTAATTATAATGCATTTTGTTTAGTGATTATGCTTCCCTGAAATAGTTCCATGTATATGCTGCTTTAAAATATCCCAATATCAATCAACCAATTAAAAAAATTACATCTCTTTTAATTAATTTATTAATTTATTAAATTGTTACAAGGAATCATTTTAATTACTCATAATAACAATAAAATTGAATAATATAATTTTTTCATTAGAATTTAATGATTACCCTCCCCATATCATAATATAATTCTTCTAAGAGTTATGAAAATTTACCATTTAGGTGAAATTACCAAAATTCACTATTTAGTACTTTTAAAATCAATTATTTTTTTAAGAAATACATATTTTTTACTCATGGTATGATATGTTTTATAATTTTCTAATATCACATTTCACTCCAACACTTAATCAACGATTTCAATCCATTTCATAATATGAAAAATATTAAATGTGTGGGAAGAGTTAACAACCCATCTATATACCATATTAAAATTTACAAAATTCAAAAAAATAAACACTATCATATACATGTTGAACAATTAATGATAGAACATCATTTTTACTATTTTTTAACTAAAATTTATTCTTTTTTATCAATTTATTTTTGAAATGAAATTTTTTATGAAAAGGTAACCCTTAAAATCTTAATTAAATTGAGTTATTATACCCTGTTTTGTTTTTAATATTTCATTTTGTTCATCCTTTGTCTTGCCTACCTCAAGTCATTATCTCTTTAATAAATATTATATTTTCATACCTAATTAAATTTTCTATAAAGGTAATAGATGACATAACATATTTAAGAGTGAAGGACTCTTTTTAATACATTATTGTTCCATTAAGACTCATAAATATATGATTTAATGATAAAAGAATAATAATATCCTCTTTATTATATTTAAATTTTACATTACATTTTATTTATCTAGGACAATATTAATAAATTAATCAATATTATTCACTACAGAGGATCCAAACTTCAACTAAAAAGAAGAATTAATTTTTTTATATATAAAATACCAAAAAAATTGTTTTATATAATGAATCGGGATTTAACATGATATTATAAGTTGAGAGTGGATTAGAAATATCTCTCAGGATATTATCCCAAATATTTAGGATGACAATGCTATATAATTAATTGGAACGAAATAGATGGATTTTAAGGAGGGAATGGGTAAGATGTTCGTGTTTTTTAATAGAAAATATTTGACTCATAAATCAAGTCATGATGGACATTAAAATTTAGTACTTTTCATGGGTTAGGATGTTTTATAAAATTTGGTTCATTTTCTGTGTAGAAATAAATAATATTATATTTTATAATTTAAAAGAATAATAATGAATGTTTTCTAATTATAATAATGGTTTGATATGTCCCATTAATTGAATGATTAATTAAAATAAAAATAATATGAATTTAAAGAGGTTAAATTAATGATTATGGGAGGTATATATCAATAGAGATAAGGGGATATATCTTATATCTAGAGATATCTTGGGTGATCTACTACTATGAAGACCTAAAATATTCTTGAAAATTTTCATCCTATAAATGGGATAAATAAATAATGATATACCCACACTAGTATATTATTGTTATTATTATTTCTCATATTTATTTTCATTAACCTGCATGTCATATTATTATTTCATTGTCTTTAATATATGATTATAAGGATAACTTGACAGAGTGAACTGAACATTTGATGGTGGTTAGACCCTAAAACATAATAATAACCATATTATATTAGTGGATTCATATTGAATCACAATGTATTCATTATATTCTCCTTGTATGGATCCCTTTGGAGTGAACCATGTAAAATCCCGATGTCCACATGCTCTACATTTCATATTAAGAATAATAGTATATTATATTGGAATTGACTGGTTTATTTTGTTCATTTTATTGTGAAAACAATATATATTATATGAATAAAAATTTAAACACCTCAATTAACATGTATTTTTTGGTTTTTCTTTTTTGGTTGCATCAATTTCAAATAGACACAAAATAAAAAAAAAATTAAATGCCCATCAATAATTTCAGTAGTTTTATAACATAATCTATTTTATTAATATCATATTATATATTTTCTCCAGGAAAAATATTTGTTTCAAATAATCATTGAAAATTTAATGAAACATACTTCTTGATCAGAATGAAATTTATATTTTATAGGATTATTTTAGTCCAAAAACATGTTTATTTATTATTGTATCATAAAATAATATTTTATCCCTGGGATAGTGAAGAAATGAGATCCCTTAATGAAGATTGAAAATTGGTATTTTAAATGTTTAAGTATGGATTCATTTTGAAACATCAAATATGATATACCTTTACATGGATTCACCCATCGAAAGCATTCAATATTATTTAATATTTAATAATAAGAATGAATAAAACCGTAAATGGTGTCTCATTTGTTCATCAGTGTCTATATGATCCTCTAATTGATGGTATGTAGTATCTTTAAGGTACCATGTAAATAATCCTCAAGACCATCCACACATTCACAAGAACTCCTTGATCAGTATTCTTTAATTATCATGTTATCGCATGACAAATTAATGTTTTTTACAACATCCCTTAAATTGTGTGAAGAACCCATAATTGATCTGAGCTAGTAGTAATTATTTTCCTTTTATTCATATCATAATTTATCTCTCTAAAACCTGAGATATGGGAGTAGAAGAAATAATATCTCCCAAAATTCATCAAAATGGACATGTATTCCATTAATGGATAAAAATCGATATTAAATATAAGGTTATGAAATTAAAAAAAATCTCAATTGAGATCCTAAAAACGTTTATCCTCAAAATTGGGCACAAAATTACACATATAACATGGTAGATGTGTCATAAATGAAACATTTTATTTATTCTCTTTTGAAATTTATAATATATCATTTGATAAAATTAAAACCATTTCTCAACTGGATAGCTAACCTTAATTATTTAGCAATCCTGTAATGTGTTAAATTCTTTCGAAAAATAATATTCTATCCTATTCAATTTTTAAATTAAATTTATTTTAAATACATTTAGAAGTGAATTAATTTATTATTATTATTTTTATAAACAAAAATAGTATAATTTGATTATTTTAATTTTGATCATTCAAATTTAAACATTCACTAGCCACCACACATGGGGCCCACTTTGTCATAAATTCATGTTAATCTGATTAGGTGGATCTTGTAGATACACATTGTCTGTGAACCAATAAGCCCTTATATCATTATTAGTGATCCATAATCATTAAACAAGAGTGTTATCTATAAACACATCATGTTCTCTAATGTGATATGGATAATTTATAGTTATCACAACCTCCTACAAACAGACATTATGTAATAAAATTTCTTGGTCTTGTGATATCTCATAAAGCAATATGCACACTTCATTTCATTGGACATTCTTGATTTTATTATTATATACATTACTAGATGAAAATAAATCCTACCACCATGATAATGAATTTAGTAAGGCACTACAATCCCAGTCGATTGGCGATGATATATATCTTTTTTAATGTGAAAAATCCCATTTTAATCATTCAATCAGTGTCAAAAAACCAATAGAACTCCCAATTAATGATAACATGTTATATTATAATATTCAAGGTTTTCATATTACATCAATGATATTGATCAAGTGTTTCACACTAACAATTATCTCAATTCTAGAGACCAATACACATGATCATTGAAAGGAATATCCAATGAAATCTGAAACATGTGGTGTTTCTGTTGGTGGGCCAACCTTCATGATCTAATCTACTCATGATCACCATGTGATATCTTCATGGTAAGAAGTATCAATTATTATGATCCCCAACACATGATAGTATGACATCAGCTTTGTCTCATTATTTTGATATATATACACAATATAACATATGTATTAAGATTACTCTCAAAGTAACCAAAGGATCCCCTTATTTATTTGATCATCTACAACCTTTTGATATGGGAAGTAAAAAAGGAAATCACCATATAAAAAATGAAAAAAAAGTATCAAAAACTATTATGGCATGTATATATCATCCATAAGTCTCTGTATATATATATATATAATTTTATAACAAAAAAAGTACAAATAATAAAAGCTCTAGGAAAAAAAATTTTACAACACTCCCACATTCACTAGAACTAACTTGATAAACATAAACTTGTTATCTTTCACTTGATAATTTCAAGCATTTTGAGTTATGGAATCCATCATTGGACTTACTATATTTTCATACATTGCTAATCATCTATCTACAACTTCACCTCCTTGAGTAAAATCCCTCAATAGAAGACATCCCCATATATGTATTTTCATTTTTCATAATATTGATATCATGGATATTTCCTTAGGTACAATTCAAAAAACTAGAATAAATTGTTGGGTGTTCTATAATAATTCATTAGCTACATCAGAGGACGGAACATTATTAGTTTTTATGGGTATGAAAATGACGACATTTAATTAACTTAGACTAAGAAGGATATTAGTTCAATTGATCCATAAGAAGAGTAGTTTTTTTACATTCATAAATTATATTAGTTACCCTCTATATACTAGGTACATATACATTGTATGTTATTAAATTTTACATGTATTTATCTTGGGATTATTTGATATTAGCTTACCATAATATATATGAATGCGATAATATATATAGTACCTAACATAGAATATATGATAGATCTATTATCAAAGCATATGAATTCTTGTGTATCATATTAATTCCATCCTATGCCTGATATATAAATTTTTTTTATTGATTTATTCCCTAGGAAATCGGAAACAATTAAAGCTCAAATTCTTCCAAAAATTGTTTTTTTCATTACCTCATCATTATACATACATTGAATTGGTCCCTGTAAACCTTCAAATATACCTCATTAGATCATCCTTCCAAGAACATGGGTTACTATTTTATGTTAATATTTATAGAAAAACAATAAACTATTTTTGAATATCTATATGACCAATAACTATCTTCTATATTTATTCCACATATTTTACTTAAAAAACTATGATGCTAGCCTAAACACATGTAGATACCCAGAAACTATTCATTCTAAAAAATATCCTATGATCACAATTCATTAATTAATTCAAAAATGAATATTTAAAACCTTTATTTATTGATGGATTTATATGATATCACCAACCCTTTTTTTGTGTCATATAGATGGATTCTATAAGTTTTTCTTTCGATGAAGGTGGTCCTGAAAATCAGTGCTCTATATAATGATCAGTGAAATTTTCTATAACTAGTATAATTATAGTGAATGAAAATCAAATATAACTAATCAATTATTATTGGTACCATGCTCTTACAAACAATTAAATGTTTCTCTTAAATACCCAGAAATTAAGTTATATTAACTGCAAAATCAAAAAAAATAAAGACAAGTTATTTGGACATGGAATCCATTTTAAAATTCTTTTAAAATTTCAAATCATAGCATGTTACATTATAATACTTCCTTGTAGGATTTATTATTTTAATGATTAATATATCACCCATCATGGTGAATATAAACCCATTTTTTTTCCTCTAATCATCCTATATAGTATGAATATTTGGAATAACTCCAATTCCATTTATTATTATAGAGCCTTTTTTTAATCCAACAACTTTTAAATCGTGAGATTTGAATTTATCCGAATATATCATTGATCTACTATCTAAGATTGAGATGTGTACCCTTTTATATAAATATATTATATAACATGATAATAAAATTTATTTCTAATGGATTAATGTAATATATATTTGTATAATTACATGAGATATATTGATTTCTTTCCTTTTATGAGAGTTTGTTTATTAACATAGCCTTAACAAACACTATATATCTAAAAATATGTTTCTATAACATAATGGATTTATTACATATTATATTTTATATGTAGTACGTTTATCATTATAGTTTCCATATTGTTATGGGTTGATGAGTCTATTTATAAAAAATTTCATGAAAAGGAAATGCAAGAATTTTCGTGATATACAAGCCACATTATTAATCGTCCTTGTACATATATCATAACTTTGATGTGTGTAAGGGAAAGATTGTTTAATAATAAATACACTATAAAAATTAATGGTAAATTTATTCATGTAATAATAATAAATGATCAAACTTTTACTCAAAACATTGCTCTAATGCGAATATAGAAATTAGAGTTTTGGAATCAATACAATCTATATTTACATGACTTATGAATGCTTGGTTAAGATACACCTCAGATTATGGGCCTGAAGAAACTCATATATTATCACCATTCATTCCACATATTTCACATTCTCATTACTCAAATAATTAAGTAATATAATGATGTATTTAAAATTACCTTTAGCTTATCACTTTAATAGTTAATGTGGTCAATACAAACTATCTTTTAGAGATTGAAGGAAGACTTTTTTAATGGTTTCATTGTCTAAAAAATTATAAATAAGTGTGTTTATAATAAAAAAGTGTTTTAACTCCAAATATTTTAAACACTATAATTATTATGTGCCTAAGAATATTATAGTTGTTCTTGATTGATAATTACATTTTCAAAACATTGAATCTCTGAGTCATACATTTAATTTTCCCCATTAATTGTTGAAATATGTTGTTTCTAATTCCTATATAATTAAACATTTAATCTACTAGGGTATATAAAAATAACTTTATTTAAAACATGAAATAAAATATCATGGATTATAAACCTTATATATAATAATGTTTATGGTAACAACCATTTTATTGGAATAGTTTTCAAATAAAATAATCTTTCCATTAGTCACTGTGAAGAAATAATCTTCTACAACCGATGTTGGAGTCATGGTCTATCAACAATATAATGATCCAATTAACTATTGTGATTTCTATTAGAATAATTTGTTTTTGTATTTTGATTCCATTATGTTAGTCACATATTTTATATTATACCAAATAAATATAATAGAAATACAATATACCATGATGAATATACCTGAAGTAATAGCCTATGCTTTCTTCTTCTTTAATTCATTTTAATTTTTCTTCCAGTGACCATTATTTTCACATTCAATGGAATTTTCAAATAATAATATTCTCCCTCACTTTATATTTGGTTTCAAAAAAACATATTGATAAGGTGACTTTAGCGGCAAACTCTGTATTGACATTTATGCCATGTATTTTCTTTCCAACATTAAACTAATGATTTATTTTTATTTATTCTCACATGTTCTTGGAAAAATTACATGATATTAATTTAAGTGAATTATATTGATTGTTTGTTTTATGATTATAAATGTAACTAGTGAAATTGGGTTATCAGGTTAAGATAATGAGATTAATTTAAAGATCGTGATTAGAATTGAATCTTAATTCTTATAATTGTTTAATATACTATATTATCTAGGGTACAAGTGGATCCAATGGAATTCCTTATTTTAATGTATATTTGATTAGTATGATAATTTTTTCATTAATAAATTACTTCAAATTATCTTCATATACTACAAAGAGATGAAACAATATGGTATAGTCATACATTTTTGCATGTTCATTCGCAAATATTCTGATGAAAATATTATGATGTAAAAATTAAATAAATTATCCATGAATAACATATAATCATCATTATCACCCTGAATTACATATTATTGTGGATCATCAATAGAGGTAACTTCAATACATACAAATTCCCTTTACATCATAGTACTATATGAAATATCCTATACAGCACTTATAAATCAGTATCAGTAAGGATGTATTCTTTTCTGAAATTGATGGCATTGTTTCTATGGTATTTTTATTCACATTTCTATAAAATAAAACATAATAAAATTAATAATGTTTTATTGAATCACTACTAAAAAATTGGGTTTAAACAAATTTAGCAAATGGCCTTTATCAGTTCTTATAAAGAACTCACTACCAATGAAAGTTTAAAGGGAATACTTTATCAATGCCCACAAAAATCACTGATAAAGGCCACCATTAGTAGTGATAAAAAAGTAGCTGATAAAGGTAGTGATGATAAAGGGGGGATTTTTCAGAACATTCTAATACCCCTACCAGTGCCCCCCCCCACCCTTATCTGTGATTTCCCACCTCGTTTATCAGCACATTGAGAAATTTGAGCCTCATGTGGACACCTGAATATGATCCATGTACCTCTCCTTTGGAACTCGAATACCTTTACCACCGCACCATGATATATTATTATCTATATTATGATATTTCTAATTCATTATATATATATATATATTATTCATATATTTATATAAGTATTTATAAATAAATATTAAAAATATTGTTTGTGTGTGATATATATATATTTTAACAGATTACATATTATATATTATATTAATTTAGATATACTAAAATATAAAATGAAAATATATATATATTTATTAATACACACATATATGTATATATAAACATTATATATATATATATATATATCTGTATAATAATATATATTAATATATTTTTATAATGTAAAAAAATGGTTTGTTGTAATTTTAAATAAATTTATAGAATATGTATTTGTTTATATATATTAGAATATACATATACATATATATTTTTTATTGAAAGACACATGTTATATGTAAAAATTACTTGTATAGGTATGTATATACATATTAATGTATTTGTATAAGTTAAATAAAATGGATAATTTTTTACATTAAGTTTAATGAAAAATAAATATTTATTTTATAAATTTAAAAATATATTTTTAGGTAAATATGTTGTTATATATGTATTTATACAAGTGATTTATTATCAGTAAATATAAGAAAATATGAATATATTTAATTATAAATAAATCTAAATTTTAAAAAATTATACTATTTTAAAACAATAATATCAATAAAAATGTAATACCTAAGAATAAATTCATTACCCACTAAAAATGAGAAAAATAACCCCCTTTAAATGAGGCAGAATGTTAGATAATTGTGATACCCTAACTAAAAACTCAATTTTGGAGGATTTTTTCCCTTTTGGATTTAAAAAAATGTGATTGGGGGCTTTCTCAGTCCACCAATGCGTAGATCTAATCATAAATGTCAATTTGATTTGTTGTAGAGCCCAAACAGACATCTAGATAAAATTATATATTTGTTTGATGTTCAAGTCCCAATTTGAAATTATTTTAGAACTTTCATTTTTTCAATTAACTTTTATGTCATCAAAATTTTATTAAATGAGTAATGGATGATAATAAATAAAAAATTGTTAATTAAAAATAATTTTTAATTATTTTATATATTTTTTTCACTAAATGGATTATATCTAAAGTGTAAATGTCTATTTTGGATTATATAAAATATATTTAAAAAATATATATTATATTTTTATCAATAAAAATATATTTATATAATTATATATTATTTTCAATCAGTTATATTTTTTTGAAATAAACCCTTTATCAGTGATAGTAAAAAATACCAAACAAAGTGGGGTAATTTATCAACGCTTCAAATAAATAGTTGATGAATCCCCATGCTTATCAGTACGTTTTCAATAGAATTGATAAAAAGAACCCTATATTAGTTCATTTTTAATTGTACTGATAAATGGGGCATTTATCAGTGCTTTTTTACAAGCACTGATAAAGGCCTCATTTTATCATTGATTTTTAGAAATTATATAGCCTATAATTATATAAACATGGTTTTTTAGTAGTGATTATTTGTTACTAGACATTATATATTTATTATTTTTAAATATAACACATTTTTTTATTTAATCCAAGTATCCCTCAACAACTAGATTCAAAATATTTAGTTTTTTTTAGTAATATAGTGGTAATGATCCTTAAAACACTCTTTATAGACCATGATATAACCTCGTCACTACTTTGTTACTCTAGGATATGGGTTTATCTAGACAATCTCATTAACTTGTGATACCTTGATCTATTGAGGGGAGTCACAAATCGTAAAATGTATAACATTTATTACCCAATTATTTATCTCTAATGATTCAAAAAGCTTTCTCTGGATTTTTAAATTCCATTTAAATTTGTTAAATCAACCCTTGAAATTACTAATAATTCTATAGTATTAATAGGAACCCTCAATTAGGGTTTAAGAATACCTCAAATATACTATTTTATTCAAACTCAATAGATAGAAGGAATTAATGAAATAATATAATTATTGCGGGTTTTAAATATTTATTATGATTGAGACTAAAATAAATCTATATTTATCACTCTTGTTACTATGTGATCACAAAAAAACATCATCAAATTTTTAAAAGAATTAATTCAAATCACATGTTCATTTATTTAATGTTTTCATTCATATTAACTTTTCTATGTGATTGGGTATCGACCACACATTTAGTAACAATTAACCTTTAAAAATAAGTTCAATAAAAATGATGTGATTATGAGTTATTTTTACTTATTAATGCAAAGAGAAGATGATTAATCAACTGATATCCTTGGGAAACCCTTGAATCCATGCACTAACTTGAGGTAAAACACATATCAAACTCTCATGCATTCTCTTTATTCAGATTTTCTTTCTCTCTGGACCCAAAAAGGATAATTGTGAACTCCTCTATTTCTACAATTCATATTAATTCAGAAGTGAGGGGTACTTAGGATGAAAAATTAAATATTTGTCACTTTTATTATTTAAAATAATGAACTTACACATTTTTATATGTAGGTAAAATCCACTAACTATATAAAAAATATTTATAAACTAACTATTAAAAAAATTATAATTAAATAGATCAAATTTCACAGGTCTATCACATCTCATCATCAGTACGAATGTAGTAATGTTGTATAACAAAAATTAATTAATATGTAATTCAACTTGAGAGAATTTATAATGAAATGATATTTTATTAAAAATGTTTTAATTAATTTTTAATATATCCCAAGACAAATGAAATATATTTTTTTTGAAATTTTTTAAAAAATATTATTGAATTTTTTCTTGAAATTATTGAGATTTCAAGTTATTTGAAACCCTCAAAGTGGTTCTAGGTACTATTATTATTCAAATACAATTCACATGGGGGTTACTATACATTAATAGGTACTAATCTTCTATGGAAGACCATTCAACCACCTATTGAGATGTCTATCCCCTAGTTAATATTTATGTTAATAATACTTGTTTTAATATTCACATGAATAGTAACTCTAATTTAATATTTTTTAATAAACCTGAAAATAATTTTGTTGATATTTTGAAGGAATAAATTATACATCTAACCTCATACCAATGTATCATTAATAGTTTTGGGATAATATTTACTATATTCACTCTAATTCAAGTAAATATAAATGAAAAAAAAAGAATTAAATGTTATACGACCTATTTAATACAAATTGAGGAACTCGAGGCTTTACGAAGCTGTAAAAATTTATATTTTAAAATATCTAGGCCTGAAATAAGGTAAACACATCAAATCTAGTATAAAACTACCTATATTAATCGATTTATTAAATAAACTATAATTTAAGTATGAAGAACAAAAATGAATGAAATTGTAATTGGCACCTCAACCATTCATGAATAGTGATTTTACTTACTCTTGGTAACAATGTTATAGTTTGAAGTTTATAAGAGTGGTTTCCTCTCGATCATCAATAATTGGTCCAAAATTCATGGATCAACATTCTTAAATTCTTAGGGGCTATTTTAGTAAATCAATACGATTTATGATATCTTATCAATCATGTGAAAAAATGGAATCGATCCAAGGAAGTGGGATCATTCAGGTCATGTTATTCTCTTAATTTTTAACTCTAAAACTTATGATAAGTTTGGAGAATATATAATCAATATCTAAATTCATTAAAATGCTTATGGATACTATTAATTTCATTAAAATGTGGCTAAATATTAGGTAAAAACATTCCAAATTTTCACTTAATCATATGGACTAGTTTATCCCATTAAACGAGACAAAAATGGAATGAATAAATTATAAGATATTCCATAAATTCAGAACATATTTTATTAAAATATTGTGATAGTATTAATTTATCATGAGGTAAAATTAGAACCATTTACTTTAACATTTATCCCCCATTAACTATTTAATGATCTTTGATCATGTTTCATTCATTTGAAAAATAATTTTTTCTCTTATTCAGATTTATAATTGAATAACATGTGAATAAATTTATAATTAAACAATTATTATTCTAAACACAAAAAAATATTATTTGATTATTTTACTTCTCATTTTTCACACCCAGACGTTCATAGGTCCATACACATTGGGGCAACACCTTCTTAAACATATATTCATCTGAATAGGTGGAACTTTTGAATATTCATTGTGTGTAACACAATATAAAATAATCATAAAATATGTGATGCATACACCCAAACCAAAATTATTATCTATCAACACATCATGGATATTAAGTAGATAATGATATGCCATTACTACAACTACCTCTTAAAAACAGAAACAATGTAATGTAATCTATTTGTCTTTTGATATCTCATAAATCCTAGAGAACACATCATTTTTTCTTCATTTATTTCTTTATTTATTCATGTTATTACTACATAGAGTTACCTTCTACCAACATGTACATTGATTTAGTAAAGGTACCACCATCTAGATCAATTATGTCAAAAAATATGTTCATTTTAAAAGAAAATAATCAATTGTTTATAATTAAATAATTATCATTCCACCAATTAGGAAACCAATACATGGTACCTCAAAAGAA
This sequence comes from Viscum album, assembly GCA_963277665.1. Lineage (NCBI taxonomy): Eukaryota > Viridiplantae > Streptophyta > Magnoliopsida > Santalales > Viscaceae > Viscum > Viscum album. The sequence goes on from OY728133.1 coordinate 999,258,908, forward strand.
CATAAATTTCATAGATCTTATTTTTTCATAGAAAATTCATAATCAAATGTTACTCATTAATAATTATAAAATGTCAAGATATCAATATAAATTCATATATATTTTAACATACAATGGCACTTTAAATATGTGTAATGATGAACCTATATTTTTATACATTAACATTACAATAAATTTTTGGAATACATATACATTATACAAACGTATTTGTGATGATAGTAATTGGTATAGTTCCTTTGAAAACACGGAATCATAAATACTGGTAAATAAGTGAGATATATGATCTCCCACTTGGATCTTCAAGACTAGAACACTGATTATACACATCATACTTACAACTTTTCATTATAACCTAGAGATGGTAATATAAAAATGGGTGACCTAATATGGTAATCAAGGGTATAAAGGGGAGATATTAAAGCATAAACATGAACATGGGAATATGAGAAAATTATAAAAACATTAAGAAATCATACCTTTCATATGAAATATCCTAAAGTGGAATCATGGCAAAAATATTAGTATTTTATAAGTCATGAATCATAACGAAATAAAGAGAATAATTCCTAAAATAAAAACAATGGAATAAAACATTGAATTATGGCAGACACATAAGCGTATAAAAACCATATATAAAGAAGGCATACTAAAGGTTTTGTTACTTTTTAGGCTTGGGTTAATCACTAGTGTACCTTAATTATGAATGAGATTCCATCCCATGTACCCTTTTGTTTTGAGATTGGGATGTCCTCCCATGTAACGTCTTATTTTGAGATTGGGATGTCCTCCCGTGTACCCTCTTAGTTTAGGATTGGGTTGTTCTTCCATATTCCCTATTATTTTGGGATTGGTAAGTTCTCCCTTGTTCCATCTAGTTTCATGCTTGGGATGTCCTCCCATGGACCTTGTTATCTCATAAAATAGTTATCATTAAATAATACATTGTAGGAAAATATTTTTCCTACCAGTCACATAATGAAAACGTATATGCATGTGCCACAAAATATTCATCATATCATTACCCATAAAAAGAGATGGATTCTATAGACATAAAATCATATCTCATGAAATGGAAAGGGAATCCATAATATTTCATCAAATCATATCCTATAGAAAAGATATAGTTTTCTTAAGAATTTCATCAAAGCATAACCCATGAAAAGAAGAATGTTTCAAACGAATTTAACCCGTAAAAAAGAAATGGATTTCATAGACATATAACCCGTGGAATAGAAACATGTTTCATAAAGACCATAAAATTAAGCATAAAACATTCATTGAAATAATATTAATGAAACCTTTATATCATTTCCTAGAATGGAATGAGTTAAAAATAGATGTAATCTTAGATGGAAAATAATTTGGAAATATCTTTTAAAACATTTCTGGTGTAAAATAACCTCTCTTGTTTAAAAAAGGACTTTTAGTACAGAAAACCACTCGAAAATAATTTTATTAGAAAATAACATGAAAATATATAAATTCAATTTGAAAAACTTATCCCTTAAAAAAATATATAATAATCTTCAACACATTTTAAAAATAGTTTTTTTCAAAAATCCTTTAAAACATATAAATAAAACATGAAAACCTTTTGAAAACCATTTTACTTGAAAACTTAATAAACAATATTGAAAACATTTCTAAAATAATTTATCTAAAAAATACATATAAAAAAATTTCATAACGATTATACTTTAAAATTTAATGGAAACTTCAAAAAATGATGAGGGGTAAATCTGTATATGTCTTATGAGGTAACTAGAACATTATTTTTGATTGGTAAGATGTTAGAAAAATGACTTGTTCAAAAAGATACAATAGGATTCCATTGAATAGATATATAAAAGAAGAAATTTTAAAATTTTATTTTAAATATTATAGGATAATGTTATAATATTATTTTAAACCATTTTTAGAAATCATGGTTTTTAAAGATCATATATTTCCAACCAAAAAGAGGGTAAAGTCAAGATTCCTTAAAAATGTTTTTCACTATATTTTGTAACAGAGAGTATGAAATGGTACAAATACATGAATATATAATGAAATAAAATAGTATAATGAAACTCATGAGTTTACTTGATATATGGATCATAATATTTCTTCAACGGATGTATAAACATAAACAATTTCAAAATCGATGAGATTGTATCAATAAACTCTTTTAACTTGTTAAAATGGGATAAGAATCTCCAAAGAAATGAAATTACATAAAACATAAAATATAACTAAAATAAGTATACTAATTATATAACATTTAAAATGTAAATATATACACCTCTAAAATGAGTTTAGATGTATAATAAAATCATGAGTCTCAAAGAAGGCCAATTGAGACAAAATTGTTTTACAGATTTGGTAAATTTTGAAACATAAACCCCATGAAAGATTGATAAATAAATGGTAATTTTATTACCCATAAATTTAATTAAAATATACATATTATACAATCATTTTTATTACATACACCATGAAAATGGAATGAGTGTCGAACATAACTTGTATCCCACAGAAATTAAAAATGAGATCAAATCCCCTTACATTGTGTCTTGAATCGTGTAGTATTCATTCAAACCACCTATATAATAAAAATAAATTTATAATAAAATTAATATATCTAATTGAAATTTTTTTTGAGTAAAACATTATATTAGCTTATTATTAATGATCATATGTTAATGTTTCAGTTCGGGCAATATTCACTTTGTTCTTCGCATGTGTCTTAGTTTTTTATACCATTGGTTCTTGTAATTATATCATGATTCAAAAATTTAAATAATAATAGAGATATCATTTATATTAATTATTTTTATAAAATAATAATTTATACTATAAAGAAGTATGAAATGGAATACATCATTCATGGATATGGTAAGTCGTACGTATGTATAAACATTGTTTTCATTTTTGTTGTAATATTCAAAAAAGTATGTAAATGAAATATATATGTATATATATTAAAGTATAATTATTATATAATATATATAATTTTTTTTATTAAAACCATCCTTAATATATTCCTTGTGGTGTGTGATTGAATCACAGTGCTTTTAGGTGGCAGTAGTCCACACTTCCTCAAATGAGATTATCGTATTAACACCAAATGGAATAAAAAAAGGTATGTGTTTTAAAAGGAATAAATAACCTTAAATACATAATAAATATAATCTATAAAATATATAAACATTTTTTATAAATATGTTCACCATGATTGGTGGTAAAGGAGAAATGAATAATCATCGTTTCGTGAGGCTTTAGTTCACCACACACAGAAACAATATGTTCAGTGTCCATTATATGATGTTTTGTGTAATTTAAGGTCACAAACATATCTTGAAAACATATTATTATATGTATTATACTGGTTTTGTAACATAATAATGGAATAATTTGAGTGGAGGGGGTGTCAATGGAAAATAAATCAAAGGAGCTTGAGAGAAGACGTTACCTCTAAATCATGTAAATATTTTTGGTTTGTTCCAAAAGGCTCCTTGAGAGGATTTCTGCCCAAATGGAGGATTCATGGTATAAGGGAGTATTTTTGTAATGTTTATTGGTTAGGTATTGGCTGAGATTAATTGTTTTGAGAGTTTTGGGGAATGAGTAATGTTTGTGGCCTTTTATATGGAAGGAAAATGACTCACTTGGAATTTTTAGAAACAAGTTATGTGTGAAAATGTTCTTAACTAAACATTGTAATACCAAACCAAAAAAATAAAAAATATAATGTTTATGGAATAAAAAATAACATTAAATGTGTTTTTGACAAGTTTCATGGTCTTTTTCACCATTATTTTATGTTTTAGTCTCAACCCAACAAGTTCAGTTTAAGGAAGACCCCTGAACATTTATTAATCAAATGAAAACTTATAAAAAACAGAAAAGAAGGACACAAGGCAAGAACTTCCCCAAATCCAACCAGTTCCATCCAAAAGAAGAAAAAATAATTTCATAGTAATCGTACCGTCCTCCATATCCAGAATAAGACAACTATATGTCATAGTAATCTCTTTAAGCACTGTGATTAATTTGAATCGCTTTTACTAATAATTTTGATAAAAAATTAACTTAATATTATTATAATATAAATATTATACTTAATTCAATGGTGTATTCTATATTTTTTGAAAATTAATTCATATAATTGTTAAAATTAATAATAGTGTTAATCTTCTAGTTGGGACAAAATAATGGGGTTTTAATGTAAGAAAAAGTTCAAACGTTTGTTATGATTTAATATTTAGTTTCATAGTTTAATTAAATATAAGGAATTAAATTTTATTAATATATGTAAAATTTATTTAATATTACCTTAAAAAATATTTATAATATCATTTATCATCAATAATTAATTAGAAAAAAATGCAGTTTTTTATTAAAAATCTGTATTTTTCACTATTAATCAGAAAATTATGTTCCTCAGAAAAATCCCAAAAATTCATAGTAGGATAATTTTGATGTTATAAATTCAAAAATAATGTTTATTTTATCTAACTAAAATTTTAATTTTTATAAAATTAATTTTATTATTATAAGTGGTCCATTAAAAAAGTATTTTTAATACAAAAAAGGAATTTACAAAAAATCTAATTTTTCATTATCTATATGTTTTATTTTTATAAAACTATTATAAATAATTTTTGAAAATTATTTATTAAAATTTCTATAACTATTTTTAATATTTAGGTTATAATTATCTAATTTAATTATATATATATATATATCTGTGTGTGTGTGTTTCATAGAAACTCAGTGTTGCGTACATCATACACCAAGTCGGTACTGTTTGTAGCCAAATCCAATTTATTATTGAATGTAGCCAAAACCAAGTTCTTATTATGTTTTAAAGAATTATTTTAGTTAGTTAAAAACAATTTTTAGTGTTTAATTTAGTGAAAACTATCAAATTATAAAATAAAATAGAAATTTTTTTCTCAAAATCTCAGGGTGTTACATTCTACCCTCTTAAAATAAATTTTGAAATTGAATTTTTTTGGGCTATAAATGGTTTAATACTTTAATTTTTCATTCATTGAAACCCAAATAGTAAGAATGGATAGTAAATCCTCCCTCAAAAAGGGGAATTTAGAACTGTAATAGTAAAAAAAAGTAACATATAACTAGGTTTCAACATCGGAGAACGTAGGTGGCAATGAAAATAGGGATATGAAAGAAAATTCTAACCATAATATTTTGATGAATAGTGATAAAGAACATGTTTTAGAGAAAGTTTATAATAAAAAGCTATAAATCTGCGAGGACCTAAGGGAATATCTGATTCATAAGAAACAATGGTACTAGAATAATATTTTTGGGTTAAAGATCCTTCTTCCTAATGTTAAATAATTTTCATGAAAGGACGTACTTGCATGTTTTGAGGACATCGTCACTCTTTGTTGTTCATTGATCCACTCCACCTACTTATCTAATAAATTAGGTAAATTTTTAATTATTATTTTACTAGAATATCATGATATCCATGATATGCCATCCCATTTATTATCAGTTATCATTAATGCAATGTAGTTTGAATAGGCTATCAAATATACATAAATCCTCAAATTGAGAGATAATAATTTAATATTACTATATTAAACAAAATTTTAACTTAAAAATTTTGATAAATGATTAACCTTATAACCTTTTAGAAAGATGAAAATTTAAATATTTATAAATAAAGTCACAAAATCATATTAACATTAATCTTATTCATAACAAAAATTACCACTTGATTGTCAAATTACAAACAAGTTACTACCTTCATCATACATTCCCTTGAAACATGGTAATTATGAAAATCCTTTACAATGTCATGAATTATTTTTTATTGTAGTTATTAATGGATATATTTTTTTAAAACAATATATTGTAAAATTCATCCATTATGATATAGACTATTTTTAATGCCAATCAATACTCAGATCCAAGGTAATTAGTGGCATCCAATTTACATTATCCAAATCAATTATCTATTTATCCAAGCAATAGAAAATTTTTTCAACATTATGATAACATTAAGGGTTACCTTCCCATAATCAAAATTTTTCTTTTTTAAGTGTTCATAACCATTAAAAAAACTTCTCAATACATAATGAAATTTATACATAAGATACCTATATATTTAATGATTCATATAGCATATTTTTTCTCTTCCATAACATAGTTACATCATTTATCCAATTTTAATCTTTAAAATTTACTCAGGCTCTATCAATATATTCCGTAATACCCCTTTCCTATAATATTAAATATAAACCATGTATTAAGGTTACTCAACCTCAATTTAATCATGATTATTATGTTTAATGCAAAAAATATTGTAATAACATCACATAATATTCACATGTCATTTGTGGTCTCTTTATCTTTAGATGTATAACACATAATCTAAAAACCTTCTTGATTATCATCATGATATTTACACCAGTGAAATATATTTTCTTAATAACCATTCATTACATATCTAAATCATTCAACTTTAACCAGGTTTCTTCTAGTTCACTCGATTGACTAAGACCAAAAATCACAGTGTGAAAAACACATATCATTAAAGTAAGCCACATAATCATGAAAAATCACTTATAGGATGTCTAAATCATGAAACCATTCTTATTAAATTACACCCTAGGCTCATACTAGAATATTTATAGACAAATTATATTTAACTCCTTTATAATGGTTCATGAAGATTTTTTCAATTCTCAATGTATATACCCAGTGAGTGTCAAACCTGGTGTGCACCAAGGCTCATTGTCTTCTACCGGATTATCTCGAGTACATCCCTGAACATCTTTTCAATGTTTTTACCCCTAGGTATATATGTTCCAGAGCCACATCCAATTGTAGTATCCAGATAGAGATTTATTTCTAAGAATCCACTCACTTTACCCTTCACAAAAATTCATTGACATCTTCTTAATTTTTAACTCATACTTACACTTATCTTTAGAGATTTCCTAATACATATCCTTAGAAATATACATAGGTATTTCAATAATGTTTTATTACCCTGGTTTCCAAAGGTTAACTATACTTTTGATATAATAACTACTATAACAATGTTATCTTTTTCATACATTGACAATAAAATACATTTTCTGAATACATATACATTATACAAACAGATTCCCAAAGACCATAATTTTTTGGGAGCTTTTGAAAATTGGGAAACATAAACACTGGTATATAAGTGAGCAAAATTATCTCCCACTAGTCTCTTCACTACTATCCCCGTTATTAGAGACACCATACTTACAAAATATCTTCATAACCTAGGGATGTAAACATAAAAATGGGTGAGCTCAAATGCTCAATAAGGGAAAAGAAGGGGGACATGAAAGAATAGACATGAGAATGGGGGTATGCGAGCATGATTAAAAAAATAGAAGATCATACCCTACATATCAAAGATAATAAAAATTAATCATGGAATAAATATTGGATGTTTATAAGATAGGAATCATACAGTAATAAAGAGAATAATTCATAAAATAAAAACATATGAATAAATCATTGAATTTTGGAAAAAACATAAACATATAAAAATAATATTAAAATGAGGCTTACCAATGACTTTTTAGCAAATTAGGATTTGGATAATCACCAGTATACCCACTTCATCCTTGAGATTCCCTCACGTATACCATCTTCCTTCAGGATTGGGATGTCCTCCCATGTACACTCTTATTTCGTAATTGGGATGTCTTTATGCTAACCCCTTGGTTTAGGATAGGGATGTTCTAAAATGTTCCCTCTTATTTCGGGATTGGAATTTTCTCCTATATTCCTTCTTTTTTTTGATTTAGATGTCTTCACGTGTAACCTTTTATCTCATAGAACATTGATCCTTCACCAAATCATTGGAGGGAGATATATGTCAAACCTATCAGATAATGAAAACATAAATTAATGGGCCACAAAACATTTATCCAATCATGTCCCATAAAAAGATACATGTTCTACAAATATCAAATCATAAAACACAAAATGAAATGGGAATCAATATAATTTCATAACATCATAACCTATAGAAAATATATAGGTTTCATAATCATATCATCAAAGCATAACACAAGAAAATAAGTAGTTTTCAAAAGCAAGTAACCCATCGAGAATAAATGGATTTCATAGACATATAACCTGTAGAAGAGAAACAAGATTCATAAAGATAATGTTATGAAGAATAACCCATTCAAAGTAAGGATATGAATGAAACCATTAGATAATTCCCTAAAAGGTAATGAGTAACACAAATATATGTCTTCTATGAAGGAAAATAATTTTGAAATACCTTTTAAAATGTTTCTTGAAGAAAATAATTATTATTGTTTGAAAAAAAATTAATACATAGGACACTTTGAAAATAATTTTCATATAAAATACCATGAAAACATATTAAATCATTTTGAAAATACTCTTCAATTAAAACATTAAAAATAAGATTTAAAACATTTTAAAACCCATTTTCTTTAAAAACACCTTGAAAACGTATAAAGGATGCTTTAAAATGTTTTGAAAACCATTTAATTGATAACTTATAAAATAATGTTGAAAACATTTTAAAAAAATTTCATTATTAATTCTTTTAATTTTTTGTTATTAGATATTAAAGTTTTAAAAATTATATGTAATCTTCAAATAAATTTTTACAGGTAAATTGGTACATGTCGAATAAGGTAAAAAAAACATACATTTTATACAGTTAAAGGTCAGAAAAATTCCTTGTACAGAAAGAGACAAGAATATTATTTTGATTATATCTATAAAAAGCAAAAACAGTAAAAATAAATTTTAGATATTATAGTATAATGGTATAATATTCTTAGAAAAGCTTTTAGAATACAGGTTTTTGAAGGAACATTGATTTTTGACTGAAGAGAGTGTAAAATCATGCTTCCATAAAAAATGTTATTAACTATCTTATATTCCAAAGAGTATAAAATGGAACCAATAAATGAATATATCATCAAATAAAATATCATAATTAATCTCATGATTTTTATTAAGAGACGGATCGTAACATTTCTTCAATGGAAACATAAACATTAACAATATTAAAAAGTGATGAGATTGTCTCAATAAACTCTTATAACTTTGTAACATGGAATTATAATTTTCAAAGTAATGAAATTAAATAATGCTTAAAATATAATGAAAATAAGTGTATTCATCATATAACATGTAAAATGGAATTATTTACACCCTGAAAAAGAGTTTAGGAGCATAAAAAACATGTTCCTTAGAGAAGGAAAATTGAGACGAAACTATTTTACCGATTTAATATCTTCTGAAAAATAAACCCCATGAAATAAGGATCATAAAATTGGAATGTACATACCCATAAATTTAAGTACAAGATACATAGATTAAAATAATTTGTAATATATACACCAGAAAATGTAAATATTGGTGAACATAGATTGTATCTAACTGAAATTAAAAGTGAGATGAAATCCCCATACCTTGTGTCTTGACATTCATTATACTTCTTAAAACCTCACATATAAAAAATATAAATTCATTATAATTCTTATAAATAACCATTTTATTATATATAATACCATATATGGTTTAATTACAACCTTATATTACCCACATGTTAATGATTTTAGTATAATATGTCACTTCGGGTAATATTCGCTTTGTTCTTCACATGTGTCTTAATTTGCTATACCGTTGGTCCATCCACTTATATCATGATTACATAACGTAAATAATGATATAAATACCATTTATATTCATTATGTTTATATAATAATAATTTATATCATAATTATGTTTGAAATGGAATGCACTATCCACGGAGACGGTAAGTTGTACGTACGCATGAACGATATTTCTATTTTTATTTTCATATTGAATGATATTATTTAAATGATATATATATATATAATTATAATTATTATATCATATATATCATATAATTTCCTTAAACCCATACTCAACACATTCCATGTGGTGTGTGAACGAATCACAGTGCTTTGAGGGGGCTATAGTCCACCTTTCCTCAAATGAGATTATCGTATTAACACCAAATGGAAATTAAAATGGTATGTTTTGTAAAAATAATATAGAAGTGTGAAGACATAATAAATATAATATATTACATATATAAATCGATTATTCATTATAATATCTACCATTATTGGTGGTAAATGAGAAATGAACAATCATTGTTTCGTGAGGCTATAGTTCATCTTACAAAGAAACAATATGTTTGATATCCGTTAGATGGAGGTGTGTGTAAGTGTAGACCAAAAAATTAGCATAAAAACAACTTATTATATGAAATATATTGGTGTTTTTATGAAATAATTTAATAAATAATTTGTATGGTGTGTATAAGGAAAATAAATTAAAACAGTTTGAGAGAAGACGTTAGGTATAAATCGGTTAACTCCTTTTGGTTTGTGCCAAAAGAATTCATTGTGATGCTTTATGAACAAAGGTAGGCTTCATGGTATATGGGCACTATTTAGAGGTGAATTGGGATGGTATTGTCTGAAATTAAGAGGTCTGAGAGGTGTGAGGAATGGGTAGAGGTGGCGGCCTTATATTGGGAAGGAAAAGGACTCACATGGAAATTTTAGAAACAAGTTTGGTGTGCTCATTCTCTTAAATAAAAAGTTTTAGAAAACCCAAAAGACTCAATAGTGTAAGGATAATGGACAAACTATGTATAAAATATTGGTTTTTTACAAGTGAATTTTTCATTTGGGCCCTTAATATTAATGTTTTGTCCCAAATTAAGCTTAATTTGGCCTTAAATATTGTGATTAATTTTATTCACTTTTACCAATAATTTTACTTAAAAATTAATTTGGACATATTAGAATCCAAATATTATACTGAATACAATGGTTTATGTGAAAATATTGAAATTCAATTCATAGAATTATAAAAATTATGATTAGTGATAATCCCGCAGACGAGACGAAATAACGATGTTTTAAAGTAGGAAAAATGTCATAAGATTGTTAAGATTTTATATTCAATTTCAATGTGAAATTGATTCTAATGAATTAAATTTAATTAAATGATGTAACAGTTATCTAATTTTACCTTAAAACATATTTATAATATCATTTATCATTACTAATTAATGACAAAAAAGGTAGTTTTTAATTAAAAAGCATTATTTTACATTATTAATAAAAAAATGATGTCTCTCAAAAAAATCCAACAAATTCACCCTACGATAATTTTGATGTTATGAATTCAAAAATAATGTTTAATTTATCACATTAAATTAATAATTTTACTAAAAATAATTTTATTATTAAAAGTGGTCCATTCAAGAAAATGCTATTTTTAACCCAAAAAGGTCTTTGACAAAAGTATTATTTCTCATTATCTATATGTTTTATTTATATGAAAAATTTATAAAAAATATGATATAATTAGTTATTACTATTCCTATTAATATTTTTATTGGTTTATATAATTATCTCATTAAATTATATGTGTGTGTGTGTGTTGCATAGAAACTCGGTGTTGTGTTCATCATACGCCAAGTCATTGTTGCGTTGAGCGTAAGACATGCTGATATTTTGTGTGAAAGGAGTGTTTGACTAAGTGAAAAGAAATTTTAGTGTTATGTGTTGTGAAAAATATAAAATGAATAAATTAATTCTATTTTTTCTCAAAAATCTATGGGTGTTACATGTTGTATTCCAATTGGAAGGTTGATCCTCATGATATCCTCTACCCGAGATGACCATGTATAAACTTAATTAGAAAAATTATATGTTATTATAAAGCCCAAAAACCTAATAGTTATAAATTATCGATGTCCTATATATGTTTATATCATTGGCTATATTTTTTATGATTGTTAAAATAGTATCTCAAGGTACTCATTTTTTGGGAAGTGATATAACCATTTGATTTGAAAAATAATTTATAGACATTACCATGTAAATAGTGGATTTAGATGTATCAAAACTATTATTATAAGTATATGTCATTCATTACTCTCAGTATTGTTTATTTTCCAGTCATAAAGTACAACTAATGTTGGGTCTATGGAACTCACTGTTACAATATCTATGACTTGTTTTCCAATATTATATTTTATCTAGAATAATTTTATAACTATTTTAGATATTGATTCATCCAAAAATATTTATCTATAAAATAATTCAAAATTTTTGTTTTATGTTTTTTATTAAAATATTTCAAAAGATAATTTTCTTCAAAATAAGTTGTTGAATGTCTCACGAGACTTTCATTTATATTATTTTTTTAACTGTACATGCTTAAAATACTTTTTAAAATTCACTATCTTGTTAGAGCCCTCCTAAAATTCTCACATACTCACAATATTCAATATAAAATACCTTTCTAAATTTCAATCAATATATTATAATTATCCATGATGTAAAATTGAGAAAAAAATTTATCTTCCCATGAAAATCTCATGGAATAAAAAATATACCAAATATAAAGACATAATATCAAAATTTTCTATAAGGAAATACAATTAATATATATATATATATATATTATTTTATGTTTTTATTATAATGGTTTACCTAAAATTAGAGTTTATTATTAGAAAATTATAACTTCATATATAACAAAACTATAAATTACCAAAAAATAATTTATTATATTTAACTATTATATCTTACCCCAAACTGTGTGATTAAAAGAGTTTTTTTTCTCGTATTCTTACATTTTTTAGTTAAATATAATTTATGTTAACAATAATAAAAATAGATTAAGATATGACATTAATTAGGGATCAAGGGTGAACAATTTTTTTAAAAAAAATTATGTTTCCCAATTTAATTTGGAGCAATTTCAATCATTACATCCTCCCACTTCCACATTATATTTGATCATAATGATACATTTTTAGCTAAAAATGGTTTTATTTTTTACTAAATAATTACTTTAGAAATTTTCTATATTTTAATTTCTTTTAATTACATATTACTACGAAATGCTTATGTAAACATTTTTTTAAATGGTGATGAATTAATTTTAAGGAATACTTATTTTTTTGATCATTTAATGTTTTAGAAAAATAAATTTCTTTATGATATATAAAATCTAATCATTATATTCATTCAATTCATTTTTTTTTATATTTTGAATAAATATATATTAAATTGAACATTTCATTTTATAATTCCAAATTAAAATTATAATCATTATTAAATATCATATGATGTTTTGAAAAGAAAAGTCCTTTAGAGATCTCAACTATATAACAATTACATTCCCTATAGGATTTCGTATTGTTTGATACATATGGAGAGGGCCATTTTAATTTATTCTTTATAAGATTAAATATTTTTTTCTAATTTTTATATTAAAATGTCTACATTTAATGGTTTTGTCTTATAATTTTATATAATTATATAAACTATGATTCCTAATAGTTATATATATTGTGATTTAATAAATTATACTTGGATTACCTCTAAAAAATTTCCATCAATTCATATATAATTGATTAAAATTTTGAGACAGATTATTTAAATAATAATTAAGTTTAATAGAATAATCGATTTCAAGAAAATTATTTCTAAAAGGATGGTATCATTAATTCTAATTGAATTATATTAAGGTTGATTTTCTCATTGATAAATTTTCATAATATGATGGATAGTTTAAAGTTTAATAGAACATTTTTTTATTTAAAATTTTTTTCCATGCTAAAGTGTCAAACTATCACAATATCTATGATTAAAAGGATATGATTTTTTATTAATATATTGATTTATTTTAATTAAACAAATATTATTTATGTGGTATTTCATATTATTTTTTTTAATAAAAAAACTAACTTATTTGTATTAGTAGTGTTTGGTTCTAAATTTTAATGTTTTGGAGAAAAATAATTTCCATTTCCTTAATGATAAAAAATATATAATAAAAAAAGTCTTTTATACTAATTTTTGGTAGTTTTTAGAGGATGATTTGGTGATTTATTATCCAAAATAGTCAATCCAACCTAAAAAGTTATATCACTCACAAATTATTCAATTTTGTTGTGATAAAAATATACACTTACTTATATTATGTTAACATGGATAACATTTCAAGGGTAAAAATAGGGATTTTTTTACATAATAGCTATTAACACATAGTCACATTATCTTTTTCATAAAATATAAAAACCCATTTATTGTATATATTAAATACCTCATTATAACAACCCTAATTCAGATGCTCAAACATTACCCGGACCAAGTCATCAAGACTTATATTGGGAACATTCTAACAATAAGATTCTAGAAGAAACATTGGGTGATTATATGTATATATATATACATATATATATATATATGACATTTTGGGAATCATTTTCCACTATTTGAATAATAATAAATGAGAAGGAACCTATGAAAATTTAAAATGACCTCTATAAAAAATCGAAATATAAAAGAAAAATATAAACCAATCCATTGGGAGTACCTATACACTAGGGATACCTATTATACCTATAAAATAATATATGTATGAATCTATATCTATATGAAAATATATAACAAAATTATATAAATGTATACATAAATACTATCTCTCCAGTAGAACTATAGAGAGATTTTCTACAAAAAACATATTGATCATAAAAAAACCTTCAATTTATGTAATTTAGTTGCACATGAAGGATCACATATTTGTAATGACCATGGATATCCCTAAAATGAAATTTCACGACACGAATCACCTAGTTCATGATGGAATTCCACGTGATCTCATGTGTGTCTTCTCATATGCAAGAGGATTTTACCTAGTGTTGAGGGTTTGATTGGTTTCATGGGAATACTATACCCTCAGTATCAATAAAAATTCACTATAATTTTAATAATGTTTAAATAAATATGCCATTAAATAAAAAACATAGATTATTTCATCATGATATAATAACTGTCATCCTTGATAGACAATGTAAAACAAAATATCCAAAACGTTTTACATTATCCAATGTATGATAAATAATTAAAATAACTAAACACACTATAAAAATAGTTCATGAGTTCATCTTGTACTCCCCCTTCATCCTTTAAAATCCACCTTATGTACATCAAGATGTTTACCCCTTGGCGTTAGCTAGATCCATGATGCATGTTCATCGAGATACCTATGTATGGTATGAGTATAAATATGTTGTAAACCTCCAATATGTCCTTAACAAGAAATGTATATGTATATAATGGTGTATATCATAATGGAAAGTAAATGAACAATAGTTTAACCAACTGTGATCGCATTATTTTTCACTATCTAGATATTCCATGAACCTCGTTCATCCTGGATTCATCTCTATATAGAAATGAATTTCTCATAATTTTTCAAATATTAGAATAGGACACAAGGTAGAAACATATCTCTCATCAAAAACCATAGTAAAATATGCCCCAAGTTAGGCAGTAAGGCCATCAAATCCCTATCATGACCATGGGTTAGAATATAAGGACATCATTCCTTTATCTTTATCGGGTCAATCCATAAGGTCATCACACCCCTAACTTCATCTCAGTTTATTATATAAGTTCCTCATTCATCTTCTTATATGGGGTTGGGACATATGGTCATTGTATGCCACACTCTATCCCACGTTATACCACTAGGAAAGTGTATCTCTACCCTATCTCTAGGTCCTATATATTTCATGGTCTCACTATAAAATTCAATCCAACTATGGTTCACCATGACATGATAATGCCACTTGTCACTTTCATTCCATATAAAAAACTCTGCATGCTATGATTTCACAGACAATAGGTCATATCAAAAAGGCATAATCATATCACACAATACATAGGTCTCATGAGCCTCCCATGCACACCATATGGAAATCAAAACAATAATGTATCAAACAATGAATCGCGTGACTACACATTCATGTACATACATTCTAATCAGGCTAATGGACAATATGAAGAGGCCTTATGTGATAAAGACTTATTACCTCATGTATGTGGATGTCAATTTTAAAGATTCATCATCACACCATGCTTGGTTACAAATAATCCCTAGAACCAGTATTAATTCATCACAACTAGGATTCTAGAATCAAGACTCAAGAAAAAGAAAATGACATGGGCATAGTTATATATCAGCTTAACCAATGAGATACACTACAAATGGTAGATGTATACCCATTTATAGTAAGGATAGAAACTATCATGATCTGATGTGTACCCATAAGTAAACTAAGAATTAACCATTAGATCACTACAAGATCCATATATTATACTATATATCTTAGATATGTTTTTTATCTCAAGATAATGAGTGTATTTGGGTTAAAATGGATAAAAACTATTAGAAATCGAACTGATCAATCCAATATTGAATGAATAATGATAGGTAACGAAGAGATACAATTCATTAAAAAGAGAGATCCTATGGATTTTTTGAATTAATGAGGGTAAAACCTTAATAAAGGGATAAATAATATTCATGTTAGAGTTATATTATCAAATTTCAATTTATGATAAGACTATCTGGTCATCAACGGTGCATTGGTGGGCCTCACCAACCAGATGGTGACTTCAACAACTGGTTGGTGGTATCCAGCCAACAGGTAAATTTCCCATGGCAGAAGACCAAAATTCTAACTTAGCTACAAGAGGGCTCATGGAGCCCATGTTCTTCTACTATTATTCTACCTCAACCGACTAGTTAGTATAATTATATAGGCTAGATGATAGTACACCAGTAGCTCTAAGATTCTAGTTAGTGCACCCAGTTTCTCTTCTTTTGATTCCCTAATTCAAAAATCTTCTAACATGCCTAATTTTTTTAAAAAAAAATGAGCCATACTGAAACATAAACACAACACAACATGAAATTTTTTTAATGATTAAAATATCACCCTATAATGACTTATTGTCCTTGTAATGTAACACTAGTGGTTTCATTTGTAAAATTCGGGCCATTATGGCCAGAAATATGATTGTTAATACCAAGTCCCTTATTCCATTATTCCATACCTTCGCAATATTCAACAAAGTGGTACTATATTATCACTCAAAAAATTCTAACATTTTTTCATAATCCATAACATTAAATTATTCAGTGATATAGTTATTTATAACTCAACATCCTAGATATTGATCCCATGTGTAGGATCGGGCTCATACCTCTAATGTTGAGAAATATGGAACAAATTATTCATACCAATATATCATAGAGAGAGATCTAGTTGGGGTTCCATTACTATGATATGATCATTGACCTCAAATTTCTGCCTAAACAACAGTATAAACTTCACCTTATTCTAAAATAATCGATTCCCCAAATGAGGTGGAACCCCTAAGAAAAACCACTTTTCCAATATGGACTCCAATTTTCATCTCCTCTAGTAAAAATATGATCATTTCCTACTCTGAGAGGTCACCAACTGATTTTGAATCAGCTTTACCCAATTAGAGCATCCTAAAATATACTCATCCTAATTATAAATGCCTCAATTACATAATTTCAACATTGTAGTGAACTAAATAAAGACTATAAATATCCTCATATGGTGACATCTAAATCAAATTCCGGTAACTATTATTGTGTATAAACTCAGATAATACTAGGTGATAATCTGATGCTCCACATAAATCTGGACTCCCTGAAAGAATCACATCCTTCTAAATTTGCATTAACCTCATTTAATTTCCATCATTATGTGGATGACACACCATAATCCTCACCAACTGAGTACACATTGTCTTTACATACCTTTCCAAAACAATGGTGTGAAATGATCATCCTGATTTGGTACTATGATTGTATGTATAGTATAACACCACATTCTCTCCTGAATATAGAGTTTTCCCATCTTATATATTGACTAATTCATTTATACTTATAGGGAATGTACCGCCTTTTTTAGTCATTTATCTATAACACATACAATATTTCTACCTCTTGTTTTCCTTGGAAACTATGTAATAAAGTCCACCTTCATATAATCCCTATTACACATGAGTATAAATAGATGATGATGCAAACCACCTAGAAGCTGATTCTTGACCACAATAATCTAATTCGTATGTAAATGAGAGAATATATTGGTAATTTTCCTCTTCATACTTTGAAACCAGAACTGTTATATCATATCACGATACATCATTACTTATCCAAGGTGAACTACCCAAAAAAGAGCTCAAGAGTATATCATCAACTCATCTATTATAAAATCATTAAACACAATTATATCCTAAATACAGATAACCTTTTTCCCATCTAATTAATATCCTTATATTAGTTCATTCCCATCCAACCATTCCTACATCACTAAGAAGATTGAATCCAACTCATGGCTTGCATTCAACCAGTATTCTAAGGAAGAATTATATCTATGTTGGAACATTTCATCACCCCATGATACTCAAATTCACTCAAAAAACATTCAGTGAACAATCTTACCAATCACCATTCCTTCTATGAAGTCTTAACTTCATTCTACATAATCATCCAATAAATTGAATCTGCAAAAAAATTACACTTTACCGGAGAATAATCCATCTCATATAAAATTTCTAAAAATAATAAACATAATGACTATACCATATATTTAACTATTAGTGAGAGAATATATACAAAAGGATCTAATAGCCTGTATAGATGAATAATCATCATATGAATAGATAATGGCATCAAAACACCATGAAATAGACTATAACCTCCAAATCTAAGTCATTATTAGGGTATTTATACTCAATATGTCATAGAGGATGAGACTCATAGGAAACTACCTAGTCATGCTATATCAAAATATATATAAATCCAACACATTTTGTATTATAGTAAACCACATATCCAATCCCATGCTTAGGTAATATTAATATTAGATCTGATGTCAATCTTCTAATTAGCTCTATGATGGCCTCTTGACACTAATTTTTTGATTCAAACTTCACACCCTTCTTGGTATAAACACTCATAGGTTATTGGAAATTGGTTATTTCATAAATGATCCATCTGTAGTACATGTTATACATTTGGAAATTCCTAATGATGAATATATTCCTAAGTTATTCCAATGATATCACCTTCTATGCCTTCTCAAGATCAACTAGGATTTTCCCCTCACAAAGAACATTCATAATTAATGGTATATCCTTGATAAAAAAGTGATATTTCAACATATTAGCATAAATATGATGTGATAAAAATTTTATCAACATGATCTCAAGGTGTATATGATTCATATGTAGGGTTGATGAGTATATCACGATATCTTTAAAAAACATAATGATGAACGTGTCTCTATATTGGTGGAAGATCATTTTATTGAGAACTATGAACACTAACTATGAATTTATTTACCCAAATGGACTCATATAATATATACATGTGAATAAAAATTTTCTTCTGTATATATACTAATATAACCCAAACAAGACAGTTTCTTGATCACAGGTAAATCTTGGAGAACCAATGGGCTCCACTTAAATGATCAATGAAATCATTGTTCCTCTTAAATGGGCAATTTTCCTTCATTATGACCTTATTCAAATGTCTAAAGTCCACACAAAATTGGAGGATTTAATCTTCCTTAATAGTGACCAAAACTGTAGTAGCCTAAGTAGAATTTATCATTCTGATAATGTCATCCTCCCCTAGATCATCAAAATACACCTTAAGTTCCTTTAACTCAATTTGTTTTATATGATATAGAGAAATTGATATATTTTGAAGTTATGGAATGATTTTTTTGTCAAAATACATTCCTCTATGAGGAGTATGTATTGAAGAATCTTCTTGAAACACATTTTGGTATTGATCCACCAATAAAGGAAAAGAGGAGGGAACTACTTCTTGATTTACCACAAGAACCATGCCTAATATCTAATATGTAATACCTCAAACAAAACCTAGGTCTAGTCCCATTATTCCTTCTCTAACAACTCATTCATAGGTAAAAAACTTCTCCACCCATAAAAATAGTAATGGATACTCATCTCCTTCAGTAGTAAATGTTCTCTTGAATACTCGTTAAATAGCTCATGATGAATATCACATCGATGATAGTCTTCTATAAGATCCTGAAATTAGATAAATTTATCTAAATATAAACTATTATAGGAAATTATAGTCATATATGGAGATATACAGCCTTCTTACTCAAGGGTGTATCAAGATAATGAAATTTATAGGATAAATAAATTGTAAATACTGACTTGTAATGACTTTAGAACAGATAATAGAATAGGAGGATCATGTATCAAACAATATAAAAGAAAGTATATGGGGAATTAGAACTCCAAATATAACTGTTGAATATCCTTTTTCATCATAAACATGAACTTGGTCCATAATATAAACTTTTCTTACATATGTCCCATGAATTTTTCCCCAAGACTCTTTGTTTGGTGGGTATATTAACCGCAACAGAATCTAGGCTCTCTAATGAGATTCCCTGTCATTCCAATGAATCACAACCTATATAATCTCAAAAAAATTTCAAATAAATTTTCATAGATTACATGATAAGAAACAATATAGATACCCCATATTTCCACATCAATGATAGTTGTTCTATGATTAAAGTAATAACTTGTAATGGTGTCTGATCTGCTGATAATTGAAAAATGGTGAAACCTACTTTATTAGGTGGTGTTTAATAAACCCTTCTCTTCTCTAACTACCCATTTTCACCACGTTGTGCCTCATCCGTCTTCCAACTATAACCACTATAAAATGAACATGTTGCATCACTTGGAGTCCCACTCATCGGCACACCAAGGGATGAAAAATGTTTTTATTATTCTATCATCATTTAGACCCATCTTAATCAGTAAGTAATTTCTCAAAATATTATAATATGACATCAGATTAGTGAACAAGACCTAGCACCTTAGGTCTGGTCGAAGGTTGATCTTAAAATATTAGGGCTTCTACGCATTTTTACCACCTAAAATAGGTGTGAAGAAAGGCAACATCATTAAACAAGATAAATTGGAAGTCACCTAAATTATCCCGTATTGAATCCCAATAAACTCTTATTCCTAATCCAATTTCAATCTATATATGAATGATATTAAAAATAAGTTATTTTTGAAGGTATCCAAATTTATACCCTCACATGTCCCCAATAGGTTCATGATTCCTAACAATAATCTTTTGGGTCTTAGAAGCATGTAGGTGATTGCCTTGGCCCATCAATAATAAATATTATCTACCATAAAATAAATCCATGGAGGATTTTATCCAATACTAAACATCACTGGGTTATCTAGTACATGAGATAGATGAGGGATGTTGATTAAATAAATCACCAGCATATTCAGCCATATTCTTATGAAATCTTGTTCCATGAATAAAAATAATTTGAAAGAATACAAGCTGAAGTGATATAATTTCTTTAACAACTAGATTCAGTATAAGAGAATGCTCCTCTATATCAAGTTTCTCATCTAGGGGTATGATAGTAAGATAATATCTTTTGGGTTCATTGTGACATGATTCGATAATTGGTCTCACAAGTTTTATCCAAGGCGGAATTATCCAAAACACAAAAAATATATATTCATATAAGAACTCACACAAGGAAACAACTCAAAAAAATTATTTCTGTAAAGAATTAATTTAAACTAGAAAACATGTCCTAGGAGGATACCCAAATATATAGTTCATAACCCTTTAAAAATTCAGATATCCTATCCTACATCTCATGTTCCTACATTATTTTTTTAGTCATTGTAATATAACAAAACAAAGATTATTCAATTCAATTAATTAAAATGTAAATACAGATAAATCATAGAATAAAAAAAATTTACCAAGTAAATTTAATTAATTGAATCAATATGTATGAAAATAAATCATATTCCAGAAATGTGAACCTATGTTCCCGGTTATGATGCATGAAGACACCCATATCCCATAAATTGTAGTAGTACAATAGTACTCTGTATCGACATGAATCTCTAAAATCAAAACATGAAAAGTAAATGCCACCACCAACGACATGGAGGTCCATTATAAAAAAAACCATATAATTTAGTAATTGTTTTCCCCTAATTAAATAAATTATATTTGATAGCTTTCTCAACATCAAACAGTAAAATTAAATAAAACAATAATATGATTAGTCTATTAAAACCAAGATGTTGAATTAGTATGTATAAACATTAGTAACCAAAATGTGATATATATATATATTTATATTATTTTATAAAAATTTACATAATTATTTATTTTATTCAAGAATCCATATTTTTATACGCAGTACATTTTATTTCAAAAAACTAAAAATATTATTGTTAAATTATTATTCTAATAAAACTTAATTTTAATTTATTAATTATAAATTTTTAGATTTTTATAGAACCTATGATTAATAATAAAGAAGTAATTTTAAAGGGAAATTCTATTATAAAGACATCTTATTATTGTATTTAATGATTTTATATAAAAGATAAAATAAAAAATTATTGAAATTTAATTTTAAAAAATAAACTTTTTTATGGATTTATAATATAAATATTATTTTAAGATCAATTTTGTGTATTTTTTTAATTTTATTTTTATGTAAATAGGGAAAATATCATTTTTGTAAATAATATGACTTTTTTGCAATTATTATTATATAATTATTAATTATATATTCCTAAAAAAATTTAATACAAAATATTTATTTTAGAACTGACATTCCAATATATAAAATACTGGTATAAATTTATATACTCGTATTTTTCATTGTACAAATTAACTTATTTTTCTCAAATGAAAATATTTTTGATACATTTTAAATTTATTAGTTTAAAATTTATTTTCATAAATTTTAGATATTCAACAAAATGAAATGGATTTAAAATTTTGAATCATTTTGTATAAATTATGTAATTAGAACAAATTTTTTTGGGAATAAAGGATACATTACCAAAGATAAAAACTGAAATTATAATAGTAAAAAATAAAATGGTAATGAGTTGAAGAAATGTTAAAACAATAGTGTGAATGGATGTTTGAGGCCTATGTTGAACTTATTTATTACCCTCTCCATTATTTCTCAAATTTTTTATCCAATTTCACTTAATGTGACTTCCCTTTATTGAAATATTTTGGCTATTTATAAAAATTTCTTCAATTTGCACTTATTAATGTGAAAATCCCCTCCTCACTACGCATCACACAAAAATCCACATTTTTAATCACAAAAAATGTCCAAAAACATTATAAAAATAAAATACATCTTTAAAAAGCATTTTTCTTATCAAAATACAAACCCTCAGAGGATTAAATCGCTTCACAATGGATATAATCCAAGAATTGTAGTATAAATTTATAACCACTCCATTATCATTTCAAATTAATTATGTAAAAGTAATACTTATATAACTCCATTACACCCTATTGAAATACTAAAATTGGTATCATTATTTAACATTTATGTTATTATAATTTTTGTACAAGAATTAGCCACCTTTCCCCTTTCATTTAAGGAAAAAAGTCTATCGTTTGTGCATTATGCGATGTGCCATATCCAAGATATAACATGTTTCATTTTCCTTCATATCCTTGAATGTATGGTGAAAATAGATAATTTAATATACATATATATATAACTATTATATTAATGAAATATTTTATATTGTAAAATGAAAAAAATATATTACAAAATTTTCTAATCTATGGAAAATGAAATCATCATCCATGCATATGGGTAGTCCACCAGCACCATGGAATGACTGATTTTCGATTTATTTTATTCACCACATTATGTGAAATTTCATGTCAATGGGTTTAATAATTATATATGTTTTTATGAAATTCATATGGTTCTAAAAATAAAAATAGGATAACTTCTTAACAATATGATAAAAAATTATTTTTGTAGATTCGAACATCCAAAAAAAATTCTACGTACAAAAAATAATTTTTCATACTACAATGTAATATAGTATTGATTATATTAATCTTATAATTATTTATAATATTGATATAGCACACAAAAAAACACCATATATGATCATTATTCCACTTTTATAATTATTTTTCAAATAAATCACTTCATAGTCATCCATTAATTACTGTATATTCTTATCTAATATTGTTTAACCACTTACTATAAAAATTATATAAATTTATATCATGGATGACTATTGTAATTTATTTTTGGGTAATATATTATATAAATCTGTAAACCGTGATTTTTTTCCTGAATTTTAACATAAATGATTATGTTATTATTTCGGAAGACACCCTTCATTTGTCAAGAGTCATCAAAACATTCCCATCACCAAATTCATATTTTAGGATCATAACGGAAATACTAATATAATGAAATTATTTCATTATAAGTAATTATAAACCATAAATTCATGTTCCTTATATGATCTTTTAATTATTAAATTTTTTAGAAGACTGAATAACAACCCCACTATTAAAAAATTAGTTCAAAATCATCATGTTTAGTGACACATGATATTGAAAATAGATAAAAGCTAACTAATATGCATGTAGAGATTAATTATAATTTAATTATAAATTATTTTATATATAAGAAAAAAAGTTCTGACATTGGTTATTAAGATATTTCTTTTTTATGCAAGTGGTTAGTGTGAATTTTGACTAATAAATATTTGACATAAGGGATTCATGGTATCACATTTAATTTCATAAGATATATTCTTAATATTCATCATATTACCTTTTATGAAGAACCAAATTCCAAAAACATTAATATTACACCTTTTAATTAAAATATTCACTACATAATATAATGATCCATGCTATATTTTTTATGTCTAGTGCCTTTAGAAAAAAGGGCACAAAAATGACTAGTTCATAGTTGAGTTAAATCATATAGAACTAAGTTCTTCATATCTACATCCCTTATTATAAAAGTTGTGCATAAAAAATATCATCATAAAATAGGGAATGGAAACATTAGAATGGGTGAGATCAGATGCTTAGTAAGGATAAAAAAGGGAGATATGTAAGTAAAGTATAAACATGAGGGGTATGGGAAGATGAGTATGACATTAGAAAACCATACACTACATATAAAATATTAGAATAATGAATCATGGAATGAATCTTGGTAGTTCAAAAGACATTAATCATAATGAAGTCAAAAAAATTATACAAGAGACCATAACATTGGCATAATAAATATATTTCTAGTACACTATTAAGTATATAAAATAAAATGTCCAAGCCACCAACCTAGTCATTCATAACATGTTAGTAGTGATATAACCACCCATATACCTACTTTGGGATTCATATGACCACCCATGTACCAACTTTCGAAATTGGGATAACCTCTCATGTTCCCTTTGAGCTCATATAACAGTACTCATTACCCAATTCATTGAAGGGAGATAGAGGTCCTGCCTGAAACATATTAAAGTCCTACTTATGTGTGACACAATATTATAACATCTATCACATCATAACCCAGGAAATTATATGGGGTAAATAAAATATTCATCATATCATAAGCTCTGGAAGAGAGATAGGTTTCTTAATAATTTCATAATATCATAACTCATGAAGAGGAATGGATTTCATTAGAATCTTATTATTGTATAACTTATAAGAAAAGTCTGAGTTTCATAAAAATAATTCAAATAAAATATTAACCATTAATAGAAATAATATTAATTTTATCCTTGGAACATAACATTATTAAGACATAAGTAACACCAATATAGGTCATCTTAGAGGAGGAATAATTTTTAAAGGATCATTTAAAACATTTCATGAAGAAAATATCCTTTCAATATTGAAAAATGATTTTTAAAACCAAATACATTTATATTTTTTTTCTCTAAAATTGACCTTGAAAATATTTAAATTCATATGGTAATAAATTAATGGTCATGACATTGGAAAATTCCATCCATGCCATACATGTAAAAATAAATTTTGATTTTACATTTTCGGTAAAATCTAAACTAGCATTATTTGGAAAATGATACAAAGATTACTTCGGAAATAATTTGTAAAAAAATGTTAAACATTGGTAAAAATTACTTTTAAAAATCATAATAGGTTAATAAATAATTTCTTGAAACTTTTTTATAAAACATGATGTTGAAAGAAAAATAATTTTAGGCTAAATATATTAAAATTTTCATATTTTCATTAAAAAAATTAATAATAAATTTTAGCAAAAAATAGTGGAAAAAGGTTCTATTACATGAAGATATCATGAGTAAACAATAGAGAATAGAATTACTGAGAATTCTTGAGATATAGATCTTAATATTTTATCATTAGAAATATAGTCATAAACAATATTGATAAATGATGCTATTGTAACATGAAATCTTTACCAGTTTGTAACATTGAATCATAAAAAGCACAAAGAAATAACATAAAATGAAAAATAAAATTCTATTAGGATGAATAAATTTATTATTTTAATTTCAAAATGAGACTTATATAAGCATTGCGATATAATATAGTTACATACAATAATATACCTGTCAATAATAGAAAATCAAGAAACAAACTCCTTACCGTTTTGGTAACATTTAAACCATAAACCTCATAAAATAGATATCATAAAAAGAATTTATAAATAAAAATTATTTCAATTATAATAATAATAATAAACATTAATGGTCAGTTTATACAACACCTAGAATAATGGGGTGGGGAATATATCATGTGTCGCATAGAAGTAAAAAGAGAGACAAAAATCCCTTACCTTAAGTCTTGACATCTGTCACACTCATTAAAACCATCTGTATTATAAATGATGTTTTATTATACACAAATTAAAGAAAAATATTACTATATATCGTACTGTATATTATTTTGTTAAGATCATTTTTACCCATTTATTATTGATTTCATGTGAAAGTTACATTCTCTGTAATAAGAGCTTTGTTTTTCATGAGTGCTTTGATTTGTTACTTTTGGTAATCTTACATAGATCAGAGTTACATAATCTCCAGAATGATAAACAAGACATAAATATATTATATATTCAGAATATATGAATTTATTATAATCCATATAATGTAGTTATAGATGAAAAATACACCATTAATGGAGACAGTAGGTTTTACATACACATGAACATTGTTTACATTTTTTTATTTGATTAAAAGAAAGAAAATAAAATGATATATACTATCATTCCAAATACAAATTTATTTCATATATATCATATAGTATAATTAAATACATATTTAATACATTCCATGAAAAGTGTAAACAAATCAGATCACTTCATGAGGTGGTAGTACAC
Source organism: Viscum album (assembly GCA_963277665.1). Lineage (NCBI taxonomy): Eukaryota > Viridiplantae > Streptophyta > Magnoliopsida > Santalales > Viscaceae > Viscum > Viscum album. The sequence continues at coordinate 999,286,083 of OY728133.1, forward strand.
TATACGCACAAAAGAAGTTATCATATTCCAAAAAAAAGTAAAATATAAATTTCTTTGTGGTATAATAATTAAATAATCATATATAAGAATATATATCATATATAAAAAATATATTCATTATTATGACTATCCATGAGTGGGGGTAATGCAAAAAATTACATCTGTTTGGGAGGTGGTAGTCTGTCGTACACATGAATTATGATTTTAAAAACCAATTAATGGAATTGGATATGGCTGTAGGTAATTCCCCTAAAATAATAATATCTATTTATATGGGATATAATTAGTTTATTTTATAATATTAATGTAATAATAATTGATGTATTTGGATGATTAAACAAGGAACACTCATTGATGAAGGTTGCCTCTTCATCAGTATCCTCGATTGTTTTTCACTAAAATACTTCGTTGGATAAATTTATACAAAAAATAAGGATTATAGGATGATGGGGGGAATTTTAGAAATTATTTGGGTTGGTATTGTTTTATCCGAATACATGTAAAGTTTTCAATGAGGGGGGATATGGGGTGGAAATTTATAAGTGCGGGAGAAGACGCATTAGGTTTTTTTTAAAGAAATGAGCACTCACACATTTATCATAAGAAAAAAGGGTCCATAATGGCTCAAATTATAATCATAGGCATGATAAGGTAAAATTATTTCCATAAAATGTTTTTCTAACAAGTTTATAGCTATATCATAACCTTATATTTTAATTAAAATCCCCATGTAAACCCATATTTACCTTAACCATGATAATTAATTTTTATTTCATTCACTATTCATTTTTGTAAAAAAATTATTTTAAACTTATTAGAAATTAAAAATTATTATTATAAATATGGAATTCATTTTTCCAGATTTCACACACATAAGTAGAAAATATTATTTTAAAATTAATTCTGTAAACTTGTTGAGAAAGTAGGTTTTTAATGTAAAAATATTCCAAAGTTTACAAAGTTTTTTATCAAATTACTAGGTGAGATTTATTCCAATGAACAGAATTGAAATAATAGATTTATAATTTAAGTAATTATTCTTTAAAACTAATTTGAAATATAATTTAAGTCTATAAATAAATTAAAGAAAAGGTAGCTTTCAATTGAAATTCTATAATTTTCACTATTCATAAAAAATGAAACGTTTCAGTAAATATCGAAAACCACACAAAGATAATTTTGAAATTTGCATTTAAAAAATTAATTTTATTTTATAAAATTATTTTTCCAAAATTTGGGAAAATTAATTTTATTAATGTTCTCAAAATGAAATAAAATAGAATAGTTTTTGAAAAAAGTGTTTTTGCAAAAAAAAATTATTGAAAAATTAAGTATTTTTTTATAAATATTTTTACATTATATAAAACCATAATATTTAAAAATTATTTATTACTATTTACATAACTATGTTAATTTTACATCTATAACGATCACATTCGGATAACTATGTAAATAATATAACATGGTTTTGTGAAAAGTCATTGTTGAGTGAAACACAAGCTATGATAGTGTTGCATGTAGTGCATGATTAACCTGGTTTTTCATAAAATTAATTCTTAACTTGGTATAGCTTGTAGTGAAACATATCAAAAAAAATTAATTCATTTGAAAACAAAAATCATAAAAGCTTTTGGTTTTACATTTAGCCTTAAAATGAATTTTCCCCTCAAAATTTTCCGCACTTATACAAACATATGAGGATACTTATACATAATCATATCCTTAAGTTACCTCATTGCTTCCTAAAATTGGGGATTAACACTAAATCATTGACATGGTGAGTGGTCTTGTTTCAAATAACATTCTCTGTACGATATATTGTCTCCACTGGTTGTTCTTTATAAAAAGACCGTGATCTAGTGGTATAAATTGTATGTTCAATTCATGTGAAGGTTTAAGTAAGTACTTCATTAATAGAGATACATAAAACGCATAATGGACTTTAGAGAATATTAGTGGTAGTTAAAGCTGATATGATTCATTCCCTATATGATCAAAAAATTTAATGGGACCAATATACATAGGGATTAGTTTCCCTTTCATCCTAAATTTGATAACCTTCTTCCATTAAGAAATTATTAGAAATGACTTATTAATAATAAAAAAATTCAATCACTCTAGTAATTATCTTCACAAATTTCTACCAACTATGAGCTACATTTAGGCATTTATGAATGGATTTAACCTTATCTTTTTTTTTATTTATCTATCTAGGGTCCTAGTAGATTTAATTATCCATATTCATTTAAGAGTATTGGAGATCTATACTTATTTCCAAAGAGGAATTCATAATGAAAAATAGGAATTCATGAGTGAAATATATTATTGTTGGAAAACTCAACAAGAGGAATGTGTTGATCCCAACCACTATTGAAATCTTGAGAACAATATACCAATATTTCATATAGGGTTTGAATTTTTCATTCATACTGACCATCCATTTTGGGATGATATGTAGTGACGAAAATAAACTATAGATCAATTTCTCAATGAAGAAATCATTATAACATTGAGATAACCATGATATCTTAATAAGACACAATTGAATGTTGTAGTCCATGAAATCATACCAATTACATAATGTATATCTAGGAAAGATGATACAAAGAGAAGTATAATTTAATAGTGATGAATTTTTTTGAATTAGTAAAGATATCGACTATAATCCACATAGAATTATTCCATTTATTAATTTTGATTCTTCCAAAAAAAACCATGATGATGTTTTCCTATTTTTGTCTTGTTTGGGTGATGGATAAAACATCCCCTTAGAGTTTTTTCCTTTCATACTTTGCTTGTTAACATAACATGCACCAAGATGAAAACTCTATGATATCTCTCATCATGAAATCCCTATAGAATTACTCTTTGAAATAATTATATATATTCATACTTCTATGATGAATAGATAATTAAAAACTATTAGATTCTTTTGAATACCCTTTCTTCATGTCTTATATGGAAAGAACACATAAAGAGTTACTAAACCTTATCATTATATAATGATGAAGGTTGAACCCAATAACATTAAAACCTTCTTGTATAGATTTACATTTTCCTAATGCACCTATTTAATCATCAATTGGATAGATAGTTGAACATTAAATTGTGAAATATAATATTTCTCCTATTTATTCAGGATTTACGTATCCATCCTTGAAATTTAAGAAATATTGGATCTTTTGTGACAATCATCATTTATAGGCTAGCATGATCCATTCAACTCAAATAATTATAGACATTGTTTTCTTTATTATGGTGGTAATTTATTGAGCAATAATAATCTTTAATCAACTCTAACCAACATATATGGTGCATGTTCAACTCCTTGTATGTGAATATATACTTTTAAATATTTTAGTTGGTATATTTATATCACTTTTACCTATAAAAATAATTCCTCAATATATTTAATGAAACAATTATAGAATCTAACTACATATTTTGAGTTGGGTGATTTTTATCCAAAATTTTCAATTATCACAAGGATTAAGTTGTACACATATCATTTGGCCTAAGAACACATCCCAATCCCTTCATGGATGCATCACTATTTATCACAAACCCTTCTCCATAATAGGGTAATATATGAACATGTGTGATTACCAATATTCTCTTCAATTATTTGAAATTTTACTCAAATTCAACTATCTTGAGTAACTTGAATCCCTTCGGAGTTAACTTGGTTATAGGATAATATAGTCATTATATATTCCCCAAAAATCGTGAATAATTGTAACGTTCTGACCCAGGTTCCACACACTGGAACCTCCAGTTATTTTATTACATTAACTCAAGTGTGCCTTCCCATATTTCATAGGTTGTTGACTAACATCAAGGGTCTAATATATCATCATGTAGATACAATACCCTCTTTATCAAAGTATAACAACAATGTTGATAATAGACAATAACCCAAAGATATAATCTAATCTAGAATAGTATTAATATGAAATTATGACCAAAATATGAAAGTTTAATCCAAAAGTAAACTAGAAGGTATATATTTCTAAATATGTGTCTAGTGTGAAATGAAAAACTCAAAATAAAGACATGAACAAATCCGCCAATATGGCCGCTAACAAAATGTTTCGTTCCCACATCCATGATCTATCCCAACTAGTCCATCTAACTTGATCTCTTTCCTTTATATTGTCCTAAAAAATGAAATCTTTTTGGGTACCAATCTGGCATCCTGATTAGGGTGTGAGTATAACATAGTAGGCCAACACCAATACTGTCTAAAAAAATCCAATCATTAATAGTGTAAGCAATTTTAGAATGAATAAAATATAAGAAATATGGTAAACCTTTAACATCTATTCAATTATTATTTATTTAATCATATAAACTTCTCGGTTATTGAGGACACCTACACCATCAATACCTTCTTTAACCCATACCAAATTATGAACTATCCCCAAGGTATATCACATATCACAACTCCATGGTTGTGGTTTATCACATCAATTCAATTAATATTACATCCAATTGGAACTGTAGTCTAATGCCAACATTTTAGGCTCAAAACGCCATGCCTAGCACCCCGTTTATGTTTTAATCATTTGATTGTGTCCCATAACCTATTTATCACTAAGGGATTTTGAATCATAAATCCATGTCCCACACATCTATATCATTCAATCATATATGGGATTTTGAAGCATCAGTCTATGTCCTAGACACCTAAATCTGAAAATCACATATACAACAATTTCAAAAACAGTAAGGTTAAGAACCATTAACCTTATTTTTAAACATTCCCATCATTGGGTACTAATTAAATAATCAATTAAATATTAGTTCGACACTTTTACAATATGGAATGATATACCCAATTCCCCATTAAACAATTTATCAACATTTAATCATCTAACACATTGACCCGTTTAGGTTAAGCCAACCATCTCATAATAATCATGGTCAATTATTTTAGAATCATTTTAATGGACCAATTACACAATCCCAATATCCTATCAGTTTCATAATCACAATATTACATTTATTAATTATACAATTAATTAATCTGATTCCAAAAATTTCAATTTCCCTAATTTAAGACAAATCATTATGACAGGGAAATTAAGTTAAATATATCAAATCATCAATGAAATTCCCAAATAATTGAAGTTGAAGGTTATAAACTAAAAAATACTTAATTGAATCAAAGCTATGGGGTTTTCAATTTAGACCACCTACCTCAATATTGATGAAAAATACTTTCTTGTTCAAATCCATAATTTAATTGAATCAACCATGATCTCTATGATGTACATGATCTTGAATCAAAACATTGATTTAAGATCAATGAATTAAGATCCATCATAAATAGATATATACCCACAACCAATGGAGGAAATCATTACTTTCAATAATGATAGAAGGATAAGAGAGGGGGAGGAAACCAATTAGGATGAGAATCTCTTTCCAAGAGATGTTCATATCATCAATTTGGGCTTCGATTAATCAATAACAACAGTTATATTTCTATAGATTCAATTCAAGAACCTCTAAAAATGGTATAAATTTTTTATGGTTTATTTGGGTTGACTTTTGGTGAATTATATGTGGTTAAAAAAATTAACCTAATTTTTTGGTGATAAAATTCCTAAATATGTAGTTTCTTGTACGAGGAACATTATTTACCCTAAATGTGCACTCTAACCATGCACCTTACCAAGGTTTGTCACACAGTTACTACTAATAGGTTTTATGGTCTAGAAAACAAAGAGGAAATTATCAAAATCTCTTATGGTTTGGGTTTGTATGATTTATTGGTCTAGAAACATAGTTTGGGTAAAGTGTGATCCAACTGAGCACTTAGCCAATTCTTTCCACAATTCTCTAATTTCACCGTAGAACACCAAAATGTTAATCCCAAATAAGATATACTCAAAACTAGAAAAATTAGTAGCTAAAAAATCTCAAGACATATCTAGAAAAAGGTTGGGATATTAAAATCTCTCTAAAATTTAATAGATAGTTCTAAAGATGTTCTCTTATGTATCTCAAGATTCTGAGTCAAAAATATTGGGTCACTGACCCTGAAAATCTGTTTCTCTCTCATAGGATCCCTTTTGAACAAATATATGCTTCCACAATATAGAAATTATCAGCAAAATCATTCCAGGAAATAATTTCTCACTATTATACCTCACATGTATTAGATGCTCCTCGATGTATGAATCAGTATCAAGATCAACATCATCTACATCGATCACATGAAGAGGTTTAGGGTGATACTATCAAAGTTGTGACAGATGAAAAACATCATCATATCAATATACCCTTATAGAAGAGAAAATTGATACACCAGCAGACTAATAATCTCCACAACCTCAAATAGTCGAGTAAACCTGGGTTCCAATATTCCAAATCATCATATCCTATGGGTAAAAAATCTTAGAGACACCAAATATAATACACTATCACCCTATGCAAGCTATAGGGTTCATCGATGTATATTATTATATGAATTTTTCATACTCTAAGTTGTATACATATTCTTCCAAATCATATGAACCTTCCATGAAGTCTATTATATGAGACTCGGTCCCAAAAACTCTCACTTACTAGACTCTACCCAACATAGTGATGATCTGTAAGGCCTACCATAAATATCCTCATATACTGCTATATGAATAGTTTTATAATAATTATTTTTATTAGTGAACGCCACAATTTCTAGTTTCTTCTCCCAAGACCAACCCAATCCTAGAACACACACTCATAACAAATCCTCAAGCACATGTATTGTACATTTGGACTTCCCATATTTCTAGGGGTGTAATTCCGTACACTGAAAACCTACGTAACAAGATAATTTTCAAGACTTTCCATAACAGTGATAGAAAATGTGAGTCATGGTCTAATAAAAATATCATGTTTTAGTGTATGTAGATTGACTATCTTATGATAATACTTGTCTTCAAAATGATTCATTGAGAAAGTCCCCCATATGAAAAAAATTAGTTACTTTTTTTAGTTTGTCCATAATCAACCAAATAGCATCAATCTTCCAAGGAATTATCAGTAGACCAACCACAATGTCCATAGTAACATCATCCCATTTCTACATCAGAATAGTAAGAGACTTTAGTAAACCACAAGGTTTTTGGTACTCAAATTTCACCTGTTGAAAGGTTTAGCATTTTCTCATAAACCCTACAATCTCTTTTTTCATGGCTAGCCACCAATACTGTCGGCACATGTCAAGGTATATTTTGTTCAAGCATGGATGCACTGCTAACTTTGAGGCATGAAATTCAAAAAATATATCCTCCCACATACTCATTGGAAAAAAATCACTTATTGGAAAAGATGATCTTTTTCACTTCTATGTTCTAATATAATGGTGACTCAATAACTTGAAGCCTTTCCCTCAAAGAAAAACACTCCATATCCTCATACTAGATATCCTTAATCAATATCAAAATGGTAGAATCCAATGAAACTGATATGAGAGACATTTTTTTGTCTCTCCTAAACCAAATCATGCATCTCGGTCTATAAAGTCATCATTTTTAGCTCAACACGAGTTTCTTGAATTTACTATGTCAGAGTTTTATTTATTAATGAATTAGAAACACTATTTTCCCTCTTGAGAATATATGGTATCCGAAAATTAAATGGCTATATATACTCAACCCAACTCCACTTCTAAATATTTAAATCTAATGGTGAAATGATATAATTTAATTTATTTTGATAATTATACATATAAAACATTTCTACCAATGGGTATCGATGCCAACACTTCAAGGAATAAAAAAATGCAGCTAACACAAGGTCATGAGGAGGGAAAAGTCTATTTGGGTAGGATCATGATTTTCTTCATTTTCAAGAAATACCTCAACTCCTAGAAGGGATTATCACATGTTCCAGGAAATTAATAATTTACTCCATTCTTGGTCATCCGCGAATTTGGTCCCTCAAATAGGGAAAAGTCCTAGATGAACCTCATAAAATAACCCACCAATACCAAAAAACTGCAAATTCCAAAAAAAATTATGAGCCTGCTCCCAAGATAAAACTGCCTAAACCTTCTCAAGGTCCACTAACACACCATCCTATGAGATTATGTCACCCAATAATTGTGCTTTATAAATCCATAATTAATACTTATATAGCTTTGTTTATATATTATTATCTCTCGATGTACTATGGATGATGTTAAGATGTTTGGAATGATAACCATGAACCATGGAGTACACATAGATATATTCCGCAAAAACATAAGAAATTCATCCAGGTATGAGGGGAAGATTAGGTGCATCAAGGACATAATCACAGTCGGTGCATTTTTTAACCAAAACAGAATCAGAACGAACTCATATAGGCCATACCCACTTCAAAAAGTAGTCCTCAATATATCATAAGTTTGAACTCTCAGCTGATGATACATTGATCTCAATTAAATATTAGAGAAGACCCAAGATACCCTAAACTATTCAAAAATATCATTCATATGATGAAGAGGATACTTGTTCTTCAAATTCAACCAGTTAATCTTCTAGTAAATGACACACAAGAACAAGGTCACATCAGAAATATTTTCAAAAATGAATGGATAAATACAAGGTGAAGTACTCATACAGTTGAATCTCATATCCTCTAACTCTTCTAGTAGAATCATGATCTATTGAATATCTATTAGTTAAATTCTATAAAGTTGAATAGAAACTAGATCAACAGTAAGAATGATCTCAATTGTAAATGAAAAACATCCCTCAGGTTGAAACAATGAGTAGTATTTATAAAATACATCATGTAACCAATCTTCTTATGGGTGAAAGGACACCATTATTTAAACCTCAATCATCTTGAAATAGACTAGAATATTGGGAAGTGATCTCCCCGAGTTGCTGATGTGTAACGACCCAAAGTTTCATTAACGGAAAATCCCTCTTGATCCAGTTAAATGTTTCTTTATGAAAAATGTTTTTATAAGATGTCAACTTCTTTAGTTTTACGTTAAGATTTGTGACCGTTACTTTTAGTCGTTGAGGAGTGATCATCTGAGTAGTATAAATATAAGGCTTTAACGAACCCATTTCTACTCAGACAAAGGAAGTGATGGCCTCATCCAGTAGAATTTCCCCTTACGAAGCCCATTTGTCAGAGCTCAGAAAAGAGGTGGTGTCTTTGGGCTTTTCCCTTGACAAAGCCCAAGCTGAGCTTCATCAAGTCAAGCTCAAACGTGATCGTCTACGGGAAAAGTGGAAGTTGATTTAAATTACCACTTGAGCAATGTTATCCAAGCCGCCCCAAGAGTCTGTCACCATCGCGCACCTTACCCTTAGGTCTTATGCGGCTATTTTAAGGGGTTATGTAACAAATAAGTAGCACCATGTTCATGTACATTATTTTTTTTATATAATAATGAATATAATTTCTAGTCATTTTTGATACATTGTAATTAGTTTTTAAAGTACAAATGGTGTTTTTAGTTATTATTTAATTAAGAATTATATTTTATTAAATTAAAGGATTTTGGAAATAAATAATATTTTAACAAAATATTATTATTAATATTAAATTAATTTTTTATTAAGTATAAATGATCTTATAATTTTATGAATGCAATTAGAATTTTTATTAAGGTTTGAAAGCCATTTCTGTCAAAACCCGTGAATTTTTTTATAAATGTCGGTTTTTATTTTAAAAGTGAAAATTCACATATTTAGAAAATTATTTATATAAAATAAATATTATTTTTGGAATCAGGACGTCGAAATTATCTAACGGTGAATTTTTCATAATTTTCTGAGACAGTCAACTTTTTGGGTAAAAATTAAATACCATTTAAATATATAATGTGTTTTATGACATCATAATGACCCAATGGTGATGTAATAAAATAACATAATCCTTATGTTCGGACAATATGTTTTTTATCATTAAAATAATGAGGTTTTGGGTTTGTTTGACTTACTTTTCAATGCATTAATGGAGCCCTCAAGAGTTATTCAACACTTTTCCTTTTTAAATTAATTTCCATGGGAGTGTGACTCACCTCCACATAAGAAAACCTAATTTTTTAATAATTTCAGACCTTGGCCTTGTAAAATATTGTTTTCCTCTTTCCTTTTCCAGAAACCATGGGAAAATACCATGGGATGGTTTTTGGTTTGGATTATTTTAATATAAGGGGTCCCAAACCTAAATAATAAAGAATTCTCTCACCTTTCTTATATAAACCCACCCAAGCTCCCACTTCCTCCTCACTAACATCCCTTGGAGATCGTCCAACCTCTGCCCTACTCTCTCTAGAATCCTCCAAAGGTGCCCCAAGCTCCCAAGAAGCCTCTCACAAGCCTCTCTCTAGCCTTTGGAAGCACACTTCCAAGTAAGGGTTTTTTCTTCCTTTCTCATTTTTGTCAATTTTCATTAAGTTGTATTGCCCTTTTAATTTCAATTATGAATGTTGGGGTATGGTTTTTAACCTCTCCCATACTGCCCTCTTATTGTTTGAATTATGGGAGAACCCTTTCTCTCTCATTAGATGCCTCCCATGTACACCCGTTAGATGTCTCCCATGTACATCCGTTACTATGCCGAAATTCCGAAAGGAAGTTCTCTCTCTTCTTTTACATTCAAGAAATACTTTTGTATCATGAATCTAAATTCCTTTTAAATTGTTGGGACATGTTTATATATGACCTCTTTACTGTCCATTACATGTAAATATGATGAGGAACCCCTTTCTCTCTCATCAACCTTTTCTTATGTCACGCCGTTACGCTGCCGAAATCGCACCGATTTTCTAAGCCAATGTCATTATGTAGTGAATACCATGCCCATTTCTCCATCAAGGGTATTCACCTTTATGAACATTTACTTATTGATTGTAAAGTTTCATGTATGAATTCCACATCCCATTATCGTGTAATAAATGATTATGTTTTATGAATCCATGTTTTATGATCCATGTGGCACACTTATGCATGAAATGAAATGGTTAAGAAGGGTGCACCCTGATAGCGCTCCAATGCATTGGGTAAAGTATAGTATCATGATACGTCATGTGCAATGAGTTTTGACTCATGCTAATTCAAAAGCAACGATGGTTTACTCATGCTTCAAGTGCAATGAGGGTTTACTCATGCTCCATGTGCAATGAGCCTTGGATCATGCTAATTCAATGTTAAGTGTTGTTGCCACATTTCCATGTTATGGTTATCATGCTTTATCATGCCTTTATGTTCATGTTACTCTAATGCTCTATTGATGTTCCTATTTCCTAACATGTATTGTACTCCTCATGTTATTCATTGTGTACTCCCTTACTGGGCTTTATAGCTCACCCGTTTCTTATGCATGTCCTCAGGTTATCCCATGCAATGCTAAGTACGAAGGAATGTAGTGGTCATGTAAAGGAAGTTTTCCATAAAGATGTTGTATTTCAAGTTTAAAGTTTTTATGTAATGATCCTAAGCCCCAAAGACACTAAACCTCTCAATCTTTTTTGTTGTATCAAGTGAAGTTTTATGTAATAAAGCATGCTTAAGTTGTATTAAAAAGCAGGGTTGTCATAGTTGGTATCAGAGGATAGGTTTAGTTATTTTTGGGATTAGGAAACCCTAGTAAAGATTTAGATACAAGACTAAGCATAATAAAAACATCCCTAAGTTTTGGTAAATACTAATTAAGTGGTTTATCAAACAAATACATCCCTGTCTGGATACGAGCAGGTAGAGGCGGCTCTGGCACAGATGTATCCTAGGGGTAAAACCCGAAAACACCCCTTTGAGCTAGACTCGAATGAGAACTGGTGCATGACAATGGGCCTTGCTGCAATCTTGGTTACGACACTCCCGAGGGATATGTTTTGATAAATTTACAATCTTAGTATGAACCCTTATTAAGGGATAAATTCCCCTAAGAATATATGTTAGAAGGAAGATCATGAAAAGCCTGGATTGAATCCTATAGACTCATGAGTTAAAGAGATTAATGTTTATTTATAGGTCATCAAATTTTGTCTTTGGATTACCCTTTATGTGTTACCCCTAACTTTCCTTTTATTCCAGCCAATGGCCGGTAATAGGAGAACTCGGGCTAACAACCGTTGTGAAGATCAGTGTGATGATTGTACTTATGAGATGCCCAATCCAATGGGAGCGGGAATCATGAACTTTGTCACGCTTCTCTCTCAGCTAACTCAAGTTTTGAATAGAAACACTGGTCAAGAGGAACGTTCAACCCCCCCTAAGAAAGAACAAGTTTCTATTGAAAGCTTCATGAGACAAAGGCCTCCTACTTTTAGTGGATCATCCGATCCCACGATCGCTGAACAATGGATCAACTCCATTGAATAGATATTCTCCATCCTCCAATGCTCTGAAAAAGAGAAGGTTCTCTTGGCGGCTTATCGTATGGAGGGTGAAGCTGATCAATGGTGGACGTTGATCAAAAATACAAAGCCTGAGGAGGAGATCGAGGCTTTGGAATGGAAGGAATTCCGGAATATGTTTTTCAATAAATATTTTCCATGCACCCTCCGTCTTAAGATGGAAAGGGACTTCCTTTCCCTCAAACAAAAAGTTGAAGAATCTGTGGGAGCGTACGAGGAAAAATTCACAAGGCTTGCACGATACGCTTCTAGCTTTGTCGTTACCCCCGAATCCAAGGTTGACCGCTTCTTTGGTGGGCTGAAGCCTAACTTGCGGAAAGCATTAGCGATCTGTGACTTCAACAGCTATGAGGAAATTGTCCGATGTGCCCTCAAGGTTGAAATAGAGATCAGAGAATCACAGGGGTATCATGGGGACAAGAAGCGTAGGGTGGACTTCAATGCTGGTGGTCCGATGGATAAATCCAACAGTGCTAAGAAATTCCAGCACCCCACTTTCCAAAAGTGTGGAAAGAAGAACCCTAAAAATTGCCTTAGGGGGACAAGAAAATGCGTCAAGTGTGGAAGAGAAGGGAACCTAGCTCTTAACTGTCAGCAAGAAGGACATGCGGCTGCGACAGAGGAGAGGAACGCTCCGTTCGAACCTCAACGCATTGTTCAATGATAAAAATGCAAAGAACTGGGTCATTTGGAAAATCAGTGCCCTAATCCAAGGGTTATCAGAGGCAACCAACAACCTCCAAGACAGCAAGGAAGAGCTTTTTCCATCACTACTGCCAAAGTGAACCCCAAAAACGAAGTGGTGACAGGTACGCTAGTTATTCATTCAAGAATAGCGAACGTACTTTTTGATTCAGGTTCTACGCATTCTTTTATATCTCGAATGTTTAGTAGAACAATCCCAGCACCACCACAAATCCTGGAAGTAAAGATGTCGGTGAGTATGGAAAATGGGTCAATCATTGCATCCCATGAGTATAAGTCCTCCCCTGTTATAATATGTGGATTGAATTTCCCGGCGAACCTCGTCATACTCCCTTTTGTGGAATTTGATGCAATTATTGTCATGGATTGGCTTTCCTTATATAGAGCAAACATAAATTGTCGGGAGAGGGAAATCACACTACATATGGGGAATCGACCCCCGATTCTTTATAAGTGTCAGGAGGAAGATAAATCTCCTTTAGCTCCATCATCTCAAGCATGGATATTACTGCCTTATGAGCACACATATATGGCTCAGATGATTGAGTCCAAGGATGAAACCACCCTTGATGAAATGCCTATTGTGAGGGAATTCGCTGAAGTATTTCCCGAGGAACTTCCTGGTCTTCCTCCAAGAAGAGATGTTGAGTTATCAATTGAACTTATACCTGGGGAGCTACCAATATCCAAGACTCCATATAGAATGGCTGTTGTTGAGCTTTAAGAGCTGAAGAAACAACTACAGGAGAATCTGGATAAAGGGTTTATACGCCCAAGTGCATCACCATGGGGTGCACCAGTCCTCTTCGTCAAGAAGAAGGATGGGTCAATGCGGCTTTGCATCGATTATCGTGAACTTAACAAAATCACGATAAAGAACAAGTATCCTCTCCCAAGAATCGATGAATTTTTTGATCAGCTGCGTGGAGCACAATACTTCTCCAAGGTGGACTTGCGGTCGGGATATTATCAAGTAAGGGTGAAGAAGGAAGATATCCCCAAGACTGCTTTTTGTACAAGGTACGGGCACTATGAATTCATAGTAATGCCTTTCGGACTCACCAATGCTCCATCAATATTCATGGACTTGATGAATAGAGTCTTTAGAGATTACCTAGACAAATTTGTGGTAGTCTTTATAGATGATATTCTTATATACTCCAAAACCAAGGAGGACCATGAGGAGCATTTAAGAACTGTACTGGAGACTTTGTGCAAGGAGAAGCTCTATGTCAAGTACAGCAAGTGTGAGTTCTGGTTGAAGGAGGTCTCATTCTTGGGCCATATCATCACAAGCAATGGGATATCTGTGGACCCCTCCAAAACAGATGCAATTGAGGGATGGCTGAGGCCAACATCGGTAATGGATATCCGTAGCTTCTTGGGGTTAGCTAGATATTATCGACGATTTGTGAGAAATTTATCACGATTTTCCAACCCACTTACCAAGCTAACTCGAAAGGGAGTAAAATTTTCTTGGAGTGATGAATGCGAAGAAAGCTTCAAGGAGTTGCAAAGGAGGCTTATCACTGCACCCGTGCTCACTTTACCCACAAGTGGGGAGCTTTTTGTGGTATTCAGTGATGCTTCGAAGAAGGGATTAGGATGTGTGCTGATGCAGAATGATAAAGTGATATCCTATGCCTCAAGGCAGTTGAAAATCCATGAGAAAAACTATCCAACGCATGATCTGGAGTTGGCGGCGGTGATCTTTTCCTTGAAAATCTGGCGGCATTATCTCTATGGAGAGAAATGTGAGATATATACTGACCACAAGAGTCTTAAATATATATTCACATAGAAAGAGATTAATATGTTCAGAGAAGATGGATAGATCTCATCAAGGATTATGACTGTTCAATACATTACCACCCTGGGAAAGTGAACAAGGTGACGGATGCCCTAAGTAGAAAGGATCCAGCTATTCTATCAATGATGATAATTGAGAAGGATCCAATCTTCTTAGACTTGATGAAGATGGATGTGGGAATCATAAAGAAGGGAACATCATCAATCCTTTCACAAATGATTGCTCAACCATCTCTTTTGGAAAGGATAAAGGATGCTCAAAAGGATGATGCAGGAATCCAAGAAAAAGTGGAAGCTATCAAAAAGGGAAAATCCTCATATTTTAATGTTAATGAAGAAGGACTTGTGCGGTTTGGGAAAAGACTATGTGTTCCATCAAGTTCGCAGCTTAAGAAGGAACTTTTGGATGATGCACATAGTTCAAATTTCTCTATTCACCCAGGGAGCACAAAGATGTATCGAGATCTCCAAGAAAACTTTTGGTGGGATAATATGAAGAAGGAGATCGCTGAATATACATCAAAGTGCCTGGTGTGTCAGCAAGTGAAGGCATAGTGGAAGAAGTCTAAGGGGATGATGCAACCATTTCCCATACCAGAATGGAAATGGGAGAACATCACCATGGACTTCGTCACTGGACTTCCAAGGACATACAAAGGCAACAATGCAATATGGGTTATTGTGGATCGTCTTACAAAGACTGCACACTTCATTGCTATTTGAGAGGATTTCTCTTTGGATCAACTGGAATAGATATATATCAGGGAAGTGGTACGGTTGCATGGAATACCACTATCTATTGTGTCTGACCGAGATCCAAGATTTACCTATAAGTTTTGGAAGAGTCTTCAACATGCTCTGAATACTGAACTAAACTTCAGTACGGCCTATCATCCTCAAACTGATGTCCAATCCGAGCGGACTATCCAAACACTTGAGGATATGTTGAGAGTGTGCTCAATGGACTTTAAAGAAGGATGGGATCAACATCTTCCTCTAATTGAGTTCTCTTATAATAATAGTTTCCACTCGAGCATCCAAATGGCACCATATGAAGCCCTGTATGGGAAAAGGTGTAGAACACCGGCATGTTGGGATGAGGTCGGTGAATGTAAGCTGCTTGGACTATAAATGGTCGAAGAAATGGTGGAGAAGGTGAAAACCATTCAGCAGCATATCAAGGCATCCCAAAGTCAACAGAAGAGTTATGCAGATAATCGTCGATGAGACCTTGAGTTTAAAGTCGGAGACATGGTGTTTTTACGCATATCTCTGTGGAAGAAGGTCATGAGGTTTGGAAAGAAAGGGAAGTTAAGTCCAAGGTACATCGGCCCCTTCGAGATTCTTCATCGATTCAGGGAGAAACAACATGGGGACGATGACTACAAGGGAGGAAGTGCTCGGATATCCACAGGAAAGGCACCTGATAGATTTTTTGAAGGTAGGAAGCACATCATCCTCTTCAGAAGATGTACAATGGTACGTGTGTCACTTCAGGAGAAAGTGTTGAGGGACTTCCACACATCCCCTCTAGTGGTACATCCATGAGTGGAAAATATGTACCAAGATCTCTAACGATAGCACTGGTGGCCAGGAAAGAAGAATGTAGCAGCATAGTTTGTCTCTCGGTGCCTCACAGGTCTGCTAATGAAGGTGGAACATCAGGTACCAGCAGACTTAGTTCAGCCTTTAGGGGTCCCAAAGTGGAAGTGGGATGGGATATCCATTGACTTCATGACAGGACTTCCACGTACATCTAGGGGAATGACTCGATTTGGGTGATCATCGACTGACTCACCAAGTCATCCCACTTCCTAACGATCAAATATTAGGGTTCAGTTGAGAGATTGGGACGCCTCTATGTGCAAAAGTTTGTGTGGTTACATGGAGTACCCTCGACGATTGTCTTCGATCATGATGCATGTTTTACTTACCGGCTATGGAAGGGGATGCAGGAGGCTTTTGGGATGCAACTTCTTTTGAGCATTGCCTTCCATCCTCAAATGGATGGTCAGACTGAGCAGACCATTCAGACCCTCAAGGACATGATGCATTCTTCTATCCTCGACTTCGGTCATAGCTGGGAGGATCACTTACCTTTGGTTGAGATTTCATATAACAACAGCTATCATTCCTCCATTAGGATGGAACCTTTTAAGGCGTTGTACGGGCAACCTTCCAAATCACCTTTGTGATGGACTGACCCAGGGGAGTCAGCACTAGTTGGACCAGAGATGGTATGGGCTACCACAAAGAAGGTGCAGATCATCCAGGAGTGGATAAAGACTACACATAGTAGGTAGAAGTCATATGTAGATAGGAGATAGAGACCTATGGAGTTCGAGGATGGCGCCAACGTATTTCAACGGGTCTTACCCCAACTAGGTCTATGTAGATTTGTCACAGGTAGCAAGTTATATCTGAGATTCATCGGACCTTTTCAGGTCCTCAGTAGAGTTGGTGTGGTGGCAAACTGCTTTGCTCTTCCACCTCAATTGAATCGGGTGCATGACATCTTCCAAGTGTCCCAGCTGAGGAGATAGGTGCATGACCCTTCTCACATCATCGACCATGATGAGCTGGACATCGAAGATGGGTTGACTTTTATAGAGGTTTCAGTAGAGATTGAGGATCAACATGAGCGGGTCTATAGAGACCCAATCTTGATGTACATAGAAATTTTATTAATTTTGCGGAATACATAATACATAACCAAAAAAGACTCCCAAGGACTGTAATAGTTTAGTGTCTTTGGAAACTCAGACCATAATCTTCTAATCATAGTGAAAGATCTTCAACATCTCCCATAAGGATATTCCCATTTTGTATTATTACCTAAAACCTTTATTTATATCCTGGGGAAAAGAAAAAATATAAAGGGTTAGGTCAAATGCTCAGTAAGGGTAAGCATGGAGAAAGTAAAACAAACCATATACATTTGAACTTAAAAACATGAACATAAAGTTTAAAAATCAAAATCATGTGTTGGTAAATAAATCATGGCAGTACGTAAGCCATAGATAATAAAAAACATCAATAATGATAAAATAGCATGGAAATAAATCATATAATTGTGGAAAACCATTAAGCACATAATATGATTTCCATAGTAGCCAAGGAATTGCAGCCAAGACTATCATAGTGGACAAATTCCTTTATTGAACTGGGTTTACTTGTCATTTTAGCCCTGTATTACTGAACCGGATTTACATGTTATTCCATCGATGTTTATCTCATGAGATATAAATATATAACCAATGCATTGGAGGGAGATATAGTTCCCACCCATCTCATATTGAAATCATTCTTATGTGTTCCACAAAACAATCATAAATTATTCATCATAACCCAAAAATAAAATGGGTTTCATAAACACCATCCCATCATAACATAATCCATATAAAAAAAATGGATATCATTTCATCATAAGAAAAATCAAGCCATGTAAATAATTAAGACATTATACTTTAAACATAATCATACTAAATAATGTCATATTAGACGAAAAATAGTTTTGATAAAACCCTTGAAATGAATTCTTGAGGTAAATATCCCTTCTTCTTCAAAATCATTTTATTTTAACAAAATGTCAAGAAATTTTAAAAGAAAACAATTTTGTTGAAAATAGTCATGAAATCATATAGAGTAATCTTAATAAAAATAATATGTTATAGAAATGTAAAAATATATTCAAGATTTATAAGTTAAAAAAACGTTCTCCTCGTACTATTTCCAGAAAAGTCAAAAAATACCTCGTATGGTAAACAAAAGACAGATTCCTTCCATACCTTGTGGAAAAAGTCATAAATAAGTAAAATGACTTTAAAAATACATGGAAGAATACTAAAAATTGTATGAGAACATTTTAAGAAGACATGTACATGGATGATAAACATAACCCCAGTTAATACTTACGAATAAACAATCTCGGGTAAGAATGAGATTGGAATAATTATCCCTTACCTTAGGTCCAATTTCTTCTGTATGTGTCTGAAACATATGTATAGTGGGTTTAAACATATTATTAACTTGTATAAAAACCATAATAATATTTATGATGTCGTATATGATTCACTTATGACTTTATAGTACTCATTCTTCTGTCAATTCCATGTTAAAGCAGTGTTTTGGGTAAAATCGTTTCATTTATCGTATGTGTTTGGACTTGTAATTTTTTTCATATGATTACTTAGATCATGATTAATTACTTATATAAGGTAATAAAGAATTTATATATCATATATATTCAATATATTAATATATATAATCGTTTGATAAATAGAATTAAATACACCATTCATGGAGACGGTAGGTCGTACATACGCAAGAACGCTATTTTCATTTCCTTATTAAATTGAATGGAAGTAAATGACATATATATGTATATAAATAAATCCAGTAGTATTATAAGGTCATATATTTTATGATTACTTATTGTATATACTTTATAATCATTCTTGAATGGTTAACATGGAGAATGAATCTCATCGCATCGTGGAGACGGTAATCCGTACGTACACAAGAGCGATGATATTGTTCCCATAACTATTGAATGGAATTTGAGTGGATGATATAATATCTTAGAATTATTATTATGTTATAATAATCATATATAGTTATTATTTCCACCATTATACCCATCCATGTAAGTTGGTAGTGCAAAACAGATTACACCACGGCGTGAAGACGGTAAGTCGTGCATACGCACGTGCAGTGATTTCATTTTTCATAGGATGGATAGAAGGAAAAATAGGGTTTTATAATGTTTATAATAACATATAAGTATATTATTTATACTTATGATATTAATTTATAATGAAACAACTAAATAAGAGGATGTAGAAGAAGAAATAAATTTGAAAGAATCGGTAAAGGATATTACCTCTTCTTTGACGAGCCTATTCAAAACCTCCTCTTAGGGCACTAAACATGGTCTTTGAAGAAAACCAGGATCTATAGTATGTTTCTAGGGAAGTTTAGAACAGAAATGAACATTTTTTGGCCGAGTATGAAGGCTCAAAATGTTGTGAAGAGGAGAGGGATGAGGTTTTCGTTTATAAGAGAGGAGAGGGGCACTTTTGGAAACCTCTAAAATATTAATTTACAATAAACTAAAACCCCACCAAAAAACCTCCAAAATGACTCAACTTAGATAATGAGATGATATAGAGTTATAATATCATCTACCAATAAAATTTAGACATGTTTAGAATTTATTTTAAAACATATAATTTTGTTTTATCCTTATTTAATCTATTTAATTTTATTTGTGGTAATAAGATTCTAAATTCTATATTGTTATAAATACTTACTTATGTACTTTAAGTTGTCTATAATTTGATATTTTATGAAATTTTAGACCATATAATCTTCAATTTATAATTTCTAAATAATTTTGTTATTTTTAAAAAATTTAATAATATGTTATTTTTATAAAATAACAATAGTGTCAATTTTGTCACTATTAATTTATTTGAATTTACATAAAATCCAAAATGAGGATATATTCGAATAAAAATATTTAATAGATTCATAACATGTCATATTTGTCTATAAAATTCTTGTATATCATTAAATAGTTTATATAATATTTATTTTAATATTTTTAAAACCATTTATTTTATATTTCAATCAATAAAATAATTTCTACATCACTATTGTGTCACCATTAATGATAATTATTTAATCCTTAAAAATTCTAAATAAATTCACATGATGTTGATAATTTTATTATATTTCTGTTGAATATTTATGTTTGATGTTATTTTAATTTTATCACTAAATTAAAATTATTACACTTATAAGATATAAGAGAGTGACATGTTGTCACTTTCTTTGGTTTTAATAATAATTACATACTTTTCATAGTAAAAAGTCCATTAAATGAATCTATTCCGACCCTTAGGTGTTATGGGTTGACTTTTATTCATCCAATAGAATTTTGGAAGGAGTTAGGATAATGTTATAATCTTATTTTTACCCTTAATTACCAGATTTATCTTTAAAAGTGTTAAATAAAATTTGCCGTAGTTACTATTCATAATGCCTAAAAATAAAAAGTAGCCTATGAACATAATTAGGACCTACTGATTCCAAGTATGGAATAAATTTTTCCAAATTCAATACACATAAGTGGCAGTATTTAATTATAAATTAATTCCACTGTTGAGAAAATGGGTTTAAAAGTTAAAATATTTCAAAAGATTGAAATGTTTTTACCTATGAATTCAGTGTAAAATTAATGATAATGACTTAAATTGTATTAAATGGTAAAAATATATTCTATTTGTACTTTAAAAACATTCAATATTATAATTTAACCATATAAATTCTCTCAATGAAAAATGTTGTTTTTAATTAAAATTTACAATATTTTTACTATTCATCAAAATATGAAAGTTCTCAGAATAATGTAAAATTTTTATTCAAAGTTAATTTTTATATCCTGATTCCAAGGAATAAGTTTTATTTGTAAAATTTAACTTATAAACATGTCAAAAACTAGATTTAATGTGGGTGCTCCATCAAAGGGCGACAAAACTACATTTTAAAAAAACTTATTTTTCTTGAAAATTTTATTTTGTTCTCATACCATGTTCTAGAATATGTGTAAGATGAATTATAATGTTATAAAATTAAAAATTTAATTAATAATATTCATACAGGATATTTCATAAAAATATTATCACAATATATCGTTGTTTAGTGAAACTCAGTATTTCGTACAACACATGATATTGAAAAAGGTCGCTCTTGCATGCAGCACAAGCCCCGAATAATGTTTTCATATACTACAGGCTAATAAATTGTTGCGTATAGTGCAATATAATCTTGTTGTATCATACAACACAATACATCACTAAAATTAAAAGGAATCTTTCTCATAAAATTCCGGGGGCTTACATTCTACCCCCCTTAAAATGAATTTCGCCCTCGAAATTCGACGGGGTTATAAATTGTTTAATACTTGAAATTTTCTTTCATTAAAACCCACATCATAAAAAATAATACTAAAACATAATTTTAAAAACTAAATTATGAAACGTAATGGTTTCCCATATTAACTCATCATTGGGTTTACACATAAGAGAACATAGGTGAAAATATTGATATGGAAGAGAAATCTAACCATCAAGTTCTGATGGAGAGTGGTAGAGAACAAGGATATGAAGAAGCCAACAATCACAAAGACATAAGTCTGGGATGATCTAAGGTACCATCTGATTCATCGGATATGAGGTTACTAGGACAATGTTTTTGGTTTTCAATATCATTTACCTAAAGTTGATGTATTTTTTCATAAGGATAAATACATACTTGATTTCAGTGCAATATCATCGTTGGTCATTCCATGAAAAATTTCCACTACATCTATTATTTAATGAAATGAATTTGAATATGTAATTCATGAAGTTTTAGTAGATCATGTGATAGAATGATAGGTCATTCCATCAGTCTTTATCACTAAAAGGTTATCACAATTATTAAATATACATGAATCCATATATAGTGATATTAATCATAAATGGTCCCAAAAAAGAACTTATACATCATCTATCATACCACTTAATTAAATTAATTTCTACTCATCATGGACTTCTTGTAGGCTAGTGCTAGGAAATAAGGTCCTGTCACACTTTGGTTGTGGGTTCGATTCCCACAACCATGTCTGACGTGATGGGTTTTTGTCCGTTGTCCAGGTTTCCCTTATTCTAAAACTACACAATTATAACAATCTAGAAAAAAATTAGCATTAAACAATAGTATTTGATGTCTAACTTAATCAATTCCAACCTTTAGGCTTATCAAAAATACTTCTGTCCAACTCACAGTATAAAGAAAATGATTACTGGAAAGCTCATATAACAAGCATGTCAATACCATCATTTATCCCCCATATATAGTAACATATATCTCGTTGGTCACATCTGAAACTTATGAATACCTTAATCATGTATTCATAGAACAATAATTACCATAGAGACTTAGTGAAAACCTGAATGCTGTCAAAAGATAACTCTTTCCACATACCAAAATCCCAGAAATTCTATATACTAAAATCATGATATCACTTTTTCCTTATATCAGAAATGAGCTCATTAATAATATCCAACTTGTTATTTTCTCCTTATCCCTTCATTATGTGCATATCATCTGCTTTCCAAAAACTGTTCAATCACTTTTCATGGTTACTGTTACCATATAATTTTTGAAAACAACAATAAACCAATACATAAATATTCCAAATTTCCATGATAAAATAAATGAGATTCCACAACACTATTTTGGAATCCCATTATATAAACACTTAATCATTCCACCACTTCATTGTCATATTCAACATCACCAGTAGTCACTGCATGTGACTTCCCTTTGTATTTTTCTTTAAGAGGTTCCTGATGTCGATCATCATTAACCCTTGGATTAGGGAATTGGTTATCATAATCCCCATTTCCTTGAACTTATATCATTGAAGTGTTAGTGGTGTGTTCTCAGTAGTCTTTTCTCTATTCACATCATTACCGACCTTTTTCCCATTATTTCAGCACTCAGCTACTCTATGACCTTCTTTTTTACACTTAAAACATTTTCTAGTCCCTTTAAGACAATCTCCACCATGCTTTTTTCCACACATTGAGCATAAAGAAACATTTGTCTTATTTTCCCAATTTTTTTGAGATTTTCCCTTGAACTCCATCTTTTGTTTCGTGTCAAAACCATGAGATGGATATGTAATACCAACTTCTAGTTCTATCTTGATAGAACGACACACAATTTCTTCATATCTACTGATGTCTCTTCTAGCTAATGCCTTTCAAAGACTTGGTTTTAAGAAACTGAAGAATTGATCAACTTTACTTTCAGGTTGGATGATAAATCCAGATGCATACCTTGCAATCCTTGTAAAATTAGCCTCATATATACCAACAGATTTATCATCCTTTTACTTAAGATCAAGGAACTCCATTTACATATTTTTTTGAATAATACGAGGGAAGTACTTATTGAAAAACAAGTTCTTTAACTCATCCCATTCCATGGATTCAATTTCATCTTAGGGCCTTGTGTTCTTAATTAGAATCCTCCACTGGTCTGCTTCACCTTCTAAACAGTAAATAGACAAAATGAATTTTTCATGTTCTGAACATCAATACCTGGAAAATATCTTTTCAATGCTATAGATCTATTGTTCAGCAACAAGTGGATCAAAAGTCCCACTGAAAGAAGGTGGACATTGCCTCATGAATGACTCAATAGAATATTGTTCCCTTCTCTACTCATTTGGATGTCAAGAATGATTCAAATCTTGTGTAAGTATATCAATAATATTTTAAACTCAATTTCCCATAACATTAGGTTTTTCAGGAGGAAATTCATTGCATTACATGGTTAATTGATCATTAACACGGTTCCTTCATGTTCCAGCTATTATCTAAAACCCAAAAAGAATATTGTGAGAGGAAAAAATCATACTAAGAAAACAAAATAATATAGGGGAGTAATTTCAATATCTAACATATTAGGTTTAATCAAAGGTTATTCATGATCATTATCATAATTCTAGGACTGTAAACTATACTTATACTTAATCTTAGGGACATCCCTAGACATACCATAGAAATATCACTACGGATCTCACTAAAGATTATGCATCCTTGTTCCCAGAGGTTAACTAAACCTTTGCTCTGATACCAAATGTAGAGACCCAATCTTTATGTACATAAAAATTAAATTACTTTTAGGAAATACTTAATACATAACAAAAATAGATTCCCAAGGACCTCAATAGTTTAGTGTCTTTGGAATCTCGGAACATATCTTCTAATCATGGTGAAAGTTCTTCAACATCTCCTATAAAGATATTCTCCTTTTTTTCATACCTAAAACCTTTCATAATATCCAGGGGAAAATAAAACATATAAACGGTGAGCTCAAATGATCAGTAAGGGTAAGTATGGAGAAAATAAAACAATCCATATACATTTGAACTTAAAAACATGAACATAAAGTTTAAACATCAAAATATTGAGTTGGGAAATAAATCTTGGCTGTATTTAAGGCTTAGATCATAAAAGAACATCAATAGTGATAAAATAGCATGGGAATAAAACATGTAATTGTGGGAAACCATTAATCACATGATATGAATTCCATAGCAGCCAAGTAATTGCATCCAAACCATCATAGTGGACAAAGTCTATTACTGAACCGGGTTTACTTGTCATTCCAGCCCTATATTACAGAACCATATTTACATGCCATTCCAGCCATGCTTATCTCATGAGATATAAATATCTACCCAATGAATTTTAGGGAGATATAGGTCCCACCATTCTCATATTTAAATCATTCTTACGTGTGCCACAAAACAATCATAAATCATTCATCATAACCTAAAGAATAAAATGGTTTTTCTAACCATCATCCAATTATAACATATTCCTTATAAAATAATGGATATCATTTCATCATAAGAAAAATCAAACCACATAAATAATATATACATTATAATTGAAATATAATCATACTAAATAATGTAATCTTAGATGGAAAATAATTTTGATAAAACACTTGAAATGAATTTTTGAAGAAAATATATTTTCTTCTTCAAAATCATTTTATTTTCACAAAATTTCATGAAATATTAAGAGAAAAATATTTTTTTTGAAAATACTCATGAAATATTGTAGAGGAAGCATAATGAAATTTAGGCGTTATGAAACTATAAAATTCTTTTCATGACATATAATTTAAAAAAACATTATCCTCATACTTTTGCCGGAAAAGTCAAAAAATACCTCGTATGGTAAAAAAAGAATGATTCCTTCCATACCTGGTGGAAAAATTCATAAACGGGTAAAAATGAATTTATACATACATGGAATAATAGTAAACATTTTATGAAAACATTTTGATAAAACAGGGACAAGGATGATAAACATAACCCCAGTAAATACTTATGAATAAACAATCACGGATAAGAACGAGATTGGAATATTTATCCTTTACCTTAGGTCCAATTTCTCCTATACGTGTCTAAAACTCCTATATATTGGGTTAAAACATATTATTAACTTTTAAAAGAACCATAATAATATTTCTGATATCATATATGATTCTTTTATGACTTTATATTACCCGTTTTTTGTCAATTTTATGTTAAAGCTGCGTTTTGGGTAAAATCGTTTCATTTATCGTATGTGTTTTGACTTGTAATTTTTTTCATATGATTACTTAGATCATGATTAATTACTTCTAGAAGGTAAAAATTTATTTATATAACATATATATTCAATAAATTAATATATATAATCGATCGATAAATGGAATGAGATAGACCGTAAATAGAGACGGTATGTCGTACGTACGCATGAATGTTGTTTTCGTTTCAATATTTTATTGAATATAAGTAAATGAAATATATATATACATAACTCCAGTAGAATTATTAGGTTTTATATTTCATGATTATATATTATATATAATTTATAATCATTCATGAATGGTTAACATGGAGAATGAATCTCATCGCATCATGGAGACTATAATCCGTACGTACACACGAGCAATGATATCGTTCCCATAATTATTGAATGGAATTGGAGTGGATGATATAATATATTATAATTAGTATTATGTCATAATAATCATATATAGTTATTATTTCCACCATTATACCCATCCAATTATGGTGGTGGTGGAAAAATAGATTACACCACGGCGTGGAGACGGTAAGTCGTACATACGCACGCGCGGTGATTTCATTTTTCATAGGATGAATAGAAAAAGAAATAGGGTTGATTGATATTTATAATAACATATCAGTATATTAGTTATACTTATGTTATTACTTTATATTTAAACCACTAAATAAGATGATGTTGAAGAAGAAATAAATTTGAAAGAATCGGTAAAGGATATTACCTCTTCTTTGACGTGCCTCTTCTAAACCTCTTCTTAGGGCACTAATGTTGGTCTTTGAAGAAAACCAGGACCTATAGTATATTTATAGTGATGTGTAGAATATAAATGGACAGATTTTGGCTGAGCGTGAAGTCTCTAAATGTTTTTAAGTGGAGAGGGAGAATGTGCCCTTTTATGAGAGAGGAGAGGGGCACTTTTGGAATCCTCTAAAATATTAATTTATTATAAACTCAAAATCCACCAAAAAAACCTCCAAAATGACTCAACTAAGAAGATGATATAAGATAGGGTTGTAATATCATAAACCAATATAATTTTGACAAGTTTTGAATATATTTTAAACATTATCATTTTGTTTTATCCTTATTTAATCTATTAAATTTTATTTGTGGTAATAAGATTCTAAATTCTAAATTGTTTTGAATAATTACTTATGTGTTGTGAATTACCCATAATTGGATACTTTATGACTTTTTTGACCATATAAATTTAAATTAATAATTTTTAAATAATTTTGTGATTTTTAAACAATTTAATAATATGTTATTTTTATAAAATAACTATAGTGTCAATTTTGTCACTATTCATTTATTTGAATTTATATATAATCCACACAGAGGATATATTCGAAAAAAATTATTTAATAGATTTATGAAAAGTCATATTATCTAGGAAATTCTTAGAACACATTAAATAGTTCAAGTAATATGTATTTTATTATTTTTAAAACCATTTATTTGATATTTCAATCAATACAATAATTTCTACATCACTATTGTATCACCATTAATGACAATTATTTAATCCCTAAAAATTCTAAATAAATTCACATGATGTAGATAATTTTATTATATTTCTGGGGACTATTTATGTTTGATGTTTTATTATGTTTATCACTAAATTAAAATTATTACACTTATAAGATATAAGAGAGTGACCTGTTGTCACTTTCATTGGTTTTAATAATAATTACATCTTTTTCATGGTCAAAAGTCCATGAAATGAATATATTATAACCCTTAGGTGATATGGGTAGACTTTTATTCATCCAATTTAATTTTTACAGGTGTTATGGTAATTTTATAATCTTATTTTTATCCTTAATTTCATGATTTACCTTTAACAGTGGTAAATAAAATTTACTGTCGTTACTATTCATAATGCCTAAAAATTAAAAATAGACTTGTAACATAATTTGAACCAACTAATTCTCAATATTGAATCCATTTTTCAAAATTCAATACATCGAAGTGACAGTATTTAATTTAAAATTAATCCCGCTATAGAGAAAATGGGTTTTAGAAGTTAAAACATTGCAAAAGATTGAAATCTTTTTACCTATGAATTCAGTGTAAAATTAATGCTAATGACCTAAATTATATTAAATGGTAAAAATATATTCAATTTATACTTTAAAACCACTAAATCGTATAATTTAACCATTGAAATTATCTCTATGATAAATGTTGTTTTTAATTAAAATTTAACGTATTTTTACTATTCATCAAAATATGAAGGTTATCAGAATAATGTCAAAAAAAATTCAAAGTAAATTTTTGTATCCTGATTCCAAGGAAGATGTTTTATTTGTCAAATTTAACTTATAAACATGTCAAAAAATAGATTTAAAGTGGGTGTTCCATCTAAAGGCGGCAAAACTACATTTTTTGAAAAATACTTATTTTACCTGAAAGTTTTATATTGTTCTCATACCATGTTCTAGAATATGTGTAAGATGAATGATAATGTTATAAAATTAAAAATTTGACTAATAATACTCATAGAGGCTTGTTCATAATAACATTATAACAATATATCATTGTTTAGTGAAACTCGGTGTTGCGTACACCACACGCTATTGATGAAGGTCTCTCTTTTGTGCAACACAAGACAAGAATAATGTTTTCATATACTACAAGCTATAACGGTGTTACGTTTAGAAGAATATAATCTTGGTGTAGCATATAACACGAGACATCCCTAAAATTAAAAGTAATCTTTCTCATAAAATTTCGGGGAGTTACAGGGTCCTTCTTGGATGGTCGATACCTCTGGTGGGTGTTCGCTAGCAGCACGAGAACCTCTAGGAGAGAAAATAGAAGCAGGAGGCTCAGATGCGTGATTAGTAACCCCACTTGTTTACCTAGTTTGGGTTGTGGCATACAGTGACCTAGAGCTTTGAGGTGGGGAGAATGTAAAGATCCAGAATTTCCATGTAATTTTTTTTATATAAATGGGAATTTTACAAGTCTGCGAAAACTGATGGAACATGATTTCGAGGCCCGAAATGCCCAGAATGAATTTCGGAACTTTTTTTCAGGTACGTTGAGTAAATGTGTGATTGTTTTTTCTATCTTTTGAACTGGTGCTCGAAATTGAAAATCGAGGGCACCGTTGAACTCGCAGCACCAGTATTCGATTAAAAATACTTTCACCTCGATGGTAGTTAGTCTAGGGTGGAAGTTAGTTTTTTTGGTTTTTCATGAATGAATAAAATACAAATAAAGTTGTGTAGCTTTAATTTTTATTTTATTTGTTAAAACCTTCATGTGGAAGTTGAGAAGTGGGTACCACTAGACCATAACTTCCCATGAGAGGTTATAGTGGTGGTGACCAGCTGAGGCTTAAACCTCTCAACTCCCTCATTAAATGTGGGAGAGCCTATTCAACTCCTCCAATATTAATTTTTCCAACCCTCCTCCACAATAATTAATCCAATGCACCACTTTTATTGTGCCATGCTATGAGATTAATTAACACAATTTGAATCATATTCCAACAAACATAATAGATCACATAATCAATTACATTGGGGATACCATTTCAATTTGGTGGATTTGGGAGAGGAGGAGCTTCAGGAGAAAAGAACTCCAATGAAGAATGACAATGGGGAATGCCTCCCCTTCAAAGTTTTCTTCTCCAAACTCTGTCAAAGGATCTCCAATGACGCACAGACCGACAATCGAGGAAAACACTGATGACCCTGGCGTCCATCATTTCCCAATGATTCGTCTTCTTCCTTGTGACCTTGTCAACATCATCATGTAAATGAGGTATGGGTTTCATTCTATTTTTTTATCACTTCCATGTACACCCCTTCTATTTCTTTTGCAGGTTGGGAACAATCATTGTGGGAGGATAAGATTTGAAATTCATGTTCATGTATTGATGGGCCATATGCTACCACCTT
Source organism: Viscum album (assembly GCA_963277665.1). NCBI lineage: Eukaryota > Viridiplantae > Streptophyta > Magnoliopsida > Santalales > Viscaceae > Viscum > Viscum album. The sequence continues at coordinate 999,316,067 of OY728133.1, forward strand.
AACACAGAGGGTACTGGCCAAACCAACATGGCCTGACCCTTCCGCAAATCTTATGGTGTTGTGTGCGATGGAGGAGAACAACAACCATATGTGGATGGGGCATGAGAATGGCGGCCGACACCACCACCGGTCGCGATGAAGGTGACGAAAAAACGGTGTCGCCCCGCAGCTGCCTCCGCCGCCCTGCTGCATTCGCGCTAACCGAGGCTGCCGGCGCTGTCCGCGGCTCCACACCGCCCTCCGTCCGGACTACTTCCCTGAGGTCGGATCATCGCCCCATAGCCGGACCACCGCCCCGAGTGGCCGGACGGCTGCCCCGCGGCCGGACTGCCACCCAAGAGGTCATACCACCTCCCCACCGTCTGAGCTACCCTGCGACCTCGCACCCTCATGGCACCCTCTATGGACTCACGACCACCTTTTTTCCTCCATGATCTCTCGCGGCATGTCGGGCTGGACCCAGCAGGTCGGGCTGCCCAGCGGGCCGGGTAGAACCCACCAGGCCAGGCCAGACCCAGCAGGTCAGGTCTGGTCGACCTGAACCAGGTTGTCCCTGGCTGGGTCGCACCAAGTCAGTCCAACAAGGTCTACACAGACCGCATCGAGCCGAGTCAGTTCGACGAGGTCGGACAGGACGTGGGCCCACTACCACCCAATTACATTCTTTTGGCCATAAATTTTGCACTGGACGCATGTTAGGTGAACTGTCAGTGACATTGGGAACCTTGGAGAATGTTGGTCCCTTTGAGTAATACCCCACTGTGTTTTGGATTAAGATGGGGAAAAAACTGGTTGGATCGAGCATGAATCCAACCAGACCCCCAGGACTAAAAGGCCAATAACTCAGAGATCTGGCATTTGATTGATGCACTGTTTGTTAGGCCAAGACCCCTATGATGTGGAAGACCATTGAGATACTTTTTCTTTGGAATTCATGGTAGTTGGATTATCTACCAGTAGTTTGTGGAGAGAATCCCCCTAGTAATGAGAAAGCATAGTTCCGGAACCCAGTGGATGGCTGACACTTGACGACTGCTGACCATTTTGACTCTGAGTGACTTGGCGGCCCAGTGGTGAGTGCCTTGGTGACGCGGAAGACCCATAGTGGGTACCACCCTAGTGACGCAGCAGACCCATGGTACTCGACAATAGGAGTACCTCAGTAGGCCACGAGGGGGACTGCCTTGGTGATGCGGTAGACCCACGGTGGGGAGAGCCTTGGTGACGTGGCAGACCCATGGTACTCAATAGGAGGAGTACCTCAGTAGTCTATGTTTAGTGGGAACCACTTCTATGTGACGCGACAAACCCACTATACTCGATATAGGAAGGGTTCTTCTACAGCTGAGGTGTTCGACGTTGTGACTGGGAATGTTACTTGATACTACCCCTATAATAAATCCTGGTGTGAGGTGATTCAGTACCTCTATGTTTTCCTCATGTTTGAGATGGATTACTTGGTAATGTAGGTATATGTATGGGATTATACCTAAGTAAGGTTATCTGTTTATTTCATACTTTGTGATTCAACCTTGATTGATTTTTTGAGACCTAGAGGGTCTCATGGTCCCTATTGAGTATCTTTATACTCACCCCTGCACAGGCTATGCCCACACATTATTGTGTTGCATGCAGATGACGGACAACGCTGACTGAGGCTGAGAATACTAATACTAGACGATACCTGGAGGTGAACCATACGGCGTGTCGGTATGCAGAGGAGACAGGTGGATGTATAGTGTTGAGGAGGCGATCTATACCTACCCTTCAGGTAGGAACCTCAGAGGACGACCCAGCAGCTAACTTTCCCTTTTCTTCAGTTGTATTGTATCACAATTGTACTTGTACTTTCCAGTTGGGCTCGTATTCTGGCCCCCTTTTCTTACATCACTCACTCTATTTACAGTTCAGTTTACTTATGTTTCTATCTTGTTGTGTGCTTGGTTACGTGTTCTAACAAGTTATAAAGTCAATGCCTTCTCCGTTTTAGGGAATATGCCTTTGGTGCTCGTCGGCCGCCCTAGCCTATAGAAGGTGGGCATGAGGTAGTCACGAAATGGGCCTCGGGGGACGGGTCATGACATTGGTTCCAAGTATCATGGCTAGGAATGCCATATCTCATCTAGAATTCATCAAGTCATTCCTGGAGCTTAACCCACATTAATTTTTTGATCTTATTAACCTCAAAAGAAAACCAGAAATATGTATATTAACCACCTCCTACTTAGGGATTTTTCCTTTGAGGTAAATATAAAGGGATATATTCGAAGGGTACCAAGATTATAGATGGAATGAGATTCTATGGTGCACTTTAATCATTACAAAATATAAATTTATAATCTGGAGAATAAGTTACCATGAAATCCCTTCTGAAGGAAATATTAAAATAATGGGTATCCATCCTGTATCCAGGTTTCAATGTTGTAGGAACCACTGTGAGGAGAGATAAAAATACATATTATTTTAAGGTGCATGATCATGTGAGATATGGAACACTTTGGTTACTTTAATACTATCTCCACCTAAGATAATCAGGGTATTCCGTTTATGGACAAATGGTTTCATTGTGTGGGTGATGATGGCCCAGAAATAATGGAATGTGATATATTGTTTGTCACTAGTTTCTATTGTATATGGCATGAAAGAAAGAAATTTTCCCATGAGGAAGTGTATCCAACTAGGAAGACACATATCACCAGAACACAAAACCTACTGCTCAACATGGTGAATCATTTCAAGAACTTGTGTGAATCAAAAACCATGAGGACTTTGTACATGAGTTCCCCACTTTTCCATCATTTAAACAGATATTCTCATGCGAATTGGGTTTATTGGAACCCTACAGTGACAAGACAATAACATGACATAAATAGAACTGAAATTCTTGGGAACATGTGGGGAGAATCATACGCGAATCAAGGGGAGCTATTATATTTTCATTTACACCTCAATTTTGAAGTGGTCAATTCATCCAGGACAAATCCATTTCCATTCTCATGGGGTTGTTCCTATGCTGAGAGAATTATATTAATAAAGAAAAGGTGGAAAAGGACTCCATCATTCTACGATATTCCACACAAGGCATAGGTAATATTCCATGAAAAATTTATTACATATTTAGAATATGAAAATGATTTCATAATAGAAATATCCATGTATTGAACACATGGCACAAGTGAAACAGAGTTTCATATCCCCAAGATTCCATATCAAATCCAGGATATGGCATCACATGCTTCTAAGATCAATCTTTTTGAGGCATGTGGGGGAAAAACTTGTAATAGGGAATGCCCTTGTTCTATACTACATCGTGCCTCCATAGTTCTTTCCTTTTCCTTTTATACTTTTATACTCTCATGAATCTACAAATAGAAAAAATAAATAATAATGATGATGACTACTATTAACATTTAGTGAATATTTAAAACAATTGTTTTCAATCACCTTTTCTATATTGGAATCATTATTTCAATACGAGTCCTCACTGTAAATTTATCATACTAATAAAGCTTATTTCCCATTTGTCTTATGCCTTTTATATTTTCACTAATGCATTAATTATAAGAAGTCAAAATTGATATGTACTTTCCTTATACATTCATTAAAAATAATCTAGGAATCATTATAAAAAATTACATTAGCTTTCTTATTGCCTTTAAATTAATATATTGTATAATAATTTCTAATCCTTCTCCAAAATTCATTCTTCTTTTTCATGACATAATAGACACGTTTTATAAGTTAAAAAATTTAATCTATTTTATATAAAAAGATTAAAAAATCACAATCCTGAGAAGAAGTATTTATATTTGATTTAAATTCAATAACTTTCTTTTTGGTAGTCTCCTCATCAACTTTATTTTTTGTAGTCTCCTCATCAGATATATTATTTATCTAATATTCATATTACAATACTGAATAAAAATATTTATCAATAACATAATTCTTAATATTTTTTTATCAATAGTAAATATATTCACATTCTAATTATTTTGATGGAATCTAAGATCTATTTTTACCAGGAATATTTTTTATAGTTATTCACCAATTTCACTCATTCTATTAAAAATAATTCTAAATATCTAAAACATATGAACATTAAATTATATTCTCCCTTATTGAAGTCTTAATATTCAACTTTTGACTTTCCATATTTGGTTCTCTTCAAATTTACTATTCAAAAATTTTTAACATGAAAAATTCTATAGATATCTTGAGTAATTATATATATATAAATCACTAAACAATATTATACTAATATAGTAATATAAAATATTTATAGCCTTTTAAATCAATATAAACTTTTCTTTAAAATTACTAGATAAGGAAAACTAGTTGGACTCATGTAGTTTGAAATATTTTCCAATGATTTTCCAGTGATCAATGATAAATTACTTATGGTAACATTCTTATATTTATTTATATTATCTATAATTTTTAACATTTTTGTAATTTGGTCTCTTTATAATAAAACCAGAATTAAAATTTTATCATTTCATCTCTGTAATTATATTTTCCCACAAGATTTTAGGTGTAGTATGTAATTAGAAAATAAAAAATAAAAAATAAAAAATTTGATCCTTTAAAGAACCTACTTTGATGAAATTTGTTTATTCTATTTGAGATTGGAAAAAATGATTTGAATGGGTAAATTAACAGGTTTAAAATTAAAATAGAATTTAATTCATCATTATATTACAATTAAAAGGAATCTAAATAATAAATGAACATAATAAATTATTATAATAGTTCAAATAAAAAATATCCCAACATATAATATTTATTTCTCTCTACTATGTGATAGAAATGGTATTCACTAGAATATGAATTTTTTTATAAGAACATCTCATTTTATAATCATCGGTTTCTATAAGAAGCACAACAAAACAACATAGTAAAATTTTATGGGGCAGTAACAACCTAGTGCAAAATATATGTTTTCTAAATGTGGTATAACAAATATGCTCACACATTTTAAGAACGTATTACAAATAATGTTCATATTTTCAATAAAAACATAAAACATTCTAAGGAAAATAGTAAATGAAAAACAAAATTACAACACCATACAATCAAATTCAATTCATTGATGATCATAATTTCACATCTGTTTTTGTTCCCATAGGATGTTAAGTTCTTTATGATGAATATCATCCAAGAAGTCATAACTCAATGATCAAGGTATATGATCAAGTGTATACAAAACCTCTTAAATCCTTAATGTTTATAATTGTTTCTATGAAATATCTAATTATATAGGTTTCTATTTCTTCGTAAAATCCAATTTATTCATTTTTATTTCATATGTCATTCCAAAAAATATATTTCTAATATTCTCTTTATAAAGATAAAAAACTAATTTGGTGTTTAAAAATATTTTCATTAAAATCATTAATCATTTGTTCTTTTATTTCACACAATGTAGGACAGGATTTAATATCCATATTCAATGCATGTGTAATATAAAATGAATCAAAATAAATAAAATTTATTTTTTAATTTATTAATATAAATTAATATATATTGAAAATAATTGTAATTATATAATAATTTAAATAAATATTCCTTAAATAAATATAAAAGTATATTCCAAAAAATAATTTTAAAAATAATTTTTTTAAATATAAACATGTTATTACACATATATAATAATTAAACATTATTTAGAGTACATAAAATATATTAATTTTCCAAAAAATCATGATACATAAAAAATTTAAATTATAAAACACAAAACATAATATATTATTCTTTTCAAAAAAAATACTATTTTTAAAATATCAATACATTAGTTGTTTATGTCACTACCCATCCCCCGAGGCCCATGTCGTGACTACCCCAATCCCACATTTCATAGTCCAGGGGCTGACGACTAGCACCAAAGGTATAAATCCCTAAAACCGGGAAGACATTGCCTTTATAAATTATAACACACACAACAGAGTATAAGATGGAAGAAAAACACTAAGTAAAACTGTATACAAAAGGAGTACTGAAAAGTAAAGGAGTTGGAAATACAAGACCAACTTCAAAGTACAAGGAAACTGAAGTACAACAAAAGAAAAGTGAAACAGCAGCTGGATCATCCTCCGGGAAATCCTACTTGAAGTGTAGGTACAGATAGCCTCGACAACACTCCATGTTCGTCCGTCTCCTCCGTGTACCATCTCGCCGGGTGATCCACCTCTGGGTATCATCCAGTCCTTGTCCACTCAGCCTTGGTCGGCGCTGCCCATCCTCTACAACCCACACAATGAAATTCAGGCATAACCCTTGCAGGAGTGAGTATAATGATACTCAGTTGGGAACCTGAGACCCTCAAGGTCTCACAAAATCCCACAACGGAAACCACAAATAATGAATTTAAAAAATAACCTCATTTAGATATATGCCCATACATATAGCTAAGTTATCAAGTAATCCAACTCAATCATGAGGAAAACACAAAGTTGCTGACTCAGCTCAACCAGGATTTTAATCACATTGTCGATACCATGGATGCTGGAGAACTCATCCTCTATCACCAACTACCAAGTGCTTCTCACTAACCTTGGACTGTAGAGGTACTCTTTCTGTCAAGTACCGTGGGTCTGTCGTGCTCACACAGAGGCGCTCCCCACTCTGGGTCTGCCACCAACTTCCAGGCACTCCCCCTAATATCCTGCAGAGGTACTCCTCCTATCGTGTACCAAGGGTCTTTCACCAACTACCAGGAGCTCCTCTGACATGGGTCTGCCTCCAACTACCAGGCGCTCCCCACTAGGCAAGTCGAATCACTCCGAGTTGATTCGGTTAGGCAGTTGTTAGGTCTTAGCCAGCTACTAGGTCTCTGTACTCCCCTCACTCATCTCCAGGAGGGTCCGCCCCATTATCTACAGGTTTATACTCGAAATTTCACGAATTCCCACATAGAAGTAACTCAATGGTCCGCCTTGTCATAGGGTTCTCAATGAAACTAACGACGCGTCAATCGGACGCCCGATTTGGGATTTATAGGTTTTTTAGTTATGGGGGCCCGATTGGATTCGTGAACGATCCTACCTGAATGTATCTCAATACTTCCCCGAACTCCAGTGGGGTATATTCAAAGGGATAACCATGGTCCAATAAAACTAGTGCCACTGAAGGTTTGTCAAACGGTCATCCGGTGCAAAATATATTGCCAAAGGAAGTAACAGTCAGAAATGGTCCCGGCCCCGGTCCAACACGGTCGGACCAACTTGGCTCAACCAAGACTGGGTTAGCCCGGTTGGACCTACTGGGTCTGATCCAGCATGTTGGGTGGGTCATCCCGCTAGGTTCGGCCCAGTCCGCTGGGCCCGGCCGAGCGGACTGCGGGGTCGGTTCGGCCCGAAGGTCGCCGCATAGCCAGCTTTGGCGACTCGGCCCGGAAGGTTGTGCCGGTTCAGCAAGCGATACCGTGAGGGATGCCACATGCAAGTTCGAGAGGCTAGCGGTAGACGAACAGTGTGTGTGAGTGGCTTCCGGCTAGCCGGGCAGGGCGTTGCAGGTCGCGGGTAGGGCGCGGCAGGTCGCGGGTAGGCCGGCATGGCACGGGCAGGCCGCACGGGGCGCAGACAGGCCATGCGGGGCGTGGGATAGGCTGCGTGGGGTGTTGGCACGCTGTGCAGAGAGCGGGGCACGGGCACGCCAGGTGGGCCGCCATGCAGGCCGCGCGGGGTGCAAGCACGCCGCGTGGGGAGTCGGGAAGGCTTCGCGGGGCGCTGGTAGGTCGCACGGGTAGCCACGGGCATGCGGGCCGGTAGCCATGTGGCGGCCAGGAAGGCTAGTTCGGCGTGGCTCAGGCCGGCTTGGGCCAGTGGTGTTTGACAGGGACCACCGGAGCGCCGCGAGGGTGGCCCGATTCATGGAGGTTGCGGGTAGCGCAGTCATTTTCATTGCCGCCTTTGTCGCCTCGTTTCCACTTCGAGGAATACCACGAGAAAGAAAAATCGATTGAGGATGTCAGACCATGTTAGGTTGGGCCGTATCCTCCACGTTTAAGGTGGTATCAATTGGTTCATTAAGAAAAGAAGATGAACAAAAATTAATTAAATCACTCTGCATCGATTCCTTTCATTCGATAATGAGAATAAGAAAATAAAAGCATCAACATGGAATAATCCCCTGCATGGATTGTCAGGTGTCGACAGTCATGTCGCTGGAAGAATACATAGTCGTCGTTAATAGCGTCCACCGCACACTTCCACTTATGAGTTTGTACGAAGGTTGTGGAAGTGGCTCCACATTGGTAGGTGTCTGGGGAAAAGTCGAATATGGATAGTCGTCGGCGTTCTTCGTTGGAAGAAAGTGTTATTTGTTCTTCTTTGCGAGGACTCTCTCTTCTCCTAATAACCCTCTTTCCCAACATCCACCCAAATTCCAAATGAAAATAATAGAACAAAGATTTTTTCTATTATTTTGTTGGAACAGTAGTTCAACATGGATAATTAATTTTAGAGGGTACTGCTAGTTAATTCACGATATTTGGCATGAATTAATTAGGGGAGATTTGGCACAAATTAAAATTTAGGGGAGTTGGCTCCATTAATGTGGGGGTGGTCAAGGAGTGTTTCCCCATTTAATGAGGATTTGAGGAATCAATAGGTTCTCCCTCATTAATGAGGGAGAGTTGAGAGGTTTTCCTCTCCTCCCATTAATAGGGTTTAAGCCCCATGTGGTCCCCACCACATTAATCTTCCCATGGGAGGTTTAGTTCGGGTGGTCCCCACCACCATAACCTCTCATGAGAGGTTAAGGTGTGGTGTCCCAACCTCCATCCTCCATGAGTATGTTTTAACAACCACACACTAAATGATGACTCAAATAAAATAATGTGTAGCTATACTTTATTTTATTATTTTTTTCAAGAAAACCCAAAAAAAATTAACTTCTATTCTCGACTCACTGCTGTAGAAGTGAAAGTCTCCTTAAGAGAATATCAGTGCTATGAGTTCAATGGTACCCTCAGATTTCAATTTCGAGAAGTTGTTAAATTTTTTTAAAAAACCCACTCGTACTTTTACTCAATGTACCAGAACAAAACTTTTGAAATTGAATCCGGGCACACTGAGCCTCAGAATCAAGCGCCATAAATCTCCACGTACTTGTAAAAATACCATGTATTAAAAAAATTCCCATGGGATTTCATGGTCTTCACATTCTCCCCCCTCATGTCTTTATGTCCCCATAAGCTACAAATCATACTAAGGGAACAAATGGGGGTACTGAGCATGTATCTGATCCTCCCACTCCCATGTGCCCTCCTGGAGGTTTTCATCCTGCCAGCGAACACACACCAGAGGTATCGACGGTCCACTTAGGACCTGCTCCTATCGATCCTCAATCTCCACGAGGACCTCCTTAAATGTCTCTCCATCGTGGATGTCTATCTCTCCTTGGTTAATGATGTGAGTAGGGTCGTACACTTATCTCCTCAACTGAGATATGTGGAAGACATCATGAACCCGGTGCAACTGAGGTGGAAGAGCTAAGCGGTAATCCACCTCACCAACTCTGTTGGGGTCCTGAAAAGGTCCGATGAATATTAGAGATAAATTTCCGCCTTAGTAGAATCTATGTAGGCCTCATCGAGGTGAGACCCGTAGAAAGATGTTGTCGCTATCCTCGAACTCTAGAGGCCTTAGTCTCCAATCAACATACGACTTCTACCTACTCTGTACAGTCTACATCTTCTCATGGATGATCTGCACCTTCTCTCTAGTAGCCTATACCATCTCTGGTCCCACTAGTCCTGACTCCCCTGGGTTTGTCCAGCACAGTGGTGATCTGCATGGTCGACCATAAAAGGCCTAAAAAGGTGCCATCATGATTGTGTATGGATAGCTGTTGTTGTATGCAAACTCCACCAAAGGTACGTGATTCTCCCAGCAATGATCGAAGTCGAGGAGACAAGCACGTAGCATGTCCTCGAGGATCTGAATGGTCTGCTTGGTTTGACCATCTGTCTAAGGATGGAAGGTGGTGCTCTGACGAAGTTGCGTCCCGAAAGCCTCCTGAAACCTGTTCCATAGTCGGGAATTAAATCATACATCACGATCAGAGACAATAGATGACGGTAATCCATGTAGCCACACAATCTCATGCACATAGAGGCATCCTAGGAAATATACTGAGCCCTTCTCTCTGATCGGTACGAAGTGGGCCAACTTGGTGATTCGTTCAACGATCACCCAAATCGAGTCGTGTCCCCTGGATGTATATGGAAGACCAGTCAAGAAGTTTATGGATATCCCATCCCACATCCATTATGGGAGATATAAAGGCTGAACCAAGGATATTGGTACCTGGTGCTATGCCTTCACTAGCTGACAAGTGAGGCACCAAGAAACAAACTCTGCTACAACCTTTTTCATACATGGCCACCAGTGCTGTCGTCGAAGGTCTGGGTACATCTTTTCCGCTCCTGGATGTACCACTAGAGGGGAAGTGTGGAAATCCCTAAACACTTCCTCCTAAAGTGCTACGGGTACCAAGGTACATCCTCTGAAATGGATGATTTGCTCCCCACCATCAGAAAATCCATCAGGTGCTTTCCCTATGGATATCAGAGAACGTTGTGTCTTGCAGTCTGTGTGTCCTCACTGCACCTCCCTGACTCGCTGAAGAAGTGGGGGAGTGACTGTAAGAGACTGTAGAAAGGTTGATCCATCTCTATCGACAATGGATATCAGTAAATCAGCTAGCTTCTCTATCGCCTCTCTTAGTAGCCATATACTAGACCTCCTACTAAGTGCATCTTCAACAACGTTACCCTTTCCAGGAGTATAGACTATCTCAAAGTCATTTTCCTGGAGGAACTCAAGCCAACACCGCTCTCTCAGGTTCATGTCCTACTGAGCATAGATATACCTAATAATCTTGTGATCAGATTACACGGTAAAATGCTCGCCCATTAGATAGTGTCGACACATCTTCATGGAAAAGACCACTGCTGCTAACTCTAGGTCATGGGCAGCGTAGTTCTAATCATGTTGTCTCGGCTGATGAGAACCATACGCGATCACTGCTCGCTCCTGCATCAGGAAAACCCTGAGTCTGGTCCCAGATGCATCGCAGTAAACTACATACCTTATGCCTTCCACTGAAGTCTCAAGATGGGGGAACTAGTCAACCTCTACCTCAGCTCTTGAAAGCTCTACTAGCATCTCTCCAACCAGAAGAAGGGTTTCCCCTTCTTCGTCAAGGCTAATAGTGATTCTGCAACTTTGGAGAAGTCTAATACGAACCTCCAGTAGTAACCAGCCTAACCCAAGAAACTTCATACCTCCATCACACTCCTGGGTGGCTCCCAAGCAAGTACCGCCTCAATCTTAGCTGGATCCAGTGCAACTCTAGCCTCAGAGATAACATGTCCCAAAAAGTAAACATCTCGGATCCAGAACGGTCACTTCAAGAGCTTACCATAAAGTTGGTTCTTTCAAAGTGTGTCTAGTTCTACCCAAACATGGTAGGCATGCTCCTCCTCAGTAGTCTAGTAGATCAGAATGTCATCGATGAAGACTACAACAATGTGATCGAGGTATGGTTGGAAGATCCTGTTCATTAGTCCCATGAACACTGATGGAGCATTGGTTATGCTGAAAGGCATAACCAAGAACTCGTAATGGCCGTATCATCATCTGAAGGTCTTCTTCTGAACATCCTCATATCGAACAATGAGCTGGTGATAGCCTGATTTGTGATCTGTCTTCAAGAACCACTGTGCTCCCTTCAACTGATCAAAGAGGTCGTAAATCCTCGAGAGTGGGTACTTATTCTTCACAGTCACCTAACATAGGCGATGGTTGTCGACATAAAGTCTCAAGATCCCATCCACCGTCTAAGAAAATAGAATCGGGGCTACCCAGGGAGAAACACTAGGCCAGAAGAATCCCTTCCCCTGCAAGTCCTCTAGCTGTACCCACAGCTCGTAATGCTCAGTAGGATCCATCTGATATGCTGGTGAAGATATCGGTGCCCTCCTGGGGTACATGTCAATTTTGAAGTCCACCTATCTACATTGAGGAAGTCCTGGAACATCATCAGGGTAAACATCCACGTACTAGTCCACCACTACAGGATTGCTCAAACTCTCCACATCAACTACTCTGAGGGTAAGGGAGGCCAACTGATTAGTGATCGGTTATACCCTCCTCAGAGTAAGTCAGTCATGTGCTGCAAAGGCTCATTTCTCTCCAGTAAAGATGAACCATGTACCATCCGTGCAGATGCACTGCACTTTGCCCCTAATAACATCGATCTAAGCATGGACTGTAGATAACCAGTCCATACCCAATATGACATCGTAAGGACTCGAAGCCACGATGAGGAGATCCCAGATGAAGCTCTCTCCTCCTAGAGTAAGCTAACACTACTGGAACCATTGCGTGATCATCGAGTCTGCTCCCATAGGAGTCTCTAGATGTAAGGATCGAGCCTACGGCTCCGTTGGAATATCTGAGCTCTGAACGAGGGTAGTGGCAATGAAAGAGTGACTGACACCTGTGTCTACAATAACTGCAGATAAGGTGGAGTAGACATTGATCGTATCACGAATCATCTCCGGAGTGCTATGATCGTAATCCTTTCTGACCTGAAGCTAAGATCTCCCATGTCCACCGACTCCCTATGGTTGGGGTGGACCTCCTAGTGGTGGTGGTGTTAACACCTCGAAACATCGTCCACTGCCACCTGCATGGCCAGCTCCTCTGCCACGTCCACCTGCTCCCTACGGACCGCCATGATCGAACCGCTATCTCTGCCTGGGCGGTCCTTCGACCGTCTACTGATCATGTAAATGGCAGGTCGGATAGTCATGATCCATGCTACCATGCCCACCGCATGAGTAACACTATCCTCTCCTGCCATGACTGGCTCTGTCTCCACTTCGGGTGCCCCGTAAAACCGATTCGGAGTCATGCGGTCGTCCACCCATAGATCTGGTCTTCTTGGACCTCTGCATCATCTGTCTACTACCAGATGAAGAAGTCTCTGCTGCATGTCCACTAGTGGTGGGTCTCTCTACCGGAGAATGATCGATAAGGAAACTCTCCACCTTGAGGGATCTCTCTAGAACCCCCGCCTACGTTGGGATACTGAGTGAGATCATCGAAGCCCTGATCTCTTGCCTGAGCCCCTGCTCGAAGGTCTAGGACCTGTAGAATGGGTCCCACACCATATCTATGGAGTAGTGTGAGAGTTCTGTGAACCTCACTGATTACAGAGCTATAATAACTCTTCCCAACTATAGATGCAGTAGCTTCTGTATCTGCATCGCGCAAAGGGTGGCTGGGAAAAACTCCACCTGAAATAGGCTCTCGAAGTCTGTCCATAGTACCGTCATCTCGTCATGCACTTAGAGCATCAGGATCCACCATTTTCCTACTGCTGCCTGATGGAGAGTCCGGGAAAGGACCCCCAATAACGTCTGCAAGTGTCTCTACGAGTCTAAAGACTCTCACCACAACCTCCAAAAAATCCTCAGCCTCATATTGGTTCATCTATCCCATGAACCTGGGTGGCCTCTGGCGTCGGAACTCATGAAATGCGCTCAAGTGGAGTGCATCGTCACCTGCTGGGGCTGGTGGAATCAGTGACCCAACTGGTAGTGGTACCGCTGGTGTCTCTGTTGGAAGAGGGCCGAACACCGAGGCTTAGTTACTCAGTGGGCAATCTGTGTGTACAGCTCTTGGGGCTCTAGCTGTTCATCCGTGGGAGGAATACTGAAAGCAACAGATGCAAAATGGTCAAAAGATTATACCTAGTGAGATTACTTGGTTGAGTTGACTTAAAGAAAACTTTTGAAATCACACATGCAATCAGTGTTTTCATGCACCGAGTCAGAAATCAGAAGTCTTGGTTGTAGTGTATGGATACGTCGGCCGCCACACAAACACTGGTCTCCCTGAACTGAAAACCACACTCGATACCCTTTACACTATTCCTTCACAAAAAATAATGATCAGAGTCTTAAGTTCTATGGTAGAACCAACTCCTCTGATAACAATTTGTCATGACCCGTCCCCCGGGGCCCATGTCGTGACTACCCCAAGCCCGGATTTCATAGGCCATGGGCTAGAGACTAGCACCAAAGGTGTAAATCCCAAAAACTAGGAAGGCATTGCCTTTATAAATTATAACACACACAAAAAAGTAAAAGATTGAAGAAAAATACTATGTAAAACTATACATGAAAGGAGTGATGAAAAGTAAGGGGGACAGAAATACAAGCCCAGCTATAAATTACAAGGAAACTGAAGTACAATAGAGGAATGGTGAAACAACTACTAGATTGTCCTCTGGGAAATTCTACCAGAAGGGTAGGTACAGATATCCTCCACTTCCTCCACGTCCATTCGTCTTTTTCATGTACCAACTCGCTATGTGATCTACCTCCAGGTACCCTCTAGTCCTAGTCCACTCATCCTCGGTTAGAGTTTTCCATTGTCTGTAACCAACACAACAAAGTGTGGGCATAGCCCGTGTAGGAGTGATTATAACGGTACTCAGTAGGGACCCTGAGACCCTTAGGGTCTCACAAAATACTAGAAGGACAACCAAAAATTATGAATTCAACTGATAACCTTAATAAGATATATGCCCATACATATACCTATGTTATCAAGTAATCCATCCTAATTATGAGGAAAACACAAAGTTACTGACTTAGATCAACCAGGATTTTAATCACATTATCGAAACCATGCCTGTTGGAGAACTCTTCCTCTGTTGAGTACAGTGGGCCTACCGCCAACTACCAGGTGCTTCCCACTAACCTTGGACTGCTGAGGTACTCCTCCTGTCGAGTACTGTGGGTCAGCCGCACTCACACAGTGGTGCTCCCCAATGTGGGTTTGCCGCCAACTACCAGGTGCTCCCCCTAATAGCCAACAGAGGTACTCCTCCTGTCGAGTTCCAGAGGTCTACCACCAACTACCAGGTGCTCCTCCACCATGGGTCTACTGCCATCTACCAGGCGCTCCCCATAGGGCTAGTCGAATTACTCTGAGTCGAATCGGTCAAGAAGTCGTCAGGTCTCAGCCAGCTAATATGTCTCTATAATCCGCTCGCTCATCTATGGGAGGGTCCGCTACACAAGAAACAGGTCGATACACCAACTGTCAGGAAGTCCCATGTAGAAGTAACTCAAAGATCTGCCTCGTCATAGGGGTCTCAACACAATATACGACGCGTCAATCAGATGCCCGGTCTGTGAGTTATAAGCTTTTAAGTCCCGGGGGCCCGGTTGGATTCGTGTACGATCCAACCTAACTGTATATCAACATTACCGCAAACATTACTGGGTTATATTCAAAGGGACCATCGTGCTCTAAGAAAACCAGAACCGATGATGGTTCATCAAACATTCTTCTGGTGCCAAAGATATGGCCAAAGGAAGTAACGGTCAGTAATGGGAATCGGCCCGGTCAGACCTGGTCGGACCAACTCTGCCCAACCCAGACTGGATCAGACCGGTTGAACCCACTGGGCTTGACCCGACCTATTGGGCGGGTCAGCCCGATTAATTCGGACCAGTCCGCTGGGCCCGGACCAGCAGACTACGGGGTCGGTTCGGCCCGGAGGTCACCGCGTAGGCGGCTCAGGCAACTGGGTCTGGAAGCCCGAGTCTGTTCGGCCAGTGATGCCGTGAGGGATGCCGCTGGCCGGCTCGGGAGGCCGGGAGGATGTCTGAAGCCGAGTGGGGTGATCGGGAGGCTGCAGGCAGGCCGGCGGGGAGTGGGCAGGCCGCGAAAGGCCGGGCGGCGTGCCTGCCTGGCCGCGCAGGGTTCGGGCAGGTCATGCGCGGCACTGGGCAAGTCGTTCGAGAGGCCATGGTCAGTCAGGCTGGTTTCCGGATAGGCCGGTGCGGTGCGGCTCGAGCTGGAATGGGCCAGCGGTGTTCGGCTGGGAGTACCAGAGCGCAACGGGGGCGGCACAATTTTTGGAGGCCGTGGGTAGCACGGTCTTTGTCATTGCCACCTTTTTCTCCTCATTACCGCTTCAAAGAACACCAAGAAAAATAAAAATAGACAGAGGATATCAGACCATGTTAGTTGGCATGCATCCTCCGCATTTAAGGTGGTATCAATTCGTTCATCAAGAAAAGAAGATGAAAAAAAAATAATTACATCACTCTACATCAATTCCTTTAATTGGATGATGAAAAGAAGAAAAGAAAAGAATAATCTTGCAATAACCCCCTACATGGATTGTCGGGCGTCAACGGTGAAGTCGCGGGAAGAAGACGTAGACATCGTTCATCGCGTCTTAAGAAAACATCCACTTCTGAGTTTGCACGACGGTTGTGGATGTGGATCCACGTTGGTAGGTGTCTGGGGAAAAAGTCGAAGAAGGATCGTTGACGGTGTTCTTCATTGGAAGAATGCGTTCTTCGTTGTGAGTATTTTCTCTTCTCCCAATAATCCTCCTTCCGAACTTCCACCCAAATGACAAATGAAAATAATTGAAGGAAGAGTTTTTCTATTATTTTTTTGGCACAATAGTTCAAAATGTAGAATTTTTTTAAGAGTCTCCCCCTAATTAATTCACAAGAGTTAGCATGAATTAATTAGGGGAGATTGGCACAAATTAAAAGTAAGTGGAGTTGGTTCCATTAAGGTGGGGGGGGTCAAGGAGATTCTACCCATTTAATGGGGAGTTGAGGAATCAAGAGGATATATCTCATTAATGAGGGATAGTTGAGAGGTTTTCCTCTCCTCCCATTAATAGGGGGTTAAGCCCCGTGTGGTCCCAACCACATTAATCCTCTTATGGGTGGTTTAGTTCAGGTGGGCCCCACCACCATAACCTTTAATGTGAGGTTATAGTGCGGTGGCCCCACCTCTAACCTCCATGAGGAGGTTTTAACCACCACACACTAAATGATAGCTCAAATAAAATAAAGTGTAGTTACACATTATTTTATTATTTTTTTTAAGAAAACCCAGAAAAAAAAAATTAACTTCTATTCTTGACTCACTTTCGTCGAAGTAAAAGTCTCCTTAAGCGAATATCGGCACTGTGAGTTCAACGGTGCCCCCAGATTTCAATTCCATGCACCGGTTCAAAAGTAAAAAAAAACCCACTCATACGTTTACAGAACATACCCAAACCAAACTTTAGAAATTGATTATAGTCACACCGGGTCTCGGAATCAAGTGCTCTGAATTTTTGCAGACTCGTATAAATCCCATATATTAAAAAAAATTCCCCGGGATTTCATGTTCTTTACAATTTAAAATAAATATTTCTGAAATATATTCATATATTATATAAAAAACATAAAAAATGTGTTTAAAAAAAACATACATGAGATATTAAAATTTGAAAATAAGATGTTGAAAACACTTTTCTACATATACATAAGAAGTTAATCGTTAAATAATTCTTGATCTCCACATGTAATACAATCATTATTAAATAAATACACATAATATATTTTTCTTAGAGAATTTCTATAATGAAATTTAAAAACCTAGGAAAAAATTATTCAGTAATGAATTTGAAATCTATTATATTCAATATAATTTCATGATCACAGATAAAGTATAAAATAATAGAGTATAGTATTATATTTATCAAAAAAAATTAAGAGCTCAAGGAGTCACTCCAACGTATTCATTTTTGGGTCATTTAAACCAGCTAAATGATCAATATTACTATATATTTATAATAATTATGAGTATATATTTAAAAAACATGAATATTGAATATTTATTCTATATTAATTTTATATAGATAATTATGGTAGACATTAAACAGTATTTATAATCACTTTAAATAATATTACCAAAAAATAATTTCGATAATTTTACTGATTTACCAATATATTTAACAATGCTTCTTCTTGAATGAAAAAAACATATACTTGAACACTTCTAGAGAAAATGGAACAATTGGGAAAGGATCATTGAGTGTTATCATTATACTAAATATTTTTTGGAACTACAGACTGTACAACATCAGACGACAAACATAAGAAAAATTAAAAAAAATAATACATGATAATAAATGAATAAAAAGGAGACTAGATAATGATAAAAAATCTAAATCGAGTAAATAATTAATATAATTTTATTATTCAAGACATTAGTGGATGTTTAATGTGAGTCGGGACAAGACATATGGGGTTTTTATTTAAAACATTTACATTATGTTTAAAGTGTTTATCATAAAACTCCCTCAAATGACCTCTAATAATTCTCCATATCATTGAACTATATCATTGTTCTATAAATTTATTTCATTTTCCTCTAAATAAGGATGTTATTTAACACATTTATTAGATTAATTTATTATCGACTTACTAACAATAATTTTTTTAATTTACTGCAAATATAATTTCATATAAATTGTACAGTTAAATTAAAATTAATATGTGTTTTTATTACTATTATTATTCATAGAAAATATATATTAAGATGATTTCAACTAATATGAATCCCCCCCCCAAATAATAGTGTAATAATTCATTCTCCAAAAAGGATATAATGGAAGTAACAAAAAAGATTATCCAATTTTGACATTAATTGTATGGGTGATTTGTAAGGATAATAATTAATATGTTTTCTTGTGAAAACATTATGTTTCCTCTTTGAGTTTTAATAGAAATCATAGGATTCCATGTAATAATAAGAGGATTTAATGATTTAATTTTTGTTTATAGTCTTTTAAAAATTAATTGTTTTTAATGGAAATATATTTTATGGGTTTCAAATTTTTTCGAGAAACCTTCATGATTTCTCCACTACATTTATACATTATTTATAAAGTTTTTATATAATATTTTGATCAAATATGTTTATTTAGAAAGATAATATGATTTATATGGGCACAAATATTATTATTTAAGTGAATTTTTTTAGTTTTTTAAACTGACTAAAAAATGTTATATTTATTTTATACCACTAAAATAGAATTTTATACACATTGCACATTTTTAAATGATTTTTACTAGGATAAATGATGAGTAGGGGTGATTATAATTTCAGTGATACAGTTATTTGAATTTATCTTTGAAATAAGCAGTTATATCATTTAAAATGTTTATATTAGTGGAAACAATGTCCATGATTCGAAAAGTATTTGGAATTTTTATGTAACAGATTTTATCAATTCACTTATAGTTAATTAATAAATAATCTTGGGTACTTATTTGATGAAAAAGTTTATATACATCATGTAGTTCTGGTGTAATTATGTTTTAGTGTTTTTATTTGTAATCAAATACATGTTTATAAAACTATCAATGTTAGAATGAGATCATTTTAGGATAGGCTAAGAGTTATAGATACCAACATGTGTCAATAAATTTATATATGCTTATAAATTCAAAGGGATGGATATCCTATTTAGGTTTTATGTGTAAATGTCTGGAATTTTCTATAACCATTATTTTCTATTTTGGAATGTATGATGGTTTGAGAGTGATTTCATTTATTCTAGATGTTGTTTTAAAATAATTTATTAATTTATAAGGTAGTTTTAAAATAGATTTTTTATTTATTGAATTAATTTCATGTTTAAAAATTTTATTTGGGAAATTAAATTTAGAATTATTAAAAGTTTCCCTAGTATTTTAGAAGTGTTTTGGGATTTTTTAAGTGATTGTAAACCATTTTATCATGTATTTATAAGTTAGATTAGTTTATGAGTTTATATTAGAATTGAAATAATTACCCTTATGCATAAAATTGGTGTTTGTTAAGGGATATAATTTTTTTAAATGGATTTTCATAGATAAGTTTAATCCATGGTTATGAAACCATGTTTAAAGGCAAGGTATTGTTTGATTATGTTGAGTAAGGATAAGGGAGTGTTTTTAATGTCTATTTAAGGGTAATAGTGAATTTTTAATACTCACAGAAGGGTATTCCTTGCCATGAGTATGGGTAAGCCTGTGTTCCCAGACACTACATAAGGCACCACTAGCTATATAAATGTTTAAATGAAATATTTAAAGTTTTATAAGGGAAATTCAATATTACGGTTATACATCACATAAATCATATGTCAGAGATAGGATAAAATTTCAATGAATTAATAAGGTTAAGCAATATTGACCCTTATGTGACCCTTTCTAAGTCACTGTATAAGGGTAAAACAAGTTACCCATTTGCAACATTTATCTCCTTTATATGGGTAACCATTTTTACCTAGTTTTCATGTTTTTATTCCTCTTTTTGATTTAAAACCCTCATGGACCCTGTATCATTTTTTGAGAAGTCTAAAATCATGGAATATAATCAATTTTAATAATTTTATAATTTATAACTCTTTTTGGAATATTGTTTTTGATCCAAAATTACGTTATAATCTATAAAATACTAAGAAAAATAATTTGGAGTTTAAACTGTGTATTTTCTAGAACAAGCTATTGTAGTTATTTTAAAAAAATATATGATCCTAATCATATTAATTTCCATTTAATATTATAGATTTTGGATGAATAAACCCATTCTTTTGGGTCTTTCGATCCTTATTTATCAAGTCTGATCCCCCTTTGGTCATGAATTATAGATTTTGAAAAGTAGAATATACCCTTCTCTCTTCTCTATACTTTGTGTCCATCATAATTCTCATGCTATCACATGGTAGGGGATCCAAGTTATATCTTTATTCTCTATGTATATGTGGTATTATCTTGTTTTTTATTCCTTTTCAATATATATAAAGAGTTTTATTAATGAAGATAATTAATTTGATATAAATTAATTTATAAGGAAAGGGAGATATCATATGGGTTTTATTATATCATGATTTTTCTACTCCTAGATTATGTGATGAATGTTGTTTATTATGAGTTTTTTTGTTTCTATGAATATGTTTTTCTTATTTAAAATATAAGTGTGTAATCACCTCACATGAAAATAGAATGTCCCTTAAATATTTTAATTGAACTGGTTGTGTGTAAATAAAAAGTTATTGTGTTTCCCCTTTTCTTGTGAAGTTGATTAATGTGATGGTAAATAAAATGGATATAAGTTTGAAATTGGTTATTTTTTGAGTTTTTTGTAATGATTTTGTGGCCATTGTAGTAATGAGGGATGTGTGATCAGGAAATTGATATGGTAATAGCCATGGATGGAAATAAGAAATGGAAAATAGGATAATAATATTTAATTTCAATATAAAATGATGATTAGTGAATGTGAAAATGATGGGTATATGAGGTTTTTAATTCAAAATATTGGAATATTAAATATAGTAATTGGATTAAATGTATTAAAATATAAAATTACTATTTGTAAGAAATGGAATGTATGGGTGAATTAGAGTTAGTGAAAACTGAAATATTCTATAAATGTTTGACCTTGTTATTTAATATAGTTTTTTGTGTCTTATATGTCGATGTTTTTTTGATGTGTGGTGGTTGTGATGAGGAAGTGGTTTTGATGTGTAATTGGATTATTTTAGGGATTTTTGTCATGAGGACGATGAGTTATTGTAAGTTTAATTTTTTTATCTACTTGACGGTAGTAATGTAAGGAATCTCAAATGATGAAGGTAAAATTTCTTTGGATGGAATGTGTAAATGAACTCTTTAATTAAAATGGGTAGTGTAGATTAAGAGGTTTTTTTATTAATAAACTAATGGGATGGATAAATTAAATAATATGGTAAGGTGAAAATCAATAAATTCAATTAAATTAAAATGAAACGTATAATTTTCCCAATGTATTATAGATTACTTGTGTGGGGTTATGCTCTTTGAAGTGGAAATGAAATTGGTGGAGGTTATGGGACCTTTGTGGATATATTGTGAGTGATATATTATTTTTATTGAAAAAATATTGGTTGCAATAATTTTTTTGAATATTAAATATTTTATTTTCGTTTTGATCTCTATAAGTACCCTTCCTATGACATGCACCCTATGAAAACACCTAAAATGTTTTTGTAAGTTGTTTTTTTCTAACATCCCAATAGTGATAATTGATGGTTGGATACCCCCTCTTCACCACTATACCTTATAGGTGAGTTCAATTTTCCTGGTATATGATGTCTAGATATTAAAATTGAACCAGTGGGGATGTTTAATGAGTGTGATGTGTTAGTTTATGGTGGGGGTCATGCATGATAGGAGAAGGGAAGAAGGTTGATTTCCATTATGTTTATAACACCATAATATTCTAGTAATTATTTTAGATGAGATGTGATGGGATTGATTATGTGTCTTCTAGTGATCTATGATGTGATCCCCCTAGTTTCATCAAGATACATAAGATTTGATGTCCCGGGTGACTTTGGGAAAGATATTATGTGATGGACCACGTTTATTTCAGCATGGTTACTATGTGAAATATATGGGAGCACTATGACATATATTGTTTGGTTTATGAGAGAGTAACACTAGTGATGAAGTTGTGTGTGGTACTCTTTTATAAATATTTTTTATAATATATTTTTATACATGGGTGTGTTATTTGATTACTCATCCTTACTGATGTCGAGAACTTATTGACCTGATTAGTGCATGTTGATTCTATTTTTTATTCATTTGGGCATTAGTATACTCTTATCACATTTTAATGAGATTTTTTGGGTGTGATCCTCCTGAGTGTACATGTATTCTCAGTTTATGTACATATAAACTATTTTTTAGGTTTTTATTATGGGTACCTTTGGAGGTAGGGTTTGTGAAAAAGTGTTATAAAATGTTTTTCATGGGAGATATAATGGATTTTGGAGCTAGACCTAGTGATGATTTCTTGGGTTTATAGGGAAACAATTCCAATTGATCATTGTGAATGAAATCGGATAGGGAGACCACCTTGGACACATGATTTGTATTCCATGCATCTTTTGATAAAAGTACATTGAGCCTAACTATGAACAAGGTGTGGTGGTTCTTATAATAAGTAAGAGACCTAAGAGATGTACATGCATCATTATTGATTATTCTTTTGATTTAATGAGGTGGTTTTGAAATGGTAAAGAATTTAATTAAAGATATTAGGATATTTTATGTGTCTTTATCTAACTATACACGTGTTTTGGTTTCTAATGAACTGTTTTTGTTTTCATAATTGGACATAAAACCTGAAAGTTAATAGGTAAATGGTAATTAACTAGCCCAAGATATTATTTTGACACCTTTTTTGATACAGGAATGTGTTTTACCCATTTCTATTATGGCTAAGTTATTTTTTAATTAAATTTGTTTCTATTACTAAAATGCATAACATGATAACATATTTTCAAAAAATTTTAAATTATCACTAAATAATTCTTACTGTATCTTTTTTTAAATATCTATTGAATTTTGAAATACTTTTTAAAACTTGTTACCTTTTTTATATTTCAAACATCCAAACTAAAATTATTTATGAATAACTATGCCTAAGTGTCTTCTAGATTCCATATAGGTTAATATGCCATAAATTTATTTCCATATTTAATTTATCATAAACACATGGTATAGTTTTTTTGTAAAACATGGTTTCAATCATTTAATTTCATAATTTATAAAAAATACCATCATTATCATTGATAATTTAAATAAAAATTTGATGAACTTTGACATAAATAAATTTATACATCCGTTTTTTAGGATTTTAGTTTTATAGTATTAATCAATTAATATGTTGTAATCATTCATTTGGATTTATTTCATTGATGTATTTAAATCGATTTTTTCAAATTCTTAGAAAAATATAAGCTTTCTTTGTGGTAAAATGTTGAGACTCGAAACTGCTTATATAATTGATCCTATTCTTGTTAAGACTGATAGGAATTTTTAGTGCTGAAATAATTTTTTATCTAATGTCAATCAATGAGTATTTTTTAACTATAATCATTCCTATAGTTAAAGAATATTTTTAGTAGCTATAAAATTAATATATTATGATTCATTAGAATGTACCATGTTTAATATGTTGCATTTAGAATATGAAAACGTGTAATGTACTGATCTTGTTGTATTTTTTTTATGGTAGTAAAATCAAGTTACACTTTTTACATTATTTAATCAAATATTTTGAGTAATTAAATTCTCAATGGATATTTAGTTTGATCATGATAGTTATGAAACATTGTGATACAATATGTGTAGTTTTAATTTTGTGATCTCAAAGTAGGTATTATATTAAAAATCATAATGACTTGTTGTATATGTAATGGGGTATTGGAATTGATTTTAGGAACCTAGTATGTACATATTTTCTTATGAATTTGGAATTTTGTTTCCTTGAAAATAATATGAACATATAATTTCTTGTTTAATCCTGATAAGCGTGATTCATGAGATAATTCAATTTTAGATTTTTTCATTAACATGGCTATATATTAAAGATATATAAATTCAAGGAATGATGTTTCCCTGGAAACGAATTTGAAAAGTCTAGTGATGTTTTGTAATTTTATATATTAATGAATTAAAATACTGATATTCCATGATGAAAACATGTTTCTAAATTGTATGATGATGTTTTAAATGAAATTTATGTAGAAAATTCTCCATAATAAATCCTAATGCAAAAATTGTGTATTTTATATTACATGAGAATGTAGTGTGATCTTTTATTTTTTGTTTCTTTGGGTTTAGGAAATGTATCTATACTGTGATTATGTGTTTTTTGTTTGTATTTATGGATTAATCCACCATCTATAAAAAGGATAATCACTTAATATAGGTGATAAAAGAACTGGGTTGTATGATAAATCTTGAAATTGAGGAAGATGGTTTTTCCTTCCATATATAGAATATTATAAAGGAATTGGTGAAAGTGTTTGAATACTGGTTGGGATTATTATGATTGATCTTATAGTTTTGGAAGATTTTATGAATTCATGTATATGGGTAAATGGATACCCTTTCCCATATCATTTCATCTTACATTAAAACATATTTTAAAACTATGTGGGTGCGATAGTGAAACCCAAAGTGGACAATATCATGGAGTGGCAGATGGGTTCCTTGGATTTATATACTTATGTTAGCTCCATATATGTTTATATAAGTGAATATATTGGATAATAAATGTAATGTGAAACTCATGTATGTAATGGAATGAACATGTGGGAAATGGAAAATGGAATATAAATCCCATGTAATTTCAATATGAATGTCATCCTAGAAAATAATATTTTTTTTAAACATGGAAACTTTTATATTCAAATAAAGTGTATTTTTACAACCTCATGTTTCATTTTTAAATAATTTCATATGTAAAATAGGGTTCTCGAATTTTAATTTAATTTTTCAATCCTAACTTAGTAATGGGAATGGTAGAGTCATGTTAGCTGAATAAAAATAATTTTCTAAAAGAATATAACCTTCCCATTTACGTAATTTATTTTGGGAATCTTGTAAAATATTAAAGGAAATATATCATTCACTAAATGTTTCAATTATCTATTGATTTGACATTAAAAATATGTTTGAGTATTAAATGATGATTTTAGGTGGATAAATTAAATAACGCGACATATTATGAAATAAATTTTTTGATCATTTGATCAAATTATTTTTTTAAATGGTAATTAGATGTTTTCAAAAGAGACAAAATTTAATTGAGTATATCAACCTTGGATGTTACCTTTATGAAGTATACTGAAATTTAGTGGGGCCCATTTGGAAAAAATTACTCAATGGGAAATTTTTTTAAAAAAACCACAAAAATTGTTTTATAAAATTTTCATATATTTAAATGGAAGTATGGAAAATATTATGAATGTTTTTTCACAGAGGATTTTTAAATACGTTATTATTCAATTTATTAAGAATTTTTTTTCATTTAAAATGGTTTTTTGACCTACCATGTTTTCTTAACTCCATATAACATAGTGGGAATGTATTTATCTGCATGTTCTGAACATAAATTTTTTAAAAATGATATATTGTGATATATTTTTATTATGTAAAGGATCATTTGAAAAGCATGAATATGTTTTTTGACTACTTGATAAATATTAATTAATTAAATTTTGTGAATAAAATATCTATGTTTGGTAATAAATTATTATACAATAATGTTAATCTTCTATATTCTGGTCATATTAAGAATGATATGTTCTTAAAGTTATGAATTAAATCTACTAGCATGGTGACGAATCATAAATCATTTATAGTTTTAAATTTTATGGTATGACAAACAAAAGTTGTTTAAGAGATATTTTTAATAATTTTTTCCCTATATGAGGTTTTTATTCTTCCTGTTTAAAAACAATGTGATGTAATAGTCCTTTACAATGTTTCCTTTTATAAATTTTTCTTGATCATTATGTAATTATTAATTGGTTTGTTATGGCTATATATACAAACCTATTCCTATTTGAGAAGTTTCTCCCCTAATAGGTTAATTTTTGATACTTTTTTATGTACCAAATATATTATTTCCCTTGTGAGGTATCTCATGGGTAGTTTAAATTATCCCCCAACATTTTCTCTCCCTATTGATTTGGTTTTATTTCTCAACGATGTGAATTATTCAAGATGATTATGATGTAATAGATTGGAATTTTCAGGAGACCTCATTTCCCATTCTTGGGTATTTATTAGTTCAAGAGAAACTACATATATTCATGAAGATGTTTTAAATTTAAATTTTATTTTCTAAACTATTTATGAATTGTATTTTTATATATGAAAATAATTCTAAATTATAAAATTTGATTTTGGAAAAATAATTTTTGATCATTAAAAGTGATTCTAATATTTCATAAATATTTTTAATATATTATAAGTGATAATAAGTCATTTTATTAATTTTTTACAAATATTTTAATTTAAATGTTAATATTTTCAATGAAATATTTACCCTTATTCATGAAATTGAATTTTCATAAAGTTAAGACTTGTTTTTAATGGATTGAGTAAAGGTAAAAGTTATTGTGTACTTCCTTCATAATGGAATGAAATTTTATTTAATCCATGAATATAGGTGATATGTAATTTCCTTGAGTTGTGTAAGGGTAATGGAGTGCTTCTAAATATTTCAAAAGGGTATTAGTGAGTTATCAATATTCCTGTAAGGGTATTCCTAAAACACCCTAAAAACTCTAATATAGTATCTTTTATTCGATGGAATTTATGACTCACAACAAAAAACATTTAATGGAATAGAACCTCCCAAGACATTATGATATATTTAAAATTTTAAATAAATGTATTTTGTAGATTGAAAATCATGAAAAAATGAGTCATCTTTCATATATGCAATAATGACTTTGTTCGGTAGTTTTTGTTACAATCTAGACATAGTTTTACCAAACTACTATATATTATTAAGATATTTTTATTTAATTTAATAATATACAACCTAGAAATTAAATTGATGGTTATAAATATGAATAACCAATTTATAAATATATAGTTGAATTCATTGATTAACAAGAAAATATAAATGAATTTCAAAACCAATTGAATATATTAGAAATGTTTTTATTTTTATGCTTCCAAAGGAATTTATTCAAAATAAATTAAATTAATTACTATTAGTGAATGATATAAATGAAAACTATATATTATATATTCAATATTTTTTTTACATTCCTCCAATATATTTCATATTCTTGAGATAATAAAAACCCCAAATTTACATATAAAAGCTTTATTTTTATAAATGTATTTTTACCACTGTTTAATGACGCAAATATTTTAAAACTAAATATTTACACTTTTATAAATATCATATAATGAAATTAACATCATTTTTGAAAGAGGGGCTTAAAAATTATCAAATGGTGAGTTTTTATTTTATTTATAAGAATTTTCATTTTTTTATGAATAGGGAAAAATTTTGAAATATAATTGAAAATTGCCTTTTTCATATAATTTATTTATATGGAAAATTTATATATTAAATTTTTATTAATATCCCATCTATGGGAATTGTTTTCAATCATTTTAATACACATTTTTTATTGAAATTTGAAAAAATGGATACCATATTTGGAATCAACAAAATTTATAAAGTCTAGTGAGGTCAACTTCGTTTTTGATCCAAAATATTAGAAAATTATGTCAAAATTAATTATAAATATTAATGTAAAATTAATCTTAACAATAAACTAAACCATAAAATTATGGGACAAAATAACATATAAAATGTCCAAAACCTGTTTTCTGGAAATATTTCCACCATATCATCTCTTTGTTTGAATTTGGATCATTATTGGATTCACATTGTCACAACCCATCTGAACGGGGCCCCCGCCAAGACTCTCCATGCCCACCTACAATAGGATAGGTGTTGGTGACTAGCACCGAGTAGGCATATCACTAACATGAGAGGAATTGTCTAAGTACCTGTACACGCATTAACATCTCAAAGCCCACAAATGATGAAAAGTAAAAAATCACTATGGAAAAAAATTCATGCATACTACTAAACCCAACCAAAAGAGTACAACAGAATTTAATGTTTAGAGAAGTAACTATGACAGAATATGATCCCACCAAAAGAAATAGTCGACAACTAAAAATTACACACTATAAACTATAATGTTACGGGGATTGTTGCTCGTCACTGAAATAAAACCTTAGCTTGTAGGGGAGATAAAAATTCTATGTCAAGTCTCGGTATGACATGGAAACATCCTGATATACATGAATCCTAGATCTATAGTCTAGAGGTAAGTCACAATGACTTTAATACCCATGCTTGGGATTCAGTATGAAGATTTAATGAAACCCTCATCTGGGATAACCACTCCATGAGTCTGATAGATATGATTATGTATGTCTGAGGAGTCATATTTGTTAGGAAGTCTCACAAGAGAGATAAATTCATTGATATATCTGAGGAATGAACAGGTACACTCATTTTTAGAGAAAACACTATTGAGTGCAAAAACATAATGATACACTGATGAGGATCAGAGTGAGGGCCTTTGTGTATACCAAAACTCATCTAGATTCACCTACTCTATATAGGATCAACATCCTTTAGGATTGGTTGCACTGATACATGTCATTATCTAGGTTCAAGAATGGATAAGTGATCATTCTATGGGCCTCTCGTTGGGGATTTCTAACATTGTCCAGAAATTCTTGCTGAATGGTTCACACTACTGTGGATAGGAGATGATACCTGATCTTCAGGGAAATGATATAGGGGGAACTAACCCAAATAGAGACTATCCATGTTATGGTAGATAGGGATATCAAACCATGTACAAGAAATTAAAATGTGTATACAGGTGTCGCACACTGTGTCCTCTATCATCGGGCACTCTTCGTGTATAAAAGATCATGTGTAAAAGGGAATGTCATGTATAAAGGCTATATATTGTGTGTCAAAAAGTAACAATTTGTGTCCTACTAACCAGGTGGCACTCTATGTATGATGTCCATGTGCTCGTACACAGCCTGAACTCATGTCTACCAACCCATGTGACTCACCTAGTCTGGTTGTGTGGTGAAGTACATGTTGTGTACTCTACCCCATGTATGTGTATCAACCAAGATATATGTCAAGCCTTGTATAAGGACCCATACTCCATGCAAAAAGGGTCACATGACATGTCATTGATTTTTGTAACTTGGAACCCTACCCACCACTGATCCATCCCACTTGTATAGTTCTTCAGAGAACACATCTTATTCTGCATGATTTTCCATAATTTATTTTTTTCATATTGTACATCAAGTGATCTTCAATCCTTCGATACAGCAATTCAAGTTCCTCGAAACTGAAAATCCTAGGTGGTCCCATAATATCAATGTCGATTAAGTATTTTTTCGGTGTCTACTCAACTCAAAAAACACATTTTGATCATCCACATAAAGAATGGTCAAATAAGGATTTCTTCCGAACTGTGTTGATTCATCTATTTCTTTTTTCATCGCACCTTCATTGGGTTATCAGGATTTCATATCTAAAATTTGGGATCATTGCATGGAGATATGGATGTACAACTATCAGTTGTTCATAACCCCATTAAGAACACGAATAACATGTGGGTTAAAGGGGAGAATAAATTTTTATAACAAATTGAGGAGTGAAAATCTATTTTTATTCATTATGGTGTTGATCTACTTCTATTAGAAAGATCAATCAGAACAAAACAAAAATAAAATAATCCCTCAAATCAAAACCCACATTTTTATACCTCCCTTAAGAATGTCCAAACCTTGGGTAAACCTATTCATGGGTTGATCTATGCTCATTGTTAAATAAAATAATGGGGACAACACAATTGAAATAACAACCCCTGCCTCAATCGTTGAGGGAGGGTGGAATTTCTATGGTTGTTTGTGATATCCAATCCTTCTACGCAATGATCCCTTCATTTTTGTTCATCATAATTTATTGATAATTCTCAAAGGGTGGATCCTCTCCAAAAATCGAGAATATTTTCAGGGAATTTTCAATGTTAATGAGCCTAATCCTGGGCTCATAGTAATTTAAAAACAAAAAATGTGTCTCTCATTGTTAAAAATATTAAAATAAAATAAAATATTAATTTATTATTCTTCCATTAACAAGTCAAAAATTTAACTTCTAAATCCGACTCGTGTCAGTCGATTTAAGGGGTCACCTAAGGTAAGGTCATTGTTGTGAATGCAATGATGCACTCATATTTCTGATCTGGGCACAATTTTAAAATTTATTCCACATTTTCTATAAAATTTCTCGGATGCATTATTTAAAAGTTTAATTTATTTCAATCATTTATTTTGGGCACTCTGGGCCTCATAATCAAAAAGTATCATAAATATTTTTCTTCATGAATTCCATATAATATTGAAAAAATACATGGAAAATATGGGATATTACATTCTCTCCACCTTACGACTTTATGTCCCCATAAATCCAAATGAAAGGCTAATATAGAAGATGTGGGTACTATGCACGAATCAGAGATTCTTTCTCCCACATGATTTCCTGAAGATTCTCATGCTACCACCAGAAAGAAACCAAGGGAATCGCTCGCACAAGGAGGATCCTCTCTTACCGATCCTTGATCACCACTGGTTATACTGCTAATGTCGCTGCATACTCAATTTCCAGCTCACCCCAGTCGACGATGTGAGAAATATAATGAACATAATTCCTCAACTATGACATGTGGAAGACATCATGTACCTAGTGAAACTACTCTGGTAGAGCTAGGAAGTACACCACCTCGCCAAATATATACAATATCTAAAAAGGGTTGATAAAACACAAAGACAACTTGTCACCCTGAAAAAATATCCACATCCCTCGTCGAGGTGAGACCCTAAGGAAGACATGGTCTCATTCCTAAAACATCATAGGTCTCAATCGTCTACCAAAATAAGAAATCTTCCAGATCTGTGCAGTCTTCATCTTCTCCTAGAGGATCTACACCTTTTTTGGAATCTTTTACCAACTCCTATCCCAAGAGTAATGACTCTCTTGGTTCAGTCTAGAAAACCAATGATCGGTAGGTACACACATATAAAGCCTCAAATGATACCATATGGATGGTGGAGTGGTAGCTTTTGTTGTATGAAACTCCACCATTTTTAGGTGGCCCTCCCAACTGTGACCAATGTCCAAGATACATGACCACAATATATCCTCTAGAACTCGAATGTTTCTCTCCATATGAACATTTTATTGGGTATGGAATGATGTAATCCATCATAGCTGATTCCCATACACCTCCTACCATCCCTTCCACAAATAGGATGTGAAATGAGAATCATAATCTGAGACTACTATTAAGGGGATTCCATTAATTTGAACTATCTCATGCATATAGAGGCATCCCAACCTGTCTATTGAACTCTACTCTCTTATAGTTAGTATGTTGGCCAACATGGTGAGGTGGTCAACGATCACCCAGATGAAATCATGTCTCGTGGATGTTCATGGTACGACCATAAATATGTCCATTAATATTCTATCTCATATCCATTATAGAACATCTTGGGGGTGAGTTAATCCCAAAGAAACTTGGTGCTTAGCCTTCACCAACTTGCACAAAAAGCCTCAAGAAACGAACTCTGCTACTACCTTCTTCAACCCTATCAACTGAAACTAACATAGGAGGTCTTGATACATTTTCACAACATAGGGACGTTATACTAAGGTGGACTTATGAAATTACATTGGAACCTCCTCCATCAATGCCACTGGTACATCTTTTCATCCTATAAAAAATGATAAAATGCTCCCCACCTTGTGAATATCCATTTGGAGATTGCTCTATGGATAACTGAACATGAAAAGCCTCACAATCGACGTCTCCAAGCTATGAATCCTTGACTAATTATAAGAGTGGATGGGTAAAAACCATCGATTGAAGGTAAACCACATCATATCCCTCCATGAAGGAAAATTTTAGCATGTCCAACTACTTTGACGTCTCAGTCAACACCTATGAACTCGATCTATGACTAATATAATCATATACTACTTTCCACTTTATAGAATTATAGACAATATCAAAGTAACAATCCCAGGGAAACTCTATCCATCCCCTCTTCCTCAAATTCAGATACTTCTATGAGAAGATGTGCTTGAGGCTCCAGTGGTTAGAGTATAAGATAAACTTATCACCCATCAGGTAGTGTTTCCTTGTCTTCATTGAAAACACTACTACTGCCAACTCAAGATTAATGGTTTCGTAGTTCTTCTCATGAATCCTGAGCTGGTGCAATCCATAACTAATAACTGCCTAACTCTGATTCAGAACACATCCAATCTTGATCACTGATGTGTTCTAGAAATCAACATATGCAACACCCACTTCATGAAATCTCAACATCTGTGTTCTCGTCAAACTCTTATTCCCCCTATTGAAAAACATTTTAGAAATTCTATGTCCACACGAAAGGATAACCCTTTTGGTTCAAAGCCATCATAATGTATGATTTCATGGAGAAGTCAATAATTAATCTCTTTTAATATCCTGCTATCCCAAAGAATATCTACACCTCTATCACACTCTTAAGTGGCTACTATGATAACACCGCCTCAACCTTGGTCGGGTCCCCTACTACCCCATCCGCTGAGATAACATGTCAATGAAAGTGGACCTCCTAAATCCAAAAATGGATCTTTTATATATTCCCATAAATTCTAGTTATCTTGGAGTACGTCTAGGACCAGTCGTAGGTGTCTCACGTGCTTCTCCTCTGATGAAGAGTACATTAAGATGTTTTTTAAGAAGACTACTATGAACTGGTCTATGTTCTACTAGAAGTTCTGATTCATGAGTCCCATGAACACTTTATGGGTGTTCATTAAGCCAAAATACATCACCCATTTCTCATAGTTCCTATAATGAAATCTGAATGTTATCATTATCACAACCACATCTCGTACTCTAAGTTGATGATAACCCGATCGAAGTTCATCCTTAGTGATCCAACATTCCCCACTCAGTTGATCAAAGAGGTCATTTATCCTCTTTAGTGGATACTTATTCATCACCATAACCTAGTTAAAGAACCATTAATCCACGCGCATCCTCAATTTAACATCTTCTTTCTGGGAAATCCAAATTGGGGTTGCCCAGGGTGAAACACTGGGGCATTATGAAGCCCTTCCTCTGCAAATCCTCTAGTTTCACCCTCAGCTCCTGTAGCTTCGTGATATCCATTTGATATGATGATGTGGACAACGGTTCCATCCCCGGGTGTAAGTATATGCATAAGTCAATCTCCCATTAGAGAGGTAAAACTAGAAAATATTTTGAGAAGATGGCTTCATACTCCGCCACTATTACTAGGATAAGATAACTCATAACATATACTACTCCAAGGGAATGGCTAGCCCAACACATGAGTAGATGATTCACCTTCCTAAGCATGATCCCCTCTTGTGATTCCTGGGTCTCCTTTTATTTAACAATGGAAAACCAAATCCTATCACTATGGACACACCACACCCTTCACCCAATTTAGTCAATTTGGTAATGGATTGAAGATAACCAATACATATCGAGAATGACGTCGTAAGGCCTCAATGCTACCACCAATCAGCACCAACTGAAACTATCACCTCCATGGGTAAGATAATACTGTCCGAAAAGATGTGTGCTCATCAAGTATCCTCCCATAAGTGTCTCTAAGTCTAAGGGTTGAGTCAACAACTCTACTAGAATCTCAAGTATTCACACACAATATATAGATCGGAAATAATGACTGGAAACTGTGTCTATATGTATTAAATATCTAGTAGAAATGACATAGATGGTACCTCATATCATCCCTAGAGTGCCTGAGTCATATGTCTCGACTACATGTAGCTACCATCACCCACATCCTTCCACTACCTAATCCTAGTGCAGACCTCTAGGGTGTGGTGGTGGAATTAGTTCAAAATGTATTCCACCTCCCATGGCTCTCCCTTATCCTCTTCCACATCATACGCCTATCGGTTCTGCCTTCTATAATCTCTTCTTATTCCTTAGTGCTCTATAAATTGTGTCCCTGCCAGTATATCGATGAGTTGAACAATCTCTAGTGAGGTTTTTTCTTCTATTGGGTGAGCAGCATCACCTCTCCATAGGCTGACTAGATCCAGCCTGAGAGCCCTGAACTGTAGATCCCCTGTTATGGGTCCCCCTTTAACTTCTCCTAAATCAAGTCCATATGCTTGATATTGGATACCTTTTTTCACGGTCTTTTCACTTTTCTTCCTGCATTTGAATGCTACTGGATGTCTCTGCTCATCCAAGAAGCTTTCAACCCCTAAATCTCTCTCGAGCACTCCAACATAAGTCAGAATTCATAGAGGCACCAAACAATATAAAATGCCCCATATTAGAAATCATTCAAAGGCACAAGTTTTGAAGCACTGATCACTAGCCATATCCATCGAGTACCTGGTGAGGTTGGTAAACCTAGATGAATAGTCATCCACTGTCAAACTGGCCTATTGGAGATGAAATATGCACATAGATACATATTGATATTTGCATAATTGGAGATAAATCCTCCCTAAATAGTCCATCAAACTCCATCAATGAAGAAGTCATATTATCATGAGTATGCTTGGTCAAACTTCACCATATCCCTAATGAACCCTGAAGAAGTCTTTCTCATAGGATCACCATCTGGCCCGCTGGTGTCCTCACTAGATAGAAGTATTTGGTCACAACCTCAAGCCAATCCTCCGGCGCATGAGGGACGAGATGGCCTCATAACCTTAGAATTCTCTATCTTGGAAACTCATGGAGCACACTCACATTGCACTCTACGCCTATTGGTACTACAGGTTCAACATACTACTCCACTGGTGGTGGAATAACAGGTGCACCACCAGGAGGTTACAAATGGGGAACTGGCCCCTGAATCAAAGACTTATCCCTGAGGGGGTGATCCTTGTGTTCGAGTGCTAAATCCAAGATTGTATATGTCATGGAGGCATCCTATAAAGAAAAAATATGTTCCACGGTCAAGGAGTGTATCTGAATAGAGGATTCAAAAGTAAATGGAAACAACAATCCATTTCTATATTATGCATGTCCCATTATTTTTGTTTCCCTTTAACTAGTGCTCTCATGTACTGGGTCAAAAACCAGGTTATTAGAGTCTTGGTGTCTAGATACAACAGCCGCCCACACCAAAACTGGAGTCACTAGCCTAAAAACTGAACTTGAAACATTAAACCATATTTCCCCATACCAAAAATCAGAGATTGTTGGTATTCATTGTATAACTGGCCACCTCTGATACCACTTTTTCATGACCTATCCCAGTGGGACCCATTCCACGACTCCTTAACCTCACCTCCAATAAGCTCATGACTGGTGACCAGCACCGAGAAAGTATATCGCTAACATTGGAGGCATTTCCTAAGTATCTGTAAACAAGTACACATATCCATGCCCATAAATACAAAAATGTAAAAAAAATACTACGGACAAAAATGCATACATACAACTAAACACAACCAATAGAGTATAAAATAAAGTAATGTGTGGAAAAGTAACTATGCCAGAATACAAGCCCAAAAAAAGGAAGAGTCTACAACTAAAAATTAAAAACTGTGAATAAGAAAGGTATTAGGATAGATGCATGAAGTCAAAGTAACACCTCAGTCTGTAGGGAAACTCATGAAGTATGGTTTGGTCTTAGTCTGCCCAAGATTTCATCAAAAGGTCGCTCATCTTCACAAGACACGACACTTGAGGGAAAATACCATGTAGGGGTGAGTATAACAATACTTAGTAAGAGACCCCCAAAACCACAAATAAATACACAAGGTAAAGGTATAGTTAGCTATGAACAATGTATGTCTACAAAACCTATAAGAAGACAATCAGTTTGATATTCACGAATCCCAGACCCATAGTATAGAGGTAAGTCATAACGACCCATATACCCACACTAGGGATTCATTATGAAGATTTCATGAAGCAATCGTCTGGGAGAACTCACTCCATGAGTTTGATAACTCTGATGATGTCCATTTAAGGAGTAATGTTTATCAGGAAGTGTCACAAGAGAGATAGATGCACATATAGATCTGAAGAGAGAACAGATACACTCATTCTGAGAGAACACACTCATGAGTGGGAAAAGATCACGATACATGGATGTGGATCACTTCTAGGCCTTTGGAATATACCAAGAATCATATGGATTCACCTGCTACGTAAAGGATATACATCCTATAGCACTGGACACATGGATACGTAACTCTAACTAGGGTCAAGAATAGATAGAGGATCTTACTCTATGGTTCTTTGAGAGAAATTCTTAAATCCACCCATAAAGTCAAACTGAAGGGGTCATACTCATGTGGATAGGATATGATACCTAACCTTTGGGGGAATGAACATTGGGAAACTAACACAAATGAAACATGTATATGATGTAGTGGACAAGGATATCAAGACTTGTACTAGAAAGTACATGGAATCTAGAGGTGTCACACATAGGGTCCTCTGACCTCAGGTACTGACCATGTAAAACAACCCATGTCGAAAAGAGCATTTCATGTAGAAATGATATAAAAAGCATGAATAAATTTAATACACCATATCCAACTACCTAAGGGACTCTATGTACATGCTTTCCATGTGCCTATTCAAGGATTTAACCCATGTAATCCAACCCGTGTAACTGACCTAGTCTTTCCATGTGGTGGAGTACATGTCGTGTACTCCTCCTTGTGTCTATGTATCATCTGAGATAAAAGCAGAGTCCCATGATAGGACCCACACACCATGTGATGGGGGTCAAACATTGTTTCATCACTTTCTGTAATGCAAAACCCCAGCCACCGTTGATCTTACCCCACACATAATGTTCTTCGGAGAACATGTCGTGTTCTGCATGATTTTCCACAATCAATGTTATTCGATTGGTGCTTCGAGTGATCCTAAATCCTTCGATCCAGCCATTCAAATTCCTTGAAACTAATGTTCTTGGGTCACCCTGTCATAGAAACACCAATTAGGTAAGTATTAGGTGTTTGGTCTTCTCTGGAAACTCATTTCAACCATCCTTGTGAAGAATGGTCTAAGAAAATTTTGTTTCAAACTGTTTCAATTCATATGTCTTCATCATCATCAACCCTCCGCTATTTAATCATGATGTCATATCTAAAATTTGGGATCAGAGTGTTGTGAGATAGATGTGTAATAATCTATTGTTCTTATTCCCGTAAAGAACATCAATATCATACAGGTTAGTGGGGATAATAAATTAGTATAAAAATCAAGGAATTAACCTCCACAATTTATCGTTACAGCATTGATCCACTTCCTGGAGAAGGATAAAGTAGAACAAAATAAATATAAACAAAACCCCTCGAATCAAAACCCAAGAAATAGAACACTTTTGTAAACATAACTGAACCACAGGTCAAACATTTTTTGCGGTTGATACGCATTAGTCCATAAATAAAATAATTGGGGGAAAATGTAAATAACAACCCCTACCACAATAGTCGACAATGGGTGGATTTTCATCTTTTGTCGTTGAGATCTGATCTTGTTGAGAAATGATCAACTCGTTGTTGTTCACCGTCATTCATTGAGAATTCTCCAATGGTGGCTCCTGTCCAAAGCTCCATAAGATTTCCAGGGAGTTTTCTATTTTTATGAGCCTAACCCAATGATTCTATTTATTTAATACCCAAAAATGAATTATTTCATCATTAAAACATTTAAAATAAAATAAATTCTTAATTTATTTTATTTCCCTTAAAACAGACAAAAATTAACATATGATGTTAACTGATGCTGGTCAATGTTAGGGCTATCCTAAGGTAAATTCGCTGCATGTAACAAAATGGAGCCCTCATATTTTTGATATGGGCACCCTTTTAAAAGCTATTAAACTTTTCTGGAAGACTCCTCATACACTCTATTTAAAATATTAATTTATTTATAATATTTATTACAGGCACTCTGGGCCTCATAATCGCACACCGTCACAAATATTCATCTTGAATTAATTCCATATAATATTTAAAAATATTATATATAAAATCTAGGATATTAGACATATTATGTAATGGGGACCTCTCAATAGTTTTTTCCTTTTATATTTACTAGAATTCCACTCCTCATCCACTATGAAAAAGTTACTAATCCATCCCACTTATTAACACCTCTCAATCCCTTTTGATCATCCTAAATATAACTAATAATCTACCAACATCCCTACCCTCCTATTAAAACCCTCATATTGGGAAAAAAATCATACCTTGGAATACATTTAGTATAAACCAAAAGGAGTTAGCTGAATATTAGGTAACATTGTTCAATGATCATTTTTGTTTCATTTACATATACAACCATTAAAATATTTTTATATATAATGATTATATAATAATATCAATATCATAAATATACTGATACTTATCTATTATAAGAGTTAGACTCACAATTTTATTCAAATTCATCAATTGGTATATTCAATCGTCGTTCTTGTGTACGGTGAAGTGTCGCCTCATGAACAGAAATCATTTGTTCTTCCATTACCACCTTTCCAGATTGGAATAATTGTGGATTTATAGTTTATATATTTTATATATTTTACTTATTATGTATTTAATCTTTATTAATTTTTATATAACACATACCTTTATGCTTTCCATTTTTGTGGGAAAATAATTACATCATTTGTGGACATGTGGACTACCACCTACACAAATCGATGTGATTCATTCAAACTGTGCATGGAATGTATAAATGAAGATTTTAATAAAAAAAGGTGACATATATGACATAAATATGACACTAGAATTATAATATACATTTATATAACTTATTA
Source organism: Viscum album (assembly GCA_963277665.1). Taxonomy (NCBI): domain Eukaryota; kingdom Viridiplantae; phylum Streptophyta; class Magnoliopsida; order Santalales; family Viscaceae; genus Viscum; species Viscum album. The sequence goes on from OY728133.1 coordinate 999,355,221, forward strand.
TTCATTCATTTAATATGATAAATAAAAGGAATAGTGTTTATGTATATGTACGACATACCATATCAATGAACGTTTCATTTCATTTCCAAAATTTAAATTTCATTGATTATTCTAAATATCTTATATATTGAATATATGTGATATTTAAATCGTGGTTTACATTATGGATATGATGAAATTACATTCCAATTAATAGTACGAACAAGTAATAAGTTAATACATACTAAAAAAACTAGGCAATTTACACATGAAATAATGAAAATAATGAAACATTGATAACAAATGAGTAATAAGATATTATATGTATATGGAATGGACATAAACATTACGTATTCCAGTTATCTTTAAACCCATAAATCACTTTATTTTTTGAAATATATTTTAGGTTTATAGTTATAGATAATTCAAACAAACACATGCACAATAAACCCTAACATTACAAGGGGACACTTATACTCAGTATCCATGTTTTTTATTAAAAGAAAAAAATTTAAAAATAAACCATGTGATCTATTTATGAAAAATATTCAATAATATATCCTTCATATCATCCATTTACTAACACTTCCTTAAACCCTAGGAAAAATATTTGAAAACATGGGATGAGCACAAAAGCTCAATAAGGAGCATAAACGAAAGGAACTCATAACTCCAATGAAAACCCATAACAATGTTTCCAAAAAAACCATTGTACCCTAAAAGAGGAATCATTATATCAAACAGATCATTATATTACCATTCAAAAATAAAAAAATATCATGAAAATCTATAATGAATCATATAATATATATGTATGTTACTTGGGAAATAATTTTACTAAAATAGAATAACCATGTAGATGACTTACATACATGTCACTCAAATAACTGAAATAGCCGAATGATTGACTTCCATACCCTATTCCTTGGAGGGATATCAAGGACCCACAAAATATTAGTTTTTCATGGAACAACCCTTAAATGGATTATAACATAAACACCCATCACATTTCAAGAGCCATTATATAATCACAAGACATAAAGGATTAAAATTTTAAAATATGTCACTATTTAATTTCATTTCTTCTTATAAGGAAACATTTCATGTTAATGAATTAATCAATACATTTTTAAAACCCATTTTAAAAAACCAAAAACACAGAAAAGAAAAATAGGTTTGTTCTTTTTTGTTTAAAAACTATAAGACATGTAGAGAAATCCAAAAATTAAATAATTTTCATGGAGGTGGAGAAATGTTTGTCAATGTATAGGTTAAAAAGAATATTCCTTTTTTCTTATTTAAATAATGAAAAATGTTTCATCCATAAAACATAAATAGATTACATTTTGAGAGCCTTTAAATGAAATTATACAAAAAAAAAATTAATTACCGTATCTAATAAAAATATTAAATAATATCAAGAATAATGACCTATCAGAAAATATTTTTAAATTATTTATTTAAAAATTTAAAAGAATGTTTTTATATATAAGTATCCTATACAACTTTGAAACATTTGAGCCATATTCCTAATAAAGGAATAACATTTTAAAAGATATAAAAAAAATTAGTATAAATTAATTCATGATATGATTTTGAAAAGGGGTTATTTATATACCTCATAAAATAAGGGGGTGTATATCATCCAAATATTCCTCAATGTTAGGATATTGAAAGGATGTCACTTACCTTAAGTCCAACTCATCAGGTACAATAATTATATTACTAAATAATAAACATAGGTTAATCATTTACGTTATTGATAACCATTATCCAATTTATTATTCATTTAATATTATTTATTACAATGTTATAATAATTAGTTAATTATTTAAGTTCACATCAGTTGTTTTGATGATATTCGGTACATGAGTGAAAAATGACTTTTGTATGATGTATATAGTCAAAAGTTGTCATTATTGCATCATCTACATAATAATATTCATGACATAATAATAAATTATATATATGAATTATAATTTTAAACCCATTAATTAAATATGGGTATAAAAATGGAACTATGTTACAATCTTGGATATGGTATGCCGTATGAATTCATGAATAGATTTTCCTTTTTTTCAATAATCATTATGGAAATAAGGTAAGTATTATTTTATCCATCCTGAATGATCACAATATCATACATATATATATATCATAGTAATCATTTAAATAAACTTATATATATCATCCATGTGATATGGTGATGAAAAATGAACCATATCGCTTCATGGAGGTGATAGTTCACACGTATACCTGAACTACGTTATCATTTTTTCATGCAAGGGAAAGTGAGAATATAAATCGCATAATATATTTTAATAATGATAAATTTATAATAAATATAATTTATAAAATTTAATTCCATCATTGTTACTAGTCTACATATATGTTTATGGAAAATATATTATATTGGTTCCTGAGGTGGTAGTTCATCACACACAAGAACGATAATTATTTTCCTTTTTTATGGTAGTGGATAAGGATTTTAGAGATTATATTAACATAATAAAATCTTATTATGTTGATTATAATTGATTTATTATTTCATAATAGAATAATATGATTTCAAGGAAGTGGAATAAGAAAAAAACATGAACACTTAATTAAAAAAATACATTTTCTTCGGACAACCACCTTTTCATAACACCTTAAGATCACTAAGGGGTGTGATATTCTTTAACTAAAATCTCTAGAATGCGTCGAGGTAATATAGAAATGTATTTGGAAATATATTTCATGATCTAAATAGGTTTATATGTTTGAATAAAATATAATATTATGTTCCCTTTTATAAGAGAGTGGAGGGGAACTCTTGGAATTTCTCAAAAGATAAAATTGGTATAAATTAATTTTCTATTAAAAATGGATCCAAACATATTTATTTAAAATATAGAATTATTTTGGGTTTAAATAATTTCATACCATGAAAATTAGACATGTTTTTACTATTTATTTAATCCTTATCTTTTGTTTTTAACCCCTATTTAACCTTCTTAATTTTTACCATGTCAACATGTGTTTTTACTCTTTAAGGGATAATATTGAAACTATAAAATAAGAATGTAAAAAATGGATAATTGATGAAATTTTAATCCTTATAAAAGTTAGTTTGGAAAAAGTTTTGATTTTTATGAATTTTATATCATTAGATAAAATATTATTAATTTAAAAATACATTAATGTCAATTTTGACATTATTCATTAATTGACATTTTAAAAAGTATCATTGCAAGAAGATATATTATAAATAATTAACACATAAAAAACATGTCAAAGTAATCTTTAATATTAATGGATGATATTAATTATATGAAATTATATTTATTTTACTATTTTTAAAAATATTTTTTTGATATTATAATTAATTAAACAGTTACTACATAATCATTGTGCAAGAAATTAATTATGTTATTTGTTCCTTGAAAATTAAAAAATATATAATAATTATAAATATAAGTATTTTAGATTTTTAATTACTATTCATATTTTAATATATCTTATAAATAACCCTATATAAAAAAATATGTTATAATTATTAAAACATAACTATGACATATTTGACTTTTATTTAAAATAAAATACCGTAAATGAATTACAGTCATCCAAGTGACTCCAAGAGGTCAAAAATTCAGAATAAGGATGATTTTTTAAAAATTCACTCATCCACTATAATTTTGAAAATTTTTAGGGTAATTTTATAATATTTATAATGTTACTTTTCACTTAATTATCTAATTTAGCCTTTATTGTGGTTATTAATGTTTCAAAGATACTTTTCGTAGTGTGAAAAAAATAAAAGAACCTATTTACTAACATTGAATATTATGATTCCAAATATTTAATCCTTTTTGAAAAATTAATAACACAATAGTGGATAAATGTAATTTAAAATTAATCTCATTGATTGAATGAAAAATGGGTTTTTAAAATGAAAACATTAAAAATATTGAAAGGTTTATATATCCAAATTAATTGTGAAATTTATTAAAATGACCTAAATTTTATTAAATGGTATAAAAATTCTCTAATCATGCTTTAAAACTTATAAAAAATATAATTTATTACTGTAAATTTTTAGACGAAAATGTTGTTTTCAATTTAAATTTAGTATTTTCACTCTTCATAAAAACATGAAACCTATTAGAAAAATAAAAAAAATAAACCAAAGAAAATTTCGATATTTTTATTTCATGGATTTAGTTTATTATTTTAATATGATTTATAAAAGAGTCGAAAAAATATATTTAAAATGAGTTCTCTATCAAAAGCTGTCAAAACTACATTTTTAAAAAATACTCATTCTTCATATATCATGTATATAAAACAATAAGATTAATTTTAAATATTATCTAGAATATTATATTTATATATATATATATAATTAATATAATCCAAAAAGAGTGATTTTTTTATTTATTATTATAATCCACACTTTTCCACAGTTAAATAGTTTTTTAGAAAAGCATTCATTTTATTTTAAATAAGCATTTACATTCATTTTTAATTAATTGGTCAAATAATTATATACTTTTGTAATGCATAATTTCATAATTTAGTTAATCCATTTCATACCCATCATTCTAATGGCTATGTTATAATGGTAACATTTAAATAATAATATTTAGTGACTTTTTTAAGCTCGATGTGGAAAATAATGTACGCTATCGAACATAGTATTTCTTTTCCTAAATACATTATAAGTTACATTAACATGACTTTGAGAAGTTTTTCCCTCAAAATTTTTAATTCTTGCTTGGTAACTAAGGTTTTTATTTTCAAAATACCTTTATTAAAACCTCACATCGGAAAAAGAATTAATGACAATTCCACTTAAAAATCCAGAATGGTAAGTACAAAGGTCACATGAGATAACACATAAATGGGTTCCATGTAAAGACCTGGATTTTCCATGTAATTGTTTTTAATTATATGGAATTATTACAAGTTTTCTAAAATTGACGACGCAAGATTTCAAGGCCCGGAGTCCCCGAAATAAATTTCTGAACATTTTTTCGGTACATTCAGTAAATGTATGAGCTGTGTTTTCTAACTTTTAAACCATTGCTTGGATTCCAAATCTGAGGGAACTGTTGAATCCATATCACTGAGACTCGCTTAAGGGAGGATTTACTTTGACCACAGTATATCGGGAGGAAAAAGTATTGTTTTTCTACTTTTTAAAAAAATAAAATAAAATAATTTTTTTATTTTATTTCATATCCTCCAACAGTCAAGCAAAGGGGTGGGGCTAACAATGTTTCAAGCCAATAAATGGCTTGAACTTCCATCCCTAAGTAACAATTTCATTGGGGAATTAGAAATCTTTTTAATTTATGAGGCCCATTAAATTCCATCTTCGTTACCTACCATCCCACTCTCATATATATATCGAGCTTGGGGAGGGGTATCGGCACAGTTTCACCAAGAAATGAAGTGATGAAGGAGAACCGTGATGTCATACCCTTAGAGGAAGTAGCCGAACCTAGTAGGAGGTGACAGACGAAACTGAACCATGAACTGAAGGACAACATTTGAGTGGCGTCGTTGGGAACCAGTTGAATGAATGAAGAACACCAACCCACCTTCAAGCTGCAGACTCTCTCCAACGGGTTACAAGGTAGGGGGTTTATTCATTTTTTCATTTTAAATGATTTTAATCATCCCTATTCTTGAATAATATGATGAACACCGGTCAACCGACTAATGGTTTTACCAACAATTCATTCGTATTTGTGGTAGGTTATTGCGAGTTAACATTGTCGGGTTTATCTTGATTTAAATTCCAAGATTTTGTTAAACCCTTAATCCCATCAAGATTTTTATCTAACACGGAGAGTGTGGGTCTAACAAACACAGCTTGAACCCTCTACTACTTTTCTAATTCTTCACCTCCGTGAAACTCTGACGGCGTGATGATTCTGACCAGCTGTGTTGGGGATAGTGCATCGATGCACGCTACAAGAGGAGGCCATGAAAAAAAGGTGAAGCCATCATTGGAGGGGACGAAACATGCTAACCGTGAAGGTGGAGTGGTACACCATTATGTACCACTGATGAACAAAGGATTCCACAGCTCGTCAGCCGCGACGACTAGAGGAAGGGAGATGACACAACAGCTGGCCGCAGGCGATGGTGCGGCACGCCGTCACACGCCTTTGGAGAGGTCGGCCGACACGCCGACTATCCACAATGGAACTGATTGTGGTGGGGCACACCCCCAGCGGCGCGCCCACATGGTAGTAGGGACACTTCCTGTGTTGGTTGTGGCAGGAGCAGGGCCTTCTAGGAAGACCGGTGACCGACAGACGAGGCGCACGCCAACGGCGTGCCCGACGGCAAAGCCGCGGCCTGTCGGCCGTGCCACGGAGGACCCATGGGTTGACCCACTGAAATTTCTCCACAACACATCATCCCTACCTGGATGTGTCATGTACGGGTATCCTTGGTGGCCTATGAAACCAGGTGGGTGGCACCACCGGGTCGGCCTAGTGGACCAACCCGCCGCCCAGTGAGTCGACCCACGACACAGCGGCCAGACCCGCAGACCAGCCCAGTTAAGTCGGGCCCAGTGGTCTTTGTTGTCCTGGGTCGGGTCAGACCTGATTCTGGTTGGTTCCACCCATGTCGATTCAGGTTAGCCCATGTAAAACCGGGTTCGTTTGGTCTAACCGAGGCAGATCAGACCCGGACCCAGTAATGACCAGTAACACTAAACGGGCCCTAACTTTTAAACTGGACATTCCTTTGACAAAATTTCGGTGGATTTGGGATCCTTGGACTGAGGAATTCCTTTTTAAGTAATCCATGAGAGTGTTGGAGAAACATGTAGTAGGTCCCGAGTGCATTGCCCCCGAATCCAACTGGGCCCTTGATAGTGAAATTCCAATAATGCACATATCAGGCATCCAGTTGACGCGCCGTCTATTGCGTTGGAACCCCTATAACATGATGGTTCATCATGTTACTTATTAGTGAGACTTTTTATTGGATGAAATATGATATATGGATTGGGGAACCGTTCCCCCAATCGCACTATATATGGAAACCTACGACTGGCTGAGAATTAAGGACTGCTGACTATTTCGACTCGGAGTGACTCGACAAGCCCAGTGGGGAGCACCTCTGTGTGTCACGGTAGACCCACATTGGGGAGATCATATGTGTGATGCGGAAAACCAATGGTACTCGAAATGAGGGGTACCACATCAAGCCATGAGGGGGAGCACCTCTGTGTGATGCGGTAGACCCATAATGGGGAGCACCTCTAGGTGATGTGGTTGACCCACAGTACACGATAGGAGGATTACATCAATAGTCCAATGTTGGTTGGAAGCACCTCTTTGTGACACGATAGACCCACTGTACTTGTTAGAGAATAATTTCTCCAACGTCCAAGGTGTTATACTTTGTGACAAGGAACGTTATTTGTTACTAACCATAGATAATACAATGGCTGCCTATCAGCATTCATAGTGATCCTGTGGGGGTCAACATCGTAATTCTGATTATTTCTGTTGTATACCTATTTTGAGTCGTGTCAATTTCTTTGTGCATTGTGATTTAGATCATGATTTTTAGTGATCTGAGAGACCTTCAGAGGTATCGGGGTCCCTACTAGGTATTCTTACACACAGCCCTACATTAGCTATTCCCGCACCATGTCATGTCTTGTGAAGATGATGGGGAGCGGGGCTGAGGTTTGAGGGAGCCAAGACTAGGCGGTACGTGGGGGAGAACATAGAGTGCATAAGAGGTGATTTGTACCTACCCTCAGGTAGGATCCTCTAAGGATGACTTATTAGCTGTTTTTCCTTTTTCAGTTGTATTGTTCCTTTGAGTTGTATTTGTAATTTTGGGTTGTACTCATACTTTTGGTTGGGCTAGTATTCTATCCCCTTTTACTTTTAGCACAACTTTTTATACATCATTTTTCATCACAATTTCTTCATGTTGTGTTCTTGTACCATGTGTTATATAGGTTTAAAAGAAATTCCTTCCTGTTTTAGGGAATATGCCTCTGTTGATAGTCTCCAGCCCCTGGACTATGGAAGGTAGGCTTGGTGTAGTCACGGTATGGGCCCTGGGGGATGGGTTGTGACAAAGTGGTATCAGAGGAGTCAGTTCTACCAAAGAACTATGACTCTGATCATTTTGTATAGAAATAGTGTTAAGTGTTTTGAGTGTGATTATCAGTTTTGGGAGTCCAGTGTTGGTGTGGCAGCCAACATATCCATACACTAGAACCCAACATTATGAATTCCAACTTGGTGCATGAAAACACTAAATGTGTGTGTTTTGTAAATTTTTTTTATTCCTTGGTTTCATTGGACTATACTCACAAGGTAAAATTAATGATCATGGTGAACTAGTTCTTTATCAAGATGTCACCACGTAGTTATCCAGCTAGGATTCTAGATAGATTACACAATGATAGCCCCATAAACGATGGGGCCTTGATGTAGGGACCTCATACGGCATTAGCACCTTTAGGTGGTGTACTAGCAGCACCATTACTCGTTGGGAAGCTGATTCCACCAGACCACTAGCAGATGATGTATGCTAACTAATCACGTTGCACGAGTTCCAGTGGGAGAGGCCTCTGAGGTTCCGAGCTGATACGGATCCACAGGCGGCTGAGGACTGGCTGGAGGTTGTGGCCAGTGTTTTTTGCATTGTTGGGACACCAACTGCTTTTATGGTAATCCTAACAGCCAACCTTTTTTAAGAAACAACATGGTGATGGTGGAGCCTGATGCTCTCAATACATGATGAGGCATTCCTCATCTGGATGTACTTCGAGGGCCTTTTCAGGGCAAAGTTCATCCCAGTGACCTCACACTTTGTGTGTATATAGAATCTGCTTCACTTACAGTAGGGAAACATGACAGTGGCCCAGTACTCGGTGAGTTTCACTAATCTCTGCCGCTACTCCACCGATATGGTATTAGACCCTTTCTTCAGGGCCCGGACCATTAATTAGGGTCTCTGAAGGGAGATCAGAACATTGAAGGGATAGATCAGAAAACTAAATCAGGTTGGGGTGCTAGAGAAGGCGCTTTTGGTTGAGATCTTCCTAGAAAAGAAGGCACCGATAGTGAGACCCACCACCGGGTCACACGTGGTAGACTCATCTACCACTGGTAGTAGGTAGATGACACAGTGGTCTAAGAGAACCAGATCTTCTAGTGGATGTACTTGGGATGTAGGGTTGGAAGTGGAGAGATTGCGAGGCAGAAGAGGTCAGTCGATGGACAAGTAGTGCTACACGTGCGGCGGGCAGGGTCACAAGGATTTCGATTGCCCGACCAGCCATACAGATGACCAGTAGATGGTCGAGGGGCCACCGAGGCTGAGGTAAATGTTCAAGCGAGGAGTTCTACAGGAAGATGAAAGTCGTGGCAGAGGAGATGGACATGCAGTAGGCGGTGGATGGAGTTTCGTGGTTCTACTGCCAATACCACCAGGTGGTCCACCCCGACCATAGGGAGTAGGAAGACAGGGATGACCTCAGCTCCAGCAAGCTGAGGCCTACAAAAACGACACACTAGAGATGATTATTGGTAGGATCTATGTCAACTCTAGCTCAACTATAGTACTTATAAACCCAGGTTCTAGTCACTCTTTTATTTCCCCGACCCACGTTTGGAGCTCAGAGATTCTGGTGGAGTCGTTGGCTAGATCCTTACGGATAGAGACTCCCACGAGAGTGGATTTGATGATTACACACTAGTTCCAGTAGTATGATCTTAATCTAAGGGGTGAGAGCTTCAGCTGATATCACCTAGTTATAACATCAAGGCCTTATGACATCATCTTGGTTATGGACTAGTTATCTACATTTCATGCTATGATTGACTGTATTTGGCGCAAAGTGTGGTGTGTCCTCATGGATGGGACCATGTTTTTCTTCACATGTGAGAAGGAATTATTTGCAGCACAAAATGTACATACCCAGAGGAGGGTGCATCTGATTACACCTCAATTGGATAGCCTTACCCTCAGAGTAGTTAATGTTGAGAGTCTGATCTATCCTGTAGTGGTGGACCAGTATACTGTTGTCTTTCCTGATGATGTTCTGGGACTACCTCCATGCAGAGAGGTAGACTATTACATTGATCAATACCATAGGATTACAATGATATCTACACACACATATCAGATGGGTCCTATATAGCTTTTTGTGTTATGGGTCAAATTGGTGGACTTGCAGGGAAATGGGTACATTACACCCAGTGTTTCTCCATGGGTAGCCCCAATTTTTTCACTATGAAGGAAGATGGGAGTTTGTGACTATGTGTGGACTAATAGAACCTAAACCAGGTGACTATTAAGAACAAGTATACACATATAATAATTGATGATCTTTTCAATCAACTGATGGGTGGTCGATGGTTTTCGAAGATAGACCTTATATTTGGCTATCATCAGCTCTGGATACGAGATGAGGATATGCAGAAGATGGCCATCAGTTGTTCGTATGGACATTATGAGTTCTTGGTTATGACTTTCGGTGTGACCAATGACCCAACAGTGTTCATGGGACTCATGAACATGATCTTTCAGCCAGACCTCAATCTCTTTGTGGTGGTGTTCATCGATGACATCATGATTTACTCAGTGATGGATGAGAAGCATCAATATCATCTGAAGATAGTTCTGGATACACTCCGAAAGCAAAAAAATTATGTTAAGATCTTTAAGTGTCTGTTATGGATATGAGAGGTCCACTTTTTGGTACATGTTAACTTGGAAGATGGAGTTGTAGTGGATCTAGTGAAGATAGAGACTGTTCTTTCTTGGGAGCCACCCAGGAGTGTGACCGAGGTGTGAAGTTTCCTAGGGTTGGGTGGATACTACTGGAGAATCTTGCCTGACTTTTCTAGAGTTGAGGCACACTTTTCCACATTGATGAAGAAGGGGAATCCATTTTTATGGATATATAGATGCTAGTAGAGTTTCTAGGTGCTGAGGCAGAGACTGATGAGTGCCTCCATCTTCAGGCTACAAGAAGAGGGAGTTGGGTATGTATTCTACTGCGACGCATTTGGGTCTGGACTTGGGTTTTTCCTAATACAAGAGCGAGAAGTGATTTCTTATGGATCACGATAGATGAGACAACATGAGTAGGACTACACTACCCATGACCTGGAGTTAGTAGCAGTGGTATTTTCCTTGAAGATGTGGTGACATTACTTGATGGGAAAATGTTTTATATTCTACTCTGATAACAAGAGTCTTAGGTATATCTTCTCTTAGAAGGACTTGATACTAAGACACCAACGATGGATAGAGTTCCTCTAGGACAATGACATTGAGATACTCTATACTCCTGTGAAGGGTAATGTGGTAGAAGATGCATTCAGCAAATGGTCTTGTCTGTAGGTGTTGAGTGATGCGTGAGAGCAGCTATTCATGCTTCAGATATCCATCATGGAAAAAGACGGAGCATCTTACCTCCAATATATTACTCTCAATACCCCAATTCCTCAACAAATTTGGGAGGCACAGCTTGGGACGTTGACTGCGAAGCCCGACATGCTCAGATATCCTCATGATCGTCTCGTAAAATATTTTCTCAAGGTGGGGAGCATGTCGTCCTCTTCCAAGGACGCACCATGGTGATGATGATGCTTCAGGAGGATGTGTTGAGGGAGTTCCATACATCTCCTCTAGTAGCACATCCTAATGTGTTTAAGATGTATCAGGACCTACAAATTTAACACTCATGGCCTGGAATGAAGAAATCAGTGGAAGGGTTTTTTTCACAATGACTCACTTATCAGCAAGTGAAGGACAAGCATTATGTTCCAACATGCTTAGCTCAACCACTAGAGGCACCAAATTGGATGTGGGGTGGGATCTCCATAGAAATTATGGAAAGGCTTCCACTTACATCCATGGGACATGATTACATTGGGTTATCATTGACTAAATCACCATGTCAGCCCACTTTCTACCTATCCGAGAGCATGGATCGGTAGAGGGACTAGGATGCCTCTATGTTCAAATGATTGTCAGACTAAATGGGGTTCCATCAATGACTGTCTCTAACAGTGATGAAAATTTCACATCCCAGTTGTAGAAGGGATTATATGAGGTGTTCGGGACATAGGTATGTTTAAGCACTGCCTTTCATCCTCATACGGATGGTCAAACAGAGCAGACCATACAGACAATGGATGATACGCTACGTGCATGCATCCTAGATTTTGGCTGCAGTTGGGAGGATCAATTTCCCTTGGAGGAGTTATCCTACAGCAACAGTTATCTCTCCACCATCGGTATGGAACCTTTCGAGGCCTTTTATAGTCAACCCTTCAGATCACCTCTATGCTGGACAGACCCAGGGGAGTCAGCACTTATCGGTATAGAGTTGGTCTGAGCCACTAATGAGAAGTTGCAGACCATCTAGAAGCAGATTAAGAATGAACATAGTAGATAAAAGTCATATGTCGATAGGATATAGAGACCTATGGATTTATATTAGGGTGTCAACGTTTTCTTGTGAGTCTCTCATCGACGAGGACTATAGAGATTTGTCCAAGGTGGCAGGTTATCAATGAAGATTATTGGGCCTTTTCTGATACTTCAGAAGATAAGCGAGGTGACATACTGCTTGGTATGTTAACTAAAGTTAGAGAAGGTCCAGTATGTATTCCAAATATCCTAGCTGAGGAGATATGAGCAAGACCCATCTAACGTCACTGACCATGGTGAGATAGACTTAGAGGATGGGGAGATGTTTACAGATGTTCTAGTAGAGATTGAGGATTGACAGTTGCGAGTCCTTAATGGGCGGTAGATAACTCTACTGCACATTCACTGGAGGCACGAGAACCTCTAGGATAGCACATGGGAGCGGGAGGCTTAGATTTGGTCTTAGTACCCTCATTTGTTTTCTTAGTCTATGTTCTGTCTTATGGGGATAAAAAACCCTATAGTGGGGAGAATGTAATGACCCAGATTTTCCATGAATTTTTTTTAATTATATGGAATTATTACGAGTTGGAAAAAATTGATGGCGTGTGATTTTAATGTCTAGAGTTCCCAGAATGAATTTATGATCTTTTTTTCAAGTATGTTCAGTAAACGCATGAGTGGTGTTTATAATATTTGGAATCGTTGCTCAGCTCAAAAATATGAGGGCATAGTTGAATCTGCAGTGCCATGATTCACTTAAGGGAGTGTTTACTTTGAAAATAGTAGGTCCAGAGAAAAAGTTACATTTTGTGACTTTTTAAAAGAAATTAAATAGAATAATTTTATTATTTTATTTCATATAATCCAATGGAAAATCCAAGGGGTGGGGTCAGTGATGTGTCAAGCCAATAAATGGCATGACATGATAACCTTAAGTAATGACATCGTTGGAGAATTAGGAAACTTCTTAATAGATTAGCCATATTAAATTCCAATATCGTTACATACCCTCCCCCTCTACTATATATATGGATCTTTGGGAGGGGTATCCGCACAAATTTTCCAAGAAATGAAGGGCTAAAGGAGCACCGCGATGCCAGACCCTTAGAGGACAAAGCTAAACCTAGAGGGAGGTGATGAACGACACCAAACCATGAACCAAAGGATGATGTATGAGTGGCGTAATTGGGAACCAATTGTAGGAATGAAGAACACTAACCCTCCATCAAGTTGTGGATTCTCTCTAACTGGTTACGAGGTAGGGGGTTTAGTAATTTTTGAATTTTAAATGATTTTCCACTTCCCTATTATTGAATAATACAATGAATGTGGGTCAATCGACTAATAGGTTGACCCACGATTCATTCATTTTTGTGGGAGGTTATTGAGGGTTATCTTTGTGGGGTTTGTCTTGATTAAAATTGCAAGTGGTTGTTAAGCCCTTAACCTCACATGTTTTTGAGCTAATTGAGAGGGTGAGGGCTTAACGAACCTGGTCTGAACCATCCTCTACCTTGCTAGTTTTACACCTCTATGGAACACCGATGGCGCGGTGATACCGACCACGTGCATTGGGGATAGCAGGTCGACACACGCTGCTAAAGGAGCCACAACACAATGTCGTGGGGGTAATCGAAGCGGCTGACCGTGGAGGAGGATTGGCGCACTGTTGCTCGTAGACGATGAACAAAAGAGGCCACGACTCATTAGCTGCAACGACCAGATGAAGGAATCTGACACACCGTCCAACCATTGGTGCGCACCATCATGCACCGCTGGAGAGGTTGGTCGTCACGTCGGCCGGTAGAGACAGAACTAGAAGGCATGGGGTGCACCCCTGGTGGCACAACCATGCGACATTAGGGCTGCGGCATGTGTTGGTTATGGTGGGAGCATGGGATGTCGGATTGACCGGTGGCTGGAGGACGGGGCACGTGCTAGAGGTGCCCCCGACGCTAAAGCCACGGCCCGTCGACCATGGCAGGTAGGACCCACGGTGCCACGTGGAACTGCATTGGGTCAACTCCCATGGGTTTACCCACTGACATTGCTCCATGCCATATCATCCCTACCCAGATGCGGCGGTGACCTGCAGCACCAGGCAGGTGGCACAATCGGGTCGGCCCAGTAGACTGAACCGCCACCCAGCGGGATGACCTGCGACCCGGATGGGTCGGGCCGGGACCAGAAGGCTGGGTTGACATAGGTTTGTTCAGAACTATGTCGGGCTAGGTCAACCTAGTTTGATCCTAGTCGGACCATGCCGAACCGGTTCTGGATGGTCCAATCGAGGCTGACCGGACCCGGACCTAGTACTGACCAGTTACACAAAACGAGCCCAAAATTCTAAACCAGATGTCCGATTAATGAAATATATATGTAATTGGGATACATGGAGTGAGAAGGTCCTTTTGACTTACTCTATGAGAGTTTTGAAGAAACTTGGAGTACGGTTGGGTTGGATCGCACCTGAATCTAACCGGGTCCTCAACACTAAAATGCCAATAACACACAGACTGGAGGTCTGATTGACGGGCCATCTGTTGTGTTAGAACCCCTGTGAAATGACAGATCATCGGGTTACTTCATTGTGAGACTTCTTGCTGGTTGAAATACGACATATGATTTGGGGAGCAGTTGTCCCATGGGTGCTACGTACAGAACTCTGTGACTGGGTGATACTTGACGTCTGCTGACAGTTTTGATTCAAAGTGACTCGACAGGACCAGTGGGGCGTTTCTCTGTGTGACGCGGAAGAACCATTGTGGGGATCTCCTCTGTGTGACGAGGCAGACCCACAGTACTAAATAGGAGGAGTACCTCAACATGCCATGAGAGGGAGCGTCCCTCTATGACGCGGCAAACTCATGCTGGGGAGCACCTCTATGTGACACTGCAGACCCACGATACATGATAGGAGGAGTACCTCAACAGTCCAAAGATAGTGGAAAGCGCCTCTATGTGACATGGTAGTTTCATTATACTCGTCAGAGGAGGATTTATCTAACAGCCTAGGTGGTCAACGTTGTGACTAGGAATGATGCTTGTTACTACCCCTAGAGAATACCATGGATGGCTATCCATATTCAGCGCTATCCTATGTGGGTCAGCATCATAATTCAGATTCTATTTGTTGTATACCTGGTTTGAGCTATGTTCATTTCTTTGTGATTTGAGATTGGAATCATACTTTGTGGTTTTCTTTTTTGGATTTCTGAGAGACTTTCGGAGGTCTTGGGGTCCATATTGGGTATTCTTATACTCACCCCTTCACGGGCTATGACCCACACCTTGTTGTGTCTTGTGTAGATAAGAAGTAGTTGGGATGAGGTTTGAGTGAGTTAGGACTAGGGGGTACGTGGAGGAGACGGGTGGACGTGGAGTGATGAAGAGGCGATCTGTACCTACCCTTCTTGTAGGATCCCCAGAGGATGACCTAGTAACTATTTTCTATTTTCATTTGTATTGTTCCTTTAATTTGTACTTTTAATTTTTGTTTGTACATGTACTTAAGGTTGGTCTTGTTTTCCAGCACCTTTTACTTTCAGCACTCATTTTTTTATACCAGTTTTCATCACAGTTGCTTCTTGTTGTGTTCTCGGACTGGGCGATGAATTGGTTTAAAGGAAATGCCTTGCCGTTTTTGGGAATAGGCCTCTAGTTCTAGTTACCAGCCCCTGGCCTATTGAATGTGGGCTTGGGGTGGTCATGGTACGGGGCTCGAGGGATGGGTCGTGACATTCGAGTTATGAAAAAATGGATTTGTAAGAGGAAACAAATCAAGTTCTTATGGAGAGTGATACATAACTTGGTTATGAGAATGTTAACAATCAAAAAACCATTAATAGATGATTGGTTAAAAAGGCCATTAAATTCACAAAAAAAAAGTAAAAGGATAATTTTTTTGTTTTAATATTCTTTTCCTAGAGTTGAGAAATTATTTTACTCCCTAGATAAAGAACATAAGGAAATATACTAAATTGACTAGTATAGTTTCATCCCTCAATGTTTTTCCACAAAAAAACTCATCCTTCCCTCTAAATGATGAGTATTTAAGATGAATTTCTAATTCCTAAAGAACTTTAATAAACTTCCATAGAATCAAAAAACCCAAAAAATATTAACTATATGTTTATCTTATAGTGAAAAATCAACCAATACCAAAATGTTTTGAATAAGACAAGATAATTAACTAAAAAAAATTAACACGTATCTTATAAAAAAATATAATCTCCAAAATTCAATAGTAATTCCCAATGTTCAACATAGACCACTGAAAAAATAACTATTTCCAAATTTTCTCAAAATCTAATAGTATTATGTATACCTTTATATTATAGGATTCTCGAAATAGTGAACATCTTCTGGAATAACATTAATCAATTAATCACCCAATAATTTCAAATATCATGGTTATCTATAAAACATATATTACTAATAATATAATAATCCCTTATACATTATATGGTTTAAATAAGATAATAAATACACTAACAAGGACATCACGTAGTCCAGTGGAAGATGATGCCCCCTTATCACCCTTCGGTTTTCGGTTTAATTATTACTACATTATCGGGTGTAATGTGTTGTCACCCCTTATATGGTTTGTCCTTTTTGTAAAACTATATTTATACAATCCTCATAATATTATATAAATAAGATAAGAATCATAAAAATAACCTTAATATGTTTTAACCTCAATTTTTATCTCATACCTTTCATTTTTCATCCTAAAATGTAATAACCCATAATTATTCAAACATGAGTTCCTTACATAATACAATTAGTCTTCTTATAATTTCATAATTGAAATCATAAAAAGGGTTTCTAAGACACTGAACATATGATCAGCCTATAAATTATAAACCTATTATTAAAACTGTAACTCTAATGAAATCATCCTAATCTCCGAACTTATCTAAACCCTACTCGGATACCAAATATAAGGACTCATCCATAAACATCACATATTCTGGTTATTTTTAAAACTATAAATTAAATTATTTTCCAAAATATCATTCAAGTGTATAGTTGTAGAGAAAATGTAAAAATAATTACATAGTAAACCCATTTATTATAAGTGGGCACTTATACTTAGTTTCTAATTTTTTCATCATGGAAAACTTTTAAAAATAAATCATGGCTTCTCTTTACAAAAAATCATCACAATTTTCCACTTGATCTCATCCTAGTACCAAATCATCCTTAAAACATATGATAAACATAATAAAACAAAATATGGGAAGAAAATATTATTAATTTTCATAAAATAAAATAAACCATTAGTCACGTGAAAACCCAAAACAACATTTCCATAAAAACATAACATTTTACCACTAAAAGAAATAATAATAATATCAGAAAGGTCATTATTTTATAATTTTAAAATAAAATGATATCTATGAAAAATCATAAGAAATAATTTAATATATAATTAAGTATTATGAGACATAATTCAATTAAAATTGAATAACCATGCGGTCAACTTCAATTTATGTCACTCTTATTAAAGGAATAACTATATGGTTGATCTCCTTACCCAATGAATTGGGGGGATATCACAAACCCAACCATTTTTGGTTTATCATGGAATTATATATCATTTCTTTATCATGTAACCACCCATCTAATGTACAAGTACAATTATATAATAAAAACACATCAAATATAGAAATTTACAACATGTCACAAATAATTTCTATTTCACTCATAAGAAAAAATTCATATTATTGAAAAAATCAATCCATTGTAGAAACCCATTGTTAAAGAAAATACCCCAAAAAAGTAAAAAAAATGTGTTTATTTCTCTCTTAAATACTTGATGGATTGTAGAGGAATCCCAATAACAAATAATTGTCATGAATATGGAGAAGTTTGTTTCTATGTATACGTTAAAAAGAACATTCATTTTATCTTTTATAAAGAAAGAATAATGTTCCATACAGAAAATATAAAACTATTAATTTCATAAAGCCTTTTTATGAAATTAATAATTTGATAAAAAATTACCCTTATAATTCTTTCATTAAATAAACTTATAAATTAATATCAATAATACTAACATGGAAGAAAATATCTTGAAATTAAATATTTAAACATTTAAACAAATATTTTTAAATCAATGTATTCCATACCACATTGAAACATTTGAATCCTAAGCCCCAAGAAGGAAAAACATTTAGGGCAACATTAAATAAATATATAATAAATAAATAAATAAATGATTTTATATTTCAAAGGATTTTTTAATACACCTCATAAAATATGGTGGGTTTATAAGATCAAAATATGATTTAATGAAAAGAGATTAAGATGATGTCCCTTTCCTTGAGTCTGACACATCACGTACAATATTTATATTCAGTAATAATAAACATAGGATAATTATTAAATTTATTTATAACTATTTTATAGTTTATTGTTCCTTTTATATCACTTATTACCATTTTATAACAATTATATAATTATTTAAGTTCGCATCGAATGTTATGATGGTATTCGACACAAGAGTCCAAAATGAATTTGGTAAGATATCTATAGCGTAAATCAGTATTTATTACATCATATATAGAATAATAATAATGAAATAATAATCACTTTTATATTAATTGTACTTTTAAATTCATTCAATAAATATTTATATGAAAAAGGAAATGCGTTACAATCTTGGAGAAGGTAAGTCATACGTACCCAAGAGTAACATTTCCATTTCTTAATGATCATTATGGAAAGAAGGTAAGTATTATTTTATCATAATAGAATGATAATAATATCATTAATATCATATTAATAATTTAAATAAACTTATATATATCATCTATTTGATGTTGTGATGAAAAAAATCACATCACTTTGTGGAGGTGATAATCCACACGTACACACGAAGAACATTATCATATTTCTGTGTTATGAAATTTAAGAAAATAAATTATAAATTACATTTTTATAAAAATATATATATTATTATTACAATCTATAATATTTAATTCAATCATTATAACTATTATTGTGATGTATTGGTGGAAAATGAATTATATATGTTTGTGAGGCAGAAATTCACTATACACAAAAACAATAATTATTTTCCCATTTGATGGAAGTGGAGATGGATTTTGGAGATGATATATACATAATAAAATATAACTATATTGATAATTTTGTATTTATTATTTTATCAGGGTTTACAATGTTTTGAAGTTTGTGGATGAATAAAAAAAGAAACACCAAATTAAAACCAATGTATTTTCTTTAGACATTCTCCTTTTCTTAACACCTTAAAACTACTAAGGGTGTATTATGTCTAATATAAGAGATTTAAAATGTTATTATGGATTATATAAATGGATTTGGGTTGATCCTATAAAATCCAAATATTATTTTACGTGTGGAATTAATAGAAGAAGAGGTTCCCTTTTATAAGAGAGGGGAGGGGAAGTTTTGGAATTCCATAAAAATATTAAATTAATATAAATTAATTTTCATAAAAATGGTTATAAAATGATTAATTTCATATATATGATTAATTTTGGAAAAAATGAATTCATTCAATAAAAATCTGACTAGTTTGAACTAATTTTTAATCCTTATTTTGTGGATTGTTCCCTTATTTAACCTTTTTATTTCTTATAATGAAAACATGTGTTATTTCTTCGTAAGGGTTAATATTTTTACAATAAAATGTAGAAGGAAAAAAATATATCATTAATGAAATTTGTAAAAAAAATTAAAATTATTTTACTAAATTTTATATTTTTATAAATTTTATATTTTTATAAAATTTATATAATTTAGCTAAATATTATTTATTTCAAATTACCAGTAATGTCAAATTTGAAACCATCCATTAATTGACTTCTTATAGAATATCATAAAAACATGATATATTAAAACCAAATCTTTTAAAACATTAAAAACATGTCAATTTTGTATTTAAAATTATTGGATGAAATTAATTATATCAAATTATATTTATTTTAATATTTTTAAAAATATTTAATTATTATTTCAATTAATTAGACAATTATTGAATCATCGTTATGTAAGCCTTTAATTTAATTATTTATTCCCTTGAAATAAAAAAATAAATTATCATGATGAATATAATTCTTTTAGATTTAAAATTACTATTTATTGACAATGACTTATTCTAAAAACCCCTATATTAAAATTTTTATTATTTTTAAAACATAAGTATGAAATATCTAACTTTTATTTAAGATAAAATAATCTAAATGGGTTAAATTCATCCATTTAGATCCAAGAGGTCATGATATGTTACCAATGATTATTTGGGTTGAAATTTACTCAAATTATAAAATTGTGAAGTGTTAGCATAATTTTATAAGGTGTATAGTATTATTTATTACTTTTCTTACATAATTTACACTTAACCATGATAATAAAAGACACCAATGTAACTAATCATATTGTCCAAAAATAAAATGGGTATTTTTACCAAATTTAAACCTTATGATTCCAATTATGGAATCGATTTTTTAAAAATTGAAAACACATAATTAGATAAAATAAATTTTAAATTAATATCATTAATGGAATGACAAAACAAGTTTTTTAATGTGAAGACGCTAAAAATTTTGAAGTGAATTAATATCCATATTCAATGTGAAATTCATTATAATGACATAAATTGAACTAAATGATAAAAAATAGGTAATTATACTTTAAAACCAATCAAAAATATAATTTCGCAATGTAAAATATTTTTATGAAAAATTTGTTTTCAAATAAAATTTAATATTTTTCACAGTTCATCAAAACATAAGACATATCAGAAAAATAAAAAAAAGTAAACAAAAGTAATTTTTTATTTTTTTTATTTCAAATAAAAGATTATTTTTTCAAATATATTTTATAAAATTGTTGAATAATATATTTAAAAAAATTGGCATCAAAAGGAAGATAAAATGCCTTAACCAAATACTTATTTTATGCATAAAATTGGATTTTTTTTTATTTTAGGTACATAAATCATATAAGATAAATTTTAACAATTATATTGAATATAATATATATATATATATATATATTATTAATTTAATAATACAATGGTGACTTGTTTATTTATTAGTATAAAACACACTTGTGCACATTTAAATAGTTTTCCAGAAAAACATTTCCTTGTATTTTTAAAAAGGGTTTTACATTAATTTATAATTAATTGGTAAAATAATTATATATACATGTGTAAACCATATTTTTTTAATTTAGTTAATATTTTTTCATACCCATCATTATAATGGATCATTTTAAATTTAAACATTTAAATAGTAATATTTGGTTGTTCATTTATGCTTGTTGTGGCGTATCATGTTTGTTATCAAATAAGGTATTTATTATTTAAAAACCTTTATTGTTATAATAAATAGTTTATATATTATATATTAAGTATTATTATGGTTCTGGAATATGTTAATAACATTCTTAAGACCAATATACATGAGGTTAAATGACATTCACCCAAAAGGAAATGCACGGTAAGTGATTTCGTCTCAATTTATATTCCATTGAGACATTGTTACAGATAAGATCCAATTAAAAATAATGAGGTTTATGTACTTACACATTTTCATTTAATACATTGATTCCCTTATAATTCATGGTATTTGAAGTTTCAATTTGAATTGTGTCACTCAACGAGTTTATCTTGAAAATTAACAAGTGGTAAAAGTTATATTTGTAATATTACTTTATTTTGTGATTGTTAAATTTATTTTGAAATAATAAATTTATTACAATAATTTTTCATTGCAAATTACATTAAATATCAAGATTCTTGGGTTATGGATGTTATTATTTTCTAAACCCAAACCATTTTTACATGTGATGTTTACATCAAACTTTATTTGATTATCTCTATAAATATAGACAAATATGTATTCTTTATTAGATATAGATATTTGATAAAAAAAATGTTTTGTTAATAGATTACTCATTCTAAGAAATTATTTGGAATACTAGTGATGGGTGGGGACCAGAAATTATATATCCCTTCGAAGCATTGATAGGTTCACATGATACAAATTATTTGGCAATATTAAATGAGTTCCTAAACAGAGTTTTAAACCATATTATTAAAGGTCTTGATGGTATCGGTTTTCATGTGCCTTAGACAAGATGTAAAATAATTAATAATTTCATTCATGGATATTTTAGTTATTATTTTTATTTTCAATGATATTTTGATGTGATAAAATATATTGATGCATTTCTTTCAGATTTTATTGATTAAATTGAATTTAGTTTACTTATTTACGTTTCCATATCGATTATGCCACATCAATTTATTTAAAATTCATGTTTTATCAGCTATTTACCTTTTCATGTTGATTTATTTTTATTGATTCATTGTTTTTTTGGATTTATATACCCATAATATGCATTTGAGCACACCCTTATTATGGCTCATTTCCCAATGTTTTGGATAGAAATCAGGTGTATGAGTTTCAAAGATGATAATATTTTACATAGGTTATTATTTATTTTATTGTTCCAATGTATTATGGGTATTATGTATGTAAAATATTTTTCAAAAACCATTAAACTATTCGGTCCTTTGAGATTTGATTCCTTATAATCATGCCTACATAATATAGTAATGCACAGTCTCTAAGATTCTAGGGTCATGGTGTGGAAATTCCTCACCATGTCTAAGGGTACGAGGATGTTCCCTTGCACTCTGTATAAGTATCCCCGTATATAAGTAATAGTAGAACTAAAATTTTAATTTTTGGAAAATGGTGTTCGTATGAGGGTGGAATTTCCTAAGGGTATTTTTTAAAGGTTTATTTTAGGTTTACAAAATTTTTGTAATGGTCATTCATGTTTTCCCAAACTTGTGTAATGGTGGCCGACTGTGTATGGGTAAGAGCTAGTAACCCTTATATTGTACTTACCCCATACACAAGTGTAGTGATGAATTTTAAATGATTATGTCTGTGTAAATTGTATTTACCCTTATGTTACCCATTCTATGAAATTATGTTATGTTAATACAAGTTACACATACACAGCATGTATCTTCTATGTATGGGTAATGATTATTGCCTAATTTTTATGTTTTTCTTCTTCAATTATATTATAAACCCTCATAGAACCTATTTTAATGTTTTTATAATCTTAAATAAATATTGATTAATTCTATTGACTCATTTAATAATATATAACACCTTTTTGGATGAATTTGTCTGATCAAAAATTATATTTTTCTCAAAAAATGAATTGGAAAATTATATGTGTGTTTCAACACTATATATTCCAAAACACATTGATGGTATTATTTTAAAAAAACATGATCCTACTTTCTTAAATTTCATTAAAATTCTCTAATTTTTAGATGATCAAATACCTTTTATATAGTCATGTGAGTCTTCTATATCGAGGTTGAGCCACCTTTGGTCATGAATTTTAAATCTTGGAAGGTCGAGTATCCCTCCACCTCTCCTTCTCTAAAATACATTGTGTGGAGTGTTGGTGAAATACCATAATCAGTTAGTGGATTTTATTTTTATCTTTATTTTCTATGCATGACTATTATTTGAATGATTTTTAATCATATTGGGTTGATTGTAAGTATTGGATTAATAGAGAAAATTATTTGTATATAAGATATTTTATTGGGGAGGGGAGATATCACATCTTCTTTAATTATTTAATGATTTTATTCTTGTATATTACATGTTTCATGTTGTTTATTATGATTTTTATTTATTCTATAAATATATTTTTGTTTTGTAAAATATAATTTTGGAATAAACTCACTTAAAATTATAAAGTCCATTAAAGATAATAATTAAACTATTTATGTGTAAATGAGAAGTCAATGTGCTTTACCCTAGATTGTAAAGTTGGTGTATGTGATGGTATGTATAATGGATGAAATTATGGGTGTGTTGTTTAGTGATTTTAATGTAATTTTTGTGATAATGTGCTAATAATGGGGGATTATGAGATTGATATGATATTTTTTGGGGCTAGCAATAAATACTGGAAAATTGGGAATTAATGATTAATTTGAGTACGAAAATATCACTAATGACTGTTAAAATAGTTTTTATTTTATTTTATTGATTGATAAAAATATAATCCATTTTTTTATTAGTTTAAATGAATTGAAAGATAAACAAATGAGTTCAATGAGATGGAATTGATCGGTAAATTGGAATTAGTAAAAATAAAAATATTTCAAAAATGGTAGATATTTTAAATGAATGCTGTTTTATGTGGATTATATATAGAAGTTTTTTTTGACATGTGGATGTTGTTATGAGTATATATTTATAATGTGTTATGGGGGTATGGGGGTATTTTTTGCAGGAGGAGTATGGGTTTTTTGGTGTTGTGTTTATGTTGTTTGAGTTGTATGATTGAAATGAAATGAATTAACAATGTTGATATTGAAATGGATTATCCAATAATGGGTAAATTAACTCTGAAATTAAAATGTTAAGTGGTGTTAAAGTGGTTTTTGTTTAATATGAAATGAATTTTCTGGATTAAAGAATTTTTTTGGTAATGGGAAAATCTATAAATTGGATTAACATGAAAATGAATTAGAAATTTTCCTTGTTCGTTATGTATTCCTTGGGTGGAATTATTCATTTAGTAGTGGTAGTGAAATTAGTTGAATTTTTTGACCCTTTTTGAAATTATTTGAGTGGGACGGTATTATTCTTGAAATACTCTAGGTTGGGATTATGTTTGTGACTATTATATATTGTATTTTAATTAAGATTTCTATACACATCCCACTTGTGTTGAAAATTATGTGCCAATACCTAAATTTCTTGGAGGTATTTTTCCTAATACACTGTTAGTGAGGAAGGATGATTGGTTACACCATATTTCTTATTCCCCTATCCTGGTGAATTTGATATAGACAAGTAGAGGTATTGATAACAAGATGTAAAAAAAGGACACTACTTGTGTTATTAAAAAGATTTATTAGGTCTTTCATGGTGGGTTAACTCATGGATGGATGAAGGAATGATGTTGATGTTTTAAATTTTCATGATACCCTGCTATTAAAGTTATGTATATTTTAGAGAACAAATGTTATAGACCAAGTTTTTTCAACCAAGACATGATGTGATGTCCTGAGTGTCGCCGGGTGAGATGTTATGTTATGGAATAGATCTCTTCATATGATATGTGAAATGATGTACCAGGTTCCTTTGGGTAGGTTAACTATACTTAAGATATGAGATTTGTAAGACATACAATGTTGGGGTATGAGAGAGACACACTAGTGTGAAATTTGTGTAGGGAAATTTTTTTATTAATATGCTTCATATTTTGTTACAATACATAGATGTGATATTTGGTGAGTGATCCTTGGTTAGTGTAGTATGTAGTATCCCTAATAGGTTCTTATTGATTCTAATATTTCATCACTAGAGAATTAATATGATTTTCTCATATTTTCATGCAAGTACTTGGGTATCATCATACTACTTTTATATGCATGATCATCCTATATAAAATAATTTTTTTTGGTTTATAAGAGGGAAACCATTTGGAGGAGTGTGTCATGAAATTATTAGATAATATGATGAGGTAAATATTATTTTATTGAATTATATGTTATTTTATTTTTTGAATATAATTTGGGTTATAAAGATAACCATGGATAAGGAAAATTATTTTTATGAAATTTTTAATACTGTTATCTTGTAATAATTACTATTTTCTCAACATATATGATTATGGTATATATAAAATTATTGATTGGCATGTGATTTTATATCAATTTAATTAATTTTATTTTTGGAAAACATATAAGATTGTATTTGGAGTATAGGATTAAATTATTTCTTAGTTTATAATACAGTAAAAATGGTCTTGATAATTTTTGGTTTATGAATTATAATGGATTATCTGAAGAATAATTAGTTAAAAAAACATAACATAGGTTAATAATGTTACAATATTTTTTACATTGAACGTTTGTAATGTCGAAATATGATGGGAATAAATTTTCATTAGATGGTTAATTATGATTTTATATGGTATCATATTTACTAAACATATTTTTTATTAATTTATCTATAGAAACATAAATAACCAAGTAAACATGGAATGGAATGTTATAAATACCTTTTGGGTTTTTAATTTTAATTACTACTACTAGATGGAAAAAATATATTGTCTTTGGATTAATTTAACATGATATAATTACGGTATTTGATAAATCAATTCATGATTTAATTATATTTCTTTTTAAATATAATATCATTTTCTTAGATTGGATGAATAAAATCCCATAATATTTTATTATCCCTACCAGATTATTTCATTACAATTATTATTAAAATATTATTTATATTGATACTATACATTTTTATAACATTCAACTCACATGGAAACAACTTAACAACATACCAAAATATCCTCAATTTAAACATTATTTTAATGGGTCATTAATATAATATAATATTATTTAAAATTTACAACAATCACACGTTACACAATTTTGGAAAAACAATGAGTGTCATTATGAAGTTCATACAGTTTTATAAGAACAAAATAGTTTTATATTTATATATAACGTTTTCGTAGAGGGATATCAATGACTAGTATATATTTGTATTATTTTAAAAAATTGAATAATTTCTACACTATTTTCTAACAAACCATGTTTTGAAACACTCCACAAGTTTCATGTCTAAAGGTTTTATGGAAAACAAATTCGAAACAAAATTTCAAAATATTATGATCAAATAAAACAAGTATATATTACTACCTAACATTACTCACATTAATTTCAATACTGTTTTCATTTTTTATGTGCGATCATAATATTTTTGATAATTTAGAAAACTCATGATACATTGCATTTACTCAAAGACTAATTCTGGTCCACCTATAAGAATCAAGAATTGACAGAAAAATTTGACTATAAGATAATATTAATAATATAATTTTTTTCTAACTAGTGGCCAAAAATTTGAAGATGTTATATTTATAAGGATGATATAATGTGGAAATGATTTATATTTAATAATTAATCATTTTATAGATTTTTTATCTTACGAAACTATAATTATTTAATAAAATTCTATTTTAATGTATATATTTATTTATTTAATAAATAATTAATAAAATGTGTGAGATATATATTGTTTAAATCATATATAAATTATTTCTCGAATATAACTTTTTTATGAATTTCAAAACAATTTATAATCATATAGAACATGTTTTACATGATAAGATATAAAATTAAAATTATTAATTTTATTATAAATATGGAAATATTTGACAATATTTTTATATCCAATGAATAATCCATGATTTTATCATAAAAGTGTTATCTTGACAATTAAAATATTAATATCATCTTGGAAAATATTAGAATTTAGATAAATAATAAATGATAAGAATTTATTCTAGAAAATGTAGAGAAGACAAAGTAAAACTAAAACAGTTTCTAAATATTAATAAAAAATATTCGGTTGGGGAGATTTACATGGTCAATGGATAAGAATAAAATTTAAATATAATATAATATAATATAAAATCAAAATAAATTAAAAAAACTATAATTCTTATCTTATGATAATATGAGGTATTTAAAAACCTATCTATTTATGATGGACATTCCTTTTTAGAAAATTTACAGTCTTATAATTTTAAAAAAATTATTTAAAAAGATTCCCCTAATATTTTTCTAAAAAAAAGGCATTCACTCCAGCTTTTAAAAACATATAGAGGTTTATTTTCTATGCATATTATACCTATATTATTTATTCTAGATTAATTATACACACCCATCATAATTAAATCACAAGAAGACAATGATAAAATTTTATTACAAATGAGATACTAAAGGGATGATTTAATAATACAATATCAATATCATATTTTACTTTGTTTATCTTAATATTACCCATCTAAATCATGTTTACTTGAGTTTTAAATTTTATAATAAATTATTAGGATCAATATAATTATGTAATATGATTATAATAATTACATATATTTGGTTGTATAATCAATCCCTATCTATTGTACATTCATGTTTGGGTCAGTTAAACATCTTAGTGGAATGATACTAATATATTTTATTAATAATTTTTATTAGGATTAAAAATACATGAATACCATTTATTTATTATATATTAATTTTATAATTATATCTAATTTATAGATTCAATGTTAATTAGAATCATTTTAAATAATCTTGTAGGGAATATTTTATAAAATTTTAAATATCAACAAGTCTATTAAACTATTTTTCATTTACAATAAATTCAATTATATAAACATATACTACTAGATATTATAGAACTATTGGATAAGGTTCATCGACCGTTAACATTAATCTAAAGAAAATTTTGAATTATGGACTAATGAACATCAAAATTATTGACGAAAAAAAATAATCTAATAAATAATACGTGATAATAAATGCATTAAATGTGAATATTTATAGTGAAACAATTTTTATATATAAATATTTTATATAATTTCGTTAATTAAAACATTTACATGATGTAAAATGGGAGTTGGGAATGAAGGTATGGTTCATTTAATAAAATGATGTAATTTTATGTTTTAATCTATTTTTTTAACAATATATATAATATTTTTTTATTTTCCTTCTCAATAATTTCTATTATTGTTCTCTATTTTGATTTTATTTTCCTTTGATATATAAATTTTTTTAACCCATTCATTTAAATTAATATTTTTATTGATTAAATAAAAATTCCTCCACGTGTCGGTTGAAATGTGTCTTATTATTCGTTTCTTATTAATATATAATTCTTAATTGTGTTTTATTCATGTTATAGTTATTATACAATAGATATAAATATTTTTGGGCCAAGATAATATTCCATGATACATTGGTTAATGATTGATTCTTCCAAGGATATATATTGGAAGAAATCAAATAGGTTATTCAACTATATGGTGGTTGTAAGCTTAATTTCTATGGTTGATAATGAATATGATGTCCTAATAAACCTTCATGGATCCTCTAGTAGTTTTAATGGAATTCATGTAATTTCAAGTGATACGAATTTAATTTCATATTTCAAGGTAATTTTATTATGATTTAAAAGTTAATGGTTTTTATTTTACAGGAAATATTTTTTTACATGTTCTAGGTTTTTCCAAGAAAACTATATGATTGATTTATTACCTTTATTCTTACTTAAGAGTTTTCTTTCTATAATATTTTGTGAAAATATGTCAATTTAATATGTGAAGATTATTTATACAGTATCAATTATTATTATTTAATGGATATAAATTTTCATGAATTTTGAAGTATTTCAAAGGTCTAACAGGTTTTCTTTTTCTTTCACACCACTTATAGATCATTACAAATATCATCCAATATCTTAAAAAAAAATTAACAGGATTAAGTATGAGTAGGAATAATTATCATGATAAATTTTTAATTAAAAATATTGATAATTTAATGAAGCTACTATATCATTTAAATTTTTTGGTTCAATGGAGAAAATCCCAAATTGTGAAAAAATTATGGGTATTTTATAAAACATATTTCCCAAATTATCTAAAATAATAAAACTAAACGGTTTTGGTATGGATGTGATGAATGATTTTATATTAATAATGTAATTATGAGGTTATTAGATATGTTTATCTATATAAATTTATAAAAATTGATAGGTATTGTTATTATTTTTGTATGTTAGTTGAAGTTAACATTAATTTTATTCAAATCGATAGTGTAATTTTATTTATACAAGATGAAGATGTTAGTTTAAAAATAAATTATGTAAAAAATATTTATTTTTTTATCTTAGAATAAATTAAATGTTCATTTGTCAATAGGTTATCATAAATATGTTATGTTTTCTTATTATTCAATTAGTTGTAATTTTTTAATTATTTTTAGTCGAATAAATGTGCTACCAAAATCAGATAAGTTATACATCAAAATGTCAATGGGTGGAATTGGTAGGGGATTAGGGTTTAATATGTTTAACCTATATAGGATTTTTTTATAGAAAAAATTAACACTAATGAATTTAATTTATATAATTAAAATTGTAGTGTTCAAAGTTATTAATTTATATGATTAAGTTTAATTTCGGATGATCGTCATTGGGAATTATTTTTTCATTAGATGATAAAAATATTAGTCTATTTTCAAATAATATTGAGGCAGAATATCCTAAAAATTAAGATATGAAAATTGATAAACATAATAATTTTTGGAATATCTACTCAAGGTCCCAAGTTTTAGTCTGGATGATTTGCTACATAAAATAATTATAAATCAACTCAAGATGTTATGGGATCAAAGTTAGAAAGTGATGAAGGGATGGAATAAAAAATGAAATGATATAAAACATTATTTAGATTGGATTATATAGTATTTGGGGATGATTAATTTAATAGGAATTCACCTTAGGTGATATTAATATTCACCTATCACTATATAATGATTGATTTCTGAAATGTAAGAAAAAATTACTGGTTGAGAATGGTTTTGTCTCTACTCAACATTGGAAGCTAAGAAATGGGATGTATTATTTGTCAATTTTGGGGTCTATGTATTTTATATCGATTGATATATATAATATATCTCAATATAAATATATTTTGGAAAGGTATATATCTTTTAAATATTTTCAAATTTACTGTTATAAAATTTATTTTGAATATGGACTAGACAAATAATTTCTTTTTTGGATCAATAATTCTTGTTCATGTTTTGTTTAAAAAATATATTGTTTTTCATAATTATTTTCAAGGGGAATTTTTTTACAATTTTTCTCGATACTATTAATGAGGTCATGGAATGGAAAATTCATGAGGTGTTATAATTTTTAAACTTAATATTTTGATGGAGGATTTTTTTATTATGGTATTTACGATATTTTTTACACCACATTTTTATTTTTTATTTTACACTTATAGAGTTGTAAGAATTTTTCCATTCAATTTATCTCCATTTTCTATTCTTTATCCATTTCTAATAAATATAACATGATCCCTTCCTTACCTAGTTAATTATGTTTTCATTTCACAACATAAGTAGTTATATGACATTAAAGTAATTGATTAATAAAATTAAATATTATTAAACATATGAATAATTCATTAAATATAAAAAAATT
Organism: Viscum album; assembly: GCA_963277665.1. Lineage (NCBI taxonomy): Eukaryota > Viridiplantae > Streptophyta > Magnoliopsida > Santalales > Viscaceae > Viscum > Viscum album. The sequence goes on from OY728133.1 coordinate 999,386,741, forward strand.
ATTTTCAGTATCGATAAAAATTTCATATGAATATTAAGAAAAAATTTCTAATATCAATCTCACACTACCCCTTTCCACATCCATCAAATACACTTCATGATTATAAATGTGAGGATATATTCTCCTAATAAAATTGTGTTAAAGCTAATTCCAATGCTAAATAGAGAATGAGGATTCCATAATTTAAAGATTTAAACTAATTTTCAATACGAAATATTTGTATTATACATAATTCCAATTAATACATTTAAACCAATAAAGAAAAAAATCATTACATTAAATGTGTTAAATACTAGATTTTACAATAACTAGATTGCTGAAACAACCAATTGAAACAATGAATTGAATAAAATCCTAGAAATATAATATAATAAATTTTTTTACTAGAATCATAATAATTGAAATTAATAATATAATTGTGTACCCCTATCATATAGTAGTCAAGTACATAACATTCCAAATAAATTGATTGAACCCATTTCAACCATAATTCATGGATTACTTATGAGGGGGGAGATAATGCCTAATGTACTTAATTGATACAAAAATGGTGATAATGAAATGGAAGAAAAAATTTATGGGAAAAAGGAATTATTATTTTATTTTAAATTTTTAATTTTAATTATTTTTAAAATTCAATTAGTATATTTTCAAGGAAACTAATTTCAGGGCACCAGTGACCTGGTGCTACTAACAGAACCACTTTAGAAATAGTAGCCCCATCATGTACTTAGTACATGTCTACTGAGTACCCAGGATTATTCCAATTCATATAAAAATATCTATTTCATCTCCCTTTCTTTTGTTATCCATACTACTTCCTCAAAAATTATGTGACATAATATTATCTCTTAATTAAAATAATGTTAATCAAATTTATTAGCTTCTAAGACAAAGACCCATATAAAATATACACCATTAGGCTTCAATTTCTGAATAATTTTTATTATGCCTATTTAAAAAACAGTACTGACTATTTAGAATTAATTTTAATATCTATTTCCTATATTTCATCTTATAATTTTATATATTGAAATTAAATTCCATCCAAGGGAATGAATTTCTCATTTTAGACAATTTTAAATCCATAGATAAAACATTTTTTTATATGAATCATATAAATATAACTTAATATCATTGACGATAATATTTTTTGTAGGTTTAGGAATACACATTCTTAGTTATGAAAGGTAGAAAACATAATTCACTGAACTGATCATAGGCGATAAAACATGTTTTTAGGCTATTCTCATAATTCACTCTAAGATATTTAATGGTTAAAAAAATAAGATTTACATTCCATGATTTTTTTATCTATTGTTAGTATAACCAAATAGAAATTGAAAAAACTATATCACCCATGATTTATTTGAGAGTTCCTCAACACTGATAAGAATACCACTTCTTGCATCTTTGTGTAGTGGATAACTACTTTCAAATCAGCATTAGATAATATATTTTCTCTTTAATTATACAAGTCCTAATAATAAATGGTTCACTAATTTTAGTCTAATTATATGGAATATTATATTTAATATAATATATAAATACAAATGTTCCATTTTTATAGAAGGGTGATAGTTTTTATTGTAAAAAAATTATGTTAATCATAGGTGATCCTCATATTAACCACTACACATTAAAATATGATCCTAGAACATGTTTTAAATAATAATAATTGTCCAATAAAAGTCACCATTAGTGTAACGACTAATCTCTTTAATAAATATACATTACATCATTTTTTGGAATATTTCATACTGTACAAAAAATACACCAATATAATGTAATAGTTTAGTGATTTTGGAATCTTAGAAACATAACAACTGATTCATAATACATCTATATATTCTCCCTATGATTTCTTCATAACAATCATCTTTTTAAAAAATTATATTTAATACCTTACATCATATCCTAGGGAAAAGATACAAAAGAACAGGTGAGCTTGTACGATCATTAAGGGTAAACAGTGAAGATATGTAATAATAACATGAACATATGTTTATGAGAACATAATCATAACATTTTAAGATCATACCCTACATATAAAATATCATATACATGAATCATTTCCTAAATATTAGTAGTTCTTAATATTTGAATTATAAGGGAATCGAATAACATAATCCATTTGATTGTAACAAATACATATGATATGAATTTATGGAATACACCTAAGATTGTTACTTTGTGAACATGTATAAATAAAAAATATTTCACTCATTATGTTAAGAACATAAAATCTGGACCTTTTATGAACATATGGATAAGAAAACATGGTACACACATAAAATTATGGAAAATAAAACCATGTCTTCCCATAGAATTGTGAATATCAAATTAAGTTCACGCCTAACATTTATAACACTTGAGTTATCAATCCTTACCTAATTCATTGGAGGGAGTTATTTTTTCCAACCCATTACATAATTAAATCATATATATGAGTTCCACAAGATCAAAAATCGTTCATCACATCAAAAATCATAAAAAGAAATAGTTTTTAATGATTTCATCTGTAACGTCCCGGACCCTCCTCTAGTACTTTTCCAAAACACAGTTCCATCAAATGGTCCCACCAAAATGGTGGCACTGGTCACGGTCTCACACCGAAAGGGTGGCACCGTGAGGGTGACACCAGGACAGTGGCACCGTGAGGGTGACACCGCGATGGTGGCACCGTGAGGGTGACACTATGATGTTGGCACCATGTGGGTGACACCATGATGGCGGGACCATGATGGTGGCACCATGTCCTCACCGAGGGTCTTCATTCTTGTTCTAACTTTTGACTTTTTCCACTCCAGCCACATATCTTTTGACGTAAAAATTATTTAATACCGACTTTTAATGATATTTAAATCCCATAAATAATATCTAATATCCCCCAAGAGCCGGGTGACCCTTAACATACCAAAACTCATGGATTTTCCTCGATGTAACACTATTTCACCATACCTTACAGTTCCTCCCCTGTTGTGTGTTTTTCCTCCAATTAAAAGAAATGGTTTAATGCAAAGCCATTATGGCCACCACCTCGATGGGAATAATTAAATAAGGATTAATTCTATCGTGTGTAATGTCCCAACTCCATGGGAAACCAGGATCCGACTTTAAAGCGAATCAAAATTACTTATCCCATAACAATAGGATCTCATCATTATATCACGCTATAATTTCTTCCTTCACCTTCTTAGATGGATTGCTTTCTTTTCCATGGGTGCACTTGGAGTCCCTCCTTCCCGAGTCTTGTAGTGTGCCAGTGTTTGAGTTTTTTTGCTCATCCGTGGAGTCCCCGGAGTTCCTCCCTACAAGCCACGCAACCTCAGTTCTTGGCGCATGGAAAAAGAAGTCGATCCTTGATCAAACCAGGTAGGGTTTTCCTTCAAATCTCTTTACTATGTATCATGTGGGGAGAGTATGATATTGTTTATGTGGGATGTATGAAAACAAAAATTAATGAAGATAATAATTAAACTATTAAAGAATGGAGGGGGTGAGATTGATGTTTCTACTGTATTTCCTTAACCTTGATTATTTATGTTGTGAATTCTGTGGGCCTATGCCCACTGAAAATCATGGTCGTTGGTGGACTTTATTTGTGCATTAATGAACCTCCATCATCTATGATGATTGAATGCCTCCAAGATGGGAATTTGGTTAATCATGTAAACTCATCCAATTAAATGAATGTATAGTGAGAAAAAATCCTTGTGTGATCACCCGAGTTAAGAAAATAGAAAGAGGGAAACTTAGTGAATGATGTACTTGAGTCTGGAAACTTCCTTGCTCTATCTTGGTGGCATGTCTGTTAGTTCTGCTCGATGATTTTGGGTTTATTTGGATGGGGATGGGATCCTCTGTTGTTATACAGTTGTTGGTTGTGGATCTGAGACCATGTGGGGCTGTATCTTGGGGCTTGGTTTGGTTCCAGTACATTGATGGATCTCACATATCCCTTTGTTGTAACTTTAAAAGAGGACCAGGTGTGAATGTTTAAGTTCTGTTTGGATTTTTTTATTTTTCAACTTGTGTTTATACCTGTTAGTTTCCCCGTAGTGAGGAATTTACTTAAATTTAGTAACCTAAACTTGAAAACAATAAAGGGTTCAATGGGTAATTGGTTTTGGGAATGAGTTATGCTTGGCTTTGAGTGTTGTGACTTTCTTTTTTGAATGAATAGTAATGATGGTTTTTTTGTTTAGGTTGGTTTTTGAACCCCTTGGTTGGGATGAGTGCTTGTTATCTATAGATATAATTTCAGTTTTTATGCTTCTTATTCACACCCCACCCATGTTGATCACTTCATGCTGAACACCCCCATTTCATGGTGGATGGTGTTTTCCCAACACTCCTATGAGTGGATGGTTATTAGCTCCTTTTCTGCTCCCTTTCCCAAATAGCCCAAGACTCATCGAGAAGGCTGTGATGTCATGAGGTCCATTATAGCCGAAGGTTCTTCAGGCAAGGTAGTTGTCATGGATGGCCCAGGTGTGTGCGGGCAGGTTGTTTCCCAAGTGTCTTCGGGATGAGGCCCAGGTGTCTTCGGGCGTGGAAGTAGTTGTTCTGGAACAGGTGTCTGCGGGCATGGTTATGCGTGGTTGTTGTGGCCTAGTTGTTTGCGAGCGGGATGTGTGGTTGTGGCCCAGGTGTGTGTGGGCAGGGTGTGGTAGTGGGATTGTGGTGATAATGGCAGGATAGGTTCGATATGTAGGATGTCTTCAATAACCAGTGGAAAAGTAGCTCAGGGTACCGAAACATAGATGTGTTATTACTATTATATTTCTTGACTTGTGTTATTTGGGGAGTGTTCCTTGGTGAGTATTGGGTGGGTAGTTTTCCTTGTTATGTGTTTTGGGTTATCTCTTTTCTCACGGGGCATTACGATGCCTCCCTACTTGTGCATGAGAGCTTTTGGTTTTCCCTTCTGAATATACTTGTATGCTCACCCTACATATATAAAATTGCTTTTAGGTTTCCAGGAGGAATTCAGGGATTGTGTAGTGTCATACTAGTTCATACATTGGGATAGTTTTTGTTGCTATTTTTCCTTTCTTTTGGTACTTTCTTTTGGGGATTTCATTTACTTTTGTACCATGTACTTTTGGATCATGCATATGAGAATGGTTTGTTTTGGCTTTACTAGTACTTACAACTTTTGTTTTGTTGGGAATTACTATCTTATCTCCCAATCCTATTAAATAAAAAGGGTAATTCCTTCTATATTATGTGTCATTTTATACCCTTGGTGCTATTCACCACTTCAGGACCTATTGAAGGCGGGTCTCAGGGGTCATTATCTCCCCTTCAACTTGATGAAGGAAGGGTATAGAAACCTGTTGTCCCTTCTCTCATCTTGGTGGAGTCGGATCGTGATAGAATTGTATCAAAGGGAAGTTTAGATATAGGATGGATCTCGGGGTTAGGCATAGTGAGGGCTCCATGTAATGGTAGGGCAACAATGTTAGGAAATCCTAGTGCATGAAATAGGCCAAGGATGACTGGCTAGGACATGGGATTTTAGGGCCCCTGTGATCCGACGCAAGGACTCTGGTCCTAATGAATGACAAAGTGAGGCTACATTGATTGCAGGGTAGAGACCCTAAGAAAGGTGCATGCATCATAATTACTTGTGTTCTTGTGTTTCTTTGGTATTTTGGGGATTTAAAATGAATAATAAGTCTAAGAAAATTTAAAATCAGTCTTCTACACTTCTTGGGCTTAGTCATTCCTTGTTTACCTTACAGTTATGACAATCAGACGGTGACCAAGGGTAGTGCGGGTGATCGAGGCCCCGGAGGTTGATTTGGATGATCGACAGAGGGATGATCGAGAGGAAGAGGATGATCAGTGGTAGAGGACGCTTCGTTCCTTTTAGTGGCAGACCATCGGGAAGTACTAAGGTAGCATATCTGACGTGGAGACAGAGAGCTGGCCAGAAGAGATGGTGATATCTTTCAGCTTGATCTGGGCTCTGCTGGAATACTGGGTTCCTCTGGTTGTATGCTAGATGCAGGGAGCAGCGCGTCAATGGTGGATGCTTTATCTTGGGGAGAAGAAGGAGGCTGAGGTGATGTGGACTGACTTCGAGATGGAGTCCCAGGAAGAATTCCTCTCTTCCACGATGAAGGCTGAGAAGAGGCAGGAACTACTCTCCCTCCAGTAGGGGAGTATGTCAGTGAGGGAGTTGGGGATCAAGTTCAAGGATCTCCTTCACTTCGCTTCAGACCATTTTCCAGATGAGGGGTCTTGGGCGAGACATTTAGAGGAGGCACTCTGACCTTCCCTTCAGTATGTGGTTACCCATTTCACCATACCGACATACATGTAGGTCTAGATGATGGCTGAAGTGGTGGAAAGGATGCACACGGTGGGAGGTGTATCGCGAGAGGGAATCCAATTGGGCTCATCGAAGGGGAAGTCCGTCATCAGCAGGCCTCAAGAATCAGGTCCCTCTAGGGTTCAACTAGTAGGGTGTAGGCCTCAGTAGTTTCAGTTTTCATCTCTCTATCCTCACCTCTTCGTTTCGGGCCCAGGATAGAGATGCTTCATCTATGGCAGTCGTGGGAACCTTCGGAACTAGTTCCTGGATCGAGTGCAGTATGGTGGGAGTGGGCCAATGTAGAACCCACCTCAGCAGCAGTAGGGATAGCGAGCTCCCGCTCCTCAAAGGTTAGATGTCGTAAGAGGAGGCCGACCCCAAGGAGCTCGTCAGGGCCCCTGACTAGGGCATAGTCGGGGAGGCGGCTGACAGCAGAGTGGTAGGGGAGCTAGGCATGGGCAGTTACATGCCGTGGAGGCAGCTGCTCTAATAGGGCCGGAAGTCGTTCGATGTACAATCAGCTTGTTTAGTACTCTTGCCTATGCCTTTTTTGATACAAGAGCATCACACTCTTTTGTTACGCCCAGTTTGGCCTGTTCTCTGGGTCTAGAGGCTGAGAGACTTCCAGCGCCCCTGGCGTTGAGTACACAAGTCGGAGGTCAGACTAAATTGTTTTATGTTTGTCAAGGGTATAGACTGATGATAGGGGCACATCATTCAATCATAGATCTTATACTGTTGCAGATACATCCATACGATTTCATCCTAGGAATTGACTGATTTTTCTCTATATGTGCTGTTACTGACTGATTCTGAGGGAGGATCATGTTTTCAGACTTTGGTGGCCGACGTGTGACTTTCATTAGTGATCGGAGTTACCAAGAAGGTAACTGGTGAGTGGAGAACCTCCTTTCCATATTATCTGAACTGTTAGTGGAATCGGAAGATACAGATATGTTGGTAGTCCCGGGGATCGTCAATAAATTCTTGGATGTCTTCCCTAAAGAGGTGACGACTCTGCCCCCTTGACGTGATGTTGAGTTTGGGATAGACTTGCATCCTGGTGCCTATACAATTTTGATGGGTCCATACCGGATGGATCCTTCTGAGTTTCAGTAGTTGCGTATTCAGATTGACGATCTGATGAATAAAGGTTTTATTCGACCAACTACATCACCATGGGGTGCTCCAGCCTTATTCTTGTATAAGGCATATGGTGGCCTTAGACTGTGCATATACTACCGGAGACTGAACCAGGTAACAGTCAAGAACTATTACCCTCTCCTGATAATATACGACATTTTCGACTAGTTAAAAGGGATAGGGTGGTTCTCTATGATTGACCAGCAGTCAGGATATCAACAGCTGAGGTTGAAGAAGGGTGACATCTCGAAGACTGCCTTCAGGTGAAGATATGGGCACATTGAGTTTTTGGTCATGCCATTCGGCATTACAAACACTCCAGCTATTTTCATGGGGCTCTTGAACTCCGTTTTCCGAGAATACCTAGACCGGTTCATAGTCGTTTTTATCGATGACATCATGATATACTCAAAATCAGAGGATGATCAAGCCAAAAATTTGAGAATGGTTTTGAAGGTCCTCCAATAACACCAACTTTATGGGAAATTGTCGAAGTACTTGTTCTGGACTCGAGAAGTGCACTTCCTTGGACACGTGGTGTCTCAGTATGGAATAGAAGTGGACCCATCGAAGGTCGAGGTGGTTGTTTCGTGGGAATCACCCAAGAACATGTCATAAGTTCATAGTTTCCTAGGTTGGGCAGGTTACTACCGTAGGTTCATGCCCAACTTCTCTTGAGTTGCATCACATTTGACAGCCTTGACCAAGAAGGGCCAGGCTTTCATGTGGAATGGGAAATTCGAGGCAGCCTTCAGCAATCTGATGGGGAAGTTGGTTAGTTCCTTAGTGCTAAGGTTTCTAGAAGAAGGGGTAGTATATGAGGTGTTCTGTGATGCTTCAGGACAAGGCCTTGGGTGTGTGCTGATGCAACATCAAGGGGTGATCTCTTATGGGTCTAGGCAGTTATGTCCCCATGAGCATAATTATGCCACCCATGACCAGGAACTTGTGGTGGCATTACCTCTTCGGGGATAACTTTGTGGTCTTCACGGATCACAAGAGCTTAATGTATATCTTTACCCAACGGGACCTGAACTTGTGACAACGAAGGTGGGTAGAGTTTATCCAGGACTAAAACATCGAGATCTCTTATACTAAAGTTAAGGAGAACGTTGTGTCTAATGCCTTGAACAGGAAGTCATGGAGGGAAGTTGTTCAAGAATCTGTGGAAGCTTAGAAGGTAATAGAATAGTTTTCTTCCGTACACCTGGATGTAAGGGAGTATGGTGGTAGAGGTTTCCTATTTTAGATGACATTAAAATCCCCTCTACTGCGGTAGGTGGAGGAGTCTCAGTGGGGAGACATAGAGAGTGAAGTGATGCAAAATTGGGCTAACCACGAAAATGATCCAGAAGGATGGTAGTATGATGATCAGAATCAGATTCTTTTCCGAGGGAAGATGTTTGTCCCAGAGACGATGCACAAGAGATTTAATGGTGAGTTCCACAACTCACCCCTGGAAGTACACCCGGGAGCTTCTAAAATGTATCGGGGCTTGAGAGGTCAGTTCTGGTGGCCCGAGGTGAAGTGGGCGGTGGCAGAGTTCATAGCAAAGTGCCTCGTGTGTCAGTAGGTAAAGGCTGGACACCGCATCCCAGGGGGTCTGTTATAACCTTTAGAATTCCTTGAGTGGATGTGGGATGACATGTCGATGGATTTTGTCACAGGGCTACCCAGAGTTCAAGGGGGTTGCGATGCTATCTAGGTAGTGGTGTATCGACCAACAAAATCGTCCCACTTCCTGGAAATCATGGAGTCATGTATGGTGGATTCCCTAGCACAGAGGTACATGGATGAGGTGGTGCGGTTGCACAGAGACCCGAGATCCATAGTCTCTGATCGGGATACCTGGTTTACCTCACAGGTCTGGAAAGGATTGCAACATGCTTTTGGCACCATGTTATGCCTCAGCACTGCCTTCCACCCACATACTGATTAATAGATGGAGAGCACCATCAAGATGTTGTAGAATATGCTAAGAGAATTTGTTTTGGACCTTGGAGAATCATGGGTACGACACTTGCCTCTGGTAGAGTTTTCTTACAACAACAGCTATCACTCTACCACTGGCAGGACTCCCTTTGAGGCTTTATATGGGAGGCTGTTTCGCTCACCCATATGCTGCACAGAGGTCAGGGAGTTGTTTTTCTTGGCCCAAAGTTTGTATAGAGTATGACAGAGAAGTTTCAGGTTATACGGGAGAGGATTAAGGTGGCTCATGATCGGCGGAAGTCATATGACGAAAATATGAGGAGACCCTTGGAGTTCAAGGTCCGGGACCACGTATTCTTGATGGTCTCCCCTCGGCGTGGGCAACAGAGGTTCTACAGGGGAGGTACGCTTTATCCAAGGTTCATCAGACCATTAAAAGTGCTAGGCTGGGTTGGTGAAGTGGCTTATCAGCTAGCGCTACCACCTCCGCTACTGAGAATGCACGATTTCTTCCATGTGTCTCAGCTCTGACAGTATCTACACAGCTACACACACATCCTAGAATGGGGAAAGAGGGATATCGAGGCCAACACAATGTTTGTAGAAAGACCAATTGGGATCGAGGATCACGAAAATAAGGTGCTCCGTGGATGAACCATCTCTTTGTTTCATGTGTTATGGAGTCATAGTGGGATCGAAGAGAGTACTTGGGAGTTGGAGGCACAGATGTGCGCCCAGTACCTAGAGAAGTTTTTGAATTATCTTCTATTTTATTTTATATACTTGTTTTCTGATGAAGCTTTTTTACCATGTTATCTATGGAATGTGTTGTTTCCCTTGTTCACTAAATGTGTCTGAAGAGTGTTGTCTGTGGGGAGGGGAGGACCCGATCCCTAATCAAGATGCATTAAGGTGGATGCGATTAAACCCGTGCGGGAAAGTTAGTGCCACCCAAAGAAGATAGTATCTTGACATGGAGGAAGAAAACTCCCTAATCCATATGACTGGGTAGTTTGACCCTTGAATGTTTTTGTGCTTACTTGGGGGAAGAGGATCAGTAATTTATCCATAGTCGTTTGAAATGTGGATGAGGTTTACTTTTGAGAGGCATATTTAGAGGTGGTTGTTCGGAACCCCCCCCCCCTCTTTTCTCCCGGTCTATTTTTGATTCACAAGGAAGAGAATTGTTTGATAGTTATCTGATGTTACGGCCTGAACCCTCCTGGTTCAGTACTTTCCCAAAACACGGTTCCATAAAACATTCCCACAAAAAAAGTGGCACTGGTCACGGTCTCACACTGAAATGGTGGTACTGTGAGTGTGACACCGTGAAGGTGGCACCGTGTGGGTGACACCGTGACGGTGGCACCATGTCCTCATCGAGGGACATTTTTCTTTTTCCAACTTTCGACTTTTTTTTCTCCCGCCACGTATCTTTCGACATAAAAATGATTTTATACCCCCTTTCAAATCCATTTAAATTCCATTAATAATAACTAAAATCCCCCAAGATCTGGGTGACCCTTAACATACCAAAATATGTGGCTTTTCCTCGATGTCACACCCTTTCCTCGTACCTTCCATTTCCTCCCCTGTTGCACATTTTTCCTCTGATTAAAAGAAATGGTATAACGCTCTGCCATTATGGCCACCACCCCAATAGGAATAATTAAATAATGATTAATCCCATCATGTGTAACCTCCCAACCACATGGGAAACCACGATCTGACTTTAATGCGGTTCAAAATTCCTTATCCCGTAACAATAGGATCTCATATTTATATCATGCTAAAATTTCATCCTTCTCCTTCTTGGCTGGATTTCTTTCTTCTCCCTGGGTATGCTTGGAGTCCCTCCTTCCCAAGGCTTGTGGTGTGCCTGTGTTGGAATTTCTTTTCTCATTCTTGGAGTCCCTAGATTTCCTCCCCTACAAGCCACACAACCTTAGTTCTTGGTGTGTGGAGAAAGACGTTGATCCTTGATCAAACCACGTAGGGTTTTCCTTCGTCTCTCTTTACTGTGTATCATGTGGGGAGGCTATGCTATTGTTTCTGTGGGATGGATGAATCCAAACATTAATGAATATAACAAATAAACTTTTAAAGAATGAAGGGGGGTTGTGATCGATGTTTCTACTGTATTTCCTTACCCTTGATTATTTATGTTCTGAATTTTGCGGCCCTATGCCCACTGAAAATCAGGGCCGTTGGTGGTTTTTCTTTGTGCATTAATGAACCTCCGTCTTCTGTGATGATTGAATGGATCAAACATGGGAATTTGGTTAATCATCTAAACTCGGTTGATTAAATGAAGGTCCTGTGAATAAAAATCCTTGTGTGATCACCCTAGTTAACAAAAAAGAAAGAAGAAAACTTATTGAATGATGTACTTGAGTCTGGAAACTTACTTGCTCTGTCTTGGTGGAATGTCTGTTTGTTCTGCTTGATGTCTGTGGGGTGATGTGGATGGGGATGGGATCCTATATTGTTATACAGTTGTTAGTTGTGGATCAGAGGCCATGTGGGGCTGTATCTTGGGTCTTGGTTTGGTTCTAGTACATTGAGGGATCTCAAAGGTCCTTTTATTAAAACTTTACAATATGACCGAGTGTGAATGCTTTGGTGTTGTTTGGATGTTTTTCTTTCCTAACTTGTGGTTATTCCTGTTAGTTTCCCAGTAGTGTAGAATTTACTTAAATGGAGTAACCTCAACATGAAATCAAGAAAGTGTTCAATTGGGAATTGGTTTTGGGAATGCGTTATGAATTGGATGTGAGTGATGTTCCTTTCTTTTATGAATGAATAGTAACGATGGTGTTTGTGTATAGGTTGGTTTTGGAACCCCTAGGTTGGGATGAGTGCCTGTTACCTATAAATATAATTTTAGTTTTTATTCTTCTTATTCACGCCCCACCCATGTTGATCACTTCATGCCGAACACCCCCATTTCATGGGGGGGTGTTTTTTACCAACACTCTTATGAGTGGCTAGTTATTAGCTCCTTTTCTTATCCCTTTCACAAATAACCCAAGACTCATAGGGCAGGCTGTGATTTCTTGAGGTCCATTATAGCCCAAGGTTCTTCGGGTAGGGTAGCTCTGATGGTTGGCCCGGGTGTGTGGGGGAAGGTTGTTTCCAAAGTGTCTTTGGGATGAGGCCCAAGTGTCTTTGGGTGTGGCAGTAGTTATTATATCCCAGGTGATTGCGGGAATGGTTACGCGTGGTTGTTGTGGCCCAGGTGTTTGCGGGTAGGATGTGTGGTTGTGGACCAGGTGTGTGTGGGTGGGGTGTGGTAGTGAGACTGTGGTCAGAATGGCGGGAGAGGTTCGATGCGTAGGATGTGTTCAATAACTAGTGGGGAAGTGGAGAGGGGTACCAAAACATCAATGTGTTATTACTATTATATTTCTTGACTTGCGTTATTTGGGGAGTGTGCATTTGTGAGGCTTGGGTGGGAAATTTTTCTGGCTAGTTATTTTGGGTTATCACTTTTCTAATGAGGCATTAGGATGCCTCACCACTTGTGCACGAGAGATTTTGGTTTTCCCTACTAAGTATACTTGTATGCTCACCCTACGTATATAAAACCGCTTTCAGGATTCTAGGAGGACTTGAGGGATCCTACTGGGTCGTACTAGTTCAGACATTCGGACAATTGCTGTTGTTGTTTTTCCTTTCTTTTGGTACATTCTTTTGTGGCATTCTTTTACTTTTGTATCATGTACTTTTGGAACATGCATATGATAATGGTTTTTATTGTCTTTACTAGTACTTCCACCTTTGGTGTTTTAGGGAATTACTATATTATATCCTGATCTTATTAAATAAAAATGGTAATTCCTTCCATCTTATGGGTGATTATATACCCTTGGTTCTAGTCACCACTCCAGGACCTATTGAAGGTGGGGATCGGGGGTTATTATCTCTCCTTCAACTTGAAGAAGGAATGGTCTGGAATCCTACTGTCCCCTCTCCCATCGTGGTGTATGCGGGTCATGACATCATCATATAACATCTCATTGAAAGTTAATAGGATTCCTACACATCCTTACATAAAAATAGAAACAATTAAATGAAATAATATGAATTTTATCCTTGTATTATATCCCTAGTAGGGCATCAGCTATACCAAAAAATATTATCATAGATGAAAAATAATTTTGAAAGATCTTTTAAAAAAAATTCATGAAAATATCCTTTATGATTTCAAAAATAATTTTTAAATCGTAAAACATTTTTCAAACATTTTTATATTAAAATAAACATTTAAACATATACAGTAAACTTTAAAATCCATTTTAAACCTATTTTAAATCATTTTCCTTGAAAATTTATTAAAGTTCATTTTAGAAAACATTTTTAGAAAATGTAGGTTTTAAATAAAAAAATTACCAACTAATGAAAAACTAACCTAACACAAAACATATAATATCATAAATATTAATATATTAATAATAAACAATTTCAAATGGTAGTATACACACCACGTAAAAGAATATATATTCATAACATAACATGTGTCACAATGATGTAATAATTTTGACAAAACAACCTTACCGATTTTGTAAATTTTTTTCCATAAACCCCATGAAAGATAGATCTTTAGATAGATATATAAATAATAATAAATTTAATTATAAGGATCAGAAATTAAATTCATGTGTACTATATACAGTACAAAAAATAAACATGTAGTGTGTAAGGAATTTTCCATAATGAAATAAATGTGAGACATAAATCCCATACCACTTGGCAATCAGTCAAATCATATTTTACATGAAAGAAATATAATTATATGGATATTTTAATTCAATAATATTATGGATAATACTAATAAAATAAATCCCTTTTTATTATATACACCAGATATATGAAATAGGTTGCTAACATGGCATTTATCTCACGAAAAAAAATTGTGAGACATAAATCCCTTACCTTTAGTATTTACATACATCGTATACATTCAAACCCATTTAAAAGTAAATATAAGTTTATTATTAATATTAAAAAGAAACATATTAAAATATATAATACCATATATTATTTACTTATGACTTTACATTACACTCTAACTAATAGTTCCATGTTAATGTTATGTTTTTGGTAATAACTGTTATGTTTTTCTTACATGTTTAGACTTTTTATTCTTCGTACCCTTACATAGGGTGTAATTTAATCTTATAAATAATGATAAAATTATATAAATATCGTATATATTCTATATATATATACATATGACGATTCTTAAATGTTAGTGGTTGAAAATAAAATACATTGTTCAGGGAGATGGTAGGTCGTACGTATGCATGAATGTTATATTGATTTTCATATCAGATTAAAAAAAATAAAATTATATTATAAATTATCATTAAAAAATAATTTATATGCCACATATATAAAATATTTTTATTAAAACAATCCATAATACATTTAATGTAAATCATAAATGAATCACATCCCTTTGCATGGCGGTAGTCCATCATACAAACAATGAACATTATCGTATTCCTACAAATTGAAAGCCTGGCGGTATCTATTATAAAATAATTAAATTATAATAAATAAATTTGAAATATAATATATATATATATATATCATATATAAAATATAAATATATAATTATTAAAACCTTAAAATGAGTTATAGGAAGAATGAAAACATCATTTCACTAGGCGGGAGTCTGTCATACTCATAAATAATGATTGTGTATCCCATTAGATAGAAGTGTGTGAATTTGTTGGTCGTTCACTTGACATAACAACATATCATTATATTTAAGATACTAAAGTTTTTATATAATAAATATATATGAACAATTTATGTATTGGAGAAAGAAATAATACAAAAGTTCTTGTTGAATATTGTTACCTCTTCCCCAGTGGACTTCCTTTAAATCAATTATTAAAGGATCAAAGATTGTTCTTCTAGTGATACTAGAAGAACATGTTCATGGGGAGGGTTATGAGAAGTTTTTTACAAATTTTTGAGGTTATTTAAGGCTTTTTAATTAGAAATTGGGTGGTCAGGGAAGGTATTTATACTTGAGGAGAATTGGGTTTAACTGATTAAAATAATGATTATTTTATATTTTAATCCAACCACATTGAGGTGGATTTAATTTCCAAGAATTTAGAAGACAATTGAGATCCTATATTCTAGTTAGGGTCTATAAATTCCTTATCCAACCATTAAATGTTTAATTTTTTTATATTTTAAGCCTTTACCTTTTTAACATTAACATGTTTCAGTTTTACCTATATTATTGTA
This sequence comes from Viscum album, assembly GCA_963277665.1. Taxonomy (NCBI): domain Eukaryota; kingdom Viridiplantae; phylum Streptophyta; class Magnoliopsida; order Santalales; family Viscaceae; genus Viscum; species Viscum album. The sequence goes on from OY728133.1 coordinate 999,402,408, forward strand.
AATAATTTTTTTTATGCTTGTAATTTTGTTATACATAAAAATGAAATTGAATAGAAAAACTAACTTCTACATTTGGATTCAAAATTTGGAATCCATTTTTACCAAATTTAATTAATCTAATTTGATAATTTAGTTTAAAAAATAATCTTATAGTCAAAACGAGAAAACATGTTTTTAAATTTAAAATGATCAAAAGTTAGAAATGTAATTATTTCCAATTTCAATGCTAAATTTATTAAAATAACATAAATTGGATTTATTGATGTATAATTTAACTAATTAAAATTTAAAAGTAATTTAAAAAATAATGAAACTATATAAATAAATTATACAAAAATAAGTTTTCAATTAAAATTCAATATTTTTCACTATTCATAAAAAAATGGATCCTCTCCAAAAAATTCCAACAATTCAATAGAAGATGATTTTGATATTATAATTTTATAAATGAAGATTATGTTTAAAAATTAAATTTATAAAAGTGTCAAAAATTTATTCGAAAATAATTTCAACATTAAATGGACGCCAAATTTCATTTTAAAAAAATATAGCTTTTTATGCCTAAAATTAAATTTCTTAATATCATAAGTCTACCAAACTTATTGGTTGAATTTAAAAACATTATATTGAATATATTGTTGGTTCTGGGTGCATTGGAAGTGTTTTGGTATAGGGTGATATATTAAAATTCCATTTAATATTTTCTCTCCAAACCAAGAGTAGGGATCCTGCATATCAAATTTATAATCAAATTATTTAATATTTAAAGAAAGAAATACCTCGGATTAGGAAATTTAATCATTAATGATCATAGATAATCTAAAAAGGCCCTTTTGGATTTCCTTTATTGTACTTGTGAGGATCCAAGGGTATAATCTTTCTAGTGGTGATCCACACGTGCTCCAATGGTCTCTTAGCAACACCAGTCATTCTCTGAGGGCTAGCATGATGATTTGAATGTCCTATATTGTTCGTTATTGATCGATAATTATTTTGTCTTAAAGAAATTATATCTTGTATTTCTCTATATTGAGAGGTAGTTAGGAGGAGGATTCAAGACATAATTCATTGTGCATAATAATTCTATATTCCCTAACATGGAATTGGTTTCTAATTAATTAGACAATATACATAGCCATTTATTTATTGAGTTGGGATTTCAATTATAAAGTTTAATTTCATAAAATCCATTAAATAAAATTATAACCATTAATCAAATATAATTCTAGATAATAATAATATAATTATTTTTATTCTTTGGTGTGTAAACTTGCGCAAAATTGATAGATAATATTTATCAGCTCATATATAATTAATTTATCACTGGAAATGGTATTGGTTTTCTTAAACTCCTCTTAAATTTATTAAACACATAAATAAATATTTTATTCACATAAATAAATATATTATTTATTAACCAATAAATAAATTTTTATTCAATGTTCAATAAAATTAATAAATATATTTTTTTCACCATCGAGTGAATAAATATTTATTTAATTTATGTGAAAAATATAACTTGAATAAAATTATTTCTCAGTATTGAGAATAAAATTTATTACATTAATTAAATTCAAATGTAATTTAATCATGTCCAACAGAAATACTTAGTGTGTTACCCTAGAGGATAATTTCTCATTGGTATTAGTTTGTCTTGCCTAATGTATATGATTACTATCTAACAACGATTCAAACAACCCAAGAGAAATTACATAATGTCACAAAGATGAAAAACACATATGAATGATCACTGTGTAATATAATCCATTTTTCACAATATCACATCATGTTGGTTTCATTATGGTTTCATCAAGCTATATGCTTGATACATCATTCTTTAACTATCCCGAATAATATTTTCATTACACCATGGACATGGAATATAACAGGGGAAATTTTTTCCTCGTAGTCATTTCAATAATGTTGTTTAAGACCTTTTGAAACTAGTCACAACTTATAGGTAGTGACTTGTTATTTCATGTCAGTTTATTTCTGAATACCCATTTGAATCCAATGATATTTACAACCACGAGAGGATCTACAAAAATATAGACATTGTTTTGGTATATAGAATATGTTCCAAAATTCATGGCTTCTTGACATTTAGAAACATTTTTTCCTCTTACTACTTCCTTATATGTTAGTGGATCATTATTATCAACGTCAACATCTTGGGTAACTAGATATACATACCATTATAGTTCTCTAACATCTCTTGTAATCCTATTTTGTTCTTGTGTCTCTCTAATTGTCTCTTCTACCATATGGATTTGTGGAATCTGATCCCATACCAACTCTTGTGTGCCTTGATCCTCGACTTTATAGAATTTTATCTCTCTCCCACTATCTATTTTGAAAATTTTCTCCCACTTAAGTAATATAGTGTGTCTTTACACTAGAACATTTTTGTTTTAGTGTTAGTATTGGTAATATCATATTGTTTACATGGTATATCTTATAAAGGTACAATTTTCACCTCGGGGTGAAACTTTGTTTCGTAAAGGGGGATAAATAAACACTTTTCTTCACCACACAATTAAATTTGATATCCTGGTTTTTCTTCCAGTCCAAAAAATCATATAGAATACCATTTATCAATTTATTTGGTACTTGGTTTAGTAATTTTCCCACTATTTGTAACATATATCCCCAAAAGGATAGTGGAAGACCCACATGACTCGTCATTGATATCACCATGTCTAACAAGGTGTGGTTACTTATTTCACATACACCATTAATCTTATACATGTAAGAGGGAGTGATTTGGGATAGGATCCCAAAATCTCATAAGTAATCAATGAAGTCATGATTATGATATTCTCCACCACTTTCTGAGTGAATTTTCTTAATCGTCCTACCAAGATGGTTCTCAACATCATTATTATATTCCTTCAATTTATGAAAAGAATATGAATTATACCACATTTGGTAAATATATCCATATCTACTAAAATAATAAATAAAATTTATGATTTATGAGTAACAAACACTTAATTCAATAGAAAAATGGTCCATATACATTAGTATGAACTAAATTAAAAAGATATTTAGCCCTTCAACCTTTATCACTAAATGGGGATTTTGACATTTTTCATTGTAAACATGCATGACATAAACCATGTTGTTCTAGCTATAAATATCCATATTTATGTAATTATGTCAGGCATTTTGAATTTACATGACATAACTGGTGATGTCAAATTTGGGTATGGTTTGAGTCATGTGAATTATCTTTTTAATCTATTTCCATTACTTTATTCATGCAATCTAACACATAATGACCTCTATGTAAATGTTACTTACCATAATATATCCCATCTTTATAAATTAATCAATATATATTTCAAAATTTCAAAATTAATTCATCTTTTTGTAGTATGGATGTAGAAATAATATTTTCGGTAACTAAATTCACATAGTTACAACCCTTTAACACCAAGATCATCTTGGACGGCAATGTGATGTGGTTGTACCTGATTGCTACAATAAAAAGTTTATCTCTTTTGGATGCTCATAGATCTACCACCCCTTAGTGAATTTTTTCTAAATCTACTTGGTTCATATATTTTAATACATATGTGATCCCCACAAGCTGTATCTAACACCAAATTTATAGAAATAGATAAATTATAATCGACAAAAAATACATCATAACCTTTCCCTTACTTATTTAGATGGGTGTAGGTTTTTATTCAGTAGCCCTTCTTACCACAAGAGAAATAGACAACATCTTGTACCCTTGCTTTCCCTTTGACCTTCTTCTTCGTGGAATCCTATTAAGAAGATTTTGTCTTAAATATATTTACTTTACCTTTCCATTTATTCACCATAAGGACATATGTATTTCCACGCACCATATCTTTATCTACTTGGTGAAGGAGGATAAAATGATTCAATAAAGAAGTGTCAATGTTGTTCAAAATAAAATCCACAACAAAACTGTAGAATCTCTAAGAGAGTAATGCCAAAATGAGAGTGGTTCCTAGTTCATTAAGGAGTTTATACCCTAGAACCTATAAGCGCTCAATGTATCCAATGAGCATGACTACATGAGGCCCAACTGGGGTACCCTCTCCATGATTACTCTGAAATGGTGCCTTGGAGATCTAAAACCTTTCTTATCTAGATCTTCCTTGGTAAATACCAGGGAGGTTCTATTTTATGCTATATGTATCCATGTTTTTGTGAGACTTCATGAGTTCACTAGATAAAGATTAAAGAATCAAACATCGAACATTGACCGAGTCATTCATATGTATTTGGTTGAGTAGGAACTCTTCATAACTCTCCTCTTGGGTGATCAGATTAGGAATCAAGGATTCAAGAATGTAATATTTCCATTCATGGAATTGAATAAACCAAAGGAGTCTAAACCACTCTTGTAGGATACATCGATTTAATAGATTTTATTTATCCAATATTGATCATAGGGATAGTGTGGATGTTGAGATTTTCATTTTATTCTACAATTAAAATAGAATATTATTAGAAATTTTCTTTATTAAAAATTTTGCAAGAAAAGTTAAATTAAATGATTTTATTAAATCTCCAACTATTTTATCATGTCCAAATATCCCTCACCATTGAACTTGGAATGTCTAGTTAATAAGACATTCTAGTTGAAGGGATCAATATTCTCCTTCACATAACACTAACAAAGGTTGGTCAAGGTATTTTGAAGGTATTTAGGTAGACATGTATTTTTCAATGGTGGGATTCCAACTCCTTGATCTATTGAGTGGACTCCCCAATCAAAAAATGATGACTTGTATTTTCTCAACCCTTTCCTCCAAATTACAGAAATTTTAGCAAGGGATTCTACTACATATGTAAAATGGTTATCTTAACTGAAAACTTTTAAATGAATTTCTCTTATAATAGTAAGCGTCCCAACAAAGGTTGGTCATACACATAGTTATGTTGAGTTTTCTTCCAAATCGAGTAACAGAAGGCTTAGATTGACTTATATTTGATTAAGAGATTTTATTTTGTTATGAAATTTTTTTATCATGTTATATCTTTTATAATTCTTTTTAATATTTAAGTGGATTTTTATATAATTAATTTACAATGTTTTGATAATACATTTATGCATAATCAATTTATTTAAATTCTATATTTTCTAAACTAATTCATTAATTTATGTGATCATGGTCTTGTATCAATAAATATAATTTTAATTCATTAAATAGAAAATAAATAAAAAAATTAAATGACTTTATCATGACATTATATAGTGGTGGATTTAATGAGAAGACATTATATTAACTTATGACCTAGGGGAAATAACTCATTATTCCATACATGGTATAAGCTACATCACTGATAATGTCCTACTATGTATTACTGAGTTGGAATCATTATGGTTAGGTATTGAACCATCCCCATGTGTCTTGGGATGCTTCATTAATTAAAAGGATTTTTTTCCCACATGCAGGTGAGGGGAACTAGTGGATTGGTTACTGGTAATTACATAAATATCCTTAGACACACAGGTCCAACATAATAATGGAGGGCAAGATGACTCACCAGCCATCATTAAATATAATATTAATTAATTTTAAAACCATGTAATAAATTTAATTAAATAAATTCCAACATATATAATTAAAGGTGGTAAAGCTCATGATCAGTCATACATGAATTCAATAAAAATAAATGGAAGAACTATTAAAGGAATATTCATTACAGAAAATTAATTGGGAATTTTAAACTCACTAAAACCATTATTAAATTTTAAAACACAAAACCATTTTAGAATCAGTAAAATAAGGTTTTAATGTTGTAGTTTTTCAAATTTAATGTAATTTTAATTTTTTCCATTAATGGGAGACTACATGGAATATAAATTAAACTACATGACATGTACCTCATTTATTTTATATCTACATCACACACATGGGTCTTCAGAATGTAAACTTTTCCAGACTACATGGTGTGTACATGATAGCTACATACCCTATATCATCATATCACAATCCAGGTTGTCCCAATAAACATATGGTGTGATGTAAAAAAACCTCATGTTTTTAATTGCACGATGCATCTATATAAAATTCACATGGGTATACAACACCTTCTCTAGTTTCACATCGTTTAACCCATCTTTACTAGCCAAAGATTTATAAATTCTTGATGGAATCTCCAGTGGTTTATCATTTGTTCATAAATTTCTATGAAAATGAAACATTGAAAAAAATCATGATTAATTTTTCGATACCATGTTAATTAAAAATATATTGATGAATAAATAACATTAAATTAAACTCTAAACACTATTTTTCATAGATCAAAAAATAAATAAATAATTATAAATTTATATTTGACATCCCTAATACCACTTTAGGTTGTCGGAATAGGGGAAGTTATGTGGTAGAGAGAGATATATTAAAATTTCATTTAATAATAATTTTACACACCCAAGAGTAAGGATCTTTTACATCATATTTATAAAAAAAAATTAATATCTGAAGAAATAAATACCTATGCCTAGAAAATTTATTCATTGATGATTTTTGATCATCTAAAAAGGCTATTCTTGATTTCCATTATTGTATTTTTGATGATATAAGGGAATAATTCCCCCAGTGGTGATCCACACATCCTATAATGGTCTTCGAGTAACACTACTCACTCTGTGGGTGCTAGTATAGAGAATCTAATGTCATGAATTGTTCTTTTATGATCACTAGTTATTTGGTCATGAAAAAAAATCAATTTTAGTTTATCATTCTTTAGAGGGGGAGAGGATGAGGATTTGAGAAACAATTCATCTATTCACAATAATTCTCTATTCCCAAACATGGAATTATATTTGAATGAATTACACAATAGACGTATACATCTATTTAGAGAGCTAGTATTTTGGATTCAAAATATAATTACATAACTTACATTAAATATAATTATAGTAATTGATGAAATACCACTCTAGATAATAGTAATAATATTAATACTATTTTGTGGTGTGTCAACTTTCCAAAAATGGATAAATATAATTTATCAGCTTGTAAATAATTATTTTATCATTGGACACGGTCATGGTCTATTCGAACTCCTCTTGAATTTATTGAACACCTAAAAATATTTTATTTTCATAAATAAATATTATATTCATAAAATATTAAAAAAATATTTATTAAATATTTAATAAAAAATATATATATGTATTCACTATCTCGTGAATAAATATTTATTTAATTTTGGAGATCAATGTATCTTGAATAAAATTATCCCCCAGTCTTGAGAATAACATTTATTCTTTAAATTAAATTCAAAGAAAATTTAATTGATAAGAAAAGAAACACTTAATATGTGATCCTCTAGGATTCTTTATCAATAGAATTAGGTGGGATTTCATACGGTCCATGATTACTATCTAGGAATAGGTCAAGACACTCAAGAAAATGAACTTAATGTCACAAAAATGACAACCATAAATGAATGATCCCTATGTAATATAATCCCTTTATCACAATATCTCATTAAGAATATGTCATGATAGTTTCATAAACCTATATGCTCAATACATCATTCTTTGACTATCTTAAATAAACTCATCATTACACCATGTCCATTGAATTTATGTAGATGGTTCTATATCAATTATAGATATGAGATATAATCTTCCACAAATATAGAGGGGAAAAATATATCACTCATGTATCACTTAATAAAAATTCATTCCTGATACACCCAAAATTCCCTACTTCCCTCTATCATATGGTGTGATGGTTTCCTTCAGAAAATCTATGTAATCGAGTCATGACATGCCTTAATCATTATCATAAAGTTTAAGTATTATTACACAAATCTACATATAAGAAAATATGATGACACCAAAACATACTAAATTCATATTGGCAATTCGGATCTTATTATTTCTTATACTGGTGTTTAATAAGTGAGAACATCGTTATAAGAAGTCTCATATTATAATGGGTACTCACACATGACATTATATATAATATATGTCTCATCATAGTTTGATATCCAACAACATAACTATATTAATAATATTTTCTTTCCACTACAAGTTTTTCATATTAGTGGAGAGCTACTATGACCTTATCAATGCGAGAAATATTATAGGAAATTATTTTATTATAGTCATGAAAAACAATGAACAAAATATAATAATATGTTTAATTGAATGTTTAATATATCAAATATTAATGTAATCAATGTACAAGTAGTTGGTCCTAGGAAACCAACTCTAATATATATAACATAAAAATTTAATCAATATCGTTCACTAATAGTGATTAATTTAATTTGTTAACATTAAATTCCATAGTGGAATAAATATAGTATTTTTATAAAAACACTTCATTTTTGTTCAATTGGTTAATATTTTCATTTATAATTAATTTGTAATAAATTAATTCATTTTTTAAATATGTGTAAACTATATTTTAATAATTTAGTTAATCTAAATCATTTACTTAAATCCAATGGATATATGATAATGATTGTGTTAAAATAATAATATTTTGGAGCTCTTTTATGCATGGTGATCTTGTAAAAAGTATGTTATCAAAGAGATTAAATTTATTTTTTAATAAATTTATACCATAAAATATTTGGGTGTTAAATTATACCCCCTTAAAATTAATTTCATCCTTTAAATTTGTTAATTAGATAAAAACAGATGAGGATACCTCTGACTCATCACTTCCTCATATTCCCACATATATCTTTCAAACTAGTGGTTTCTCAACAAAACTATAACCAAGTTAGTGGTCGTGTTTTGTAGAACTTTATCTCTATGATCCATAATTTATTCTAGTTTATCTTCATAGGAAAGATCATTCTCCCATGTTATGACCTCTATATTTATTACATATAAATTATTAGTTATGTACTTCTTTAGTAGAGATACATAATACACATCAGTAACATAAGGGAGATTTTGTGGAAGAAACATTTGGTAAGATATATTTCTGAAATGATAATGAATTTAAAAAATGAAATCACGTCCATAAAATTTGAAATTTAAAAAAGAAAATAAATTGTGGATGTTTTATATTTTTTTTGAGATACCCACATTGTAAAAATGAATACTAAAACATCCTTTTAAAAGGTAATATTGTTAAGTTGACTATTTACCTAAGTAAATCATAACCATGTTTTCATATATGATAACATAGGTGTAAGTCCAAACATGGACATAATATATAAAAGTAAATTTTAATTTATGATTGAGAGTGATATAGAACGTGGTGATTCTAAAGTTAACCATCACAGAATGAAAAATCTATTATGCTATAAGGGAAAAAATTTATCAGAAATGAAGGTACTAGGATAAAAAAAATTAAGATTATTTTAATAGAGTTGAATAATTTTCAAAATAAGATTCACTTTCTTGATTTCATTTCATTTATAAGAACAATCTCATAAATCAGTTTAGAATTGATCAAATTCTATGTCATCTCTTACACTAAAAAATGATGATTTAATTGTAATACCTGAAGAACTAGTGGATCATAAGATCTATAATGGGATCATAATTCATTCCTTATGTTTCTAGTTATTATCCCAACAAAATGGTTAGCACAGGTTATCCAAAAAGCATAAATCATCATATGGTAAAGTAAGAAATTAATGACTAAAACCTCACCCAATATTTAACAAAAATAATTTCATAAGTTCTTAACCTTATAAACATTAAAAATATTAAAATCCAAAACATTTAATAGAATGATACTAAATTTCATATATCATCTTATCAATAATCTGAAAAACAACATGATGTAGCCGTTAATTATTACACAAACAACTACGAAGAGCATTATCATGTATTATATTTAATAATTTTAATAACCTAAATTACCATAAAATATTTGTGAAAACTATAATGATTTTAAAAATTAACTCTTTCCTAATATTATAAATACAATAATTCTATAAACACAATCCATGATATCATAAACCACTTTATCATCAGTTCTAAAGTGATCAATAATGTCCCATTTATTTTATCACAATAAAATATCTCTCTATCTGATTATTATTCCAATATCATGCACATTTTAGGGGTTATCTTACTCATATCCTTGTGTTCTAAAAAAATATAACTTTACCACGTCAATAAAATTTCATGGTAACTAGTACTATTAAATATATGATGTCATATCCATAAGAAAAAAAATAGTTGAAAAATCCTTATAAGATTAATTATTATAAAATACCATAAATGTATTTCTCCAATTTTATTCTTGAATTCCAAAACATAAATACTTTAATACTTCATTTTTGTCGATAGGAAATGAATAGTTTTTTTCCTTTATAAAAGTTAATTATTATTTTAGTGAATTGAGTTATAAAATTCACATATTCCCCAAACACAATACATTAAACTCCTCAAAAAAAATTCACTCAATGACCCACTTTTCCAAACAGATTACATATTATCATACATTTGAGATATTCCTTTGACTACTTCTTCCCACATTATTGACATGTAGATATCCAATTCTTCTTTCCTCTATGTTCACAACCACCTGAACATTCATAAAACTCCATATTCCTCTAATTTAATGTTTTATGGATCTCACTAATGTTTATGTAGTTAATCATATATCGTGATAGCCGATTAGGAATAATCATAATGTTCTTCACTCAAATAACTATCATATTTGATTTCTCATCTGTAATTTTTTTGGTCACTTTCAACATTAACCCAGTTCCTTCTAGTTCCTTCCATTGACTAAAATTAGGATGTATTGTGTGAGGATTATTTATCATAATTGAAATCTATATAATCAATGGAAATTTATATATATAATTTTAGTCAATGACACCTTTGTTTTAATCCAAGTTATTATTGATTGATACCAAAACATTGTGATTTTAACCTATATATAAAATAATCCTTATGAATCTTACTATGATGTTCTCATATTAGATTCGAATGTTTAACTATTCATTTTTTCTAATACCAACTATAATGCCCCAATATTTTCAAATATAGACATTTCATCATGTTTGGAAAATATTTCATGAATTCCACAAACACATGACCAAATATAATATTTTTTAGTGCCATTAGAAACATGGGAACACAAAAAACTAGTTCATAACACATCTACATATTCTCCAACCACATTTTTCATAACTAGATCCCCTTTTTACATATTATTCTTACTAAATTTCCTTGTATCCTAGGGAATTAAAACATAGGACAAAGTTGAGATCAGAATATAAAAAAGGGTAAATAAGGAAGATACATAATAATAAATGAACATTTGGATATGATAACATAATAAAACATTTTATTATTATACATTGCATATAAAAGATCATATATATTTGTCATGGAATATATATTTTAATTTTTAAAACATGAATCATTAGGGAATAAAATAACATAATTCATGAGATCATACCATATGTATAATATATAATGTTGTTCTGTGAACATAAACCTGTATCTTTCTGAACATGTATAAATTGAAAAAGGTTCAATAATTAAGTTCAAAACATGAAATCAAACCCTTGCATAAACATATTCACATGAAAACCAGGTCCATACATAAAAGTATGTATAAGAAAACTAGGCCTATGCATATAATTGTTAGTATAAAATATGGTTCCTATATAAAATATATACCTCATGAGTTATCTATCATTACATACTGAATTATAGGGAGATATAGGTCCCACTAGTCTGATAATGAAATCATGCATATATGTGCTAGAAGATCATAAATCCTTCATTATTTTAGAAATCATCAAAATGGATGATTTTTATAAATATTTCATCATAGAATATCTCATTGAAATGTAATGTAAATAATAAATATAATTCCATGACAACATACAACATTCAATGAAATAATATTAATTGTATCCTTGGATGATATACCAAATATTTCATGAGTAACACCAAAGGCTATCATCTTAGATTGAAAATAATTTTGAAATTTTATTTTGAAACATTTTGTGAGGAAAATATCTTTTCAAGTTTCAAAAAATATTTTTAAATCCTAAAATATTTTTCATGCCTTTTTCACTGAAAAAAACCTTGATAATATATAACTGAATCTTTCAAAACTGATTTAATCATCTTTGAAATTATTTTCCATGAAAATTCTTAAATGATCTTTTTTCAAAACATTTTTTGAAAAAATGTTTTTTGAATAAAACAAATTCCATGGAAAATAGATAATAACATATAATAAAACATAAAATATTATTAAAATATTTATATTCATGATAAAAAAATGTAAAAGGTCAGTATATATACCTTGTAGAGAATATAGTTTGGTAACATAACATTTGTCTCAAGGAAAAAAAAATTGAGACACAATTACCTTAATTATTTTGTTATTTTTGAACCGTAATCACAATGAAATAGATATCATAAAATTGATATGTAAATAAAAAAAATATATGGATAAGGATAATATATTAAATTAATGATAAGTATTTACCCTACACAGGGTAAAAAAGCTGTGTATAAGGCATGTGTCTCATAGAATCAAATGTCGGAAAAAATCACAAACATCTTTGTATTCCGATGAATTTTATTCCCCAAGAAAGAAAGAAAATTATATTGATATGTAAATACAATAATATTTAGGATAAGATTCATATAAAATATTGATGGTTTTTTTATACACCACCTATAAGAAATATATGTTGAACATGGCTAATATCTTATGAAAAACAAAAAAGAGGAAGAAATCTATTACCTTAAGTATTGAATTCCATCATATACATTACAATATCCTGTATAATAAATATAATTTTTTTATAAATATACCATAAAAACATATTAACATATATCAAACCATATATGATTTACTTATGAATTTTTATTACTCTTTTATTAATAATTAATTATTAAAATTATGTTTCTTTTAATTACCTATTTATTTTCCATACATGTTTTGACTTGATATTCTTGGTCCAATTACATATATAATAATTTTATCAACATAATAATTGAAAATGATACAAATATCATATATATTCATAATATATTTACTTATGGAGATTCATAAATGTTATAGGTTGAAAATAAAATACATCATTCATTGAGACGATAGGTTGTACGTATGCATGTTTATTTCTTTCATTTTCTTTTCAGATTAAAAAAAGAATATTATATGATATAATGTCATTAAAAATAATTATTTATGTTATATAAATAACATATTGTAATTAAACCCATCCTTAGTACATGATATGTAAATCTTGAATGAATCACATCGCTTCATGAGGCGGTAGTCTTTCATACACATGAACGACATCGTTACATCCCCACAAAATAGATACATGAGGCTATGTGTTATATAATATTTCAATAATAATAAATAAATTATAAATATCATAGAAATATATCATATATAAACTATAAATCTATAGTTATTCACCACATTGAATAGTGGTAATGGAAGAATGAATGACATTGGTTCACGGGCCAGTAGTCTATCGTACACTCAAATGATGATTGCATATCACGTTTAATGGAAGGGTATGAATTTATAGTTTTTTCCATTGAGCTAAAAACATACAAATATATTGAAAATATAGATTTTATTATTTAATAATCATATAAAAATAATTTATGTGGTGGAGAAATAAATAAAACAAAAGTGCTAGTTGAATAATGTTAACTCTTCTTTAGTGGGCTTTCATTAGATCACTTCTTACAGGATCTAAGATAGTATTTGGAGAGACCATTAAAACATGTAAATGTATAGAGTGATCAAGATATGGTTTTGAAGATATTTTAGGGTCTTAAATTCTTATAAATCGAAATTATGTGGGGATGGGTTGTATTTATGCTTGAGTAGAGGAGGGTTTAATTGATTAAAAAATGATTTATTCATATTTAAAGCCCAGAACATAGAAATAGAATTATTTTACATGAATTGTTTCAAAATTAATTTTGTATATTCTTTTTAGGGACCATAAATAACTCAAAAAACCTTACTTTATGTAGTTTAATGTATTTGATGCTTTTATCTTCTTAACATTAACCTATTTCATTTGTCTACCTATACCTTGGTAAATATATATTTTTACCATGGTAACGTATTTATTCCTAAAAATGAAATTGACCTAAAAACCTTATTTATACTTTATTATTAAAACTATAGAATAAAATTTACATAATTAAATTCACATAATTTGAAAAATTATTTATAAAATTAATCCACAATTGCAATGGGAAAAATGTTTTTAATGTGAAAAGTATCAGATGTTTGAATTGTTTTTATAAACAATTTCAATTTAAAATTGATTAAAATTAATTTAATTGGATTTATTTAGGTATAATTTTACTAATTATAACATAAAATAAATTTATAATGAAATTGATCTATAAAAATAAATTATATGAAAAAATATTTTTCATCTACAACATAGTATATTTCACTATTTATTAAAAATGAATGTTCATAAAAAAATAACAAAATTCTCTCTAATAAAATTTGGATATTATTATTTCAAAAATAATGTTTATTTTTTCAAATAAAAATTATTAAATTGTAAAAAAAATTAAAATTGGTGCGCCATTAAAAGGAAGTAAATTTTTATTTAAGAAAAATATTGCTTTTTACACTTCAAATTGGATTTATTCTTATCAAAATCCTACCAAAATTATTTTTTAAATTTAGAAACATTTTACTGAATATATAACATATACATTTCATCAATATTTATCACTAATTGTGATTAATTTAATTTATTATTGTAAAATTTCATTGTTAGTAAATAATATTTTTTTATAAAAACACATCCTTTTATTCAATTGTTTTTTATTTTAATTTTTAACTAATTGGTAATAAATTATTCAATTTTATAAAAATATGTAAACATATTTTAATAATTTAGTTAATCTCATTCATTTCCTCCATTCTAATATCTTGGTGATAATAATTGTGTTAAAATAATAATATTTTGGTGTTCATTTAAGCTCGATGTTTTTGTAAAATGTACGTTATCAAAATGATTAATATTATTTTAAGAAGTTTATACCATAAAATATTTCATTGTACTATCATTATAATGTTTATAACTAATACATATTTCAAAATTCATTCAAAATCCTTTGTGAACCAAATGTTGAACGTAAACGTAAACTTCAAGTCTTAATTATATAAAATGCTAGCTAGAATCTTATGATTTATTATAATCTCCTTAATATACAACATCCCAATTCATTTGTTGAATTTTAATCTAAAATATTGAGGAAGTGGCTTATATTTTTTATGAGATTAAAAATAACTCATAAAACTTATTCACCATTTAGGGATCTATAAAACCTTATTTCATTGTTTATCAGAATTTAATTCCATTTCTATAGATGAAAAGGAACTAGATGAAGGAGATCAGAAAGTCATTGGCATAAACCCTTCCATTTATATTAATTGAAACACATAATAACAAAAATTATCATATATTGATTAATATATTCCCACAAAAACTATACTAGGATATGATTATTTTCCCTTGAGATGATAGGTTGATAATCCTATATAGTTGAAATATAATCATTCATCACTTCCTCTATCATTCTTGTAGGAACCATTATCCTTTCAGAAAATAAAATAAAATATATAGGAATATTTATACCATACCCAAGGGATCAACCCATAATTATATGTCTCTAAAATTATGATACATGCATGGTCATACATTTTTCTATACATGAATCATTAAATGATAGATGAGGTAAAAAATATTTAATAGATATAGTTCTTTCCAAACCATAGAACATCTAAAAAAATATCTACTAGATGATTCATAAAATCTTTCCACTACATTTTCTATTTCACTATTCATGATATTGTATTTATTCTAATTTAATGAAAAATAATATTTATGAAAGTGTTTGAGATCATAGGATTATATGAACATAACACATAAATTATTTCTCTGGTTTAAATCTCATTGTGTAAAGTTACCTTTAATATGAGACAGTATTTTTTGTTAATATAGAATGTACATTCATATATTTTCCAATGTTAGGAAGGAAGAGTTTATGGTGTTTATATCCACTATACCAAAGTAAATTAGAGAAGGAAACTATTTTAAACAAAATAGGTATTCACATGTTTGAAAACACAACTACAAAGAGATTTATGCATTATTGGAAGCCCCACAAAACAATCATTTTTATAAGCTATTAATCAGGATAAATAATTACTAGTGTTGAGTGAATTTATCCAATATTATCTAAAATAGGCTTCTGAATTAAGGGTGAAGCATACTATATAATGTTATTCTAAATCTATGTTTAAATAAACTAAAATTATAGAGGTTGTGTTTGTGAAACCATGATTGATATTTTGATATAAATTAATAATGAAATCATTATTATCTAATACATATATAAATGTTTTAATATATTCTAATGAGGTTGGAGTCGTGATGTCTCGTTAGCTACTTTGACTAACTTGAAGGTTAGTTAATATACTGAAACAGTTCTGGGGAATGTTCTAAAGTGTTCATAAAGGGTTGTAAAACTCAAAAAAATGAATTTCTTGAAGAGTTACTATGATTTTTTTGAGGTAATCTTGGTTTAAAGTAGTATTTAATGTTTTGTAGTTCAGGGGTTAAATATTGGTTTAATCATGAATTATTAGTATAAATCATATCAGAGAAAAATGATTGTGCATAAACATAATTGGGTAATTCATAAACATCATTATATAGGAAAAGTAATTCTATTTAATCCTTATTTATAATATTAGTATACATTAATTACATTTGTGAAAAAAAAATTCCTCATAATAATGAGACAAACAAATAAACACTCCATACATAGTTGTGTACACATAATACATGTCTTTAAGAACATTATTATATCCTATTTGTACACATCATTCTAGATAGTTTAAGCAATAAATTCTATATATATATGATTAATCTATATAGAAGATCATTATGCATAAGAATGAAGCAAGTCTACATAAACATCAGTACAAAGTGATGTTTTATATTTCTATGGACTGATATAAAATGTTTCTATAATTTATATCTGATGAAGAAGTTGAATATAAAGTTACTACAACTGATTGTTAAGAATAAAATCAACAAAAAATTAATGTGATATAAGAACTGAACCTTGAGTAAAAAATCATAAAATTCTGACAGGATAATATGAATGAAATAGTGATTAGATAATTTTCAAGTGTAAGAAATAGATTTTTCAGAATTTCATAATTCTGATGTAAAGTGAATGCGAAGATTAAAAATTTGTTTTTCAATGATCTTAATATCACAATTGATTTCTCATTTATTTTAATTATCAGAAAAACAATGATAGTGTGAGGTGTATGTTCTAAAAATTAAATTATCAAGGAGAGGACTAGGATTATAGATTAACAGAAATTGACATATTATAAAATTTTGTTATGAATGAGATAATATTCATTTTTATAAAGATTACTAAGAGTATTGTGATTAATTAATAATATGATATAGTAAATTAAAATATAATTTTTATCTCATGGTTGTAGGATTAATCTCAATTTCTGATGGGTCTATTAAAGCTCTCAAGTTATAAGAGATTATTTTCTTATTATTACATAATAGATAAAATATTTGGGCTATAAGTTTGTATAATATAATTTTGGGATAACATAATGGATCTATCTTAGGATAAAATATAATAACATATTAGGCCTATAGGAATAATATGGATCATATTTTTTTGAATATGGTAATATAGTTAAAAAAAGTGAAAAAACAATGAAAACGTGTTATTTTATAAGAGACCATCATAGGGATGACCAAAAAACATTTGATGATTGTAAATAAATCATACATACCAAAAAGGTATAGAAAATGAGAATTGTTATCATATGAAATTATTTAGGGGCGAAATCATTATTTAAAATTTAGAGAAAAAATAAGGGTGGCCTTCAAATAAAATGAAAATTAATAGATAGAAAAATTTGGTCAATCCCATGAGTATATGGAAGTTGATGTGAAAAAGAAAAATTGTAGAACACTTGAAGAATAAGAACAAAAAATATCAGATCCTTTTTTTTAAAGATTTGTCTTCTAAGTATCGATGAATACGGATGGATAAGGAGTCGACCATCATTCCAAGAATTGATATTTTTTTTAAAAATCTAAGAGATTAATTATATAGAAAAATGGAGGAATGTATGAATAGATTTACATTATATTGAACATTTATCTTAAACCACATATATTTTGAGAATCTATTGGATTAATAAAGATCACATGATATTGTGTGTTTATTGAGATATCTAGAGGAGTAGATTCACTAGAGATCATTGTAGTTGAGCTATAATTGAGATTGAGTATCATGAAGTAAATCTAAAATACCCAATACAATTTGATTACATTATGATTATAATAAGGAGATCTAGTTTGTATATAATGGGACACACTTTTACTATTTAAAAAAATAATACATGAAGGATCTGGAAAGAGACAAACAGTCATATATATGGTCTAAATCCATAATACCAAAGGATTTAGGCTTTGTAGAGATGATATAGTGTGAAGTAGTAATTTCATTATGTAGTTATGTTTATGGAAGTATTATAATAAATAGGAAAAAAATTCATTTTGGGACATTATTTATGTGTGTGATGCACTAACAATTATAATTAGTTATTTATTATAATGGTAAAAACATTATTGTGGTGAATAACCAATCTGCAGAAGGAGTGTCACTTTAAGTCGATCCTTCTAAAAAAACAATTCATTATCATTATTTTATTTACAAATATTTTTTTGTCGTAAAATTTCTTAGTGAAACATAAATTGATCAAAATATTATAATTTCCAATAGTTTTTCACAACCAAAATGGGTTAAGTATTTTAATAGTATTTATTAATTTGTAAAATTTATTCTATAAATGATCCCATGAAATGTCTACATATATTATTAGAATAATTTCAAATAGTATTAGTTCAAGGTTCCCCTTAGGATGGATCAAAATTTTAATTAACTTTTTATTTTTATCATAAGATGATTAAGTAATTATATTTTTTTGAAGATGTTCTGCATATGGAAGATGAAATGTTTATTACTATTTCTGCAGAGTCTAAAATGTTATTCAAAAAACATCCAAAGATAGGATTTTATGAAATTGATAAAAAACTAATGTAATCAAAATTATATAAATTTACTCATACTGGTAATGGATGTGAAAATTAGATTAATTTTATTCATATAATGATGAACGGTTGAGTTTTAAAGTAGATGACCTCAATAAAAAAGTGCTTCATGGTTTTTATTTTTGGTGTAACTAAATATCTTAACAATGTTTCAGATTAATTTATTTTTATATATTTTATTTCATATCATAATACTATTGAATAATAAATATTAACTGAGAAATAGTTTGGTAACATGAATAATGCATTGAAAAAACATGATAGAAGATGCAACACCCTCTCAAAATTGAAAAATATAGTAGAGAAAATGTCTCAAATTTCACTAAAAATATTTTATTAGTTTATGAATGTTTTATAAGAATAGTTTTTTTAATGATCATTTTAGGTTTGTTACAAAAATAAATTTCTATATGCTAGAGAATCTTCATAATGTTATATTGAATGTGAAAGATTCACAACCGGATATGAAAACTGAAATGGTTAAAGAAATTGAAATTTCACATAAATAGATAATAATGATTATTGATGAAAAAATTTAGATTATAATAAGTGATTTATAGTATATTATTTAAAAATTAATATTATAAAATATTTCCTCAATATGAAATTTATATAGAATTGAGAGAAGTTGATTAATATGGAATCTGATCGATATAAATAGTCCTAATCTACTGAGCAAATATCTTTTAACACAAGTTCATGTGAAAAAAATTTGGCATAAAAAAATTAAACAATGTGATTTATAAGATATATTTATAACATGGGGAGAATCCTCTACCTCATTCCCATTGAAGTGGGTATCCAACTACCTTGATAGTGTTACAAGCATTAAATCAATTTTTTCCAACAGTGCTGGAAAAGTGCTAAATTCTATACATATTTAGATGGTTAAAAGGGAGGAAAATACCACCAATAAATCAATGTTTGATGTAAGTTCGTTTAATAAGATAATCCCCTAAATAAGAGCCCAAAATATTGTCATGTAAACCAAAAATAGAATGGATATAGATCTATAAAATCTATATAACTTAGTATTAAATTGAATAGGAAAAACATTATATCCTACTATGGGGTTTCCTATAGATTTGGGTGTATGTATGTATAATATTGGCATAGTGTTCTAAATTATACAAGTTGTTGAAGGCCTAAATCCAGGAAATAAAAGATAAAGTTGTGAACAAAACTAATGGATTGTTGTCACCAATGAAAAAATATATATCCCTCATAAATAGATTATAATCCATGGATACTTTATATTAATATTGAAATATATATGGTCAGAACTGATGAATTATGGTATCTACAATTCCATGCAAATTAGTATTCTCACGAGAAGAGGAGGATATAGTATAAGAAATGGTTAAAAAATAAATGTGAGTCTACATTGAGAAATAAAACCTTGGAAGAAAGACACTCAAAAATTTCATTAGAGAGAGTTGATAATAATTAAGTCTTAATATAGAATAAGTGATGATATTATTATGTTACAAAATTTTATATATTATTTCATCACAGACTTTTTGAGAAGATCAATTTTCAAAAAAGGATTCATGAGGAATAAAATGGAATAAATCAAGGCACGACCCCAAAAAATTCAAATGGTTAAAGAAATCATAGATGATGAATTTGATAAGTATCCTAATAAAAGATATAATCTTCCTAAAGATAAAGTGTGTGGAATTTTAGAATAGTTTGTCCATAGAGTTGTAAGATGTATAACACAAATAGTTGGTCAAAGATAGGTGAAACGTAAAAAATCTACAACCCCATTGATTTCAAATGATGATTTTGATGCTGCAAAGAAGAGTTCTATGGAGAATATAAAGGATGTGAATAAACCAAATTATATATTAGTTATATAGATAGATTAGTTGGAAGGGGATTTGATGTTAGATAAAGAATCAAGGAGAGGAGGTTCCTTTCTAGGCCTGTAAAATATTTTTATTCCTTCTAATAAGAGTGACGAAAACATAGAGATGTACATATTCCACAATAAAATATATATTTGTAAAATTAAACAGGATTCACAATTGAGTAAGATTAGTAAATTTAGAGATTAATAGAAAGGTTTAATTAGAAAGACAATAATGTTCCATCTCCATTTATAGAATTAATAAAATAAATAATGTTGCCTTATTACTATTTATGTCTAGTTGTTTTTTAAGACGGAATTAAAGGTGAAGCTATAAGAACATAACACATCATGGTAAACTAAAATTTTAAATAATATAAATTTTAACTTAATATTATACATCAGTTGGAATAAATATTTCTTATAATTCGTTTTATTAAGAATACTGACAAGGTGACAATGTATAGATTTCATCCCTTGAGGGGATCTACTAAAGAATATAATGGTCCCAAAAATTTGGTATTACTTATTAAAAGTGTAAATCTTGGAAACCCTATAAGAAGATAAATAATGAGTACTATTTTCACTCTTCTAACTTTTTATCTAATATTTATATGTTATATATAACAATGATGAGTGATAATCTAACACTTTGGGAAAATAAAATGCACTTTAAAGTGTTTGATGTGTTTTATGATGTTGAGTGATTGTTTATGAATTATCGTTAAAATATGTTTTCGAAAAAATTATTTTTTTCTAAAATAACTACTTAATTCAAAAATGGGCTATCCCTCATAGATATAGAGTGGAATTACTTAAGACTCATCTCTATATAATATATTGTTCCATCACATTCTCAAGAAAGTGGACGAACAAAAGGAAAGAATATGATATTTATATTCATTTAAGAAATTTGTAGAATAATTTTTCCCCTGGAAGAATTCCTCTTGAATATAATAGAATGGTTAACTTTTAATATGACATAAAAACCTTGTCCTCTCATGTATTAATTGAAATTAAAGTGGATTGGAGAAGTAATATTTTTATGGAATATTAACATACATTTATGTATATTTTTTCATTTAATGTACTTACATAGATGAATAATATTTATATTGAATTTTCCTTTGATGTGTGATTTCTCTAATTATTAAAAGATAATGTAAATATAAATGTTATAAATTTTTATGGTGGACTCTTTGCAAGAGTATGTATCCTCAAAATGAAGATAATTTAATTATACTAATATTGAAATCCATATGTCAATTAACATATTGAATAATAAAACTATTGTTTAATGGATACAATATGTGAATCCCGAATAATAATTCATTTGTATGAGATTATATTAATGACAAATAAGGACTACTGTGAAGAGAGTTTATCAAGAATTTTCAATAGTTGTTTAGAGAAATGAGTTTAAGGATCAATGTTTGGAGGGTTTGAACAACTAAGTTTAAATAACATAAAAACCTCACTAATGTGTTGGATAAAAAATATTTGAAGTGATTATATTAATTATTGATGAAATAAATTTTAACCAAAACATGGATGAAGGTTTCAGTATATTAAAATGAGGAAGATGTTGTGAATTTTTGTGGGATACATTGATGAAATAAAAGTTTATTTAATATGGTAAAATTTCTATCGAGAATGATTCTAATGGTCTGGAGAAGGGTTGAAAAATTCCCAATTGTGTTTTGAATTGAATGAAGAGTTCCTGAATTTTTTTTTGGAGAATTGTTGTAGTTGAAGGGTGAAATTTTTTCTAGGATTGAAATTTTTCATATGAATCATTACAATTATATATTATTCCATGTAAACATTGTTTGACGCTACATAATCATCATATTATTGGAAAATGAATATTTTTGTAATAAAATAACATATTACGATTATATATCACTTCCATCTATGTAAACATAATGCAAATATTCATACACATGAGACAAGACAGTACACACTCTATAAAGGATGATAAACACATCAGAAATGTCAACATAAAATTAATTTTTCCATTTTTTATAAATCATTCTTGTTAGTGTAATAATGAATTGACATTTGTGAAGTATCATCTTTCTAGGGTATCAGTCTATGTAATACATAAATTAATCTGCATAAATATTATTACTTAGTAATCTTTGTGATTTATTTTGGTGAAAATATAATGATTCTATATTTTATATTAGATGAATAAATTGAATGTGAGGATTCAAGAACTAATCATCATTGTTCAAAATATCACAAAATTAATGTGATACAAAAACAAAATATTAGGGAGTTTTATTTTATTTTAAGAAAGAAAAACATTATAGAAACATGGAATTTTAATGTTATTCCATGTCTAAAAAATATAGATTCTATTATTTCATAATTTTTTTGAAAATAAAAAGAAAAAATAATAAATTTATTTTTCAATGATCTAAATACAACATGAGAGTTGGGATTGAAGTTGGTATTTTTAATATAGGAGAATATGAGAGAATTATGAGATTCTGATTAAATTATCAAACCTGAAACTGGGATTAAAAATTATCTAACATATAGAAATGATAAAATCTAGGTATTCAAGAACTAATATTCATTATTTTAAACATCACTAACTATAATGTGATTGAACTAGAGAAATATGAAGAGAATTTATAGTAGATTAGTTATAATTGAGTGAGATGGTTAATCTCAATGTATGTTTGTTGTAATACAACTCTTAAGCGATAAGAGATAGTTTATGAAAATTGTATCATGGATAATTTCGTCAAGACAAAAATGGATGAAGATAAGTTTAATATATTTTTTTGGAACTATCATTTGAAAGGAAGAATATTTTGGTCCAATACGAAGAGTATAGATTATATTTTTTTCATTTATAAAAATATTATAAGATAAATTAAAAAACCAGGTCACTCCTATCAATTTATTAGAGACCATGGATGGGGAGATAAAAATCATATAAGGATCATTGATAACTCCTAGATAAAATGTTGGTAGGGAGGAATAGAATGAGGATCTTGGGGAATGATTTTATGGGATATTATACATTAAATATATAAAAATAATCATTGAAAAATATATAAAAAAGAAAAACGTGGAGATATAAATATTTATTCTAGCCTATAAATACCGAGGACAAGGGATCAAGAAGAACTAGAGAACTCTCAGAGAAGATGAACAATAAGTATTTGATAAAATTTTTAATAGACTATTATATAGGTATCAAAATTGAAAAAATAGAATGAGCTAACAATTATTCTTAGATAAATTGAGTGGGTGGGAATAATGAGAATTGGAAGAATAAAAAAGTATTAAACTCCATGATATTAAAATAATGATGATCTTTTATGTTTATTCTTTTAGTGATTTTGGAGATAATGTATTAGTGAAACTGATAGAATTTTATGTTTGATAAAATAATGATAGATGACTAGCAACGTTGGAGACCTATAAAGATGAGCTAGATTTGGGAGTAAGTTTCTAGGTGTGTATCTTGAAGGCCTGCTGTCATCCACAGAAATTTTATTAAGAATAAGGAAATCAAGTCTTTTCATAGTGGTACATCCTTATAATAATTAGTAACATAACTCAAGAATAATATGTAAATACATCACTTTCATAAACATGGTGTGAATCCATAAAACTTTTGGGATTGGGGGTATACATGGAAAAAATAGTGTAAATATATGATTTTACTGTGAAGCATAGTTTATGAAATCCCTATGATTTTAAGAGAATTATATTCATAATGAAACTATGTGCATGTCTGTGAAGAACCAAAAATTTTTTATAGTGATTGATTATAGTGGTGAAACCATAATAATATATAATACCCAATAATGTAATGGAGTAATTGCTTTTGTCAAACCCTATGAAAATACCACATGCTGCTTTTATTTTCAACACATTAATTTCATATGGTATGATATCTTTATGAAACATATAAATAAAATTAGTCTAACCAAAAAAATAGGTCCATAACTAAATTTATCTTAGTATTCAATGAATATTTTTCAATTAGTAATAATTGGTCAACACCTAATTCACCCACTCCCCCACCCACATGTCTACACCAAATCTTAAGGGGATTCATTATTAAAATATATACATAGTATATTAATTTTCAATGTATTTAATGAACCATTTTAAAAAATTTACTACTTATAAAACTTTTTATCATGAACTACTTTGAAAACAATATATTCATTATTTCAAGTAGTTTATATCATGAGTTAGTAATTTCATAGATCTATAGGAGGTGATCTCGTAGGAAAAATAACCTGAACTAGTAAAAGGATTCATAATAGCCATCAAATATCTCACATGGTTAAGGTCATACAAATATTGGATTCAATATAGATATTTTCATTATATTATAAAACATTGGTACACATTCAAATAACCACATAACCTTAACAACTTTTTATGTTATATATACCATGGAGTAGAAATTCTAGAAATAATATTATATGATGTTATTATATTAAATAACACATAAACAAATCCTCTTAGAGAAATTTTCATGAAAATTCAAAGATTCAAGAACCTATACCATTTAAGAAACAACTAAAATACCATCATTAGAGTCCATGTTATTATGAAATTTAATATAATGAATCCAAAATGAACCTTTCAAATTATTAAAATGCAATATATATCCATGAGATGACTCTATGAACAACATAATATATTTTCATTAATTATCATGACATCTAAGTATATTGGGTTATAATACAAAAAATGACCATACCACCAATAATTTTTTTTCATTTGTTGAAAGATACACTTCAAGGTCAAGTGGAAACTTTACAAAAAATTTACAGCTACATTTCAAATTTCAAATGAAAAGAATCAAATGGTTTCAAAATATAAATATATACCATCATCACCATATCAGAACATCTACCTCCTCATGATATGCACCATCACATATGAATAATTTTGTGTAAATAATATAATGCAAGTGAGAACCATCCACTAAAATCCATCAATGCCATGGGAACCACCAAAATAGAGTATTATTGATACTCAATCCACAATCATCATCATGAATCTTTTTTACATCACACACCCTGACACCATATGTATCCATCATCCAAAATACTTCTCAAG
This sequence comes from Viscum album, assembly GCA_963277665.1. Lineage (NCBI taxonomy): Eukaryota > Viridiplantae > Streptophyta > Magnoliopsida > Santalales > Viscaceae > Viscum > Viscum album. The sequence continues at coordinate 999,428,476 of OY728133.1, forward strand.
AGAGACCATCCATCATAATTCATCTTCACTATCACAGAAAACCAAAAGCATACCATCAAAAACCATCGAATCCAGAAAAAGGTTAAAGTTTCACCACAAAAAATTATGAATATCAATCCCTCATAGGACCCATGGTCAGAGTCGAAGACACCATGATTAAAAAACATCCTGAAATGTAGTTTAATTCTCATAACTCACATCCCAAAAAACCTTTAGAACCAAAATTTGAGTATATCATGGAGATTATTGGAGGGAAGCATGAGATAAAACAGAGTTCTGAGTAGACCAAGTTCTCAAAATAAAGATGAGGAACCCACCATGACAATCATACCCTACTAATGGAGGCACTTCCATTTTAAGAACACCAAAAAACTGACATCATTATCACAGAGGAACACTGAACAACTCCAATAAGCTAGTTGATCCCAAATAATAACCAAATGAACAAAAAAAAGAGAATGAAAAACATGATCTAGGAATGAAGAAGCAACTACCATGAAAAAACTAATGAGGTGAAAATAAAAACCATAGAATGGAAATAAATCCCAAAAAAAGACTGGAAGCCATGAGAGAACCAAAAGAAGAGAAACATATAATAAATATTATGAGACTCTCGGGATGCTACATCCATGAATCCCAAGATGTTGGAGTTTCATTGAGTTCAACTAGGATAGGGTCGATTCACAACAGTTGCAACCACAAGATAGGATTTTCATTGTAAAAGAACAAGGAGGAAAACAAGAGGATGAGAATGTGATAATAAGAAATAAGGATAGATCAAAAGTGAGGTAAAATGATGGTGGAAAGATCCATCGAGTTACTAGTGGTGCACTAAAAATGAAACAATTCTATATAAGAAGCAACAATGAGGGGCTAGCTTAATCCCTAAAATAATTATGAGGAATGAGAAGGGAGTTCCATTGATTGTGACCAGTAGGAGACAAAACCTATATGAGAGAGCCCTTTGAGAGAACCCAAAATAGATAAACCATAATAGAATAGATAAAACCATAAAATTTTAATAATAAATCTAGAAATAATTTTCAAATAAAATCCTCTTATCTTACTTAGATATGATGTTACCTAAAGTGTATATTTTCATTTAAAAATGGCTTTTCATCCTTTACTAGTCAAACCTTTACCCATTTTTTTTAAAGGTAATAATTTAATAATATAAACTTATTTCAACATTTTATATTCCAAACATAATTATATAAATAAATATTTTTTCATAGAAAAATGTACCAGGGCACCCTAAGGATTCGTTCATAGTATAATTAAGAACCTTTCCTTGATCTCCTATATCTACATTTTCAACCCCCGTTAATAAGATATATCTATTATATATGGTTAAATATTAATTGGATTGGTTCTAAGTAAAAACACTTTAAATAGTTTATCCTCTCCCTATTGAGGTCGCCCAATGAAATCAATATGGTACACATCAAGGAAAAAGTAATCCATTTGTGTAATGGATTTGAGATTTCAACGTCAATTAAATTCAGTTTTAAACTATATATAGAGGTATAAATAACCTCAACCATTATTTTATGTACCCCCACATAACCATTATAATTCTCCCACAAAAATCATCGAATTCGATCCAAATTTTGACATCTTCCCATGAGTGTCTCCTCATACATAAGAGGTAGTTGACTAGTTGAAAAGGTTCAAATTATATTAGGGTGGTGACTATACCTTCAATATATATAATATATCAACACCCCTAGATAAAACATCTCAAAACATCTCAAACCAACATTTGAGTAATATAGGTAAATAAAACAAACATCTCAAAGTACACACATATTTCTTTAGATAATACCTCAAAACACTATTCTTCATCTCTTTACTCCCTTTCATTTTCTCGTTTACCTTTCCTGTATACATGATTTTAAATTCTACTCATGGATCCAGATACTTATGTAGTGTGTGAGTAAAAAACTCAATAAGACATCACCAATGCATTATTAACACAATTTTATATTTACAGAAATTTATATCATGATAATAAATAAATATTAAAGTGAATAATCACCCACATAAGTTTTTATTCATCATTTTATAATATTACTTTCATGAACTCAAACCCCACATGCTTTAGCACAATTCTGATAAGGATGTCAATGTATGTCCCTACGTGTCAAAAAATGATCTTTAAGTCCCATAATCTATTAGAACCATATGTGTGACAACCTAGGTTGTGTTAATATTAAATAAATTTCATTCCTTATTAATTTTCATTAATATAAAAGAATAATGTTATAATCATTTTAAGAATATTAGATAATTTTTCTCCCTAACAAAAAAATCATTTTTTTCTAGAAAAATAGAGTTCTCAAAAATTATATGGTTTTATTTAAAATTTTCATATCCTAATTATAAAATTGAAATATGATAAAATTAATATAATTTTTTCATTAATCATTTCTTAATTATCTAATGTTGAATTTGTTTAAAATTTTATTAATGTTTTAAATTTTCAATGAATATTGAAAAATACTAATTTTTTTTGAAAACGACCTTTTATTTTCAAGTATTTACCAATTAAAAATATATTATTTGTTAGTTTTAAAATCTAATTCTTTCATTTTATTAAAAATAATTCAGTAAATATAATTTTAATCAAATTTATAATTTAATTTTTTATAAAAACATTTTTTTCCTCAAAAAGGAATTTCTCTGAAAAAATGTTTTCATCTTGTTTTATGGGTATGATTTTAAATTAAATAATTAATATTCTATAAATTTAATTTTATAAAATTTCTTTTATATTTTTAATAATAATAATTAATATTAGGTAATAATTTTACCTTATTTTTTTGTCTATATTAATAGTAAAAGATTGTAAAAATATATTACCATAGTTAAGGTGAAAACTGGATTACATGGGGAACTAAATTAAAAAAATAAGAATTTGAATAACCTTAAAACATGTATAAATACTATTTTATGACCATATATTTACATTTAATCACCTAATATCCTAAAATGGACTATTTTGGTGCCATTTTAGTTGATTGAGTCATTAATATTTTTAAATCGTTTTAAAAATTCATAGTGTTCCCTCTCCTCAACTTATTAAATGGCACCCCATATCCTCTTATCTCTACACATAAATATCCTTTTGGATTGTTAAATTCATATCATTATCTATTCCAAACACACCTAAACATGTCTTATATTCCTTTTATTGAACATGATTTCATCCATGGAATGCTTTAGGTGTAATCATAAAGAAGTTGTCAAAAGGAGAGGTATAGTTTTTAACTATGCATTTTCATTTTATTTATTCTTTTACCTCCTTAAAATATTTTTCAACCATAATGAAATAATAAAATCACAATATTATAAATAATTATATGTTATTATGATAATTATATAACCTATATATATCTTATCTTCCATCAAATGGGAATCAAAACCATAATTTGTGTGTATAGTGGACCCCCACTATGAAAATTGATGTAATTTGGTTTCCATAACCACATATCATATTAGGTTATATAGATTTATTTAATTTACATATATAATTGTGATTACATATTTACCATTCATTAATGATAATATATCATATATTTTATTATAATTATATCTATTCAAAAATGGGAAACTCGTTCATCCGTACTTGTAGATTACCACCACCATGAAGTAATGTGATTTGTATTTCATTACTACATAACAAGACTAGTAAAAATTATTCTATTTAAATTGATAACATTATATTCATGATATAATCATAATTATTTATAGATAATATAAAAATTTATTTCCCTCGCATTCATTGGAAAAATGGCAATTTTACGCATGCATACATACGTCATACCATCTCCATGATTATGACGTAATTCATTTTTCATTACCATATTTAATGGTTGGTTATAAAATTATAATTGATGTATAAAATTATAATTATTTCATTATTATTATTCTGAATATTATGGAATAATGACTTCCTTAACCATATTCAACATACGAAGTCATTTTGGACATCTTTGTCGAATATAATCAAAACACCCAATTAGAACTTAATTGATTTAGTAAGTGGATATAACATTGTAATAAATAAAATAAAAATAACAATGAAAAAGTAAATTTTTTCTTAACATTTTAAATAATTACCATTACTTTATTATTCTACAATAGAAATATCATACAATATGATTCATACTCACGGAATGTGATAATATCCCTTAATTCATATATTAAAATGATTTAATGATTTATTTTTTAATATTTTTCTTACATGTCCATATTATTAATAATAAATGTGGACGTATTTATATTTATATAATTGAATTATAATTTCCATTTTATGTCTCTTTTTACTTCTTTTTAATGTTTTTCAAATGGAATATTTTATTGTATTTTATATAGAACGCTTTGACAAAAAGAAAAAAATAATGTTCTATTGAAACATATATGGCGTCAAAGGTATTTTCTTACACCATAACCATTATTTTATTTATGGATTCATTTTAATGATTTCACATTTTCTTTAATTAAAAGAAACCTAATTTACACATTTTTAGATAAATTTATATGTGTTATAAATAGAATGGATATTACGATATCCAAAAATGTTAGTACTATAGTTGCACAGAATATTGAATGAGTGTAATAATGAAAATATAGGATTTACTATGTTATTAATATGTTACGGTTCATGGTAATTGTTTATGATTATGGGTAATCCTAATATATCTTATGATGATGGATTGTCTAGAAATATCCCCCGATAATGGGGGAGCCTAATATTTCTCGCCATTGCATTGGATAAAGGGATAGAGTTAACTAGTTAGGTTTAACCAAAGAGATTATATAAGATACCCATCTTAAAAATTACATAATCTAGTAAATTCAACAAGAAAATCACTTTTTACATTGGCAATGATAATTTTGGTACAGATTTTTAGAGAATCTGGTCATAAAATTTACCTAGAAACATATATATTTCAAAATAGAACACTATATTACATATAAATTTTTTCACAATATGAAATATCTAAAACAAGATTTATTTCCATACAAAAATCCATGACATTAAACGCGAATTCTTCTTTTCATTTATCCATACATAAAACCTATGAAAAAAAATTTAAATATTTTGGTGATAATTAAAAGCTTCTTAAGGGACTTAAAAATAATATAACAAAACCATTATCCCATGAAAACATACAAACAATTGAAAAATAAACTTCTCACACTTAAAACTAACATATACATCAATATGAAAACATAAGGTTTCCATAAAACATAGTAATTATTAAAAAAAAAATTGGTAACAGGGGGGGATAATTTTATTAGCATGATTACTTATTATTGTAAACCTCACGACTAACATATGATTTTTAATACTCATAACTACATTACAATGTAACCCACATGACTACCTTATGATGTTACTATCACAGTTACACTTGGAATAACCACAAAAGTAAACTTCCAACTTACCCAATATAAGGACCCTACTTCAAACGTCACATAATCATGAGTTAATTAAATAATTTGACGTTAAATCACTTCAAGGATCTTTTCAGGTTTATAGATTTATATAGTTATTCCACAACTATTAAATTTCATCTCAAATACTACAAAGTAAACACTTCAACTCGGTCCACTTTTTTCACAACAATAAAACTCTTAAAAAAAAGATTTTTTTCATGATAAAAATATTCTCCAATTCTTACTTTATCTTACACTTCCTTATACCCTGTGAAAAAAGATTTCAAAAACATGGGATGGGAATAAAAATCTTAGTAAGGGATAAAAAATAAGGAAATAAAACATTAGTCTGTGAATATATACAGATCAATGAAATCATACTTTTTACTCATAACAAATAATCTCTTTAACATACCATCTGAAATCATATGATTTATGAATAACTCATATAAATCATTAATCATTAAGGTAACTTGTGGAATCTATAACATACTTACTTTGAGGCTTTTCCAACTACATAGGTAGTAAACTTTATGGTTACATTTGAAATACCCATCAATGTATATTCCCTACATCTATTAGGAGAATCCTTAACATTTACCTCTGTCATGTTACCCAATGCATTAGAGTGTTATCAGGGGATCACTCAGCCTGAATTTATCATGGAACTAGCCATATACATAAGTAATTCCCAGGAACCATAACCTAATAATAACATGTAAACCATTCATAAAGGAAAAATAAAATTTCCACATTGCAATCATAAGTTATCATTTCAATATATTGAAATATTCAATCCATTTCTAAAACCATTCAAAATATTTAATAAAGAGACTTTTGAATAAAAGTGTCACAGATAACATAAAAAATATTGAAATTTATTGAAATTTTAAAAAATTAATTTTCATATAAATACATTTATAAAAACCATTTTTAAAGCATGGACATAAAATTTATAGATTTATAAGAATAAATCATCAAAACATTAAAATAAGGTTTTTAGTTAAAAATACCCTTACCACTGGAGAAACACTAGAATACTAATCATTAAAGAGTAACATTAAACAAAAATAAAATATCATAATAATATAGTAACTCACGATATGACATATCAAAAGTGTTGTATATACACCTTATTAGATTATAAAGGTTTATAACATTAAGAAATACCTCAATAGAAGAAGATTGAGATTAGTCCCTTACAAAGATAATATCATTAGTTTAAGGATAAACCAATGACATAGTTATGTGTGAAAATAATAAACAAACCCAATATAAGTGAATATTCAGTGGAAAACAATCATAGGTCATTCAAACATATTCTTGGAAAAACAAAACTGGTGACCTGGATATTTAACTCATTGAAATGAGATTGAGTTAAGATTTCCCATACAAAGATTATTTTTTTATAAAAATAGTATGATTATGTGTATTAATACAAATACATATAAATATATTATATATATAATATAGTATATCAAATTTAATTTCTCACAAAATCATAGCATGACATAATAATGAAGAAGAAGAATAACCCAATGAATGTAATTTGGGTTAAGAACATCCCTTAAAAAGTTCATATAAATGATGTAATAATTTATCAATGGGGAGGTTTTGTATAAAAATAGTATATATAAACAATGAAATGTGGAAATTATAACATAAATAAATAAATAGTGATTCCACACATAATGTTGGAAAAATATAATCTACGAAGTATGTGTAAAACCTAATGAGTGGAAATTGAGTTTAAAGATTCCCTTAAAATATAATATACATAAATTAAGGATAAATAAATGGCATAATTATGTGTGATAAATTTAAATACACCCAATATAAGTGTATTTTTAGTGTAAAAAATAATAGGTCGTTAACACATATTCTTGAAGAAACAAAAAAATGACATGGATATTTAACTCAATGAAATGAGATTGAGTTATGATTTGTCTTTCCTCATGTATGAATTGTCTCATTAATTATTAATATTTTTTAATAATAAACTTATGTTAATTTATTCTTTCTTAAGAAAATATTTCATGTTATTTTTTATTTTATATCACTTTTTACTATGTTATACAAATTACATAAATATTTATTTTTGTATCAGACCTTTTGTCGGTATTGGGTACTTGAGTTCAAAATGAACTTGTTTGATGTAGATTTTACATGTGGTAAAAACTAAAAAATATAAATAATATTATTAATGATATAAATATCTTATATATCCAATATATAGGTATTTATAATAGTCCATAAAATTTGCTGATATAAAATAAAATGTATTGTTCATTGAGACAGTAGTTAGTACGTATGCTTGAACGCAACATTAATTTCTTTTTCATATTGAAAGAATAATAATAAAATGATATACAATTATATTATAATACTAGTAATATATTTATTTTATTTATCTCTCATATTTTTAATAATAAAATCTTTTATAGGTTCTGTGTTTAGTGGAAGTGAGTCACATTGCTTTGAGGGGGCGGAAGTTCACAATTCTTCAAATGAAATTTTTGTTTTTATACAACATGGAAAGCATAAATGATTATGATAAATAAAAAATACAAAATTGTAGATAAAAATTATATTATATATTATATATAAATATAGTTCCATCATAATTTCCACCATGACAGGTGGTAGAATAAAATCAAACAATCATCGTTTCTTGAGGTAGTAGTTCTCCATAAACAGAAATTGTATGTTCGTATCCATTAGATGGAGGTGTGTGTAAGTTTAGTTTTATTAATTCCCATAAAAAATCCTAGTATATTTATTATACTAGTTTTGTTATTTAATCATAGAATAATAAGAGTATATGGAGTGGATTATGAAAATAAATGAAAGGAACATGAGAGAAGATGTTACCTCTAAATCGGGAAACTTCTTTGGATTTGAGCGAAAAGGTTTTCTTGATTTTCCTTATTCCCATGGTTAAGATTCTAGGAGTAAGGGAGGGATATTTAATCTGATTTTAGTATAATTTTTATGATCCAAAATTCTTGAGAGGTGTGAGTATGTGGGTAGAGGTGGTGACCTTTTATAATTGATAGGATAGTATGTTTAATAAAGTAATGAGATATTATTTTATTATAAAATGATTTTAGAATTATAATATTTCCATAGTGATAGATTTTTTGTATAATATCATAATTGGTAGAATTAATATCAACCAATAGGTTTTAGACATGTTTAGGTCACATATTTAACATTATATTTTAGCTTTAACACTAAATTAAAAACATTAAATCTTACTATATCTTCTTATATTTTCATAATATATGGTTAATATAGTTACTATAAAATTACAAGAGAACAAAAAGTGGTTCATTAATTAAATTTAAAACATTATATAATTCATTTGGATAAATCTTAGATAGTTAGGTCTATTAAATCATATAATAAAATAGATTTTTTTTTAAACTCATTTATGTTTATTTTGAACCTATTTAGTAATTCAATTTTTTATTATCATAAAAACATTATTCCATTGACCAAAGAAATTAAATCAAAGATAATATGTCATAATAATACAAAAACAGTTGGATGGTATAAAAATGTAATGCATGGAACATAGTTACCTAGATTCGGTGCATTATTACAAAACATTGGCATGATCACAAGAGATCAAGTCTCAAAAGACCTATTAGTTTAGTATCATTTTAATTACTAGATGCATACATAAGTTTTACATTACATTATGAAATGGAAAACAACAACATTGCGTCCCCTTGGAACACACTCATATACCTTACCTTATTCCTACAGGTTAATTGTAATATACTTATTCACATACTGCGAAGAATTAAATATAATAAAGGGGTGATCTCAGATGCTTAGTAAGTATAAAAATATAGAAGAAACTATAATAAATAAGTATTAAAATTTAAGGAAATGTATAATACTAAAACAAAATCCTTTTAAACAAATAATTCAGAATAATATAGAAAAGGTAAATCAATTAATTCCATTTTCTTATTCACATGGATATTCTACTTGCTGAATAATCACATTTAATATCAATATCTAATTTCATAATTATGGAATAAATAATGAAAAACATCTTAACCAAAAAGTCAAGGCATATTTCCAAGACTATAAATAATAATTTTATCAAGGCCTTGTGCCAAGACAATAGTTTGTCTCATGATACCTACCAATGCATCGAGGGGCTATAGTGGTCCATGCCCATCACTTACTAATCCCAATGCATTCCTCATATAAAAAGGTTAAAATATAATCTAAAATTTTTTATTAAAACTAGAATACAAAATGTCAACATTATAACCAAAAACCTTGAATGGTAGAAAAATAGCACATGCAGAATCAAACACAACTAATTAAATACAATTTGGAAGATTTAATTATAATAAATAAAACTCAATATAGAATAAAATAAAATGAAGTATACTGACATAGATGAAAATAACCAGTAAAACATTTTTATAGAAATACCCCCTTCTTCTTGAAAACATTTACAAGTCGTAAAAACTATTAAAGAAGTCGTTTAAAAGATAGTTTTGAATCAAAGTGTCCAATACCTCTTTGGAATTTTTTTAATGGAATTTTTTTTTTGAAGACATTAATTTCTGTATAAATAAATCCCTAAAGTCATCTTTATGACATTTACATTAATGAGAAATATTTATAAGAATAAATCGTTAAAACATTTAAAGCGATATTTTAGTAAAAGAGTTTCTAACTAAATGAGAAATGCTTCAAAACAAATAATTGAGCTATAACATTAATCAAAACATTAGAATATCATGATAATATATGGATTAATGATATAATATGTAATAGGAAAGTATATACACCATATAAATGTGAATTTTCACATAACAATAATGAAGTCTCAATGGAATGTAAATTGAGATTATATCACTTATAAAGTTTGTATCCATAGATTAAGGATACATCAATGAAATAATATATGTGTGAAAAATATAATTACACACAATATTATTGGATATTCAGTTTAAATCAATCACATGACATTCACACATATTCTTGTAAAAACAAAACTAATGACTTTGATGTTTAACTCAATGAATGAAAATTGAGTTAGGATTACCCATATCATATTCATATCAATGAATTTAGAATTTATAAATGGATTGATTATGTGAATCAAATATATATCCACACAAAGTAGAGTGTAAATCACTACATAAATAAATAAATAGTGATTTTACACATAATATTGGAGTAAAATAAGCAATGAAGTATGCGCAAAACCCTGTGAGTGGAAATTGAAATTAGAAATTACCTTTCCAATTTGGTAACATAAATGAAACATTCACCCCAATAAAAAAGGATCACAAAATGAAGATTTAAATACCAATAAATTAAAGTATATTACACAAATAATACAATCATGGGAAGTAAATACATCACACAAAATTAAATAGTGGAAAATATAGCATGAATCACATGGGAATAAAAGTGAGATGAAAACCACTTACCTTGTACTTTTACTTATTTAAGGGTGGGATAAACTCCATTATAATGGTGAAATAATTTTCATTAAATTATATAGTAACCAAAAAAAATAAATATTAAATCATATGTTATCTTCAAATATTGATTTTTAAATGATATTTCAGTAGTATCATTGTTTTGGGTGTTAACTGATTCATTTCCTTTATATGGTTTGTAATGTAAGTCATGTTTGTTATGGATAGGATGTATTTGATTCATATCCTGAAAGATATTATGTTATTAAATAATATTTTTAATCATCAAATGAAAATTTTTCTTGTAAGGTTACGATGGAAAATTAAATCTCATCGCGTCATGTTAACAATAAATCATACGTACGGATGAGAAACAATATAATTTTATTAGTGGTGAAATAGTCCATAATTGGAAGGTATATTACATATAAAGACTAATTTACATAATAAATTTATTATTTACATCAGCTATACTCAATATTATCCACATACAAATAATGAAGTGTTGAATAAAAAACTACACTATGACGTGGAGATGGTAAACTGTACGTATGCACGTATGGTTAATTTGTCATTCATGGGAAGGATAGAATGATGAATATGGTTGTAACATATTTATAATAACATCTCAGTATGTATAAGTTACTATATATATTATTTTAGTATGGAAACAAAAAAGAGAGAGTAAGTGGAAGGAGAAAAGAACTTTGAAAAGGTTGACGAAGTAATTACCTCTTCTTTGGGTTTTTTTATTTGAATAAAAGGGCTCCTTAGTATGGCTTTCTGATTAGTGTAAGGAATCTAGGTTTAATTGAGGGTATTTGGGAGGATATTGGACCAGGTTTTTGATGATTCAAAAAGATTTAAAGGAGAGAAATTAAGAGAAGGGGAAGTACCCTTTTATAAAAGAGGCAACAGTCACTTTATGAAAAACTTGAAATATCATTTTAATATATAATCATTTTAGGTTTATAATAGCTAAAAATAGATTTATTTCCAGTCGAAGGTGGTTATGGGTTGAAAAAAACACAACCAATAGGTTTTAGACAAGTTTATGTCACCATATTAACCTTATATTTTATATTTAACTCTAAGTTAAATATATTAACATTTATCATGTATTCTTGTAGTTTTATATTACATGGTTCGTAAACATACTATAAAAATACAAGATAATATATAGATTTTAATTAATGAAATATATATCATTATTTATGTATTTTGGATGAAACTTATATTTTTGGACCATTATATAATTTAATAAAATAGTATTTGTTTTAAAAACTCTTTTATGTCAATTTTGACACTATATAGTATTTGGTTTTTGTGAAAGTAATAAAAATATTATTTATTAAAAAAAATACATTGAATAAATGGGGAGGTTTTGTATAAAAATAGTATATATAAACAATGTAATGTGGAAATTATAACATAAATAAATAAATAGTGATTCCACAGATAATGTTGGAAAAATATAATCTACGAAGTATGTGTAAAACCTAATGAGTGGAAATTGAGTTTAAAGATTCCCTTAAAAAGATAATATACATAAATTAAGGATAAATAAATGGCATAATTATGTGTGATAAATTTAAATACACCCAATATAGGTGTATTTTTAGTGTAAAAAATAATAGGTCACTCACACATATTCTTGAAGAAACAAAAAAATGACATGGATATTTAACTCAATGAAATGAGATTGAGTTATGATTTGTCTTTCCTAATGTATGACTTGTCTCATTCATTCTTAATATTTTTTAATAATAAACTTATGTTAATTTATACTTTCTTAGGAAAATATTTCATGTTATTTTTTCTTTTATATCACTTTTTACTATGTTATACAAATTACATAAATATTTATTGTCGTATCAGACCTTTTGTCGGTATTGGGTACTTGAGTTCAAAATGAACTTGTTTGATGTAGATTTTACATGTGGTAAAAACTAAATCATCTATATAATATTATTAATGATATAAATATCTTATATATCCAATATATAGGTATTTATAATAGTCCATAAAATTTGTTGATATAAAATTAAATGTATTGTTCATTGAGACAGTAGTTAGTATGTATGCTTGAACGCTACATTAATTTCTTTTTCATATTGAGAGAATAATAATAAAATGATATAAAATTATATTATAATACTAGTAATATATTTATTTTATTTATCTCTCATATTATTAATAATACAATCTTTTATAGGTTCTGTGTTTTGTGGAAGTGAGTCACATTGCTTTGAGGGGGCGGTAGTTCACAATTCTTCAAATGAAATTTTTGTTTTTATACAACATGGAAAGCATAAATGATTATGATAAATAAAAATTACAAAATCGTAGAGAAAAAATATAATATATATTATATATAAATATAGTTCCATCATAATGTCCACCATGAGAGGTGGTAGAATAAAATCAAACAATCATCCTTTTTTGAGGTAGTAGTTCGCCATAAACAGAAACCATATGTTCGTATCCATTAGATGGAGGTGTGTGTAAGTTTATTTTTAATAATTATCATAAAAACATCCTAGTATATTTATTATACTAGTTTTTTTATTTAATCATATAATAATAAGAGTATATGGACTGGATTATGAAAATAAATGAAAGGAACATGAGAGAAGATGTTAAATCTAAATCGGGTAACTTATTTGGATTTGAGTGAAAAGGTTTTCTTCAATTTCCTTATTCCCATGGTAAAGATTATAGGAGTAAGGGAGGGATATTTAATCTGATTTTAGTATAATTTTTATGATCCAAAATTCTTGAGAGGTGTGAGTATGTGGGTAGAGGTGGTGAATTTTTATAATTGATAGGATAATATGTTTAATAAAGTATTGAGATATTATTTTATTATAAAATGATTTTAGAATTATAATATTTCCATAGTTATATATTTTGTGTATAAGATCATAATGGTTAGAATTACTATCAACCAATAGGTTTTAGACATGTTTAGGTCACATATTTAACCTTATCTTTTAGCTTTAACACTAAATTAAAAACATTAACTCTTACCATATCTTCTTGAATTTTCATAATATATGGTTACTATAGTTACTATAAAATTACAAGAGAAGAAAAATTGGTTCATTAATTAAATTTAAAACATTATATAATTCATTTTGATAAATCTTAGATAGTTAGGTCTATTAAATCATATAATAAAATAGATTTTTTTTAAAACTCATTTATGTTTATTTTGACCCTATTTAGTAATTCAATTTTTTATTATCATAAAAACATTATTCCTTTGATCAAAGAAATTACATCAAAGCTAATATTTCATAATAATACAAAAACAGTTGGATGGTATAAATATGTTATGCCCGGAACATAGTTACCCAGATTCGGTGCAATATTACAAAACATTGGCATGATCACAAGAGATCAAGTCTCAAAAGACCTATTAGTTTAGTATCATTTGAATTACTAGATACATACATAAGTTTTACATTACATTATGAAATGGAAAACAACAACGTTGCGTCCCCTTGGAACACACTCATATACCTTACCCTATTCCTACACGTTAATTGTAATATACTTCATCACATCCTGGGATGAATTAAATATAATAAAGGGTTGATCTCAGATGCTTAGTAAGTATAAAAATATAGAAGAAAATATAATAAATAAGTATTAAAAATTAAGGAAATGTATAATACTAAAACAAAATCCTTTTAAACAAATAATTCAGAATAATATGGAAAAGGTAAATCAATTAATTCCATTTACTTATTCACATGGATATTCTACTTGCTGAATAATCACATGTAATATAAATATATAATTTCATAATGATGGAATAAATAGTTAAAAACATCTCAACCAAAAAGTCAAGGCATCTTTCCAAGACTATAAATAATAATTTTATCAAGGTCGTGTGCCAAGACACTAGTTTGTCTCATGATACCTACTAATGCATCGAGGGGCTATAGTGGGCCATGCCCATCACTTACTAATCCCAATGCATTCCTCATATAAAAAGGTTGAAATATAATCTAAAAATTTGTATTAAAACTAGAATACAAAATGTCAACATTTTAACCAAAAACCTTGAATGGTAGAAAAATAGCACATGCATAATCAAACACAACTAATTAAATACAATATGGAAGATTTAATTATAATAAATAAAACTCAATATAGAATAAAATACAATGAAGGATACTGACATAGATGAAAATAACCAGTAAAACCTTTTTACAGAAATACCCCCTTCTTCTTGAAAACATTTACAAGTCGCAAAAATTATCAAAGAGGTCGTTTAAAAGATAGTTTTGAATCAAAGTGTCCAATACCTCTTTGGAATTTTTTTAATGGAATTTTTTTTGAAGACATTAAGGTCTGTATAAATAAATCCCTAAAGTCATCTTTAAGACATTTACATTAATGAGAAAGATTTAGAATAATAAATCGTTAAAACATTTAAAACGATATTTTAGTAAAAGAGTTTCTAACTAAATGAGACATGCTTCAAAACAAATAATTGAGGTATAACATCAATCAAAACATTAGAATATCATGATAATAGATGGATTCATGATATACTATGTAAAAGGAAAGTATATACACCATATAAAAGTGAATTTTCACATAACAATAAAGAAGTCTCAATGGAATGTAAATTGAGATGATATCACTTATAAAGTTTGTATCCTTAGATTAAGGATACATCAATGAAATAATTTATGTGTGACAAATATAATTACACACAATATTATTGGATATTAAATTTAAATAAATCACATAACATTCACACATATTCTTGTAAAAACAAAACTAATGACTTTGATGTTTAACTCAATGAATGAAAATTGAGTTATGATTACCCATATCATGTTCATATCAATGAATTTAGAATTTATCAATGGATTGATTATGTGCATCAAATATATATCCACACAATGTATAGTGTAAATCACTACAGAAATAAATAAATAGTGATTTTACACACAATATTGGAGTAAAATAAGCAATGAAGTATGCATAAAACCCTGTGAGTGGAAATTGAAATTAGAAATTACCTTTCCAATTTGGTAACATAAATGAAACATGCACCCCAATAAAAAAGGATCAAAAAATGAAGATATAAATACCAATAAATTAAAGTATATTACACAAATAGTACAATCATGGGAAGTAAATACATCACACCACTACAACACAAATAGGTTTTAGCGGCGGTTTTGTGGCGGCGGTTTTGTGGCGGCGGTTCACAAAACCACTGCTAAATGTTTTCCGAAAAAGGTTTCGTGGAGATTTTTAATAAACCGCCGCTAAACCCATATTTTTTTAAAAAAATCCCGACCCTTCCATACCCAGATCCTGGTTTCCCCCAACCCTCCCGACCTTGTGCTCCCTTCTTCCCGCAACCCCCCCCCCCCCCCGGTGACCCCGTGATGACTCCGGTGAACACGCGACCTCCATCTCCGGTGACCCCGCAACCAGCGCCTACAGCGGAGCCCGCGATCCCCTTCTCCCGGAGACCCTTCTCACTGCGACCGTGACCCCAAAGTGAATTTTCCAACATTTTTCATCTTTTTTTACAAGATTTTGTGCAATATATGTTTATTATTTGAATTCGAGGTTCGTTTCGGAGGGCGGGTTGGTTCGGATCGACTTTTAGTTTTTGGATTGTGTGAACATTTTTGTGGATTTAATTTTATTTTTTAATAAATTAACTTTGTTTATTATGAGAGGATAAAGTGTAATGTTATGATTCAAGATATATAATAATATAATATAAATGTTTTTTTTATCCTAGGATTTTCTTGGTACATTGCATATAAATTCATCCACAATATAAATTAATTGTTGGTAGTCATAAATAGTAAATTGATGTATATAGTGCAAAATTGTAAGAAAATAGCTAATTGTAGCATTTGATATATATTTTGTTGGAAGGTGCATTTGATACACATTCAATTTACTCAATGTGATGCTAATTTTCAAAAATGTTATTAAAAAAAATTTAATTACAGGGCCAGTGCATTGAATAAAATACTCTAATTTATTCATCATCTTAATTATTTTATTTTTTTTAGAAATATTTTGATTGGTGTACCCATTGATAACATGGTGTTTGATTTTTTTTCAAATATGCATTGAAATTTTATGCATTCACTGGTTATAGTGTATTGTTAAGAAATACTGGATGGGGATATTGAAAGTTTAAAGTTGGATGTGCGATATAGGGAGTTATACTTAGTGTGTTTGATGAGTTTACATGAAGGGTTGTGATGAGTTTATGTGAAGGGTTTAACACAACATGAATTTAGTAAGTTGAAAATTACATTATCTTGATAGATATGATAATGGAAAAGGCACAAATTGAAGCAATAGTATACATTGAGCTTCATGAAGATGAGAAAGGAGAGACGCTTAAAGCATTTCAAGATTTTAATACGAAATGGAAGTGTAAGTTATTGTAGAGATCCTAGAATTCAGATTCATGTCTGAGGTTGAGGCTAACACTTCATGAGATAGAGAGGAAGAAATGAGAGACTTGGAGCCGTTGGCATCTAGATGACGACCTCCGAGGTGCTATTTCCAGAAATTATGCAGTGAATTCCATTACAACAAACAAGAATGGCTGTACTTGGGAAACACCAGGTACACTATATCCTGGTCTTAGACAACGGACTTTGGCACTCGTAGGGATACCTTTTCCAGAATCAAAAGGTCGAGGTCCAGATCCACACAGATTCATTCCACTACAGTCTCCTCGCTGCGGTGAGTGCGCTTGGCCGAGCAAAGATACCTTGGTGTGGCTTGCCCTTAGATTCGGGCAATTTCTTGCAATCCATACATCTTTAAGTGTGGAGTTGACATGTGATAATGTAGACCCCATGGTAAATATGTTAATGTGGTTGGTTGGGTTGAAAATGGAATACTAAAAGTTGTTCCTTGGGTTGATAATTACATAATGGATTGTTTGGTAATGACATTAAAATGGGATTAATTGAGTTAATTAAGATTGTACCAATTGACTTATGAAATACATTGAAATTCCT
Source organism: Viscum album (assembly GCA_963277665.1). NCBI lineage: Eukaryota > Viridiplantae > Streptophyta > Magnoliopsida > Santalales > Viscaceae > Viscum > Viscum album. The sequence goes on from OY728133.1 coordinate 999,446,411, forward strand.
AAGAGGATTCGTGTACACAAAATTATTAATATGTTAAATTGGTAATGGATTATGTATTGAGGAATATGTTAAAAGGATTTTCTTAAGGTAATTCATGAATATGTTAAAAGGGTTAATATAAGGGAATTATTGAAGATGCCTCATTGGATGGGGCATGAGAATGGAAATTTGGATAAATTGGCTATGTAATGTAAATGGAAAATGTGTTAATGGGTTATGGAATAATATTAATTCATATACTGATTGTTATGGATTGATATTCTTATGTGTATTGTTTTGAGTATGGTTGTGATATGGTGTGTGTGTGTGTGTGTGGAAATGGATAAATAAGCATGTGCACATGGCTTGGTGGTGGGATAAAGGACTGAGGCTCCTTCCATAGGTCGGTTTGGACTGATGCTCTAACCCCACCCAAGAATGCATGGGTTATGGAGTCGAACTGATTCTCTATACCCCTAATGGTTGAATTTTATGGAACTACCTAGACTGAGGCTCCAAGGTAAGTGTGAGGTATTGTCAGGAATGTTTATACCTTGTGAGATAGGGAACTTTAATTATACTCTTATGCATGATAACTAACCCATATTTATGTTAACGTAGACTAGAATGTTGTATGTGAAATACTTTTGAATCATGACATGTATCTAGTAATAGTTACTCGATGTGTAACCTAGTTATACAGTGTGAAAGGCTTTTGAATTATGTAGAAAAATCTAGTTAAAGATGAAATTACAACAAATATTTGACTTCACCGTTTTAGGTATCTTACTAAATAAATGGTTAATAGATGAAAAAACATTGAAATTAAGTGGGGGAATTATCATAATGTGTTATCACTGTGTTGGATCTAGTGAGAAGAATATTCATTGGCTTATAAAAAAGTATCAACAACATTGTTCAAATTATGAAACTAAATATGGTAAAAAAATATTCCATATTATTTTTATTAAACTATAATATTGATAAGTGAAGGTAATGATTATTAAACATAATCCAATGAGGGGAAACTCTAGAAATGGGAACCCATGCATTGGTATTCTATACTAGTGATTTTGGATGGATGTTATAAATACCGACCGGTATCCCATTTCTAGATATGGAAAATAAAATAAAAAATTTAATTGAGATGACCAAGCATGTGAGTGCATGAGATGTTCAGGAAAGTTGTAGTATTTTTTGTGAGGGTGTGGAAGTAATCTGAGTGGACCAATGTATCTCATTAATGTAGTGGGGATAGAAATTGTTTGAGGCAACATAAATGTGTGATTGACAGTGTTATGATAATTTTGTATCCCGATATTCTTACTGCTCCTCAATGAGGTGTTCACGCTGTCTCCAAAGGACCAGACTTGTTTGGTTTGTCTCAGCATGAAAAGTAAGTGGTAAATGTGATCAATGAATCATATTTATTATATTATGCATACTTTATGATCAATTGGTCATCTTTATTATATTATGATTCTGTAATCTTACACTATCGTATATTTTGTGTAGGCACATTGTGATATACATGGATAAAAGTTGGATCACATTACTGAGGAACACACCTCAGTATGTTAAGGGTTTGAATGAGTTTTTAGATTTTGTGATTTCTAATCGATCCGTTGAAGGGAGAATAAGATTTCCATGTCCTAAATGTAAATTTAGAACATGGTTGAAGAGAGATGAAGTTTATGAACATTTAATACTAAAGCAATTCCCTGGTCAATATTTGTGTTGGAATTGGCATGGAGAATCGAACAATACAGAAAGACTGAGCACTAATGTTAATCCACAGAATGAGGTCCCAAGTTCATCGACAATGGAAAATGAAATGCAAAACCTCATAAATGATGCATTCAGCACTGCAAGACACCACTATCAGCATCAAAACATATCAGAACAACCAGAAGAAGGTGCTACAAGTTGCAACGTGACAAGTGATGTTTTTGAGACTGTAACACAAGTAGATCAATATTGGAACATATCATTGGATCCTCCTTTTGATTCTATAGAGCCAAATTTAACATAAAACTTCACTGATAAAAATGTGTTTCATGATTTAGTTGATGATGGAAATCAAGAGTTGTATAGTGGGTGTTTGAAATATTCAAAGCTTTCATTTCTGCTGAAGCTGTACCATATAAAATGTCTATGTGGAATTACAAATAAGGCAATGTCCATGATATTGGAATTCATTCGTGATACATTTCCTGAAGAAAAAATCCTATAATCTTTTTATGATATGAAAAAAGTTGTTAACAAGCTTGGACTGAATTATATAAAAATACATGTGTGTCCCAATGATTGTATTCTTTATTGGGAGAGGATCCAAGTAGACAGAATTTCAAGAAATGTTCTTCTTCTAGATGGTAGTCAAAGGGTGATGTTGGAAGTCTGAATGAACATAATTTCATGAAGAAGAAGAAAATGAACACACCTGCAAAGGTTATGCGTTACTTTCCTTTGAACCCACGATTGCAAAGATTATTCATGTCATCAAAAACCACCGAACACATGAAGTGGAATTCTATAGATAATAACAATGATGGGTTAATGAGACATCCACAAGATTCCCAATCATGGAAGACATTTGATTTATTACATCCAGATTTCTCAGTTGATCCTAGGAATGTTCGATTGGGATTGGCTGCCGATGGATTCAACCCATTTGGGACTTTGAGTACAAGTTATAGCATTTGGCCAGTTCTTTTGATCCCTTATAATCTGCCTCCGTGGATGTGTATGCAACAATCATCTTTTATCATTTCAATGATTATTCTGGGAAAAAAAATGCCTATAAATGATATTGATGTATACTTGTAGCCTTTGATTGAAGAATTGCAGGAGTTATGGAGTAACGGTGTTGAGACATTTGATGTTTGTTCTAAAATAATGTTCAAAATGCATGCTGCTTTACTGTGGACCATTAGTGACTTCTCTGGGCTTGGGAATTTATTTGGATGGAACACTTATACGGGTTTGGATTGTCCCATTTGTAATTTTGATTTTGATCCCAAACGGCTACCTCACAGTCGAAAATGGTGCTTCTTATGCCATCAAAGATTTCTGTATGCATCTCATAGATTTCAGCTGAATAAATAAAAATTTAAAGGTTTCATTGATCATAAACCACCTCCAAATTTGTTAACCGGTTCTGAAATATTGACACATCTTGAAAATGTTGAAACATAATTTGGGAAGGTTCATCATTTGAATGATAGCGGAAAACAGGTCCGAAGTGCATCGTCAAGTGAAATCATAACGCAATAATGGAAGAAAAAAAGTATATTCTTTAAACTTTTGTATTGGGAATTTAATTTGTTGCGCCAAAATCTTGATGTCGTGCATATTGAGAAGAATTTATGTGATAATTTGATTTTCACATTACTTAATGAGCATGGAAAGTCGAAGGATCATCTTAATGCTGGCAAAGACTTACGAGTAATGAACATAAAACGCGATCTCTGGCCAGATGAGAATGAAAGGTATGATCTGGCCATTTTCGCAATGAAAAATAGGGATAAAGATACGTTCCCTAGAATTTTAAAGAATGTGAAGGTATCTGATGGGTATTCGAGTAACATTTCTAGGTGTGTTGACTTGAAGAATCATAAGTTACAGGGATTTAAAAGTCACGATTCACATATTTTGTTACAGTAGTTACTACCATTGGCATTGCGTACATTATTACCTGAAAAAGTTACTGCTGTTGTACTCCAATTCTGCACATTTTTCAGGAAATTATGTGAAAAAGGTGTACATCCATTTCATCTTGACAACCTCCAGGAGGGGTTTGTATTGACTCTTTGTGCAATGGATATGATCTTTCCTCCATCGTTTTTTACTATCATGATGCATTTAACTGTGCATTTGGTTGAAGAAGATAAATTAGGAGGCATCGTTCATTATCTATGGATGTATCCAATTGAGAGGTATTTTATTTATATGTTTTCCAGTTAAGTAAACAATTTTTGACATTTAAATAAATGCATAATATTATTATTTTCTTTCACAGATATCTTGGGAATTTGAAATCATACGTGAGAAATAAAGCTCAACCAGAAGGCTCTATTGCTGAAGGCTATTTGGACGAGGAATGTCTTACCTTTTGTTCCAGGTATTTAGATGATATTGAGACAAGATTTAATCGAGTTGGACATGTTGACGACACATCAACTCAATCTCAAATGCATCAGAAATAAAAAATATTTCCTACTATTGGTCGATCAGTTGGGAGGACCTCAAATGTGACACTGATAGAATTGGAATTATTACAGGCACATAGATATGTGCTACTGAATAGTGAAATTGTAGATCCATTTATTGAAGATTTTAGGATACAAACAAAGAGACTAATGAGAGGCTGAACACGAAATGAGAAAGATATAACGAAAGCTGTGAATAAAGAGCTTGTAGAATGGTTTGCACGACGTGTAAGTTCATAAATATTGCAATAAATAAGAATATTAGTTTGACACAAAAAATTTGTAAATCTATTAAATTATATTTCTTTTTTCAGATCATGAATACTAATACTTGATCAGACTTGTCAGATGATTTGAAGTTTCTTTCTAGAGGTCCTATAAAGCAAGTTAGAAAGTTCGACGCGTATAATGTGAATGGCTTTAGATTTCGTACAGTTGATTGAGAAGTGGGTTTGAAAACACAAAATAATGGTATATTTACATTTTCTGAAGTGGGATACTATGGAAAACTGCATGATATTATTGAATTAAGCTACCATGGACATTTTTCTGTTGTTTTATTCAAATTAAAATGGGTCGATATTATCAGAGGTGTTAAAAGAGATTCATTGCAATTTACTTCTGTGAACTTCTCTCGCTTGATGGATGTTGGTGATCGTGAAATGCATGATCCATATATCTTAGCATCGCAAGAAAAATCGTATATTATGTGAATGATGTCGTGGATGAAGGGTGGAGTGTAGTTACTCACATAATAAAAATATATTTGTATGATATGGGTGATAAAGTAGAAGATTTGACCTCTGATGTTGAATGTCATCAACAACAAGAAGCAGAATTATTTTTCCATCATGATATTGAAAATATTAGTCTTGCAAGGATGAATGAAGTGGATGAAGCAATGGAGCAGGAAACCAACATTATTGAAGGGAAAAGTGATTGTATGTACTATTATTCATTCATGCAGCAACCACTTGTTTCATTTCTGCATTCATTCATTATCATTGTTATATATATTTGTTTTGTTAGTACCGGGCATCTATTATCATTTTTTAATTTTTTTTTCTGCATAATTTTTTTGAAATATATATTCTGAACTTAATTTTATTTGATTAAATGAGAGGAATGCCAAGGAGGAAGCAGTATACTATTTATTCTAGTTCTGCGACGGATGTCGATCCATCTAGGTCACTCCCCACGACATCTGAGGCACCAGCTGCCTACACCCCCGCACCATCTCCCCATGAACCATCTCTCACACCATCAGAGAGCCTCCCATTAGAGGCTGAGTCGTCGAATCCCCCTACAGGTGCCTCATTAGTTGGGCGGCGACAGACCCCTTCCAGTTCATCCTGGACACACTAGAGGGTCATAGTCATAGGTATAAATTTTAATTAAATAAATTTATTGCATTTTGTTTATACTAATTCTTTTCTCATTGAAGATGACAAAAATAAAACCATAGAGAAACACTTAAAACGCTCAGATGTTTGGAACTTGAATGGAGAAAAGATAGTCGTGACATTTGATTCTTATGGGGTACCTACGGATGATGCCACGGGGTTACTTGGCCAGATTATAGGTCAGTTGGCAGCAGAGCCCATTTCTCTTCCCATTTCATATGATGATTGGAGACATATGCCTCCAAACTGGAAAAATGAAGTTTTCGATTATCAAATAAAAGTAATTTTATTACATTATGGTTTAATTGAATGCCATGTTACTAATATGTTCAAAATGAATTTCTGTATACATATGTTCTTCCACTTCACAGTTGCTGATGTGATAGCACGAAAGTGGACATTGAAAAATATCGGTAAAAAATGGAAAGATTTCAAATGGAGATTGTGGTGTGATGTCAATGATACTTCGTTGACCTTGGAACAAATGTATGACAAGCTACCCAGTGGGGTACCGAAAGAGAAGTGGAAAGTTTTTGTTGACAGACATTGTGATGAGAAACGGATGGTATTGAAATATATATTATTATATTATCCTCATTTTACTTTAATACATGTATATGAAGAGGAGATGACATTGGATACATTACTTTTAAATTTCATTTTATTTATTTCAGGATCTTTCACGACAGAATGCATCAAACAGGCCGAAGCAAGTCATCCCTCACACGGCGGGCTCAAAAAGCTTTTCTATAAGTCAAATGTCATTGGTAATATTTTAAATAGTTTAAATATTTATAATACAGTATTATCTATTTAATATATTGAATTTTTTTTTTATCTTTGCTTAATGTAGTCACAGAATTTAGGGCACGAAGCCTCCTGGACTGAACTGTGGTTGGATGTTCACAGAAAATCAGATGGCTCTTTTGTTAATGAGCCTACCAAAGAAGTTGGGGTATGAAGTCAAATTTTTAACTTATTATCAGTTTTTACTGTGTTAATATGTATTGATATTTGATTTATAGGTAAAAATTAAAGAACTATGGGATTCCAGTCCTGGGCAGTCCTACTCAGTCTCCTAGGATAACCCGGTTGCTCAAGTCCTTGGGAAGGAGCATCCTGGTAGAGTGCGCGGGATGGGTTTGGGACCCATACCATCTGAGGTCTTTAGCAGGCCATCAGGGATTCCAGTCGCATCTACTCCTGGTTATGGTCAGCCCATACCTGAAGATACTCAGAGGGAGATTTATTCTCTACGAGCCACAATTCAAGACCAAGGGGCTCAGATATCCACTATGCAGAAAGCGTTGACTGATTTATATCAGCAGATGAGCAGATATGCCCCCAGTGGTAGTGCACTGAGTGGTGGTGAGCAGGTAAATCACAAAAAATCACAATCATTTAGTTTGAAAACTTTTATTGTTTTTAAGTTTAATTATAAATATGTAACAATATTTAATTTTCAATATAATGTTCTTACAGGTGGCAGCAGGAGGTGGAGGTGGAGAGGGTGACGATGCATCATTGGACCATGAGTAGTATTGTTGATGTGTTGAACAAATATGGGAAAGGTTGGTTTGTATATATAACATGTGTGGTGTATGGAACCTTTAAAAAACCATTGGTCTTGGAGGATCTTCAGTGGATAACCTTGAATGATAACAATAACCTCAGGTGGTAAAGAGAATGATGTGTTTGTTTCATTGGTTAGATGATCTATGGTAATAGGCTCTTTGATGTTTTTGTTGTAAATTCAGCATTGGGAATTTGACTCATTAGAGTGTTTCATTTCCAAACAGGGGGTGAGAGGCTGGTCATTTGACCGGTGACATGAAGCTCCATAGCTCTCAAAACCCTATCTCTCATGGGTTTTTTTTTCAAGACAACTTTGTATGACCTTATCAAATGTATCATTTGAAAACATTAGAGCTTATAAAGTAAATCCAATTACAAAAAACCATTAAATTTACAGTATTAATTGGTCAATCAATTTAATCAATCAAAACAAACTAAGAACATAATATCAACACATGAATTCTAAAATATTTATCTTAGGATGGATACTACTACAACAAAAAGGGTGAAAACGTTATTTATTTCTTGAATGGTTATGGGATTGAATGTGATCAGATTCAAGAGAAGATAGATTTCATAGAAAAAATGAAAATTAATCATTTACAAGGTATATCATTTTATTATATTTTTTCTCTATTATTTAATACATAATACCCAACTATCATTCTGAGTGAACACTAGGTGTCTTGAGGAAAAAATATATCCCACTTCATCCTTTATTTGATTCATGGGATATGGTGGATTCCTCTTGGCGATCCATGGTGTGTTCTCCTATTTTTATATTTCTTTCATTATGTACCTATTTTGGAGATCCAATATAGAGGTGGTATTTTTCTTTGGTGCATGAATGTGCATGCATTTCTACAACCCCTTGATTAGGTGTAGTTTCATGCATGGTTTCCATGTGTGGTTGTGGTTTTTGAGTTTATTTTTCTTCATCCTACAGTGAAGAGTTAGAAGTGACTGCTTCCATGTGGTAGAGGATACCCATTCTCAATATTCTATATTATATGTGTGGTATAATCAAGTTCTTTCTCTCTTTCAAGTAAATATTAAGGGTTTTTTAATAATAAAATAATTTATGAAAAATATAAATTTATGATAATGGGTAATTTTCCCATGCCTTACTGCATTATTATATGTTTTTCAGATATCTATGCATGATTAAATCCAATTCCAAATATAAGTACTATTGGGACCCTGTTTGTAATATAGTTGTAATGTTTTGAGGACACTTTCAATGTTATTATGTAATTTATCCCTGAATAAAAATAAAAGGAATATATTTTTGGATAATAATTGGTGTCCCATTGATGTATTTTTTGTGTGGGGATAACCACGATTAGTAAAAATGATATGTGATAATTCCCATGAATATTCATTGAAGTCGTTATCTGTGATGTTGTGGATAATTCATCTTATTGTGTTTTACTATATGGTTTAGGAAGTTGTATGGTGATTTTATTGACCAGATTGGTTGTGTAATACAAGGGGATGTGATTCTTTGGTCGATTTTCATGTATGTGATTTTGGTAGTAGTGAAATGTTCTATGAAGAGGTTGTGGTACATGGTTATGGGTTCATGGATGTGCTGTAGTGGTTGTAGAATAATGTTTTTGTAGCAGATTCGTTGATTTGGTATGTGGTGATAGAGTTTCATGATGGTTTTAAGGAGTATTTGATTTTGTGATATGGGTTGGGCAATGTGGTGTGGAAACAATGGTGGATGTGTGGTGTTGTGGTGATAGTTTTGTGAGTTGAATTAGTTGTAGCATGGAGTGAATATGTCAGTTTCTCAGTTATCCATGAGATGAACTATGTTGATAATGTAAATGGTCTATGTTAGTAAATAAAAAATATTTATTGGAAATAGATATGTTATAAATTAATCAAATGAAAATGTAAAGTGTTATATGAATTGTAATGGATAAAAAATAAAGGTGGTGAAACATGTATGTGGAAAGTGGAATGTTGTGTTGATAGTGTTGTGATTGTCTTGGGTGATTCAAATAGTGATTTAATTGGTTGTGATTATTGATTTTTGTTATGGTGTGGTGATCTAATAAGCTCAAGTGTAGTTTATGTGGACACATAGGTTTGGTATTTTGGGATATCTATATACCATGAATGTTTCTATTATTTTATACACCAAGCATAATTTATATAAAATTACCACTACTCAAAGGTTTAGAGTTTTAGGTATTTTCACCAATAAATATGATGGTGGTGAAATTTAGGCATGTGTTCACACACATCCTCTCACTTCATTCAGAATTAGTGACACAAGTTGGTGTAGGAGAATTCATAGAAACGATGTCATGTCCATGGTGCCTTTCGGTGGGAATTGATCTATTAAACCCAATTTCTATGAGTGATAAGTTATGTGTTTCTATGTAATATATTGTGGGGTAATTTATGGTATGAGGAGGGTACAATGATTATGTCCATCACATTCATGATACCTTAAGACTCTTGTTCTAGTTTGGATTCCATTTGACCGAATATGTGTCCGTGGGTGGGAAGAGATGTTAGGTGGTAGTGTATTCGTCTACAAGTATGATTTATTGTGAAGTGATGGACTATGTGTCTACTGGTGGTATGTGATGTGATGTAATGGCCTAGGTGACTGCTGTTGGGATGTGGTGTGATGTGATAACCCATTTGTATACGGGAAGGATTTGATGTGATGTGACGTGGTTTGTTTGGATGGGATGGGAGCATTGCTAATTAGATATAAGGTTGTGAGAGTGGAAAAGTAATGTTTAATCTATAGTGGGGTAACATTAATTTTTTGTTGAATACAGTTCCATATGATAATATTAGATCAATTATTTGATGAGTAATCCATGGTGTACAAAGGATTATTTAGATGAAATGTATGGGGTTATATGGTTTATTCTATTTGATGGCCAGCACATTAACACACCATTTTCACCTAAAATTGAAGACTTCATTAAGACCTAGATGATTATATCTTTTTTTTCTCGCACTACATATATATTACAGTTTTTAGGATACAAGAATAACTTTGGAGACTAAATTGGACATTACCAATTCAAATAGTATTCATGTTACTTAACTGGATTTCAATTATCATTTGGAACATTGGGATACTTTTATGGAATAAAATATTTTCAATTTTGATCATCTGTAAACTATAAGTATAAATCCATGTGACCCCCAATCTCTTGTTTCATTTGATGTTATCTTGTGTTTCATTCTAAATCCATAATTTTAGGTATTTTGTATGCTTTAGGTATTCTTATTGAATTGGATCAACTTTTTCATCAACATTAAATGAAAGGGTGTTTATGAATATTGCGTAGGTGGTGCATAAATTTTATCCTTATTATATATATGTTGTATGTGTTGTTTGGTTTGTTTTCCAGGGCAGTGGTGGAGTATAAACAGAAATACATTTTTTTTCAGGTCAGCATTTTAATGTTTTACCACTTATACATTTAGCGGCGGTTTAAACCACCGCTAAATGTATTCGGAAGACTATTTAGCGGCGGTTAGAACCACTGTGAAATCACATCGGAATTCACGGCGGTTTTAACCGCCGCTAAGAAGGCGCCTGGCACACCTGAATTTCGCGGCGATTATAGCCGCCGCTAATTAAATAGCCCTTAAAACTGCGGCTAAATTCACCAAAAACCTCCACAAAATGAGGTACTACGATGCTTTTCTTTGACCACCGCGAAATGCATAAAACCGCCGCTAATAGATTTCCGACGCCAAGTTTAGCGGCGGTTTCTATAAACCGCCGCCAAACCATATAGTGGTGGTTTAAACCGCCGCTAATAGGTGGTTTTCCTGTAGTGCACAAAATGAAATAGTGGCAAATATAGCATGAATCACATGGGAAAAAAAGTGAGATGAAAACCACTTACCTTGTACTTTTACTTATTTGAGGGTAGGATGAAATCCATTATAATGGTGAAATCATTGTCATTAAATTATATAGGAACCAAAAAAATAAATATGAAATCATATGTTATCTTCAAATATTGATTTGTAAATGATATTTTAGTAATATCATTGTTTTGGGTGTTAACTGATTCATTTCCTTTATAGGGTTTGTAATGTAAGTCATGTTTGTTATGGATAGGATGTATTTGATTCATATCCAGAAATATATTATGTTATTAAATAATATTTTTAATCATCAAATGAAAATTTTTCTTGAAGGGTTACGATGGAAAATTAAATCTCATCGCGTCGTGTTGACGATAAGTCAGACGTACGCATGAGAAACAATATAATTTTATTAGTGGTGAAATAGTCCATAATTAGAAGTTATATTATATATAAAGACTAATTTACATAATAAATTTATTATTTACATCAGCTATACTCAATATTATCCACATACAAATAATGAAGTGTTGAATAAAAAACTACACCATGACGTGGAGATGGTAAACTGTACGTATGCATGTATGGTTAATTTGTCATTCATAGGAAGGATAGAATGATGAATATGGTTGTAACATATTTATAATAACATCTCAGTAGGTATAAGTTACTATATGTATTATTTTAGTATGGAAACAAAAAAGAGGGAGTAAGTGGAAGAAGAAAAGAACTTTGAAAAAGTTGACGAAGTAATTACCTCTTCTTTGGGTTCTTTTTTTTGATTTGAATAAAAGGGCTCCTTAGTATGGCTTTCTGATTAGTGTAATGAATCTAGGTTTAATTGAGGGTTGTTTGGATGATATTGGACCAGGTTTTTGACGATCTAAAAGGCTTTAAAGGAGAGAAATTAAGAGAAGGGGAAGTGCCCTTTTATAAAAGAGGCGACAGTCACTTTATGAAAAACTTGAAATATTATTTTAATATATAATCATTTTTGGTTTATAATAGCTAAAAATAGATTTATTTCCAGTCGAAGGTGGTGATGGGTTGAAAAAAAACACAACCAATAGGTTTTAGACAAGTTTATGTCACCATATTAACCTTATCTTTTATATTTGACTCTAAGTTAAATATATTAACATTTATCATGTCTTCTTGTAGTTTTATATTACATGGTTCATAAAAAAACTATAAAAATACAAGATAATATATAGTTATTAATTAACGAAATATATATCATTAATTATGTCTTTTGGCTGAAACTTATATTTTTGGACTATTATATAATTTAATAAAACAGTATTTGTTTTAAAAACTCTTTTATGTCAATTTTGACACTATATAGTATTTGGTTTTTGTGAAAGTAATAAAAATATTATTTATTAGAAAAAAAATACACTAAATCAATGATAACATATCATATTAAACTGAAAAATTCGTGTATGGAATCAAAAGTTTCAATTTAAATTTAGTTTAATATTTATAACATCAATTATTTTAGTCTTTCATTAATAAGTTAATTAATGCATCATCATTGTGTCATAAATAAATTTAATTATTTAATGTCTGAAAATTATAAATAAAATACCATGATGTATTAAATATTATTATCTTTTTAATGAATATTTATATTCAAATTTATCTTATCTTTAGTCATATATTAAAATTTTTTAGTTAATAAACATTTAATTTAACACTTTTAACTATTCTTTAAATAAAATATAATAAATGTACTAATCTAATAAATGTCGATAAAATTTGATTGTATGTTTGTTATAAGGTTTATTTTGGTCAAAATAAACTTATCGAATAGAATTAGGACATGTGTTAGGGTAATTATAATATCATTTTCACCTCTAGTTTCCCTATTTACTTTTAACTGTGGTAAATAAAATTAGAAGTCACTATTCACAAATAATTATTTCCATCTCATTGAATCACATTTTACATATTGATCTCAACCATTTCTCTTGGATTTTTGAAATTCAATTTACAGAAGCAGTAAAATTATGTTTTATGGAAATTTGCAAATTTGCCTTGAAGGTGGGTAAAAGACAGTAAAAAGTTCAATAAAATTTTATATATCTAATATTATTATAAATGACTTCATTGAATGAAATTAGACTAATATAGGTTATATATATCTATTTTTACATTAAAATAAATTTAAATTAAAAAAATTATTGAAATAAAAAGTCAACTTTAAACAATAATGTAGTGCTCTTCACTATTCATCAAAATTGAATCTTTCTAGAAAAATACCAAAAATTCACCCAAAGCTATTTTTGATATTACAAATTCAAAAATGATTTCTATTTTACCAAATTAAAAACATAGAAGTTATATTAATTAATTTTTTAAAAATTACATATGTCAAAACCAGAAAGTGGGTTTTTGAGAAGTAAAAACTATCAAAAGATTGATATGTGTTTATGTCCAATTTAAATGTAAAATTAATTATAATAAAGAAAATTGAATTGAATGATAAAAATATAATATAATTTTTCTTAAAAACCATTCTAATGTAAATTTTATAGTATTAAATTTTTTTATTAATAAATTTGTTTTCAATTAATATTTAGTAATTTTTACTATTCAACAAAATATAAAAGTTATCAAAAAAGAACCGAAAATTTATCCAAACTAAATTTTTATGTCCAAATTATAATGAAGAATTTAATTTTTTTTCAAATTTAAAATATAAAAGTGTCAAATATTTGATTTAAAAAAAGATAGTCATTAAAAGGTGGTAAAATTGTATTTTTTTAAATGATTCTTTTATCTAAAAAATTTAATTTGTTGTTATATTATGTCTAAGAAACACTTATTATGGATTTTAAAATAATATGGAGTACATAAAATTCAAAATGAAGCTAATACTATTAATAACCGCTTTTTTAAAGGCTAGTTTGGTAAGTCGTGGTGTGCTTGAACTCAGTATTGCATGTAGCGCATGCTTTTGAATTAATTTAAATAAAATAACATACTATGAATTCATGGGGTGTTACATTCTTCCCCCCTTTTGGAAATTTTGTCCCTGAGATTTTAAAATTGGTCTTGGAAACTTCATTGAATATCCCACATCAGAAAAAAAATTCAATAAAATTATCACATCAATAGAAAGAAAGAGAAGTATAAAGGTGACCCGAGACAATCCATACTGGGATTCCATATAGGAATATATGGATATGGAAGATAAAGTAAGTGTTAAGTTCTTTTGTATATTGATAGGAAACATTATCAAATAATGTTAACAACAAGAAAACCACAAACTTGTGATGAGTTAAACAGTCAGTAGTTTCTGAGTAGAAAAAGTAAAAGGAAAAACATTTTTGTTTTATATTCCATTTCATAAAGATGAGGAATTCATTTATGAGATTTACTAAGAACATAAAGAGATATTCTTACTTTTCAAGTAGAGTTTCATCCTTTAATAAATTTCTACCACTAACTCATTTTTCTCCAAATGATAATTATTAAATATGACTTGGTCACACCTGAAGCTCTAGAACAAACTTCTAGATAATAACATAATACACAAAGGATGAAATATATATTTCCCTTGTCTTTAGATATTAACAAAAAACAAAATGGTTAGTACAAGATCAGATGATCCCCAAAATGGATAATACTTTATACAAAAAAATACTAATCTTAATTTCCAAATATAAACAAACAATACCCAATGTTCAATAAAGACCATTCAATAAAAAATTATCCTTAAAATCCTTCAATATAATCCAAACTGAGATTGAAACCAAAAACTCAAAGAATGTAATCACATAGTCTTTTATAGTAATTTTTTACATTTATCTCCAAAAAACATCAACTAATATTGTAGTCTCATGCTGAAGTGTAATTAACCAAATCACATATTCTCTATAATAGGTTAATAATTTCAATTAATAAACTGAATCTCTAAAAAACATAGATTCTTCCAAAATAAAAACACATCATTACTCTTCAAATGAAATCTCATAGTATTCTATTTTCCTTAGGCATATAGTGTTCCCAATAAATCGAATGTCTTCTAAAATAACACTTATCACTTAATCAGAAAATCATTTTCCTATACTAAGGATATCAATTCGATGAAACATGAGATCTGAAATTAACATATTATTAATCATTAAAATAATTTAACTAAAAATAATTAGTCACACTAACTAGTGACTTTACATAGTCTAGTGGTAGGAATTAAATCTTAGTCGCACTTTGGTAGTGGGTTCGATTACAATAGCTTGTCTGATGCGATGAGTTGTCACATGGTCTGCGTGTTTTCCATTTTCAAAAAATATATTTCATAAAAGTCCAAAAATGAGATAAATTTCACAAAAATAACTATAACATAATTTATCCACAAATGTAATCTCATACCTCACATTTTCATCCCAAAAATTAATAACCTGTAATTGCCTCAAATTCAAGGATCATATAATCACAAATGGTTCTTTATAAATATATCAACAAAATAAAAGATAATTATTCCTCAAATATAATTTTCACATAACAAACTATAGGGTTACACATACAAGAAAAAAGTATTCCAATGTAATCCCATCAACAATGAGCATTAATACTTTTAAACATTTAGTCATCCATTTATTTCCACATTGGTTATTCTTTTACATACTGTTTATCCTATAGAATAGTTCATTTACGCAGGTAATTCCCAAGTCCTCAAGATTTACGAAAAATGACTGTAAATCGATTATTAGGATCATTTTTATTTTTTTATAGTATTTTTAATTTTTCCTCATCGTTTAATTACTTAATGTCCTTATTTCCCACATATAAAGCATTTATTTATTCCATTGAGACACTTTCCTAGGTGTCTCCTTCCACATTTATTCAATGAAAGAAATTCACATTTCTTTTCTTCATGGTCTCCACTACTGGAGCTCTTATCATTCTCCATCTTTCTCTTCTTTGTTGAGTTTGGGAGATGGCTTAAATATATGTTTTCGATCATATTTTTGGAAAACTTCTTAGTCATGAACATAATATCTTTTACACCTACCAACATTCCATTTAGTTTCTCATTTCCACTATCATGCCCACCTTCTACATCATGATCATTGTTACTATGAATTACTTGGAATCCATCCATTGACTAAAACCCGAAAACATGGTGTGAGTAACAATAGTAAAAAATCATTAAGATAATAACACCACGCTGTATTTTCAATCTAAAACACTTTAGGATTAACTAAGGTTATTTATTCTCATCTTATATTAAAATCCTTCAAATCTATTTGTCAATAAAATGTGAATTATCCTAAGGATATAACTAAAGAGTGGTGTAACCATGAGTGTTGCAAGTCCCATTTTCATGCACTTATTCATGTTCGAGTCTATCTCAAAGTGGTGTTTTCGGATTTTACCAATAGATACATCTATGCTAGAGTCACCTCTACCTTCTCGTATCCAGACAAGGATGTATTGTCTTGAAAATTCAAAAAATCAGTACATTATGAAAATTCTAGGAAGATCTTCTATACTAATACTCAAAATCATTCTTCAGGTAATGTTCTCTAATTATAGTTTTTCTAAATCTATATTCCAAGGTTTGATACCAACTATAAATACCTGACCTCAGTTACCCAGATTTGGTTCATTATTACAAAACATTAGCATGATCACAAGAGAACAAGTCTCGAAAGACTGATTAGTTTACTAGCCTTTGAAGTACTAGATACATATATAAGTATTACATTACATTATGAAATGGTAGAACAAAAAAGTTGTGACCCCTTTGAACACACTCATATCCCTTAGCCAATTCCAATAGGTTAATCATAATATACTTGTTCATGTCCTGGGAAAAATAAAACAAAATAACTTGGGTGAGCGTAGATGCTCAGTTAGGTTAACAATATAGCAGAAACTATCATAAGTAAGCATAAACATTTAAGTAAATGTATAAGAGTAAAACAAAAGTATCTTAAACATAAACATAAGAATAATATGGAAAAGATAAATTAATTAATTCTACTTACATATTAACATGTTTATTCTACTATTCGAAAAACTATATGTAATATTAATAGATAATTTCATAATGATAGAATGAATAATGTTGTACATCTTAACCACAATGTAAAGGCCTCGTGCCAAGACTCTAAATAATAATTTTTCAAGGCCTTGTGCCAAACCACTAGTTTTTCTTATATTCCCAATCAATGCATCAAGTTACTATAGCGGGCCTCGCCCGACACTTACAATGTCCAATGCATTCCTCGTATGAAAAGTGTGAAATATAATCTAAACATTCGTAGTAAAACTAGCATACTAAATGTCAATAATTTAACCACAAACCATGAATGGTAGAAAAATAGAACATCGGTAGCCAAATATAACTAATTAACTTCAATATAGAAGATTGTATTATAATAAAATAACAATAATGAAGAATAAAATGCAATGAAGGATATTGACATAGATGAAAATTACCAGTATATCTATTTGAGAGAAATATCCCCTTTTCCTAAAAACATTTAAAATTAGCACTATTTATAAAATAAGTCATTTAAAAGTGATATTTGAATGTAACTGTCCCATAATACTTTGAAATTTTTGAAATGAATTTTAATTTCAAAACATTCAATTCCATATAAATAAATCCGTAAAACTATTTTTAAAATAAGGACATTAATGAGAATGATTTATATGAATAAATATTTATAACATTTAAAAATATAATATAGTAAAAGAGTTCCTAACCAAATTATAAATGATTGAATACAAAAAAATGAGGAATATAATTAATAAAAAAATTATAATATCATGAGGATAAATGGATTCATGATATACTATGTCAATGGACAGTATATACACCATATAAATGTTAATTAGCACATAACAACAATGAAGTCTCAATGGAATGTAAATGGATATGAAATCCCTTATAAAGACCATATCCTTAGATTAAGGATAAATCAATGACATAATTTATTTGTGAAAAATAAAAATACACTCAATATGATTGGATATTCACTATAAACCAATCACAGGACAATCACACATATTCTTGAAAAAACAAAACTAATGACTTGAATGTTTAACTCAACAAATGGAAATTCAGTTAGGATTAACCATATCAAGTTAATATCAATTACTTGAGAATTTATCAGTTGAGTTATTATGTGTATCAAAAGTATATCAACACAAAGGGGAGTGAAAATTACTATATAAATATAGAAATATTGATTCCACACATAATCTTTGATTAAAATAATCAATGAAATATGTGTAAAACTGAATAAAAAATGGGGGTTAAAAACCCATTGGGCACAGGTACTATAGCAGCACTGTAGCGGTACTGAAGTAGTGGTGGTACTGTATATCGACAAGTACTTTAGCGGTGGTAGGGCACTGTAGCAGCGGCGGTACTGTGCGGGTACTGTAGCAGCCGGGTTACTATTCACAGAATGAAAATTAGTCCAAAAAATTGGGCATACGGGCTATGAAATGGGCTATAAGTCCCCTGGGTCTTCGGGCTATGTAATGGGTCTACCTCTACCCAGTTAAAAGAGGTCTTTGATTTGCTTTAATAATAAAATCAGGCTTCGACCCCAACCTATTAAAAAATTTGAAATTAGAAATTCCCTTGTCGATTTGGTAACTTACAAAACATACAATCCATGAAAGAAGGATCATAAAATGAAGATTTAAATACCCATAAATTATTGAATATTACATAAAGAATATAATCATGGGAATTATATACTTCACCCAAAATGAAATAGTGGAAAATATAGCATGAATCACACAGGTTTAAAACTGAGATGAAAAACCATTACCTTGTACTTTTACATAGTCGATTGTAGGTTAACCTCTTGTATAATGGTGAAATCATTATTATTAAATTATAAAAGAACCACGTATATAAATATTATATCATATATGATATTATAATATTTATTTGTTAATGATATTTCAATAGTATCATTATTTTCATTGTTAACTGATTCTTTTTCCTTTATATGTTTTGTTATGTAAGTCATGTTTGATAGGGATTGGATGTATTTTATTCATATCCAAAATGATATTAAGTTCATAATAATTATTTTTAATATTCAAATAAAAATTATTCTTGAATGGTTACGATAGGAAACAAAAACTCATCACGTCGTGGAGATGGTAAGTCGTACGTACGCACAAGCGACAATATCATTCTATTAGTGGTGAAATCGTATGTAATTAGATGGTATATTATATATATTTATTTATTTATTTATTTATAATAATTAACATGTTATATTTATTATTTACATAATTTATACTCATTATTATACCCATAAAAATAATGAAGTATTGAATAAAAAACTAAACAACAACATGGAGATGGTAAGTCGTACGTACACACATGTGGTGACTTCGTTATTTATAGGATGGATAGAATAATGAATATAGTTGTACCAAATTTTTAATCACATCATAGTATGTAGAAGGTACCGAAGTTATTATTTTAGTATGTAAACAACAAATAAAGGGGAAGTGGAAGATGAAAATAACTTTGAAAGAGGTGATTAAGTAACTACCTCTTCTTCAGGTTCTTTTTTTGGAGTTGAACAAAAGGGATCCTTAAGCTAGATTTCTATTAAAATTAATGCCTCTAGGTTTAATTGAGATTAGTTTGGAGGATACTTTATTTGGGTTTGGATGAGCCAAAATTATATGGAGGTGTGAAATTATGAGAAGGGAAAGCGCCCTTTTATAAGAGAGGTGAGGGTTACTTTAGGACAAGTTTGAAATATTATTTTATTATAAAACAATTTTCTGTATTTAATTGCTCCAAATGGATTTATTTCAAGGCTAAGGTGGGTATGGGTTGATAAAATCTCAACAAATAGGTTTTAGACATGTTTATATCACCATATTAACATTATCTTTTAGATTTAACTCTTAGTTAAATAGTTTAACATTTAACATGTCTTCTTGTATTTTTATATTACATGGTTAATAAACATACAATAAAATTCCAAGAGAAGCTAAAGTGGTTAATTAATAAAATATCTATCATTATATTAGTCCTTTAGCTAATCCTTATGTATTTATGACTATTAAATATTTTAATAAAATAGTATTTGTTTTAAAAACACATTTATGTCAATTTGGGCACTATTTAGGATTTAGTTTTTCTAAAAGTTTAAAAAATAGTATTTTTTATAATGAAATAAATTAAATCAACCCTAAAATGTCATATTAACCTAGGAAATTCGTGTATGGCATCAAAAGTATGAAATTACATTTATTTTAATATTTATAACATCAATTACTTTAGTCGTTCATTAATAAGGTAATTATTGTATCGTCATTATGTCATAAATAAATTTAATTTTTTAATATCTGAAAAATATAAATAAAATACAATGATGAATTAAATATATTTATATTTCAAATGAATATTTATAGTAGAATTTATATTATATGTAACCCTATTTTAAAAATGTTTTAGTTATTACACTTTGAATTTAACACTTTTAACGTTTCTTTAAATAAAATATAATAAATATCTTAATCTAATCCTAATGGATCAAAAAAATCATATTTCTATCCTAAGGTTTATTTTGGTCGAAATAAACTTATACAATAGAATTAGGACATTTTCTAGAGTAATTATAATATCATTTTAACTATTAATTACCATATTTACTTTTAACCATGGTAAATAAAATTCAAAAGATACTATTCACCAAAAATTATTTTCATCTTATTTAACCACATTTTACTTATTGATGTCAACCTAGTCTCTAAGATTTTTTAAATTCAATTTAAAGATGTGGTAAAATTATGTTTTATGAAAATTTGCAAATGTTCCTAGATGGTGGGTAAAAGACGGTAAAAAGTTCAATAAAAATTTTTACATCTAATATTATTATAAAATGACTTCAATGAATTTAATTGGAATAATATAGGTACTATTTATCTATTTTACTTTAAAAATTTATATTAAAATAATTTTTCAAATAAAAAGTCGGCTTTAAACTATAACGAGGTGTTTTTCATGATTCATTAAAAATTTAACGTATTTAGAAAAATACCAAAAAAATCAACAAAATATAATTTTGATATTATAAATTAAAAAATGACTTATATTTTCCCAAATTAAAAACATTAATTTCATATTAATTAATTTAAAATATATTTCTGCTGTCAAAACCAAAAGGTGAGTATTTGGTATGTAAAAACTATCAAAAGATTTATATGTGTTTATATCCATTTTAAATGAAAAATTACTTCTAATGAAAAAAATTGTATTAAATGATTAAAATATAATCTAATTATAAATCAAAACCATTAAAATATATAATTTAACACTATAATTTATTTTGATTAAAAAAGTTGTTTTCATTTAAAATTTAGTATTTTTCATTATTCATCAAAATATGAATGTTATCATAAAAGCACGGAAAATTTATCCAAACTAAATAATTATGTCCCCCTTCTAAAGAAAAATGTTTATTTTGTCAAATTGAATTTATAAATGTGTAAAATATTGAAATTTAAAAGGGTTTTCCATTAAAAGGCGGTAAAATTTCATTTTATGTAAAATACTTCTTTTATCTGATAAAAAATGATTTTTTTCTTATTTCATGTCTATGAAACATATAATATGGATGTTAATATTATATAGAGTATATAAAATCCAATATGCAGTTAATACTATTCATAACCACTTTTTGATTGACTAGTTTGGTATGTCGTGGTGTGCTCGAACTCAGTGTTGCGTGTAACACATGCTACTGTATTACATTAAATAATAACATACTATAAAATCATGGGGTGTTGCAAATAATGTTTAAATTTCATTTATTTTAATTTTTATAATATCATTTATTTGAATCATTCGTTAATAAGGTAATCACTACATCATCATTGTGTCATATATAAATTTATTTATTTAATGTCTAAAAATTAGAAATAAAATACCATGATGTATAAATCTTGTTATCTTTCTAATGAATATTTATATTCAAATATATCTCTTATATAACACAAATTAATTTTTTTTGTAACAAAATACATGTCTATATTATCTTTCCCATTAAATTATTTATTATAACATATCATTTTCACATACTTGTAGATTCATGGGGTCCTAAAATTGACCTAAGAATTATCATGGTCGCCCATATATCATCCAATAGGATTATGAAATGTTTTAGGGTTGTTTTATATTATTAAAATATTTTTTTACATTTATTTACCTAATTATCCCTTTTACCATGGTAAATAAAAATAATTATTAAAGTTATTATACATCATATCCAAAAATAAAAGATACGTATTTACACAATTTGGATCTTCTGATTCCAAATATGGAATCCATTTTTTACAAATTCAAAATGCATAATTAGCACAATTAATTTAAAATTAATTCTTGTCGTCAATACTAGAAAGAGGATTTTTATGAAATAATAACTATAAAAATATTGACATGTTTTTTGTGCAATTTCATTGTGAAATTACTTCCAATGAAAAAACATGAAATAAATGATAAAAAAAATAAACCAATTAAACATTAAAAATAATTAAAATTATAATATTACTATATACAAAAATTATATGAAAGAGTTGTTTTGAATTAAAATGCAATATTTTTTACAATTCATTAAAAATTGAACTTTTTCCAAAAATTACCAAATATTTAGCCAAAGTAATTTTGATGTGTTTCTTCTAAATAAGAAGTTTATTTTGAAAAATCATATATATATAAGTGAAAAAAAAACTAGTTTTAAAAAGGGCTCTCCATTAAAAGTGGTAAACCGACC
This sequence comes from Viscum album, assembly GCA_963277665.1. Taxonomy (NCBI): domain Eukaryota; kingdom Viridiplantae; phylum Streptophyta; class Magnoliopsida; order Santalales; family Viscaceae; genus Viscum; species Viscum album. Next base: position 999,469,211 of record OY728133.1, read on the forward strand.
TTTCAAACATATTAGAGTACTTTATAATTAAAATTGGATTCATTTTAATTTTAGGCCAATAAAATTAATTTGATAAATGTAAAAACATTTAACATACATGTATAATCATATTTTAGTTAGTTCTATTCATTTCTCCTAATATAATTAGAAGTTATAAAATAAAAGTTAAAATAATAATAATAATATTGTATTATTTTTTAGTATCGGTCAACATTATGTGAAACATAAGATTTCAGAAAATCATACTGTTATGTGTCAGGTGCGCTATAAGAAAAAATTTCCTCTTTTATATAAAATTAATATCTTATTCATAAATATTAATAGATATCAAAATGTATTATTCAATAAATAAATGGTTTGTTACATCACTTTAAAAAAAGAAAGATAAGTACAATAGTCACTCGAGATAACACATAGTAGGATTCCATATAGGAAAACATGGATATTGAAGTGAAAGTGACCATCTTGTTTATATATAGAGTGATATAAAACATGATTAGATGAAAGTTAACAACTAGAAAACCATAAACTTCTAATGGGTAAAATAATAATTGATTTCCCTGTAGGAAAAGTAAATTGAAGACATTTTTTTAATGTCATTTTCATAAATTTGAGGAAATATTTTAATACATAGAATAAAAACATAATGAAACATACTTCATGGGAATGACCATGTGTAGAGGGTTCGCAAAATCCACATATGGGAATTCCCTTTAGAAAAAAGAAAAGATATGGAAACCTACTTACTTATCATGTAGTGTTTCATCCATTGAAAAAATATCTATGAAAAACTCATATTTTCTCTATATGATGAGTATTCAAGATGACTTATTCATACCTGAAGCACTAGAATACACTTATAGAGAATATCATAATCCACACAAGATGAACCATAAATTTCCCTTATATTTAGACATTAACAAAAACCAAAATGGTTAGTATAAGATATGATAATACCCAAATAATAATCATCCTTTATAAATAGAAATACTACTCTTAATCTCCAAAATTCTACAAACAATACCCAAAGTTCCTCAAAAACCATTAAATAATCAATTCTCCTTAAAATTCTTAAAATTACTCGAAACTAATACTGAAACCCAAGATTTAGAAGGATTTGATCTGTAGAGACCCGTATCTTGACGTACATTGACGTTACATTACTTTTGCGGAATACTTAGTACATAACAAAAATACACACACAAGGATCGTAATAGTTTAGTGTCTTTGGAAACTCGGAATAAAATCTTCTAATCGTGGTGGAAGATCTTCAACATCTCCCATAAAGATCTTCCTTTTTATACCTAAAACCATTTTTTATATCCTGGGGAAAAGAAAACATAAAAGGGTGAGCTCAAATGCTCAGTAAGGGTAAACAAAAGAAATATCAATCACATCATATACATAAGAACATAGCTTTTGGAAATCTTAACCTGCAAAAGAGAGCATAATTTCATAACATGGGATAAATCATAGTAGTGAAATGAAATCATAACTTAAAACAATACTCATTGTGGCATACACACATAATCATAGAGAATCATTTCTTGTTAGTCAAGACTCATTGCCAAGACTATCTTAGTGGACAAAGTCCCTTTCTGAATCGAGTAATCCTCGTTTCAGTCCTGTTTCACTGAACCGGTATAACCTACCATTCCAGCCATGTCTATCTCATGAGATATAAAATCTTTACCCAATGCATTGGAGGGAGATATAGGTCCCACCCATCTCATAATGAATCCTTTCTTATGTGTGCCACATAATCATAAAACATACATCATTTCATAACATATTTAACAAAAATGGGATTCTTGAAACATCATGACATCATAAATCAATTCATATAAGATAAAGGAATTCATAAACATAATTCCATCACAACATAGTCAAATCAATGTAAAAATATGGATAGAAACAGAACTCTTTATTATCTTAGATGGAAAATAATTTTGATAAAACACTTGAATTGAATTCTTGAGGAAAATATCCTTTCTTCTTCAAAATCAATTTCTTTTCACAAAACATCATGCAATTTTAAAAGAAAGAGATTTTATTGAAAATAGTCATGAAAACTTTTAGAGGAAGCTTCATGAAAATAAGGCTTTATAAAACAGTAGAAATCCGTTCGTTCCGTATAAGTTAAAAAAAACATTCTTCGTACTTTTGTCGGAAAAGTAAAAAAGTACCTCGTACGAAAAACGACAAAAGATTCCTTTCATACGTATTACTAAAAACTCACCGAAGGGTAAAAATGGATTTAAACAATTTTAGGTGGATGGAAATAATATTACATATTGATAAAACATGGATGTGGATGATAAAATACACCCCAGTAAATACTTACGAATAAACAATCTCGGATAAAAATGAGATTGTGATATTTCCCTTACCTTAGGTCCGATTTGCATTGTATGTGTCCGAACCTCCTGTATAATGATTTAAATAATGTCATTGACTTATTACAGAATCATATTCATTGTTATGATATCATATATGGTTCACTTATGACATTATATTACCCGTTCTTTTGTAAATTCCATGTTAAAGAAGCGTTTTGGGTAAAATCATTTCATTTATCGTAGGTGTTTTGACTTGTTGTTCTTGACATCATTATTACTTATATCATGATTTACTTACTTCCAGAATATAAAATATGATTTATATATCATATATATTCAGTATATATATATATATAATAGGTAGATAAATAAAATGAAAAACACCGTTCATGGAGACGGTAGTCCGTACGTACGCATGAACGTTGTTTTCCTTTCCTTATTGTCTTGAAATGGAAGTAAGTAGATGACATACATATGTATATATATACATAAATCCAGTAGCTTTATAATGTCATATATTTCATTATTATTTCTTATATATACTTTATAATCATTCTTAAATGGTTAATATGGATAATGAATCTCATCGCGTCGTGGAGACGGTAGTCCGTACGTACGCACGAGCGATGATATCATTTCTATAAGTATTGAATTGAATTGGAGTGAATTATACAATATATCAGAATCAATATGATGTTGTAATAACTACGTATAGTTATTCTTTACACCATTATACCCATCCATGTAAGGTGGTGGTGGAAAATAGATTACACCACGGCGTGGAGACGGTATTCCGTACGTACGCACGCGCGGTGATTTCTTTTTCTGTAGGATGGATAGATGGTGAAATAGGGTTGTTTCATACTTATAATAACATATCAGTATATGAGTGATACTGATGTTATTACTTCATAATGAAACAACCTAAGAAGAAGAAGTGGAAGAAGAAATAAAGATGAAAGAATTGGTAACGGTAATTACCTCTTCTTTGAAGTGCCTCTTTGAGACCTCCTCTTAGGGCACTAGAATTGGTCTTTGAGGAAGACCAGAACCTCTAGGATGTTGCTAGGGAAGTGGAGAAGAGATTTTGGCAGGGGTTGGCCGAGCTTGAGTGCTCAAATTGGTGTGAGGAGGAGGGGGAGGAGGTGTCCTTTTATAAGGGAGGAGAGGGGTACCTTAGGAATACCTCAAAATATTATTTTATATTAAAGTCAAAATCGGTTTATAATGGTTCCAAAGGGTCTTATTTCTAAGCTAAAGTGGGGATGGGTCGAAATCCTATCAACCAATAGGATTTAGACAAGTTTGGGGTATTATTTTAACCTTATCAATTAGATTTAACTCTAAGTTAATTAATTTAACTTTTACCGTGTCTTTTTGTTTTTCTTTCACTATATGGTTAATACACTTACTATAACATGCCAAACGAACCCCAAATTGTTTATTATTAATATATATATCCTTATCTAAGTCATTTGGCCGAACCTTAGATTTTTAGGAATAAAATAACAATTAATAATATAATATTTGATTTAAAAACTATTTTGTGTCAATTTTGACACTATTTGATATATGATTTTTGTGAAAGTCATATCAGAATTATATGTTCGAACCAAGTTGATTAAATCAACACTAATATATCATAGTAACCTAGAAAATTAGTGGAATTCATAAAAAGTCTTAAATTACATTTATTTTGGTATTTATATTATCAATTATGTGAATATTTCATTAATAAGATAATTACTGCATCATCTTTGTGTCATAAATAAATTAAATTATTTGATGTCTAAAAATTACAAATAAAATACCATCATGTAGGAAATCGTTTTAGCTTTCTAATGAATATTTACAATCTAATTTATCTTATGTATAACCCCATATTAAAAATGATTTACTTATTAAACTTTGATTTTAACTATTTTAACCCTTCTTTAAATAAATTAATAATAAATGTCCTAATCTAATCCAAGTGGGCCTAAATGGTCATATTTTATTCCTAAGTTTGTTTTTGGTCGAATTACACTTGTCCAATAGAATTAGGACATGTGTTAGGGTAATATTAATATCATATTTACCCTTAGTTACCCTATTTACTATTAACCGTGGTAAAAAAAAGTAAAAAGTTACTATTCACCAAAAAATTATTTTCATCTCATTGAACCACATTTTAGTCCTTGATATTAACCGTGTCTCTCGGATTTTCGAAATTCCATTCACAGAAGCGGTAAAATTAAGTTTTATGCAAAATTCAGTTTTTAACCTACCACTTAGTAGTTTCACTATTCATCAAAAATTGATGTTTTTCAGAACAATGCCAAAATTTCATCCCAAGCTATATTTCATATTCCGAATTCAAAAATGAAGTCTATTTTACCAAATTCATAACATAAAAGTTGCATTAATTAATTTTATAATTAAATCCCGCTGTTAAAACAAATAGCGTGTTTTTTAAAAAAACAATATCTATCAAAAGATTGACACTTGTTTATGTCTAGTTTAAATGTGAAATTACATCCAATGACCAACATTGTATTAAATTGTAAAAATATATTCTAAATATACTTTAAAACCACTCAAATTAATGATTTATCACTATTAATTATTTCGATTAAAAAAGTTGTTTTTAATTATAATTTAGTAATTTTCACTATTCATCAAAATATGAAAGTTATCCGAAAATCACCAAAATTTCAACCTAAGCTAATTTCGATATTCCGAATCCAAAAATGAAGTTCATTTTGAAAAATAAGATTTACTGGATTTCAAAAAGTGGTTATTACTATTCATAACGGCTAGTTTTAATAATATTTTTATAGCATATCATTGTTTAGTGAAACTCAGTATTGCGTATTACACACGCTATCGAGGAAGGTCGCGATTGCGTGTAATGCAAGGCAAGTCAAGGATGTGTGTTGTGCAAGCTCCTTTTGGTGTAGCGTACAACACAAGACATTAATAAAAAAGAATACTTTTCATAAAATCTCGGGCTGTTACATTCTACCCCCCTTAAAATGAATTTCGCCCTCGAAATTCGTCGGGGTTATAAATGGTTTACTATTTGAAAGTTTCTTTAATAGAAACCCACATCGTAAAAGGGAATACCAAAACTTGGCTTTAAAAACTAAAGTATGAAATGTAACGATTAACCAAATAAACTAATCACTGGGTTTCCACATAGGTGAAAATATGGATATGGAAGAGAAATCTAACCATCATGTTCTGATGGAGAGTGGTAGAGAACATGGCTATGGAAAAGGCAGTAATCACAAATCCATAGATTTGTGATGATATAAGGTACCATCTTATTCATCAGGTATAAGATCACTTGGACGACATTTTTGGTTTTCAAGATCATTTCCCTAAAGTTGAAAATTTGAATTAGAATAAATACTTACTTTATTTTGGTACAATCTCACTGTTGTTCATGCCTTGAACAATTTCCACTTCATCTCTTAAATAAATGAAGTTGAATTTGTCATTCATGAAGTGTTAGCAGATCATGTGATAGAATGACGGGTCATTCCATCTGTCTCAAACAAAATATTAGCAAAAATTATATGCATAAGTCGATCTATAGTGAGATTAATCATATATGGTTCCTAAAATGGACTTATACTTCATATATCATACTGCTTAATATAATAAAACTAGTTTCTACTAAACAGGGACTTCCTGTAGGTCAGTGGTAGGCGATAAAGGCCAGTCGCACTTCGGTTGTGGGTTCGATTCCTACAGCCTTGTCCGAAGCGATGGGTTGTCGCCCGTCCTGCAGGTTGTCCCTTTTTCTAAAACTACGTTACTATAACATCCCATCAATAATATCGAAAATCTTATATCCTTAAACAATACTAACTTATGTCCAACATAATCCAGTCTAATCTTTAGGCTTATACATAATACTGCAGTCCACTCTCATAATATAGTGACATCGATTACCAGAGATTTAATACTGTCGTTGATCCCCACATATCATAAGATATGTCTTGTTGGTCACATTCCAAACATTCAAAGTCCTTAATCTTGTACTCTCTTGAATACCCATTGAACCTTAGTGAAAACTTGAATGCAGTTAAAAGTTAACACTTTTCACATACCGAAATCCTCAAAATTCTATATACTCAAACCATGATATCACTTAGTCCTTATATCAATCATGAGCTCATGAATACTGTCAAACATTTCATTTTCCCCTTATCCCTTCACTATGCGCATATCATCTTCATTCCAAAAATATCTGAATAACCTTTCATGGATACTGGTAACATTAATCAGACAACAATGTTACAATCCTTACATGTCTCTTTATTCCATAGTACCATGAGATTACTTATACAACATTACACATGATAAACATGTAATCATTTCACTACATTCTTAAACCATTGACCGAGCTTCAACAATTCTTTCATCTCACATACCATTGGTAGTCTCTTCATCATCATCCACATAAATACTTCCCATATGACCATACTGATTCTCTTCATGAGTCTTTCCCTTAGGGCATTTGTTTGCATAATGCCCATACATTCCACATTTAAAACACTTAACCATTTTTGATGTCATAGCAATACCATTATCCTCATCCATGGTGTTAACCGAACCTTTTCCTTTGCACTTACTTGCTTTGTGTCCTTCTTTTCCACACCCAAAGCATATTCCAGTTCCCTTGAAACATTCTCCTTGATGCCTCTTCCCACATGATTTACATAGGGGAAATTGAACTTTCTTTCCTCTATGATCATCATGAAACTCCATCTTTCTCTTATTAGCCGAGTCAGGAAACTTACCAAATTTTACTTTATTGATCATATTATGAGATTGCTGATTCGGCATAATAATGATGTTTGGACTTCCAAATCCCATTTCATTTGGTTGCTCATAAAAAATATCATTCCATTGTCCATCATTTCCTCCATTATCGTGAATCACCTTGTTTCCAGCCATTTTCTAAAACACAAAAAGAATAGCGTGAGAGGCAAAAATCATGCTAGGGAAAACAACATAATAAAAGGTTAGTATCCTCAATATCTAACATCTTAGGTTTAATTCTATGATCGTTAGCGTAATTCTATTACTATAACCTATACGTATACTTAACCTTAGAGACATCCCTAGACATACCTTAGAAATATCTCTAGGGATCTCACTAACGTTCTCACATCCTAGTTTCCAAAGGTTGACTAAACCTTTCCTCTGATACCAACTGTAGCGGTCTAGAATTACTTTCAGTGGACTACAATTGATACCTATCAGGGCACTCCATGGGCGGCTACACCCCCTGGGCGGGACACACCACCATCCCCAGTGGCAGCCATTTCCTCATGAAGCCCTTGGGCGGAGAGCCATGCTTCGTCCAACGCTCACATGTGAGAGTTCCCAAGGATCGGATACATTCCTACCTCCTTTGCCTCTGATACCAACTGTAGAGACCCGTATCTTGACGTACATTGACGTTACATTACTTTTGCGGAATACTTAGTACATAACAAAAATACACACACAAGGATCGTAATAGTTTAGTGTCTTTGGAAACTCGGAATAAAATCTTCTAATCGTGGTGGAAGATCTTCAACATCTCCCATAAAGATCTTCCTTTTTATACCTAAAACCATTTTTTATATCCTGGGGAAAAGAAAACATAAAAGGGTGAGCTCAAATGCTCAGTAAGGGTAAACAAAAGAAATATCAATCACATCATATACATAAGAACATAGCTTTTGGAAATCTTAACCTGCAAAAGAGAGCATAATTTCATAACATGGGATAAATCATAGTAGTGAAATGAAATCATAACTTAAAACAATACTCATTGTGGCATACACACATAATCATAGAGAATCATTTCTTGTTAGTCAAGACTCATTTCCAAGACTATCTTAGTGGACAAAGTCCCTTTCTGAATCGAGTAATCCTCGTTTCAGTCCTGTTTCACTGAACCGGTATAACCTACCATTCCAGCCATGTCTATCTCATGAGATATAAAATCTTTACCCAATGCATTGGAGGGAGATATAGGTCCCACCCATCTCATAATGAATCCTTTCTTATGTGTGCCACATAATCATAAAACATACATCATTTCATAACATATTTAACAAAAATGGGATTCTTGAAACATCATGACATCATAAATCAATTCATATAAGATAAAGGAATTCATAAACATAATTCCATCACAACATAGTCAAATCAATGTAAAAATATGGATAGAAACAGAACTCTTTATTATCTTAGATGGAAAATAATTTTGATAAAACACTTGAATTGAATTCTTGAGGAAAATATCCTTTCTTCTTCAAAATCAATTTCTTTTCACAAAACATCATGCAATTTTAAAAGAAAGAGATTTTATTGAAAATAGTCATGAAATCTTTTAGAGGAAGCTTCATGAAAATAAGGCTTTATAAAACAGTAGAAATCCGTTCGTTCCGTATAAGTTAAAAAAAACATTCTTCGTACTTTTGTCGGAAAAGTAAAAAAGTACCTCGTACGAAAAACGACAAAAGATTCCTTTCATACGTATTACTAAAAACTCACCGAAGGGTAAAAATGGATTTAAACAATTTTAGGTGGATGGAAATAATATTACATATTGATAAAACATGGATGTGGATGATAAAATACACCCCAGTAAATACTTACGAATAAACAATCTCGGATAAAAATGAGATTGTGATATTTCCCTTACCTTAGGTCCGATTTGCTTCGTATGTGTCCGAACCTCCTGTATAATGATTTAAATAATGTCATTGACTTATTACAGAATCATATTAATTGTTATGATATCATATATGGTTCACTTATGACATTATATTACCCGTTCTTTTGTAAATTCCATGTTAAAGAAGCGTTTTGGGTAAAATCATTTCATTTATCGTAGGTGTTTTGACTTGTTGTTCTTGACATAATTATTACTTATATCATGATTTACTTACTTCCAGAATATAAAATATGATTTATATATCATATATATTCAGTATATATATATATATAATAGGTAGATAAATAAAATGAAAAACACCGTTCATGGAGACGGTAGTCCGTACGTACGCATGAACGTTGTTTTCCTTTCCTTATTGTCTTGAAATGGAAGTAAGTAGATGACATACATATGTATATATATACATAAATCCAGTAGCTTTATAATGTCATATATTTCATTATTATTTCTTATATATACTTTATAATCATTCTTAAATGGTTAATATGGATAATGAATCTCATCGCGTCGTGGAGACGGTAGTCCGTACGTACGCACGAGCGATGATATCATTTCTATAAGTATTGAATTGAATTGGAGTGAATTATACAATATATCAGAATCAATATGATGTTGTAATAACTATGTATAGTTATTCTTTACACCATTATACCCATCCATGTAAGGTGGTGGTGGAAAATAGATTACACCACGGCGTGGAGACGGTATTCCGTACGTACGCACGCGCGGTGATTTCTTTTTCCGTAGGATGGATAGATGGTGAAATAGGGTTGTTTCATACTTATAATCACATATCAGTATATGAGTGATACTGATGTTATTACTTCATAATGAAACAACCTAAGAAGAAGAAGTGGAAGAAGAAATAAAGATGAAAGAATTGGTAACGGTAATTACCTCTTCTTTGAAGGGCCTCTTTGAGACCTCCTCTTAGGGCACTAGAATTGGTCTTTGAGGAAGACCAGAACCTCTAGGATGTTGCTAGGGAAGTGGAGAAGAGATTTTGTCAGGGGTTGGCCGAGCTTGAGTGCTCAAATTGGTGTGAGGAGGAGGGGGAGGAGGTGTCCTTTTATAAGGGAGGAGAGGGGTACCTTAGGAATACCTCAAAATATTATTTTATATTAAAGTCAAAATCGGTTTATAATGGTTCCAAAGGGTCTTATTTCTAAGATAAAGTGGGGATGGGTCGAAATCCTATCAACCAATAGGATTTAGACAAGTTTGGGGTATTATTTTAACCTTATCAATTAGATTTAACTCTAAGTTAATTAATTTAACTTTTACCGTGTCTTTTTGTTTTTCTTTCACTATATGGTTAATACACTTACTATAACATGCCAAACGAACCCCAAATTGTTTATTATTAATATATATATCCTTATCTAAGTCATTTGGCCGAACCTTAGATTTTTAGGAATAAAATAACAATTAATAATATAATATTTGATTTAAAAACTATTTTGTGTCAATTTTGACACTATTTGATATATGATTTTTGTGAAAGTCATATCAGAATTATATGTTCGAACCAAGTTGATTAAATCAACACTAATATATCATAGTAACCTAGAAAATTAGTGTAATTCATAAAAAGTCTTAAATTACATTTATTTTGGTATTTATATTATCAATTATGTGAATATTTCATTAATAAGATAATTACTGCATCATCTTTGTGTCATAAATAAATTAAATTATTTGATGTCTAAAAATTACAAATAAAATACCATCATGTAGGAAATCGTTTTAGCTTTCTAATGAATATTTACAATCTAATTTATCTTATGTATAACCCCATATTAAAAATGATTTACTTATTAAACTTTGATTTTAACTATTTTAACCCTTCTTTAAATAAATTAATAATAAATGTCCTAATCTAATCCAAGTGGGCCTAAATGGTCATATTTTATTCCTAAGTTTGTTTTTGGTCGAATTACACTTGTCCAATAGAATTAGGACATGTGTTAGGGTAATATTAATATCATATTTACCCTTAGTTACCCTATTTACTATTAACCGTGGTAAAAAAAAGTAAAAAGTTACTATTCACCAAAAAATTATTTTCATCTCATTGAACCACATTTTAGTCCTTGATATTAACCGTGTCTCTCGGATTTTCGAAATTCCATTCACAGAAGCGGTAAAATTAAGTTTTATGCAAAATTCAGTTTTTAACCTACCACTTAGTAGTTTCACTATTCATCAAAAATTGATGTTTTTCAGAACAATGCCAAAATTTCATCCCAAGCTATATTTCATATTCCGAATTCAAAAATGAAGTCTATTTTACCAAATTCATAACATAAAAGTTGCATTAATTAATTTTATAATTAAATCCCGCTGTTAAAACAAATAGCGTGTTTTTTAAAAAAACAATATCTATCAAAAGATTGACACTTGTTTATGTCTAGTTTAAATGTGAAATTACATCCAATGACCAACATTGTATTAAATTGTAAAAATATATTCTAAATATACTTTAAAACCACTCAAATTAATGATTTATCACTATTAATTATTTCGATTAAAAAAGTTGTTTTTAATTATAATTTAGTAATTTTCACTATTCATCAAAATATGAAAGTTATCCGAAAATCACCAAAATTTCAACCTAAGCTAATTTCGATATTCCGAATCCAAAAATGAAGTTCATTTTGAAAAATAAGATTTACTGGATTTCAAAAAGTGGTTATTACTATTCATAACGGCTAGTTTTAATAATATTTTTATAGCATATCGTTGTTTAGTGAAACTCAGTATTGCGTATTACACACGCTATCGAGGAAGGTCGCGATTGCGTGTAATGCAAGGCAAGTCAAGGATGTGTGTTGTGCAAGCTTCTTTTGGTGTAGCGTACAACACAAGACATTAATAAAAAAGAATACTTTTCATAAAATCTCGGGCTGTTACATGATCCCACATTCTTCCATGATAAATCTTAATATTTTTCTCCACATAACCTAGACTATTCTTAAAGTCTCATACTTATAATTAATTAATCTAATCACATATTCTACATGATAGGTTAATCATTTCCAAAAATAACCCAAATCTCCATTTTACCACAATAAAAACATTAATTATTTTGAAATAAAATTCAACTATTACTCCTCAAATAAAGTATTATAATATTCTATTTTCCAAAGTCATATATTGTTCCCAAAAGAGTGAACATCTTCCTAAATATCATTTATCACTTAATCACCAAATCATTTTCCTATAATAATTATATATATTTTAAAAAAATTAAGTTCCCAAAATCAACATATTAATGATCCATAAAATCATTTAACCAAAATGAATAATTCAAACTGACCATGGACTTCAAGTAGTCCAGTGGTAGGTGATAAATCCCAATCGCTCTTACTTTATTGGTTTGATTCCCAAAACTTTTTCAAACGTGATTGGTTGTCCCATGATCTGCATGTTGTCATTTTTTAAAACTATATAATAATATAACATTCCCAAAATTAGATAAAATAATAAATAATAATAATAACATATGTTAACCTAAAGGTTTATCTCATACCTCTCATTTTTCATACCAAAAATTAATAACCCATAATTTCCTCAAAGTTGAATGTCTCAAAAAATACCATTATTCATCTCAATATTTATGATAATAAAGCCTCAAAAGAGGTTTATAAGTCATTGATATTATGATATAACTTAAAATTATAACCCCATGATGATATCCATAACCCTTAAGAAAATATTCTGATCTCCAAAGTTGTTAAAACCATCTTTTGATACCCCTTATAAGGCTCGGGCCTTTAATGTGGCATAATATAAGGCCCCGGACATAAACATTACTAAATCATGAGTTATTACAAGATTACACCTTGAAGATCTTTTCAGGTTTACAGTTTTAGAGAATTAGATCATAAAACATGCATTACATTCCACATATAAACAAAGTGGTTACATAAAGATAGTATTCATTTTTCCCATCAATGGAAACATATTTAAAATAAAACATGGATTCATTCTTGAAACTTCCTTGACACTATCATCATATCATTTACCTTTCCCTTGACCTGTGAAAAACATTTCAAAAAAACTTGGGATGAGCATAAAAAGCTCAGTATGGGTTATAAAAATATAGAAAGGAAACATGGGTACATATATACATAAGAATGAAATCATACTTTACCCATAAAACATAATCACTTTAACATAACTCATCAAATCATGAATAAATCATAGATATCATAAGACATAAAGGTAACTTGAGGCATTCAAAACATTCTTACGTAGTGAGTAACCCTCTTGGTTACGTTTGGAATACCTATCACAGTATATTCCCTAAATCTCTTCGGAGAAACCTTAAAGTTTCACTCCTTCGTGTTACCCAATGCATTGGAGAGCTATAATGGGCTCACCCGCCCTTAGATTATCACGGAACCACCCGTCTTCATAATAATTCCCAAGAACCTCAACATAATCGTATCACATAAAACATGCATATAGGAAACATAACATTTCAACCTTTCAATCACAAGATATAAATACAACACATTGATATAAAAACATTATGAAAACCATTTTCAATACCAAAACAAAATAAAAGTAAAACATGGTATTTGTTTTTCTTTTAAAAAAAAGGTATGGCTTGTAGAGGAAGCCGAAACTCAAATAATGGTCACGGCGGCGGAGAAGTCGTTGTCACCGCATATGTACGACAAAAACATTCCCTTTTGTCATTTAGTAAAACACTTCGTATAAAAAAGATTCCTTTTGGATAAACGTAAAATTCAAAGGGGTTTATGTACCGTATAAAAGAAGGTTGTGTATAAAATAGAATATGCCTCAATGAAAAGAGATTGAGACGAAGTCCCATTCCTCGGGTCCGACTTGACTCGGTCGTTATTTAATCTCTTGAATAATAAACTTGAGTTAATTTATAATTGTTTAAGAACCTTTTTAAAGTTCATTATTCCTTTTATATCACTTATTTCCATGTCATGAACACTATGTAATTATTTAAGTTAATAATGGTCGTTTTAACGATCATTGGTACTTGAGTCAAAGATAAACCCTTTATAATTACAAGTTTTTCATGTATCCATTATATCCAGAATTATAATCATGATGTATATATAATATATATCATATATATCCAGTATATACATGCATTTATAATATTATATAATCATTTAGAGGGAAGAAATTAAATGCACCGTTTATGGAGACGGTAAGCCGTACGTACGCATGAACGCTACTTTCATTTATATTTCGTATTTTTATAGAATGGAATCATAATGATATAAAGGTATATTATAATTCCAGTGTAATATCATATATAATATCATAACTCCATCCTTTATACGTCCCACATATGGTATTAACGAATCAAATCACTTTGAGGGGGTGGTAGTCTGCACTTCCTTAAATGAAGATATCGTGTTTACCCATAATGGAAACCATAAAGGTATGCCCAAAATGAAAAATACAGAAGCTTAAGGAAAACATAAACATATTATATATCATATATAAATATAGTGTCATCTTAGTGGCCACCTTTTAAGGTGTTAAAAAAATGTTGAACAATCATCGTTTCGTGAGACAGAAATTCACCATCCACGGAAACAGTATGTTCTTTAACCATTAGATGTAGGTGTGTGTCAGTGTAGCTCGAATCCTTCTTATAACAACATCCTAGTATATTGAAGATACTGGAGTTGTTACAAAATAAAAGAATAAAAAGAGTTTAGGGGGTTGGAGAAGCAAAATAAAACAAAAGGACTCAAGTGAAGACATTACCTTAAAATCGGGTAACTCCCTTTGGTTTGAGCTCAAAGGCTTCCTTGGGAAGACTTCTGCCCAATGTGAGGCTTCAAGGAGTAATAGAGTGAAGTGTAGAGACAAAATGGGCAGGGGTTGGCCGAGCCAAAGGCTTTGGATGTGTGGGTAAGGAGGTAGAGATGGGGGCCTTTTATAAGAGGAGAGGAGGGGCACTCTTGGAAAGTAATGAAATGTTACTTTATTTTAAAATGAGTTTCAGATTCAAAAGGTCCCACATTGATATAATTAGAGGCTAAGGTGATAATGTTTATAAATATACCCATCCAATAGGTTTTTTACATGTGTAGGTTATAGATTTTACATTATCTTTTCATTTTATTAAAATCGTTTATTAATGTGGTAATCGCTGCATCATCATGATGTCATAAATAATTTAATATATTTAATGACTAAAAATTATAAAAAAAATATATCATGATTTAGGAAATCTTTTTATCTTTCTAATGAATATTTATAGTAAAAAATATGACTTTTATAACCCCATGTAAAAATTTTTTTAGTAAAACATTTCATGTTTGTGTCATTTTAACTTTTACATTAAATAAAAAGTTATTTATGTCATTTCCCAACCAAAGTGGATCCATGGGTCCCCATGTTGACCCATGTATTGTCTTGGTCGTCCATGACACATCCAATGAGGGTAGGACATGTTTCAAGCTCATCTCATATTATTAAAACATCATTTTTACCTTAAACTACACTAATTACCTCTAATCGCGATTAAAAACATAAAGTTACTATTCACCAAAAAATTATTTTAATCTCATTGAACCACATTTTACTTCTTAATGACAACCATGTATGTCGGATTTTTTAAAATCAAATCACAGAAGTGGCAAAGTTTCATTTAAACGAAAAATCAGTTTCTTTAACTACCACTTAGTGGTTTCACTATTCATCAAAAAATGAAGTTTTTCAGAAAAATACCAAAACTTCACCCTAAGCTGTATTTGATATTCTGAATTCAAAAATGATGTCTATTTTACAAAATTCAAATCATATAAGTTACATTAATTAATTTAATAATTAATTCACGCTGTCATGACAAATAGAGTGTTTTTATGAAACAATAAGTATCAAAAGATTGACACCAGTTTAAGTCAAATTTCAAAGTGAAATTGATTCCAACGACCACCATTGAATTAAATGGTAAAAATTTATTCTAATTTCATTTCAAAACCAATTCAAAAGATAATATAATCATATAAATAAATTAGATTAAAAGGAGGTTTTGAATTAAAATACAACATTTTTCACTATTCATTAAAAAATGAACTTTATCGGAAAAATATCAAAAAAATCACACAAAGTAAATTTTGATGTCCCAATCATAAAGAATAAGTTTATTTTGAAAAACATAGCTTATAAAATTGTCAAAAGATAGATTTAAAAATGGTTTTCATCAAAGGGCAGTTAAACAATATTTTAAAAATATTAGTATATTCCATGCTTAAGATTGTATTTATTCTCGTTTTAAGCCTCTAAAACACTATATAATTCACTAATAGACATAGATAAAAAAAATTTATTATTCATTACTTACTTGGGATGTTACATCCTTCCCCCTTTAAAAAATTAGGTCCCCGCAATTTATTTACTTATCGAATAAATTGGGGTATTTATCCCTCATTGCATTTTCAAATTCCCATGTTGCCTCTTCCATCATGTGGTTTTTACAAAAAAACCTTTACCTGATTAATCAACTTATTCCGTAACACTTTCTCCCTATGGTTAAGAATCTGGACCGGTTGTTCCTCATATGATAGGTTCTCTTCCAGCTGAACTACCTCTGGACTCAAAACATGAGATGGATCTGGCATGTACTTTCTCAGCATCGAAACATGAAAAACATTGTATATGTAAGATAAACTCGGAGGTAAAGCCACCAGGTATGCAACTGATCCAACTCTCTCCAGAATTTCATATGGTCCAATGAACCTTGGACTCAACTTTCCTTTCTTACCAAATTGCATCACACTTTTTCATGGTGAGACTTTGAGAAAAACATGATCACCTACCTCAAAAGAGATATCCTTCCTCCTGTTGTCCGCATAACTCTTCTGCCAACTCTGAGATGTTCTCATGTGTTTCTGAATTAGCTAAACTTTTTCTACCATCTCTTCTACCAATTCTGGTCCCATCAACTTCCTTTCACCCACTTCATCCCAGAAAGCTGGAGTTCGACACCGCTTCCCATATAATGCCTGATATGGTGCCATCTATATACTAGAATGAAAACTGTTATTATATGAAAATTAAACCAAAGAATGATGTTGGTCCCAACATCCCTGATAATCCATCGAACAAGCTCATAGAATATCCTATAAGGTCTGAATTGATCGTTCTGACTGCCCATCTGATTGAGGATGAAAATCTATACTAAAATTTAATTCAGTACCCAACGACTTCTGAAGGCCTTTACAAAAGTTAGATGTGAACCTAGGATCACGGTCAGATACAATGGAGAGAGGAAATCCATGTAACCTGAATATCTCTTTAAGATACAAACAGGAAATATGATCTAGGGAAAATTATCTCGTATAGCAAGGAAATGAATAGATTTAGTCAAGCGATCAATAATAACCCAGATTGCATTATCACCTCGAGGGGTCTTTGGCAATCCCACAAAGAAGTCCATGGATATATTCTCCCATTTCCAATATGGAACTGGTAAAGGCTGAAGCATACCTTTTGGTAGCTGCCGCTCTACTTTAACTTGTTGACATGTCAAACACTTCATAGTAAAATCAGCAATATCTCTTTTCATTCCATCCCACCAGTAATACTCCTGCAGATCTCTGTACATCTTAGTACTGCCAGGATGAACTGAAAACGGAGAACTATGAGATTCACATAACAACTCTCTCTTCAATTGTGAATTACAAGGCACGCACAATCTCTTCTCAAATCTCAAAACGCAATCATTATCAATGTTGAATTCAGGAATCTTACCTTTTTGAACCTGCTCTACCTTTTTCTGTAACTCACTGTCTTTCTTCTGTGCTTCCTTGATTCTGTCTGATAGAGGAGATTTCACTGATACATGAAACAAAACAGAAGAACATCATGCACCAACAACTTCTATGGAAAAGTTCATCAAATCCTTAACCAAAGGATCACGTTCCAAACGCGACATTGCTAATGAAGCATTACTTTTTCGACTCAAAGCATCAGCCACTTTATTTGCTTTTCCGGGATGGTAATGAATTGTACAATCATAATCCTTGATTAATTCTAGCCATCTCCTCTATCTCATGTTTAATTCTTTCTGAGTGAATATATACTTTAAACTTTTGTGATCAGTATATATTTCACACTTTACTCCATACAAATGATGGCTCCAAATTTTTAAAGCGAAAACAACAGAATCTAATTCCAAATCATGTGTAGGGTAATTTACCTCATGAGTTTTCAACTGTCGTGAGCATAAGCAATTACCTGATCATTCTACATTAGGACACAACCAAGTCCTTTAAATGAAGCATCAATGTATATAACAAACTCACCATTCCTGGAAGGTAGTACCAAAACTGGAGCATTCACCAATCTTCTTTTCAGTTCCTGAAAACAATCATCACATTCTTTTGTCTAGAAAAACCGAACACCCTTCCGAGTTAGCTTAATCATTGGACTAGATAACCGTGAAAAATTTCTAACAAACCTTCAGTAATATCCTTACAAACCAAGGAAACTACGAATCTCTGTTACATTTGTGGGTCTTGGCCATTCTTCAACAACCTTTATTTTTGCAGGATCAATAGTTAGCCCATCTTTAGAAACAATGTGACCAAGGAAAGAAATTTGTTGAAACCAAAACTCAAACTTTCTGAATTTACCATACAATTTATTTTCTTTTAAGGTTTGCAAAATAACCCTTAAATGTCTTTAATGCTCCTCTTTACTTTTAGAAAACACCAAAATATCATCAATGAAAACCACCACAAACTTATCCAAGAACTCATGGAAAATTCTTTTCATTAAGTCCATGAATACAGAAGGTGCATTGGTTATGCCAAATGGCATTACTACAAATTCATAATGGCCATATCTTGTACGAAACGCAGTATTCGGAACATCTGCTTCCTTTACCTTCAGCTGATGTATAACGACCCACACTTTACATACATTGTTAATACTTCAAAATTGAATCACACTTATTACAACATATGACAAAACCACAAAGGACCGTATAGGTATAGTGTCTTTAGAAACTGGGAAACATAAACAACTGGTTCATAAATCTTCTACAGTGTCTCCCATTTATTTCATCATATCTAGGGTCCCTTTTAGCATATTCTACTTAATATCCATCTTCCTGGCCTGGGGAAAAGAAAACATAAAAGGGTGAGCTCAAATGCTCAGCAAGGGAAAATAAAGGAAATAAAAATCATATCATATCTTTTTGAAAATGAAAACCTGCAAAAGAGATCATAATGGAATAAATCATAGAAGTGAAAATGAGATCCCCATAATCATAACATAAAACTTGAATCTTTGTGGCATGCACACATAATCATGGAAAATCATTTCTTGTTAGTCATGACTCATTGCCAAGACTATCTTAGTGGACAAAGTCCCTTTCTGAACCGAGTTCACTCCTCGTTTCAGTCCTGTATCACTGAACCGAAATAACCTTCCGTTCCAGCCATGTCTATCTCATGAGATATAAAATCTTTACCCAATGCATTGGAGGGAGATATAGGTCCCACCCATCTTATAATGAATCCTTTCTTATGTGTGCCACATAATCATAAAACATACATCATCGCATAACACATGTAACAAAAATGGGATTCTTGAAACATCATGACATCATAAAATCATATAAGGCAAATGACTTCATAAAAATAATTCCCTCACAACATAATCAAATCAATGTAATTAAAGGGATAAAAACAGAACCCTTTATTATCTTAGATGGAAAATAATTTTGATAAAACACTTGAACTCCATTCTTGAGGAAAATTCCCTTTCTTTTTCAAAAACACTTTTCTTTTCTTAACATGTCATACAATTATAAACTAAAAGAAGTTGATTAAAAATAAACTTGAAAACTTGTAAAGGAAGCTTCTTGGAAATAATGTTTTAAAAATCCATTCATGCCGTATAAGTTAGAAAAAAACATTCTTCGTACTTTTGTCGGAAAAGTCAAAAAGTACCTCGTACAGAAAAACGACAAAAGATTCCTTTCATATTCTTTACTAAAAACTCAACTAAGGGTAAAATTGGATTTAAACTATTGCA
Organism: Viscum album; assembly: GCA_963277665.1. Lineage (NCBI taxonomy): Eukaryota > Viridiplantae > Streptophyta > Magnoliopsida > Santalales > Viscaceae > Viscum > Viscum album. Next base: position 999,489,326 of record OY728133.1, read on the forward strand.
AGTGGATGGAAACAATATTTCATATTGAGGGAACATGGATGTGGATGATAAAATACACCCCAGTAAATACTTACGAATAAACAATCTCGGATAAAAATGAGATTGTGATATTTCCCTTACCTTAGGTCCGATTAGCTTTGTACGTGTCCGAAGCTCCTGTATAATGGTTTAAATAATGTTATTGACTTATTCCAGAATCATACATATTGATATGAGATCATATATGGTCATATTATTAGCTTCTTGTTAGTAATATTTCATTGTTACTTGTTACTCGGGTCTTTATAACTTTTTGTTCTTATGCGTGTTTTGTCGAATAAATTCTTATTCTTATCTTTAGGTTATAGATAATTCATTTCCAGAATGGTATTAGTGTAGTATATACCATATTCATTCATTCAATTCATTTATATAATAATTATGAAATGAAGATCATGTAGAACGAGTCGCATCACATCGTGGAGACGGTATTCCGTACGTACGCACGAGTGATGATATCGTTCCTATGATCGTGGAATTGTATTGGAGTATATATATATATTATTTCAGTATCAATATTACTTAATAATAATCATATATAGTTACTGATTACACCATTATACCCATCCTTGTAAGGTGATGGTGGAAAATAGATTACACCACGGCGTGGAGACGGTATTCCGTACGTACGCACACGCGGTGATTTCATTTTTCCGTAGGATGGATAGAAGGTGAATTAGGGTTGTTTAATATTTATAATAACATATCAGTATGTAAGTAATACTGATGTTATTACTTTATCATGAAACAACTAAAGAAGAAGAAGTTGAAGAAGAAAGAAATTGAAAAGATCGGTAATGGATATTACCTCTTCTTTGGAACGCCTTTTTGAATCCTCTACTTAAGGAACTAAGATTGGTCTTTGGAGAAGACCAGGACCTCTAGGATTATTCTAGGGAAGTGGAGAAGGGAAAATGTCAGGGGTTGGCCGAGCTTGAGTGCTCAAATTGGTGTGAGGAGGAGGGGGAGGAGGTGCCCTTTTATAAGGGAGGAGAGGGGCACCTTAGGAATATCTCAAAATATTATTTTATATTAAAGTCAAAATCGGTTTATAATGGTTCCAAAGGGTCTTATTTCGAAGCTAAAGTGGGGATGGGTCGAAATCCTATCAACCAATAGGATTTAGACAAGTTTAGGGTATTATTTTAACCTTATCAATTAGATTTAACTCTAAGTTAATTAATTTAACTTTTACCGTGTCTTTTTGTTTTCTTTCACTATATGGTTAATACACTTACTATAACATGCCAAACGAACCCCAAATTGTTTATTATTAATATATATATCCTTATATAAGTCATTTGGCCTAAACTTAGATTTTTAGGAATAAAATAACAATTAATAATATAATATTTGATTTAAAAACTATTTTGTGTCAATTTTGACACTATTTGATATATGATTTTTTTGAAAGTCATAACAGAATTATATGTTCGAACCAAGTTTATTAAATCAATACTAATATATCATATTAACCTAGAAAATTAGTGGAATTCATAAAAAGTCTCAAATTACATTTATTTTGGTATTTATATTATCAATTTTGTCAATATTTCATTAATAAGATAATTACTGCATCATCTTTGTGTCATAAATAACTTAAATTATTTGATGTCTAAAAATTACAAATAAAATACCATCATGTAGGAAATCTTTTTAGCTTTCTAATTAATATTTACAATCGAATTTATCTTATGTATAACCCTATATTAAAAATGGTTTACTTATTAAACTTTGATTTTAACTATTTTAACCCTTCTTTAAATAAATTAATAATAAATGTCCTAATCTAATCCAAGTGGGCCTAAATGGTCATATTTTATTCCTAAGTTTGTTTTTGGTCGAATTACACTTGTCCAATAGAATTAGGACATGTGTTAGGGTAATATTAATATCATATTTACCCTTAGTTACCCTATTTACTATTAACCGCCGTAAAAATAGTAAAAAGTTACTATTCACCAAAAAATTATTTTCATCTCATTGAACCACATTTTAGTCCTTGATATTAACCGTGTCTCTCGGATTTTTGAAATTCCATTCACAGAAGCGGTAAAATTAAGTTTTATGCAAAATTCAGTTTTTAACCTACCACTTAGTGGTTTCACTATTCATCAAAAATTGAAAGTTTTCAGAAAAATACCAAAATTTCACCCTAGGCTAATTTCGATATTCTCAGTCCAAAAATGAAGTCCATTTTGAAAAATAAAATTTATAAAATTTCAAAAAGTGGTTATTACTATTCATAACGGCTAGTTTTAATAGCATAATGTTGTTTAGTGAAACTCGGTATTGCGTACGACGCAAGCTATCGAGGAAGGTCGTGATTGCGTGTAAAGCAAGCCAAGCAAGTGTTGTGTAAAAAAAAGATTCCTTTGATGATTTATATAACATAAAAGTCTCGGGTGTTACATTCTACCCCCCTTAAAAAGAATTTTGCCCTCGAAATTCGTCACTTTGCAACAAACAAATGAGGATACTTCTCCCTCATCATATCCTCAAGCTCCCATGTAGCTTCTTCAAGTTGGTGGTTTCTCCATAAAACTTTCACCAAGCGAGTGGTCTTGTTTCGTAGGACTTTTTCGCTACGATCCAGAATCTCTATCGGCTGTTCTTCATAAGAAAGATCTTGCTCCAGCGGTACAACTTCTGAGCTGAGTACATGTGAAGGATCTGGTATGTACTTTCTCAGGAGAGATACATGGAACACATCGTGAACTTGAGAGAGATTCGGTGGAAGCGCCAATCGGTAAGCTACCTTCCCAACACGATCCAGTATTTCAAAAGGACCGATATATCTAGGGCTCAACTTCCCCTTCTTTCCAAATCTCATAACCCTCTTCCAGGGAGATATTCGTAAGAACACTTTATCACCCACTTCAAACTCTAGGTCTTTTCTTCGGTTGTCGGCATAAATTTTCTGTCGACTCTGAGCTGCTCTTATGTGTTGTTGAATAGATCTGACCTTTTCTGCCATTTCATCAACGAGATCAGGTCCTAATAGCTTTCTTTCCCCAACTTCATCCCAGCAAGTTGGAGTCCTGCATTTCTTTCCATAGAGAGCTTCATAAGGAGCCATCTGAATACTGGAGTGAAAGCTATTATTATAATAAAATTCCACCAAAGGTAGGTGTTGATCCCAACCTCCTTTGAAATCCATAGAGCAAGCTCTCAACATATCTTCTAGGGTTTGAATTGTTCTCTCAGACTGACCGTCTGTCTGGGGATGATAAGCAGTGCTGAAACTCAACTCTGTATCCAGAGTATGCTAAAGACTTCGCCAGAACTTCGAGGTAAATCTCGGATCCCGATCAGATATAATAGAAAGTGGTACTCCATGTAATCTTACCACTTCCTTTACATATATCCTGGCAAGCTGATCTAGAGAGAAATCCTCTCTAATAGCAATGAAGTGTGCAGACTTTGTAAGATGATCAACTATGACCCAGATAGCATTATTGCCTTTGGATGTTTTAGGAAGTCTTGTGACAAAGTCCATAGTGATGTTTTCCCATTTCCATTCGGGTATGGGTAATGGTTGTAACATCCCCTTAGACTTCTATCTCTCAGCTTTAACTTGTTGACAAACCAAGCATCGAGAGACATATTCAGCAACATCTCTTTTCATGCCATCCCACCAGAAGTACTCTTTCAGGTCCCTATACATCTTCGTGCTTCCAGGATGAATAGAGAATGAAGAACTATGAGCCTCATCCAGCAGCTCTTTCTTTAATTCGGGGATGGGAGGAACACAAACCCGATTCCTGAACTTTATTATCCCATCACAATCAAGGTTGAATTCAGGAACATTTCTCACCTTCTTTTGTAACTCGACATCTTCTTTCTGTGCCTCTTTAATCTTCACATGTATAGATGGTTGAACATTCATTTGAGAAAGATAAGATTTTTCCCCTTCCATTATAATTCCAAGATCCATCCTTTGTAAATCCATAAATATTGGATCTTTTGTGATCCTCATCATGGATAAACTAGCATGGTCTTGTCGACTTAATGCATCTGCCACCTTGTTTGCTTTCCCAGGGTGGTAATGGATTGAGCAGTCATAATCCTTAATCAGCTCCAACCATCTTCTTTGGCGCATATTCAGCTCCTTTTGTGTGAAAATATACTTTAAACTTTTATGATCAGTATAAATATCACACCTTTCACCATAAAGGTAATGCCTCCAAATCTTTAATGCAAAGATTACCGCAGCCAACTCCAAATCATGTGTTGGGTAATTTTGCTCATGGATTTTCAACTGTCGTGAGGCATAAGCTATCACCATATCATTTTGCATAAGAACACACCCCAATCCCTTCTTGGATGCATCACTATAGATCACAAACCTTTCTCCACTACAAGGCAGTGTGAGCACAGGTGCACTGGATAACCTTCTTTTCAACTCCTTGAAATTCTCTTCACATTCCTCTGTCCAGACAAACTTAACTCCTTTCCGAGTCAACTTGGTGAGTGGATTAGATAATCGTGAAAAATCTTTTACAAAACGTCGATAATATCCAGCCAAACCAAGAAAACTTCGGATCTCAGTTACTGTTGTTGGTCTTGACCATCTTTCGATAACCTCTGTTTTTGCTGGATCCACAGATATCCCCTCTTTTGAGATTATATGACCCAAAAATGCAACTTTTTTAAGCCAAAATTCACACTTGGTAAATTTGGCATAAAGCTTCTCTTTTCTCAGGGTCTTCAATATAATTCTCAAGTGATATTCATGCTCTTCCTTGCTCTTTGAATAGACAAGAATATCATCTATAAAGACTACCACAAATTGATCAAGATAGTCTCTAAAGACTCTATTCATTAGATCCATGAAGATAGCAGGGGCATTAGTAAGACCAAAAGGCATCACTATAAATTCATAGTGTCCATACCTTGTACGGAAATCCGTCTTTGGTATATCCTCCCTTTTGACCCTTAATTGATGATACCCTGAACGAAGATCAATCTTGGAAAAGTATTGAGCTCCGCGTAGTTGGTCGAATAAGTCATCAATGCGTGGGAGAGGATATTTGTTCTTGATAGTGATCTTGTTATGTTCTCGATAATCAATGCAGAGTCTCATTGATCCATCTTTCTTCTTAACAAATAGAACAGGTGCTCCCCAAGGTGATGCACTAGGGCGTATGAATCCCTTATCAAGATTCTCTTGGAGTTGCTTCTTCAATTCCTGCAACTCAATTGGGGCCATTCTATAAGGTGTCTTTGAAATAGGCAAAGCACCCGGTACGAGTTCTATTGAAAACTCAACTTCACGATTTGGTGGAAGACCCGGTAATTCCTCCGGAAAGACATCATCAAACTCCCGTACAATGGGCATATTCTTAATCGTGAGTTTCTCACCAACTATTTGAGATAAATAACCTTCATTTAGTGGAATCAATACCCATAAGATGGAAGAAATTTCCACTGGAAGGTTATGTTCATCCTTGCATTGATAGACGATCGTAGGTTGATCTGGAATATGAAATGTGACTTCCCTTCTTTGGCAATTGATATGAGCTCCATGTAGAGAAAGCCAATCCATGCCAAGAATCACATCAAATTCCACTAAAGGAAGGATCACAAGATTTGCAGGAAGCACTTTCCCACAAACTTCGATCGGAGAAGAATTATAAACTTCTGATGTGATTGATGTGCCATTAGGTGTTGTCACAGCTAACTCAACATCTAATTGTTGAGGTAATACGGTGATACCCTTAGAAAATTTTTCAGAAATAAAAGAGTGGGTGGATCCAGAATCAAATAAAACATTTGCTACTTTAGAGTGGATGGTAAGTGTACCTTTCACCACATCGTTATCGTACTCCACATCGCTGATAGAAATTGCATGTGACTTTCCTTTGTCTTTAGCCTTAAGATTTTGTTGACGTCGACCATCATCATCAACCCTTGGATTTGGGCATTGATTGGCATAATGCCCCATCTCCTTGCACTTGAAACATTGAAGTGTAGCAGGTTCATTCTGTGTATCCCTTCCTTTGTTTGCATCATTATACATCTTCTTCCCATTATCACGGCATTCAAATGCCCGATGACCTTCCTTTCCACATTTAAAACATTTACTTGTCCCTTTAAGACAACTCCCTCCATGTTTCTTTCCACACTTTGAGCATAAGGGAAAGTTCATCTTCTTTTCAGTGTGCTCTTTAGAGTTTGCTTTGAATTCCATCTTCCTATTCTTATCAAACCCATGTGACTGATGGGTTACTCCAATCTCCATCTCGACTTTGAGAGCACATCGAACGATTTCCTCGTAGCTATTGAAGTCCCTTATGGCTAACGCCCTTCGAAGACTTGGTTTTAAGCCACTAAAGAATCGATCGATCTTACTCTCAGGTTGGATAATAATACTAGAAGCGTACTTTGCAAGTCTGGTAAAATTTGCTTCATAGGTACCAACAGATTCATCATCCCTTTGCTTCAGTTCAAGGAACTCTTTCTCCATCTTTGTTCGGAGAATACGAGGGAAGTACTTATTGAAAAATAAGTTCTTGAACTCGTCCCATTCCATAGACTCAATTTCATCCCTTTGCCTTGTATTCTTAACAAGATTCCACCATTGATCAGCATCTCCTTCCAAACGATACACTTCTAGGATGACTTTATCATGCTCCGAACATTGAAGAACTGAAAATATCTTTTCAGTAGTACTAATCCATTGTTCAGCAACTAATGGATCAGTAGACCCGCTGAAAGATGGTGGACGCTGCCTCATGAAGGATTCAACAGAATGTTGCTCCCTCCTTTGTTCGTTTGGAAATCCTGCATGATTCATAGCATGAGAAAGTTGTGTGAGCATGGCTACAAGATTTTGCATTCCAGCTCCCATATCGTTTGGTTGCTCAGGGGGACAATCATTGCATTGCCCATCGCATTCCGCATTAACACGGTTCCTTCGGGTTCCAGACATTGACTAAAACCAAGAAGAATAGTGTGAGCAACACTAATTATAATAGGAAACCACATAATTCAAGAATAAAATTTTCATGCTTATGGTCTTATCCTAGGTTATTCATGGCCATTTCTAAGATTGTGTTCTATGCTTAGACTTATCCTTAGGGTTCTTACTAAGGCTTTCACATCCTAGTTTCCAAAGGTTGACTATACCTTTCCTCTGATACCAACTATAACGACCCACACTTTACATACATTGTTAATACTTCAAAATTGAATCACACTTATTACAACATATGACAAAACCACAAAGGACCGTATAGGTATAGTGTCTTTAGAAACTGGGAAACATAAACAACTGGTTCATAAATCTTCTACAGTGTCTCCCATTTATTTCATCATATCTAGGGTCCCTTTTAGCATATTCTACTTAATATCCATCTTCCTGGCCTGGGGAAAAGAAAACATAAAAGGGTGAGCTCAAATGCTCAGCAAGGGAAAATAAAGGAAATAAAATTCATATCATATCTTTTTGAAAATGAAAACCTGCAAAAGAGATCATAATGGAATAAATCATAGAAGTGAAAATGAGATCCCCATAATCATAACATAAAACTTGAATCTTTGTGGCATGCATACATAATCATGGAAAATCATTTCTTGTTAGTCATGACTCATTTCCAAGACTATCTTAGTGGACAAAGTCCCTTTCTGAACCGAGTTCACTCCTCGTTTCAGTCCTGTATCACTGAACCGAAATAACCTTCCGTTCCAGCCATGTCTATCTCATGAGATATAAAATCTTTACCCAATGCATTGTAGGGAGATATAGGTCCCACCCATCTTATAATGAATCCTTTCTTATGTGTGCCACATAATCATAAAACATACATCATCGCATAACACATGTAACAAAAATGGGATTCTTGAAACATCATGACATCATAAAATCATATAAGGCAAATGACTTCATAAAAATAATTCCCTCACAACATAATCAAATCAATTTAATTAAAGGGATAAAAACAGAACCCTTTATTATCTTAGATGGAAAATAATTTTGATAAAACACTTGAACTCCATTCTTGAGGAAAATTCCCTTTCTTTTTCAAAAACACTTTTCTTTTCTTAACATGTCATACAATTATAAACTAAAATAAGTTGATTAAAAATAAACTTGAAAACTTGTAAAGGAAGATTCTTGGAAATAATGTTTTAAAAATCCATTCATGCCGTATAAGTTAGAAAAAAACATTCTTCGTACTTTTGTCGGAAAAGTCAAAAAGTACCTCGTACGGAAAAACGACAAAAGATTCCTTTCATATTCTTTACTAAAAACTCACCTAAGGGTAAAATTGGATTTAAACTATTGCAAGTGGATGGAAACAATATTTCATATTGAGGGAACATGGATGTGGATGATAAAATACACCCCAGTAAATACTTACGAATAAACAATCTCGGATAAAAATGAGATTGTGATATTTCCCTTACCTTAGGTCCGATTAGCTTTGTACGTGTCCGAAGCTCCTGTATAATGGTTTAAATAATGTTATTGACTTATTCCAGAATCATACATATTGATATGAGATCATATATGGTCATATTATTAGCTTCTTGTTAGTAATATTTCATTGTTACTTGTTACTCGGGTCTTTATAACTTTTTGTTCTTATGCGTGTTTTGTCGAATAAATTCTTATTCTTATCTTTAGGTTATAGATAATTCATTTCCAGAATGGTATTAGTGTAGTATATACCATATTCATTCATTCAATTCATTTATATAATCATTATGAAATGAAGATCATGTAGAACGAGTCGTATCACATCGTGGAGACGGTATTCCGTACGTACGCACGAGTGATGATATCGTTCCTATGATCGTGGAATTGTATTGGAGTATATATATATATTTTTTCAGTATCAATATTACTTAATAATAATCATATATAGTTACTGATTACACCATTATACCCATCCTTGTAAGGTGATGGTGGAAAATAGATTACACCACGGCGTGGAGACGGTATTCCGTACGTACGCACGCGCGGTGATTTCATTTTTCCGTAGGATGGATAGAAGGTGAATTAGGGTTGTTTCATATTTATAATAACATATCAGTATGTAAGTAATACTGATGTTATTACTTTATCATGAAACAACTAAAGAAGAAGAAGTTGAAGAAGAAAGAAATTGAAAAGATCGGTAATGGATATTACCTCTTCCTTGGAACGCCTTTTTGAATCCTCCACTTAAGGAACTAAGATTGGTCTTTGGAGAAGACCAGGACCTCTAGGATTATTCTAGGGAAGTGGAGAAGGGAAAATGGCAGGGGTTGTCCGAGCTTGAGTGCTCAAATTGGTGTTAGGAGGAGGGGGAGGAGGTGCCCTTTTATAAGGGAGGAGAGGGGCACCTTAGGAATATCTCAAAATATTATTTTATATTAAAGTCAAAATCGGTTTATAATGGTTCCAAAGGGTCTTATTTCGAAGATAAAGTGGGGATGGGTCGAAATCCTATCAACCAATAGGATTTAGACAAGTTTAGGGTATTATTTTAACCTTATCAATTAGATTTAACTCTAAGTTAATTAATTTAACTTTTACCGTGTCTTTTTGTTTTCTTTCACTATATGGTTAATACACTTACTATAACATGCCACACGAACCCCAAATTGTTTATTATTAATATATATATCCTTATATAAGTCATTTGGCCGAACCTTAGATTTTTAGGAATAAAATAACAATTAATAATATAATATTTGATTTAAAAACTATTTTGTGTCAATTTTGACACTATTTGATATATGATTTTTGTGAAAGTCATAACAGAGTTATATGTTCAAACCAAGTTGATTAAATCAATACTAATATATCATAGTAACCTATAAAATTAGTGGAATTCATAAAAAGTCTCAAATTACATTTATTTTGGTATTTATATTATCCATTTTGTCAATATTTCATTAATAAGATAATTACTGCATCATCTTTGTGTCATAAATAAATTAAATTATTTGATGTCTAAAAATTACAAATAAAATACCATCATGTAGGAAATCTTTTTAGCTTTCTAATGAATATTTAAAATCGAATTTATCTTATGTATAACCCTATAGTAAAAATGATTTACTTATTAAACTTTGATTTTAACTATTTTAACCCTTCTTTAAATAAATTAATAATAAATGTCCTAATCTAATCCAAGTGGGCCTAAATGGTCATATTTTATTCCTAAGTTTGTTTTTGGTCGAATTACACTTGTCCAATAGAATTAGGACATGTGTTAGGGTAATATTAATATCATATTTACCCTTAGTTACCCTATTTACTATTAACCGCGGTAAAAATAGTAAAAAGTTACTATTCACCAAAAAATTATTTTCATCTCATTGAACCACATTTTAGTCCTTGATATTAACCGTGTCTCTCTGATTTTTGAAATTCCATTCACAGAAGCGGTAAAATTAAGTTTTATGCAAAATTCAGTTTTTAACCTACCACTTAGTGGTTTCACTATTCATCAAAAATTGAAAGTTTTCAGAAAAATACCAAAATTTCACCCTAGGCTAATTTCGATATTCTGAGTCCAAAAATGAAGTCCATTTTGAAAAATAAAATTTATAAAATTTCAAAAAGTGGTTATTACTATTCATAACGGCTAGTTTTAATAGCATAATGTTGTTTAGTGAAACTCGGTATTGCGTACGACGCAAGCTATCGAGGAAGGTCGCGATTGCGTGTAAAGCAAGCCAAGCAAGTGTTGTGTAAAAAAAGATTCCTTTGATGATTTATATAACATAAAAGTCTCGGGTGTTACATGATGGCACCCCAATCTCAGGTCAATCTTTGAAAAAAACTGAGCTCCCTGGAGCTGATCAAACAAATCATCGATATGAGGCAAAGGATATTTGTTCTTAACAGTGATGTTATTCAAGGCTCTATAATCAATGCAAAGTCTCATAGAACCATCTTTCTTTTTGACAAATAAAACAAGAGCACCCCATTGTGATTTGCTAGGTCGAATGAAACCTTTCTCTAATAAATCTTGCAATTGCTCCTTCAACTCTAAAAGTTCAATTTGATCCATTCGATAAGGGGGTTTCGAAATAGGATTAGCATCAGGAACTAAGTCAACAGTAAATTCAACTTCCCGATCTGGTATTATTCCAGGCAACTCATCAGGAAAAACATCAGGATACTCATTTACCACTGGTACATCATTAATCTGAACAGTTCTCTTGTTTTCAACAATGTGTGCAAGGTAACATTCCTTTCCATATTTTACAAGTTTCTCGGCCTCTTGATATGTTATCAATAGTAAGGGTTCATTCTTGTACACAAACTGAAAGTATTTCTGAAAAGAAACTTCTTTATCTCTATATCCAATCTTAGCACGGTAAATATGGAGCTAATCCATACCCAAGATAACATCAAACTCTACTAGAGGTAGAACAATAAGGTTTGCAAGTAGGTTCTTTCCACAGATAAGGATAGGAAGATTCTTATAAATTCTTTTTGCCTCATCATTTACCCCATGTGTTTTTACCAAAAGTTCAGGAGTCATTTCTTGAGATGGTATTCCCATTTTACTAGAAAAGGTTTCCGAGATGAAAGAATGTGTGGACCCCGAATCAAACAACACACTGGCATAATCTGAAAAAACAAACGAAGTACCTGATACAACATCATTTGATGGCCTGACATCTGCTGAAGTAGTTGCAAAGGATTTCACCACCCCTTTATTCTTGTAGTCTAACTGTTTCCCATCACTCAAGCTCTTTGTCGGACACTCGTTTGCATAGTGACCCATCTCATTGCACTTAAAACATTTCACTAACTGTAAATCAAATTTGGTCTTACCATCACCCTGATTTTTTTCAGTGCATTCATGAGCCTTATGTCATATCTTACTGCATCGGTAGCACTTTCTAGAATTCAGAAGACATTCCCCAGCATGACTTTTACCACATTTATCACAAACTGGAAACTTAGTTTTCTTACCATCAGACTTTTTTGAAGAATTCTTCCCTTTCTCCTACCACCTCGGTCTCTTCATCTGCTGGTTGTTATAGAACACTTGATCATCGGAAAACTACATTTCCACCTTCTCAGCACATCGAACAAGATTTTCATAACTATTAAACTCATGAGAAGCTAATTCCCTTCGATATTTTGGCTTTAATCCTGAGTAAAAACAATTGATTTTACTATCAAGGTCTCGGATAAAATTTGGAGCATACCTTGCCAATCGAGTGAACCTTTATTCATAGGTAGCCACTGAGTCTTCCTCTTGCCTCAATTCCAAGAATTGTTTTTCCATCCTAAGTCGAATATCCTTAGGAAAATACTTCTCAAGAAACATACCTTTGAATTCATCCCAGTCAAGAGCATCAATCTCATCAGCCTCCCTGATATTTTTAACCATCGACCACCACTGATCTGCCTCACCCTCCAAACGGTAAATAACAGGACTAATATTTTGATTGTATGAACACCACATGACATCGAAAATATTCTCCAGTGCTTTAATCCACCCTTCAGCTAACACAGGGTCAGATGATCCTCTAAATGATGGGGGATGTTGCCTCATGAAATGTTCTACCACTGACATGTTCCTCTGCGGTTGATCTGGCTGATCTCGTGCATGGATACCACCACCATTTATCGCTTCATTCAACTATGCCATTACTACAACAAACTGTTCAGTTCAAATTCCGACCATCTTAGGATCATGATTCAGAAGGTTATTTCCTTCTGTATGCCTTCCTAGCACTGCTTCCCTGTTTCCTCTGTGGAAAACCATTATGAACAAACATGTCTTAGATGAAGCAACATGGTAATCTTAAAATGCTATATCATTTAAAAAAAATATTTTTGGATAATCATTTAATAAAATTCTAACTCCTAAAATTATCTAAACCGACCTTTGATACCAACTATAAGGCCCCGGAGTTAAACATTACTTAATCTTGAGTTATTACAAGATTACACCTTGAGGATCATTTCAGGTTTAGAGTTTTAGAGAATTAGATCATAAAACATGCATTACATTCCACATATAAACAAAGTGGTTACATAAAGATAGTATTAATTTTTCCCATCAATGGAAGCATATTTAAAATAAAACATGGATTCATTCTTGAGACTTCCTTGACACTATCATCATATCATGTACCTTTCCCTTGACCTGTGAAAAACATTTCAAAAAAAACATGGGATGAGCATAAAAAGCTCAGTATGGGTTATAAAAATATGGAAAGGAAACATGGGAACAAATATACATAAGAATGAAATCATACTTTACCCATAAAACATAAGCACTTTAACATACCTCATCAAACCATGAATAAATCATAGATATCATAATACATAAAGGTAACTTGAGGCATTCATAACATTCTTACGTATGGAGTAATCCTCTTGGTTACGTTTGGAATACCCATCACAGTATATTCCCTAAATCTCTTCGGAGAAACCTTAAATTTTCACTCCTTTGTGTTACCCAATGCATTAGAGAGCTACATCAGGCTCACCCGCCCTTAGTTTATCACGGAACCACCCGTATTCATAATAATTCCCAAGAACCTCAACATAATTGTATCACATAAAACATGCATATAGGAAACATAACATTTCTACCTTTCAATCACAAGATATCAATACAACACATTGATATAAAAACATTATGAAAACCATTTTCAATACCAAAACAAAAGAAAAGTAAAACATGGTATTTATTTTTCTTTTAAGAAAAGGTATGGCTTCTAGAGGAAGCCGAAACTCAAATAATGGTCACGGCGGCGGAGAAGTTGTTGTCGCCACATACGTACGACAAAAACATTCCCTTTTGTCATTTAGTAAAACGCTTCGTATAAAAAATATTCCTTTTGGATAAACGTAAAAGTCAATGGGGTTTGTACACCATATAAAAGAAGGTTGTGTATAAAACAGAATATGCCTCAATGAAAGGAGATTGATACGAAGTCCCATACCTCAAGTCCGACTTGACTCGGTCGTTCTTTAATCTCCTGAATAATAAACTTGAGTTAATTTCTACTTGTTTAAGAACCTTTTTCAAGTTCATTATTCCTTTTATATCACTTATTGCCATGTCATGAACACTATGTAATTATTTAAGTTAATAACGGTCGTTTTAACGATCATTGGTACTTGAATCAAAGATAAACCCTTTATAATTACAAGTTGTTCATGTATCCATTATATCCAGAATTATAATCATGATGTATATATCATATATATAATATATATCCAGTATATACATGCATTTATAATATTAAATAATCATTTAGAGGTAAGAAATGAAATGCACCGTTCATGGAGATGGTAAGCCGTACGTACGCATGAACGCTACTTTCATTTATATTTCTTACTTTTATAGAATGGAATCATAATGATATAAAGTTATATTATAATTCCAGTGTAATATCATATATAATATCATAACTCCATCCTTTATACGTCCTACATATGGTATTAACGAATCAAATCACTTTGAGGGGGCGGTAGTCCGCATTTCCTTAAATGAAGATATTGTGTTTACCCATAATGGAAACCATAAAGGTATGCCCAAAATGAAAAATACATAAGTTTAAGGAAAACATAAACATATTATATATCATATATAAATATAGTGTCATCTTAATGGCCACCTTTAAAGGTGTTAAAAGAATGTTGAACAATCATCGTTTCGGGAGGCAGAAATTCGCCATCCACGGAAACAGTATGTTCTTTAACCATTAGATGTAGGTGTGTGTAAGTGTAGCTCGAATAATTCTTATAAAAACGTCCTATTATATTTAATATACTGTAGTTGTTACAAAACAAATTAATAAAAAGAGTTTAGGGGGTTTGAGAAGCAAAATAAAACAAAAGGACTCAAGTGAAGACATTACCTTAAAATCGGGTAACTCCCATTGGTTTGAGCTCAAAGGATTACTTGGGAAGACTTCTGCCCAAAGTGAGGCTTAAAGGAGTAAGAGAGGTAAGTGGAGAGACAAAATGGGCAGGGGTTGGCGGAGCCAAAGGCTTTGGAAGTGTGGGTAAGGAGGTAGAGGTGGGGGCCTTTTATAAGAGGAGAGGAGGGGCACTCTTGGAAAGTAAAGAAATGTTACTTTATTTTAAAATGTGTTTCGGATTCAAAAGGTCCCACATTGATATAATTCAAGGATAAGGTGATAAGGGTTTTAAATATACCCATACAATAGGTTTTGGACATGTTTAGGTCATAGATTTTACATTATCTTTTCATTTTATTTAAATCCTTTATTAATGAGGTAATTGATGCATCATCATGCTGTCATAAATAATTTAATATATTTAATTACTAAAAATTATAAAAAAATATCATTATTTAGGGAATATTTATATATTTATAATGAATATTTATAGTAAAAAAACTGACTTGTATAACCCCATGTAAAAATTGTTTTAGTAAAACATCTCATGTTTGTGTCATTTTTACTTTTACATTAAATAAAAAGTTATTTATGTTATTTCCCAACCAAAGTGGCTCCATGGGGTCCCCAAGTTTACCCATAGATTTTCTTGGTCGGCCATGACACATAAAATGAGGGTAGGACATGTGTCAATCTCATCTCATATTATTAAAACATCATTTTTACCTTAAACTACATTAATTACCTTTAATCGCGATTAAAAACATAAAAGTTACTATTCACCAAAAAATTATTTTAATCTCATTGAACCACATTTTACTTCTTAATGACAACCATGTATGTCGGATTTTTGAAAATAAAATCACAGAAGTGTCAAAGTTTCATTTAAACGGAAAATCAGTTTCTTTAACTACCACTTAGTGGTTTCACTATTCATCAAAAATTGAAGTTTTTCAGAAAAATACCAAAACTTCACCCTAAGCTATATCTGATATTCTGAATTCAAAAATTATGTCTATTTTACAAAATTCAAATCATATAAGTTACATTGATTAATTTAATAATTATTTCCCGTTGTCATGACAAATAGCGTGTTTTTATGAAACAATAAGTATCAAAAGATTAACACCAGTTTAAGTCCAATTTCAAATTGAAATTGATTCCAATGACCACCATTGGATTAAATGGTTAAAATATATTCTAATTTCATTTCAAAACCAATTAAAAAGATAGTATAATCATATAAATAAATTCTATTAAAAAGAGGTTTTGAATTAAAATACAACATTTTTCACTATTCATTAAAAAATGAACTTTATCGGAGAAATACCAAAAATTCACACAAAGTAAATTTTGATGTCCCAATCATAAAGAATAAGTTTATTTTGACAAACATAGCATATAAAATTTTCAAAAGATATATTTAAAAATGGTTTTCCATCAAAAGGCGGTAAAATAATCTTTTAAAAATATTGTTGTATTTCATGCTTACGATTGGATTTATTCTCATTTTAAGCCTCTAAAACACTATCTAATTCACTAATAGACATAGATAAAAATATCTATTATTCATTACTTACTTGGGATGTTACACATAATCTTGGTTTAAACCAATAATTTGACTTTAATTCATTTCAAGAAACTTTTTAGGTTCCTAGATTTAGTTAATTAGGCAATAAATATTACATTTAATCTCAAATATTACAAATTAGACACATATACTTTATCCAATACATTTAACGACAATAAAAATCATTAAAAAACAATAATTATTTTCTTAATAAAAATCTTCTTGAATTGTTCCTTTCTCTTTTGCTTCCTTATACCCTATGAAAAAAAGTTCAAAAACATGGTATGAGAAAAAAAATCTTATTAAAGGATATGAAATAGTGAATGAAAATATTAGTCCATGAATACCTACAAATCAATGAAATCATACGTTTTAGTCATCAAACATAAGCTCTTTAACATACCTTATGAAATCATAAGATTTATAAATAACTCATAGAAATAATAATTAATAAAAATAACTTGTGGAACCCATAACACACATACTTTGTAACTTTAATAACCACATTGGGATTAACCTTCATGGTTAAATTTGTAATAACCTTAAAAATATATTCCCTAAATCTCTTAGGTGAAACTTTAACATTTACCTCTATCACGTTACCCGATTCATTCGCGAGTTATCATAGGATCACCAGGCCTTGATTTATCGTGGAACCAAAAATATACAAATTCAATGACCAAGAATAATAACATATTAATAACACATAAACCATCCCTAAAGGAAAAATAACATTTCTACATAGCAATCATGAAATAACATTCCAATATATTTAAATATTCAATCCATTTCCAAATTCATTTATAACATTTAATAAAGGGACATTTGAAATAATGTGTCCCATACCAATTTGAATGTTTTGAAATAAATTTACATTTTGAAACATTAATATCCATATAAATACATTTATAAAACCTATTTTTAAAACATGGACATAAAATTGAAGGATTTATAATAATAAATCATCAAAACATTAACGCATGATTTTTAGTTAAAATGTATTATACCACTTGAGAAACAATAAATTAAGAATAATTAAACAGTATCATTAAAAAACTTCAAATATAATGAAAATAAATTAATTCAATATATAACATGTTAAAATTGTTTTATATACACCTTATAAGATAATAACGGTTCATAATATCACGATATGCCTCAATGAAATAATATTGAGATGAAGTCCCTTACAAATATCTTATCATTATATTAAGGATAAATCAATGACATAATAAGTTGTAAAAAAACATAAACCCAATATAAGTGGATATTCAGTGTAAAATAATCATAGTTCATTCATGTATATTATAAAAAAAACCAATGACAAGGAAATTTAATGTAGTAAAATGATATTGAGTTAAGATTTCTTATACAAAGACCATTTTGTTAATAAAATAGATCAAGTATGTTTATTCAATACACATAAACATAATTAAAGTATAAATACAGGATATGATATCAAAATTTATTTCTCACATAATCATAGGACAACATAATCTTTAAGTAGAAGATTAACCCAAAAGAATGGAAATTTGGTAAAGAAGTTC
The DNA here is from genome assembly GCA_963277665.1 of Viscum album. Classification (NCBI taxonomy): domain Eukaryota; kingdom Viridiplantae; phylum Streptophyta; class Magnoliopsida; order Santalales; family Viscaceae; genus Viscum; species Viscum album. The sequence goes on from OY728133.1 coordinate 999,507,323, forward strand.
CCTTACAAATTTCATATAAATGATCTAAGAATTTATTAATGTGGTGATTATTTGTAGAAATTGTGTATACACAAAAATGAAGTTGGAAATTATAACATAAAAAAATCCATAGTTATTCCACACATAATCTTGGCATAATATAGTCAACAATGTATGTGTAAAACTCAATGAGTGTAAATTATGTTTAAAAATTCCCTTACCAAGATCATATCATTAAATTAAGGATAATTGAATGTCGTAATTATTTGTGACAAATATAAATACTTCTAATAAAAGTGGATATTAATGTTAAAACAATCATAGGTAAATCTCACATTTTCTTGAAAAAACAAAACAAATGACGTGGATATTTAACTCAATGAAATGATATTCAGTTAAGATTTCCATTAACTCATTTCTGACTTGTCTTATTCGTTATTTATATTCCTAAATAATAAATTTCAGTTTATTTTTACTTTTTTCAGAACCTTTTTCATTTTTATTATTTTATTTATATCACCTTTTATCATGTTATAAAAATTAGTTAACTATTTAAGTTCATATACAATATTTTGTTGATATCAGGTACTTGAGTTGAAAATGAACTTGTTTGATATATATTTTCTATGTGGTCAAAATTACATCATCTCCAGAATATTATTCATGATTTAAATATCAAATATATACAATATATTTTTATTTATAATAGTCCATGAAATTTTGGGATTTGAAATGAAATGTACCGTTCATGGAGATGGTAGGTCGTACGTATGCATGAATGCTACTTTCATTTATTTATTATACTGAAAGAATAATAACCAAATGATATAGAAGGATATTATAATAACAACATTATGTTTTTGTAATGAATGAATAATATGTTTAATACACATAATATAAGTGGATATTAATTTTAAAACAATCATAGGTTATTCCCATATATTCCTAAAAACCAATGACATGGATTTTTAACTCAATGAAATGAGATTGAGTTAAGATTTCCCTTAACTAAATTCTGACTTGTCTCATTAATTATTTATATTCCTTAATAATAAAATCATGTTAATTTATACTTGATTAAAAATCATTTTCACATTTATTATTTATTTTATATCACCTTTTACAATGTTATAAAAATGATATAACTATTTAGTTTCATATCGGACGTTTTGTTAATATCGGTTACTTGAGTCGAAAATGAACTTGTTTGATATATATTCTCCATGTGGTAAAAATAAATCATCTCTAGAATATTATTCTTGATTTAAGTATCATATATATACATTATATTTTTATTTATAATAGTCCATAACATTTTGAGATTTTAAATGAAATGTACCGTTCATGGGTAGGTCGTATGTGCGCATAAATGCTACTTTCATTTATTTCTCATATTGAAAAATTAATAATCAAATGATATAAAAGGATATAATAATAACAGTATTAAATTTATTTATTCTATGTATCATATTTTTAATAAAACCATTCTTTATACATTCTATGTATATCGAAAATTTGTCACGTTGCATTGAGGTGGCAGTAGTCCACACTTCCTCAAACGAAATTATCAGATTTACACAAGTGGGAAAGCATAAAGGTATGAACAAAATAAAAATTATATAATAATAGAGAAATAATCAATATAATATATATCATATATTAATTTAGTTTTATCATATTTTCCACCCTGATAGGTGGTAGGAGAAAATTGAACAACCATCCTTTGCGAGTTAGTAGTTCACCATACACAGAAATAATTTGATTGTATCCATTAGATGGAGGTGTGTGTAAGTGTAGTTATAATAATTATCATAAAAACATACTTCTATATTGATGAAAATGGTTTTTTATGTAATAATTTAATAATAAGATCATAGGGAGAAGAGAAGTAAAATAAAGGAAATGAACCTAAGAGAAGGCGTTACCTCTAAATCGGGTAACTTCTTTTGATATGAGCCAAAATTATTTCTTGAATTGACCACTTACCAAGTTAAATATTATATAAAAAATTGAGTGATGTCAAGATATTATTTGGGTATAATTTTTATGATTCATGGGGATTGAGGGGTGTGAGTAAGTTGGTATTGGTGGTGTCCTTTTATAAGAGGGAGGTGGGGCTCTTTAAGAAAGTCTTCAGATATTATTTTATTATAAATTAATTTTCAAATAATAATAGATAAAAAGCGATATATTCAGATGATAATATGATAATTAAGTCGAAATAATTTCAACCTATTGGTTTTAAACATGTTTATTTTAGAAAATTAACCTTGTCTTTTAGCATTAACCCATATATAAAAAAATAAACTTTTACCATATCTTCTTGTATTTTCATAATATATGGTGACTATTATTACAATAAGATGACAAGAGAACTGAAAGTGGATCATTAATGAAATATTTAACATTATATATTTCATTTTTATGAATTATATAATTTTACGACTATTATATCATATAATAAAATAGTATTTATTTTAAAAACTCATTTATATCAATTTTGACCCTATTTAGTAATTCATTTTTGTTAAATTCATAACAACTTGATTCATTTAAAGAAAAGGTATTAACTCAAAGGTAATATATAAGAAGAATCCATAAAATTATTTTATGGCATAAAAATCATAAAATTAAATTTATTTTAATATTTATAATATCATTTATCTTAATCTTTCATTAATGAGGTAATCACTCCATCATTATTACGTCATAAATTTTTTTATATTTAATTTTATATATTTATAAATAAAATACCAGGATGTGTGAAATATTTTAACATTTATAATTACTATTTATATTGAAATATATAAATTATATAACTATAATTAAAATTGTTTTTTTGTAATAAGATACATGTTTATGTTATATTTCCCTTAACTTGAAATTATTTATTATAACATGCCATCCTCACATCCAAGTGGCACCATGAGGTCCTAAAATCGACCAAAGGATGATCATGGTCGACCATATATCGTCCAATATGATTAGTACATGTGTTAGGGTAGTTTTATTCAATTATAATATTTTTTACCCTTATTTACCTAATTTACCCTTAAACCAAGGTAAATAAAAATAATTATTGTAGTTACTATTCATTATGTCCAAAAATAAAAGATACCTATTTAAAAAAATTATACCTTCTAATTACAAATATAGAATTAATTTTTAAAAATTTAAAACATATAATTGGAGGAAATTAATTTAAAATTAATTCCCATAGTCAAAACCAGAAAGTGGGTTTTGCAAAAGTAAAAACTATTAACATATTGAGATGTGTTTATGTCCAATTTCAATGTGTAATTACATAAAATGACCAAAATTGGATTAAATGATAAAAAAATAATCAAATTAATCTATAAAATATATTAAAATGATGATCTAACTATACAAATAAATTAGATGAAAAGGTAGTTTTGATTTAAAATGCTGTATTTTTCACTATTTATTAAAAATGAACTTTATCAGAAAATTACCAAAAATATAACCAAAGTAAATTTTGATATCCTAAATCTAAAAAAGAAGTTTATTTTTTTAAATAAAACATATAAAAGTGATAAAAAATATAATTAAAAAGGGTTATCAATTAAAAGGTTGTAAGCCGAACTTTTAAAAATAATAGATTATTTTATTCTTAAAATTGGATTCATTCTCATTTAAAGAATATAAAATTTATTGGATAAATGTAAATACATTTAATATACATTTATAATTATATTATATTTAGTTCCGTTCATTTTGTCCAATATAATGGCTAATAAAAAAATAACATTTAAAATAATTATAATATAATTGTATTATTTTTTACTATCACTCAACATTGAGTGCAACATAAGATTTCAGAGAAAACTTATTGTTGTGTGTGGAGTATGATATCGTACCAAGTGTCTTTTTAACATAAAATTAATATATTATTTATAAATATTAATAGATATGAACATGTATTATTCTATAAATGCTTGGGTCGTTACACCCATGGCATTGGAGGGATATTATGGAACCACCTCTATTTTGATTATAATATAACCACATATCATGATAAATAATTCTCAATAACTATATCATAATCATAAAAAATGAATAATTTCATCATAAAAAATAATTCCTTAGGGAAAATCATTTATTTTAAATGAATGCTGCGCATATGAAAAAGGAAATATTTTCATTAAAAATAACTATGAAATATTATAAATAATAATTAAAAACAACAATTCATCGTGAAATTGGTAAAATCTTATATTGTCATATAAGTTAAAAAAATTCTTTATGAATTTTTTAAAAACAAACTTTAAAGAAGATTTTTTATGTAAAATCTCTTACCTTAGGTTGGACTTCTATTAATAATGTTCAAACATTATGTATTATTATTTAAAGTGTTTTATTAATTTATTTCAAAACTATATTCATATTTATAGCACCTTATAATATCCTTTTATGACATCATTCCAACCATTTATTAATATTATTTTTTTATTTTAATTCTTTTGGGTGTGTTTATCTCATGGTTTCTAAGGTTGGTTTATTATGTATTTTCCTTTCAAATGGTAGAAAAACTAAAGAAGATGAATAAAATGGTATTAATATGTTTCTATAATTTTATGTGATATAATATATAATTTTATCTGATATGAGAGTGATTCATTAGAGAAAAAAATAATGATAAAAGTTTGGTTTATTTTTGGAGTGTTTTTCAGACCATCACAAGCAAGGTTTTTTTTACTTAATGTTATTCCAAAAATATAGTTCTCAAACATTAAAAAACTATATTATACATAATAAAATATTTTTAACCATAATAATGGTTTTAATACCACACTTTATGGTGGTAATGTATAATTAAAACTCATCATACATGAAGGTGGTGAATTGAAATATCGTGAACGTTGATTTCGTTTTATAAAATAAGAAGAAAAGAGGAGAGGTTTGACGATCGATATTACATTAACAAAATAAAATAATAGTATATGTAAGATACTAGATTTATCATGTAACTTTGATTAGAGTATGTGTGTAGAGAATAAGATTAGAAAATTAGATGAAAAAAATAAAATCAAATGAAATCAAATTTTACCTCTCAAATTCTCTTCCTTGATGACATTTTTAAAGAAATTGGATTTGGTAACTTTTTGATAACAAATCATTATTGATGAGGGGGAGGTATTGGGAAAATTAATGGAAATAATTTAGATAATTTTGAAGAATTTTATGGTGTGAGTAGAAGAGGTTGTGAGAGTGTAATTATTAGTCAAGAAGAGTGGTGTTTTTTGATTATTTTATTCATTACTTTATTATTATCGCTCAAGAAAATGAATAGTTTTGATTACCAATACTAAATAAAGTAAAAAAATAAGTTGATTACGTTATTATGTTTCATACATTAGAAATTAATCAAAAAATAGTGTATTTAACTTATAATGTTATATACTATAAATTACCATATTTTATAATTCACCTAAAATTCAACTACTTCCAAAAAATCCAAAACAATTACCCTAAATTTTTTTTCAATTTTTATAATTAAATAATAAACTCAATTTTATGAAAATAATTTTATAAATATTAAAAATTAAATTAAAATTAAAATAATCATTTTTTCATAAAATACCAATATTTACATTATAACTGACTTTATGACACTGAAAAATTAATCCAGGCCTCTTAAAATTATCTTATAATATTAATGAAAATAAATATTAATTTGTTAATTTATTATATGAACATGAATTGTATTTTAAATCATTTTATTAATTATAAAATTCTTATCAAACATTTACGTTTCAAAAATATTTGAACACCGAATTTATCATTTTGAAAACATTTATTTACTTATTCGAAGAAATTAATCTAGAATATTTTCACTTGTAGGATACATATATTCTTAATATAATCTCATTATTAAGTTTATTATTCTATTAATATATTTTCCCTAATTAATATAAATATAAATTATTTCATTGTACACTTATAAAGAATTTAACTATTTAATTCCATTATGAAAAAATTTTATAAGTGCATAGGTAGTTATATTCTCCCCCTTCTGGAAATTGTGTCCCTGCAATATTAATTTACTTACTAAAAAAATCAGGATACCTTTGCCTTATATCATTTTAATATTCTAATGTTTCTTCATCAACTATGTGATTTCTTAACAAAACCTTATCCCGGTGAATTGCCTTATTTTAAAATACTATCTCTCTATAGTCAGGAATATGAACATGATTTTCCTTATATAAAAGGATATCTTAAAACTGAAAAATCATAGGGATCAGAACATGACTTGAATCTAGAACATCCTTTCATAACATTGAATCCTAAAAAACATTATGTACCTTGAAAAAAATCATAGGAGAAGCCACTTGGTAGGAACATGATCCAACATTCTCATAAATTTCATAGGGTCCAATGAACCATGGACTCAACTTCTATTTCATAGAAAAAAACATCACACTTTTCCATGTATAAACATTGAGAAAGACATGATCACCTACCTCAAAATAAATATCACTCATTCAGTTATCTAAATTACTTTTCATTCTACTTTGAGGTGTTCCTATATGTAGTTGTATAATTTTTACTTTCTCAACCACTTCCCATACTAATTGTGGTACCACCAAATTCCTTCACCAAACCTCATCCCAAAATGATGGAGTTCGACACCACTTTCTATATAATCTATCCAAATGTGGATTATGTATACTATAATGAAAACTTTTATTATATTAAAACTCAAATATAGAATTATATTGATCCCAACATCATTTTTAAGCTATTAAGAAATAATGTACCATGTCATCCAATGTCTAAATTGTTTTCTCAGTCCACCCATCAAATTATAGGTATGAAAGGTTGTGCTGAAATTTAATTTTGTGACCAATCACATCTGATGACCTTTGAAATTTTCATAAGTGAATTTGGGATCATGGAAAGATACAATAGGTATTGGAACTCCAGTAACCCAACTATCTTGTTGAGGTACAGTCGAGAAATCTACTTGAAAGACAAAGTATCTCAAATAGGAAGAAAATGTAAGGATTTTTTCAGTTGCCCAAAAATAACCCAAATCGTATTGTAACCTCATGAAGTATTTAAAGTCCCACCTCAAAATCCATTGATATATTTTCCTATTTTAACTCTACCACTGGAAATGGTTGAATCATCCTTTTTGGTAGTTTATTTATTATTTAAAATATTAACATGAAGAATATTTCATTTTAAAATTAAGAATATCTCATTTTATTCCCTCCCACCATGAAAACTCTTTATGGTCTCTGTACATCTTACTACTACATAGATTAACTAAAAATAGAGAACATTGAGATTTTCATAATAAATATTTCTTCAATTGTGAATAACAAGGCACACAAAATCACTTCAAAAATCTCAATACACAATATTCATTAATTTCATATTATAAAAACATACCATTTTTAACCAATTCTATCATTATCTATAACTCCTATTCTTCCTTGTGAATTTTATTAATTATATCTCATAGAGTCAATTTCATGAAAACCTAAAATAAAAAAGAGGAATATCTTACACCAACAACTTCCAATCAAAATTTTTTTAAATAAAAACCTAAGGGGTCATATTCTAAATGTAACATTATTAAATAAACATGGTGTTTTCACCTCAAGGCATCTGCCACATTATTTGATTTTCTAGAATGGTAATTTATCCTGAAATCATAATCCTTTATTAGGTCAAGCCATCTTCTCTACCATATGTTTAGTTCCTTTATAGTGATTATATACTTTTAACATTTATGGTTAGTATATACTTCACCATTTTCTCTATAAAAATGACTTCTCAAAAATATTAAAATGAAAACCAAACTTGTTAATTCTAGATCATGTGATATGTAATTTAACTTATGATATTTCAGTTTTGTTATATCATAAGAAATTACCTGATCATTCTTCTTTAGAATGTATCCAAGTCTCTTCAATGAAGTATCATTGAAATAAAAAAACACTCCATTTTGGTAAGGTATATCTAAAACAATATCATTCACCAATCTTACTTTTAGTACCAAAAAAACATCACAGTCATTTTTCCAATAAAAATGAAACCCTTTATAAGTTTAATTAGTTAGTGGGTAAGATAATAGTGTAGTGTTTTTAAAAAACTATTCTTAATAGCATGATAATATAAGAAAAAAATGAATCTCAGTGTCATTTATTGGTCTTGATCATTCATCAACCAATTTTTTTTATAGGTTCAACTATTAAGTCATCCTTATTTTCAATGTGTCAAATAAAATAAATCTATTGAAAAAAAAATAAAATTTTCAAATCATCCCAAATAAATCCTTTTCATTAAGTGTTTTTAGAAGAATCCTTGTATATTTTTCATGGTCCTAATAAATTTTCCAATAAAAAATATCATCAATAAAAAAACAATAAACTTATCCAAATATTCATCAAATATTTTATTCATAAGATCCTTTAATACAACACAAGAATTTTTCAAACCAAAGGGAATAAAAACAAACTCATATTTCCCATATCTAATATAGAACACTATTTTTGGAATTTCATCCTCATTCACCAGTAGTTGATGGTACTGGGATCTGATGTCAATATTGGAAAAATAATGATCTCTCTAGATCTGATCAAAAAAGTCATCAGTGTGAGGAAATGGATATTTATTCTTAATAGTAATGTTATTCATATCTCTTTAATCAATGAGAAGTCTCAAGGAACTATAATTTTTAAGAAAAAAAACATGATCAACCCACGGTGAAGTTCTTGGATGAATGATGCATTTATTAAGAAACTACTACACGTACTTTTTCAATTATAGGTGTTCTACTTTATCTATTAGAGAAGGGGTTTATTGAATTGTCTTAACATCTTGTGCTAAATCAATAGTAAATTCAACTTCCCAGCCTGGTATAAAAATTGGAAACTCAATCAGAAAAATATCTAATAATTTATTTACCACTAACACATCATTAAACTGAAAAATTATATTATTTTCAGAAATATGGTCAAGATAACATTCAATACCATATGTTAATAGTTTCTCATCTCCCTGATATGTTATCAATAGTATAGGTTAATTTGTGTGTACAAACTGAAACTATTTATGAAAAAAAACATGTTTATCTCTATATGCAATATTTTCATAGTAAACATAAATCCATTCCATAACCATAATATCATCAAACTAGAATAAGGTAAAGTCAGCATGGTTTTAAGGTAATTTTATTCTATAAAAAACAACAAGAAAATTCTTATAATTTCATTTGCCTTAAAATTTCCTCTTGTGTTTATACCATTTGATACGATTTTATTTTAATATGTGAAATTTATAATTTTCCAAAAATATTCTCTAAAATAAATGAATGTGTACATTCTTTATCAAAAAATATATTAGAAAAATATGAGCAACCAAAAAATGTTCTTGATAACACTTCACTGGACAGCCCCACATCTGCTAAAGTAGTAAAAATGTATTTCACAACACTTTTTATAGTCCTTATTAATTCAAACAATTTGATCCTTCCTTAGAAAGGTATAGGTATAATTCCCCATATCACTACCTTTAAAACACATTTTATATTTCTTATCATAATTAAACACACTAGAACTAAGATCATTTTTTTGAATTATTGGTCCATATTTCCAAACATGCCACATCACAAAAAATTACTAGATTTTTTAAAGTCATTCCCCAGTGTTCTTTTTACCACACTTTACACAAATTGAAAACTATATTATCTTACATTCAAATCTATTAGATTGATTCTTACCCATTGATTTCCATTTTGACATTTTATTCAGCTTATTTTTAATGTACACATGATAATCAGTGAACTACATTTCTACTCCCTCAACACATCAAAAAAGTATCTCTGAAATTATGATTTTATAGAGATCCAATTCCCTTGAACATCATGGCTTAAATACTAATAAAAAATAATAGATTTTACTATCAAGAGAAAGAATATTTTTTAGGTATTTCATTTCCAGTCTAGTGATGTTTTCTTCATAAAAGGCCATTAAATATTATACCTTTTGTTTCAATTCAAGGAATTTATTTTCTATCATATGTCAAACCTCTTTAGGAAAATATTTATCAATGAAAATATTCTTAAATTCATACCATTCAAAGTCATAAATATCTTATATTTCCATAATATTCATTCATATTGACCATAACTGATTGGCTTCATCTTAAAAAAGATACAAGGAAAGACTAAACCATTGATTATCTGAACATACCAGGATGTTATATATCTTTTCATATGATTTAATACACCTTTCATCCACTACTAGTTTAGAAGATACACTAAAATTATGAGTGTGTTTCCTCATAAAATGTTCCAATATAATCAAGTTCCATTTTCATGTCTCTAGATGTTCCCTTTCATGGATTACACCACCATTTATTCCCTGTATTAGCAAATCCATAAATATCATAAAATTATTTGTTCAAATTACCACAATTCTAGGTTACAGATTCAAAAAGATATCATCCTATAAGTGCCTTTATACATTAACTTCCATCTTTCATCTAGGAAAAACTATAATGAATAGACATAATTTAGATAAAGAAACATTTTAATATTAATATAATATATCATTTATTTTAACCATAATATAAAATAATTTATGGTATTCAATTCAAATCATCATAAAAACTAATGTTATTTAACTGTTCTATGATACCAACTATAAGGACCCAGCCTTAAACATTACATAATATTGTAAATTGGACTCAAAGATCCATTTTTTACAATCCCAAAGATCATTTTAGTTTTGAGTTATAGATAATTATGTCATAAATTATAAATATAGACTCATATATTAAAAAGTATACACATTTACTCAATATAATTTTTTTACAATATGAAACTTCTAAAACATGATTTATTTCCATAAAAAACTTCATGACATCAGACATGATTTCTATATTTCCTTTACCCATCTATAAAATTATGGAAAACATTTTAAAAAATTAGTTGAGAATAAAATCTCAGAAAATGACATAAAAATTAGAAAAGAAAACCATTAGTCTATAAAGACTTATAAACAAATAGAAGATATACTACTCACCATTAAATATAATATATACTTTGTGAAAACATGAGACTTTCATAAAACATAGAAAGCCTAAAAAATCAATATAGGTACCTAGGGGAATAATTTGTATACAATGATTATATATGATTATAACCCTTGAAACTACCATATGATTTGTAACCCTCATGGATACCTTACATTATAACCCTCATGACTAACTTATGATGTAACTATCTTAGTTATACATGGAATAACAATTACAATCAACTTTTGACTTACCTGATATATTTGAGAGTTATCATAGACCAACTTTTATTCACTTAATAATTTAATTACCTATCATCATATTCAATTCCCAAGAATTATAACATAATCATAAAACATTATAACTTTCATAAATAACAATTTCTTGTGGAAAATCATTTATTTTAGGAGAATATTGTCCACATTAAAGGGAAAAAATTCCTTGAAAATAAATAAAAAATATTTTAAACAAGACTTCAAAAAAACAAGGAGTCATAAAATTATTAAAATATTCTCCTGATGTATAAGTTAAAAAACATTCGTTTTGGGTTTTTTAAAAAGGGACATGAAAGGTGATTTTCAAATGAAAGTACCTTACCTCATGTTTGACTTCCTTAAAACATGTTCAAAACTATTGTATAATGGTTTACATTCTGTTATTATTTTATTAACTAACTATATTAATATATATAGTACCTTATATGATCCTTTTATATCATCTTCCCAACTATTTATTATTAATATTTTGTTATTTTCTTTATTATGGGATTGTTTATTTCATTGCTTCCATGGTTGGTTCATAATAATTTTTCTTGTAAAATGGAAGAAAAAATATATAAGTGGAAATAAATGATATTAATATATTTCTATAATTTTAAATTATATCATATATCATTTTTTCTTACATGAGGATCACCCATTAGATAAAATATTAGTGATAAAAGGTTTCTTTATTTTTGGTGCGCATTCCCATACATCAAAAACTAGTTTTGTTTTATTTAATTTCTTGTCTAAATTTAGTCTAGAACATTAAAATGGTTTTAATTTACATATTGAAATACTTTTTAACAATAATATCTATTTTATGACCATCCTTGAAGGTGGTAATGGAGAATAAAAACACATCATGGATGTTGTTTTCATTTTCTAAAATAAGAAGAAGAGAGAAGAGATTTAATGACAGATGTTCCACTGACATAATAAATTTATAGTATACATATGATAATGGGGGTATCTTTTCACTTTAATGAGTGCATGTGAAGAATTAATAGTAATATAAAATAAAATGAAAAAGGATTTTACCTCTTAAACTATGCTCCTTGAGAACCCCGATAGGGAAATTGGATTTGGACTTTTGTTGAGAAAATGGGATTATACACTTGAGGGAGAGGGTTGGGAAGAGTATTGGGATAATTTGGAAAATATTCATGGATTTATAGGAGTTAATAGAAGAGGTGGTCTGAGGTATTATTTATAGTGGAGGTGAGATGTGTTTTTTTATTATTTTATTCATTTCTTTATTTTCTTGGCTCAAGACTGTAAATAGTTTTGATTCCCAAGACTAAGTACATAATATAGAAAAGGTTATTTATATATTTTAGTTTTTACATCATAAATGTGTTTATAAATTATGTATTTTTCTAAAAATATTATATACCATAAATTATAGTATTTCACTATTCCCTAAAAATTCAACTATTTTAGAAAAATCCAAAAAAATCACCATAGAAATTTTTTTAAAAGTTTAATTAATAAATGAGCACCATTTTATGAAAATAATTTTCTTGAGATGGGAAATTTAATTTTAAATTAAAATCACCATTTATTTGAAAAATACTGATTTTTAAATTATAAGTACTATTATAGCACCGTGAAAAAATTAATTATGGTCTCATAAAATGATATTATCATAATAATACAACAAAATATTAAATTATTATTATATATTATGAAAGAATATTTTATTTTAAATTATTATATTAATTATAAAATTGTAAATAAAAATTTATGTTTCACAAAGATATCAACACATAATTTATTGTTTTCAAATTATTTATTTACTTATTCCATATTTAAATATATCATATCTTCACGTATAAGATAAATAATTTTTATTTATAATCTCCTAGAGGGGGTTAATATTCTATTATTATTTATTCCTTAATTTGAATAAATACCACTAATATAATTATATTTTTATAATGTATTTAAATATTTAATTCTAGAATGAAAAATAATTTGTTTATAAATACCTGATTTGTTAATGATTATTGAAATTTTCTAGATTAGTTATTTTATCATTAAGGTTTATTTCAAGTGAGATATGAAATTTTTTTCCCAATTTATCAACATGGTTTTTCTATACATCCGATGTTTGTTTTAGAATAATAGATGATTTGTTAAGCTATGATAAGGAACATAATTTTAGAGGGGTTTTATGCTAATTTTTATGGGTTAAATGTATATATTTTTAAAAAAACACCATTCATCCATGATTTTAATGAAACCATTATAATTTTTATTCTTTAAACTAAGATTTATTATGGGATTAATTTAAAAAATATATTTAGGAATTTTTATTTCATTGTTGAGAAACGGTTTACTTCAAACATAAAGATTATTTTGAAGAAGGTAAATTTGTATACGTATTATTGAACATACAAGTTTCTTTATTTTTTTCTATGTCCCTTTATATTTTTTTCATGAATTATTTTAATATATTGTTATCATTTTTTATGGATTATTTGGAATAATTATTAGATCAAGATTATAATTGTAAAGATATGTCATGAAAATAAAACTTCATATATCATAAAATTTTATATTATCGGAAAAATAGATACTTATTTGAAGTTTCCATTTTTCATGTAATATTTCTTTTTTTAACAGTTTTTTCCTAATTATATAAAACAATAATACTATAAGATCTATAGGAATGTAAAAAATTAATTCTTATCTAAATAATCTATTTTAATGAATTTTTAAGGATAGTTCATTATAATTGGTATCAGATGAAAGGATTAAATAATTTTAAAGGTTACGATAATGGTATTAAATACCCTTTAGATATTATATTTTATTTTTATGATGATATATAATTTGAATATTATCATATTGTGTTATCTAAAATATGTTTGTTCAGAATAGTTTTTAATGGAGTAAACATAGAATTAAAAGTAGGAAGGAACCAAAATGATAAATCCCCCCAAATCCGAAAAATGGAATGGTTTAAATTGTAACTAAGAAGTTTGATTCTTTGATGTATATATTTATGTAGAATATATTTGGTGGTGGAATCCATGATAGTGATAAACTATATCTACCATATAGAAACATATTGATAGTGGATCATTTTATAAAGAAACATCCTCTATCATTCAGTGGAAATTTTGACTCAAAAAACAATTATTTATGTATTAAATATCTATAAAATATATTTTATATCCTGGATTTTTTAGATCATAAAATTTTAACTCTTTCTATTTACCATTTTAAGGTAAATCTAATTAATTTCAAACAATTTTTGTGTATTATATAGAAATAGAATTTATTTATTCAATTGAATGAGATATATTTAAAAATATTTTTCCTAAGAAATATTTTCCCTAATTTATTCAAATTAGGATGGAAATAAATTATTAGAATTTTGGAAAAAATATGAAGATTTAGTGGATGTTTATAAATAAAATTTTCAGCAATATTCAAGTTACTCACAAAATTGTATCAATATTCTTAATAGTAAAATTAATTTGGTTTCATCATAATTCAATCCAAGATTCAAAATATATTTTTCCCCTAACAAGTTTAAAAGTTATGAGAAACATGTTTGATGTAATAATAATATGTAAATGGAGTTATTACATCTTTATTTTTTTTATTAAAATATATAGAAAAGGAGTCCTAGTGGAAAAAATGAAAAAATATCTCAGTGAAATCTAAAGTTAAGAATATCACGTTTTTAGTTTATAATAGCTATGGAAAAAAATACCATGTGTAATTTCTTATGAAATATTTTATTTTCATATAATGTGGTACGTTTGGAAAGATATCTTCTGATTTCAAGGAGAATTATCTTGGTGGTGTAAAGAGAAGTTTTTATATGAATCCAATTAGGTGTTTTAAATGTAATGAGATGGGTCATTATGTGGATTTGTTTCGAAATAATAATATAATTTATTGGAATTAAAAACACTCTAAGTTTAAGGCTATGTTGAAATAAATTTTATCTAAATCATAAAATTATGTTCCTTCAAATGATTCAGTAACAAGTACAATTATTATTATTTTTATATTATTCTAATGTATTATTTGATTCGAGGTCTACAGATTACTTTATTTCTATGAAATTTGTGCATAAAATAAAAATTTCAACTCAATAAATGATGTTGTTTATTTTATTGAAAATAGAACGGGGTGGTATTAAATAATTAAGAATATACAAAGATATTCCTATTATCATCTTTGTAAGGTATTTCCCTACAAACCATATTAAATAACCATTTTTGAATTTCATTTAAAACTGTGTATAGATTTCCCATAAGATTATCATGTTAAGATAAATAATAGATCTAATGAATTTATTTCTTAAAATTATTTTCAGTTTTTATAGAAGAATGAATTCTTGTAAATTATAATATATCAAGATGGTGAGAAATAATAAATATATAGAAATGAAATATACCTTTCTCTTTTTCACAAAACAATGAAAATAATTTAGATTTATGATGTTATGGTAGTGAAATAAAATCAAGATTCATTTCAAGATGAGTTGAATTATGTTATTCTAAATAGAGATGTTTCATTTTACTATTGACTTACTAATGGATTCCTAACCAATTTCAAAACCCCTATGTCAAATGGTTCATGTATAATTTTTGGAATTGGAAAATAAGTTTTAGGGTTTTCTTGATAATGGTTTCATTCATCGTAGTACATCACCCTTGGTTTATCCTTTTTTTAAATGAAATATTATTAAATGAGGACTTTCATTGATTTTAGAAAATTTAATAACATTAATATTAAAAATAAGTGTATGTTACCTCATTTTGATAACTTATTTGATCCATTCTAGGAATATGAGTATTTTTATATTTAACCACAATTCTAGGTAAAAAAATTTAAAGGAGAAGGAATATGACATCCCTAAGACAATGGTTCATACAATATATACCCATTAAGAGTTTTTGGTTATTGTATTTGGGTAAAAAAATGATTCATTTGTATTCATGGAACTTATGAAAAGTGTTTTCCATAAATATTTGAATAAATATTTGATTGGGTATATTGTTCATATTTGGGTTTATTCCAAAAACATTTTAAGGATTATGAAGAATGTATTAGTATTTTTATGAAACCACTTAAATAAATTATGTTACTTGAAAAATATTGGAAATAATATTTTTATGTATAGTAAATTTATTTCCATGGACACATCATAAAAAAGAGGGTATAACTGTGGATCATAATAAAACTAAAGTGGATGATTAATGGAAAATATCATATATCATGTTACCTATTTAAATGTTTTTTGACCCACTGATTTGAGTACCAAATGATAATGTCTCATTTTTGTTTGCTTTTTGTGTTTATCTATACTTTTTTAAGGTTTCTAGTCCTATGTGTGGTTTTCACATGATGTGATAACGGTTTGATAAATTTTTCAACCAGGACAAAAAGGGGTCACACAGTTTGTCCATGACTAATCTATGTGTGAAAAAATGTCAAACCCTACCAATTTCTCCATTTTAGGCACAAAGTTCGGCACACAGTTAGGTACACTATTAGTACTAACAATGAGACATAACCATGGAAACTATGATTATAGTAATTAAATCCCCAAAAATCATAATTAAAATTAGGAAACCACCAAATTAACCATAAATCATCCCACCTAAACAAAAATTTACTCCTTGGTTTTTGGGAACCATCTAGATCCATTTTAGATAATAGAACCTCATCTCTAGGCAGATCAAAGCTCTAGTCAAAGCAGTGATCATCTTTTAGTGAGTTATTTTATTCTCTATCATGGATATCCCTTCATATCATGATTCATAATTCCTAAAGGTTATGATGTGATTTAGTTTTTGGATCCTGGTAGACTGTTGAGTGATTTTAGATCTATGATCTCTTCTATATTGTTTCATAATCTATAATATTATATCTAAGTATCCCTATTAAAGGTGACACATCTCATATCCATTGTGGTTGGACTCAAAATATTCTAATTAGGTGTTTTTAGTATTTTTCCTTCATTTAATAATCCACTCTTTCAGGATAAATTAATATGTGTGTGTTTTTAAATATCTAAAACATATTCTATGTAATATTTCCATGAAATTCACAAAAAAATATTCTTCGACCAATTTCCCTTGGAATTGGAAATGACATTAATGTAATAGCTAGAATCTGATTATTTCTCACCCTTTTTATATTTTTTAATTCCATGATTATTTAGATTTATTTTTGTAGTGGGTTTTTAGGATATTTTGGTCGAATTGGGGGGCTTTATACCGGGTTTTGATTTATAAAATGAAATTCTATTTTTTGAATTAAATGAATTCAATTATTTGATTTTCTTGTGGTTAAAAATTCTTGAATTTATTAAATAACCAAGAACCCTCTTTTATTTATTTTACCTTTGTTATGAAAGGGATTCTCTTGGGTTATTTGAAATTAAATATTTATTCATGTTTATAGAGGGTGTAAACCCATATTTTGATGTATTTTATCCTTTTAAAACTGTTATTGTTCCATTAAATGAATTAGTGATGGTTTGAAAGAAATGATGTTTTAAAGTCCAATTTGGAGGTATAATGATGATTTGGGAAGTAGTTATGGTTACCAATTTTGAATTATGAAATTATTAAAAATGAATTAAATTTAATTTTTGATTCTTGACGACCTAGTTGGAATAATATGATGATACTAACTTATAATTATCCCTTAATGTGACTTTTTGGATTACTGTACCTCCCGCTATTGGGTGTTGAAAATGGTTTTATTTAATTTGAAGGACTTTTGGGTGAGAGTGAGCTGTTATTTAGGGCCAATTCCCTTGACTGAAAAGGATCCCCATGTGATCCTCATAACATGATTTTCTTACTCACCTCTTTTGGATCATCTTGGGAACCTAGAATGTTATATGGTATTACCTATGAAATATTCTTCACTAGAGGACCCACACCCTTATAGTGTATCCATAAATAATGTGAAAGGTTCAGCTTATATATATGTGTCCTAGAAAGTAGGTGTGCATAAAACTAGTCTACTTGAGAATTGTGAGACTATATATAAGCCCAAAAATTATTGATGTCATAATTTTATTTTTTATTCTATGGTGTACTAACTATTATAACTAAGTTATACCCACAAAATCCATATACATGATACCTAATACATGATAGCATTAATTGTCACTATTTGGCACCATAGTTTTCATTCATGATTCATTTATTTTTATTACCATTTTAACTCAATTTTATTGAATCTTGTTCATATTTTAATATCAGGTTCATATACACATTGTTTTATCATTATTTGACATCACCATTTGAAATAGTTTATAATTATTTTCAATGAATTATTTAGTATTTAAAAAGTTAAATGTCATGTTTTAAATGTTTTGTTTGATAACTGAATTTTAAATGTTAAAAACTTTATATTCAATCTAATCCTCATAATAACTTATTTTTAATCCACTTTTATAATATATGAATTTCCTTATGAATTAATTTCATAGAATAATTTTTTTAATTCTATTAGGGTATTTAACTCATAACATTCTTTTAATTTGTGGTGTTTTCATCCCGTATGATCTTATAGCAGGTATTGAATCTTTATTCATACATTGTGGGTTCATGATTGGGTGTCTAGGGGTGAGTGAAATGGGACATGGTTGGTGGTCGTGGACCACTAGGGGATGGGTTTTCATTGTTATGTTCTGATTTTAGTTTTCTTATTATCTATATATACATTAATATGTATGCATTGATTTATATATATGATTATGTTTCCTCACTATACTATATTTTTATTATTTTGGGGGGGAAATAATTTCCAAGGATTTTTTCTAGAGGCCTAGGATCTTGTCTCTATCTTGTGGAGATTTGGAATGCTCTACAGGTTAGTGGATAATCATCTCATATATCCATTTTGATGGTATTAAAGGTTAGTTCATTAGAAGTAGTATAAAATCAAGTCTTTCCTTGAAGGTAATTACTTGAAAAATTAAATCCTTATGTTATTTGGGGAGATTCATTGTAGAAAGAATATTAAGAATTTGTTGGCACTCAAGTGGTATTTTGTGAATTGGTGTTTGATCACAACCTCTTCATGATGATACTTGAGTTAGTAGGGGTATTGTGACTTGAGTCAATTTTTTGAGATATTTATTTCATAATGATAAATGAGATTTAAATTCTTAATGATATAATCTTGGATAATGAGAATATCTTATTATTTTGGAACTAGAGTGGAAGGATTACCACAATCTCACCATATTTTCATGGTCTATAAAAATCTGAGGAATCGATGTGACTGGCCAAGAAATACACCTGTAAATAGTTGTGAGGTTGGTGTGTGGTTTACTAACCCATACAACCAAGATTTTTATAGTTATAACATGGTTCTAAACTTGAAACATTATCTATTTTCTTATAGGATACTTCAGTTATGTGATGTTGGTAATGTGAGTTATGGATGCCTGTTGTTTTATTTTATTTTGTGGATTTTCATCTTTAATGTATTGTTGATGATTTGTAATCCTTTGTGAAAACAAAATTTGTGTCCAAAAACTTGTTTTTTATTTTCTTTGTGAATTTTTTTCAATTAACAAAAAGAAAGTTTTATGAAATGTTTGGTCAGGAAAACTAATTATCAAATAATAATATGTGATGTGGTAAAAAATATTTTTAAGAAGGGGTTTTTTAATGTATATAATATGTGAATGGTTTTGATAATTGGAAAATGGGGTTAATGTTTTTTAAATAATGGAATATTTTTCAATATGTGGAAAAGGTTTTTTTAAAACATTCATATATTTTCTACAAGATTTTTTATTTTTAAATGAAAAAGATAATATTTTAAAAATTGTGAAATCTGTTATGTTTTGTAATCAATAATGTTGTGATAAACTGGTATTGGATTATTTTAAAGGTATTGTATTTTTTGTTCTATGTTTTTATTCTGCCTGAGTTTATATGCCTTTGTTTTGTAATATTTATAAATTTATCCTAGAATATACTTCAAGAAATATATAATTTTAATCCATCAGTCTAGTTTTTGGTGTGGTACATTTAATTTTCTACAATTAGAATCTCATGTAAATGACTCTACATAGACTCCATAACAAGTGGTGGATCCGGAGACCTTCCAGCCTTTAAACCCCATACTTGAATTACTGAATTTTCATCATCTTTATTATAAATGAAAATAAGGTTCACTTCAGTTAGTAAAGTGTCTTGAAGTAGTTGATAATATTTTTTATTATATCAACATTCCCAATACTTTGATGGTTAAGTCTATCGAATCATTATTTGAGGTACCTAGACAAGATTGGTGGGGAATTATCATTCCCGCTTTTCTATATACATTTATGTTTTGGGAATTCTTCATTTCAACCTTAATTCGGTTACAGTTTCATAAAGAAGTGAAGAATGAGAAATTTTTTGAGTTGTTGGGTTTTGGACAGACAATCTATCTATTGTAGAGTATGCCAATAAATTATACAAAAATTTATGTTTAAAACAATGAAATTTTTCATAATTTTGATAGTAAGGATACCTATTTTAGAAAATTTATTCACACTTATCTCTTAACCCACATGCTTAAATATGGTTCATTCTCTTATAAGAGGATTCACAATAAGGATTTCTCAATTGATGCGGAGTTAGTGAAATAACATGAAAATAAAAAAAATTATTCATGGATGGGAAAGGAAAGTCATATCATGAAAATTAGATTTATATCATGTGTTTCTAGTGCGTAGAACCTAGTCATCCTAATAGGTTTTTGTTATAAATCTCCAATGTTTTGCGGAAGGAGTGGTCATTTGGGACACCATAATTTGTTTTCTATGTTGGAAAACTAAAAAAACCTCATTCAAGGATAAAAAAATCCCCACTATGATGAATCAGATACTTTATGATAGTGGGGCTCTAGAAATAATCCATGATGTGAAGTTTTTCACACATTATAAGATCTTCTAGTTGTCAGTGTAAAAATTTTATCCAGTTTTCTTTTCCATTATTTATTTAGAAACTATTTGAGTTTTCCCTATTGTGGCCTATCTAATTTTGAATCTTTTTTTTGGATCTTTTTCAATTGTATCTTATTTAAATTGGTTTTGGTGATTTTTGATTAGTGATGTAATAATTCTTTAATTTTTTTGAGATCTTAATTGTTTTTCCTTAGTGTCCTCTTGTTTTGACAGGATGGTTAGATCTCAATTTTTATATATTGCAAGATCATACAAATAATAGTGTATTGGACTATTGTGATGTGACCTAGATGTTTTAGGATTTCCAATTTAACTTGGATCTTCCTTGGGAATGTACTTGGGTATCTTGGATGATATGGATTTTTGACACACCATACACCTTGTGGTACTAGAATATTATTTGATGGTCTCATTGAGGTGTGAGGATTAGTTACGAAAATCCAATATTAACATCAAGTACTTTCCAATCGTTTAAATCAGTTTTAGTTGCTTATCTTTCTTTGGGATAATAATTCTTCAAACTTTCTCCTTAGTAAGTGATTGAATTGTCTTCTTTTATTGTGAGGGATGTTCTTTTCATATGTCACATCATTTTATAAAATAATTTAGTGTTATGGAGACATATGATATATCTTGAGTCATTCTCTAGTTTAGAGACATGTGATGATCATGGTGTTCTAATCTTGATGATGTGTGTGTTTTTAAACATTGGGTGATTTTCTATTTTATACAATAAAACTTACACCTCACATAAGGACTAATGGATTTATTCTTGTGTCATCATGTTCTATCTTTCGGATTGGATTATTTATGGGGATATAATTTCCTATAATGGGGTGCTTGAAACAACATGTTTCCAATTTGTATTTGCTTTGGCCCAATAAATTTATTAACTAATGATTGGGTCTCATTAAATGTGTTTTTAATGTTTTTTCCATACTATTTAGAAGGTTTCTGGGCCTCTGCATTGTTTTCACATGGTTTGGTCATGGTTTGAAAAAGTGTGATACCTAGACAGAAGGGGGTGCACGGTTTTTTAATAGTCAGACTATGTGTGCAACCAAACCATGCAACCCTTCCAGTGGATCTTTTTTTGTGCCTGGTTTGGTGCATGGTTAGTATTAACAATGTAAAATTACCTAATAAATCATGATAACTGTAATTAAATCCATAAAATAACATTACTAGAATTTAGAATCCCCAAAAAGTAACCATAAACTCTCCCACTCGAACCAAAATAGATTCTTTTTATTTTTTATACACTCTAGATCCAGTTTTTCTCCCAAACATCATCTCTTGGTGGATCAAATTGCCAATTTAAGCAGTGATCATCTTATGGTGAGTTCCTTTATTCTTGATCTTAGATTTCAATTATTATATTTATTTTGTCTTCCTAAAGGTTATGATGGCCTTCTTTTTGGTTGGATCTTGGTAGATTATTCTGAGATTTTGGATCTAGGATATCTTCTTTCTTTTTTAATGATAAGTCTTCTTAGATCCAGTGATCTTCATTGAAGGAAACTCATCTTAGATTCATTGTGGTAGGATTCCAAATACTCCAAGTAGGTGTTTCTATGATTTCCATTGTTTTTTAATTAAATTTTTATTTATTAATTCATATATATGTGTTCGTTAATATTTGAAACTTATTATATAAAATATTTTCTTTAAATTTCTCATAAAAACATTTTTGACCAATTTCCATTTGAATTGAACATGGAACTAATTTAATGGATAGAATCTGGATCTTTCTCACCTTTTTGTAAAAATTTTATGTCAATGTTAGTTTTGATTTATTTTTAAGGATCATTTAAATGGTTATTTTGGTGGAATTGATGGATTAGAGCTGGGTTTTGATTTATAAAATAATCTTTTATGATTTTAATATAATGAATTGAAATGTATGATTACTTATAAATAATTTCAAATGATTTAATTTATTTAATTACCAAGAACCATCTTTGATTTATTTAACCATTTTTTTAGGGTTCTCTTGGGTTATTTGAAATAAATTAGTTATCCACATGGAAAGAGGGTGTAAATCCATGTTTTAAAATGTATTCAATCCTTTTAAAATTATAATAATCACATTAATGTTTTTATAGATTCTGTGAAAGAAAATTGATTATTTAAAAGGCCTGTTTGAAATTATAATGATTATTTGGGAAAGGAAGAGTCTATGGTTACCATTTTTTGAATGTTGAAATTATTTAAAGGTTTTTTAATGGAATTGTTGATTCTAGATTTCCCAATTAGCACATTATAATATTCCTATCAAGTAATAATACCTTAATGTAACTTTCTTGATTATTTTAACTGCCACTTTTGGGTTATAAAATATGGATTATTTACATTGAGTTATTTTGGGGTGAGAGTGAGATATGATTTAGGGCCACTGCCTATGAGTTGTAAAGATCATCATTTGATCATCATAATGTGATTATCTCACTCACCTCTTTTGAATAGTCATAGAAACCAAGATAGTTAGATGAGATTAACTAGATATATTCTTCACTAGATTACTCACACCCATATAGTGGATCCATAGAGAACATGAAAGGTTTAAGGTATGTGTGTGTGTTTAGGAAAGTGGGTGTGCCTAGCACAAGTATTATTGAGAACTGTGAGACTAGATATAATATCAACAATTATCCATGTTGTAATTTGACTATCTATTTGAAGGTGTAATCAAAATCATACCTAGCTTCTATCTAAGACATCTTTATACTTGATTCCTGATACATGACAATTTTTGTTGTCACTATTTGGAACTAAAGTTTACATTCTAGATTCATTTATTATTATTAGAAACTTGAATATATTTTTTTGAAACTTGTTTATATTTATATATTACCTTCATATAATAATATTTTCTTAATTATTTTACTTTATCTTTTGAATTTTATTTCAATGATTTACAAGGAAATGTTTAGTTTTAAAAGGTGAAATAGAAAGTCTTACGGGTTTAGTTTGATAAATGAATTTTAAATGTTAAAAACATTATTTTTAAATTATTCCTCATACTATCTTATTTGTATTCCTATTTTAGAGTTTTTAATTAAATTATAAAGTTATTGTGTAGACTATATGGTAGAATGCTACTCGGAACTCAACTCACACCCTAATAGTACCTTTTGGTGTTTGCAACCTTTATGATCATATAGAAGGTGTTCTTGATTTCTTCTTCCTTTTTTATTTGTGATTGGGTGAACAAGGGTGTTTGAAATTTGTCTTGGTTTTTAGTCGTGGACCACTAGGAGGCACTTTTTTATTATATTCTACTTTTTATCTTCTTACTATCTATTTTTACATTGATATGTATTTATTGATTTATATATTTGATGATGTTTTTACATTATATGGAGTTATTATAATATTTTAGGATGAAATCAATCCCATATAATATTTACTGATTCCCTAGAGAATGTAGGTAGCCCATGGAGATCGGAAATTCTCTTTGGTTTAGTTGCGAATAAGTCCAAATATCAGTTTAGATGGTATTCCATGTTGATTCATTACATAAAACCTAAAAATATTACTAAGATTAATGGTTTTTTAAATTATCATGCTATTATTGGAGGTTTGTTGAAATCTTTTTGTAGTGGTCTTTCCTAATAAATATGTTTACACGATAAGGATTTATCTTCATATAGAAAAATTAATGTGCTGAAGGACTCTAAAAACTGAAAAGAAGATTATTGAATTCTCTAGTTTAGACCTTCTCTCCAGAAATGGTGAAGTTTTTTCTGTAAGACTGATTATTTGAAGGGATTCAGTTTTTTTAATACATATAGATCAAGTAATTTAAAATTCATCATATAAATTAAAACCCCATGACAACAAATATACTACAAATCAGCTTGAACTGGTAGCTGAAATGAATTCTTTCATAATGTGGAGACATCATTTATATAGATTTAGGTGTTAAATATATAGTAATCATAAAATTTTGATGTTTATATTCACTTATAAATAGTTAAAAATGAGATAGAAGAGATTGTTTGAATTCATAAAAGATTAAAATTTCATTATTATTCACCATCATGGAATGGGAAAAAATTAGAAGATTCTTTAATTAAAAAATATAATGCATCATTAACCATGATATGATTGAAAAAAGACCGCTTTTTTAATGATTTAGTTACTATTATCTTTGAATTTGTGTTTGTAGGGTTTTAATACATTTATTTTCTTGTTTCATTGAAATATTCAATTTTACTTAGAATTGATAAGGTTCATAAGGAGGGTCATATTTTAAAGAAAAACAACGAATCTTTCAAGAAGGGTAAGATTCATAAATTATAAATTGAGTAAGAAGGTGTTTTGAGAATTAGAAAAAATTTATTTATTTTAGGTGACTTCGAGTTGAAAAGGAATGTCTTAAGTGAGGCATAAAGATCGTATTTTTCTATTTATCCTGGTAGTATAAATATTTATAGATACCACTAATAACATTTCTATTGGGAAGTACTAAATTAATATATTTCTTATTTAACAATGCAATATTTTACTTTTCAAAAGGTTAAAACCAAATAATAATTATTGACGGGGATGATATTGTAACAGCCCGAGATTTTATGAAAAAATATTCTTTTTACTAATGTCTTGTGTTATACGCTACACCAAAAGGAGCTTGCACAACATGCATCCTTGACTTGCCTTGCATTACACGCAATCGCAACCTTCCTCGATAGCGTGTGTGGTACGTAATCCTGAGTTTCACGAAACAATGATATGCTATTAAAATATTATTAAAACTAGCCGTTATGAATAGTAATAACCACTTTTTAAATTTTAGAAATTTTAACTCTCAAAATGGACTTCATTTTTGGATTCGGAGTATCGAATTTAGCCTAAGGTGAAATTTTGGTACTTTTCGGATAACTTTCATATTCTGATGAATAGTGAAAATTACTAAATTATAATTAAAAACAACTTTTTTAATCGAAATAATTAATAGTGATAAATCATTAATTTGAGTGGTTTTAAAGTATATTTAGAATATATTTTTACAATTTAATACAATGTTGGTCATTGGATGTAATTTCACATTTAAACTAGACATAAACAAGTGTCAATCTTTTAATAGATATTGTTTCTTAAAAACACGCTATTTGTTTTAACAGCGGGATTTAATTATAAAATTAATTAATGCAACTTTTATGTTATGAATTTGGTAAAATAGACTTCATTTTTGAATTCGGAATATGAAATATAGCTTGGGATGAAATTTTGGCGTTGTTCTGAAAAACATCAATTTTTGATGAATAGTGAAACTACTAAGTGGTAGGTTAAATACTAAATTTTGCATAAAACTTAATTTTACCGCTTCTGTGAATGGAATTTCAAAAATCCGAGAGACACGGTTAATATCAAGGACTAAAATGTGGTTCAATGAGATGAAAATAATTTTTTGGTGAATAGTAACTTTTTACTTTTTTTACCACGGTTAATAGTAAATAGGGTAACTAAGGGTAAATATGATATTAATATTACCCTAACACATGTCCTAATTCTATTGGACAAATGTAATTCGACCAAAAACAAACTTAGGAATAAAATATGACCATTTAGGCCCACTTGGATTAGATTTGGACATTTATTATTAATTTATTTAAAGAAGGGTTAAAATAGTTAAAATCAACGTTTAATAAGTAAATCATTTTTAATATGGGGTTATACATAAGATAAATTCGATTGTAAATATTCATTAGAAATATAAAAAGATTTCCTACATAATGGTATTTTATTTGTAATTTTTAAAAATCAAATAATTTAATTTATTTATGACACAAAGATGATGCAGTAATTATCTTATTAATGAAATATTGACATAATTGATAATATAAATACCAAAATAAATGTAATTCAAGACTTTTTATGAATTCCACTAATTTTCTAGGTTACTATGATATATTAATGTTGATTTAATCAACTTGGTTCGAACATTTAATTCTGTTATGACTTTCAAAAAAATCATATATCAAATAGTGTCAAAATTGACACAAAATAGTTTTTAAATCAAATATTATATTATTAATTGTTATTTTATTCCTAAAAATCTAAGGTTCGGCCAAATGACTTAGATAAGGATATATTTATTAATAATATACAATTTTGGGTTCGTTTGTCATGTTATAGTAAGTGTATTAACCATATAGTGAAAGAAAACAAAAAGACACGGTAAAAGTTAAATTATTTATCTTAGAGTTAAATCTAATTGATAAGGTTAAAATAATATCCTAAACTTGTCTAAATTCTATTGGTTGATAGGATTTCGACCCATCCCCACTTTAGCTTCGAAATAAGACCCTTTGGAACCATTATAAACCGATTTTTACTTTAATATAAAATAATATTTTGAGATATTCCTAAGGTGCCCCTCTCCTCCCCTATAAAAGGACACCTCCTCCCCCTCCTCCTCACACCAATTTGAGCATTCAAGCTCGGCCAACCCCTGCCAAAATCTCTTCTCCACTTCCCTAGAAACATCCTAGAGGTTCTGGTCTTCCTCAAAGACCAATTCTAGTGCCCTAAGAGGAGGTCTCAAAGAGGCACTTCAAAGAAGAGGTAATTACCGTTACCAATTCTTTCATCTTTATTTCTTCTTCCACTTCTTCTTCTTAGGTTGTTTCATTATGAAGTAATAACATCAGTATCACTCATATACAGATATGTTATTATAAGTATGAAACAACCCTATTTCACCATCTATCCATCCTACGGAAAAATAAATCACCGCGCGTGCGTACGTACGGAATACCGTCTCCACGACGCGATGAGATTCATTCTCCATATTAACCAATTAAGAATGATTATAAAGTATATATAAGAAATAATAATGAAATATATGACATTATAAAGCTACTGGATTTATGTATATATATATACATATGTATGTCATCTACTTACTTCCATTTCAAGACAATAAGGAAAGGAAAACAACGTTCATGCGTACGTACGGACTACCGTCTCCATGAACGGTGTTTTTCATTTTATTTATATACCTATTATATATATATATATATATACTGAATATATATGATATATAAATCATATTTTATATTCTGGAAGTAAGTAAATCATGATATAAGTAATAATGATGTCAAGAACAACAAGTCAAAACACCTACGATAAATGAAACGATTTTACCCAAAACGCTTCTTTAACATGGAATTTACAAAAGAACGGGTAATATAATGTCATAAGTAAACCATATATGATATCATAACAATGAATATGATTCTGTAATAAGTCAATAACATGATTTAAATCATTATACAGGAGGTTCGGACACTTACAAAGCAAGTCGGACCCAAGGTAAGGGAAATATCACAATCTCATTTTTATCCGAGATTGTTTATTCGTAAGTATTTACTGGGGTGTATTTTATCATCCACATCCATGTTCCTTCAATATGTAATATTGTTTCCATCCACTTACAATAGTTTAAATCCAATTTTACTCTTCGGTGAGTTTTTAGTAAAGAATATGAAAGGAATCTTTTGTCGTTTTTTCATACGAGGTACTTTTTGACTTTTCCGACAAAAGTACGAAGAATGTTTTTTTTAACTTAAACGGCATGAACGGATTTTTACGGTTTTATAAAGCCTTATTTTCATGAAGCTTCCTCCAAAAGATTTCATGACTATTTTTAATAAAATCTCTTTCTTTTAAAATTGCATGATGTTTTGTGAAAAGAAATTGATTTTGAAGAAGAAAGGATATTTTCCTCAAGAATTCATTTCAAGTGTTTTATCAAAATTATTTTCCATCTAAGATAATAAAGGGTTCTGTTTCTATCCATATTTTTACATTGATTTGACTATGTTGTGATGGAATTATGTTTATGAATTCCTTTATCTTATATGAATGGTTTTATGATGTTATGTTGTTTTAAGAATCCCATTTTTATTACATGGGTTATGAAATGATGTATGATTTATGATTTTGTGGCACACATAAGAATGGTATCATTATGAGATGGGTGGGACCTATATCTCCCTCCAATGCATTGGGTAATGATTTTATATCTCATGAGATAGACATGGCTGGAATGGTAGGTTATACCGGTTCAGTGAAACAGGACTGAAACGAGGATTACTCGATTCAGAAAGGAACTTTGTCCACTAAGATAGTCTTGGCAATGAGTCTTGACTAACAAGAAATGATTCTCTATGATTATTTGTGTATGCCACAATGAGTAATGTTTTAAGTTATGATCTCATTTTCACTTCTATGATTTATCCCATGATAAGATATTATGATCTCTTTTGCAGGTTAAGATTTCCAAAAGCTATGTTCTTATGTATATGATGTGATTGATATTTCTTTTGTTTACCCTTACTGAGCATTTGAGCTCACCCTTTTATGTTTTCTTTTCCCCAGGATATAAAGAA
This sequence comes from Viscum album, assembly GCA_963277665.1. Classification (NCBI taxonomy): domain Eukaryota; kingdom Viridiplantae; phylum Streptophyta; class Magnoliopsida; order Santalales; family Viscaceae; genus Viscum; species Viscum album. The sequence goes on from OY728133.1 coordinate 999,536,968, forward strand.
AGGTTTTAGGTATAAAAAAAAGGGAAGATCTTTATGGGAGATATTGAAGATCTTTCACCACGATTAGAAGATTACGTTCCGAGTTTCCAAAGACACTAAACTATTACGATCCTTGTGTGTGTGTTTTTGTTATGTACTAAGTATTCCGCAAATGTAATGTAATGTCCATGTACGTCAGGCTTCGGGTCTCTACAGTTGGTATCAGAGGAAAGGTTTAGTCAACCTTTGGAAACTAGGATGTGAAAACGTTAGTGAGATCCCTAGAGATATTTCTAAGGTATGTCTAGGGATGCCCCTAAGGATAAGTATACGTATAGGATATAGTCCTAGAACTATGGTAACGATATTAGATTAAACCAAAGATGATAGATATTTAAGTTACTCCCCCTTTATTATGATTTTTGCATCTAACACTATTCTTTTTGGGTTTTAGAAAATGGTTGGAAACAAGGTGATTCACGATAATAGAGGATATGATGGACAATGGAATGATATTCTTCATGAGCATCCAAATGAAATGGGATTTGGATGTCCAAACATCATTATTATGCCAAATCAGCAATCTCACAATATGATCAATAAAGTAAAATTTGGTAAGTTTCCTGACTCGACTAATAAGAGAAAGATGGAGTTCCATGATGATCATAGAGGAAAGAAAGTTCAATTTCCCCTATGTAAATCATGTGGGAAGAGGCATCAAGGAGAATGTTTCAAGGGAACTGGAAGATGCTTTGGGTGTGGAAAAGAAGGACACAAAGCAAGTAAGTGCAAAGGAAAAGGGTCGGTTAACACCATGGATGAGGATAATGGTATTGCTACGACATCAAAAATGGTTAAGTGTTTTAAATGTGGAATGTATGGGCATTATGCAAACAAATGCCCTAAGGGAAAGACTCATGAAGAGAATCAGTATGGTCATATGGGTAGTATTTATGTGGATGATGATGAAGAGACTACAAATGATATGTGAGATGAAAGAATTTTTGAAGCTCGGTCAATGGTTTGAGAATGTAGTGGAATGATTACATGTTTATCATGTGTAATTTTGGAATAAAGAGACATCTATGGACTGTTACACTGTTGTCTTTCCTCGTGTATGATTAATGTTACCAGTATCCATGAAAGGTTATTCAGATATTTTTGGAATGTAGATGATATGCGCATAATGAAGGGATAAGGAGAAAATTAAATGGTTGATAGTATTCATGAGCTCATGATTGATATAAGGACTGAGTGATATCATGGTTTGAGTATATAGAATTTTGAGGATTTTGGTATGTGGAAAGTGTTAACTTTTAACTGCACTCATGTTTTCACTAAGGTATTCAAGAGAATACACGATTAAGGACTTTGAATGTTTGGAATGTGACCAACAAGACATATCTTATGATATGTGGGGATCAACGACAGTATTAAATCTCTGGTAATCGATGTCACTATATTATGAGAGTGGACTGCAGTATTATGTATAAGCCTAAAGATTAGACTGGATTATGTTGGACATAAGTTAGTATTGTTTAAGGATAGAAGATTTTCGATATTATTGATGGGATGTTATAGTAACGTAGTTTTTGAAAAAGGGACAACCTGCAGGACGGGCGACAGCCCATCGCTTCGGACAAGGCTGTAGGAATCGAACCCACAACCGAAGTGCGACTGGCCTTTATCGCCTACCACTGGCCTACAGAAAGTCCCTGTTTAGTAGAAACTAGTTTTATTATATTAAGCAGCATGATATATGAAGTATAAGTCCATTTTAGGAACCATATATGATTAATCTCACTATAGAATGACTTATGTATATTTAATAACTTTTGCTAACCTTTTGTTTGAGACAGATGGAATGAACAGTCATTCTATCACATGATCTGCTAACACTTCACAAATAACAAATTCAACTTCATTTATTTAAGAGATGAAGTAGAAATTGTTCAAGGCACGAACAAAAGTGAGATTGTACCAAAATAAAGTAAGTATTTATTCTAAGTAAATTTTCAACTTTAGGGAAATGATCTTGAAAACCAAAAATGTTTTCCTAGTGATCTTATACCTGATGAATCAGATGGTACCTTATATCATCACAAATCTATGGATTTGTGATTACTGGCTTTTCCATAGCCATGTTCTCTACCACTCTCCATCAGAACATGATGGTTAGATTTCTCTTCCATATCCATATTTTCACCTATGTGGAAACCCAGTGATTAGTTTATTTGGGTAATCGTTACATTTCATACTTTAGTTTTTAAAGCCAAGTTTTGGTATTCCCTTTTACGATGTGGGTTTCTATTAAAGAAACTTTCAAATAGTAAACCATTTATAACCCCGACGAATTTCGAGGGCGAAATTCATTTTAAGGGGGGTAGAATGTAACAGCCCGAGATTTTATGAAAAAATATTCTTTTTACTAATGTCTTGTGTTATACGCTACACCAAAAGGAGCTTACACAACATGCATCCTTGACTTGCCTTGCATTACACGCAATCGCAACCTTCCTCGATAGCGTGTGTGGTACGTAATCCTGAGTTTCACGAAACAATGATATGCTATTAAAATATTATTAAAACTAGCCGTTATGAATAGTAATAACCACTTTTTAAATTTTAGAAATTTTAACTCTCAAAATGGACTTCATTTTTGGATTCGGAGTATCGAATTTAGCCTAAGGTGAAATTTTGGTACTTTTCGGATAACTTTCATATTCTGATGAATAGTGAAAATTACTAAATTATAATTAAAAACAACTTTTTTAATCGAAATAATTAATAGTGATAAATCATTAATTTGAGTGGTTTTAAAGTATATTTAGAATATATTTTTACAATTTAATACAATGTTGGTCATTGGATGTAATTTCACATTTAAACTAGACATAAACAAGTGTCAATCTTTTAATAGATATTGTTTCTTAAAAACACGCTATTTGTTTTAACAGCGGGATTTAATTATAAAATTAATTAATGCAACTTTTATGTTATGAATTTGGTAAAATAGACTTCATTTTTGAATTCGGAATATGAAATATAGCTTGGGATGAAATTTTGGCGTTGTTCTGAAAAACATCAATTTTTGATGAATAGTGAAACTACTAAGTGGTAGGTTAAATACTAAATTTTGCATAAAACTTAATTTTACCGCTTCTGTGAATGGAATTTCAAAAATCCGAGAGACACGGTTAATATCAAGGACTAAAATGTGGTTCAATGAGATGAAAATAATTTTTTGGTGAATAGTAACTTTTTACTTGTTTTACCACGGTTAATAGTAAATAGGGTAACTAAGGGTAAATATGATATTAATATTACCCTAACACATGTCCTAATTCTATTGGACAAATGTAATTCGACCAAAAACAAACTTAGGAATAAAATATGACCATTTAGGCCCACTTGGATTAGATTTGGACATTTATTATTAATTTATTTAAAGAAGGGTTAAAATAGTTAAAATCAACGTTTAATAAGTAAATCATTTTTAATATGGGGTTATACATAAGATAAATTCGATTGTAAATATTCATTAGAAATATAAAAAGATTTCCTACATAATGGTATTTTATTTGTAATTTTTAAAAATCAAATAATTTAATTTATTTATGACACAAAGATGATGCAGTAATTATCTTATTAATGAAATATTGACATAATTGATAATATAAATACCAAAATAAATGTAATTCAAGACTTTTTATGAATTCCACTAATTTTCTAGGTTACTATGATATATTAATGTTGATTTAATCAACTTGGTTCGAACATTTAATTCTGTTATGACTTTCAAAAAAATCATATATCAAATAGTGTCAAAATTGACACAAAATAGTTTTTAAATCAAATATTATATTATTAATTGTTATTTTATTCCTAAAAATCTAAGGTTAGGCCAAATGACTTAGATAAGGATATATTTATTAATAATATACAATTTTGGGTTCGTTTGGCATGTTATAGTAAGTGTATTAACCATATAGTGAAAGAAAACAAAAAGACACGGTAAAAGTTAAATTATTTATCTTAGAGTTAAATCTAATTGATAAGGTTAAAATAATATCCTAAACTTGTCTAAATTCTATTGGTTGATAGGATTTCGACCCACCCCCACTTTAGCTTCGAAATAAGACCCTTTGGAACCATTATAAACCGATTTTTACTTTAATATAAAATAATATTTTGAGATATTCCTAAGGTGCCCCTCTCCTCCCCTATAAAAGGACACCTCCTCCCCCTCCTCCTCACACCAATTTGAGCATTCAAGCTCGGCCAACCCCTGCCAAAATCTCTTCTCCACTTCCCTAGAAACATCCTAGAGGTTCTGGTCTTCCTCAAAGACCAATTCTAGTGCCCTAAGAGGAGGTCTCAAAGAGGCACTTCAAAGAAGAGGTAATTACCGTTACCAATTCTTTCATCTTTATTTCTTCTTCCACTTCTTCTTCTTAGGTTGTTTCATTATGAAGTAATAACATCAGTATCACTCATATACAGATATGTTATTATAAGTATGAAACAACCCTATTTCACCATCTATCCATCCTACGGAAAAATAAATCACCGCGCGTGCGTACGTACGGAATACCGTCTCCACGACGCGATGAGATTCATTCTCCATATTAACCAATTAAGAATGATTATAAAGTATATATAAGAAATAATAATGAAATATATGACATTATAAAGCTACTGGATTTATGTATATATATATACATATGTATGTCATCTACTTACTTCCATTTCAAGACAATAAGGAAAGGAAAACAACGTTCATGCGTACGTACGGACTACCGTCTCCATGAACGGTGTTTTTCATTTTATTTATATACCTATTATATATATATATATATATACTGAATATATATGATATATAAATCATATTTTATATTCTGGAAGTAAGTAAATCATGATATAAGTAATAATGATGTCAAGAACAACAAGTCAAAACACCTACGATAAATGAAACGATTTTACCCAAAACGCTTCTTTAACATGGAATTTACAAAAGAACGGGTAATATAATGTCATAAGTAAACCATATATGATATCATAACAATGAATATGATTCTGTAATAAGTCAATAACATGATTTAAATCATTATACAGGAGGTTCGGACACTTACAAAGCAAGTCGGACCCAAGGTAAGGGAAATATCACAATCTCATTTTTATCCGAGATTGTTTATTCGTAAGTATTTACTGGGGTGTATTTTATCATCCACATCCATGTTCCTTCAATATGTAATATTGTTTCCATCCACTTACAATAGTTTAAATCCAATTTTACTCTTCGGTGAGTTTTTAGTAAAGAATATGAAAGGAATCTTTTGTCGTTTTTTCATACGAGGTACTTTTTGACTTTTCCGACAAAAGTACGAAGAATGTTTTTTTTAACTTAAACGGCATGAACGGATTTTTACGGTTTTATAAAGCCTTATTTTCATGAAGCTTCCTCCAAAAGATTTCATGACTATTTTTAATAAAATCTCTTTCTTTTAAAATTGCATGATGTTTTGTGAAAAGAAATTGATTTTGAAGAAGAAAGGATATTTTCCTCAAGAATTCATTTCAAGTGTTTTATCAAAATTATTTTCCATCTAAGATAATAAAGGGTTCTGTTTCTATCCATATTTTTACATTGATTTGACTATGTTGTGATGGAATTATGTTTATGAATTCCTTTATCTTATATGAATGGTTTTATGATGTTATGTTGTTTTAAGAATCCCATTTTTATTACATGGGTTATGAAATGATGTATGATTTATGATTTTGTGGCACACATAAGAATGGTATCATTATGAGATGGGTGGGACCTATATCTCCCTCCAATGCATTGGGTAATGATTTTATATCTCATGAGATAGACATGGCTGGAATGGTAGGTTATACCGGTTCAGTGAAACAGGACTGAAACGAGGATTACTCGATTCAGAAAGGAACTTTGTCCACTAAGATAGTCTTGGCAATGAGTCTTGACTAACAAGAAATGATTCTCTATGATTATGTGTGTATGCCACAATGAGTAATGTTTTAAGTTATGATCTCATTTTCACTTCTATGATTTATCCCATGATAAGATATTATGATCTCTTTTGCAGGTTAAGATTTCCAAAAGCTATGTTCTTATGTATATGATGTGATTGATATTTCTTTTGTTTACCCTTACTGAGCATTTGAGCTCACCCTTTTATGTTTTCTTTTCCCCAGGATATAAAGAAAGGTTTTAGGTATAAAAAAAAGGGAAGATCTTTATGGGAGATATTGAAGATCTTTCACCACGATTAGAAGATTACGTTCCGAGTTTCCAAAGACACTAAACTATTACGATCCTTGTGTGTGTGTTTTTGTTATGTACTAAGTATTCCGCAAATGTAATGTAATGTCCATGTACGTCAGGCTTCGGGTCTCTACAGTTGGTATCAGAGGAAAGGTTTAGTCAACCTTTGGAAACTAGGATGTGAAAACGTTAGTGAGATCCCTAGAGATATTTCTAAGGTATGTCTAGGGATGCCCCTAAGGATAAGTATACGTATAGGATATAGTCCTAGAACTATGGTAACGATATTAGATTAAACCAAAGATGATAGATATTTAAGTTACTCCCCCTTTATTATGATTTTTGCATCTAACACTATTCTTTTTGGGTTTTAGAAAATGGTTGGAAACAAGGTGATTCACGATAATAGAGGATATGATGGACAATGGAATGATATTCTTCATGAGCATCCAAATGAAATGGGATTTGGATGTCCAAACATCATTATTATGCCAAATCAGCAATCTCACAATATGATCAATAAAGTAAAATTTGGTAAGTTTCCTGACTCGACTAATAAGAGAAAGATGGAGTTCCATGATGATCATAGAGGAAAGAAAGTTCAATTTCCCCTATGTAAATCATGTGGGAAGAGGCATCAAGGAGAATGTTTCAAGGGAACTGGAAGATGCTTTGGGTGTGGAAAAGAAGGACACAAAGCAAGTAAGTGCAAAGGAAAAGGGTCGGTTAACACCATGGATGAGGATAATGGTATTGCTACGACATCAAAAATGGTTAAGTGTTTTAAATGTGGAATGTATGGGAATTATGCAAACAAATGCCCTAAGGGAAAGACTCATGAAGAGAATCAGTATGGTCATATGGGTAGTATTTATGTGGATGATGATGAAGAGACTACAAATGATATGTGAGATGAAAGAATTTTTGAAGCTCGGTCAATGGTTTGAGAATGTAGTGGAATGATTACATGTTTATCATGTGTAATTTTGGAATAAAGAGACATCTATGGATTGTTACACTGTTGTCTTTCCTCGTGTATGATTAATGTTACCAGTATCCATGAAAGGTTATTCAGATATTTTTGGAATGTAGATGATATGCGCATAATGAAGGGATAAGGAGAAAATTAAATGGTTGATAGTATTCATGAGCTCATGATTGATATAAGGACTGAGTGATATCATGGTTTGAGTATATAGAATTTTGAGGATTTTGGTATGTGGAAAGTGTTAACTTTTAACTGCACTCATGTTTTCACTAAGGTATTCAAGAGAATACACGATTAAGGACTTTGAATGTTTGGAATGTGACCAACAAGACATATCTTATGATATGTGGGGATCAACGACAGTATTAAATCTCTGGTAATCGATGTCACTATATTATGAGAGTGGACTGCAGTATTATGTATAAGCCTAAAGATTAGACTGGATTATGTTGGACATAAGTTAGTATTGTTTAAGGATAGAAGATTTTCGATATTATTGATGGGATGTTATAGTAACGTAGTTTTTGAAAAAGGGACAACCTGCAGGACGGGCGACAGCCCATCGCTTCGGACAAGGCTGTAGGAATCGAACCCACAACCGAAGTGCGACTGGCCTTTATCGCCTACCACTGGCCTACAGGAAGTCCCTGTTTAGTAGAAACTAGTTTTATTATATTAAGCAGCATGATATATGAAGTATAAGTCCATTTTAGGAACCATATATGATTAATCTCACTATAGAATGACTTATGTATATTTAATAACTTTTGCTAACCTTTTGTTTGAGACAGATGGAATGAACAGTCATTCTATCACATGATCTGCTAACACTTCACAAATAACAAATTCAACTTCATTTATTTAAGAGATGAAGTAGAAATTGTTCAAGGCACGAACAAAAGTGAGATTGTACCAAAATAAAGTAAGTATTTATTCTAAGTAAATTTTCAACTTTAGGGAAATGATCTTGAAAACCAAAAATGTTTTCCTAGTGATCTTATACCTGATGAATCAGATGGTACCTTATATCATCACAAATCTATGGATTTGTGATTACTGGCTTTTCCATAGCCATGTTCTCTACCACTCTCCATCAGAACATGATGGTTAGATTTCTCTTCCATATCCATATTTTCACCTATGTGGAAACCCAGTGATTAGTTTATTTGGGTAATCGTTACATTTCATACTTTAGTTTTTAAAGCCAAGTTTTGGTATTCCCTTTTACGATGTGGGTTTCTATTAAAGAAACTTTCAAATAGTAAACCATTTATAACCCCGACGAATTTCGAGGGCGAAATTCATTTTAAGGGGGGTAGAATGTAACAGCCCGAGATTTTATGAAAAAATATTCTTTTTACTAATGTCTTGTGTTATACGCTACACCAAAAGGAGCTTGCACAACATGCATCCTTGACTTGCCTTGCATTACACGCAATCGCAACCTTCCTCGATAGCGTGTGTGGTACGTAATCCTGAGTTTCACGAAACAATGATATGCTATTAAAATATTATTAAAACTAGCCGTTATGAATAGTAATAACCACTTTTTAAATTTTAGAAATTTTAACTCTCAAAATGGACTTCATTTTTGGATTCGGAGTATCGAATTTAGCCTAAGGTGAAATTTTGGTACTTTTCGGATAACTTTCATATTCTGATGAATAGTGAAAATTACTAAATTATAATTAAAAACAACTTTTTTAATCGAAATAATTAATAGTGATAAATCATTAATTTGAGTGGTTTTAAAGTATATTTAGAATATATTTTTACAATTTAATACAATGTTGGTCATTGGATGTAATTTCACATTTAAACTAGACATAAACAAGTGTCAATCTTTTAATAGATACTGTTTCTTAAAAACACGCTATTTGTTTTAACAGCGGGATTTAATTATAAAATTAATTAATGCAACTTTTATGTTATGAATTTGGTAAAATAGACTTCATTTTTGAATTCGGAATATGAAATATAGCTTGGGATGAAATTTTGGCATTGTTCTGAAAAACATCAATTTTTGATAAATAGTGAAACTACTAAGTGGTAGGTTAAAAACTAAATTTTGCATAAAACTTAATTTTACCGCTTCTGTGAATGGAATTTCGAAAATCCGAGAGACACGGTTAATATCAAGGACTAAAATTTGGTTCAATGAGATGAAAATAATTTTTTGGTGAATAGTAACTTTTTACTTTTTTTACCACGGTTAATAGTAAATAGGGTAACTAAGGGTAAATATGATATTAATATTACCCTAACACATGTCCTAATTTTATTGGACAAATGTAATTCGACCAAAAACAAACTTAGGAATAAAATATGACCATTTAGGCCCACTTGGATTAGATTTGGACATTTATTATTAATTTATTTAAAGAAGGGTTAAAATAGTTAAAATCAACGTTTAATAAGTAAATCATTTTTAATATGGGGTTATATATAAGATAAATTCGATTGTAAATATTCATTAGAAAGCTAAAAAGATTTCCTACATAATGGTATTTTATTTGTAATTTTTAAAAATCAAATAATTTAATTTATTTATGACACAAAGATGATGCAGTAATTATCTTATTAATGAAATATTGACATAATTGATAATATAAATACCAAAATAAATGTAATTCAAGACTTTTTATGAATTCCACTAATTTTCTAGGTTACTATGATATATTAATGTTGATTTAATCAACTTGGTTCGAACATTTAATTCTGTTATGACTTTCACAAAAATCATATATCAAATAGTTTCAAAATTGACACAAAATAGTTTTTAAATCAAATATTATATTATTAATTGTTATTTTATTCCTAAAAATCTAAGGTTCGGCCAAATGACTTAGATAAGGATATATTTATTAATAATATACAATTTTGGGTTCTTTTGGCATGTTATAGTAAGTGTATTAACCATATAGTGAAAGAAAACAAAAAGACACGGTAAAAGTTAAATTATTTATCTTAGAGTTAAATCTAATTGATAAGGTTAAAATAATATCCTAAACTTGTCTAAATTCTATTGGTTGATAGGATTTCGACCCATCCCCACTTTAGCTTCGAAATAAGACCCTTTGGAACCATTATAAACCGATTTTGACTTTAATATAAAATAATATTTTGAGATATTCCTAAGGTGCCCCTCTCCTCCCCTATAAAAGGACACCTCCTCCCCCTCCTCCTCACACCAATTTGAGCATTCAAGCTCGGCCAACCCCTGCCAAAATCTCTTCTCCACTTCCCTAGAAACATCCTAGAGGTTCTGGTCTTCCTCAAAGACAAATTCTAGTGCCCTAAGAGGAGGTATCAAAGAGGCACTTCAAAGAAGAGGTAATTACCGTTACCAATTCTTTCATCTTTATTTCTTCTTCCACTTCTTCTTCTTAGGTTGTTTCATTATGAAGTAAAAACATCAGTATCACTCATATACGGATATGTTATTATAAGTATGAAACAACCCTATTTCACCATCTATCCATCCTACGGAAAAATAAATCACCGCGCGTGCGTACGTACGGAATACCGTCTCCACGACGCGATGAGATTCATTCTCCATATTAACCAATTAAGAATGATTATAAAGTATATATAAGAAATAATAATGAAATATATGACATTATAAAGCTACTGGATTTATGTATATATATACATATGTATGTCATCTACTTACTTCCATTTCAAGACAATAAGGAAAGGAAAACAACGTTCATGCGTACGTACGGACTACCGTCTCCATGAACGGTGTTTTTCATTTTATTTATCTACCTATTATATATATATATATACTGAATATATATGATATATAAATCATATTTTATATTCTGGAAGTAAGTAAATCATGATATAAGTAATAATGATGTCAAGAACAACAAGTCAAAACACCTACGATAAATGAAACGATTTTACCCAAAACGCTTCTTTAACATGGAATTTACAAAAGAACGGGTAATATAATGTCATAAGTAAACCATATATGATATCATAACAATGAATATGATTCTGTAATAAGTCAATAACATGATTTAAATCATTATACAGGAGGTTCGGACACTTACAAAGCAAGTCGGACCCAAGGTAAGGGAAATATCACAATCTCATTTTTATCCGAGATTGTTTATTCGTAAGTATTTACTGGGGTGTATTTTATCATCCACATCCATGTTCCTTCAATATGTAATATTGTTTCCATCCACTTACAATAGTTTAAATCCAATTTTACTCTTCGGTGAGTTTTTAGTAAAGAATATGAAAGGAATCTTTTGTCGTTTTTTCATACGAGGTACTTTTTGACTTTTCCGACAAAAGTACGAAGAATGTTTTTTTAACTTAAACGGCATGAACGGATTTTTACGGTTTTATAAAGCCTTATTTTCATGAAGCTTCCTCCAAAATATTTCATGACTATTTTTAATAAAATCTCTTTCTTTTAAAATTGCATGATGTTTTGTGAAAAGAAATTGATTTTGAAGAAGAAAGGATATTTTCCTCAAGAATTCATTTCAAGTGTTTTATCAAAATTATTTTCCATCTAAGATAATAAAGGGTTCTGTTTCTATCCATATTTTTACATTGATTTGACTATGTTGTGATGGAATTATGTTTATGAATTCCTTTATCTTATATGAATGGTTTTATGATGTCATGTTGTTTTAAGAATCCCATTTTTATTACATGGGTTATGAAATGATGTATGATTTATGATTTTGTGGCACACATAAGAATGGTATCATTATGAGATGGGTGGGACCTATATCTCCCTCCAATGCATTGGGTAATGATTTTATATCTCATGAGATAGACATGGCTGGAATGGTAGGTTATACCGGTTCAGTGAAACAGGACTGAAACGAGGATTACTCGATTCAGAAAGGAACTTTGTCCACTAAGATAGTCTTGGCAATGAGTCTTGACTAACAAGAAATGATTCTCTATGATTATGTGTGTATGCCACAATGAGTAATGTTTTAAGTTATGATCTCATTTTCACTTCTATGATTTATCCCATGATAAGATATTATGATCTCTTTTACAGGTTAAGATTTCCAAAAGCTATGTTCTTATGTATATGATGTGATTGATATTTCTTTTGTTTACCCTTACTGAGCATTTGAGCTCACCCTTTTATGTTTTCTTTTCCCCAGGATATAAAGAAAGGTTTTAGGTATAAAAAAAAGGGAAGATCTTTATGGGAGATATTGAAGATCTTTCACCACGATTAGAAGATTACGTTCCGAGTTTCCAAAGACACTAAACTATTACGATCCTTGTGTGTGTGTTTTTGTTATGTACTAAGTATTCCGCAAATGTAATGTAATGTCCATGTACGTCAGGCTTCGGGTCTCTACAGATATAGTATTTTATAGTTCCATAATAGAAATTGGATAATATATTCCCGTATTTAAATGTGATATTTCCAATTAAATATCGATGTAATAATTGAATTTGTGTAATTTTTTAATAACTAAATAAATCTTCTCACATTCTTCTCCTTAGAGATAACATATCTTTTTGTTAACTATATTTAATTAATGTTAAAGATATAATTAGATTAAGTAGATTCCCTAATTTCATTTTATCTGATCATGATACAAAAATCGCTTTATATTTATGAAAATTATTTAGAAATAATTAGGTTTGGAATTAATGTTTAGTACATACCTTATCCTAGATTATAAAGAGAGTCAAAGTGAGTTGCTTGGACTTTAAGGATTTTTCATGAATATTGTTTAATATATTATTAGTGAAATGTCATAAACATCTATATTTTGTTGATTATTCTTATAATAATAGTTTAATTTCTAAGATAAATATTTCACCTTTTGAGTTATTATAAGAAAATTAGTTTAATAATCAATCATGTTATGATAAATATTGATAAATAAATTTGTTGCGTAACGTACTATCATGGGTTCCACTTGTCGGTGCCTAAAGTTGGTTAGTTATGGAACAATAGACATGCCTCCAAATATGCCATAGGATGTCATCTAGTAGTGAGGGTCCAATTTGTAATGTGGAGATACCACAACCACTTTAACAAAACATCACAAAAATAAAATTAAATAAATAGTTTCCAAATGATGATAAGAAAATAGATAATACCATAATCAATAATCAACCAATACTAAATTATGAATCTAAAACAAGTAAAAATGACCATTAACCAAAATAGTAGTTATGTCATTACATATTTGTGTCATGTTTCAAATGAAAACCCAAAATATGTACACAATGACTTATCCCATGAGGGTCCCAAAATCTTGTCTACTTCACTCATCCATGCTTCATCTAGAATTTCAACTCATCCATCTAACATAGAGACCTTTCCCATATCCTATCCTTCCAAGATGAAGACTATCTGTGTACCGATTAGGCATCACATGTAATGTGTAAGAAAAACTAAATAGGTTATCTTAAATGGCATCTAAAACAATATGTTGTTTATAAAAAAGTATGCAGTTGACTAGTGAATAAGAAATAAATGAAAAATTAAATATTTTTTACATTAAATTATTCTTTAATTAACCATATAGGTTATCAGGTACATGATGGCACCCAAACTAATAATACATTCTTTCGATTGTGCCATAGTTTGGTCCCTCAAACAAAGGGACGTCACATATCATTCTTTAATGGAAAAAGCGTTATTCAATTAGTATTCAATTTTATATTCCAAATTGATTCTTATAATAATTCTTGGTTCCATTATCCATGCTTCATCCTGAATCCCAAGTCAACCATCAAACATAGGGATCCAACCCTTATACAATCATGCCAATATTAATTACATTTGTGTACTTATTTGGAATACTGAGTAGGGTGTGACTAGAACTTAGTTGCCCACTACAAATGTTATCTAAAAAATATAATTTTTATACTAGTGTTTTTAGTATTATAGTGAATAAATTAAAAATTATAAAGTATACATTTTTAACATCAAATTATTCTTTAATTAACCAAAAGGGTCCCCAAGTTCATAGTGACACCCAAACCAATAAAACCTTATTTGTCTTGTGCTGGATAATAAACCATCCCTCAAAGGGATATCACATTTCATTCTTTCATGGGAATTAATTATTCATTAAATATTAAATTTTGTACCAATGTATTAGGGGCCTGGAGAATTAGTCTGACACCCCATGGGTATTTCGAGCAGCAGCCTCTACCCCACAACTCAGTGGTCGTCGGAAATAAATATGTATATATTCAGGCCTAGATAGATAGTCTAGAATCATGTGGGTATTTGCAGTATCAATCCCAGTCCAACAACTCTATGGTCACAACATTAAAAAATTTCTCATTCCACGATTCCAATTTCATAATCCCAATTATCGATAAATTAAATAATTCCATTTATCAACCAATTTAATAATCTTGTTATTAAACCAATTTCATAATCCCATTATTCCACTAAATTCATAATCCAATTAATCAACTTATTTCATCATCCCATTATTCAAAAAAAATCACAATCCCATTAACCAAAAAATTAATAAATTAAAATTAAAATTGATTCAATTTACAATCATGTAAATTTTAATTTCATAATTAAATACACCAAAATATAATCAATAAATTGGGAATTGACAATTAGACCGCCTACCTTAAGATCACTGAAGAACTCTATCCAACCCAAACCACCCATTTGATGTTGAATGATAAATTTCATAATAAAAGAAGTGATCTATAATAAACACCAACAAAAATAACCAATTAGGCATGTTCCGTCAAAACCAAGATCTAAAAACTTTTTAAACAGAGTAAATAATTCCTTGAAAATAATATAGAAAGATAGTAGAGACAAATGAAACCAAATAAGAAGAGATCACATACCATATAAGGGGTAGAATCCTTCCACTGAATCCTCGATTTTTATCATAATGGGTTTTAGGATCCTTAGAATCCTTTTGGGAGATTGAAAAATCAATTTAAATAATTTAGGGATTATCTGGTGAAATTGGGGGTAAAAACATGGGGTTTGTGATTTTTAATAATCATTTTAGCATGTTTAAAACCCCATGAAATATTTCATGGTTGTAAGGGTATGATTTTACAAACCATGAACCATAAATTATGGATTTATTTTTTTAACTAAGTGGGTAATGGTTCAAAAACCGATGTTCCCACCATGAAAATACCTTCTGTTTGAAGGTGCATGTTTTTGGGAGGTATGTCGCATGGTTTTTCTGAACTAAGTGCCAACTGTACATATCCTTTTATGGATCTAGAACAGAGAACACTATTTTTTACTAAAAACCACACTATTTTACCTTAAATTACACTAACCATGAATATCCCCACGGGCTTCCAAATATCTAAAATTTCATAAGAAAGAGCACCCAATAAATACCTTATATGGGTACAAAAAACAAGGGTAAAAGAGTACCCTCAAATGATCATGTTTCATATCCAGATATGTTAAGATATTAATATTGGGATAATATTTAGTATATTAAACGGTTGATAAGGTTAAGATAATTTTTAATCATGTAAGGATGGGTCAAGGAATGAAGAAAAGGTATGTAGAAAGTTGGAGGAAATGTCTTTTTTTAGGTTGGTGATCATGTTTTTCTTAATATTTATCCATGATAGAAGTTTATGTGTTCTGGTAAAAAGGTAAAGTTATTTCTATCATAATTAAAAGATATGAAATTATAGATAATATTAGACTAGTTTCTTTCCATTTGTACTTTCCATTGATTTTGTCTCACGTACATGACATATTTCATGTTTTATTGATAAAAAAATTTTTGTTGGATGAATTTTATGTTTTTGTCCCTAAAGTATGTCATTTGGATGTAAAACTCTATTATAGGTTACACAAAGTACATATTATTTACGATAGGGATAAATTGTTTCAGAATAAATTGATTTACCAGTTTGTGGTTTTTTGTAAAAATAATATGATTGAGAAAATATCTTGGGAATTAGAAAATTTTATGAAGCAAAGATATCCCCACTTGTTTAAGTAACAAATAAAATTGGGATGACATAATTTAAAAATCCAGGATGAATGTGACAACCTAGATAATATTAATTTTAAATCAATTCCATACCTTATTAATATTTTTCGATTATATTTAAAATGGTTATCTTAATTATAATAATATTATATAATTTTTTAGTTAAAAGGAAAAACATTATTTCTATGAATATTGGGTACTCATGAAATATATAGTTTTATATTAAAATTTTATTTCTTGATTATATAATTTTAATTTCAAAAAATATATATTTATTTTTTTATTCATTTGTAAATATTATCTTAGGATGATTTTTTTAATCTTTGTTAAAGTTTTATCCTTCAAATGATAATGAAAAATTCATACTTTTATTATAAACCGTCTTTTCATTTCATGTATTTTAAAACTCATATTCTATTTTGGTTATTTTTACAATTTTATAATTCATTTTTTATTAATTTTAGTACATTATATGTTATTATAATCCATATTATACTTGAATATGGGATAAAAACATTTTTTTACATAAAAATACATCTTTTTGAAAAACTGTTTTTCATCATTTTGTACGGGTTTAATTTTAAATTAAATTTATAAAATTATATGAATTAAAATTGATAAAATTCATTCCATATTATTAATTATAAAAATTTAAATAATTTTAATATGCGAAAGAGAATTTTTGGATATGGTTAATATAAAAAAACATTAGAAATTTATTAAGATAGTTAAGGTTAAAACCAGTTTACCATGGGCTACAAAAATATTATCAGGGTTAGAAGGAAATAAAAAATGATCTAAATCATATTTTGTGTCTTTATATTGACCCTATCACCTATTATATTTATAAATGGTCCATTTTTTAGATATTTTTATTTATTATGTAGTTAATCTGTTTTAATATTTTGAAAAATTCAAAGTTTGTCTTTCACTCCCATTATAAAAGTACACTCCATCTCCTATCCTCTCCGCAAATAAAAAGAATTTTGGTTCAATAAATAAATAATAAAACAACATACCAATATCTATCTTCATGAATTAGATTCCTTTTTTGATCATATAACCAACCTAGTAATGATTTATGAATAAACAAAAAAAAGGTTTTCTGAAGAAGAGGTATAGTTATTAATTGAGTGTTTTCATTTTATTTAATCTTCTATCTCCTTAAAATATTATTAAAAAAATCATAAAATCAGTATCTTCCATATAAAAAGATATTAATATTTTAATTTCATAACCTATGTCCACATTCCATTCTATCAAATGGGAAACAGAACAATCGTTCATGTGTACAGATGACTACCACATAACAAATCGATGTAGTCTGTTTTTCACCACCACATCTAAAAACTAGTTATAATGATGAATTTAATTCATATATATTATATTAATGAAACTATTATCATTATAGAAAGATAATATATCAACTATTTCCATACCCTTCCATCAATTGAAAAATGATAACTTCGTTCTAGTATACATGTGGTTTACCACCTCCATTAAGTGATGTGACTTGTTTTTGGTTACCTCATCACATGGATGTTATATATATATTTATTTAAATATGTATTATTACATTTATGATATAATAATAATTATATAAATATAAAATAATATTTATCTAATTTCTCTTACATTTGTTGAAAAATGGAAACATTACTCATGCATGTGTATGGACTACCGTCCCCTTGATTATACCGTAATTTAATTTCCAAAACCATATTTTATGGTTAGTCCTTAAATTATAATTTATTTTTTAAAATGATATTTATTTATGTATTATTATTCAATATAATATTAAATTATGACCTATTTGACCATATTCATCTTACCAAAGTCATTTTGGACTTATGATATGAATATCATCAAAAAATCCTAAGTGAAAATAATTGATTAGGAAATTGATTATAATATTGTAATAAATATAATAAAGGGAATAATATGAATGGATAAGGTTATTAATTATGCAAAAAATTAATATATTTTTATTATTCATGATGATAAATAATATTTATAATGATTCAAATTCTAGGAAAGAGACACTTTACCTTAAAACCCTCATTCTAAATGTTTTGAACAATTATTTTATAAATATATTTCATCAATTTATATATTGTAAAAAATAGGGATTTATTTATATAGAAATAAATTAATTATAAATAACATTTAATGTCACTCTTTTACTTTAGTTCAATGGTTTTCAATATAAGTTTTTTTAGGTCATTTATAAGAAATGTTTTTTAAGAAAAAATATGGAATATTATTCTTTATCATATAAAAAATAATCATATCTTTTTTTGACCATAACCATTCTTTTAGGTGTGAATTAAATTAAAATATTTCATATTTTCCTTTAAAAACAGTATTTCATTTTTTCCTTGTTAATTTAAAATAGTTTTTTTAAAGTAATGGAATTTTGATATCCAGAAATGTTTTTCTTACGGTAGAAATGAATATTTTTATGATTTTAATGATGAAAATGAAGGCTTTCATGTGTTATGATTATATTATAGTTCCGGTAAATTTCATAGAATCATCAGTGAACATGATATATAATATTATTATGGATGGTCCTTATACATTTTATTATTATTGGAGAGCTTTATATATCACTCTGATGCATTCGGTAAATTGAGGGAGTTAACCAGTCAGGTTTGTTATAAGATATTATTGGAATTTATCAGTTGGGTTAGTCCATATATTAGAGTGAATTATATAGTAATAGTAAAATGATGTCCTAAATTACCTACATTATTTAACTATTATTTTAATTTTTTCTAGGGAAGAAAATTTATTTCATAAGTTATGTTATTGAGTTTAAGTTTAAAGGGAATGTTATATTATTTCACTAAGCGTAAATATATACTTTTTTTAAAACATGAGTTTTGATGATTTCAAAGAAAAATTTATATGTTTTAATTTTTCCTTTAAAAATATTTTTAAATGAATTATAAAAATATTTGGGTAGGGAATTTTTTTTTGGGAATCAAAATGCTTATTTAGATCTCAAAGTTTATATTTAATGTGGAAATTTTTTTGTGTATTCATGGACTAAATTGTTTAATTTTTTATGCCCCTTACTATAATTTTTTTCTTGTACCATGTTTTCAAATGTTTTTCATAAGGTTTTAAGGATTATTAGGAACATAGATAAGTTAAAGATTAAAACTCTGATAAATTTTAATTAAAAAATGATTCTTATATATTAAAAGTTTTGTTCTATGGAAGTAACATATACGTATTAAAATTTTATACTTTGTGACTTAATATTTATTTATGTAGGTTTGAAAAAATTATTCTTAAATACTCTAAAACTAATATATATTCTGTGATGTAATAAAAATAATTATTTTCTACAGAAATAATTATACGAATTGTTCAAGGTTGATCCCTTATAGTTAGTGTCATATGAAAGGATTCAAAAATTTATAAGGATAAGAAAATGGATGTAAATACCCTTAAGTGATTCTAATTTATTATTTTCATGACATATAATTTA
Organism: Viscum album; assembly: GCA_963277665.1. NCBI lineage: Eukaryota > Viridiplantae > Streptophyta > Magnoliopsida > Santalales > Viscaceae > Viscum > Viscum album. The sequence continues at coordinate 999,556,686 of OY728133.1, forward strand.
AATATTACAATGTTTATTTATCTAAACTATGCCTATGGAAAATGGTTTTCTTTATAAAAATATGGAATATTATGTAAGAAGGACCAAGAGGAAAATATCCTAACAAATATGAAACCATGATTGCTAGGAATTTGAACTGGAAAGTGTTTTAATATGATGGATATATTGAATTTTCCTTTAATTAGTAGTGGAATCCTTCCTTGAGAGAAAACATGTCTACCATGATGTAACTTTTCAATATTAGATAATTCTATGAGAAAATACCCTATATCATTTAGTACATCTTCTGAATCAGTGGTAGCTAATGTAGGGTGTAAGTATCTATAATATATTTTGAAATTCATGATTTATTTGGATCATAAAAAGGATACAATTTCTATTTACCATTTTAAACAGAATTTAATGAGTGGTCTCCAATCATTAAGATTACTAAATAATGAGAAGAGATTGGTTCAATGGAGTATGATTCATTTAAGAATATTTTCCTTGAGATGTATTTTCCTATGGTGGTTAGACTTTGTATAGAAAATTAATTCATTGAATTATGGAAAAAAGAGATATATTTAATGGCCATGTATGAAGTAAAAGTCAACTGATTAGAATGATATTCACCAAATTTTATCATAGATATTGATATTAAAATTAAACTTCTTTATTCACTACTAAAGCCTCGTTTTCAAAGATATTTTTCTTCATAAAAATTTAATGATTATGATAACTAAGAAAGTGTAAATTTAATTTATCCATGATCAAGTTTTTCTTGAAAACAATCAAAAAATAGTTCCTAGTGGTATACAAATGGTGAAAATATTTCAAATAAATATTACTGTATGAAAGTAAGGTATTTAGTTTTTGATTATTATGGTAAAAAAACACCCTAGGAAATATCTTATGGAATCAATGAAATTATACTAATGTGGTAATATGTTACATATGGATCCTTATTGAAAATAAAAATATCATGGTAGTTGTAAGATAAAATTAAATACGTAGGTGGTATTGTGTTTTAAATGTAATGATAGAGGTCATTATGTGGATGCATGTCCATATAATAACATGAATGATGGGAAGAATAAAGACTATAAGAAGAAGGGTGTGGTGAAATCCTTTGAATCTAATTCAGTATATTTTTGCCCATCGTATGAAGTGGAAATATGTACATTATATATTTATTAATATTATGATAATGTGTTATTTGATTCATTTTTGATAAATTTGATGAAAAAATGAAAACCTCGCCTCAATAAATGAAGTTAGGAATTTCAATAAAAATACATGGGGTAGTTTTAAGATAATAATAATTTATATATATATTTATATTCGTATTTTCATCTATATAATGGTTTTCATAAAAAAATATTTTTTTTATTTCCCATTATTGAATTTGATGTTATTATAGGTATTGATTGGATTTTTGTTAATCATTCTAGTATACATTACAAAATAAAGAATTTTATTCTATAATGGGTTTAGTTATTTATGTAATAATGAATTTATTAAATTAATAACATATAAAGAATATTGTAAACTATTATGGTATGAAAATTATTTTTACCTTGATCATGTTATTGAAAATATAAAAATATTTAGATTAATGATGTGTGAAAAGTAAAATATTATCTCGATGTCTTTTCATATAATTTTCCTTGTATTATGCGAGATCGAAATGTTTAGCTTAATGTGACATAATAACTAATTCTAAGACACTTTCAAAACTATATTATCGAATAGATCATGTTGACCTTATAGAATTGAAGAATTAGTTATAGATGTTTCTTTATAACGTTTTCATTTATACTAACACATCAACATGAGGTTCTCCTTTATTTTTTGGTTAAAAGGAAATATGTCTCTATAAATATTTTTATTGATTATATAGAATTTAATAAAATTTATATTACGAGTATATATTTGATTTTCCATATAAATTACATGTTTGATCATATCTAGGGAGATTAGAATTTTTTTAAGGTCTATCTTTGGATTGGGTACCATTAGTTGAAGGTGAAGGATGTTGACATCCCAATGAAAATGTTTCATACTAGATATGGTAATTCATATTTTTTGGTTATTTTCTTTAGTTTGAAAAAATCTTCTGTTGTATTCATGGATCTTATGAATATATTTTTTCCTAAATATTTGGAAAATTTTGTGCTCATGTTGACTAATGATAATTTTCTTTATTCAAAAAGTTTTGGGGGTTATGAGATGCATCTAAGGATTATTCTAAAAACACTAAAACAAAATTAATTTCTTATAAAATTATGTACATGTGATTTTTAGGTATATAAAATTTCATCTCTTATATATATCATAAATAAAGATGACATAATTATCAATGATACTAAAACTATAGTGGTTGATGATTGTCCAAGAACTATAAATTTTACTGAGATTCATAGTTTCATGGTATTAGAATGATATCATCAATAGTTTGTGACATATTTTAATGGTTTGGTAGCCAAAAATATATGTTAACACCAAAAGGTTTTAGGATCTTATTGACAATGTATTGTGATTATTGTTTCCATGAATTAAAAATAATGATTAATGAACACTCTACTTTTTCCCTTCCATATAATAATGGTGACTTTTATTTTTATTGATGACTTATTGAATGGACTTAGTTTTGTTTTAATATAGGTTTGTTGTGAAATTGGTTATGATTCACATTAATTAAAACCCCATGAGAAACATTATCCTACAAATGACCGTGAATTGGCAGCTTTAATGGTTCCATTATAAATTTAGAGATGAAAATTATATAGAGTAAAGTATGAAATATATATTCATTATAAATGTTTAAAGTACATATTCACCTACAAAATTAACATGAGATTATGTAGATGGATGTAATAGATTAAATATTATTACTCTGCAATTCATTACAGATAAGGAAGGAAAAATATTGTAGTAGATTCATTAAGTGAGAAATATAATGGACCATTAACTATATTATAGTTATAACATGAACCTTGGGTTAATGATTTGATGAATATTATTATTTAATTGATCGATGAAATATTTTCCTCTATTTTTTTTTGGTGTCAGTACAATCATCTTTTTCCAACAGAATTATGAAATCTCAGAATGTGGATTATTTATTATATGAAAAGGTATGATCTATATAGAGGGGTAATTTTAATAAATTTAATATTTAAAAATAATTTATTTTCACATTTAGAAAATTCTTATGTCTTATGTGTGTCCCTGAGATGAAAAAAGAACAATATAGTGTATCTCATAGTTCTTCATTTTCTATCCATCCTAAAATCACAAAAATGTATAGATATTTGTGGGATCATTTATGGTGATAAAGACTGAATAAATATATTGATGATTTTACTATGAGATATTTTAATAGTAAATAGGTACAATGAAAAATAAAATTAAATAAGAGGATGCTTCAACCTTTTCCAGTTCACGAATGGAAATGAGGAATATATTAATGGATTTTGTGGTAGGATTACCAAATAAATCTCAAGTTAATAATATGATTTGTATAATAGTTGATTTATTATAAAAATATACTCATTTTATTCCCATTTGAGATAATAAATATTTGGATCAAATTTATCAACCTTATGTGGATGTGGTAATTAGGTTACATTGAGTCCTTATTTCCATTAAATCTTATCAATCCATGATTCACTTATAATTTCAAGAAAATATTTTATAATTCATTGGGTACTAAATTAAATATTAATACATCCTTTTATCCTTAATAAGATGGATAGATAGATTAAATGACTCCGAATTTGTAGTGTATGATTTGATCTTGTTTATTTAATTTTTAGGGAAGTTGGGATCAACATATGAATTTGTTTGAATTTTATTATAATAATATTTTTCATTCATGTATTCATAATTAGCCTTTTGAGGCATTATATGGAAATAATTTTTGGACTCTAGTTTATTGTAATTAATTTGGTGAAAGAATGTTTTTAGACTATAATTGGTAGAATAAATAGTTGATATGGTGATGATAATTCAACATCACATGGGGAAAACTAAAATTACGTAGAAATATTTTATAGATAACTTGAGGGAAAATATTTCTTTCAAGGTAGGTGGTCATGTTTTTTTAATGTTTCTCCATAGAAAATTGTTATAAATTTTGGTAAAAAGGGAATGTTACATATGCTTTTAATAATACCATACAAAATTACAGAAAATATTTGATCAATTTCTTATAGAATATCACTCTCTCAATATTTATATTAGGTATATATCAAATTTCAAGTTCAATTCTTAATAAAATATGTGTCATATACATCTCGTGTTTTGATCCCTAAAGTAGTTTTGTTTGAAGAAATAATTTCTTATGTGGAATAGTGAGTAATTATTGATGTCTTAATATAGAATGTGTTTTGAAATAAATTGGTTTAACGGTAAATGGTTTTTTGAAAAAACTATATGATTGAAGAAAAAAAATGGGAATTATAAATTGTTATGAATGAAAAAAAACCTTCATTTTTTAAGTAATGAATTAAATTCTGAGGATGAAATTCACAAAATGGGGAAGAATATAACAACATGCATAATGTTAATAGCAAATAAATTTCACTCCTTTTTGATATTTTTTAATTATATTTTATTGATTTATATTCATCTTATGAATATCAAGTAATTTTCAATCAAAATAAAAAGAGATTTATTTTTAAACAAATTGGGTTTTCATGCATAATATGGTTTTATTTAAAATAATTTTTTTCAAAATTATAAAATATAGATTCTAATAATTAAACATCAATTAGAAATTTATCATGAAAAACTTATATTCATATGTAGTTTTATAGTTTTTCAAAAAAGTTTTTTTAATTATTGAGTATTGAATAAAACATAATTTTATTGAAAAGTGTCTTTTATTTTGAAGTATTTAAAAAATCATATTCTTATGGTATTTTTTTTAAAAAAATTAGTTTATTTTGATTAAAAATAAATTAGTTAATTTTATTGTGAGCCAAATTATACAATAATTTTTTATAAAAATAGGTTTATACATAAAAATGAAATATTTAGAGAAAAGGGTTTTCATTGGACTTTTTGGGATTATTTTTATTATAAATTAAACCACTTATGTGAATTGAATTTTATAAAATAAATTTAATATCTTTTATAATATAAAATAATATTTTTAACTTAATTTTGTGTCATAATTAAGTAAAAATTGGAAAAATTAGGTACCCATGTTAAGGGTAATAATGGTTTATCATGGGGTTAAACTAAATATATAATGTTTAAAATGACCTAAAATAATTTCAAAATCCTATTATATGGAATTATTTACACTAAATTTCATATTATATATTTAAATGTTCACTTTTTTGGAAAATTTCTTGAGTAATATATTTATACAACTTAATTTGTTTTATAGTTCCAAGTGTGTCGTCTCCACCACTTATAAAGGGAAACCCCCTCTTCTTACCCCAACACACATCAAGATAATTTTTATTTATAAAAAACCTACCCAAATAAAATCCTAATAATATACAAATATTTTATAGTCTCATGTTTAATCATAATACCATCTTAATGAGTCTTTATTTATAAACCTAAATATGTTTTCTTAAAATGTGTTATACGTCTTAATTGATTTTTTCTTTTTATTTCTTATTATACCTACTTAAGATATTTTTAAACCAATATTTAATAACAAAATATTTAAAATAAATAAATTAATATGTTTTTATGATAATTTAATAAGCTATATCTATCTTATCGTCCATCAAATTTGAAATATAACAATCATTCATGTTTACAAAAAACTACCTCCTCATGAACTGGAATAATTCAATTTCCATCACCTTCACTAATCAGAGGATATAATGATAGATTTAGTGGATATATATGATATTAATGAAATATTTATCATTCTTAAAAGATAATATATCTTCTATTTTCTTCCTTATCTATCCATTGAAAAATGATAATGATGTTCATGCGTTGGTGAGGATTACCTCCTCCATAAAGGGATGTGATCCTTTTCTCATCACTATATCACATGTATGGTATATATATGTTTATTTACATAGTGAAAATAATATTTTATGATATAATAATAAAACATAAATATAAAATCATACAAACCTTATTTCCCTAATGTTCATTGAAAAATGGAATTGTATCTTTTGTGTGTGTACAACCCATCGTCTCCAAGATTGTAACATATTTCATTTTTCATAACTATATTTTGTGGATGGTTTTAATAATATAATATATGAATAAAAATTCATAATTATTTCCAGATTATTATTCTTTGTATTATGTAATAATTACCACATTGACCATAATCAACCTCCCAATGCCATTTTGGATATATGATCTTAATATCGTTAAGACATATCATGTGAACTTAATTGATTATGTAATTGAATATAACATGGTAGTGAATAAAATAAAAGTCATAAAAATAAGTAAAATTTTCTTAAGAAAGTAAATACTTAACAGAATATTATTATTATATAATAACAAGAATGTATATGAAATTTCAAACTTGAGGTAAGGGACACATTACCTTTAAAACCTCTTTTTAAATGTTTTAAATATTTATTTTATAAATATTTTTCATCCATATACGTGTTATTAAAAAAATATGGATGTATTAATATGCACATAAATTAATTATAAATCACATTTTTTCTCTTTTTTAATTTCATTTTAAAAAAATATTATGGAATTATTTATCATATTTTATATGGAATGTTTTCATTAAAAAGGTAAAATGAATGTTATGTTTTAATGTAAATGATGTCAAATATTTTCTCCTATGCCATAACTATTATTTCATGTTTAGATGCCTTTATAATTTTACAAATTTTATTTAATGAAGACTCCTAATTATATATTTTCATGTTAATTTAAAAATGTATTATAAATAGAATGGATATTTTTAAGTCTAGAATTTTTTTTCTCATGGGTAAAGATAATATTTTGAAGAGTGTAATAAAGAAAAAAAATATTTAATGTTTTATAATTATGTTATGGTTCTCATTATTTTCTATAATGATGATGAGATTATTATATATCATGATAAAAAGTTACCCTAATACAACTCATGATTATTAGTACGCCTAATAATTCTCTTCAATTCATTAGGAAAAGGGACGGAGTTACCCATATAGGTTTATCCTAAGGGATTATTGTAAATTACTATGTAGGTTATTCCATCTGTAAGAGTGATTAAAAGTGTGTTTTGAAAAATAATTCATAAGTTACCTATAGTATTTAACTATGTTTTATTTGTTATTTATTTAAATATTATGATTTCACAAGTTATATTAATGAGATTATGTTTAAAATTGAATTTTATACTACACATTAAGGGGGAAATTTAAATTTTCTTAAAAATGTAACCTTGAATTTTTCATGATTTCAAAGAAACCTTCATGAGTTCAATTTTTTCAAATAATATTATTTAATAATTTTTTATGCCAATATTTGGGAAGGGAAGTTGATTTTTTTGTAATAAAGAATCTACTATGATCTCAAAGTTAATTTTTGAAACGGTAGTTTTTATGAGTATTTAAGAAATAACATGATTTGTTATTTATTTTTATATGTCCTGCACTGATCTTTTTTTGCATTACCCACATTTTTTAAAAAAATAATAGGGTTTTAACGTTGATTAAGGAAATGGATGAGGACAATAGAAAAATTCTAAAAATATTTCCTGAAAAGAAAACATGTGATATCTTTAAATTTTTTGTATTATGGTAAAAATAGATAATAAATGGAAGATTCCTCTTAATGATGTAAATTCATTCTACATGTGGTTGATGAAATAATTATCTAAAACATTAAACATAAAATATATTATGGAATGAAAAAAATAATTCTTGTCAAAGGAATCAATTTTATAGACTACTTATGGTAGGGTCGTAATATTATGCTTATTAGTATTTTCTATAAGCTCAACATTAAGGAACACCACACACCCCCACCCTGATAGTGGTCTTTAATAGGAACATCCTATGAATTAACATTATGGTTGTCATAACCTTTAGATGACGGTATGTCCCACCTAAAAGTTTTGACCAATTTCAATGTGTAAATCAATCCTATATGTAAATAGTCCAAATCATCCTATAATAAATGGATACTCAACACCTATTCATGGCCTACTATCACATCGACTAACATGTTCAATATCTGACTCATACCATCAAATTTTCCATAGTTGGTAGACTATACACATCATCATGCTCCCCTCTAAGGGGTCATAATAAGCCACCTATTCCTAATGACAACTAAATAATGGATCTACATGATATGAAATACAACAAGAAATATGTATCATATTAAGAAACTATAAGGAATATCATGAACAACCCTTAAAGGGGGATACACAAACACACCCTAGTGAAAACATAACTAAGTATGGGTTACATATGCTATACAAAAATCATAAGAACGCGTATTACGTATATGTCGCAATGGACACACACACGGCTACATGTAGTTTATATCTAACCTGAGTTAAAAGCGTCAATGATCATGTCATGAAAAAATCATATACAAATCCATGTATGGTAAGGAATTTCTAACCAAAAGAATGTAGACACCAACAATAAGGTTCTCTAAGGTGGTATCTCCCTGAACCTTGTTCACACTCCATCTAGAATATGTTTCATTCCATGAGTTACCTATATTTAATTCCAATATGAAAAGTGTTATTGAGTGACATTAAGAAAGAATTATAATAAAATGGTCGAATAAATACTAAAGTAATATCAAATACCATCAATTTTGTTTCTAGGTCTGGTTGAAGGAATGATAAATCAATCCCACTTAGATGGTGATAAGGGAACATATGTGAGGCTCCCTCTCAAGTATAATTCAATAAGATCGTCCTTAACTCCAAAGGTTCGATCTTCCATAATGTTTAAGAATCATGATACAGTGATAACAATCATTACATGGTTATACATTTAGTAAGGTAAAATATCTAAATCATGACCAAAAATCACACAGAAAATGACTGGATATTCATGGGAAATGTCAAGAGGAAGGGTGAATTGATTTATTGAGGTATAGAATAAATTAAATGTTTATGAAAATCCCCATATTTAATCCACACATTTTAACTTTGAGTCAGTAAAGATATAAGGAAGATTAAAATTATATCAGGTGTTTTTAAACCAGTTCTAACATCTCTGTGCACTACATCATGGCCAATCAATTGTCATTGTATTGAAACTATACCAACTAAAAACATCCAGAGATATGGCATGTACCCAAAATGTAAGTCATTTTCCCTCACCATGACCTCAAAAATAGGTTTAGTGAGATCATGCTAGTTATGTCCCATTGGTTCCTTACCTAAAAACCATGACATGGACACACTTTTCCCCTTTTCCTATATCATATAGATGCACACCATGACCACCAAGGCCTGCTCCACGACTACGATGTAGCCCTTTTTAGAAAAAAAATGTTCTAAAACCCATATTTAAACTTCCAACAACCACTAACACATTTAAGAAGAAAAAAATAAAACAATAACAATTCTCAAACAATCCTTAAAGACATGTCATTATTTTAATTAACATAACCACTGAAAATATGGGTGTTATAATTCTCATCCCATAAGGACTTATCATCATCGATGAGAATCTATAGTGGTCCTACATGAACATATATGGCCACTATAATCAAATGTTAGAATTCCACACCCATGTATCTACCTGAATTTCCCTACACCTATATAAGATCTGAACAGATGAAACCATTGTCCCTTATAAAACGTTCTTCTCTAACTCAAATATATGAACTGAAAATCCTATAATGATTAATTAAATTCTTACTCAACATCATTATAGTCTACAACATGCATAGGTATAGTCATGTACATATGAATATGATATACATTGACACATCATGCATACCTCAATAATAATGAGGAAGGTCCAAATAGTTGGTTATTGTTCCTATACACATCATTATCAAAAATATTATAATATATCATGATATTTTTTTATCCCTTATTATTTTTTTTGATACCTTAACTAAGGAAACACATATAAGATAACTCTGTCTCCCACAACAAACTATAATCGTATCCCCCAGTGGGAAATATACAAACTTTGTCTACTCTAGGTGGTGACAAAATGCTTTAAAATCAATTTTACTCTATATAAAGACTCTTCCAACTATATAATTCCCACGATAGATGCCTCAACCACCTCAAACCAACATAATGGTGAGTGAAAATATCAACCGTAGAGATCCTCATAGGTTTTCATCTCTATAGAATCCTAGTAACTTATGTTTTAATAAAACTGAAACAATGATTTTTTCTCATAAAATGACCCTCTATTGTTGAGGATTCAAGCTTGATGCATGTTATTTTGATAATCACCATAAACTAAACTTTTTTTGTGGGTGATATGTCATTCTAAGTCTCAGTTGACTCCCCATATCCATTTGTAAGCCCTGACATAAACATTATATAAACCCTTGTCTCTATTTGATAAACTCTTCATTCTAACTCCATGATGATATCAAAACTCATTTATTTATATTTAAAAAATAATCCATATAAATATTCTTGCATATCGGTATGAAATGGGAAACCTTAGCCAGATGATCCACTATCAACCATACAAAATGATGACACCTCAGGGTCCTCAGTAACCCTATCAAAAATTCTATCATGACATCATCCCATTTTGACATGGGAACTATAGGTGGATAGATTAAACCGTCATAATATTGATGTGATACATCTACTCATTGGCATTTAACATGTTATAAAATAGAATTAGTGATATCCCACTTCAAACCAAGTGACCAAAACTGATATCTAATATCATGGTAAATATTCATAAACCTGGGATTCTCTACCCACTGTGAGTCATATAAGTCTCTCATAAATATATTCTAGATATAAATAGGATCTAAAACCCTTCATGGGATATAAATCATATATTCATTATCAATGCATCAACCTGGTACTAGATCAACTCATGTTAACTACTCTCATATCACCGTACACTATGGATTTATTTCATGGATTCCTTTTTATAATCCACTAATGATGAAAAAAAGGACCAATGTTGAATATGATACTACCCCTACCTTTTAATATGAATACATCCTCATGTAAACTAACAAACACATCAAGGATGACTATTCCTCTAATTGTTTCTCTATAAGTTCTTGGGCATCCTTTATCTTCCTACAAAGAAAATTTTCAATAAAATAACACTTATCTTATGAATAATCCATCTAGATATTGATCATTTATAGATACACCACCCATTAACTCTGTCTAAAATCTATGTATCACTTTGAGGATATATAGGGGTGAGTCATGTGATCTATGAGACAAAAACCCTCTCTTCAAATATATAGTGTTTCTAACACTTCATGTCATGGACCACATCTTCCCAATACAAGTAATGGGTAGGATAATTCCTCTCATGGGGTTAAAACTATTGAAAACCATAATATACTACCCAGTATTCTATAAATTTCACTGCTCTATATCCAACTCTTTTGGAACTAAAAAATACCATATATTATATCCTAGGTTCTAGAAAATTCATCACTAGAGTTATTGTCATCGTCCATTTCAACTCAACAAATGCTACCATATATGGATCCTACCACTTGATCATCACCCATTACTTAGTCCAGGATGTCATGGGGGATTCTAAATTTGAGAAATATAACATTAACCACTAGTAGTATACAGAAATATCAAGGAATCATTTGACCACAAAAATATATTCATTGGTAATTCAAAATACATCATTACTTAAACCTTCTTGAGGTCTAAAAATATTTCCACCATAGAGATCACAATCCAAAAGAACTATACAACAAAATCTAAAAGAGACTCCTAGATAGTCTGGAATAAATTTAGTGTGAAAATATTTTACACAATAAAATCTTAAGGTTCCTATAATGTGGTTTAATGACTTCATGTATTTTATGATATCGTTAATAATCACCACAAAAAGGAGTTTCTATACAGATAAAAGATCTTATATATGAGATCCAAGAACCCTTCTAGATCATTTTTCATCCTTAAATACATGAAAAGATACTCATATAGTCTGTATTTACTCATGTACACCATCATGTGAATATCCTACATTTTTAATTAAATATGGTTGTAGACAGACCATAACTCAGTCTTGTTGGTCCACTATGTTCCCTGTAACTGGAAAAAAGTTATTGATTGTTCAGGTATACCTAGATTATCATTATATTTTCTACATATAACTAAATAATATTTCTTTTTTTTCTTGTAAAAAGACACCAAAGAACCCCAAGGTGATGTGATTTTTCAAATAAAACGTTTTCCTCTAAATCCTAATGTTTTTATTCAAGTTCCTTTAAATTAGTTAGATCTAATGGATATGGTGGAATTGATATAGTTTGAACTCATGGAATGAGTTTAATCTCAAATTCAATTCCTCTTTTAGTAGGGATACAAAAAAGGTCATCTGGTAAGAACTCATGAAACAAATCCACCACTATTTAAATTGAAATGGCTATTATTGTTTATTTCACAAGATCCATGTTGGTTACTTGCATTGTAATAGCTCTGATTTTGGTTATCTATGGTCCCATTCGACTTGAATAAACTTCCAACTCATAGGTAAATACATACCTCAAACCTATATTCTTGGTGAATGTTTCATGATTATGGTAACAATCAATTTGAGTTTTCTAATTGGTTAACAAGTCCATTCAAAAAATCACATCAAAACTACTTATCTCTATGGTCATGAAGTTCCATAGATGTTTGTACCAAAAAATTACTATTGGACTCATGGGTCATCATTGATGATGGTAAACCTTCTTTACCAAGGGCGTGTTATGATAAAGTAACTATATGAAACTTTTCAGGTAAGTTGAACACATCATTGAGCCCTATAAAATCTCCATGATCTCCATAGCACAGTCTAGCTTTATTACAGCTTGAAATAAATCCTTAAAGAAAAAGTATTTTAAGGCCATCCAATTCATACGTTCACATCTTCTTCCATAGTTCATAACACTCTAACATATCCTAGTGGGTCACAAAAGTACGAATGTAACCAAAATCACTTGATGGTCCTCTAGAGTATCCTCTTGATTGAAAATACCCTTAATTATGTTAATATAATTCTATGAATCATGAGGGCCTATGGTACCATGGAAGGATGTAGGGTGCTAGAGATAAAATCCCAGATCATAGTAGAAAATTTTCATGGAAACTCATAGGCGTTGAACATTAATTATATATAAGTCTCCTTGTTGTAGTGTCCCTTCATCATGAACCACTATAGTAGGTGTCAGAGAATTCATCTTCTACAGTAGTGTGAGAATTAGAAAATCCTCCCTTGTAGGAATGTTTTGACTTGATCCACAAATCATTCCATCCAAGAGTCTCTAAGTTGTAAATTTCTGAGATCTTAAATGATCATTCAGAATTCCTAAAATATCATGATTAACCAGTTACAAGGAATACCGAAATGATTTCTATGGAATCTTATTCTAGGATTATACCCACAACAATAAGGCACAACCCCCCTAGTAAAAATCAGGTCTCCCCATACCTACACATTGTTCACAATTATTTATTTAAGATACATAATAGTATTATCATATTAAACTAACTAATTTCAATAGATATATCACTATACCAAAGAACATAGATATATTACTCAATAATGAGGACAGATCAAGGTATTTATTTTTGAGATACTATGTAACACAAAAAAAATTATATATATGGCATGTGATCCTAGGTTCCTACATGTTATTCAAGAACACCATAAAATCAGATAAAAAAAGTAAAATCAAAATATATTTAGAATTTTAATGAAATAATAAAATCTTAAATGTAATATAAATCCAAACTATTATAACTCAGGGGTATATTACGCATGTGTGGGTTAGTCACACATAAAACTCCTTAGTATGAGTCCCACAAAGACTAAATCCTTTTTCCCTTCTATAAAACATAGAAAAGAATAAATTTAGAGGTAAAAACCTCTTATGATACCATATTTTAACTCCCCAACCCAAATCAAAGAATCTAAGTTGAAGTGATACATGGACTCATACATGTCTCTCCATACCCAAGAGGATCCAGACTAACAGCAAGGGTACAATATCCATCAATGGGAAGACTATACACTTAGTATTATTAAGATAATAATAACACAATATAACAAATTTGAATAAATATAAAATGATTAAATATAGAAAAGGAATGTATCTCATGTCCTTAAGAATAATAAACCAAGGGCACCAATGTGGAATCACAAACCAAGTATGAGTAAGATATGTAAATATATAAAACACCATGGTATACTTTTTATGTATGTATTATAACAGCCTCATAACACCATTTTGTTTCTCATAGATCCGTGTTTCTAAGGAATTTCCCATTCTTATATCCTTTACCATGATGTATGTATGCACATCAATATGTCTATGTACAGTGTGTGTAATAAACTTAGTGGAAACCCACTAATGTATCCATAAAATGTAGGTACATGAATAAGAGTGTACATTAAGATAATAAATAAATTTCAAACTAAAGATAAAATTATAAAAATGAAAAATAATTATATTCTTACAAAGATTCCAAAAAACCCTACACTACTTTCTTCAACACAATGCTAGTAAGGATGTCAATGTCTTTCACTACACATCACAGGACATTTCATAAGTCCGAAAATTGGTTGGTACCTACACCTATCAGTACAATATATATCTTCCACCATTATGGAATTCTACATTCCCCACCACGTTAGTGGTCACAAATTGGAACACTACATCCCACACCCTAATGGTAATCATAATCCTTGGATGATGGTAAGTCATGCTATATTTTGTTGAAATATTTAGATGTTTATCTCACCCTTGAATCAAAATATCTCATATCATTTATTAACTTAAAGATACTCAACACCCCTACATGGTCTACTCCCATATCATCTAACATGTATCTGATTTGATTCATACCATCAAATGAGCTATAGTCTGTAGCCATATCAAATTATTACACTCCCCTACAATGGTCCATCAAACCAATACTAATACACCTATTCATTTTGATACCTGAAGAAATGTTCATTGGGATATGAAATACCATAATAAATACATATCGTTGTAAGGAACAATAAGGAATATAATAAACAATCCTCAATGTGGAAACACATACACACCCACATGAAAACATAACCGGCCATGGGTTATAAAGGTTGTATGAAAATCATAACACATAATAAGGACGGGTCACAAGGTCTAGTCACACACCTTTATGTAACATATATAATGTATTGGTTTCAAGATTCAATGACAAAACCATGACAACATCATATACAAGGACCTGTATTTTAAGGATTTTGTTAAAAACAATAGCATGTATATCAGTGATAATGTTCTCCAAGGACGTAGTCACCCAAACCATGTCCTACACCATCTTAAATAAGTTTCATTTCATTAGTTCTATATAATTTATTCCACGATGATATGGTTTTTTTATTAAGATCATGAATGAATAACAACCCAAGGGTAGAGTTAACCCTTACACAACATCAAATATCATCAATGGTAGTATCAATGTATTGTTTATGGGAAGAGAAACATGACTCTCTTATATAATGATAAGGGAAGAGATGTTATGATCTCTTTCAAATTTGATTCTATAAGATAAACATATTCACCCAAGGTTAGGTCATCTAGTAGGTTAAGTAGGGAAAATCAAGGTGGAAAAGGTGTGAACAGTAATAGATTCATCATGGTTTAACATCTATAGTTATTCATAAAATCACAAAATATGACTATAAATTTGGTGAAAACATAAAGATGAGGGGGAAATAGATTATTAGGGGTAGATAATTGATTAAAAATGAATCAAAGATACTGTATTTAACCCACAAATATTTTACCTTTAAATAATTCAATATCTTATGAAGATAGAAATGATTTAAATCATTTCAAAACCATCCCAACCATCTACATTCTATCTACTATTTCATGGACATGGTTGTAATGTTTCAACCATTCCATTCTGAAATAGATAATGCTATTATATGTAACAAAAAATATAGAATTTTCTTCCTCACTACAACCTCTAAAACAGGCGTGGTGATGTCACCCTAGACTCTTCCCATCGGTTTCTTCCTCGAGCACCATTCCATGTGTATGCACGTTTTCCCCTTTTATGGTTTTACACTAATACACCTAGGAACACCATATCCTGTATTATCATCATGATGTATCTTTTTTTCAACCAAGAAGTTATAATACCTATTTTGAAGTTTCCAACAAAATAAATCAGATCTTAAACCCAATAATTATACCATAATAGAGATCAAAACATCATTTAATACATTCCAAAACTTATATTAACATAACCACTAAAAATTGTGTTATTAAAACCATATTTGAACTCCTAGTCACTAATTTTTGTATAGAGAACTCCATTTTAATAGGAAAAGGAAACACCAATTTTATATTAGTCAATGGATAGATAATCACTTTCAACCAATAAATTTCAAATTTTACATAAAAATTATACAAATCCATAACATTAGAGGTCAAATATATATATATATATATATTACCCTACATTAACAATATAATTCTATAATATACTACATATTTATATGATTTAACCTAAATAAGTGTTGTCACTTATTTTATAGAGAAAAAACATTACTCAAATGTTAGAGTTCCACCAAAATAATATATATAAAATAATAAAATATTATTATATCCTTAATGCATAGGCTGGTGTAAATGATACAAAAATAGTACATCATACTGTTTATGGGAACTCACCTATTACAATCATATAATATTCCAAATCATGCATGATTCGTATTACTACATATTCTCTATGTGAAGGAATACCCAATCCAATGAATTGGAGATCAACTATAGTAATTTTCAACCATGTGTTCCACCTATAATTTAGCTACAAGTAAGAGTATGACTATGATATTTATACAAACTTTTAGATGCATGGGTCTATTGTAGTTATAGGATAATACATCTACTCACATTCCTCTCGAAAAATATATGAACATGTTCATACTAGAAACATGAGTAAATTTTTTTCATCAAAGTATTATTTTGGTTTAGTATGCCACTAACATTTTAGATATAATCATTGTACTATCCATTTCTCAATTTAACATATAAATAAATTTTTCCCCATTATCATTCTAAAAGTAAGTAGGCCTCCCACTCTTATTCTAATATCATTTTTATCTTATTTTAGTCCACTCTCCTTCTAATATCTTCTCCATAATTTATTTTTTTATATCATGTCTCTGATTCCATGAATTGGTTTTGAGCATGAACATTTCTAATAACACTTATTACAAGGGATAACACTTATAAAATAACAAAACACAAACAAAACATATAATGACCCATACATTACATACATTGTCATTACTTCAAAATTGAAGCACACTTATTACAACATATAAAAAAAACCATGAAAGGACCGTATAGGTATAGTGTCTTTAGAAACTAGGAAACATAAACAACTGGTTCATAAATCATCTACACTATCTCCCTTTATTTTATCATATCTAGAGTTCCATTTATAATATCTTACTTAATACCATTCTTTCTGACCTAGGGAAAAGAAATCATACAAAAGGGTGATCTCAAATGCTCAGTAAGGTTAAAAAAAGGAAATATCAATCATATCATATTCAAAAGAACATAACATTTTGAAAATTGTAACCTGGAAAAGTGATCATAATAACATAACATGGAATAAATCATGGTAGTGAAACATAATCCCAATAATCATAACATAAAACATGAATCTTTATGGCATACCAACATAATCATAGAGAATCATTTTTTAGTAGTCAAGACTCATTTCCAAGACTATCCTAACAGAAAACGTCCATTTCTGAACCGAGTTCACTCTTTGTTTCAGTCCTGTATCACTGAATCGGATTAAACTGCCATTCCATCAATGTCTATCTAATGAGATATAAATATTTACACAATGCATTGCAGTGATATAAAGTTCCCACCAATCTCATAATGATACCATTCTTATGTGTTCCATAATATCATAAATCATTCATCATAGTATAACCCATGTAATAAAAATGTGATTCTTAAACATCGTGAAATCATAACATAATCCAAATAAGATAAAAGTACATAATAAAAACCCATTAATTCTCTATAAGTTAAAAAAACATTCTTCTCGTACTTTGGCAGGAAAAGTCAAAAAGTACCTCGTACTAAAAATGACAAAAGATTCCTTTCATATCTTTTACCAAAAACTCACCAATGGGTAATATTGGATTTAAAAATTGTAATATGATAGAAATAATATTACATATTGAGGATACATGGATGTGGATGATAAATATGCCCCAGTAAATTCTGAAGTGTAAACAATCTCAGATAAAAATGAGATTGCGAGATTTTCCCTTAACTTAGGTCCGATATGCTTCGTACTTATCTGAACCTCCTGTATAATGATTTAAATAATTTCATTGACTTATTACATAATCATATTCATTGTTATGATATCATATATGGTCATATTCTTATCTTTTTATTAATAATATTTCATTGCTACTTGTTATTCGGGTGTTCATTGCTTTATGTTATTATGAGTGTTTTGTCGAATAAATTATTATTATTATTTTTAGGTTATAGATAAATCATTTCCAGAATTTTTTTAGTATAATATATATCATATTTATTCATTCAATTCATTTATATAATCATTATTCAATGGGGATCATGTAGAACGAGTCACATCACATTGTGGAGATGGTAGGTCGTGCGTACGCACGACCGATGATATCATTCCCATGTTTGTGTAATTGTATTTAATTGAATGATATAACATCTCAAAATTAGTATCATGTCATAATAATTATATATAGTAATTCTTTACACCATTATACCCATCCATGTAAGGTGGTGTCGGAAAAACAGATTACACCACAGCGTGGAGACGGTATTTCGTACGTACGCACGCACGATGATTTTGTTTTTCGTAGGATGGATAGAAGTTGAAATAAGGTTGTTTCATATTTATAATAAAATATCAGTATATTAGTGATACTGATGTTATTACTTTATTATGAAACAATAAAATAAGAAGAAGTAGAAGAATAAATGAATTTGATATAATTGGTAAAGGATATTACCTCTTCTTTGACGCCCCTCTTCTAAACCTCCTCTTAGGTTACTAAAGTTGGTATTTTAAGATGAAAGGAACCTCTATTATATTTATAGGGATTTTTAGAAGGGAAATGGTCATGGGTTGGACGAGCATGAAGACTCAAAATTGTGTAAAGAGGAGAGGTAGGAGGTTCCCTTTTATAAGGGAGGAGAGGGGCACCTTCGAAAAAACGTAAAATATTATTTTATAATAAAGTCATATTCAGTTTATAATAGCTCCAAATTAATTTATTTCAAATATAATGTAAGTATGGGTCAAAATCCTCTCAACCAATAGGTTTTAGACAATTTTAGTTTACTATTTTAACCTTATCATTTATATTTAACTCTATGTTAAATAATTTAACTTTTACTATGTCTTCTTGTTTTCTTATACTATATGGTTAATAAACATACTAAAAAATTAAAACAAACCCCAATTGGTTCATTATTAATATATATAACCTTATATAAGTCATTTGGAATAGCCTTATATTTTTAGTAAAAGAATAAAAATTTATAATATAATATTTGTTTTAAAAACTATCGTGTGTCAATTTTGACACTATTTGGTAATTGATTTTTGTGAAAATCATAACAGCATGATTAGTTCAAAAAAAGTTAATTAAATCAATAATAACATGTCATATTAACCTATAAAAGTATTTTAATTCATAAAAAGTCTCAAATTATATTTATTTGGGTATTTATAATATCAATTATATTAATATTTCATTAATAAGGTAATTACTGCATCATTATTGTGTCATAAATAAATAAAATTATTTAATGTATAAAAATTATAAATAAATTACGATTAAATAGGAACTATTTTTATATTTATAATTAATATTTATAGTCGAATTTATCTTATTTATAACCCTATATTAAAAATGTTTTAGTTATTAAACTTTGATTTTAACTCTTTTAACTCTTCTATATATAAAATAATAATAAGTGTTCTAATCTAATCCAACTGAACCTAAAGGGTAATATTTTATTCAGAAGGTTGTTTTTGGTCGAATTACTCTTATCCAATAGAATTATGACATGTGTTAGGGTAATATTAATATCATTTTTACCCTTAATTACCCTATTTAATTTTAACCGTGGTAAATAAAAGTAAAAAGTTACTATTCACTAAAAATTGTTTTTATCTTATTGAACCACATTTTACTCCTTGATATTAACCATTTCTCTCATATTTTCTAAATTCAACTCACAAAAGTGGTAAAATTAAGTTTTATGTACAATTGTAAATGCTTCTATGAGTTGGGTAAAAGACGGTCAAAAAGTTCAATAAAATTTATATATATCTATATTATTATAAAATGACTCCAATGAATTAAATTAAACTTATATAGGTATTATGTATCTATTTTAACCTAAAATTAATTTAAATAAAATAAATGATTACTTAAATAAAAATTTGGTTTTAGCCAATAATTCAGTGTTTTCACTATTCATTAAGAATTGAAAGTTTTCAGAAAAATACAAAAAATTCACCCTAGGCTAATTTCGATATTGAGAATCCAAAAATGAAGTATATTTTGAAAGATAAAATTTATAAAATTTCAAAAATTGGGTGTTACTATTGAAAATATCTTGTTTATACAATATTTTAATAACATATCATTGTTTAGTGAAACTCGGTATTGCGTAAAACGCAAGCAATCGGGGAAGGTTGCTCTTGCATGTAATGCAAGCCAAGACAGTGTTGTGTGTGGTGAAATATTCCATTGGTGATGCATATAACATAATACATAAAAACAAAATATTTCTCATTAAATCTCGGGTGTTACAAAACATATCTAACTAGATCAATCATACAAAATTTAAGAATGGTCTACATGATTTGATGCCCCAAATCTTATGATCCACCCTTTACTATTTCCTTTCATGTACCTAGGTCTTGAAAATTTGAATCTAATGTCATACAAAATAAACATTTGTAGGGTTTGAGTATGTCATAACTACCAGGTGGTATCCTATAAAACCCTACAAACCAATCGTTAAACAAATTGAATATAGTAGCTGTACAAATTAAATAGTAAAAAATATTATAGAGAATAGTGTATATAATATGTGAAAAATTAAAAGGAATAAACTAGTACAAAAGTGGGATTTTGGATGCTCACCAACCCAGTAAAGATTCTAATGGTACTCTCATTATCCGTAGCTCAAAATCTATAATAAATATACAATCTATTAGTTAAAATCATTTAATATCTATAAAAAATTATAAGAAAACTTTGGGATGAATATAAAGGTTTGTAATCTAGAAGAAAAGGTTCAGGAACACCATGAAGTAAAAAAGAAAAAAGAAAAAATCATATATATAAATGTAATGTTAACCCATATACCAAATGAAAACAATAAACATATCATATAAATTGATAGTGGGGCATGTCATCACCCATTATTGTATTCCATAGACACACCCAATCATAAAAAAATATAGGCAATCATATAGTTTGAATAAGTTTGTCTGTAATTAGTGACAGTACCCATCTACAAACATTATGTCATCGCTAAGGATCCAAAATTATTTCGAATGAAATATTCACAATTATTTTCCAATAATATTAAATTCGCCTACATATGAACAAAACATATGACTATAACGATCAATAGGCTTAGGAAGAACAAATATATTATATAAATATCTCAATATTTTTTATAACATTCCTTGTTCTCATGTCAAATAAACATAGTAAACATTAATAATAACGTAATTGATGTATGAAATTCAATAATTTTAAACAAAGGAGTAAAAAATTATATATCCAAATAAATACGATGATTCAATTATTTACAAATTATAATTATTGAGATAATTTTTTAAATATCAATTCAAATATAATCCGTGTTAATTACTCCCATTAAATATTAGTTGTATTAGTGTGAGGATGGGACCACAAACCAGAATTATGTTTCCTCGGATACTTAAGATATAAGGATAATAGAAATTCCACCAAATCAACAGTTCAACCACCATAATTATTAAATTATGGTATTTGGGAAAATGTTAATTTATATATGAAATTACAAGACAATAATAAGGGAATTAAATTAGATTTATCAAATCCTATGATTCATTACAACATTATTAAAAAAATAATCAATGGAATTAAATATTCTAGATAATAAAAATAGACATTATATATTTTTCTATTTTTTAGTATATATTGAAAACAATAAAAAGGGAGTGTATGACTAATTTATTTTTGCTAAAATTATAATTTTATATATCTTTGAATAATACTAGATCATCCCTAGTATGTGGATAACTTGTTAGGTGGATAATAGTGGATGAGGAGTTTCTAATAAACTAATATAAGTAAAATAAAATAAAAACTCTACAATATGAGTAATAATCGTTTAATTTTTTTTTGTAAATTTTCAATTTTACACTTTAAAATAATCCAAAAGTATTTATACCTATAACATGATGCCAGGACTCTGTGTATCAGATATTTGAAATGTAACCACCCACAAAAGCACCAACTCTATCAGGTATGTGGTACCCCTCCATGAGGTGACTATGTTTTATATAACACTAAATAAAAACTATATTTCATCTCCCTTTCTTACATTGGATTATATACATCATAAAATATAAATTAACATCATCTTGACACGTGAATAATTAGAAATTAGTTTAAATTAGTAATAAAAAATAAGATAGTCACTAAACTCTCTATATGAAGGAATCTATTAGAAAATCATTGAATTAAAAAATGATCAAAATTTTAAGGATGTATAAAAGAGGAAAACTATTTTTTTCTAAAAATATTATTTTGTTATGACATTTTAATATTTAAAAATTCTATAAATTTCTTCTCTAATGTGTGATGTCTAAGAGTATAAAAAGATGTTTTCTAAAAATAATTTATCAATATCAACCAAAATATAAATATATTATAGAAGTACATAATATAATAATAATTTGATTGAATTTTATTGAAAAATATGAAGGAATTCATTTTTTAATTTCCCACAAAACCATACATGTTTTTTATTAACAATGTAACACAGAATTTCTTATGTTATAAGTGTGGTGTTTCACTAAATGACCCATTAAATCTATATAATAAATGAATAAAAATTGTTCTATATTCAAAATCATGATAAAATATTTCATATTTAATGGATAAGGGTTGGGGATTAACAATTAGGGCAACCAATTATTTAAATGTTCTTATATTATTTTTTAGTTTAGAATAATAAAATAGTTATTTATTTTAAAATTAAAATAATTTTTTTTGTAACTATTTTTCTTAATTTCCAATGAATTACATTAATTTTTAATAAATATTCATATCCATGGTAAATGTTAAATTAATTGTTAACATAGAGGTCTCATGGAAAAAAATATATCACCAAAAATGAATTATTTATTTAACAAATAACCTGTATTCAATAAGTATTTCACATATTTTAATCAAAATTAAGCACAAAAAATATCTTGAAATACCTTTCATGATTAATTACTTATATGATGTGATTTCATAAAAAATAGATAGACATTATTTTTTATGAAATATTTTCTATGTTTTGATACATTTTTTCACATAATATTTTTTATTAGTAGATTTCTAAAAATGATTTTTTTTTCATTGTTTTGTAGCATTGAAATCTTTTAGTTTGACACCATTTTTGGATAAATGCATTTTTTTATATATAAAATAAAAAAAATACTAATAATATAACTAAAATAAATAAATTTATGGAATAATTTTTCAAATAATTTTTTTAAAGAGAATTTATTTAAATTAAAAAAAATTATAGTATTATGTGATTGAAATATAACTCCATCTCTATAAAAACACTAAAACTAAAGTATGGTTTTTAATGGTCCTACTAAACAATTATAATTTCTATTTATTTTCTGAAAAAATTTATATTATCAACACTTCACATCGAATTACTCATATGTGTGTAAAAGATATATAAAATTTTTTTGATTTTTCTTTTTTTTTATGAAAAAATAAAAGATTATTTGACTTATTTGATTTTAGTTCAATGAAAAAATTATTAAGATTCATCCTCAATTTTTCATAAATATTTTTTTCATGTATATATGATACCAAATTTTCCATCTTATATTTTTTTATAAAATAAAATATTACTTTATTGAGTTTTTGATTCTATCAAATCCAAGACACATAATTTCATGGGTCGAATACATTTGGACCCCTCCCAATCTTGTAGTAAATCTACCATGACCCTTTAAGTCCACCTATAATATTCCACTAGTATGAGACTAGAAACAATTTTTTAAACCCTCAAATATTATATTCATATCCCTCTCCCATCCAAATAAATAAAGAAATAAACTAATTGGCATAAAAGTTCCTAGATATATAAAACCCAATTCCACATAATGATACCAATTTTTGAAATTTTATATGATTCCCACAATATATAATAACTATAAAACAAAACCAAAGAATAAAAAATTTAGTGGAATGTAGTAAGGTACTAATCCAATGACCGCTAACAATAAAATATAAACTATTAATGTATAGAATAGTCAATGAAACCATGCTGAAAATCTATAAAAGTAATATATAGTTGTATGGGTGAGAGTCCTTGTATACATAGTAGGTTTTTACCAAGAAAATATTTTAAAAATATGGATGAATAATAATAAATCTCAAATTTAATACACTAAATAATTAAGATGAATAAAATCCTAGGCCATAAACAGAATATATCAATACATGAATAATCTATAAATTCCCATGTAAGATAAATATAGTGGGATCATGAAAAATATATCAAAATATGTACCCTTCTGTAATGACCCATCAATTTATAGAATAAGACTTTTTCATTTCAATTAATATTTATGAATAAGATGTTATATTTACATTAATGGAGATTTTTTGTCTGATAGCATACTCAACATGCAACAACAAGTTTCTTTGAAATCGTATATTGTGCGCTGCAAATTAAGATAATAATATTATTATTTTAAAGGGTAGTTAATGTTTAGCCATTATATTAGCGAGAAAAAATAGAATTAAATATATTATGATTGTATATATATTTATTAATTTTTTTCATTTATCAAATGAATATTAAAGGCTTTAAATAAGAATGAATCTGATTTTAAGCATGAAATACTCTAATATTTTTAAAAGGTCGTTTAACCACCTTTTGATAAAGAACCCTTTTTAAATCTTGTTTTTTCTAGTTATATATGTTATATTTTAATAATTTAACTTCTTATTTATAACAGTAATATAAAAATTTACTTTGGATGAAATTTTGATAGTTTTCTGATAAAATTCATATTTTTATGAATAGTGAAAAATTATGCCTATTAATTCAAAACCAACATTTCATATAATTTATTTATATAGTTAGATTAATATTTCAATTAGTTTTAAATTGTAATTGGATTATATTTTTATCATTTAATCCAATTTTTTTTCATTGGAAGTAATTTTACATTTAAATTGGACATAAACCCATGTCAATCTTTAGATAGTTATTACTTCTTAAAAAACCTTCTTTTTGGTTTTGACCACATGAATTAATATTAAATTAATTACATAAAAATTTTTGTTTTGAATTTGGATAAATTTATTCCATATTTTTAGTTAGGGTGTCCAAATTATGTAAATAGGTACCTTTTATTTTTGGACATTATGAATAGTAACTTCAGTAATTATTTCATTTACCATGGTTAAAGGGTAAATCATGAAAATAAGTATAAAAAATATAATTATAACAATATTACACTACCCTAAAACATGTATTAATACTATTTGAGGATATATTCCTGACCATGATCATCCTTGGGTCTATTTTGGGACCCCATGGAGCCACTTTGATGTGAAAAATGACATTTTATAATAAATAATTTAAATAAAAGAAAAATATAACATAAACATGTATTTTTTATAAAACAATATTTATATGGGGTTATATAAGTGATATATTACACTATAAATATTAATTATTAATATAAAAGTATTTCTAATGTCATTTTATTTTATTTATAATTTTTAGACATCAAATAAAAAAATATATTTATGACATCGTGATGATATAGTGATTACCTTATTGATGAATGATTTAAATAAATGATATTCTATATATTAAAATAAATTTATTTTAGAAACTTTTATGCCATCCACAAATGTTATGGATGACTGTGACTTTTTACCTTTGAATTAATGAAGATTTCTTTTGAAAGAATCTTGTTGTTTTGGTTTTTTAAAATGTAATGATATGAATAGTATAAAAATTGACATAAATGAGTTTTAAAAAAATTATTATTTTATTAAATGATATAATAGTTTAAAAAATATATGATATGGGAAAATGACATAGATAATGTTGATCATGTCATTAATTAACCACTTGAGGTTATATTGTAATTTTATAGTAACTATATTAACCCTATAGTGTTAATATACAAGAAGACATTGTAAGGGTTGAATTAGTTAACTAAGGGTTAAAGAAAAAAAGATAATGTTAAATGTGTGACCTAGACTTGTCTAAAACCTATTGGTTGAGATTTTTTCTACCCAAGAAAATTATAACTTTGAAACAAATGATTTTTTCACCATTTTGAAATGTAAAATCATTTTTTTATAAACTAATTCATCAAATGTTTCCTAAAGTGCCTCTCCTCTCTCTGATTAAAGGGCATAACCCCTACCCATTTAATCACACCTCTCAAGCCCCTTAGATCATCCAAACTCTGCCAAAATAAGCTCTTAACATGCCTCAATTAATCCTAGAATCCTTAAAGTGGTCATAAGGCAATTAAAGAAAGGATTTTGGCTCAAATCAAAGACAATTACATGTTTTAAGAGGAATAACAAGGAACATACGTGATGAGTCGAACTCAAGGTAATGGAAACTTTCACCTTCCTATTTTTTTCAAAGACATATTTTATATTATGTATTATAATATCCATTTTATAATGTTGGGATATGTTAATATATTTGTTTATTTTTGTAAATTTTATGTCCATGTGATGAGAGACCCTTTTTTCTCTCATCAACTCATTTTCAAAAATTTTATGTGATGTCATTAGGCTGCTGAATTTTTTTTAATGGAATTTCTAAACTCAATTTCCTCTCACTTATTATTACTCATACTTAATTGATTATATTATTCCATTATTAAGGGTGGAATCACTATTTATTTATTTATGTTGTAATTTCCACTTCCCTTTGTGTGGATATACTTTTGAAACACATAATCACCCCATTGATAAATACTTATGTCATTTATACGAACATTATAAGGCACATATTAACTCAATATCTATTTATTGAGTTAAATATCCATTCCATTAGTTTTGTTTCTCCAAAATTATGTGTGAGTTACCTATAATTTTTAACACTTAATATCCACTTATGTAGGGTGTATTTTAAATTGTCACACAAAATTATGTCATTGATTTATCCTTAATCTAATGATATGATCATTGTAAGGGACTACATATCAATCTAGTTTCATTGAGGAATATCTCGATATTGTGTGCCTTTAATATCCTATAAGGTGTATATAAAACCCTTTTGATATTTTATATCATGAATTTATATATTCTTATGATATTTAATGTTTCTTTTAATGATATTATTTGATTATTTTTCATTAAGTGTTTCTCAATATTTTTCATACTCTTTTACAAAAACATCATTTAAAACTTTTTAAAGATATATTATTCTAATTATTTCTCATTAATTTATAGGTTTTCAAAATGTTTTTAAAGATTTATTTATATGGAAATATATGTTTTAAAATTATAAATCTCAAATTTCTTTTAGATATTTCAAATTGGTATGGGACACTTTGACTGAAAAATCTATTTTTAAAATTTTTTAAATTGTTTTGGAAATGGATTTAATATTTCAATATCATGAATTGGTTTATTGGGATTGATTAGTGAAATTTTTATAACATCAATGTTTTCTGTGTTATGATTATGTAATGGTACATGAAAATTTTTCTAGGTGGTTATGTGATAAAAAAATATGTGTGGTTCAACGATAAAACTAGTGTGGGTGAGCCCGAGATAACTCTTCAATACATTGGGTAACGTGATGGAGGTAAATTTTAATGTTTCTCTTATGATACTTAGGGAATATATTTTTATGGGAATTACAATTGTAACTCCCTATATAGCTATGAAATCTACAATCTATGTTTGTTATGGATTCCATAGGTTACCTTTATGATTTATGATTTCTATGTGTTATTAATAAATCTTATAATTTCATGATGTATTTTATATACAATATGTTTTATGATTAAAAATTACGGTTTCATTGATTTGTCATTATTGATGGACTAATGTTTTATTTCTTTATTTTATATAACTTACTAAGCATTTTATGATCATCCCATGTTTTGGAAATGTTTTTCATAGGGTATAAGAAAGTGTAAGGTAAAAGAATAATTCAAGAATATTTTTTTCGTTAAAATAATTCTTGTTTCAGTCTTGGAGTGTTATTATTGTGAAAAAATTGGATAGAGTATATGTGTCTACTTTTCAATATTTCACATGTAATGTAATTTTTATGGCCTAATTCTCTAAAACGCTAATCCTGAAAAGGTCCTCAATGTGATTTCTTTACATAAATCAAGATTTCATGATGTTTATGTGTGGGGTCGTATATATGGTATCAGAGGTTTGTTTAGATAATTATAGAGGTTAGGGTGTTATATGGGTGTAGGTAAAGGATCTTATATAACTAAGAGGGTTATTATTAAATTTATACATTTGGTGGGTTAACATAAAATAGTTTTTTTTGATAGAAACCTGAACAATATAGATATAATGAGGTTGATTTATTAGAGTAATATAGAAGTTTTTATGTTATATTTACCCAATAGGGGATTTTTCTTATAATAATAATTTTATTTGTATTTAAGGGTTGATTCCTTTCATTAGATTAAAGATCATTTGTTTAAATTGAAGGAAAGATATCTTTAAGAACCGTCTTATCCCTCCCCGAAGACTTGATCATAACTATTATGGAAAAATCATGTTCCAATGATTTTGACAACATCTTGAGTATTAAAATCACCTCCAAGAAACTGTTTGTGTTATCCATCACATAATCATTTATAAAACAATTTTATGTGTCATGTTATCTTTTTCATATGATTTCAAGATCTCATATTTTCCAACACTATCGAAAAGTGAAATTACATAAGTAGAGGGAACATTTAATTTTTTAAATTAGTACAACATGAAATAAAGTTAAAGGGAATACCATTAAGATCATGATATCTGGATTCAAGGTACGATTTACTTTCTTATCCATAAATAATGAAGCATATTTGGATTGATATTTATAAATGAGGATGATATTTGATCTGCAGGAATGATGTATTAAGAAATAATGTGGTAATGCATAGTTAATGGATTAAGAATAATGTTGAATGAGTAATAAGTATATATAAATAAGGGACTCAAGAGTTATGTTAGATTTTAGGATGATTAAATTATCAAAAGTATTAATGATCTATTGATTATGGGATTACATTGGATGAATTTTTCATATTTGTGTAACATTAAAGCTTGATATGTGATAATTTTATTCAAGGAAGAATTATCTTTTCTTTTGTGAACATAATGGATATCCTTATGGGTTCATATGTTATTTTGTGTTTGAGGTGATTAATAGTGATTACATTTTGGGATGAAAAATGTAAGCTATTAGATAACCTTTGATGAGAAACCAGGTTAAGGTAATTTCTGTGGAATTTGTCTTTCTTTTTAGAAATTTATAATAATTATATAGTTTTAGAAAAAGGATAACCCGTAGGATTAGTGACAACCCATCGCATCCGAAAAGGCCATTGGAATCAAACCCCCAACTGAAGGGTGATAAGGGTAAATATCCTACCACTGGACTACATGAAGTCACTGGTTTGTATGAACTTTTTTATTTAGTTAAATGATTTTATAGATCATAAATTAGTTTATTTTGGGAATTTTTTTTATAAAATGGATATTATTATAATAGGAAAATGATATGGTGATTAAGTTATAAATGTAATTTTGGAAGACATTCGCTATTTTGGGAATCTTATATGCCTAAAAAATAGAATATGATGGGATTTTATTTGAGGAGTAATGGTTGAATTTTATTTTGGAAGAATCTATGTTTTAATAATGAGCATGTGGTGATTTAGGTTATTTATGGAAATGATTAACTAATCATAATGAATATGTGATTAGGTTATTTACTTTTCAGGAGGAGACTTTATGAGTAGTTGATGTTATTTGGAAATATATATTATGATTTATCATGAAAGTCTATGTGATCAAATACTTCTGAATTTTGGATTTTCATCTTAGTTTGGATTATTTCAAATAATTTTTAGGACATCTTTTTATTGAATGGTCATTGTTGAACTTTGGGTATTGTTTGTTGAATTTTGGGGATTTAAGGATTATTCTTTTCAGGGGATTATCTGATATTTTACTAACCATTTTTGTATTTTGTTAATGTATAATGATAGGGTAAATATATAGATCATCATTTTTTGATTGTATGATTCTATTGAAGTTTATTCTAGCACTTTAGGTGTGAACAAGTCATCTTTAATACTCATCATTTGGAGAAAAGATAAGTTTGTGGAAGAAATATATTAAAGGATGAAACTCTAAATGAAATTTTAGTACATTTCTTAATGTTCTTAGTCAATATAATATATTAATTCCTAAACATTTTGAAAAGGGAATTAAATAAAAAAAAATCATTGACTATTATTACTTGGAAAGAAAATATTGTTTAACCCATCCTAAGGTTATGGTTTTCTAGTTTTTAACTTTTTCTAGAACATGTTTTTTATAACTCTCCATCAGAATATGATAGTTAGTTTCTCTTCCATATCAATGTTTTCCTCCATGGAATCCTAGAATGTGTTATCTCTGGTGACCTTTTTTACTTCAATTTATTTCATTTAATGTGATAGTTATTCTTGAATCTTTTTCCAATGTGGTAATTTCAAGGATGTTTCTTAGCCCAATTTTAAAACTGTGATGATGTAATTTCTAAAAGGGGGGAGAATGTAACGACTGAGGTATTTATGGAATAATACCTTTTCATTTATATTTATATTTATGAATAAGATTCTATTTCTATATTAAATGATATTCTTTGACCGATTATGTACTCAACATGCAATAAAAATCCTTTTTGAAATCCCACATTGCGCAAAATAATGATTAATACTGAAAATTATGACAATAATATTATTATTTTAAATGGTAGTTAATACCTAGCCATTGTATTAAACGTAATAAACAAAATTAACTATATTATTATTTTACTTATTTATTAAATGTTTTAAAATTTATCTAATTAATATTAGAGGCTTCAAATAAGAATAAATCAGTTTTTAAGAATGAAGTACTCTATTATTTTTAAAAGGCTATTTTGCCACATTTTAATGGAAAACCCATTTTAAATCTATTTTTAGTCACTTTTATATGTTCTATTTAAAAAATATACATTTTCTTTTGATTCATAACATAAAAATTTACATTGTCAAATTTTGGTATTTTTCTGATAAAATTCATATTTTTTTGAAAAGTGAAAAATACTGCATTTTAATTCAAAACTACATTTTCATATAATTTATTTGTATAGGTATATTATTATTTTAATTAGTTTTAAATTTTAATTTTATTATATTTTTATCATTTAATCCAATTTTTGTCCTTGGAAGTAATTTTACAATGAAATTGCACATAAACACGTGTCAATATTTTGATAGTTATTACTTCTTAAAAAACCCTCTTATTGGTTTTGACAATCTGGATAAATTTGAAATTAATTACTGCAAGTTTTCTATTCTGAATTTGGATAAATGGATTTAATATTTAGAATCCAGAGTTTTGAATTGTGTAAATAGGTACCTTTTCTTTTAGGACATTATTTATAGTAACTTCCGCAATTATATTATTTACAATGGTTAAAGGGTAAATCTGGTAAATAAGGGTAAAAAATAAAAAACTAATAATATTAATCTACCATAACACATGTTCTAAAACAATTTTAGGAGATATGTCTGACCATGGGCATCCTTGAGTCGATTTCAGGACCCCATGGAGCCACTTTGATGTCAAAATGATGTTTTATAAGAATTAATTTAAATTAAATAAAAATATACGGTAACATTTTTTTTACTAAAATAGTTTTTATATGGGGTTATATACGTGATATCTTCGACTATAAATGGTAATTATAAAGACAAAAAGATTTAATACATCATGGTATTTTATTTATAATTTTTATACCTCAAATAAATAATTATTTTTATGACATAATGATGATGTAGGGATTACCTTATTAATGAATGATTTAAATAAATGAGATTATAAATATAAAAAAAGTTAATTTAAAACATATTATGAAATAAACGAAATTTATGGATGAGTATGGCTAGTTATATTTTAATTAATGAATTTTTTTCTAAATAATCATGTTGTTATGGATTTTTAAAAAGTCATGATATGAATAGACTAAAAATATACATAAATAATTTTGTCTAAAAAATACTATTTTATTAAAAGATATAATAGTCCTAAAAATCTAGGTTTCTTCCAAATAACTTAGATAATGTTAAACATATCATTAATGAACTATTTAGATTTTATTAGATAAGGATAAATTTGTGACCTATACTTGTCTAAAACCTATTGGATGAGAGTTTTTCAACCCAAAAGAATTCTAAATTTTAAATAAATGATTTTGGGACCACCTGAAACCGAAAATCATTTTGTAATAAAATAAAACATCAAAACAATCCTAAATTTCCCCTACTCTCTCTTATAAAAGGGAATCACCCTACCAATTTTATCAAACCTATCAAGCCCCTTGGGTCATCTATATTCTGTCCAAATAATCTCCCAACAAACGTATCTTCCTCCTAGAAGACTTAACTTGGGCTTAAGGGAATTCAAGAAAGCCATTTGGCTATAATCACAAGGAGTTACACATTTTAAGAGGAAGAACAAGGAACATACATGATGAGTTGGACTCAAGGTAAGGGAACCTTTCACCCTCCTATTTTAGTCAAAGAAATATTTTATGTTATGTCTTTTAATTTCAAATTTCTTATATTGGGATATTTTATTCTATATCTTTATTTTTTTAAATATTATGTCCAAGTGATGGGAGATTGTTTTCTCTCTCATCAACTCATTTTAAAAAAATTTATGTGATGTCGTTAGGCTGCTGAATTTTTTGTATGGAAATTTCTAAAATCAATTTATACTCATTGGGTATTATGTGTACTTAATTTATTATATTATTCCCCAATTATGCATGCAATCACTCTTTATTTATTTATGTTGTAATTTACAATACCCATTGTGTGGATATAAATTTTCAACACAGAATCACCCCATTGATAAATTCATACGTCGTTTAAAAGAGCTTTGTAAGGGACATCTTAACTTAGTCTCAATTAATTGAGTTCAATATCCATGTCATTGGTTTTGTTTTTCCAGGAATTTGTGTGAATTAACTCTTATTTTTTTACACCTCATATCCACTTATGTTGGGTGTATTTATAAATGTCTCACATAATTATGTCATTTATTTATTCGTAATCTAACGATATGATCTTTTTAAGGGACTACATCTCAATATCATTTTATTGAAGCATATCTCAATATTCTCCACAATTAATATCCTATAAGGTGTATATATAACCCTTTTGATAATTTATACCATGAATTTTTATATTCTCATGATATTTAAAATTTCATTTGATGATATTCTTTGATTATTTTTATTTATGTATTTTTCAAATGTTATAAGACTCTTTAACTGAAACATTATTTAAATTTTTCTAAAGATATAATCTTGTAATTCTTTCTCACTAATGTACATGTTTTCAAAAAAATTTACAGATTTACTAATATGGACAAATATGTTTTAAAAATATAACTCTAAAATTTCTTTTAAAAGATTCAAAGTGGTATGGGACACTTTAACTCAAAAATCGCTTTATTAAAGGTTTTAAATTGTTTTATAAATGGATTGAGTATTTTAATATCCTGAATTGATTTATTGTGGTTGATGATTGAGATTTTGATAAATTCAATAATTTATGTGTTATGATTGTGTAATGGTACTTTGACATCTGAAAGGTGGTTATGCGATAATACAAATATGGGTTGTTCTATAATACTCCTATGGTGGGTGTACCTAAGATAGATCTCCAATGCATTGGGTAATGCAATGGAGGAAATCATTATTGTTTATCCCAAGATATTTAAGGAATATACTATAATGGGTATTCCAAATGTAACACCCTATATAGCTATGAAATATACAATCTATGTATGTTATGGATGCCACATGATACCTTTATGATTTATTATTTCATTTGGTTATTAATAAATCTTATGATTTCATACGGTATGTTGAAGAGCGTAGGTTTTATGATGGAAAAATGGGGTTTAATTTATTTATATGTATGGATGGGCTAATGTTTTCTTTCCTTATTTTATATCCCTTGCTGATATTTTAATGATGATGCCATGTTTTTAAAATGTTTTTCATAATGTATTAGAAAGGGTATGAGAAATTAAGAATTCAATAAGATTTTATCATGAAAAGAATTCATATTTTAATCAAGGAGTTTAATTATTGTGAAAAAAAGGATAGGGTATAAGTGTTTACATTGTAATATTTGACATGTAATATAATAGTTATGGCCTAATTCTCTAAAACTCTAAACCTTAAAAGATCCTCAATGTGAATTATTAACATAACTTAAGATTATGTGATGTTAAAGGTTGGGGCCTTATAGTTGGCATCAAAGGTTTGTTTAGATAACTTTAAGGGTTAGGGTGTTATCTGGGTTTAGGTAATATATCCCATATAACAAAGAGGGTTATTATCATATAGAATATTTTGGAGGGTTAATGTAAAATAGTTTGTTTGATAAAAACCTCAACAATGGATATGTAAGGAGGTTGATGGATTAGTGTAATATATATGTCTTTATGTTATCATTACTCTATATAGGATTAATATTTTTAATAATAATAATTCAATTCATGTTTAAGTGTTGATTATTTTTAGTATATTAAGGATAATTTGTCAATATAGAAGGAATGATATCTTACACAACCTTCTTATCCCTACCTAACTATTTGATCATTACAATTATGGTAAAATCATGTTTGAATTATTTTGACAGATTCTTGACTATTAAAATCACCTACAAGAAATTGTTTGTGTTATCCAACACCTACTCATTTATAAAAATATTTTATGGTTCATGATATATTTTCATATGATTTCAAGATCTCATATTTTCCAACTCTATCAAAAAGTGAAATTAAATAAGTAGAGTGAACGTTAACTTTTTCAAAGTAGGAAAACAAGTCGAAAGAGAAAGGGAACATCCTAAGGATCATGATATCTAGATTCAAGGTATGATTTTTTCATAAATAATGAAGAATATTTGAGTTTATATTTTTAAATGATGAGGATATTAGTTATGAAGGAATGATGTATTATGAAATAAGGTGTGAATTCATAGTTAATGGATTACAAAAAACATTGAATGAGTTAGAAGTCTACATATAATGGAATCATGAGTTATGTTAGATTGTAGGATGATGAAATGTTTAAAAGTACTAATACTATTTTGATAACTGGATTATATTGGAAGAGTTTTTCTAGTATGTGTTACCTTAAATATTGATATGTGAAAATTTTATTCAAGGAAGAATTATTTTTTATTATGATGACATAATGGATAACCTTATGGGTTCATATGATCTTTTTTTAAGTGATTAATTGTTATTACATTTTGGGATGAAAATTTAAAGGAAATAGATAACCTTTTATGATAAATCAGTTTATGGTAATTTTTAAGGAAATTATCTTATTTTTTAGAATGTTATAAGAATTTTATGGTTTTAGAAAAAGGAAAACATACCAGATGGGTGACAGCCCATCATTTTTGGCAATTCCATGGGAATTGAACCCACAACCAAAGGGTGAGAAAGGAACATCACCTACCACTGGCCGACGTGAATCCCCTAGTTATAATGACTTATTATTTTTAGTTAAATGATTTTATGGATCAAAAATA
The DNA here is from genome assembly GCA_963277665.1 of Viscum album. Lineage (NCBI taxonomy): Eukaryota > Viridiplantae > Streptophyta > Magnoliopsida > Santalales > Viscaceae > Viscum > Viscum album. The sequence goes on from OY728133.1 coordinate 999,592,963, forward strand.
ACTTTATTTTGGGAACATGTTTTTTATAAAATATATATCCTTAGTATAATAAAATGATTTGGTTATTATGTTATAAATATTGTATTGGAGGATATTCACTATTTTGGGAATCCTACATGCCTAATTAAAATAGAATACAAAGGGATTTTATTTTTGTAGTAATGGTTGAATTTTATTCTATGTTTTTATTTTGGACATATGGTGATTTGGGTTATTTATGGAAATGATTAACCTATCGTAGAGAATATGTGATTCGGTAAATTATTTTTCAGTATGAGACTTTATGAGTAATCGATGTTATTTGGAGATAAATGTTAAGATTTATTGTGGAAGACTATGCGATCAAATCCTTCTGAATTTTGGGCTTCCATCTTAGTTTGGATTATTTAAAAAAAATTAAGTACAAATTTCTATAGAATGGTTTTTTTATCGTTGAGTTTTATTTTTTGAATTTTAAGGATTAAAGGATTATTCTTTTGAGGAGATTATCTGAACTTGTACTAACTATTTTGGTTTTTTTTAATTTCTACTGATTGGGGAAAACTATAGTTCATATTTTTTCAATTATGAGATTGTATAGAACTGGATTCTAGTGCTTTAGGTGTGACCATGTGTTTCATCTGGAATTAGGGATGATCTCATTGATTTAAGATTCAAACATTCCAAGCAGTTTCTAACGGGTTTGTTCGTAGAACCGGAAACATCCAATGATTCCATATCCATTTGGACCTATATTCCAAAGGTAGGTGCTCATTAGTTGTGAACTGATGAGACTTAAGAATTTGCATTGGTCAAGAGGATGGGAGGTAGGACGCATCAAACCTTTTTTATGGGAATTATTGTCTACTCTGGGACTCTCTTTATAGATTTAAGTTATTTTCGTGAATCATTATTACATTACCAAGTATTAAAATGAACTTTTCTTTAGATCTGACCATCAATGATTAATATGTATAAGATTTAGAGAATATTTTATATGTATTCAAGGTTCTTCATCGATATAGAATCTTCTATATTTTTTTAGAGATTCTTAGTCAATGGCATCCTTTAATATATTATATAAAAGTCTCTTGGTTATTATGATAACCATACTGGTTTTAAAGCCACTCAGTAGTGCCCTTAAAGTTTATTTTCATTCAGAAGGACATGAATTATTTCATATTTGGGATTGTAATCGTAGATGGGCTACCTAAGTATCCTATTTTTTGAAAAAGGAATCAGAACCCAAGCAGTTCGAATAAAGAAGTATGAGGTTTATTCCTGATTGATGGCTCAAAGAAAAGATGTCATAATCACTTTTACACTCTAAGCTCATGTGAGTCATACTCAGTGTGAGAAACAAGAGGTATTGGTGAAACCAGACAATTGTTCCATGAAAGATGCAATTATAAGAAATGAGTGGGGCTTATGTATGTATGACTTCCCAAATAGATAAATTTTAGGATTTAATTCAGAGAAGAAACCCGATAACAAGGTCCATAAAGGTATATGTGCTTTATAGAGATTTGGATACTCTAACTTGGGGCTTATTCCAGAGAAGGATCACCAAATTAGGAGGGGACTTGTGATTGGGTTTTACTTCTGAGAAGGAGGCCCAAATCAAAAAGTAAATTATGACTGGTTAAGAGAAATTGTGACTGGGGATTACTCCTAAGGAGGATTCCCATATTTGAGACTGGGGATTACTCCTAAAAACGAAGCCCAGGTCAAGAGAATCATGGTTTTGGCTTACTCCTGAGGAGGATGCCCAAATTTTTGGAACATTAAGACTGGGGCTTAATCCTGAAAAAGAAACCCAGATTTGGAAAATTATGATTGGGGCTTACTCCTAAAGAGGATACCCAGTTTTGGGGACTTGGGGCTTACTCCTGAGGATGATTCCCAAATTAATGAAAATTTGGACTAGGGCTTATTCCTTAAAAGGAGGTCCAAGTTAAAGATTCTCTAATCTTAAAGGATGAGGTTGAATGAATGAAATCTCTAACCTTAGTCACATAAAGATGTGTAAATCGCCAGGTTTTAAGAGATGTTCCATAGAATTCCTTTCAAATAAGGAATCCAACAAAGGAAACAAGACATAAATGGATTTGGAGAGAGTTCTTAAGGCTTAATCTTGAAGAGGATAGGTGGATACACATAGGATAGGTGAAATAGGCAGGAGGGGCACCCAAAAAGATGGTGGCGTGCAAGTCCTGCGTGGGTGCGCAAGTCCTAGTCACAGAAGTAAACTTGCGCGACACAGGGGGACTTGTGCGAAGGTCAATCCTTAAGGTAATACATGGGGTAGACTTGGCTCAAGACCTTAGTACTATCCCTAGAGGCTTCCATAAGAGTGGCATGCAAGTTCTGTTGAAGGGGTAAGACGGCGCGCAAGTGTGGCCATTTCCCTTAAGGGTTGGCCACTTAAGTGCGCAAGTGTTTATGAGTTTCAACACTTCAGCCTTCCTCACCCTATTTAGATCTTCTATTCTAGGTAAGAAATTACCTTATAAGTATTCAGAAGCTTCAAGAAGAGACTAGGGCGCCGGGAGCTCAAATCTGAGTTTCTGGATTTTTTTTTCCTCTGAAATGGGGGGCCCACAGGGGGTATTTATAGGCTAGTGAAGACCCAGGGTGAATTTCATATAGGGAACACAAGTCACCGACGCGACCAATGGGCGGCGCGTAGGTACACTAGTGTGACCTTGTTCGAACCTACGCGACACAAGTGCATTTGAACCTTTGTTCATGATTTTTTCAATTTTTTGTGTTTCTTCAAAGGATGAATCGATTTGGGTTCATGGTATTTCCCCTTTTAAATTCGTTAGACTATTTGAAGGAAAGGAGCGTCAACAAAATCCCCCCCCCCTCAGAGTTGGATCCGAAATAAATAAGGATGTAACTATAAGGAAAGAAGAAAATCAAGGAAACTTCGGCGCACAAGTGTTGAGCGTGCAGAGGGCGGCGCGCAAGTTCAAGTTGCGCAGGCCTCAGCGCAGTTGGTTGTGCGTGCTAGTTTTTAGGCATGCATGTTTGAGGCCTGGACTATATATATGTGGCCATTTCTCACGCAAAGCACTGAATTTTATAATTTCAAGCTCTCGCCACGCAAGTTCCCTTCGTCGTGCATGTTGCTTTATTTTCCACTATTTCTTCTCTGTCGCACTGCTGTCAAGGTATTTGGACTTCTGCAGTGATACTTGCATGCCAAAAACATGCGCGGCACATCCATACTTTCATGACACATCCATACTTGCATGCCAAAATTATAATTGAGCGCCTTAATGCCTTTTACATTTTCCTGAATTTCTTCACAAATTTTATAAAACATCAACCCATTTAAGAGTTAATTTATTCAACTTTTGTGCATATTCAATGGCTCCCAAAAGAATCGAAACGGCTGATGAACTGGCTAGAAAGAGAATTGATGATATGTTGAGAATCATTTTCCATGATTATTATACCATTTGCGACAACACTCTCCCAGATTTGGCCAAGTACCTGAAGAAGTGTCATCTTGATTTCCCACAAAGCATATATCTGCCTTTGTATGAACATGGTTATCTACAATGATTCAACATTCTAGACATAAATAATTATATGCCTGAGATGCAACCACACTCTTACTCCTCTATTTTAGTTATACTGTGCATTAAGAGCAGCAACAATAGTGTGAACTTTCTAATTTTTCCTTCATGCCATTTCCTTGCAAATATGAAAATGGAAAACCATGGGCTGATATGTTTTCCGCTGCCGGTTGATGGAGAGAAGATTATCATGACATTATAAACAATATATGAAAATAGTACTCTCTCCATATGGCCCTTTACTTCCAATGCTCCATTCTCAAATCCATGTATCCATCTTCCAAGTCTCTTTGACAGAAACAGAGTCACTATTTGATCAGAAGAAAATTTTCTCAAACTGCACTCAAGAACATTTTTTTACAATTGTTCCAAGAAGAGATAGTATCACTACGTATCTTATTATATCCAGTTGAAATGAATGAATTCTAGGTGGTTGCTGAGGAAGCTTGGGATGCTATAAATCAAATGATAAGTTATGTTGAAAGCCTTGTAATTCTTGAAAAAGAGAAGAGAATCCAGTCTGTGGATGTCCTTTTATCTCTTGTGCATCAATGAAAAACACTTTCATCTTCAATCATTTGTACCTACATGCCTTCTTTTGTTACCTGATTTCAATTTTTATCTAATCCAATGGGCCTATTAAGAATAGTTTGAATTTTACTAGGATTATAAAAATATCCCTACAAACTTTGAAACTTTTAATTGCTCAATATTACCTAAAATCATACAAGATGTATGTTTAGTGAGCCGGAACTTGACTTTTGTTCATAGTTCCTTTATCTTTTGTGGGTAGTTTAAAGTCATGCACGTCGTACATAAAAAAGGCTAATGTTTAAGGTCAAAATAGCTTTGACTGTATGGATTAAAATTGACTCAATTCCTTGACAATTTATCTGAAAACATATTACCACACTCAATTATGAGGGAAAATCTGTAAACTATGACCTAAAAAATTTTGAATCTGAGGGATGACATGAAAAAAGGGCTAAAAGGCATTATAAGAAGTAGTTTCCAAGAATGAAGTTACTATTATTTAACAAACCCGTTAGGGGGTTGAATTATGCAGGGCCACCTAAGGGAATTGGCTACATAGTCAAATAATAACATCTTTTGGCTGACAAGTCTCTTGTGTAGACTGTTTATGAAAATACACCTAAGGGCACGTGCTGCATAGTCAGGAAAAAGAACTCTCAGAAATTTACTTTTCTACTACTACAAAGCCACTGGAAGTTTATGGGGATTCAAATATTCTAAAGCATAGAGTTTGCTGTAAAGAGAGAGGTACATGAATATGGAGAAGATATTTCCAAACAATATTGTCTAAGAACTGGATAAATTTCATTCCTACGAAGGTCGGACCCAAACGTAGGGAAGGGAAATATAAACCATAGACTATAATACTTTTAGATCATGAAAAAGAATATGGGACAGATATGTTAAGGATGTCTTTTTTTCAGATCCGTACATATTGTCGTTAAGACAACTAAGGAAAAAAGGGTTTCTTCCCAATAATGAAGTTACCACTATTTGACAAACCCGTTAGGGGGTTGAATTATGTAGGGCCACCTAAGGGTATTGGCTGCATAATCAAATAAAAACATCTTTTTACTGATATGTCTGTTATGTAGACTGTTTATGCAAGGCCACCTAAGGGCATGTGCTGCATGGTCAGGCAAAAGAATTCTCAAAAATTAGACATTTTGTGACCAGAAGTCAAGAAAGTGTTATGAAGATCTGAAAATATTTATGTTTAGGATTATGACACAAAAAAATGGGTATTTTCCAATGTATGTAGAGATATACAGATCAATTATAACCAAAATCATGTTGTGGCCAGGTCCTGAATTGAAATGTTGGACATCACTAAGTATCACATAAGGATTGGAATCAAGCCGTACGTAGTTCTTTAAATATAGTTTAACATCGTGTGAGACAAAAGTATGGGTGATCTTCATTTAGGTTCATAGAGCTCGAACCATAATAATGAATACATAGTGTGTGTTTTTATAGGGACTTTTCAGCCAAGGGACTGGAAATGGGACTTGGGGTTAGGCCCAAAGACTTGGGGCTGAATTCAAGGGACACTCGAATGTTCCTACATTTCCCATAAGGATGGGAATCAAGCTGCATGTAATTCTTGACATACCTTCTGTACAGATTGGTTTGAACAAGTAAAGTGTGAAAGGGGAATTTAGTGCAATGATGGTTTGACCCAAGATAAAATATTCAGGAATTACCATGTCTGCACGTAGTCTTTGGAATATAACATGATTGGAAATCAATGTAAATAATGATTCCCTCTTAGGTGAAGGTATCAAAGAATGTTGTAGTTTATTGTCGTACAAGACAAAGTGTTGTACAGTTTAACGTCATGTAGCAAGGACAATGGTGAACCAATCTGAAGAGATTGGTTTTGGGCTTTAACCTTAGGAGGATACCTATGTACCTATACAAGAAGGCAAGGATCAAAGTCCGTGTAGTTCAATTAAATAATGAATTAGTGATCAAGTTGTTCTTGGGGAAAACGACCTAAAAAATGGTGTTGGGACTTACACATGGTTAACGGCCCAGAGATGGTGTTATGGTTGATTTTTTCTCTAAGATCATGTGAGTCATAATCGATGTGAGAAACAAGAGGTAGCAACAACCCTAATTATGCACATTTTAATTTCATTTAGGACATATGAAGGGACTATGTAGTTTAAAGTCATGTGTTGAGGAATATTGGTGTTGCACAGTTTATAGTCCTGAAGCAGGGAAAAAATATAGTTTAACATCATGTAGGACATATTAAGGGACTTCTATATAGTTTAGCATCATGTAGCTAGGACGATGGGGAAAATATAGTTTAATGTCATGTTTAATGAAAGGGGGACTATGTAGTTTAATGTCATGCAGTAAGGAAAAATATATAGTCACATTTTAACATCATGTTGGACTTATTAGGGATTTTTTCCATAGTTTAATGTCATGTTGAATGAAAGGGATGTTAATAGTTTAAGGAAATATGCATGGACCATTGTTTATGAATTTTAACGTCTTACTGGATGTAAGGGACTTCTGTACAGTTTAGTTTCATGTAGTTAGGACGTCACAATTTAACGTCATGTTGGACGTAAGTGCCAATAGTTTAAGGTCATATTCATGGACCCTTGGTGATGATGCAGTTTAATGTCTTGCTGGACAATATGAAATTCCAATATTTTAAGGTCATACGCATGGACCGTTGGTGTATTTTGTGTTTATACAAAATAATTCTTCAGAAATCTGTCATTGGTTGGAGTAGTGATGAGTTCTCCATCCATTGATATTAAATAATAAGCTCCATTGGAGTAGATCTTATGTATTGAATAAGGTCCTTCCCATTTTGGCCCCAACTTAGGAGGTTTCTTTTTTTGTATCATTGGAGTTCTGAGAACTAATACCAATTCTCCCTGAATGAATGAACGGAGATGAACTTTTTTGTTGAAAGCTCATGCTATTCGATTTTGATAGACTTCCATGTGGTGTAGGGTGCACAATCTTTTCTCATCTAATCGTTCCAATTCATCCAATCGCTTTTGAGATTGTTCATCTGTAGATGATTGATCACAAATTGATACTCTGAGCGAGGGTAATTGAACCTCAATGGTCAAGACTGCTTCCGTTCCATATACCAATGAATATGAAGTTGAACGCATTGCAGTGCGAGTGGTGGTCCGATAAGACCATAAAGCATGAAAGAGTTTATCATGCCATGATTTCTTATCTTTATCCACCATCTTTTGCAGTATATTACACAGAGTCTTGTTGAAAGCTTCTATCTGGCCATTGGCCGCTGCATGATATTGAGAGGAATGATTGGATTTTATGTTGTATTCTTGATACAACTTCCTCACCATGGATGAACAGAAGTTGGTGCCATTGTTCGTCAATATGGTATGAGGGACACCAAATCTGGTAATGATGTTAGACTTGATGAAGCTAACAATGCACTTAGAACTAACTTCTTTGAGAGGTATTTCCTCTGCCCATTTGGAAAAGAAGTTAGTAGCAGTAAGAATATACTTCAATTGCTTGGATGTAGCTGAAGGATAAGGTCCTACTACATCTATTCCCCATGTGGAAAATGGCCACAAGTATTTAGCTATATGAAGCAACTCTGGGGGTTGATGAATGAAGTTGGAATGAACTTGGCAAGAATGACACTTCTTTGTGAAATCAAAAAAATCTTGTATCATTGAAGGCCAAAAGTACCCAAGCCTTCGAATTTGATCAGATAGTCTATGTCCAGACAGGTGGGCACCACATACTCCTGCATGCACTTCTTTTATGACTACCATTGTCTCTTCACTATCAATGCATCTGAAGAGAACTCCATAAAAACCCTTTTTGTAGAGAACTTTTTATAAGTGATTTGGGCTATCATAAAGAGTGAAATTGACCACACGTCTCCAGACTTAATCTTTCATGGCTCTATCAAGCGGAAGTGTTTCATTTTGAAGGTATTCCCTAATAGTTGTCATCCATCATGTAGTATGACCATATGGTTCAGGAATGGGACTAATTTCCTTGATTTCCTCTATCCTGGTTTGAACATAAGGTGAAATTGTACAACATTGGGAAATACTGATGGTTGTCTCATCCCTATTTGGATCTTCCAGAGCTGTGCCTATATTTTCCAATGAATTAGCTTGGGCATTTTTTGATCTCAAGACATAAGAAAATGTCGGTTCTGTATGAAATTCCACCATTAACTCTCTGTCATAATCATACAGAGGGATTAGTTCTTATTTTCTGATGGAATAATCCCCATTGACTTGTTTGATTACCAGGTCTGATTTACCTTTCACCTTTAAGTGGTTCACTTGTGCTTGAAGTTCCAACTCCAAACCTGCAATAAGAGCTCGGTATTCCACTTCATTATTTGTACCACCTCCCAAAAATGAGAAGGAATAAGGTATCACTACCTTTTCCGGGGAAATGAGTACAATTCCTAATCCAACTTTGTTGAATTTAGGATTTTCCATTTTTCTCCCTGTTGGACTTCTGGAAGCACCATCAAAGTACATTTCCCATGTTTAAAGACTATCTTGAATAAAGAATACTTCCTCATCAGCATGTTCAATATCTAAAGGTGTATCTTCTACTAAAGGATGTTCATCAAGGAAATCAGCCAGATCTTGGCCCTTTATTTACTTTTGAGACACATATTGAATATCAAATTGGTGCAATATAACTGCCCACCTTACTAGACGTCCTGTAAGCATTGCATGGATAAGGATGAATTTGAGTGGGTTATTTCGAGATACCAATTGGACCTCGTGATGTTTCAGGTAGTGTCTCAACTTCTGAACTGCAAATATTGATGCTAGGAAGCACTTCTCAATAATTGAATATCGTGTTTCTTCTTCAAGCATAGTCCGACTAATATAGTAGAGGCTGTTTTCATTCCCAGCATCATTATTCTGAGCAAGAAAGGCACCCAATGATCGCTCTAGAGCTGTCACATAGAGGATAAGTGGTATTCCTTCAATAGGTAGCATTAACACCAGTGGACTCATGATATAATTCTTGATAATATCTAATTATTCTTGACATTCTTTAGTCCATTGGTAAGTGACTCCCTTCTTCATCAATTTGGGGAAGGGTAAACTTTTTCCTACCAAATTGGTGATGAAACGCCTAATATAGGCCAAGTGTCCTTGAATTCCACTTAATTCCATTAAATTTCGAAGATTTGACATACCAAGGATTGACTTTGTCTTCTCAAGATTGACCTTGATACCACGATAGCGTACGACGAAGCCTAGAAATTTTCTGGTGGTTACCCGAAAAGCACATTTTAAGGGGTTCACCTTCAAATTTTGTTGCCGAAGTTTTTGGAATATGACTTCTAAATCATCCAAATGATTAGAACTTTTCTTGGATTTAACTACCAAATCATCCACATAACATTCAACAAATTTCCCTAGAAAGGGTTTGAAGATACGATGCATGGAACGCTGATATGTGGCGCCTGCATTCTTCAGGCCAAAGGGAAATACCCGATAGAAAAACACACCCTGAGGGGCTCTGAAGGCTATAGATTATTCATCTTCTGGATCCATTCAGATTTGATTATATCCAGAATATCCATCCATGAAGGAATGTGCTTCATAGCTAGTTGTTGCATCAATCAGGAGTTCTATAATTGGTACTGGAAAATCATCCTTAGGACAATGCCGATTAAGATCTCGGAAATAAATGAAAACTCTAATTTTCCCATTCATATTTTTCACTAGGACAATATTAGCCAACCATTTGGGATATTGAACTTCTTTGATGAAGTTATCTTTGATAAGCTTATCCACTTCAGCTTCAATTTTGGATGCATAGGTTGGGTGTGTTCTTCAAGCGGCTTGTTTGATCCTCGGTGTTCTTCTGGTAATCCCAGACGATGAGTGGAAACATCAGGATGAAGCCCTAGAATATCTGTATTATTACAAGCAAATATATCTTAATTTTTCTTTAAAAAGGAAATATACATCTCTTTTTCTTCAAGAGTCATGGCCGCACTAATTAAAGTGGGGCGTGGATCTTCTTTTGTACCCAGATTTATTTCTCTGAGTTCATCCACAGTGGTAGAGATACCCTCTTCAAATGCTGCAGGAGCATCCATATGGTCATCCTCTTATTCTTCAACACGTGTTATTTCTTCTATTTCTACTTGCATATTAGATGAATAAGAATAATTTACATGATCAGAAGATATGTTAAAATTTGAACATCTTGAAGTAGAAGCTTCCATTTCCGACCCGATTGATGATGAAGGGTCTTCCCTGGGTAATATAGATGAGATGATGGATTGAGAATCGACATCATCATTCACCTCTGACATTTCTATAACTTCCACTGGTCTGGTTGGCAAAGTATAGACTTGCTGGATTTCAGCAGATGAAATGAAGACATCCCCATTTGAGCTTTCATAATTGCTTGGAGAATCACCAATTTCTCCCATGCTGTATGGATTGATTTCCGTAATTGACATTATGGAAGTTTCTATAAGAGTATTTTGATTTGGGTCTATCCTGTCAATTTGACTGATAGGCAATACATAATCTGTACTCACATGCGTAAATGGGTTTACTGGAATCTTTTCCAAACCATATGGAGCATTAACATTGGTAATCTTCCTTGTTGTGGATTTCTCCATTCCCTTCATGTCATATAATTCCACCTCAATGTATTGAGATTCACATGTCTTGAATGGGGATTTATCACCATACAATGTTCCAATTTGACCATCAAAACAATATTTGAGACATTGATGGTATGATGAAGGGATAAATGCATGTTGATGTAGCCAGGGTCTTCTAAGAAAGATGTTGAAGGATGAGTCTTAATCAACAACTATGAAATATGAATTGGATACAAGATATCCAAACTAAGTTCTGAGTGTAATCTCTCCCAGTGGTTCTTGTTCGTTTTTATCATATCCTTGTAACATCAAAGTAGAAGGAGAAAATCAGATTCTATGAGGCCCAATCGACGAAGTGTATGAATGGGGATGAGGTTGACTCCAGAACCATTATTAATGAAAAATCTTCGGACTTCTACATCATTGACCTTTCCAAATAAGTACAAAGGTCTAATATGTCCATGAACGACATCATATTCTTATTCATCTGTTAAAGATATCACTGCATGGCATTATGCGGGATTATTCTCTACGTGGTAGACTTCAGCTGCAGTAATTTCAGTTTCGAACTCCCGAGGACTCGACAAAGCCTCTATGAGTGCCTCCCGAAGATCCTTCGATAAATTTAAAGCATACAAAATTGATAAATTGGCCGGTATTTGGGCTAAGTGTTTCAATACATCATAATTTTGATCCAAAGGTCTGTGTTTCCCAACAGGAACATGTAGTTTCACTGGTGCCTTAGAAGTTGATGCTTTGGAAGTAGATGCATCTTGTACTAGGATAGGAGTTGGTAATACTTCTTCCTTTGGAATATTAGACTAATTATTTCTATTTACTTTCTGAGAGGAAGAAGATAGAACCTTCAACCAATCTTCCTGAATAATTGTGTCATGACTGAATCTTCCTTGTGTGGAAGAACTTGCTTGTTCTTGTTGAGTTTGTTGAAGGGCTCTACCATGAGTTTCTGTCGCATACACAGTTCTATTAGGGGTGGAATTGTAATAGTGGCCTCGGAACGATCCATGTCTTCCCCTATACCCTGAGCCTCTGGAACTTCCTCTGATTTCTCTTTTTTCTACAAGGAACTCGGGATCGTCAAAATTGAAACTGCGACTGGCATATGGATCTGTTAATTGAATCATATTCATAGAACTGAAAATGAACTCTTCATCTGATGAAGACTCTTCCTGATTAGCCTATTTAGGTTGTTCCGTTTAGTGGGGTGGTGCCAGTTGAGGCTTTGAAGTAGATGGCATAAAATCTTCTAGAGTCAAAGATAATTTGGGCTTTAACATAATTTCATCTTCTTCTGATTGTTCCTATTTCTTTGATTTATGCCGCCCTTTTGAGGATTTTCCCTCTAATGAAGAGGGTTTTACTGTGGTATTCATGGAGGAAGACACAATTGGTTTCTTTAATTGTGTTCAAAAAATGGCATGAGTTCGGTTGATCATTTTTATGACCATTCAATCATCATATTTTTGCGCATTTTTGTTATTGACTTCTTTCCACTCGCCTTCTTCCTCTTGATCTGTAGTAGTAACACATTCTACCTAAGCTAAAGAACCTTTCAGTTTGACTTGTCCCAAGTAAACCATTTTTTTAGGAGGTCCTTGAAGAAAAAACACTCCTGAATGGGATTCCCCAATATTTGATGAAATGGGAAATAATTGGGACAGTCTTCATCTCCTTCCTTGTTCGGCCTCTTGGGCCTTGGCAATTGAACCAAATTATTTTCTAGAGTTGAAATCAAATAACCAGGAAGATGTTCATTTTGGAAAGAGTAAACTTTGATATTAAAATCCTCAAATTGTTTTCGTCTTTGATCTCTTTGATCATCTTGACGAAATGGCCTCTGTTGTTGGCGCTTAGGAGGAAGAGCCCTTCAAGAAGATGAATGTTTTGAAGTAGAAGCAGGTATAGGTGCTTGTTTAAGAAAAACTATAGCAGTCTCTGCTTTACCCATTCTCCTTCCTAAAGTTGATGGAATTACATGAGCTTTACCCTTATTCTTCATAATAGAATCTTCAATCTATTGAGTGATTGATGTAAGGTCTCGAAATCCTCCTTTTTATTTCACAGGGATCAATGGCGTGGGTAATTAATCAAACAAATTTTCCACACAGCTATTACTCTTGAGGGAGTTCTAAGCTCAAGGAATATGTTAATCCCTTCCAGTGAGCAATGAAATCTAAAACCCTTTCATTATCCCTTTTCTTACAGTTTGTAAGATCAAAAACTGTTGTCTTTGGCAACGTTGAACTGTATTAAAGAAGGAATCTTTGGCGGAGATCCTTCCATCCGGTAATTGATCGGGATTGCAAGCTTGTGTACCAGATAAAGGAAGACCCTTGTAATGATTGTACAAAACACCTGAGCTTAACTGCTTCTTGTTTCTAAGAGGTTCCCATCATAGGATCACAATGAGAAACAAAATGTGTTAAGTTTTTCTCTGGTTCTCCCGAACCATTAATGATTGGGAATGTGGTACTTTCAAAATTTGATGGGGGAGGAATTGCATCAAACCATTAAGGGTAACTCTCTTTTCAGGTTGAATTTGAGCACACTTTCCCTCCATATCCTCCAAATGAGCTGTTAATGACTCAATAGTAGTTATTAACTTTTGAGAAACATCCGGTTGATCTTGGACGTGAGTCGGTGCAATGACTGGAGCTTGGAAAAATGTTGTGGATGGTGCTGAAACCGATGGTAGCACCACCAATTGTTGTTTCACTTGACCCATAGGATTAGACCTGTGAGGGTGTACTAGTAGAAGAGGATATTCTTGATCCATATCAGTAGCCGTAACAAATTACCCTGGCTGAAGGGCTCCAGCATGCTTAGGAGGAAGACTACTTTGAAGTAGTTCTGCATTCAACCTCCTCAATTACTTCATCTCTTCCTCTTATTGTGTGAATATTTTCTCTAGTGAGAGTGATTGGACTTCTCTAGAGGAAGGGTATGTAACCTGATTCTTTCCTTAACCCTTATTAGATCCCTTTCGGAGAGGGGGAAGTGGGTTACTTGAAGGATTACCCAAATTCTGGGTAAGCCTTTGATTTCGTGTACACACACCTTCTTCATTTGTGTCTGTGCGTACAACTTCTTGAGCAGGAACCTCTTCATCTGATACCTCTGAGTGAACCTCATATGGGGGATCAGCAACAATGGAATTGATGACATTGATTGATGCATAATGCATTTCATCCCTTCTATCATCATTTCTGCGATATTGTCTTCTTCCATGTCCGTGATGAGACATTGCCTTTTGTCAATTTGATCCCTCAGGAACTTCTTGTAAAACCATAATTTGGAGGGAATCTCCTAATAACTTTTATCTTAGTTCTTCTTGTGTCTTCTTCCCTAATTGATAGAATACTGACTTTCTCTTAGGGAGGTGTTGAGGATTTGATAAAGTCCCCAGTCCGGTGGACTGGGGTTGTTCCTGCTCAACTCCTCGAATCCTATTTGTTGATTCTGAGGGTTGGGTTAAAATATTCCCCAGTCTGACAAGATGTGGTGGTTCTTGACATGCTATATCTGAGACTTTCTTGAAAGCTCTCCTGATCTTATGGAATTTAGTCCGAAAATTAGCTGGATGCATCAACCTGCATCCAATTTTATCACCCAGCTCAAAAGACCGTTGGATGATTTCTAATACATCTGTCACTTGATGATGTGCTTTCTCCAAACGAGAGGCCTTTTCAATATTCTTGTTTGCTTTATGCAGGAGTAATCCAAAAGATTTTTCTCTATATTCCTAATTTTGAGAAGAACTAGTTGAGGCCTGTTCATGCAATAACATTGCATGAAACAACTTTAGGCGGGCTTTTCTGACTGAAGAGTACACTGAAATGTAGTGCTCCATGAACACCCTATACCCTGATATGAATACCATATGGGGCATTGGAAATTAGCTGGTGCAATCTTCTTAGTGAGCCAAGGCATGAACACTGAAGGGATCTCTGCTGTTTTTCAGCCTTCGGATATCGATAAACTGAGAGAGATTCCAAATCAATTTCGCATTGTAACCCTAATATTATCTTGACATGATTTTCATATTCATAATAAGAAATTATTTTCTTCTTCAACTGACAAATAATTTTCCATATGTTGAGACGAATATCATGAATTCCATCTTCCGTCAACATCTCTAGAATGTCATACTGAGAATCAGCCAAAGGCCAAAACATAACCGGCACTTCACTTTTCTCTAGTTGTTTTCTCATATTTAGTACTTCCTCTTTATCATTCGATGAATATTATTCTACCTGATTCGACCAGAGATGGTGCTTCTTTGTTGCTTTATTGGATTCAACAAGATTGGTATAGAAATCACTAATTAAACTATATGATGAACAACCCAGGGAGGGTTCGGAGAATGACCTACACCCCAAGCTATCTTCTGATTGAGAAAATGTTTCACCTGATAGTGGTAAGGCATCAGACATGACTGGATTCACATTTTCAAATGCCTCAAGATAAGAGGGATTTGTCATCACTACATTGTACATTGGACAATTTTCCATGCAATGTGCATTACTACTACGGAGGGGACTTTCGCAGCTAAATTCCTCATCATGGGTAGGACCACTATGGTGGATTACAACAAAAGATGAAACATTTTTCTCCTTAGTCTTCTGACCACACAGAGGGTTATTGTGGATCTCATCTGAAGATAAAACTTCGAGATCGACCGAATTGTTACGAAGCAAGCCTTCATGAGGAAGTGTCTAGTGCAGACCTTCGGAATTGATGTTCCCACTATTGGGAATTGAGAGAGCATAATCTTGAGTTGCAACAGATAGTTTTATGAGTGCATCAAGAACTCCAGCATTGAGTAAGGCCTCATTACAGATTGGCCCTTGATTTCTTGACTGTGTTGGGTGGGTCTTCTTTTTAGATGCCTTCTTACTCACTTTAGGAACCACTTGTTGAAGAAAGTGGCCATTATGGGAAGGTGTATGTGCCTGCTCATGATAAATGATCAGTTTAGGCTAATTTTCTCTACTCAAATCAGGTGTATGTGCATGACTTGATTGTCCGTATGATATGGGGGAGTATGCCCCACTACCCTCCTGGACAGTAACAGATGTGTGTGTCTGTTCTGGAGTGAACTTTTGATGTGTCACTCCACTGGTAGGGATAGATTTATGTGTCTTTCCCTGAGATGCTACTGAAGCTGTTATAATATTCTGGCAGACATCAAGAATATGAGCAGGGATTTTCTTCTGCTCTTTCACCATTGACAGAATGTGCTTGGTGACTTCAGCGGCCGGAACGGGGATATACATCCATTCCATGCTTGGAGTAGGTGTATGTGTCTGTTCCTATCCTCCTTTCCCTATTAGTGAATTCTGACAGTAATCATGTGTGGGGGAAGAAAGTTGAGTCTGCCTCCTATTTGTCACTGGAGCTTTCCGACTGACTTCTCCGAATGCTACCAAATGAGATTGTTGGTAGGCTTGATCAATACTAGCAGTTGTATGTGGTTTCTGATTGCACTCTATCGAACGTGGTTGACGAGCTTCCTTCAATACTGACAGAGGAGGCTTCTGGCATGGTTAATGAGTGTAAGCAGGTGTATGTGCATGTTTACCAGTTGTAAACACATTGGGTTGGCGGGCTCCATCGCATTTAGTCAGATGAGCCTGCTGACTAGCCGATGATTTATAAATAGGTGTATGTTACTGTCTATAGTACTCTACTAGAATTGCTTGGCGGGATTGGCGTGCTGCTTCTAGACAAGTCTGGTGGACATCAGAATTAAAATGGACGGGTGTGTGTGCCCACTTGTTTCTTGCCCCCATGTTAGGTTGGTGGAATTTTCCGGAAATGGAAGAGATGAGAACCTCCTCACTATTGACCGGATTTCACCTTTGGTGGTTCGTCTTTCCTTCTCGGGTTTGAGGAACCCGAGCCGAACGCCTGGAGATGACACCCTCATCATGTTGAGGGCACACTTCCACACGAGTCTGGCAGGGATTGTTGGTCGGAGCCCTCGGGAAGGACTCTTGTTTCCTTGAATTAAGGCCTTGAGTGGCCTTCTCATTAACCTCCTTAGAATATGGGAGGGAACGGTGTAGAGACCCGTATCCTGACGTACATGGACATTACATTACATTTGCGGAATACTTAGTACATAACAAAAACACACACTAAAGGATCGTAATAGTTTAGTGTCTTTGGAAACTCGGAACATAATCTTCTAATCCTGGTGAAAGATCTTCAATATCTCCCGTAAAGATCTTCCATTTTTTTTACCTAAAACCTTTCTTTATATCCTGGGGAAAAGAAAACATAAAAGGGTGAGCTCAAATGCTCAGTAAGGGTATACGAAAGAAATAAAAATCATATCATATCTTTTTGAAAATCACAACCTGCAAAAGAGATCATAATATCTTAACATGGAACAAATCATAGAAGTGAAAATGAGATCCCCATAATCATAACATGAAACTTGAAACTTTGTGGCATGCACACATAATCATGGAAAATCATTTCTTTTTAGTCATGACTCATTGCCAAGACTATCTTAGTGGACAAAGTCCCTTTCTGAACCGAGTTCACTCCTCGTTTCAGTCCTGTATCACTGAACCGAAATAACCTTCCGTTCCAGCCATGCCTATCTCATGAGATATAAAATCTTTACCCAATGCATTGGAGGGAGATATAGGTCCCACCCATCTTATAATGAATCCTTTCTTATGTGTGCCACATAATCATAAAACATACATCATCGCATAACACATATAACAAAAATGGGATTCTTGAAACATCATGACATCATAAATCAATTCATATATGATAAAGGAATTCATAAACATAATTCCATCACAACATAGTCAAACCAATGTAAAAATATGGATAGAAACAGAACCCTTTATTATCTTAGATGGAAAATAATTTTGATAAAACACTTGTATTGAATTCTTGAGGAAAATATCCTTTCTTCTTCAAAAACAATTTTCCTTTCATAACATGTCATACAACTTTAAAATAAAAGAAGTTGATTAAAAATAAACTTGAAAACTTGTAAAGGAAGCTTCTTGTAAATAATGTTTTAAAAATCCATTCATGCCGTATAAGTTAAAAAAAAACATTCTTCGTACTTTTGTCGGAAAAGTCAAAAAGTACCTCGTACGGAAAAACGACAAAAGATTCCTTTCATATTCTTTACTAAAAACTCACCTAAGGGTAAAATTGGATTTAAACTATTGAAAGTGGATGGAAACAATATTTCATATTGAGGGAACATGGATGTGGATGATAAAATACACCCCAGTAAATACTTACGAATAAACAATCTCGGATAAAAATGAGATTGTGATATTTCCCTTACCTTAGGTCCGATTAGCTTTGTACGTGTCTGAAGCTCCTGTATAATGGTTTAAATAATTTTATTGACTTATTCCAGAATCATACATATTGATATGATATCATATATGGTCATATTATTAGTTTCTTGTTAGTAATATTTCATTGTTACCTGTTACTCGGGTCTTTATAACTTTTTGTTCTTATGCGTGTTTTGTCGAATAAATTCTTATTCTTATCTTTAGGTTATAGATAATTCATTTCCAGAATGGTATTAGTGTAGTATATACCATATTCATTCATTCAATTCATTTATATAATCATTATGAAATGAAGATCATGTAGAGCGAGTCGCATCACATCGTGGAGACGGTATTCCGTACGTACGCACGAGTGATGATATCGTTCCTATGATCATGGAATTTTATTGGAGTATATATATATATTATTTCAGTATCAATATTACTTAATAATAATCATATATAGTTACTGATTACACCATTATACCCATCCTTGTAAGGTGATGGTGGAAAATAGATTACACCACGGCGTGGAGACGGTATTCCGTACGTACGCACGCGCGGTGATTTCATCTTTCCGTAGGATGGATAGAAGGTGAATTAGGGTTGTTTCATATTTATAATAACATATCAGTATGTAAGTAATACTGATGTTATTACTTTATCATGAAACAACTAAAGAAGAAGAAGTTTAAGAAGAAAGAAATTGAAAAGATCGGTAATGGATATTACCTCTTCTTTGGAACGCCTTTTTGAATCCTCCACTTAAGGAACTAAGATTGGTCTTTGGAGAAGACCAGGACCTCTAGGATTATTCTATGGAAGTGGAGAAGGGAAAATGGCAGGGGTTGGCCGAGCTTGAGTGCTCAAATTGGTGTGAGGAGGAGGGGGAGGAGGTGCCCTTTTATAAGGGAGGAGAGGGGCACCTTAGGAATATCTCAAAATATTATTTTATATTAAAGTCAAAATCGGTTTATAATGGTTCCAAAGGGTCTTATTTCGAAGCTAAAGTGGGGATGGGTCGAAATCCTATCAACCAATAGGATTTAGACAAGTTTAGGGTATTATTTTAACCTTATCAATTAGATTTAACTCTAAGTTAATTAATTTAACTTTTACCGTGTCTTTTTGTTTTCTTTCACTATATGGTTAATACACTTACTATAACATGCCAAACGAACCCCAAATTGTTTATTATTAATATATATATCCTTATCTAAGTCATTTGGCCGAACCTTAGATTTTTAGGAATAAAATAACAATTAATAATATAATATTTTATTTAAAAACTATTTTGTGTCAATTTTGACACTATTTGATATATGATTTTTGTGAAAGTCATAACAGAATTATATGTTCGAACCAAGTTGATTAAATCAATACTAATATATCATAGTAACCTAGAAAATTAGTGTAATTCATAAAAAGTCTCAAATTACATTTATTTTGGTATTTATATTATCAATTTTGTCAATATTTCATTAATAAGATAATTACCGCATCATCTTTGTGTCATAAATAAATTAAATTATTTGATGTCTAAAAATTACAAATAAAATACCATCATGTAGGAAATCTTTTTAGCTTTCTAATGAATATTTACAATCGAATTTATCTTATGTATAACCCCATATTAAAAATGATTTACTTATTAAACTTTGATTTTAACTATTTTAACCCTTCTTTAAATAAATTCATAATAAATGTCCTAATCTAATCCAAGTGGGCCTAAATGGTCATATTTTATTCCTAAGTTTGTTTTTGGTCGAATTAAACTTGTCCAATAGAATTAGGACATGTGTTAGGGTAATATTAATATCATATTTACCCTTAGTTACCCTATTTACTATTAACCGCGGTAAAAAAAAGTAAAAAGTTACTATTCACCAAAAATTATTTTCATCTCATTGAACCACATTTTAGTCCTTGATATTAACCGTGTCTCTCGGATTTTCGAAATTCCATTCACAGAAGTGGTAAAATTAAGTTTTATGCAAAATTCAGTTTTTAACCTACCACTTAGTGGTTTCACTATTCATCAAAAATTGAAAGTTTTCAGAAAAATGCCAAAATTTCATCCTAAGCTATATTTCATATTCCGAATTCAAAAATGAAGTCTATTTTACCAAATTCATAACATAGAAGTTGAATTAATTAATTTTATAATTAAATCCCGCTATTAAAACAAATAGCGTGTTTTTACGAAACAATATCTATCAAAAGATTGACACTTGTTTATGTCAGGTTTAAATGTGAAATTACGTCCAATGACCAACATTGTATTAAATTGTAAAAATATATTCTAAATATACTTTAAAACCACTCAAATTAATAATTTATCACTATTAATTATTTCGATTAAAAAAGTTGTTTTTAATTATAATTTAGTAATTTTCACTATTCATCAGAATATGAAAGTTATCCGAAATGTACCAAAATTTCACCTTAGGCTAAATTCGATACTCCGAATCCAAAAATGAAATCCATTTTGAAAAATAAAATTTACAAAATTTCAAAAAGTGGTTATTACTATTCATAACGGCTAGTTTTAATAGCATATCGCTGTTTAGTGAAACTCGTTATTGCGTACTACACACACTATCGAGGAAGGTTGCGATTGCGTGTAATGCAAGGCAAGTCAAGGATGCGTGTTGTGCAAGCTCCTTTTGGTGTAGCGTACAACACAAGACATTAATAAAATTAAAAAAAATATTTTTCATAAAATCTTGGGCTGTTACATTCTACCCCCCTTAAAATGAATTTCGCCCTCGAAATTCGTCGGGGTTATAAATGGTTTTCTATTCGAAAGTTTCCCACATCGTAAAAAGGAATACCAAAACTTGGCTTTAAAAACTAAAGTATGAAATGTAACGATTACCCAAATAAACTAATTGTTGGGTTTCCACATAGGTAAAAATATGGATATGGAAGAAAAATCTAACCATCATGTTCTGATGGAGAGTGGTAGAGAACATGGCTATGGAAAAGCCAAAAATTACAAATCCATAAATTTGTGATGATATAAGGTACCATATGATTCCTCAGGTATAAGATCACTAGGACAACATTTTTGGTTTTCAAGATCATTTCCCTAAAGTTGAAAATTTGAATTAGAATAAATACTTACTTTATTTTGGTACAATCTCACTGTTGTTCGTGCCTTGAACAATTTCCACTTCATCTCTTAAATAAATGAAGTTGAATTTGTTATTCGTGAAGTGTTAGCAGATAATGTGATAGAATGACGGGTCATTCCATCTGTCTCAAACAAAAGGTTAGCAAAAATTATATGCATAAATCGATCTATAGTGAGATTAATCATATATGGTTCCTAAAATGGACTTATACTTCATATATCATACTGCTTAATATAATAAAACTAGTTTCTACTAAATAGGGACTTCCTGTAGGTCAGTGGTAGGCGATAAAGGCCAGTCGCACTTCGGTTGTGGGTTCGATTCCTACAGCCTTGTCCGAAGCGATGGGCTGTCGCCCGTCCTGCAGGTTGTCCTTTTTCTAAAACTATATTACTATAACATCCCATCAATAATATCGAGAAAACTTCGATCCTTAAACAATACTCACTTATGTCCAACATAATCCATTTCAATCTTTAGGCTTATCCATAATACTGCAGTCCACTCTCATAATATAGTGACAACGATTACCAGAGATTTAATACTGTCGTTGATCCCCACATATCATAAGATATGTTTTGTTGGTCACATTCTAAACATTCAAAGTCCTTAATCATGTATTCTCTTGAATACCTTAGTGAAAACATGAATGCAGTTAAAAGTTAACACTTTCCACATACCAAAATCCTCAAAATTCTATATGCTCAATCCATGATATCACTTAGTCCTTATATCAATCATGAGCTCATGAATATTGTTAAACATTTCATTTTCTTATTTTCCCTTCATTATGCGCATATCATCTTATTTCCAAAAATATCTCAATCACTTTGAATACCACATTAAACCAATACATAAATATTCCAATACTCCATGATACAACATTATTTTGGAATCCCATTACATAAACACTTAATCATTCCACCACATCGTTATCATATTCAACATTGCCAATAGTGATCGCATGTGATTTCCCTTTGTCCTTTGCCTTCAGTGGTTGCTCATGTTGATCATCACTAACCCTTGGATTAGGGCAATTATTAGCATAATGCCCCATTTCCTTGCACTTGAAGCATTGAAGTGTTGGCGGTGCGTTCTCTGCAGTGTTTGCTTTATTCACATCATTAGAAACCCTTTTTCCATTACTTCGACACTCAGCTGCTCGATGACCTTCTTTTCCACACTTAAAACATTTTCTAGTTCCTTTAAGACAATCTCCACCATGCTTCTTTCCACACTTTGTGCATAAGGAAACATTCATCTTCTTTTCACCATTATTATGAGATTTCTCCTTGAACTCCATCTTTCGTTTCTTGTCAAAACCATGAGATGGATATGTAACACCAACTTCCATTTCTACCTTGATAGCACAACGCACAATTTCTTCATAGCTACTGAAGTCTCTTATAGCTAATGCCCTTCGAAGACTTGGTTTTAAGCCACTGAAAAATCGATCAACTTTACTTTCAGGTTGGATGATAATGCCAGATGCATACCTTGCAAGTCTTGTAAAATTCGCTTCATATATACCAACAGATTCATCATCCTTCTGCTTCAGCTCAATAAAATCCTTTTCCATCTTTGTTCGAAGAATACGAGGGAAGTACTTACTGAAAAACAAGTTCTTGAACTCGTCCCATTCCATGGACTCAATTTCATCCCTTGGCCTCGTATTCTTGATAAGATTCCACCATTGATCAGCTTCACCTTCCAAACGATATACTGCTAAGATGACTTTATCATGTTCAGAACATTGAAGAACTGAAAATATCTTTTCAGTGGTACTGATCCATTGTTCAGCAACAAGTGGATCGGAAGTCCCACTGAAAGAAGGTGGACGTTGCCTCATGAAGGACTCAATAGAATATTGTTCCCTTCTCTGCTCATTTGGAAGTCCAGAATGATTCATAGCTTGTGTAAGTATAGCAATAAGATTTT
This sequence comes from Viscum album, assembly GCA_963277665.1. NCBI lineage: Eukaryota > Viridiplantae > Streptophyta > Magnoliopsida > Santalales > Viscaceae > Viscum > Viscum album. The sequence goes on from OY728133.1 coordinate 999,616,103, forward strand.
GCACTCCATCTCCCATAACATTTGTTTGTTCAGGAGGGCAATCATTGCATTGTCCATTGCATTGATCAACACGGTTCCTTCGGGTTCCAGCCATCGTCTAAAACCCAAAAAGAATAGTGTGAGAGGCAAAAATCATGCTAGGGAAAACAACATAATAAAGGGGGAGTACCTTCAATATCCAACATCTTAGGTTTAATTCTATGATCGTTAGCGTAATTCTATTACTATAACCTATACGTATACTTATCCCTAGGGACATCCCTAGACATACCTTAGAAATATCTCTAGGGATCTCACTAACATTTTCGCATCCTAGTTTCCAAAGGTTGACTAAACCTTTCCTCTGATACCAACTGTAGAGACCCGTATCCTGACGTACATGGACATTACATTACATTTGCGGAATACTTAGTACATAACAAAAACACACACTAAAGGATCGTAATAGTTTAGTGTCTTTGGAAACTCGGAACATAATCTTCTAATCCTGGTGAAAGATCTTCAATATCTCCCGTAAAGATCTTCCATTTTTTTTACCTAAAACCTTTCTTTATATCCTGGGGAAAAGAAAACATAAAAGGGTGAGCTCAAATGCTCAGTAAGGGTATACGAAAGAAATAAAAATCATATCATATCTTTTTGAAAATCACAACCTGCAAAAGAGATCATAATATCTTAACATGGAACAAATCATAGAAGTGAAAATGAGATCCCCATAATCATAACATGAAACTTGAAACTTTGTGGCATGCACACATAATCATGGAAAATCATTTCTTGTTAGTCATGACTCATTGCCAAGACTATCTTAGTGGACAAAGTCCCTTTCTGAACCGAGTTCACTCCTCGTTTCAGTCCTGTATCACTGAACCGAAATAACCTTCCGTTCCAGCCATGCCTATCTCATGAGATATAAAATCTTTACCCAATGCATTGGAGGTAGATATAGGTCCCACCCATCTTATAATGAATTCTTTCTTATGTGTGCCACATAATCATAAAACATACATCATCGCATAACACATATAACAAAAATGGGATTCTTGAAACATCATGACATCATAAATCAATTCATATATGATAAAGGAATTCATAAACATAATTCCATCACAACATAGTCAAACCAATGTAAAAATATGGATAGAAACAGAACCCTTTATTATCTTAGATGGAAAATAATTTTGATAAAACACTTGTATTGAATTCTTGAGGAAAATATCCTTTCTTCTTCAAAAACAATTTTCCTTTCATAACATGTCATACAACTTTAAAATAAAAGAAGTTGATTAAAAATAAACTTGAAAACTTGTAAAGGAAGCTTCTTGGAAATAATGTTTTAAAAATCCATTCATGCCATATAAGTTAAAAAAAACATTCTTCGTACTTTTGTCGGAAAAGTCAAAAAGTACCTCGTACGGAAAAACGACAAAAGATTCCTTTCATATTCTTTACTAAAAACTCACCTAAGGGTAAAATTGGATTTAAACTATTGCAAGTGGATGGAAACAATATTTCATATTGAGGTAACATGGATGTGGATGATAAAATACACCCCAGTAAATACTTACGAATAAACAATCTCGGATAAAAATGAGATTGTGATATTTCCCTTACCTTAGGTCCGATTAGCTTTGTACGTGTCCGAAGCTCCTGTATAATGGTTTAAATAATGTTATTGACTTATTCTAGAATCATACATATTGATATGATATCATATATGGTCATATTATTAGTTTCTTGTTAGTAATATTTCATTGTTACCTGTTACTCGGGTCTTTATAACTTTTTGTTCTTATGCGTGTTTTGTCGAATAAATTCTTATTCTTATATTTAGGTTATAGATAATTCATTTCCAGAATGGTATTAGTGTAGTATATACCATATTCATTCATTCAATTCATTTATATAATCATTATGAAATGAAGATCATGTAGAGCGAGTCGCATCACATCGTGGAGACGGTATTCCGTACGTACGCACGAGTGATGATATCGTTCCTATGATCGTGGAATTTTATTGGAGTATATATATATATTATTTCAGTATCAATATTACTTAATAATAATCATATATAGTTACTGATTACACCATTATACCCATCCTTGTAAGGTGATGGTGGAAAATAGATTACACCACGGCGTGGAGACGGTATTCCGTACGTACGCACGCGCGGTGATTTCATCTTTCCGTAGGATGGATAGAAGGTGAATTAGGGTTGTTTCATATTTATAATAATATATCAGTATGTAAGTAATACTGATGTTATTACTTTATCATGAAACAACTAAAGAAGAAGAAGTTGAAGAAGAAAGAAATTGAAAAGATCGGTAATGGATATTACCTCTTCTTTGGAACGCCTTTTTGAATCCTCCACTTAAGGAACTAAGATTGGTCTTTGGAGAAGACCAGGACCTCTAGGATTATTCTATGGAAGTGGAGAAGGGAAAATGTCAGGGGTTGGCCGAGCTTGAGTGCTCAAATTGGTGTGAGGAGGAGGGGGAGGAGGTGCCCTTTTATAAGGGAGGAGAGGGGCACCTTAGGAATATCTCAAAATATTATTTTATATTAAAGTCAAAATCGGTTTATAATGGTTCCAAAGGGTCTTATTTCGAAGCTAAAGTGGGGATGGGTCGAAATCCTATCAACCAATAGGATTTAGACAAGTTTAGGGTATTATTTTAACCTTATCAATTAGATTTAACTCTAAGTTAATTAATTTAACTTTTACCGTGTCTTTTTGTTTTCTTTCACTATATGGTTAATACACTTACTATAACATGCCAAACGAACCCCAAATTGTTTATTATTAATATATATATCCTTATCTAAGTCATTTGGCCGAACCTTAGATTTTTAGGAATAAAATAACAATTAATAATATAATATTTTATTTAAAAACTATTTTGTGTCAATTTTGACACTATTTGATATATGATTTTTGTGAAAGTCATAACAGAATTATATGTTCGAACCAAGTTGATTAAATCAATACTAATATATCATAGTAACCTAGAAAATTAGTGTAATTCATAAAAAGTCTCAAATTACATTTATTTTGGTATTTATATTATCAATTTTGTCAATATTTCATTAATAAGATAATTACTGCATCATCTTTGTGTCATAAATAAATTAAATTATTTGATGTCTAAAAATTACAAATAAAATACCATCATGTAGGAAATCTTTTTATCTTTCTAATGAATATTTACAATCGAATTTATCTTATGTATAACCCCATATTAAAAATGATTTACTTATTAAACTTTGATTTTAACTATTTTAACCCTTCTTTAAATAAATTCATAATAAATGTCCTAATCTAATCCAAGTGGGCCTAAATGGTCATATTTTATTCCTAAGTTTGTTTTTGGTCGAATTAAACTTGTCCAATAGAATTAGGACATGTGTTAGGGTAATAGTAATATCATATTTACCCTTAGTTACCCTATTTACTATTAACCGCGGTAAAAAAAAAGTAAAAAGTTACTATTCACCAAAAATTATTTTCATCTCATTGAACCACATTTTAGTCCTTGATATTAACCGTGTCTCTCGGATTTTCGAAATTCCATTCACAGAAGTGGTAAAATTAAGTTTTATGCAAAATTCAGTTTTTAACCTACCACTTAGTGGTTTCACTATTCATCAAAAATTGAAAGCTTTCAGAAAAATGCCAAAATTTCATCCTAAGCTATATTTCATATTCCGAATTCAAAAATGAAGTCTATTTTACCAAATTCATAACATAGAAGTTGAATTAATTAATTTTATAATTAAATCCCGCTATTAAAACAAATAGCGTGTTTTTACGAAACAATATCTATCAAAAGATTGACACTTGTTTATGTCAGGTTTAAATGTGAAATTACGTCCAATGACCAACATTGTATTAAATTGTAAAAATATATTCTAAATATACTTTAAAACCACTCAAATTAATAATTTATCACTATTAATTATTTCGATTAAAAAAGTTGTTTTTAATTATAATTTAGTAATTTTCACTATTCATCAGAATATGAAAGTTATCCGAAATGTACCAAAATTTCACCTTAGGCTAAATTCGATACTCCGAATCCAAAAATGAAATCCATTTTGAAAAATAAAATTTACAAAATTTCAAAAAGTGGTTATTACTATTCATAACGGCTAGTTTTAATAGCATATCGCTGTTTAGTGAAACTCGTTATTGCGTACTACACACACTATCGAGGAAGGTTGCGATTGCGTGTAATGCAAGGCAAGTCAAGGATGCGTGTTGTGCAAGCTCCTTTTGGTGTAGCGTACAACACAAGACATTAATAAAATTAAAAAGAATATTTTTCATAAAATCTTGGGCTGTTACAAACGGTTTTTTCATTCAAGGGATAACGACCCGAAACGGTTGGAGATGGTGGTTAGCACCGCCTGCTTCTTGATCACTGGTCATTATTGTCTGGACGACCAGGGTGAATTATTGACTTGGAGGGCTTGTCTAGCGGCCTCCAGAGTCAGAATAGTACCGTTTTGATGGTACCCCTTAACCAGCGCATTTGATACCCAATGTTGAAGATGCTAAGTAGGTGATGTCATCCTCAGAGTGGATGATGATTCGGTAGGAGTAGCAGCAGATGCATTCACAATAGAGGTTTTCACAGAAGAAGTATTCATAGCAGTGAACTTAAGAAAAGATATTCTTGTAATGCATAAGATCTTGGAAAAGAGTGCATGTTTGATATAACAAACATAATCAAGATAAATTCAGCTACTTCATCTTTTGGATTAGAACATATGTTATTGACTGTCTTGTTGGCCCTCTCATTGAGTTTAAATAGGGGCCTAACAAATAAGTAAAAGATCATTTTAACTTGGATAAGGATTAAAGTCGGGTTCACCATTTTTTGATTCCTCTGGAATTGGGGATGATCTCATTGATTTAAGATTCAAACATTCCAAGAGGTTTCTAACGGTTTTTTTTGTAGAACTGGAAACATCCAATGATTCCATATTCATTTGGACCTACTTTCCAAAGGTAGGTGCTCATTAGTTGTGAACTGATGATACTTATGAATTTTCATTGGTCAAGAGGATGGGAGGTCGGAATCATCACACCTTTTGAGGGGAATTATTGTCTACTTCGGGACTCTCTTTATAGATTTAAGTTATTTTCGTGAATCCTTATTACATTACCAAGTTTGAAAATGAGTTTTTCTTTACATCTGGAAATCAATGATTAATATGTATAAGATTTAGAGAATCTTTTTTATGTATTCGAGGTTCTTCATTGATAGAGAATCATCTGTATTTTTTAGAGATTCTTAGTCAATGGTATCCTTTAATACATTATATAAAAGCCTCTTGGTTATTATGATAACCATACTGGTTTTCAAGACACTCAGTGGGGAACATGATGTTTATTTTCATTCAGAAGGACATGAATTATTTCATATTTGGTATCGTACTCGCAGATGGGCTACCTACGTATCCTTTGTTTTGAAAAAAGGAATCAGAACCCACGTAGTTCGAATAAAGAAGTATAAGGTTTATACATTATTGATGGCTCCAAGAAAATATTTCATAATCAATTTTACACTCTAAGCTCATGTGAGTCATAATTGGTGTGAGAAACAAGAGGTATTGGAGAAACCAGACAATTGTGCCCTGAAAGATGAAATTAAAAGAAATGGGTGGGGATTATGTATGTATGACTGCCCAAATAGATAAATATTAGGATTTACATCAGGGAAGAAACCTGGGATCAAGGTCGATAAAATTATATGTGCTTTATGGAGATTTGGATACTCTAAATTGGGGCTTATTCCTGAGGAGGATGCCCAAATTAGGAGGGGACTTGTGATTGGGTTTTACTTCTGAGAAAGATGCCCAAATCAAAAAGTAAATTAAGACTGGTTAAGAGAAATTTTGACTGGGGCTTACTCTTATGGAGGATTACCATATTTGAGACTTTGTCGTACTCCTGAAAAGGAAGCCCAGGTTAAGAGAATCATGGTTGGGGCTTACTCTTGAGGAGGATGCCCAGATTTTGGAAACATTAAGACTGAGGCTTACTTCTGAAAAGGAAACCCAGATTTGGAAAATTATGACTGGGGCTTACTCCTAAGGAGGATGCCCAGTTTAGGGGACTTGGGGCATACTCCTGAGGAGGATGCCAAAATTAATGAGAATTTAGACTGGTGATTATTCCTAAAAAGGGGGCCTAAGTTAAGGATTCTCTCATCTTAAAGGATGAGGTTGAATGAATGGAATCTATAACCTTAGTCACATAAAGATGTCTAAATCACTAGGTTTTAAGAGATGTTCCATAGAATTCCTTTCAAATAAGGAATCCAACAAAGGAAACATGCCATAAATGGCTTTGGAGAGAGTTCTGAAGGCTTAATCATGAAGGGGGTAAGTAGATAGACATAGGAGAGGTGAAATAGGCAGGAGGGGCACCCAAAAAGAAGGTGGCACACAAGTCCTGCGTGGGTGCGCAAGTCCTAGTCACACAAGTATACTTGCACAACACAGGGGTACTTGTGCGAAGGTCAATCCTTAAGGTAATACATGGGAGAGACTTGGCTCAAACCCTTAGTAATATCCCTAGAGGCTTCCAGAAGAGAGGCGCGCAAGTTCTATTTAAGGGGTAAGGTGGCGCACAAGTGTGGTCATTTCCCTTAATGGCTGGCCACTTAGGTGTGCAAGTGTTGATGAGTTTCAATACTTAAGCCTTCCCCACCCTCTTTAGATCTTCCATTCTAGGTAATAAATTACCTTAGAAGTTTTTAGAAGCTTCGAGAAGAGACTAGGGCACCGGGAGCTCAAATCTAATTTTCTTGGATTTTTTTTCCTCCGAAATGGGGGGGCCACATGGGGTATTTAACGGCTACTGAAGACCCTAGGAAAATTTCATATAGGGTTCGCAAGTTACCTACGTGACCAATGGGTGGCACGCTAGTATACTGGAGTGACCTTGTTAGAACTTGTGCGACACAAGTGCATTTGAACCTTTGTTCATACTTTTGTCAATTTTTGATGTTTCTTCAAAGGATGAATCGATTTGGGTTCAAGGTATTTTCCTTTTTAAATTCGTTAGACTCTGTGATGGAAAGGAGCATCAACACCATGTAATATTGAATACTCACATTTGGAGAAAATATGAGTTTGTGATAGAAATTAATTATTAGATGAAACCATACTTGAAAAGTAAGTATATTTCTTTATGTTCTTAGTCAATCTAATAAATTAATTCCTCAGAATTATGAAAAAAAAAACTATTTATATTTCGTAATGGGAAATCAAAGACTATTTAAACCATCACAATTTTAAGTATTTCGGGTCGTTAACATTCTTTTGATCATGTTTTCTATCACTCTCCATTAGAACATGACACTTAGTTTCTCTTCCAAATCCATGTTTTCCTATTTGGAATCCTAGCATGTGTTATCATGAGTGACCTTTTTAATTCTATTTATTTATTTTAATGTGATAGTTTTATTTACTTTTTTCCAATGTGGTATTATCAATGATGTTTCTGAGCCCAATTTTAATATTGCAAGGACGCAATTTCTAAAAGGGGTAGGATATAACGATCCATGTATTCTTAGAATAATATGTTTTCATTTATATTAATAATTATGAAAAATGTATTATTTTTACATTAAAGTATATGTTTTTTCTGATATCATACACAACATGCAATAACAAGTTTCCTTGAAATCTTATGTTGTGCACTACATTGATTTATACAAAAAATTAAGATAATAATAATTATATTTTAATTGATAGTTAATTCCTTGCCGTCGTATAAGCATAAATGAACAAAATTAACTATATTATGATTTTAAATATTTATTAAATGTTTTTACATTTATCTTATGAATATTAGAGTCTTAAAATAATAATGAATCTGATTTTCAGTATAAAATACTCTAATATTTTTAAAAAGTCATTTTACTACCTTTTGATGGGGAGCCCTTTTAAATCTAGTTTTTTTTAATTTTATATGTTCTATTTGAATAAATAAACTAATTATTTAAAATAAAAAAGTTAGAATTTACTTTGGATGAATTTTTGGTATTTTTCTAATAAAATTCATATTTTTATGAATAGTAAAAAATACTGCATTTTAATTCAAAACATCATTTTCATATAATTTAATTATATAGTTAGATTGTTATTTTAATTGGGTTTATAGTTAAACTGGATTATATTTATATCAATTAATCCAATTTTGGTCATTTTAAGTAATTTCACAATGAAATTGGACAAAAACACAATTCAATCTTTTGATAGTTATTACTTCTTAAAAACCCCACTTTTTTGTTTTGACAACATGATTTAATTTTAAATTAATTACTAAAATGTTTGTGTTTTTAATTTCGAATAATGGATTCCATATTTGGAATCAAAAGGTCCAAAATTTTTAAATATGTACCTTTTTATAGACCTTATGAATAGTAACTTCAGTAATTATTTTATTTACCCTCGTTAATGGGTAAATCTAGTAAATATGGGTAAAAATATTATTATTATAATATTAAACTACCCGAACATGTGTCCTAATACTATTGAAGGAGATATGTTCGACCATGGGAATCCTGGAATCGATTTTGGGACCCCATGCAGCCATTTTGATTTGAAAATGACATTTTATAAGAATTAATTTAAAATAAAGAAAAATATAACATTAACATGTGTTTTTTACAAAAACAAAATTATGTTGGGTTATATGACTGATCTATTATTCAATAAATGGTAATTATAAATCTAAAAATATTTTTTATATAATGGTATTTTATTTATAATTTTTATAAATCTAATAAATAAATATATTTATGACATGATGATGATTTAGGGATTACCCTATTAATGAATGATTTAAATAAATGAGATTATTAATATTCAAATAAATTTATTTTAAAACTTTTATATGACATAAGTGAATTTTATGGATGATTATGACAAGTTATATTTGAATTAATGATGTTTTTTCTAAAGAATCAAGTTTTTATGGATTTTCAAAAAGTCATGATATGAATAGTATAAAAATTGACATAAATGAGTTTTTAAAAAAATAATATTATATTAAATGATATAATAGTCCTAAAAATATATGATTCATCATAATGACTTACATAATGTTGAATATGTCATTAATGAACCACTTGAGGTTCAATTGGAATTTTATAGTATCTATATTAACTATATAGTATAAATATACAAGAATAGATTATAAGAGTTAAATTAGTTAACTAATGATTAATGAAAATAAGATAAGTTTGAATATATGAACTAGACATGTATAATACCTTTTGGATGATATGGTTTTTATTTAAGGGAATCTTATCTTTCAAATATAAAATTTTGGGGCCATTTGAATCTGAAAATAATTTTATAATAAAATAATACTTCAAATCATTCCAAAAGTTCCCCTCCCCCCTCTTATAAAAGGGCATCACCCCTACCCATTTAATCATACATATCAAGCCCCATGGACCATCCATCCTACACCCAAATAAGCTCCCAACAAACCTCTATTACTCCTAGAATCCTTAACTTGAGAATAAGACAATTCAAGAAAGCCTTTTGGATCAAATCAAAGGGAGTTACATGTTTTAAGAGGATGAACAAGGAACATACATAATGAGTCAAACTCAAGGTAAGGGAACCTTTCACACTCTACATTTTTTCAAAGACTTATTGTATGTTATGTCATGTAATTTCCATTTTATTATGTTGGGATATGTTCTTCTTTATCTTTGTTGCAATAAATTTTATGTCCATGTTATGATATACCCTTTCTCTCTCATCAACTAATTTTTAGATTTTTATATGACTTTGTTAGGATGCTTCATTTTTTGTAGTGGAATTTCTAAACTCAATTTCCACTAATTGGGTATTTTGGATACTTTTTTTATTATATAATGCCAAGATTATGCGTGGAATCAATATTTATTTATTTATTTTTTAATTTCCACTTCCCTTTGTGTGGATATACTTTTGAAACACATTATCACCCCATTTATAAATTCATACGTCATTTATAAGATCTTTGTAAGGGATATCATAACTCAATATTCATTCATCAAGTTAAACGTCTATGTCATTGTTTTGTTTTTTCAATAATATATCTTAATTACCTCTCACTTTTTTAAACTTAATATACACTTATATTGGGTATATTTATAATTTTCACACATATTTATGTCATTGATTTATCTATAATCTAATGATATGATCTTTGTAAGGGATTATATCTCAATCTTCATTCATTAAGGCATATCTACATATTTTCCCCTTTAATATCCTATAAAGAGTATGTACAACCCTTTTTATATTTATATTATGAATTTATATATTCTTATGATATTTAATTTTTCTTTTGATGATATTCATTAATTATTTTTCTTTATGTGTTTCTAAAGTGTTACAAGACTCTTTAACTGGAACATAATTTAAATTTTCTTAAAAATATATTATTCTTAATAATTATCATTATTTTCCATCTTTTTATATTGGTTTTAATATAAATATATGTTTTAAAATTCTAACTCTCAAATTTCATTTAAAATATTCAAAGTGGTATGAGACACTTTGACTAAAAAATCTCTTTATAAAATTATTTTAATGGTTTCAGAAATGGATTGAATATTTTAATATCTTGTATTGATTTATTGTGAATGATGAGTGAAGTGTTGATAATTTCAATATTTTTTATGTTATGATTATGTAGTGGTACTTTGACATTTGATGGGTGGTTATATGATAAAAAAAGATGGGTGGTTCTATGATAAACCTAGGGTGGGTGAGCCTAAGATAGATCTCTAATGCATTGGGTAACATGAAGTAGGCAAACATTAATGTTTCTCCTAAGATATTTAGGGAATATACTATGATTGGTATTCCAAATGTAACTCCCTATGTATCTGTGAAAGCTATATTGTAATTATGTTATGGATGAAACGATTTGGATTTATTATTTATTATTTATATTTTTTATTCATAATTAATATGATTTCATGAGGTATGTTAAAGAGATTTTGTGTTTTATGATTGAAAAGTATGATTTTATTTATTTTTATGTATTGATGTACTAATGTTTTCTTTCGTTATTTTATATCCCTTACAGAGCTGTTTATGCTCATCCCGTGTTTTTGAAATGTTTTTCAGAAGGTATAAGGAAGGGTAAGCTAAAGGAAGAATTAAAGAATATTTTAATCATGAAAATAATTCATGGTTTAATCAAGGAGTCTTCTTATTATGAAAAAATTGGATAGAGTATAAGAGTATACTTAGTAATATTTGACATGTAATGTAGTAGTTATGGCCTAATTTTCTAAAACTCTAAACCTGAAAAGATCCTCAATTTGAATTCGTTGTTTAACTAAGGATTACATGATGTTTCTGGCGGGGGTGTTATATTTTCACCCACATTTTCATTGATTTAGTTACCCAAACATCTTAAAAATATATCTTAGATATCCCATCCCTTTACATGTCTATGTACAATGACCGAATACTATAACCCCATACCATAACCTCATACCATATACACATAATCACTACCAACATGCCACAACCAAGTCTCGAAGGAATTTAGAGTGAGTGTATTATCCAATAATTTGTATCACCCACATCCTATTGGTTAAAGATCATCCTGATTTCCAAAATTAAGATATACCAACCATAACATGCATAAATTTTATAAATTGTTTCATTAATATTCATTGATTCTCTTAATTAATATCACTCCAAAAACTATAGGCTTAGATTCTTAGAGAATTTATATATAACTAACCCCTTTTATAAACATTCTTCAATGTATCCCACAAATAATATTTACATATCATACACTTCAAGACATATCATATATAAAAATTGTTTTTATTACCTGGGGAACAAAAATATACGAATTGGTGATCTTAGATGCACGGTAATGGGTGGAAATAAGAGATATAAATAAAATATCATAAATGTTAACAATATGAACATGTGGGTATGAAAACATAATGAATATATATGAACAAGAAATTTGGTTATCAAAACAAATAAATCATGTATCATGAATCATGATATAATGTTTTTGACACATCATGTGAAATGTGGAATAGGGCTATGGGGTTAAGAGACAATCTTCACAGTTCATGAAAACATAATATTCAAATGTTACATAGTCTGGAAATATATCCTAATAACATATCACATTCATAAGCATAGAAAGTAATTATTTCTGTTATGGCTCACTTATGTGTCCATTTCCACATAATGGATAGATTCCCATAGTGGATTGGTTTCACTGCACATTCCATTAGAAGTAGGGGATTTTGTTCACTCCTGAGCCCCCTACATGTCATATATTGAGATATAATGATTTGAAAAATGAATTTTTTGTCAATATAATTCGTGTACCACTAGTATTATAATGAAACAATATGCATATATTTTCTAAATGATCCTGAAAAATATTCATAATTCCACCATATCATAATTAGCCATCTCGTAAGAAATATGTTCTATGTGATTCCTATAAGACATGATCACATGTCATCAATAGAAATAATTTTGATGGTATGATTATATAATATCCAAAATTAAGAATAATAAACATTAAAGGATACTGACATAGTTGAAAAACACTTTATAAGAGAAATATAAATTTTCTGTAAAAATTTGTATTAACCTTTAATTTTTAAAAATGATTATTTTAAAAGAAAAAAATTTAAGAAATTATTGTTCTGTAAACATTATGGGACTTTGAATAAAAATTATGTTAAAAATTTAAGAAAACTTGAAATGGAATCATGGTAAATAAAACTAAAGAAAATAGTTGGATAAAATTGTTGTATAAAAAATGAATAAAATATTCCTTTAAAAATATTATAAAGAAAATAAAATTAAATATGAAATGATATAATGATGTCTTAAATTTATAGTTAAAGATATATATAAAATCATATGAATGAACACAGATATAGAGGGCAATGATTCTTGGCTAAAAATAAGATATAGTATTGCTCTCGCTTACAAGTATCATTTCAGTTGAATTTTGAACCAAAGCAGTTTGAAATGGTAAAGAGAAATGTAAACCTAAAAGAATAAAAATTATTAGAAGGTAAATGGGGTTTTAGAGAGTTAGTATATAAAATTCCTCCAAATGGTAATTTAGGTATAGAAAATAAAAATTTCTAAGTGATATTAGAAAATAAACCCTTAAATTTATAGATAACTTTTAAAATGGTTCATCAACCTTCTATATAATAAATATTTCTAACATATTAGATTATTTTAAACCCTTAGTTTATATATTAAGTTTTATTCAAATCAATTATGGTCATTTAATATGTCATGAAACAAGCCATGTTGGGGCTCATGCTACAACATCCACAATCCTACCTCCATAGGTTAGGGGTAGAGACTAGCATCAAAGGAACAACTATACTCTTGGAGACTTTTCTTATGTAATTTTAAGAACACACACATCCATCTCAATGAAGATGTATAGTGGGAAATAGTAAAATATGATACACTATTATAAAGTAAACCAAGAATGGATGACCTATAGACAATACTAAAGTATGGTAGTATAGAAAAAAGTATAGGTGAATAATACATGCCCATCCAAAAATATGTTCCAACCTAAAAAAACTAGAAAATTAAACTGCTGAGAGAGCCTATATCCTGAATCCCATATCATTTCCCCCATACACAGTCCAAAACAAAGAGTATCCATATGCTTCTTTATAGTCATGGAAGACATGTCTATAATCTACAATAGAAATCAAATGTGTTGGAAAATTCTACACATGGGTGAGTATATACATACCTAGTAGGACACCCACAAAGATAAAGGGGAAGCAGTAAGCGGTATAACAAGAATGAAATACATTAGATGAATGATATAGTGAAAGAGAACAACTCAACTGAAAAATAGAGTGAAATTAAGATCTTCTAGAAAAAAGTATCTAAAAATGGTGAGTATATGAACTACCTATCAATAGTTCTCTGCCTATAGAAGTATATTAGAATCATCCAACCACGAGAAGCTAGACATGGAAAGAGCATAGAAAACCCCGCATTTCATCATTTATCTTATAAAAAGAGTAACCAAAACCAAGGTGTGGATATATAAGGATATATATATATATATATATGATCAAAAAAAATTATCCCAAATGATAGATTAAGGGGATATCTATCTCATAGAAAAAAATAATAATAATAGTAGACAATAGTTCCAAAAAGTCTAATAATGATGTTGAACATCTCACACATCATGAAAAATTATTCTTCCATGTCCCTTTATGCCTCATCACTATGTCACAAAATCATGGGGACATAAAATATTTGTAGAAAATGAATTAAATTGTAAAATAAGAGACTCCTACTCTAATAAACATCAAGGAACTCCAATTCCTAGACCTTCTGTAGGGTACCACACGTTCTGTCATCAAGGAAATCCACTTTACAAACATTGTGGAAGGTACCACTCGGAAAGGTCATCAAGGAACTCCACTAACCCGCCCTACTAGAGCGTAACGCTCAAAACATTCATAAAGGTCCTCTACTACAATTCCCTTCTAGAGGTAACCTCTTGATAGGTTACTCAAGACATCCACTACCCAACAATGCTATAGGGTACCGCTCTGAAATGCCCTGGTGATCTGGCATGATCACTCTCATCATCAGGCCTTACTTCACCATGAACAATTAATAGAAAATTTTGATTCATATCTTGTCAGCCAAAATGGAGGGATTCATCACGTTCTAAGTAGAAAAACAATCATGATAGGCTACCCATGGTCCAAAATATGGGTTCAGACGAAGGATATATGAATGATTGAAGTTTCCTTCAAAGATGTCAAGGGGTATATGGAGTTTTAGGGGACTCACATGGAATGTGGTCCTACTCAACCACATGGATGAATCATGTATGGAGCCTAACGGTGTCCCATTTAATAGTACATTCTGTGTATGTTGACTATAGGGCATGTCCTGGAAAATCGGAACTATGTTGTGTCTTGTTGGTTGTGTCCGTGTAATGGAACCCATGTTTGTGTACTCAGGTACACTGTTATGTATGTCCACATAGGTTTCTACATATGTGACCCATTATAGGGTTTTTACAATGTGTAAATGGATACACAGTGTGTTAGAGAACTTCACGTCGTTCCATCCTTCAGTTTTGAAATACCCTTGTTGTTGCCATTAAGGGAGGTACATGATGTGTGCTCATCCTAATACACAACATGAAGTTTTTTTTTCAAAATACTATAACATAAAACACACTTACAGTTATTTGAATATGATATTACTACATTAGATCCAGAACTATATATGGACAAATAAGGTTGATCTAGCCGAAAATAATGGTTTCAAATCACTGCTAGTCAGAAATCAACCTATGTTCTTCCACAGGGGTTTTTTGTTCATTTTTCATGCACCTGTGACTTATACCATAAATTTCATCACATTTAATCACAAAAAAAGACCCATTACTCAAAAAAATCCCAGATATGTGCTTATTTCTTCATTATGTTCCTCATGCATGATTCTTTCATGGTTCGGGGGGGGTCTAATGGATCTCGATACCACCTAACAATGTCGAACTAGGACCGTAAGGTTCAATTAGTGAAGAACATGATGAAACTAGCTGGAAAAAACCGAAAAAATATTTAAATGATCTTTATCCAATATTTCCCTACCAACAATCATGAGTGAACATCAGGGGTTAGAAATAAACTGAAAATAATAAAATTTCAGTATCTAGAAGCATGAAATAAAACAATAATTATCATAGATCCATGAATAAGGATGAATATAATAAATTATTTAATAAAATGAGTGTAAATAACCAATTTAAAAATCCTACACTAATTATGGATCATTAGTTGAAGAATAATGTTTCTTCCAACAATCAAGATAAGCAATTGTTCTTGCAGTGTTCTGATCTGGTTCGAACTGGTGTTTTGTCATTGTATGATGAGATATTCTAATAGAGGAGTGAGGGAGAGCTTTAGACTTATCCTAGGGTTATGTGACTACCCTGGGAGAATTAATCCTCATAGAATTATTATATAATAATTAATTTAAATAAAATGAAACAACTAATTACTAAGTTTATTAATTAATTCTCCGAACATACTGCAAATGAGCGAGTAGTACGAACACCCCCCCTCCAACACATTTTATGTCCCACCAAGGGCAAGTACCATGTTACAGACTCAACTGTATTCTTAGATTTCTATTACGGGATTCTATTTATGAGTTATATAATTTTATTTAAGATGCGTTATATGAATAATATAAAATATAATTATTATTTTAATAAAATTAATAATGGGAACATCAGGCATTAGACTTGCATTCCATTTTAGAACCTAGATCTGGAAACATATTTCTAAAACTTTTCCAGTCATACCAGGGAAAAATAGGGTCTCTACATCATTCCCTCCATCAATATTTTCATCCAGAAAAAGAAAAAACTATGGAAACAACTTGGGATACTGAGCACACACTTGGCTCTCCCACTCCCAAGAAGTCTCCTACATGTTCATGTGTATCTATAACATGTGATCCAAGGGGATGGTTCATACACATAGGGTTTTATCCATCCAATCGTCAATCGACACCTTGTGTTTTTTAATGGTGGATCCATCATTGGTGGCTAGCTCACCCCAATCGAGAACATGTGTTGGGCCATGCATGAATCTCCTCTACTGCGACACACGGAAGATATCATGTACAAGATCCATATATGGGGGTATAGAGAGATGGTAAGAAACCTCTCCAATACTCTACATTATCCTAAACATCCTGATAAACCTTGAGGATAGCTTTACTCACCAACTGAACCACCGCAACCCTCATCATTGCGATAATCTCATAAAAAAGTGGTCTCACTAATCAAAATCCAAGGTCATAAAATGATGATCATTATTGGAATTTTTTTTACTCTTCATTATCCTCATCTTATCACAGATAACACTGACTTTATCATTCATTAACAGCACCAACTTTGGGCCCTTAAGAGATGAACAGTAAATCTCTATCCATCATTAGGGTGACCCATAAGGTCTTCTGTATATAGATTTAATGGTGTCATGATGATGGTAGAGTGGGAGTTGGTGTTTTATGAAAATTCAACCATTGGCAAGTTATCCTCCCAACTCTAGACAAAGTTTAACAGAAAAACCCTCAACATATCCCCCAACACCTATATTGTTTGCATGGTATACACATTTTTCTGGGGTTGAAAGGCTATACTCATCCTCATGTGGGTCCTAAATGCATTCTGTAAGACTCTCCACAATCGTTATGTAAACAACGCTTCATTATCAGAGACAATATTTGATGGAACACCCGGAATGCAAACAATCTCCTCTACATACACATGCCCCAAACTCTCCACCAAATTATTCTCCCTTATATCAAGTAAGTGTGCCTAATTTGTGAGTCTGTTGACTATTACCAAGATAGCATCATGACCCTTTATTGTGTGTGGAAGCCCTATGCCAAATCCCTTGTATATTGCATCCCCTTTCCACTTCATGAATTAAAGGTGATGCAAAAAACCTACTGAAACATGGTTCTCACATTTCACATGTTGATAGGGGAAGCACCGAGAGATGAACATAGCTACACTTCATCTCGTATCACCACCTTCTGCAACATGATTGAGACTATTGTATGCCCCTAAAAATGGATGGCATGATTCACTTATTTAGAATATCCATATGGTGAGTTTCCTGTGGATATATGATTATATAAGACCTCACAATCGATGTATCAAAGTAGATACTCTTTCATATGTTTGGGAAGAAAAGAAGTCAAATCCATCAACTGTATAATGGTTGTACCATCATGATCCGCTAACTTCAGCAACAAGGAGGCCAACTACTCTAAATCTTCCTGTACTAAGTTATCTAAGGACTTCTTTCTATGGGAATATGCTACAAAATTTTCCTTACCTTTTGTATATACTATCTAAAATACACTGTCCTACAGGAACTCCAACCAAAAATATTTGTCTGAAGTTTAGGTATCTCTATATTAAGATGTACCTGGGACTATGGTTTTCTAAGTAAACTAAAAAACACTCCCCAAAAATTTATTGCCTCAACATACGCAGGTTTATGACTAATGATACCATATCAAGTTCATGTGTTGTGTAGTTCTTATTATGGGGTCTCAACCTCTTTGACCCATATGTGATAACTACTTTCCACTTCATCAACATGTAGTCGATTTGAGATCCTGAGGAATCTCATCACACACAAAAATCCACACCCTTTTCTAGGTGTCTCAATAGAGGGGAACATTCAACCCCAAAATCAATAGTTTAAAGGCAATTTATCACTGCTCAAACCAGGTAAAAGGCTTCTCTTTTCACATCATAGCATTCAAAGGGGTTTTTATTCTGGTGAAGTCTTCTATAAACCTTCTGTATTACCTCTATTAGTAATGAATTCCCCACACCTCTAACATACTCTTGGGTGGAACCCAATAATGAACTATTTGGATCTTTTTTGGATCTACAACCAAACCATGCTTAAAAATGAAATTCCTCAAAAAGTGAAACTCATTAATCTTGAAATGAAACTTTTATGGATTTCAATAAATATGGTTCTCTTAAATAAAATATAGTACCATCCTCAAGTTTTATACATGTTATTTTATATAATTTAGAGTAGAAAAGTATGTCATTGATGAAGAAAACCAAAAATTGGTCCATGTATAGGTGGAAGAAATGGTTCATCAAATCCATAAACAAGGATGGGGTATTTGTCATGACAAAGAGAGTCACTAAGAACTCATAGTGTTTGTAGAAACATTTTAATACCAACATTGGAATACTAGGCTCACAAACCCACAACCGGTGGTAGTCAGAACTAAGATCAATCATTGAGAACCATCCTCTACCTAAAAACTAAAAAAATAGGTACTCAATCCTCAGAAATGGGTATGTTTTATTTATCATGTCAAGTTTCAGGAAACGATAATCAATGAAAAGATAAAAAATATCATTATCTTTTTCCATAAAAAAACACTAGAGTTTCTTAGGGTGGGGGCATGTTGGGTATGATTAAACCTTTCTATTGAATTTCCTCTAACTACCACCATAGCCCCCAGATGTTGGTAGGGGCATATTATATGTCGAATTACATATCAAAGTTGTTCCATAAAGTATGTCAATGAAAAAATTCTATCTCTCACCTTAGAGGAATAGTTCTAGAACATCATTGGGGAATAAATCCACATAATCATCTAAAAATAAATGAATTTAGATTCTAGAAGAGATTGTTTCACAAAGGGATATAGTTGTTTAATGATTAGTGAACGGTTTTATCCTTTGCCTCATATATCTCACTTGTCCTTTCATGAGATATATTTTACAAGAAAAGGAGAATCTTGTCCCATCAGTATGTAGGCATTTTACTTTTATATGGTGATAGACAATCAAGGATTAGACCATAGAGATCCAATCCACACCCAATATGGCGTCATAGGTTTAATCCGGATAACAAATATTTCCCACAAGAACCTATATCCATAAACTGATACCTCTCATAGGTGAAAAACAAAATATACATAAAATATTTTCCCTGTTGGATCCTCAAGATGAAGATGTTGGGATATCACCTCCATTGGGAGATCAATCTCTTTCACCAAGAGTATAGGAATAAAATAATTTCTTGAACTTTTTTCTACTAATAATGATATAATAGAATAACAAAAACATATCATATAAATTATTATCTCAATAACTATGGGAACATAGAAATCCAAAGCATGTTGTTGTATGTGGCCCTAGCTTCCTTCTCCCTAAAACAGGAATGGACCACCTAGTGGTAGTGATAGAAGGGTCTCATAATGTTATCCCCACCAATGGATCCTTCTCATCTTCCACCTCTTCCACTATGGGTACCACCTTGTGAGGGATTGGAGATCCTTGAACATATTGTTTCCTCTACCGTGATGGTCCATCAACCATCTATCTACAATCATCAACATGTACAGTCACACAGTCACGCATCATGTGAATTCATCCATCACAAGCGAATCACCACCCCTCCCCATACTACCATGGTGAACCACACTATCTCTGTACCGAATGACCGTGTGCATGAATGTGATGATGGGGTGGTTCCCTATGAAAATATCATGTCATCTAGAACTGACTAGCTATTTCAGATGACATAGCCCTATGGAACCCACTACCTACTCTAGCTATCTTGTATCCCTCTGACAGAAATCTCTCTATCACTACTTCCCTCTCTAACACCCATACATAGGTGAGGATGCACAAGGGAACAATGATAGCTTGGATATCTCTATGGAGTGCCTCATCAAACATTTGTTATTAAAATTATCCCTCGTGGATCATGTTAATAAAGTACTATATATGGTCTATGAACCTCAATGCGTGCTCTTCCACCATCATCCCTCCATTTTGTAGCTCTATAAGATCATAGAATTAGAGGGTGAGAATGAAGGAGGGATAGTACATCTCATCGAACAACTTTTAGATGTCCCTCTATAAGAGAATCGACTCAGCATGTATATTCATAATTAGACTCCACCAGTACCCAACATCTCTATAGGAAAGGATATCTAGTATTGAAACCACTTCATCCATCGTATCTGTACAATCCTAAAGATACTGACCGCTAACTCTATACAGTCCTCTACTTCCCAATAATCTTGCTAACCGAAAAAATTTAGAAGATGCTAATGTTGGAACTCTCAGAGCACACTAAGACTACATGAATCCTTAGAATGATCTACTGGAATGATATACTAATTTATAGGTGGAGGTGTTCCTACCTACCCACATGGAGAAATGGGTTGTGAGATGGACTCTGAATTGAGGTATCATCACTCATTGGATCGTCGCCATGATCCCAAACTAGCATCCTAGCTGGTTGTCATCTCTGAAGTATCCTGGTATTTATCAAGATGTACTATCATCAGATGATCGTATATATATATATATAATATATAAAATCATAGTTGACTCAATAAGGAAATTCAAAGACTCAGTCCTATATGATGCATGTCTCATTGATCCCTATAACAAATGTCTTAGCATGCCGAGTTCACAAGTAAGTAGTTAGGGTCATGGAGAATGGATACATTGCCTACAGGAACCATCACCAGACACCCTAGCCAGAGATCTGCACTCAAGAAACATTGACATTATGTCTCTAATTACAATAAAAATCAAGTTAAATGATTTGTTTGAATAATGGACCAAGGAAAGAAATTCCTCTAATACCAATATGTCATGACCCAAACCAAGTCAAGGCTTGATCCATAATTCCCCAAGCCCACCTCTATAGGTTCTTTGGTGGAGAAAATCACTAAATGAATAACTAAACATGGGGAGACCATTACAAAATTACGTATACAAACACACACATAGTAATCATGATGTATAAGTGCATAATGAAAGAGTAAAAGATGAAACATTGCACTAAAGTAAACCAAGCAGGCATGAACATCTAAAAAGTAATAAAAGCACTATAGTGTAAATTGAAAAGTAAAGGGGAAAAATATACACCCAACCAAAAATATTCCCCAACTGTATAAAAATGGAAAATTAAACTACGGATATTTCTCATCTTCTAAATCACACACAAAAAACATCATATGTGGTCCAAATAACCTAGTATCCCTAAGCTCTTTTTCAGTCACTATTAACATGTCCTCTATCTAAATAAAACAAGACACATTTGGGAAAATCTTATGCAAGGTTGATTATATACATACCCAACAGGACACCCTAAATGATAAAGGTGATGTAGTAAGAGATATAATCGAAAATAAAAATAGTAGATGAAATATATAGTTAATGATAATAGATCAACCCAAAAATAGGGAGAAAGTAGACATAAGTGGCTAAAAATGACGAGTCTATGAAATACTAGTAGAGTCGGTGCCACCCATATTCGGAATGTAGACTCATCCAATCATAATAAGTTAGATGTACAAATAATTTGGGATACCTCAAAAATCTTCACCTCTCCCAGTGGGTGAGTAATCAAAACCTTGGTATGGATACATAATGATATATATATAAGCATTCCAAAGTGTCTCAAACATTAGAGTAAGGGGATATCTATCTCACAACTCTGCCCAAGTAAAATCATAAACAATAATTCTAAAAGTCCATCAATGGTGAAAAATATCTCACATGACATCCCGGAAGTATATTTCAAAGTTCATCCAAACCTCATCACTATTACACACAGTCAAGGGGCTAAAAAATCTAGGTTGTGAATCCATTCACTACTACAATAGGATGGAACTACTCTGATAACCATCGATGAACTTTATTTCCCATCCCTGGTGGAGGGTACTGCTTAGAATGGTTGTATAAGAACTCCACTGCTTGGCCCTGTTGGCAGGTACTGCACGGAAAGGTCCTCAAGGAAATCTACTTCCCATACCTAATGGTGGGTATTACTCAATAGTTCATCGAAGAACTCCATTGATCATCCTATATGGAGTGTACTGCTTGTAATGGTCATCGAGGAACTCCATTTCCCAAGCCTACAGGAGGGCACCACTTCAAAAGGTCATCGAGGAACTAAACTACCCAACCTTGATGGAGGGTACCACTCAGAAAGTTCATCAATGAACTACACTACCTAGTCCTACTTTATTATACCACTAAGAATGGTCTTTTTGATCTGGCGTGATCACTATAATCATCGAGCATTGCCTCATCAAGAGTCATTCATGGAAAATTCAACATTTTATCTTGTAGTCCACAGTAGAGGGAACCATCACATGATACATGGAAAAAACTTATGATAGGCTACACATGTGCCAAAATCCAAGTTTAAATGAATGATATATGGATAATTAAAGTTTCATCAAAAACATTCCAGGGGTACATGGTGTGTGATGGTACCAACATGGAATGTGGTCCCGCTCCACTACCTGGTAGTGTACCTGGTCAGAACATGTCTCTATCCCATTTAGTATTACACTCATTGTAGGTAGACTACATGGCATGTCTATGCTAACCAATATAGGGTCGGGTCCTACTGGTTGTGCCCATGTACCAGACCTAATGTTCGTGTACTCATATACACAGTCATGAACACCCATAGTGGTCCCTGCCCATGTGACCCAACACATGGTTTTTCTAACATGGTATGTGATACATGGAATATAGGAGGAAAATACGTCATGTTATGCATAATATTTAAAAAACCTAGCCACCACCACTGAGGGGGCTACACACCATGTGTTCATCCTACTACACAACGTATAGTTGGGTTTTCTCTAGAAATATAATATATTCATATCTTATTATAGTGCTCTGAATCTGATCACTTTTCATTATATCTGGGTTTATCTACTACTGAAAGGGTGGAATTATATTAATTTCCCAGTTTTGGGTCGTCGCTCATAGGAAATCATCCTTTGTTCATCCATGGGGGTTCTTCATTCATTCCACACACAATTGTGACTTCTTCCATAAATTTATTGACCTTTAATCATTAAAAATAACACCCATTCCTTTCAAAAATCCCATATTTATGCTTAATTCATCAATTCATTCCTCGCGCGTGATTCTGGTATGATTCTGAGGGTCTAATCGGGCCCGGTACCACCTGGTAATATAGAACTGGGACCACAGGGTCCAATCAAAGAATATAAAAAAGAAATGAGGGGCACGGGAAGCACCATTAAAAATGTTTAGTTGATTTTTACCCGTTCTTTCTTGGCCAACAATCATGAATGGGAAACCCGGGATTGAAGACAATTGAAAACAATTAAATTTCAATACCAAGGTGCATGAAATCAACTAATAATTTTCATAGATCTGACTACATGGATTTATCTATAGAAAAAATTAATCAAAGGGACTAAATCACAAATGGATGACTCTTAACGCGATTATGTATCATTTTTTGATAAAAAATGCATCTTCCAATGATCGAGAGAAGTTGTTTTGTTTGCTATATCCAAATCTAATTTGATTATACGTTTCATCGTCTCCCAATAAAATCCACCAATGTTGTATGGAGAGAGTGCTCTAAAATCCTCCTAGGGTTTATGTGACTAACCCTAGAGAATTCAGAATGGCGGCATTCAAATATAATTAACCATTTTATTAAAATGAAGAAATTAATTAATTAATTCATTGAACGTACTGTCAAAGGAGGGTGGAGTTTGAACGCCATGTGCCGAGCCATTTTATGCACCCCCTAGGGTAAAAATTGTGTGATATACTAATCAATAGTCTTAGATTTCTAATCTAATGTTATATTTTTTATTTTTCTCATTTTCATTATGAATCCACATACATGCAATATAAAATATTTTTAATTTTTTATAAAATTAATTTCGGACGCACCGGACCCCAGAATTGTATGTCGTATTAAAACCTAGAACTGAGAACATATATAGAAATATTTTAAAGTCCTAAAAGAAAAAAATTAGATCTATACATATTAAATATATATTATTCAGTAATTGTTTGTTTTCATCATCAAAATTTACTAAATTTGAGTATTACGCACATTTCCATAATGGTGATGTCAATCCTTAATATTTGTTAACAATTTCAACATTAGAAAATTATTCAAGTTTGTAGAATTATTATTTTTAGTTTTTATCTAGTATCATATTCATTTAATGAATTTTACATATTTCATTCATGGAAATACAATGTATGAATATCATGTTTTAGGTAATTTATAAATAAAAAAAATTATTTATAGTGATGATTAATTTTAGTGCCACCCTTATAGAACTATATTTATAACATATAATTTTCTTTAGTATCACATATTAATAGCAATAAAGTTTTTATACTCTTTATTGTTTGAAACTATGAATATGATACATCATATTTCATGTAGGTTATTATGCATAACCAAAAAGAGATTTTTATACTAAGGAATAAGTAAGATTATATAGATATATTATAATAGTATCATTTTAAAGAAGAATAATTTTATCAATAGATAATTTTGGTTTTTAATGATATAAAAAATATTTTATATAAGAATGTAATTTATTACGATGAAGAGGAGCATGATTCTAATATAAATGAATTTGTTACACCTTGAAACAGATTATATTGGAATAATGGATTTATACCTCGTTATCAAAAAAATATGCGAAAAAATGTACAAAGGTAAATTAAGATTTGATTTGGATAGGATTAAAGAGTCAAATAGAGGTAAAGGGTGGTTTGGTATGTGTAGATGAGGGGTACTAATATAGAGGTATTTTTAGTGGTATTTCTACAAATACCCATTCCCTAAAGTGTAAGTTTATCATTTTATAGGAAAAGTAGATCCAAAATATAAATATAATTGATATATTGGTGAATCATCAAACAAAAAAATTATATATATGTTTAGAGATATTTTAGTTCATTACCCCTTAATTTGACCATTTTACCTCATTTTCCTTGGCCATGATAACCCAATTTTTACCACGGTAACTTATTTTTTCCAATATTTGAAATTGGCCATATTAAATAATTTTCACCTGATGATTTTAAATTTGGAATAAATATTATATAATAAAATTAATATGGGAAATTTTAATTCCAAATGAATATATAGTTATTTAAAAATTTTATTGAAAACTGAATTTCTAAATATTAAATGTTTATATTACTATTTCATATCAATTAATAAATAAATAAGTATTAATCAAATTTATCATATATTAAAATATTTAATTTTATTAGAATCATCAATTAAGAGTGATCAATTAATAAGAACATGGCACTTAGAAAAAAATAATTCTATTAAAAATGTCTCATTTTAACATTAAATTATTTTATTCAAATTTCATTAAAATAATTATTATCTTATAAAAATTAAATTTTATCTATATATTAGTATTAAAATATTAAGGTGAATATTTTAAACACCTAAAATAATTATTAAAAAATAATTATAATAAATTATAATGAAAGGAAATATATATTTTATAATAAATCATTTTAATTTGGTTTTCTCTTATTATTTCAGTCCAAGATTTTATATTATATTTGAATTGCACTATTTTTTATATGTAAATATTAATTAGATATAATCTATGATCCTCTTAGATAGAAGTATATCAACTAAAAATATGTCTCGTGGATATATATATTAGTTATATTATATCCATGTATATATCCTTACAAACATGTTTGTAATCATCCATTACATTCTATATTTTCTTAGGATGTTTATCATATTTTTAATTATTTTATATTTTTTATGTAATTATGATTGGATGTATGATCTTAATTAGAGATCATTATTATAAAAATCTCAACATCTTTTTATTTTTATTTACATGTGGTTTTATTCTATTAATAATTTTTCAAATTAATTTTCATTTATCCATATTGAATTTAGTTTCAGTTTGTATTATAATATTAAACCATAATGAAATAAGGTATTTTCATTTTGTGTTCAGTATTGGGTGTATTATAAGATATTAAATTCCCATGATTAATTTAAAGGGAAATATACACTAAAATTATGGGGTGTTATATTCAACCCTCTTAAATGAATTTATCCCTCAATTTTTTTAACATTATGAAAAAATAAAGGTAATTTTTTATCATTACATATTCTGGTTCCCATGATTCTTCTTCAAACATGTGATTTCTCTTGATAATATTAACCTAGTGAGTTGTCTAATTTCGAATAACTTTACCAAAATTTTCCAATACTTATACTAGTTATTCTTCAAAGTAGGGATCATATAATATTCTTATTACCTCTATGATCTATACATATGGAGGGTGGGACAAATAATTTCTCAAAATTTATAAGTGGATTACTTAATGTTCTCAGAAGAGGTTTGTTTGAAGTTCATGGTAATGATTCATCATCCCCACATAGTCATATATTTTGAAGGGGATAGTGTATCGAGGGAAAAACATCACCACATTACCCTCCTCCAAGATATTATAACCATCATCTATGATGATGTTTAATAGAATAACTTATTTTTTATTCACATAATAAATATTTTCAATGATTATCATTGTAACTTTTCAATCATATTTTTGTAGTTTTAATGTTTCACGAAATTGTATAAATCATATCTATAATATCTTAAACAAAATATTCTCCACAAATATTTTACATTAAACCATTATCCTATCATGTTTTAGTTATTCACCACTTCCCATAAAAATCCTCATTTGGAATAGTTTGAATATTATTTTGTAAAATGTTGTTATATAAAAACTCTAATGAGTGACGATGTTGTTCCCAAAATCCATTCAAAACCATAGAGTATGATCTCAATATATCATATGACATTTTAATAGTCCATTTATATACAAAATTAGCAGTAGTATGATAAACTATACTAAATATTAGTTTTGTATCCAATACTTTTTAAAGACTCCTCTATAACATTAAGGTAAAAAACATACATTGATCACATATAATTGAGAGTTTTACTCTATTATAAAATAAAACTTCTTCTATATATATCATGGAATGTTTGTTGATAAATAAATAATCTTGAATTGAAATAAAATGTATTGGGATTATAATTCATTCAACTATAATCCAAATGAATGTATATCCCATAGTGGTTGTAGGAATACCTGCAATGATATCCATGGTGGTACTCTCTAATTTTCATATATTAATTGATAATGGTTTCATCATACCATTAAACCTTTTCCCATTAAAAATTAACTTTTTATAATACCAAGAATCAATATATATGACCAAGAATCATTGCCTTTGTGTTTACCCACTAGAAATTATCTATGATATATCTATATGTATTTATTCATCTATGATGGATAAAGAATGATAACTTATGTGCCTAATAAAAAATGTTCTTATTAATTTATAGAATTCAGTGGACACATATTCATTTCATGAATTATATAATACCATAATTTTAAAGGTTAAATTATATAAAATACCACACCTTATTTAGTAGCACAAGATCCTCCATTGACACCTCCTTGATCTTCACATAGATGGGTGTTTTGGAAGTAACTTATGAAAGATATGATTTCTCGCATTAACTTATGATACAAAATCCAATATATTGGAAATAAATGAATATTTGGTATCTTTAATCCTCATTATGGATATGGTAGTTTGAACCTTCTTTCTTAAGGCATCATCTACCTTGTTTTCCTTCCTATGGTGGTAATATATTGAGTAGTCATAGTCTTTGATCAACTACAGCCATATCCTTTGGAACTTGTTTAACTCAAACTATTTAAATACATAATTTGATATATTTTTATTATAATATATTGTAATATAATAAAAATTGTGTTTAAAATATTACTATTCTTGATAGATTTATTAACATTTAACATTGAGCTTTAAGAAAACTATAATACACTATCAAAATAGTATTATTTAAATGTGGTCGTTATAACCAAGACAATAAATTTATAAATTTGAATAGTTACAAATATATTATGGAAAATTTAATAAAGGGTTTAATAAATAAATATTTATTGATTAATTCATAATAAATAAGTACATAATTTTCAGTTAATTCATTTTATTCTTTAAAAATTTGTTAAATTGGAATAGAGTCTTTATCAAATATTTTGTGCTGATATTATAATGAATTTTAACCATTTTAATAAACAAATTGTTAATGAGAATCATTATTTTTTTAGCATATAAATATTATCATAAGGTGGATTTTTAATATTTTTCAAAAAATGATTATTTTTTAGTGAATAGTGAAATTCATTAATTTATTTATCACAATCATTTATTTTCACTAAATAATATAATTTTAAAGTCCCATTGTGTTTTAGATGTCGTTTTAAATTACAATAAGATCAATTTTATAAAAACAATTAAATAATTACATATAAATCAACATTATATTTTATTTTTGATTAACATTATTTATATCCTCATAAACGCATTCTTCGAAAAAAAAATTTCATTGTGCATTACACATTTATGAAAAACTTGATTTATGAAACTTCTAAAAATTGAATATTTAACATTTGATTCCTTATTTTAAATTATTATTCTAAATATTTTGAAACGGTTTTATTTTATTTTTTGTTCATTATTAAAAGTAACTATGGTAAATATTTGTCACCTTAGTAATGGAAAAATATGTAAAAGAGGGTTAAAACTATGATATAAGGCCAAAAATATCACCAACATGTTATTTTATCCTTTTTTATGAATTTTTTTTCAACAAAAAAATAATATATAAAAATATTTTGTCCATTTGTTTCTACCTTCCATTGATCATACCATTTATATTAGTTTAAGAACATGATAAACAAACAATGTCACATTATTGGTTTTAATTTCCCTTATATGTTTTAATTCTGTTAAAAAATATGTTATAATAAAATAAAATGGTTATTTTTAGAATAAATTAATTAATTTTATGATATTAATTTAATTTTAATTTCCTTGTGATGGTATTATTATCTTAAACATGTATGTAATTCTAATATAGTACTTGTACAAGAAGTAAAAAATATGAGGTAAATGATTTTAAAAAAAATTGAAATTAATTGTATTATGCCTTGAAATTAATATGTAATAATAAATCATAAATTATTTTAAATGTTTTTCTTTTATAATTACATTTTTTTATTGAATTCTTTGAACTCAAATTAAATGATTAGTCTCAGAAAAGAATTTTATTATATTTTTTTATAAATAGATTTTATTTAAATGATTTAAAAATAAAAATAAACTTAGGAAGATATGTGTTATGTTAAATGGTTTAAATGAAATTAAGGAAAAAAATTGAGACCCCTTTTATAACACTGTGAGACTTTATAAAATATTTTATTTCCAATTAATTAAATCTTTATGATATTATTCATTTCACATAAGTCTTAAAATAGTTTATTTTATTATAAAGAACTAAGTACAGCTTGTGTTATATGAAAAAGTAAGCTAATTTTTTACTAAATTAAATATAAATTTTATATTTCACTACATGGAACACCGAGTTAAGATTACATTACATGCAAAACTAACTTTCCTCAATTTCATGTGTAACACGCAAGACCGAGTGTAACTAAAGAACAATTCGTTATTAAAATATTATTATTTAATAGGATTTTATATGGCCATTTAATTGAATATTATATGATTAGATATATTATTATTATTCATTGGTTACCTATTAATTAGAAAATAATATAGAATCCAAATGAATATAAATTCAATGATTTTATAAAAGTTTTTTTTATGTGAAAAAAGATGATTTATATTAATAAGTTAAATTAATTTATAATAGTTAATGATGTTAATTAAATTTTTATGATATATATTTATAAAAAATATTTATTAATCATCTAATATATTTTATATATATAAGATACTAACAAACCCAATTTTAAATTTAAAACCATGTATTTCTATAAAGGCAGTTTTACCGCCTTTTATTAGAGAACATATTTTAAATCCAATTTCTTAACTTTTAAATATTTAATATGGTAAAATTAACATCAACGTTCCTAGTGTAACATAAAATTTAATTTTGGATAATTTTTTGGTAATTTTTTTTATGGTTTCATTTTTTAATGAACAGTTCAAAATATTATGTTTTAGTAGCTTTTTCATCTAATTTATTTATATCGTTACATTATATTTACATTAGTTTCAATGTTTAATGATATATTTTTATAAATTAACCTTAATTAGTTAATTAGAACCAATTTCTCATTAAAAATGGATATATGAATAACATAAAAATTTTGAAGATTTTTTATTTTAAAAACTTGCAGTGTTATCCCTTCATCAATATTAATTATAAATTAATGTTTATGACTTTTGTGATTGGAATTTTGAAAAATGGATTCCATATTTGGAATCATAATAATTTAAAATGTCTAATAAAGTGAAATTAGTTTTGACCAAAATTATTATTTAATTTAATTAAAATTATTTACATCGATTGAGGTAAAATTATTCTTAACTAATGAAAGAACAATAAATTTATGACTCAGAAATGACATAGACACTTATATAAGAGACATTGGATAGAAATATTTTTACCCTATATTCCCCTATATCTACTTTTTTCTATTATTTGATCCACATAAAACATGAAAACCTAGGTGGAATTCTCTCTTAAAAGTTTTACAAGAGTGCCACTCCTCCTCTACTATAAAAATTCCTCCTCACCTTCCACTTACTAACACCTCTCAAGACACTTTGGCATGTCCAACCTCTGCCTATGTAGTCTCCAAACATACATCAATTCCCCTTTGAATTGTCTCCTCATATAGGTTTTCATCAAAGGAATCCCTTTGGTGAAAACCAAAATGAGTTACCCGATTAAGAGATTGTTTGAACGAGTACAATGATAGTCAAGAAACTAGGTAAGGAAAATGTCACCTCACTTTTATTTAGGTGAGATACATCCTTTATTCACCACTCACTTATTTTATATGGTTTATTTACTTCACATTAATGTTTTACATGACTCTTATTGTTAAATTTATTTGTATTTACATATACATTTTATGAAAATTCATTAATAGGGGTTTTGTTTCGAAAGTTCCAAACCTGATATGATAGTTTTGTCTCAATTTTCCTTCTTTAAAACTCAAGTTTTGTTACGAAAATTAATTATTTTTCAATGAGTATAAAATTACATTTTATAATTTATATCCTAAATATCATTATTTTAATCATATTTTATGATTCATTTGTTTTTCCTTTTTCTTACATGGAGAGTGTGATCAAAAGTTTCCAAGTAGAAAGAGTTTATTGAACTGATCTCATAATTTTTCATGATTGTTAATAGTTATGATTAGTTTGATGATATCATGTGATCTATCTATCAATAAAACAAATTATTTTCTATATAATCTATTATTTCATGATATATTAATGTATTGGTACCATTATTCCACACTTTGGTATATAAGATAGTTCAGAATGTGTTTTTTAATAATGACTGACATTACCCTCTCTTTATTTATAAATATGTGTTCCATGAAAACCATGACTTCTAAAAAAATCCAAGAATATTATAATATTATCTAATAATAATAAAAGAAAATATTTCTATTTTTATCTTTAACTAATTTTTTCAATGCAATCATGATATCGCTTTCTGAAAAAAATGAATTTTTTTACGCTTTTCTTGGGAAAAATGAATGTTCTTTGTAATTCATATAGCATGTACAAATTTTTCTTCCATCATTTAAGTGAATCTGACATTGAACTATTAAAATTTTAATCTTTAACAAAACATTTTTAAAATTATTTTAAAATAAATGGTTTTCA
This sequence comes from Viscum album, assembly GCA_963277665.1. NCBI lineage: Eukaryota > Viridiplantae > Streptophyta > Magnoliopsida > Santalales > Viscaceae > Viscum > Viscum album. The sequence continues at coordinate 999,648,337 of OY728133.1, forward strand.
AAACACTTTCAAGATAATTTAAAAAAAATTAATGTAATGATGTTTTTAAAACCCTTTTTATGTTTTCTTTACATGTTTTCAGAGTTAATTGGAATTAAATGGTTTAAAAAATGTTTTCAATATTTTTGTATTTGTTTTCAAAATGGTTCTAAACTATTTTGAATCTTATTTTATAATTTATCAAGGGAAAAAATCAAAAGGTTTTCAATATTCTTTTATAGGTTAGTAAGGAAAATGTTTTCAAAATAAATTCAATCCTTATTTATAATTTTTCAATGTATTTTATATGAAAATGATTTTCAAAATGGTTTTATTTTTTTAAATTACCTTTTCAAAGAATAAATGATATTTTCTTCAAGAAAAATTTTTGAAATAAATTTCAAAAAAAATCCATTTAAGGTGAAATCCATTGATTATACTCATACATTTATAGTAAATGATCTAATTTTTCCATTAATATTATTTATATGAATGGGTTATGCTTAATTTCAAGGTATTTATTAAACTCATATATCTTTCATGGGTTATATTTTTATTAAATCAATTTCTATTTCATGGGTTATATATTTAAGAAATCTATTTCTCTTTCCTGGGCTATGATTCTGGTGAAATGATTATACAACATGTATACATTTTCATTGGTTATTATATGTTTTGATGTTTTTTATACCAATTTAAGTTAATGGGTTAGGATATTATTATTTATGATTTTCTAAAACATATATGTATGATTTCATTATGATATGGGTGGGACTTATATATCCCTCCAATATATTGGGTAAATAATTATATCTCATATGATATATTAATATAGTCTTACAAGTGAACCTTAGCTGCTAAGATGTCCATGTGAGTGAACCATGACTACAAAGGTGGTATAAGGAGTGAAATTATGCTACTATGATTTCCATTTTAGTGAACCATGACTACCAAGATGGTATAGGGAGTGAACCCATACTAGTAATATGGATCTCATAGTGATTACTTGAATATTGTGAAAGTCATATTATATGCTTTTGTGTTTTCAAAAATTCCTTATTTTGTAACAATGTTATGATTTCTTATCTTATTTCATTATTTCCTTATGATTCATATCTTATAAACTTCCATGATTTATTCCATTATTCATATTTATGATCTTTTATATGTAGGGTATGATCATATAATGTTATGATCACATTATCATACCTCTATTATCATGTTTATTCTTACATGTCTCCCTTGTTTACCCTTACCGAGTATCTTAGTTCACCCCTTTTTATGTTTGTTTTTAGAGGTTATAAAGATATGTATTAAATATTATGTTTCTAAGTAGGGTGTTATTCATGAATAACCTAATGGGGGATAATGTAGTTCACTTATGTACTAGTGTTTATGTTTGTGTGTTTCCAAAGGAACTAAACTAATACAGTATCTGGGAATCTGTTGGTATAATGTTTTATGTATTCCAAAAAAATTATGTAATTTTAATTTATTAAAATAGAGGGTCACTATATTTGGTATCAAATAAATGGTTTAGTTAATATTTGATATATATAAGGAGATACTTTAGTGAGAACACTAAGGATGTGTCTAAGGATAAGTTTAAGGATAAGAAAATGTATAGGAAGACGTCCATGAATTTTTGGGAAGGATAGAGTGAGTGGTTTACAATAAATACATCCCTGATTGGATACTACAAGTGAATGTGGATCTGGCATAGATGTACCTAGTGGTAATAACACCCACAATATGTTCTGGGTATGACTTGGGTTAATATTGTACACGACAATAAGCCTTGCTGCATACCAGGTTTGACACTCCTGGGGGTTTTTATTTGGGAATTCAAAAACTCTTTACAAAGAAAAATGAAGGATTTAAATAGAGTATGACTATGAATAACCTTGAATAAACCTAAGGTTTTATATATTAATAAATTTTTAGCCTTGATTTTGGTACCCTATTAGTAAGGGTATCCCAATATGATAAATATTTATCACACTATGATTTCTATTTTTAGTAAATTGAGAGAACTATAAAGAACATGGTTGAAATTTAATATTTCATATATGGAATTTATAATAATTATGTGAGTCTATTTCCCATGTGGAAATCCCATAATTATAATAAATAAGGTGATAGGAGTTGTGATTATACTTCTCAAGATAAAGACAGCCCAAACAACAAGTTAAAGGTATGTGATGTTCTTCTAGAATTGATTACATTAAATATAAGAATCATGATTAGATTTAGGTTGAGGAACCTTAATAAAATATTTATATTTAATATTCTAGGAAATAGGTATTAAGGAATATTTTGATGAATCATGGATAATGGATTAAGAATAAGGTTGGATTAATGAAGTATTTATGTTGTGGAATTCAAAGATTATGTTATATGAATCAAGAAATATATATATATTCAATTTAATTTTTCATTAATGATTGAAAAAGACATGTTGAATGGTGATGAAGACATATAAATGTGATTTCATGGAAAGGTGGTATTTTTATTAGGGGTAGGTGACCCTTAATTAACTCATGATGCTGAGATAATGATGTTTGGATAAAGATATGCTAGATATAAATAAGTATATTGGATAGTATATATTACCATTGAAATGATTATTGTAAAATTTTAATATATATTCAAGGGTGAAGTTAAAAACTTCTTGTATTTAAATTATATATCTAGTAATCATTGGAATAAGAAAACATGCTTGTTTTATAAAAGGATTTATGGTAATGAAGTTTGTTACCATGTTTCATGGGAATATAAAATGATGGTATTCAAAAATTTGGAATGTCACCACCAAGTGGCACATTGTGATATATGGGGGACAAATGCTAAACCTATTTCATGAAATTATTTCCAATTATTGTAATTTTATCTTTGATGAGGGTTATAAGGTAAATTATTTATTGAACGTTTATGTTAAAATTTAGATGAAGTAAGTAAGGTTAATGTGGTTTCTCTTCATATAAGGATTTATTCATTTTGGATAGACTATTCAAACTACTTTGTGTTTATGAAATATTATAAATCTCGTTATCTTTTAGTGCTTCAATAATAATAAAATTGACCCTCCTTTATGGAGAAAAATTTTATGTTCATCAAGAAAAAACAAAGGGTGATATTTTTTTACTAAAATTATGCATGTATGTCTTTTAATGAGAATTCTACATCTTTAGTAAAATTATCCTTAAATAAAATGTTATCATAAAGCTTTCATTTTTTATGAATGAAATTTTCCCTTAGATAATCGCCAATTTATGGTATTCTAATTTTTAACATTCTCCTAACCAAGTTCCCTATCACTCTTTATCGGAACATGATGGTTGTATGTCTCTTCTATGTCTATGTGTTCACTCCCCAACTATATTCTTCTATGTGGGAATCTTGTTATGAGTTCCCTAGGGTAACCATTATGGTGCTAAATTTCTTTTTTTTCAATAATGGTTCTGTATTAATTTTTAGGATGTGGGTTTCTATGAAAGGAACAATCAAGTATTAAACCTTTAGTAAACCATATAAATTTTGAGGGAGAAATTAATTTCATGGGGGGTAGAATCTAACACCTTGAGATTTTGTGAAATATCTTTTTTCAAATTAATTTAATCTCTTTTATATTTTTCATTTCATGAAACACTAAAAATAATTTCTTTTATATTAAACCATATGTTTGGTTGACCATATATGTAACATCAAACAAATTTTTCACTATAAACAAAGTACATTTTATATTTCATTACACATAACTCTGAGGTTATCTTACGTTACATACATTATAGAATTTCCTCAATGGCTTGTGTACCACAAAAGAATGAGTGTTACCAAACAATAATTAATTATTAAAATATTATTATTTAATAGGATATAACAATGAAATTAAACTAAATATTACAGTATTAACTATATTATTAATCTTCATTGGTTACATATTAATTAGAAAATAATATAGAAACCAAATGAATTTAAAGGGACTAATTTAATAAAGGTTTATTTGTTTGTGACAAAGTGGTTTTATATTAATAAGTTAAACTAATTACTTATAGTGAATGAAGTTAATTAAATTAATTTTTTATATATTGAAAAAAGATTTTTAATCATCCAATATATTTGATATATATATGATAACAAAAAACCAAATTTTATGTTTAAAACCATATATTATAATCAAGGTTGTTTTACCGCCTTTTATTGTAAAATATATTTTAAATCCAATTTTTTCCAACTTTTATAGATATGTCAAAAGATAAACCATATTTGAAAGAGACACATAAAAATTATGTTAGGATAATTTTTTGGTATTTTTATACATGGTTTCATTTTTTAATGAATAGTTACAAATACTATATTTTAATTCAAAATTGTTTTTTAATCTAATTTTTTTATAAGGGTAAAATATAATCTAAATTATTTTAAATTATTAATTAGATAATATTTTTATCAATTAATCCAATTTATGTCATTGGAACCAATTTATCATTGAAAATAAATATGAAAACTTATCAATATTATGATCATTTTAACTTTAAAAACCTGTAGTGTCATTCGTTTAGCAGGATTAATTTAAAATTGATTTCTTCCACTTTTGTGATTGTAATTTTGAAAAATGGATTCAATATTTTGAATTATAATAATTTATAATTAATAATAAGTTAAAATAATTTTGTGACCAAAATTATTTGTGAATATAATTAATATCATTTTCATTGATTAATGAAAATTTATGCTTAACTAGAGAAAAAACCTTAAATGAAATACCCAAAATCACATATACACTAGTCTAAAATCCATTGGAAGGACATATTTTGACCATATCCTCCATTTTATATAATTTTTTCTAATATTGGATCCAATTTGAACATGAAAAACATCGGTGTAATTATCTCTTCAAATATTTACAAGAGTGACACTCCTCCTCCCCTATAAAAAGGCACCCTCTCCTCCCAATTATTGAAACCTCTCAATCCACTTTGGCTCATCCATCCTCTTACCATGTAGTCTCTGAAAATCAATGAAATCCTCTTTGAAGCCTTCCTTTGGGTATAAAGTCTTCAATGTAATCACTTTAGTGAAAACCAAAAGGAGTTACCTGATTAAAAGGTGATTTGAATGAGTATGACGAGAGTCCGGACACAAGGTAAAAGAAATTTCATCTCACCTTTATTTTTGTGAGATAAATTCCTTATTCACCACTTAATTATTTTGTGTGGGGAATGTAAAGAACCAGAATTTATTATATGTCTATTATAATAAAATTTATGAGTATTTATATACAAATTTTATGAACATTATTTCATGGGGTTTAAGTTTCAAAAGTTACCAAACTTGTAGGACTTCTTTTCTCAATTTCCCTAATTTGATAATATTGTTTTTATGCACATAAATTATTTTTTGATGGGTATATACATTTATTTTATATATTATATCATCAATATAATTATTTTTATGATATTTTATTCTTCATTTAATTTTTTATTGCTTATATAGAGAGTTTGGTCCCAAGTTACCATGTAGTAAGTGTTTATTGAAATAATGTCATATTTTTTGAGATTATTAATGATTTTGTTTCCTTTTATGAAAAACCATGATCTAAATATCCATAACTCTCATTAGTTTTCTTACCCTATATTATTTAATGATATATTAGTGTATTGGAACCATTATTCCTCTCTTGGGTACATATGATAGTTAAGAATTTTTTTAAGAATGCCTGACATTACCCTTTCTTCGATCGTAAATATATGTTTAATAAAAACCATGTTTTTAAAAATTGTTTCAATGAATATTCTTGTATTTTCATATAATCATTAACATATATTTTTCATTTGTTCTTTGGCTAAATTTTTTAATGGAATATTCTTGTTGCTTTCCAAACTAGTCATATTTTGGCTCTTTTTACCTAGAAAAATGATTTCTTCCTTTAACCTCGTATGAAATGTATAGATTTACCAACCATTATTCCTATGAGTCTTACTTTTAATGTCTAAAAGGATATTTTTTAGGAATTATTTTCAAGGAAATGGTTTTGAAAACATTTTCAAATTTCTTTAATAAGTTTCAATGTTATTTTCAAAGAAATTGTTTTCAAAACTCTTTCAAGCTTTCATTACAGGTTTTCAAAATGATTTCAAAAAAAGTTTGTTAAAATGTATTAAATCTTATTTTAAAATTTTTTTATGAATTTTTTATTCAAAAAATAATGATTATATTATATGTTTTGAAGGGAAAAGATTTTTAAACAAAATCGTGTCTTCTTTTTATGTGTTCAATGTATTTTATATGAAAATGATTTTCAAATGGTTAAATGAATTAATAAGACTTGTTCAAAAAACAAAGGATATTTTACTCAATTTTTTTTGAAAGATATTAAAAATTATTTTCTAAATAAGATTACATCTGTTGATGTAACTCATACCTTTCTAGGAAACAATTTGTTTATTCCATCCATATTATTTCTATGAATGGATTATGATTAGTGTCCTAGTCTTTATGAAATCCATTTATCATTCATGGTTAATATATTTATGAAATACATTTCTCTTTCATGGGTTATATGTTTATGGAAACCGTTTTCCTTTCATGGGTTATGCTTACGAGGAAATGATTATGAAACATATTTCTTTTTCCCTAGGTTATTATATATTTACATGTTTATGATACCCATTTCATTTTATGGGTTAAGATATGATTATTTATGATTTTGTGCCAAATTTTTGTATGATTTAATTGTGACTTGGGTGGAACCTATATATATCTTCAATGGATTGGTTAAAGATTTATATCACATGAGATAGACTAAGATAGTCTTCGGAGTGAACCTTGACATCTATAATGTCCATGGGAGTGAACAGTGACTACCAAGATAGTGTGAGGAGTGAACACATGCTACCAATATGGACAAGGGAGTGAAACCTGACTACTAAAATGTTATGGTGAGGGAACCCTACTGCTAATATGGTTTTGTCATTGATGCCTTAGCCACTGTGGGAAAAAATTTATATTCTTATGTACCATATACAATACCATGTTTTATTATTATTTTATGCTTTCTTAGATAATGTTATTTATTTCTTTATGATCCATATTTTATTAACTTATATGATTTATTCAATGATTCATGCTTATAATACTTGATATTAATGGTATAATCGTATAATATTTTGATCACATTATCATACCCCAAGGCTCATGTTTATGCTTGCATGCCTCCCTTGTTTCCACTTACTGAGCATCTGATCTCACCCATTTTTATGTTTCCATTCCCAGGTTATGAAGATATTTATTAAGTATTATGTGTCTAAGTAGGGAGATAGTTATTAAGAACAAAATAGTATATAAGGTAGTTCACTTATGTACAAGTTTTTATGTTTCTAGGTTTCCAAACTCACTAAACTAATATGGTCTATAGGTGTTTTTTTTGTATAATTATTTAGGTATTCCAAAAAAATTGGGTAATTTTAATGTATTAAAAGTGAGTTGTGTTTTACTTTTCACCTTATTAGTACATGTGTAACCTTTAATGGATCAAACTTATATTATCTTGGCTATATTTATAAAGGATAAACGTGGTGATTTAACCAAAAGATATGGTTTAAAATGTAACATAAAATAATCTAAAATATATATTTTTATGTTATTTAGATAGTATCTGGTCCTACCTTATAAATTATCTCCATTTTGTGTCTTTTTATGTGATTATGATAGATTTTATATTTAAATATTATATGTAATTCCATGTGTCTCATTTCCTTAACTAATAAAAGAGAACTATATATTATACATTATTCACAAAGTTTGAGCATTATATCTCAAAAAATCCATGATATAATGCATTAATAGATTCATTAAATTTATTTTGGAACTTATACTCATCTCGTAATACCATCCTATAATGGATTAAGGTGTAATAAAAAGGAGGTATCTCTATGAATATGTAGTCATCTTACTTGATTCTTTCAATTTTTATTTTTTTAAAGGCACAATTTAATGAAAGAGAAAAGAAAGGAAGATTACATGATTCTAAAAGATGGTATCTTATTTCAATCTTTTTCATAAAAAGAAATAAATTCCCCCAGAAAATCATCCTTTTAAGTAATTCCCTGGTTGATTCCCTTATTGGCTAGACCATCACCTACCATATTTTCTTCCCGAAAAGCATGTGTGATAATATAGTTGGTCTCAGAAAGCATTGCAAGGAAACTCATCCAATGAGAGGTAAGTGGCTAGGAAAGATACACCACATCCTTACATATAGCTTGGACAATAGTGGTTGAGTCACTTTCAATCCAAATATTGTTCCAAATTTTTTCTTTAGCAAAACCAACAGCGTAGATTACCCCCATCATTTCTGCTTCTGGAGACGATGTCGTACCACATCTGCTAAAGAAACATCCATGATAATATCCAAGATGATCTCTGAAGATAGAACCACATCCCACAGATCCTTGGATGCCTTTGGAGGACCCATCAAAATTCACATTGATCCATCCTGTAAATGGGGCTTTCCAGAATACATCAAAGGTGCATCTAGGCGATTTATAAAGACCAGAAATATAGAGCCGATGCAGAATTTCAAAGTCTTTGACATTGTTGTCATAGTGGTCTTTCTGAATCGAGGCGGTATCATGGATGGAAATGAGAATCCTCACCTTACCTGCATTAAGCTTAAATGAGTAATTATTATGTAGAATGTTATTTATATCATACCAGATCACATGTATAAGATCAGAAATAGCGGTTAAAAAGACATTTTTAATTTGATGAGAAGATTATGAAACAACACAACACTTTAGATGGGAGTTGATGGAATTTAGGAGTAAACATCTGCATCTAAAGATATCAAATATAAAATTCTAGAAATCTGAAGCTATAACACATGACATAAACAAATGGTTAATATATTCTCTATGTTGGTTGCACATGTGACATTTAGAGCAAAGTTGGATCCCAAAAGCTTGCAGGAAAAATTCATTGGGGACTTTGTTATGTGTAATGTGCCAAACAACAGTGAGCCTCGAGGGCTTAATCAAAGATTTGTTAAAGGATTTCAACCAACATAACGTAGAGTCTGAATTAATGAAATTGTGATTATAAAAAACGTTGGAGTCAATAATACCATTACTTGTGGGTTCCCATATGAGAAAATCTTAAGAGTTGGAATATGGATAGTTATCAACAACACTTCTTATTATGTCTAGAAGAGGAATGATATTGTCATTTAGAATGTCTCTTATAGTGGAATTATTATTTTTAGGAAAATAATTGTGGGGAAACATAGAAACTAAAGGAATTCCTGTCCAGTTGTCAAACAAAAAATTTAGGGAAGAATCAGAGCTTACCATCCATCTAGAATTGCTCATAATGTTGGCATAGGATTTTATAATGGATGAGAAAATGGAAGAATTGATGTAATTAAAATTTCCACTCTATAATTTAGCACTGAATCTTTTTTTGAGGAAATCAATACAGTCAGAATTGTTATTAAGGAGCCTCAATGTGAGTCTCACATGAAGAGCTTTATTAAAGAGATTCAGATTTTTGATTCCAATACCACCTTTTTCTAAATGCTTACAACATGTGGCCTAGATTATGGTCATAATTTTCATTTCATGCATGCTTTTTTTTCAGAAAAAAATTTAATGGAGACGTTGATTTTTTTTAAAGACCATAAGTCCATTTTTAAACCATCATCGATAGACCATTTTAGAGACAATAATAGATTTGACAATCCAAATTCTTCCAGCCATAGAGTGGTATTTACCCTTCTACGAAGAGAGTTGATTTATAATTTAGTCTAAAATGGTGTATAAGTAGTTGAATTTAGGTCTTATCCAAAATATTGGCACTCCCAGATAGGTTAAAGGGAGAGATCCCACTTTGATGCCTAAATAGCTGATGATATTACCTTTCCTAGTAGAAGATAAAATTTTCCCAAAGAACAAAAAGGATTTATCCCAGCTTATAGTTTGACTAGAAATTTCTTCATAATAAGATAGAGCATTCTTGAGACTTTGAATGTTTCTCTTATTCCCTTGAAAGAAAAGGATGATGTCATCAACATATAAAAGATGTGTGAAAACATTTAAGTTTCTGGCAGCCTGAATAGGTTTAATCTTGTTTTGATCCACAAGTCATGTGAGGAGTCTTCTTAAATAATCTTCTGCAATCACAAAAAGTATGGCAGAATAAGGGTCCCCTTGTCTTAACCCCATGGTGCATTTAAAGAAATGCTTGAGTTCACTATTGACTAGGACAGAGATGAAGGTGGATCTGAATAAAGATTTTATCATGCTAATGAAAGAGTTATTAAAGACGAAATTTTTGAGGACTTTGAAGACAAAACTTCAATAAATGGTATCAAAATATTTTCTGATATCTAGTTTAATAGCAACATTACCACCTCTTGCAGTTTTGTTAAGGATATTGTAACATTCAGAAGCAAGATAGATACACTCTTGAATAGACCTACCTTTGATATAACCCAATTTATTCTAGGAAACAATTCTATTGCATATGTGATCAATTCCATTAGCAAGAAGTTTTGAAATAATTTTATAAAGAATGTTAATAAGTTCAATAGAACAGAAAAGTTGAATCTCAGAGGTAGTGTTCACTTTATGAATTAAAGTGAGAAATTGAGATTTTAATCCCTAAGGGAGAACACCATTGGAAAAGAAAGATTTCACAATACTGCAAACAACTTTATGAATAATCTCCCAATAGAGATGGAAAAATCCATTATAAAATCCATCAGGTCCCGAGGCACTATCATATTTATGACTAAAAACTGTATCATTGATTTCATGATCAAGAGGGTTGCATAATAGAAAATTATTAAGCTTCTCAGTCACTAAAGTTGGAATGATATCAGTAGTGAGATCTTCGTTAACATTTGGGCCATTAAAATTTTTTGGAAAGTAATCTACCACATGATTTTCAATAGCTTTCTCAGTATCCATGATATTTTTTTCATATCTAAGAAGAGAAAGTGGTCTATAGGATTTTCTAACTCTTTGAAGAGAATTATAGAACATTTTATTTCTATCACCATCAAAAAACCATTTATATTTGAAGATTTTATTTCTCATGTTATCCTTAAATACAAGAAGATAGTTGAGCTTAATGGAGATATCGATTTCAAGTTGCGGGTCAAAAGTGAAATCCAAGATACTGTTGGAGCTTTTTATTTGATTAAGTTCCCTCTCATGCAATGAGATGATATTTTCGTGTCATGTTTCTCAGATTTGGATCGACACCAGATTTTATGACGCTGTTTTAGGTACTTTAATTTATTAACACAAGAAAACACATCATTGTGATGCTTCATGCTTTCCCTAGAGTCTTTTATGAATCTATTACAATCAGGATCCAAAGACCAAGCATTATTAAATTTGAAGGGGAGAGTAGATTTGGTACCCTTAGTTAAGAGATTGACAAGAATAGGATGATGATCAGAATTATGTCGGGTTAAGGTGATGCTAGAAATGGTGTCCCACTTATCTAGAGCAAGGATATTAGTGAAAAAACTATCTAGTTTACTAGAAAATACTCTATTGTAGTTTCTTCTATACCAGGTGTACTTAGCACCGATTAGAATAACTTCAATAAGATTACAATCCTCCATGGAATATCTAAATTCTCTCGAGGAGATTGAAGACTGTGATGGCCCAATTTTATTACTTGTTTTTAGAATCGCATTAGAATCTACAATCACAACCCAAGTCTTATGAATATTATTAGATAAGTCATAAAGGTCTTTACAAAGGGATCTTCATTCTTAATATCGATTCTTAGCATAAATCATAGTGCAAAAAATGTGTAAACCGTAGGGGGTAAAATCACATGTATACATCTGTTCAGTAATTTTAAAAGCACTAACGGACTACGAAGAGTAGTGATAGAAAATCCAAAGAGACTCAACAGTGTTACCAGTTTTTCACGCACCTAAAAATTTATAACATAAGAACAAGGATGAATATTTTTTGAGAAAAAGTTGATTTTGGGCTCAGTAATAGAAAAAAAATTTGTTTTATGAGTCATAATAAATCTTCTTAAAATAGTTTAGGTTTCAGGGTTAGAAATCCCTTGACAATTCCAAAATAATAAATTCATTTGAACACATGCTTGGAGGTAGAAACCCCTTTATCTGGGAAACCCAAGTCATTCCCCCTCTTTTATCTTCTAATATCTTGTGTAGAGGTTAGACTGGTTTTCTTTCCTGTTTTGAACCTAGAGGAGACAACAGTTTCATTAGAAGTACCATTTTCCATAGTACCTTTATCCTTTATAGAAACATTGGAAATCAAGGTTGTCTCCATTACATATCCCCTAAATACATTAGTTGACCTTATAAGATAAACCAACTGGATATCCTTATTTAAATAGTTGTTTGTGTATACATTCCCATAGTTTAAACTGTATTGTCATAAGGAATCGAGGATAGGTTTTAGGTGTCTGAAATTATGTAGTATATCATTATAAAATTAGTTATTGATTTTCATTTGATTAATTTAATAGTTGTGAATTCCATGGATATGTTTTAATCTCATTTGATTATTTATATGACATCATGTGGCCTTAATTTTCCAATTCCATATTAATATTTATTACAATGTAATTCATTTAATGGAATTTTTTTTAGTTATTTACCTTTCCATATTGATTTTCATTATTTAATAATAACTTATGTCACAATACATAACCCTTAATAAGTTTATGTTTTCACCCTTATTTTATTTCCATTCCACGTTATATAAATAACGAATCATTGAATGTGTTTAATGATGTAGAGTATTTGAATTCACTAGTTTTTTTATCTTTTCAAAAGTAATTTGATATTCTAGTGTATATATTGTTTACCAAGACTACTAAACTATTAGACCATTTGATATAATGAACCTTGTATCTAGTACCAATTTAATAAGGTAACAACCACATCTAGGCAATAATAATTGGTTTCTTTACAGTTGGTATCAGAGAAATTTTTGTACAACCATTTGGAAATAGATTTTGGAAACCATATATTAAGGAACATATCTCTATGAATACTTTTTAGAATAAGTACGAGTATAATATTACATGGTAATTTTTTGTTAAGGTAGAGATTATGTTGTTTTACTAGAAATGCATATCTATAAGGATAATACCAGTGGATGTGGTTTTGGAACAGTTAAATCTATGTGTAATAACCTATAAATGAGTTGGTCAATTATATCTTGACCATCATTTTGGTTAGCGGGGAGTGTTCCTTTACTATGCAGGTTTTTTAAAACATTCAAGGGATATGCATGGGGCAGCCCATACTTTCATTATAACCCATTTTAATGGATTTTAATAGATTATAACCGAGGATATACTTTGTTAAAACTAAGCTTTCATAGAGTGAAGAGAGTTTGTAATGATTTATATATCATAATAATGATATTTCTTGATTTATGACTATGATTATTATTTTTCTAATATTTTGATTTTCTTTATTTAGTAAATGGATTGAACCAGGAGGAATCATGTTAAAACTGAATATGATAGGAAATACAGTTATTATGGGCATCTAAATTGGACTGGAGTGAAATATATTATGATTATTATTAATTAGTTATCATGATATATTCATAGAAAATATATATTAACCCACTCTTTGACTAACCAAAGAAGATAAGTATATAACCTTTATAGATAATGGGTGGTGGAGACTAAAGGGGAATTAAATCTCAATTCCCATCCTATCAGAAATGTGGATAGAGAAACCATAGAGTGTGTCCAAAGGAATAGGAAAATGTTTTATGTGTGAAGAAAGAGTATAGATTAAAAAATTGACTAGAAAAATGAATATTTTGATGGAGGGATATCAATTTCATCCCAAAGTACCCTTTATAGTTCAATTTATTATGTGTATGAAATATAGGCACTATCCATGCCAATACCCTAATCCAAGGGTTAATTCTTAGACTAAGGAATGACCTATTGTATTCCAATAATTTATTTGTAAAGATTAAATTTCTTATGAATTAGGACTAAATTATGTATTACATTGATTAACTAAGTGGTATAATATTCGTGACATTGAAATTGGTTACTTATTTGATGAAAAATTGATTTAGTTTATCCTCTAAGAATTATATTATATTTATTAATTTATATAAATAGTCTATGGTTTAATTTGAGGAATAATAATTGTGTCAATTTTTATAATAATATAAGTTTTCATATTAGGATAAGTTAGGTTTTATAGATATCATCATTTCTTACTATGTTTTGTGTTTCCATAAGTTCAAAGGCATAGATACCCCTTTTGAGGTTGAAGTTATGGTATTTTTTGATGATTTGAAAATTTTACTAGGTTTTTGGAATAATTATTTATTGAGGTTTAAATAACCCATTAAGTTAGTTAATTATTTGTTATGTTTTAATATATAATTGGATCTAGATAATATTTATGGTTAAAAATTGATTCATTAATAAGGAAATATTCTCAGCGATATTTCTGGTCAATATAAAGATCACCTTTCTGGTTAGTATATAAATTTGATTCATGATACTAAGGTGGAGTTAACTAAACTATAAGATTGTAAATATATTTTTCATGTAAATTAATGATATTTTTTTTGGATGGTTTATTGGTATTAAGTTTATGAAATCTTTATTGTTAATATGTTCTTTAATTTGAAATATTATATAGGAAGAATAAAATATATTTTTCAAAATGTATTTTGACAGTATCAGATCACCTTTGAGATTTATACATTCTTTAATGTTTAGGTTATTGAGGATAATTCGAATTTAGGGTTATATATTTTTGTAATAAAGTAATTTTTACTTTCAGTTTTATTTTGAAAATTTTGATGTAAAATTTTATATTTCATCATATGAATTTTTATACATCTGAATATTATCTAACCTTATGGTAATTATTTTAGTTTCGGTTAATATTTTAAGATTCTTGGAATTTCAAGTTATACTTTTTTGGATTATGTGATCCATTAGAAGTTTATTTTAGTGATTCATCTATCAAACTTTCATATTCAATGTTCATTTATTAGAGTAACAGATAAACTTGAAATTGATCAAAGAACAACCAATGGATGAAATTTTGATTACCAAATATAGACATATCAAGTCAATATATTTCAATGTGTTGTATATATTGATAGTAAAATAATCCCTTAAATTATTTAAAGGTATCTTGAAAAAAAATGTTATTTTGTTATGATCATTCTTGATAAATTTATGGTCATTCACCCATCACATATTTATGGTCTTTTGGTCATTATCATTCTTATAAACATGTTTTCTATAACTCAATATTATATATTGAGGGTTATGTTTCTATTCAATATCCATATTATCACATCCCACAAATTTTCTCCAATTTTGGAAGATAATTTTTTGTTATTTTCAATAACCATAATATTTTCCTTTCCCTCATTTTAAGTTGAAGTTTTAGTAACCCTTTATTCAATGTGGGTTTTCGAGAAATTAATTTTTAAATTCAAAATAATATATATATTTTTAAATGATAAAATTTAGAGGATTTAATTTATTTAATGGGTTATAATTTAATACCCTGATAAAATAAAATAATATTTTTTTGATAGCACATACCACACACAACATTGAGCATAAAATAATTATGAAATATTATAATTGAAACATGATTATTATAACCTATCCATTGAATTTGTGGGTATAAATAGGTTCTAACACATAATAAAAATATTTATAATGGTTTTATATAATGATTTAATTAATAATAAGTAAGTAATTAATTTATAGTAAAACCATTTTCTAGAAAAAATGGTTTTGTTTTTCTTTTTATGGAAAATAGAATTAAATTTATCCACTTTAAGAAATTTTCTTTTAAAAAATTAAAATATTTTTTGAAATCATCATATAAAAACTAACTTAGGGTGAAATATAGTGATATTTCTGAAAAGATTGATTTTCCATTGAATTGTAAAACAATATAGATTTCCATTGAAAATGGTATTTCTGTATTAGGAATTTAAAATTTAAAAACTTATATTAAAATGGATTAAAATTATAATTAGTTCTCTTATATTATTAATAATCCAATTGAGTTCATTCAAATCAATTTTTTAGTTTATTTAGTAAAAAACTTTTTTATACATAGAAAAGGTATTTCTTAAAATAAATTCATTGTGTTTTTCATTTTAATCTCAAATTAAATTCTATCACTTAGAAAATTTAAATCTGGAAAAAGTGATTCCATACTTGGAATCAGTACTTCAATATTTTCTACATAGTTCTCTTTTAATTTTTTTCCATATGAATAGTAGTTTTGGTAAAATATTTCACATTGATGAAAGGTAAATCGAGTTATTAAGGTTAAAAATCATGTGATAAGTAATTTAAAGACAACAAAAAACTTCCTTAATTTCATTAGATGAATCTATTTAATATATAATAATAAATTATAAAATATGACCTCTTTCATTTGGATATGATTCTAAATGTTATAATATTTAGTAAAAGATAAGGAAAAAATTGATACTTTTCTTCTTTTATAATTTACAATATTTTACAAAAGGGTTAAATAAAAATTATGTTAGATTATAAAATTTAAATTGAAATATAAGTGATTTTTATTTTTCATGGTAATTTACTATAAATTTTTTGTGTTTCAATAATTACGATGAATTCATAAGCAACACTAACATATCATTTATTCAACTAATAGAGAAATTCGATAAATGATTTTAACAAAAATAAAAGTAATAAAAATTGAATGACTTATTTTGGTACAAAAAATTTATAGATACAAATGACATGTTATAGATGTGTAAAATGATTATATTATAATTCCATCTTGTTATTTATGAATTTAAATTCCAATTAAATGAATTATGTCAAAAATTAAATTAATGATATTTTATAATGAATGTTTTTTATTAAATTATTTAAAATTTTAAAAAGTAATATATTTTCAAAAATTAATTTTATATGGTTTAAAAATAAAAAACATCCATTAATGGTTTTTTATTATGGTGACATTATTGACCGATAAAGTGTATAAAACTTCTATATTGCGATAATTTCTAAAAGGGTTAATGGGGTTAAAACTACAATATAAGGGTGAAATCATAATAAAAACTTGTAAAAGTTTTATTAGATGAGTTAATTTTGACTCATATTAATATTATATTATAGTTATTTAAATTTTGATCCATTTATACATTAGGAAAATAAATTATATTAATTTAATTCTTTAAGAAATTAAAAGAATGCCTCTCCCCTCACTTATAAAAGGAAACCGCTTATCATTTTTCCTTACACCACTTTTAGAATCTTGGATTGAAAAAACTCCGAATAATTTAATTATAATTATACATATCTTGGTTATATTGGTTTCAATCTTTCTAAAATACAAACTCTATGTCCCATAAGAGAATATGTAGAAGAAGTTAGTTGAAAAAGGGGAAATTGCCTTTACCGACTCTTTCATGTTTATTTATTATTCTAAATATTATTAATGTGGTTTATCCATCATAAAATAATATCTAAAATATAATAAATATACATATATTTTATTATTTTTATTATTATGTTAAAACCATATTCCATATATTTTCTATCGTAAAAAAGTGAAAACATCACTCGTGCGTATGTAAGGCTTACCATTTCCTTGTAGTGGGTTAATTCATTTTTCCTCACCACATTACATGGATTGATATAAAGATGAAAATAATAATATTTATTTTATTTATGATATAAATATTATTATGTAATTATAATATCATATATACCTTCATCCCTTCCAATCTGTTGGAAAACAATAACGCCACACATGCAGACGTGTGGACCACCACCTCCACAATGTGATGGGTTGAAATTTTCATTTACACTTTTTATGGATGGTAATAAGAAAAGATTTATTGAATAAATATGATATTTATATAATGATTAAAAAAATTAATATTATGGAACCATGATCAAAGTACAAGAACCAAAACTACAAAACCAAAACCTGTGTGGAAAACAAAGTACTTATCACCAGTAACCATATTTTTAATATAGAATTATTAATAAATGGGTTATAATAGGTTTTAAACAAACCATATTTGTTATTTTATATATTATTATGGTTATAAAGTAGATTTATAATTTATCTATATTTATTATAAAATATTTTCAAACACATATGGAAGAAATTGGACTTGTTTTAATGGGTTTTATAACTAAATTTATATTCATTGGATTATACTTCTTATTCACTGATAATTTTATTCCACAATTATGTGTGAAATTAACTTTTATTGTGTTGTGTTTTATTTTCAATTATTTTTTTGAATTTAATTTTTTTACAGATAATCACATAATTGAATAATTCTCACATCATTTCTATGATCTTTGTAAAGGATTTAATCTCAATTTTCACTCTACTGGGTCATATTTGGTGTTATGAACATGTTTATTTTTAGATGGTGAATATAATAACCTTTTTATTTATTTAACATCAATATATATATATTAAATATTATGAACATTTAATTTCATGTTTACTCATTCCAAGTATTGCAATTTGAACATTACCAATGAAGTAAGACTTTATTTTACAATCTCATTTATTTGGGGTTTTTCTTATGTTTCATTGAGGGAATAATATTATATATACTTAAAAAATTATATATATATTCTTATCATATATATATTTAATGATTTTATATATTTCACCCAAATATTCCTCTATTTGGAACTTAATTCAATAAGTGAATTTTTTAAAAGAAAATCTGATCTTAATTCTCTTTTTGATCTGGTATATTTTCTTCTATGCCAATATTTTTCAAAATTATTCTGAAAAATTTGTTTTATTTACTCAAATGATTTATTAATGAAATTTTATGTTGTCATTTATTTTTAAGGTTATTTAAATTAATATTAATAATTTTTTATAAAGGTTTCATTTTCTAATTTCTTTACAAAATTTCAAAAGTGTGTTTTATAACATATAGGGTGTTAATGTATTTTCACACTTCCAAAACAATTTTACACACCTTTTCTCCTTCTACATTTTTTCAATGGTTTTACAATGAAATATATTTATTGAAATATTATTTCAATATTTCACTTAAATTTTATTATTTCTTCAAAGGATATGATTTTATTATGAAACCTATGTTTATAATAAATTAATGGTTATCTTTTATCTCTCATTAATTTTTTTATTTTTAAATTTCTCTTGAATCATTCAATTTCTTATGATTGTTGGAGAGTAAATTTATGTTAAATATTTATACTAACAGTATCATGGATATAATTATTATCCAAACTATATTCCATTAATTCATATGTTGTTTTAATTTGAAATATATTTAATTTATTGGGGAAATATTGATATTCAATAGTATTTACCCAATACAGATATTTGTGGATAACACATATTATTCTTGAATTTAATTGATAATTCAGTATATGATAAATTTATTAGAAATAATGTGATATGTGGGTCTTGTAATTACATAGATCCTCAATGCATTGGTAGGTCTCAGGAGACAAAAGAGTGGGATCTCCTTATTTAAATGGGTTTTTCATGTATACCTTCCCTTGTTTAAACTATCTTGGAACAAGTCCTCAACGGTAAGTTTTAGATTTCCAATATTATGAATTACACCATTCTAAAATTAGTTATTTATGTCCATATGATTACTTTATTAGTTATGATATTTATGGATATGTTTCAATCTAATTTTGTTATTTTTATGGCATCATTTTATCTTCATTTACTCATATCATATTATTATTCCTGATCATGTTATTGATTAAATGGAATGTGTTTTAGTTATTTACCTTTTCATATTGATTGTTACTTATTTACTAATTATATCTTCCATTTAATATAACCCTTAATAAGGATATAAATAACCATTATTTTTTTACTTTCCTGTGGTATGAAGAATGAATCCTTGAATGAGTTTAATGATTTATAAAATCTACTTTCACTATGTTTTTTATTTTTATGTTTTCAAATGTAATATGAGATTCAAGTATATATCAGTTATAAAATTACTACAAAACTATTATATCATTTATTATGTGATATTTTGTATTTTTTCTAATGTAATAAAATAACCACCAAATTAGTTGTCAGATTATTTACATTTTTCACATCCTTTACATCAAATTGGAAATGGAAGCATCGATGATGCGTATGTGTTGACTATCACTTCCACCTAGCGATATGACTCATCTTCAATTTACATCATTAATGGAGAGTTATTATGACATTTTTAGTTTTTATGTATGATATTTTTGATATAATTATTCTTTCATAATTATATGATCCTTTCTATATTCTTTCTTTTCTATCTTTTGGAAAATTATAATGTCACTCGTTCATACGTGTGGACTACCACCTCCACGAAGCAATGTCATTAATTTTTCATTACCATTTTAAATATATGGTAATATGAATATATTTATAGAATATATATGATATCTTTTATATAATATATATTCCAAAAGGTTGAATTATTTTTCACCTTTACTTCATTCCATCCATCAAAAAGTTAATCAGGCATTCATATGGACTGTCGTCTCTACGAAGTGAGATAAATCAGTTTTCACGATAACTTTTTATAAATTATTATAAAGTTTTATATAATAAATATGATACATATGTCATAATTATGATTATGTATATGATGAATCCATTAAAATGGTGATTGTATGTTAACTACAGAACCAAAACACGCACTCCAAACAAAATAGTTATCATTCGGAATAGTGATTATAATAAAAAATGGTTAATAAAAAGATGATAATATGTTATAAGTAATTAATATATGAAATAATATATGAGAATATTATTTATTATTACAGTTATAAAAAATTTATATTTATGTTATTGCATGTTTTAGCAAGTACAGAGAAATATGAGACTTGGGGTTAGGGTTTCACATCACACTTTTGTTTTTGTGAGACATATTTAATATTCACAAATTATTTCATTCATGTGTTGTGAATACTGACCTTAGATATTATATATAATGAATCTACTTTTATTAATTTTATTTAATTTTTCATTCAGAGTTATTTTTTATTAGTTTTTTGATTTTAAAGTTACCAAAGTGGTAATGGATTTTTCTTCTAATCTAATTTCTTTTATGGATGGTTTATATTGAATTTCAATTAAGAGAGATTATATGATACATATCTTTTAAACCAAATATATTTTTTTATTCAGTTTTTATTTATATGGTTCTAATTTTTTCTTTAGTTCTCTTATCTTTCGTACATAAAACAATTGAGAAACAAGTCAACTATATTTCCTCTTTGTCCAGGATTCTTTTTCTCCCCTCTATATATTTTATTTAAAATGTTTTCAATAATTTATTTAATATTATAAAAAGAATTATTAAATTAATTTTTCAATAAAATTTAATTTATATTAAAATGTTTAAAAATAATATTATTTTTATTTTCTAATTAAGATACTTTTACCAATGGGGTGAATGAAATATTTGTTTTAAAGCATAATGGACAAACTTATATTCCAAAAATCATGAATAATCATTAATTTGAATATTTATATAAAATTTTAGATAATTTTTTTAGGAAACTTTTTTCCATAATATTATATAAATTTTTATATTTTAATTAATTTATTTGAAAATGAAATTGGAATTTTTCTCAAAACATTTACGAGTAATCCTTTAATTTTATTGTCATCCATGACAAAAACCATTGATGTTACATAAGTTTCACTAAAAAAATAATTAAATGATAATATCCTTATTCATTATTTATATGGTTATTTATTATTATGATGAAATCATGTCAAAACCTATTTTCTTTTTCAAATGTTAATCTTTGCTAAAATAATAATTTTTTTCATGATCTTATGGCATATTTATAAATGGATTATTATTTTGTGATGGAAGGGTATATAATAGTCTTATAGTATATTGAATATAGTGATATTGATATCTCATGAGATTACATTATTTTTTATATGATTTTGAATGGATATGTTCATGTTTTGATTTTAGATTCTGATTTCTTCTATCTATGCTCACATGATTAAGAATGGCTATGTTAACGTTTTGATGTGGGAGTATGATTTCTTTTAATTATTTTCAAAATACTTTTAATGGACATGATTAGGAAGAGATATGTTCACAAGATTTTTATTTGTTATACTTATGATAAAACATTCCTTTGTTGTGTCTCGTTAATGATGATTACTACATGGACACCCATATAAATCACGTTTTTTGGATATGACTTCATTTTGGATATAATGACTAATATTTTTTAGGTATTAAAATGTTGTGTTGAGAAAGTGCACTAGATTATGTTATTATATCCTTATAATCATAATATTCTCCCTTATGTTTGATATCAATCATGTTTATCCTTACTATTAATATTTGATAACCAATTATTTTTTTATTCCCTAGGGTTTGATATAAGATTTTAAGTATGGTATATCTATAAGGGTATTAATATAGAGATCTTAATGAGAGTTGTTGCATTTATTTTAAGAAATTAGTTGACTATGTATCTATTATTTAAATATGTAAAACCTGATATTCCCATGACATGTATAATTATGAAATGTGTTTAGTATTCCACTAAAATGATGTGATATTTATTTTTTTATACTAAGGCCACCTCAGTTGGTATTGGAGTTGGGTTCAGTTTTATTTTTTGAAACATGGATGATAAAAATTTAGTTATAACCCTTAGGATAAGCCTATGTATCAATGAAAATCCCCAATTATAGTAAATAAATTATTGTGGTTTTCCTAGATAATAAATCCATGTCATGATACAAGTAGGTAAATGTGAAATTATAACAAATTCACCCAGGGATAATGACTTAAACAGATATGGATTGGTTATTAAATCAATATTCATTGGTGTATAATGAGTTGACCTAAGACTACAAAATAGACTAAATACGCCCAAGGGTTATGATTAGGTTAAATTTAATTTTCATTATAAATCAAAATAAAATATTTGAATAGATAATGATCATGGATGACATTATTTAATCCTAAGGTATCATAGAATGAAAATAATGTATCATGATTTGGATATAATATACATGAATTTCCTTGAATATATGTTTACTCACTTGATTATTGTTTCTCGAACTATTTATTTTAGATTTAGTTAGTAGATATAACTTTGAGAAATCATTATAATTATGAGTGTGATGGATTATGGAATAATTTTCCTTATGAGAAACCAAATGAAATGAGGAATTTAATGACAAAGCGTGTGAATGTGACAAATAAAATATCACTATATTTGATTTTCTACTAGAACATAGTTGTGTTTCATAATGAATCAAATAAGAGGAAAATAGAGTTTCATGAATACCATAGACGAAAGAATATTTGACTTTACATGTGCTGAGAGTGTAGGAGAACTCATCTAAGGGAATTACCCAATGGAAAGGTATAATTTTTGTGTGTGTAAAATAAGGTCATAAAGAATCTATTTACCCAGTAAAAATGGATATTTAAATAGAGGGAGATAAAGTATACCATAAGGTTCCATTTGAAGTTAAATTTATTATATGGGGAAATATTATGCATTATCTAAGTAGTTCCCTAATCTAATGTCTATCTCATATACAAATCAAGGTTATATTATATGCCAATCATTAATGTAGAATGATTAAATTTTTATATTTTTGGATTCAATAATTATATTTTCGAAGTGTTTTATCAATAATATTTTAGTTATATGAATCTGAAACATAGGAGGATTTTTTTTCTAGTTTATTTTCATCAAGGATTTACAAGAATGTATTGAACGGTACTAATAACCTAAAAAACTGAGATAATGGTAAGGTGATATTTTTTGGAAAAAAAAGATTGAGGGATATATAACCCTTAATATATTATAGATTTTGAGATTATTAAGTTGAGTTGGGGGAAAAAAATTTGATATTGATAAATTAAAATTTATAATATTCGAAAACATGAAATATATTATTGATTTGAAGAAAAAAGTGATATATGTTAAATTTTTTTCGTTTTTTGATTTACGAAATAATTTAGATATTTTTTAAGAATTTATGTTTTCATTGAATTTTTATGGGAATTTTAGTTGTTTTGGGAAATGATTTGCATGTTTTATGAGAATATATGATCCTCATATTCACATTTTTGGTATGTTAAAATTTGAGATTCTTTATGTTATTTGGGGCTAAATGTTAATGTTGATCTTGGAAAAATGAACAAATATTTACAATTTTTTTGGGAATTGAATTGAGTGAGACATATTTTGGATGAATCTTTATATTAACTATTTATATAATGATTTATTTTTTTATGTGGGTGTTAATATTACGGTTTTAGTTATTCCATTATAATTTCATCAAATAAATATTTATCAATATTGGATAAATCTTTATAACCATTTTGGTTTTGTTAAATAACTAAAGATAGACAGATTAATTTTCTATTCTTTAATTGATCATATAATATATTACAAGTTACTTTTAATGCTTTATAAAAGAAAAATTAATCTTTATTATTCAATTTATGGAGAAAGAGATAAGATAGAAGAGAAAATTGATCCAATCACAACTCATGAAATAAATTAGACATATGAAATTGAAATAAAACATAAGAATATATTGTTTTCATAGAAAATGATTCCCTTAACACTCAAAAGGGATCTTGAAATAAAATGGTTATCATTTTTCATTCATTTATAATGAATTGATTATCTTTTTTACCACTAATTGATTTATGGTTTCTTTGTTCATTAAATTTCTCATTATCACGTTCACAATTACTCTCAATTACTATTAAGATATTATTTTTCTCATTCACTTCCATATTTTGAATTCCTTCTAATTATATCATTATCTAGGAACCTAATTACATTTTATTTTAGTTAAACCATATATTTCCAATGTCCCCTTTTCAAAGGAAGTTTAATTATCCCTTTGTCGGAAATCAGTCTTAAACAAATGTATTATTAAATCTTTAATATTGGATTACTGAGATTAAAATTTCAACGACGTAGTTTATTTAATGTTTGTTGAATGATACACCCTAAATATTTAGTAAAAAATAATTATATTCTCAATATCATGTTTAAAAATAAACACAAGGTTTTAATAAAACTGTGATATACTATAAAAATATTATTTTTTAAATGTGATGATCATAACCTAGCCATTAAATTAGATGATATGAATAGAAATAACCACCTTATTAAAAATATTAATAAAGGTTAAAAATATTTTTAAATTTATTAAATAACTAATAATAAATAATTACATAATTTTTCATAAATTTATTTTATGATTCAAAAATATATTTTCCTCAAAATTGGTTTAATTATATTTGGTTTGTGAAAATTACAATTAACTAGTACCCAATACATCTATTTACATGACATTATCATTTAATAACTATTTTTCATAAAAATGGCCAAAAAATAATGGTGATGATCTATGGAATCTATGTCACTTTTTGGGAGAGTGGGAGGTAATTAGATGAATAAATGAAGTGAGTGGGTTCCTCATGACACTTGGAAACAGAGAGAAGACTAGTGGTGACATGTGTAATTGGAATTATTCTATATAACTCTATATGTGAATTTATGTAAACAAGTGTATATTAATTAAATCAATGTATGTTTAATGTATGAAAACATTTTTATGTGATTTCAAACAGTGTATCTATACTATATACACAGTATTATATATGATTTGTTAATGTAGAAGAGAAATGGGAGGAATACTAAACTGAAAGTATAATAAATGCATACTATAATTTCATGAAGTATATAATTTATGAATACATTGGTAACAAAGTGGTGAATATAATATTGAAATGTGATAAATTTAATAGTATATTGAAATATAAATATTGATAATCAGAAAAAGGTGTTCAGATTTTTTAGAGATGCATTATTTTTAATGAAACTAAAAAATTTAAATTTTTCATATGGATGTAATAACATTGAATAAAAATAATTTTTATAGATATTTTATCTCATTGTTGAATAATTTTATTGAAATCCCATAATAATAAATGATAGATATTGAGGAGAAACCACATGACCTATTATAAGGGAAGATATACTCATTGGAGGACCTCTTATAGGGATATATCTTTTAACAGACCAAAATCCCATGTGTTTACCAGTGGTGATTCTGAAACTACTATATCCTACTATATTTCCTTATAATATCTATCATTTTTTCAAATACTTGTATGCTTGAAACTATTAGTGAACCTTTGTAGGTGAATATTAACCAATGATTTTCAGTCAGTGGTCTCAATGTTCCCCAAATTATGAATTTCAAAGAAGAGACAATTTCAATACTATGTAAAATAATATAGATTGAATAACATGTTTATAAATATAAATAGGTCTAATAAAACCAATAAAATGATTGAATAATGATTAATAGGTAATTGTGACGTTGTAAACTACAATGGTAACCGATGATTGAAAGATGAAATATTTATTCAAGGATTATAATGTGAATCATTTGCAATGGATAACCTGAACAACCTTGGTAAATATTGTTAGAGGAATATGCAATAGAAATTTTTGGGTACACTATTCATTTTTTTTACTTTTCAACCAACAAATAGGACAAGGACAATATAGTCTATATTGTAACGGAATTTAGAATTTAGAGCTCAAAAAACAATTTCTCAATGGTTTCCCTTTAAACATTAATAGAATTAGATTCATGTAAATTTTCTATATCATAAAAATATGGGATTAAAAATTATTAGAACCTGTTTTTTTCATGATAAATACTATATATTATATGAAATACATGAATTAGAATAATGTTCTATAATTTGAAATCATCAGCATCATCAGAAAATGATGGAAAATGATTTTAGAATATGAAGCTATTAAAATGGTTAAATATTTCCATTTCATACCAAACATACCCTACTAGGAAATTTCACAAAAGTCTCCAAGAATTCAAAACCAAATATTCAAAAATCGTAATGGATATAGACCAAAAAAACCATATCATTCGTGAATAATCATAAATACACTAAACTGGAAGCCTTTTATGGTGATTGTGAAATACTAATCAAATATTACAGCCCCAGGTTCTTGGAATAGTCCACCCCTCTGTGTAAGAACCAAATATAGGATGGATGAACCCTCATTGCAATAATCCTTTACAGTTTCCTCATCATCCTGGTGTATCCATGCATATATATTCTTTTTCCATAGGAGGAATCCCTTCTTTCTGTTCATCCCTTTATATAATGAGATCGATGGTGTAGGTTGTCTCTGTATCAATTTCAATTTATTTACTAATAAGATTTTTCCACGTAATTATAGTACCACCCCTCTATCTCAAAACTATGTGAAGTGTTTACTCTTTCTGAATGTGATAATCTACAAGAGTTTAGATGTCTTATAATTTTATTCCAGAAAAAATTATCCTTTTGTCCAAGAGTAATGTATTCCATGTCATGATCAAATCCAACTCAATTTATTGAATCATAAAATCAATATCTACATCCACTATAGCCATGGTTTCTACTAGATTCATGATATTTTCATTCTTGTATGAAGAATCCACTACACAAACATCAAAATCATTGTGTTGACAATGTGAAAAGTGTCAGTACTCTCCACTTCAAGGGTGATGGTCTTCCCTGTTATAGTTTTTATGGAGATATTTATAGTAGTCAGGGATAGAGGATAAACTGGGAAAGTTGAAAATAAAACTATTATAAAAAAGGAAACATGAATATTTAATTAAATTAAAATATAATAATAAAGATAAAAGTTAAAAATTTATTTGTAATAATAGCTCAATTAAATATAATGATAAGATACCCAAAAATTCTATTTTTGTTCTATAATAAATTGGTGATCAATTTTTAACATTTATTAAAGAGAACTTGTAGGTTTTATAATAAATAATCCTCATAGTTTTGAAAAGTGATGGTTGATTTCATAAAATGTAAACTAAAAAATAGTAAAACACATACAAATTTTATATTATAATTCCATTAAGTGGATCCTTATGGATAATGTAATTAAAATAATTAATACCCCTTGATAATTGGGTTTACAAAAAAGAATCATTAATTTCATAGGAAACTCAACAGAAATTCAAAAATGATTGATGGAATAAATATTTAAAGAAATAATTTTCACTGGAACATACCTTAATATAACTGCATAAGGTTTTTCATTCCCTTTCTATATCATCCATGCTTTATATATACTCTTTATTAGTAAAAAGGGGGGATATTTTTATTGTATAACATGTTTTAGTTCCCTTACATTCATTCACTTTATACAACTCATATAGAAGCACTATCATATACCATAGTTCTTTATAGTCATTTTTTGTATAAACTTTTTTCATAAACATAGTATATAAATTAAAAAACTACTATTAAATTCATATATATAATGGGTCCTCCAGAAAAAAAAATTGTATGAAAAAACTTATATGAAATAATTTATAAGATACAATATTAAATGTTATAGTACTCTTGTCATTGAGTATTGTAATTCAAAATAGTAATTAGGGAGTGAATATGTAACTGAAAAATATACAGTGAGCAATTCAAAAAATCCTAATAATGTAAATATTTAATATAAAATAAATATATATAATATTTTGTCTAATACAAATTGAGTGGACTTTATGATTTTTACAAACCATATTTTCATAGAAATAAATGTAATGCAATGGAAAATGAGTTGAAAATTTTATGATAACTAAAATCATAGTTTAAAAGTAACCGATACTTAAAAAATGAAACTTGATTTCAAAAATTTCATGTATGAATTATAGAATACATTTCCATGAATATTTATACAATTCACAATTTCAAAGATCCACATATTGAACAATTTAAACTTGATAGAGGTAACTTGACTTGTAGATTGTGATTTCCCATTATCCTAATTGATTGGGAGAATTGGAAAATGCACTTATGCCAATGTGATAACATCATACCATAATAAAGCTAGAAATGTGTATGTTTATATATTTTATGGAATACTAAACAATGGTAGATTATTAAATTTAAAATTCAGCATGAATGAAATTCTATATAAAAAATGATATCAAAGAAGTAAATTAGTTTGTGTTTTTATAGAAAATTTTCAAAATAAAATGACATGAAATTTGTATAAATAAAAATTTGACTAGTTTTCATGATATGATATTTGAAAGACAAGAAAACCAAATTCTAAACCATTCAAGTATCCATAAAACTCAATGGAGTGGGCCTGAATGTATGATAATAATTTCAAAATTAATTTTCATAAATTTTGGATGAACTTTTGCAAATATTTCCATATAACAACACATTGAGATATCAAAAATATTATATTATATATTTTTTGATGAAAAAATTTATAATTACAAAGGTATAAAATGGGATATTAAATTTTCAAAAAATGAGATAATAAAATTTTAGTTTTGAAAATTACATCAGTCTTCATGATATCATTTATAAAAACTATGTGATTATAATAGAAAATAGATGTGAAATTAAATATTCAATTTCATTTTTGAAAAAGTTAAAATAAATTCGAGCAGTGATTTTGAAACCATGAAGTAATGTTTAGGAGGTCATCACTTGATACCAGTTGTGAATGTATAAAATAAACTTTATAAGTTAAAAGTTACAGGAAGTCCTCAATTGAAAGTAATAAAAACCACCTTTTTGTAACCATACTCATGCATAGAAAATTCATAGCATCACAGACGATTGATGAATTGATATCTTATATTTATATAAAGTATATTCAATGTTGATACATCCATAAATAAAATATTTTTTATTTAAAATGGGATCCTGTAGATGTAAAATTCTTTAATATATATTAAGATTACCTCACAATAAAAATAGAATGTACACTATCAGAGCCACTTCCTCAACAATGTTAATGGAAAACTTATAAAGAAACCTCTAATTCTTAAACTTTTACATGGAATGTATAAATAAAAACTCAATACAATTTAAATTTAAGTAACATTGTGATTCATTATAGTGGGAGTAATATTTAAGCACATTTAGATAAAATAAATGAAAAAAATCGAACCTTTAAGAGAGTATACACGTTATGAATAATCTACTGTAAATTGTTCTTATATTATATGGTGATCATATTTGTTACATATTATGAGTTTTTTTCATGTAGTAAGGGGTATATTGTTGTAAATTCTATTGTGAAAAAGAATATAACATATCATATGAATAATTGTTCTTATAGATGTCTCAATATTATACTTAGTAGTTTCACCATTTCAAATAGCCTACAAAAAATAAATATTATTCATTTTAAATTTGTAATAGAATATTTATTTTGTTC
Source organism: Viscum album (assembly GCA_963277665.1). Classification (NCBI taxonomy): domain Eukaryota; kingdom Viridiplantae; phylum Streptophyta; class Magnoliopsida; order Santalales; family Viscaceae; genus Viscum; species Viscum album. Next base: position 999,678,640 of record OY728133.1, read on the forward strand.
ATTTCTTGATCTGGAATGGGGGATTGATTACTTATAAACAGTCATGAAATCAATGAAAATGATTGAATGTAATGAAGCATCATGTAATATAAAATATTAAATTTGTAATTAATATATGTTGGGCCAATTGTTAACTGTCACCTGAAAATGGTACCAGTTTGAACATGTATAATTTAAACACACACATGAAATACATTATTTAAACAACCACGGGTCATATGTAATTCAAACACACACAAAACTTATGTAATTAAAACACATTGAACTTATGTAATTTTCACTTGATTATGTCACCATATTGAACATATGTAGTTGAAATATTGTAGTAGATGACTGGTAAATAGAACTTAAATATGTACCTATATAAAATATGCACCATTATATATAAGTGGAATCAATTGTTTTGTAAAAATATATCAATTAATTGGATTTAAAAATTAGGTGGGATAAAACTGATTGAAAATATCATAGTAGAAGTACTATATAAAAAATATACATATTCAAAAAAATTAACATAATAACAAAATTTTCTAATGGAATTTTGTAAATAAGAAATATAAAAATTAAAAAACTAACTATTATTTGATGGAATATAAAAAATGGATAATCAATTTCAAACAAATTATAAAATGGATGAACCTCTACTAAATTGGAATCAATTTAAAAAAATTCATAAACATCTATTCTATTATATTTAAAAAAGAAAACTGTGTGAAAAATCACTCACAACAGAAACATGAAAATGAGATTTTGAAAAAAAAATAATTTAATTGGTTCAAAAAAAACAATTAGAACCCTTTATTTATGAGCATAAAGAAGGTAGTGGATGAATGATAAATACAAATTAAATATGTACCTGTAAAACAAGTGTACCATTATATAGAAGTGAAATCAATTATTTTGTTAACATATATGAAAAAATTGGATTTAAACTTTAGGTGGGAATAAAATGGTTGAAAAGAATAATGTAGAAGTACCATATCAAAAATATTGATATAAAAAATTATATAATAAATGTCAATGGAATTTGGTAAATAAATAAATATAAAAACTCAAAAACTAACTGTTATTAGATTAAAGATACTAGAAATTTGATAATCAATTATGAACAAATTATAAAATTACAGAACATTTACAAAAGTGTAATAAATTTAAAAAAAAATATAAACAACTATTAAAATCAACATAAAAAAATGTGCTAGTGTGAACAATCTATCAAAGTAGAAACCGACGAATGAAATTTTGATAAAAACAATAATGGGATTAACAACCCCAATCAGAACCCCAATTACTGAGTTGCATTTTTTAAATAATGTAGTGAATGACTTGTAAAATAAAATTAAATATGTACCTGTGAAAAATATAAACCATTATATATAAGTGAAATCCATTATTTTGTTAACATATATGAAAAATTTGATTTTAAAATTTCTGTGGGAAGAAAAAATTTGAAAAGATCCCAGTATAAGTACCAGATCAAAATGATTCATATTCAAAAAAATAACATAATAATAAATGGTCAAAACTGAATTTTGTAAATAAGAAAATATAAAAAATCAAAAACCAACTGTTATTGGATTAAATATAATGAAAAATGGATAATCAATTCTGAGAAAATTATAAAATGAATGCCCTCCACTGAAGTGGAATAATTTAAATATATATATATAAAATTATTGTACTAAATATAATAAAATGTACCTATGTTGAAAATCTTTCCCAACTGAAACATGCAAATGAAATTTAAAAAAAATAATTGATTGGGTTTAATAACCCCGATTAGAACCCCAATTTCTGGATTTCATTATTTAAATAAAGAAGTGGATGAATGGTAATCAATGAAGAAAGAACATAAGAATACTCTTCAAAACATAAACCAAATCTGTAACATCTACTTATCATGAAAGATCACTAGTCTAGAAGAAAAATATTCATATCTCCTAGATGATAGATATCGATTCACCTGATGTTGATCCACCAGAAGAAAAATAACATAATCCAATAGAATAATCATTTGGAACCCTGTTAGATGCATAGAGAAGTATTCATAGAGAATAAAACCCTAATTAAACAAAAACTAATCCATATAGATGATGATAAAATCCCACCAGACGTGAATCAATAGATGTTAATAATCAAAGACTAAGATGAAATCTGGAATCACAAATACAGATCACCACATGGAATCTACCAGATGTGAAACAAAAATATGAATCCTCAGAAACAAATCAATAGATGAAAACACCATATGCAAATCACCGAATCAATATCCATCAGGGAAGAAAATCCTAAATCATTATAGAGGATGAACCTGATTAATTATGTAGATAATCCAGATTCATCTCTAAATGTTCCTGATACGACCATCAAATGTATGTAATCAATAAAGAAATAACATTGCCGGATTCTTCAAAAGATAAAACAAATTGATAAAATCTACCTATCATGAAATCCAATTGAAAAATTATATAGAAAAGATAGAAAGAGCAAGAAAACCCCCAAGGATACAGATTATCATGGAGGATACCATGTAGGAGGAGGTGGCTAAGGAGATATGTGGTATTTTGATGAAACAATGAGAGATTTGTGGAGGCGAAGGTGAGAGGTCTGAAATGTTTATAAATCTTGATGAGAGATGTGATTTGAGGTCTTGTAATTATTTATGGGTTGGAATTTTTAGTAAACTTGGTGTTTTTTTATGGATGAAAGGATTTGGAACATGTATATTACAGATTTTGGGGTAGGATCGTGGGTCTATGATGAAGAGGAGTAGGAATGAGTTGAGGCGTGGAAAAGAGAATTCAGGGAGGTAGAGGTAGAGAGGGGAGTTGGGGAGGGAGATGGGGAATAGGGAGGGGAGCGAGAGGATAGTTGATGGTGTGGGAGAGGAATTCAAGAGGAAATGAAAATAGGGTGATGGAATTTGAAGGAGGGGGAGACATGTATGGGAGAGTTGTTGTATAGTTAACACATGGAAGATATTTTTCAAGCTTTATTATAGATAATTTAAATAAATTATTTCTATAAATTTTATTTTTGTTGATTAATATCAATTTTTAAAACTCCATTTCAATATTACTTTAAGGTGAATTTTTTTTATATTTCTAAAATATTTTATTTTTCATTGAATAATGAAAAATTCTAATTTTTTTGTAAAACTATAATTTCTTTTCCATAAATCATGTAACTGAAAAGTTAAATTCTATATTTTATTTGGTTTTAAAATAACATAAAATCTATTTTATGAAACATAGTATAAATAAGTTCAATGTAATAAATATTTTATTTTATTTTTGTTTGAGTTACTTTTTATGTATAAAAACACTATTTTCTAAAAACAATTTTCATTGTGTTTTACAAATATTTGTTATCATTGATTTATTATTTTTATATAAATTTAATTTTGAAAATTTAATTCCATATTTGGAATAATTATGTACAAAATTTTTAAATGGTTTCCTTTTATTTTTTTCTTTCTAAATTGTTATTATGGTAAATATTTGTCACTTCGATAAGGGTAAAATAGGTAAATTTTGGTTAACATTATGAGATAATGCCTAATAATCTACTTTAAAACTAACATTATCCTATTGTATAAGTTTGTTTAAACTAAATCCCTCTTAATTATGAAATTATGTCAATTAATTACCACTTTTCGTTTATTTTAGGATTTATATTATTATATGAAAAGGACAAAATCTAAATATCACTTTATTGATTTTAATTTCAATTTTATGTTTTAATTTTGAATAAAGAATTTATAAATGAATATAAAAACTTATTTTTCACATAAATAAATTATTTTTATGATATTAATTTATTTTACTAATGATATTTTTAATTTAAATGTTTATGCCACACTGATACGGTGCTTGTGAAAACTATTGAAAAATTGATAAATTATTATTCCAAAACAATAAAATTAATATTTTTGGATTAATTATTTTGTTAAAATAAATTAATTGGTAATTATAAATATTAATTTTTTTAAAACATTTCCATTTGAAAATTAAATTTCTATCTTGAGAATACAAATTAAATAAATTGCCTCAAAATTAAATTAATGATATTTTTTAATAAGATGTATTTTATTATATGATTCAAAACTCATAAAGTATTTTAAATAGAAAAATTGGGATGTTAAATGCTCTAAATTTTCATTTATTTACCTTTTTCCACAACTTGTCTCCTTAAAAGTAAATTTATGACCCTTAAATGAAATAAAACTTATTTCCACTATTAAGGATAAAAATATTTAAAGAGGGTGTTAAACCAAAAAATAAGGTTTATAATGTAAATAAAACCATTATAGATTTTAATGGATAATATATTTAGTTCTTATCAGGTCATACACTCTAAATTATTGAAATTTGGAGCCACTTGACATCATTATGATGTGTTTTATATTTAAATATTTTATGTAATTCCAAGTGAGTCTGTTCTATAAATTATAAAATGTCACCACATATTATCCATTATTAAAAACATTTTAGAACTCTATATCATCGAATACCTACCATGGTACCTTCATGTATTCATTATATTCATTATTTATCTTATATTCTTCTTCCAATACCATCCTATAAAGTCTTAAGTTGTAATCAAATAGAGATCTCTCAAAGAAGTGGTGACCATCTTACCCAACTCTTTCAAAGTTTATTTCTTCTTCCCAATTACATAAATCTATTTTATCAATATTAACATGATTAATCTAGTATCATCAATATTATTATTTGTTATTATTATATGAGAAAAACATTTTCCCCACCTTTTCATCAAATATTAAATGAATGTATCACTCGTGAGTATGTGTGGTATACCACCTCCATATAGAGAAATGATTCATTTTCCATCAAATTCTTTCATGGAAAGTAATTATGATGTATTTAATTTTAATATATGTTATTTATGAAATATTTTTTCTTTTTTATTATAATATCCTATATGAATTAATACATTACCATCCATTGGAAAATGATATCGCAGCTTGTGTTTACGTGTGGACTACCACCTCAACGAAGAAATGTTATAAATTTTTATTTTATATTTTACATTAATAAAAATAAGAATAAAAATAAGTAATATATGTGATATTTATGATATAAAATTATTCTATAAAGTTTATTTATTAGTTACCTTTGTTTTATTTCATCCATCAAAAAATAAAAATATTGCTCGTGCATATATACGAACTATTGTCCCTATGAAGTGATATAACTTATTTTTCAAAAACATTTTTAATAAATGATTATAATGGTGTATAAAATAAATATTATATTATATAATTATTAATATTATTTATTTTATGAAACCATGACCAATGTTCAAGGACTATAACTATAATGTTGAATCCTGTATGAAAAAGAAAACAGTTATCACCAGAAACATTTGTTTTAGTAAATAATCATTATTTAATGGGTGATAAGATGTTATAAGTAAATCATAAATAGTGTTATATATTAATATGGTTATTCATTATGTCTATACTAATTATATATTTATTATACATGGTTTTTAATCATTTATGAAGCAAGACTATACTTTTGGTAAGGTTTTCTCATCTCACTTTAATTTTTATAATACCCAAGCCATATTAACAATATATTTATTTAATTTGGTGTATATATAAAGTTTTGATACTTTCTATCATTAATATATTGAAATTAATTTAATTTAATGTTTCATTTTTATTTATTTCTTTCCTGGGAGTTATTATTCAAAAGTTACCAAATGGATAATGGATTTATGATACCATCTCATTTATTGTTGAGATTGTTCTTGATAAATTTACATTGATGTAAATTATATGATCATTATCCTTTAAATAAAATATATTTTTTCTAATTTATTTATTTTTTTATTTAATATTTTCTTTTCATTATCCTTTCATTGGTAAATAATATGATTCAGAAAATGTTTTCAAGAAAAGTTTAATTTATTTCACATTTGATTAGGAATATGTTTCTTCTATAACCATATTTTTATTAAAATTTATTCCCTAATTTTTTACTATTCTCAATTGATTTATTAATTTAATTTTTACCAATACTTTACTTTATATAAAAAGGATATAAAAAATAAACATTTTATTGTTTTATGAACATGGTAAATTTTATCAAAGGTGTGAACAGAATCTTTGTTTTGAACATATACCTGACGAACTAATTTTCCAACCATCCTGACTACTATTTTTTTAATATTACATTATAATATTCCATGGTTCTTTTTAAATAATTTTTCATTCATATTTAGAAAATTTTTATTTTTTAATTAAGTTATTTCAAAATGGAAAATTTACTTTCCTCAAGAAATTTTCATGTGATCTTTTATTAGTATTTTCATCTATTTAATCCATAATTGATGTTACATATGAATCACTAGGAATATGATCCAATGATACCATTAATATTCTATATCTTTATGGTTATATATTATGATGGTGAAATCTGGATGAAACCCATTTTTCTTTTCCAAGGGTTAATATATGATGAAATAAAAAATGCTTTCATGATATTATGGAATACATATGACTGAATTATGATTATTTTCAGGGTGGTTATGGTATATCCATCCAATTAATTAGGTAATTTAATATAGATATCTAATGATTTGGTGATAATAATCATGGGCATGACTGTGAATGGTTACGTTGGTATTTTATGTGTGAGTGTGATTTATTCTTGATATGTTCATAAGATTACGCATATGCATGTTTAATAAACAATATGTTCACGTTTTGATGCATGAGTATGATCACCTCTAGAAATTATCAAAACATTATGAGTGTATATGATTTTCAATAACTAAGTTCAGAAGATTATGATTTCTTTTTCTTATAACTCTAAAAGCATATGTTATGACTCTTTAATGATGATTACCTCTTCAAAACTCTTAAAAATAATTATTATCGATATAACTTATTTTAATATTTTATGATCCAATAATTTCTAGGTATGAATATTTTATGTTGATAATAAGGACTTGATTTTGTTATCATTATCCTATGATCATCTTAAGCTATCTTTTGATTGATATCTCTTATATTTACACATACTGAGAATCTGATCTCACCCTTTATAATGTTTTCATTTCCCATGTTTGGATGGATGTTTGAAATTATGATATGTCTTGAAGGGTACTAATATGATGCAAACAATGAGATATGTTGAATATATTTTAACAAATAAGTTAATTATGTATCATTTCTCCAATGAAAAATCCTTTACAATCCTTAGGCATGTATAATTGTGAAATTTGTTGAATATTCATCTAAAATTACATTATATATATTTGTAATATTAATTTCACCTCATATGTTATACATTATTCACTATAGATATCATTACTCCGTAAATATATTTAAAATATTACTATATAATTCTTCAAATAATGTGACATATATTTTTTTCATAAACCATTAATTTGTATGAGGTATAAGATACAACATTGTCATTTTTCTTATGGAAATATCTAAATAAACTATCTAATGTATCACTATATATCAAAAAACCATTTTACATTATAAGGTAGTGTGAGTACCGGTACAGTGAATAAAGTTATCTTATGGTTCATAAAATTGTATTCAAATTCAGATGTCAATATATTTATGACCCCCTTCTATGTTTACTTTTTAGTGGATTTTAAAGTCACAAGAAATTTCATATAAAGCTATAATTATATTCTAATATTAAATGAAAACTATGGATATATATTATATTGGATAGTTTATATATTTATTCAATCACCACTCTCATTTAATGTTCCACATATATACCCTAAATTGTTATTACATGACCCACAAATGATGATTTTTGTATCCATAATTCACACTTTCCAAATTTGGCTTGTTGTTTCACCATCATTAGTTTATTTAACACAATCATAAAATAATATTCATTCTTGAAGATACTTTGTGATGTTTTTCTAATAAATATTTTTTTATTTAAAAATTTAATTTTTTTAATGTGTGGTTTTGTAAAAACTGAAAAGAAGAGTTGTTGGGAGTTAGTAAATGTTTTTTATAAAGTTTCTAGAGAAGAAGAAATTTATGTAGATGAACAAATTCATAAAGGTAAGAATGTTATAATGTTATGTAAATGTATAAAGTCATAAAATTATATATGTTAAGAGAGATAGAAAATATAGAACAAATATAAGATAATAAATTTTATGAGATGATGAAAGTTAGAATGTTCAGATGTTAAAATTTTCTAAGATGAATAAATTTAGAAAAACTGGATGTTAAAAAAGTTATTAAGATGAAGAAAGTAAGAAAGTGAGGAAGATGGATAATTTAATTGGGTAAGAATGTTTCTTACTAAAGTGAAACAATGATATGATATTATTTCATGTTTTTGATACATCATGAATAAGCCATGATAAGCGCTGAATTCAGTAGAAGAAAAGAGAAGTGAACTTTTTTTTGGAGTTTCCAATTTTCATGTTTCCAAATTTAAATATTTTTAGAATGTCTATACTTCATAATATAAATAGTAAATTATATTGAAATTTTATGGAAAAAAATTAAAAACAATGCATTTTAATAATTTTTGGTGTTTCAATTTTTAAAAATTATAGAATGTATGTACTTTTGTAATAGGATGAACTCTTCTAATTGGAAAGAAAATTGTAATCAGGTATACTTTTTTAATCATACAAACATATGTAATCAAGAATACTATTTTCTAGTGGATTAATAGAATGATCAGGCATATAATTTCTTTTAGATTTATATTATTTTTGTTTTATAATGTTACAGAGATGGTGTTTTTATAGTGTTTCAAAGTTGAAGTTTCAGGAAGATACAATGTCAGTATTTGAATAGATTTATAAAGTGTAATTTTACAAAAGATATAAATTCATAATTTCCCAAACACACTTTTTTTAGAAAAGTGTATTCTTCTATATATATGAAGTTATTTTTTTCTAGACACTCTTTTTATAGAAAAGTTTATTATGTTAAATGTAAAAAGATCAAATTTTCTAGAACAACAGTGTAGAAATTCTCTAAAAGTAAAAAGTTTTGAGTTTTACAAAGTTTAAATTTTCTACAAGAAAAGTGTTATAGTTCTATAAACTCATAATGTTGAGAGTTGTATAATGTTTATGTTATAAAGTTGAAGTTTCAAATTGTGTAAAGTTCAATTTAAAAATATTGATGAGTTTACTAAACAATGAGTTTATAGAAATTCAATGAATTTTAATATATCTAGGGAAATAAATAATATTATAGAATGTCCTAAACAAATTTAAAAATAATCCTAGAAAAATTAAAATGATGATGAAATTTATTGTTTTGAACTTTAGTGAATGAGAAAATGAAATTGGTTTTCCACCATTATTATTCTTAAAAGCCTATAAATGGTAGTGAAAGTACATCATACTTGAAACTATTAATAAGGGAGATAATTTTAATTATTTTAGAGTTTTTTTAAAAGTTATTTTACTACCAATATTGAGTTTCATATTTAAAAAGAGTATTGGATAGAATATTTTGATTAGAGGAATCAGATGGAGGTTAGTTAAGATATCAAACTGAGTACAAGAGGAAGTGTTTTCATGTATAATATTTGTGAGGCACTGAGTTTTGTTAATTCAATTAGATCAAAAGTTTTTATTAAGTGTTTTTTCGAATATTTTAATAACACAATTATTATTAGAGCCATTAACATTTGAAATATAAATCAAATTGTGGAATCAAATTAACTTTACGAATAAACTTTCTTGGAGTAGAATACCCAATTATAAAAATTTTATTGTGGATCCAATTTTCTAACATAAATTTGTAAACTGAGGGGAGTTAGTATAATTATTACTATCTTAAGATATATGTATACTATTAAGTACTGGATTAAAATTTGTATTCCCATATTTCTAATAGTGAATTTCCATTGACCCATGAGAGTGGCCAGAGAATGGTTGTAGGTTTTCACACTAAGGTCAAACCTTATAAATACTCAGTGTTGTGATTACATTTGTACTTTTTCATGTATATGAGTTTACAAAAAGTTTATAATGAAATAACTCTATAAAGTTATATGGGTTAAGTTTATTAAATTTTGAAATCTTTATGAAGATAAGAACTGGTTTAACCCCCATCCCCTCTGTTTTTCTTTGGTTTTTAAGAATATAAAATTGTATCAAAGATAAGGTTCCCCTATCAAATCCATATCATAGAAAATATCACTTTTATTAATACTAGAAGAGTTATATATTTAATGGGTTATATTATCATTTCTAAAAACATAAAATGATATCATAGCTTCTATATCTTGGCTCGGATGTTGTAGATGCAAAAACTATTGGGTTTCCCCCCATTGAGAACGATTCTCCCATAAATATTACTAACAAGAGAAACATTGAAGTCGATTGAAAGACTAGAAATACTATTCTTGTGTCTCTATCAAAAATTATTACATTAAGGTGATGGGTATCAAAATATAAAAGATAATTTTGGATAAGATCAATATTATTTTTGAAGGAAATACTAAAGTGGTGTAATAAAATCTAGATATATGGCTTAGAAAGTTTTAAGAAATTATAATAAGAGATGAAGAAATTATTTATAAGTAGTGAACCTGAGTGAATGAAGTTGTCTAAAATATAATATGTTTCATAGTAGTCCTGTAAGATTCTATAATTATTAAAAAAATGATGAGAAACTTTTTGGATATGTTGGAATCTAAAATATCTTCTTTAGAAGATAAATAAAATATATCACCTGATGAATTTCATAACATTTTTATTTCGTATGAAATGATAATAGATCCGCCAATTAAAAATAATATAAAGATGAACTTGATTTTGAAGATATGAGAAAGATGAAAATTTAATATGATTAAGATGTTGATCGATGTGATTCTGAAGATAATAATAATGATGAGTTGAGTGAAAAAGCATGTCTCTTACCTCCACAAATTGTTGAATAATAAGAGGAATGTATGGTGGAAGAATTCCTCTAAAATAATTTATGTGTGGAGGAATAATGACCTTGCTATTAATTTACCTATTAATAATGTTGGTGAATTTGAAGATCGTCCAAATGAAAATACTCAATGGAAGAAGAGGAAGTGAACTTCCATGGAAGAAATGAAGTACACTTTTAGAAAGAAAACGTTCATGTGTAATAGAGGAATCATGCTACGTTTGGAATTACAATCTAATGTAGGTGAGATTTATTCATCATAAGATGAATGTTTAGAAAAAATTGGAACATTTTGTGATAATATAGACAAAAATAAATATTTTTAAAATAGTTAAGAAGAAGGAGGTGAAGAATCTTACAAAGAGTATCAACTTAGATTATAATTTGTAGCATTTCATGATAAAAACTAAAATCTCATGAATAAAATAAAAATAATGAGAAAAAAAGATGTCTAAATTGTTGAATTAAGAAAAAATGTACTTATTAAAGAGGAAGAGTACATCTTGGAAATATTACATTACAAATTGAGAAGTGTTGAATATGGAAGATGGTTGAATACCTTAGTAAAAAGTTGGTAAACAAGGAAGATGAATTTAACCAAACTCAATCAAATAACCTTAGGACTGAAATTACCTAAGGAATTTTTAATGAATATTTCATCAAGGCTTCAAATGTAAAATCTAAATCATCCAATGATGAAAAAACTCACTCTATGAATCAGGTTAAATCTTCCCAAACTAAATGTAAAAGTTCATCTCATTTTTAAAACATTTAAAATGTTAAAAAAAAATTTTGGGGAAAAAGGGGATGACAAGGGATGTGATAAACAAAACACATCTACAAAAGTTGAAAATTCCTTCTATAGTAAAGGTTGAAACACCCAGAGAAATTTAAAACTCAAAGAACTTATGAACCTAAACAAAATTTCTATAGATTGAAATTATATATATATAAAAATATTTGATGGTTTTTTCTAGTGTTGTGGAATTTAATGGCATAGATATTAAAATTATTGGCATAAATTTCACTTATAAGAATGTTTCATAAAAAGAGAGGATGTAATGGTGGATGTAGAATGAGTAAATTTTATAAGATATGGGAATTAATAAAAAATAAATCTAATGATATTAGAAAATATTCAACAAAAAATCAGCTTCACAACCTTAACAATGTTTTGGAAGATATAATCACCTGAGACACTTTTTTTAAGAATTTCTGGCTATAGTTATGAGGGAAAATTTAATATTATGGAAAATATTATGAGGCTAGAGACAAGGATGTTTAAGAAAGTGATCTTTTTCTAAGAGAGATCTAAAAGAAATAAAAAATAACAAACCATGGATTCTTGATAGTTATTTTTCCTCAAACAAGACATGAGAAATAGAAAACATTAAAGATATTGCATTTTTTGTGGATGAGTAGTTACTTTTTGAAAAGATAGTCCTCTGAAAATTAGAGTAATAGTAACCACTGAGATAGAACATCACAAACTAAAATTAGAGGAAGTTATATTTGTTTACATGATCAACAAAAACCTTCTTTTTGTGAGTCAACATTCTGATGATGGTAAATAATTGATATTTAGAAAATATTATTTCATTATCAAAAGTGTTGAAGATGGAAAAATTGTTACTAGGGGAGAATGAACAAGTGGAAATATTTTTTTCAGATTGAAGAACTTGGTGAATCATGTTACTTGAGTCGTGAAGATGAAAAAATGTTTTTGAATCATAGTATTGGTAATAATGGGGAAAAATATGAACATAATTTATAAATTTAAAACTATATGAAATCACCCAGCATTATGAAGAAGAGAAGATGATGTTTGTATAACTTTTTATAATGTAATAACGGTTCGTAAAATCCACAATTTTAAGGACCTGGTTTTTCACTTTGGTATTGATTCTTTAAATTTATCAAATGAATTATTTTGGAATTAATATGAATGCCTTATGCATTAGTGAATATTTTGTCGGATTATGGACCTTATCATCGCTCAAAATTCTAGTAGGTGGGAGAAAATATCATGTTACATAGTTATCATAAATCATGCACTGCAGGCCGCAAGGCTAGTTTTAAACATGAGAGGTTTTACAATGGGGTGATGTGGGGCACACAATTTACCAGACCCCGTGATTTTGGCTACATGTCCATGCAAAATTCTGCATACAAATTATAGAGGCATTTCACATGCATGGAACATAGTTTCCCTATCCATGCAGCCTAATAGTGTTGTATTTCCCCATTTATAGATGCTCGTGCATGGTTTACACACGGTTTGTCCAAAACGTGATGCCAAACAATGTGAAGGCCATTTTGTCTAAAATTACAATATTTCCATTAAATTAATTCCTTTAAACAATGCCTCTTACCTTTTTCTTTTCTAGTGAAAAACACCCTTCATCCTCTCCCTTTTCAATTTCCAAAGGCCTTTAATCTTGTATTTGATCCTGAGTGTCTATTTAGAGTTAGATAGAAGCATCTTCTATCTTTTTGGATCTGCAATGTCGCGTTCTAAATTCCTTTTTAATCCTACGTCATTCTTCTTCCAATAAATGATGATATTTTCATAAAGGATCAAATTCATGAATTTCAAGGCATTGATCCATTAATAAAATATCTTCTTTTCCATGATTTATTATAGGATGATAGTGGATGAGGATAGTCTTATGAGTTTGAGGTAGGCATTTTATAACTCACTCGTCATAATTTTTCATTTTATAAACTACCATGTAATCGCGTCGATTTCATTTTCTATCTTCTATTTAATTTACATGTATTTATTATAGATGTTAGTACTGTATTCTAAGACTCATTTCATTAATGTTATATATCATTGGAGGTTGTGACCTCAACAATAACCACTCCTTGTAGGTTATTTTACATAATTGAGTTTTAGATCATTGACATGTGTTTTGAAGCCACCATTCGGGTGTGCCTTGGATTTACCCTACTAGTGGTAAGCCTTCATCATTAAAAGAGTATTTAATTGTTATGGTTGGACTTGAGTGGAACTTGAACAACCTAAGGTAAGTGATTCAACATGATTAATGAATCTAAATGTTATTTGGAATGTATGTTATATATAAGACTTATCCTTATTAATTGTAAATGAATTCTTGGTTGCACTTCCATAGAAAACCTTTCCATTTTATATGAGGTAGTGAAGTGAACTTTATTAATTAAATATTACTTAAATGAAATTAATTAAATGGTTTCCTTCCCTGAGGCCTTTTCACATTAATGAAAGTAATGTATTCATCAAAATGACATAGTAAATGATATCACTATTACATTTCGTAATTAAAAAATGAATTAAATATAAGGTGCCTAATTGTATAGGGACCTTGAAATCATTAATATATGAGTGTTCATACTTGAGATATATTTTGGATTCTTGTGGTAATACCTTAGGCACTTTAGGATGCCATTATGAGTCAAGTATGTTAGTTTTTTTAGTTGATACCCACCTTCAAACCATATCATCATATATTAGTGGATTCCTAATATAACACCATATAATTCTACCTTTACTATTATAGGATGTATATGAAACACTCATTGGATTTATCATGTCTTATACGGACACATGGATTTATAGTTACATCCTTTGGCCAAGCCATATCTTATCCCATTTTACCTATGATGTTCTCCTTGGACTCCATTAGATTCATTATTATATAAATCATTTGACGATGATACTTGGATTACACTCTTACCCCTATATCTAGGTTATAGATGATACTAAGTTATTGACCCTTAATGGTCTAGGTTTCCTTGGTTATTAATTTTGATCCTTTTCATTATTATTATTACTCATTTTTCCTGTTTATATCTGGGAACCTATATTATTACTATCACAAGGTGATGTTAGTGTGTTATATGCCTCATGTAACTAAAATATATAAACCGAATTAATTAATTAATGAAATGGTTAAATTTTCATACACTAGTTTAGTGATAAAATAGGTACTTGGGTATTTAAATTATTATACTTATTTATTTTATATATGCATGATTTTACACTAGTTCAGTTTATATTACACAGACAGGATATTATAGACATTGTTGGTGGTGGCCTACTAAGATTTATCTCATAGCCTATGTAGGATCCATTGGTACCCAAGAAGATTATATGTATATAGGGGTTGATAAAGTTAAGTTTTCTACTTTGAACACTTGATTTAATGATTTATTAAGATTGTGCTTGTAGTATATAGCCTAACTGGATCTCAGGATACTTGGGATAGTATTTGGATTCTTTTTTATACTTTTTTATGAAATACATTATATGATTATTTTTATTCATGTTTTCCAAAATTATAGATACATGACATATATCGTCATCATCTATTGTATATTTTGATTAGATGTACAGTTTTTTATTACATTAGTCTTCTTCTGATGTGTCTTTTGATTATTACTTCTTCCACTACCTGTGTCATGTTATATTATATGCATTTGATGTGCTACACTTTGGTAATGAGGGAATAATCTCCCCCAAAAACACACCCTAGGACCTCATAGCTTTCCATAAGCCTATGGAATTTAGGTATATTTGCTTGAGGCCATGTGGAAAACCGACCTTCGGGAACCTCTAAGTGGCATCTAGGTCCATGAAATCACAGGTGGTATCTAAGAATATTCATTTCCTACTTTACTATTTAGAGATAATATGTTTTGGATTAGAAATTCTTGGAACTTGGTCATAAGTCATTCTTGGTTGTCGCAAACAAATGTTCGAGGTAAATGGTGAGTTTCCTAAATAATAATTGTTTTCCTGCTTTTTCTTATTACTATTGATATCATTTCACTATTGTGTTATGTGCATGCTATGTAGTGTTGTAGTTATTATTCTGATTGAGTATTTTCTTTCTTACTTAGCCCAATGATATGATGGAAAAGATTATTATTGCATGCATTATTATAGGATCCTAGAATTCACATGCCATGCATATTACCAAGACATATTAGAGAATTTCTCTATTTTCATTGCTTGATAAACTTCATACTATTAAAAAAATTTATTGTAGTTATATTATTCCACTTATTTTCCTTGGCTTCTATTGAGTGATTTATGGCCTCAATTCAAGAGGTTTTATGGGCCCTCATGGGTTGGAATTGGTAAATTTCCAAGTCGATAACTAGATTAAAATCAAATGGGTGTCATTTTCAGTGATAAGTTTTATGGTCCATGATTCATTGGGAATGAAAAACAATTTTAAATGATTATGGATATATAAAAATAGAAAATTAAAACTTGGAAAGTGAATTATTACTTATAAAATAAAATGGTTTCTAGTAAATTATTATACAAGGTATAGTTGACCCTTTATCTAATACAACCCCAAAAATTTATACATGAGAACTTACCAATACCTGACATTCTATGCATGTAGTTAGAGTATTATTTCATGGGTAGTGGTCATTTATTATGTTTATCTTCCACTAGTGTTGTTATCTATATTCTTAAAGCATGTTCTAAGTCATGTGATTGGAATTTTTCGACCAATGTCACCACAACATCCTCATGTCATGCGCCATGAGGGTGGAGATAACCATGCTCTAGATGTGGTGTGCCCTAGGATGCCAATCCTATCTCCATGAGTGCCACTTGAGGCACTACCTGTTTTACCTGGTCTCAGAACTGACTCCTAATTTTTTGATAATTTCCTAAATATGATGTCTTCCATCCATGGTGATCCGTAACCTAAACCTATGATGGCTGATCTAACATTCTAATAGCAGCATCCTTCCGCCTTATTAGGGGATGGGGGTCCACAGGCTGTTGGGTCTTGGATGTAGACCACATGGTCTATATTTTAGCATATGGAATCCTCTAGAGTGGTGGGTATGGTTGTGCTTACATGATATGTGATTCGACCAAGCACTGGTGGGATGTAGTTAGCAAGTTTGGTTTCCATCAGGGTACGGTGTGGGCTAATTTTCAGACTACCTTTTATGATCAGTTATTTCCTCAGATGATGTAAGTTGACAGAGCTAGAGTGTTAATGCATCTCGAGCATGGTTCTATCTAAGTTATGGAATATTCCATGTCTTTCACTATTTTATATAACATTCCACCACTCCTAGCCAGTTTTGATCTTTTGCATTCTTGACGCATTGAGGATGGGTTTGTGTATTCCATACGTACCTATGTGATTGTATTTTGTGTACCTACCCTTTTTGAGATAGCCAATCATGATCTTATCACTGAGTAAAACCTGATGGAAGTCAAAAGTATCAATCATAGATGACTAGATTTGAGGTAGGCTAGTATCCCCTATTGTTGTAGAAAGAGATCCTTCAAGGATTTTCATCAGGGTAGTGGCATCGAGAGTTCCCAAACTAGTTTCTCTATACTGCTTCACCAGTGTGGGTGAGAGAGGAATTTGAAGACTTAATGTGATAGATACCTTCTAGAGTGCTAGGATTGCGACTATATGGGGAACCTTAAAAGATTATTTCAGACCATTCCATCAGCATCCATTGGAAGATAATTTGTATCAGCTCCACCATTAGGGGTAGGTTCTTTTTCACCGTATCAGGTGGGGAGTTGGATTATTACCAGATGTACTAGCCATAGTTTTCAAACTCCAGTTCACCATTAGTTCTAGTAAATTATTTTTTATCATTGTAGTCCATTTTTTTATAGGGACATGGATAAAGTAAATTTTATGCCTTATTTCAAATACCCAAGGATCATGCTACAAGACCATCTACAGTATGAGGTACTATTCTAGAACCCTCCAATATAGTATCTACTTTATTTGATATGGCTACTACACACTCTCTTATCTCTTTATTTTCCATGGAAGTCCTTGGTCTAGAAATTCATTATTACTACCGTGTAATGACTCAATATAAATCATTGGGAAAACGTTCAAAGATAAAATTCCAATATAGGGACTATCACATTAAGGTATGTAGTTATATTTTCTTATGGGAATTAATTTTTCTCGAGATTATGGGATTCAATGTCATTCTCAGTATGGATTTTTTGGTTTAAAATCATGCCTTTCAATATTTATATCATGGAAGGGTTTCGTTTTCATCACCAAAGGGTGGATGTTTTCTAAATAAGGGTGAGGGGGTGTCTATGCTAGTAGAGACATACTAGAGCATCATGGTCTTGGTGGAGTGATTGACCAAATTTACAATACCTTCATAGATGATAGGGGTTTACATCAGGTATAATTATCTCTAACAGAAGATAAATTTAGGGATGTTTTACCTTATGACTTTTCTGGTTTACCTCCTAAGAGGGGGAATGGTTTTACAATTGATCTTGTTCCAACAGTAGCTCCAATTTCCATTCCTCCATACAGGATGTCACCCATTGAGCTACATCAGTTCAAGAAGTAGTTATAGGTTTTATAGGACAACAGATTTATATGGATTAGTACATCCTATTGGGGTTCTCATGTGCTTTTTTACAATAATTTGGATGGGCACCTTTGTCTATGTGTTGATTACATAATCTTGAACTAGATTACGGTCAAGAATCGGTATCCACTTCCTCAAATAGATGATTTATATGAATAGCTCTGAGGAGCTAGAGTGTTTTACATGATTTCTTTAAGAGCAGAAAATCATCTGGTATGATTTAGGCCATTATACATACCTTGTATATCTTTCTGTAGTAGGTATAGTTTGTATGACTACCTCATTACGTCATTCAGTCTTACAGAGAGGCCCATTGTTTTCATAGATCTAGGGAATAGGGTGTTCCACCCCTATCTTGATTCCATTATTGTAGTTTTTGTCGATGAAATTTTGGTGTATTCTCACACTCATATAAATCATTCTAATCACCTTGAGATCATTCTGACTATACTGATAAAGCATCATCTTTATGCCAGGATTGATAAGTTCAACTTATATATCAATAAATTTCACTTCTTGGGTCATATCATTTCAGAATCAGGAGTCTCTTTTGACTCAAAAAAAGATAGTGTTGTGGTTTCATGGGATAATCCAAAGAATGTATTTGAAATAAATATTTTGTAGGGATAGATAGATATTATAGTAATTTTTCAAATAACTTGTCACACATCTTATTGGTATTACAAATAAGGGTATTAAGTTCTTGTGGTCAAAGTATTGAGAGAAATCCTTTCAGGAACCGAAGGCGAGGTATGTCTCAGAACCTATTTTGATTCATCAATATCCTAGAAAAGGATATACAATGTTATTTGATGCATCATACGTCAGCCTAGGAGCAGTTCTAATACAAGATGATTGAGTCATTATGTACTGATATTGGAAATTGAGGAAACATGAAATAAATTACCTAATGGATGACCTAGAGAGAGAAGTAGTTTTCCAAGACATAAGTTGTTGGATACACTATCTATTGGGTGAGATCTTTGTGATTTTTATGGGCCAAAATATCCTCAAATATATCTTTACACAGCATTAATTGTATCTCAAACATTGAAGATGGGTTTAATTCCTTCATTCATTTGATTTTGATCTTATCTATATGTTTAGGAAAGTTTATGTAGTTGTGGATGTTCTGAGTTAGAAAACATAGATAGAGGCTATACAGGAATCTAGTGATGAATGGAAATTGATGGGCCCCTTCTCATAGATTCATATGGACTTTCACAAGAATAGTGAGAAGTTGTAACATCACAAGTATTTATAAAATATTACTTCCTCATATCTATTAATATTTATGAAAAAAATATTAATTTTAAATTAAATGGAACTTATTTCTAGATAGCATACTCGACTTGCAACAATGGGTTTCTTTGAAATCTCATGTTGCCCACAACATCGAGTTTTACCAAAAAATACAACAACAATATTATTATTTTAAATGGTAGATAACGAAAAGACTTTGTATTAGTGGGAATGAAAATAACTAACTAAAATATGATTACACAGGTTTAATAAATGTTTTTAAATTTATCCAATAAATTTTGTAGGTTTTAAATGAGAATTAATCCAATTTTTAGCATAAAATACTCTAATATGTTTAAAATGTCATTTTATAGCCATTTGATGGAGAAACCTATTTAAATCTAGTTTTTTCACTTTTATATATTCTATTTGACAAAATAAACTCCTTATTTAGAAGAGTGATAGAAAAATTTTCTTTTGTTGAAATTTTGGTATTTTTCTGATAAAGTCCTTATTCTATTGAATAGTGAAATATACTACATTTTACTTCAAAACATCCTTTTTTTATAATTTATTAATATAGTTATAATATCATTAAAATTGGTTTTAGATTATAATTGGATTAATTTTAAATCATTTAATCTAATTTTTTCATTTGATGTAATTTCACATTGAAATTGTACATAAACATATGTCAATATTTTGATGGTTTTTACTTCTTAAAAACATGCTTTCTGGTTTTGACAACAGGGATTCGTTTTAAATTAATTACAACAATTTCTATGTTTTGAATTTTTGAAAATGGATTCTATATATATCATCAAATGGTCCAAATTGTGAAAATTGGTACCTTTTATTTTTTGACATTACGAATTGTAACTTTAGTAGTTTTTTTATTTACCAAATTAAAGGGTAAATCAGTTAAATAAAAAAATTAATATTATAATAATATAAAATTACCAAAAAATGTGTCTTAATCCTATTGGGTGAGATATTTTTGACCATGAGTGTCACATCCATGAGTTATTTTAAAGGTATTTTTCATTTAATTTCCATTCCTACTTTGTTTTGGGGGTTTCCTGTTCATTATTTTAGAAATGATGGGATTTCAAAATTTGGCTCAAACCGTGAGCCAATTTCCAGATTTAAAAATAATTTTTTTTCATTTATAACATCTTCATTTTTAAATATTTTACACAAATTCCACTTCCAAATTGGAATCCCCTGGTATATTGAAACCACCATATCAATTTGTACCTCATAGTAATCCATAATAATTATGTATTTGAGTTTTTTATTACGGTGTTGGTCCAGTCTGAAATACCATTTCCTACATTAAAATATATTTTTAATCTGTCAATATCTCATTTAATATTTATGGTTATTCGGTGAATCCAACTCTCACCGGAGACCAATTACCCAAGGGGCACTCCCATGCTCTCCTCCCCCTCTTTGGAGCTCATCTCCCCCAAATATTAGGGTGATATTTCTTAATCATTTTCAAATCTCCCATATTTGAAGAGGTAAAATTTTTCCTTCACAAATCCTTCAATTTTCACTCGTTTCCAAAAATTCAGTCCCCACATAACCTTTTCTGACTCCTATGATCCTCTATACCATTTTTGGTTACTTCAAGGTTCAACTATTGGTGGATTTGTGATGATTTAATTAATATTTTTTCATGTAAGTGTTTCTCTCTTAATTTACTTTCTTCTTCTTAGGGATACTTTTATTTCATGAAGTTATAAAATGTCAATAAGTGAGGTTTCAAATCTAGGGTTTGATTTTCTGTCTTTTTTATCAAATTTTTTAGTTTTAGGTTGTATTTCACTTCCTTGAGGTGTGGCAGTGGTGCGGTTGATGTTTCACACCTAGATTTGGGTGATTTTATTCAAAAGGTAGGTGATTCCATGTGTAATAATTTGTTGATGATTTATAATTATTTTTAAGGTTCCTCATATGTTTTTTATTGTGAAAAAACCATTTTTTTAGCTTGTTAGGTGGTTAATTTTTAGTTGAACTTTGTTTCAAATTTTGTGTTTTTTATGTGTATCTTTTGTGGTATAATTTGACGTGATTTTATAGTACATGAGAATGGTTTAATAAATGTTAAAAGAGTATAAAATTATGATTTTTTAGGGTCTTGGTGTGATTTTGGCCTTGAAAGGGGGTTTTGAAATGGGTTTTTTGTGCAATACATTGTCATACCCTTTGGGTTTGTTCTATAAAAATTGTAAATGTTTTATTTGGTTATAAAAAGTGGTAAAAGGGTGTATATGTACTATTTGGGTGAGGGTTTTCACCTAATATTGTTTTTGAAAGGTATACTAGTGATTTAAGATGTCAAGAATTTTTAGAAGGTTTTATAAATTAATGAAATGTTTTATCAAATAGAAAGAGAGGGGTGAAACAGGTTTGTTGGTTGTTTTGTGTAAGTGTGAGGTGAAAAATAATTTTTTTTGATTAAAGACATTTTATGTGATGTGTGTGTGGGTTTTTATGTGAGCTGTACTATATTGGAAAGTTTTTATGAAAATTTTTAAATGATTTGTGGATGTGTTAACGAAATGTGAAAAGTGTTGTGGGCTATTTTGGTGTGAGTATGATTTCAAAATACATTTGAATGAAAAAAGTGGAATTTGTGACTTTCATGATATACATGAGAGATTTTTGGTGAATGGGTGATGTGGAAGTGGTATTTTCATGTGAAAATTATATTTCTTGACTTGTTGAACTTCTTTGAGAACAATAGGTAAACCCAGGTGTCTAAGTAGGTGGACGTGAACTAGTATGATAGTAATCCCATGGGGGTTGGCCTAAATTTCACATAGAAAGTTAGATGAATAAAATAATAACTAAACTATTATGATGATGATTATGGGGGACCACTAGGTTATGGGTATACTCCCTACTAGTAGATCTTGTTCATGAGAATGGATATTGTGATGGTTACACTCACTGGGATAAGATGTACCTGGGAACCACAATGAGCTAGTGCCTAGGGGTTACTTTACCATTGCTTATGCTCATTAGTTAAATTGTGATTACCATTGGAATATGGTATACTTGGCTAGAATATTTAGTAGTGTTGACATTATTTTTAAAATTATTTATTCTTAAAATATCCCACTTGAAAACTTCTTTTATTTAAGTATCATATTTTAGAAATTGTTACTAGCATTTCATGTCTTGAAAACTTTCATGCTTTTCTTCTTTGAATATTTATCACATGGAATATATTAGTGGTGTTATCCTAAGGGTATTGTCTCACACCCTACTTACACCATAGGGTTTAAGTAGACCTGGTTATTTTTTCCATTGGTTTGGGTACAATTTATGTGCCAACAGTTTGGATTTTTAGCGGTCCATCATGATGTGGTGTTGTGGATATGAATTGAGGGTGGTGACCCTCACCATGTGGATGTTTTTAGGTTGTACTTTTTGGTTTTATTAATTTTTTATAGTATTTGATATTTTTTAAAAATCATGTAAATAAATTTCGATATTTTGTAAAAGATGGTTTGGTTTTAAAAATCTGGATTGGTTTTATTGGACTTGTGTGTAGTTGAATAATTATATACTCAGGTAAATCGTTCCCAATTTTGGTTTTATGATACCCAAGAAATTATGAAGTCTCTAGGGTATTGGGAACACCCTTCAGGCCTTGTCACAGTCCGGGTTTGATTCTAGTGTTGATGGAGACCAGATTCGGTTTGTGACAAAATGGTATCAAAGGAGGTTCTCTCTTTTGGGTCATATTATATGGGGAACAATCAGGATTGTCTGGAGTTAGGACTATCGAGACATGAAATTATAGTTATGGGTATTTTTCCTAGCTATCACACCCCATTACAGGATTCAAGTCACCAGGGGAATTCTGAATTTTCCTAATTCATCTGTTATTCTTCATTTGATTATGATTAGGGGAAATGAAAAAAGAGTTTGTTTAATGGTATCAGTGAGCTAACGGGGCCTGGAAAGCCATGTGGAGCCAGGGATAATTCACTAGAACATTCTCTATGATGGATAAGTGATTGTATTATGACCTTCAACCATATTTTCAAGTCACCCATGGAAACAAGTTTCCTCTCACCTTATCTTTTGTTATTTAGTTTTTAAATTATGGAAGTTTGGTTTTAAAGAAAAAATGACTTGGTTTTAAGCAGTGTAATGTTTTTGTGATATATTTTTATAATAAAGAGGGAATGTTTTGATTTTAGATATGGCGACATTAAAGTTTTGGAATTTTTTGGAAAGGGAAAATGGTGTGTTTACTCCTCTTTTGAATGAAGGAACAATGTTAAAGTTGGTTTTGAAAAGGTGTTTCTAATAGATTTTTATAAACTATTTAAAGGTTTTTCAATGGGATGATATGTTTTAAAATTTATGAATATGACTTGAAAGTGAGTATTCATTTGAATTACTGGGATTTTGATTCCATGGTTAGTGGTCTTGAGAAAAATGAAGGATTGGTTGATTATTTTAGTTTTGAAAAGTGGAATGAATTTTTCTTTTAACCCTTCGTATTTCCATGAGTTACCATAGGCATGGGGTTAAATGGGATGATGGATGGTTAATGGATATACTAAATGAGTTTCGTGAGAGATATGAGGAGGGTTCCCAGTTTGGCACATAAACATGCATGTGCGAGGCCCATGGGGTACCATTGGCGGGTACGCTAACTGCAAAACCATTTATTTTCAAAGATATGATTTTAAAGGAAAACTTTTTCTCTTGATTATTGGTTTGGTATGGTGTGTTTATGTGTTTTTTAAAATTTTGATGTTATATAATGTTTTGTGTAACACCCCAAGCTTCCACGGTATGTTTCCCTTAGAATAATGCAATAGCTTGCATTGTACGCAACTTCGAGATTCTAACACACCACGACCAATAAAACTATCCATTATGAATATTAATACCCACTTATTGAAATTTCATAAATTTTATCTTTCAAAATAGACTTCTTTTTTGGATTCAAAATATCGAAATTATCTTAGGGTGAATTTTTGGTATTTTTCTTGAAACTTTCAATTTTTGATGAATAGTGAAAAACACTAAGTTATTGTTTAAAACATACTTTTTATTTAAATAATTATTTATTTTATTTGAATTTATTTTAGGTAAAAATAGATACATAATACCTATATAAGATCAATGTAATTCATAGGAGTCAGTTTATAATAATTTTAGATATATAAAAATTTTATTGAACTTTTTATCGTCTTTTACCCACCTCCTAGGAGCATTTGCAAATTCACATAAAACATAATTTTAATGCTTCTGTGAGTTGAATTTCAAAAATTTGAGAGACACATTTGATATTAGTAAGTAAATGTGGTTCAATAAGATGAAACTAATTTTTGGTGAATGGTAACTTTTTTCTTTTATTTACCACGTTTAAAAGTAAATAGGGTAATTAAGGGAAAAAGTGATCTTATTATTACCATAAAACATGTCCTAATTATATTGGATAAGTATAATTCGACCAAAAACAACCTTAGGAATAAAATATGAACCTATTTGGTCCAATTGGATTAGATTATGACATTTATTATTATTTTATTTAAAAAAGACTTAATAGAGTTAAATTCAACGTTTAGTAGCTAAACCATATTTAATATACGGTTAAACAAAATATAAATTAGATTATAAATATTCATTATAAAGATAAAAATATTTCCTACATAATGGTATTTTATTTATAATTTTTAGACCATAAATAATTAAATTTATTTATGACACAATGATGATGTAGTAATTACCATATTAAAGAAAGATTAAAATAATTGATATTATAAATATCCAAATAAATATAATTTTGGACTTTTAATGAATTAAACTATATTTATAGGTTAATATTACATGTTAGGGTTGATTAAATGAATTCATTTTTAATTAATAATTTTTTTAGGACTTTAACAAAAATCATTTATTAAATAATGTCAAGATTGAAATATATGAGTTTTTAAAACAAATACAATATTATTGGTTGATATAATAATCCTAAAAATATAAGGTTATTCCAAAAGACTTAAATAATGAATTTAGTATCATTAATGAACCACTTGAGGTTCTATTGGAAGTTTATAGTATGTTTATTAACCATATAATATAAAAATACAAAGAGAAATGGTAAATGTCAAACTATTTAACTAAGAGTTAAATATAAAAGATAAGGTTAATATAGTGACTCAAAACTGTCTAAAATCTATTGGTTGATAGGTTATCGACCAATAACCTCCTTAGGATTTAAATAATTCATTTTGGATCCATTTTAAATAGAAAATTATTTTATTATAAAATAATATTTTTAGCTTTTCCTATGGTACCTCTCACCCATCTTATAAAAGGGAACTTCCCCTTCTCTATAATTCACTCCTTAAAAGCCTTTTGACTCGGAAAAAACCTACCCATATATCCTACCAACTATCTTCCGTTAATCCTAGAGTCCTTACATTAGTCAGAAAGCCAACCTAAGGATCCATTTTTATAAAATCAAAAGGAAGAACCTGAAGAAGAGGTAAATATTTTGTCACCTCTTTCAAGTCATTTTCTTCTTCCACTTCCTCTTTCTTTGTTGTTTCCATTATAAAATAATAAAAATAGTTTCTTATATATAATTTGATATTGTTATAAAAATGGAACAACCATATTCATTATTCTATCCATCCTATAAATGACAAAGTCACCATATGTGCCTACGTACAGATTACCGTCTCCACGTCGTGGGGTAGTTTGTTATTCAAACACTTCACCATTTTTATGGGTATAATAATGAGTATAAATGATTTAAATAATAAATATAACATGATAATTATTCTTTATATATGATATAACATCCATTTATATATGATTTCAATATCTAAATAATGATATTGTCACTTGTGTGTACGTACGGATTACTGTCTCCACGAACGCGATGAGATTCATTCCCTATTGTATCCATTCAAGAATAATTTTAATTTGTTGACTAAAAATAATTTTTTTATACTTAATATCATTTTGAATATAAATAATATACATCCTATGCATAACAAACATTACTCACATAAAAATTCATATAAATGAAAACGAATCAGTTAACACCTGAAATGATGATACTACTGAAATATCATTAACAAAGAAATATTAGAAGATCACATGTGATATCATATTTATATATATAGTTATTTTATAACTTAATAACAATGATTTAACTATTATATAGGAGGTTAATGTACGCTCGACCAAGGAAAAGTATAAGGTAAGGGTTAATTTCACAATCTCTTTATTATTTGAGGTTATTTTTACGTAAGTATCTACTGGGGACTCTTTATCATCCATATCCATGTTTCTTAAAAATGTATTCCGAAACATTTTCAATATATAGTAGAATATGGGTTAATTTCATGTATACCCTTGTTTTAATTTTGATAAAATGTTTTGAAAGGAATATTTTCTTCGTTTTCCAAACAAGTTACCTTATGACCTTTTTTACAAAACTAAGGTAAGAATATTTTTTTAACTTATACAGTGGGTGCGTCTATTTTCTGTCATTATAACATCATCGAATCATCCCTTAAATCTTATATGAATATTTTAAAAATAAAAGTTTTCTTTTATAATTATGTGACTTTTAAATGATTTCAAAATAGAAAGACATATTCCTCTAAAAAATGTTTTGATTTTATCTATGTCAACATCCTTTGATGGATTTTAAGATTAATTGAAGTTGATTTATGATGATACAAAACATCCATATTGTATTGAAGGTTTTGTGATATGTTTAACTATGGATGTGTTATTTTCACACCATTCATGGTTTATGAAGAAAGTATTGACATTTCATATGCTAGTTTTAATACGAATGTTTATGTTATGTTTGAACCTTTTCATGTGAGGAATGCATTAGACATAGTAAGCGATGGGTGGAACCCTCTATAACTCCTCGATGCATTGGTAGATATCATGAGAGAAAATAGTGTCTTGGTATAAGGGCTTCACAAAATCTTATTTGTAGTCTTGAACCAAGGCCTTGACTATATGGTTATGAAGTCTAGGATTATGCATTCCATCATTATGAAAGTGGATATTGATATTGCATGTGATTCTTCAACTAGTGGAATATCCATGTAAATAAGTAAATGACATTATTTGATTTTATCTTTTCCATATTATGCAGAATATCAAATTTAAAAGGCTTATGTTTTATTTTTATACATCGCCTTGTATGTTTATGCTTATTTATTAATGTTTCCACTATATTGTTATCCTTACTGAGCATCTGAGCTCACCCCTTTCTATGTTTTATATTTATTAGGATGCGAAGAAGTATATTATGACCGACCTACCGGGATAGTCTATGGGATATGAGTGTGGCCTATAGAGATTATGTTGTTGTAGTTTTTCATTTTATAATGTAATGTAAAACTTATGAATGTATCTAGTATTTCCAATGATACTAAACTAACCGGTCTTTCGAGACTTGATCTTTTGTGATCATGCCAATGTTATGTAATAATGCACCGACTCTGGGTATCTAGGGTTGGGGCATTATAGTTTGTATGAAAGGAAGTTTATTACAAACCTTGGAAGCTAGATTTAGAAAAACTATGATTAGAGCACATTATCCTAAGATAGACTTTGAGGATTAGTATACAAGAACTTCCTACAATTTTGTTATTATATAGATTTTGTGACTTTTATAAAGAAATACATCCCTGTCTAGATATGAACAAGTAGAGGTGGATCTGGCGTAGATTTACCTAGGGGTAAAACATGAAAAAACTTCTTTGAGCTACACTCGAATGGAAACTGGTGCATGACAATGGGCCTTGTTGAACTCTTGGTTACGACACTCTCGGGGGATATTGTAAGGATAATTATCATTTTCTTTACAAACCATTATGAAGGGTTTATGAGTATATAATATTTCTGAAAGAAAACATTTTTATGATTATGGATTATATCCATGAACTGTTTAATTTATGTTAAGTATGTTATAAGTTTGAAATTATTTATTGTGATTCATAAACTAATCTAGTGTATGCCATTGTTTAGAAATAGAGCCTAGTGAAAGGAATGGAAATTGTATCAATGCACGCACTCCATGTAGGGATTTCCATCCTGCTCAAGATAATTATTGTGGAGCTGGTGATATAACTGGTGCAGATTAGCTTATCAATATACCTGGACAACTCACTCAGGTTATGAATAATAACCTTACCCACATGAAGCACCTTGATACGCATAATGGAGGATCAATGTTAGATCTCTTCATGGGGAATAAACCACCAACATTCAATGGGGGTACAAATCCATTACTAGCTGATCAATGGATAAATTCTGTAGATAAAATATTCCATGCCATGGGGAGTAGCGAAAGGGAAAAAGTTGTCATGGTAGTTTATCACCACACTGGAGATTCTGATCGATGGTGTTCATTGATTCAAAACCCATAGTAATATGATGAAGTATCAAATATGGAATGGAGGGAGTTTAATGAAATTTTCTTAGAAAAATACTTTCCTCATGACCATTGAGCGAATATGGAAAGACAATTTCTAAGTCTGAGGAAAAAGGAGGTTTAGAATGACGCAAATTAAGAAGATAACTTTACAAGGATAGTGAGGCATGCAGCATATTATATACATAACACAAGGATTAATATTGGTCGATTATTTGATGGGTTAAAACCATTTCTCCAGTGAGAATTAGTCTCACAATCCTTTTTTCCATACAAATATATTGTCTCATGTTCTATCAGGATAGAAAAGGAATTCATTAAGTCTTACGACTTTAAAGCAAAATAAGAGAAGAAGAGATCTGTTGAACACTATGGGAATGGAAATAAGGGGAGGAAGGGAAAACTTGAATATCCATCCAGTAGTAAATGTGAGAATAAACACCCCAGTACATGCCTAAAGGGAACACGAGTCTGTTACAATTGTGATGAAAAAGGCCACCAAACTCATGATTTTAAGGGGAAGAAAGAGGCCATCAATGTTGAATGCTAAAATTGTAGAGAAAGGGGGAATTATTAAAATGAATTTCTTAAGCGCCAAGGAAACATACCTCAAAAAAGTCCAAGGGATCAAATCTAAGCTTATGTTATCATTATTTCTGAGGGTGAAGCTCATAAATATGTGGTGGCATGTAATTTAATAGTTACCTCAAGTTTAGAAAATGCTTTATTTGATTCTGTATCTTCTCATTATTTCATATCTTCCCAATTTTCTAAGAAAATTAGATATTTTCAATTTGACATAACAAGGGAGTTTTCAGTCAAAACACCTAACGAAAGTATCATTGCTATAATGTTTTGTGAATGATTTCCCATTAGGGAATATAAATGTTCTTTATCTGCTGATCTCATCATCATACTCATGAATGAGTTTGATATAATCCTTGGTATGGATTCGATTTTGGACCATGATGAAAATTTTTATTGTAAGAAGAAGGAGGTTACAATTCTCAATTATGATAAAGAGTTCCTTATCTTTAGAGCAGAAATGACACTACCTAACTCTTATCTAGATCCACCCACAGTAGCTCAACTAAATTCAATTATTGGGGAGGAATAGAATGAAATAACTTGGATTAAGGAATGTAATGTTCAAATAGAAGACGTACCTATTGTGTAAGAATGTGTTGATGTGTTTCTACAAGATTTACCTGGACATCCTCTAGAATGAGAAATTGAGATTTCAATTGATTTATTTCCTGGTTCAAGGCCCATATCGAAGTCCCCTTATAGAATGGCCAATGTGGAATTAGTGGAACTAAAGAAAAAACTAGAGGATTTGAGTAAAAATGGATTTATTCTCCCCAGTGTTTCTCTATGGGGAGCCCATGTTCTTTTTTTTAAGAAGTAATATGGATCTATGAGGTTGTGCATTGACTACAGGGAGATCAATGCTATAAAAATAAAGGACAGGTATACCCAAACTCGCATTGATGATTTATTTGACCAACTTCATAGAGATCAATATTTTTAAAAGATTGACCTTCGATCTGGATATCATCAGTTGTGTGTGAAAAATAAGACATTCTGAAAATAGAATTTCGAACCAGGTATGAGCATTACGAGTTTACAGTAATGCCTTTTGGATTGACTTATTTTACCTCTGTCTTCATGGATCTAATTAGTATAGTTTTAAAGGAATAATATGATGACTTTGTAGTGGTGTTTACTGATGATATCTTAGTGTACTCCAAAATCTATGAAGATCATGAAAATCACTTGCGTGTTATTCTAAAGTCTCTTAGAAGAAATGAATTATATGGGAAATTTAGAAACTCTGAATTCTAGCTTCATGAGATTTCTTTTCTTGGATATATTGTCTCTAAGATGTAATATCTGTTGATCCTTCAAAGACCATGGAAATCCAATAATTTCCAGCACCGACGAGTATAACTGAGGTACACAGTTTTATTGGTTTAGTAGGTTATTATCTATGTTTTGTCAAGAATTTTTCCCGATTGGCTAACCCATTAACAAATCTCACACGTAAAGGGGTTAAATTTATTTTGAAAAAAGAGTGTAAAGAATGTTTTGAAGAACTTAAGAGAAGATTAGTAAATGATCCTATCTTGACTCTACCATCGGGGAATGAAGGATTTTTTTTTAAAGTGATGCTTTAAAGAAAGGACTTTGTTGTGTCCTTATGCAGAATGATAGAGTTATTGCATATGCATCACGAAAACTTAAAATACATGAGAAAAAATATCCTACTCATGATCTTCAGTTAGCTGTTTTAATCATTGCTTTAAATATATGGAGACATTCTCTCTATGGTGAAAAATGTGAGATATATACTGATCACAAGAGTTTGAAGTATATTTTCTCACATAAAGAAATCAACATGAGGCAAAAGAGATGGCTTGAACTACTCAAAGATTATGATTACACAATACACTAACACCTGGCGAAGGAAAATAAGGTGGAAGATGCTTTGAGCAGAAAGGCTAATGGAGTTTTGAACAAGATGAGAGTTGAAAGGGATCCAATTTTCATGGATCTAGTGAAAATGGATATGGGAATAATCATGGAAGGTGAAACATCTATACTTTTTCAAATGGTTTCCAAAATATATTTACTAGAATGGATAAAAACTTCTCAGGATGATGATGAGGAGTTTCAAAAGATAGTTAATGTTGTGAACGATGGGAGATTGAGTGACTTTATATATGAAGATGGAATTTTGAAATTTGGGAAGAGAATTTCTATTCCTAACATACCTGATCTAAAAAGGAAATTGTTGGATGATGCTCATAGCTCCAATTTTTCTATACACCCTAGTACAACTAATATTTATAGATACTTGAAGCAACATTTTTGGTGGGACAACATGGAGAGGGAGATTTCTGATTTTGTGTCATGATGTATGGTTTGTCAACAAGGGAAAGCTGGAAGGAAACTTCTAGGAGGATTCATGAAACCTCTTCCCATACCTGAGTGGAAATGGGAGAATATTATGATGGTATTTATCATGGGGATACTAAAGAAAACTAGAAGGAATGATTCAATATGGGTCAATATTGATTGTCTTACCAAGTCAGCACATTTTCTTGTTATAAGAGAAGATTTACCACTTGAACATTTAGCAAGAATATATATTAATGAAGTTTTAAGACTCCATGGTGTACCCCTATCAATTGTTTTTATCATGATCCCCATTTTACATCAAGATTATGGAAAAGTCTTCAGAAGGCCCTAGATACTAAACTACTTTTGAGAACTGCCTACCTCCCTCAAATCGATGGACAATCAGAATGGATTATTCAAACCTTAGAAGACATGTTGAGATCTTTTTCACTCGACTTTTAAAGTATGTGGGATCAATATTTACCTATGGTAGAATTTTCTTATAATAATATCTTCCATTATAGTATTCAAATGGAACCATATGATGCGTTTTATGGCAATAGATGTCACACACCATCTTTTTGGGATGATGTTGGTGAAAGAAAACATGTAGGCCCAGAACATGTTGAGGAAACAATGGAAAAAGAGAAGGTTATCCACACCCACATCAAAATAGCACAATGTAGGTAGAAGATCTATGCTGATAAATGAAGGAATGATTTGGAATTTCAAGTAGGAGATTATTTTTTCTTAAAGGAATATCCATGGAAGCGAGTTATATGATTCGTTAATAAGGGTAAACTAAATCCCAGGTACATCAGACCTTTCGTAATTCTAGAACGAATTGGGGTTGTAGCTTACTGATTGGCAGTGTCACCAAGTATCTCCAAAGATCATGATGTCTTCCACATATCACTATTGAGAAAATACATGCCTGACCTAATTCATGTACTCACCTATGGGGAAATTGAACTGGAACCAGATCTATCTTATTGTGAAGATCCTATCAAAAATTTTGATACAAGAGAACAAGTTCTGAGAAACTGGATGACTCGTCTGGTAAAAGTTCTATAGAGAAACCATAAGATGAAAGAGGCACCATGGGAACCCGAGGAACATATGATGAAGAACCACCCGAATATTTTTATGCAGTAATATTCTAGAAATTTTGAGGATTAAATTATTTGAATAATGTAAAAATGTAACACCATATGCTTCCACAGTACGTTTCCCTTGGAATAGTGCAATAGCTTGCGTTGTACGCATCTTTGAGATTCTTACACACTACGACCAATCAAACTAGATGTTATGAATAGTAATACCAACTTTTTGAAATTTAATAAATTTTATATTTCAAAATGGACTTCATTTTTGGATTCATAATATCAAAATTATCTTAGGGTGAATTTTTGGTATTTTTCTGAAAACATTCAATTTTTGATAAATAGTGAAAAACACTGAGTTATTGTTTAAAACGAACTTTTTATTTAAATAATTAAATGTTTTATTTAAATTTATTTTAGGTCAAAATATATACATAATACCTATATAAGTTTAATTTAATTCATTGGATTCAGTTTATAATAATTTTTATATATAAAAATTTTCTTGAACTTTTTACCATCTTTTACCCACCTCCTAGGAACATTTGTAAATTTACATAAAACTTAATTTTACCACTTATGTGAGTTTAATTTCAATAATCTGAGAGACATTGTTGATAACATTAAATAAAATGTGGTTCAATAAGATGAAAAT
Organism: Viscum album; assembly: GCA_963277665.1. Lineage (NCBI taxonomy): Eukaryota > Viridiplantae > Streptophyta > Magnoliopsida > Santalales > Viscaceae > Viscum > Viscum album. Next base: position 999,712,299 of record OY728133.1, read on the forward strand.
AATTTTTGGTGAATATTAACTTTTTACTTTTATTTGCCACGGTTATAAGTAAATAGTTTAATTAAGGGTAAAAATGATATTATTATTACCCTAACACATGTCCTAACTCTATTGGATAAGTATAATTAGACCAAAAACAACCTTAGGAATAAAATATGAACCTCTTTGGTCCAGAAGAATTAGATTTGGACATTTATTATTATTTTATTTAAAGAAGAGTTAAAATAGTTAAATTCAAAGTTTAATAACTAAATTATTTTAATATAGGGTTAAAAAAATATAAATTATACTATAAATATTAATTATAAAGATAAAACTATTTACTAAAAAAATTATTTTATTTTTACTTTTTAGACATTAAATAATTAAATTTATTTATGACACAATTATGATGCAGTAATTACCATATTAATGAAAGATTAGAATAATTGATATTATAAATATCCAAATTATTATAGTTTTATATTTTTAATGAATAAAACTAATTTTATAGTTTAATATGACATTTTAGGGTTGATTAAATGTATTTATTTCTAAGTAATAAATTTTTTAGGACTTTAACAAAAATCAATTATTAAATAATGTCAAAATTGACATAAATGAGTTTTTAAAACAAATACAATATTATTGGTTGCTATAGTAATCCTAAAAATATAATTTATGGCCAATAGACTAATATAATTACAGGTGTATCATTAATGAACCACTTTTGGTACTCTTAGAAATTTATAGTATGTTTATTAACCATATAATATAAAAATATAAAGAGACATGGTAAATGTCAAACTATTAAACTAAGAGTTAAATATAAAAGATAAGGTAAATATATTGACCCAAAACTACCTAAAACCTATTGGTTGAGAGGTTCTTGACCCATCCCCACCTTATCCTTTAAATTATTCATTTTGGATCCAATAGAAATAGAATATTGATTTTATTATAAAATAATATTTCTATGTTTTCCTAAGGTCCCCCTCACCCCTCTTATAAAAGGGAATTTCCCCTTCTATCTAATTCACACCATCAAAGCCATTTATCGTGCCCAAACCCTGCCCAAATATCCTCCCAAAAGTCCTCTCTTCATCCTAGTGTCCTTACATTAGTCATAAAGCCAACCTATGGAGCCCTTTTTATCAATTCAAAAGGAAGAACCCGAAGAAGAGGTAAAAATTTCATCACCTCTTTCTAGTTCATTTCTTCTTCCACTTCCTCTTTCTTTGTTGTTTCAATTCTAAAATAATAAATACAGTATCTTCTATATACTGTGATTTTATTATAAAAATGGTACAACCATATTTATTATTTTATCCATCCTATAAATGACAAAGTCACCATACGTGTGTACGTAAAAATTACCGTCTCCATGTCGTGGTGTAGTATGTTATTCAAACATTTCATCATTTGGATGGGTTTAATAATGAGTATAAATGATGTAAATAATAAATATAATGTGATAATTATTCTCTATATATGATATAACATAAAATTATATACTATTTCAATATCAAAATAATGATATTGTTGCTCGTGTGTACGTACATATTACTGTCTCTATGAACGCGATGAGATTCATTCCCTATCATATCCATTCAAGACTAATTATAATTTGATGTTTAAAAATAATGTTTAAATATATAATATAATTCTGAATATGAATAATATACATCCTATACATAACAAACATTACTTACGTAACAAATCATATAAAGAAAAATGAATCAGTTAACACCTGAAACGATGATACTACTGAAATATCATTAACAAAGCAATATTAGAAGATCATATATTATATCATATTTATGTATATAGTTATTTAATAATTTAATAGAAATTATTTAACTATTATACATGAGGTTAATGTACCCTCGACCAAGGAAAAGTACAAGGTAAGGGTTAATTTCACAATCTCTTTATTATCCATGGTTGTTTTTACGTATCTACCGGGACCTCCTTAGCATCCACGTCAACGTTTCTTAAAAATGTAATCCAAAACATTTTCACTATTTACTAGACTATAGGTTAAAGTCATTTATACCCTTTTTGAATTTTTATAAAATGGTTTGAATAGAATATTTTCATCATTTTCCAATCAAGGTACCTTATGACCTTTTTTGACAAAATTAAGGTAAGAATTTTTTTTTAACTTATACAGAGGGTGTGGAAATTTTCTACCTATATAACATCATCAAAGAATCCTTTACAAGCTTATAATAATATTTTTTAAAATAAAAGTTTTCTTTTATAATTATATTACTTTTAAATTATTTCAAAATAGAAAGAGATATTTCTCTAAAAATAATTTGATTTCATATTTGTCGACATCCTTTGATAGATTTTTAGCTTAATTGAAGTTTATTTATGATGATACAAAAATTTGCTATTTTATTGAGGTTTTTTTGATATTTTTGACTATGGATGTTTTACTTTCACTCCATTCATGGTTTATAGAGAAGGTATTGACATTTCATATGCTAGTTTTAATACAAATATTTATGTTTTGTTTGAACCTTTTCATATGAAGAATGAATTGGACTTAGTAAGTGACAGGTGGATCCCACTATAGATCCTTAATTAATTGTTAGGTATCATGAGATAAACTAGTGTCATGGCACAAGGCCTTCAAAAAATCTTATTTGTATACTTGGCACAAGGCTTTGAATTTGTGGTTATGAAGTCTGGCATTATGCATTCCATCATTAGGGAAGTGGCTATTGATATTGAATGTGATTATTAGACTAGTATAATATCCATGTGAATAAGTAAATGGAATTATTTGATTTTATCTTTTCCATATAAGGCATAATTTCATGTTTAAAGGGCTTTTGTTTTAGTCTTATACATTACCTTAAATGTTTATGCTTATTTATGAAAGTTTCTGCTCTATTGTTATCCTTACTGAGCACCTGAGCCCACCCCATTCTATTTTTTATTTTTCCCAGGATGCGAAGAAGTATATCATGACTGACCTATAGGGATAGTCTATGGGATATGAGTGTGGCCTATAGAGACTATGCTGTTTTAGTTTTTCATTTTATAATGTAATGAAAAACTTATGAATGTATCTAGTATTTCCAAGGCTACTAAACTAATTGGTCTTTCGAGACATGATATTTTGTGATCAAGCCAATGTTATATAATAATTCATAGACTCTTGGTATCTAGGGTCAGGGAATTGAATTTTGATTCTAATAAACCCTCTTGTTTAAACTGGGTTTTGGGTTTGTGTTTGGTCGGTAAGATGGGTTGAAGGGTCAGTTAATGTCCTCTTATGAGAAATGTTTCGGGATGCCTTTATGGTGTTTCCCTTCATGTGTTTGGATCTTTTTGTAGTATATATTGACCAATATAACATGTTTGTTGGTTACTTGGGTTATCTCGTTGGATAAGGCACACCCCATTAACGGTTAGTGCACAACTGAAGTGCAACTCGATTTTTTCGCCACTGGAAGATCCTCCAGTTGATCAATATAAGGAATCATTTTCTTGAGATTTGGAGATTGAGTCTAAACCATTTTAATTATTTGTTTTTTGGATCCTATTATAGAGGTAGAGTTATCATGAAATGTTGAAATAGGCCTTAGTTTCTTAATATACCTAATTCGTCAAAGGTGAAAGTATTATGGGGTTGTTAGTGTGGATGGTGTCTAAGAGGGCATCTAGGTCCTCTGTTGTCTCTTCAAAGTAGGGGTTCATGTTAAACCACAAGTGTAGTAAATATGGTCATGAGAGGATGTTATGTCCACTTGATGGAATTGTGTGTTTTTTGGGGACTTTCCATAGTGTCCATTTCCATTTATTACTTCTATCAGTCGCAACACTCATGTTCTGTGACACATTGTGATGTCGTGTTGTCATTTGATTATATAGGTGAAGGTCACACAATCCTCTGAGAGTATCTATTTTTTTTGGGTGTATGTATCTCATGTAAAAACCTCAAAATTCTTTATTTTAGACGAATGTGTTCATATGCGTCCTTTCCTTCAGTTTTTTCTCACCAAAACAAACAATGTGTTATGTGTGTGCATCATCTAAGACCTTGTTTCAATGAAATGTTGGGTTAGGGTGAAGTTAGTTTTTGAGTGTGTAATGTCATGGTGAACCCATAGGGGTTTTCGGTGTAGTTTTCGGTAGCATCTAAAGAATAAGTTCCATTCAGCAGTTTCTAAAGCCTAACTACGAGGCCGAACATGCTACAATCATTTGAGCTCTAGCCATAGGCCCTAGAGAGAAGTTGGCGCATAGTCAGGGGAAATCCCAGGATCGTTCAAATCCCTATACGATGTATAATCCTCATTATGAAAGATTATAATTTTTTAAACCTATGGTGTAATCATCTTTCCTATGTTGATTCCATTCCGTCGAAAGAGTTGGAGGGCCTCATGCCCATGTGATCACCCAATGTTATTCTTTTCCCCTTTGGTTATCATTGAGTTTTTGGAGTATGGTTGCGAATTTGTATAGATAGGTTGAGTGCATGGTTTGTTCATGTTTAGTAGTAAACATGCCCTAGAAAACCATGCAAGTAAAAATATCCACACGGTTAGCGCACTATTTATCAAACTGTGTGGATTAACCGCACGGTCGTCCTAAGTCTTTAAATTTGGGTTCTTCGTATGTCGGCCCATTCTGGTAAATTAAGATGGTTGGTTGTTATTTTTGGGAGACCCACTTTGATTCTCATGTATCTTCCTTTGAAAATTTCTAATCGAGGTTTACCCCTTGTACTGGGGTGTCCATTCGGGCTTCCCCCTGTTAGTGTCATGATCCTGTCTCAAGAAAATATGAGTTGTCTCTTTTGGTAGGGAGCCCATTTGTGTCTACCCATACTAGAATCTAAAATTGTTCATTTCTATTTTCTTGTTAGTAAGTAGCCTTTTTTGGATCTATCTAACTACCAACATCTTCCTTGGGTAAACTTTGGGAGTGGATAACTCCCAACGGTCTAGTTAAAGCAAGGTAAGTGTGACCTTGTTTGTTGTTGTTGATCGTTTGGGTAAACTGCTGGAATATTGTTTGGATAGTGTTTGAGGAGTTTTCCTTTGGAATAAAATTTGGATATAATTTTTCATTTCATGAAGTGGTGTATTTTTTTTTTGTGAAAGTATTCCTTCCTTTATTGATCAATTAGAGGTGTTTTGGCCTTTTGGGGGTGGGTGAAACTTGGAAAAGGAGTCTATTTTGGTCTTTCAGTTGGGTTTGGTTTTTGGATTTGGCCTTGATGTGGCTTTCCAAGGGTGAAAGATTTATGGTGGGGAGAATTATAACATCCATGAATTCGTTTAAAGGTATTTTTTATTTAATTTCAATTATTTCATTGTTTTGGGGGTTTCCCATTCATTTTTTTGGAAATGGTGGGTTTTCAAATAAATTTCCAAACTGTGAGCCCATTTGCAGATTTTAAAATATTTTTTTCCTTTTATAAATCCTTCATTTTAAAAATTTTACACCCATTCCACTTTCCAATTGGAATACCATGGCATATTAAAACAACCATATCAATTTTGACCCCATAAGATTCAATAATAATGATAGATTTGGGTTTTTTATTAAAGTGTAGGGCTAGCCCGAAAGCTCATTTCCTACTTTAGAATATGTTTTTTATTTTTCAATATCTCAATTATTTTTTATGTTTTTTGGAGATTATAACTCTCACCCAAACCCACATACCCATGGTGTGCTCCCATGCTCTTCTCACGCTCTTTGGAGCTCATCTCCCACACAGATTAGGGTGATCTTTATTAATCATTTTTAAACCTCCCAGATTTTAATAGGTAACATTTTTCTTTCATAACTCCTTAAATTTTCACTCTTTTTCCCCAAATTCACTCCCCACATGACCTTATATGGCTCCTTCAAGCCTCTATACCCGTTTTGGTTACTTCAAGATTCTACTATTGGTGGATTTGGGAAGATGTTTTCAAGATTTATTCAAGTAAGTGTTTCACGCTTCATTTCCTTTCTTCTCCTTAGGGTTTCCTCCCTCCTTCATGAAGTTCTAAAATATCCAAAAGTTGGGGTTCATATATAGGGTTTTATTTTCTGTCTTTTTTGTCAAATATTTGGGGATTATGTTGGATTTACCTTTAATGAGGTGCAGCGGTGGTGCGGTTGATGTTTCACACAATGATTTAGTGGTTTTTATTGAAATTGTAGGTGATTGCAAGTTTAATAATTATTTAATGAGTTATCATGCTTGATTTAATAATTTTGAATGTTCTTAAAATGTGGTGTATTGTGCGAAAAAAAAATCATGGAGTTTATTAAGAGGTTTATTTTATAGTTTCACTTTGTTTCAAATTGGGTGTTTTCTATGTGTAAACCTTGTGGTAATATATTGGTTGATGTTATAAAATTTGAAAGTGGTTTGTAAAATATTTTTTTGCCTTACAAATATTCTTTGGTAGGGTATTGGTGTGATTTTGGGTTTAAAAGCGGTTTTTTAATAGGTTTTATGTGTTCAACCTTGTTTCCCTCATTGAAACTATTTTATAAAAATGTGTTTTTTTCATGTGTACCTTTTGTGGTATAATTTGAGGTGATTCTATAGTACCTAAGAATTTTTTAATAAATGTTTAAAGGGCTTAAAATTATTATTTGGTTGGTTCTTGGTGTGGTTTTTTCATTAAAAGGGGGTTTTGAAATGGGTTTTGTGTGCAAGACATAGTTATACCCTTTGTGGTTGTTTTGTGAAAATTGTAAGTGTTTTATTTGGTTAAACAAAGTGGGAAAGGGGTTTATATGTACTCTTTGGGTGACTTTGTTAAGCTAATTTATGTTTTTTAAAGGTATATTGGTGATTTAAGATGTCATACATTTTCATAATGTTCTATAAATTGTTGAAATGTTTTATCAAATGACAAGAGAGGGGTGAAACCTATTTGTGGACTGTTTTGTGTGAGTGTGATGTGCCAAATGAATTTTTTTGATGAAATAATTATTATGTGATGTGTTTTTGGGATTTTATGTGAGTAGGAAAATATTTTAAAGGTTTTATGAAACTGTTTAAAGTATTTTTTGAAGTGTTAAAGAAATGTGAAAATTTTGTGGGCTATTTTGGTGTGAGTATGATTTCAAAATGCATTTGAATGAGAAATTGGATTATGTGACATGCATGATGTACATGTGGGATGTTTGGTGAACATGTGATGTGGATGTTTTATTTGCATGTGCAAATTAAATTTTTTGACTTTTTGAACTTGTTTGAGAAAAAGGGGGAAACCCAGTTTTCTAGGTGGGTGGATGTGTACTAGTATTCTAGTGATCCTGTGGGTTTTGGCCTCAGTTTTACGTAGCAAGTTTGAAACTTACAACAAAAACTAAACTATGATGTTGATGATTATGGGGGAACACTATCTTATGTGTATGATACCTACTAGTGTCTTGTGTGCATGATAATGGATATTGTGATGGTTACTCTCACCGATATACAAGGTACTTGGGACCCACAACGAGCTAGTGCATACAGGTTACTTTCCCATTTCTTGTGCTCATTAGTTACATTGTGCTTACCATAATAATATGGTATGATTGGATGGAATATTCAGTATAATTGAAATTATTTTTAAAATTGTTTATTCTTTAAAATATACCACTAGAAAATTACTTTTATTTAAGTTTCATCTTTTGGAAATTGTTACTAGCATTTCATGTCTTGAAAACAGGCATGCTTTTCGTCAATTAATGTTTATCACATGGAATCTCTTAGTGGTGGTATCCTAATATGCTTTGTCTCCCACCCTACTTACACCTTAGGGTGTAAGTAGACTTAGTTATTTTTTCCGTAGTTTTTGGTACAACTTTTGTGCCAACGGTTCATGTTTTTACCTGTCCTTTGTGATGAAGTGTTATGGAGATAGATTGAGGGTTGTGCCTCTTGCCATTTGGAGGTTCTTGGAATTTCCTTTTTGGTTTTATTAATTTTTTATATTCTTTAAGAGTTTTCTAAAACCATGTAATTCAGTTCTGAAATTTTTTAAAAGATATTTTTTTTTTTGAAAAATACATATTGTTTTTATTGAACTTGTTTGTTGTTGTATGTTTATAAACTTGTGTAAATTGTTCCTAATTTTTGTTTTATGATACCCAGGCACTTATACCAGCATGTGGGGATCAGGAACACCCTTAAGGCCTTGTAACGGTCCAGGTTTGGTGCTAGTTTTCATGGCGACCAGATTTGGTTCGTGACAATGAGAATTATTATCCCAAACCTTTGGCATTTTGGTTCCACTTAGGTGTGAAAATGACATGTTATAAAAATTAATTTAAAGCAAATAGAAATATAACATAAACTTGTAACTTTTTACTAAATCATTTTTAATATAAGGTTATATAACTAATCATCTTAACTATAAATATTCATTATAAAGACAAAAATATTACCTACATAGTGGTATTTAATTCATAATTTTTATACCTTAAATAAATTTATTTATTTGTGACACAATGATGATGTAGAGATTACCTTATTAATGAAAGATTCAAATAAATGATATTATAAATATTAAAAAAATAATTTGAACATTTTGAAGCCATGCCAGAATTTTATGGATGATTATGACATATTATATTTGAGTTAATTATTTTGGTTCAAAGGAATAATGTTTTTATGACTTTAACCAAAATCAATTACTTAATAATTCTAAAATTGACATAAATGAATTTTTAAAACAAATACTATTTTAATAAATGATATAATAATTCTAAAAATATAAAATTCATTAAAATGAATTATATATTGTTAAAAATGTCATTTATGATCCACTTTTTATTCTATTTTCATTGTATATTATCTATAGTAACCATATATTATGAAATTACAATAATACATAGTGAGTTAATGTTTTTAACTAATGTTTAAAGCTAAAAGATAAAGTTAATTTTCTAACATAAACTTTTATAAAACCTATTGGTTGATTTGATTTCAACCCATCAACATATTATCTTCTAATTATATAACTTTTTAGATATTATAATTCAATAATAAATTTTTAATAAAATAATATTTCAAGACTTTTTTAAAGTGCCCCCTCCCTCTTATAAAAGGCCACCACCTCTACCCACTTACTCACACCTCTCAAGCCCCTGGGATAATCAAAATTCTCCACAAATAAGTTCCCAACATCCCTCCTTCTCCTCCTAGAATCCTTACCTTGGGTAAGAGGAAATTCAAGAAATCTTTTTGGCTTAAATCAAAAGAAGTTACCCGATTTAGAGGTAACATCTTCTCTCAAGTTCCTTTCCATTATTTTCATTCTCCACTCCATGTGATATTCTAATTATTTTATTACATAAAAAATCATTAGAATAAATATAATATAATTTTTTTATGATAAGGATTCAAAATACACTTACTCACACAACCATCTAACAGATACATACATATTTTTTCTGTGTACGGAGAACTAATGCTTCACGAAATGATGATTGTACAATTTTCTCCTACCACCTCTCAAGGTGGAAATTATGATGGAATTATATTAATATATGATATATATTATATTTATATTGTCTCTCAGATTCTGTAATTTTTAGTTACAACATACCTTTATGCTTTCCATGATGTGTATATACTATAAATGAATTTGAGGAAGTGTGGACTACAACCCCCCTCAAAGTGATATGCCCCATTCATGCTATACATGGAATGTATAAAGGTTGGTTTTCAAAAACTTATGATAAATACATGACATTAATATAATAATGGTATTATTTTATACATTTATATCATTTTATTATAATTTTTTAATATGAAAAATAAATGAAAGTATCATTCATGTGTACGTACGACCTACCGTATCCATGAATAGTGCATTAAATTTATTATATCCAAATATTATGGAAACTATAAATACATATATTATATATATATTTGATATCTAAATAATGATTAATATTCTTGACAATATGGACTTGGACTACATGGAAAATTTACATCAATACTAGTTCATTTTTTACTCAAGTACATAATATCAACAAAACGACCGATATGAACTTAAATAATTATGTAATTTTTATAATATGGTAATAAGTGATATAAATGTAATCATAAACATGAAAAAGGTTCTAAATAAAGTTGAAATTAACCTTTGTTTATTATTCAGGAACATAATTATTATATGTGACAAGTCAGACTCAAGGTTAGGGACTTCATATCAATCTCCTTTTATTGACACATATTTTGATAATATGAAACTCTTTGTTTTATATAGTGTTCAATAAACCCATTTGAATTTTAATTTCATTCAAAGGAAATATTTTTCTTTGAATTGTTTTACTATGTAAAAAAAGTAATTTTTTTAAAATATGCAATGACAATGACTCCTCTACCACCATAACAGTTATTTGATATTTTCTTCCTCTAAAATCCATAATGTTTTTAAAAGGAAAATAAATCCCTTATTCCCTTTTTGGGTGTTTTGGTATTGAAAATGGTTTTCAAAGTAGATTTACTATTTCAATATCTTGAAATGATCTCCTGGGATTTCAGATGGAATTTTATGAGTGAAATATTGATTATTTCAATATTTTTTGTGCTATTATTATATAATGGTACATAGACATTTTACAACTTGTTAAGTGATAAACCAAATATGGGCAGCTACTTGATAAACCAAAAACGGGTGGTTCCATGAGAAACCAATGATGGGTTTTTGTGTTATACTCTTTAATTCATTAGGTATGGAAGTTGGATGTATGGATATTCCATTTAGTGATATGTGTTAAAGTTGACATTATGGTTATTCTATTTAAATATGTTTATGTCCCAAGTTACATTTATATGTTTTATGTTGATTTATATTGGCTTTATGGTAATATTTTTGGTTGTAAAAAGTGTAATAATTGAGATTATATTCAGTGAAGTGTTTTTGATACTTATAAAAATTGAAATGTATATCTTTATGATAAAGTATTCATGGTTTAAATTTTATTGAAAGACTAAAAGTTTTCATTATTTATGTTTCACTTACTAAGATTTTTATGCTCATCCAATGTTTTGAATTGTTTTCATATTAATTAAATAAGAATAGAGTCATGTATGGAATCAAGGAAAATTATTGATGTTTAAACATCAAAAGAACCATGTTTATTTTTAAAAAGTTTCTATTTTATGAAAAAATTTGGATAGTGAGTATATGTGTCTACTAGTAATATTTCTGTTTATTTGTATAAGTTATGGCCTAATTTTGTAAATCTATAAACTTGAAAATATACTCAATGTCAATTATTTAATTAATAGAATAATATGTAATTTTAAAGGATGCGATATTATAGTTGGTATCATAGGTTGGTTTAGATAACTATAGAGGGTATGGTGTTATTTATGCGTATGTGAAAAGTTTTATATAACCACAATGGTTAGCATATTATAAAGGGTCATATTTGTTATAGATAAATTCAATGAGTTTAATATAACATGAATTAGTATTACTTGGTGTTTATCCTCCTAATCTGATGGTATATGATGATTTTATTCATATACTCACACTAACCCTTTTTGGTATTAATAAATGGTTGGATATATCAGGAAGAAAAGTAAAAATGGATGTGAAGGAAACTATAGTAGTTTTCTGAAGAAGAACTGAATGAAATGGGAGATGTAATGATAAATTGGGGTATCATTCTAAACCAACTATCTGGAGTCATGATTGACCTCTTAAAACATGGTTATTTTTATAAGGCATCATATATGCAAGAAATGAATCCCTATGGTTATTCAGTTAATAATAATAAAGGTAAGTATATTCAAAAACCTATGATTCAAATATGGGTAATGAAACACCTAGGAAAATGTTTCAAAGGGATGGTAAGATGTTATAGATGTGGTAATGAAGGTCATAAATCAATAACCTTCCATGAAAAATAAAATATTTACTCAACTATAGGAAAGGGAAAGAAGTTATTTCTAATGGTTCAATTAAATGTTATAAATATGTTTTTCATGGTAATTATGAAAATAAATGTCTAATGGAGAAGGTTTAGGAATGGGATCAGCAGGATCATACAAAAATATGTTTACCAATACCTAATTCCATTCAAAATGAAGATGTGGAAACTTAACATGACCTATGAAAGGTATGGATTATTTCTTATCTCATGTTTCGACATGATTGAATCTTTGGACATTATTCAAGATTTTTCTTGTAGGAAATAAGTATTAAATAATAATATGGAAAACATCTATAAAGGATCTTGAATAATGTTCTATGATTAAGATGTCTACATTTTACGAATTGAAGAGTTTTATTGGATCTGTGGATGATGATATGATTGAATGTATTAATGACGGTATTACTTTGGAAGACTTCTAGTATGTGTAACCCTTATGTTTTTATGTAAAAAAATTATTTGAGGAAGAATTATCTTTTATTTTTTAGATATAGTTATAAAGAACCTTTAGGGTTAATATGATCCTTGAATTTGAGGCAATTGAGGGTTATTACATTTTGAAAGGAATAATATAAACATGAAGTTAAATTATGATTTTATATCATGTAGATAATTTTATAATAATTATATTGGTTTAGAAAAAGGACACCCCATAGTAAGGGTGATAACCCATTGCGTCGGACACGGACATGGGAATTGAACCCACAACCAAAGTGCGACAAGGTTTATCACCTACCACGGGCCTACGTAACGTCCCTGGTTAGTATGAATTTTGTTTTTTAGTTTAATGAGTTTATGGAATCATAATAATCTGATTTTCAGAAATTATATTTTATCAAATGGATATACATGGTATTTAAAAAATGGTTTAGGGATTAAGTGATAAATTTTATTTTGGAAAATGTTTTGTATTTTTGGAACATTATATGATTACGTTTAACAGAATACTATGGTATTGAACTGAGTAATAATTGTTGAATTATATCTTGGGAATAATCTATGATTTTAATTATGTAAATATGGGAAAATATAGTATTTATGGAGATGATTAACCTATATTGTATAATATGTGATTAGGTTAATTACTTTTTGGTATGAGTCACTAAGAGTGATTTAGGTTATTTGGAGATAACTGTTAAAATTTATCTTAGAACACTATTTGATCAAATCCTTCTATGTTTTGGGTTTCAATTTTAGTTCAATTTATTTTAGGTATTTTAAGGGAATTTTTGTTTAATAGTCTATGTAGTACATGGGTATTATTGTCGAATCATATAGATTAAAAGTAGCCTTTCTTATTAGAAAGGGTTTTTCTTTTTGGTGGATTATCTGATATTTTACTAACCATTTTGATTTTGGTTCATGGTTCAATACATGATGAATAAATATTTAATATTTTTTGATTTAATTGATTCTATAAAAGTTGAATCTATCACTTCAGGTGTGACAATGTCATCTTGAAAACTCATTATTTGGGGAAAATATGAGTTTTTGGAAGATATTCATTAAAGGATAAACTCTAATTAACAAGTATTTATGTTTCCTAATATTCTTAGTCAAGATCATAAACTAACTACTAAAATTTATATAAAGGGTATTAAAAGAAAAACATATTACTTTTAGTTTTCCTATTATAAAATCAAATACCATTTAACCCAACACAAGTTTGTGGTTTTCTGTTTGTTAACTTTCTCTTGATCATATTTTATATCACTCTCCATCACAACATAATGTTTAGTTTTCTCTTCCATATCCATAACTTCCTACATGGAATTATAGTATGTGTTATCTCAAGAGACCTTTTTACTTATCTTAATTTCTTTTAAAGTGGTAGTTTTATTGAAACTTTTTTCGTTGTGGTATTTTCAGTGATGTTTTTGGGACCAATTTTAAAATTTTGAGGGCACAATATCTAAAAAGGGGAATGATGTAACATCCCAGGTATTTATAGAATAATAATTGTTCATATATATTAGTATTTACTAATAATATATCATTTTTACATTAAATGGTATTCAATTCTTGATAGAATACTCAATAAGAAACAATGATTTTCTACGAAATTTTACGTTGCACACAACCTCGAGTTATAATTAAAAAATAATACAATATTATTATTATTATTTTAAATGGTAGTTAATGACTAGCCATTATATTAGAGTGAATGAATATAACAAACTTCAATATGATTAAACATGTTTTTAAATGTTTTTTACATTTATCCAATAAATTTTAGAGGTTCAAATTAGAATGAATCCAATTTTAAGCATAAAATACTCTAATAATTTAAAAAGCTCGTTTTACCTCCATTTGAAGGATAACCCTTATTAAATCTAGTTTTTCACTTTTATATATTATTTTAAAAAAATAAAATTCTAATTTAGAATCATAAAATCAAAATTTATATTGGTTTAAATTTTTATATTTTTCTTATAAAATCCATATTTTAATGAATAGTGAAAAATATTGCATTTTAATTCGAAACAATCTTTTCATGTAATTTATTTTCATAGTTATGTTTTCTTTTTAATTGGTTTTAAAGTTTAATTGTATTAAGGTTTTATTATTTAATCTAATTTTAGTTATTTTATGTAATTTCTCATTGAAATTCGATATAAGCACATTCAATCTTTTGATAGTTTTTATTTCTTAAAAACAAGATTTCTCATTTTGACAACGGGAATTAATTTCAAATTTTTTACTATAATTTATATGTTTTGAATTTGGAAAAATTGATTTCATATTTGGAATCCTAATTTCCTAATTTTTTAAATACACACCTTTTATTTTTGTACATTGTGAATAGTACCTTCAATAATTTTTTTTATTTACCGTGGTTAAAGGGTAAATCAGGTAAATAAGGGTTAAAATAATATTATAATAATATTAAATGACCCAAAAATTAGTTCTAATACTATTGGATAAGATATTTTATACCATGAGAATTCTAAGGATAAAATTTTGGTATTTGGGAGCCACTTGGGTGTGAAAATGACAGGCTATAATAATTAATTTAAAGAGAAATATAACACAAACTTGTATCTTTTTACTAAAAAAATTTTAATATAGGGTTATATAACTGATATCCTTGACTATAAATATTTATTATCAATATAAAAATATTTTCTACATAATTTTATTTAATTTATAGCTTTTATACACTAAATAAATAAATTTATTGATGAAACAATGATGATGCAGTGATTACCTTATTAATGAAAAATTAAAATAAATGATATTATAAATATTAAAATAAAAATAATTTAACATTTTGATGCTATAAAAAAATTATAGATAATTATGACATATTTTATTTTATTTTATTCATTTTATTCTATGTAATAATGTTTTTATGACTTTCACAAAAATTAATTACTAAATAGAGTCAAAATTGACATAAATGAGTTTTTAAATAAAATTCTATTTTATTAAATGATATAATAGTAATAAAAATATATTATTCCAAAAAATGAATTATATAATGTTAAAAATATAAGTAACAATCCACTTTTGGTTTTATTGGTATTTTATAGTAACTATAGTAACCATATATTATGAAAATACAAAATGACATGGTACGAGTTAATGTTTTTAACTAAGGGTTAAAGCTAAAAGATATGGTTAATTTTATAAAATAAACTTATCTAAAACCTATTTTTTAATATTATTTCAAACCATCCTCATATTATATTGTAATTATATCACTTTGGATCTATTATAATTTGAAAATAAATTTTTAATAAAATCATATTTCAAGTCATTCCAAAAGTGCCCCTCATCCCTCTTATAAAAGGCCACCAGCTCTACCCACTTACTCACACCACTAAATCCCCTTGGATACACCAAATTATACTCAAATAAGATCCCAAAATCCCTTTTTCCTCTTATAATTGTTTCCTTGAGCATAAAGATATTCAGGAAATTCTTTTGGCTCAAATCAAAAGAAGTTATCTGATTTAGAGGTAATGTCTTCTGCCAAGTTCCTTTCCGTTATTATCTTTCTCCACTCACTGTTCTATTATTATTATTTGATTAAATAACAACACCAGTATCCTAAATATACTAGGATGTTATTATGAGAGTTATTTAAAATACACATACACACACCTTCATCAAATGGATACGAACATACTGGTTCTGTGTACGATGAAGTACTGCCTCACGAAATGATGATTGTTCAATTTTCTTCTACCATATCTCGTAGTGGCCATTATGATGAAAATTATTTTACATATTATATATATTATATTTATATTTTCTCCATGCTTATGTAATTTATATTTACAACATACCTTTATTCCTTTAATGATGTGTAAATATGATAATTTCATTTGAGGAAATGTGGACTATCACCCCCTCAAATTCATATGACTCGTTCACGCTATACATGGAATGTATAATGGATATTTTATTAAACCTATGAGAAATAAATGACATAAATATAATACGGGTATTATAATAGACATTTATATCATTTTATTATCATTATTTCAATTTTACAGTGAAATTAAAGTAATGTTCATGCATGCATACAACCTACCGTCTCCCTGAATGGTGCATTTAATTTCTTTTCTACAAAAAATATGTATATTATAAATACATATATACTGGATATATATTATATTTAAATTGTGAATAATATTTTGTATATGATTTAATTTGACCACATGGGTAATTTTCCTCAAAACAAGTTCATTTTCAACTCAAGTACTGAATATCAACAAAACAATGGATATGAGCATAAATAATTATGTAACTTTTATAATGTGTTAATAAGTAATATAAAAGGAATAATAAACATGAAAAATGTTCTTGATCAAGTATAAATTAACCTAAGTTTATTATTATGGCACATAACGATTAAATGTGATGAGTCAGACTCAAAGTAAGGAAATTCATCTCAATATCCTTTTATTGAGGCATATTTTGATAATATACAACATATTATATTATACAATGTATAATATACCCATTTGACTTTTAATTTCATTTAAATGGAGTATTTTAAAATTAATCTTTTTACTATACTAAAAAATGAATTTTTTTAACGTATGTGGTGACAATGAATCCTCTACCGCCATAATCGTTCTTTGATATTTTTCTTACTCTATAGGACTTAAGGTTTTTAAAAGGAAAATAAATCCCTTATTCCATTTTTTGGTGTTTTAGTATTGAAAATATTTTTGAAATTGGATTTACTATTTCAATATCTTGAAATGATCTCTTGTGATTGCAAATGAAATTTTATGAGTGAAATGTTGATAATTAAAATATTTTTTTTTGTGTTATGATTATATAATAGAACATGGACATTTGACTGGTGGTTAAGTGATAAACCAAAGATGTGTGGTTACATGATAAACCAAATATGGATGGTTCCATGAAAAACCAAGGACTGGTGGTTCTGTTATAACTTCTAATGCATTGGGTATTGAAGTCAGCCGTATGGATATTCCATTTATTGATATGTTTGGAAGTCGACTGTATGGTTATTCCATTTAAGAATTTTTATGTCCCAAATTACTTTTATATGTTATATGTTTCCTTATATGTGATTTATGGTAATATATTGGTTACAAATAGAGTAATCAATGAGGTTATATTTAGTGAATGGTTTTATCTATATCTTAATGGTGAAATGAAATACAATATGATAATGTATTCATGGTTTATATGTTGTTTAAAGACTAATAGTTTTCATTAATTATGTATCCCTTACTGAGCTTTTTATATTCATCCCATGTTTTGAAATATTTCTTATAGGATTTAAAGAAGAATAGATTCAAGGATGGAATCATGGAAAATTCATTCCTTTAAAACATTAAACAAACCATGTTTATTTCTAAAAAGTTTTGGTTTTATGAAACAAATTGGATAGTGAGTTGAAGTGTCCACTTGAAATATTTAAGTTGTTATATATGAGGTACGGCCAAATTATCTAAATCTTTAAACCTGAAAATAAATTCAATAGGAAATCTTGACTTAACTCAAGATTATTTTATGTTTAAGGGTGGGCCTTATAGAAGTATTATCCCTCAAAATGACAATTAACTCTTCCCTCTTTGAGAAGGTGAAGATAATGAAATTTTTAGACCCTGGAGGCTTGGTTCTCCACACACCATCAAATTGGTCTATGGATAGTGATTACATCCTGCATGTACATGTATATGTCTAGTTTGCTATAGATATGAGATATTTTTTGATGTGAGAGTCCCATAATTCATTGTGGTCATTTAATTCAACAATCCCTAAAATATATTGAGACATGTAATATAAGGCCCCGACCTTAAACCTTACTTAATCTTGTGTTAATACAAGATTACACATTGAGGATCTTTTCAGGTTTAGAGTTTTAGAGAATTAGATCATAAAACTTGCATTACATTCCACATTTAAAAAAAGTGGTTACATAAAAGACATTATTCATTCTTCCCATCAAAGGAAACATATTGAAAATAAAACATGGATTCTTTCTTGACACATCCTTGACACTATCATTACATCACGTACCTTTCCCTTGACCTGAAAAACATTTCAAAAACTTGGGATGAGCATAAAAAGCTCAGTAAGGGATATAAAAATATGGAAAGGAAACATGAGTTCATATATACATAAGAATGAAATCATAATTTACCCATAAAACATAGGCACTTTAACCTACCTCATCAAATCATGAATAAATCATAGAAATCATAAGACATAAAGGTAACTTGAGGCATTCATAACATTCTTACGTAGGGAGTAACCCTCTTGGTTACGTTTGGAATACCCATCACAGTATATTCCCTAAATCTCTTCGGAGAAACCTTAACGTTTCACTCCTTCGCGTTACCCAATGCATTGAGAGCTATATCGGGCTCACCCGCCCTTAGTTTATCACGGAACCACCCATTCTTCATAAAAATTCCCAAGAACCATAACATAATCGTATCACATAAAACATGAATAAAGGAAACATAACATTTCCACATTTCAATCACAATATAACATTTTAGGATATTGAAATAACGAATCCATTAAAAACCATTTTCAAAACCATTTAAAACATTTAATAAATAGATTTTTGAATCAAAGTGTCCCATACCACCTTGAAGCTTTTAACATTTTAAACCATTAATATCCATATAAATAAATCCTTAAAACCATTTTGAAAACATGGATATTAATAAGAACAAATAATTAAAACATTTAAAGTGATATTTTGGTTAAAGGGGTTTTACCAAACTTAGTGACACTTGAATACAATAATTGAGGATTAACATTTAGTCAGAACTTTATAATATCATGAGAATAAATGGATTCATGATATAATACTCCAAAGGTCAGTATATACACCATATAAGAGTGTATTGGTGCATAACAACAATGAACCCTCAATAGAAAAGTCAAATGTGATGAAATCCCTTATAAAGAAGGTATCCTTAAATTAAGGACAAATAAATCTCAAAAATATGTGTGACAAATATAAATACACCCAATATAAGTGGATATTAAGTGTAAAGCAATAAAAGGTCATTCACACATATTCAAAGGATGACATATTCAATAACTACATGTTGAACCCAAAGAAAACGAAATTGGGTTAAGAAGTTCCCTTGACAGCCTAACGGCGTCACATCAAAATGAGTTGATGAGAGATAAAAAGTGTATCTCATCACTTGGAAATAAAATTTACATCAATAAGGATATATGAGAACATATCCCAACATAAAAATATGTAAATTAAAATACCCAACAAAATAAATCTTTTAAAAAAGAGGAGGGTGAAAGGTTCCCTTACCGACTTGGGTATCTTTCAAAACATACACCCCATGAAAGAATAACAATAGATCATTGATGTAAATACTCATAAACGAAAGTATATTACACAAAGAGTAGAATAATGGACAGTAAATACACCACTCAATGGAATTTGTGGAAAATTTAGCATAAATCTCACGGTAATAAAAGTGAGATGAAAAATCCCTTACGAAAACTCGGCAGCCTAACGGCTCCACATAAAACTTCCGAATATGGATTGATGAGATCAAATAGGGTATCTCATCACATTACAATAAAATGTATAGGAATAGGAATATAAAAGAATATCCCCCAACATTACAAAGAGAAGCTTAAAATAAGTGAAATAAAGGAGAGTACTTAAAAAGGAAAGAGAGAGGTTAGATCTCTTACGAAAGTTCGGCAGCCTAACGGCGCCACTCAAAACTTCCAAAATGGATTGATGAGAGAGAATAGGGTCTCTCATCACATGAACAAAAAAATTACAGTAAGTGTAATTTAAAAGATCATCTCAATAACAAGAAAGATGATCTTTAAAAGGAATTACATAAAAGTGTGTACTTAAAAAGAAAGAGAGGAGTAGGATCTCTTACCTCGAGTCCGACTTGACTCGATCGTTCTTTAATCTCCTTTAAAAGTGTAACTCCTTTTGATTTGAGCCTAAAGGCTTCCTTTGAAAGGATTATGCCCAAAGGGAATCCTCTAGGATGAGGAGAGGGATGTGGAGAGAGTAAATGGGCAGGGGTTGTCCGAGCCAAAGGCTTGAGGAGTGTGTGAAATGAGGTAGAGGTGGGGGCCTTTTATAAGAGGAGAGGAGGGGCACTTTTGGAAAGTAAAGAAATATTACTTTATTTGAAAATGTGTTTCGGTTTCAAAAGGTCCCACATTGATATAATTCGTGGATAAGGTGATAAGGCTTTGAAATCCACTCATCCAAATGGTTTTGGACATGTGTAGGTTGTAGATTTTACATTATCTTTCCATTTTATTTAAATCGTTAAATAATGAGGTCATCGCTGCATCATCATGATGTCATAAATAATTTAATTTATTTAATGTCTAAAAATTATAAAAAAAATACTATGATGTAGGAAATCTTTTTAGCTTTCCAATTACTATTTATAATCTAAAATATGATCTTTATAACCACATGTAAAAAAAATTTCGTAAAACATATTATGTTTGTGTCATTTTTACTTTTACATTAAATAAAAAGTTATTTATGTCATTTCCCAACCAAAGTGGATCCATGGGGTTCCCAAGTTGACCCATGGCTTGTCTTGGTCGGCCATGACACAACCAATGAGGGTAAGACATGTTTCAAGTTCATTTCATATTATTAAAACATTATTTTTACCTTAAACTACACTAATTACCTCTAATCGTGATTAAAAACTTAATAAGTTACTATTCACCAAAAAATTATTTTTATCCCATTGAACCACATTTTACTTCTTAATGAAAACCATGTATGTCGAATTTTTGAAATTCAAAACACAATGGTGGCAAAATTTCATTTAAACGGAAAATCAGTTTTTATAAGTACCACTTAGTGGTTTCACTATTCATCAAAAATTGAAGTTTTTCAGAAAATTACCAAAAATTCACCCTAAGCTATTTTTGATATTCCGAATTCAAAAATGAAGTCTATTTTACAAAATTCAAAACATATAAGTCACATTAATTAATTTAATAATTAATTCCCGTTGTCAAAGCAAATAGCGTGTTTTTATAAAACAATAAGTATCAAAAGATTGACACCAGTTTAAGTCTAATTTCAAAGTGAAATTGATTCCAATGACCACCATTGGATTAAATGGTAAAAATATATTCTAATTTCACTTTAAAACCAATTCAAAAGATAATATAATCATATAAATAAATTAGATTAAAAAGAGGTTTTGAATTAAAATACAACATTTTACACTATTCATTAAAAAAATGAACTTTATTGGAAAGATACCAAAAATTTACACAAAGTAAATTTTGATGTCCCAATTCTTAAGAAGAGTTTTATTTGATCCAATAGAATGTATAAGAGTGAAAAAAACTATATTTAATGACGGTTCGCCATCAAAAGGCGATAAGTGAACCTTTAGTGAGAACTAGGGCATATACGCCTAAAATTGAATTCTTTCTGTATTTTAAGCCTTTATCTTTTATTGGATATATCTAAAAACATTTAAAAACATATATAATCATATTTTAGTTATTTCTATCCATTCCCGCCAATACAACGGCTACATGTTAACTACCATTTAAAATAATATTATTTTATTATTAGAGTGCAACGTAAGATTTCAATGAAACTCTTTGTTGTGTATCGGGTACGCTATCGAACATAGCAACCCTTTAAAGTAATATTAATACTTTATTCACAAATATGGATAAATATTAAAATGTCTATTCTTTATTTACCTGGGGTGTTACATCCTTCCCCCCTTTTGGGAATTGCGTCCTCGCAATTTTAAAATTGGACTTGGTAACATCCTTGAAAGTCCCACATTGGGAGAAGAGTCGGTAAAAAAATCACTTTAAAATAAAGAAAGATAAGTACAAAGGTCACCCAAGTTAACCCATACTAGGATTCCAAGTATGAAAACATGGACATGCAGGAGAAAACATAGGGTCATGTTCTGATGAAGAGTGATAGAAAATATGTTTCGGAGAAAGTTAACCACGAGAAAATCACAAACTTGTGATGGGTTAAACGGTATTCGATTCCCCAGTAGGAAAAGTTAATAGACAACATTTTTGTTTTAAGTTACTTTTTATTGAGTAATTTATTCATAAGGAAACATAATCACTTATCATGTTGACTTTCAACTTTTACACAAACTCGTATTTTCTCCAAAAGACGAGTATTTAGGAAGACTTGTTCACATTAAGAGTACTATAATCAACTTCTAGAGAATCACCTAATCCACAAAAGAGAACTATATACATCCCATGTCTTTAGACTTTAACCAAAACCAAAACCAAAAAGGCTAGTACAAGATCAGATAATCCAGAAAAGGATAACCCCTTATAAAAAGAAAATCTATTCTTAATCTCCAAAATTTGTCCAACAAAACCCAAAGTTCAACGAGGACCATACGATAAACAATTTGTCCATAAAATTCTTAAAAGTAAACCAATATAAGATTGAAACCCAAATATTTGAAGGATTTAGTCACATAGTCTTCTAAGTTAAATCGTAACATTTATCTCCAAACAACATTAGTCGCTCCTAAAGTCTCGCATTGAAAAGTAATTATCCTAATCACATATCCTCCATGATAGGTTAATAATTTTCATAAATAACCCAAAATCAACTTACTCTTAATTAATAAAATCATATAACTAAAAAGAATCAGTCAAACTAACCAGGGACTTCACGTAGTCCAGTGGTAGGTGATAAATACCAGTCGCACTTTGGTTGTGGGTTCGATTCCCGCAGCTTTGTCCGACGCGACGGGTTGTCACACGGTCTGCGTGTTGTCCTTTTTCCAAAACTATATAATTCTTAAAACATTCCCCAAAATGAGATAAAATCTTCAAAAATAATCATAACATATTTTAACCTCAAGTTTATCTCATTCCTTTCATTTTCCATCATATCATAGAGTAACCCATAATTACCTAAAAAGTAAGGATCATATAAACCCTAATGGTTACCTTTTTAATTATTACCTGAACTTCCACATCGATTGGTCATCTCATACATGATGCATTATAGAACATACCAAGGTTCACGTGGTTGATCATGACTCCTTGATAGTTCGTTTAGAACAACCACGAGTTATCTCATTGAATCCTCCATTTTATCTAGTATCTTAATCATAGAACCACCACAGTTTCCTTCAAACCTGTTGTCTCTTTGGTGCCTGCTAGATCCATCCATTCACTAAAAACAGAAATGTCAGTGTGAGTATATCAACAAAACCATCATGTACTAATGAGTAAGATAAACACTAAGATATACTTACTCATTCACTTTATCTAAAACTAGGACTCTTTCTGAAATCCTAACCATTATGGTAATGTCACTTATGCTTAAAGAATACCCTAACCTCTAAAGTTATCTAAACCGACCTCTGATACCAACTATAAGGCCCCGGCCTTAAACCTTACTTAATCTTGTGTTAATACAAGATTACACATTGAGGATCTTTTCAGGTTTAGAGTTTTAGAGAATTAGATCATAAAACTTGCATTACATTCCACATTTAAAAAAAGTGGTTACATAAAAGACATTATTCATTCTTCCCATCAAAGGAAACATATTGAAAATAAAACATGGATTCTTTCTTGACACATCCTTGACACTATCATTACATCACGTACCTTTCCCTTGACCTGAAAAACATTTCAAAAACTTGGGATGAGCATAAAAAGCTCAGTAAGGGATATAAAAATATGGAAAGGAAACATGAGTTCATATACACATAAGAATGAAATCATAATTTACCCATAAAACATAGGAACTTTAACCTACCTCATCAAATCATGAATAAATCATAGAAATCATAAGACATAAAGGTAACTTGAGGCATTCATAACATTCTTACGTAGGGAGTAACCCTCTTGGTTACGTTTGGAATACCCATCACAGTATATTCCCTAAATCTCTTCGGAGAAACCTTAACATTTCACTCCTTCGCGTTACCCAATGCATTGGAGAGCTATATCGGGCTCACCCTCCCTTAGTTTATCACGGAACCACCCGTTCTTCATAACAATGCCCAAGAACCATAACATAATCGTATCACATAAAACATGAATAAAGGAAACATAACATTTCCACATTTCAATCACAATATAACATTTTAGGATATTGAAATAATGAATCCATTAAAAACCATTTTCAAAACCATTTAAAACATTTAATAAAGAGATTTTTGAATCAAAGTGTCCCATACCACCTTGAAGCTTTTAAAATTTTAAACCATTAATATCCATATAAATAAATCCTTAAAACCATTTTGAAAACATGGATATTAATAAGAACAAATAATTAAAACATTTAAAGTGATATTTTGGTTAAAGGGGTTTTACCAAAATTAGTGACACTTGAATACAATAATTGAGGAATAACATTTAGTCAGAACTTTATAATATCATGAGAATAAATGGATTCATGATATAATACTCCAAAGGTCAGTATATACACTATATAAGAGTGTATTGGTGCATAACAACAATGAACCCTCAATAGAAAAGTCAAATGTGATGAAATCCCTTATAAAGAAGGTATCCTTAAATTAAGGACAAATAAATCTCAAAAATATGTGTGACAAATATAAATACACCCAATATAAGTGGATATTAAGTGTAAAACAATAAAAGGTCATTCACACATATTCAAAGGATTACATATTCAATAACTACATGTTGAACCCAAAGAAAACGAAATTGGGTTAAGAAGTTCCCTTGACAGCCTAACGGCGTCACATCAAAATGAGTTGATGAGAGATAAAAAGTGTATCTCATCACTTGGAAATAAAATTTACATCAATAAGGATATATGAGAACATATCCCAACATAACAATATGTAAATTAAAAGACCCAAAAAAAGAAGTCTTTTAAAAAAGAGGAGGGTGAAAGGTTCCCTTACTGACTTGGGTATCTTTCAAAACATACACCCCATGAAAGAAGGACAATAGATCATTGATGTAAATACTCATAAATGAAAGTATATTACACAAAGAGTAGAATAATGGACAGTACATACACCACTCAATGGAATTTGTGGCAAATGTAGCATAAATCTCACGGGAATAAAAGTGAGATGAAAAATCCCTTACAAAAACTCGGCAGCCTAACGGCGCTACATAAAACTTCCGAATATGGATTGATGAGATCAAATAGGGTATCTCATCACATTACAATAAAATGTACAGCAAGAGGAATATAAAAGAATATCCCCCAACATTACAAAGAGGAGCTTAAAAGAAGTGACATAAAGGAGAGTACTTAAAAAGGAAAGAGAGAGGTTAGATCTCTTACGAAAGTTCGGCAGCCTAACAGCGCCACTCAAAACTTCCAAAATGGATTGATGAGAGAGAATAGGGTCTCTCATCACATGAACAAAAAAATTACAGTAAGTGTAATATAAAAGATCATCCCAATAACAAGAAAGATGAGCTTTAAAAGGAATGACATAAAAGTGTGTACTTAAAAAGAAAGAGAGGAGTAGGATCTCTTACCTCGGGTCCGACTTGACTCGATCGTTCTTTAATCTCCTTTAAAAGTGTAACTCCTTTTGATTTGAGCCTAAAGGCTTCCTTTGAAAGGATTCTGCCCAAATGGAATCCTCTAGGATGAGGAGAGGGATGTGGAGAGAGTAAATGGGCAGGGGTTGGCCGAGCCAAAGGCTTGAGGAGTGTGTGAAATGAGGTAGAGGTGGAGGCCTTTTATAAGAGGAGAGGAGGGGCACTTTTGGAAAGTAAAGAAATATTACTTTATTTGAAAATGTGTTTCGGTTTCAAAAGGTCCCACATTGATATAATTCGTGGATAAGGTGATAAGGCTTCGAAATACACTCATCCAATTGGTTTTGGCCATGTGTAGGTTATAGATTTTACATTATCTTTCCATTTTATTTAAATCGTTAAATAATGAGGTCATCGCTGCATCATCATGATGTCATAAATAATTTAATTTATTTAATGTCTAAAAATTATAAAAAAAATACTATGATGTAGGAAATATTTTTAGATTTCCAATGACTATTTATAATCTAAAATCTGATCTTTATAACCACATGTAAAAAAAAATTTCGTAAAACATATTATGTTTGTGTCATTTTTACTTTTACATTAAATAAAAAGTTATTTATGTCATTTCCCAACCAAAGTGGATCCATGGGGTCCCCAAGTTGACCCATGGCTTTTCTTGGTCGGCCATGACACAACCAATGAGGGTAAGACATGTGTCAAGTTCATTTCATATTATTAAAACATTATTTTTACCTTAAACTACACTAATTACCTCTAATCGCGATTAAAAACTTAATAAGTTACTATTCACCAAAAAATTATTTTTATCCCATTGAACCACATTTTACTTCTAAATGAAAACCATGTATGTCGGATTTTTTAAATTCAAAACACAATGGTAGAAAAATTTCATTTAAACGGAAAATCAGTTTTTATAAGTACCACTTAGTGGTTTCACTATTCATCAAAAATTGAAGTTTTTCAGAAAATTACCAAAAATTCACCCTAATCTATTTTTGATATTACGAATTCAAAAATGAAGTCTATTTTACAAAATTCAAAACATATAAGTCACATTAATTAATTTAATAATTAATTCCCGATGTCAGAGCAAATAGCGTGTTTTTATAAAACAATAAGTATCAAAAGATTGACACCAGTTTAAGTCTAATTTCAAAGTGAAATTGATTCCAATGACCACCATTGGATTAAATGGTAAAAATATATTCTAATTTAACTTTAAAACCAATTCAAAATATAATCTAATCATATAAATAAATTAGATTAAAAAGAGGTTTTTAATTAAAATACAACATTTTACACTATTCATTAAAAAATTGAACTTTATTGGAAAGATACCAAAAAATTACACAAAGTAAATTTTGATGTCCCAATTCTTAAGAAGAGTTTTATTTGGTCCAATAGAATGTATAAGAGTGAAAAAAACTATATTTAATGACGGTTCTCCATCAAAAGGCGATAAGTGAACCTTTAGTGAGAACTAGGGCATATACGCCTAAAATTGAATTCTTTCTGTATTTTAAGCCTTTATCTTTTATTAGATATATCTAAAAACATTTAAAAACATATATAATCATATTTTAGTTATTTCTATCCATTCCCACCAATAAAACGGCTACATGTTAACTACCATTTAAAATAATATTATTTTATTATTAGAGTGCAACGTAAGATTTCAATGAAACTCTTTGTTGTGTATCGGGTACGCTATCGAACATAGAAACACTTTAAAGTAATATTAATACTTTATTCACAAATATGGATAAATATGAAAATGTCTATTCTTTATTTACCTGGGGTGTTACATGTAACATCAATATTGGTGGCATGGTATAAAATGTCAGATAATAGGATTTATCACTACGTGTTCGACATATCATCAAGTGAAGGCAGAGCACCAGTGGCATGTTGGCTTGTGGTATCTTCTTTCAATCCCCGAATGGAAATGGGAGAATTTTTAGTTGGTTTACCGATGCCCCCTAGCGGTAGCTACGTTGTCTGGGTCTTCATTGACTGGATGATTAAAGTATCCACCTTTATTATTATCTCGCAGAATTTTTCAATTGATGGGTTGGGAAGATTTTATGTCAATGAGATCATCCAACTACATGGGGTCCCTAGTACTCTTGTTTCAGATAGGGATTCTCATTTCTTGTCATGTTTTTGGAAGGGGTTAAATAAGGCTATTGGTATACAAGTTCTTTTAAGAAACTATTTTCAATGAACGAACAATGGATAGTCCAAATAGATGATACAAGTTCTAGAGTAAATTCTCCAAGAATGTGTCCTTGATTTCAGTTGTTCACGGGATAATAATATTCCTCTCATCAAGTTCTTATTTAATAATATCATTTATTGGACTATTCATATTTATCCTTTTGAGGCCTTGTATGGTAGTCTGTTCCATTCACTCCTGTGTTGGGAGAGGAAGGAGAGGCAACCCTACTGGGTCCTCATCTTGTGCTGGAGACTTTGGAGTAGTTTTAGTTGATAAGGATGTGTATGTCAACTACTCAATCAAGATAGGAATCTTACGTAGATCTCCATCAATGGAATCTTGAGTTAGAGGTTAGGAATTATTTTCCTATGAGTTTTTTCAAGGCTAAGGAATTGATGGCTACAAAGGTAAGGGAAGTTATTATCATGATTTGTGTAGCCATTTGTGATTATGAAGAGGGTCGGGATGGTAGCCTATCTATTTTTACAACCTCATAGGTACCATTTCGTGCACAAAATCATCCACGTTTCACAACTTCATTATTATCATATAGACTCATCTCATACTTTTTATCCCAATGATGTTGATATTGATATTGATTATTCCTCTGAGGAGTATCCTATATGCATCATTGATTGGAGTATGAAGGATTTATAAGGCTGATCATTCCCTTTACTTTGATTTTTTGGTTGCACATCCATGTATAGGACAAGACATTGGAGCGGGAGTCTGATGTGCATCCCTGATGGACATAGTTATTCTCAGAAAGTATTTTTCCTCCCTTAGAAGTTGAACTTAGAGATGAGTTTAATTAAATGGGGGAAGACTGTAAGAACCCAATATTTCACTCATTTACGGGTCCTTTAAATTTTATTCTAATTAATTAGTCTGGACCTAATGTGGATGAATTATGAGTTAGAGATGGTTTTTTGGGATTCTAATGCCTGTTCAGTGCTCGAAACCCTGGCTGGTGTAAGAAAATTGAATATCACATGGTTAGAGTAAACTGTAGGAGTTATCCCTCACTATTAGTTTTTTTTCATGAAATTATAAATAGTGGGGTGTTATGGGGTGCACGTTTTCCCAAACCATGCGATTGGGGTTGCAAAACTATGAAAAATTATGCCCACAAATTTTACAGGCATTTCACAGGGTTAGCACATGGTTTCCCAAACTGTGTGTCCAACCCATACAGTATGCCCTTCTCTACTACTACTTGTTTATGATTTTGGAATGGTTTGACCAAACCATGCAACCAAACCATGTGAAAGTGATATTTTGGGTGAAATTACAAAATGTACCTTAAATAAAATATTTAAAAAAACCTTATCACCTTTTTCTTTTCAAGTGGATTGCACTCGTCCTCCTCTCCCTTTTGAATTAAAAATTCCATTTTTCTTGGGATTTGATCCTAAGCCTATATCTAGATTTTGATCAAAGCATCAGCTGTCTCGTTGGATCTACACTGGAAAATTATTAATTCTTTTTTAATTTTTTATTTTTTTTCATCCTATAAAGGATACTGATTATATATTATACTTGGACTAATTAATTGTAAATATATGATCATTTATACATACATAACACACCTCTCCATTTTTAGGGAAGTAAGTCGAGTGAAACTTACTAACTGAATATGAAATAAATGAAATGAATTAAATGGTTTCATTCCCTTGGCCTTGTCACACTAATTAAAGGGATGTTTTGAACCAAATGACTTATTAAATGATTTGATTGTTAGATGGATTAATTAAATAATTAAATAAAATTTAAGGTGGATAATGTTATATGTAACATTAAATCAATACTATAAGAGTCGTTAGACTTGAGTTAGCTTTTGGGTACCTCATAGAATGCCTTGACCACTCATTGACACCATTGTGATTCAATGATGTTGGTTTCCTTGGTTAAGAACCATCATGGAACCCAATCTGTGTCCATCAGTGGATGTCTGGTATGACATTTTAGGATCCCTCCTTTTCTATTACAGGATACCTTGGATACACTCCATGGATCCAGAAATGCTTCTATAGACATTTAGTTCCTTGGTTATATCCTTGGTCCAAGACATTTTTTATCCCATTTTACCATTTTTGTTCTCCTTGGACTCGGTTAGATTCACTATTGTGGAATGTCTTGGATGATTATCCTTGGATTACACTCATACCCATATATCTAGGATTCAATTACCACAGATTTGGTGTCCCTTGGGGTCTATATTTACTTAGTTATTACCTTGGAACATTTTCTTTTTTATTATCATCTCGTTTCTCTTGATACATCTTGAAATGTCAACTATTAGTATCACGAGGTTATTTCACTATTTGTTATTCCTCACATGACATAACTATATAAACTAAATTAACTAATTAATTAACTAGTAACATGTAAAGAAAAAAGTCTAGGTCGGAAGTGAGTACTTGGGTGTTTACATTATTGTATTTCTTTACTTTTATATATTCATTCTAACACACTAGTTTAGTTTACATTACACAAATAGGATGTTATATACACCATTAGTGGGGGCCTACTGAGATTTATCTCACACCATTTCCAGGAACCATTGGTACCAAATAAGAATATAGGTATGTAGGTGTTAAGAAAGGGATGTGTGTTTATTTGGACACCGGATTTCTTGATTTCATAGGATAGAGCTGGTGTTAAATAACCGAGGTGGAGCTCTAGATACTTGTGATAGTTTTTGGATTCATTTGTGTTACTTTTACATAGCATGTGTTGTATTATGATCTTTATTCAATTTTTATAGATTTATAGATATATGAAACATATCATAATTAGCCATTTTATATTTTCATCATATGTTTAGTTTTTTATTACTTCACTCTTCTTCTATTGTTGTTTCTGATTATTATTTATGTTGCTAATCATCTCCTATTATATTATATGAATCTGTTGTACAACAAATTAGTAATGTGATAATAGTCTCTGCACTTACACAAACTAGGCCCTCACTACTAGTCGATATCCAATAAAATTCTTAGTGATTTACTTGAGGCCATGTGGATAACTGAGCATGGGGTACCTCTAAGTTGCATCTGGGTCTAGAATGACAAAATAAGAAAGTATAAATTCAATCTATTATACCACATGAGTTTATTCATTCATATATTTTTGGATCGATGATAACTCAACTCTACTACATAAATCACATTTAAAATGATAAAAATGATATTTTTCAAAACTTAAAAGCACTAAAAATCAATTAAATGTTAAGAGTCCAAGTCCATTATCACTGCTAGAAAAATTGGTGTTAAATGATCCTCTAATTAGGGAGTCTAAGATGTTCTGATAATGGATACCTTTATCATATCTTTTTATTAAGTTTTGATAAAGTGTACATTTATCAAAAAAAAATTGGAATCAATGGAAAATCATTAATAATGAAATACTTTATCAGTACTAGATCAAGAAGTGATAAAGGGACACTTTATGAGTGCTTCATCTAGAACTGCTAAATAGAAACTTTATGAGTTCTTTATCTGGCACTAATTAAGGACATTTCATCTTCTAAACAACTGTAGCAATGTAGAAACCCTGTAAAATAAAATCCAATTAGAATACATAAAAGTAATATAAATATAATTTAAATTGTATTGGAATAAAAATAACACATTTCCCTATTCGTTTAATTCAAAATTTGTATACAAAATATTTACATTAATGTCATATTTACAATTTACCAAAACAAATTACAACACATATAAAAAATAAAAACTAGTATACTATTTTAAATAATCAACCTTTGTATAAATATTTTTCCCTTCAAAAAAACTAATGTTTATTTTAATAATATTAAATACAAAATAAACAAATTATAATATTAAGGTCAGATAATCCACATATGGTAAATTATATTATTAATTGTTTTATATATTAATGATATTATGAGTTAATCCTGTGTTGGATTAATGTGTAGTTTATTCTTATAAACCACAAATATATTATTGGTCATCGTTATAAATTTTAAAATAATATGAGATAATTTTCTCATTTATGGTTATATGTGGTTCTTTTTAAACTTAAATGACACTTATTTTGAAAACACACAATTCATGTCATACTAACCAGATCGTGAGTCCGATAGATGTTTGGTCGATTACTACATGTCGAAACTGAATTATGGATCATTTTTATAATGTTTCAAAACAATTTGAGGTCATTTTTTGGTTTTTTCTATGTGGTATTCATTGTAATCTAAAATGACACTTTTATATTGAAAAAATACACTTCAAGTCCTAAAAACCACATCATTTATTGGATTGACATGAGCTAAATTCCTATATTTCACAAATGTATTATGGATCATTTTCATAAATTTTAAAATAATCCAAACTATTATTCATAGTTTTTACTATGTGAGATGCATTTTAAACTAAAATGACACTAATATTGAAACACACACTTGGATTCATATTGTCTTCATCATGTGTTGGATTGATGTGTGGTTAATTCATACACATTAAAAATATATTATGGATCGTTTTCCTAATTTTTAAAATTATTTGATCTCATTTTATCGGTTTTGACAATGTGATCAGAATTTTAAACTAAAATAACACTTCTATATTAAAAACACATACTCAGAGTCATACTAACCCCATCATATGTCTGATTTATGTGCGGTCAATTCAAAAATTACAAAAATATATTATTGATGTTTTTTCAAAAATTTGAAAACTATATGATCTATTTTTTCTTTAGTTTGACTATGAGATGAATTTTTTATTCTAAAATGAATCATATATTAAAAACACACACTTTGAATCATATCAACCACATCGTGTGTCATATTTATGAGTGGTTAATTATTACATGTCAAAATTATATTATGGATCATTTTCATATATATTGAAAAAATATGAGATCTTTTTATTAGTTTTGGATATTGCATACACATTTTAAACTAAAAAGAAAATTCTATGTTGAAAACATTCACTTCGAGTCATACTGACCACATCATGTGTCAGATTGATAGAAATTTAGTTCCTATGTGTCTGAAATATATTATGGATCATTTTCCTAAAATTTTGAAATAATATGATATCATTTTTATGGTTTTGGATACAAGATATGTGTGTTAATCTAAAATTTCACTTTTATTTTGAAAACATTCACGTTGAGTCATGTTGGCCACATAGTATGTATGATTAATGTGTAGTTTATTCCTGCATATCAGAAATATATAATGTATCTTCTTTCAAAAAAATTAAAAAATATTAGATCATTTTCTTAGTTTTCTCTATGTGATACACATTTTAGACTAAAATGCTACTTATATTTTGAAAATATGTTCTTTGATTAATAATAATTACATCATGTGTTGGATTGATAATTGGTTGAATCATATACCTCAAAAATATATTCTGGATTAGTATACAAAAATTTGAAGACAATCAAATCTCATTTTATGGGTTCTAGTTATTCGATTTTTGTTTTAAACAGAGATGACACTTTTATATGGATACCCCGCACTTCATGTCATATTGACCACATCGTGTGTCAAATTGATGTTAGATAAAATAATACGCATTAAAAATAAATTATGTATGGATTCCCTACAGTTTAAAAACAATAAAATATCATTTTATTGGTTTTGAATATTTCATTTATGTTTTAGACATAAATGGAACTCTTGTATTGAAAACATATAAATCAATTCATACCGACCACAGCAGGTGTCAGATTAATGATTGGTCAATTCCTACACATGAAAAATGAAATAAGGATTTTTTTTCTTCTAATTCTTTAAAATAATATGAACTCTTAAATTATTATTTTCTATGTTACATGTGTTTTAAACTAGAATGAAACCTTTATATTGAAAATAACTATTTTGATCCATACAGACTCGTGTCTCTGATTGTCCTGCGGTCAATTCCTATACATAAAAAATGAATTATATATTGTTTTCATATACATTTAAACCAATACATTCTCATATTCTCAGTTTTGAGAATGTGATGTTTTTTACCTACTGTAAAAACATAACAAAATATGTAATAAATAGAAATGATAATGAAATTAACTAAAAAATTATATATAATGATAATAAAAATTAAGTAAATAAGTTGTAGTAAGACACCTATTCAGGATGTCTATATACATTCTGACACCATGTAATCTGCCAATTCAATTCATAACAAATTGATTTCCTCTATTATAATTCTCCTTGAGAAACAAACAATAAATAATATAAAATCATTTTAATAATAATGACTCAAACTTGAAATATATTTATAATATTATATCCCATACTAGGTTACAAACATATTAGATAATAACCTAAATATTATTTCTGAAAACATTTCAACACCATGTATACTTCACACTAATATCTAAAAAAAATTATATTTTCTTTTGACATAGATTTGGAGCAATAATGGTAGTAATGAAAAAATATAAAAAACAAACAACTACGAAATATTTTTAATGATATTTTAATTAACATGATAAATTAAATGTTAAGGGATTACCGTATTTTTTTGATTTATGATATCATTAATAAATTTACAAACATAATATACACAACTGTTGTTGTTATATTACATTGAACACTTTAGAAACATTAACCAAAATATGTAAATTGTTTGGAAATATATTTTAATAGTTAAATATTCCTATATATAACATAATTTTTTTCCAATTGATGTAATCCATAGGCTTCTTATATTCAGACACTGACATTATACCATGATTTCACCAATATTTAGTGGTCTCCCTATCATTACATAGGTAGTGTTAAAAAACAGACTAAAACATATAATTATAGTTTTATTTATAAAATTTTTAGATCTTTACAATTCAAATTAAAAGTATAGATTTTGTGTGGTCGATTTGATGGATATCTATGCATTGGATCCAGAAAAATAGATATTTGGGTTATCTAGGTTTATTGTGATCAACATCCCATACACCCTAAAAAAGAAAAACAAATAAGTAAAGAAATTAATAAAAATATATCTAATATGATTAGATTGTAGAGATTTACCCTATATTATAATCATAAAAAAGTTACTATCGTCTGTTATTTTCTTCTCAAACACCTCATTTGGATCATATTTTCTCTTTTTAATTTATTTCAACTACAAATTAATTTCATTCATAGATATGATATAAGGATTAATGAATCCAAGTCATGATTCACATGGTTTTCCCTTTATATATAATTAATATAAACAACTACCGAAAATATTAATATTTATTAAATTTAAAAATCAAATTAGATCATTTTTTGATAGACATATTATAAAACTTTACCATATTTACGAATTCAAAACTAAGTCTCCCAACCATTATAACATGAAAATCTCATTTATACTCTCAATACCTACTAAATTTTTAATTATAGTTCCAAATAATTCTTCTTCATATTGAATCTTGGAAACATATCCATCTTTGAATGAGGTATTCCAATGAATTTTTCATGATAATATATATTATAATGGAATTGGTGGGGAGAAGGTAAGGTCATTTTGTTTTCTTGGTTTATTCCCTATGTTGTCTTGATATGTCCTTCAGTTTCCTGATATTTTTATTCTTATATAATAAAATACCTCACTTTATACCTTTTTTCATCAATGATTATATGTTTTTAATTTGAAAATATTTATTAAGGCCATACCACATGTATCTTTAAAAAATTAGACATCTATTTTATGAATGTTCTAATAGAATCATTGACCATTGTAATGTTTGGAACATCCGGTTGAATAGGATTCTAAGTGATAATATATTGTGCTACCTCAATATCTTTTATAATGTGATATTTAGGAGTTATATTTTTTGTATCATGTCTTCCAGTGTAGAGACCCAAACATGACATACATGGACATTACATTACTTTTGTAGAATACTTAATATATAACAAAAATAGACACCAATGGACGGCAATAGTTTAGTGCCTTTGGAAACATGGAATATAATCTTCTAATCTTGGTGAAAGATCATTAACATCTCCCATAAAGATCTTCCATTTTTTCTTACCTAAAACCTTTATTTATATCCTGGGGAAAAGAAAACATAAAAAGGGTGAGCTCAAATGCTCAATAAGGGTAAACATAGAGAACATAAAACAATCCATAAACATTTTAAAGCAAAAACATGAACATAAAATCTAAACATCAAAATCTTGAGAAAAGACATAAATCTTGGAAGTACTTAAGGAATATATCATAAAGGAACATAAATCATGATAAAATATCAAGGGAATAAAACATGTAGTTGTGGAAAACCATTAAGCATATGATATGATTTCTATAGTAGCCACGACATTGCTGCTAAGACCATCTTAGTGGAAAGATTCCCTTTCTGAATCAAGTTTGTAACACCCCAAGATTTTATGAAAAGTGTTATTTTTAATTAATGTCTTGTGTTTTACGCTACACCAAAGGGAGTTTTCACAACACGCATCCCTGACTTGCCTTGCATTACATGCAATCGTGACCTTCCTCGATAGCGTGTGTAGTATGCAATACCGAGTTTCACTAAACGATATATTATTATAATATTATTATGAACTAGCTGTTATGAATAGTAATACCCACTTTTTGAAATTTTATAAATTTTATCTTTCAAAATGGACTTAATTTTTGGATTCGGAATATTGAAATTAGCTTAGGATGAAATTTTGGTACTTTTCGGATAACTTTCATATTCTGATGAATAGTGAAAATTAATAAATTTTAATTAAAAATAACTTTTTTAATCGAAATAATTAATAGTGATAAATTATTAATTTGAGTGGTTTTAAAGTATATTTAGAATATATTTTTACAATTTAATACAATGTTGGTCATTGGATGTAATTTCACATTTAAACCAGACATAAACAAGTGTCAATCTTTTGATAGTTATTATCTCTTAAAAACACGCTATTTGTTTTGACGACATGAATTAATTTTTAAATTAGTTAATTTAACTGATATGTTTTGAATTTGGTAAAATATACATCATTTTTGGATTCATAATATCAAATATAGCTTAGGCCTAATTTTTGTATTTTTCTGGAAACTTTCATTTTTTGATGAATAGTGAAACCACTAAGTGGTAGTTAAAAAACTGAATTTTTCATAAAACTTAATTTTACTGCTTCTGTGAGTGGAATTTCAAAAATCCGAGAGAAACAGTTAATATCAAGGACTAAAATTTGATTCAATGAGATGAAAATTATTTTTGGTGAATAGTAACTTTTTACTTTTTTTTACCACGGTTAAAAGTAAATGGGGTAATTAAAGGTAAAAATGATATTATTATTACCCTAACACATGTCCTAATTCTATTGGATAAGTGTAATTCGACCAAAAACAACCTTAGGAATAAAATATGACCATTTTGGCCCACTTGGATTAGATTAGGACATTTAATATTAATTTATTTAAAGAATGGTTAAAATAGTTAAAATCAAAGTTTAATAAGTAAATAATTTTTAATATAGGGTTATACATATGATAAATTAGACTATAAATATTCATTAGTAAGATAAAAATATTTCCTACATAATTATATTTTATTTGTAATTTTTAGACTTTAAATAATTTAATTTATTTATGATACAATGATGATGCAGTAATTATATTATTAATGAAATATTGACATAATTGATGTTATAAATTCCCAAATAAATGTAATATGAGACTTTTTATGAATTAAAATAATTTTCTATGTTAATATGACATGTTATTATTGATTTAATTAATTTATTTCGAACTAATCATTCTGTTATGATTTACACAAAAATCAATTACCAAATAGTGTCAAAATTGACATAAAATAGCTTTTAAAACAAATATTATATTATTAACTGTTATTATATTCCTAAAAATCTAAGGTTAGGCCAAATGAATTAGATAAGGTTATATATATTAATAATAAACAACTTGGGGTTCGTTTGTCTTGTTATAGTAAGTTTATTAACCTTATAGTGTAAGAACACAAAAAGACACGGTAAAAGTAAAATTATCTAACTTAAAGTTAAATCTAAATGATAAGGTTAAAATAGTAAACTAAACTTGTCCAAATTCTATTGGATGAGAGGATTTAGACCCATCCCCACCTTATCTTCGAAATAAATCAATTTGGAGCTATTTAAAACTGAATATGGCTTTATAATAGAATAATATTTTTAGTTTTTCCAAAGGTGCCCCTCTCCTCCCTTATAAAAGGGCACCTCCTCCCTCTCTTCCTCACACCACTTTGTGCCTTCAAGCTCGGACAACCCCTACCAAATTCTCTTCTCCACTTCCCTAGAAACATCCTAGAGGTCTTGGTCTTCTTCAAAGACCAATTTTAGTACCATAATAGGAGGTCTCAAAGAGGCGCTTCAAAGAAGAGGTAATGTCTGTTACTGATTCTTTCAACTTTATTTCTTCTTCCACTTCTTCTTTTTTAGTTGTTTCATTATGAGGTAATAACATCAGTATCACTAATATACTGATATGTTATTATAAGTATGAAACAACCATATTTCACCATCTATCCATCCTACGGAAAACGAAATCACCGTGTGTGCGTACGTAAGGAATACCGTCTCCACGCCATGGTGTAATCTAATTTCCACCACCACCTTACATGAATGGGTATAATGGTGAAAGTAATGAATATATATGATTATTTTAAATTGATATTGATTCTGTAATATTATACATACACTTTAATACAATTCCATGATTATGGGAATGATATCATAGCTCGTGCGTACGTACGGAATACCATCTCCACAACGCGATGAGATTCACTCTCCATGATAACCATTCAAGAATGATTATAAAGTATATATAATAAGTAATCATGAAATATATGAAATAGTAATGCTACTAGATTTATGTATATATATATTTATTTCATCTACTTAATTCCATTCAATTCAATAAGGAAACGAAAACAGCGTTCATGCGTACGTACGGCCTACCGTCTCCATGAACGGTGTATTTCTTTCCATTTATCGATCCATTATATATATTATGAATATATATTATATATAAATCATGTTTTACATTATGGATGTAAGTAATCATGATCTAAGTAATCATATGAATAATTACAAGTTAAAACACGAAAGAGAAATGAAACGATTTTACTCAAAACGCTACTTTAACATGAATTTGCAAAAGAAGGGGTAATATAAAGTCATAAGTGAACCATATATGATATAATAACAATGAATATGATTCTTTAATAAGTCAATTACATTATTTAAATCATTATACATGAGGTTTGGATACGTACGAAGCATATCGGACCTAAGGTAAGGGATAATTTTGCAAATCTCATTTTCTTTATTCGAGATTTCTTATACGTAAGTATTTACTGGGGTTATTGTTATAATCCATGTCCATGTTTTATAAAAGTTTTTTTATGTATGTTTAATGTACTTTTTACCCATTTTGACTTTTACTACATGGTATGTAATGATTATTTCTTTTGTTTACGTTATGAGGTACTTTTTGACTTTTTCGGTAAAAGTACGAGAAGAATGTTTTTTTTAACTTATACGGCAAGAATGGATTTTTAAGGTTTTATAAAGCCTTATTTTTATGAAGCCTCCTCCAAAATATTTCATGACTATTTTCAACAAAATCCTTTTCTTTTAAAATTTCATGACATTTTGTAAAAAGAGAATGATTTTGAAGAAGAAAGGATATTTTCCTAAAGAATTCATTTCAAGTGTTTTATCAAAACCATTTTCCATCTAAGATGACATTATTTCATATGTGTATGTTTCAAGTATAATGTCTCTATGATTTAAATGGTTTCACTTTTCTTATTATGAAATGATATCCATTTGTTTTATATGGATTATGTTATGATGGAATGATGTTTATGAAACCCATTTTATTCTTTGGGTTATGATGATTGTTTTAAGTTTATTTTGTGGAACAAGTAAGAATTATTTCATTATGAGATGGGTGTGACCTATATCTCCCTCCAATGCATTTGGTAAAGATTTATATCTCATGAGATATATATGGCTAGAATGGAAAGTTAAACCGGTTCAGTAATACAGGACTGGAATGAGGATTGAACTCGATTCAAAAAGGGACTTTGTCCACTAAAATAGTCTTGGCAGCAATGCCTTGGCTACTATGGAAATCATTACATGTTCTTAATGGATGCCACAATCACATGTTTTATTCCCATGCTATTTTATCATTCTTAATGTTTCTTTATGATCTATGCCTTACGTACTTCCATGTTTTATGTCATTTATCAAGATTTTGATGTTTAATCATTATGTTCATGTTATTATGTTCAAATGTATATGGTATGTTTTATTTTATCCATGATTACCCTTACTGAGCATTTGAGTTCACCCTTTTTATGTTTTATTTTCCCCCAGGATTAAAAGAAAGGTTTTAGGTAAGGAAACAAAAAGTGCAAGATCTTTATGGGAGATGTTGAAGATCTTTCACCATGATTAGAAGATTACGTTCCAGGTTTCCAAAGACACTAAACTATTACGGTCCTTATTTTTTTTTTTGTTATGTATTAAGTATTCCGCAAAAGTAATGTAATATCTATGTACATCATGCTTCAAGTCTCTACAGTTGGTATCAGAGGAAAGGTTTAGTCAACCTTTGGAAACTAGGATGCGAAAACTTTAGTGAAATCCCTAGAGATATTTCTAAGGTATGTCTAGGGATGTCCCTAAGGATTATTATACGTATAGGTTATAGTCCTAGAATTACGGTAACAATCTTAGAATTAAACCTAAGATGTTAGATATTGAAGGTACTCCCCCTTTATTATGTTGTTTTCCCTAGCATGATTTTTGCCTCTCACACTATTCTTTTTGGGTTTAAACGATGGCTGGAACCCGAAGGAACCGTGTTGATAAATACATTGGACAATGCAATGATTGTCCTCCGGAACAAACAAATGTTATGGGAGATGGAGTGCAAAATCGTATTTCTATACTTACACAAGCTATGAATCATTCTGGACTTCAAAATGAGCAGATAAGGGAACAATATTCTATTGATTCCTTTATGAGGCAACGTCCACCTTCTTTCAATGGGTCTTCTGATCCACTTGTTGCTGAACAATGGATCAGTACCACTAAAAAGATTTTTTCAGTTCTTCAATGTTCTGAACATGATAAAGTCATATTAGAAGTATATCGTTTGGAAGGTGAAGCTGATCAATGGTGGAATCTTATCAAGAATACGAGGCTAAGAGATGAAATTGAGTCCATGGAATGGGACGAGTTCAAGAACTTATTTTTCAATAAGTATTTCCCTCGTATTCTTCGAACAAAGATGGAGAATGAGTTTCTTGAACTAAAGCAAAAGGATGATGAATCTGTTGGTATATACGAAGCGAATTTTACAAGGATTGCAAGGTATGCATCTGGATTTATCATCCAACCTGAAAGTAAAGTTGATCGATTCTTCAGTGGCTTTAAACCAAATCTTCGAAGGGCATTAGCTATAAGAGACTTCAGTAGCTATGAAGAAATTGTGCGTTGTGCTATTAAGGTAGAAATAAAATTTGGTGTTACATATCCATCTCATTGTTTTGACAAGAAACGAAAGATGGAGTTCAAGGAGAAATCTCAGAATAATGGTAAAAAGAAGATGAATGTTTCCTTATGCTCAAAGTGTGGAAAGAAGCATGGTGGAGATTGTCTTAAAGGGACTAGAAAATGTTTTAAGTGTGGAAAAGAAGTTCATCGAGTAGCTGAGTGTTGAAGTAATGGAAAAAGGGTTTCTAATGATGTGAATAAAGAAAAGACTGCAGAGAATGCACCACCAACACTTCAATGCTTCAGGTGTAAGGAAATGGGGCATTATGATAATAAATGCCCTAATCAAAGGGTTAGTGATGATCGACATGAGCAACCACTTAAGGCAAAGGACAAAGGGAAGTCACATGCGATCACTATTGGCGATGTTGAATATGACAACGATGTGGTGGAATGATTAAGTGTTTATGTAATGGGATTCCAAAATAATGATGTATATAGTATCTTGGAATATTGGAATATTTATGTATTGGTCTATTGTGGTTTTCAATAATTTTATGGTACCAGTAACCATGGAAATTGATTGAGATATTTTTGGAAAAAATATGATATGCGCATAATGAAGGGAAAATGAGAAAATGAAATGTTTGACAGTATTCATGAGCTCATGACTGATATAATGATATAGTTATATCATGGTTCAAGGTTTTGGTATGTGAAAAGAGTTAACTTTTGACAGCACTCATGTTTTCACTAAGATTCAATGGGTATTCATTTTTTTTCAAGAGAATACATTATTAAGGCCTTCTAATGTTTGGA
This sequence comes from Viscum album, assembly GCA_963277665.1. Taxonomy (NCBI): domain Eukaryota; kingdom Viridiplantae; phylum Streptophyta; class Magnoliopsida; order Santalales; family Viscaceae; genus Viscum; species Viscum album. The sequence continues at coordinate 999,754,703 of OY728133.1, forward strand.
ATGTGACCAACAAGACATAACTCATGATATATGGGGATCAATGATGGTATTAACATGCTAGTTGTATGAACTATTTGGTAATCCTTTTCACTATAATATGAGATTGTACAGCAGTATTTTGGATAAGCCTAATGATTGGAATGGATTATGTTGGACATAAGTTAGTATTGTTTAAGGATAGAAGATTTTTTGATATTATTTATGGTATGTTATAGTAATGTAGTTTTAGAAAAAGGACAACCTGCAGGATGGGCGACATCCCATCGCGTCGGACAAGGCTGTGGGAATCGAACCCACAACCGAAGTGCGACTGGCTTTTATCTCCTACCACTAGCCTACAGAAAGTTCATGTTTAGTAGAAAATAGTTTTATTATATTAATAAGTATGATATATGAAGTATAAGTCCATTTTAGGAACCATATATGATTAATCTCACTATAGATGGACTTATGTATTTTTTGATAACTTTTCTAACCTTTTGTTTGAGACAGATGGAATGACCCATCATTCTATCACATGATCTGCTAACACATCACGAATGACAAATTCAACTTCATTTCTTTAATAGATGAAGTGAAAATTGTCCAAAGAACGACCAACGGTGATACTGTACCAAAATCATGAAAGTATTTCTTCTAATTCCAATTTCATCAACTTTAGGGAAATGATCTTGAAAACAAATAATGTTGTCCTAGTGCTCTTATATCCGATGAATCAGATGGTACCTTAGATCATCACAAATTTATGGCTTTGTGATTGATGGCCTTTTCATTGCCTTGTTCTCTACCACTCTCCATCAGAACTTGATGGTTAGATTTTTCTTCCATATCCATATTTTCACCTATGTTCTCCTACGTGGAAACCCAGTGATGAGTTAATTTGGGTAACTGTTACATTTTAGACTTTAGTTTTTAAAGCCAAGTATTGGTATTCCTTTTTACGATGTGGGTTTCTATTAAAGAAACTTTTGAGTAGTAAACCATTTATAACCCCGATGAATTTCGAGGGCGAAATTCATTTTAAGGGGGGTAGAATGTAACACCCTGAGATTTTATGAAAAGTATTATTTTTAATTAATTTCTTGTGTTGTATGCTACACCAAAATAAGTCTTCACAACATGAATCCCTGACTTTCCTTGCATTACACGCAATCGCGACCTTCCTCGATAGCGTGTGTAGTACGCAATACCGAGTTTCATTAAACGAGATATTATTATAATATTATTATGAACTAGCTGTCATGAATAGTAATACCCACTTTTTGAAATTTTATAAATTTTATCTTTCAAAATGGACTTCATTTTTGGATTCTGAATATTGAAATTAGCTTAGGATGAAATTTTGGTACTTTTCGGATAACTTTCATATTCTGATGAATAGTGAAAATTACTAAATTTTAATTAAAAATAACTTTTTAAATCGAAATAATTAATAGTGATAAATTATTAATTTGAGTGGTTTTAAAGTATATTTAGAATATATTTTTACAATTTAATACAATGTTGTTCATTGGATGTAATTTCACATTTAAACCAGACATAAACAAGTGTCAATCTTTTGATAGTTATTATCTCTTAAAAACACGCTATTTGTTTTGACGACAGGAATTAATTTTTATATTAGTTAATGTAACTGATATGTTTTGAATTTGGTAAAATAGACATTATTTTTGAATTCATAATATCAAATATAGCTTAGGCCTAATTTTTGGTATTTTTCTGGAAACTTTCATTTTTTGATGAATAGTGAAACCACTAAGTGGTAGTTAAAAAACTGAATTTTTCATAAAACTTAATTTTACCACTTCTGTGAGTGGAATTTCGTAAATCCTAGAGACACGGTTAATATCAAGGACTAAAATTTGGTTCAATAAGATGAAAATAATGTTTGGTGAATAGTAACTTTTTACTTTTTTACCATGGTTAAAAGTAAATAGGGTAATTAAGGGTAAAAATGATATTATCATTACCCTAACACATGTCATAATTCTATTGGATAAGTGTAATTCGACCAAAAACAACCTTAGGAATAAAATATGACCATTTAGACCCACTTGGATTAGATTAGGACATTTAATATTAATTTATTTAAAGAAGGGTTAAAATAGTTAAAATCAAAGTATAATAAGTAAATCATTTTTAATATAGGGTTATACATAAGATAAATTAGACTATAAATATTCATTAGAACGATAAAATGATTTCCTACATAATTATATTTTATTTTTAATTTTTAGACTTTAAATAATTTAATTTATTTATGATACAATGATGATGCAGTAATTATCTTATTAATGAAATATTGACATAATTGATGTTATAAATACCCAAATAAATGTAATTTAAGACTTTTTATGAATTAAAATAATTTTCTATGTTAATATGACATGTTATTATTGATTTGGTTAATTTATTTAGAACTAATAATTCTGTTATGATTTACACAAAAATCAATTACCAAATAGTGTCAAAATTGACATAAAATATTTTTTAAAACAAATATTATATTATTAAGTGTTATTATATTCCTAAAAATATAAGGTTCAGAAAAATGACTTAGATAAGGTTATATATATTAATAATAAACAACTTGGGGTTTGTTTGGCTTCTTATAGTAAGTTTATTAACCTTATAGTGTAAGAACACAAAAAGACACGGTAAAAGTAAAATTATCTAACTTAAAGTTAAATCTAAATGATAAGGTTAAAATAGTAAACTAAACTTATCCAGATTCTATTGGATGAAATTATTTCGACCCATCACCACCTTAGATTTTAAATAAATCAATTTAGAGCTATTTAAAACCGAATATGGCTTTATAATAAAATAATATTTTTCGTTTTTCCAAAGGTGCCCCTCTCCTCCCTTATAAAAAGGCACCTCCTCCCTCTCTTCCTCACACCACTTTGAGCCTTCAAGATCGGACAACCCCTGACAAATTCTTTTCTCCACTTCCCTAGAAACATCCTTGAGGTCCTGGTCTTCTTCAAAGACCAATTTTAGTACCCTAAGAGGAGGTCTCAAAGAGGCGCTTCAAAGAAGAGGTAATGTCTGTTACCGATTCTTTCAACTTTATTTCTTCTTCCACTTATTCTTTTTTAGTTTTTTTATTATGAGGTAATAACATTAGTATCACTCATATACTGATATGTTATTATAAGTATGAAACAACCATATTTCACCATCTATCCATCCTATGGAAAACAAAATCACCGCGCGTGCGTACGTACGGAATACCGTCTCCACGCCATGGTGTAATCTAATTTCCACCACCACCTTACATGGATGGGTATAATGGTGTAAGTAATGAATATATATGATTATTTTAAAGTGATATTGATTCTGTAATATTATAAATACACTTTAATACAATTCCACGATCATGGTAATGATATCATCGCTCGTGCGTACGTACGGAATACCGTCTCCATGACGCGATGAGATTCACTCTCCATGATGACCATTCAAGAATGATTATAAAGTATATATAATAAGTAATCATGAAATATATGACATAATAATGCTACTGTATTTATTTATATATTTATTTATTTCATCTACTTAATTCCATTCAATTCAATAAGGAAACGAAAACAGCGTTCATGCGTACGTACGGCCTACCGTCTCCATGAACGGTGTATTTCCTTCCATTTATCGATCCATTATATATATATTATGAATATATATTATATATAAATCATGTTTTAAATTCTGGATGTAATTAATCATGATCTAAGAAATCATATGAATAATTACAAGTTAAAACATGAACGACAAATGAAACGATTTTACCCAAAACGCTACTTTAACATGAATTTACAAAAGAAGGGGTAATATAAAGTCATAAGTGAACCATATATGATATAATAACAATGAATATGATTTTGTAATAAGTCAATGACATTATTTAAATCATTATACAGGAGGTTTGGATACGTACGAAGCATATCGGACCTAAGGTAAGGGATAATTTTGCAAATCTCATTTTCTTTATTCGAGATTGCTTATACGTAAGTATTTACTGGGGTTATTGTTATCATCCATGTCCATGTTTTATAAAAGTGTTTTTATGTATGTTTAATGTACTTTTTACCCATTTTGACTTTTACTACATGGTATGTAATGATTATTTCTTTTGTTTACGTTATGAGGTACTTTTTGACTTTTTCGGTAAAAGTACGAGAAGAATGTTTTTTTAACTTATACGGCAAGAATGGATTTTTAAGGTTTTATAAAGCCTTATTTTTATGAAGCCTCCTCCAAAATATTTCATGACTATTTTCAACAAAATATTTTTCTTTTAAAATTACATGACATTTTGTAAATAGAGAATGATTTTGAAGAAGAAAGGATATTTTCCTAAAGAATTCATTTCAAGTGTTTTATCAAAACCATTTTCCATCTAAGATGACATTATTTCATATGTGTATGTTTCAAGTATAATGTCTCTATGATTTACATGGTTTCACTTTTCTTATTATGAAATGATATCCATTTGTTTTATATGGATTATGTTATGATGGAATGATGTTTATGAAACCCATTTTATTCTTTGGGTTATGATGATTGTTTTAAGTTTATTTTGTGGAACAAGTAAGAATGATTTCATTATGAGATGGGTGGGACCTATATCTCCCTACAATGCATTAGGTAAAGATTTATATCTCATGAGATAGACATGGCTAGAACAGAAAGTTAAACCGGTTCAGTAATACAGGACTGGAACGAGGAGTGAACTCGATTCAGAAAGGAACTTTGTCCACTAAGATGGTCTTGGTAGCAATGCCTTGGCTACTATGGAAATCATTATATGTTCTTAATTTATTCCACAATTACATGTTTTATTCCCATGATATTTTATCATTATTAATGTTTATTTATGATCTATGCCTTACGTACTTCCATGTTTTATTTCATTTCTCAAGATTTTTATGTTTAATCATTATGTTCATGTTTTTATGTTCAAATGTATATGGTATGTTTTATTTTATCCATGCTTGCCCTTACTAAGAATTTGATCTCACCCTTTTCATGTTTTATTTTCCCCCATGATTAAAAGAAAGGTTTTAGGTAAGGAAACAAAAAGTGGAAGATCTTTATGGGAGATGTTGAAGATCTTTCACCACGATTAGAAGATTACGTTCCAAGTTTCCAAAGAAAATAAACTATTACAGTCCTTGTGTGTATATTTTTGTTATGTATTAAGTATTCCGAAAAAGTAATGTAATATCAATGTACGTCATGCTTCGGGTCTCTACAGAGTTCACTCCTCATTCCAGTCCTGTATCACTGAACCAGATTAACTTACCATTCCAACCATGTCTATCTCATGAGATATAAATATTTACCCAACGCATTGGAGGGATATATATTTCCCACCCATCTCATAATGAAATCATTCTTACGTGTACCACAACATAAACATAAATCATTCATCATAACCCAAAGAATAAAATGGGTTTCATAAACATCATTCCATAATAACATAATTCATATAAAACAAATGGATATCATTTCATCATAAGAAAATTGAAACCATGTTAATCATAGAGACATTATAATGAAACATACACATATTAAATAATTTCATCTTATATGGAAATGGTTTTGATAAAACACTTGAAATGAATTCTTGATGAAAATATCCTTTCTTATTCCCAATAATTTTATTTTCACAAAATTCCATGAAATTTTAAATGAAAAGGATTTTTTTGAAAATATTCATGAAATCTTGTAGAGGAAGCTTCATGAAAATTAAGTGTTATGAAACCATCAAAATCCATTCACGCCATATAAGCTAAAAAAATATTCTCCTCGTACTTTTGTCAGAAAAGTCAAAAAGTTTCTTGTGTGGTAAAAAAAAGTAATATTCGTTTCATAACATGTGGTAAATTTCAAAAATGTTTAAAAATGAATTTAAACATACATGAAAACATTTTTAGAAAACATGGTCAGGGATGATAACAATAACCCCAAATACTTATGAATAAACAATCTCAGATAAAAACGGGATTGGAAAAGTTATCCCTTACCTTAGGTCCGATATGATTCGTACGTATCCAAACCTCCAGTATAATGATTTAAATAATTTCATTTACTTATTAAAGAATAATATTCATTGTTATGATATCATATATGATTCACTTATTACTTTATATTACCCATTCTTTTGTAAATTCCATGTTAAAGCAGCGTTTTGGGTGAAATCGTTTTATTTATCATACGTGTTTTGACTTATTGTTCTTGATATTATTATTACTTATATCATGATTTAATTACTTCCAGAATGTAAATATTGATTTATATATCATATATATTCAGTATATATATATAATAGATAGATGAATAAAATGAAATACACTGTTAATGGAGACGGTAGGCCATATGTACGCATGAACGCTGTTTTCCTTTCCGTATTGACTTGAATGGAAGTAAGTAGATGACATATATATATATACATAAATCCAATAGATTAATTATGTCATATATTTAATTATTATTCATTATATATACTTTATAATCATTCTTTAATGGTTAACATGGAGAATGAATCTCATCGCGTCGTGGAGACGGTAATCCGTACGTATGCACGAGCGATGATATCATTCCCATAATTATTTAATGTAATTGGAGTGGATGATATAATATATAAAAATCAGTATGATGTTATAATAACTATATATAGTTATTCTTTACACCATTATACCCATCCAAGTAAGGTGGTGGTGGAAAAACAGATTACACCACGGTGTGGAGACGGTATTCTGTACGTACGCACGAGCGGTGATTTCCTTTTTTGTAGGATGGATATAAGGTGAAATGGGGTTGTTTCGTATTTATAATAACATATCAGTATATTATTGATACTTATGTTATTTATTTATAATGAAACAACTAAATAATAATAAGTTGAAGAAGAAAGAAACTTGAAAAAACCGGTAGAAGAGATTACCTCTTCTTCGACGCACCTCTTTTAAGCTTCCTCTTAAGGCACTAGAGTTGGTCTTTTGAGGATACCAAAACCTATTTAATATTTCTAGGGAAGTTTAGAAGGGAACTTTTCAGGGGTTTTCCGAGCTTGAAAGCTCAAAATTGTGTGAATAGAAGAGGGAGCAGGTTCCCTTTTATAAGGGAAGAGAGGGGTACTTTAGGAAAAACATAAAATATTATTTTATAATAAAGTCATATTCGGTTTATAATGGCTCCAAAGTGACTTATTTAGAAGATAAAGTGGGGATGGGTCTAAATCCTCTCAACCAATAGGTTTTAGACAAGTTTTGGTTACTATTTTAACCTTATCATTTAGATTTAACTCTAAGTTAAATAATTTAACGTTTACCGTGTCTTCTTGTTTTCTTACACTATATGGTTAATAAATTTACTATAACAAGCCAAAAAAACTCCAACTGGTTCATTATTAATATATATAACCTTATCTAAGTCATTTGGCCAAACCTTATATTTTTAGGAATAGAATAACAATTAATAATATAATATTTTTTTTTAAACTATTTTATGTCAATTTTGACACTATTTGGTAATTGATTTTTGTGAAAATCGTAACAATAATATTATTTCAAACGATGTTAATTAAAGCAATAATAACATGTCATATTAACCGATAAAATTAGTTTAATTCATAAAAAGTCTTAAATTACATTTATTTGGGTATTTATAACATCAATTATGTTAATATTTCATTAATAAGGTAATTGTCGCATCATCATTATGTCATAAATAAGTTAAATTATTTAATGTCTAAAAATTATAAATAAAATACAATTATGTAGGAAATATTTTTATATTTTTAATGAATATTTATAGTCTAATTTATCTTCTGTATAACCCGATATTGAAAATGTTTTAGTTATTAAACTTTGATTGTAACTCTTTCAACTCTTTAAATAAAATAATAATAAGTGTCCTAATCAAATCCAAGTGGACCTAAAGTATAATATTTTATTCATAAGGTTGTTTTATTTAAAATTACATTTATCCAATAGAATTAAGACATGTGTTAGGGTAATAATAATATCATTTTTACCCTTAATTACCTTATTTACTTTTAACTGTGGTAAATACAAGTAAAAAGTTACTATTCACCAAAAATTATTTTTATCTTATTGAACCACATTTTACTCCTTGATATTAACCGTGTCTCTCGGATTTTTGAAATTCAACTCACAAAAGCGGTAAAATTAAGTTTTATGTACAATTGGAAATGCTCCTAGGTGGTGGGTAAAAGAATGTAAAAAGTTCAATAAAATTTTTATGTATCTATATTATTATAAATTTACTCCAATGGATTACATTGAACTTATATAGGTATTATGTATCTATTTTGATCTAAAATAAATTTAAATAAAATAAATGATTATTTAAAAAAAAGTCTGTTTTTAAATAGTAACCCACACTACTAGAAATTTAATCTATAGCCACGGTTTTATAATTTTGTGGCTATAGCTTGGATATACCCACGGTTCAATTTTCATCCATGGCTACATTTGCGTTTCGTTTTTTTCGATTTTTTTCGGGCTCCTCCTTCCTCGATTTGAAACCCTCATCACAACACCCCACTCCCCCCGACAACCTCTCCTCCCAACGACCTCTCCTCCTTCCCCGATTTGAAACCCTCATCTCGCCAGCTTCAGTTCCTCCACTCCCGACGACCTCTCCTCCTTCCCCGATTTGAAACCCTCATCTCGTCAACTTCAGTTCCTCCATCCCTCATCGTGGTTCCTTCATCCACAGCGGTGGATTCTACAATCGCGGCTCGGCTTCTCCATTCGGGGTTTCTCCATCCCTCACGCAGTACTCCCCTCCTCCATACCCTTATTTGGGTGTTCCTCATCCATTCGGTGCATCGGACGAAGGGTTCCTCCCCTCCTCAACACCCTTTTGGTGAATTTTATATTTTGTGGCTCCTTTTTTGTGGGTTCTTTGAATATTGTTTGCAGTATTTATTATGTATGATTTTTATACATGGATTACATATCATCTTTCATGGAAGTGATCCATTATTTTTAATCTCAATCATATAAGTCCTGCTTATATGTTCAGGGATCATAATAAATCAAATATTGGGAAACCTGAAAAGGAAAAATAACTCATATCACATTTACCTAACCAATGAGGTCTAATGATTGTCCAAGATCTATCATGAGTTAGATGGAAATCCCTAGTAAAATAATAAGGCTTATAATTTGAATCTGAATTAAAAAATGACTCCTTATAGATTTATCATTGAGGAATAGGTGTATGATGGTCATTAGTATCTTCAAACACAGTTGAATAAGGAAGATCAAAGACCCCATCATGGGCAGTATTATCTCTAAAATGTGTAACAGATTTGGATTTTGAGAAGATGAACTCCTAACATCCTAAATTCCCTCTGATTATAATAATTTGAAATCTATGAATGTATGGACACAATTTATATTCTTTAAATCCATCAAGGTATAATACCAAAAATCACTTAGGATCCCTTGGTTCAGACTTATTATTTTTAATGTGGGATTAATAAGTGTACTCGATGATATATAATTGTTCGTAACAAGGTGAATTACCATTATATGGTTCAACTAAGGGTTTATAATGATTATCATAATATGAGAACCATTTAATTATGTACACTATCATATTGGTATATTCTTCCTAAGATTATCTGGGAAGCCCAAAGAATTCACAATGCTTCAAAATCACTCATGAATGGTATCATTAATTATTTTATCAAATCCATTCTATTAGAAAGTATTTTTAATAGTCTGGTGTCATGTTATGCATTTAGTTTGGAAAAAATATACAAAATTAGTAGAGAAGTACTCCAAACTATTATCTATTATCATGACTATAGTCAAATGTCCAACTAGATTTTTAACAAGGTTTTCTATTTTTAATTATTTCTATAACATATTAGTTTTTAGTGGAGAGAAAGAATTAATTTCCTAGAGTATACATATATGAATGTAACAATATAAAAAAATCAACCATAGGATGTGGTTCTAGAAGGAACCCAGAAAATTGGATGGATGTGCTCAAATGGTTTAGAAGAAAGGAATACCTACAAAAACTACTCCTAAAATACTTACCTATGATATAATATCTACAAAATATGATATTTCTTGGTGTAAAATTTTACAATATCCCTTATTTAATAACATCCTTTATGTTCGTGGGGAAAAAAATACCCAATCATCGATTTCATTACATGGTATTACACCACCAATCTACCTTGAATTGGTATTCTCATTCTATAAATATATCTTATTAACTATCTATTTATTAATTTTAGATATATATCCCTTGAATATTTTAGTCCATTTATATAATATCTAACGATTTTTTTTGTAGAGATCACCAAGGGAAATCGGGTTTCTGTGAATGTCTGAGACCGAACTAACATATAGAGGGTGATGATTGAATGTTCATATAATTATATAAGAACATAAAATATTTCTTGAACCTTACGCATACTACTATTCCTTAAGATTACATCTCCCTCTACTCTCTCAACTAGCTCAGGGAAAGACTATCAAGAAGGAAACACATTGACAAGGATAACTGAACCTAGAACCCACTCATCAGTGAGTGTATGTTGAGAAAAATTTATAACTTTAGTTGTATCAAAATACAGAATAAACTAAAAGCGATCAAACACAAGGTTCTTGAGCATTAATTTTTTTTTCAGATACTCTAAAATTGGGTATTCTATGCCTAGGCTTACTATTGTCGTAACACAGTACTTTCCAATCCCTGGACATTAACCTTGATTTGAGATGGTTAATTCTATTTCCTTTTTCATATACCATATTCTTGGTTTTTATATTTAGGTTTTGGTCTCCATCTAGGTAATATAATCTCAAACTAACCCATTATTTTGGGTTTAGAATGAAACTCGCTAGAAAGAAAGGCATATTTTACCTCTCCAATATTTAGTTTGTGTCAACCATATATCATTGTTTCTACTAATGTGGTGTAGAAATATAAAGGATAATGTAAAATAATATTTTCTTATTCCTCTTCATCAACAATCAAATTTATGTTGGAATAATAAGTATTTTTTAAAATTCATCCAAATTTGATTTAATAAAGACATAAAAATTAATTTTAAAATTAAACATATGTTCTTTCATTTAAATTATACCAAAAAATGTATTTTTCAATAAATAATTCTCTTTTTTATATCATATACTAGTAGTGGTATATTCAAAAGAAACTTTCCAAATGTCATTGTCACCAAGAGAGAGTAATATAGAACCACAGGACATAACAATGATTTCAGTAGAGATGTATTGATAAATAGTAGTAGTTTTCACATTAGTAGATTGTGTAAAAATTAATTTATTTAGGCCATATAAGGAATCTATGATTCCATGTTGTTCGAACATGGACCTTATCATAATTTTCCACAAAATAAAATCAATATCACCTTCAAGATATTTGATTTCATACTTATTTGAATCCATGAAAATGTATGCCTTATACTTCAAGTTCCTTTTTAACAATGAATGTTTGGGGAATTGACTAGTCTTGGGTTGATTGAAAGCTATACCCTCTTAGAGATTGGATATTTGGAGGAGCATTCTTTTAAGTACCAACAAAAAAACAAAAATAGGATTTCTAATTGGCATTTAGATGATAGTTATTTTATAATCGACATAAAAAAAATTAATGACTGTTATTTAGATAATCAATGTTAAATGCATTTTACCAATGGGTTTTAATGCTTCTTATCTACTCATTGCTCTTCCAAGAATGCCCAAGATAAATTGTTCTATACCTACTGTGTGAAGGTTCAAATCCGGTTATTCTACACTAGAAATAATTCTCAACAACTTTGATTGGTTTAATTATTCTATATTCATTATAATGAATTTACTTTGTGGTGTGAAGTTTTATCGAGTTTCAATCACTCAACTCACACATGGTTGTGCCTCCATCAAAAGGTATTGTATTGGTTATACTAACCTAGGAAAAAATTATTTCATAAGTTCTACTTTATCCCTAAAAAATGTAGGTGTTTTGGTTGTGCCTTCAAGTGTGAAAAAGGTAAATTGGTTGGTTTTGGTTGTTTGGTATGATAAAAGAATATTATAAAGAGTTTTCAATCTCCTTCACCACAGTGCGGTGTTATACTCCATGATTAAAAGTCAACACTGGAATGACGTCGCGTCCTTACACTATGGTCTATGATATGGTTTATATTTTCCATCATCTACCACTACTTATTGGGGTGCGTGGTAAGGCATAAAAGAAAACTGAGAAAAATCACTAAACAACTCAACCACACTAGAAATTCCCAAGGATTTTAGTAGAATGACAACCATGTAGAGTAGGGTAGGGTGAAAGTTAGAGTGGGGTACTATTGCGGTATACCAGTACTCATAACATTGATAGCACTTCAGCTCACATCCATACAATAATTGAAATGGACCACTGAGGTGATGTGGGGATCTTCATTCCTGTATTTGACCCAACAGTTCATAGATACGAGCAAGGGTGGGAACAACCAAGTTGATGGGATATCCGTTTTCTAAGGTGACCACCATCATTAAATTATAGATTCAGACACTCATTATTATTCTCATCTTCTTACCATTGTAATTCTCATCCAATTATTTAATATTAATGCTTGGTATATGATATGGTTTATATTTTCAAAATGTCTCTAAATTTCAATAAATCTTTTTAGATTTAATACAAAACATCACAACTCGTTATGAATTAACCCAAACACGTTTGGGAATTGATTATTATTATCTCGTAGATTTCATATAAACTCTTTTTTCTATAATAAATCCTAATTCTTGGAACTTATGTATGAATATTAATGAATTTTTATAATTTAAAACATTTATGAATTCCCTCAACCATAATTTTAATATATTTATTATGATTTTTTTATTAACTTGTTATTGATGATTACTTAATATCTTATGAAACAATACATATAATGTTAAGTCATTTTATAGATTATTTATTTAATGTATGTTTATCTTCCTCAGAATGGATAGATAATGGATGTACAACATTGATCAGATCACTGATGAATTTCAGAAGGAGTTACAATATTTTTTGGACTTTTCATTCACTAATGATTCAGATGGCGGATTGATTCAGTGCCCGTGTTTTGATTGGGTTGGAAGACCTTGGATAACTCATGAGGAAGTGAGTTACCATATCACTAAAAGTGGTTTCAAAAAAATTATCACATGTGTTATCACAATGGAGAAAAATCTCAAGTGTTGAATGACATCAATTCAGCGGAAAAGATTGGTATGAAAAATCTAATTTCTGATCGGTTTCCTTTTGTTTCTGAATCTAGCTCCTCATGTAGACCAGTGCAATAGGAAATGAATACTGGAAAACAGTTCTCATCTATTAATCAAGATTATGACGTTGAGAGTGTTAGAAAGATAATGGAAGATGAAAATACCCCAGTATATCAAGCATGTGGAAAAATGAGCAAACTTGAGTTTTTAATGCGATTATATCATGGGAAAACAATGTATGGATTTAGTAATACTACGGTCGACTATCTCCTTACATTTATTGAGGATTTACTACCTGATGATGCATGTATTCCAGAAAATGATTACATGGCATCAAAGTTGGTTGAAAAATTTTGAATTTCATCTAGTAAGATTCATTCTTGTCTCAAAGACTGTTGTTTGTTCTGGAAGGAGAATGCAGACTTGAGTCAGTGAAAACAATGTGGCACATCAAGGTGGAAGACTAATAAAGAAGGATCTCAATCTTTCATACCACAAAAAGTGATATGGAACTTCCCTTTAATTCTCAGGCTTCAAAAAAATTTATGTCAGAACAAATGGAAAATAATATGAGATGGCATGCAGATGAAAGAAATAAGGATAACAATGAAATAGTGCATCCTGCATATGGGTTGGCTTGGAAGAAATTTGATAGGTTACATCCTGCTTTTGTAGCTGACCCAAGAAATGTTAGATTGGGATTATCCTGTGATGGTATCAACCCATTTCTCCAAATGCATACTGCACACAGTACTTGGCCTACATTCATTCACATTTATAACTTTCCTTCATGGATGTGTATGAAGAAGTTGTTCACTATCCTGAGTATATTGATATCTGGACCCAGTGATCTTGGAAATGATATTGATATATACTTGCAGCCATTAATAGAGGAATTAAATGAGCTTTGGATTGTTGGTGCACAAGCGTAAGATGCATTCATAAAGGAGTACTTTATATTTCGTGCAGCTTTATTATGGATGATAAATGATTTCCCTGCCTACGGAATGATGTCTGGTTGGAGTACTAAAGTGAAATTATCTATTCCTATTTGTATGAAAAATACATGTTTCTGAAGATTAATGTTTCGACAAACTTTCAACTTCATAGGGCATCGACGTTTTCTACCAATGGATCATCCATATAGGAAAAATCGGAGATAGTTCGATAATTCCATCGATACAGATGAGACACCTCAACGAATGTCAGTGATTGATATTGTTAAATGACTTGATGATTTGAATTATGTTCTTGGCAAAAGTCAATCAAATATCAGAAAGTGAAATCATGCTCATTCGAATTCCAATAGCAATTGGAGAAAGAAAAGCATATTCTTTGAGTTGTTGTATTGGTCATCGAATTTATTACATCATTGTTTGGATGTAATGCATATAGAGAAAAACATTTTTGAGATTTTACTTGCTACTATTTTAAATTTCAAAGGAAAAACAAAAGAAAATTTTCGATGTCGTCGTGATTTGATGGATTGGGGTATAAGAGCAAGACTTCATCCTGAGTTAATTGGTCAAAATAAGTGGAAAGTCCATGTTGCCTGTTATTCGATGAAAAATGTGGAGAAAAAACAGTTTGTTCAGGTCTTGGAAAGTTTGAAGGTTCCTGATGCTTATTCAAGTAATATTTCGAAAAGGGTGAATACAAAATATGTGAAACTCAAATCTCTTAAAACACATGATTACCATGTCTTGTTACATGAGTTGATTCCCATTTCCATTCACCATTTACTTTCACATAATGTTAGAGTTGCGGTGATTAAGTTATGTCAATTTTATCGAGATCTTTGTGCCAAAAGATTGAGCAGAAGTGTTGTTCAGAAATTGCAGGGAGGTGAACCGATTATTCTTTTCGACTTGGAGAAAATTTTCCCACCTTTTTTTCACATGTATGTTACATTTGAATGTGCATATTCCAACGGAATTTCTATTTGGTGGTCCTGTTTCGAGTCGGTGGATGTATCCTACCAAAAGAATGATGTTTACATTGAAATCTTATGTGAGAAATAAATATAATCCTGAAGGCTCTATTGTGAAATGCTATTTAGCACAAGAATGCATGGAATTCTGTTCATTGTACTTGGTTAATCTCACTAAAAGGTATAATCGAATAATGAGAACTGAATATGAGAAATATGATCCCATTGAGCCTGCATTTCCTTCACTTCCCCAAATAGGGGGGATACATGGATCGTACTCATGGTGTACTTTAAGCAGGGAAGAGTGGGAAATGGCACATCGCACAGTATTATTCAATTGTGTTGTGCTTGATGATTATATCAAGTAAGTAAACTAATAAATATGTATTTTTTTATTGTGTGATTTCTTTATATCTTCTAACATTTTAATGCTTTCATATCTGTAGAGAACATTTAGAAATTATAAAAAAGAGACATTGCTCTCTATCTATTAAGGGGAAGGAACTGTTTCACAGCAAAGAATTTGCTTCCTGGTTAAAGTCAAAGGTAATAGATTTATTTTTCTTCTTCTCATAACATAATCACATGTCTCTATTTAGTATTCTATGTTGGTATCTTTAAGGTTATAACTCTACCAATGATTGAAGTATCAGATGAAATAAAAGCATTGTCCTTTGGTCCAAACGATGTGGTATGTGATTGTAAGTTAGTGGTTGTTAATGGATTTAAATTTGTTATAAATAGTTGTGCAAAAAAATGGCAACACAGCATGACGGTGTCACGATAAGCACCACAATAGATTGTTATGCGAGTTCATCGGACAGGCAACCTCGATCATAAAATATATCATATTACGGTGTTGTTAAAAGAATAATTTTATTAGATTACTATGAACATGGTCGTGTCGCAATGATGAAATGCAAGTGGTTTGATTCAATGACACGACAAGGAATGCATATTGATAACTGTGGATTTAGAGTGATTGATATGAACCACCATCTTTATACCGATGAACCTTATATTCTTGTGTCACAAGCTAAACAGGTGTTTTATGTAAGTGACCTATTACAACCACAATTTGGTGTTATTGTTTATGTTATTCCTAGACATATTTTTGACGAAGACATGGATAAAAATGATGTTGTGGATGAATCTATCGGTATTTATTCGAATGTTGCATTTGATGATACAGATGATGCAATTGTTAGAACAGATTGTGAACCAGAAATTGTCACAGACCCCACATAGTGTTAAAACATTTGTAATTATTTACCTGATATTATCGCAATATTTTAAGTGTTTTTTAACTTCCATACATGATATCAAAATAACTAGTATATTTTATACCATTATCGAATATAAAACTATTAATAGCCTCACTGATTTATGTTTAACCACTTCTCTACTAAATCTTGACCATAGAAAAGTCTTGATATTTTATCAATATAAATATCACACATGAAAATGTATCTCATTGTTTTATGATAAAATTGTATTATTTAACATTTTGAATTATTTCTATTTATTTGAGAATATTATTTTAAATTTCCAGGTCAAAATGTCGGATTATGATGATACTAGAAGGAGTAGAAGAATACCGAGAAACAAAAAATGTAGGTCTCCTCCTGGAAACAATGTAAGTACAAATTATGTTTGAATATTATGGTCTTTCATATTATTTATCTTGTTATCATTCGTTTTATTTTATCATCTATGTTATTTTAGGTTGCATCGTCAAGGAGAAGCTTGGATTATTCCACTAAGGATGATATTGTGGTGGGGGGTACTGATTCTACAGGTCAGCCTACTACTATACCGCTTGAGACACCAGGAGGAAATCCTCCCATTATGCCACCTTCATATTATACATACCCACCTTTTCCAAATCCCTTTTTTCCCGCACCCACATCAGATGGTAGTTCTCAGACTCCTATCCTTCATTTTCCATTCCCACCATCCATTGTACAGGGTACTGTGCCCCCATATATCCCACCGCCATATCCATATCCATATCCACCCTCATCTGTACAAGGTTATCCATTGGGTTTTTTGCCTCCATTAGTACAATTTGCATCTAATATACATAGTACTCCTGTAGATATCTCACCTACCATGGAGGCTGCCCCCCCTCAAGAAGCAGCACTTCAGGGGTCAGCAGATCCCCCATCTACTGGTATTTGTTTAAACATTACTGTTACTGATTAATGATAAATTCATATATATTATTTTCTTTTATTTTTGGTTTCATGATTAGCTCCAGCCTCTACCAGACGATGAGGTCACACAAAAATGCGTGAGTTTTGGAATCGAAACATGCAAATCATAGTTGATTACAATGAGGACAATGCTATAATTAATAAAAATGGCACGGAATGTAAAAGTTTTATGGGAACACTTGCTAGACACAGCAATATCATTCTGGTTCAATAGATAAGTTGGAAGGCAGTTGGTCAACAAATAAAGGACAAAGCCTGGGCAAAGATTTGGGTAAGTAATGTTAATCACCTTTTATATATATATAAATTTATAATATTTTCTTAACAAATATTATGTCCATTGCAGCTTCGATATAATTTTCTTGATGGACAAATGCAAAGGCTGCAAGGATAATGGATTTAGGTGAAATGTGGTGAGCCTAAAAGTTTGATTTATATATTGGTTAGAAAAATAGAGTTGTTACAGATCTTGAATAAGTACTGGTGATTCAAGATTACCCAATATCATAATATAAAGAGATGATCAGCTATTGGAAGAGTCTAGTGTTTAAGGTGTTTGTTAAATTTATATATATATTCATTTATTTATTTTAAAAAGATTTTAAATTACTTGTTTTATTTATGTTAATGAATTTATATAATTATTTGTTTATAGGAGAAATCAAACAGAAATAAAACAAACAAGAGTGCAATGAAACACATTTATACTCGCGGACACACTTCATTACCAGATCATGAGCAGACACATGTAATTTAACATTTAAAATATTTATATTTGTTTAGTGTAATTTTTTTAACTTCCAATTTTGATTTATTTCTTTGTTTTTTTTCAGAAAAATCCATCGAATATCGAGGGTCACGTTCCTCACTCAACGTTTTTTTGTACAAGCCGGAAAAAGAAAGATGCTACTGTGCCAAATCCCGACACCGAGAAGGAGATTGTAAGTATATTTCAATTTCTTTGATTTTTACTAAATTTAATTCCTTATATTATTTTGTCATTTTAATTTATGTTATATATCAATCAACAGAATGATTTAGAGGCATTGGCAGAAAAATAACCCAACAATTTGGGCCCGAACGATCATCTACATCAGGTATTAGGAGATGAGCATCAGGGTAGAGTTTGTTGTCAACCTGGGAAGAAGATCTTACCATCTTGATATTGGTCTACTAACGTTTCTTCGAGTACCGGTTCTGTTTTTGTCACAGTGGAACAAATGAATGCCACAATCAAAGAAGCAAGTCAAAAATCAGAACATGCGATAACTACAAATATGATGAAATTTATGTCTGCCCTTTCTTCTACACTTCCACCAGAATCAGCTGCAACGGTTGATTCCTTTTTGATTTCGATGTGTTCTGCTAATGTAGATTCTTCTGTTGGAGCCGGAGCCTGACCTAGTGCTGGACCCGGTGCTGGTGCCGGTTTGGATGCAGATGTCGATGATGATGTTGGTGGTGTGAGAGGTGGTGATGGTGTTTCGGTAGGAGGTGTGGATGAGGGTTATCATGATTCTGATGATACTAATATTGAGACTCACTTTTGATGTAAATTTTATTTTTGGATTGGTAATGTATGACGAGTTCCATGAATCTAATTACACTGCTTTTTTGATCAATATCATTAATATTGATCATATCTTATTGGGAATGAGAATGACTACTAACCTGTAGATCTACCTTAAGCTAACTATGTCTAGTATTAGATATAGCCCTACCTCCATGACTTCTCATTCGATAATTTTCTTTTAACTACCTCATTTAAAGCTATGTATTCAAATTCAGTAGCCGAAAGAGCAACAATAGATTACAGATTTCAATTCTAGGAAATGAAACCACCAAATTCAGTAAACAGATTAATAGTTAAGGATTTAAAATTGTCAAAATTAATAGTATAGTTATCATCAACCAAACCACAAATAATTTAAGTAGTATTCACAAACTCTATTTTCATGTGAGCATCAAATGTCGCTATTTTTCTCCTCCTGAAAATGAAGCTACTAGACATCCAGCGCTTCATATCCCACGAATGTATCCGTATTTGATCTATGGTGTTTTGTATATGGTTTTTGACCTTACGTCTCTTAGTGAAAGGATATATTTTTCCCCCACACAACCGAAAGCTTCGTGATCTTCTTTAATGCATTGAGACTTATTTCATTTCGTATGTCACGTTCAGGGAAGATTTCAAAAAGTAGTTCAAAGAAAAACACCCCAAAAACAAATCTATATCAGTGGTAAGAGACTTCATGTTCCTCGTTGAAGATATGGGGGTATTTTATTTTATCTCTCACAGATGATTACTACTCAAATATATATGTTTGTTCATGAAAACCAGGTGGGAAAATCTGGTGGAGAGAAATGGAAGTCCATGACCAAAGCCGTAAGTTAATGTTATTCGCAGCTCGTCATGTATTCCACTGCTCACTTTTGAAATTTTCAGGAAAAACGTCCCTTCATGGTGAAGGATGAGAAGCGGAAATCCGAATATGAGAAGACTATGGATGCATACAACAAGGTATAGGGAGCAAGCAAGGGAGAGGATGAAGATTCAGAAAAGTCAAAATCAGAGGTCCATGATGAAGATGAAGATGAAGAAGAGGGAAGCGAAGAGGTTTGTGATAACCTGAGCTATGTGTGTTTCATGGTGTCTTGCATTTATTTGAATCTCTGTTTTTCAAGAGGACAAGGTGTAGCCATTGGGAGGGAGGAAATGCATGGCGTACCCATTTTTATTTTTGTGTTTCTCAGTATTATGTTTCATACTAGTTATGAGTAGCGATGTGGAGTGTTAGAGAATGACTATTTTGATAATTTTAATTGAAGGTCAGAGCACCGTCTATGTCTTCTAAATCCCTGAACATCTTCTGATATCTCCATTTCATCATAACTTCATGTTTTTCTTCTTCGTTGTGTTATTGAAATGTTGTTTCTTTACTAGATCCAATTGATTTATCTAATTATCCATGCTAACTTGTATCCTTTCAATATTAGCTTAGCTATAGGGTCTTATCGTTTACATCTTTGCAAGATTACTTTGTTGGAATACCTCACATATAGTGCTCAGTTAGTGGGGTAGTACCATGTCGCAATGCCACTAGTGTTCTATTGAAGTTTATAATATATCCAATACATTACGTACTAACTGTAATCCTTCTTAAGTGATAACTTGATCCATTGGTTTCTTTTCATTATGACCGTGCCTTTTGTATTGTCTTGATTTTCATTATTGTGGAATATTTGTTTAAATTGCATTGTAATGTGATGCTATGGGGAATTTGATATCGTATGATCATTGTTGGGTGAACCTATGAGATACAGTTTTAGGCTGTGTGATTTCTAGGAGTTTGTGGATTGTGCCATGGCATTTCAAGTGGAAAATGAACGACGTAAATAAAAAGGTTCTACATACACTTAGTGGTAATCTGATTGTATGTATTCAAGTGGGCTGGCAGCATTTAAATAAGACCTATTGAAACTCACCCTCTTGGATTTTCCCATAACACAGTCTCTGGAAAATGAAAGATTTATAGTTGTGATTTTACTCAATAGCCCTTGGTTGTTATGTTCCTCTAAGACTTTGGAGATGAAATTCCCGATCTTATATGTTATAGTATATTATTGTTAGTGATTGTATTGTAAACACTACCCAATTTCCATAAATGGGTCTTCCCATTAAAAACATATAACCCATTGTTTAGAGATCCTCTAATGATAATTATTTATCCTTTAGAGATCTTGAAATTTCGTCTAGAGGTAAATCCATTTTGATCTAGGACTGCTAAGGAGATTATGTTTCATTAAAGGATGGGGACCCACCATACATTAAGTAAGGTGATGATGGATTGATTATCTAACTCTATAATAATGGATCATATTCCCTCAACCTTGGACCTATTATTTTTTCCTAATAAAACATCTACTTCTCTATTTTTGACTAGCTCTAAAAATGACTCTCTTTATTGGAAAATATGAAAAGAACAACTAGAGTCTAGAAACCACTCTTGATTGAGTGTATAAATGGACACATTCAAGATTTAAACAAATGTCATAGCTTGAATCATCCAGAAAATACAGGTTAGTGGGATTTTTGGATTCTAACTCACACATGAGTTTCCTACGCTCGGGCTTAATGTGCCCAGGTTTACCATAGTGAAAACATATTACTTTTCTATGCATAGAGCTTATCCTAGATTTGGGTTATTTATTAATATTATTTTTGTCCCTACTAAATTGTTTTTTATTACCTTTAGTTTAAGGTCTCCCCCTTGTGAAAAACTCTTATCCTCACCTTTTATTTTTTTTCTAGAATACAATTCCTTAGACAGATGGGCTAATTTGATATCTTCTAATGTTAAATAGACTCAACCATACATCATGGTCGTAAAAAGTGTTCTATATCTATTTTCAATAGTGATTAATATGATCATTTCTGGATTATCATCATCTACATAAACATTAATATTGTCTAAATCTAACATGAATTTATTAACCTCATCTAAATGGTTTTTTATAGATATACTAGGGGGTGTGCTGGGGAAGGGGGAGGGGTGTGCAGATGAGGGGCAGGGGGCAGGGAGAGGGGGCAGGGGGGTGTGCAGTTGGGGGTGGAGGGGGTGTGATGGGGCAGGGGGTGGGGTGTGTGCAGGTGGGGGGGAAGGTGGGGGGGCAGGGGGAGGGGGTGTGCTGGTGGGAGGGCAGGGGAGGGGGCATGGGGGTGTGCAGCTGGGAGGGAAGGGGCAGGGAGAGGGGGCAGGGGGTGTGCAGGTTGGGGGTAGGGGGGTGTGCTTGTGGGGTAGTAGGGGGAAGGGAGAAATTCTCATTTTATCCCTTATTTTTTTCTCCCAAATCAAATCTAAACAATTGTTTTTTTCTTTGATCTTAATTATCACAGTCTGTAGTGGCTAAACCACTAAGGGTAATGGTTGATTGTATGAGTCTTATGATCTTATTGAATTTCTAAATCAGAACCATCTAACCCAAATGATAGTAATAATGTAAAATAAATTCTATTTATTAAATTATTTTATGAATCCTTTACCATATTATATTTATATGATTTAACTTGGCCTGATTAGAGTTGAGTTGGCTATGACTATTAACATTTGCCACTTTCTTTCATTACAACTAGGATTAAAGAATCATCTTTTTTAGCTATATCAAAACTAAGGAATATTTAACTCTTATATAGATCTGTTTTGGGTTTTCCATGACAAAATATTGTTTTAAAATCCACTTAGAAGCCTAATCCCTAGGATTATTCCATGTTAGGACCAATGTTATCCTTTTTACCTAAATCCCGAAATAGACCGTGATCCCTATTTCTTACTAAATGTTAAAAAAAACTCAATAGTATCAATCATATCCAAAAACCAATAAAAATTTTGAGGACTCCAAAAAAAATTTAGAGTCCAATTTTCTATTCTACCAAATATTCTCCATGGGTTAGACCCCACACTGTCAATATACTACAAAATTATAGAATTTGTAGTTTGGGATAAAATAATTATAATTTGACTACAGCCCATGTAAAGAAAATAATAAAAATGGGATCGTCAAATTTTGATGATGATTACAGGAAATATGTTTACTATCCTTATGCATAGGGACCTTTAGCACAATCCTAGGATAACCTCACCCTCCCCATATTCTATTTTCAATCATTACTTTTTATGTTGGAAGCCACTATGTCATTATTTTTAAAGCCCAGTTCATGTGTCATGATCCTCTAACATATTCAAATGGTCATGACACCATTAAATGCTTACCTTCTTGCCTAAAATTGCATGGTACCTTTCCAATTTCTTCTATTTATGTACGGAATACCACAACAAACTAGTTAGTCTCAACCGACCCAACATTCGATATGTTCCAACAATACATCAAGGATATCATCCTAATATGTAGGGGGGCTACTATCTAGGGGGGCTGTCCAGGGGGTCCAATACGGGGGGCTGCTGTCCAGGGATCTCTAGTAGGGGGGTCTGTCTGGGGGGGACTTCTGTCCAGGGTGGGCTGTCTGGGGGGCTGCTATCTAGGGGGTCCAGCAGGGGGGTGGGGGGTTGCTGTCCAGGGGGGTCCAACAGGGGGGGCTGTTGTCCAGCAGGGGGGGTTGTCCATGGGGGTCCAGGGGGGCTTCTGTAAATAATCCTTTTAGAGTTCTTTCATATTTTTATTATCATTTATTGAGTCCACTTTTGTCTTTTCATAATCTGTTATGTAAGAAAGTTCTTTTTCAATTGAATATTATTTTATAATGATTTGTTTCACATACATGGATCTCACATACAACTCAATAATGGGGAGCTTACCTCACAGTTTCGGGTCACTTTCAAGCCTTGGTAGTACTGTAAGCAACTGAGACTTTAGTTAAGATAATTATCATTTTTTATTGTATTTATGGCCTTATTCAGTTATTTATAGATCAATCAATTCACTGGTCTAATTTATGCCCTTACTGGCGTTCCCCTTGATGATTTGTAAGTTGATGGTATGTTTAAACAACACTTACTTGAATTGACATCTTTCTATTTTACATAGTTTTTGTTACCATGTAATTAATCAGATTTCACTGCTTTAGTTTGTATGAATTCTGAGCATCCTTAGTGAAAAGTCTTTAATATTTTCTTTCTTTTGTTGAGGATATCGGGAATGTTTCAAACAACCAATTTATTGGAGCTTATTTGTGTATCGTTGTGACATTGTTAGCACTTGGTGGACCACCCTTGTTATCTGTATATATATTGTTACTATTTTATTTATTTTACTTTATATTCACTAACCCAACATATTATGGGATATATTAAAGTAATTAATATTAGTGACTAACTTAATTTTATTCTCATTTCCCACACATGTATACAGATTGTTACTATTTTATTTATTTTACAGGTCTTGGGTTTTTTACCTTATATTCACCTCCATTGGGGGGTGCTGGTGCAAGGTGGGGGCGGTCTAGGGGTAGGGGGTGTGCAGTGAGGAGGGGGCAGTGTGGTGGGGTGAAAGGCGTAGGGGGGTGGGGCAGGGGAGGTCTGCAAGAGCAGGGAGTTCAGAAATTTGGTTTATGTAAGATGCGGGATGAATGAATGGGCTTTAAAACTCTGATACAAGGATATCCCAAACCAGATGATTTTTCTTGTTTGTTGAATGAGACATCAAGTGCTTCCAATGGAGGAGAATATTTAGAATTAGGGGGTGGATCTGGCCTCTGGATGTCACTGTTGTACAAAGGACACACTATGAATATTCTTAGAACTTATTTTTTCAGAGTGACTGGGTGAGGGGGATCTGGAGGTTTATGGGACAATTTATGAATATCAACAGCAATGGGAACTCCATGTAGGATATTATTGAGTCCTTGTTCCAAGGGGAGAGCCAGGGGTAGAGGTTATGATTCATTTATGTTTTTTCTTGGATGTGTGTGGGACTATTTGGGATGGATTGAATAATGTAAGAAGGCAAGAGGAATTCCACAATCTATTTTCAGGTTCAAGTGAAAAGGATTTGGATTACCTTGTATGGGGGGTGCTGGTGCGGGGTGGGGGCGGTCTAGGGGGAGGGGGGTGTGTAGTGAGGAGGGGGAAGGGGGGTGGGTGCAAGGTGCAGGGGGGTGGGGCAGGGGAGGTGTGCAGGATCCGGGGGTGGGGGTGTTGGGGCAGTCCTCCCAACAGCCAGCACGGTTCACTGTGATGGCTTTTTTTATGTAGTGAAAAGCACTATAGCCACGGTTTCAAACCGTGGCTATAGTTCTTTAGCCACGATGAACATGGCTTTTACTGGCCTCTATAGGGAAGGCCCTATAGCCACGGTTTCAAACTGTGGCTATAGTTTCAGACCTATATCCATGCCAATACCAGCCACAATTCATGAAACCGTGGCTATAGCCTAAATTTCCAGTATTGCCAGTGTTTTCACTATTTATAAAAAATTGAATGTTTTCAGAAAAATACCAAAAATTCACCCTAGGCTAATTTCGATATTCCGAATGAAAAAATGAAGTCCATTTTGAAAGATAAAATTTATAAAATTTCAAAAAGTGGGTATTACTATTCATAATGGCTAGTTCAAAATTATATTATAATAATATCTCATTTAGTGAAACTCGGTATTGCGTATAACACACACTATCGAGGAAGGTTGCTCTGGCGTGCAACACAAGACTAGAATAGTGTTTGTGTGTACTGTAAGCTATTACGTTGTTGCATATAGCACAATATAATCTTGGTGTAGCATACAATACAAGACATCAAAGAAATTAAAAACAATATATCTCATAAAATCTTGGGGTGTTACAAACATGATATTATAAAATATACCACAAACAACAAGGCGGTTCATTGGTTTTGATAGATAGAAATCACATAAAACCTCACCCTAAATTTTGATGGTAATATAATGTTATCGGATGTATTTTAATTAACATTTAGGATAAAGAGTAATGATAGATTTGATTACCTCTTGAAAATTATGTGGTTGAGGGGAATGAATTTCCTCAAAGCTAGTAGGTTCATTTGGTTATTCATGTGTGGATCTTTGTTCCACCACAAGTTTTACCTCATCCTTTAAAATATATTTTCCTTCCAAACCAGACTGAACAATAATATCATGAAAATCATGTACTTTTTCCTGAAAACCATTAATCATATGATATGTTTCTTCTTGTAGTTTTTTCCTCTCAAAAATTTTTTGAGAAGAACTCTAAAACCAACACCTGTAATGCGACCATATTTTTCCACTCGCTTCAAATCAACTGAGTGGAGTTTTTATTCTCGTATGGTGGATACTGATTCTTGTGTCTAAACCATGTAAAATACATATAAACAAATATATATATATATATATATATATATATTTAATACATTTATAAATCATAAAAAAACAATATTATGTAATAATTACAAAATTTTCCAATACAAATTTTTTTCATCAACTACTTTACCCTCCTTATTTATGTGGGACTCCTTTAATAGAACATGATGTGTGGTAGAAGTGGATTCAAATTATGATTCATCAATATGAATATGAACAAAGTAATATGTGTTGTTTCATATCACATAAATGTTTTATTATTGATTTAAAATACATACCAATTTTTTCTCTAGTAAAGCATACAACATCCTTGCATTGTGATAGGGGTATATAAGTTTTAATGAACGTTGTTTATTTTATGAACCCCTTTTCAATTTTATAAATTATAAATTTTTAATCAAATTAGATTAAATACATAATGTAAAATAATATATTATCAATACAATACACCAGAAATTATTTCTAATTGCCAGAACTGGTGAAATCATTCTATGTTGCCTACTTTCTAATGTGTTCATAATAAATTGGTGGGTGGGGCCTTAAATTCCCCTCAGCATACCTATGATGAAACTTGGTAAGAACGGTCTAGAAGCCTCTATGAGATTTTCTAGTGGCCATTAGTACATATTTCATAAGAAAATCATCTGAAATAAATGAACTCTACAAGGAATAAATAAAATTGAATCAACATTTCATTATATAATATTTCAAAAAAATAGATAAAGTATATCATAACATTACCAATATATCTTCCTATAGGGTATCCTTCATTATAGGTTGTGAATGTAACCCTAAATCTATATCATTTAGAGTGTTCTTCTTTATTGTGACCCAAACATAACTAATTAACATTGACTTATTGAGGTCAATAGGTTATCCACATTGATTCCAAAAAAACTCAATTTTTATACCCTTACTTCTCACCTTAATAATTTTAGTCAAAACAGTGACATTGAATCATTCTTGTTTTGTTTATTTTCATGATTTTGATCCCAAAATAACTTTATTTATGTATTAACAACCACATGTTCTTCCCTGATATTGGTAAAATCCTCATGTGTGGAAGAAATTTTCTACATGAGTAATTGAACATTTAAATTAGATTATGTTAATATAATAGAGAACCTGTAATATTATGAGTAAAACCATGGTATATTAAAAACACTTTATCCTGGTCCTTGAAATCCCTTTCATTTTTTATATTTTAAATGGATATAGTTCCTCTATCCCGAATCCAAATCCGCTCTATTTGGTCCCCTAAAATGTACAATACATTGTCTTAATTGATTCCACCATGAAGTTATTATGATATTACAATGAAAGGATCATGCCTTCTTGAATTGTTATTTGAACCTACAGTTTTTTTAGTCACCAGTATGGTAATGGACCAATTCTTGTTTGCTGGATCAAAGACCTAAAATACATACACTAATTTGCGATTCCATTATGAAATAATCTTCCATTTCCCCTTCCATATTAAAATTCACCTTCACAAATCCAATTTTATCATCCTTCACTATACTCCTATTGTCAATCCATTTTCAATAGAAAATTATAACATGAAATGTTGTTTAATCTAACTCATATATCTATTCAATAATTCTGAAATATGACATATTCACATAAATTTTATTTTTATCCTTGGAACTAGATATATGTATCGCTTTTTCTATAAGTGTAAATACACTAATTTTCATTGTACTGAAATAATCATATTATTTTGTATAGAATTTATAACTATTGATTATTAAACTACTATAATATATAACATTTTCATTTGGTCCCCTAGCTATACTTTGAATTCATTCAGCAGTTGATTTTGGATTTTTAGATGACTCTTTATAATATAGTCTCAAAATAATCCTAAAAAAATATTGATTATGTGTATTTGATTTCCTTCCTTCTACCCTTGATGGGTTAAAATATCTAATAAATTATTTTTGTTATTGAATGTACCATCAACTTATTCACTATTATATAAAATTTAAATTTTATCTTTTTCCTTCTCTATAGTGGAAATTATATTGTTATCTCTTCTATAAAACCCTTTTCCTATAAGGCCTTAGTATTTATAATACATTGTGAGACTAATTATATCATCATATAATAGGTAATCGTTACAGAATTCAACAGATCAATTAATAATATATCATTCTACACTGCAACCTTCTTAACTACATTGATTCTTGACTTACCTGTTTAATATATTCATACACAATTAATTGGGATACATCCATCTCTAATAGACAAGGCCACATATTTTAACCTCTCTAACGTATTAAACCATCTAGTGCACCATTATATCAGATAATTCGGGTCATAAAAACATCTTGAATTCACATAATATTACTAAAACATCCTTTTTCTTGATTAGAAACTTCTCTAAGACTATAAATTTACTACATATGTAATTGAAACAAAATGTTTGGTTTATGAATGCATAATTGTAAGGCAGAATGTAATATAAAGTAACATACATCAAATATTGCATTAAAATATGATAGTCAGGTGATTTTATTCCCCATAATATTAAATAATTCATTGACATTACATTATTGATATTTTATGAATACCCCTATCAAGCGTTTACACCATTAAGGAAAATAAAAATTTTCAATTTTCCTATCTTGATAGAGTATAAACTACTGGAGGAAGAAAATTCGACCCTTTACCCTTCACCAGTACCAACTCTACCCTTATCCCCTTGTTAATTATGTCCAAACTATCCTTGATTCCTTTTTTTTAAGAACATTTAGTAATATTCCAATAACTCTATCAAATATATTTTCTTATATAGGTGTGAAATCAATAAAATGTAAGATATATAAGTAATTCTAATATGGTAATTCAAAGAAAATTGATATATTTTTTCAAACTGGTTTCTTATGGTTTTTCAAAAATGGTTTGACAAAAACAGTGTAAATATATTTTACTTTATTGAATACTTGGTAACCTGTTACTAGAGATGGGTTTGTACCTTTTTTAGTATTTCCTTTGAATAATGGAATCTTGGATTAGTATTTATATAACTGAGGTAAAAATTTCAAATTTCCAAAATCATTGACTTTTAGGAATGCATCAACTTAACTGAGTGTGTGAATTTTTCACAAATGGTTCACCCTTACATTCCTTCAATGTTATACCCTAAAAAATTTCCATAAGTTATAAAGTCAGTTATCATTCTTTACAATATAGAACTCAATGTGAACTATTTAAATCTATGAGCATCATACATTGTAACACATGTATCCAACATCAATTTCAATTCATTAATCAATGGATCCTAATATAAATCAGTATCATTACTAGGTTGTTTTGGTCCAAATATAAGAAAGGACAAGATAATGTATTCACACTTCTTTCATAACCAGGGTACTGAGTTATAATTTTCCTAGATGACTATCCATGTACGATGAGTAAATATCTGTACACCAAAAGGATTTATTCCATCTGTAGATAAATTCATAATTAAGGATCTTGGCTTATTCCCAAATTTATGATACTCCTAATAAATTTTCTTAAACTTAGGAAAGTATTTTTGAGAACATTTTTCACATATTTAATTCATGTATTTTAATACCATGTCAATTGTCTCATGGTTTCCTAAAATCCATATATTCTTCTAAACCTTTGAATGACAGGATAGTAAAATGCATATTTTCCAAAACATGATTCATTTTTCATATATCAATCAGCACCACATAAAGGGAATTTTATGATTGATTCATGTACTTTAAAAACAATATGTGATCATTTGGACAAGCATGTATTTTTATGGGATCATTCCCATTGAACATGGATTTTTTTAGCATCATACATTAAAAAATGATGTTTGTTTTCTTCTGGTAGAATTTCATTCTAAAAACCAAGTAGTTCTGTAAATTAGGTGTATCTCTATACACTACCTAATTTCAAATTATATAACTTCAATAGATCTGAAAGTGTTTTTTATTTAGTAAAATTATATACAATGGTCTCCAAGAATAACTATTTAGCATATCAATAATATTTATAAAATCACAGAGGTCATCTTTAATTTCCATTTTCATTTATTCAAAATGATTTTCATCATCATTTACAAAAGTATTCATTTAAAATGAATCATAAACTATAGTATTAAACCAATAGGTGTGCACATTTAGCTTTTTCCTTTATTTATTCCATCATTTATAGCTCTGTATTATTCAATGACAAATGAAATGTTCTTACAAATCTTCCAAACTAATTTGTGTTTAATAACAATAATTTAAACATAGAAAAGGTATTTAATGTGAATTATATGCATGCTATATTGCAAAATTTCTGACCTTTTAACTCTGTATTTACACTATACTATCATACGATGAACATACATCCATTTTTGATTCATATTCATCCTATTAGGTTAATAAAATACTCATTTTTTACAAAAAAAAGTATATAAATACACATAAGATATTCATAATCAAAAGAGAAATTTTTAGATAATTACAATAAGGGGAATCCAACATTTTAATTTTATCTGACATTATTCCTAAAAAGATATCATTTTCACTAGGAATACATGAAAAGAAATTACTTGGGGAGAAACAAGTGGTTTTTGGTATTGGTTCTCTATTTGATGATATGTGGATCAAAAAAACAGTAATTCTTAGATGGTTTCTGTAACCTTTCTTGAAGGTATTCTAATAAGTGGGAGAATTTTATGTTCATTAATTTTTTATCATAGATTTTGGTGGTCCATTAAGTGTTTCATTGATAGTTTTAGTGGAGCTTTAAAGGAGTGGGAATGTTCTGGTTATTGTAACATGTCAATAGAAAAATGTAACATATGATTAAATCAAAGATATAGAAAAAGTAGTGAGTGATAGAAATCATATAGTAAATTTGACCCTTGACTTTTATTGGCCAATACTTTATCCTTCATTCATTTAATTATGACATCATACCCATTATAGGTATCCAATTCATTAATAAGTGTTTCCTCTCTCATTTCATTCAATTAACCACGTTCTGATACACTTTACAACATAAATCATGGGATTTCAAATCAATATTTCATGTATAATTATATATTATCTTATTAATAATGTTAATAATATAGATTTATTACTCAAATGAATCACTTATAGACATATATTGATATAATCATCACAAAAAATATGTTGGAAAAATAATTATTTATTATTGGATGGAAGACCTCCCCTAGAAATTATTGTATCTTATTTTATATTTAATTGAATCCTGACTTCCAAAATTTGGGTAAAAATGTATTTCTTTAGAATATGTAAGGTCATGTAAACACTATACTTTGACAGAGGGTCATAGATCTTGAAATTTCATTAAACCACTGGATGAAGCTGTTATTGACGATAGAAGTGAATTTGGATTCCATGTTACTCTCTTTCTCTATAGATTACTCAATACCTTGTATTATATGAATACTAATAAATATATTTGATCTATAACCCACTAAATTATATTTATTTATTAGAGTTCATAAATTTATATAATTTTTGAACAGATATTTTTTCTTTTAGTCTTATCCTTTTCAATCGTTAACATATATCATATTAATTATTTATGCAGTGGAATAAATGTTATTTCCTTTTTAATTAACCATAAAATTCCTAGTAAGACTAAATTTTTCATTCCATTAACACATAATTCAACCATTTTATAAATTTATAATGTTGATATTTTTATAATTTTTTTAATAGCCATAACTATATTGTTTGTTTTTAATCAAAATGATCAACAAACCCTAGTTAATTTTTTATAGCTTTTCATTTATCTTGTTCAACTATTTCTATATTATTTTACTCCATATATATATTCCATAATATTTATATTCATATAATAGTTCTATTTCTCTATAAAAACCTATGATTTTCATGTTATTTATTTTTAGATGACTTTATAAAAATCATATAGTAAATAAACATATGTTCATGAATCCCACTAAAGGTATATCAATACATCAAAGGTTGAAAAAAATATAATTTAATTAAAAAATACCTATAAAATTTTACTATCCATGAATATGTGTCTTATTCAAAGGATAATTCCATAGAAGTTGAATATATAACCCTTAATAATTTTTCTTCTTAGGTGATGGATTTAATCAAAAAATATTTTTTCATTCACTATAATTTATTCTATATAATTCCCTCTTACAAATGTTTCTATAAATATCTAAAAAAATTGTTGTTAACCCATTGTATATTTTTAAAATCTTCACTACTCAAAATTGGTAGTTATATACATAGAATGATTAGATAAAACCCATGTTCGCATAGTCCACTAGAATCACTATATAGATTAAAAATGAGTAGTGATTATCCATTATCTCTTCTATAATATTACCTAACCTATGTAATTTTCACCCTCACAAGCACTAATATTGATTTTAAAATTTAATAAAAATTGAGTCTTCACCAAGTGTAGACTTACATCATGATATTTTCAAGCCTTATCTTTACAATCCTAAAAATCTTCTACCTATAAATCCTCTTTATTATCACCACTCTCTATGATTCTTTACTAATTTGCTACTAAAATTTTGTCCCACCACTATCATAGAAAAATAATCAAGTGGGGTTGATTGATTTAAAATGATTTTAAAAATAAGAACACCCCTATTCATGTTAGATTATTTACATCCTTTATCTTTAATTTAGATTACAAAAAAACAAATTAAAAATTAATATTATTAAAAAGTTGGTTTTATGTTGGTTTATTCATATAAATAATATCTCCCAGTAAACTCCATCAATACCCAATGTAGTCTTGATGATATTTATTTAGATAATTTTCTAATTGATCTCACAATTGAGTGTAAGAATCTATAATAATGTAAAAGGAACCAAGATATTTTTTCATGATCTTCGTTAAAAAAATATTATCATGGCCTTTAGATACATTTCATATGGATCTAATAATAGAGTAAATGTAATTGAAATAATATCTCTTAAACTTTGTACTCAAAGTGAGTATATAAAATATAAATACAAAATATATACAATTTTTAATGTAGTTGAAAACACATATTTGAATACATAATTTTTATATTATCATTATTATTTAAGAGAATATGTATGTCTTCAAAGTGAATGTCTAAAATATCCATTAATAGAATCATCAATGTTTCACAATAGAAAAAAGATTATTTCTTCTTTATTCTCCCTTCTATTTAAACTGAAATGTTTTATTGAATTTTAGAAGATTGAAAATAATCCTGATATTCATAATTTTTCAATCCATTATATATTTTATCGAACTACCCAACATTCATATATATAACACAAAAAAATAATTCTGATCATTCTAGCCTCCCTTCTTTAAAAAAGATTATTTCAATGTAATCCAAGATGTTATCCATGAAAGTCGGAAATCCAAAAATTAATTCACTTAATTATTTTTCATAAAAATGAATTATATATAAATATATATTTTATAAAAATATTCTATAAATAAGTCTCAAAAAATATAAAAATCATTTTATAAATTTAGAACCACCATCTTAGAAATTATTAACTAGAATTTATCATAACTATTAAAAGAAGCTTTGGAATTCCTTAAAATTAAAAATTCTATCAATATCAATTTAAAAATAATTCTATCAATATCAATTTAAAAATCAAAGTATTAAAATATTTTTATTATTATTATTATCTAAATAGTAATAATAATATTATTAAGTTATAACCATTTATAAAATTTATTTATTTTAATAATTTGTAATCTACCTAGTCGCCTGGGCTGACCGTGCAGTTACTACTAACCATGCGATACCCGTGCATCAGCCCAAAACCCACCTAAGTCAACAAACATCAAAAAAATTTAATAGGGACCCAAAGCAAAACTTCAAACAATTATTCAACATAGAAATATAACAATAAATAATGTAAACCCATGGTCAAGTTGTGACATGTTTATTATTATCTATAATACTCAAAGAATAAAATTTAAATTTACATATTCATTATTGATTGCATTTATGTATTTTAAAATCAAATATTTTTTAATGTTGTGGATTTATTTGAGATGTTTTTTGAATTTTAATATTATAAATTCTTATGAAATTTCATAGAAGTGTGAATAGGTTAATTCGTACATACACCCCCTTACGGTCCTCTCTGACAATCCTACTTCATTAACTGTTATTTTTTCCTTGTGCCCTCCTCCTCCTCCAAGTTTCTGGAAGTTCCTCCCACATCTATTTCCCCCTATCCATCGTTCCAGCCTCCCTTTTTCATACCTTTGGCTATTCATGGCCTTCTCTGGCTGAACCCCCCTTCCGGGCATGAGTTACTCCGGCATGACCCCCCATGTCTAGTGCATCCCTCACCGTCAGTGACTTCCCTCGCTACCTCCTCTTCGATAAGTGGAATCCTTCCCTATAGTTTGTTTTCCCTTTGAATTTTTGTTTTCATTAATTTCTCCAAACCCTACTGTTTCAAGTTTATCGATTTTGATTTTTCTTATTGTATAGGGTGGGAAGACTGGTCGTCAAGGTATTTTTTTCCCTTCCACTAAAGCATCTTCACATTCACACATGTTTGAGGTAGGAGAATCCTTGTTTTCCATTCCAATTAAATCCATATAATTATTGAGTGTTTTTAATTAATTTTTTGACTTAATTTTCACCTATATAACATTCTTGGTTATCTTATTGAGTTTTTTTCATTGTAGTTCAATTTTTTAAAAATATTATTCTAAGAAAATTTCCATTTATGCCTATCTGTTATGAACTTGGTGTGAAGAAAATGATATGTGGGATTTTAAAGTAATGTCTCAGGATTTTTGGGGAAGTTTTCATAAAATTCATTTTATTGAAATTGCGAAAATGTGATTGCGATTTTACATGTGTACATGGTGATTTTTATCGCATGTCTTCGATATTATTTTGGGATTATTCCCTTATTTCATAAATGTTGTTTTCAATTTGGTAATGTTTTGGGATCATAATTAAATTGAAACACATTGTAATGTTTATCATGATTTTTTAAGGTATTTTTTAATGTTTTCCATGTTATGTAGATTTTTTGTTTCGATCTAAAAAGGAAAAAAAGGGATGAATCTAGAAAGGGTTTTGGGTGTTTCTATGTAGTTTGGAATATGCCAGTGGATGTCAGCACATCCATGGGTGAACGAAGTGCATAAATGCATGTGACCCCAAATGAACTTGACACTTTAAGAATGGTGTTTTATTAAAACCTTAATTTCATAATTTTTTTTGGTTTATAAATGATGTTGGTCCCTCTAGGTTAATTAATTAGATCTTTGGTGGCTCCTTGGTGGTAGGCACACACCCATAGATAGGTGTGTATTTTTATATATAAATATTATCTTCCTTTCACATATTCCCTCATGGTGTGGGGAATTTATAAATTTGATTAACAGTTTATATATATATATATATATATATGAGAGTGTATGTGTGTGATTTTGTGGGATATTTTCATCAAATGCTTCAAGTTCTGAAGTGTCTCAACTTGGTCTGCTTCCTTTTGAGGTAGGTTTCCTATGCCCGCACCTTTAATTTGAGTTTCTTGATTGGCTGGTATTTTAAAAGTGTGTTTTTATATTTATGTGATATTTATATATATACATATATATGCATTCCTAGGTGGTTGGTAAAAATAATTATGCCTATTGGAATTGGTTTTTTTAAATAACTTGTAAAAGCCTATTTATAATTTGTTTTTAGTGTGAAGCATTCTAAATGTTTTATAATAGTTTGGTAAAGGGTTCTGAGCTTTTGAAGTGTATTTTTTAGGATCATAAATCCTTTATTTAAAAGTGTTATATAATACTTTTCTTGTTTGGCACAATGAATTTCAGTTTGAAAATTAAATGACATGATGGCCCGTTTAAAACATTATAAGTGTGTTGTGTACTTTTGACCTGGAATTGGAAAAGGTTTAGGTAGGTGAATTTAGTTTGGAAAATGTAAAAGCCCCTATAGAAAAACTTCTTGTGAAATAAATGTTACATGTTGTTTTATAAATGGTTTGGAGTGTTATTATGATATATATATATATATATATATATTAGAATCATAGTATTAAAGGCCCGGTTGGTATTGTATGTCATTTTAGAGATGAGATTTTGTTTGGAAAGTACGAATTCCAAGTTGGAAAATTAAGGTGTTTTGTGAAATGTTTTAATGGTTTATATAATGTGAATGCCTGATAGGAAAATTAATGTATTTTATGGAATGATTTGAATGTTTATGTAAAATGATGACCTCATTAGCAACTTTCATGTTTTTAATGAATGTTTTGAATTATTAAGTGATGCAATATCCTTCTTGGCACCTTCAATGATGTAAAATATGAATATGCATATAGTGGGAATCCCTATCTAGGATTTCTCTTCTTGGGTTATCGTATAAGGGATGCCTGTGTTTGGGGTAGGCAAGTGGAGTGACGGCCACTAGTGTGAGTCACGCATGCAAGGGACTCCAACTTACACAATATATTATTACCATGGGTTTCTAGGGCTTTTTATCAAGGGGGGAGTGACCGTTTCTTATCAACCCTAATTAGATGGGTTGGTACACCCTGAATTAGTTGAGAGTCCAAGTGGTATGTGTCACTAGAGTGGTCAATTTAGGGAGACCAGTTGGTTGTTGAATAGGGAGATTCACCATACACCATTACGTGGTTCCGAACTAAGTACGTCTAGGGATTACTCTAGGTATGTTTAGTAATTTTCCAGGGTTTCATTCTTGTATATTCTTTCTTTCATTCATGAAAATTTTTGTTATTTGATCTTATGAAACTTTTGAATTTCTTTTTATATTAAAATAATTTTTTTTGTAATAGTTTCCTTTTAAAAAAATTCAGTAAAATTATATATATTATTTTGTAATTGATTTAGAAAAATGACTTGAAAAAGGGGGGTTTCATAAAAGTAACTGCTTGTTACATTTGTTGATAAAAGAGTGGTAAAACATATCTTTATATATCCTATTTTCATACTTGAAAGAATGAATTTCATTTTAGAGGTGGGGCATTGGGAGTGGTTTATTTTTTGCTTTCCTAATGAGAATATATTTGCTTTGACCAAATTTATCTATTCAATTTTAGTCTCTCCAAGTTTCTAATCACTCTTAGAGTGAGCACGGTTTTGATTTTGATGGTGACCTATAATGTCCCCTGGAGGTATGTGTAGTTTTATTCTCTTTCTGCTGATATTTTTCATTTTTATTATCATACTTCCTATTTTTTTATATCATATACGTTCCAAATCATTCCCATTTTTTTATGATCGGCATTAGTTTCTAGCCCATGGGGATCGAGAATTCCCTTTGGGCCATGCTGCAACCTATCTTGGGTAACCGGTTCAGGGTTGACCCAGGTTGGTTCATGAGAAAACGTATCATTGAAGGTCCTTGATATTTAGGGTGTTTGGCATATGGATATTAGGACTATCGGGACTCGGGATGTAGGTTTGGGGAGAGATTTATAAACCCCTTCTCGTTCTGAACCTTGAGCTTCCAGGGGAGTCCGGGGTTCAATTCTTTTGTCTTGGTTTTGGATTGTGGAATAAAAATTGAGGCAATTTGGTGTATTTCATGATCCTGCATGGATTGGTGACCCATGTGGAGTCTGAATACATGGTCCAAGAACCTCATAATTATTTATGTTTACTTGGTGAATGGCCCACTACAATGTCATCAGGTTAAATGTAACTTCAAGATCCTCATCTCAATGGGTCATTGTGAGTTGTGTTCTATTTGATTCCATATGGTGTAAGTGTTCGTTTGAAATTTAAGGTTTACTTTGAAAAGAATTTTTTTTTCTAAAATGGCATTAAATTAGTAATGTGTGTTCTAAAATTGGAAGTGTCTTGGATTTAAATGTTGGTAAATGCTTCGGTTTTGATGATGATAGAAATGATGTGACCCTTTGTATTCCTTATGGAGGATCAAATGTGTATGGGAATGTATGGAAAGTGTGTGAGGAACTTTTTTGTGGAAGATGTAGATGGAAATTGATGGAAACACATGTGATGATTCATATGATTCCATGGGTGAGTTTTTGAAATATAAATGGTTTGGAAATTTGTTTCCTTGAAGAGTGAATTTTCAAATTGTGAAAATTGAATTTTGTATTTGATAAATTGAATTGGGATAAGGTAGTTTTGGAATTTAAATAAAAATGGTGATTTTGAAAAATATGTTTTTTGTTTTTTTAGTATTTTTTTTGGCTTCTGGTCTGATTGTATCAACTCAGGGTGTTATTTTCAATTATGTTTTGGCCAAATACTAGTTTTGGTTTTTTGTTCCTTGTGTTGTTCGGAGTATGCCACTTATAAAGGACCCCAATGTTTCTAATGAGTCATGCCCGGTTTTCAATTATTTTTTCATGTCTCCTATTATTTAAATAAATAGAGGATCGTTTGAGGTAGTGTAGTGGTTCTAAGTAAGTAGAGAATGTATTCAGGCTGTTAGGAAATTTAGAGGTTATTAAAGTTTGTGCCATCTTGGGTTTGTTTGAGGGTCCTATTTGTTACGAGTAGAGGTTGGATGTCTCGTCGTTGTTGGAATTTGGGGTGACATGGGAAATTCCCAATGCCACCTTCTTATAAGGGTTATAAATATGGAGGTTAGGTTAAAGAAGGAGGTAGAGTTGTGGGATGTTTGTTAGGGATAGGGGTTAGTAAAATTCTATACTAACCACTTTAAAGAGATATTCCCTCTTTTTGTTTGGAGTCCTCACCCATAGATTATGGGATATGTTCTCTTATCTAGTGAAACTTATTTCTAGAGGTTTGTGGATGTGGAATTTTAGTGGGGCTATTTCTTGGGGGGTAGTGGATGTTGGTCGGCTTTCATGAGGGTTCCACATCTGGCGAGTAGCGCATGTTAGAGGAACCTATCTATAAGAGGCTACCCTTATTGGTTCTAACATCTAGTACAAATGAACTATTTCTAGTGTGACATCAGTATGCCCATTTTGAACATTCCAATTCATCTTATCATGTCCCTCTGAATACGTGCAATTATTGTGGCTTTCTAGGTCATGTGAAGAAGTTTTGCAGGAGTAATCACCTAAATAAGACGTTATGACCAAGGGATTTCAATGTCTATCTATGAGGTAGGAGAATATTCAATCATAAAATCTCAAACCATAGGTCTCAGAGTGAATCTCGCACACAATCAGGAGTTGTTGAGGGTTTGAAGCCTCATTCTAGGTTTTGTGTCCCATGTTGGAATTGAAGAATTTAAATATTTTTCATTCTTATTTTCCTACTATAGTAAATTCATTGTTCATGGTGAAAGTGTGATGGACTTATTCCATAAAAATCCAACCAGTTGTTCTGTTTAAAAGTTTCCCTTTTGAATCATTTGTTTTCCTTAGGTGTTTATTTTGTGCTCATTTTTGATATTTATGTTTTGTGGAATTGATGACTATTGTTTCTAGTTCTTCATCTGGTTTGAGTTTATTTTCTTGAGTTTCCTCTAACATTGGGGGTTTTCATGAATGTGGTGTTTGGAACGTTTTGAGAGGTTTGAGTTATTTATTAAGGTTCTGGTTTTCTAGGTTTCTCCTGAAGTGAGTTTCTAATTTATGTATGGGTTTTATTGTCTGGTATTTAATTTTCATTCTTATAGAATCCTTGTGGTGGGGAGAACCCCCATGTATTCTCCACTTTTTTTGGGTTTTGGTTTCATCTATATCAGTCATGTGTGACTTGGGTAATAAATAGTCACCTCATAAATTATTATTTCTTCTAGTTGTGTTCAGGCATGTATATGAGTTTTACTTATCCTTTGACTTGGTGACTTTATAAGGGTAGAAAGTGTCTATGGTGGGGATAATTTTCACAGCCTAACCATGGTTTTCCATTATTTATTGTTATCTTTAAATGTTGAATCTTTGGTTGAAGTTCATGTTTGGGTCCTAGTTTAAATATTTTAATATTTTTTGACTTTGGTGGTTTTCAGGCTGGTGTACGGACACTGCACGGTTAACGGTAACTGTGCGGTCTGCCCCTCCGACCGTGCTACTACCTAATTATTTAAGTAAATAAATTATATAAATTTATATACCATAATATTATTATTATTATTATTGAGATAATAATAATATTAATTAAATTGTTTTAATACTATCATTTTTTAATTTGATAAGAATAATATTAATTTAAATTAGTATTAATATTATTACTATTAATGAAATGAAATGAATGTCCATAATGTGATGGTGATTATTATTATTATTATTATCATTATTATTATTATTGGTTTTATTATTATAATTATATTAGTTGAATTCTATTTTAGGTTGATTTTATGTTTATTTTTATTCTAGGAAACCCTAAAAATTGTTCCTCCTAAAACCACTCCCTCCCCTTTCCTTCCCATGACACCACCCCCCCTCCCCCTCTTTTAACCTTCACTGTGCACACCCCCTTGTGGACCTCAGTATTGCCCCTCCTCCTTTAGTGTCTCCCATGCATTGTGCCCTCCACCTTCATCCTATTTCGGGTAGCACCTCCCCCATATGTTCCTCCCTCACCATCATTTCAGCCTCCCTTGTCTAAAACTTTGGCCAGCCATGGCCTTCTCTAGACAGACCCCCCCCCCCTTCCAGGGGAACACTACTCTAGCGCAACCCCCATGTCTAGAACCTTCCTCACCAACACCGACCGCCTCGGGCGCCTCCTCTTCGAAGCGTATATTTTTCCTCTTCGGTGTGTTTTCTATTTGAATTTATGTTTTCCTTCAATTTGATCAAACCCTAGGGTTTTGGGTATAGAAATTTTTATTTTTCTCATTTTATAGGGAGTGTAGATTTTTCTTCAAGGTATGTTCTTCCTTCTGCTGAAGCGTCTTTACATTCACACATGTTTCAGGTAGGTGAATATGTGTTTTCCATTCCGATTAAATCTATATAATACTTGAGTGTTTTTAATTAATTTTTTTACTGGATTCTCACCTTTATAACATTCTTGGTTATCATATTGAGGTGTTTTCATAGTATCTCTATTTTTTTTTAAATTGTCTGCGAAGAAAATTTTTGTTTATGCATGTGTGTTATGAACTTGGTGTGAAAAAAAATCCAATGTGAGTAAAGTCACATGATTTAGGGGATGTTTCCCTTAGTTTCATTTTATTAAAATGGTGAAAATTTGATTTGGACTTTTCATGTATACATGGTGATTTTTATAGAGTGGATCGAAATGTGTTTTGAAAATATTCCATTTTTTCTAAATGTTGTGTGCAATTTGGTAATATTTTTTCCTGGTAATTGTGTTGAAACACCTTGTAAAGGTTCTCATGATTTTTAAATGGATTTTTTAATGGTTTAAAAATTATGTGGAACTGTGGTCTTGTTATAAAAGGGAAAAATAGGAGAATATAAACAGGTTTTTGTGTGTTTCTTTGTAGTTTTGAATGTTCCAATGGAAGTTGGCACATCTATGGGTGCAGGAAATGGACACATGGGTGTTACCCAAAATGAAGTTGACACTTAATGAATGGTGTTTTCTTAAAACCTTTGTTTTCTAAATGGTTCTTTGGTTTCTAAATGATGTTGGGCCCTCTAGGTTAATTAATTAGAGATTTGGTGGGTCCTTGGTGGGGCACACACACATATAAAGGTGTGTATGTGTGTGTGTGTGTGTAATATATTCCTTTCACATATTCCCTCATGGTGCAACGAATATGTATATTGGATTAAGGTTATATATATATATAAGAGTGTATGTGTGGGTGATAGTGTGGGCAATTTTTGTCAAATGCTTCAAGAGGTGAAGTTTCTCAACTTGGTCTTCTTCCTTTTGAGGTAGGTTTCCTATACCTGCACAATTAATTTGAGTTTCCTTATTTCCAAGTATTTTAAAAATATTTTTTTATATTTAGGTGTTATTTATATATATACATACATATTAATGCCTAGGTGATTGGTAAAAATTAATTGCTCCTATTAGAATTAATTTATTTTTTTAAATAACTCATCAAAGTTTGTTTACAAGTTCTTTTTATGTGTAAAGTATCATGATTGTTTAAAAATATTAGGCTAATGGTTTCCAAGATTTTGAAGTGTAATTTTGTGGAAAATAACACCTTTATTTAAATTTTTTATATAAAACTTGTCTTGTTTGGAACCTTGAACTGCAGTTTGACAATTAAATGACATGAAGTCTCGTTTGGTCCTTTATAAGTGTGTTTTGTACTTTTGACCTGGAATTGGATATAGTTTTGGTAGGTGAATTTGGATTGGAAAATGTAAAGGCCTATATGGAAAAAATTGAAATAGGTGTTTTACATTTTTTTAGAAACTTTTTGGAGTATTATGATGATATATATATATATCAGAATCATAATTTTAAAGACCCGGTTGGCACCTTTTGTCATTTTGAAGGAGAAATTCTGTTTTGAAAGTATGAATTAATATTGGGGAACTTAAGTTTCTTTGTGAAATGGTATAATGGTTTATATAATGTGAACACCCGATTGGGAACATAATGTGTTTTTGGAATTATTTTAATATTTATGTAAAATGGTGGCCTAGTTGGAAACTTTATGGTTTTTACCGAAAGTATTGAATGCTTAAGTGTTTTAATAGTATAATTGGCACCTTAAATGATGTCAAGTATGTATATGTTTATAGTGGTCACCCATATCTAGGATTTCACTTTATGGGTTATTGTATAAAGGATGTCCGTGTTTGGGGTAGGCAAGTGCGGTGAGGGTAGGTAAGGTGTGTCAAGAATGTGAGGGCCTTCTACTTACTGAGTATATTATTACCATGGGTTTCATAAGTATATTTTAGACGGTCAAGTGACGATTGCTGGTCAACACCTATTAGATGGGTTTATACCCACTTGATTAGTTGAGAGGAAATGTGGGATGTTCCACTAGATTAGTTAGTTTAGGGAGGGAAGTTAGTTATTGACTAGGGATCTTCATCATATGACTATAGATGGTTCTGAACTGATTACATCCATGGATCAATTTCAGTATGTTTAGAAAATTCACATTATTGCATGCTTGTATATTCCCACTTCCATTCATGACAATTTTGGTTATTTTATCTCATGATACTTTTACTTTTATTTTTATATTAAAATACATGTTCGGGTACTAGTTTTCTTTTAAAATAATTCATTACAATGACTTATATGATTTATTAATTGATTTAGAAAAATGACATGGAAAAAGGTTGTTTTCTTAAAAGTAAAATCTAGTTACATGTTTTGATAAAATAGTGGTAAACCATATATTTATATATCATATTTTCATACTAGTATGACTGAATTTCATTTTATAGGTGGGGCATCGAGTGTAGTTTATTTTTGGATTTCCTACTGAGTATCTCATTACTTGCATCTATATTATCTTTTCAGTTATAGGCTCTCATAGTTTCACACCTCTCTTTGAGCGACTATGGATATAAGTTGGGTGGTGGCCTATGAGGACACATGGAGGTATGTGTAGTTTTATTCTTTTTATGCTGCTCGTTTTTTTATCGCCATTCTTTATTTATTTTTTTGTCTTTCATTTATGGGTCAAATCATTCTCACTTGTTTAGTTTTGTTTCTCGGCACTAGTTTCCATCCTGTCGAGATCGGGAATGCCCTTCGAGCCATGTCATAGAATCGATTGGGTTACCGGTTCCAGGTCCACCCAGGTTGTTACGTGACAAAACATGTTAGTGAAATGTGTTCTAAGATAAAATATATGAAATATTTATTAAAATATTATTCTACCTTAATAAATCCAAGATAGGTATGCTCTTATACTATAAAGTAGTAGCCACGCTCTGTCATAATAATAATAGGGAGTAATCAAGTGAAAGGGAACCCATGTGGGGTACTGTTAGATAGCTCCTGGAATGGGGTGACACTAAGACCAAAAGGAAACTGATGGTCATGTAATGGGTTGGAAACAGAAAAACTGAAAAAAAACATGTGAATCTAGTAGGACCTATACAGCTGTAGTAGGGTAAAATTAGGAATTTAGGGACCAAAAAACAAGGAACAGTCAGAAGAGGATGAACGATGGTGGGGAAATCACTGATAGAGCTCCTAAACATAGAACCACGAGACAACTGAGCCAAGATAACCGCACAATATCACACACCTCTAAACCTGTACAAGGAAGCAATTAGAGTAGTGGAGAAAAATATAAGATACCATAGATTTTAGGATTCATTCATCTGAGAGAAGGTTGAGGAGGTGGAAGTAGTAGTGGACTTCCATGAGATCTTGAACGACACAATTTAAATCGATGCGGTTAGGGTTATTTTTAATATATCAGGAAGGGTTTTATTAGTACATCCAAAAAAATGATAATGATGGGTTTTATCATCGCTAAAATAATAATCGATGATATAAAATACACCTTTATCAACACATATTTAGCACTGATAAAAACCATATTTATCAGTGCTAAAGTTTTAGCCCTGATCAAGATATCATTTTTCAATGGTTTTTAGAACGGATAAAAGATATATCTTCATCAGTATTAAATAAGTGTTGATAAAGATGATATATTTATCAATTTTTTTATATGATTATAAATGTATTTGTATTATTATATATTTATATATTTATATACATATATACATATATATATATATATATTTAACAAATTTGTATTAATTTAAATTTAAATATATTAAATATACGCATTATTTTAATATATTTATTAGTTTTTATAATTATGTATAATTATAATTACT
This sequence comes from Viscum album, assembly GCA_963277665.1. Lineage (NCBI taxonomy): Eukaryota > Viridiplantae > Streptophyta > Magnoliopsida > Santalales > Viscaceae > Viscum > Viscum album. Next base: position 999,799,614 of record OY728133.1, read on the forward strand.
TATTTATAATTATATTCATACTTTTTAAAAATATATATATTTTTATTTAAATTATAAATATATAATTTTATAAATATAAAAAATATAGATTCATAATTAAATATACGTGTAAATATATTTATAATTATAAATTTATAATTATAAATATATTTGCATCTATATAGATATATATAAATATATATATGTATATTTAAAAAATATATAAAAATATAAATATAAATATAAATATAGTAAATATATTCATTATGTAAATATATTTGTTATAATTTTCAAATAATAAATATATTTATATCATTATATATATTGATATCATTACATAGGTTTATATAATTATAAATATTTATTTAAATAGATATATATATTAATATAGTAAATATATTCATGTCCGAAATATATATTTATAAGAATTCTATAATTATTTAAATATGAAATTATTTATTTATAATTATATAAATACTTTTTTAGAAAAAGTATATTTATTTATTTGTAATTATATATATAGCCAGAAAGTCCGAGATCCAGGCGGAGACCTGCTCCCACAAATGTTATATAACAAAAAATGTAAACATTACAAAGTACAAAGCAGCTCACAAAGGGGTGACATTACACAACCTTGAGTACACAGCTCCACTTCTATCCTTTATTACAAGATCACTGCAATATTCAGGAAGCACAAAGGACCAGCTCGAACTCGTCTCCATGATTGCTCTTTTAGAGAGCACATCCGCCACTTGATTTGCTTCTCTGTACACATGAGACACCTCTAGGGATAAAGATTCGGTAGCATTTAGAACACTTATCCATGCAGGGAGCATCTTCCAAGGAACATTCTTGGATCGCTCCTTAAGAATTTGCACGACAACAGAAGAGTCTGACTCTACCCAAAGCTTTCTCCAACCATAATGATCAGCATACCTTATCGCCTTTACCATTTCCCATAGCTCAGCCTAAATTGCATATCCATTGCCAATGTAGTGGAAGAAGCACCCTTTGATGAAGCCTCTGTAGGTTCTAAACACCCCACCACATCCAGGTGATCCTAGCGCACCAGAGGCCACCCCATCACCATTGACCTTGAGCCGGTCAATTATTGGTGGAATCCATCTAATATACTTCATCATCTTGGGATTTCTTTCCCTGCCACTTACACCAAAAGTTCTTAACAACATAAAATCAGACATAAGCAAAGATTTAAATCAGCATGGAAGATTCCTTCCAGGTAATTCCAGAAACGTGCAGCAAAGGAACATTGTATAAAGATTTGTTCAGCAGTTTCATCAGCATCTAAATAGAAGTAACATGAAGGAACGATACTCAAACCTATCCGATGGAGTGCAGACTGCAAAGGTAGCCTCTGTTTCCATATGCACTAGATTAAGAGAGCATCGGCTGGTGGAAGGAAGGATTTCCTTGCACCCATCACCCAAGCAGGAGCTCTGATTGTCACCCCACATTTTAGTAAGTATGAATCACGACTGGAAAAAGTTCCAGTTATCGATGGATTCCAGATTAAAGTATCATGATCATAATACACATATGAATCAATCTCACTCTGAATATGGGCTGGAATAATTGCAGAAACCAGCGCATTACCCTGGATGCCAGAAATAAAAGTGTTCTTCAATGATAACGGAACAGTAGTACAATGTTCAATTGGAGCAGTGAGCCAGTTTTTACTCCAGCAATTCATCTATGAGTTAACACAGACAAGCCATTTAGCATGCAACATAAGAAAAGAATATGAGTTTCTGATTGATGTCTAGACAGATGATTTCAGGTGGACCATTTTCCTACTATACAGCCTGTCAACAAATTTATCATTGAGGAATTCCAGATATATATCAGAGCCCATCAGTAACCTCCAAGTAAACTTTTGAAGCAGAGCAGCATTGAAGGCCTTTACATCCTTGATCCCCATTCCTCCCATGGGTACATGCTTGATGCATTCCTTCTATTTAACAGTAACAAGTTTCCTCTGCTGTGTTGATCCTGTCCATATAAAATTCCTGATCATAACACAGAGCTCCTTAAGCAAGGTAGTCAGCCATTTGTAAAGTGAGAACGAGTAAACAAACATCGAGGTGATTAGTGAATTGACAAGACATATCCTGCCTGCTTGTGACATTGACTTCCCTTTCCAGCTTGCAAGCTGATTAGTGATTTTAAGAGTAGTACCCTCCAGGTACACTCTTTTCACCCTGCCCTAGAACAAAGGAAAACCAGGATAAATGAAGGGCAATTTTCCCCTCTTTACACCAAGCCTAGAGGAAATCCTATTTTTTCACACTATTAATTCCTTCACCAAAGATCACAAAGGACTTCTGCCAGCCTATAACTTGTACTGAAACTGCTTCATAATGATTGAAAATAGCCTTAATGCAAGAGATGGTTTTCCTGTCAGCCTTAGAGAAACGCAGAATGTCATCAGCGTAAAATAAATGAGAGGGAGTGAAGGAGTTCCTCCCAAAAGTCATCCTCTGATATAGCCCATAGTTAACAAGATCATTGAGGCAGATGCTCAAGTAGTCCTCATCCATAGAGAACAATAAGCCAGACAAAGGGTCAACCTGGCTTACACCCCTAGAGCATTGAAAGAATCCTCTGGGTGATCCATTGATCAATATGGACAAGCTAGCACTTTTCAGGATAGCATGTACCATGTCAATAAATTTGGGTGAGAAGCCATGCATCCTCAGGAATTTAAAAATGAAGCCCCATCTGATGGTGTCAAAGGACTTTGAGATGTCAACTTTTAGAGCCATATTCCCATTCTTAACTTTGGTTCTCATGATGTTGACACATTCTGAAGCAGTGAATAAACAGTTTTGAATATTTCTACCAGGTACAAAACCAAACTGATTGGAGGATATGAGAGTACTTGCAATCTCACCAAGTCTTGTGACCATAATTTTTCTAATGACTTTTGGAATGGAATTTTCAATGGCCACCGGTCTGAAGTCCTTGATGTCCAAAGCATTATCCATCTTGGGGATCAGTGAAATGAAGTTTGAATTCATCCCAAAAGGCATGTAGGAATGATAGAAAAATTCCCTCACTACTTCAGTTACCTCCTTGTGAAAGATGTCCCAATATAACATAAAAAACTTATTAGAGAATACATCTGGCCCAGCAATACATTCCATGTTTAGAGAAAACAGAGCATCATGTATTTATTTTGTAGTGGAGATTTCAATAAGCCTTTTGTTCTGTGCCTCTTCCACAGTAGGCTCAATACATCTAATGATATTATCTAAAGTATCCTCCCCTACCTCAGAATATAGCCTCTCAAAGTATCCTATCACGGAGTTAGCAATATCACTCTCAGAAGTGAACATATTTTCATCAATTTTCAAAGCTTTGAGACTCCTTTCTTTTTTCTCCTTGTGCATAAAATGGAAAAGCCTTGAATTCCTATCCCCTTCTTTAATCCATCTGATATTGAACTGAATTCTGAGAAGACTTCCCTTAAGGGACAAGAGCTTGTCAAGCCTAGAGGCTGCTTGAATCTCCTCTTGAGAGGGAAGATCTCGAAGAATATTCTCTTGCTGAAGCCCAGACAGAGTTAAATCAGCCTCTTTGATATCAAGATCAAGGCTGGAAAAGGACTTTTTTCTCCATTACCTTATTCTACATTTAACAATTTTCAGTTTTCTTGTAAGGATATGAAGAGCACTACCTTGTATATTCTCTTTCCATGCATCTATAACAGTCTCTCTACACCCTGTAATAACCAGCCACACATTGTTAAATCTGAAAGGTAGGGGAGATTATCTGAGATTGTTAAAAGAAATATCAATTAATATGGGATGCTGGTCAGAGTGCAATCTGGACAGCGTCATGACAGATACTTCAAGTCCCTCATTGTGCTCATTTATTTGAACCAACTTCTGTCAAGTTTGCTTGCTTGCCAGCCATTATGGGTAAACATATTCCAAGTAAACTCAACCCCCAGAATTGACACTTCAATCATTATACATTGATCAATACATGAGGAAAAATCCCTAGCTGATGCATGATAGAAGTTACTCCCAGTCTTTTCCTCCGGCCTCAGCACTATGTTGAAATCACCAAGAAAAATCCATCTATTGTCCATAATCTCAGCCATATTCAGCAGACCACTCCATAAGCTTCTTCTTATTGTATATTGATTGAATACATATACAAAAGTAACACATAATAAAGTTGAATGAAAGCAGTAATTCAAAGTAATAGATTGCTGGTCACTTATTCAGGATTCAACCATAACAGTACTATGTTTCAAAACCCATAGGGACTCTGTCTCGTTACCAGAATTGGGTGATGTGAAGGAGTACCCCAAGGCTGACCAATTAAAGGCCATCCAACTGGAAAATTTCATCCTAGGCTCAGCCATGCCAATAAGCATTGGTTTATTGGTCAAGATAAGGTGCTTTAGGGATTTGACTGTGGGAGAATTCCCAAGACCCTGACAGTTCCAGAATAAGACTTTCATTGATTGGAGGCTCATAGCCTAGTTTGTGGTCCAACATAGCCAGGTGCTATGTCTTTATCTTGCTCTTTCAACATTTTCCCTTTATCCCCATCTTTAGGAACTCCATCCGGTTCCTGAACAGCTTCTTCATCATCAGACAGAGATGAATATTTATTTTCTGAATCGATTGGTTCAGTCAAGGATGCAGGAAGTTTTATCCTTGCAGCCTTAGAGGATTGCACTTTGGTGAAGTCTCCATCTGTCTGGACACATCCCTGTGCTTCCTTACCAGGATTCAATGCATTTTTATCCTGTATATCCTTCTTATCAGACTCTTGATTACTAAGAGCCCCATCAGTTAGAGCAGGTAGCACCTGGGTCTTTGTGTTCATTGGTGAGCCTTGTCCCTTCTGATCATTGCCTTTACTCTCAGGAATCACAACAGAATCAGAAATCCCCCCTGATCACTTTCTTGACTCTCAGGAATCACTACAAGATCAGAATCATCTTTTTGTGCTTCCCCATCACCAGATTTGCCTTGCAGCTCCTCATCCTCCCTGCCAACTGGAGGTTCCACAGTATTTGGCTCAGAGTTATCATTATTGATAGCTCCCAAGGCCTTATCCTCCTTACCATCCACAACCTATATTCCAGTACCATGAGACTTTCCCTTCCCCTTTTATTTCTTACAACAGTGTGTATCATCATGGCCTTTTATATTACATGTTGAACAGAATTTATTCCTATTGCATTCAGATAGCATGTTACCAAACATATGAAAACTTAAACAGAACTTGGGCCTCCTCTCATACCCTATTTCTAGGTTGATTCTGTCATCCCTAGTAGTTAATACAACCTCCTCAACCATGATGCTAGCCATATCAAACTCTACTAAGATTCTAGCATAGTGACCACAATTGGGATTATCAGTTTGTTTGTCCAGCCTAATAGGATTCCCTACGGATGAGGCAATGTCCCATAGTATTTGGGGATGCCAGTAAAGCCAACTAAGTTTATGAATTCGTATCCATGCCTGAGAAAAGGTGTTCCTGACCAAGCTTGGATCAAAATTCCGATCCCACTCATGAATCCGAAGGTAGCCAGGGTTGAGAGAGATAGACCCCAGGCTCCACGCTCTGTGTTTTCATTCATCAGTGGGAGAGACGACATGGTAAAACCCTTTCCCCATCATCGTCATCTTCCAATCATTAAATACCCATATATCTGCCATCCGATTGGTGAGCTCCTGAAATTTCCAAGGTCCGGCGCCCTTCGGAATGATCACTCGCGCGATGATGGAGAACATGCATAATCTGACATGCTCCTCAACTGCATCCTGGTTTGCAGAGACATGCATGATACGCCCCTTCCTGATTACCCTCCCTGAATTTCCCGCATCACAGTCAATGAAGGAAAAACCTCCATTCTTCTTTGCCACGTCAGCAAAGGTTTTTCCCTTATTTGGGGTAACTTTTCTTTCCAGATTATCTTGTTTCTGCTTTGCACAGAGATTGAAGAGATATCGATTCCCTATCAGGTCTTCTTCTTTCCGTTCGACATCCTCCTTATCCATTGTATCGGCGTCTCCCTTCTTCAGGCTAGGGATTTCACCTATCGCCCCTTCGAGAGCTTTCATCCTCAACCAAGCGTAATTATTTATATACTTTTATAACTATAGTAAGTATACATTTATAAATACATATATTTGTAAATATATTTGTAATTATTTATTTATAATTATAAATATGTTTAGATCATAATATATATTTAATAAATAAACATAAATATAAATATAGTAATTATATTCATTATTTAAATATATTTGTCATAATTTTATAATTATAAATATATTTTTATCTTTATATATATTTATATATTTAATAAATATATAAAAATATAAATATAAACATATTAAATGTATTCATCATTTAAATATATTTATCCTAATTTCATAATTATTTAATTATATAATTATTTATTTATAATTTAGAAAATATATTTTAAAAATATATATATATATTTATATAAAATTATAAAATTATAAAATTATAAATTTAGTAAATATATAATTATATTTTTTTATATTTTTTTATTTATAAATATTTATTTTCAAATACATTTTTAACATTATTAATGAATATATAATCTTAAATGCATGAATGTGAAAAATCAATGAAATTGAATTATTAAACATGGGTAGATTATAAAAATATTGAAAAAAATGTATAAGTTTCTCTAATTATTAAATTTATTAAAATAATTAAATATGAATATATATTGAAAGGCAGATGAATACATATAGAAAATATTAAAACATAGTAAACAAATATGTATGAATAATTATTAGAAAATGATTAAATTCGATAAAAATGAGAAAAAATATATTAAAACGAATAAATAATACTAACAATAATAATATTAAGAATAAATAAATAAAATTTACCGATTAAAAACATATTAAATATATCATGATACTATGTGATATTCTAAAATGAATATTAAAATTTGAATAAATTACATAAATATTAGGTGTATGTATTTCTATATATGATTTCATAAATTATGTAAATATTTGTTTGTGAAATTAACTTGTATATATATACAAGTTTGATATATTTTAAATTGAAAGATGATATATAATATGTAGCATCAATTAATGAAATAAATAACAAAAGAATGAATAAATTTTAATACTAAATAATTTTTATTAATTATATAGATATTTTTAAAAAATTAAAAATGAATATTTATATATAAAAATAAATACATATTAATTATTTAAAATACTACCATATTGAAAACATTAAATGTTAATGAATAATCATGTACAAATAAATATTAAAATATCGATAAAATTTAAAACATATTGAACAATGTGAAATTGAAAATGAATACATTAAAAAAAATAAAAAAACAATTCAGATTAATAATGAATAAATTATATTAAAAACAAATAAATTTAAACAAAAGTAATAAATAGTATATATTCAATTAAAATATAAAAATTGATAAAATTTACTCATTAGTAATATAATATATATTAAATATATTGTGTTAATAAATTTAATTCTAAAATGAATTTTGGAAATTGTGTAAAAACAAAAATATTATGTGTATGTGTGTTTTATATAAAAATACATTAGCTACGTGTAACACCCCAAGATTTTAAGAGATATATTTTTTTTAATTTATTTGATGTCTTCTTTTCAACACTACACCAAGATTATCTTGTACTATACGCAACACCGTATTAGCATGCAGTATACGCAACACTATTTTTGGCTCGTGTTACACACAATTTCAAGTTTGTTTTGTGGAAATTATTCTACGCAACATTAAGTATAGATTTTTTTAATGTATAAATGAAATAAGTTTTGATTATGTTATACGCAACACCAATGGAAGCTTCCACTACACGCAGCCCTGACTTGGCTTGCATTACACGCAATCACAACCTTTCTCGATAGCGTGTGTATTACGCAATACCGGGTTTCACTAAACAACGATATGTTATTAAAATATTATATAAACAAGCCGTTATGAATAGTAATACCCACTTTTTGAAATTTTATAAATTTTACCTTCCAAAATTGACTTCATTTTTGGATTCAGAATATCAAAATTAGCCTAGGGTGAATTTTTGGTATTTTTCTGAAAACTTTCAATTTTTTATGAATAGTGAAAACACTGAGGTATTGGTTAAAACCAACTTTTTATTTAAATAATCATTTATTTTATTTATTTTCTGTCAAAATAGATACATAATACCTATATAAGTTTAATTTAATTCATTGAAGTCATTTTATAATAATTTTAGATATATAAAAATTTTATTGAACTTTTTACCGTCTTTTACCCACCTCCTAGGAGCATTTGAAAATTTACATAAAACTTAATTTTACCGCTTCTGTGAGTTGAATTTCAAAAATCTGAGAGACATGGTTGATATTAGTGAGTAAAATGTGGTTCAATGAGATGAAAATAATTTTGGGTGAATAGTAACTTTTAACTTTTATTTATCACGGTTAAAAGTAAATAGGGTAATTAAGGGTAAAAATGATATTATTATTACCACAAAACATGTCCTAATTCTATTGGATAAGTTTAATTCGACCAAAAATAATCTTAGTAAAAAATATTACCCTTTAGGTCCACTTGGATTAGATTAGGACATTTATTATTATTTTATTCAAAGAAGAGTTAAAATAGTTAAAATCAATGTTTAATAACTAAAACATTTTTAATATAGGGTTATACATAAGATAAATTTGACTATAAATATTCATTAGAAAGATAAAAATACTTCAAACATAATGATATTTTATTTATATTTTTTAGACATGAAATAATTTAATTAATTTATAACACAATGATGATGCAGTAATTACATTATTAATGAAATATTAACATAATAGATATTATAAATACCCAAATAAATGTAATTTGAGACTTTTTATGAATCAAACTTCTTTTATAGGTTAATATAACATATTAGGTTTGTTTAGATGAAGTTTTTTCGAAGTAATAATGCTGTTATGAATTTATAAAAAAATACCAAATAATGTCAAAATTGATATAAAAGAGTTTTTAAAACAAATATTATATTATTAATTGATATAATGGCCCTAAAAATATAAGGATCGTCCAAAAGACTTATATAATAATATATATGACATTAATGAACTAATTGGGGTTTGATTGACAGTTTATAGTAAGTTTATTAACCATATAGTGTAAGAATACAAGAAGACATGGTAAAAGTTAAATTATTTAACTTAGAGTTAAATCTAAATGATAATGTTAAAATGTTAACCTAAACTTGTATAAAACCTATTGGTTGAGATTCCTTCGACCCACTCCCACCCTAGTCTATAAATAAGTCACTTTTTATCCATTATAAATAGAATATGAAATTATTATAAAATAATATTTTAAGTTTTTCTTAAGGTGTCCCTCACCCCTCTTATAAAAGGGCACTCCCCCTTCTCTCTAATTCACACCTACAAAGCCATTTGGCTCAGCCATCCCCTACCCAAATACCCTCTCAACTATCCTCCCTTAATACTAGAGTAATTCCATTAGTCAGAAAGCTAACCTACATATCTCTTTTGATCAAATTAAAAGCAATAACCTGAAGAAGAGGTAAATATCTCACCACCTATTTCAAGTTCCTTTCTTCTTCCACTTCCTCCTTGTTTGTTTTCTCCATTCTAAAATAACAAATACAGTGTCTTATATATACATTGATGTTATTGTAAAAATTTTACAACCATATTAGTTACTTTATCCATCCTATGATTGAAAAAGTCACCACACGTGTGTAGGTACGACTTACCGTCTCCACGTCGTGGTGTAGTTTGTTATTCAAACATTTCATCATTTGGATGGGTATAATAATGAGTAAAAATGGTATAAATAATAAATATAACATTATTATGATTCTTTATATATGATATACCATCCAATTATATACGATTTTAATATCAAAAGAATGATATTGTTGCTCGTGCTTACGTACGGAATACTGTCTCCATGAACGCGATGAGATTCATTTTTCATGATTAACCATTCAAGTATGATTATAAAGTATATATAATAAAGAATCATAAAATATATTACATAATAATGGTACTTTATTTATGTACATATATGTCTCATTTACTTAATTCCTTTCAATTCAATAAGGAAACGAAAAATTGTTCATGCGTACGTACGGCCTACCATCTCCATGAACGGTGTATTTCATTCAATTTATCGATCTATCATATATATTTATATGCTGAATATATATTATATATAAATCATGTTATAAATTATTAAATTAATTAAATCAGGATATAAATAATAATATCAAGAACAACAAGTTGAAACACCTAAGATAAATGAAATGATTTGACCCAAAACGCTGTTATAACATGGAATTTACAAAAGAATGGGTAATATAAAGTCATAAGTGAATCATATATGATATCATAAATATTTTTATGGTTATGTTACAAGTTAATAATATGTTTAAAACCACTATAAAAGAGTCTCATACACATATGTATGAAATTGGACATAAGGGATGATTTTTCAAATCTCATTTTTATCTGAGATAACTTATACATAAGTATTTACTGGGGTTATGTTTATCATCTATGTCCATGTTTTCTAAAAATGTATTCATAAAATTTTTAATATTCTTCCATGTATGTTTATATTATTTTTACCCTATGTTGACTTTTTACCACATTGTATGGAAGGAATCTTTCCTTTGGTTCCCAAATAAGGTACTTTTGACTTTTCCGTTAAAAGTACAAGGAGAATGTTTTTTTAACTTATAAAGCATCAACGAATTTTTACAGTTTCATAACGCCTTATTATCATGAATCTTACTCTATAAGATTTCATGATTATTTTCAACAAAAATACTTTTCTTTTAAAATTTCATGGAATTTTCTAAAAAGAAAATGATTTTGAAGAAGAAATGATATTTTCTTGAAGAATTCATTTCAAGTGTTATATCCAAACTATTTTCAAACTAATATTACATTATTTAGTATGTTTATGTCTCAAGTATAATGTCTCTATTATTTACATGGTTTGATTTTTCTTATGATGAAATGATATCCATTTCTTTTATATGGATTATGTTATGATGTGATGATGTTTATGAAACTCATTTTATTTGTTGGGTTATTATGAATGATGTATGTTTATTTTGTGGCACACAAAAGAATGATTTCATTATGAGATGGGTGGGACCTATATCTCCCTCCAATGCATTAGGTAACGATTTATATCTCATGATATAGACATGGCTGGAATGGAAAGTTAATCTGGTTCAGTGATACAGGACTTGAACGAGGAGTGAACTCGATTCAGTAAGAGACTTTTTTCACTTTGATGGTCTTCGCAACAATGCCTTGGATAATATGGAAATCATATCATGTGAATAACGGATTTCCATAATTATATGTTTTATTCCCCATGCTATTTTAGCATTATTGATGTTCCATTATGATCTCTGCCTTATGTACTGCCATGTTTTATGTCATTGCTCAAGATTTTGATGCTTAAACATTATATTCATGTTTTTAAATTCAAATTTATATGGTTTGTTTTATTTTCTCCATTCTTACCCTTAATGAGAATTTAAGCTCCCCATTTATATGTTTTCTTTCCCCCAGGGTATAAAGAAAGGTTTTAGGTATGAAAACAAAAGGGGTAGATCTTTATGGGAGATGTTGAAGATCTTTCACCATGATTAGAAGATTACATTACGAGTTTGCAAAGACACTAAACTAATATGGTCTTTGGGAATCTTTTTTTGTCATATATTAAGTATTCCGCAAAAGTAATGTAATTTCTATGTAAGTAAAGCTATGGGTCTCTACAGTAGGTATCAGAGCGAATGTCACGACCCGCCCTCGGGGTCCGTGCCGTGACTACCCCAAGCCCGCCTTCCATAGGCCAGGGGCTGGCGACTAGCACCAAAGCGTAAATCCCGGTAAAAAGGGAAGGCATTGCCTTTGAAAAGTAAACACACACCACAGAGTAAACAAGCGGAAAGTAAACACTAAACAAAGCAGAGTACGACTGAAAGTGCGGAAAGGTAAATGGGCCAGAATACAAACCCAAACTGAAAGTAAAGTACAACTCGAAAAGGGAAAAACAACAACTGAAAAGTAAAAGCCGCTACTCCGAGCTGTCCACTGGAAATCCCACCTGAAGGGTGGGTACGGATAGCTCCTCTGCTCCACGGGTCCCGCCGTCCGCTCCGTGCACGTCCCGCCCAGTGGTCCACCTCCGGGTACCGTCCCGCTCTGCAAGCCTCAGCTAAGGTCAACGCTGTCCGTCGTCTGCAACCAACACAACGTAGTGCGGGCAAAGCCCGTGCAGGGGTGAGTATAAGCTACTCAGTAGGGACCCCGAGACCCCTGAAGGTCTCTCAAAATCCACAAAGGATAAACCACGAAGAAATGTACAATCACGAAGTAACAACCGACACTGCTTAGGTATATGCCCATACATATACCTAAGTCATCAATTCAAATACGCTCCAACCTCCGAGCCCAAGTACAACTCAGTCCACACAGGATAGTAAACGTATTCCACACAGGAAAGCAAAACGTAAACCACACAGGATTGCACAACACAATCCACACAGGAAAGCAATAGGATTCAGCTCACACAGGTATACTTCTTCAAGGACGATAAAGATGATCACTGATCCATCTAAGTCGTCGGACCCACGAAGGATCGATAGGTAACTAACCCCCGCAATGACCCACACAGGATCGGGCCCACACAGGACCTGTAGGCGCTGGCTCACACAGAACCGCTGAGCGCAAGGACCCACACAGGATCGGGCCCACACAGGACCTGTAGCACTGATCCACGTAGGATCGCTGAGTGCTGAAGTCGTCGTCGTCGAATCCACACAGGATCTCTGTACTGTCGTCGTCGCAGTCACAGTAGCAGTAGTAGTCGTAGCAGTAGAACAGTCGCAACCAGCACTAGGGTTCCCGCACATAGCAAGCTCGTTCGGAGGGTCCGCTCCACGAGCCGAGAGGCTGATACATCAACTGTCACGAAGACCAGAGTTGATGTATCCAAAAGTTCCGTATCGCTAACAGGAACTCAATGCAACAGACGGCGCGTCGATCGGACGCCCGGTCTGAGAGTTATTGGCATTTTCGTCTCCGGGGCCCGGTTGGTTTTTAAGGAAAAACCAACCCGACCGTACTCCACCTGCGTCCAAACCTCGGGCGGAGTATGCAAAAAGATCCTTCTCACTAAGAGGGACACAATACAGCTGACGACACGTCTATCGGACGTCCGTAGCTCAAGATATGAGCGTTTCCGCTCCGAAGGCCCGGTTGGTTTCGTGAACGAACCAACCCGGCCGAACTCAAAGTAAACCGAAACCTTGAGTGCAATATACCGAAACGACCATCTCGATCCAAGGATCGCGTTGCCGCAGACGGTTCGTCATTCGGAGGTCCGAGGCTCAAGATATGGCCAAAAGACCGGAACTGGTTCGAAACGGGGGGGTCCGGGTCCGGGCCGACCCGGCCCGACCCCCCCCTGGGGCGGCGCGGTGGCCGGCGGCGGCGGCCGGCGGTGGCCTGACGCCGCGAGGGGCCGCACGCGGCTGTCGCCGCAAGGAGGCCGCGCGGGGGAATCAAATCCCTTGCTTTTCAAGAGGCGGCGCGGCATAGCCGCGCCGTTATTTTAAAAAGCGCCCCCCCTCACGTGGGGGGGCCTGCTGGTGCGGAACCGGGGGGGGGGGGGGGGGCGGCTGCCCCCCTCCCTTCAATGAACCGCCCCCCTCATAAAGAGGGGGGTTTTTTTATGAGGTGGCCGGGGGATTAATTCCCCCGGTTTTAATGGTATCCGGCCGGCCAGCTGGCCGGCCAGTTTTCTCTAACGGGACCGGAAATTCCGGTCCCCCCTTCGGCTTCCGACGCCGGCGGCCCGGCCGCCGGTCTTCTCTTCCGCCGCGGCCCAGAACTGGCCGCGGTCTCCTCGTCCCGCCGCGGCCCGGAACCGGCCGCGGTGTTCATCGTCCGGCGCGGTGCGACGGCACCGCGCCCCTTTCGCCGTGCCTTGATTCCTTTCAACGCGGCGCGACGGCGTCACGTTCTTGAAGATTCTACCTCGGTGTGGCGCGACGGCGCCGCGTAAAATAAAAGCACGATTATCCGCGTGGTGCGACGGCACCACGCCACTTGCTTCCACCCGCAAGAATAAACAAGAACGATGGAGGGGGGTTCGGCCGTGTTCGTGCGGTCCGGCCCCCTCACGTTAAAATAATAACGCAACTTAAATAATTCAAGCCACACGTTAGACTTGCTATTCACGATCAAGAATAAAATAAGGAAACCAAAAAGAAATCAACAACCCCTACCTCGGGTATAAGGTTCGAAGATTGTGAACGTTCCGCGGAAGACGACGTCGCGGAGGTCGGGCGTCGCGGTAGCCGTTCGTCAAATCCGATGACGAAGGGATGCGTTCGAAGAGACACGTCGTTGGCGAAACTTGTACGCCGACGAAGGTTGTCCGAGGAAGAAGTGGCGTCCCCTTCGTTGACACGGTAAACGAAGAATGGAGGTGCGGCGTTCTTCGTCGGAGCTTGAGCGTTCTTCGTCAAGATGAACGTTCTTCGAGTTCTTCGTCAGAGTTGAAGAAGAAGAAGAGCTCTCCACCTCTCAAGAAGACAAACAAATAACCCAAAATAAAATAAGACAACAACTTATTTTATTATTACATAACACAATAGAATTTCAAAAGTTTGAAATTCAAAAGGATTAACTCCCATAATTAAATAAGTAACTCAAGTCAATAAATGAGGCGTTAAGGGAGTTGGGAGAATTTGAAAGGTTTAGGGGTTCGTGTGGGCCCCACCACACTTAATCCTCCCAAGGGAGGTTAAGTGGGTGTGGGTCCCACTTCCAACCCCCTTTGGTAGGTTTTTAACTCAAACTAAAAACCCCTAAAATAAACTTTCAACCCGCAACAAACGCAATTCCCGAAAAGGTCTCTTTAAGCGAATATCGGCGCTGCGAGTTCATCGGTGCCCTCGGATTTCAATTCCGAGCACCGGAACAAAAGTTAGGAATTCCCGCTCGTTCGTTCACTGAACGTACCCGAGCCAAACTTCGGAAATTAATTCCGGGCACTCCGGGTCTCGGAATCAGGTGCCGTCTGAAACCGCGCTCTTGTAAAATTCTTAAGAAAATTAAGAAAAAAAATTTCCCTTGAATTTTTACGGGTCTTTACAGCGAAGGTTTAGTTATCCTTTCGAAACTAGTATGTGAAAACTTTAGATCCCTAGAGATATTTCAAAGGTATGTCTAGGGATGTCCCTAAGGTTAATTATAAGTATAGGTTATGGACCTAGAATTACGGTAATGATCATAGAATTAAACCTAAGATGTTAGAGATTGAATGCACTCCCATTTATTTTTTTATCTTCCTAGCATTATTTTTGCCTCTCACACTATTCTTTTTGGGTTTTAGAAAATGGCTGGAAATAGGAAGATTCACGATAATGGAGGATATGGTGGACAATGGAATGATATACTTCATGAACAACCAAATGAAATGGAATTTGGAAGTCCAAACATAGTTATTATGCCTAATCATCAATCTCATAATATGATTAATAATCTTAACTTTGGTAAGTTTCCTAACTCAGATAATAAGAGAAAGATGGATTTTCATGATGATCATAGAGGAAAGACAGTTCATATTCCATCATGTAAGTCACGTGGTAATAGGAATCAGGGAGAATGTTTCAAAGGAACTGGAATATGCTTTGGGTGTGGAAAAGAAAGACACAAAGCCAATTATTGCAAAGGAAAAGGTTCAGTTAAAACCATGGACAAAGGGAATGGTATTGCTAAGACATCAATAATATTTAAATGTTTTAAATGTGGAATGTACATGCATTATGCAAACCAATTCCCTAAGGGAAAATCTCATTAAGAGAATCATATTAGTCGTATGGGTAATATTTATGTTGATGATGATGAAGAGACTACAAATGATATATGAGATGAAAGAAGTGTTGAGGAATAAAATGAAGAAGCTCAGTCAATGGTTTAAGAATATAGTGGAATGATTGCATTTTTATCCAGAATAATGTATGGTACTATGGAATAAAGAAAAATCTAAGGACTGTTACACTATTGTTTTTCCTTGAGTATTTGAATGTATATGTTGAATGGTACCGGTAACCATGAAAAGTGATTGAAATATTTTTGGAAAGCACCTAATATGCACATAATGAAGGGATGAGGAGATAATGAAATGTTTGATAGTATTAATGAGCTCAGGACTGATATAAGGACAAAGTGATATCATGGTTTGAGTATATAGAATTTATGGGATTTTGGTATGTGGAAAGAGATACCTTTTGACAGGATTCATGTTTTCACTAAGGTTCTATGGTAATTTATGTTTTAAGAGAATACATCATTAAGGTATTCACATGTTTGGAATGCAATCAATAAGATATATCTTATGATATATGGTGGATAAATTATGGTATTCATGTGCTTGTTATGTGAAATTTACAGTAATAATTTTCTTTATAATATGAGATTGGACAGATGTATTTTGGAGAAGTCTAAATATTGGAATGGATTATGTTGGACATCAGATATTATTGTTTAAGGATAAAAAATTTAGATATTATTTCTGTAATGTTATAATAGTGTGGTTTTAGAAAAAGGATAACCTGCTGGATGGGTGAAAACCTGTCGCGTCGGACAAGGTTGTGGGAATTGAACCCACAACCGAAGTGTGATAGGTTATTATCGCATACCAATGGTCTACAAGAAGTCCCTGATTAGTAGAAATTAGTTTTATTTTATTAAGAAGTATGATTGTTGAAGTATAAGTCCATTTTTGGAATCATATACGATTAATTTCACTATAATAGGGACTTATGTATATAACTTTTTCTAACCTTATGTTCAAGACAGATGGAATGACATATCATTCGATCGCATGATCTTCTAACACTTCACGGAAGACAAATTCAACTTCATTTCGGTAAGAGATGAAGTGAAAATTGTTCAAGGCACAAATCGATTATACCAAAATCAAGTAAGCATTTCTTTTAATTCTTCAACATTAGGGAAATGATCTTGAAAACAAAAAATGGTTTCCTAGTACCCTCATATTCGATGAATCAGATGGTACCTTAGATCATCACAAATTTATGGCTTTGTGATTTTTGTCTTTTTCATTTCCATGTTCTCTACCACTCTCCATCAAAACTTGATGGTTAGATTTCTCTTCCATATCCATATTTTCACCTATGTTCTCCTATATGGAAACCCAGTGATAAGTTAATTTGGGTAACCATTATGTTTCATACTTCACTTTTTAAAATTAAGTTTTAGAATTCCTTTTTACGATGTGGGTTTCTATGAATGAAACATTCAAGTAGTAAACGATTTATAACCTTGACGAATTTCGAGGGCGAAATTCACTTTAGGGGGGTAAAATGCAACACCCTAAGATTTTATGAGATATATTCTTTTTAATTTCTATGATATCTTCTATTGTATACTACACCAATATTAGATTGTACTATACGCAACAATGAATTATCTTGCAGTATATGCAACACTATTCTTGGCTCGTGTTACACACAATTTCAAGTTCGTTTTGTGGAAATTATTCTACGCAACATTAAGTATAGTTTTTTTTAAATTTATAAATGAAATAAGTATTGATTCTGTTATACGAAACACCAAATGGAGCTTGCACTACACGCAGCCTTGACTTGGCTTTCATTACATGCAATCACGACCTTCCTCGATAGCGTGTGTAGTACGCAATACCGGGTTTCACTAAACAACGATATGTTATTAAAATATTATATAAACTAGCCATTTTTAATAGTAATACCCACTTTTTAAAATTTTATAAATTTTATGTTTCAAAATGAACTTTATTTTTGGATTCAGAATATCGAAAGTATCCTAGGGTGAATTTTTGGTATTTTTCTGAAAACATTCAATTTTTGATGAATAGTGAAAACAATGAGGTATTGGTTAAAACTGACTTTTTATTTAAATAATCATTTATTTTATTTATTTTAGGTCAAAATAGATACATAATACCTATATAAGTTCAATGTAATTAATTGGAGTCATTTTATAATAATTTTAGATATATAGAAATTTATTGAACTTTTTTCCGTCTTTTACCCACCTCCTAGGGGCATTTGCAAATTTACATAAAACTTAATTTTACCACTTCTGTGAGTTTAATTTAAAATATCCAAGAGACACAGTTGATATTAGTAAGTAAAATGTGGTTCAATGAGATGAAAATAATTTTTTGTGAATGGTAACTTTTAACTTTTATTTAACACGGTTAAAAGTAAATAGGGTAATTAAGGGTAAATCTGATATTATTATTACCCTAATGCATGTCCTAATTCTATTGGATAAGTGTAATTCGACCAAAAACAACCGTAGGAATAAAATATTACCCTTTAGGTCCACTTGGATTAGATTAGTTCATTTATTATTATTTTATTTAAAGAAGAGTTAAAATAGTTAAAATCATTGTTTAATAAATAAAAAAAAATTAATATAGGGTTATACATAAGAAAAATTCGACTATAAATATTCATTATAAATCCAAAAATATTTCCAACATAATGGTATTTTATTTATATTTTTTAGACATTAAATAAGTTAATTTATTTATGACATAATGATGATGTAGTAATTACCTTATTAATGAAATATTAACATAATTGATATTATAAATACCCAAATAAATGTAATTTGAGACTTTTTATGAATTAAACAAATTTTTTAGGATAATATGACATATTATGGTTTTTTATATGAATTTTTTTCAAAGTAATAATGCTGTTATAAATTTAGAAAAAACAAAATACCAAATAGTTTCAAAATTGACATAAAAGAGTTTTTAAAACAAATATTATATTATTAATTGATATAATGGTCCAAAAAATCTATGTTTCAGCCAAAAGACTTATATAATAATATATATGACATTAATGAACCAATTGGGGTTCTATTGGTAGTTTATAGTAAGTTTATTAACTATATAGTGTAAGAATACAAGAAGACACAGTAAAAGTTAAATTATTTAACATAGAGTTAAATCTAAATTATAAGGTTAAAATGGTAAACTAAACTTGTCTAAAACCTATTGTTGAATTTATTTCGACCCAATCCCACCCTATACTTTAAATAAGTAACTTTAGATCCATTATAAACAGAATATGAATTTATTATAAAATAATATTTTAATGTTTTCCTAAGGTGCCCCTCACCCCTCTTATAAAAGGGCACTCCCCCTTCTCTATAATTCACACCTCCAAAGACATTTGGATCTGGAAACCCCTGCCCAAATACCCTCCCAACTGTCCTCCCTTTATCCTAGAGTCCTTCCTTTATTCAGAAAGCTATCCTATGGATCCCTTGTGATCAAATCAAAAGGAAGAGCTTGAAGAAGAGGTAAATATCTCACCACCTATTTCAAGTTCCTTTCTTCTTCCACATCCTCCTTCATGTTGTTTCCATTATAAAATAATAACTCTAGTATATTCTATATAATTTGATGTTATTATAAAAATTTTACAACCATATTAGTAATTTTATCCATCCTATAAATGAAAAAGTCACCACACGTGTGTACGTACGACTTAACGTCTCCACGTCGTGGTGTAGTTTGTTATTCAAATGTTTCATAATTTAGATGGGTATAATAATGAGTATAAATGATATAAATAATAAATATAACATTATGATGATTCTGTATATATGATATACCATCCAATTATATATGATTTTAATATCAAAAGAATGATATTGTCGCTCGTGCGTACGTACGGACTATCGTCTCCACGAACACGATGAGATTCATTTTCCATGATTAACCATTCCAGTATATTATAAAGTATATATAATAAATAATCATGAAAGATATTAAATATTAATGATACTGTATTTATGTACATATATGTATCATTTACTTAATTCCATTCAATTCAATAAGGAAACAAAAACAACGTTCATGCGTACGTACGGCCTACCGTCTCCATGAACGGTGTATTTCATTCCATTTATTGATCTATCATATATATTTACATGATGAATATATAGTATATATAAATAATGTTTTAAATTCTTGAATTAAGTAAATCAGGATATAAGTAATAATATCAAGAACAACAATTCGAAACACGTAAGATAAATGAAACGATTTTACCCAAAACGCTGCTTTAACATGGAATTTACAAAAGAACAGGTAATATAAAGTCATAAGTGAATAATATATGATATCATAAATATTATTATGGTTATGTTACAATTTAATAATATGTTTAAACACAATATACAAGAGTCTCAGAAACATATGGATGAAATTGGACATAAGGTAATGGATAATTTTTCAAATCTCATTTTTATCCGAGATTGCTTAAATGTAAGTATTTACTGGGGTTATGTTTATCATCCATGTCCATGTTTTCTAAAAATTTATTCATAAAATGTTTACTATTATTACATGTATGTTTAAAGACATTTTTACCCTTTTTAACATTTTACCACATTTTAGGGAAGTAATCTTTCCTTTGGTTACCGTATAAGGTACTTTTTGACTTTTCTGTTAAAAGTATGAGGATAATGTTTTTTTAACTTATACAGCATGAAAAGATTTTTACAATTTCACAACTCCATATTTTCATGAATCTTACTCTTCATGATTTCATGGTTATTTTCAAAAAAAAATCCTTTTCTTTTAAAATTTCATGGCATTTTGTAAAAAGAAAATTATTTTGAAGAAGAAAAAATATTTTCCTCAAGAATTCATATCAAGTGTTTTATTAAAACTATTTTCCATCTAAGATGACATTATTTAGTATGTTTATGTTTCAATTATAATGTATCTATTTTTTACATGGTTTGATTTTTCTTATGATGAAATGATATCCATTTCTTTTATATGGATTATGTAATGATGGGATGATGTTTATGAAACACATTTTATTCGTTGGGTTATTATGAATTATGTATGTTTATTTTTTTGGCGCACGAAAGAATGATTTCATTATGAGATGGGTCGGACCTATATCTCTATCAAATAATTTGGGTAAAGATTTATATCTCATGAGATAGACATGGATGGAATGACAAGTTAATCTGGTTCAGTGATACAGGACTTGAACGAGGAGTGAACTCAATTCAGTAAGAGACTTTGTCCACTATGATGGTCTTTGAATCAATGCCTTGGCTACTATGGAAAACATTTCATGTGCTTAATGGTTTTCCACAATTACATGTTTTATTCCCCATGCTATTTTAGCATGATTGATGTTCCATTATGATCTGTGCCTTACGTACTACCTTTTTTTTATGTCATTGCTCAAGATTTTGATGTTTAAACATTATATTCATGTTTTTCAATTCAAATATATATGGTTTTTTTATTTTCTCCATGTTTACCCTTACTGAGAATTTGAGCTCACCCTTTATATGTTTTCTTTTCCCCGAGATATAAAGAAAGTTTTTAGGTAAGAAAACAAAAGGGGAGATCTTTATTGGAGATGTTGAAGATCTTTCGCAATGATTAGAAGATTACGTTCTTAGTTTCCAAAGACACTAAACTAATACAGTCTTTGGGCATCTGTTGTTGTCATGTATTAAGTATTCCACAAAAGTAATGTAATGTCTACCTATGTTAAGATATGGGTTAATACACTACATAAATGTATTTGTGAAATCAGTGTGACATGTGTTTGATATATTATAAATTGAAGAATAAAATGAAATTCAATTGAAGTTCCATTACTTGATAATTTAGTCAATAATTTTAATTCATATTTACTTTTAATTATAAACCATTTTCACTAAATACATTTATTATTTAAAGTAAGCATAAAAATTTTCTATTATATAAATCATATTTTAATAAATATTATTGATATTGAAATGTATATATAAATATATATGAATATATTTTTATATTAAAAATATATAATATATTAGTGAATAATTAAGTATAAAAACCATTAATATTGATTAAGACATTAATAGGTTTTTAATTATTGTATTTTATTCATTTTATATATATCTATATTTAATATATATTATATATTAATATTTTTAATATATATATATATTAAATTTATTCATTTTTATTAATAGTTGTTTCATTAATTAAATTTTTAATAATTTTGTAATTTATTCATTTTAGATATTTATATTTAATATATAATATTATTTAATATTTATAATTTATATTAAATTTATTAATAATTATTTAATTGATAAATGTTTTAATATTTTTTGAAATTGAATAATTTTATATGTTTATTTGTTTATGCATTTCAATTTTTAAATATTTTTACTACTTTTATTTTTTTATTGATTTATAATAAAAAATGGGGTTATGGGTGGGTTGGGATATTTGTAGACCCGTATGAGGGGAGGTTGATGGGTCAGGTAGTGTAGAACACGACCCATCTATGGGGTGGGCCAATGCCCACTTGGGCTCTTGGGCCCTTATATATGTGTGTGCATAATGAATGTGGTGCTCATCGCCATTGCATACTTATGAGCTTGGGATGTGGAAGAATTATATATAAATAAATGGTTAGACATCTGACATTTCATTGTGTGACTCACACATGTCATTGTAACCTTTATGAGTGCTATAAAATGTATTGATAAAGGTTACCCTTTATTATTGTTTTTTTCTAGCATTGTATATTTCTTGTTTTGTAGTAGTGAAATCAAAAAAATGATATTTTTTCTTCATCACTTTTATTGATTATTTTACTGGAATGACCCACATCATGTTTATGAAACATAAATCAGAATCTATAGAAATATTTAGATCTTTCATAAGAGATGTTGATAGAGAATTGGGAGTTTAAATAAAAAAAATAGATGTGATGATGGTATATAATTCACTAGAAATTCTTTTGAATATTATCTAATGAAGCATGAAATCAAACATCAATATAGTGCTCCATAGACCTCTCACAAAAGAAGAGTTATAGAAAGGAAAAATATAATTTTGTTGGAAATAGGGAGAATCATGTTGGTAGAGTACAAACATTCAATGTTCTACTAATGATAAGCCATTATCACTACTATACATGTGAAAAATAATTGTTAAGGACAAAATAAATCAAGAATTACAATGAAATGTCAAATAACCAAAAACCATTAGTGAAATATGTAAATGTTTTTGAAGTATCTATTTACTAAAAATAATTAAATATGAATAATTTTAAATTTTATGAAATGGATGAGGAACAACTTTCATGGGATATTCACCCAATGGAATACATTATAATTATTGGAATAAAATGTTTATAATAGTTTTTTGATTCTTACTAGGTGAATGTTATTAAAAATAAAAATTCTTTAAAAATGATATTAAAAATGTTGAGGAGGAAAAACTGAAGATTTTCAATGAATCTGAAAGTTATAGAATACAGATATATGAGGACGTAAGGGAATCATGTGATGAGGAAAGTGAACCAAGAAGATAATCATTGAAATTTTTTACCTCACAAAAATAGGTTGAAACTGAAAAATATAATTGGAAATCAAAAACCTACGATTCAAACTAAAATATAGTTAAGATTAGAAAATCAGACTTCACGAATTAAACATATTAAGCTAGAATCTACATCATAAGTAGTATAGTGCAAAGAATGGGTCAATAAAATGAATGAATTGTTGGATTAAATTGATAAAAATAAAACGTGGGAACTTCTTCAATGAAATATAGTAAAAAATGTTATTGGAACCAAATAGGTGTATAAAAAGTTTAATAAACATGGATAATTTTTAAAAAATGAAGAAAAACTTATTTTTAAGGGTTATGAATATGTGGATGGTGTGGAATTTGAATAAACATTTTCACTAGTTTCATGATTAGAAATCATCAGAATGTTCATAATAGTGGTTTCACATCGATGTAATAATGTTTATCATATGGATGCGAAGTTATATTTCTTAACAACGTAGATTGGGGAATAATTGTACATTGAGAAACTTTGTGGTATTTAACTTTATAACAATTAAAGTAAGGTTTATAAATTTAAAAAATCCTGATGTGGGTTAAAATAAGATCCACGAGCTTAATACTCACAAAACTATAGTTTTTGGAAGAAGTTGATTTTTTATAAAGAAAATTTTGACAGAAATATTTATGTAAAATAATTGTATTCATGCACCATCATTGTAATTGTTTGTGTGGATCATATAATTTTTTTGTGAATATATAAATTTTTTTAAATAATTTTCATTAAAAATGAGAATGAATTTTGAGATGTAAATGTTTTAAAAATTTAATTTATTTCTGAGTATACATGTTAAAAAAAATGAAGAATACATTTTCCTACCTAAAGAGAGGAACACCAAAAATTTGTTACAAAATTTTGACATGGAATATTCTAAATCATTTTATTCCCTGATTTTTTTCATCACAAAGTTGAGTAAATTTGAACTAAAAAATGGTAAGTCAGAAATATTTCCAAAGTCTGATAGGAAGTTCTCTTTACCTTATAGACTTAATATCTTATTTTTTTTTCTACTATGAATTTATATGATATATAACATATTTATATGAAACAATATCTTTTGATGGAATAAAATATAATTTTGGGATATGTTAAAGAAACAACATGGTATGGATTTATTTAAAAATTAAGTAGTGATATGAACATTCATGGTTATAATAATTCTAATTAGGTTGGAGAATAATCTGATAGAAAATCAACTTTATGAGAAAGATTTTTCTTAGGTGAATTTTGTTCTACAGGGCATTCTAAGAAGTATAATTTAGTAAATTTGATCAATAAACAATCTGAATATTTTGAGGCTACATAGTCTTGTGCTCAAATGTTGTGGATGAAATTTCATTTGGAAGATTTGAAACTGAAATTTTCTACACCATTGAGGATACTTTGTGATAATCAAAGTTTAATTTATCTTACTAAAAATATATCCTACACTCAAGATCCGAATAGATAGATATTATGTTTTATATGATAAAACATAAATTTTTAGGTGGATATGTTTTGTTGAAGCATATTTTAATGAATTTTTAAATTCATGATATCTTTACCAATGTTATTAAAATAGAAATATTTGTGGAATTAAGGCTGATACATCTTGTTCAGCATCCACAAAAGTCATCCCAAAACATCTTAAGGATGTCCCCCACTATGCTTTTGATTATTTTGACAAAGAGGGGGAAAAGTAAAAACAATTAATAATTTTTTACCTTTCCTTCTATAATGAATTTGACATTGGGGTTATCAGAAAATTAGCGAGGTAATAAAAAGGGAGAGAGTAAAAAATCGAATTCAAGAAAAATAGAAAAGATAAAATTGAGGGGATTTTAATCTTAACATGACTATAAATTTTCATTAAACGTAGTGATATAATTCATTAAGAAACATTACATTATCCTCTCATATAATTTTAGGAAAATATTTTTAATAAATTCTATGTTTTGGTAAAATTTTAAAAAATATAATTGTTAAAAAAATTTGTTCTCAAAGAGTCTAAGTGATAAAAATTCATGAGTGTTAAATATTTTTTTGAATTCTTTCAATAAATCCAAAGGTGTAGATTTAATACCCTTTGTGATGATTTTCTAACAAATTTTTATGTTTTTTTATAACTAAATTTCATTAAGGAATGTTTTTTTAACCAAGAAAATGATATTTTCTAGAAGTTAATAAACCTTTTGTATGAATTTTTTGGAGAAGAAGAAAGTTGCACAAATGAATAAATTTAGAAATATCAGAATTTTAGAATGTATTGGATATTTAGAAAGTGCTAAATTTTTACTGATAAAGAAATATTGAAAGTATAATGTATATAAGCTAAGAAATTTGATGAGATTATGAAAGCTATAATTTCTATAAGTTATGAATGTGTCTGAGATGAATAATGTTAGAAATTATGGAATTTAATAAATTTGATAAGATGAAAAAAGTATGAAATTTAGGAAGTTGGAATGTTTAATTTTTCAAGAAACAATCTTACTAAATTTATATGACACTAAACTATTCTTCCATGTTCTTAAATAACTATTAAGAAGTCATGAAATGAGAAAAAGTTGGTAAAATAAATGATAAGTGAAAATTTTAGGAGTTTCCAAAGTTAATGTATTTGGATGAATATTTTGTTAGAATGTTTCTACTTTGTAATCAAATAAATAGTTAATTATGAATATATTTTCAAGAAAAAATTCTAAACAATGAGTTTCAAGAAATTCAAGAAATTCATGTTTTAAAAGGTGCATATTAGATATAATTTTGTAATTTTATGAACTTTTCTAATTAGATGGCCAATTATAATTGGAATTAATTTTGTAATCAGATGAAGATGTGTAATTGGATGAACGTTTTTCTAGTGGATGAATGATATGATCAGTTAGAGAATTTTTTTTGGATTCACAAAGTTAACCTTTCAATAATTTACAATGTTTATGTTTTTAGAAAGTTACAAAGTTGATATTTCATGAAGATACAAATTTGAACATAGTATAATGTAAAAACGATGAATTTTCTGTAAATTAAAGTGTTGTGGATTTATAGACACACTTTTGTAACAAAAAATTATTCTTAGAGAATTAAATTTTCTTTTGTTTTTTAGATATAATTATCATCCAGAATTTTGATTTTTATGAATGTATAATGTTTTAATTTTCTTGAATAAAAATTTTCTAGTTCTATGAATGTAAAAAATTTTGAGTTATAAAAGGTTTTAATTATCTTTAATAACAATGTTATAGTTATCGGAATAAACAAATATTTGAGTTATACAATTCTTAAGTTACATAGTCTAAGTTACAAGTTGTAAAAAATTTATGTTACAAATATTGAATTGTTTCATAAAAATTGAGTATAATTAAATTTGAAGAAAGTTTGAAATGATGGAGAATTCATAAAGATTCCCAAATTTTATATAATAGTTGATAACCATCCCAATAAAATTAAAATTATAATGACATTTATATTTATGAATTTTAGTGAATGAGAAAAATAAATTCATTTCCCAACGTTAGTATTCTTAGAGAACCAATAAATACGAGTGAATATTTATATCTTAGATTAAAATTTTTACTTGTTAAAAAAGTTAAAATCTTTTAGAGTTCGGGTTAGAGAAAGTTTTTAACTGAATTTGAGTTTAATATAGAAGATGATTTCCAAATTGAATATTTTGATCAGTGGAATTGGGAAAAGGTTAGTTCAGTTAACAGATATAGTACAACAAATATAAATTTAATGCAGAAAGTGTATAAGGCACTGAATTTTGTTAAATCAAATTGAAAATATTTTTTTATCATGTAAATTTTTAAAAAATGTGCATTTAATATACATTACCATATAGAGGTACATTTTATAATGAAATCATACATGGGAATAAAATATACATTTTGGATAAACATTCCAGGATAAAAAATCAAATTGTTGTTTTTTTGTGGCTAGTGTTTTGTAAGAAAAATTTATAAACTGCAAGAGTCAAAATAATCATACCTAACAGGAGATAGATGAAGACCAGTGGTAGTTTTTAGAAAATTTATATTCACTTTTGTCTAATACTGAATTTCCATTGAACCATTTGACTTTCCATGGAAGTGATATAGGTTCTCACACTGAGGTAAAACCTTGTAAATCTTATGTTATTTTATTAATTTCCTACTTTTTCATACATGTGATTTTACTAAAATATAATAAATAAATAACTCTTAAAGTGTCATGGGTTATGTTTCTTGAAGTAATAAATTTTTAAATATATGAAAACTGATTCAACCCATAGTTATCAGTTGTTAAATGATCTTTAGGAACTTTAATTATATAAATTTATCTTGAAATAGAATATAATATCATTTTTAAAGACTACAAAAAATAGATCAAGGTCATCTCAAGAGACTGTATTAATCAAATCTAAGAATATGGCTAGATAATTTATTTATCATAATGAAATCACTATAAATTCATACTACCCATATCTTATATGAATGGATGCCTTGAGTACATACTATTTTTTCACTATTAATTTATGATATTCATATGGATGTTATATCTTTGATTAGTATCAATCCCCTCATAGTTTCTTAAGAAACTCATCAATACTGGGTAGAGGATACAATTTTTAGTTATTGTCTTTTAATATTTTTGATAATAAATGTCAAGATTTATTGATCCATAAATCTTTTTAATGTAAAGGATTAGTTTACTCCATGGTGGAGCATATAGGTGAATAAAACCATTATACAAATTTTCATGGATTTGATTCATCAATTAAAAAAAATTATTCTGTATTGTTGTATAATGATTATTTGATATAGTTATAGAACAATGAATGAGTTCTATTTTAAACTCAACCTTATGATTTGGGTAAAGGGTGGGAAACTCTTATATAGATGCATCAACATATTCCATGTATTCAATATTGTGTTTTCCCTAGCCATTTTATCTAGATATCCATCATTATTTAGTAACAAGAGCTATACAAGTGAAGTGACTTCTATAGAGAGTTAATTTTCTACCTTGCACCAGCAGATTATTAGGGGTTGATTTAGGTTATGAAATGTGATTTCCATGTCCCGTAAATTAATATATTCTATATATATATATATATATCCAATCCATCCACAAAATCACATAAAATTATACTGATAGAAAAATAATAATATTTGTAAGAATAACATTTCCATAAACTTTTATCCAAGAGGAGTTATAGACTTGGGTTGTAATCTTCATACCATAATATGTTTTTACCATTAATTTTGTATTTAATTGTGGGGGATATGAATTAATAATATTAAAAACTTTACAATATATGAAGGAATAAATAAATTTATAATAAAACAAGATTTTTTAAATATTTAATGAACCTATCACAACACCAATTTCATGATTTTTCTTCATCCCCTTAATAAAACCCAAAATGGTTAATGAGATTAATAATAAATAATCTCTAAAGTAAAAAAATAATATAATAATGAATAAATGTAATGAGATATAATATATTATGAAACCTTCATTTTAATATATAAAATAATAGTTTCCACTTATGATAATCTTGGTCTATCCTATAAAACATTTGGTATAAACTGTGACACTCACTCTTGGTTATAATTATATTACTTTAGTTGTCACCTAGGTTTTTTTAATTTTAATCATTTTATTCCTAATAAAAAAATACTGAAAATTAACTAAACATTAATTTTTTTTCCATCTGATATGACTCATCAATAACATACATATATATCATATCAATTTAATTGAATATTTCTTATATATCATAATAAATAACACAACATAACTTATTAGTTTAGTGTATTTTCAAATTAGATATGTTAGACAATTATTTTATGGAAATTCTATAATGTATTTAAAGAATAATCTTCACACTTGATATCCATTAGGATATATAAAACATAATACGATTCTATAATACTCGGGGTATAGAAACATAAAAAAGGGTTACATCAGATGCTCAGTAAGGGTTGAACATAAGAGATATCAATGAAAAATCATAGGAGTGCATAATATTAACATATGGGTTTGATATAATAAAAAAAGAAATATTAATGCAATATAAAGATGTCATAAATAATAAAACACATGTCATGAACCAACCCTGACTAGGGCTTGAGCTGTAACTAACCCAAGCCCACCTAAAAAGGCCTAGGGTGGCGAAAACCACCCAAATGTATATCTTAAATGGGATTCCATTGCCTAATTTACTTATATAAATACACCCATCCATATGATTATAGAAGTGTAGAGGAATAATAATAAAAATCTATAACAACTAGAAATAAAACAAATCATTCAAAATCTCTATGGTGTATAAGAGTTCTATAGTGAAAACTGAAAAGTAAAGGGAAAAAATACACCCCAACCAAAAATATATCCCAAAATGAAATAACTGGAAAGTAAATTACTATGATATCCCAACACATGATCACTAAGATAATACCACCATATGAGGTATACAACATCTAATATCCATAAGCTTCTCTGAAGTCACTTTAAACTTATTCATCATATGCATAAGACATTACACATGCAAGAAAATTCCATGCATGGGTTAGTAAATACATACCAGATAGGATTACCTTAAAGATGAAATGGGGAGGAGTAAGAGATGAAATAGTAGATAGTAAACAGGATGCAAATCAACCCAGAGAGAGAGAAATAGTAACCTCATCCAAGAATAATTGGATCAATATAGTGTGTAGATAAAATATTCATCAATTCCCTACCACCCATAAAAGGAAAGTAAACTCATCCAACCATGAGAATCTAAACACAAAAATAATGTTTCATAAATTGTGCATCTTCACGAACCATAGTAGAAGAGTAACCGAATGCAAAGTTATGGATAAAAATGTATATATATTTTCTAAGTAAACAAAACTAAAACTAGAGGGAAATATGATCTCTATATCATAGCTCATCCAAATGAAAGAGTCACCAAAAGTTCCAGAAGTCCAAAATTGATTCCTATTATCTCGTAGGTCTACCCAATAGAAATGATCCAAGTAAATCCATGCCACATCGTTGTATCACACATTCAAGGGTCCAAAATCTCTATGTAGAGAACCTATTCCCTGGAACAATATGAGGGTCCCACTCAGTGGATAGATAGAGGACCCATACCCTTTTCCAATAGGAGGGTTCCACTCTGATTTTCATTAGAGGTCACATGCCTTGTACTAATAGGGGGGTTCTACTCTGATAGTCCATAGAGCACCCATGCCTTGTTCCAAATGGAGGGTTCCATTCAAATAGTTGATAGAGGACCAAAAACATCCCCAGTATGAGGTTTCCACTCTGATGGTAGATAGAGGACCATGCTCTACCTAGGAGGAGTGTTCCACTATAATAGTTAAGGACCCATACCCATCCTAGTCATAGGGTTCCACTCTAGAAGTGAATAGGGTACCAATTATCTACCCACTAAGAGGCTTCAAATCTGATGGTAGAGGACTCATGCACAACCCAACTGGAGGGTTCAACTCTAAAAGTCTATATTGGACCCATGCCCAACCCACCTAGAGGGTTCAACTCAGAATGCCTCTGGTTTTCCTTTGTGATCACTACCATCATTAGGTGTCACCTAAACAAGCATCTTTCCTAGAACATCTCTTTATCAAATCCCAAATCCACAACCATGGGAATCAACATGTTCTATGGGAAAAAACACTAAGGATAGGATAATCAAGGGCCAAATCTTTTTCAAAATGAAGAATATTTGAGAGATTTGAGTTTCCTCAAAAGCAATCGAGGGGTACATAGCGTGAGAGGGGACCCACAGGGTGTGTGGTCCCTCCCCATCAATTGATCATTTTCCAATAGGTATATAGATCACCAACTGTGTAGATCTACCCAGCATATTGAGGATCTACCCGGCATGCCCATTCCACTTAGGGTCCAACCCATGGGATTTTCCATGTACATGTATCCATCTTGTGTCCGTGTACTTTAGAACACCATGTGAATCTTCACACATGGTGTTTCTCGTGTCTTTGGTCATGCTCGTGTACTTGGGTACAAGGTGTCTTCCTAGATTCCTGATATTCCACATGGATCATTCATTCATGGAAGGGGGTACATGATTAGTAGGGATTCTACATGGTTTTCTATCCTTATAAATTTTTGAAACCCTAGCCTCCACAGCATAGGGCCCAACATGGCGTGTGTTCTTATAAATACATGGCATATATTTGGAATTCTTATAAAAATATAGAAATGTCCTCTATACACTATATCCAACTTCATCCATTCAAATCCATCTTCTTCATCATCCCAAATTAGTGGATATAGTTGTTGTTCATCATTTCCAACCATTAGGTGGATGGAAATATGGTTTCGTTGACCTGTTGGGGTTATTCGTATGTACAAAATTCCTTAGGTCCTTCTTCCATTAATGATTCTACGACCGATCATTGAAATGATATCCCATTACAAAAAAACAAAATTGATATATCCTTGATCTATTTATGTGTCCCTCATAGGTGATTTTTTCATGATTCCAAGTGTTTAATTAAGCTTGTTATAGCTCAAAAATGTCGAACAGATACAACAGGGACCTACTAGTGAAGAAAACAAGGAAATTGAGGGGGAAAGGAAAAATATAAAATATTTAGAAATCTTTTCCAATTTTTTTTCCAACGATCAAGAATGAGAATATCAAGGGTAATAAAACCAATGATTAATCCATTTAATCAGTACTCAGGTGCATAGAAAGGTCACAATTGGTACTGGTCAAAGGTAAGGACCAATATTCCTAAACAATTTAATAAAAAAGGTCATAAACACCAAATTTAAGAACCTTGTCCTAATATTGGATCATTCTTCATCAAATAATGCACTCACTATTGATTTAAGGAGGTTTTCACCTTCTCTACACTCTGATATTCTCAAATATAGAGTTTCATCATCATCTGATATGGTCTTCCAATAGAATAAATAAGAGAAGCTATAGAATCCTCCCATGTTTTATGAGGAAAACTATGCAGGATTATCCATAGTGACAGATTTATAGACATTTCTGTTTGGTTAAAATAATAATTAATTAATTAACCAACTAAATATAAATTGAATGATTAAGATATCTGAGCACCCTTAGCTGGCCTGTTTTAGGATGTGTCATGATAAAAAACATATTCTAGAGTAAACCATGGTCTCATATTTCTGATATGAGCTTCCGTTTAATCATTATCTAATTTTCCTTATGATATTATTTTTATAAAATATAAAATATATTTAATAAATTAAAAAAATTAATTTTGGGAACACCATGACTTAGAATCTCACATTTTCATAGTTCTTGGATCTGAAAATATATATAGACATATAAAAAAGTGTTAAAAGGAAAATAATGGTTCTATACATAATTCACTACTTCATTATTTTCATCCCCAAAAAAACTAAAAAAATCAACTCAGGATATTGAGCCTGAATCTAGATCTCCCACTCCCAAGAGATCCTCTCTGTGTTCTTGTGATGCCGCAACATGAGAAATCAGGGGATGTTCTATCCACATTGTTTATTATCTTGTCAATCCATGATCTTTATTGGGTTACCCATAAAGGTAAATCCATCCTCGACATCAAACTCTCCAAATTGATTATGTGTGTGTGGTAATTAATTTATCTTCTCATTTGTGAAAAATAGAAGATTTCATAATCTAGCTATAGTTGAGGTGGGTAGGGTGAGGTGGTAAGAAACCTCTCCAACAATCTTCACAACCTTGAATGGCTCGATGATCATCTCGGATAGCTTTCCACCCAAGCCAAACATTCTCAATCCCCATCATGGTGATAATCTAAGGAAAACATACTCTCCATTTTCAAACTCTGAGGTCCTATGATGGTGATATTGGTAAGATACCTTGCTACTCTAAGTCACCCTCATCTGCTCATGGATGACCTAGACCTTCTCTGTTGGCACATACACCAACTCTGGATCCACAAGAGTTTCTCTCAAATATCTATCTTGTATAAGGGTGACATGAAGGGTCACTCATACTGGGCCTCAAAAGGTTTCGTGCTGATGGTAGAGTGGTAGCTATTTTTTTCAAAAACTCTATAAATTCAGTTGATCCTCATGGCTTCGGCTGATGTCTAGCACACAATCCCTCAGCATTCCAGCACTTGGATTGTGTGCTCAGTTTTCCCATTTTCCTAGCAGTTAATGGTTTTAATTATCTTCATTTGGGTCCCAAAATTCCCTTAAATTCATATACACAATCATGATGTAATCATCATAACATGATCAAACACAACCATCAATGTAACCCCATAAAGAAGAGCATTATTTTTTAGATAAAACTACCCAAAAATATCCACCGAAATTTCTTCCACAATATTAAAGAAGTGTTTTGACTTCATGAGCCAGTCATCTACCACCTATATGGCATCATGGAATTTCAATATCTATAGATGTTCTATGAAAAATTATAAATATATGTCATCCCACTTCCACTCCAGGATATCAAGGGGTTGCAAAAACGCTACAAAAACATGGTGTTTGGCCTTCACCTATTGACCGGTGAGGCACAGAGAGAGGAACACGACAATGCTCCATCTTAGGTTGGACCGCCAAAATTTCCACTGAAGGTATCCATAAATCTTCCCTACATTGGGATGTATATCCAATGGAGAAGTGTGGAACCCTTTCATCAGCTCCTCTTGCATCGGGACCTAAGAAATCATCTGTCTTTGGAAAAAGATGACTTGATCCCTTCCTTCATAATATCCATCAGGTAAATCCCTTGTGGGTATATGGTCACACAATACCTTGTAGTTAATGTCTCTATCCTATGACTCTCTCAAAAAATAATGAAATGTAGGATTCAACAACATTTAATAAGAAAATTTTGTACCCTCTTGTTCCACCAAGGTTAGTTAAATATAAGCCAACAACTCTGAAACCTCTTACACAAAGAGATCTTGTGACTTACTACTAATAGAATGTAATACAACATTTTCCTTCCAAGCAGTGTAGACTATCTTGAAGTCATAGTACTTGAGAAACTCTAACCAGTTCTAATTTCTCAAGTTAAAGTCTCTCAATATGAAAATGTACCTAAGGATATGATTTTTTGAGTAATCCAAAAAATTCTCCCCTTGGAAGGTAGTTCCTTCACATCCTCTAGGTGAATACTACTGATTCCAGCTCTAGGTTTTGTGTTGCATTGTCATGCTCATGGGGTCTCAACTACCATGACTCATATGTGATATATTCCTTTTTTTCATCAACATGTAGTTGAGCCCAGCTCCTGAGGCATTACAATTCACTAGTTACTCCACGCCTTCCTCTAGTAGTCCCAAATATGGGATCACTTGTCAGCCACAAAGTTGACTCCTCAAAGGCCCCCTAGCACTACTCAGTCTAGGTAAATAAATTACCTTTCTGTGTTTGGGTGGTTAAAGGTACTAGAATCCTGGAGAATATTTCAAAAAAACTCATGTGGTACTACAACAAGACAAGAAACATCTTCACTAATGACACAATCTTCGGTGGATCCTAATAAGGATCTTCATCGATCATCGGTGGGTCTACAGATAAACCATGCTTTTAAATGACATACACAAGAATGTGAAACTCTTGATTCCTGAACTGACACTTAGAGAGATTTATATAAATTTGGTTCTCTCAAATAAAATCTAGAACCATCCTCAAGTGATATGAACGATACTACTCTGATGCATAAAAGATGAGTGTTTCATCAATGAATACAAATACATACTGGTCCATGTACGGATGGAATATATAATTATTCAAAGTTATAAAAATAGTAGAGGAATTATTCACCCTAAAGGGAATCACTAGGAACTCATAGCATCTTTAGTGACATTGATATTATAGATTTTGGAATATGAGCCTTGTGAACCCTCAATTGGTGGTAGCTAGACCAGATATCTATCTTTGAGAATCATCTATCACATCACAAATTTTCAATGAGGTCATCAATCATTAGCAAGGGGTACATTTTCTTTATCATGGCCTCATTAAAAAAATGGTAGTCCATGAAAAGTCCCAAACTATGTTCCATCTTTTTCTTGAACAACACCAGAGCTTCCCAGGGAGACACATTGGGCCTGATAAAACCCTTCTCTCAAAGGTCCTCAAACTAAAATTGTATCTCTCAGAGCTCGGTAGGGCCTATCTGATATTCCGTAGATGATATCAGATCTATCTCAAGATATAAGTCAATATAAAAATCCATATACCACCTCACATGAAGTCACATTATGTCTTTATGGAAGAATTCCAAAAAAATACTCCACAACTGAAGGAATCAAAATTCTTTAAGTTCCTTATTCACCAAGGGATCAAATCACCAATAGATGTGTAATAGCCTATATCTTTCTGGTCATAGATCCCACTCATCCGTCCATGATATCTATCTCACCCATAAAGGTGAATCTCATCCGATGAGTGCAATATCATCTGACTTCTCTTTGGTTAATTTAAATTTGGGCTTAGACCATGGACCACCAATCCATACCCAAGATTTTTTCATAGGGTTATATTTTGATGACCTGAAGGTCCCATGTGAACCTATCTCTTCTAAAATATAACTCACACTAATAAAAGAGAAAGGATACATAATAATAATTCCTTGTAGCAACCTCAAGACGAAGCTATTGGGCCAGCACCTCAACTGGGAGATCCATCTCCCACACTAGGAGTATATATATAAAAGAATTATTGAAACCTATTTTATACTAATAATTAATTAAGAGTATAATAAAAATATATCATAAATCTAATTATCTCTTGAACCATGATGTTATAAGACTCCAAAGAATACATTTTTCTGCGGCCCTAGCCTCAAGCTCCCTAAGCCTGATGTGGTCCACCTAGTGGTGGTGGTGGAAGGATCTGATATCATATTTCACCACCCACAGCTCCTTCTACGCCTATTCTAGCTATTCCTCCCTAAGAACCTCCCTTCACTCTCTTGGATGATCCATGATCATGGTTCTACCTCTATCATGGAAATATACATGCTACCTACTTGTGATACTTTGTACGTCTGGTCAGGCAGTCACATGCTATGTGACCTCACCCATCATAAGAAAATCACCACCCCTCTCCAGTCTTCCATGGTCCTCTTCATGGTCTTTATGCCACATGATCATTAACCTTAGTATAATTGTGATATTATCTCCTATTCTGAGATCTAACTGATTGAAACCTGCTATA
Organism: Viscum album; assembly: GCA_963277665.1. Taxonomy (NCBI): domain Eukaryota; kingdom Viridiplantae; phylum Streptophyta; class Magnoliopsida; order Santalales; family Viscaceae; genus Viscum; species Viscum album. Next base: position 999,836,318 of record OY728133.1, read on the forward strand.
AGTTGTGGAAAAGTCAGATATATGATTCCCAATGCTAGCTCCAACTATCTAGAGCCACTCTGATTGAAATATATATATCATTAATGTCTCTCTAGCATCTAATCATATGTGGGGATTCACAAGGGAACCAATATGGACCATATCTCTCTGTGGATTCTATGCTCAAACTTCTATGATCGAAATTATCTATTGTATATCATGCTAAGAGAGTATCGTGTATGTCTTGTGAACCTTGCAGCATAGTCATCCACTATCATCCCTATCAATTGTAGCTCCAAAAACTCTGAAATATGATATAAGTATGGGAAGGATGGGTAGTACTCCTCATGAAACAACTACTATAATTCTTGACATGAGAGTGTTGACTCATCGTGAATTGGGGTAATGAGTTTCCACTATCACTCATATTCTCAAAGGAAAAGGATTGTTGTCGGTGAAACTATATGATCAATCAGTGCCCAAATGTGCCTAAAAACATGGAACACCTATTATATCAAATCCTATTCTATCTGGGGATCTAGTTTTTTGAATAACCTTAGTGGACTCTGGCACTAGAACTAATGGAGCACGCTATGATGGTGTGTTTCCTCAGCCTGCACTACTAGGATATTCTGCTGCTCAAAATGTGGTGATGATGGTACCTTCCCACATAGAGGAAGAATCTCATAGGATGCACCTTGAACTAAGGCCTCATCTCTCATCATATCATCATCAAGATTCTAAACTGGTATCCTGGTTGGCTGCCATCATAGTGGAATCCTAAAATTTAACCAAGATATACCACATTTAGTTGAGCATATATATTCATCTAAATTTGGTGATGTGGCTTGAGAAGGATTGTACAATACTAAATCATATATGATGCGTATATCATTGATCCCTGCAACCAATGTCTTGATGTGATGATTAGACAAGTGGGTAGTCATGGTCCTAATTGATGTATATGTTAGTCACATATACCATCATTAGATTACATAGCCTATGTGCACACTCAAATAACATTGAAATTTTTTCCTGAATTCCAACCAAATTCTCCCAAGGGGACTAATTCAAACACCATTCCAAATATCAAACAAGCTTTTACAAAAATCCTTCATAACCTGGCCCTAATAGAGGCTTGATCCCCAACTACCCCAAGCCCACCTCCATAGGATAGGGGGGTGGTGACAAGTGTTGAAAGGAATATCCTAAATGGGATGAATATTCCCAATGTTCCTATATTCACACACCTGAACATCTAAATTCACAAGTGCATAAGAACAATAATAAAAATATTTGACATCTATAAAGTAAAAAAATAATGAAAAAACTATAGGGTGTACAAGAGTACGATAGTGAAAAATGAAATATAAAAGGTAAAAATACATGCCCAACTAGAAATATGTCCCAACCTGGAAAAATTGGAATGTAAAGTGATAACAATTCCAAGCTTCTAATAAATAATCTATGACCATAATACATAGAATGCAACACCCAATATCCCTAAGATCAACTGAAGCCACCACTGACCTATCTTTCATCTTCACAAGACAGGACACATACATGAAAATCCCATTCATGGGTGAGTATATACAAACCCATAGAACACCATAAAACTGAAAGGGTTAGGACTAAGAGATAAAAATGTAGATAGTAAACTAGATGCAACTGAACCCAAAGAGAGAGAAAAATTAACATCATCTAAGCCCAAAGGGGATAATCACAATGTGTAGATGGAAAACATGTCTCCTCTATACCACATGTAATAGAAATTTAAACTTATCTAAGAAGAAAAACACAGAAAGCATGTGGCATACTCTGCATGTCTTTGTAACTTATGGAAAGAGATTAACCAAATCCAAAGGTATGGATACAGATGTATATATATGCTCAGTCAAAATAAACCCAAAAGACAGATAAAAGGGATATCATTCTCGTGCATCAGCCAAGGAAAAGTGTCTCTAATATTTCCATAAGTCTACCAATGATACCCAGCATATCACATGTCTTCCCAGTGGAAACCATCCAAGTCAATCCATGCCTTGTCACTGTGCAGCGTAGTAAAGGGTCCAAAATCTCTTGGTAGAGTACCCATTCCCCCATAAAATAGAAGTGTTCCACTTAGTGGATATATAGAGGACCCATAACCTATTCCAAATGGAGGTTTCCAATCTGATAGTCAATATAGGACATATTCCCTATGCCAATAGGAGGGTTCCACTTAGATAGATGGAAAGTGGTTGTAATGACCCAAAAAATTCCATATATATTTTTTAATTATTTGGTATTATTAAGAGTCAGTGAACATTGATGGTATGTGATTCCAGGGCCCGGTGTTCCCAGAATGGAATTTTGATATTTTTTTAAGGTATATTTAGTAAACACATAGGTGGCATTTTCTATCTTTTGAACCGGTGCTTGGATTAAAAATATACGGACACTATTGAATATGTAGTGCTAGGATTCTCTTAAAGGAGGATTCACTTAGACCGTAGAAGGTTGGGAGAAAAAGTTAGTTTTTGGATTTTTTAAAGAAAAGTAAAATAACATGTAATTGTTATTTTATTTTATTTTTCTCCAACAGATGAGAGGCGGTGGCAGGACTAGAGACATGTTAAGCCATTTAATGGATTGACTCATCAACTTAGTAACTCCACCATTGTAAATTAAAAGAGGTTCATTAATTCATTTAATGAACCTCATTAATTCCTCAATGTGTTACTCACCTTTCCCCTCCTATTTAAATTGATCTAATGATGGGGTTTTGGCATGGATTATTCAACCGAGGAAACTATGGCGAAGTCCTGCGGCAGCATCCACCTGAAATGCATGACTAGATTCAGCGAGCGGTGACGAGCTCCACTGAATCAAGGACTAACGACAACAATTAATGAGGTTCTATCGATCATAATCAACATGCATCTCATCCAGGTAGGTTTTTTTTTTGTTTTTGATAATATAAAATTTCTCCTTACCCATTATTGATTTATATGAAGAACGCAGATCAACCTACCAAAGGGTTGATTTGCAGATGGTTCTTCAAACACGGGAGTTTGATGTGGGGTTACAAGTCAAGAGTTATTTATAAATTCTTTATTTTTTGTTAACACACCTTGTTTAAATGCTAACACGGAGGGTGTGGGCCAATCCGAACAAGGCCCAGACCCTCTTCCAATCTTTTTGTTCTTGTGTTTCTCGTGCACAACTGGCCAATGTGATAGAATGGAAGAGATAGGGGTCATGAAGTGGTGGCGGTGACCCCAGAGGCGTGTAGGCGCATATGGCACCCATAACGGACCAGCAGAGAATGTCCGGTGGCCTGTAGAAAGAACTGCTTGCGCACCATGTTGGTGGTGCTCGATTGTGGCCAGAGGAGGCTCACGATAACCGAATACAGGAAATGGGAAGGTGGCACACCATCACGCACTGCGGTGGTGAGATATGGTCAGCTCGAGCCGGCCACATGAGAGGAGGGCGATGCCCGCAAGCGTTGTTGGCGACAACAACAGCAGCCAGCGGGCCACGGAAGGTGGGGGCGGCATGGCCCTGTGCTGCGCCGTAATGGTTGGAGACCGTTCGGCCACCTGGCTATCCGTTTCACACAGTCGGGCAGTGCCCCAACGGTCAGATGAAATGGTCCCATGTTCGCGGTTCTAGTTAGAGACACAATCAGCCTTCAGGTGGACCGGGCTAAACACAGGCTAGCTGAACGGGCCGGGTAGGACCCGTAGCCCAGCAGGACAGTGTGGGTGGGTCGAGCCCCACATAGTGATTTGGGCCAACTACGGGCTGGGCCCACTGCGGCCCGGGCCCGCGAACCAGTCGGGGCGACCCTGACGGGCCTGACCTAGTGAACTGGGCTGACCCTTAATGGGCTTGACCTGGGTGGGGTCAGGTAGACCCTGAGACCCGTGCGTCAGGCCGGCTTGACCAAGTCTAACTAGGACCCAACCCAACTGGCCCCTGAATAAAGAAATGCCTGTAACTGAAGAACCGAGTGTCTATTTTACACGCTGTTAGTGGTGTTAGGAACCCTTTTTGGGAAGCTGTCCCTTTGGAATGTTTTGGTTGGCCCAACTGAGTCAGACCAGGCCGAGATGTGATCACCCCATTTCATGGAAAAGGGTGTAACTAAAATATCAGGCATTAGATTTACATTTTGTCTATGGCATAAAGACCCTTGTGACAAGGCGGTATTTTGGAGATACTCTAAGTGAGTTTTGATGGAGTCTGAAGTGTGACATGGGTTAGATTAGACTTGAATCCAACTGGTCCCATTTTACAAAAGTGTCGATATCTCACAAACCAGGCGTTCGATCGATGTGTCATCTATCACTTTGGGACACCTATGATGGGACGGTCCCTTGGGTATGTGTTTTTTGGGACTTCTTTCCTGTTGAAATATGACTGATGGATTGAGGAGAAAAATCTTCTGGAGATTAGGTGTGCTTCTTGGGGGAGTCCAGTGGCTGGATGTGAAATGAAGAAGATGAGCAACCAATACGGGTGAGCATAAAAATCTACAGAGTGGGATGATCTAATAGTTTGAATAATAATCCCTATCATTGTACCAGAAACTCATACGGGTCAGCACCAATGACCAATACAGGTCAGCACCAGTGACCAATACGGTCCAGCACCAGCGACAAATACGGGTTAGCACTAGTGACTAATACAGTTCAGTATCTAGCGACCAATACGGGTCATCATATATGGACCAATACAGTTCAACAGTAGAGTTACTACAGATAGGATGATCTGGATTTATGACTATTTATCCCTATCTTAGTAACCTTGAAGTTATACTATTAGAGTGAGATGTCTCTTTTTCTTTTGGCTTCATGATTTAGATCATACATGGGATATTAACTTTGTGGTATTTCTTGTGATGTTTTCCTTTGTGGATTACTGAGAGATCTTCAGGGGTATCGGGGTCCCCTACTGAGTTGTTATACTCACCTTGGCATGGGTTCCGCCCACACATGTGTGTCTGGTGCAGACTACTGGTGCTTTGAGGTAGAATTTGGAGGTTTGGGACTTGGTGGAGCTTGGTGAGATTTGATCAGTTGAGATCCTCTTCTTCGACTTTAGACTAACAACTACCAACCTCTAGGTAGAGCTCCAGGTAAGATGAGATAGTTGTTTACTTTATTTTTAGTTTATAGGGAATGTATTCGGGCCCACTGTTTTCAGTTTTTAGTTGTACTCATGGTTGTAATTTTCTGTCGTTTTTATACCTTAATCTTGTTGGTTGTTTATATAATTTTCCCTTCTTGAGTGTGTACAAATCTCTAAGGAAATGCCTTCCTTGTTTGGTAAAATCCTTCTGGTGATAGTTACCAACCCCTGGCCTATGGAAGTCAGGCTTGGGGTAGTCACGTCTGGGCCCCATGGGATGGGTTGTGACAAAGTGCTATTAGAGGGTGGTCAGTTCTACCAGAAGAACTAAGAGTATACTTTTAATGGGGCAATGGTGTAATGTGTCTTGAGTTCAGTTTTCATAATAGAGATTCTAGTGTTGGTGCGATGACCAACGTATCCATACACCCAGACCCTGAATTCTGTTTTCCAACTCGGTACATGAAAACACAGGTTGGTAGTGTTTTTAATAGTTTTCATGATATTTCTTGAGTCATAACATTAGGTATTCTTTATTAAATGTGGCACATCTATTTCTTACTGGATTCTTCTATGAAGACAACTAGCTAGGATATTGGTTAGAGATTGTGACAGTGGCCCACCGAGTGATGAGGCATCGGTAGAGGGACCATTCACAGTGATGGAACCTTTGGGTGGTGTACCAATAGTTCCACCACCCATTGAGTACTATATGCTACCAGGGGATCATGCACGTTGGTTGAACACATTTCAGAAGTTTTAGAGATAGAGGCCTCTGAGGTCTCGAGGCGAGATGGACCCCAAGGTAGTAGAGGACTGGCGTGAGGTGGGTTTTCCAGTCTTTCCCTTAGTAGAGACACCAGCCGAGGAGATGGTGATCTTGGCTGCTAGCCTTCTTTAGGGCTCGGTAGGATGATGGTGGAGCTCAATGCTCCAGGTTCATGAGGAGACGACCCTCACCTGGTCAGATATTGAGAGCCTTTTTAGGACAGAGTTTGTGCCAGTGACACTAAGTTTTGTGTGTATTCAAGAGCTACTGCATCTGCAGCAGGGAACCCAGACTGTGGCTCAGTACTCGACAAGATTTACTGACCTCTCTCAATACTCCACTAATAAGGTACGAGACCTTTAATTCAAGGCCCCGACCATTGAGAAGGGGATCTGAAAAGAGATTATAGTTGTTATATTTTCTCTCATCATCTCAATGCAAGATGAGGTTCTAGAGGGAGATTTGTTGATGGAGATCTTCCTTGCCGACCTGGCACTAACTGTGAGAGCCCCTAACAAAGAGCAGTTACTAGAGACACTTGTAGCTTGAAATAGACAGATGACACATAAGCCCATGTGGGATAGACCTTCTGGAGGGCGACCTCGGGATACAGGGTCAGAGGTATGAGGCCCAAGAGGTTGGGGGATCCACGATCGAGGCATGATCTATTTTTTTCTATGGGGGACAGGGTTATAGAGATCGTTATTGTCTAACTCCCCAAGAAGATGATCGAAATATGGTGGAGGGGCCACCAAGGCAGCGGTAGGAGCATGAGCGTTAGTAATAAGGTGGATGAGGCAGGGGAGCAGGACATGCAACTAGAGGTGGTTTGGGTCACCAGGCACTACCACCACCATCCCCATGTGGTCTACCTTGAGCTTAGGGAGCAGTTGGATGGGTACAGGCCCAACTACAGGCAGTAGAGGCTCACGATACTGACGTCCCTGAGATGATACGAGTTATGATATGTATCTTCTATACCTTAGTAGTGGTGCTCATATACACATGTGATATCAATTAAATCTTTATTGTAGACATATTTTGGGACTCTGAGATTCTGAATGAGCTTTTAACTCGACCTTTGCATTTGGATACTCCTACAAGAATAGATTCAGCAGTCACACAATTGTGTCAATAATCTGATCTTACTCCCAGAGGAGGGAGTTTCAGATGGGATCTTCTAGTAGCTGTGTTGAAGCCCTACAATGTCATTCTAAGGATGGACTGGCTATTAGATTGACTTCTTGAGATGTACAATGCGATGTACATGCAAAGATAAAGGCCAGTTTTCCTTTGTTGGTGAGAAGGAAAATAGAACAGCATGAGATGGACTTGTGTTCAGAAGGGTGCATCTGATTACATATCACCTAGCCTGCATGATCATCGACACAGTGGATGAGAAGAGTCAACAATTTCCAGCGACGGTGGATGAGTATGAGGACATCTTTCTAGGAGCTGTCCTAGGACTACCTTCTGGAAGATAGGTAGACTTCTGCATTGACTTGTACCTATGAACATCACTAATTTCTACACCAGCATATCCGATGGCCCTTTTGGAGCTTCGAGAGGTGAGGGTACAGTTGGAGGACTTACAGAGGAAGGGATTTGTAAGGCCTAGTGTTCCTCCATGGTCATCATTTTTGTTTTTTTCCAAGAAGGTAGATAGAAGTTTGAGGGAATGTGTGGACTTCTGGCACCTAAACCAGGTAACTATGAAGAAAAAGTGCCCTCTACCAATGATTGATGATATATTTTATTAGTTTAAAGGAGTGGAGTGGTTCTCAAAGATAAACTTCAGATCAGTCTATCATTAGCTCATGGTACGGGATGAGGATTTACCGAAGATAGCCTTCAGATGTCGGTACGACCATTACGAGTTCTTGGTGATGCCTTTCGGTGTGACCAATGCTCCTTCAGTGCTAATGGGGATCAAGAATAGGATCATTCATCCATACTTAGATCTCTTTGGGGTGGTCTTCATCAACGACATCTTGGTGTACTCAGCATCCGAGGAAGAGCACACTATACACTTGAGGATAGTTCTGGGCACTCTTTGGGAGCACCAGTTATATGGGAAGCACTCAAAGTTTTAGTTATAGATACGAAAGGTCCATTTCTTGGGACATTTCATCTCAAATGATGGATTTGAAGTGGATCCTACGAAGATCGAGGAAGTACTTTCTTGGGAGCCACCTAGGAGTGTTACTGAGGTGTAGAGCTTCCTTGGATTAGAAAGTTACTATAAGAGGTTTGTACCAGATTTCTCTAGAGTAACAGAACCTATGAATTCCTTGAAGAAGAATGGGAAACCCTTATTGTGGTCAGAGACATTCCATCTGAGCATTCTAAAGCTGAGGTAAAGCATGACCAACACTCTCATCCTAAGGTTTCCCTAGGAAGGCACTGACTATGTGGTCATAAATTAGTTTGGTTTGTAGTTTACTTCAGTTTCCCTTTTTGAGTGTGTACAAATCTATAAGGCAATGCCTTACCAATTCTGGAAAAGTCTCCAGGTGCTAGTAACCAACCCCTATCCTATGGAAGTTGGATTTAGGGTAGCCACGTCTAGGCCCTGTGGGACAGGCCATGAAAAAAACTACAGAATATCCATCTAGTGCATGGCCTGAGGATATATTAGCACATGTAGTCTCACAGCTACTATCTCCAAGATGCTCCTCCCTAACTTGATGAAGGAGTGGAGGGGAAACTACCATCAACTGTAGGTGGATTGTATCATCTTTATCCATGTAACATATCTAAAGCATGGTTAACTTCTCTGAAGCCTCTTTCAGTATCTTTGAACTCAATCACAGGATAAGTTAATGTGCCACTATGTTCCCCTTCCCAGGAGTATAGAATATCTCAAAGTCATAGACCTGGAGTAACTATTTCCAACATCGTTATCTCTGATTCAGGTATTTCAGTTTAAAGATATATCTAATACTCTTGTGGTCAGAGTAAACAATGAACCTCTCTCCCATCAAGTAGTGTCACCACATCATTAGTGCGAGGAGTACTGCTTCCAAATCTAATTCATGAGTCACATAATTCTACTCATGAGGCCTCAGATGTCGTGATCCATAAGAAATAACTACATCATCCTACATTAGGATGCAACCGAGTCCTATCCCTGATGCATCACAGTAAACCACGTATTTTTGAGAGTCTCCCCTTGACAGGGACTACAGAGATTTAGCCAAGGCAGAAAACTATCACCATGGTTTATCGGACCATTCTTGGTACTTTGGATGATTGGAAAGGTGGCGTATCGATTGGCACTGCCACTTCAATTGGAGAGGGTTCACAATGTCATCCATGTATCCCAGCTGAGGAGATACGTGCATGAACCATATCATGACATCGAACATGGAGAGCTGGATATTGACGACGAGTCAACGTTTATGGAGCATCCGGTGGAGATAGAGGATCGACAAGAGAAAATATTTCATGTGTGGTTGATACCTCTAGTGCACGTTCTGTGGAAGCACGAGAATCTCAAAGAGAGAACATGGGAGTGAGACGCTCATATGAACTCTCAGTACCCCTCTTTTCTTGTGTAGACTTGTTTGGATTTTGGGGACGTAAAGCCCCATGGTGGGGATAATGTAAAGATCATAGAAATTCCATGTATTTTTTAATTATTTGAGATTATTACAAGTCTGTGAAAATTGATGGTACGTGATTCTGAGGCCCGGTGTGCCCAGAATGGATTTTTGAACTTTGTTAATGTGCGTTCAGTAAATGCGTGGGTGACATTTTCTATCTTTTGAATTAGTACTTAGATTAAAAATATAAGGACATCGTTGAATCAGTGGCGCTAGGATTCACTTAAGGGAGGTTTCACTTCGACCACAATAGGTTGGGAGAAAAGGTAGGTTTTTTGACTTTTTAAAGAAAATTAAAATAACTTGTAATTGTTTTTTATCTTCATTTTCTCCAATGAATGAGAGGTGGTAGTGATACCAGTGACTTTTCAAGCCATTTAATGGCTTGAATTAGTAACAACATAACTCTACCATTGTTAATTAAAATATATTCATTAATTAATTTAATGAACCTCATTAATTCATCAATTTGTTACTCACATTTCCCCTTTCTATTTAAATTGAGGTCAGGGTGTTGTTTTGGAACGACTTCTTTAAGTGAGGAAAATCTGGTGAAGTCCTATGACAAAATCTACCTGGAGGGCAAGCCTCGATTCAATGACCAATGATGATTGCCATCAAATCATGAACTGACGATAATGATGAAAGAGGTTTCATCGATCTTCATCAATAAACATCTCATCTAGGTAGGGGTTTTTTATTTTGATATTATAAAATTACTCCTTCCCTGTTTTTCATTTATACAAAGAATGCTGTTTCCAACGCTTTCGCCGGGGCACGCGCATCCATCCGTCCATGGAGGAGGATGCGCTGCACTTGTTGCCCCGTGTTCCCACTTTCCAAAGGCGGGCAACATTCTCTCCTTATTCAGGGACGTCTTCTCCTTGATCGAAACGGGATGATGGGATGTTGGTTCTTCCTTCTGTGGATTCCTCCTCAGAACTCGTCACCTAGTCCGGGTCTCCCTCATAGATTTAATACGTAGTTCGTGAAACTCTTCCCAGTGCCATGTTTCCATGGACGTCAATTAATTACACTTCTTCTATCGGGACATTCCAAAGGGTCCGGTTAGGGCATAAACCTTCAGTCGGGGGAGTAGTCACGTTGAGGCATCAGTAGCATGTCTGGATGCTGGGGAACCTAGCATGTCGGTCTATTATCCCTGGTCACAGGGCTTCTCGAGGGCGTGGAAGCCCGAGGCATCCCACATCGAGCGTGGGGAATTATATGCCATAGACACATATATGAGGTTTTCCTCAGCTTCCCGTGTTTAACACAGGGTACACCGTGAGTTTAACGTCCAGTGGAGACGGATCAGCCCGATCAGAGCAATAGCTAGAATAGATCGGATTTAGGGGTTTCCTTTGAAGGGGTGCCGATACCGGGACCAGCCCATGGGTGGCTGTGAAGAGGAGCTTATCGACATGGTCTCACCGAGATATGACGGTTCGGGCAAGAATCAGGATGGGTGATAGGTGGATGAATGGAGTGGAGGGGGAATGAAATGGGACCATCGCAAGGGCGACAGTGAAGTTGGGCTTGAGCCTTAAAGAGGCTTCCTACGTATCCTCGTGGTAGGGAATCAAAGTCCGTGTAGTTCGGGATGGTTCCGGTGAACTGACGTGAAGGTGGCCCTTGGCCCGATGGATGTCGTCAGCGAACCGACGTAAAGGTTGACCTTGGTTCGATGCGTCGTCGAACCGACGTGAAGGTGGACCTTGGACCGATGGGCATTTTCAGCGAACCGACGTGAAGGTGGACCTTGGTCTGATGGATGTCGTCAGCGAACCAACGTAAAGGTGGACCTTGGTCTGATGTGTCGTCGAACCGACGTGAAAGTGGACCTTGGTCCAATGGGCATTGTCAGCGAACCGACGTGAAGGTGGACCTTGGTCCGATGGGTGGTGGGTTTGAAACTTGGGGAGGCTTCCTATGTACCATGCCTTGACATGGATCAAAGACCTCGTAGTTCAAAGGGTTTCATCGGTGAACCGACGTGAAAGTAGACCCATGGGTCCACTAGTGGTGGGCTTGAACCTTGGGAAGGTTTCCTATGTACCATGCCTTGACATGGATCAAATTCCTCATAGTTCAAAGGATTGATGGAATACAGTTTAACGTCATGCGGGATGGTAGTGAACCCTGACGTGAATAAACGACGGGCGGTGGGTGTCGGTGAACCGACATAAATGAGGGACCTTGGTCCGATGGGAGATGGGCTTGAACCTCTGGGAGGATTCCTACGTACCATGCCTTGACATGGATCAAAGTCCTCGTAGTTCGGGTAAAAATGGGGGGGTTGGCACACCGAAAAGGAGATGGTCTAGGCCAATGATTGTTGGGCCTGAACCTCGGGGAGGCTTCCTACGTACCATGCCTTGACACAGATCAAAGTCATCATAGTTCAGGTTGTGGAATATAGTTTAACGTTATGCGGGATGAAGGTATAACTCGACGTGAAATGGATGATGGGTGGGCTTGAACCTCAGGAAGGATTCCTACATACCACGCCTTGACATGGATCAAAGACCTCATAGTTCAAATGGGTGTGCAGTTTAATGTCATGCGAGACAAGGGGCATACTGTTTAACATCATGCTAGATGAGGGTATGCAGTTTAACGTCATGCTGGATGAGGGCATGCAGATTAACGTCATACGGGACGAGGGCGAAACTCGACGTGAATGAACGACCAAGTAATGTAGCTTGAACCTCATGGAGGCTTCCTACGTACCATGCCTTGACATGGATCAAAGTCCTCGTAGTTCACTATGGGTGGGGGTCAGGGTCGGTTCTCACTCTAAGCCCACGTGAGTCATGCTCGGTGTGACAAACAAGAGGTTGCAAGGACCTGACGATCACGTCGCGAAGGATGAATCTGTGAGAAGCGAAGAGGGGCTTACGCATTAGGCAGCCCATGGTGCTGGGACTTACTCCAGGATGGAGGCCCAGAGTGCGACAAAGCACAGCGAAAGAGTGACTCAGGACCAATGATGGGAGGTGCCTCATTCGCTATTATGCCCTCCACTGACCTTAGTAGTGGGGAAGTACGGAGATGCAGGGTTGCAACCATCCGTTTGAAAGGCTAGGGGATTACACTCTGAGGCAGCCCTTCCCCCATGGACAAACTCTGCTCCGACAAGGAGGATCTCATCCCATGTGAGGGGGAGTCCGCTCCCATGGGGACGAGTGGCGTAAAAAATGTTCGAGCTGGGGGGACCCTTCGTGAGAGGCACGAGGCCAGGTCACAGTTTAACGTCATGTGTTGAGGATGTGATGCTTGGCAGTTTAACGTCCTGCAGCTCGAACGAGGTGGGTTCACTCCGCACCCCTAGGACTTACATAACCGGTACCCTCTGGTCCTTGGGGAAGGGAAGGTACCAGTAAGGCCATAGTCAAGGGGGGTTGTGGAGTGAACCATCAAGGGGTCCACGTTAGCATGGCTATGCGGAGAAGTAATAGCCGTTAGCGTGCCTATGAAAAGAAGCATTAGGCGAAGCAACGCTACGGGTGGTATTGTCCATGGGACTTTGAAATCACATCGTGCAAACCTGGAGGGTCGCATGAGAAGAGGAATTTCCAAGCAAAGGAGTGTGCTTCGCGAAGTGGAGTGCCTTGGCCTTAGCATGGGGCATAGGTGTGAGTGGAGGGTGCTTCGCGAAGTAGAACGGTATTCGCGGAGCACTGCCTCGTGAAGAAGGGGTGCCTCACGAAGCTGGGTGCTGTGAAGTAGTGTGATTCGCGATGCGTAGCGATCCTGCCTCAACATAGGGATCCCTAGTCCAACTTGGGTGTTTCGCGAAGCATAAACGCTCCGTGGCTGCCTGGGTTCCCTTGGGAATCCCTTTCCTTTGCGAATGCCCTTGAGCTTTATGAAGGGCATCCCTCTCGGATGAGGGGCTCAAAATGAGACAAAGAAAAGGCGTCTCGTGAAGTAGAAGTACCTCGCAGAGCTCATGATTCCTAGGGAAAAGAGTGCTTCGCGATTCGGGAGAGGAGAAGCCGAAAGGTCGGATTGTCCATCTTCGGGACTCAGGGGGAGTCCAGTATTTATAGGGAAGGGGCGCCGCGAAGCAGAACTCGCGCACCGCCTCAGGTGCTTCGCGGCGCGCTCGTGAACGTCAACGTCGTTCGCGAAGAGTTACCGCCTCTAGAGCTTCGCGGCGGGCTTGCGAACGTCAAATGCGTTCACGGAGAGTTACCGCCTCTGGATCTTCGCGAGACCGCGATGCTCGGGGTGCTGCGCGTCGGCGCTTCGCGTCGGTGCTTCGCGAGGCAGCGTGCCAGCCTTCTTTTTCATCCCTTCCTTTCGCGCAATATTTTGGCTCCAAAAAATGCCCCCCCCCTCAGACTTGGAGCCGCGAAGGGTGAAGGGTCGAAGTTTGAGGGAAAATCGCCAAAATTGTCGGTGGTTCATGATGCAGCTTCGCGAAGGGGGTCCGCGGTGCTGACCGGGGCCACGGATCCAGACGCGCCGCGATGCTCCGCGTGGGTGAGGCGCTCCGTGATGCTCCGGGGTCACCGCCTATAAATAGGGGTGTCGAACTCTTTTGTCTTCATGCGACTTTCTTTTCTTTTTGTGCTCTCGACTTCACGAAGCTCCGCATACTCCGCGACAGCCCTCTGCGAATTGAGCTTCACGGCGAACCGCGGGTCTCCGACTCCGCGTCCGCGCCAAGCGAACTTCTACTTGTCGGCCTAGGCCAGACTTCACGGCTTGGTCTCACGACTGACCTTCTCGATTCGGCTTCGTGATCCAGCTTCCAATCCGTTCTGAAAAAATTCTTTTCTGAGGGCCGGAATCAAAATGGCCCATCAAGAGGCTGTATTGGGGGGTGCTTGCAGATGCCACTCATCAGGATGAGATGTCCAACTGTCCAGGCCTTGGGGAGATGGCCGAAGCCATTCGGACCACGCTTCTTTGACAGATCTGCTATCGGAGGGTCAGAAGGATTATCCGCAGTGCAAGGAACTGCCATTGTAAGGCTTCGGGTTGAGGGATGACGTCTTCATCCCTGAGGTGAGTAGGGACAAACCAGCTTGCTGGTTCAGAAGCACACCATGCCAGCACCAATGGTTCAGGGTGGCCGATGGTCATGCACATGAGGACTTCACACCCATCACCGCTGACTGTCTCTACAACCATTTGAACGATATTGACGGGAAGCCACTGCAACCGGAGACGTCCCCTCCTCTCTACCGCACCATGCTGAAGGAGGCTTTGCAGGATTCGAAGAAGGGATGGTCCAATGAGTGGGACCTGCGCCAGGGCGTCAACTTTACTGGTGACTGGGCTTGGGCCTACTGGGTAGGCACCTCATGTGAGGAGTTTGGGGCCGAGCTGAGGAGAGTGGGGTTGTATGAGGCGGCATGGGCCTCCCAATTCCACATTTACCAACCAAAGCAACTGATGCCAGAATTGCTGAGCAGATGGTCGTCTAGGACCAATACCTTTCACCTGCACAATGGGGAGGTGGGCATCAGCCTGTGGGACGTCCACCAGATTTCTGGGGTTCCGATCTTGGGGGCCATGTATGATGAGTTCCTCCATGTCGTACAGTTCTCCGATTGGCGTGGGCTGCTGTGGCAAGACTGGTCGGGATGTCTGGTGGCGTCCCTCCTAGGGGCATGCCGGTGATGGTGGCGATAGTCCCCCCATCTCCTCAAGTTGCGACACACATCATCACTGGCAGGACCACCAGCAGGGTCGTGCCTGAGGTCATCGAGGTGGACTCCAATGAAGAGAATCAACCGGTCGGTCCCAGTCCTGTCATGCCTGCTTCAGCGCCAGGTTCCGTACCGGATTCAACACCAGATGTAGATCCTACCGAGGATTTCTTGCGGGCGTATCCTGCGTACGAGCCTTCCAATCGTGCAGACTGGGATGAAACGGCCTCTGACGAGGAAGACAGCAGCATAGTCCACCGCTGGTCATGGAAGCTAATCATGTGCTTCATCAGGGACACCCCCCAAGCACAATGGCTGGCCGAAATGGAAAGACTCCGCTCGCGGTTGCGCGAACTGTGCACTGGGGGAGTAGATGCCCAACGTCCTCACGTACTCATCCGAGATCTTATGGCTGAGAAGATCCGGGAGCATGATCGTGGGCTCAGCGTGGGCTGGCAGCGGAGGAAGGCGAACAACATCAAGAAGCTCCAGGAGGCTGAAGGCAAGGTCCAGCAGATGCAGACCCGGGAAGATGAGCTTTCAGCCTCTCTTAATGCACAATCTGATCTAGTCTCACGGTTGAAGGCCCAGCTAGCAGAAGCAGAAGAGAATATGAGGCAGACCTCTGGAAAGATGGCTGTCGTTCAAGCTGGCATAGAGAGGGCCAAAGCCAGGACTGACGAACTGTGCCCCACCACTGCTGAGGAGGAGCGGGAGCTAAGTCAGCGGCAGCAAGCCTTGGACGCCACAAGCCAATGGGTGGCGGAGCTTCAATTCTCTTTTGATGGGGTTAACCCGTCCATGGGGGGAGTCTACCCCCGGGTATTGTAACAAACAAAAAAACCTTTTATTGGTACTTTTGTGCCTCAATTTTTTCTTTATTTGCTTTGAATTCCGTAGCAAGCACAATTTCCACTATTTTAATCGACTTGTTACATCCCTACAATGTTTGCGGGACGTTCGACGACAATTCCCCAAGCCCACGTGGGTCGAGCCCGATGTGAGAAACAGGAGATAGTTGCCTTCTCGTCCCACCTAACATAAGAGTGGAGACCATACTCCAGGAATCTGGGATTCAGATTACCTGTCTGGATTTCCGAAAGATGGGAGAGGCTGACCGGAGAAGGAAGTTTCCAGGACAGCCGAATTACCGTTTCTTCAGCGTGCTCTTATGCACGAATGGTGCAACGCCAGGGGTGCTAAAATTGGTCCAAACATATGAAAATGGGAAGTGTGAATCACGATACCCAAGATTCGGAGCACTGTGGGGATGGCGTGACAATAAAGGACAATCGTTAACCATGGTGGAGAAGCGGTATCCTTACTGCATTAGCCTGTAATGGGGATAAAAATGAGGGTCAACCGTTGACCATGTTCGAAACACGGGACCATGTCACAAATATTGTCGGTCAATCTTTCGGGACATTGACCCAGGACAGTTGGCAGACCATAGGTCAAATATCCATACTGTTAGGGGGTCCTTCCAAACATGACCAGTCTTCCGGAACGTTGGCCCAGGATGGTAGGTGAGCCGATGCGGCATGAGACAGGGCCGTTGGGGGGTCCCGTGAGACATGAAAGGGGACGAGGGTCTGAATAAGGGGCACACAAAGCGTGGAATATGGAGTGATGGTTTGTCCGAACAGAATCCAACACTTAGGTAGTTACACCACCGTGGTGGGAGTATACCATATGGGCGCATTGGTTTGATCATGGATCTTTCCTTCTTTCAGACAGGACCTCTCTGGCGAGGGGGTCTGTCACTTCCCAATGGGATCTTGGGGCATCCTGAACTTGTTCAGGGTAGAACTGCAGTTTAGTGCCATGCGTTGAGGACACATGGACTCCTATAGTTTAACGTCATATGATAGGACGTGGAATAATAGGGAAGATCCCAGGGAGCATGTGGTGCGGTAGATATGAAACCGCCGTGAATGAGGACTTGGAGTCCAAATCCCGCCACGTACCCCCGGAGGAAACTCTTCAGGTCAAGGGACCAAGAGTGAGGATTAGGCTGGGCCCGAAGCAGAGTGGTCGGGCATTCCTACGTACCCCACAAGGATGAGAATCAAGCCATACGTAGTTCTTAAAGCGCAGTTTAACGTCATGCGGGACGATGAGAAGCTTGGTCGTGTTGGTACACATCCCGCCAAAACTACTAAGACCACATGAGTCGTGCTCGGTGTGGGAAACAAGCAGTAGTGGTGGGAATTTCCTGACAAAAAGGGGAAGGTTAGGGAAAAGGGACGCTCGGTGAATACCGGCCCAGTGACACTAACACAATCATTTAGCGCACCTAGATGCACGAAGAGAAAGAGCCGAGTATGATGGAATTACACTTGAACATGAGGAAGTGGAAATGTGTGAATCATGGAGCTCGAGATTCAGATCACGATGATGGCGGCGTGACGATGGAGGATAACTGTTGACCGTGGCGAAAACCCAGCATCCATATCGCGTTAGCCCAGAATGGGGAAAAACAAATGAGGGTTGACCGTTGACCATGTTCGAAACACGGGACCATGTCACAAATGTTGTCAGATATCCGTAGGGATGTTGGCTCGAAACGATTGGAGGGCCCTTAGGTCCAGCATTCATGGAGAGCCCTTAAGCCTAGTATCCATGTCGTCCGAGGGTCCTTTTGGATGTGGAAGAGGATGAGGATCCAAATAGCGAGCTCATGAAGCATGGTCATGGGATGAAGGGGATGTCCCTATGAAAATCCCACACTTTGGGCTCTTTGTCAAAACACATCTGAATACGACAACGAGACGTATTAGATAGAGAGAGCATATTCCTTTCCCAAAGGGAGATCTTAGTTTAGGGTCGTAGAATTCGGACCATGGATGGGAGGAGACATAAGAGGCACATGGTGGAGTAACTCAAACACCTGGCATGAATGGGAATAGGGGGTGTGTATGGTGCAGTGAACAACCTGACGTGAATGAGGACGTAATCCCATACCACACCGCATGACCTCCTTAAGAGAGGTTTTTGGTCAAGGGACCGAAAGCGAAAGTTAGGCTGGGCCCGGGGAGAAGTGCCCGGGCGCTCCTACGTATCTCATAAGGATGAGAATCAAGCCTCACATAGTTCTTGATGGACCTTAGACCATAAATGGGTAAAGGGAGCAGGGGACACACGACAACAAGACCCGACGTGAAGGAGGACCTAAGCCCTACTTACCATGCGTTCTCTATGGAAATGCTCGAGTCGAGGGACCGAACACAAGGGTTAGGCTGGGCCCGCGGGGAAGTGCCCGGGCGCTCCTACGTATCTCATAAGGATGAGAATCAAGCCATACGTAGTTCTGAAAGGTGACATGGTAAGATACCAGTGCTGGGGGAAAAGGGGAGTGCGGACGTGGCCCTTTCACTAAAAGAAGAGAAATTTGATAAATCTTGTTTGTTCTTTAAGGTGAGTGGTTTTTTTTGTGAAGCGACAGGCCTAGAGTAGTAGGCCATGGTGTCTCCACAAGGATCAATCCATGATGGGCATTGACAAATGGCATGGCACGTGACCAATACCCAATGTGATGTCCTCTACAACGAGGTCACCACAATGCAGTTCCATTTTTCATCGTGCGGCCAGGACGATAATGTCACAGTTTAGGGTCGTATGATAAGACCAAGCATGCATTTTATCGTCATGCAGCACAGACGTAGCAGAGACGATGCTAGGTGGGGGAATGTGCGCAGTGTTATCAAACACAATTGATGGAGACATGATCCCACATCACATTGTACGCCAATCGGAGAGGGAGACCTTAGGCCGAGGGGCCTATATAGAGGTAAGAGGTGAAACAGGGGGAGTGACTGGTTCCCTAAATGGGCTGTACCCGAAGACAGGGCGTCCGAGCAGTCCTACGTATCCCATGAGGATGGAAATTAAGTTGAACATAGTCCCGAATGGATCTTAGTTTATGGTCTTAGAGGTCGGACCATGGGAGCCCCGAAGGATGCCATATTGCAGCTTTGTCCCCCTGACATTCAAAGGTGCACTGAGGGATAGCGCCAAAAATGTTGAGATTCCACCTGGACATGATGGGGTGGAAAATGATGTGAATCATGCAACCAACATTCGAGGACTGAAGGGGCTGGCGTGACGACAGAGGATTACTACTCACCATGTTTTCAACACACCATCCTGTCACATTAGCCTGAAATGGGGACAAACAAATGAGCATCGACCGCTGACCATATTCGCAACGTGGGATTTTATCAATTTGTTGTCCGAAACCCTCAGGGGAGTTGGCCCGTAACAGTAGGAGAGCTCTTGGGAATTGTATCTAGGCCGTTATTGTGGGTCCCTCCGGGTGTGAAAGGTAATGGAAGCCCGAATGGAGGGGAACACGAAGCTTGACAAGTGGAAGGAACTTGATCAAGTTGAATCTGACACTCTTGGTCCTAGACCAGAGTACTCTTAACACATGGGTGAACCACTGCAAGGGGTCAAGAGACTCAACTTGAGGGTAACCAAGAGATGGCGGGTTCTCGGTAGAAGGGGGGAATGGTGCCCAAAACCTTGTATCATACCTACATATCCTCCTCCTGGAAAGGGATAGGACAAGTGGCCTAGGTGACCGGGAGATCAGGAGATCTCTAAGAGGTGGGGTTGGACCCGAAGCCTAGACATTCAGGTGGTCCTACGTATCCCATGAGGATGGGAATCAAGCCACACATAGTTCTGAAGGGTTCCTTTTAATGTCATGTGGGACAAGGAATAAGAGGGATAACTCTCAGAATGGGGGTGCACGTGGTGCAGCTATTGCAAACCCGACGTGAATGAGGACGTAATCCCGCACTACGCCACACGGTCCCGTAGTCGGGGTCCTGATGGCAGGACCAGAGAGGCGAATTAGATGAACTCAAGCTGGACCCAAAGACAGGAGGTCTGGGCATTCCTACGCATCCCATTAAGATGGGAATCAAGCTGAACGTAGTTCTGAGAGGATCTTAGTTTATGGTCATAGAACTCGGACCATGAATGGTAACAACCTCCCAAGTTAGCACAGACATCAACCCGATCCCTAAGCCCAAATGAGTTAAAATCTGTGTGGGAAATAAGGGGGGAGATCCTTATCGCATACTTGGGGCGTCCATCAGAGGGAAGTCGACAGAGAGCCCCGAAGGACACCTTTGACGCGGCTTGTTTCCCCAACGCGCAGACGTGCACGGAGGAAAAGTACCAGAAGTTCCGAGACTCTACTTTGAAACAGTGAAGTGATGAAGGGTGTGAATTGTACACCCGACATTTTGGGCCTAATGGGTTGGCGTGGCGATATAGGAACATTGTTAACCATGGTGGAAACGCAGCGTCCATATCGCGTTAGCCTGAGGTGGGAACAACAAATGAGCATCGACCGCTGACCATATTCGCAACGCGGGATTTTATCGATTTGTTGTCCAAAACCCTCGGGGGTGTTGGCCCGTAATGGTAGGAGAGCCCTTGGGCGCAGTATCCAGGCCGTTCTTGGGGGTCCCTCCGGGTGTGAAAGATGATGGAAGCCCTGATGCAGGGATACACAAAGCCTGGAAAGCGGGTGCGGACATGTCCGAGTAAAGCTTGACATTCCAGGTAATAAACCAGAGTACTCTTAGGCACATTGGTGAACTGCTGAAAAGGGATCGACAAAATAGCTCAGGAGGGAGAGGTACATGGCGTGGTCATTACGAGACCGACGTGAATGAGAAAATAACCTCACGCCACACCATACACTCCTATAAGAGAGGACCTAGGCCGGGGCCTGGAAAGGCTAAGGGGCCTGATGGTTAGGCATTGGTCAGGAAGGCTTGACCTACTTACAGTTTAACATCTTGCAGTGAGGACGAGGGTCGGGGACCCGAGGAGGCCAAGGGGCCTGTGGCTGGGCCTCATAAGGGAAGGCGTACGACATGGTACATGATCCCTACGTGAATGAGGACATAGTCTCACACCACACCTTACACCCTGGGTAAGAGGTTGGGTAGAGGGGCCCGAGAAGGCCAAGGGGCCTAATGTCAGGCATCAGTCAGGAAGGCCTGATGGGTCTGCAGTTTAACGTCTTACATGAGGACGGGGGTCGGGGACCCGAGAAGGCCAAGGGGCCTAAGGCTGGGCCTCATAAGGGAAGGCGTACGGCATGGTACATGATCCCGACGTGAATAAGGACGTAGTCCTACACCACACCGTACACCCCTATGGGGAATCGGGGCCATGGGCCCGATTGCTAGCGCCACCCAAGGAGGAGCTTGTTACTTAGGGATGGGGTAGAATGAATCACTACACTCGATGTCTGGGACATCTCGGGGTGGACCCAAAGATCCAGGACACTGTTGACCATGTTCGAAACACAGTGTTCCTATGGTAACCTGATATGGGAGCAACAAATGAGCGTCGACCGCTGACCAAATTCGCAACGCGGGACTTGTATCGGCTTGTTGCTTGAAAAAACCTCGGAGGTGTTGGCCTGTATCGGTAGGAGAGACCTTGGGCATAGTATCTAGGCCATTCTTGGGGGTCCCTCTGGGTGTGAAAAAATGATGGAATCCCAGTCAAGGAGTGGGTGAAGCATAGTTCTATCCATCCATGAAAGAGGAAAACATCTCCAGGGGGGATGCGCAGCCGGGTCGAGGCTTGCTCGATGTGAGTTGGGGCAAAAGTGTGCACCCTACCATATGCCTTGACCCGAGGGGAAGATTTTGGCTTTTGGGCTGGGCCAACGGACGAAATGCCCAGGCATTCCTACGTATCCCATTAGGATGGGAATCAAGCCATACGTAGTTCTTGAAGGCCATGTAGTTTAGCTTCATGCGGTGAGGACATGGGGGGATAGAAGAATGGGAGTGGGAACATGGTGCGACCCTTACAATCCTTGTGTGAGTGGGGTTGTATGAGCGGGGCTAATAAAGCCTACCCCTCGCTACACAAGGATCCTCCGAGGAAACTATTCCTAGGGGGGATAGTGGAAGAGAAAATCTTGGGGCTGGGCTCAAGACGAGGCATCCGAGCATTCCTACGTATCTCATGAGGATGAGAATCAAGCCACACGTAGTTCTTGAGATGCAGTTTAACATCATGCGGGATGAGGAACATCTCATTTGGGGATATGTAAGGTACGACAAGCAATCCGACGTGAATGAGGACGTAGTCCCACACCATACCGTACAATCCTGCAAGAGGGTAAGTTGGGGAAAACCAAGGGGCCTGAGGCTGGACCGCGGTCAGGGAGACCTGACCAACTTGCGGTTTAACGTCTCGCGGTGAAGATGGGGCTGTGGGCCAGAGGAGGCCAAGGGGCCTGAGGCTGAGCCTCGGTCAGGAAGGCCTGACTGGCTTGCAGTTTAACGTCTTACAGTAAGTAAGGGGGGCTGGGGGCCCGAGGAGGCCAAGGGGCCTGAGGCTGAGCCTTAGTCAAGAAGGCTTGACTGGCTTGCAGTTTAACATGTTACAGTAAGGACGGGGGGCCGGGGGCCCAAGGAGGCCAAGGGGCCTGAGGCTGAGCCTCGGTCAGGAAGGCCTGACTGGCTTGCAGTTTAACATCTTGCAGGATGAAGATGTAGTTTAAGGTCGTGCAGGACCATACAGTTTAAGGTCGTTTTGGACCATAACGTTCCGTTTAAGGTCATGCGGGACCATAACCATACAGTTTAAGGTCATGTGGGACCAAGGTGCAGTTTAATGTCTTGCTGGACGAAAATGTACAGTTTAACGTCATGACAAACAAAGATGCAGTTTAAGGTCGTGCAGGACCCTAACGTGCAGTTTAAGGTCATGCAGGACCCTCTCGTAGTTTAAGGTCATGCAGGACCCTAACGTGTAGTTTAAGGTCATGCAGGACCCTTTTTTCCCTAGGCAAAGTATCGCTTAAGGAACTTGGCATTGGTGGGAGGGGTTATGTGCTCTCCATCCGTGGTCACCAAGGAGTATGCTCCATTGGGGTAAACCTTATGGATGATATAAGGCCCTTCCCATTTGGGTTCTAATTTGGGTGGTTTCCTACCGGGAATCATTGGCACTCGAAGGGCCAGTACTAGGTCGCCTTGTAGGAAGGAACATAGACGAACCTTCTTTTTGAAGGCCCTCTCTATCTTATCCTAATGCCTTTCCAGATTGTGCAGGGCACGAAGCCGGTTCTCATCCAGTGCTTCTAATTCAGCTAGACGGATTTCGGCTACCTCATCTAATGTCTGGTGATCATAGACTGCAGTGCGTAACGATGGCAGCTGGATATCAATGGGTAGGACAGCCTCAGCTCCTTACACCAGGGAATATGGGGTCACCTGGTTAGAGTTGCGAGTCGTCGTCTGGAAAGCCCAGAGGGCGTTGCGGAGCTTGTCCGGCCAACTTTTCTTGTTCTGACCAACCATCTTTTGCAGAATGTTAGAGAGGGTTTTGTTGAACGCCTCGATCTGTCCATTTACCAGCGCGTGGTAGCAGGAGGTATGCTTCGACCGGATGTCGTACTTGGCGTACAATTTCTTTAGGTCAGCTGCTCGGAAGTTGGTACCATTATCGGTGAGGACGGCGTGAGGGACCCCAAACCGGTGGATAATATTGGAGCTCACAAAGTTAACGATGGAACGGGCCTTGACCTCTTTGAGTGAAACTGCCTCTGCCCACTTGGAGAAGAAATCTGTAGCAGTCAGGATGAACCTACATTGGCAGGCTGTTGCCGGTGGATACGGTCCCACTACATCAAGTTCCCATACCACAAATGTCCAAGAGTACTTGGTGGGGTGGAAGGGATCTGGTGGTCGACGCAGGAAGTTGGCGTGAACTTGGAATGCGTGGCATCTCTTGGCATACCCAATACAATCGTGGATCATAGAGGGCCAGAAGTACCCCAACCTCCAGATTTGATGGGATAGCTTCGGCCCAGCTTGATGGGTGCCACAGGAACCGGCGTGAACCTCTTGCATAACTTGAGGTATCTCTACTCCTTGGATCCAACGGAGGAGGATTCCATCGAAACTCCTCTTATAAAGGATCTGTTCAAGACTGGGGCCACTCTGGAGGGTAAATTGCAGTGCGCGGTGTTGGATTCACTCGTGCTCGGCCCGGTCTTCCGGGAGACAACCATTTTGGAGGTACTCGACAAAAGGTGACCTCCAGTCAGGAGTGGCTTCAACCACTGTGCCTGATGAACCCGGGACCCCTGACGTGGAGGGTCCGGTGGTGAGATTACCTACCCGCAGGCCATCATTGTCCTCTTGGGAGACGGGGGCAATGACTCTCCGGTGAGCCACATGTATGATGAAATCATCTTGCTCGGGTTCTGTGAGTGACGTGGCTAAGCCATCCAAGGCGTCTGCTTGACCATTCTGTGACCGTGGGACATGGGTAACCTCTGGTCAAGAAGAGAACTGGGCCATTAGGTGGAGGGTGTACTCCAGCAACGGTGCAAGATCCGGCTTCCTGACGACGTAGTCTCCATTAACCTATTTGATTACCAGCTCGGAATCTCCCTTCACATGTAGATGGGGCACATGGATCTCAAGGGCCAACTCGAGGCCGGTGATGAGAGCCTAGTACTCTGCCTCGTTGTTCGTACAGCCTTCTGACAACAGGAATGAGTATGGAAGGACGGCTTGCGCCGGGGTAATGAAGACAATACCCAGGCCCACTCTGTTGAGCTTGGGATCGTTGAGCCGCCTACCGGTGGGGCTCCAAGAGGCACCGTTGAAATGCATTTAACAACACAGGATGGCATGATCGACTGAGAGGATCATCTCATCAGGAAAATCCAGGTCCAGGGATTGATCCAGAGAGGTTGGATGGGCAGCTAAAAAGTCTGCCAACGTCTATCCCTTAATGGCCTTTTGAGGTACGAACCTGATATCAAACTGCTGGAGAATCACTACCCACCGTGATACTCGGCCAGTCAGCATGGGGCGGTTCAGGATGTACTTCTGTGGGTCTACCCGAGAGACCAATTGCACCTCATGGTGTTGCAGGTAATGTCGCAAATTCTGCACGGCGAAGACAAGCGCAAGGCAGCTCTTTTCGATAGGGGAGTATCTAACCTCCGTATCGAGAAGCATGTGGCTGAGATAGTAGAGACTGTTCTCAGTACCCTCGTTATTCTTCTGGACGAGGAGTGCATCGAGGGATCTTTCCAGGGCGGTCACGTAAAGGACTGGTGGCTTTCTGGATACGGGTGGCATCAAGACCGGAGGTTGGAGCAGATACTGCTTGATTTCCTCGAAGGCGGTCCGACACTCCTCATCCCATTTGTAGGCGGCGCCCTTCTTCATGAGATGGGAAAAGGGCTTAAACTTGCCGGCCAGATTCGCGATGAATCGGCGTATATAGGCTAAGTGTCCTTGGAGACCTCGAAGTTCCCGAATGTTGCTCGGGGGAGGCATTTGGCTGAAGTCCTTGATCTTCTCCGGGTCAATCTCAATACCTCGGTATCTAACAACAAAGCCCAGAAACTTCCCAGAGGTGACCCCAAAGGCACACTTCAATGGGTTCATCTTCAGGTGACGGGAACAGAGGAAACCTAACACCTTCTCAAGGTCTTTGAGATGGTCCTGGCGCTGACATGATTTGACTACGAGATCATCTACGTAGCATTCCACCAATGTTCTGAGAATTGGCTTGAATATGCGGTGCATGGCCCTCTGATAAGTTGAACCTGCATTTTTCAAACCGAATGGCTTAACCTGGTAGCAAAAGGTACCTTGGGGAGCCCTGAAGGCAGTGGACTCCTCGTCTTCGGGGGCCATCTGGATCTAGTTGTACCCAGAATACCCATCCATGAAAGAGAGAGCTTGGAACCCAGCCATGTATTCAATCAATAACTCTGTCGCCGGGAGTGGGAATCCATCCTTTGGGCAGTGGCGATTAAGATCGTGGAAGTCAATGCAAACTCTGATCTGCCCATTCTTCTTCTTGACTGGCACAATGTTGTCAAGACACTTGGGGTACTGGACTTCCCTAATGAAGTTGGCTTTGATAAGCTTGTCAACTTCGGCCTCAACCATAGCACCATGAGAAGGGTGCATTTCCTGGGAGGCTGCTTAAACCCACGATGTTTTGCCGGGAGGCCCAGACAGTGAACGACTACCTGGGGATCTAGTCCTGACATCTCGTTGTAACTTCAGGAAAACATGTCACGGTGTTGTTTGAGGAAGTCTACGTACTGCTGCCGCTTCTCGGGGGACATGGTTGCACTGATCAATGTGGGTTTCGGATCTGCCTCGCTACCAAGGTTCACCTGTACCAGTTCATCAACCGTGGTAGATACGCCTTCCTCAAAGGCGGGGGGAGCATCCTCCAGGTCTTCCTCCCCACCCGTGGGGGGATTTCCTGCGATGGGAGATACTTTTGAGCTATCAAAACCTGAGGGGAAGCTGGTGCCAGCTTGGGTAGTAGTGGTCATCATATCAGGAGACTCACTTGCCATTGAGACCATAGTAATGAAGGCAATCGACCCTATCCCATCTATCCTTCGGCCTGAGGGGCCACGTTTGATGATATCAAAGCAGTGGTGACGTGTCAGCCTGAGTCGGTGGATTCCAGCCCGGCGGAAGAGACACGTATGGCGTACCGCCGTTGTTATAAGCCTGATGTTCCGGTACCGTACAGGGGTAGGAGGTTCCAGGATCACCTGAGCTTGGTTGATGTAGGAGTACGAGGTGATTTTCCATCGTCTCTTGGACACGGGAACATGCCTTCCTTGTGTACCCGAAACAACGAAACATTGCCCCATGTCGGGGGTCTTGGCCTCCAATCGGTGGATCGGGAGGACATAGGCGTCATCCATGCTTGCCCAGGGATCACTTGTGACCGGGGCGAGTTCATCCTCACTTACTAGGATTTTCTTATCCTTACTTTTGTAATAACCTGCATCCAGATAGTGGTCCTCACAAGAAGCGAAGGGAGACGCATCTCATTGGATCATGCCTACTCGACCGTTGAGTGAGTATTTGAGGCACTGGTGATACGACGAAGGGACCACTTCCTACCCATCAACGCGTTGTAGGCGGTGTCCTGAGAGATGACCATGAACTCGGTGCTGGAAATTAAGCCACCGAACTGAGTCTTCAGGCGGATCTTGCCGACTGGGGTTTGCTCGGTCCTGTCATACCCCTGGATTCTGAGGTTAGAGGGAGTTAAATCACCTTTAGACAGACCCAACTTTCGCAACGTACGAGTCATAATTAGATTGATTCTGGAACCCGTGTCAACGAGGCAACGAAGGACTTCCACACCATTGAAGTGGCCAGTGATGTACAACGGGAGAATGTGCCCCTGTATTGGAGGGTCCTCATCTTCACCGGAGAACGAGATAACCGCCTGACATTCGGAGTTTTCAATCGTCTTGGTATGGAAGGTTTCTGCAGCTGCTACCTCTATCTCAAACTAGAGGGGGATCCTTAGGGCCTCGGAAGGTGCCTCACGCATTTCGGATGATAGGAGGAGGGCCTCAAGGATAGAAAGCCTTGCCGGAATGCCGGCCAGGTGCTTGAGGACATCATACTTTCATGCCAAATGCGAACCTCTGCTTACATGAGGTCGTTCAGCATTTAGAGGCATAGCGCGTCCTGCCGGTTGAACCGGGGATCGGCTAGTACTGGGTACATCCTGCTGCCTTCTAGTTGAAGCCTGGAGAGTAGTCGCCGGACTAGGATTGGATAGCGGAGGCTGGCCTATAGCCGGGCAAGACTGACTGTGATACGAACGAGGCATCTCTCCCTGATCTAGTAGCACAAACAGCGGTGGAGGTAGAGCCAAGGGCGTTAGATGGGGTTGCGCGTGCTGAGCTCTGCGCTGAGCCTGCTGTCTGGTCTCAGTAGCATGCACGTCTTGGCTGAAAGTGCCCGATGGCATACCTCGATGACCGGCATGGTTGCGATTCCGCTGACGTTGATGTCGGCTGGAAACGTTGGGGAGGTCCACCTGGCGTTCCCCCTCTTCGGGGGTTATATAAGGCTTTACCAGCTCCACGGTGTTAACCGAAGCATACCCATGGCTGTCGCTCGAGGAGTCATCCAGTACCAGGAGGATTCTGAGAGGAATCCCCATTTCAGGGGGCATAAAGTCGCGAGAGTGCGGGATGACGACGGCAATGACGGTGCACGTTGCTTCTTCTTATGTCGCCGCTGCTTGCCCTTTTGGGAAGAGGTCGACTGTGAAGACGATGCAGAGGTACCAGATACTTCTTCTGAAGGTTTCGGCTGCCTTCAGTGCGCGCCCTGATGATACCGTGGGCACAAACGATGGTTTTTCGAGCCATACAGTCATCGTATTTCTGGGATCCACGGCTGGGAACCTGCTGCCACTCGCCTTTTTCTGTCGCTGCCGATCTCTGATCCTACAAAGACACCCTCCCACTTGTGCTGGTGCCGGGCCCAACTTGACTATGTTGTTGTTGACCTGGTCTTGAAGCCAGCCTTTAAACACATAGCATTGCTTGAGGGTGTGCCCCAGAATCCAATGATAAGGGCAGTAGTTGGGGTGATCGGTGAGATTCGCCTCTGCCCGGCCTTCTGCATTCGGGCAGGCGCACAATCCCTTGCTCTAAAGCACTTCGAAAGTAGCTAGGGACCTGATTTTCGTTGAACGAATAAGTGGTGGCTGCTTCTTTCCATATAGGGGGCCCTGGGGGCCTGACCCTGAAGAGGGCCGGAGGGGCTTGCCGAGGAGGCGGCGCCTGATTGTCTCGCCTGGGTGGCGGTGCGCATTGGGCGGGGGAACCTGTCAATTCTGAGGCGGTCACTGCTGGTAGGAGCCTATGCTTGAGGTGGAGGACCTCTACAGGGTTGCTGGGATGGTGCCACTGGCAGTAATTCCAACTGCCTAGGGGCTTCTATTTGGGCCACCGTGGTGGGTTCAGCCCTGGCGGTCCTCCTGGCTGGGATCATAGGGGGGCAACGAACGTGCCTGACTAGCCTGTTGCAGAGCTTCCTCAAGCCGCTGAGCCTTATCTGAGAAATCTCTGAACCCTCCAGGGTAGTTCTGGGTAATCAGGGAGGGTACCAGCTCAGTTTTGACGTTCCCCACACACATCGTCAGTAATTTCTCCTGAGTCAGTGGCATATTGAGGGAATACGTAAGTCCCTTCCACCGGGCGATGAATCTGCAACCCGCTCATCAGGCCTTTGCTTGCACTTGAAGAGGTATGCAATGCTGGTCTTCCGCGTGGTGCAGCTGAACTGGTATAGGGAACTGTCGGCGGAGGTCCTACCAACTGGTCACCGATCCGATAGGGAGCTGGCTGTACTAGACGAATGCTGGACCTTCCAATGTCTGTACGAAACACCGCAGTTTGGCGGCTTCTTGCTGAGCCGGGGGTCCCCAGCATGGGCCACACCTGGAAGAAAAATGTTCAAAGTGCTGTGGTGGGTCCCCTGTCCCGTTGAAGGGTGAGAAAGTGGTGTTCCCAAAACCCGGAGGTGCGGGCATATCATCCACCCACGCGGGATAAGGCTTGCCATCGCGTGGGACCGCCACCTGCCGTGTTTCCAACGCTTCGAGGTGGGCTTTGAGTGCCGCCATAAGATCATCCGGGTGGGGGTCCCTGTCTTGACGGGGATCCCTAACCACAAGTGCATTTCCAGGTTCTTCAACACAGTAGATGGCTTCAGCAGCTCGTGGATCAACTGGCGGAACAACCTGTGGGGCGACTGGGGGAACCCGGACTGGGTTCTTCAGATTGCCCGTCGCTCGGTGGGGGGGGGGGGGTGGGGGGGGGTGTTGGCGAGACGTATCATGCCCTCTTGCCGTAAGTTCCAGCTTCTGCCCTTTCTGCAGCGCTAGCATGATCAGGGTTGCCCGGAGGCATCTCACCGGGGGGAAATTGTTCCTGCCCCCTGCTGCCCCCCGGCTTGGGATTACCATAGTCGGGTCACCACTCTACGGCGCGCTCAGCCAAGAGTTCGTCAACCCGCCTCTTCTTCTCAGCAAGCTATTGGCGTAACGTGGACTTCTCGGGATCTTCGTCCATTTTCTGCACAGAGGCAGACGGGTCGGAGCGCTTGATAGTTCCGACGTGATCCTTACCCTTGCCGGTATTTCGACTGAGTACCAGCGACTTGGTGGGTATGGGGAGGCCTAACAGGTTACTCTACTAACGGGTAACCCTCCCTTATGGGTCTAGCAGTGGCAGTACGCCCTCGGGGGGTAAGTCTCCATCAAGGAATTCAAGCTCGTCTTCCTTGTCCACTACGTCAGCCATGTGGACCGCGACCCCTCTCGAGGGCATGTCCTTGATGTCGCATAGCGAATCGGGCTACCGTCAGATAGGGTCGAAAAGAGGAGCGGCATAGTGTCCCCAACCACAGACTTGCACATGGGGGGTAGCTTCCCTGATGATTCTATGGAGTACTTTAAAACTCTGAACACATTTCTGTTGAAGGACATTCTGACGGCCTGGTGACTCGGGGTGCTGGGCCACAAGGAGTGCGGCCGAATCGATCAGGCGACATTGCTCGCTGATTTCTTCGAAGTGCTCTCGACTTCTGGGGTACACCACCCGTTCGTAACAAAGGCGGAAGTGTGTCGCCCATAGGGTTCGACAAAAGCACCCCACTTCTTCAAGGGTAAGGGACTCTGGTGTGCAAAAATTCAGCGCCGCCGTCGGCCAGAACTTCTCCGGGAAGTAATCCGCTGCAAGAATACTCCAGAAGCTCCTGGGTTTGGACTCAGGGTCTGGCCCTGTATTGCCCCACTCATCAACCGGGGTCGGCTGAGGGACCGATAGCGGTACGGAGGCAGACCTCTGGGATAGTAAACTCGGCGGTGGAGAATACGGCGAACGAGCTGACTGGCCGCCGAATTCCGGGCCATCCTACAAAGAGTGAGGTGACCTAGAAACAATGTCACGATATGATGGGCTGATAGCCATAGCTTCCAGCACAAGAATCACGGCTACCGGCGACAGGTCATGTCGTCGCTCTACCGCCGTTGGCCCCCAAAATAGCTCTCTGTGATCTCTGGTAGAGGTAGAGGGCGCTTCTGGTGACAATGGCGGTGATTACGCGGTCGAGACCTGCAGAATTACCAAGATTTCTTCCTCCTGGATGTACCTTCGAAGAGAGATGGGAATCTGGTGGACCTCATATTCTGGGAGAATGAGGCTAACACATCTGGTTCCTGCCCCAGTCCTTGATACAGAGGAGCAGGGAGAAGGTTCCATCGCTGAGTCACATTCCGCTTCAGAGTCAGAGAAGCGGGCAGGTTTGATCTCCACCCGGGCCTTCCCAGGACTCTTCTTGTGGCGGCGACGACCCGCTCTCCTGCCCCAGGGTGGATCTTTGGGATAGGGTTGATCCGAATCATGTAGTCTTGGGGTGGCACTGGCGCCATGGCGGAGAGGACCCCCGCTCGAGATAGCTGAGGTGCAAGGGGCACCGGGGCAAATGTCGAAGGGTACATGGGGAGAACCTCCATGGATAGCACCCATGTGGGCGGAGCCTCTGTTGGAATCAGCAGGAGCATGGGGAGGACCTCCATGGTCGATACGGGCGGAGCGAGGCTGACCCTCACTTCCCAAGTTACTGGGGCAAGGAGGACCTTCGCCAGTTGCAGAGAGGACATAGGGAGGGCCCCCACATTGGAGAAGGAATGGATGGGCAGTGCCTTCAGATCGGCGGTCAAGGGCAGGAGGATGGACTCCATACCCTGTATAGTGGGCGCAGGAATGGTTTCCGAGCCGAGCGTCACTGCCGCGGGGCTGGTCTTCTTTCAGGATGGGGGTAGCACGAGGCATACCTCCATGACGAGCTTCAGAGCGGGGAAGGACCACGCTCTGTGGAGTAGTGGTACAGTGAGGGACTCCATACGGGTTGACATCACCACGGGTTAGTTCGCGGCGATCACCACTCGGGCCTGCAACCCGGAGAGTCAACCCAGCCTGCCCGTGGGGCGGTTGGGGTCTCGATCCTGGTTGGGTGTAGGAGTGCCCCTGCTCAGTGTATGCAGGGACTTCATGATGCACGTAGGCGGTGGCGCGGGCCACTGTAGCTATTGACGTCGACGCACCTGGGCGAGCGTCCTCAGTTCGGGCCCGGCGCTGACGTCGGGTCAGACGAGCGGGTGCAGGTGGTGCAGGGGCATGGCCTGCCTGCTCTTCCTGCGGAGTCGGACGGCGGTGCTGACGCAGCTAGGCGGGAGCTCTTTCTTGGAGCCCTTGGGTCGGGACTCTGAGCGGGCTGAGCCGGACGACGCCCGCCTCATCAGCGTAAGGCAAGGAGTCATCAAGGCGTTCCGGGGACAGGCTCCTGAAACGGTTGAACGTTGGGGTGGGAAGTAGGGGCTCCCTGCGTGGCCTATTAGGGCAGCATTGACAGCGGGGCCTGGATGCCTCCAGGTCCAGGCGGGCCATATCCCGAGTTGGGATGACCCCTTCCTCCTCGTACCTGCTCACGAGGTTGTTGATCACCCTTCGCTGGATGACCTCTGATGGGGAAAGGGGACGTGGGCGCCCCGTGTTCCGTGATGTGGTGGCCGTCATGGCGGTAGCGGCGCCATGTGGGGTGGTTGTGGCGGTGTTTCCCCTGCCCCTGCGTAGGCTAGCGGGCAGTGATCGCGTCTCTGTAACAACAACCTAGTTCCTGAGAAACGAAGGGATCAACTCATCAGCACTGAGAGGAAGAGGATTGACAACCAGTGCCCCAACTTCCTTCCATTCTCCATGTCTATAAGAAGGATCCACGCCAACGCGCTGCAGAACGGAGTGCCCCACATTCTACTGCCCCGACTTCCGGTGAGTTTCACGAAAGGCCCGCTATTTGCTTGGCAGGACCAGGCGCCAGATATCTGGATCTGGTGACACGTCAATCTACTGGTGTCTTGAAAGCTACTAATCTCCATATTGAGGAGAAGAATTTCACGTCGGGTTCACCATTTCTATTTTCGACGCTTTCGCTGGGGCGCGCGCATCCGTCCGTCTGCGGAGGAGGACGCGATGCACTTGTTGCCCTGCGTTCCCGCTTTCCAAAGGTGGGTGACATTCGCTCCTTATTCAGGGACGTCTTCTCCTTGATCGAAACGGGATGATGGGATGTCGGTTCTTCCTTCTGTGGATTCCTCCTCAGAACTCATCACCTAGTCCGGGTCTCCCTCATAGATTTAATACGTAGTTCGTGAAACTCTTCCCAGTGCCATGTTTCCATGGACGCCGGTTAATTACACTGCTTCTGTCGGGACATTCCAAAGGGTCCGGTCAGGGCAGCAACCTTCAGTTGGGGGAGTAGTCACATTGAGTCATCAGTAGCATGTCTGGATTCTGGGGAACCTGGCATGTCTGTCTATTATCCCTGGTCACAGGGCTTCTCGAGGGCGTGGAAGCCCAAGGCATCCCACATCGAGCGTGGGGAATTATATGCCATAGACACATATCTGAGGTTTTCCTCAGCTTCCCATGTTTAACACAGGGTATGCCGCGAGTTTAACGTCCAACGGAGATGGATCAGCCCGATCGGAGCAATAGCTAGAATAGATCGGATTGAGGGGTTTCCTTTGAAGGGGTGCCGATACCGGGACCAGCCCATGGGCGGTTATGAAGAGGAGCGTATCGACATGGTCTCACCGACATATGATGGTCCGAGCGAGAATCAGGATGGGTGATAGGTGGATGAATGGAGTGGAGGGGGAATGAAATGGGACCATCGCAAGGGCGACAGTGAAGTTGGGCTTGAGCCTTGAAGAGGCTTCCTACGTATCCCCGTGGCAGGGAATCAAAGTTCGCGTAGTTCGGGATGGTGGCGGAGAACTGACATGAAGGTGGACCTTGGCCCGATGGATGTCATCAGCAAACCAACGTAAAGGTGGACCTTGGTCCGATGTGTCATCGAACCGACGTGAAGGTGGACCTTGGGCCGATAGGCATTGTTAGCGAACCGACGTGAAGGTGGACCTTGGTCCGATGGATGTCATCAGCGAACCAACTTAAAGGTGGACCTTGGTCCGATGCGTCATCGAACCGACGTGAATGTGGACCTTGGTTTGATGGGCATTGTCAGCAAACCGACGTGAAGGTGGACCTTGGTCCGATGGGCATCGTCAGCGAACCGACGTGAAGGTGGACCTTGGTCCGATGGGTGGTGGGCTTGAACCTCAGGGAGGCTTCCTACGTACCATGCCTTGACATGGATCAAAGAACTCGTAGTTCAAAGTGTTTCATCGGTGAACCGACGTGAAAGTAGACCCATGGGTCCACTAGTGGTGGGCTTGAACCTTGGGAAGGTTTCCTACATACCATGCCTTGACGTGGATCAAAGTCCTCGTAGTTCAAAGAATTGATGGAATACAGTTTAACGTCATGCAGGATGGTAGTGAACCCTGACGTGAATAAACGACGGGCGGTGGGTGTCGGTGAACCGACGTAAATGATGGACCTTGGTCCGATGGAAGATGGGATTGAACCTCTAGGAGGATTCCTACGTACCATGCCTTGACATGGATCAAAGTCCTCGTAGTTCGGGTAAAAATGGGGGGGGGGGGGGTTGGCACACCGACAAGGAGACGGTTTAGGCCAATGATTGTTGGGCCTGAACCTCAATGAGGCTTCCTACATACCATGCCTTGACACAGATCAATCTCCTCGTAGTTCGGGTTGTGGAATACAGTTTAACGTCATGCGGGATGAAGGTAGAACTCAACGTGAATTGGATGATGGGTGGGCTTGAACCTCAGTAAGGCTTCCTACGTACCACGCCATGACATGGATCAAAGACCTCATAGTTCAAATGAGTGTGCAGTTTAATGTCATGCGAGACAAGGGGCATACAGTTTAACGTCATGCTGGATGAGGGTATGCAGTTTAACGTCATGCTGGACGAGGGCATGCAGTTTAACGTCATACGGGATGAGGGCGAAACTCGACGTGAATGAACAATTGAGTAATGTAGCTTGAACCTCATGGAGGCTTCCTACGTACCATGCCTTGACATGGATCAAAATCCTCGTAGTTCACTATGGGTGGGGGTTAGGGTCGGTGCTCACTCTAAGACCATGTGAGTTATGCTCGGTGTGATAAACAAGAGGTTGCAAGAACCTGATGATCACGTCGCGAAGGATGCATCCTTGAGAAGCGAAGAGGGGCTTACGTGTTAGGCGGCCCATGGCGCTGGGACTTACTCCATGATGGAGGCCCAGAGTGTGACAAAGCGCAACGAAAGAGGGAATTGGGACCAACGATGGGAGGTGCCTCGTTCCCTATTACGCCCGCCACTGACCTTGGTAGTGGGGAAGTACAGAGATGCAGGGGTGCAACCATCCGTTTGAAAGGCTAGGGCTTACGCTCTGAGGCAGCCCTTCCCCCACGGACAAACGCTGCTCCGACAAGGAGGATCTCATCCCATGTGAGGGGGAGTCCTCTCCCATGGGGACGAGTGGCGTAAAAAAATGTTCGAGCTGGGGGGACCCTTCGTGAGAGGCATGAGGCTGGGTCACAGTTTAACGTCATGTGTTGAGGACGTGATGCTTGGCAGTTTAACGTCCTGTAGCTCGGACGAGGTGGGTTCACTCCGCACCCCTAGGACTTACATAACCGGTACCCTCTGGTCCTTGGGGAAGGGAAGGTACCAGTAAGTCCATAGTCAAGGGGGGTTGTGGAGAGAACCATCAAGGGGTCCACGTTAGCATGACTATGCGGAGAAGCAATAGCCGTTAGCATGCCTATACGAAGAAGCATTAGGCGAAGCAACGCTACGGGTGGTATTGTCCATGGGACTTTGAAATCACATCGTGCAAACCTGGAGGGTCGCACAGGAAGAAGAATTTCCAAGAAAAGAAGTGTGCTTCATGAAGTAGAGTGCCTTGGCCTTAGCATGGGGAATAGGTGTGAGTGGAGGGTGCTTCACGAAGTGGAACAGTATTCGTGGAGCACTGACTCGCGAAGAAGGGGTGCCTCGAGAAGCAGGGTGCTGCGAAGCAGTGTGCTTCGTGATGCGTAGCGATCCTGCCTTAGCATAGGGATCCCTAGTCCAGATTGGGTGTTTCGCGAAGCCTAAATGCTCCGTAGCTGCCCGGGTTCCCTTGGGAATCCCCTTCCTTCATGAATGTCCTTGAGCTTCGCGAAGGGCATCCCTCTCAGAAGAGGGGCTCAAGACGAGACAAAGCAAAGGCATCTCGCGAAGTAGAAGTACCTCTCGGAGCTCATGATTCCCGGGGCAAAGAGTGCTTTGCGATTCGGGAGAGGGGAAGCCGAAAGGTCAGATTGTCCATCTTCGGGACTCAGGGGGAGTCCAGTATTTGTAGGGAAGGGGTGCCGCGAAGCAGAACTCGCGCGCCGCCTCAGGTGCTTCGCGGCGCACTCGCGAACGTCAACGTCGTCCATGAAGAGTTACCGCCTCTGGAGATTCGCAGTGGGCTCGTGACCATCAAATTCATTCACGGAGAGTTAAGCTTCGCGGCGGGCTCGCGAACGTCAAATGCGTTCGTGGAGAGTTACCGCCTCTGGAGCTTCACAAGACCGCGATGCTCGGGGTGCTGCGCGTCGGTGCTTCGCGTCGGTGCTTCGCGAGGCAGCGTGCCAACCTTCTTTTTCATCCCTTCCTTTCGCGCAATATTTTGGCGCCAACAAACGTGGATCAAACTACCAGTGGGTTGATATGCAAGTTGTTCTTTAAACCCGGGAGGTTGATGTGGTGTTACAAGTCGAGAGTTATTTATAAATTCTCTGTTTGTTATTAAAACACCTTATTAAAATGCTAATATGGAGGGCGTAGGCCAATCCGAACAAGGATCAGACCCTCCACCGATCTTTTTGTTCTTGGGTTTCCTATGGACGACAAAGGAATGTGATTGAAAGGCAAAGATTTGGGTCATGAAGTTGCAGCGGTGACCCGAGAGGCTCATAGGTGCAGAAGGCACCAGGAATGGACCACCAGAGGACGTATGGTGGCACGTGGATTGAACCGTCAACCTGTGATACCGATAGTGGAAAAAGGAGGCCCACAACAACCGGCTACAGGAAGTGGAAAGGCAGTGCACCATCACATGTTGTGGTGGCCAGAGGTGGCCCACTCGATCTAACCATGTGGGAGAAGGGAGGTGCCTACAGGTGCCGTTGGTGATAGCAACCGCAGCCAGAGGGCCATAATATGAGGGGCGGTGTGGCCCCACGCCGTGCTGCATCGGCTGGAGTCCAGTCGACTGACTGGTCGATAATTTCACACGGTGCCAAAACTTCCCACAGGAAAGACGAAATGGCCTCACATCTACAGGTCCAGCTAGAGACATGGTCCGCCTTCAGGGAGACCGGGCCAGATATAGGGCGGGCTGAACCCGCAGCCCAGTGGGCCAGTACGGGTGGGCCGACCCCCACCCCCCGGGCTGAACCAACCATAGCCTGGGCCTGCGAACCAGCCAGGATAGCCCTGATGGGCCGTAACCAGTAAACCCAGCCGACCCTTAACGGGCTAGACCTGGGCGGGGTCAGGTAGACCTAGGGAACTGTTGCGTCGGGTCGACCTGACCGAGTCGGACTGGTCCCAGACCCAACCGGCCCCCACATAAACAAATTCCCATAAATGGGGAACCGAGTGTCCATTTGACATGTCATTAGTGGAATTTGGATCCTTTTTTGTGAAGCGGTCTCTTTGGAATATTCTAGAGGGCCCGACCAAGTTGGTCCGGACCTAGGTGCGATCACCCTCTTATCACGGAAAGGGGTGTAACTAACAGACCGAGCATTTGATCAATGTGAAATATATGGCATAAGGACCCTTGTGACAAGTCATTCCTTTGGAGATACTCTAACTGAGTTATGACATAGTTTGATGTGTGACCTGGGTTAGATCAAACATGAATCCAACTGGGCCATTTTTACAAAAGTTCCCATATCTCATAGATCAGGCATTCGATCGACGCATCGTCTGTCCCATTGGGACCCCTATGATGGGGCGGTCCTGTGGGTGTGATTTTTGTGGGACATTATACTATTTAAAATATGGC
The DNA here is from genome assembly GCA_963277665.1 of Viscum album. Lineage (NCBI taxonomy): Eukaryota > Viridiplantae > Streptophyta > Magnoliopsida > Santalales > Viscaceae > Viscum > Viscum album. The sequence continues at coordinate 999,874,342 of OY728133.1, forward strand.
AGATGGCATGGGAAGCAGAATCTTCCAAAGATCAGGCGTGCTACATTTAGGAATCCAGTGGCTGGCAGTGACATGAAGAAGAAAAGCGATGAATATGAGTCCGCATCAGAAAATCAAGAGTGGGATGATCTGGTTGTACAGCTAATCATCCCTACCTTTGTACCATCGACCAATATGGGTCAACACCATCAACCAACACAGGTCAGCACCAGTGACCAATACAGGTCAGCACCAGCGACCAATACGGGTCAGCACCATCGACCAATAGAGGTCAGCATCTACCAACCAATATGGGCCTGCATCTAGCCACCAATACAGGTTAGCATATAGTGACCTCTATGGTTCAGAAGTAGAGTTTCTACAGATATGATGATTTGGCTTTATGACTCGTCATCTTTATCCCAATAAACATTATGTTATACTGTTAGAGTGATCTATCTCTTTTTCTTTGTGCTTCATGATTTAGGTCATAATTGTGATATTACCTTTGTGGTATTTATTATGATGTTTTCCTTTGTGGAATACTAAGAGAACTTTGTGGGTTTCAAGGTCCCCTACTGAGTTGTTAAACTCACCCCTGCACAGGCTCTTCCTGCACGTGTGTGTCTGGTGCAGACTATTGACACTCTTTCGTAGACATTGGAGGTTATGGACTTGGTGGAGATTAGTGAAATGATAGTAGTCGATATACTCTTCTTCAACTTTAGACATACTACTACTACAATTTAGGTAGATCTCTAGGGCAGATACGACAACTATTTACTTTCTTTTCAGTTTATAGGGCTTGTATTCTATTCCACTGCTTTCAGTTTATAGTTTTACTTTACTCTCGTAGTTATACCTTACTTTTTTTGGTTGTTCACATCAGTTTCCCATTTTGAGTGTGTACAGATCCATAAGTCAATGTCTTCCCTATTTGGTAAAATCCTTCTGGTGCTAGTCACCAACCGCTGGCCTATGGAAGGCGGGCATGGGGTAGTCACGTTTGGGCCCCATGGTACTGGTCGTGACAATGGCCCATGCCATCTGCCAACAAGAGGGTTCCACTCTGATGGACTATAGAGGAACCAATCCATTCCCAACCTAATTTTATGGTAGATATAGGACTCATACCCTACCCATCAGGAGGGTTCCACTCTGATGGTATAGGACCCATGCCTAGCCTAGATAGAGGGTTCTATAGTAGAAGTGGATAGAGGACCCATGCCCTTCCCAACTACAGGGTTCCACTCTTATAGTATATGAACCATGACCAACAATGATATAGGGTTCCACTGTAGAAGTCCTTAGAGGACCCATGCCTAACCCAGCTGAAGGGTTCTACTCCAGATGCCTCTGTTGATCCATCTTGATAAATTTCATTTTCAAGTTCTTCTTAAACTAAAACCATTTCAAGAAAATATGTTCATCATATCCCAAACTCTACAACTGAGGGAAACATCATGTTGTATGAGGAAAATCACTCAGGATAGGCTACTCATGTGCCACAATCTATGTCCAAATGAAGGAGATACATTATATTTATGTTTTCTCATAACGAACTATGAGGTACATGGCATGTGAGGGGACCCACAAGGCATGTCGTTCCACTCTATTACCTAGCTGTGTCACTATATATACAATGATCTCTATCCATCTAGGTATACAAGGCTTGTAGAGGATCTAAACGGAATTCCCATGCCACTCTGGGTCCCACCTGTGTTCTTGGTTGTGTCTATGTATCCATCTCATGTCAATGTACTTTAGTACAAGGCATCCCTCTTCACACTGAGTGTTTCCCATATCTCTGGCCATACTTGTGTAGTTGAACACTTAGCATTTGCCTGGACATGTGCTCTACCACATGGATCATACACTTGAGGAAGGGGTTACATAGCTTATAGGGATTATACTTGGCATGCCATCCTTATAAATTTCTAAAGCCCTAGCGGTCACAACATAGGGCCCAACACATCCTTTTTTCCTCAAACTACATGAGTTGTAGTCTTTATTTTTTTCAGAAACCCAAATCTATATTATTCATGCTATATCTAGCTTTGTCTCTTTGAATATGGCTTCACCATCACCTATAATCTGTGTATCTATTCACTGTTCATCATTTCTAGTGATCTAGTAGTCAGAAATCTGATTATGTCATTCTGTGGGGTTTTTTCATACACATTAGAAGCCTCAAGTCCTACCACAATTAAGGATTCATCCTTAAATCATTTAAATAATCTCCTATAAACCAAAAAACCCAAATCTTTCTTTGATTCATTGATTCATCACTTGTATGTTATTTTTTCATGATTATGGGGGTCTGATCAAGATCAGTACCTCCTAATAATGTCGAACTAGGACTGCGGGGTCTTACAAGTGATGAATGAAAATAAATTGAGGTGGAACGACACAAGAAAAATCGTTAGTGGTCATTGATAAAAAATTTTGGACTACAGTCATGAATGGGGATATTTCGGGTTAGAAAACCAAATATTAATCAGTATAATCAGCACTCAGGCACATGCAAAGGCACAAATTGGCATAGATCAATGAAAGGGATAAAACTACTCAATCAATTTAATAAAAAATGGAATCAATCATGAATTTATGATTCCTACCTAGAAATTGGATCATTTTTTATTGAAGAATGAACGCACCAATTATTGATGTAATTCATTGTGATTGTTGCAATTCCATATTATTTGATCTATAGTTTCTTTATCATCCAATATAATCTCCCAACAGAAGGAGGAATAAGAAGATCTGAAAAACTTTTAGAGTTTATTTGGAAAACCCTAGAGGATTATCCATTAAGATGGGTTTATAGACATTCTATATAGGTCAAAATAATAAATTATTTAATTTAATTAATTAAATAACCAACTGAATGTACTTCCAATGGGAGTGATATCTGATTTCCTCACACTGACCTATTTTGGGTCATGCCAAAGGTAAAAATTAATTTTAGACTCAAATGTGGTCTCATATTTCTGAATTGAGCTTAAATTTAAGTGTTATCCCATTTTATTAAAAGAACTATGCGCATATAATTTAAAGTATATTTAATATTTTTATAAAATTAATTATGAGTACACTGGGCCTTAGAATAGTATGTCTACTCATCACATGGATCTGGATATATATATATATATATATATCAAAGTCTTACATAGAAAAAACTGGGTTACTAAAAAATGGATCATAAATCCTTAATTATGACCAATTTCCTTCGACGTATCTTTTAAAATGAGGCATATAAATGTGGCTTTATTAGAAAATCATCAGAAACCATGGAACCATAACATAGAAATGTGGCTAAAAATATATATATTGATGAAGAACATCGCACATACATAAGAATATAAAATCATTATCATATGTGAAGACTCATAACGAAGGCCACCATCGCCTAATGGACTGAGTCAAATGGTTGATTAGGTTGACTACTGATCTGGACTATCATTGAATCCGGTCAAATTTTAATATTTATATTCCTAATAACTAAAGTATATGTGGAAATCAGGGTCAAACCCATAGGGAAGGTAATTTTGGCCACTAATCTTCTAAGAAAACATTGGAAGCTCCACTATTTTCTGTAGTGGAGTGAATTTCTTATTTTTCACTTTTTATATTTTGTTTATCGTAAGGCACAAATAAAACATCAATATATTTTTATGTTTTTGTTCTAAACTATATTGATGCAAGAAACAAACTAAAAACAATGAGAAATAGAGAGATAAAATGCCGATAAGTGAACAATCAATAGAAATAGGTCTGGGGAAAATATCAACTCTACTAGTTTTGAAAACATTCCTTCTCACATAAGTGATTACAAATAATACCACTGAAAAAGAGTGATTTATATCCCACACCAGAAGATAAATCACTCAAGATGAAAAAACTTGGAGTTCGCCACTCCTAGATTAATCAACTTGAGAATTCTAGTTTGAAAAGGATTACAGAACAATCTTGTCGTATGTTCTGTAGTCTTTTATTTCAATTAAAATGTTCAAGAAAATTAATCCACATTCAAACTCACCGTATGAATATATAATTACAAGATTAAGTGCAGGTGGTACGTTGCAATTGAATGCAATCAGAACTGATCTCACCAATCAATTCTGATCACATTATAAATGATAGTGAGAAGAGATAAGGATGATAACCAGTAGACTCAATTTTACCCCGAACAGGAATTATTTAGCCTAACATTATTACAATTACATATACTAAATCAATCAATTACAGAGAAAGAGAATTAAAAAGAAAACAGATGAAGAATGATCATCCTCAAATTCTGCAGCTTTCTCTGCTTTAAGTAGCCATTGTCTTCTACTACATGTCACTGGAACTCTTCACCGACTTGAATTCGTCTTTAACTATTGAACCGCACACGTGTGTGTTTCCATGACAGGCATGTCGAACTAATTTTTCTCATGTAACTAACTCCCACTGAGTTAGTTAAATGAATCTGGACGTATACTCGTTTCTTGAATGAACCTATAAAGTTCGAAAATAAAACAATTAAAACACAAACAAAGTTAATTAAAAATTTATTTTTTAAAGACTAAAGTTATAACACTTATTGAAAATTAACTAAAGTTAATTAATAAATAACATAATTGATAATAATTATTAAATATTATTATTTTAATTAATTTATTAAATAAGTAAAATTATGAAGTATTTAACTTATTATTATTAATGAAATTATTAAATTAGTGTTAGTATTATTAAAAATTAGTTTGAATAACTAAATTATATATTAAAATTATATTAATAAATTACTTTAAAAATTCAATAATTATATTTATTCAATTGAAATTAAATTATAATTAAAGTGTTAATAAATTAAATCTAATTAGTAAATAATTATATTAGTAAATTATTAATGTTTTTATTTAAATTTTATAAATCCTTATTAATTTGTCTAATTCCTATTTTATAACTTATCTACTTATTATTATAAAAATTACTATGTATTATATTATATTAGTTTGACTAATTTATTAATTATTATTATTATCTTTTTGTATTTCTTTTATTTTTGTTTATATTATTATTATTATTATTTATATCTTTATCACCCCAGTTTTGGTGCAATGTAGGGGGTCTTGTTCCTCGGTTCCTTCTTTGGAAGCAAGTCTACGGCTCCTCTATCCTCCATCACCGACGATGCCCTCCTTCATCAATGGTGCGGCACGACTCGGATCTTCTGTCAATAGCTCGAGCTCCTCCTCAAACTCCCACGTCCACTCCAGTTACGTAACCAGTGATGACTCTGGTGCGATGGCTTCTTTTCCTCTGCTCAAATTCCCACGGCCACTACACTTCCTTAACCAGCAAAGCGCCACACTCCAAATCCTTATCCTCTCAGAAAAGTAGCTCGAGGGAATCCGGTTCTTCCAAGCTCAGCTCCTGCATGCAACACCTTCACTCTAGAACAGGTAATCTTCTTCACACAAAACGGTATCTCGGACGAACTCCTCTGCAATGCGATGTCAGCCTAAGCTCGGAGCTCAGAAGGTAGTGGCTTAGTGCCTCAGGACCATTAAAGAGTTGTTGAACTTCCGCTTGCAGACCAGTGGGAGATCCCTCCTAATTCAACTTTTCCTCGTACCGCACCTGCTAGATGCAGTTCTCCTCAGCACCAGCTCGGTTCGGTTCTTCAAACAACAGCATGGCACTGGCCTCAGCTCAAACTCTTCCTCTGCAATGTCGATTTTAGTTCGCGCCTGCCAGTTCATCAACTCAACGGCGCATCACGGTGGCTTTGTTCTTCCCAGAAAACTCCTCCTCATGAAAATGGTAGCGTGGACTCCTTCGATGAAACAATAGTTGTTGTGTTGGAGCTGCTCAACTCGGATCCAGAACTCCCTCCAAATATAGGTACCAGCATCCCCATGTTCTAACAGCAAGGGATTCATTCAATGAAATCAGTATCTTCAACCTTGATCCATCCCTCTAGCTCCTCATGAAAATGGCATGGAACCACAGAGATGCGACGAAGAGACTTAAAGTGTGTAATGAACAACGGATGGATGGTGCCAAAAGGAAATAGTAGCGGTAAAGCAGGAATGGGTGAAACCGGTGCGAGGATAGAAATTGTTCCACAAGAGTTACAGTGGATAGGAAACAGTGATTCCAATTGGAAATGGTGATACAATAAAATAGGTTATGGTGGCAAAGATAGGAGACACCGTAAGGGGATAGGGTGTAAGTAGTAAAATGGCGCCACCATGAAATGGATACGGTGAGACTGTATGGAGAGGTTACAGTGGTTTTGAGTCCATGAGAAAGAGGAAACAGTGGAAAATGACATCATAAAGGAATACGGTGGGACAGTTTGAGATACAGTGCGTGGAGACACCATGACAGGGACGAAACCGTAAACCTGCAAAATAAACAGAATAAATAAAATAAATTAAAACTTAAATTAAAAATGAACATGATAATTAATTGAAACTAAAACATAATTAAAACAATTGAAAATTTAATTACAACATAAATTTTAATAAATTTAAAAAACCAATTAAACTTAAGTTAAATTATTAATAACTTCAATTCACATAAGTTAAATTGTAACTATAATAAAAATTGAATTCAGAAACAATTAAATTATTAAAAGTTAATATTAAATTAAAACAATTATAAAACATTGTTTAATTATTTTTTAATTGACCACTGTTTCAAATTAATTAAAGAAATTAGATAACTATTATTTTATTAATCAATTTATGTTAATTAATGAAATTAAATTAAAGAGATGCAATGAGTTTATAAACTTAAATTTATAAAAAATGAATTGTTAAAAGTCAACTACTATTTATGTTCTGTTATATTAATTAATATTTAGTACATGTAATGTTAAATAAAAGCTTAATTATCGAAGTGCAAAAGAAGAATTAATTGATTAACTAATTAATGTTAAATTATTAACATTACAGAACAAAAACAAAAATCTAAATAACAGGTTATTAGTCTATAAAATTAAAGTAAGAAATAAATTAATTATTTTAAAGCATAAAATACAAAATTAATTATTAAAAATTAATTAATTATTAAAAATAAAAAAATACATAAGAGCCATTATTTATTAAAAAGAGTTAAAATAAATAATTAAATTGATAAAAATTAATTAAAAAGATGTGGAAAAACATAGGTTTTTTAGGCTACATCAAATTCCCCCACACTTAATCATTGTTTGTCCTAAAAAAATCCAATGTTTTATTATCATTGAAAAAAAAGTATATTATCAATGATTTTGCTAAAAATGTAACATGCCTAGAAGAATGAAACAAAGGATAGTAACATGTCATTAGGCTTAGTAAATTAATTTCCCAAATGAATCTTACTTTGAACAAATACTCAAAGGTAGTCAAGAAAACTATGAATCATCAAGAAATGAAGATGTCATGCCTCATATATGATACTGCTTAGTGACTAACTTCAATCCAGGTTCAATCCTGTGTCCAAGAGTGACCAAAAGGTAAAATTTATGTTCAATTAAGAGCTTAACAGTAGGAACCTTATACTTTGATTTTTTCACATAGGTTCCAACAATAATTATTCTTTTGTGAATCACCTCAATGATACAACATAAATGACTCTCCTTTAAACCAATTGGCCCCTTCTTCATTTGGAATTCATCATTCCCCTCACCTTAATGAACTCGTTTTTTACCCTAGACACTTTATTTAATTTTTCCCAAGCCTTGTATCATGTGCTAAGCACTGAGCAATGCACTTATTCAAAGTGTACAGAGGACTTATAGTAAATAGAAATGCACCCAACATCTACGGTCTCTGAGACTCTCCGTGGGATCCCAGATGCCCAAATCACTCCAGTTTCAATAGTTTTATATAAAACTCATTTACATTAGCTCATTAAAGCTATTAATTTCAATAATTAAAGGATGAATGGAGCCCCTAGAATCAGAATCAATCTTCAAGTTCAAAGGATTATGATCATAATTCCATTAAAAGGATACCCATATCACTTTAATATGTTTTTACTAAACCAAGTTTCCATCAAATCACTAAGTTAGATCCCTCAACAATCATCCATTGTCATTAATTTCAGACTATAAGCAGTTCTTAACTACTAGAAAGTAACTTATTCTAAGGTAAGACCCAATTGAGTACAGTGTAAAGCCTAAAATTGTGCAAGAATTTTGAAAATGAATAACAATTTTTTTCAAGAAATTTTAAATTGTAGTGGGAAGTGATAGGATTTCATTAAAGAAAAGTCAAGAATTGACCCCCTCCCCCACACTTAAAATCCAACTTTGTCCCCAAAGTTGACATTCAAAGTGGATAAGAACAATTAAACAATTAAATTTCAAAACATATTTTCTATTTAGTAGATTTATGAAATGTTTTAGTGTTGTATCAAATAAGTTAAAAGATATTGTTTTCCACAATGAATAAATAATCAAAAAGTTCATTAAAAAGTACAAACATTAACATTTAAGTCCAGTGACACAGATTTTTAATATAGCTCAAAAGAATCATAAAAGGTGTAAGTGCACAATTAATTTGGAGTACGAATTTTAACAAAGTATGATTCAAATGGGTGTTCAATATAGTAGATAGATGCATGCTAAACACCCTATAGACTAATCGGTTACATTGATAATCCAAACTACTAGCAAGCATTTACCCCCCCACACTTAATTTTTGAAGTGAATGGGTTTTAAACAATGAATTTCAGTTCACAGAAATAGGAACATGAAATTTATTTTTATAAAAACAGACTTTTTCAGTGGCAACAAACATGAAACAAAATTTTTTATGCAAGCAGAATTTATTTTAGAGAGCAGAATTCTATTATCAAAAATAGAAGCCGAAATACATGTAGAAAATTGATGTACATCTGGGACTAAGTTCTTGTCCATAGATGAACATGGGAATTCCCCTCCATTATTACACAGCAGCATCATACTGAAAACATGAAGGATATAAACCACAAACAAATAACTAGCATAGACAATTCATACAAGATGCAGCACACCATGACTTTATTCTAAGTAAAACTGGAACAGAAATAAAAGTAAACTCAAAAGAAAGAACATGGGTTGGCTCCCATGAAGAACTGAATTTAAATTCTTCATTAAGACTTTATTTAATTACAATTTGTTTTATTTATTAACACAACAAAGACCATGGGTTGCCTCCCATGCAGCGCTAGGTTTAAAGTCCCAAGCCAGACATCATTCAAGAAAACTTTTCTATCACAGTGAAGGCAGCCAATCCCTTTGGCTTTCCCTCAAAATAAAGATTCACTCTCTGCCCATTGACTAAAAAGGTTTTATTCTCTTCACCTACAGTTTCAAAAGCTCCATTTTTCAGAACTCTCACTATAATAAATGGTCCAGAGCATTTGGAATTCAACTTTCTTGGAAAGATTTTGAGTCTAGAGTTAAAGAGGTGGACCTTCTGAATAGGTTTTAATTCCTTGTTTTGAATGATAGAATTGTGAAATATTTTAGTCCTCTCTTTATAAATTATTTAATTATCATAACTCTCTCTATTAATCTCATCAAGTTCACTCAACTCAAGTAATCTCTTCTCGCCAGCACTCTTAAAATCAAAGTTTACAGCCTTAACTGCCAAATAAGACTTATGTTGCAACTCCATATGTAAATGATCAAATTTCCCAAACAATATCCTATAAGTAGACATACCTATTGGGGTCTTGAAAGCAGTTCTATATGCCCATAAAGCTTCATCCAATTTAAGAGACCAGTCCTTCCTAGAAGTTGACACAGTTTTCTCAAGAATTTGTTTAAGTTCCCTGTTTTAAACCTCTACCTGTCCATTGGACTGTGTATGATAATAAGTACAAGTTTTATGAACACAAACATATTTTTTCATCAAATATTTAAATTTATAGTTCTTAAAATGTGTTCCATTATTAATGATAAAATCTCTTGGGACTCCAAATCTTGTAAAGATATTCTTCTTGACAAATTTTATTACAGAATTAGATTGATTATTGGGTAGTGCCATTTACTTAACCCATTTCGAAACATAGTCAAAATCAACAAGAATGTATCCATTACTAATAGATGATGGAAATGGACCCATAAAATTTAAACCCCATACATCAAAAATTTGAACTTCTAGTATTCCTTTTTGTGGTAAATCATGCTTCCTACCCACATTGCCTAACCTCTGACACCTATCACAACCAACCACAAAACTTCTAGCATCTTTAAAGAGTGTAGGCCAATAGAAACCAGATTAAAGGTCATTCTGAGCAGTTCTGTAACCACCATGGTGACCTCCCCAAGGTGAGGAATGAAAACTTTCTAAGATAGGAAACATATCTTCCTCCAGCACACACCTCCTAAGGATACCATCATCACACCTCCTAAATAGTAAGGGATCATCCCAAAGGTAGTACTTAAGCTTAGAAATGAATTTCTTTCTTTGATTATTAGATAGATTTTTGGGAAAAACACCTGCAACCAGGAAGTTAGCAGAATCTGCAAACCAAGAAGATTGCCTGATAGAAACAGTAAGAATCTTTTCATTAGAAAAGGAAGATTTAATCTCCCTAGAATCTTCAGATTCATATTGAGTAAGAGGAAGCCTAAATAGGTGATCAGTAACTAAATTTTCAACTCCCTTATTATCCCTAATTTCTAAATCAAATTCTTGTAACAAAAGAATCCATCAAATTAGCCTGGCTTTAGTTTTTTTATCTAGAAAGTACATTAAAGCAGAATGATCAGTGAAAATGATGACTTTTGACCCTAAGAGATACTGTCTAATCTTCTATAGAGCATAAACAACAACTCGTAATTATCTTTCAGTGGTGGTATAATTCTTTTGGCCATCATCTAGAAGTCTACCAGCATAATACACCACATGCAATTTTCTGTCTTTCCTCTTTCCAAGGACAGAACCTATGTTGAGATGGTATGTGAGTATGATATAATCTATAATACCAAATGTAGGATCGAATATGTAAATATGTGATACTCAAATACAAGAGGGGTGAATTTTATACATTAAAAATACCTAAGGAAATTTTTGAATAACCAAAATTCACAACTCCTCTATGTTCTAATAACTTGCATGATTTTGGAAAATTGATTCCGGAAATGAAACTTAACAAAATTTTAAATCAAAAAAGATTCTACCTTAAAGCGTATAGAATCTAACTAAATCAGATTACAAGTATAAGGAAGTATAAGAAAGTTATACTTTCCTCAAAAATAAAAATTCAGCGGAAAACTTGTAACAAAACAAGTAACAAGGTAAATATTTTCACCCAAAGAGAAGGGTATCCAACAAACTTTGGTAAAGGTCCCTTGATTTATACTTTCAAGATATTATATCTTACCCACACTAGGGTAAGCCCTCGATACGAAGATCAGAGTCTGTCTTGCTATCCCGGCAAGCCCTCAACTATCAGGTAGTCGGCACCTCTATCTTCCTTAATAAGGAAGCCGTCAACTTCAAGGTAGTCGGCACCTCTATCTTCCTATCCCCGGAAGCCCTTGATTGTACAAAGTAACAATCAGAGTCTCACAAATCAAATCTGAACAAGAAGTTCAATACGCACGAAGCAGTGAGAGTCTCTCTCTAGAAATCACTTCAACAGCATGTAATCTCTAGAGTCATAGAACAGTTTGGAACTCTTTCAAATTAGCTCCTATTTATAGGCACGTCTTCATCGGTCGGCTCCCTCCTCCAATGGTCATATTTTTCCGTTAATTTCGGAGGGACCTGTACACGTGTCACTCAAACAACAGTTAGTTAGTAACTGAAAGAACGACATTGTTTTATAAAAAAACAAGTGTAAGAATTTTTTTTTACATAACTAAAATCCAATATTCAGAATTTAAGGAAATAAAAGTTAAGAGTTTATCCAAAAATTGAATTCAGAGTCTATAATACAAGGATATTCAGATTCTGTTTTCTAGGAATTAAGAACCTGAATTCTATAGAATTACGGAGTCTAAATTTTAAGGAAATTCGGAATCTGGATTCACAGGAATTTGGAACCAGAACTTACAATGTTTGGAGTTAGAGTTCATGAGAATTCGGAGTCAGAACTCATAAGATTTCAAAGTCTGAATTTAGAAAACTCGGATTCATAACTTAATAGTTTTTAACCAGAATTCGTATTCAGAATTCGGAGTTATAACTCAGAAAGTTTGTAACCAGAATTCTTAATCAGGATTTGGATTCAGAACTCAGAAAGTTCGTAACCATAATTATGATTCAGAATTTGGAGTCAGATCTTAGAAGAGTTCGTATCTATAATTTGTAATTAGAATTCGGATTCAGAACTCAGAAGAGTTCATTTTCGGCATTTGTAATTATAATTTGGATCCTTAAACAGAATTCTTCATATCTAGGTATTTATACAAATCCGAGATTTTGGTTTCAAACCAAATTTTAGACTTATAAAAATTATGATATAGATAATGAACCATGGTAAGGATAACTTTCCTTGGAGAAGTAAATTTTTCCTTATAGAAGTAAATCACAGGGTAGAAAATAGATTTTTATTTGAGATAAGGTGTTTTTGATTTTCAGAACAAGAGAAATAGTAAAGTCATAAGGAAACCTTAATAACTCAACAATCTCCCCAAGTATGAAGTAATGGAAAATTCATAAGGAAAACCTTTTGGACTCAAAAAACTATAGTCATATCACTTGCATCACACATAAGTTCAAAAGGTAGTTTCCAGTCAGGTGCAGTAATGATAGGTGATGTAGTGAGTTTTTCATTAAGCAAATTAATTGATTTCAAACAGTTGTCATCAAAATTGAAAGGTGTATCCTTGACTAGCAAAGAACCCAAGGACTTAGTTATTTTGGAAAAATCTTTTATGAATCTCCAGTAGAAACCGACATGCCCTAGGAAACTTCTAACACATTTGACATTAATAGGAGGTGGAAATTTTTTAATAACATCAATCATAGCAGTATCAACATCTAGACCTTTCTTAAAAACTTTATGACAAAGAACAATACCTTCTGTAACCATGAATTGACATTTCTCCCAATTAAGAACAAGGTTGGTTTCAATGCATCTTTTTAGAACTAACTCAAGATTTCGAAAACAAGTATCAAAAGTACTACCCACAATAAAAAATTAATCCATGAAAACCTCAATAATTCCTTCAATCATATCTGAAAAGATAGCCAGAATACACCTTTGAAAAGTGGTTCGAGCTCGACACAACCCAAAGGGCATCCTCCAGTAGGAAAATGTTCCAAAGGGGCATGTGAAATTGGTTTTTTCTTGATCCTCTAGAGCAACAAGAATCTTGTTGTAACCAGAATACCCATCCATAAAATAGAAAAATTCATTTCTATCAAGCCTCTCAAGAATTTTATCTAATAATGGCATTGGAAAATGGCCCTTCCTAGTGGCTGCATTAAGCTTCTTATAATCTATACAGACTCTCCATTTTGAGGATTTCCTAACTTGGACTTCTTAAATTTTTTCATTTTTAACAATAGTGAAACCTCCCTTCTTAGGGAAAACCTGGATAGGGCTGACCCATGAACTATTAGAAATGGGATATATCATTCCAATATCTTACAATTTAATCACTTCCTCTCTCATGACTTCTTTCATGTTAGGATTCAATCTTCATTGACATTCTACCCTAGTATTATGATCAGGTTCCATAGGTATTTTATGCATACAGAATGAGGGACTAATACCCTTAATATAATCTATTGTCCAACCTATGGTAGATTTGAACATATTTAACACATTCAACAATCTTTTTTTGTGATTTTCATTGAGTTCAGCAGAAATTATTACATGCAATGTGGAGTTCTCACCCAGAAATGAATAATTAGGATGGGAAGAGATTGTTTTTAGTTCAATAGTGGGTGGTTCTACACTCGAAGGAATACTCTTAGGCCTAGGAGGTCAAATATATTCAACATATTTCTTGTAAGGATTATTTAAAGATGAAATATTTTCAATTTCATGCTTATATTTAGAAGAAATAGTGCCACTGTCCAGAGTGGGCAGTACACTGTCCAGATTTTCAAGATCAGATTTCAAAAAATTAATCAGAGTAGAATCATCAAATTTTCTTATAATTTCTCCCACAATATCATCAATGTGTTCAGAAATGTTGGTCTTAAAAGACACACCCTCAAATTCACTCAAAAAACCCCTATCTTCAAAAATAGAGGACCCTGCTACAACAGAAATAGGACAATTGTCCAGTTCTGAAAAATTTTCTAGAATGGTTGTTTGAACAGAATTTTCGACTTCTAAAATAGATTCAATAGGATTTTCAGATTCACAAATATTTCCTTCAATGGAGGATTTATTTTCATATTTTTCAATATTTTCAGTTGATTTCTCATTTTCTAATGACTCAATCATTGAACCATTTTCAGAAAATATTGGTCCTTTAAAATTTTTAAACACATTGAACTCTTCTTGTTGTTCTCCAATTATAAAAAATAGTTGACCCTTAGAGAAATCAATAACAGCACCACCTGTGGCCAAGAAGGGCCTACCCAAAATGATGGGAACCACTTGATCACACTCCATATCCAAGACAAGTAATTCAGCAGGTAGAAATAGTTTCCCAACCCCAACTAGTAAATCATCTACACTACCAAAATGATGAGTGAATGATCTATCAACTAACTGTAGTATGACGGTGGTGGGTTGAAGGTCACCCAACCTCAACTATTGAAATAGAGATTATGAGAGAATATTTACACTAGCACCAAAATCACACAAATATTTGAGTTGATTAGAGTTTCCTAGTGTGAATGTTATGAAAAAACCACCTAGGTCTTTTAGTTTAGTTGGGATTTTCTTTTGGAGTACTGCACTGCACTCCTCAATGAGGCTGTAAGTAGTAAATTCTTACAAGGTCTTTTTGTTTGAAAAATTTTCCTTAAGAAATTTCAAGTAAGATGGTATTTTAATTAAAGCCTGTATGAATGGAATGTTCACTTGAAGTTTAGAGAGGATACCAAGGAACTGAAGAAGTTCATCCCTGGTATTACTTTGAGGTATCAGCTTCTTAGGGAAAGGGATGGGTGGGGAAATTTTTTTAAATAAAGTGGGTATATCCCTCACCTCTCCTTCAACTTTTTCTTTTCATTTATTCTTTTTATTTTTAGAATAAGTTTCAGCTTGATTTTCAGGTGAAAAATTTATATTTAGATCATTTTCAAGAATTTTCTGTGAATTTTCAACATGTCTACATAGCGTATTTTTATTACCAGATTGAAGTAGATTTTCATTTTAGGCATTTTCATGGTCTTTTTCAGCAACGGTTTTTGTATTAAGCCCACTTATAGTGACAATAGCCATGATATTATCCCTAGGGTTAAGTTCAGTGGTACTTGGACATCAACCTTTTTCCCTAGATGAAAAGTATCTAGCAAGTTTACCTAACTATGTTTCTATATTTTTCATTCAAACATCTGTTTTCATTTTATCAGACTCATATTGATTTTGATGTTTGGTTAACTGATTCATGTATCTTTCTTCTTGAGAGTTGATTTTGTTCAAGATAATATCAAGTTTAGAAGACATGTGATTATCATTGTTTCCTTTTACATTATAAGACACACCCATTTGTTGATTTTGAAAGTTTGGTCTTGGTTGGTTAGAGTAGTTAAGGGTAGTGGATTGTTTAATTAAGCCATGATCTTTCGTGGATAGATTAGGATGGTTCTTATAGCCTTGGTTATATTTATTTGAAAATGGATCTTCTTTAGGAGGCATTCTAGGACCATAGTTTTCAAAGTATGAATTCTCTTGTTGTTGGGCTGGCATATCAATTTTAGGAAAAAAATTCGATATGCCCAAACATACCATACTGGACACACTGTTCCCTTAAAGATTGATTGATATTTTCACATCCTAGTTGGTTAACAATTTGTTTTGAATTTTGGTTCATTAAGGATTAAACTTGGTTGGTGATTTTAGTAAGTTGAGCTTGAGTTTCATTCATTTAACCAGTTTTTGAATTAAAATTTCTATTGATTCTTTTCCTTCTTGAATTTTTATGTAGTGAATTTAGTGAAAGATTGTTAAAAATTAGTCTATGTTATTCATCTGTCATATCATTTTAATTACCCCCAGCAGCTTGGTCAACTAAATTCTCTCCAGAGGAGGACAACCCTTTATAAAAAGTATCCATAAGAAGGTGAGATGGGGACAATGCCTAAGAAGATCTTTGAATCTATCCTAAGCTTCATGAAAAGCTTATCCATCCTCTTGATAGAAACTAGTTATTTTTGTTCTATGTTCTCCTTTATGTATTTAGGGATAAAATTTCATAATGAATGAGTTATACACTTGATCCCAGTTTTCAAAAATTATCTCATCTAGACTCAGAACCCAATTTCTTGCTTTCCCTTTAAGGAAAAAGTGAAATAATCTCATTCTAAGTTCAATTTTTGTGAGTCCTAGAAGAGTTAATTGATGCAAACTATTATAAATTTTTTTAATGATGGCAAGGGAGTTATCATTACAGATCCCATTAAATGCAGGCAGAAATGATATGTGTGATTGTTTAAGTTCAAAATTTCGGGCCCTAGGACTAAGTCTAAAGGAAGATGGATTGCTTAAAACTTGAGGAATTTGGAACTCCCTCATCCTAGGAATTTCATTTTCTCTTAAGAGTTCTGGTTGATTTTGGTAGTTATTCGGTTCATGAACTCTATTATCTAAGTTTTCAATTTCAGTTTTTTTCTTCTTTCTTAGAGAAGTGAAATGTTTATCTAATTCAAGGTTTAGGGATCTAATCTAGAACCCAATGTTCTTGTGATCATGAAAACAACATTAGATAGTAATCAGAAGTAATGATTCATCAAGAAGTGACGTTGTTTTTTTTTTAATTTTTTAATTTTCAATTTTTTTAAAAAATATATATGGAATTTTTTTAGTGTTTTTTTGGAGTAATGGCTCATGACTTCCCCAGAAACAGTGCCAAAAACATAACCTAGACTATAATTGAAGCCAGTCGAAGATTAATATTTATATTCCTACTAACTACAGTATATGTGGCAAGCAGGGTTGAACCCACATGGAAGGTAATTTTGGCCACTAATCTTCTAAAAAACATTGAAAGATCCACTGTTGTCTGCAGTAGAGTGAATTTCCTATTTTTCACTTTTTATATTTTGTTTATTGTAAGGAAAAGATGAAGCATTGCAATATTTTTATGTTTTTTTAACTATATTGAATCAAGAAACAGACTAAAAATAGTAAGAAACAGAGAGATAAAATGTTGAGTAGTGAACAATCAAGAGAAATATGTCCGGGGAAAACATCAATTTTACTGGTTTTGAAAAAATTCCTTCACATGTAAGTGATTACAACTAATACCAATGAAAAGGAGTGATTTATTTCCCTTTCCAGGAGATAAATCACTCAAGGTGACTAAACATGGATTTCGCCACTCCTAGATTAATCAACTTGAGAGTTCCAGTTTGAAAAATATTACAAAACAAACTCGTCGAATGTTCTCTAGTCTTTTATTTAAATTAAAAAGTTCAAGAAAATTAATCCACATTCAAACTCACCATATGAATTTAAAATTACAAGATTAAGTGTAGGTGCTATGTTGTAATTGAATGCAATCAAAACTGATCTCGCCAGTCAATTTTGATGACATTAAAAATGATAGTGAGAATAGATAAGGACAAAAACTAGTAGACTCGATTTTACCCCGAATTGGAAGTAATTATCCTAACATTATTTAAATTATGTATACTAAATCACTCAATTATAGGGAAAGTGAATTAAAAAGAAAACAGAGGAAAAAAACTCCCTCTGCTCACATAAATCACTGCTGCTCCTGGCCCTCGGAACTTCAAAGGATGACTCTCCAAGAAGTGCTCCAGGTTCCCTGCTCTACTCCAAGTGAATGATCGAATGAAATCCTTCACTCAAATCTGGTATGTTCATTGAATGAATGAGCATCCTCAAATTATGCAGTTTTCTCTGCTTTAAGTAGCCACTGTCTTCTACTGCATGTCACGAGATCTCCTCACCGAATTGAATTAATCTTTAACTTTAGCACCGCACATGTGTGTGTTTTCGCGAGAGGCACGTCGCACTAATTTTTCTCACGTAACTAACTTCCGCTAAGTTATTTAAGTGAATCTAGAGGTATACTCGATTCTATAATGAGTCTGCAAAGATAAAAAATAAAACAATTAAAACACAAAAAAGTTAACTAAAATTTTATTTTTTAAAGACTAAAGTTATAATACTTATTGAAAATTAACTAAAGTTAATTAAAAATATCAAAATTGATAATTATTATTAAATATTTTTATTTTAATTAATTTATTAAATAAGTAAAATTATTAAATATTTAATTTATTATTATTAATGAAATTATTAAATTAGTGTTAGTATTATTAACAAGTAGTTAGTATAACTAAATTATATATTAAAATTATATTAATAAATTACTTTAAAAATTCAATAATTATATTTATTCAATTAAAATTAAATTATAATTAAAGTGCTAATAAATTTAATCGAATTAGTAATTAATTCTATTAATAAATTATTAAAGTTTGTATTTAAATTTTATAAATCCTTATTAATTTGCCTAATATCCTATTTTATAACTTATATACTTATTATTATACAAATTATTATGTATTATATTATATTAGTTTGACTATTTTATTGATTATTATTATTTTTTTATTTATCTTTTATTTTAGTTTTATATTATTATTATTATTATTATATCTTCAGCCCCCCCCCCCCCGGTTCTTGCGCAAAGAAGGGGGTCTTGTTCCTCGTTTCCTTCTCTAGAAGTAGGTATGTGGCTCCTCCAACCTCCATCACCGATGACGCCCTCCTTCAACAGTGGTGCGGCATGGCTCGGATCTTCTATCAATAGCTCGAGCACCTCCTCAAACTCCCACGGCCACTACACTTCCTTAACCAGTGATGACTTTGGTGCGACGACTTCTTTTCCTCTGATCAAATTCCCTTGGCCACTACAGTTCCTTAACTAGCAAAGTGCCCTGCTCCAGATCTTCCTCCTCTCAGAATAGTAGCTCGAGGGCATCTGGTTCTTCCGAGATCGGCTCCTACACGCAACAACTTCACTCCAGAACTGGTGATCTTCTTCAAAAAAAATGGTATCTCGGATGAACTCCTCTACAATGCGACATCAACCTTAGCTGAGAGCTCGGAAGGCATTGGATCAGCGCCTCAGGACCTTCAAAGAGGTGGTGAACATCTGATTATGGACCAGCAGGAGATCCCTCCTAATTCGGCTCCGCCTCATACCGCACAAGCTATATGCAGTTCTCCTCTGCACCAGTTCGGTTTGGTTCTTCACACAATAGCATGGCACTGGCCTCGACTCAAACTCTTCCTCCGCAGTGACTGGTTCAGTTTGTGGCTAGAATTTCATCAACTCAACGACGCATCATGGCAGGGTTTTTCTTCTCGAAAAACTCCTTCTCATGAAAATGGTATCGTGGACTCCTTCAGTGAAACAATAGTTGTTGTGGTGTTGTGCAGCTCAGATCCAGCAGACCTCTCTCCAGATCCAGGTACCAGCGTCCCCGAGTTCTAACAGCAAGGGATTCATTCAACAAACTCAAAATCTTCAACCTTGAACAATCCCTCTAGCTCCTCATGAAAATCGTGTGGAACCACGGAGATGGGACAAAGCAACTTAAAGTGTGTAATGAACAACGGATGGATGGTGCCAAAAGGAAATAGTAGCGGTAAAATAGGAATGGGTGAATCTGGTGTGGGGATTGAAATGGTTCCACAAGAGTTATGGTGGATAGGAAAAAGTGAGTCCATTTGGAAATGGTAAGACAGTAAAATAGGTTACGGTGGCAAAGACGGGGGACACCATAAGGAGATATGGTGTAAGGAGTAAAATGGTGCCACCAGGAAATGGATATTGTGAGACCATAAGGAGAGGTTATGGTTGTTGTACCCCACACTCTTTGATTTTCATGATCACAATCACTTTCATATTTGTCTAACATTGTTTTTAAGTGTTGTGGATGATAGGCAAAAGATTGCCAAAGGATTGGCCCAAGAATGGACTTCAAGTGGACTGAAATTCAGTCCACCGGCCAACCGGTGTGATAGCACCGGCCAGCCGGTGGACCTGGCAGAGGCATTGCCCACTGCCAGGCTCCACCGGTCAGCCGGTGGCTTGACCACCGGCCAGCCGGTGGCATTCAGTCAATAGTGTTTGCTACTGTCTTGCCACCGGCCAGCCGGTGGAGCCTGGACCAGAAATCTCCTCCTCTGCCAAGGCACCGGCCAGCCGGTGGCCCTGCACCGTCCAGCCGGTAGACCAGTCAAACTAGCCGTTGGGGCTTTGACCAGGCTGCTCCACTTGCCTCCCAACGGCTCCGAAAGCCTTTCCAACGGCTCCTAAGGCCTCCAACGGCCATATGAGGGTTCCCCCTCTATAAATAAAGGACCTTGAAGCCCCGGAACAATGGCCGGACCATAATTAAGCATTGTGAAGCCAACGAACACAATTCTCCTCATTTGGCAAACCTCCGGCGGATTGCTCCAAGGGAACCACAACTGCTCCAATCCATTTCCAATCCAAGGAGCACCTCAAGAAGCTTGGGAGAGCACGCTACATCAACTCCATCTATCCAATTAGCGCCCAAGTCTTCCTCCAATACGGTTTTTCTTGTATTTATTATTTTGAGCTTTAAATTTGGGTTTGTGCCTACAAACCCCAAACCCTTTTCTCATCCCCCTTTCTTTTGGGTTTCACACCACCATTAATGTGTGAAGAGGTTAGTCAAGCCTTTCCTTTTAAAAGGCTTGAGTTTTCGGTGAGCTAGCCTTCACCCGTTAAAAAGGCTAGTGGGTTCTTGCTAAACCATTAAAAGCAAGTGGGTTCTTGCTAAACCAATAAAAGCAAGCTGTAATAGGTCCTAGTGCTACCTCAAAGCCTAGTGGGTTTCTTGCTAAAACCATTGAAAAGCAAGCGGTAGGAATCTCTCAACGGTTGAGTTGGGAGCGGAGACGTAGGCCGGGTTTTTGGCCGAACTCCGTTATCAATTTCTTGTGTGATTGCCTCTTTATTTCCGCTGCACTTTCACTTTGATTTTTTATTTGTTAATTTTTTTTTAAAAGGCAATTCACCCCCCCCTCTTGCCATCTTCCTTGTTTTCTTCCGCCCAACAATGGTGGTTGTGATTCTGTGAGAAAGTGGAAACGGTGGAAAAAGACATTGTAAAGGAATAAGGTGAGACAATTTGAGATACGTTGTGTGGAGACATGCTGACCGAGATGAAACCGTGAACCTGCAAAATAAACAGAGTAAATAAAATAAATTAAAACATAAATTAAAAATGAACATAATAATTAATTGAAACTAAAACTTAATTAAAAAAATTGAAAATATAATTACAAAAAATACTTTAATAAATTTATAAAACCAATTAAACTTAGGTTAAATTATTAATAACTTTAATTCACATAACTTAAATTATTACTATATTTAAAATTTAATTCTGAAACAATTAAATTATAAAAAGTTAATATTAAATTAATACAATTATAGAACAAAGTTTAATTTTTTATAAAAGTCTAATGTTTCAAATTTATTAAAGAAATCAGATAACTATTATTTTATTAATCAATTTATGTTAATTAATGAATTTAAATTAAAGAGATGTAATGAGTTTTTAAACTTAAATTTATAAAAAATGAATTTTTAAAATTCAACTAAAATTCAGGTTATGTTATATTAATTAATATTTAGTCCATGCAATGTTAAATAAAAGATTCATTATCTATGTGCAAAAGAAGAATTAATTAATTAACTAACTAATGTTAAATTATTAACTATGCAGAACAAAAACAATAATCTAAATAGAAGGTTATTAGTCTATAAAATTAAAGTAAGAAATAAATTAATTATTTTAATTCTTATAATACACAATTAATTAAAAAAAATTAATTAATTCTTAAAAAAATACAAAAGATCCATTATTTTTTAAAAAGAGTTAAAATAAATGATTAAATTGATAAAAATTAATTAAAAAGATGTGGAAAACATGTGTTTTTAAGGCCACATCTTCTACCCATTACCATAAATCATAGTGGATTAGGTTAACTCCATTGTCCCATGAATGTTCCCACCCATCACATAATAAAATACAATAAATATGTGTTTCATCTAAATATAAAAACATTCATAATTCTATCATATATTAATTTACCCATGAGAATGAAAAATGTTTCATAAATGTTTCCATAGGAGATGATCATAATCCATCTAGAGAAATAAGGTGTATGGTGTCATTAATGTATATTCCCTGTGAAGAATCGTGACCATTAAAGGATATTTACATAGATTAAAATAACTTTATAAGTGAAATGGAAAATTTATTTTGAAAAATAATAGGAGTTATATTTTACTTGTTTATAGAATTTATTTTAAATGGAAATAATTTATCTTACACCCAAAAACCTTAACTCCCAATACTAATTAAAAAAACAAAATATTTACATTTATGTATTCAAAACTAATAAACATGACCCAATTTTATAGATCTAAAATAATAATCATAAAATAGAAATATTTTATTTCTTACATACCCAAGGAAATTTTAGATTTATATTTTTAAGGAATTGGGAGAAACTCTTACATAAAAGTTCCCATGACTTCAAGTGTGTATTTTTTCAATTTACCCATATTTTTTATTCTGCATTAAGTCCTCAACATATACCATAAAATTGTTCACACTTGAAACCTTTCTAAACATTAATCATCTAACATAATTATTTATAACAAAGGGAAATGGAAAACATAAGAAGGGTGGTCTCAAGTTCTTAGTAAGGGTAAATATAAGCATTGACAGTTGAATGTCATCAGTGAGTGTAAAATGTGAATATAGGTCTAATGAGATAATAAAGGATAATAAGAATAACATAATAGAATTAATAACCTTCAAAAAATGGATCAAACATCATAATAAATGTAATAAATATTTTACATAAGGAAATATTCATGTATGTAAACAATAATGATCCATGTGAAACAATACATGGGAAAACGATCCATTATAAGTCATAAAAATAATTGAAAAATTATTTAAGTATCTTAGAAAATCAAACATTCATCATGGAATCACCAAATTGAATAATTATCATCTCTATTTGGATTAACCTATAACTAGAAATATAATTTATCTATTATAAGTAATTTATAATTAGTTAACACTGTTGTTTCTTAATAGTAACTTCTATCCAGTTTACTCTTTAATATTATAGAATGCATTAGAGTGTTATAATAGACCATCCCTATAAGAACATGGCCTTAAAAATAACATAATATAGTTTCTTTGTACTAGAATTCACTTATTTTTTTTCTTAAATGTCTTTTATTATTATATTTTTATATAAATAGGTCATAATTATTATATAATAGAACCCATAAATTTTAAGGTGTAATCTTCTACATAGAATCTATTTTTTCCACAATGAAAAATATTTAAAATAAATTATGTTTTATTATGAAAAATATTAATGACTTGGTTTCTTATTTTCACTTACCCATACATAAACCTTGTTAAAGGAATTTTAAAAATACATAATGAGTGAAAAAATATCGATCATTTACATAAAATAAAGAAAGTAACCATCAATCCTTGAATAATTATAAAAAAATTCCTTTTTCAAAATAAACTTAAGGCAAAAAATAAACCCCTTTCTTACCTATAAAATCATCAACTCTATCTAACATTTTTCAAAAAACGTAAAATTATAAATATTTAAGGAAAAATAAACTCATTAAGGTTTCTTGGTAAATTTTAATATCTATTGAAATTGAAATCATAAATTTATACTTTTCACTCTTACGTAAGGAATAACCATCATGGTTAATTTTGGAGTAACGATCCCAGCTACTCATGGAAGACCATTACAATTAACATCTGAATATTACCTTAGGTTAACAAGAGCAGTTACTCAAGTAATAACAATCATAAATAATCTTGGAATAATCATCATAGTGGATTCCCATAATCTCTTAGGATAAACCTAATCGATTAACTCCATACCATATTTAGAATAACAATATTTTCAACATCCATACACAATGCTTTGTAGGGATACCAGATACCCAACCATCTTTAGTTTATAACATAAACACCCATCCTCATAAATAATCAAAGAATTATAATATTATACATAAAATATTGCATCATAAAAAATTTCTTGAGGATAATAACCTTTTTATTTTAAAAAATATTATTTAAAAATCTATACAATTATAAGGTAAAACAATGTATTTGAATATATCCCTTTAAAATTTTAAAGGGATCTTCAATGAAATTATTTTTCATGAAATAAAAAAAATATTCTACTGTCGTATAAGTTAAAAAAAATTCCTTCCATAATTTTTCTTGGAAAAGACACGAAATATCTCATTTGGAAAATGACATAAAGATTACTTTCAAAATGTTTTGTAAAAATTAAAACATGGGTAAAATGACTTTAAATGTAACACCCCGACCCCAGTTACCCAATGTCGGTGCATTATTACATAAAATTGGCATGATAACAAAATATCTAGTCCCGAAAGACCTATTAGTTTAGTAGACTTAGAATCACTAGATACATTCATAAAGTTTAAATTGCATCTTAAAATGAAAACTACAACAACATAGTCTCCATATTCCACACTCATATCCCCTCATGCTATCCCTACAGGTCATTCATAAAATAATTATTTACATCCTGGGAAAAATAAAACATAGAAAGGGGTGAGCTCAGATGCCCAGTAAGGATAACAATATAGCGGAAACATTCATAAATAAGCATAAATATTTAAATAAATGTATAACTAAAACAAAATCCTTTTAAACATGAAATTCAGCATAATATGGTAGAAATAAAATGAAATAATTCCATTTACTTATTCACAAGTATATTCTACTAGTCAAATAATCACATGCAATATCAATAACAACTTTCATATTGATGGAATGCATAATGCCAGACTATCATAACCACATAGTCAAAGCCTTGTGCCAAGACAAAAAATATGATTTTGTCAAGGCCTTGTTCCAAGACACTAGTTTGTTTCATGAGATGTACCGATGCATCTAGGAGCTATAACGGGCTCCACCCGTCACATATTAAGTCCAATGCATTCTTCATATGAACAGGTTTAAACATAAAATAAACATTCATATTAAAACTAGCATACGAAATGTCAATACTTTCCCCATAAACCATGAATGGTATAAAAATAACACATACATAGTCAAAAATATCAAAAAACCTTCAATACAATATGGATGTTTTGTATCATAATAAATAAACTTCAAAAAATCATAAAATCCATCAAATGATGTTGACATAGATGAAATCAAAACTATTTGAGAGAAATACATATTTTTTTTAAATCATTTAAAAGTCACATAATTATAAAATAAAATATTAAATTTGAAAATATTCTTATAATATTTTAATGGAAGCTTCAACGACTTTATAATAGCGGAAAATAGCCGCACCCACTGTATAAGTTAAAAAAAATACATTCTTACCTTAATTTTGCCGAAAAGGTTAAAAAGGATCTTGTTTGGAAAGTGACAAAAATATTTCTTTATAAACATCTTATAAAAAGTCAAGAAGGGTTTAAATGACTTTAACCCATAGTCTATAAAATAGTAATAATGATTTGAGATAAATTTTTAAGAAACATAGATGTGGATGATAAAGAGGTCCCAGTAGATAATTACGTATAAACAACTTTGGATAATGAAGAGATTGTGAAATAAACCCTTAACGTGTAATTTTCCTTGGTTGAGGGTAGGTTAACCTCCTATATAATGGTAAAATAATTGTTATTAAATTATAAAATAATCATATACATTAATATAATATCATATATGATCTTTTAACATTTATTTTTTAATAATATCATAGTATTATCGTCGTTTCGGGTGTTAACTTACTCGTTTTATTTTATATGTTTTGTTACATAAGTCGTGTTTTTTATGGATATGTTGTATATTATTTATATATAGGATGATATCAAGTCCTTAAACATTATTTTTAATCATAAAATGAGAATTATTCTTGCATGGATATGATGGGGAATGAATCTCATCGCGTTCGTGGAGACGGTAGTCCGTACGTACAGATGAGTGACAATATAATTATTTTGATATTAAAATAGTATATAAATGGATTTTATATCATATATACATAATATTTATCATGTTATATTTTTTATTTACATCAATTACACATCATTATCATACCCATCAAAATAATAATGTTTTGAATAAAAATTACACCATGACGTGGAGACGGTAAGTTGTACGTACGCACGTATGGTGACATGTCATTCAAAGGATGGATAGAATAATTAATATGGATGTAAAATATTTATAATAGTGTCATATTATATATAGTATACTGGATTTAATATTTTAGAATGAAAATAACAAAGAAATAAGAAGTTGAATAAGAAAGAAACTTGATAGAGGGTGGTGAAAACATTACCTCTTCTTCGAGTTCTTCCTTTTCATTTGATCAAAAGGGCTCCTTATCATAGCTTTATGATCAAACTAAGGACTCTAAGTTAAAGTGAGGGAAGATTAGATAATATTTTTTCAGGGTTTGGCTGAGCCAAAAGGCATTGAAGGTGTGAATTAGAGACAAGGTTAAATTCATTTTTATAAGAGGGGTGAGGGGCACCTTTGGAAAAGATAGAAATATTATTTTATAATAAATTCATATTCAGTTTCTAATGGCTCCATAGTAGATTAATTAAAGTTTAAGGTGGTTATGGGTCTAAATCCTTTCAAACAATATATTTTAGATAGTTTTGTGTCACTATATTAACCTTATCATTTATATTTAACTCTTAGTTAAATAGTTTGACATTTACCATGTCTCTTTGTATTTTTATATTATATAGTTAATAAAATTACTATATACCTCCAAGAGATCCCAAAGTGGTCCATTAATGATACAACTATCATTATATAAGTCCTCTGTCCGAACCTTAGAATTTTAGGAATAGAATACCAATTAATAATATAATATTTGTTTTAAAAACTCTTTTATGTCGATTTTTACACTATTGGGTATTTTGTTTTTTATAATTCCATAACAAAATTATTACTTCGAAAAAAACTTATATAACCAATCATAATATGTCATATTAACCTATAAAAATAGTGAAATTCATAAAAAGTCTCAAATTACATTTATTCTTTATATTTATAATATCAATTATTTTAATATTTCATTAATTATGTAATTGCTGCATCACCATTGTGTCTTAAATAAATTAAATTATTTAATGTGTAAAAATTATAAATAAAATACCATTATGTAGGAAATTTTTTTATCTTTATAATGAATATTTATAATCAAATCTATCTTATGTATAACCCTATATTAATTTTTTTTATTAAACATTGATTTTAACTCTTTTAACTCTTCTTTGAATTAAAAAATAATAAATGTCATAATCTAATCCAAGTGGACCTAAATGATAATATTTTATTCCTAAGGTTGTTTCTGGTTGAGATACACTTGTCCAATAGAATTAGGATATGTGTTAGGGTAATATTAATATCATTTTTACCCTTAATTATCCTATTTACTTTTAACCGTAGTAAATAGAAGTAAAAAACTTACTATTCACCAACAATTATTTTTATCTTATTGAACCACAATTTACTCCTTGATATTAACTCTATGTCTCTTGGATTTTTTAAATTCCACTCACAAAAGCGGTATAATTAAGTTTTATGTGAATTTCTAAATGCTCTTAGGAGGTGGGTAAAAGGCTGAGAAAAGTTCAATAAAATTTTTATAAATCTAAAATTATTCTAAACTAACTCTAATTAATTACATTGAACATATATAGGTAATATGTATCTTTTTTGACCTTAATTAAATTTAAATAATATAAATAATTATTTAAATAACAATTTGGTTTTAGACTATAACTCAGTGTTTTTTCACTATTCCTCAAAAATTGAATGTTTTCAGAAAAATACAAAAAATTCACCCTAAGAAAATTTCGATATTCCGAATCCAAAAATGAAGTCCATTTTCAAAGATAAAATTTATAAAATTTCAAAATGTGGGTATTACTATTCATAACGGCTTGTTTTATTGGTTGTGGTGTGTGTTAGAACTCGAAGTTGCGTACAACACGAGCTACTGTATTATTCAAAGAGAAGCTTACTGTGGAAGCTTGGGGTGCTACATTCTACATTAATTCAAATAATTTGGTCCTCTATATTTCTAGAATACTACCGCATGAAATGACTTGGGTCGTTTTTCATCATAAGTTCCTCAGGTTCCCACATTTCCTATTCCATCTTATGGTTTCTCCATAGAAATTTTACCAGACGAGTTGTTCGGTTTCTCAGCACTTGTTCTCTTGTATCAAGAATCCCGACGGCCTCTTCGCAATAAGAAAGATCAGGTTCCAGTTATAATTCCTTGTAGGTGAGTACATGCGTTGGGTCAGGCATGTATTTTTTCAATAGTGATACGTGGAAGACATCGTGAACTTTAGAGAGACATGGAGGCATTTCCAAATGGTAATCTACATCCCCATTTCGTTCTTGAATTTCGAAAGGTCCAATGTACCCAGGACTCAATTTACCCTTCTTACTGAAATGTAGAACTCCCTTCCATAGAGATACCTTCAAGAAAACATGATCTCTTACCTGAAATTCCAAATCCTTCCTTCAGTTATCGGCATAGATCTTCTACCTACTTTGAGCTTCTTTGATGTGGTTTTGGATTACCTTTACCTTTTCCATCATATCCTCCACCAGTTCTGGACCTACAAGTTTTCTTTCACCAACATCATCTCAACAGGTTGGTGTGCGACATCTCTTTCCATATAACGCTTCATATGGTACCATCTGAATACTTGAATGGAAGCTATTGTTATAGGAAAATTCCACCAGAGGTAAATATTGATCCCACATACCCTGAAAGTCAAGTGAGCATGATCTCAACATGTCTTATAAAGCTTGAATAGTCTGTTCTGATTGTCCATCAGTTTAGGGGTGGTAGGCAGTGCTCAAATGAAGTTCAGTATCCAGATCTTTCTAAAGACTTTTCTAGAATCTTGAAGTAAAACGTGGATCACGATCAGAAACAATTGATATGGGTGCTCCATGAAGTCTCACAACTTCATTAATATATATTATTTCTAGACGTTCAAGTGGTAAATCTTCCCATATAGCAAGAAAATGTTCTGACTTGGTAAGACGATCAATAAAGACCCATATTGCATCGTTCCTTCTAGGAGTCTTTGGTAGTACCATGAAAAAGTCCTTAGGGATATTATCCCATTTACACTCAGAAATGGGATGAGGTTGCATGACTCCTCCAGGCTATTGCCTTCCAGCTTTCACTTGTTGACAAACCATACATCATGACACAAAATCAGTAATCTCCCTCTTCATGTTTTCCCACCAATATTATTCCTTCAAATCTTTATACATTTTGGTGCTCCCAGGGTGTATAGAGAAATTGGAACTATGAGTGTCCTCCAACAATTCCCTTTTTAGATCAGGTATATTGGGAACACAAAGTCTCTTCCCAAATTTCAAAATTCCATCTTCATACACAAAGTCACTCAATCTCCCATCATTCACAGCATAAATCTTCTTTTGAAACTCTTCACCATCAGTCTGAGAACTCTTTATCCTTTATAGTAATGATGGTTTTGAAACCATTTGAAAAATCATTGATGTTCCACCTTCCATGGTGATTCCCATATCCATCTTTACTAGATCCATGTATATAAGATCCTTTCCAACTCTCATCTTGTTCAAAACTCCATGATCCTTTCTACTTAAATCATCTGCCACTTTATTTTCCTTCCCCAGGTGGTAGTGTATCGTGCAATCATAATCCTTGAGTAGTTCAAGCCATCACCTTTGCCTCATGTTGAGTTCTTTTTGTGAGAAAATATACTTCAAACTCTTTTGATCAGTATAAATCTCACATTTTTCACCATATAGATATTGTCTCCATATCTTCAAAGAAGACATTATAGAAACTAACTCAATATCATGAGTAGGATATTTTTTCTCATGAATTTTCAGCTGTTGTGATGCATATGCAATAAATCTATCATTCTGCATAAGGAAACAACCAAGTCCTTTCTTCAATTCATCACTATAAATAACGAACCCATAATTCCCCGATGGTAGAGTCGATATAGGAGCATTGACTAATATTTTCTTCAGTTATTCAAAATATTCTTCACACTCTTTTGTCTAATCAAATTTAACCCCTTTACGTGTGAGCTTCATTAATGGGTTAGCCAATCGGGCAAAATTCTGGACGAAATGCCGATAATAACCTGTTAAACCAATAAAACTACATGCCTCAGTTATACTCGTCGGGGCTGGCCATTCTTGGATTTCCTTGGTCTTAGAAGGATCGATAGTGATTCCATCCTTAGAGACAATATTTCCAAGAAAAGAGATCTCCTGAAGCCAGAATTCACATTTTCTAAACTTCCCATATAATTCATGTCTTCTAAGAGACTTCTGGATAATGCGCAAGTGATTTTCATGTTCTTCGTAGATTTTATAATATAGCAAGATATCTTCAATAAATACCACTACAAAATCATTGAGATATTCCTAGAAAACTCTATTTATTAGATCCATGAAAACAGAGGGTGCATTAGTCAGCCCAAAAGGCATTACTATAAACTCGTAATGCCCGTACTTGGTTCAAAATGCAGTCTTTGGAATGTCTTTCTTCCTCACACACAACTGATGGTATCTAGATCGAAGGTAATCTTTGAAAAGTATTGATCTCCATGTAGTTGGTAAAATAAACCATCAATGCGGGGTAGGGGATACTTGTTCTTTATTGTTATAGCATTTATTTCCCTGTAGTCGATACATAACCTCATGGATCCATATTTCTTATTAACAAAAAGGATAGGGGCTCCCCATGGAAAAAAACTAGGTCGAATAAATTCCTTATTACTCAATTCCTCTAGTTGTTTCTTTAGTTCAAATAATTCCACATTGGCCATTCTATAAAGGGTCTTCGATATGGGACTTGATCCAAGAATTAAATCAATGGAAAATTCAATTTCTCGTTCTAGAGGATGTTCATGTAAATTTTCTGGAAACACGTAAACATATTATATCATAATAGGTACATCCCCTATTAGAACATTCCTTTCCTTACCCACAGTTATTTCATTCTCTTCCTCCCCAATAATTTAATTTAGTTGAGCTACTGTGGGTGGATATAGGTAAGAATCAGGTGGTGATGATTCTTATCTAAAGATAAGGTGTTCTTTATCATCATCATCAAAAATTGTAACCTCCTTATTCTTACAATAAATCTTCACATCATGGTCTTAAAGCCAATCCATACTAAGGATTATATCAAACTCAATAATAGGTATGATGATGAGATCA
The DNA here is from genome assembly GCA_963277665.1 of Viscum album. Taxonomy (NCBI): domain Eukaryota; kingdom Viridiplantae; phylum Streptophyta; class Magnoliopsida; order Santalales; family Viscaceae; genus Viscum; species Viscum album. The sequence continues at coordinate 999,905,760 of OY728133.1, forward strand.
GCAGATAAAGAACATTTATATGCCCTAAATGGAACGGATCCATTGAACTTTGTAGCAATGATACTTCCCTGAGTTTTAACTGACAACTCCCTTGTTAAATCATATTGAAAATAACTAATTTTCTTAGCAAACTAGGAAGATATAAAACAATGCGATGATCTAGAATCAAATAATGCATTTTCTAAACTTGAGGAAACCATTAAATTACCTACCACCACATCTTTCGGAGCTTCTACCTCAGTAGTAGTGATAACATAAGCTTGGCCTTGATCCCTTGTACTTTTCTGAGGTAAGTTCCCATGACTCTTAGGAAATTCATTTGCATAATGTGCCATCTCCCTAAATTTGTAGCACTGAACATCGGTATCTTCTTTCTTCCCCTTTCAATCACGAGCTTGGTGGCCTTTTTCACCACACTTGTAACAGACTCCCATTCCTTTCAAGCAAGTACCGGGGCATTTCTTCCCACATTTACTACAGGATGGATAATAAACTTTTACCTTCACCCCTTTATTTCCATTTCTAGAGTGATCTGCAGATCTCTTCTTCTCTTACTTTGCTTAATGTTGTAAGACTTAAAGAATTCTTTTTTGTCTTGGTAGGACGTGAGACGATATCTTTGTACGGTGAGAAGGATTGTGACACTAATGCTTGATGAAGAAATGGTATTAACCCATAAATGAAAAGATCAATCTTACTTCTTCGGTTACATATATAATCTCCAATATACCTTGCTAACCTTGTAAAGTTAGCCTCATACTTTGCGACATTCTAATCCTCCTTTTGTCTCAGACTAAGAAATTTCCTTTCTATATCTAGTCGATGGTCATGAGAAAAGTAATTTTCTAAGAAAATATCTTTGAACTCCCTTAATTACATATTTGATACTTCATCATCTTCCTTTGTGTTTTGAATCAATGACCACCATTGATCAGCATCTCCAGTGAGGCGATAAACTGCTATGATAACTTTTTCCATTTCACTACTCCCCAAGGCATGGAATATTTTCTCTAAGGAATTTATCCATTTCTCAGCTACTTGTGGATTTTTACTCTGATTTAATGTTGGTGGTTATTGCCTCATGAAGCGATCGAACATTGATCTTCCATGCTACGGATCAGGGTGCTCCATACCAGTAAGGTTATTATTCATAACCTGAGTGAGTTGTCCTAGTATGGTGATTAGCTGATCAGCACCAGTTGCATTACCAGATCCACTATAATTATCTTGAGCAGGAGGGAAATCCCTACATGGAGTGTGTGCATTGATACAGCTTCCATTTCTTCCACTAGGCTCCATTTCTAAACAACAACATACACTAGATTAGTTTATGAATCACAATACATAAATCCAAACTTATAAAACACTTAACATAAATTGAACAGTTTATGGATATAATCCATAATCATAAAGATGTTTTCTTTGAGGAAGTATATACTCATAAACCCTTCATAATGGTTTTTAAAGAAAATGAGAATTATCATAAGCATATCCCCTAGGAGTGTCGTAACAAAAAGTGCAGCATGACCCATTGGCGTGCACTAGTTCCTGTTCGAGTCTAGCTCAATGTGGTGTTTTTGGGTTTTAACCCTAGGTACATCTATGCAAGAGCCGCCTCTACCTGCTCGTATCCAGACAGGGATGTATTGCTCAAAAAACTCACAAAATCTCTACAATACCAAAATTCTAGGAAGTTATTCTATACTAATCCTCAAAGTCTATCTTAGGTCTATGTGCTCTAATCATAGTTTATCTAAATCAAGTTTCCAAATTTTGTACTAAACTTATTTTGATACAAACTATAACACCCTGACCCCAGTTATCCAGAGTCAGTTCATTATTACATAAAATTGGCATAATCACAAAAGATAAAGTCCCAAAAGACCGATTAGTTTAGTAGCTCTGGATTCACTAGATATATTCATAAAGTTTACATTACATCATAAAATGAAAACTACAACAACATAGTCTCCAGAGTCCACACTCATATCCCCTCATACTATCCCTACAGGTCATTCATAAAATACTTCTTCACATCATAGGAAAAATAAAACATAGAAATGGGTGAGCTCAGATGCCCAGTAAGGATAACAATATAGCATAAACTTTCATAAATAAGCATAAACATTTAAGGAAATGTATAACTAAAACAAAATCCTTTTATACTTGAACTTCTGCATAATATGGAAGAAATAAAATGAAATAATTCCATTTACTTATTCACATGGATATTCTACTAGTCAAATAATCACATGAAATATCAATAACCACTTTCATAATGATAGAATGCATAATGCCAGACTATCATAACCACATAGTCAAGGCCTTATGCCAAGACTACAAATAATATTTTGTCAAGGCCTTGTGCCAAGACACTAGTTTGTCTCATGAGACCTACCTATGCATCAAGGAGTTATATCGGGCTCCACCCGTCACGTATTAAGTCTAATTCATACCTCGTATGAACAGGTTCAAACATAAAATAAACATTTGTATTAAAACTAGCATACGAAATGTCAATACTTTCTCCATAAAACATGAATAGAATAAAAATAACACATCTATATTCAAACATATCACAAAACCTTCAATACAATATGGAAGTTTTGTATCATAATAAATAAACTTGAAATAATCTTAAAATCCATCAAAGGATGTTGACATAGATGAAATCAAAACTATTTGAAAGAAATATCTCTTTTTTTAAAATTATTTAAAAGTAACATAATTATAAAATAAAATATTTACTTTGAAAATAATCTTAAATTCTTGTAATGGAAGCTTCTACGACTTTATAATGGAGGAAAATATGCACACCCGCTGTATAAGTTTAAAAAAGATATTTTTACCTTAATTTTGTTGAAAAGGATAAAAAGGACCTTGTTTGGGAAGTGACATAAAGATTAATTTATAAAAATCTTATAAAAATTAAACAATGGTATAAATGACTTTAACCCATAGTCTATAAAATATTAATAATTATTTGAAATACATTTTTAAGAAACATGGATGTGGATGACAAAGTGGTCCCAGAAGATAATTACGTATAAAAAACCTCGGATAATGAAGAGATTGTGAAATAAACCCTTACCTTGTACTTTTCCTTGGTTGAGGGTAGGTTAAACTCATGTATAATGGGGAAATAATTGTTATTAAATTATACAAGAATCATAAACATTAATATGATATCATATATGATCTTTTAACAATTCTTTGTTAGTAATATGTTATTATTATCATCGTTTTGGGTGTTAACTTACTCATTTTATTTTATATGTTTTATTACATAAGTCATGTTTATTATGGATAGGTTGTATCTTATTCATATACATGATGATATCAAGTCCTTGAACATTATTTTTAATCATTAAATGAGAATTATACTTCCATGGATACGATGGGGAATGAATGTCATTGCGTTCGTGGAGACGGTAGTCCGTACGTACACACGAGCAACAATATCATTTTTTTATATTAAAATAATATATAAATGGATGGTATATCATATATACAGAATAATTATCATGTTATATTTATTATTTAAATCAATTACACATCATTATAATACCCTTCAAATAATAATGTTTTGAATAACAATTACACCACGATGTGGAGATGGTAAGCCGTACGTACACACTTATGGTGAAATTTCATTCAAAGGATGGATAGAATAATGAATATGGATGTAAAATATTTATAATAACATAATATTATATATAAGATACTGGATTTATTATTTTATAATGGAAATAACAAAGAAAAAAGAAGTTGAAGAAGAAAGAAACTTGAAAGAGGGTGGTGAAAGAATTACCTCTTCTTCGGGTTCTTCCTTTTGATTTGATCAAAAGGGCCCATTAGGTTGGATTTATGATCAAACTAAGGCCTCTGGGTTGAATTTAGTGAATTTTAGAGAATATTTGTTCAGGGTTTTTCCGATCCAAAAGGCTTTGAAGGTGTAAATTAGAAGGAAGGGGAAGTGCCTGTTTATAAGAGGTGTGAGGGCCACCTTTGGAAAAGCTAGAAATATTATTTAATAATAAATTAATATTCGGTTTCTAATGGATCCAAATTATATTATTTAAAGGTTAAGGTGGTGATGAATCTAAATCCTTTCAACAAATAGATTTTAGATAGGTTTGGGTCACTATATTAACCTTATCATTTATATTTAACTCTTAGTTAAATAGATTGACATTTACCATGTCTCTTTGTATTTTTATATTATATAGTTAATAAAAATACTATATACCTACGAGAGACCCCCAAGTGGTCTATTAATGATACACCTATCATTATATAAGTCCTTTGGCCGAACCTTAGATTTTTAGGAATAGAATATCAATTACTAATATAATATTCGTTTTAAAAACTCTTTTATGTCAATTTTGACACTATTGGGTATTTTGTTTTTGATAATTTCATAACAACATTATTACTTCGAAAAACATTTATAGAACCAATAATAATATGTCATAGTAACCTATAAAATTAGTTTAATTTATAAAATGTCTCAGATTACATTTATTTAGATATTTATAATATCAATTAATTTAATATTTCATTAATTAGGTAATTATTGCATCACCATTGTGTCGTAAATAAATTTAATTATTTAATGTCTAAAAATTATAAATAAAATAAAATTATGTAGGAAATATTTTTATCTTTCTAATTAATATTTATAATCGAATTTATCTTATTCATAACCCTATATTGAAAATGTTTTAGTTATTAAACTTTGATTTTAACTCTTTAAACTCTTCGTTGAAGTAAATAATAATAAATGTCCTAATCTAATCCAAGTGGACCTAAATGAAAATATTTTATTCCTAAGGTTGTTTTTGGTTGATATAAACTCATCCAATAGAATTAGGACATGTGTTAGGGTAATATTAAAATCATTTTTACCCTTAATTACCCTATTTACTTTTAACCGTGGTAAATAAAAGCAAAATGTTACTATTCACCAAAATTATTTTTATCTTATTGAAACACATTTTACTCATTGATATTAAACTTGTATCTCAGATTCTCAAAATTCCACTCACAGAAGCAGTAAAATTATGTTTTATTTGAATTTCAAAATTCTCCTAGGAGGTGGGTAAAAGACGGTGAAAAGTTCAATAAAATTTTTATATATCTAAAATTATTCTAAACTAACTCTAATGAATTACATTAAACTTATATATGTATTATGTATCTATTTTTACCATAATTAAATTTAAATTAAATATATAATTATTTAAATAAAAATTTGGTTTTAAACTATAATCCAGTGTTTTTCACTATTCATAAAAAATTGAATGTTTTCAGAAAAATACAAAAAACTCACACTAAGCTAATTTTGATATTCTGAATCCAAAAATGAAGTCCACTTTCAAAGATAAAATTTATAAAATTTCAAAATGTGGGTATTACTATTCATAATGGCTAGTTTAATTGGTTGTGGTGTGTGTTAGAACTCGAAGTTGCGTACAACACACGCTATTGTATTATTCAAAAATAAGCGTAACGTGGATGCTTGGGGTGTTATATTAAAATATCATAATAGAATGCAAAAAAAATTCTTTAATTTTTTTATAAAATAATTATGTGGAAGAAATGTATTTTTTAGGGAAACTTAAATAATGATTTTTTAATTAAATTCTCTTACGTTAAGTCTGACTCATTACGTACTTTTGTTATATTCATGAATAATAAATAATGTTTAATTATTTACATAATTAATAACTACTTTCAAGTTTCTTATTAATTTTATATCACTTATTAACTTGTTATATACAATTACTTAATCATTTTAGTTCACATCAAAAATTTTAATTATATTTTATTTATAAGTCCAAAATGACATAGGTTTGTTCCCTATGGTGGTCATTCCCAAATTTACCAATGGTGTATGATTAAAGTAGTTTCTTGTAATATATCATGGGTTATCAAATCCTCATAGACATAAGAAGAAACCGAAAAACATACATTGAGGTGATTTGATTATGAATTGGCCAACTTGAGTTTTACTTGAGTGAATTATTAAATAGTTTTAAAGACATAATTGAATTAAATTTAAACGAATGAGTTGATGATAAGATATCACTTGTGGTGGATTGGATGAATTTATTTTCAAATTATTTCAATTTCATTAACTTGAAAAAAATTCATTCAATGAATTCAATATAACCTCAGCACTTACAGGTTTAACACAATGACATAAACATGAAAATCACATATACATTTAGAAGATCATATTCATGAAAAATATATGGTAAGTTATATTATTATCACATGAAAAGTGTGGTGATAAATTTCAATAATGAATAGAAAGAAAGAAAATAATTGAATGAGAAACTCGAAAAACAATTAAATAAGAATTATCAATATGAGAAATAATATCCAATCATTCCCCTTTCTACTCTCTTAGATATACCCATAATATTATTATCCCTCCATTTAGGTTATTATATTAATGAATGTGGGAATTATTCTCATGATTATGGAACTGAAGAAGATAAATAGTGAAATTACAATCACTCCATCATTCTGAGAAAAAATTCACAAAAGATGATTTGAATAGATTCAATATATGAGAAATGGTATCAAATTTATAAGAATAATAATATAATAAGATAATACGAATAAATTTTATTATAAAAAAGGTTATTTTAATAACTTACATATGAAAAACAATACCATGAATGCAAAATGGAAATGTAACAAAACAATTGAAAGAATAAAAAACAACAAAATTTTGTCACAAAAACCACATTAAATATGAAGTTTACGGTCCAATTGTAGATCCCCCATCATTAAATTTCATTAAATTTAATTCAGACAGTCATAAGTGGGAGGGAAAATAGGAAATCAGACATTCCAATGTTGACAAGAAAAAACAGAATAGATTTATCTCCCTTTTTTGATTAAAAATATGACATTGATGTTGGCTGAATCATTGATGTTCATATAAGATAAATATATTTTGACATATTTCCTCTAATAAAGATAAAAAATTCATTCCAATTTGATCATCCATTTGGATTTCATTTTGGAATGGTTGGGTTGATTTTATGTGCCCTGAAATATGGCCCATAATTTAATCATCATATTGTTCTCCCTGGATCTCCTTGAAACATTTAGAATTATCTTTGTCCATAGTTGAATGAAATGATACCCATAATTTTCTCTATCTGTGGTTAAAATTTGATCTTTATTGGTCTTGAATTTTGGGATATAATTTTATTTGATGAGCCTAAGGGTAATTTAAGTTGTGTTCAAAATTTTATATATCAATGGCCAACATTTTCCATAATCCCTTTTTATTCAACCATTTATCCTAAAGGAAAAACTATTACACTCAAACTTATGAATAAAATTCCAGAATAAAAAATTCAAATAATAAAAATAATCAATTCTACAAGTTTATGATTAATTGGGCCCAAATTGAACCACTTTAAACCTGAGTTGAACATTAATGCGAAATTAGGTTCAAATAGTAAAATAAACTAAAAATATAGTTTATATAAAATTAAACACATTAATATTAAAATATTAACATTGAATATTAGACTATTTCATTGGATAAACACACCCCCAACTTGATTTTTCTAGTGCGGATAAAAAAAGGATCTAAAAAATATAAAATTGAATGCCCTTTTTTAAAAAACATTTTAACATACAATTATCACAAAAAATCATCATTCCAAATAATCTTAAAACATATTAATAACCATTTAACACAATATAGGTTTATAAGTATATCCCAAACTCTATCACATTTGTCTGATCAAATTCACCGCCACATTTTATCCAATTTCAATTAAGTATGATTATATGTAGTGTATCAAAAAAACTTGGGGCCCATTTTATTATTAAAGGGGGGTAATGGGTTTTATAAGTGGTAATCACATTAAACCATAATAATATTGTCTAGTGTATTTTTATTGTTTTCGTTATCTTATTTTTTTTTCTTAATGTCCATTTTTTCACAACAATAGAGATGAAAAGACCAACTCTAAGGGAGAAAAATATAGAGTCAAAGTTCCCTAGTATCAAACACAACACATATTTTTAATTTCATTATATCCAATAGATATTTAGAATCCTAAATCTAGGAAATACAACTATAGAGTCAAAAACCCAAAGTGTCAGATTCCAAACAATTATAAAAAAACATTTATCTTTTTTGTATTTTTTTCATTTTTTGTTGGATACTGAAAATAAAATGAATGTGGCCCCAAACCCTATGATATGATGAAAAGGGTTCAATAAGTCAAACTTACACCAAAAATCCAATGGACTTTCAATGTGGAATTTTTATTTAGAATATGGAAATGTAAATTTTGTAAAATCACATAGAACAACTCCACTTCCAAAAAACTATATTCATTAAAAAACATGAATTAAATTTATAATTGATGAATTAAAAATAATTTTAAATTCAGTTTTCATTCCTGAAAATTTATATTAATTCATGTATGGATAATAAATTGGAATTTTCCCCAAAATCAGAATTTTTTAAAATCATGATTTTTCACTCCCCCAAACAAAGAAAGACACTACTCTTACAATTTAAAAGAGAATAAAAGAGTGAGTTTAGAATTGGGAAGAAAGAGGGGGATGGTCATTTTAAAAGAAATCATGGAACAAATTCTTCGAGTTTGAAGATGATGATCCATCAATAAGAAATTTATCATATTAGCCTCATGTAACTAGTAGACTACTTGGGGATGATTGAAGGTTAGGTTTAAATTATGGAAGCGCATATTTTATTTAAAAATACCAAACTACATCAACTCTTAAATATCACACACAAGAAACATTATATCACATTGGTAACCTCAATTGGGTTCCCCTAAAAAACACTAAATACATAAAAAAAATATAATGAAATCAATAAAGAAGTCTAGTTGCATACTGAGAAGTTCTTAGATTAGTTTAATTATCTCTACATGGACCCCGACAACTTATCTATTTTAAATTTTCAACATTTTAAGAACCAAATATTTTACCACATCAATTTTATTTTGATTGAGTATCAAATGGTATTGGTAGGAATGTTTTGAAATTAATTCATGAAAAATATTATAGGTCTCATTGAATGGGAAAATTCCATGAATATTGAAACAATTCCATCTAATTTCTTTCATAATCCTACAGAAGACAACAAGTATAATTTTTTATAATTTTACTTGAGAGGGGTTGAAATGAAAAATTATGGGTTTCTTATCTTATATGATGGAAGGCATAATATGGGATGTATGTACCTAGAATTTGAGCTTAGGTTGGCTATAAATTTGATAAAAATGTATGAAATTTGAATTGAAATTAGTTTTATTTTCAATATTCAAAATAATTGGATCTTTTTAGATAGAAATTTCATTCCAAAATTGTATAGTTAAGTGTTATTAATGGGTATGGACTCGATGTTTATGATTTCTTCCAATGGTTTAGTGATTGGTGTTTCTAAAAAATATTCAATGGTAATATATTCATGAAATGTATTCTAATATTTTAAATTATCCTCTTTTGAATCCAAAAAATAATTTTAATACTGATTTAAAAAATAATTAAGAGTCCTCTCACATTACTTAGGTTGATTTTAAACATTCCCTAACCAATTAAATACATTATTATTCACTGATTTCTCATATTAAAATGCTACTTTTTAAACATTTTACACAAATTTTAAAGCCGCTGATTTTTTGTAAATCATTACTTTAGGTTTTTCATTGTGTTGCACACTCATAAAAATATACAATTATTGGATTTGTTCATAATAATATTGTGTGTAATAATATTATTCTACCAATGATGAGGAAGAGACAACCTATGGTGAATGGTTTCTATAACCATTTCAATAATTTGTAGTTATACCCTTATTGATGAAACCATAAAAGTCATTATCTTCCTTTTTTGACATTATTTCTCAAGTAATGTTTGTGGATCAGGCTATACAATGGGTAGATCCAAATAGCCTACTCTAGGAGGGTAAAAATATTGTTGTAATTTCATAGGAGGATGTTCATATTAGCTTTGTTTGGATAAAAACTCATTATATATTTGTATGTTCTGTTGAACATAGTATTTCAGACATTATGGTTGATTTAGTTTTTGATTTTCCCACTAGTAGAAACTAGTATAGTCAATGTAGATCACACTCGGTATGTGGTAGTCAAAGAAGAGATATATTTCCCATGTTTGGATTTCATTAAAATTTTCATCTATAAGAGTGAATTTGGGGGTGAGAACAGAGAATTGTGTGGGATAATAGAGAATTTATGGTGAGAAAATGATTACAGTGTATAAGATAACTTACTTAGGTCCTTGAAAATGGCCCCAAATTTTGATGATCAAAAAATTTTCCCAAATTATTTTGTTAATGTGTCCTCTTGTAGGGAAACTTGTTTTATATAATCCCCAGGGTCCTAAGAAAAAAATATAGGAACAAACTGCATATGGAGGTGATTTGGATATGAAGTGGCCAACATGTGTTCAACATGAGTGGATTATTAAAGATTTTTTAGACTTAGTTGAATTGAATTTAATAAAACGAATTGATCCTAGGTCATCAATTTGGTTGGATAGGTTGAATTTCCTTTTATAGTATTTTAATTTCATTAACCTTGAAAGAATTTATTCAATGAAATCAATAAAACCTCATAACTTATTAGTTTAAAACCATAATATACACATTATAAGAAAAGATAAACTTGGATGATCATTTTCATGGGAACTCCACTGTAAAAAATCTTACTACCACATGAAATGTGTAGTGATAAAATTCAATAATGAAGAGGAAAAATTAAAATGATTAAAAGACATAATCAATAAAAGAATTTATCAAGAATTACTAAATTGAGAAAAACATCCAATACATCCCATTTACACTCCCTTGTATCAACCCATAATATTTTTATCCCTCCACTGATGATATTCTATCAATAGAAGCAGGAATTAGACTCGTGACGGTAGAATTGGAGAAGAAAAATAGTGAAATAATGATCACACCACCGTAGTGTAAATAATTTCCCAAACAATGATGTGAATAGCTTCACACCCTAAGGAATCTATATCAAAATGATAGGAAGAAGAATATAATAAGATAATAGGACAGTATTTTAAAAATAAATAAATTTTGATTCGAATAACTTACATGTGAAAAATAAATTCATGAATACAAAATGGAAGTGTAACAATAAAGTTGAAAGAGTAAAACAACAATCAAAATTCCTTCACCACCAACTCAATAAATAGTAATTTTAGATTTTTATGTTTGAGACGCATCATTAAATGCCATTGAATTTAATTTAGATAGTCAATGGTGGTTAAGAAAAAAGGAAAGTAGACTTTTCAATGTTGACCCTGAATATCATACTAGATTCATCCCCCTTTTGGGGGTTAAAATATAAAATTGAATATGGCCAAATATTAGATGGTCATAGAAGATAAATATCTTCCCACATGTATTCTCTAATATATGTCAAAATTTCATTCCAATTAGACTATCCATTCATATTCTATTCTCTAAATAATGGCTGGTTTTATGGTCCTTGAAATCTATTCCACAATTTAATCCTTAACTTGGGCTCCCAGGATCTACTTAAAAACATTATAATTTGCACTGACCATAGTTGAATGAAATTATTCCCATAATTTTATCTATCTATAGTTAAAATTTGTGCTTCATTGGGCGTGAATTTTGAACTCCACTTATATTTGATAGGCATAAGGACCATTTATACATTGATCAGAAATTTATACATCAATGGAAAAAAATATCCATATTCCCTTGTGATTCATCCATTGATCCTAAAAGAGAAAATATTCCACTCAAAGTGATCATTAAATTGCAAAAATATAAAATTCAAATAATCAGAATATTTAATTCTATGTTCTTTTGATTAATTGGTCCCAAATTGAACCACATCAAACAATAATTTTATAATGATGTGAAATGAGGTTGAAAAAATAAAATACACTAAAACAAGTGTTTATGTATATTGAAATGTGTGAATATGAAAATATAAATAGTGAATACTAGATTATTTAATTTGATAATTATATTTTCAATGTGATAATTACTCCAATATATCTAGAATAAATATATTGATATACTTATCATTATTATACATAAATTACGCCTTTATATCTAACCATTAAATAGGGTTATGAAAAATGAACTACTTTACAATCATGGAAATGGTAGGTCGTATATACTCAATTGTAATGTTTCTAATTTTCAATGATCATTATAGAACAAAGTTAAGTATTATTTTATTTTTATATAATGATAATTATATCATAAATATTATATTAATTATTTAAATATACTTATTATATCATCTATCAGATGTGGTGATGAAAAACTAATCACATCAATTTGTGGAGATGGTAGTCCACACGTACGTACGTACGACGTTATCATTTTTTTGTTTATATAAAAGTAAGAATATAAATTATTTATTTTCTTTCCCAAATGATAAATATATAATCAGTTTTATATATCAAAATTAATTCCATCATTATTATCTATCCATGAGAAATGGTGGTGTAAAAAAAATACCTTAGTTCATGATGATTTAGTTCCAAACACATGAATGATGGTTTTGTTTCCCATTTTATACAATAAGAGATAAATATAGGTGGTGAAATTAACATAAAAACACTTATGTATATAGAAGATATTGGTTTCATAATATAGTAATTTTTATGGATAATAATTATGATGTGGACCAAGAAATAATTATAAAACATGCAGTTAAAATCAATACCTCTTCATTATAAAATCTCTTTTGATTAAAACATTAATACATATAAGGAAGGTGTTATAACTAAACTAAGAAATATATAATTAGTTTAGGGATTAAATTAAGGTATTAGGTTGGAATTTTTTAAGATAAAATGTTTTTTAAGTGTCAACAATTGAGATGAAGTGGTTCCCTTTTTTAAGAGAGGGGAGGGTCACTCTTTGAATTCCTCAATATATTAAATTGATATCAATAAATATTCAATTCCAAATTAAAAAAAATATTTTACATAAAATATTGGATGATTATAGGTTTAAATAATCTCATCTAATAAAAATAATACAATTTTTTATATGTTTTTACCCTATGATTTGGTTTAAATCCCACTTTAACCCATTTCACACTTACCATGACAAAAACGATTATTACACATTGAGTGTCAATATGTTAACTATAAATGAACAAAAGTTCAATAAATGGAGAATGGTTTCTATAATATAATATGTTCTAATAATATGGCCGAGTATAATATTTTTTGGATTTTTATATCATTACTAAAATATTATTTATAATAATATATAATTAATGTCAATTTTTTGAACTATTCATTACTTTGATTTTAATAATACAAAGAAAACAAGTAAAATTATAACCAAATTATTTATTATATAAATAACATGTAATTTTTATCTATAAAGTTATTATATCACATTGATTATCTTAAATTATATTTCATTAAATATTTTAAATTTAATTTATTTTATTTTCACATTAATTGCATAATTATTTCATCAGCGTTGTGTAAATATTTAAGATAATTATTTCTTAAACAAAAAATAGAAATAAATTACCAAGATGAATAAAAATCCTTTATATTTTAATGTAATATTTATAAAATAACATATCCATTAGATAAACCCATCTTAAAAATATTATATTTATTATAAATAAGAGCGTGATATTTTTTACATTTCTTTAAATAAAATATTATAATGGAAATAATCACCATAGAATGTAAAACAAAGTCATATATTAAAATTTTGAGTGTTTATTGAAGCTTTATACTCATCTAGTAAAATTTAATAAAGTTTTAGGGTTATTTTATAGTGTTTATCAGATAATTATTAACCTTAAATTACCTGATTTACCGTTTACCATGGTAACAAAAATTACCAAGGTCACTATTCAAATTGACAAAAAATGATTAATTTAATAAATTTTTACATCCTATTTCAAAATATAAAACCTATCTTTAAAAATTAAAAACACCAAACTGGTATAATTTAATTTAAAATTTCACTAGATGAATGAAATGAAATACAAATTTTTCAAAAAAATGTCCTTTTAAGTTATAATATGTTTTCATACAAAATTAAAGATTAAAATTTATTTAAAAAAACCTAATTTTTTTATTAATAAAAATAAATTAGTGAAATTTTAAAAAATTAAAATAATCAGTTTAAGACAACTTTAAAAGAAAATATTTTTTTAAATAAAAAACAGTATTTTTAAGTATTCATTGAAAAAACAAGATATTCAGAAAACACTCAAAAAAATAATCCAATAATAGTATTTAAAATATGAATTTAAAAAAAGATATTATTTTTTCTAATTTATTTTCTAAAATTTCCAAAAAATTATTATAATAATCATTTATAAAAAAAATATAAAAAAAAAATTATTTTTGAAGAATAAAATGGTTTCTAAAAGTTGATTTATTATTTAAAATGAATTTATTAATACCTTAAAAATTATTATGACCATTATATATTTCATAATTTGGTTAATACTATTTATTCCCACCAATTTAATGGTTAGTTAATAGTGGTCACATTTAAATAATAATATTTCATTATTCTTTTAAGATTGATGTTATATTTATCATATTATATTGAAAATAATAATTCCTTTTAAAAATTTAGGATATTAATTTATCCCCCCTAATAAATTTCCTCTATAAAAATTTTATTCAGTCTTGGAATCGAGGGTTTGAATTCCCAAAATATCATTGTTGAAATATTACATAATAAGGGTTAATGAAACATCCACTTAATAAGAGAGAAAGGAAAGTACAAAGATCACATGGAATCAAACTTACTAGGTTTCCATGTAGTAAAATATTAGTGGAAAGTGAAAACATGGATATTTAAGAGAATACTAACACTAAAAGACTGATATATAGTGATATAGGGAATAGTCATGGGAAAGATAACCATCAAAAACCAATAAATTTGTGATGGGTTAAATGTCTAATGATTTCTCGGTAAGAAAAATACATGAATAAAATTTTTATTTAAAAATAATTTTCATAATTTTCTGTAATTTTTTACTCTCTAGTCTATGAACAAAAGGAAATATACTTACCTTAAAATTATAATTTCATCCTTTAACCAATTCCCACCACAATCTCATCTTTTTAATGACATGATGAGTATTCAAGATGAATTTTTCATACTCAATTAACTAGAATCAACTTCTATGGTTCAAAAAAATACAAAAAAAAGAATATTAGTCTATTCATATTTTATTTTGGAATTAATCAGAACAAAAAATATATGGCACATGATAAGTCGATTCCAAAAATGAAAAAACATTTAAATGAAGAATTAATACTTTAATCTCCATAATTAAACATTAATTCCCAAAATTCAACTCAGATAATTTAAAAAATAACTATCCTTAAAATCCATAAAATAATATTCTAGACTAAGATTGAAAACTAAAAAGAATGTGTATTTTATCATATAGTCTTCCAAGATAAAATTAGTATTTATATACTAATAACATCAATCTCATTTAATGTCTCATACCTAAAATTTAATTTCCCTAATCACATAATCACCAAGATATGCTAGTCATTTCTATAAATAATCATAATCACCAAAAATTAATTCTAAAATAATATATTCTTATAAAATATAATTCATAATTTATTTCTGAAATAAAACCCCATAGTATTCTATTTACCATAATGCTATAATGATCTCCAATATTATTAGGATCTTATTCCTAAGTAATACTAATCACTTAATTATAAAATCAATTTCCAATCCAATTGTTATCTATATGATAAAACAAATGATCTAAAAATTTTATTAACCTTTATCTTTCATATCATTTAGATAAATTAAAAAAAAATTCATACTAACCTGGACATCACGTAGGCCAGTGGTCGGTTATTCACTCTTGTATCCCTTCAGTTGTGTGATCAAGCTTCACATCCTTTCCTGATGCAACTATTTTTCATTCCTCTCATAGGTTTTCCATTATATAAAACTATATTTACATAATCCTTATAATATTCAAAAAAATCTAAAAAATCCCCCAAAATAACTATTATATCTACATAAAATAGTTGGTTTGACATAAAATATTATCTCAAACCATTCATTTTTATCCTAATAAATGTAATAACCCCTAATTACCTCAAAATAAAAAATCATATAAAATATACTGGTTTCCAATACCATTGAACTCATTTCCACTAATATTAACTTCATTATTCCGTAAATAATCTTTATTCACTTGTAAGACTTAAGTGTTACATGTAATTTTATTTTTTTTCAAAACCTAATAAATGTCATCAAAACATTATCAAATATTCACTACACCACTATCTAGAGGTCTTGATTCCATCTAACATATGTTTCTAGATTTTTCAAAAAAACCCTATTATATAATATCCTTTAATTACTTCACGATTCTTTTAATATTTAGAATATAACATAATATCAGTGACACAAATTTTCATCACTAAACATCCTTCTTAAACCTTTAACAGTTTTTTGATGTTTTATTTCTTAATAATATATTTTTATAGATAAAAGATATAAATATATCCCTAGTATTTATCGATATCAACCAATAAAGCTTCATAATTATATTATAATAAAATAATTCATAACATTAATCCACACATCAATGTCTTCCTTTATGTTTTTTATATCTTCTTTATCTTCCATATCTCTAGAAAATAAATAATCAAGCCCTTAGTGGTATTTTCCTTGTCAAATGATATAGATAAATTGATATTTTAATATAAAATAAAAGAGACTCCATTATGCATTTATATTTAGATAAATAAAAATGTATTGGATAGATATAATAGTTTCTTATAGGTGGTTTTTGTGTTAAAAATATTTTAAAATCATTTGAACAAAAAATTTCTATGAAAGTGATGATAGAATAATTTAGTATGAATAAGAAGTTTTTTTAAGATCCTTTCCATTTATTCTGGATGATATATATTTAATCAATAAAAATTAACATCATTAAAACTTGAAATTAATTATTTCATATTAAAATTAAAATGGTTCTTTTAAATATACTACCCTTATAATCACTATAATACTTTATCCTTCAAATCCTTTAACCATAATTTGATTACCCTTTTAGATCCAATCTAATAAAATATCATTAATATCTTAAAAATCTATCACTTTAAAACATAGAAGGCATTTTTTTGTATTTTGAACTTATATTCATCCTCAAACTTGAAAACCCATGGTGGTATCCATAACTCTTAGGACAACCTCACATGAAATCATCCTAATTAATAAATTTTTATAAATATTTATCTGATACCAATTGTAACGACTCATCCTTAAAAATTAAGTAATCTAGAATATTTATACTATAATTAACATCCTTTCATTCCAAAATATCTTTTTGGTGGATAGTTTTAAATAATTAAGTCATAATTATTACATAACAAACCCATAAATTAAATGGTGGACACTTCTTCTAAGTATCCATTTCTCCCGTAATATAAAACCTTTAAAATAATTTTTTTTATGAAAAATATTGATGAAATTAAACATGGATTATTATTTTCTCTTACCCATCCATAATCCCTATTAAATTTTTTTTAAAATTATGGGATGATCAAAAAAATAAAATTTAGTGATATAAAATAAAGAAATAAATCATCAGCCCATGAATAATTATAAAAATTTTACCTTTTAAGAATAAAAATTAGTATCAAAAGAAACCCTTTAATTAACAAATAATTAAATATATTTTTTCAAAAAATTTCACAAAACATTTTATTAGAAATATTTATGAAAAAATAAACTGAAAATGTTTTCTTTGAAAATTTTAAAATCATGTGAAAATGTTTCTGAAAAGATATACATTTCACTCTTATATATGAAATAACAACCATTATAAAATTTGGAGTAACCAATACAGATACACATGGAATACCATAATGGTTAGCTTCTAAAAAATACCTTAGAGTAACCATCATAGTCACTCATAGATTTACCATATTAGATAATCATGGAAAAAACATCAAAATATATTCTCATTATCTATTAGGAGACACCTAATCAGTTATCTATATACTATATTTTGAATAAAAATTCACTAAAATTCCATACCTAATGAAATTTAAGGATATCATAGACCCACAGGTCATTGTTTCATAATGTAACCACCTGTCATCATAAAAAAATTCAATAACCATAACATTATACATAAAATATTGCATCATAGAAACATTTTTTGAGGAAAATTTCTTTTCCATTTTAAAATCACTTATTTAAAAATATATGAAATTATAAAGGAAAAAATTAATTTTACAATATCAATAAAAATAGGTAAATTAATCTTCAAATAAAATATTTTTTATAATGGTGTAATAATCCTCCCAATCCCTATATGTTAAAAACAATATTCCTCACATACTATTGTCAGAAAATTCATAAAGAACCTCATTTGGAAAATAAAAAAAATATTCCTTTAAATTTTTTTTAAAAAGTAAAATATTAGAAAAGATGATTTTAAAAAAATATTAATAGAATATTATAAACATTCTTTGAAATATTTTTTGAAAATATGGACCCAAAATGAATGAATTTTTTATGGAAATATTTAAGGGATGATTTTTTTAAATAAATCCCATTACCTTGAGTCTGAATCATCACATATATTCTTTATCATCCAAAATAATAAACTTAGTATAATTATATAATTTATTAATATTGGTTTTTAAGTTTATTATTAATTTTACATCACATATTACTATGTCATAAACAATTACTTAATCATTTAAGTTTATGTCATACATTTTGATGATATTTTGTTCATAATTCAAAATGAATAAGGTATGTTGATTATGGTCCGAGTGGTCATTAATAGGAAATCTATATAAAAATAATCATGTAATAAATATAAATTTTATACAAAAATTATACTTCTAAATCTAACCATTAAAAGGGTTAAGAAAAATGAACTATGATACAATGATGGAGATGGTAGTTCATAAAAACGCATGAGTAACATTCCAATTTTTCAAAGATCATTATGGAAATAAGATAAGTATTATTTTATCTTTCCATAATGATAATAATATATATAACATATTAATTAAATAAATATACTTATATATATCATCTTTATGATATGGTGATGAAAACGGATTACATCATTTCATGGAGATAACAGTCCACACATATGCACAAGTGACGTTATCATTTATCACCAAATGTAAAGGTAAAAAGATAAATGATATGATATCATTTAAAAATTAAAAATTTGTCATAAATATCATATATAAACATTAATTTTATCATTATAGTCTATCCATGATATAACACTATGGGAAACGAATTAAATTGGTTCATGAGGTAGTAGCCTGTCGTACACATGGATGAAGGTTTTGATTCCCATTTGATGGAAGAGGCAATGGATATTGGTTTCTATATTAACATAAAAACAAATAATTTTATTTAATATTTTTTTAATATATATTATTGGTTAAATAATATTTTAATTAGGTTAAATAAATAAATAAAACTAAAATGTTTGGTTAAAAACTATACCTATTATTTGGAAAGTCTCCATTGATTAACACCTTAAGCCCTATAAAGATGTTATTATTCCTAAAGAAGAACTCTTTAATGAGTATAGGAATCCAATTAAGTTATTTGTATCATTTTTTCCTAAACAATTATGTTTAAGTGTGAGGTATTGATTAGAAGTTGTTCCCTTTTATAGGAGAGGGGAGGGGTACTCTTATAATTCCTCAAAATATTAAATCAATATAAATTAATTTCAAATTTAATATGGATCGAAAATTATTTATTTAATATATATGACAATTATAGATCAAAATCCTTTAATCTAATAAAAAATTATACATGTTTTATAGATGTTTTTTCCTTTATCTTTTGGTTTTAACCCCTTTCTCACTTATCGTGACCACAAAAGTTTTTACTCTTTGAGTTTAAAAATATTTAGTATAAATGGAAAATAATGTAATAAATGGATCATGGTTTATATCATAAAGAATATCATAATATATTGGTAGAATATAATTTTTTTATAAATTGTATATCGTTTAATAAAATATTACTTATTATAATATATCATTAATGTTAATTTTTTTTTTAAATATACATTTCTTTGATTTTAATAACATCAAGAAAACAATTAAAATTTTAACCAAATATTTTATTAAATTTATAAAATTTATTTTTCCTCAATAAAATTATTTTATCAAAATAATTATCTAAAATAATATTTATTTTAATATTTTTAATATCATTTATTTGATTTTTCTATTAATTTAAAAATTACTCCATCAACGTTGTTTATATATTTAATTTAATTATTACTTCACAAAAAAAATACTATGATAAGAATAAATATTTTTTTATTTAAAAATAGTATTTATAATCAAACAGATCCTTCAGTTAACCTCGTGTTAAAAATATTATAGTTATTAAAATCATGAGTATGACAATTTTTATTTTTTTTAAAATAAAATATGATAAAGTTCATAATCACCCAAAAATATAAAAACATAATATATTTGAAATTTGGTTGATTATAGATGGTTTACAATAATACAATAAAATATATTCATTTTCTAGGGTCATTTTATAGTCTTTATCTTATAATTTTTAACCCTTAATTATCTGATTTACCATTTATTATGGTAAAAAAGATTACATAGGTTACAATTAATATTGACCAAAAATATAACAGAACCATTTATAAAATTTAAACCTCTTGATTCAAAATATGGAATAATTGTTTCAAAAATCAAAATATAGGAGTGGCTGAATTTAAATTAATATTAAATTGGAAAAACACAATGAAAAACATTTCTTTTAGAAAAATATCCTTTTAGTATAAAGTGTTTTTATACTATATTTTATTATAAAATTCATTTCAAAAATGATAATTGTATTATTCTTATTAAATCAAAACTGATTAAATTTTAAAAATAGTCCAAAATATAATTTTATTTTATACATACTTTAAGATAAAATAAAATTTTCAATAATTTATGGGAAGGCGATGAGCCTATAAGGGGAAGAGCATTGCGCTAGGGTTATCTCCTCGTCGTTGCCTTCTTCTGCTTATCTTTTCGCGGTGGCCACCCCTATGCTCGGTGGATCTGGTGGCTTCATCGTCTGGCGGCCTTGTACGATCGGGTTCACCGTTCGCCATCCTCACTCGATTTCCCCTTGATGGATAGATTTTTTCTTGGTGGAGTGGTGACGTTCTAGTACTAAGGCTCTAGATCCAACAAATTGAGGTCTTAGTTCTACTTCTGGTGAGTTCAAGTGTTTTTTGGCTGCAGTATTCGACTCCGAACAGGTGGCGGCGAAGGGATTTGGGCTTCAGGAATCATCCTGGAGTCATAGATTCTGTTTTCTTCTTCTTCTTCGTATTTTCGGTCTTTTGGATCTTCAGTTTCTGCGTGTTTTGACCCTTTGATTTGGTTAATCATCATTTATGATTTTATCTATTCTGGATGGAAGGAAGAACTGCAGTTGCTTACGGTATGATTTTATCTATTGTGTTGGTGAATCATTGGAATCTGTGGTTGCTTGTGGTATGGTTTTCCTGATGAAAGATGCTTCATTCCTTATTGGTGATGACTTAGTGATGAGGATTCTCAAGATGGTGGATCTGAGTTGGGCAGTCCTTTGGTGAGTGGAGGACGCAACCTTGATGAATGAGGAACAGTCGTGGTTGTCTTCAGATCAGGGTGTGTGGTATGTTTGTGTTCCGTGGTTCGTGGTCTCTCAGCCTTGATTGTGTTAGTGATGAAATGTTTAACTGGTGATGCAGTTGAAATTGTTGTGTGGTGGTGTTAATGCTGTTTTTTGGTTTTGTAAAGGTGAATTCATGATGCTGTGAAAATTTTAAATAAATTTTTTTATTTTCACTATTCAATGAAAAATTCTTTTAATAAAATTCAAAAAACATATTCTAGGATAATACTGACATGCTGAATTAGAAAATTAGACTCATTTTTCTAAATAATATTTCTAAATTTTCCTTAATTTCATTATAATATTCATTCATAAAAAATCAACAAAACCCATTTTTAAGAAAACATATCATGGAATAATAAAATTAATTTACTAAAAATCAAGTTCTTCTTGACAAAGAATTAATTAATAACATAAAAATGAGTGGTAGAATTAAATATTTCATAATTTTGTTTATAGTATTAATTCAATATAATTTAATTTCTATGTTATAATATTCACCTTTAAAAATAATATTTCATTGTTCATTTAAGCCATTTGTTGTGTATCTTGTTTTCTATCAAACTTAGTCTTTCATTTTAAAATTTCTAGATATTACACACTCATTATTGGTTTATAACATAACCACTCGTACTTGGTTTATAATTTATTCTCCCATAATTTGTTTATATTGAAACAACCCATTAATAATACATAAATATTTACAATTACAATAGAATTCAAAAAATATTTTAAATCTTACACTTTTTTACTTAACAATAACCATTGTTCAATCATAGCCAGATTTACTAATGGAAAAGAATTGGGATCAATGAAAATTCTTTTAGAAAATTAAAATTCCTCTTCATAAAAAATAAGTATGGTATCATTACAACATATCCCTAGTGGAGCATATGAAACATCAAGGGTTTTTAACATTGTTATACAGAAATAACATTAAAATATCATCAAAAAATCCTTGAGAGAAATTCACTTTTCACTATGAAAATAACCTATGAAAACTAACAAAAATTTGAATATTTGTAAATATATTTTATTTGAAAATAAACTTTCAGGATTTTAATGTAATATTAAAAATAATTAGTAGTTATGATGTTGAGAAAATATGTTCATAAAATAAATGAAATTCCCTGAACATTCACTAATGAAATTACCTAACTTTTACTTAATTAAATTTATTATGGATATATAAAAGACATTCACTTTTATCCAATTGTATTTAAATGACTATTAAGTAACATTACCATTAATAATATTGTCATTGAACATTGATCACATGACTAGTACAAATTTATGGTTTTGATAAATTCTTTTGATCAAACAATGGAGGTGATGGCCTCATTTAATAGACTCGAGCCGTACAAAGTTCATTTTTTAGAGCTCATAAAGAAGTTATCATCATTGGGCTTTACACTTTACCAAAGCCAAGCTAAGATTTAACATGTTAATCATGAATGGAGTCTCTTGTGGGAGAAGTTCAACTTAGTATATATTACCACTAGGGCAATGTATTTGAGTCACTATATGAATTTGTCACAATCACACACCTTACCCTTTGGTCTTATGCATGTTTTATAAGGTGTTACGTAATAAGGTATTAGTTACTTTTTTTTAATCCCTTTTATAAATAAAATTCTTATTCCATAAATTGTTTTATGAGAATAGTTTTTCTTAATAATATAATTAATTAGATAAATTAATTTTTGGGGTAAAATGGTAATTTTTTGAAATATATAAAATATTATATTAAACTAAGATTTATTAATAATTTTATTATAAAATTTTTATAAGAATACTCCTTTTAATTATATATTACAATCATATTTATTGTTTTTACTCTATAAAAGATTAAGTATTTAGTTGGATAAGAATTATAATTTTTTATAATAAATAATGATAATTAAAGAATTTATTTTGATGAATTAAGGAATTTTTTAAATTATTAATGTTTTAATAAAATATTAATATCAAATTTTTTTTATGAATAATAAATTAGTATATAGTTTTTATGAAGTCAAATGTAATTTTTAGTAAGGTTAAAAATGGATTTTTCATAACCCATTAATTTTCAATAAATATCCATTTTTATTTTAAAAGTAAAAAATAAAATATTTAAAAAATTATTTAGATAAAATAAATTATAATTTTGGAATTAGGATGTCAAAATTATACAATGATGAATTTTTTATAATTTTCTAAGAGAGTCGAATTTTTTGGTAAAAATTAAATAACGATTTAATATATAATGTGTTTTATGACATCATAATGACCAAATAGTTATGTAATAAAATATTATAAAAGTTATTTTAAGAAAATATATGTTTTAAATTCAAAATATTGTGATTTTATATTTGTTTTGTTAATTTTATATGGCCTTAGTGGAGCCTCTAAGACTTATAAAATATTTTAACATTTTAAAATGATTCCCTTTAGAGTGTGACTCACCTCTTCATGAGAAAGCCTGCTATTTTAATACATTCATCCATTGGAATTATAAAATAATGAATACCAATCCCCTCTTTCAGAAACCATGGACAAAAATCATTGGATTGTTTGTGGTTTTTATTAGTTTGGTGTGTAGTGTCCCAAACCTAAATAATATGGAATTCCATCTCATTTCTCATATAAACTGAAACAAAATCCCATTCCTCTTCACTAAAACCTTTTATATCTTGACCACCATCTTCCCCATACTCCCTAGAGTCCTCCCAAGGCACCTCTAAGATCCCAAAAAGCCTCTCCCAATCCATTGGGGTCATACTTCCATGTAAGGGATCCTCACTTTCCACTCTTTTCAAATTCAATAATCTTATTTGAAAGTAGTTCTTATAATTTCAAATAGTTATATTTTAATTATTTTATAATCAATATATTAATGAATAATTTATGTTATTTTAATGATGTATTATTTATCTTCCCTCATTTTTACCCTTACCTATGCCTTTACCATGTGTAATTTTTGTAAGGGATTTCTTCCTTTCTCATTTTTTTCCAAGTTTCATTATGTTGTTATTCCATTTTTATTTCAATTAAAAATGTTGAGGTATGATTTTTCACCTCCCCCATAATTCCCTACTTATGTTTTAATTATTATATACCTCTTTCTCTCTCATTAATCCCTCTCATGTATAAGTGTTACCATGTCGAAATTTCTTAAGAGTTATTCCATTTCTCCTCATTCTTCAAGTTTATTTATTATGTTATGCTTTATATTTCATAATTCCAAGTGTTGGGAAATGTATATAAATTACCCCTTATTTTCCATTTAATTTAAATATCATTATATACCCTTTTCTCTCTCATCAACATTTTTTATTAATTTTTATGTCACGTTATTTTGCTGCTGAAATTGCACCACGATTTTCCAATCCAAAATCATTGTGTAGTGAATACCATACCCATTTCTCTATCAATGGTATTCAACTTTATTCTCATATAAATATTTAAGGTTATATACATGTATTTATCCCACATTCCTTTATCATGGAATAAATTATGTTGTTGAATGGATCCATGTTATTTGATCTATGTGGCACACTTATGCATGAAATGAAATTTTTATAAAGGGTGTTCCCTAAGAGTGCTCCAATGTATTGGGTAATGTTTAGTATCATGATACACCATTTGAAATGAGTGTTTACTCATTATAATCTATGTGTAATAAGGGTTTACTCATTCTAATTCATTTTCAATGAGGGTTTACTAATTCTAATCCATGTGTAATGAGCCCTGGCTCATGCAAATATCATATTGTATGTTGTTACCACATTTCTATGTTATGATAATCATGATATATCATGCCTTTATGTTTTTGTTTCTCTTGTTCTCCATTTATTTCTCTATTTCCTAACATGTACTATATTCCTCATGTTATGCCTTGTTTACCCCATTTCTAGGCATTATATCTCAGCCTTTTCTTATGTATGTCCTCAGGTTATCCCATTCAATGCTAAGTATGATGGAATGTTGTGGTCATGTAAAATATTTTTTCAGTAAATATGTTTTATTTTATGTCTTAAGTTGTCCTATAATGTTTCTAATTTCCCAAGACACTATACCTCCTGATCCTCAGAGTTGTCTTAAGTTCATGTTTAAGTAATAAATCAATTTTAAATATATTATAAATAGTAGGGTTTTAATAGTTGGTATCAGATAATAGGTTTTGTTACTTTGGGGATTATTATTATAAAACCCTAGTGAAAGCATTAGGTATAAGACTAAGTATAATGAAGATATATATAAATATTTGTTGGTATATATTAAGCGTTTTATCAAATAAATACAACCTTGTTTGGATACAAACAAGTAGAGGTGGCTCTAGCACAGATGTGTGTAGGGATTAAACCCAAAAACACCACTTTGAGCTGGACTCAAATAGGAATGGGTGAATCATAACGTTCCTTAATGCACTTTTGGTTTGATACTCTTGATGTATATTCTTTGGTAAATTCCTGAAATTTGTTTGAAAAATTATTAGGGGAATAAAATAATTCCCATAAGAATATATGTTGGGAAGTAGAACATGGATAACATAGATTGAAGAATATAAATTAATAAGTTAATAAAATAAATGTAATTTATAAGTTATCCCTTTTTATCATTTGATTTCCATTTATGTGTTAAAATGTTTAAGATACTCATCCCCAATTTTCCTTTTATTCTAGCCAATGGCTGGTAATATGAGGAATATGGCTAACAACTGATGCAAAGGGAAATGTGATGAATGTCCCAATGAGATTCCCAATCAAATGGGAGCTCAAGTAAGACATATCATGATTATTCCAAACCAGGTATCAACAATCATGATTAACAATTGGAACATTTTTTAATTCCCAAGTAAATCAAGGACGAGGAAGATGACATCTCATGAAATTATTTATGATAAAGTTGATAAGGGGAAGAAGATGCAATTTCTTTCCTGTAACAATTATGGAAAGAGGGACCAAGGGAAATTTCCCAAAGGGACATGGAGATGTTTTATGTGTGGAAAGGAAGGTCACAAAGTATCCAATTTCCATGAAAAAATGGATAATGTGATGGATGGAATCAAATTTCCATATAAGGAATCTTACAGAGTTCTATTCTATAAATGAGTATAAGTCTTGAATTACCCAAGGCAATTCTCTATTACAAGGGTTGAAAATCATGATGAGAATCAACAATATCCATAATTAAGGGAGCATGTGTTGTTTTAAGATAATATTGATAATGATGAATGAATTACATGTATCCACTACATCAAAGTACTGTATATCGTAATGCATTTCAATTCATGTTCTATTAGTGTATCTTTGATGTTTTCTAAGAGCATTTATTCCCCTGTAGAAATGATATTAAATAATTAGGGAAAAACTTCTATAAGTGTTGTATCACATGATGAAGTTTGTGGTAATGTTCTTCTTAAATATTTTATATGTCTCCCTTTGAGGTAATTTGAGGAAAAAATACCAATTCATTGTCTATGACTCAAGGAATTTGAAACTTCATGAGAGATACTATCCTACGGAAGATCTGGAGTCGGCGGTAGTGATCTTTGAATTAAAAATAAGGTGGCATTATCTCTTTGGGGATAAGTGTGAAATATATACAGATCACAAAATCCTCAAGTATATATTCACATATAAATAATTGAATATGCACCAATGAAGATGGATATATCTGATTAAAAACTACAAATGGCCAATCCATTACCACTTTGGGAAAGGGAATAAGGTGTTAGATGCTCTAAGTATAAAGGACCCAAAAATTTTATCATTTATGAGAATTGAAAAGGATCTAATCTTCTTAGATTTGATGAATACAGACATGGGAATCATAAAGAAGGAAACATCATTAAACCATTCACAAATTATTGCTCAACCATATCTTTTGGAAAGGATTATGGATGCTCAGAAGGATGATGTGGGAATTCCAAAGAAAGAGGAAACTATCAGTAAAGGGAAATACATAGATTTCAATGTTAATGGAGAAGTAATTGTGAGATTAGGGTCAAGACAATGTGTTCCATCAAATCTAGAGTTAATCTAATAACTTTTATATGATGCACAAAGCTTGAATTTCTCCATTCACCCAGGAAACACAAAGATGTATCGAGTTCTCCGAGAGCATTATTGGTGGGATAACATGAAGAAGAAGATCACATATTGTACATCAAAGTGCTTGGTATGTCAGAAAGTGAAGCCTAAGAGTTATAAATCTAAGGTTATGATGCAACCATTACACATACCAACTTGGAAATTAAAGAACATCACCATAGACTTTGACACTGGACATCCAAAGATATCTGAAGGAAACAATACTATTAGGGTTGTTGTGGATCTTCTTACAAATATTGAACACTTCATTGTAATTCAAGAGGATTTCTCCCTGGATCAACTTGCATGAATATAAATCAGATAAGTGGTAAGGATTCATAGAGTAAAAATATTGATTATATCTTATTGAGATCCAAGATTTATCTCTAAGTTCTGGAAGAGTCTCCAATATTCTATGAATACTAAGACAAACTTCATTACAACTTCTCATCCTCAAACTGATGTACAATCTATGTGGACCATCCAAACACTTGAGGACATGTTGAGATCATGCTTAATGGACTTTAAAGGAGGATGAGATCAACATATTCCTCTGGTTGAGTTCTCTTACAACAATAGATTCCACTCAAGAATCCAAATGGTTCTTTATGAATCCCTTTATGGAAAAAGGTGAAACACACCGGCATATTGGGAGAAGTTGTGGAGCGAAAACTCCTAGTTCTAGAAATGGTTTAAGAAATGGTGGAGAAGGTTAAGACTATATAGAATCACATTAAATCTACTCAGAGTCAAAAAAATGGCTATGTTGATAATCATCAACAAGGCCTGGAGTTTGTTGTTGAACACATGGTATTCCTCCACATATCCCCATAGAAGAGAGTTATGATATTTGGGAAGATGGTAAATCTTAATCAAAGGTACATTGGACCTTTTGAGATCTTTGATTGCATTGGAGCAGTGGCATATCGACTAACAGTCCCACCAAACCATTCTCAAGTACATGATGTATTATATGTATCACTCTTGAGGAACTATTTCTGACCCATCACATATACCCCATCCATATGTGGTACTATTGGATAATGGCCTCTCCTATTATGAGAAGTTGGTGATGATCTAATATCATAGCGTAGAATTTCTAAGAAGTAAGACAATACCCCTTGTCAAAGTTTTGTGGAGAAAACACAAGTTTGGAGAGGCAACATGGGAACTATAGGAAATCAAGAGGCAGATTTACCCACATCTATTTTAGTTTGGGAAAAGAAAATTTCATGGGTGAAATTTCTAAAGGGGGGGGGGTGGTAGTAATGACCCAAACATTCATAAATAAAATTTCCTTTATTTTATTTAATTAAAAGTCCTATGAATATATAAAACACGTGATTTTTTTTATCAAATTAGATTTAAATGACCGTTTAGTATCATTATTGTTGATAATATAGTCATTTAACTGTGATCACATAACTAGTACAAATATAAGATTTTAACAAATACTTTCGGCATGGAAAAAGGAGATGATGACATATCTAGTAGATTCAGGTCGTACGAAGCTCATTTGTCAGAGCATGGAAAGGAGGTCGCATCACTGGGATTTTCTCTTAACCAAGACCAAGATGAGCTTCAACACGTTAAGCTTGAATGAAATCTTCTATGGGATAATTTCAAGTTAATAGAGATTACCACCTCAGAGATGTAACAAGGTATTCGTTACTTTTTGTGTAATCTCTTTTGAAAATAAAATTCATATTGCATCAATTCCATTATTAGAATAGTTTTTATTAAAAACATAATGAATTAGATAAATAGTCTTTTTAGGTAAAATAGTAATTTTTAGAAATATATAAATTATTATATAAAACTAAGTTTTAATTAATAATTTTATAATTATAGTGTTATAAGAACACTCCTTTTAATTATAAATTATGATTATATTTATTGTTTTTACTCTATAAAAGATTAAGTATTAGGTTTGATAAGAATTGTATTCTTATATGATAAAATAGAAATTGTAATTAAAGAATTTATTTTGATGAATTAATGAATTTTTGAAATAATTAATATTTTAATATAATATTAATATCAAATTAATTTTATTAATAACAAATGAGTATAAAATATTTATGAAGTCAAATGTAATTTTTATTAATGTTAAAAACTATTTTTTTCAAAACCCATCAATTTTCAGTAAATATCAATTTGTTATTTTAAAAGTAAAAATTCACATATTTAGGAAACCATTGAGACAAAATAAATATTATTTTTGGAATCTGGACGTTGAAATTATCCAACGGTGAATTTTTCATAATTATCTAAGATAGTCGAATTTTTTGGTAATAATTAAATACTAATATAATATATAATGTGTTTTAGGACATTATAATGATCCAATAGTTATGTAATAAAATAATATAAAAGGTATATTGGGCTAATATATGTTTTAAATTTAAAATATTGTGATTTTAGATTTGATTTACAAATTTTATATTGCCTTGGTTGATCCTCCAAGATTTATAAAATATTTTAACATTTTAAAATGATTTCCTTGACAGTGTGACTCATCTCCACAAAAGAAAGCCTAATATTTTAATATTTTCGGCCCTTAGACTTATAAAATATTTCATACCACTCCCCTTTTTCTGAAAACATGGCGAAAAACCATTGTATTGTTTCTGTTTTTGATTATTTTGATGTGTAGTGTCCAAAACCTAAATAATAAAGAATTCCCTCTCATTTCCTATATAAACCCACCCAACCACCCATTCCGATTGACTCAAACCATTTATATCTTGAAAAAACTATTTCCCATACTCCCTAGAGTCCTCTCAGGTCACCCCAAGCTCCCAAGAATCCTCTCCCAATCCTTTGGGATCTCACTTACCAGTAAGGGATCCTCACTTTCCTCTCCTCCTTTCAAATTCCAGCATCTTATTTGAAAGTAGTTATTATAATTATGAATGGTTATATTGTCATTGTTTTATAATCATTATATTACTATCCAATTGATGTTATTTTAATGAGGGACTATTTATATTCCCTCATTTTTACGCTTACCTCTTTCATTATAAAGCCTAATTTTTGTAAGGTATTTCTTCATTTCTCATTTTTGTCCAAGATTATTTATGTTGTTATTCCATTTTATTTTAAATTACAAATTTTGGTGTATAATTTATAACATCCCCTATACTGGATGCCTTATTCTTGAATGATGAGATACCTCATTCTCTATCATGACCCATCCCCCAGGGCCTGTGTCGTGACTACCCAATCCCTCCTTCCATAGGCCAAGGGCTGGTGACTAACACCGGGGAGGCATAACCAAAAACGGGAATGCATTACCTTTTAATTTATATACACACACATCCAACCACATCCCAACACACTGAAAGGGGAAAACATTTCTACTACTAAAAAAATGATAATTGTAAGTACAAGTGAATGTTAGTGGTCCATAATACAAACCCACCAAAAAAATAGTAAAGTAAAAAAGGCAACACTGATGTCCATCCGTGGGAAACGCCACCTGATCATGAGATTAGTGGCGACACAAGATGCTAAAATTATTTTTTTTCCCACCTAGTCCTACAGGGCCCCACTTGTTCCTAGGCCACCAAATCCACCATCATAGCGTAAGTCAATCTTCTACCCATGAGCACCTCTATCGAATCGTTGATCGTCCGCACAAGACTCAACTTGCATGGTTGAATCCTCTGCAGGGGTAAGTATAACAATACTTATTTGGGACCCTAAGACCCCTAAATGTCTCGTGGTAATACATGAAGTAAAACACCACAAAGAAAATATCACAGACGTAAAACCACCAAGCAAGACCTCAACCACATAGCACAAAGTAAAAGACATAGCTCACACCAGGTATAACATATGTACATAAGTAAGGATGATTAGTTATAAATATATATCTTCTTATTCTACCAACATGATCTTCTGTTGACTCACATAGGGTCACTAGGTGTTAACCCGTAGAGGATCTCTAGGTGTTGACCCAGAGAGGATCCATAGGTGCTGATCCACAGGGGAGTGCTAGGTGCTGACCCACTCAGAGGATCACTAGGTGCTGACCCACTTAGATAATACATAGGTTCTGACCCATAGAGGATCGATAGGTGATAACCCATAGAGTATCGTTAGGTGCTGACACACTTAGAGGATCTCTCTTATTTCTTCATGTCACATCCAACCATTGGATTCCTGCACTTAGCATGCTTGATTTTTGGAGGATCTACTCCACCAGCCATCAATCATATCTCATCCTACACAAATTACCACATATATGTAACCCAAAGGACCGTCTAGTCATAAGGGTTCCAATGCAACAGACGACGTGTCGATCTAACACCCAGTCGGGAAGTTATAGGCCTTTTAGTAAAAAGGCCCTGGTTGGATTTGAGTCTGATCCAACCTATTCGTACTTCAATATCCACCAAAACAAAAGAGAAGTATCTTAAAAGGACTGCCCCATCAATGGGGTCTTAACTCCACCGATGACACGTCAATTAGATGACCAGTTTGAGAGATACAGGAATTTTAGTAAAAAATGGGCTGGTGGGTAACGGCTCCAGTCCGACCCTGTCGAACTGACCCGACCCGACCCAGTATGTGGATCCTGCAAGGGTTTGACCCATCTGGCCCATTGGGCTCATGGATTTGGCTCGATAACACAAGTCCAGCCCATTGGCCGAACCGGTCCTCCCGGCTGGGACGCGGCAGATAGCCGCGTCCGTCCTCCATCCTGTCCTGTGGTCAATGTGGGGTGGTATCCTTGCTATAGTCGAGCGGCTGAAGTAGATCGACACGGCCGGCCAAGCTTGCCGACCATTTGGAACACCCCCAAGTGGGTTGAACGTCCACTCGGTGTCGACAGGCATCGTGCCACCATGCTATTGCAACCGGTTGGTCATGGCCCCACCTACCACATTGGCGCGCCAACGGGTGCACTGATCCAGCAGGCAGCCCTTGGTTCCCATCCTACATGTGTCTGGTGTCACCGCGTGTCACTGTCGTCGCTGCCAGTGATGTCGCTGGTGTGGTGGAAGAACTTTTAGCGGACCACTAGATGTGCTCTGGTGGTTCGTTCTTAGTGTCGCCTGCGTCTGTGTAAATGCTAGGCCATCACCTTCTCTGTGACGACCTCAAACTTGCTTCACTGCCATTTCAAGAAATAATCCACAAAGAGGGAACAATAAACAACCATGTTAGAGGGTCTGGGCCTTGTTTGTGTCAGCTCGCACCATCTGCATTTGATTTTAAGAATGGGGGAAGTTCAGGGGTTGAAGTTCAATCATTTCAAGCAAGGGTTCAATCCTAAATGATAAATCCCCATGAAAACTCACCCTCCTGCATAAATGCATGAATCACGGATCAACTTATTTGTGGGTTGATCCATGTTCATTGTTACAAGAAAAATAATATTGGGGAAGAATGTTGAATATAAAACAACCCCCTACCTTGTTGAAGTTCATTGCCAAAGCGTTCATCCTTGAGGTTTCAAGATGTCGACGTCACTTCTGTATCTGTTCTTCAAGGAATGTCAAAGCTAGTGATTATCCAAAAGAGCATCGTTCATCATTAATTTTTGGAGAGGGATTCCACTGATGGTTCTTTAGAGATTTCCTCATGTTTTATTATTCCCACACTCCAACATGTTGGATTAATAAAAATAAAATAAAAGTGCAGTAATGTTGCATCCATTATTGATTCTCATTAAATGAGCCACATTTAATGAGAGAAATTTAATGATTCATTAAGATAACAGCATTGTGGTTTCAACTAGCCATTATTAACCCTCCATTAATGTGCCTCATCTTCACCTAGTGGTTTCACCACAACGGTGTCATCCTCCACTTAATGGTGAGAATGAAATAAAATAATTCTTTTAAATTCTTTTATTATTTTTCTTGAAAAGCCCAAAAATATCATTTTTTCTCGGCCCCTGTTGGATGAAGTTAAGTTATTTCTAGGAGAATCCTGGAGATCTGAGTTCATCAGTGCCTTGAGATTTTTGATCTGAGCATTGGTTCAAAAGATTGAATATCCCTCTCACGTGTTTACGGAATGTACCTTAAAAAAGTTAAAAAATTAACATTCACCCTCAAACTGTGCTGGTCATGGTTAGGCTCCACCTAAGCGGAACACGCCCTCACGAGCTCAACAGTACTCTTAGATTTCCAATCAAAGTAACCTTTTTGAGTTATAAATATTTGACAATAAAATAAATTTTACTTAATTATTTTATTTTAAGGCCAAAAACTAACTTCCACTATTGGCCTGTGCTGGAAAATTTTAGGATCTACATAAGAAAAGCATACCCTCGTGAGATCGGTGGTGTTATCCGATTTCTAATCCAAGTCACTATTCATGAGTTATAAGTATTTGAAAAATAAAATAATTTTATTTAATTATTTTCTTTACAGTTATGCCATTTTTGGGTTTTCTCAAAGGATGCCTATGCCGACTAAACTTAACTCGAACCTAGGGTAAACCTGCCATCTTGAATGCAATGGTTTCCTTGGATTTCTGATTTGGGAATCTGTTTAAGAGTTATTAAAATATTTCTAGAAAATTGCTCATGTAAGCTCTTTAAATGTTATCATTTTTCAGCGAATCATTTCGGGCACTCCAGGCCTCAGAATCACACGATGTCTCAGTTCCTAGTCTCAAAAAAATTCCATATAAGAAAAATATACCAAATTATTGGGATATTACATTCTCCCCACCTAAGGGATTTACATACCCAAAATACAAACAATGGGTAATCAAACAGGTGGAGGTACTGAGCATAAATCTCAGCCTTCTGCTTCCTTGTCCTCTCTTGAAGATTTTCGTTCTACCACTAAATGTGCACCAGAGGAATCGATCATCCAAGAAGGACCCGCTTCTGTCGATCCGCTATCTCCATAGTAAACACCGAAAATGTCACCCCATCATCAATTTCCAGCTCACCCCAGTCGATGATGTGCAATGGATCATTAGCGTACCTCCACAAATGCGGCATGTGAAAAACATCATGCACCCAGTGCATCTGTGGGGGAAGAGATATATGGTATGAAACCTCTCTAACTCCACTCAGAATCATAAAAGGTCTAATAAACCTAAAAAATAACTCGTTGTTTCGGCCAAATATCTATAATCCCCATCAGGGTGAGACCCAAAGGAAAACATGGTCTCCCTCCACAAACTCCAAGGGTCTTCGTCTCCAATCAGCATAAGACCTATTTCTGATCTGTGCAGTCCCCATCTCCTCCAGGATGATTTGTGCCATCTTAGTGATATCTCATACCAACTCTGGACCCATGAGTGTTGACTCAGCTAGGTATGTCTAGTATAGAAGTGATCTGCATGGCCTCCCATACATGTCCTCAAACGGTTCCATGCCAATGCTAGAGTGATAGCTATTTTTGTGTGCAAACTCCACCAGTGGTGGGTGGTTCTCCCAATTGTGACCAAAATCCAGGACACAAGCACAAAGAATATCCTCTAAGTTCTGTATGGTCCACTCTATCTGACCATCTGTCTAGGGGTAAAATCTGGGCTCGACCATGCTAGAACCTGATGCTCATCTTTCACTTTCTGACAAGTGGGACATCCTGAAACGAACTCTGCCACCATTTTCTTCATCCCTGAAAATTATAACTGATGTCGGAGGTACTAGTACATCTTCTCCACACCAAGATTCACCACCAAAGGGGATGTATGGAATTCACTCAACACCTCCTCATGTAACGTCACAAGTACCTTGGTGCATCCTCTGAATAGGGCAACATGCTCCCCACCTATCAAAAATTCCATAGGAGCATGTCCTAAGAATATATAAGAACATCGGGCCTCACAGTCAACATAGACATGTTTTTCCTCTATAACTCACTAAAAAAGTGGGTGAGTAACAATCATAGACGAGAGGCAAGATGTTCCATTATTATCCGTGAATGACATCAGCATCATGGCTATCTGCTTCGTCGCCTCACTCAGCAGCAGTAAACTAGACCTCATGCTGAGAACGCCTACCACCATGACTCCCCTACCAACAGTATATACTATCTAAAAGTCATATTCTTGGTGGGAATCCAACCATCTCCTCTGTATCAACTTTTGAAAATCCTATAGGCAACTTTCCATCCACACGATAGGCTATCCCCTTTAACTAATTTATGTGCCCATCGACCCTTTGGTAGTGGGTACTCATTCTCTGTGTCCACTTGATTAATGTGATGGTAATACAAACATAACCTCAAACACTTGGTATTACTAATCCCTTCCTCTACAAGTCCCCCACCTATGACCCTTTCTAACAAAGATCTATGAAAGCCCTCTAATATACGGATGCTGATATCGATGCTATCTCTAGGTGTAGAATGATACAGAAGTCCCCCCTATGGAGAGGTAATCCTATAAACATATCTTAAAAGGATTTTCCAACACTTTGTCACTACTTTTGGGAACTAAAAACTCAAAACACCTGCTACCAGGAGGGTAAGGATGGCCAAATCAAGAGTAACCAGCTGCACCCTCCTATTCATGAGTTTATCCCATGCTTCCTGGGATTCCTTTTTGCCGACCAAGGAAAACCCAATTCCAATGTTACAGATATACCACATCCTTTTTCCTAAAACAGTCAATATGACCATGCAATGTGGATGACCAATCCATACCCAAACTAATGTCTTAAGGCCTCGATGCTTCCACCAAGACGATCCAACTGAAACTATTTCCTCAAGGGTCCAATCACACCATCCGCATAGGTGTGATTATCGAGTCTCATCCCATAAGTATCTCCAGACATAAGGATGTCAGTGGTTTAACCGGAAACTCTTGATCTGGAACAAGATTCATGATAAGAAATAATGATTAGTACCTATTTCTATTAATACAGTAGTTAGTAGTAGACATAGACCATTCCTCGAATCATTCCTGGATCCCTTGCATCATACTCCTTGACCACAAACTGCTACTCTCTTCCCCTTTTCTCCAGCTTTCTAAGTCTTGTGGTGACCACATTGGGGTTCTAGTTGTAACATGTAAAAATGTATACCACCTCAGGCTACTCTCCTGGCTCCTCTTCTACATATTATTCCCTACAGATTAATTTTTCCCTATCACTTCCTCTTCCTTAAATGATTTACACATCCAAGTCTCTAAGACTGATGTCAGTTTCCTACTTTCCCATGGTTAACATTTATTTGTTGTATCTACTCAGCCAAAGAATTTTCTACAACAAAAGTTCCCTCTACCACCCTAACATAATTAGAAATGTACATTGGAATATTGTTGGATCATATTTCCCTAAACACATATCTATCGGAGGTTCGAGCCCTAAATAATTGGTTATATAATATTCATCAAGTACCTAGAATGGTCGGTACACCTTGACGGATACTTAGCTATTGACATGTCGTCCTACTAAAGCGGTAGAAGCTCTTGGTAACAAATACCCCTTAGCTTTTTATGGAGATATACACCTTCTCTAAGGAAGGTTCTCATGATTTGACCATGGAAAAGTCACCTCATCATAAGATCAGGGTAATCTAAACCCTATCATCACCATACTGATCCACATAGAAGGCTCACTTCTAGGAACTCCATCTGATCTAATGGTGCCCTGGCTAGATGAAAACTCGGTCACCACCTCAAGATAATACTTATTAGCATGTGAGTCGGGCTCACCTCAGAACTTGAGTGGTATTTATTACTAAAACTCGTGTAAGGAACTGAGCCTACATGTGTCCTATACCAGTAGCACAGGTAGTAATAGATAACAAATGGTTAGTGGTTTTTTTGGGAGACCACCTGTAAGTTCCATCTTAGGAAATGGTCCCCATACTGAAGCCTCATCACTTTGTGGACCATCCTCATAGTCACACACAGGGATCCTAGATATTAGTTTAGTTGGAGACATCTTGAAAAAAAATCAAGATGATCCATGGTCAAAAGGTCATACCTGGTGAGATGACTCAAAAGAGATCAATAGAAAAACATTTTCGAAACACATGCAACTAATGTTTTCATGTACTGAGTCGGAAAATAAAATTCATCTTCCTGGTGTATGGATACATCGGTCACTGCACCAACACTGAACATCCTGTACTGAAATCTGAACTTAGGATACTTAACACTATTGCCCCCATTGAAAATACTGTCTCTTAGTTATTTTGGTAGAACTGACCGCACTCTGATACCACTTTGTCACAACTCATCCATCAAGGCCCGTGATGTGACTACCCCAAGTCCACCTTCTATAGGCCAGGGACTGGTGACAAGAACCAGAAGTGTATATCCCAAAAAGGTGTGGTATTGCCTTTAAAACAGTATACACACACACATGAAACCACATCCCAACACACTGAAAGGGGAAAAACAATTATACCACTAAAACCAAGCTAAGTGAAAGTACAAGTTAATGTAAGTGGGCCAGAATACGAACCCAACAAGAAACTAAAAATAGTAAAGAACAAAATAAAACTCTGATGGCCATATATGGGAAACTCTACCTGATCATGAGAGTAGTGAAGCTACTATCATCCCAAGTAGTATGTCATACCCGCTCGGTCCTACTGGGGCCCACCTGGTTCAAGGACACCAAGTCCACCATTGAAGAGTCTGTCAATACCATCCCCCTAAGCACCACTGTCAAAATGTCGATCATCTACACTAGACATAAAAATGTGCGGGCAATGCCTAAAAAGGGTAGAGTATATAAATACTCAATATAGACCTTGATACCGTTGAAGGTGTCTTGGTAATCCAAGAAGGAAAACACCACAAAGAAAATACCCCAGAGGTAAAACCACTATGAAAGACCTTAACCTCATATCACAGAGTAAAAGAAGCAGATCACACTAGCTATAACATAAGTACAGAAGTAAATACGATTATTCAAAATCTAGATCATATTATTCTATCGAGAGGCTCATTTACTAACCTGCATAGGGTTTCTAGGTACTGACCCACTAAGGATCGCTAGGTGATAACCCACAAAGGATCGCTAGGTGCTAACACATAGAGGATCGCAAGGTACTTACCCACTATGAGGATTTCTAGGTGATGACCCACTCACAGGATCTCTAGGTTCTGACCCACATAGGATCGCTAGGTTCTAACCCACCGAGGATTTCAGGGTGCTAACCCACTCAGAGGATCACTATTCTCTCTTCATGTCATAGCCAGCCACTAGATTCATGCACTTACCACGCTTGATTACCGGAGGATCCTCTCCACCTGCCATAATTTATATCTCAACCACTAAAAATTCCACCATATAGGTAACCCAAAGGACATTATTTTCATAAGGGTTCCAATGCAATAGAAGACACATCGATCAGACACTTAGTCTATAAGTTATAGGATTTTTAGTAAAAAGGGTCAGGTTGGATTCGAGTCTGATCCAACCTAGCCATACTCTAACTTCTACCAAAACACAAGAAGAGTATCCTAAAAGGACTACCCCATCATAACGATCTCAACCCCACCAAAGAAATGTCAATTAGACGTCTGATTTGAGATATACACGAATTTTAGTAAAAAGGGGCTAGTTGGGTCCAAGTCCGACCCAATCGAACCAACCCATCCTAAACTAGTATGGGGGTTCAGCGAGGGTCTGGCTCAGATGGCCCATGGGGCCCACGGGTTTAGCCTAATAGGAAAGGTCTGGCCCGGTGGTGGGTCTGGCCCAATGAGTCGTGGGTCTGACCTGCTGGACAACCCGATCAGCCACTAGTAGACCGGTCCGCCCAGCCAGGACGTAGAAGACAGTTGTGTATGGCCTCCATCCTGCCCACAGTCAATGCGGGGCAACCTATTTTCCATAGTCAAGCACCGTGGTGGCATTGCGCGACCATCCAGGTTGGCCTACTGTTTCGCATGCACCTAATTGGGTCGCTCCTCCACGCAGCGC
Source organism: Viscum album (assembly GCA_963277665.1). Taxonomy (NCBI): domain Eukaryota; kingdom Viridiplantae; phylum Streptophyta; class Magnoliopsida; order Santalales; family Viscaceae; genus Viscum; species Viscum album. Next base: position 999,945,445 of record OY728133.1, read on the forward strand.
CGATGGGCACCTTGCCACCTTGCTTCCAAGACCGGTTGGTCCTGGCACCGCCTTCCACCTCAGTGCACCAATGGGTGCGCCACTCCACCAAACTGGTAGCCAACAACCAACCCTTGGCCCCATCTGGCACGTGGCCGGTTTCACCGCCAACGCGGCGCCAGATCCTTCGGCGGACCACCAGACGCGCTCCGGTGGTCTGTTCTTCGGGTCGCCTATGTTTATGGAATTTCTAGGTCATACCCTTCACTACGAATGCCAAAAACTCGCTTCATAGTCATTTTGAGAAATCATCCAAAAAGAACACACAATAAACAACCATGGTGGAATGTCTAGACCCTGTTTGTGTCATCCCGCGCCCTCCGTGTTAGAGTTTAAGTATGGGGGAAGTCCCTGGGTTGAAGTTCAATCATTTAATGGAAGGTTTGAATCCTGAATGATAAATCTAGAAGAAAAGTCACCCATCTGCATAAAACACATGAATCTTGGATCAACATATTTGTGGGTTGATACATGTTCTCCTTTATTAGAAGAAAAAAAGTGCGGGGAAGAACTTTGAAAATTAAACAACCCCTACCTTATTGAAGTTCGGTGCCGAAGAATTCATCCTTGAGGTTTCAAGATGTCTGTGTCACTTTTATCTCTGTTCTTTAAGGCATGTCGATGTTGGTGATGATCTTTCGGTGCATCATTCCTCGTTCATCATTGGAGAGGGATTCTTCCAGAGGCTCTTCAAATATTTCCCCGCATTTTATTATTCCCAAACTCCAACACGTTGGATTAATAAAAAAAAATAAAAGTGCAGTGATGCTGCATCCATTAATGATTATCATTAAATGATCCATATTTAATGAGAAACATTTAATGATTCATTAAGATAACAACATCATGATTTCAATGAGCCATTATTGACCCTCCATTAATGTGTCTCGTCACCACCTTATCACTGCACTACAGCACTGACGTCCGCCACTCAATGTTGAGAAAGAAATAAAATAATTCTTTTAAATTATTTTATTATTTTTCTCCAAAATTCCTAATATAACATTTCTGTTCAGCCCTGGTCAGCTAAAGTTATGTTATTTATAGGAAAATCCCAAAGTTCCAAGTTCAATGGTGCCTTTGGATTTTTGATTTGAGCACAAGTTCAAAACATAGAAAATCCTACTTGCATGTTTAATAAACATACCTTAAAAAAGTTCAAAAATTAATTGTCACCCTCTACCCATGCCAGTCGAGTTTAGGCTCTACCCAAGTGAAACATGCCCTCACGAGCTCAATGGTACTCTCAAAATTCCAATCTGAGTTACTATTTCTGAGTCACAATGATTTGATAATAATATAATTTTTAATTAATTATTTTATTTACGATGAAAAACTAACTTCCAATATTGGCCTGTGCAGGCCAATATCAGGATCTACCTAAGGAAAGCATACCCTCACGAGCTTATCTATGGTCTCAGATTTTTAATCAGATTCACTATTTAGGATTTATAATAATTTGAAAATAAAATTATTTTATTTACGGGTATACCATTTTTGTGTTTTCTCACAAGAGGCATGTGACGACTAAACATAAGTTTTACCTAGGGTAAACATTCCATCAGGAACACAATTATTCCCTTGGATTTCTAATCTAGGAACATATTTAAGAGTTATTCCACTTTTTCATGAAAACCGCTCACATGCGCTATTTAAAGTGTAACATTTTTTGATAGATCATTCCGTACACTCCAGGCCTCAGAATCACATGTCATCTCAGTTGTTGGTCTTGAAAAAATTCCATATAATGAAAAATATATATGGAAATTATAGGAAATTACATTCTCCCTCATTAATCCCTCCCACATACACCTGTTACCATGTCAAAATTTCATAAGAGTTATTCCATTTCTACTCATTCTTCAAGTTTCTTTGTTATATTACGCCTTCTATTTCATAATTACAGGTGTTTTTACATGTATATATAAGAACCCTTACTATTTATTTCACTTACATAATATGAGATACCCTTTCTCTCACATCAAACATATTTTTTTTTGAATTTTTATGTCATGCCATTATGCTGCCAAAATTGCATCGCAATTTTCCAAGCCAAAATCATTGTGTACTGAATACCATACCCATTTCTCTATCAAGGTTATTAAACATTAATGACATATAGATATCAAATGGTACTTAAATATATGTATTTCACAACCCTTTATCGTATAATTAATTATGATGTTGAATGATTCCATGTTATATGATCCATGTGACACACTTATGCACGAAATGAAATGTTTATAAAGGGTGTGCCCTAATAGTGATCCAATGCATTGGGTAATGTTTAGTATCATGATATGCTATGTTAAATGAGAGTTTACTCATTCTAATAGATTTTCAATGAGGGTTTATGCATGAAAATTCAACTACAAAAAGGGTTTACTCATGCTAATCCATGTGCAATGAGCCTTGGATCATACTAGTATCATGTTGTATATTGTTGCGACATTTCCATGTTATGATAATCTTTCTATGTAATTCCTTTATGTTCTTGTTTCTATTGTTCTCCATTGATATGCCAATTTCCTTACATGTACTTTATTCTTTGTGTTTTTCCTTTTCTAATCCCTTACTATGATTTATAGATCACCCATTTTTATGTATGTGCTCAGGTTATCCCATGAAATGCTAAGTACGAAGGAGTGTTGTAATCATGTAAAAGAAGTTTCAATAAAGATGTTTAATTTTATGTCTTAAGTTGTCATGTAATGTTACTAATTTCCCAATTCACTAGACCTCTCGATCCTTGGAGTAGTCTTAAGTGCATATTTATATAATAAATCATGTTTAAATATGTAATAAAGACCAGGGTTGTTATAATAAATGTAAAATTTACACATTCCTTTCAATATGTTATAAGAGTCAGAAGTGACATATGCATAAATCATTAAAAATTTATTTTTTAAATAATTTTAAAACAATTTCAAAGATAATATAAAATAAAATTATGAAATAATTTATTTTTTTAAAATATCATTATTTAAATAAGATAAATACCATGGAGGAAGAGTTTTTTTATAAGTCATTAAAAGAATTAAAATGATGTTTTCTAAGTAAAAACCTTTTATTACCTTTTGAAAATAAAAACTATTTGAAAGGAATAACATAATAATGAAAATAAAAAAAATGAGTATAAAAATTTTCAAGATAATATATTTTAAGTGTCATTGTATACAAAATATAAATTAATATAGGTGTATCAATCAAAACATGTCTCAAATAAGGAATTTTGATATGAGAAACCCTTACAACTTGGGTAATTATTTAATAAAAAAGATTTTGAATAAAGAAAAATTAATAATACTATAAAACCTATAACATCGATGAAAAATATATTTAAACACATTACTTGGATAGTATTTACAACTTATAAAATAAATCATGGGGTATATAATGAATTATATCTCTAAGAATTGAAATTGAGATCATGAAATCCCATGAAGCTTTCATAACATTTGAATCAACATATCATGACCGATTGGACTTCAAAGTAAGTTTAAATATCATGGAAAAATATTGATTCATGATATAATATCTCTACTTGTAGTCGATAAACCTTAAAAAATGAAGTATTATCATATTACAATACATGTCTCAGAGAGACAATATTGAGATGAATAATCTATACAAAGATCATATCATTAATGTTATAATTAATCAATGATGTGGTTATGTGTAATAATTATAAAATCGTAAAAACTAATTTTAAATATAACATAATACAATAATATTTCATTTCATGAATAATCATGGTATACCATATTCAATGAAGTATAAGTATAACCTAATGAATGGGAATTGAGTTAAGAAACCCCTTACCTTGAGTCCATAATTTTCTATGTATACCCATTACTTTCCTATATATAAAATTTCAATTTATTATTTAATTGTACAAAAACCATTAATAGTTCTATTAATTTATCATTTATCCATTCATTTCATTTATTTCAATGAAATATTTAATTACCTAATCAGTTATGTCTATGTTGGGTGTTTTTAGGACGTTTGGTTCGTAATTTCAATAAGACATTGCCATGTTAGCCATGTTCAAAGAGTTAATTCTTTCATCATATAAATAATAATATTCCAAAAATAATATAATTTATATTCATTATTATACTTTTATAACCAACAATGTACATTGGTTACAAAGGATGAATTACATACAGTCATGTTAATGGCAGGTCATATGTACACATACGTAATATTTCCATTTTTAAATGAACATGATGGAATGAAAGAAAGTATAATTTTATATTTATAGGATTATTATTATTTAATTTATATAATATATTTACTATAAATCCATCATTATAACCAACTGTGAGAGGTGGTGATGGAAAATAAATATATCAGCTTGTAGTGTGGCAGTCTTCCATATACACGAACAATGGGATTGTTTCCATTATATGAATAAGGAAATACATTAAATTACATAAATAAATTTATTAAACTATAATTATATTTTAGATAATGATGTTTTAATATCACAATGGTTGTAAGATTTCTAAAGGGGTAGAAGAAGAAATAAAACTATAACATTTAGTTAAATGTTATACCTCTTCTTCGGACAACTTCTTTTGATTACACCTTAATCCCTCTAAGGTTTGTATTGTTCCCAATTTAATACATATAGGATTTTTGGATGGATTTTAAGAAGGTAAATTTTCTTGTACTATTATAAACAACCACTCTTGAAGTTTATAGAGGAGATGATTGTTGCTATCTTTTAATAGTTAATGGAGAGGTCACACTTGGTATTTTTTAAAATATTTGAATATTAATAAGTTAATTTCATGGAATTTTTTCCCATAAATAATTTAATTTTTATCCTAAGGTGAAAATTATATAAATACATCTATAAAATAGGATTTATACAAGTTTTATGTCATTTTAACCCTTTTCAATTTAGTTTAACCCTTAGAAAACATGTTTTAACCTTAATCGTGGTAACACATTTCAATAATAAAGGTTTATAAAAGTACGTAAAAGGTAACGATTTATTCAAAAATGGTAAAGGGATGAAATGTTATACCATATTCTACCCCATTTCCATATTTTAATGTTTTTATTATTTTTAAAACATTTAATATTATATTATTTAACATAAAATACCACTAAAGTCATTTTAAGAATTATTCACATATTTTGACTTTAATGACATAAATATAGTTATGGAGTTCATATATAAACTCTTTAAAAATAAATTATAAATAATTATTAATGATAAAATTTATTTGGACCCCATAATTCATCCAAAAATAATTTCTTTCAATGTTTTTTAAAATCATTTACTTTGATTTTTCTTTCGGTTGCACATGCATTGAGTCCGCATTGTGTAAAAACTTGGGGTCATTATAACATCCCTAAATATTAAAAAAATATTATCTTAAAAAATAAATAAATAAATTTCAAATTAAACATTTATATTCCTTAATAAATTCTTATTATCCCAACATGACCACATAATATTAATTAAAAGTAAGAGAGTGTCACTTTGAAATTTTAATAACTTAAAAATAAAATAAATATCAATATTAAAGGAAAATGGCACAAAATCCATATATTCACATTTAATAATAATAATATGGTCTACTTAATCACATATAATAAAAATTGAAAGTTTTTTGTTTATTTTAAGACTTAATATCAATGTTTTTACCTTGTTTTACCCATTTTACCCTTACTAGGGTGATAAATATTTACCACATTTACTATTCATAAGGAAAAAAAATAAATGTGTACTATTTTCCAAATTTTAACCTTATAATTCAAAATATGGAATTTTTTATGCTTCAATTTATATAATTTTTAAAAATTAATTTAAAAATTACCAAACTTTCTGAAAACAATTTTTATAAAAATACGTTTTTAAGATAAAAAAATCATCTTATAAAAAATTAATTATAATTTTTATTCAAATGTAATTAATTATATTATAAATAATTAAATATTAATTATGAAACTTTAATATCAAATTCAAATTATTATTACACTTTTTAGTGAAAATAAATAGAATTTTTACAAACATCGGTTTTTCACTATTAGCAGAAAACATGATCTTTTTAGAAAAATCAAAAAATTATTTCTTAGATAGTTTTTAATTAATTATTTAATAAATGATATAATTTTTATAAAAAAAATTCTAAAAGTGGTTAAAATTAATATTAATATTTTCTCATAAAAATAAAAAAACATTTTGAGGGAAACATATTTTTGAAGCATAAAATGGATTTACTGAAAATAGGGTACTTATTTATTACGTATTAATAAATAAATTATCATTATATAACTCTTGTAAATATTTTTTTAAAAAATATATTACTATTTATACCTTAAACTTTAATTTATAGTTTATAATAATTTTATAATAATATTTCTTAGTATAACACAATTCGCTTAAAGCTCGATGTTGCATGTTAGGAAAGATATCGAGCATACTATTATTTTAAAAAACTTGTAAGGGTGTTAAAATTTATATAAAAATATTTTTATAAAATTATTGATAAATAGAATAAAAAATTCACTAAATAATTATGAAAACATCAAAAGGAATATTCATATATAAAAGAGAATAAAATTATTTGAGAAAGAGACTGTGCAAAAAATATTAAAAAAGTTTATACTACCATATTTTTAAAGAAAGTAAATTTCAGAATACAATAATATTAATTAATTATATACCTATGAATAAATAAATATACAACATAATATGAAAAATATGTAAATGGAAGAGAAATTTTATCGATCAAAAAGAATATATAAGGTCACCACCATTTAAAAGAATCCTTTTGGTTGAACTCTAAGCCAAAGGGATGTGAAGTGGTCAGGAGACATGTAAACTTTTTAAATTTCAAAATGAGATGAAAATAAATGTGGTTTATAGATAAATTTTATAAAATTTCAAAAAAAATGAAATTTATACATATACAATCTTGATTTCAAAGTGATATTGTAAAACAAACAATGAACTTTACTATGTTTTTCAAAGTTTATTTAACCTCATTTATAATAAATATACCCATATGAATCATTTCAATAAGAACCACATTAATATATTTTATATTTTATAAACCTAAATTATAACCATTTATTACCCATATTTTAGTTATTTATTTTTTATTTTAATCTTCTAATGTTATTACTTTAAATTATTTCATTAATTTTTTGTAATGGAGATGTTGATCCTCATTATTTGATAGAATGTTCATTATTACCTAATTGATAAATTTAGTGGTTTAATTTTTTTTCATTATTTATCTATTCACATGTTCTTTACAATGACTGTTAATTTTGGTTTCAAGAATATAGAACAATATTCATAACATAAATTACTCTTTAATGTCATATATTTTACCAATATTAATTCCTTAATTATCATTATTGTTGTAAATTATGATGATATTATAACATCATTCATGTAGGTGGTTGAACCAACTTCATCAAGAACATTTTATTCAATGGAATGAGTAAGGTTATATATATATTATAGTACTATAATTTTTATAGAAGAATAATTATTTTCATAGAAAATAATTATGTCAGTGAATGAGATTTATAAATAGTTAAGATCATATATTAGTGGAGAAAAGATAGTAAAGATCTAGGGACATAGATGAATTCACACCTTCCTTAAATGTGTTCCTTTGAAATAGTAGATTTATGCCTCCTTCATAGAATGAGAGGATTACAAAAAATATATTAATCCATTTGGAGAGGTAATTTTTTTAGGTATTCTTGAAAATAAATAAGGAAAAAATTATTTATGGTGGGGTAGAGTATGGGTTATTATATAGGTGAGTTTTGATTGGTATTTCCACTAATACTCATTCCTTAAGGTGTAGGGTTGTTATTTTACATGGAATGTGAATCCAAAGAACATAAATAATGGATAAGGGGTTTTCAACCCATCCTAAACATAATTTACAAACATTTTGAGAGATATTTTATACCATTGAAAATTAATTTAACCATTTTACCTCTTTTACCATTACCCCAATGACTCAATTTTTATATCAATAACTTGTTTTTTCCAAAAAAAATGAAATTATCCATCTTACCTAATTTTTAAGTGATGAATGAAAACATTTATTTTGTTTAATATAATAAAATTTCCAATTGTTATAAATTTATCATTGAAAATAATATATATATTTAAATATAATCTGTTATTATTGAAAAATGATTTTTTTAAACAGAGAGTGATATTAATATTATTCTTTATAGATTAATAATTAAGTAAATTTAATATATTTTGATAAATTTTTAGTATAATAAAATGAAGTGATCAATTTTAAAATATAAAATGTTAATAAAAAATTCTTTAAAAAATATCATATTTTAACATTAAATTATTTTAATCATATCCCATTAATATAAGTTATATATCTTACAAATATTCAATTTTATCAAATAAATTATATTAAAATATTTATTTTAATTTTTTGAACACAAAAAAACATGTTTTGAAAAAATATGTAATGAAAAAAGTATTTATTTTTATAACATTCCATTTTAATTAATTAATTTTTTATTTAATTCTTGAATAATTTATTATAAATGAATTATATTTTTTTGAAGTTTTTACTAAAAATTATGAAACATGAATTTACCTCTTTGATAAAATTATATCAAGTGACCATATATCCTATATCCATATATTCAATAGTAATATATCCAACAACCATATTACCAATACCCATATATATAATGGTCATATTACATTTTAATATATATCCTTCCATTCATCTCTACAATCATTCATCATATTATATAATTTAATTATCAAAAATATTAGCTTATTTTTAACATGTTTTATTCTTTCCATAGTTATAATTGGTTTTATAATCTTAATGGATGATCCAGATGATGATGATTTCAACATCATAGTATTTTTATTTACTTTTTCATTATTCTGGTTGTAATATTAGTAATTATGTTTCATGTAATTATCTTGTAATTTATTTCATTTTTTATTATAGTGATCTAACAAAATGAACTAAATAATTTTTTATTTTAGTTTTTTTTCATGAATTATATGATATCAAACAAACAAGATTTATTTAAAGGGAAATACATAATAAAATCACAAGGTGTTCCAAAAACCATATATATCCATCCATAAGGTTAATCTACAAGAGTGGTGGTGTGAATGAAAATATGTTATATAATAACACAGAAATCACATCCAAGTGTATATTGATTAACGAACAACCTCTATGATCATATCTTCAGCATAATATCATAGCTATAAAACTACTACCATTTTCAAAACTAAACATATAACATTAAGAAATACGTAAATTAAACAACTACATACCAGGTATTTTTTACAATTTCAAATTTAAATACTAATTACATTGTATTCATCATTAATTTTTTTTATTTAGTATACTTATATAATATTCCACTTATTTTCCATTTACCAATTACCACACAATCCACTAATGTGTTACTTGTGTACTTCCCATACTTCACTTATTCGTTTCATTTATCATGGAACTTCCCATGTCCAACTATCTATCAATTTCATTAATTTATTAATTTTCAACAGCATCTAATGTTCATTACATAATTAAATCCATTCCCATTCCACTTACTAAAATCATTCATTTAATTAATAACAACATCTATATCTAGGTATTTTATAATTTCATCAATGTATCCAAAATGTATTTATTACTCTACCATGTCAACATCACTCAACTAAATTATCAGCACAACCATGATTTTACTATATAAAATTAACCCCTTTATATTATCAATCTAATTCCATAATAAAAAAAATTATATCATATTGACCATGAAAAAATTTACAAAAATAAATCACATATAATATTAAGAAAACATATCTAAATTATAGTTAAATTAAAATTTTACCTTAATTAACCTAATCTCATATCCTTACATAAACAATATTAAAGCATGGTAAAATCATATAAAATATTGTAAAATAATTGTGAGATTCTGAATCACCTACCTCGATTTGGTACACTAGCCATTAGGGAACCAAAAGATGGAACATGGTTTTTAAACACCAATACTCTGGTAATTAATAACCATTTAACCTATAAAAAATGGGGATCACATCAACTCTATAAGATATCCATGTATCACTCCCTTCTATATTCCCCATTAAAATAGAAGAACAAGATAAAAATTGGTGAAAATAAATAAAACCTGGAACAGTGTACCTAGGATCTCAAGTATTGGATCTCATGAAGCTAAGAACACAAAAATATTCATTGGGTATCTAAAACCACTAAGGAATAAACTATTTATTTCTTAGATTTTTCTATAATGAGATACCAAATGAGATAATATAAGAATCCAAATTTATATTTAAACTTTGTGTGTATAGAACCTTTATGTGGAGCCCTAAACCTTGTCAGGGTATTAATCATTCAATAACGATCTAAAATTCATATACATAAATAATTAAAATTTATAAAATCATTTAATTTTTTCAATAAAATATAACATCTTTTAAAAGGATTGAAATATGTAAAATAAATTGTTCTTGTTTTACATCAATATCCGTTTGACCCTCATGAAAAATCCATGGAGGATTTCCCTCTAAATTCTACAATTTTCAAACACCGAAACAAGAAATATTGTGGTTATAGTCCTCAAGGAATCTAATGAATCTACCAATTTATTCCACCAAATAATATAACTAAAAACATCATCCTTTTAAAACTAAATCTCAATTTATAAACTATGGTAGAGAAATATTTTAAATTTTTTACCTCATCTCTGAAAATTATCCTCCTGACCTGAAAATTAATTTTATTTATTTCAATAGAACGTTTATGGAAAACTGGAAAACCACACATGTTCAACATCCAGAATCAATGAGTTCAGTAAGAAATCACAAAATCATTGAAAACGAGGATAATGTTATTAGATTCACTTACCCAGTATAGCTTCCACTAAAGTGTAATAACCTTAATAAGCGGATCCTTCTTGATTAAATCTTCAAAATGGTCAATCAATATGTCCCAAGTCTATATGTTCTCCTCCAAATCTATCCTCCCTTCATTGAAGCCTCGTGCCAAAACTCTATCTTGTTGAACAAACCAGGAATTTTGTTCCTTGTAGACATCTTTCCGAACCTCTCTTTCTAAAATTATGATCAAATCCTCCTCCGAAGCATTGATCTGAAATACCACTTCTAGCACCTCTATCTTGGAATTGATACTAAGTTTAAATCATGTATTCTTACCCCCATCATATTTTCCCATTATATCACCCATCCCTTGTTCCTCAGAAGGCCCACCCCTTGCCTTACCCTTGCCACTATTTAGGACTGACCCCTTCTTTTGATTCTAGTCTTGAACTGTGATACAATTTCTATATCTTTGTCCCATTTGGAAGATCTTGTTTCCATCGGCATAGGAAGCTGGGAATAGTATTTCCGACCTTTAGCCTTCTTCCCTTTAATCATAATGCAACGCCCTGTGTCACGGATCCCCTTTCAGCCTTTACTTTTCCTTGGACTGTGAAGACCACTAACTCACGTTCCCTCGACAATGTCCATAAAGAATTGGCAGGAAAGGTATTCATCATCCTATTGTAATGGTGTCTATGATCCCAGTTAATTAGGTTCCAGAACCGGGAATGAAGCCTCCTAGTCTCAAAAGTGGTTGGACAGGGTAATGGGCGAAGAAGAACTCTTTGGAGACACCATTCCTGATACCTTCACCCAACCCTCATGATAACTGTTGGCCCTGCTAGCGATATAACCCCCCTATGACTAGGGATCCACCTTAATTCCTTCTTTAATACCCATATGAACTGCCCCTTCACAGCTCTTAGATTTAGACTGAACCTCTGGAATCCATCTCACCCTCTTCTCTTTTTCCTAGTTGTCAGCCCTTTGTTCAACCACCTACTCCACTGGTACAATGGGGGGGGGGGAGATCGGAGAGTTGAAGACACTTTATATCCACACCCCCTAGACATAAAAATTTTAGATAATGAAGGAATATTTAGATCCATCCCCTCCCTTTTCACTAATTCTTGATCACCTAGAAAACCACAGCTAGGGGGAACCTCGTCCCTCGAAATAGGAAGATACCCTACCTCCAACGGAGGAGGCTCATCACAGATTGTTTGAAAGTGAAGAACTCCAGAATAGCTCTCATTCGGGATCGAACTATGAGACATAAAGTAGTCCATATGAAGATTTCCAAGACAATGACAAGACAAAAAAAAGTCTAACCAGTTCTCAAAAGCCACAAATTTAAAGCAATGAAGTTCATCACTAACCTCAATCTTGACAGCTTCAACTGGAGGATTCAAGATGTCCAATTCCATGCATATAAGGGGATCAATTGGATGGAATAATGATATATAATTCTCATCAAAGTCTAGGAATCTCTCGACGATATTACCTAACATCCTGAGAATGGCATGATTTTGGAATCGAAGGGGTGGGCCTGAGAAACTTACCCAAATAGATGCAACTGGAAGATCATGTTTCCAGTTAAACTCATGGATCTATTTCAGAAAGAAAAAATGAGAACCATCATAGGATCAACACCCTTTGGAGTAGGCTGTAATAAGATATTTGTCACAAGAAAAGTGCAAGAGAAAGTGGCTCAAATCCAGAAGACTAGAGATGACTCATTTCTGCATGGTCCAGATGTCGTTAACAAACCTATAGAAATTATTGAGAGATGGTAATAAACAACTGAAATGAGAAACTAGGGATAATACATGGAGAGATGATTCCTCTTTGAACTCCTATAATGAAAGCGAAAGAGAAGGAACCCCTCGGTGGAATTCGGGGACTTTCACTCCAATGGTTTTAACCCTAATGAAAAAAATAAAAACCAGGATGAATAATATCATAGGAAAACACATCCACAATTCCTATCAAACAGAAATATCTCCCTTGAAAATAATCAAAAAATCATTTAAGATAATCCAAAAATAAATAACCTCAATTTAAAATAAATCATAAATGTCACTAAAGGAATAAAAACACAAAAAAAATGATCTTAATCGTATTTTAATGCAAGTGATATTGTAATATATCCCCACAAAACAATTTTCACCAATCTCAAATCTCTATGGTCTGCTGTATAAATTTTAAATCCTCTAAAATATCTAACTCAACCAAATAAATTAAATGAAGTTATCATGATGTTATCTAATATGTTGGAACACATAGAGATTCTAAAATCATATGAAGGGGAAAATCCTACCAGTATACCACCTCTCTGACCACTCTTACACCTTGAATTGGATAATAAACTCTATAAGAAGAATATGATTTCTATGAAATATCTACTTTCTATAATGATGATAGATCATAAAAAATGTGGTCAATAACATTTAATATCAATTTATTCATTCTCCAATAAACATAATAATTCATTAAATACTAAAAATATTTCATCCTCTATTAATTTTTTTTTTCACTCTAACCATTATAATATATACCAAATATGGAATGATGATAACCAACTCTTTAATCCCAACACAATTTACAAGTGACCTGCATGGACTGTAATATATTGTATTAAATGGGTACATTACAATGTTTTATTGAAATCTATATGTATAAATAAACCAAAACATATATAAATCTGTTTCCTAGTGTCCTCTAAAATTGATAACAAATTCACACATGTCCTCCAATGACTAGATTTTCTTATCCTTATTCTAGTATATTATATATTAAAATGCGGTAATAAAGAATAATTAGAGACAAATTTATGTTAAATACTTCCCAAAATCATTAATTAATGTTATTATTATTTTATATTATCTTCCATGATAATATATAAATCCTCACCACCTCCTACACATAAATACATTTTAATATGTCAACTACACTCCACACCTTAAAAACTATTAAATAATTTAAATTTATAGATCAATACACAACCACCAACATGAAATCATGTAATTTTAATTATCAAAGAAAATGTATTAAAAATATATTAATATATCCCCCTATATATATAATCAATATCTAGAGTTTCAATAGTATATTCATTACACGATGCTCAACCTTAACCCACTGAAAGAAAAGACATCAAGACACAAACCAAGTGACTAAAATATTCAAAAACTACCATAAAATTTATCCTTGAAGGGATGATAAATATTGAAAAAGAATATTGTATTTTTATATGTGAGATATTAATCTATAATAGAAAAATTACCACATTTATTTATGTATAAAAATATCCAATGAAACATCACTTGATTCTCAACAACAATTGACCATATATCCATGGAATTTCATGAATAATTTAATCTCTCAATTTCATCACATTGAAATCTTCCCATTATTAATTCCCTACCTTTTGAATAAAGGGATTTTACACCTATATATAATATATTAAAACTACAACAATAAACACCACCATATCTATTTGAAAATTTGAATGATCATCTTGAATCATACACTGATCACCTGTTATATGATAAATAGATCCATTTATCTTCTAGATACATGATTCAGAAACCACATTATCAGTTACAAGTGTAGAAATAATTTTTATGTCCTATTTTTAGAAGTACTCTACCTAACATTTCTAGTGAAAATTCAATTAATTATTAGAAAATATATAATGAAGGCTATTTTTATTTGTATATAATAAATTTTTCCATCCAATAAGATCTTTTTACAACATATTTAAGAAAAAAACCATCACTAAAATCCTAATATCTTGGTTAGAATAATTAAAAACCTATGGAAGTAACTATAAAGACCTATAAGTGATTATTTAAAAAACTTTAATCCATAAAATCACAAGTTTAATATGAGAATAATTGAAAAAAACTAAAACATGACTCAATTATTGTTGGGCAAAAATCCCTCAAGGTAGCATTGCAGCATTTTTGGGTTGATTGTGTTTGTTGACAAAGCAGGTTTCCATGGAGAATTGTCGAGTTCCCGAGAATTTGTTGACATTCCATGTTGACAAAGAACTTTGACAAAGGAAAGGACGATCTGGAGGCGGTACAAAAGAGCAGTACAAGGTGGCGCCGTTTTCCAGTGTTTGCCAAATTTTTGGGCCTGAAAATCGCCAATGGAAAATGGAGTGATATGTTGTTGGCAAAGGTTGAGGAGAGAGAAATGAAGAAGGTGTGCGGAAAAATCAAGCGTGGCGCGCAAAACTAGAGGGTTGCGCGAAATCTTGAAGTGTGGCGCGCAAAACAGCGGGTTGCGCGAAATTGTATTTCGCGCAAAAGATGTTTCAAGGCCGAAAGCTTGAAAATCGGTAAAGGCATGAGGCGCGCGAAATTTTGGAGGCGTGCGCGGAAAATTGAAGTGGCGCGCGAAATAGCGGATGAAGTATTTCGCGCAAGAGGTGTTACGAGGTCCGAAGCTCGTAAAATGGCAAAGGCATGAGGTGCGCGAAATTATGGAGCAGTGCGCGGAAAATGGTTGTGCGCGGAAGATTTGTATTTCGCGATCAAAGCGGATTACGCGCTCAAGGAGGGTTTTTCGCGCGGGGTCGATTTTGCCTATAAATATGAAGTGACCCTCCTCCATTCAGAGAGTTCAAGACATAGAAAATACCCGAGCTCTGGTGCGCGAAATTGAAGTTTGAAAGGGTGTTGCGCGTAAACTTAAAGTTTGCGCGTAAAGTCAGATTGCGCGAAAAGCAAAGGCTGCGCAGAAAGTTTGAGTTGGCGCGTAAAAGGAAGGTTGCGCGAAAAGTGGATTTCGCGCAAAGGCAGTGAATTGCGCGCAAGGCAGTTTCCAGGCTGCGTGTAAAATTTGGAAGTTGCGCGAAAAAAGAATTTCGCGCAAAGCATAGAAATTGCGCGCAAGGCACCGTAAGGGTTGCGCGTAAAACTTGAGGTTGCCCGGTACATCCGGTGCAAAGTGAGATTCATCTGCGGGTGAAAGTTGGACTTCAACAAAGCATCTACATACAGAGGAAGATGCATTCCTTCATGGAAATGAAGAGACCTACAGGTCTATAAACTGTGAGTGAATCCCTTCCAAGAGCAGTGAGCTTAGGAAGAGGAAGAAGGTGATCCTCTCCACCGGCAGTGAGCCAGAGAGAGAGAAACAGGGAGTGACCCTTGGGAAAGCAGTGAGCTGACCCTAAACCTTGTATAGGCAGTGAGCCTGGGCATAGAAGTGATCTAGCCCGAACATTGCAATCCACAGCTAGTGAAGCCTAGTGGAATTTGGTACGAACCGGCAACTTGTCGGCGTATGCTCCTTGGACGTAGCCCTTAGCGGTGAACCAAGTAAAAATCTCTGTGTCTGCCTGCTTACTTTCCTGCATTGCATTCAAAGCATCATCATCAGGTAAATGAGACAACTGATCACAGTAACCACACAAGTGCAAACAAAGTGACCCTTGTAACAAAGAGGTCAAGATCCAGTGGGGCAGAAAGAACTTTGAAAAAGAATATCCATACCCTGATTCACCCCCCCTCTCAGGGTATATATAGGCCCCTATTGGCCCTAACAATTGGTATCAGAGGGAAGGTTGTTGTTATCAGATTTGTTTGCTCCAACTTGGTGTAGTCGATCTGTGTGCATAAAGAATCAGTCTTCTCTTATCTCAATCAGCCATGGCAAAGGGAAAAACATCCAAGAACAAGCAGAAGTCAGGTGGTACTCCTCAGTGTGGAAGTGTATATGGAAAATGTGTGATTCAACTAAAGGAATCAAACAACTTGCTGAAGGAAGGCTTGGATGAATCAGAAAGGGAAAAAATTGATTCACTCAATCATGATGTTGGAATGAGTAAAGTACATGAGCATCAGAGTGATACTGAAACAGAAGAAGAAATTGAAGGAAGAATAGATATGCGAGTTGAGTTAGAGGCTGCTCTTGAAGAGATAGATGTTTGGAGAGCCAAAACCAAGAATGCTAACAAAGTTGTTCGCGATGCCAAACTCTATATGCAGCAGCAGGAAGAAGAGAAGTCTGAGTTGATAAATAAAATTGAGAAACTCAAGTTATCGGCACCAGAGAACTCAGAATCAGTTAGTGAGTATAAGCTTAAGATTGAAGAACAAAAAAGGGAGATCGATGGCTTGAATAGAAAAGTGAAAGATCAATCCAAAAGCATCGAAGAACCGAATATTCCAAGTGACGTTGGAAACACTGAAGAAGCCAAATCTAAAGATATCTGGATCAAGGGATTGGAGATTGAGGTCAACAAGCTAAAATGTTTAAATCAAAGGCTTATTGATATAGTTACTGACCTAACAGAGAAGAATGATTCACGTGCTGAAGAGCTGCAGAAGATGGCCAGAATGAAAGGAAAACAAAAGGCTGGTGATTATGAAGAGAGTCAAATGTCAGATGAAGCACAGAATCTTAAAGCCAGAAATAATGATCTAGCAGCATAGTTGTCTGCAGAAGTTCAGAAAAATCAAAGGCTACAACAAGAGAATGCATGTTGCTCTGACTCTGTCGCTCAAGAAAAATTGAAGGTAAAGGAGAAAAATGACATGGTTGATAAGCTGAAGCATGAACTGGAAGATGAGGTAAGTAGAGGGAAGCTTCTCATGGAAAAACATGATGTCCAACTTGAATCAAGGGATATGAAGATTCAAAAGTTGGTAGAAGAGCTCGAATCAGTCAAGCAGGAAATAGAGAAGTCTAAATCCAAAGATAAGCCCAAGTTGAAGGATGCACTGCACTTGCTATTTGATCATCCTTCGACAAGTGATGATAAAATGAAGAACAGATATGCTGTTTCTGAAGAGAAACAACATAATATTTTCTCAGCTCAAAGACCAGCAAGTTTTGGAAATGCTGGCATTGGATATGATAATTCCACTCCTATGGATGATAAGAAAAATGCAGTGAAAATTTACAAAGGTAAGAAAAATCCTATAGGTGCTGGAGATAGGCCTATGAGGATAGTTTCAAGGAGTGATGATGTGTGCTATTTCTGCGGAGTTCATGGCCACACATCAAGCTTCTGTACAGAGGCTCTGGAGTACATTTCAGGCTGTGAAAAGAGAGACATTAATAAATCTGAGAACAGGAAGAAGCATCATGAGAAATTAGAAAGAAGAGCTTCTCAGAGGAAAGCATATATTAGATGCTATTACTGCGGAAGAATGGGACACACCATGAGCATGTGTCAGGAAGCTCAGGAGAACAATATCAGAGGAAGAACTCAAGGTGCATCAACATCTCAGCAGAGAGATGATGAAATGAGGTATGCCTTTGAGGGAAAATGTTTTATATGTTCTCACTATGGGCACATGGCGAGACATTGCAGTAAGAAGAAAGCAGGAAAGAGAAAGGAACAAGAAAATAGATCTCCACCACAGGAAGTGTACAAGAAAGAAGCCTGTACTGGGAGACAAAGTGATAAGGAGAAGAATAGGCTTCGAGCCTCAGGGAAATCATGTGGAGCTGAACGAAAGGTGTATCAGTCACCTCCTATGTCATACTCACAACAGCTCTCAAGGAGAGAATGTGAGCAAACCTGGAAGATTAAGGGGAGATCTACTCCAGTGGTGATAAAGAAGAATGGACGTTCAATGGAGGACCCACCACCAATGAAAAATAGGGCGGTGACTCATAAATCTGATAAAAGGCAGATAAGCAAAGAATGCATCGAAAAATCCACATGTCGTGTTTTGCAACGAGAAGTGGAAGAAAAAGGAAGATCCCTACAATGGACAAAGAAGACAGGGAAGATGACAAGAAAGGAGATTCCTGCACCGAGAAACAATCAAGGGAAATGGAATTTCGGTAGAACATCAAAGATCGAAATGTGTACCAGTTGGTCTAAACCCCAGATTGTGAGAAAGGCCAAGTCTGCAGAATCTTCATATCAGAAAAAGGCTCAGAATGTGAGCAAAGAATGCCTAGTCATATGGCCAGAACAGTTGAAGTTGGTCAGGCAGTTGGAGGAAGCAAGAAAGGAGTGTGATGCGCTCCAAGAAAGAATCAAAGGGTTGACCCATCAGGATCAACCATCATCCTCATGTTGAGGATTCAAGAAGAAACCCCTCTCCCTATGTATATAAATGCTATTAACTGATGATTCTTGTGTTTCAGGTTTTAGGGAGATACAATCCAAGGGGAAGTGGCATCTAAGGATGCGAAGTGGAGAAGTGATTTGCTCTAGAATTTCAATTGATTCAAATCAGGTACTAGAGTTGATGAAGAAAGGGAGCAACAGAGAACAATAAGAAGTGTTGTGTAACACAGGGGGAGCATTTGATAACAAAATCATATGCCAGATCCGTCAAGGAAATAATTGGATGACCCAGCTCAAGTGTTGTCTATTGAGAGAAGACATACTATGGGAGAAGCAGCAGTGATCAAGAATTTCATGCTTATTTATTTTGATCTAACATTGTGGTATCAGCTGATTGTTTTTCAGGATACCAAGAAGCTGCGAAAAGTAGTTGAAAGAAATGAAGCCACTGAAAAATGAGTCAGTGAAAAATTTCCTGACGAAAGTGTTGAGGAAGAAAGCAACACAGTGGGAGAAGAACTGGCTGAGGGTGACTCAAAATAAGATACTAATGATGAGTACAAGGATGTAAAATCCTTATCTGCACAAAATACAAAGAATCGAGATGAAATTGACAGGCAGACTATCATCAGTGATCAGTGAGATCCAGTTCAGACAAAGAGAATGAAATCACTACAGCAGACATCATTACTATCTCAGGTTGAGTCGAAATGCTTTGCTGATGCAGCGGAAGATGAAAAACCGGGATCATGCCATGAATGAAGCGATAGGTCAGAATTGAGAAGAATCAGACCTGGGAAATTGTTTCGAGGCCAGATGATAAAAACGTCATCAGGACAAAATGGGTCTATTTAGACAAGATGAACGAAGATGGTACAATGATTCGAAACAAAGAACGACTGGTGTGTAAAGCATACACCCCAAGAGAATGGTACTGAAGGCTATATCAGTATTTGAAGAAGATTGGTTTTCAGTGTGGGGGATTTGATTACAATCTTTATTTCAACAACAATAGTAATCAAAGGATGGTGAGGCTGGTCAAGGAAGAAGACATAATATTTGGAAGATCAGATGAAGAATAGTTACACAAGGCAGGAATGGAACATTCATTTCTGAATCCGAGTATTCCAATGATGCTTTGAAATGATTTGGAATGGAAAATTCCAAGGAGATGAAGACTCCGGTTTCTACCCGGATGAAATCATCAAAAGATGACAGTGGCAGGGCAGTTAATATCACAGAATACATGCAAATCATTGGAAGTCTGTTGTACTTAACCGCAACAAGGCCTGATATTGTTTTCGCCACATGCCAAGCAGCGAGATATCAGAGTAATCCCAAGGAAAGTCACATGCTTGCAGTGAAAAGAATAGTTCGGTATATCAAGGGCACAGTGGACTTCGGCTTGACATACAATGACAAATCTCAGACAGAGTTATTGGGATATACTGATGCAGACTGGGCCGGTTCAGCGGATGATAGGAAACCAACGTCAGGTGGTGCTTTTTATCATAATGGATTGTGTATTTCTTGGCTAAGCAAGAAACAAGATTGCATTTCATTGAGCACCGCAGAAGCTGAGTATATTGCGGCCCCTCAAGCATGCACACAGTTATTGTGGATGAAGCAGCAGCTTGCCGATATGGGAGTTGAAGTGAAGTCTCCGATCGGAATCCAGTGCGACAACTCAAGTGCTATAAATCTCAGCAAAAATTCCGTCCATCATTCCAGGACAAAGCACATTGAGATTAAGTATCACTTTATCATGGAGAAGGTTGAGCAGGGGATCGTGAAGTTGGAGTATGTGCCTACAGAGCTGCAGGTTGCAGACATTCTGACAAAGGCCTTACCCAAGGAAGCATTTGAGAGGCATCGACTGGCTCTGGGAGTTCAGTCTACTCCCCGCACTTGAAATAGTGTGGATATGGGTCCCCCCCCCTCTCCCCGAGGTATGGTGTGTTTTTCCCTAATGTACTGATATGTGTTCTCTACTATGTTACAGACTACAAAGGCGTGACCTTTGGGTTCGTTGACAAAGGGGGAGAAAAGTGCGTGAAAAGTGCTTGACAAAGGGGGAGAAAAGTGTTAGTTCCAGAGAGAAAATAGTGCGGAGATTTGATAAATCATAATTGATACGGGGAGAAGCTGACAGGTGGAGCAGCCAGAAAGGGGGAGCAAGGGGGAGAGATTTTTAAATCTGACGATGCTAGAAGTGATCGATCAAATCATAGAAATCACGACAGCTGAGGATCGTGATAAAGGCAGATCAGTGGTGTTGGAATGGTGTGAGACAGTGTCCAGCTATCAACAATTGGTATCAACTTAAGAATTCACCAATTGGTATCAGTGTGGTTCAACAACTGGTTTTATTTTAAGAATTGGTATCAGGGTGGAATCGACAATTGGGGTCTGACATGAAGTGATTCATTGATGAACTTTTCATACTACTCTTGTTTCTCACGCCGAGCATTGCTCATGTGGGCTTAGAGTACATGTTAAGTGAATCCTTGAACGCTATCATAATCGCAAGAGGCGAATGGTGGTAGCAGCTGGAAGAAGACTCAGTGAGGTATCAAAGTGCAGAAAATATTTCTGAGCAGAGTTGTGAAGAGTTGTCAACAAACCCAAAGGGGGAGATTGTTGGGCAAAAATCCCTCAAGGTAGCATTGCAGCATTTTTGGGTTGATTGTGTTTGTTGACAAAGCAGGTTTCCATGGAGAATTGTCGAGTTCCCGAGAATTTGTTGACATTCCATGTTGACAAAGAACTTTGACAAAGGAAAGGACGATCTGGAGGCGGTACAAAAGAGCAGTACAAGGTGGCGCCGTTTTCCAGTGTTTGCCAAATTTTTGGGCCTGAAAATCGCCAATGGAAAATGGAGTGATATGTTGTTGGCAAAGGTTGAGGAGAGAGAAATGAAGAAGGTGTGCGGAAAAATCAAGCGTGGCGCGCAAAACTAGAGGGTTGCGCGAAATCTTGAAGTGTGGCGCGCAAAACAGCGGGTTGCGCGAAATTGTATTTCGCGCAAAAGATGTTTCAAGGCCGAAAGCTTGAAAATCGGTAAAGGCATGAGGCGCGTGAAATTTTGGAGGCGTGCGCGGAAAATTGAAGTGGCGCGCGAAATAGCGGATGAAGTATTTCGCGCAAGAGGTGTTACGAGGTCCGAAGCTCGTAAAATGGCAAAGGCATGAGGTGCGCGAAATTATGGAGCAGTGCGCGGAAAATGGTTGTGCGCGGAAGATTTGTATTTCGCGATCAAAGCGGATTACGCGCTCAAGGAGGGTTTTTCGCGCGGGGTCGATTTTGCCTATAAATATGAAGTGACCCTCCTCCATTCAGAGAGTTCAAGACATAGAAAATACCCGAGCTCTGGTGCGCGAAATTGAAGTTTGAAAGGGTGTTGCGCGTAAACTTAAAGTTTGCGCGTAAAGTCAGATTGCGCGAAAAGCAAAGGCTGCGCAGAAAGTTTGAGTTGGCGCGTAAAAGGAAGGTTGCGCGAAAAGTGGATTTCGCGCAAAGGCAGTGAATTGCGCGCAAGGCAGTTTCCAGGCTGCGCGTAAAATTTGGAAGTTGCGCGAAAAAGGAATTTCGCGCAAAGCATAGAAATTGCGCGCAAGGCACCGTAAGGGTTGCGCGTAAAACTTGAGGTTGCCCGGTACATCCGGTGCAAAGTGAGATTCATCTGCGGGTGAAAGTTGGACTTCAACAAAGCATCTACATACAGAGGAAGATGCATTCCTTCATGGAAATGAAGAGACCTACAGGTCTATAAACTGTGAGTGAATCCCTTCCAAGAGCAGTGAGCTTAGGAAGAGGAAGAAGGTGATCCTCTCCACCGGCAGTGAGCCAGAGAGAGAGAAACAGGGAGTGACCCTTGGGAAAGCAGTGAGCTGACCCTAAACCTTGTATAGGCAGTGAGCCTGGGCATAGAAGTGATCTAGCCCGAACATTGCAATCCACAGCTAGTGAAGCCTAGTGGAATTTGGTACGAACCGGCAACTTGTCGGCGTATGCTCCTTGGACGTAGCCCTTAGCGGTGAACCAAGTAAAAATCTCTGTGTCTGCCTGCTTACTTTCCTGCATTGCATTCAAAGCATCATCATCAGGTAAATGAGACAACTGATCACAGTAACCACACAAGTGCAAACAAAGTGACCCTTGTAACAAAGAGGTCAAGATCCAGTGGGGCAGAAAGAACTTTGAAAAAGAATATCCATACCCTGATTCACCCCCCCTCTCAGGGTATATATAGGCCCCTATTGGCCCTAACAATTATAAGTGATGTATTTGAGAAATAAATTTCATTTCCTTTAGATATTAAATTTCAGCCTAATAAGGATCCATTAATGAAACATCATGATCCTTTATTATCATTTCATTCAATGGTGCTATCATTATAGATAAATCATACATTAATCTCATGTTAAATTTTGTTAGACCTAGAAATAAATTAAACCGTATAAAATTAAATGGTGAATCCCAAGAATAAAATTCCCCAATATTTGGTATATTAAAAGCTAAACCATAAAAATGGGAAAATTTTATGATAATATTCCACTCCCATTTCTAAAATGTATACATCAATGACTTTAAATATAGATAATTTCATTGAAGGATCTCCCATATAACTTTTAAAGTCACAGTACACTCCACCTCTATTATTTAATATATAATGATATCATCAATGAAAACTATCTTGAACTAATCTAGAAACTCATGAAATATAGTGTTCCTAAATCCTATAAATTATTATTGATAATACATAACTATGATGGGTATCAACACTATCATTTAATTACCATAATGATATCCAAAAGTTGTCTTACAAATATCCACCACCACTATTTTTAAAGAATAACATCCTGATCCCAAATCAATATTCAAAATATAACTGGATACCATTAATTAGTCAAACATGTCATCAATAAATAAAAGTATATTCATGTTATTTACCATCACATTGATCAAATAGTAGTAATCAATGAACATGGGTAAATTATAATCTACTTTTATCCAAAAGAACACTTAAAACACCCTCAATGAGATACAATAGGTTAAATGAAACCCTTCTTTAATAGATCATTAACCTAGATATATAAATCACATAAATACAAATATAAAATCATATTAGGAGGAAAATTAATTGATAAAATAATATATTGTAACTCCTTCCTACATTTTATGTCATGTTGAGGGGGTTTCATAAACACGACTTCCAAAATGAAAATTTGGGTACTCCTTTACAAGCCAAAAAATATATCATTCAATCCTATACTTTAATAAATATAATTTGGGAAATATTTGATGAAATAGGCTCTAAAACTAACTGATCCACCATTTGATCTTACCTAAAAATGGACACCACCTGGTCACCATCAATATCATTTTAATACATTTATCATTGATAGAAACAGACGATGCCCAAACAGAGTAAAATGCATCAATATCATTATTGACATCATATTGGTGTATATTCTATAAGAATAACCCACTAGACATATAATACTACCCCTAATATTAATAACTCCTTCATCATACCCCATTCATCAGGGATTGATCTCAAACAAGTGTATATAACACATTAAAATAAGAAGGTTATCCACTTTAAGAATCATGATTTTTTTTAAAAAAGTCTATAAATACGTGCGATTATCTTCTATTGAATTTTGTTGGATATAATTTAATATATAAATAGACTTCCCTATAATGATTTTTGGTACACCTATTGTTTACACTTATATAGTTTTAATCTCTCTACATCATGTATATCTACCTCGTCACTACCGATGATGACCTGCACCCCATGTCCTGCTTAAGGTCACTGGATACAAGGAATATCTAAAAACTATCCTTTCCTAGAACTATAATGTATTGGTTGTATAATATATTGAGTAACTATTTACTAATAATATTATTACATATGTAACTACAACTAAGGATATATCTGGAACTATTTGGTGTCTATCCACACTCACTCCACTAGCTTTATGTTAACCACTATGACTTGTACGGCGGATGAACTACATAATTTCTCACCAACCAAATAGGTAAAATATTATTCTATATTTCCTTAAAGAATATATGTAACTAAAATCTCCTTATAAATTATAAAATGATGTATGGTGGTTGGTCATCATCATTTGAATATGGGATTTCCACTGAAAACCAAGATATCCTCTCTATAGATCTAACTATTAAATAGTTTTGATGAATTCTCTCAAATAGATAATCTATCTTTGATAATGTATCCTCCAATACATTATATTTTATATTCACTATAAAATATTTTGGAAACATGAAGGTATTCACTTGGAATTGATGGGTCAAGTGTAGAACTCAATCGAAATATTACATTGTCTCATCTCCAATGAGAAAAATATTATGTGAAAATCAAAATAAGTTCATGAATATATCTATAAACTACAACTTACTTGATCTCTCCTATCATATAGAGGGAAAATTATTCCATCCTATAATATTTAGTGTCAAAGATAAAAAGTATGGATACCCAAACTCATCATGTTATAAATTATGCAATAATCTCTAATTTTAAATAATGCAACAAAAAAATTTCACACAAACAAAGGAACCAAGCGTTTAGTTTCTTAGATATTAGTTAAATAATAATACGAATATGAAATATTTTTCCCATAATAAAACCCATATAAAATCCCATTTTTACTTTTCATAAATTATACTAATCTATATAACATGAGGAATAGAAAACATTAGAAATTGGAGAGCTCAAATGTGCAGAAAGAGAAAAAATTTCAACATGTCATCAAGGGTTAGATAATGATCATATAAGAAAACATTGTAAGGGGATAATTTTATTATTAAAAATAACATCAAAAAATAATATTTTTCAATATTTAATTATATAAGGACATGTAATCTCAAATGAACAAACATATACCATGTAAAACGTATGGAGACTAAGGAGACATTAATCATGAGTCAAGGATAATAATGAAAGGAATAATATTATTACCTAAGAGTGTTCCCTAAATATAAGAATAGAACCCATAATTCAAGGATTCTCAAAAATACATTAATCAAATAGTGGTGTGGGGATAACCACTCTTTTACCTTATTGGGAATGGGATAATATTATAATGTACTATTGGGATTGGGCTAAAACCACTTATGTACCCTTTTTTCATAGGAAAAATCCTCCTGTATACACTATGTCATGGGATAAATTAACCCTTATACCAATTTGTCTTTGTATAATTCCTCACATGTACCCTTTGGAGATCATGAAACATAACCTTAATCCAATATGTTTTTGGGTAATATAGGACCCTACCCATCATAATCCATACATATGTGTCCCACTTAAAATTAATCATAAACATATCATAAGGAACCCATGAAAAAATAAGGGGTTTCTTAAAACATTAAAAACATCGCATAAGATAAACTTGATAAATAATAGGATATTAGAGCACCAATTTTCAAAAATAAGTTACATAATAATAATAAATAGTTGGTGATAAAAATATCCATTTATGAAAGGTAAACCAAGGTTGGTAAATAAAAAATAAAATACAAAAGTTTTCAAAAATCCTATTAAAATTATGAAGTATAAACATAATTTTATGAAATGAAAGATAATACTTTTGAAACCCTTGTAAATAGTTCTAAATAAAATATCCTTATAAAGACATAAAGGTTCTCAAAATAAAATTTGGAGCATATGATAAAAAAAATTATTTTTAAAGGGTGAAAAACACTTTTGAAGATTTTGAAATAATCACATTGAAACCCAACATCATGAAATGGATAATAAAATAATTTTTTTAATAAGTGAAGGGGAATAAAAGGATAATTGGAGATAAAAAGAGGTTAATTTTATACTATTTAAATGAGAACATTAACAGGATGTAAATATAAGTAAAATGAATAAATATATATTAAAATAAATAGAAATTATTATTGAAATTAATGAATTTTCACACAACAATAGAACCATAAAGTAAGAAGGGTTTGGTTTTAAAGGTTATTTCTGCATAAAATAATCTTTAAACACAACATAACATAATTATAAGTTATAATAGATCAATCTTGAAAGGTTTTAGACAAGGTGAAGTGAGTATGATCCAAAAAAGGATTTGAGTCAAGAAAACCCCTTACAACTTTTGTAACTATTGAATAAGAACACAATGTGAAGTATATAATTAAATTATAAATTCAATATTTGGAAATATATAACTATAATGACAAAAAATTAAAATAACGATGTACTTACACAATTGTTAAGGAAACATGGTGTGTCTCTTAAATATGTCTCAAGGGATTCCAATTTTAAAAAAAAGAAACCCTTATGACCTAGGTAAAAATTAAATCAAAACACCATAAAAAGGATATCATAAAATTAAACATAAAAAATGAATAAAAGTTAATTAATTATTATTTATATTAAATATATCATGAACAAACAATATAAATAATAATTTATGAAAAAACATGAACTATGTCTCGATGAATAGAAATTGATATGAAATACCTTACAGATCAAGAAAAATTATAATATAAATCCCTTGAAAGAAAGGTATATTGAATTTTATTTCCAAATACAATGAATAAGGGTAATAAATGATATTAAATATCCAATCAGAAGAATATGCACCATTAGAATAAATTATGATCATAAAGAAACATGTGTGCTAATAAGTATTTTTTTTAAACAAAACCCTTATGACTTTAGTAATTTTTGAATAAAAAATCATCAGAACGTCAAATATATTATGGTTTTCTAAATACCAGGACTTAAATAAATTATTTTAAAAAAAATATATTAGGAATTATATACACCATAAAAATATTAAATTAGTATATGAAATTAAAACACGTATTAATGAAGAGTAATTGAGACGAGACCCTTACCTTATTTTCATGATTAGTTGATCACACTCTATCATCATGCAAAACAAACATAACCTACATAATATAATATTTAATAAAATTAATCATAACTATTACCCTTTAATTATCCTTATTATAATTTTTTATCATGATTACAGTAATTATTTATAAAGTATTATGACCATCGGGTGTTAAAAAACATAACTACTTTCTACATGTTTAATAATGATGATGTAATTACCCTTACTTTGACACAAATTTTATCATTAATATATCTTTTAAGATAATTTAATATATATCTATATATATATTATTTATAAATCTATAATATTATTCCATATTTTTTTAGTTACAATACATTAAAATGGAATCAATGTTTCCTTATTTTAGTGATTTTTAGAGAATGAAAATGATACTTTAACAATAAGTTAAAAACATAGTATAGTATTTCTAAAAACATATACCAGTAATTATTTACCATTAATATTATGATAATAAAAGTTTTATGTTCCCATAGTTTTCCATAATATAATTTTATATCATATCTCATGTTGGTGGTTGAACTGGCCCTAACGTGAACATGCATTAACTAAATTAGTGAGTATAGTTTAAGAGGTGATTATTTTGAAAAAATATCATTATAAAATAATAATAATGATTTTCTTTTGAATTTTTTAAAAAAATTAGTCACATTTTTTTTGTTAAATAATTATGTAATTGTAAGAAAAACAAAAAATGGTTATTGATGGAGGCGGTATTCTACGCACTCGAATGATCGACATTTCTTTGTATTTATAATTGGATGGAAATGAAAGTATTTGGTTGTACCATTAACATAAAAACATATTTTTATAATAATGATACTTAATACATAATATAAATATGGTGATAATATATTATTAACAATAATATTAAGAAAAAATTTAAGAATGAGATAAAACATACATTGGAGATTGGATCATTCCTTTGAAGTCTCTTAAAAATTGAAGTTCTTAGGGTAATTATGAGTAAAAAGGCGATTATTTTCATGGAATTGTTATAGAGAGAGAAAAATAAAATATTTTCAGTGATTAGTTGAAAGGAGAAGTGTATTTTTAAAGGGTGTAAGTGACCCATTTTTATAAGAGTGGGAAAAGGGATTTTCAGAAACACCCTTTATATTTTTATAATTCTGTGACACTATTCAAAGGTAAAAGGATCAAAAATTTTAGAATAATTGATTTTGGGTATTTTTGGGTTTGTAAGGGCACAAAAAGTGTTTTTATAAATGATTTAAACCTATCATATAGTTTTTATCATTATGTTCCTTAAATTTTACTCTTTTATTTATAAACTATATAACTAGTTTTCAAAAAAGTGATTTTAAGTTTTGTTAAACATATAACAAAACCTATATAACCAAATTTATATGTCATAGATCTAAATTAATCCTATATTTAATCCAATTAATTTTCTTAATATTATAAAATTAACTTTCAAATTAAAATAGTTGTGTATAAAAAACTATTTTAATATAAGAATGACATTTTGACCTTTATTGATTATTAATATTATTTATTATTAATTATGAATTAAATTAATATTAATATATTTATGTATTTTTTATAAATTATATTATGTACATAATTAAAATTATTTAAATTTTATTTATTTGATATAAATTTGTTAATATTAATAATGAAATAATTTTAAAATAATTGTTTCCCCATTATTGTGGTAATTAAAATTCATCCTAAAAATATAAATTTTATAAAAAAATAAAGATTTCCATATTAAATAATATTAAAATTTTAAATTAAAATATACGAAAAAATATCAAATTAAATTTCTATGTTTATAGAAATTAATCATAACATTAGCACATGTAACGTATAAACACTGTTTTTTAGAATAATATATTTTTAAGCATAATGTTTTATGTGTAGGGAAACATTACCAATATAATTGATTATAATGATATTAATAATATTTTAATTGATTAAATAAAGGATATATGGAATTAAAACATATCCAGAACATAATTTCCCCATGGATAAATTTAATTAGAGAAATATATGAATATTTGTTTTCATAAAATATTACATGATTTTCTAAAATGATATTCATGGGTTTTAAAAATTAAAATGGAACTTTTAAATGTCTTATTTTACATTATAAATAAATATTTTTTATATAAAAAATATTTCAAAAATGTCTATGTCATATAAATGTGATCGTATTATCTAAATCGACATATTTTTACTATTCACAAAAAAACATGATTATCCTAGAAAAATATAAAAAAATCTAGAGATAATTTATTTTTAAGTAATTAAAAAATTATTTATAATTTATCAAATTTAAGTTATATGATTTTAAAATTTATATATTTTTAAATAAAATATATAATATAAATAAAACATATTTTTTTGAAAATAACATTTTCAATATTAACTAATATTAATTATTTACCCTTTATAGGTAATTTTATTTAAATTAATTGTGTGTTATGTTCATTAATAATTTTATTATAACATGATTTGGACAATTTAAATCAGGTTTTGTGTGTAATAAATGTTTTCTAAGATTAAGTTATTTTTTTCAGGATCTAAAATCTCAAGTCATTACATTATCCCCCCTGACATTAAATAAATTCAATCCTCACAATTTTAGTTATCACAAACTAATAACAATACATAAGGGTATGGTAAATTCCTCCCATACTAGAATAGGCATGCAACAAGGGGTATCTTTCACTTGATGTTCATGGATGACACAATTTTGTTTCTTAATGGCCATAGGAGGTTAGTATAAGGGATGAATGGAATTCTAGGAGATTATTACAGGTGGAGTGGGTAGGGGTTGAATAGGGAGAAAAAACTTTACTATACAACCAGGAATATCTCTGAAATAAGGGAAAGGGATCAAGATGTGATCATGAATATGAGAACTGGATCCTTCTCATTGAGTACCTCAAAGCTCTGGTGAGGCCTTTTTTTTAGATTCCATCATTTTGAAAATATAGTTAGCAAGATCACAAGGTGAATCTACAACTGGAAAAAATATTACAATCTTTTGGTAGTCACATAACTCTTGTGAATAGTGTTTCTGTTTTTACTACCATTCACATAATGTCCACCCTGAAGGTTCCCAATAGTGTGATTTCCACAGGGATAAAATTATGGTGTCATTCATTTTGGATGGGTAGATGGAAGGCAGGCATCACTGGGATTTAGGGAATCATCATTCAAGTCCTATCTTCAAAGGGGGAATTAACTTAAGGAGTGTTTCCTTGACCATGATAGAGATCCAGGATAAACTAGAATGGGAGGCTATATAAGGATGAACAGTATGGGAAGGACAATTCATGATAAGTATGACCTAAATGTGAATGAGCAGAGGATGTGGCCTTCTAAGATATGGAACTTGATTCATCCTTACACAGAGTCCCAGTGTCATCACTCTCATTGGCTGGTGGGAAGAGGGGACATCAATTTATGGCTTCAATATTTGGGGGCTAGTAGGTTGTGCTTCCTGGGATACCCCACCCTAAATCTTTCCTTTAGAGAGGTAAGAGTTCAACCTAGTTTTCTTAAGGTCATTCTTGATGAGAATCAATTCACCCATTTAAATAAAGTTGTCATCAATTAAGAGTATGATAATCTCATATTTACAGGCTTCACGTTGAGTGAGTTTCCAATTAAGGCATTTTCTCGTGTGATGAGGGATGAATCCAATGAAGACCCATGGGGGGTGACACTGTGGTGTAAGGAGGTTCCATCCAAATTTAATTTCCTATTGTGGCTGGTGGGGAATAATGATTTTCCCACTAAAGAGAACATCCAATGCATGGGCGTGAACATCGCATCTAGGTGGTGTTTTTTCTGCGATCCCAAACATTAAATGGTGAGGCATTTCTTCTTTGATAGTGATTGGGCTAGATATGTTTGGCACACTTTCAGGGTTTCTTGGTTGAAATATCCATGGAGGGATGCATGATACTTTTCTCAATGTGTGGTTTCAAGGAGCGGGTGACCATGGCCTTGAGAGGAAGTCTAGGACTCTTATCCTCTTGGTGGGTTGATGTACTATATGAAAGACTAGTAATGATTCTAGCCACATAATCCTAAGAGGTTATCATACCATCATCATCTTCAATATAAATAACTTGTTTCTACACCTACTCAGGTTTTTTAAAGATTTCTATATTTCCCCATCGGTAAGAGCACCTGTCTTGAACCAGTTTCTATTCTACTAGGATAGTGACCTATGACAGGGGCATTAGGTCCATTAGAATCCTCTCTATTGTGGTATCAAGCTCAACATGTATAGGTCTATTCATGGGGGGGATATGTGATGTAGAGGATTCATTAAGGACTAGGAGGGGTATACCTTAGCATCATTCTCAGCCTCCTAAAGAAGGGGAGATGTTTTATAGGCTCAGGTGTAGGCAATGGTCATGAGTTTGGAACAGTTCAATCAGAGAAATATCATGCTAAAGTTTGTGGAGATAGATTCCTTAATCCTCTATAAAGCATTATCTGATAAAGGTAGGTTTTCCAAGAATATTTAGTATATCCCCAGGAAGTGCAAGCATCTCATGGGTAATCACATAGAAATCACTCACACATGGTGGGAGGGGAACATGGTTGCTGACTTCTTGGCATCCATGGATTCCCCAAATCAAAGTATGTCCTTACTTCTTATATTAGGTTGTTTTCCCCATGAGGGGATTAAATTTTATATTAATAATTTTTTGGGTTTTCACTATTTTATACACCTGTGATCTTTCTTATACCCTATGGTTTTTCCAAATCAATAATACTTTTAGTTTTCAGTCCGTCATACTTAAGGGTATGAGTGTCAAATTAGGTATGCATTTTATCCTTTTTTTGTGCACTAGGTTATGATTGAGTTAATACACAATCTTCCTTTTTCATGGTTATTACCCTTGCATACATTTGTGAAAAATCTTAAATCCACTTATATTAATTATTTAGGGATGTATTTCTTGGGAAACCCATATACTTAAGACTTTACCAATATTTTTGGAAATCGTCTTATACATAGACTCAAATCTAGGGTTTTCACAACGGTTCCCTAACCATAACACCAAATTTCACTAAACTAATCTCCAAAAAAATATTTATGTAATTACTATATTTTTTCTTATAACACTATAGAATATTTTACGGAATATTTTGGAGTTAGGAACATAGTTAGCATAAGATTTTGAGGGCCATATAGCCTCAGAGGTGATCTTTTAAATATACTAAATAAAATATATCAAGTGAACCCAGTTTTACTAAAAAATAGAATAATTCATGAATTGTGTTTCATGTGGAAAAAATTAGGTCTCCATTAAATTTAGAATGTAGGTTTTACCACAGGCTCAGGAAAAATATTTGTGTTTATCAAGTGTTTTTTAAGATAAGTCATGGGGGAATAATAAAAAAATAAATTAATTATATAATTAGTATTACATTAATTATATGTGACATAATTTTAATCTATTTAATCATGGTTATTTGTAGATCCAATAGTAAATTATATATCTCTAGACAATGGTGGGGACTGTAGAGGAGATCTTGGTCATATTATAATAGGATCATGGATTGATGATTGGTTTTTAATGGGGTTTTTCAGCATAAAGTGAGTCCTTTAATCTCACCAATGAAATCTATGTGGAATCATTCTTCATCATTGATCGGTCCAATTTCGAGGTATGACTTTTGATTCATTGTATTTGTAATGCCCAGACCCTAGTTACCCAGAGTCAATGCATTATTACATAACATTGGAATGATCACAAAAGATCAAGTCTCGAAATACCGATTAGTTTAGTAGCCTTGGGAGTACTAAATATATTCATAATGTTTACATTAAATCATAAAATGGAAAACTAAAACAACAATTTTTCCATGTAAAACACTGAGATCCCATAGACTATCCCTACAGTTCAGTCATAAAATACTTCTTCACATCCTAGGAAAAATAAAACATAGAAAGGGGTGATCTCAGATGCTCAGTAAGGATAACAATATAGTGGAAACTTTCATAAATAATCATAAAAATTTAAGTAAATGTATAAGACTAAAACAAAAGCCTTTTAAACTTGAACTTCAGTATAATACGCCAAAGATAAAATCAAATAATTCCATTTACTTAATCACATGGATATTCTACTAGTCAAATAATTACATTCAATATTAATAGCCACTTTCATAATGATGGAATGCATAATGCCAGACTTTCATAATCACAGAGTCAAGGCCTTGTGCCAAGACTAAAAATACAATTTTTCAAGGCCTAGTGCTTAGAAACTAGTTTGTCTCATGAGACCAACTGATTCATCGAGGAGCTATAGATAGCTTCACCCGTCACTTACTAAGTCCAATTCATTACCTATATGAAAAGGTTTAAACATAACATAAAAATTCGTATTAAAACTGGCATACAAAATGTCAATAATTTATCCATAAAACATGAATGGTATGAAATAAAACATCCACAATCAAACACATCCCAAAAATTTCAATAAAATATGGATTTTTTTTATTATAATGAATCAACATCAAATAAACTTAAAATCCATCAAAGGATGTTGACATAGATGAAATCAAAACCTTTTTCAGAGAAATATCGCTTTCTATTTTGAAATCATTGAAGAGTCACATAATTATAAGGAAAACATTTATTTTGAAAATATTCTTATAAGCTTGTAAGGGAAGCTTTGAAGATGTTATAACGACAGAAAATAGTTGTACCCACCGTATAAGTTAAAAAAAATTCTTACCTTTATTTTGTCGAAATGGTCATAAAGTACCTTGGTTAGAAAACGACAGAAAGATACCTTTCAAAACATATGAGTCAAAATAAAGGTAAAAATGAATTTAACACATATTCTAGTAAATAGTAAAAATGTTTTGGATTACATTTTTAAGAAAAATGGATGTGGATGATAAATATGTTCAAGTAGATACTTCTGTAAAAACAACCACATATAATAAAGAGATTGTGAAATTAACCCTTACCTTGTACTTTTCCTTGTTAGAGGGTAGGTTAACCTCCTGTATAATGGTGAAATAATTTTAATTAAATTATACAAGAATCATATATATTAATATGATATCATATATAATCTTTTAACATTGCTTTGTTAATAATATCTTAGTATTATCGTCGTTTCAGGTGTTAATTGATTCGTTTTCCTTCATATGCTTTGTTACGTTAGTAATGTTCATTATGGATAGGATGTATATTACTCAAATTCAAAATGATATTAAGTCTTTAAACATTATTTTTAATCATCTAATGAAAATTATCCTTGAATGGATACGATGGTGGATGAATCTCATCGCGTTCATGGAGACGGTAATCCGTACGTACGCACGAGTGACAATATCATTCATTTGATATTAAAATAATATATAATTGGATATTACATCATATATATAGAATCATTATCATGTTATATTTATTATTTAAATCAATTAAACATCATTATTATACCCATCCAAATAATAATGGATTGAATAACAATTACACCAAGACATGGAGACGGTAAGTCGTACGTATGCAAATATGGTGACATGTCATTCAAATGATGGATAGAATAATGAATATGGTTTTAAAATATTTATAATAACATCACAGTATATATAAGATACTGGATTTATTATTTTAGAATGGAAACAACAAAGAAAGAGGAAGTGGATGAAGAAAGGAACATGAAAGAGGTGATGAAATATTTACCACTTCTTCAGGTTCTTCCTTTTAATTTGATCAAAATGGATCCTTAGGATGGATTTATGACTGAATTAAGGCCTCTAGGATGATGGGAGGGAATTTGAGAGGATATTCGGTCAGGGGTTGGCCGAGCCAAGTTGCTTTGGAGGTGTTAATTTGAGAGAAGGGTATGCTCCCTTTTATAAGAGGAGTGAGGGGCACCTTAGGAAAAGCTAGAAATAGTATTTTATAATAAAATAATTTTCTGTTTCTAATGGCTCAAAAGTGGATTATTTAAAGGTTAAGGTGTGTATGGGTCTAAGACCACTCAAACATTAGGTTTTATACAGGTTTTGATCACTATATTAACCTTATCTTTTAGATTTAACTCTTAGTTAAATAGTTTGACATTTACCATGTCTATTTGTATTTTTATATTATATGGAAAATAAACTTACTATAAACATCCAAGATAACCCCAAAGTGGTTCATTTATGATGAAACTATAATTATATAAGTCTTTTGGAAGAACCTAAGATCTTTAGGAATATAGTATCAATTAATAATATAATATTTGTTTTAAAAACTCTTTTTTGTCAATTTTGACACTATTTGGTATTTTTTTTTCTAAATTTATAACAACATTATTACTTCGAAAAAATTCATCTAACCAACCCTAACATGTCATATTAACCTAGTAAATTAGTTTAATTCATAAAAAGTCTCAAATTACATTTATTTGGATATTTATAATATCAATTATTTTAATATTTCATAAATTAGGTAATTACTACATCATCATTGTGTCATAAATAAATTTAATTATTTAATAACTAAAAATTATAAATAAAATACCATTATATAGGAAATCGTTTTATATTTCTAATTAATATTTATAGTCGAATTTATCTTATGTTTTACCCTATATTAAAAATGTTTTAGTTATTAAACTTTGAATTTAACACTTTTAACACTTCTTTGAATTAAATAATAATAAATGTCCTAATCTAATCCAAGTAGACCTAAAGGATCATATTTTATTCCTAAGTTAATTTTGGTAGAATTAAACTCATCCAATAGAATTAGGACATGTGTTAGGGTTATAATAATATTGTTTTTACCCTTAATTACCCTATTTAATTATAACCGTGGTAAATAAAAGTAAAAAGTTACTATTCACAAAAAAATATTTTCATCTTATTGAACCAAAGTTTACTTATTAATATCAAGCGTTTCTCTTGTATTTTTAATATTCAACTCAAAAAAGTGGTAAAATTAAGTTTTATGTAAATTTGCAAATGCTCCTATGAGGTGTGTAAAAGACGGTGAAAAGTTCAATAAAATTTTATATATCTAATATTATTACAAAATGACTCCAATGAATTAAATTGAACCTATATAGGTATTATGTATCTATTTTGACCTAAAATAAATTTAAATAAAATAACTAATTATTTAAATAAAAATAAGTTTTTAAACTATAACTCAGTGTTTTTAACTATTCATCAAAAATTGAAAGTTTTCAGAAAAATACCAAAAATTCTCCCTAAGCTAATTTCGATATTCCGAATCCAAAAATTAAGTCCATTTAGAAAGATACAATTTATAAAATTTCAAAAAGTGGGTATTATTTTTCATAACGGCTAGTTTGATTGGTTGTGGTGTGTTAGAACTCGAAGTTTCGTACAATACACGCTACTATATTATTCAAAGAGAAGCGTACCATGGAATCTTAGGGTGTTACATTCTCCCCACCTTCAAAAAATTGCTTCCTCAAAATTTCTAGAGTATTACTTCGTAAAAAGACTCAGGTGGTTCTTCATCATAATTTCCTCGGGTTCCCATGTTTCCTCTTCCATCTTACGGTTTCTCCATAGAACTTTTACTAGATGAGTCGTCCAGTTTCTCAACACTTGTTATCTTGTATCAAGATCCATGATAGGATTTTTGCAATAAGACAGATCAGGTTCCAATTCTAATTACTCATATTTGAGTACATGTGTTGGGTCAGGATTTTATTTTCTCAACAGTGATACGTGGAATACATCGTGAACTTTGGAGAGACTTGGCGGCATTGCCAAATGGTAATCTGCAGTCCCAATTAATTCTAGAATTTAAAAAGGTCCGATGTACCTGGGACTCAATTTTCCCTTCTTACTGAAAAGTATAACACCCTTCCATGGAGATACCTTCAACAAAACATGATCTCCTACCTAAAATTCAAAATCATTCCTTCAGTTATCTGTATAGCTCCTATTCCTACTTTGAACTGCTTTGATTTGGGTTTGGATTACCTTCACATTTTCCATCGTTTCTTCCACAACTTCTAAGCCTAAAAGTGTTCTCTCTCCAACATCATCCCAACAGGTTTCCGTGTGACATCTCTTTCCTTATAACTCTTCATATGATGCCATGTGAATACTTGAATGGATGCTATTTTTATAGGAAAATTCTAAGAGAGGTAAATATTGATCCCACATACCTTTAAAGTTCAGTGATCATAATCTCAACATATCTTCTAAGGTTTGAATAGTCTATTCTGATTGTCCATCAGTTCGGGGGTGGTAGGTAGTGCCCAAACTAAGTTCAGTATCCAAAACTTTCTGAAGACTTTTCTAGAATCTTGATGTAAAAACGGGATCACGATAAAAAACAATTGATAGGGGTACTTCATGAAGTCTCAAAACTTCATTAATATATAGTCTTACGTGACGTTCAAGTGGTAAATCTTCCCTTATAACAAGAAAATGTGCTGACTTGGTAAGACAATCAACAATGACCCATATTGCATCATTCCTTCTAGAAGTCTTTGGTAGTCCCATGAAAAAGTCCATCATAATATTATCCCATTTACACTCAGTTATGTAAAGAGGTTGCATGAATCCTCCAGGTTATTGCCTTACACCTTTCACTTGTTTACAAACCATACATCTTGACACAAAATCAGCAATCTCCCTTTTCAAGTTTTCCCACAAAAAATGTTCCTTAAAATCTCTATACATTTTGGTGCTCCCAGGGTTTATAGTGAAATTGGAACTATGAGAATCATCCAACAAATCTATTTTTAGATCAGTTATATCGGGAACACAAAGTCTCTTCCCATATTTCAAAATTCCATCTTCATATACAAAGTCACTCAATCTCCCGTTATTCACAGCTTTAATATTCTTTTGAAACTCTTCATCATCGGTCTGAGAACTCTTTATCTTTTCTAGTAAAGATTGTTTGGCAACCATTTGAAAAATCATTTAAGTTTCACCTTCCATGGTTATTCCCATATCCATCTTTACTAAATCTATGTATATAGGATCCTTTTCAACTCTCATCTTGTTTAAAACTCCATGATCTTTTCTGCTCAAAGAGTCTTCCACCTTATTTTCCTTCCCCGAGTGGTAGTGTATCATGCAATAATAATCATTGAGTTTTTCAAGCCATATCCTTTGCCTCATGTTGAGTTCATTATATGAGAAAATATATATCAAACTCTTGTGATCAGTATAAATCTCACATTTTTCACCATAGAAATAATGTCTCCATATCTTCAAAGAAATGATTACATCCCCTAACTCAAGATCATGAGTAGGAAAGTTTTTCTCATGAATTTTTAGCTATCGTGATGTATTGGAAATAACCCTATCATTCTGCATAAGGACACAACCAAGTCATTTCTTTGATGCATCACTATAAATAATAAACCCATCATTCCCTGATGGTAGAGTCAATATAAGATCATTGACTAATATTCTCTTCAATTCTTCAAAAAATTCTTCAGAATATTTTTTCTAAACAAATTTAACCCATTTACATGTGATCTTGGTTAATGGGTTAGCCAATTTTGAAAAATTCTAGATGAAACGCCGATAATAACCTGCTAAACCAATAAAATTGCGTACCTCAGTTATACTCGTCGGTGCTGGACATTCATGGATTTCTCATATCTTAGAAGGATCAACAGAGATTCCATCCTTAGAGACAGTATGTCTAAGAAAATAAATCTCCTAAAGCCATAATTCACACTTGCTAAACATCCCATATAATTCGTGTCTTCTAAGAGTCTTTAGAATAATGCACAAGTGATTTTCATGATCTTTGTAGATTTTAATGTATACCAAGATATCATCAATAAATACCACTAATAAGTCATCAAGATATTCCTTGAAATCTATATTCATTAGATCCATGAAGACAGAGGGTGCGTTAGTCAATCCAAAAGGCATTACTGTAAACTCATAATGCTCATGCTTGGTTCGAAATGCTATTTTCAGAATGTCTTCCTTCTTCACAAACAACTGATGATATCCAGATCGAAGGTAAATCTTTGAAAAGTATTGATCTCCATGAAGTTGGTCGAATAAATCAGAAATTACAGGTAGCAAATACTTGTTATTTATTGTTATAGAATTAATCTCTCTATAGTCAATGCACAACCTCATAGATCCATATTTCTTCTTAACAAAAAGGGTAGGGGATTCACATGGAGAAACACTTGGGAAAATAAATCCTTTATTACTCAATTCCTCTAGTTGTTTATTTAGTTCCACTAATTCCACAGTGGCCATTTTATAAGGGGTCTTCGATATGGGCCTTGATCCAAGAATTAAATAAATGGAAAACTTAGTTTCTTATTCTAGATGATGTCTAGGTAAATCTTCTAGAAACACATCAACATATTCTTTCACAATAGGTACATCCTCTATTTGAAAATTATTTTCCTCACCCACAGTTATTTCATTCTCTTCCTCCCTAATAATTGAATTTAGTTGAGCTACTGGGGGTGGATCTAGATAAGAATAAGGTGGTGATGATTATGTTCTAAATATAAGTTGTTCTTTTTCATCATTATTAAAAATAGTAACCTCCTTCTTCATAAAATAAATTTTTTCATCATGTTCTGAAATCCAATCTATACTGAGGATTATATCAAATTCAATCATGGGTATAACGATGAGATCAGAAAATAAAGAACATTTATATGCCCTAATGGTGACTGATTCACAAAACATTGTGGCAATGATACTTCCCTTAGGAGTTTTGACTGACAACCCCCTTGTTAAATCAAATTTGAAATATCTAATTTTCTTATCAAACTGAGAATATATGAAACAATGAGATGATCCAGAATCAAATAATGCATTGGCTAAACTTGAGGAAACCATTAAATTACCTACCACAATGTCTTTCAGAGCTTCAAACTCAGCAGTAGTGATAGCATAAGCTTGGACTTGATCCCTTGGCCTTTTCTGAGGTAAGTTCCCCTGACACTTAGGATATTCATTTTCA
This sequence comes from Viscum album, assembly GCA_963277665.1. Taxonomy (NCBI): domain Eukaryota; kingdom Viridiplantae; phylum Streptophyta; class Magnoliopsida; order Santalales; family Viscaceae; genus Viscum; species Viscum album. The sequence continues at coordinate 999,986,280 of OY728133.1, forward strand.
TAATGCCCCCTTTCTCTAAAACTGTATCATTCAACATCGACAGCCTCTTTCTTCTCCTTGTAATCACGGGCTTGGTGGCCTTTTTCTCTACACTTGTAACTAACTCACATTTCATTCAGGCAAGTACCGGGGTGTTTCTTCCCATATTTACTCTAGGATAGATATTCAACTTTTCCCTTCTTCCTCTTATTTCCATTTCCAGAGTGTTCAGAAGATCTCTTCTTCTTGTTATTTTCTTTAAAGTTATAACACTTAGAGAATTCTTTTTCTATCTTGATATCACATGAGACAACATCTTCATACGACGAGAAGAATTGTGAGACTAATTCTCAATAGTGAAATGGTTTTAACCAATCAAAGAAATAATCAATCTTACTTCTGGGGTTATGTATATAATCTGCAGGATGCCTCTCCAACCACGTAAAGTTAGCTTCATACTTTGCAACATTCTTATCCTCCTTTTCCTCAAAATTAGAAATTTCCTTTCCATATCTGGTCAATGGTCATGAGGAATGTATTTTTATATGAAAATTACTTTAAACTCCCTCCATTCCATATTTGATACTTCATCATCTTCCTTTTTGTTTTGAATCAATGACCACCATTGATCAGTATCTCCAGTGAGGCAGAAACTTCCATGACAACCTTTTCCCCTTCGCTACTACCCAAGGGGTGGAATATTTTCTCTAAATAATTTATCCATTACTCAGGTACTAGTGGATTTGTACCCCCATTGAATGTTGGTGTTTGTTTCCTCATGAAGCGATCTAACATCGATCCTCCACGCTGCGGATTAGGGTTCTCTATACAGGTAAGGTTATTATTCATAACCTGAGGGAGTTTTCCTAGTATTGTTATTAGCTGATTAGCACCAGATTCATCACCAGCTCCACTATAATTATATTGAGTAGGAGTGAAATCCCTACATGGAGTGCATGAATTGATACAGTTTACATTCCTTCCACTAGGCACCATTTCTAAACAATGGCATAAACTAGATTAATTTATGAATCGAAATACATAATTCCAAACTTGTAAAACACTGAATAGTTTATGGATACAATCCATAATAATAAAAAATGTTTTATTTTAGGAAGAATATACTCATAAACCCTTCATAATGGTTTTTAATAAAAATGAGAATTATCCTAAGCATATCCCCCAGGAGTGTCATAACCAAGAGCGCAGCAAGGCCTGTTGTCGTGCACCAGTTCTCGTTTAAGTCTAGCTCAAAGCTGTGTTTTTGGTTTTTACCCCTAGGTACATCTGTGCCAAAGCCGCCTCTACCAGCTCGTATCCAGACATGGATGTATTGTATGGAAAACTCACAAAATCTCTATAATACCAAAATTCTAGTAAGTTCTTCTATACTAATCCTCAAATTCTATCTTAGTGCTATGTGCTCTAATCAGAGATTATCTAAATCTAGATCCCAAGGTTTGTACTAAACTTCCTATGATACCAATGGTAATTCCCCGACCATAGTTACCCAGAGTTGGTGCATTATTACATAGCATTGTCATGATCACAAAATATCAAGTCTTGAAAGACCGATTAGTTTAGTAGCCTTGTAAATACTTGATACATTCATAAAGTTTACATTACCTCATAAAATGAAAAACTACAACAACATTGTTTCCATAGAGAAAACTAAGATCCCATAGACTATCTTTGTAGGTTTGTCATAAAAAACTTCTCCACATCCTAGGAAAAGTAAAACATAGAAAGGGGTGAGCTCAGATGCTTAGTAAGGATAACAATATAGCGGAAACTTTCATAAATAAGCATAAACATTTAATGCAATGTATAATACTAAAACAAAATCCATTTAAACTTGAACTTAAGAATAATATGGAAAAGATAAAATCAAATAATTTCATTTACTTACTCACATGGATATTCTACTAGTCGAATAATCACATTAAATATCAATAGCCACTTTTATAATGATGGAATTCCTAATGCCATACTTTCATAACCACATAGTCAAGGCCTTGTTCCAAGACTACAAATAAGATTTTGTCAAGGTCTTGTGACAAGACACTAGTTTATCTCATGATACCTATCGATGCATTGAGTAGCTATAGAGGGCTCCACCCATCACTTACTAAGTATAATTCATTTCCCATATGAAATGGTTTAGACATAACATAAACATTTATATTAAAACTGGCATACGAAATGTCAATAAATTATCCATAAACCATGAATGGTATGAAATAACACATCCACAATCAAACATATCACAAAACATTCAGTACAATATGGATGTTTTGTATCATAATGAATCAACTTCAAAATAAATTTAAAATCCATCAAATGATGTTGAAATAGTTGAAATGAAAACCTTTTTAGAGAAATATATCGTTCTATTTTGAAACCATTTAAGAGTCACATAATTATAAGGAAAACATTTATTTTGTAAATATTATTATAAGCTTGTAAGGGAAGCTTCGATGATGTTATAATGGTGGAAAATAGATGCACCTGCCATATAAGTTAAAAAACATTCTTACCTTAATTTTGTCAAAAAGGTAATAAAGTACCTTGTTTGGAAAATGACAAAAAGATTCCTTTCAAAAAATATAAGTTCAAATAAGGGTAAAAATGAATTTAACCCATATTCTAGTAAATAGTAAAAATGTTTTGGAACACATTTGTAATAAACATGGATGTGGATGATAAAGAGGTCCTAGTAGATACTTATGTAAAAACAACCTTTGATAATAAAGATATTGTGAAATTAACCCTTACCTTGTACTTTTCATTGGTATAGGGTAGGTTATCCACCTGTAGAATGGTGAACTAATTTTTTTTAAATTATTCAAGAATCATATGTATTAATATGATATCATATATGATCTTTTAACATTGCTTTGTTAATAATCTCTTAGTATTATCCTCATTTCTGGTGTTAATTGATTTGTTTTCCTTTATATGATTTGTTATGTAAGTAATGTTTTTTATGGATAGGATGTATATTATTCATATTCAGAATTATATTAAGTCTTTAAACATTATTTTTAATCATCTAATGAAAATTAGTCTTGAATGGATATGATGGGGAATGAATCTCATCGCGTTCGTGGAGATGGTAATCTGTACGTACGCATGAGCGACAATATCATTCTTTTGATATTAAAATAATATATAATTTGATGGTATATTATATATAAAAAATAACTATTATGTTATGTTTATTATTTAAATCAATTACACATCATTGTTATACCCATCCAAATAATAATGTATCAAATAATAATTACACCACGATGTCGAGACGGTAAGCCGTACTTACGCACGTATGGTGACATGTCATTCAAAGGATGGATAGAATAATGAATATGGTTGTACCATATTTATAATAACATCAAAATATATAGAATATACTGTAGTTATTATTTTATAATGGAAGCAACAAATAAAGAGGAAGTGGAAGAAGAAAGGAACTTGAAAGAGGTGATGAAATATTTACCACTTCTTCAGGTTCTTACTTTTGATTTGATCAAAAGGGATCCTTAGGTTGGCTTTATGACTGAATAAAGGCCTCTAGGATGAAGGGAGGACAGTTGATATGGTATCTGGGCATAGTTTTGCCGATTCAAATGGCTTTGGAGGTGTGAATTTGAGAGAAGAGGAAGTTCCCATTTATAATAGGAGTGAGGGGCACCTTAGGAAAGACTAGAAATTTTATTTTATAATAAACTCATTTTTGGCTTCTAATGGCTAAAAAGTGGATTATTTAAAGGATAAGGTGGGTATGGGTCGAAAAATACTCAACCAATAGGTTTTAGACAGGTTTTGGTCACTATATTAACCTTATCGTTTAGATTTAAATCTTAGTTAAATAGTTTGACATTTACCATGTCTCTTTGTATTTTTCTATTATATGGTTAATAAACTTACTATAAACTTCCAAGAGAACCCCCAAGTGGTTCATTAATGATACACCTATCATTATATATGTCTTTTGGCTGAACCATATATTTTTAGGAATATAATATCAATTAATAATATAATATTTGTTTTAAAAACTCTTTTATGTCAATTTTGGCACTATTTGGTATTTTATTTTTTCTAAATTCATAACAGGATTATTACTTCAAAAAAAATTCATCTAAACAACCCTAACATGTCATATTAACCTATAGAATTAGTTTGATTCATAAACGTCTCAAATTACATTTATTTTTATATTTATAATATCAATTATTTTAATATTTCATTAATTAGGTAATTACTACATCATCATTGTGTCATAAATAAATTTAATTATTTAAAGTTTGAAAATTATAAATAAAATACCATTATGTATGAAATATTTTTAGATTTCTAATAAATATTTAAATTCAAATTTATTTTATGTTTAACCCTATATTAAAAATGTTTTAGTTATTAAACATTGAATTTAATACTTTTAACTCTTCTTTGAATTAAATAATAATAAATGTCCTAATCTAATCCAAGTGGACCTAAAGGATCATATTTTATTCATAAGGTTTTTTTGGTCGAATTTCACTTATCCAATAAAATTAGTACATGTGTTAGGGTAACAATAATATCATTTTTACCCTTAATTACACTATTTACTTTTAACTGTGGTAAATAAAAGTAAAAATGTTACTATTCACCAAAAATTATTTTCATCTTATTGAACCACATTTTACTTACTGATATCAACTTTGTCTCTCAGATTTTTGAAATTCAACTCACAAAATCAGTAAAATTATGTTTTATTTAAATTTGAAAATGCTCCGAGGAAGTGGGTAAAAGACAGTGAAAAGTTCAATAAACTTTTATATATATAATATTATTAAAAAATGACTCCAATGAATTACATTGAACATATATTAGTATTATATATTTATTTTGACCTAAAATAAATTTAAATAAAATAATTAATTAGTCAAATAAAAATTCGTTTTTAAACTATAAATCAGTGTTTTTCACTATTCATCTAAAATTGAATGTTTTCAGAAAAATACCAAAAATTCACCCTTAGCTAATTTCGATATTCCTAATCCAAAAATGAAGTCCATTTTAAAAGATAAATGTATAAAATTTTAAAAGGTGGGTATTACTATTCATAACAGCTAGTTTGATTGGTTGTGGTGTGTTAGAACTCCTAGTTTCGTACAACACACGCTACTATATTATTCAAAGAGAAAAGTATCGTGGAAGTTTGGGGTGTTACAATATTAATCCTCATTTTTTATGCTCTAATATTTATCATGAATTATTACTTCAATAAATCTAATTCAAGGTTCTATTTTTTATTTATGATTGATGGTTTTTCTTTATAAAATTTTGAAATTTTAAATTATTTCTTTATTCATGATTATTCTTCTATGTTCATCATTTTTTTCATAAATGGATTAAGGATATACCAAACAATGGCATGTGTTTGTTTACTCACTTTTCTATTTTGTTTTTTATTCCCTCATTCTTCAAACCGTTATCATCGGTATTTTGTTTTCGATGATTTGACTATACCTAGAGACTGATCATTGCTCTATCAATCATCAGAAAAATAGATAATGGTTGGGGGTTTAGATTCTATACTTAAGGAAATATCAATGTGTCATGAAAATGATGGAAGATTATGATTGGATTGATGGTTTATAATTATGTGGGTTACAATCTCTATAATACGATGCAATTGTGGATTCTTCCCACTATATGGGTAGTCAGAATTCATCCATTGTCAGCAATTCAGGATTGATCTACCCTAGATTTTAGTTTTATGGGTGTTATTTTTGGATGGAGTGGAGGAGGAGACGATGCAAATGAATACATGTTATGAACATTGGATTCTTTAAAATCCTGATATACGTGGCATGCAGTTCATAAGAACACACATCATGTGGAACCACATCTATGGAGGATATAGTATACATGCTTAAATATGTATAACATGTTATGTGACCTATCCACATGTTGTGCAAGCTAAATATTTCAACCCATCTTATACCACTGGGTTCAAGGGAATATATATAGTCAATGTACATGGGAATAGCTACTGTACAGAGGCAAAGCCAGATTATATGGGCATAGATTAATATATACTCAACCAGGTCAAATATTTGAGGGGATTGCCCTATATTTTTTACATATTCCATATAACCCTTTCTTAGAAGGATGGATCCCCCATTCTCCTTGATGTAGATGAGTATGATCTGGGTGCATTTCCTTAGTGCATCCCTATTAGGGTATAGTGAGGCATAACTTCAAAAGAATAAGATGATTAATTGCCTATATGGGTTATTTTTGGATAGATTCAGGTATCCCACCATGTGTGTCATAGTGTGATCCTATGTCATTATTCCCTCGGTTGGATTATGTATCATGTTACTAGATTTAAAGACCTATGATCCCTATCCTAGTGGATTTTTTCAGATAGGGTTAGGTATCCCACATAATCTTTGGGTATGATCCCCTATCCCTGTATTAACATCTTTAATGTTCTAGTGTATACCTCATTATAGAGAGGCCCAATGAGAAGGAACTATAGAATGAGATCCTTCTATGTTAGTAAGACCTAAGGAGTGTGTTCTATTAGATAATTGTTACCTGGGATCCTTGAGTGGAATCATATACTATCAAGGAATGAGTTTCCTTAATTTGGTACTTGGCATTTGAATTAGAGAATATCTGGGATATTATTATATTTTCTTATCAGTTCATTCTCTATGATGATTTATGTTAGTTGAATTTATGGTTTCATACTGGGTATGTTTATACTCACCCTATATGGAATCTTCCCACATATGTCATTTCATAATCAGATGACGAACCTTTTGATGGATTCCTAATAGGACTAGGATAAACAAGATCTTAGTTTTTTTAGATGGCTACTGGATGATTCTATGATTTTCATCTTTATATTAATCCCCTTTTAACTACTAGGTTGGAATCTTATTATTTATTTGATCTTTTATTTCACCATTTTTGTTTCCTATACTCATATCTTACTCTGATGAAGGATTAGTTTTATGCATGATTTTTTTTAATAGAATATTTTTATTTCTATATTATACTGTTTTTCATATATTTTTTCTACTTTCTCTAGGATTTATTCACCCCTAATGGAATTGATTAAAAAGGCATAGTCTTATATCCAGATGGAGAAGGACCAATATACCTTTTAAGAGTTGCAGCATATATTGATGAGTTCACCCATCTTTAGTCTGTTAAGGGAGGTTTTTGAGTATGTGGTGTTATATGCAGCCTCTAGTACTAGTTTTTTATATATTATGATACATATTTAGGAAATTATTTCCCATGGGTCCCGATAGTAGAAACACAATGAGTAGAACTATGTGACCCATGATTTGGAGGTAGAAGAATTGGTCTTTTCCAAAAAAAAAATGGTGTGAAAATACTTTCTAGGATAGTGTTTTATCATATATTTTGGCCACAAGGGTCTTTAGTATATATTTTTAATGAAATAACATACCTTGAGGAAGAATTGATGGCTATATTTCATGCAACATTATCACTTTGAGATAATCTATACTCATGAAAAGTGGAATTTGGTGGAGGATGTTCTTAGTAGGAGATCATGTTCACAATTGTTTGATATGGAATTAGGGTAGTTGTCCTTTATGAAAAGGGATTGTGCAATTTACCCCTAGTAATTGTTTATTACACCTCCTTTTTATCATCATGTTATAGAGTCTCATCATAGATATTTCTATTGTGAGAATTTTTATGGAAATATATCTAGAGGATGTGTTCTTGGTGGACTTTTCTGAATTGGGGACCATTTAATCCTTTTCTAAGGATTGATGATGGTACTAGTCATAATGTGGGAGGATGTACTGAGGTATTTTCATACATCCCCCTTCATAGTATATCACGGAATAAAAAATATGTACAAATACCTATGGAATATGTTTTTGTGTCTAGGGATAGAGAGGTGTGTAATTGAGTTTATCTCTCAATTCCTTGCTTTATAGTAGTTGAATGTTGATTACCTGGTTATTTTGAGTTTCACCCAACCCATTGAGGTGTTGGAGTGGATGTGTAATGGTATATCAATTGATATTTTGAGGGTAGTTCCATGACCAGCTTGAGTTGATGACTCTATCTAGGTAATTGTATACTGAATCACCTAGTCATCCCACTTTTTAACCATATAATAGTATATTTTACTGGAGATTTTGGTATTCCTATAAATATATAAGATATTCCAGAATCATTAAGTTCCCTCATTGACCATTTCAAACTATGATTATCTCATAACATCTTGATTATGGAGAGGATTATATGAGAATTTTTGGACTCAGTTATGGTTGATATCTGTATTCCACAGCCAAACATACAACTATATATATTAGAAGATTCAGGTTCTCGAGGACATGATTCCAACTTTCATAATAGAATTTGGCCACAATTAGGTTGATCAAATACCTTTTGTGGATATTTTATATACCTATAGTTACCACTCCACCATTGGTATGAAAATATACAAGGAATATTATAGGAGAACTTGTAGGTTACCATTATGCTAGATTTACCCAAGGGAGACAATTCTTATAGGCCCTATGTTGGTGAGAGAAATGTTAGAGAAGGTTTAGATCATACAGGAGTGGATAATATCTTATCATACCCATAATAAGTTTTATAAATACCAACAACATAGGAATTTGGATATTTATGTGGGAGACCATGTGTTCTTAAAGGTCTCTCCTATATGAGGACTGAGGAGGTTTGGCTGGGGTGGTAAGAAATATTCAAGATTCATTGTACCTTTCATGAAAAATTATAGGATTGGGGAGGTGAAATACTACTTATCCCTACAACTATTATTAAACTAAATACATGACGTCATAGACATTTCATAGATAGGGAGGTATGTACATGACCCATCATATGCTATTGACTAGTGTGGGCTAGAGATCAAGGTTAAACCCACCTTCACAAAGTTGCTAATAGATATCAAGGAAAAATATGAGAAGGTCTTTTGTGTGTGAGTGATTATATTGGTGTTTCTTTGATGGCATCAGTAAAATATTCAAGATAACACCAAGGAGTGGGAAAAACATATACGAGATCAATACCCTCATCATTTTAGTATAATTTTTTCTTTATGAGATGAAAATTATTAGGGTGGAGAGAATGTAATGAGTATATTTTTTCCTGTAACACTTTTGGAATATTTTAAAGAATATTTTTAGAGTTATGAGGAGAGGTTTCAATGGATTTTAGGTCTCCTAGATCCTAGGTATTGATATATTAAAACAATTAAATATAATTTTTCATGATTGTGTGGTTTTTTAGAAAAAATAAAATAAATCTGTATTTTTTTTCATTTGGGAAAACTGATGAATTTATTAAATTTTGAATATGTGTTTTTTCCAAGGTGTGGTGAAATATTTTTTTTTGCATTGTTTTTTTAAGTGGTAAGAATAATATATAAATTAATTAATTGAATAAATTATTATTTATTAATTAACTATGAACAAATCCTATTATATTTAATCATAGAAATGGTAGAATCCTAGGGTTATTCATGTAACCCAAGGGATTACAGAGGACCATTTAGTATATCTTTGGAGGATGAAAATAGGATCATGGATCAACGATCAGTTTTCCAATGATTTTGTCATCATCAATAGACTTCATGGATCTCACCAATGAAATTGATGTGGAATCATTCTTCATTAATGATCAATACAAATTGTATGTTGAAATTTCTTCAGATTAATCCACATTTTTATTTCTCCCATATCAAATGTGGGTTAATCCTTTTTGAAAATTAATTCACAGATATATTTTTGATTTACAGTTGATGGTTTTTATTTTGGTAATTAGGAATTGAGAATTAATTTATTAACTCTAAAATATTATTCTACGTTCATTATTTTCTCTATAAATTTATTAAGTCTAACCCAAATAGTGTCTTGTATTCATTTCCTCACTTTTTTGTTTTGTATTTTTCTCTCCACATTCTTCGACATTCATCATCAGTATTTCATTGAATGGTCATTCAACTTTACCCAAAAACTAATCATTGCACAATTAATCTTTTTTAAAATGGATTATTATCATAGGTTAAGATGTGGTATTAATGGATTGATCGAGTTATGATCAAAATGATGGGAAATCAAGGTCTGATTGAGTGATTTTTATCCTATTTATTGGTTTTTTGGTGATGTAGTGTGACAGTGGTTGATTTCTTAGTAGATGAGCGGGCGTAATTCAGCAACCAGTAATGGATCAATATTTGTCAACACTTGATTCAATATTTTTGGGGTATATTTGCAGATGGATCATATAAAGACGTGACATATTTAGATACACATTAAAACCCTGTTAATATCAAAAATACCAAAATACATAGCATGTTGATCAGAAGAATACATGTTTTGTGCAACCTTTTCATGACGTCTAGGATTTTTGTGTAGAAATAAATATACTACACCATGTGACCTATCAACATGTCATTTGACCAAAATATAGTAAACAATTGTGTACCACTAGGTACATGGGAATGGACACGACTTGTGTACATGGTCACATCCATTGTACATAAGCATGGTCGGAGTATAAGTGATGGGGCTGTAGTACCTAAATAAAGACTTAGGTAGGTCTAATCTTAGAGGTAAACACCATGTAATTATTATAAATGATTTGTAACACTTCCATGGTATTTTGGACCCCCCCCCATTCTCTTCAATATAGTTGAGTATTAGTAGTGTACAATCCCTTGTCCATCTCTATGATAGTATAGTGTGGTATCCCATCAAAATCATAGGATGATTGACCCCCACAATGAGTTAGTTCTAGATAGTGTTTGTTATCGCTTTATGACAACTAGATTGTGCTCATATATCATTATTACCTAGGTCGGGTTAGGTATCAAATTATAGAATTTTAAGGCATGTTATCCCCATCCAATTGGGTTTTTTGCAAAAGGGTTTGGTATCCCCATATTCCCTTAGACCTCGTTTGGCATAGATGATTTAGGGGGAAATGAAATGAAACAGAGGTATGGAAATTAAAGACCACTGTTTGGTGAGTGAATGGTTCACTGAGAGAAATGGTGGGTGAGAAAAAAGGAATGAAACATATTTCCCTTAATACTGTTTCATAATCACCCCAAAATATGGGTGATTTGGAAGGAAACAAGTCCCGGGGTTTGATTTTTTTTGAAATTTCCTACCATTACCATATATATGTTTTATTTTATTCAATATTTTATTGAATTAATATTTTTATAAATTATCATCTTTTTTATTATTAATAATAACAATTATTATTTTTTGTGTATATAAATATTTTGTTAAACGTAATTTATAGATAATTATTTGTATAAATTCGACTTAATTTTTAACTAATAAAAAAACAATTATAAATAATTATAAATAATTTATAAATAATTTTGATTATATTTAATATTGATTATAAATAATTTTGAATATCTTGAAATAATAATTTATATAAATAATTTATAACTAATTTTGAGTTAATATTTTTAAATTAATATTTATTTTGAATTAAGAATATTTACTTAATTTTTGTGCCATAAAAAATAATGGGGGATTAAAATCAATTTTATTGTTTATATAATTAACATGATATAAAAAAATAATTGCTAATATATTTTTCAAAATTAAATGTCTATATAATTGACATGATATAAAATTCAAAGATTCAATTTCAAATTATGATATATTTTTATTTGGAATAATTAAGTATTGAAAAATTATATTTTTTAAAAACATTTCCTGAACCCATTTGATTTAATAATCATGTAATAATTTAAAATTTAATATATATATATATATACATCTAATATATTAGATATATATATGTATTTATTTACATTTATATAACTATAAATTTATTTTATAAATGTATATTTATGAATGAATATTTATATAATTATATATATATATATAAAGATATTTTTAAATATATAAATTTATCATTATATAAATAAATATAATAAATAAATTTACTTATTTATTTATTTGAAAACCAAAGATACAATTTAAAATTATAATATTTTTTTATTTGGAATAATTGAGTATTGAAAATTATATTTTTAAATAAGGGTTATTTTTGTCATATTTCCAAAATATTTCTTTTCTTTTCTTTTAAAAATTGTTACTAAACAAGATGGAGAGAAATTACAATCTTTTCTTTTTCGAAATTTTGCATCCAAACAAAATGAAGAGAAATGAAAAAAAATTCTTTTTTTTCTTTTCTTTTATGAATTAGGAAATCATTTATTTTCTTTTAATAAAATATGAACAAACATATAGTTATTTTAATCTCCTACCTATGTATAGACATGCAATACAAATAGAACTTCTCGGATGAGATCATTTATTATTATAAATACATAAGGATTGAGTTTTCTAAGATGAGTGTTACCAATGAGTCTCAAAAGTAATTCTAGAATAGAAGTGAAGTTATAACCTTTCTTTGTGAATTGGTGTCTATCTTTGAGCATATCAATGATATTATCACCCTTTTATATTAGCTGAATCACATTGATGGTTTAAATTTATAGATGTCATGGTTTCTTACACTGTATGTTTATACTCATCCCTATCAGGGATCTACCCACACATGTCATGTCATATGTTGATGGCAAGACATTAAACAAAGTCATAGGAGGACTAAGATAAGGTGTAACATAGTTGTGCTAGATGGACCGCAGATTCTCCCATGATTTTTATCTTAGAGACACTCCCCATTTTACTAGAATGTTGGACTATTATCAATTTTGGTGGTCTTTTATTTGTCCCTTTTTCCTTCTTGTTCTCATGTCATACTCTGATGTGGAATTAGTTGTATTCATTCATTTTTGTATCATTTTTATCTATTTATTTCTATATTATATTGGTTTTTTTATATGTTTGTATATAGGTATCATATTATAAGTCCTCACATGTCACTGATCTTTTTACTCAGCATATTGATAATTCCCTAGCCTATTAATGGAATTATTTTGGTCTCACAATCATCTTTACAATAGTAATGTTGTCTCCAATTGGTCAGGGAGTGATAATTTCTTTGATACAAACAATGGAAACCCAAAGTAATCATAACATAAATAATACATTAATATCTTCATTTTAAATAAAAAATTACAGATAACATCACAAAATAAGGACCCAATGATTTAGTTCCTTGGGTATTAGCTACATAAGCATCTAAATCTATAATATTTTTTCTATAATAAAACCCCTATATACTCCCATTTAGACATTCCTAAAATTATACTTGTCTTCATAACCTAGGGAAAGGAAAATGTATGAAATGGGTGATCTCAAACACTCGGTAAGGGAAAACATATCAATATGTTATCCAGGGTTATATAATGAGAACAAGAGAAAACTTTGTTAGTCGATAAATTTATTATTAAAAATAGCATAGAACCGTAATAGTTTTCTATAAGTCATGAAGAAAAGACATGTAATCTTAAATGAGAAAACTTATACCAGGTAAAAATTGTGTGAAATAATGAGACTTTAATAATGATTCAAGGATCCTAATATTTAAAATAGATTAATATATAAGATTGTGGAGTAATCATAAGAATATAAACTATAATTCAAGTCTACCCACCAATACATTCATAAAATATTGATTTGGGCTAACCACCCATGTACCTTCTTGGGCTTAGGATAATCCTAACGTGTACCCCTTGGTTTTTGATAAAACCTCCCATGTACCCATTTGGATTGGGTTAAATACTCTCTTATACCCTTTTCCATGGGATAAATCCTCCTGTATACCCATTTTGTTGGAGATAAATCCTCCCATGTACCCTTTTGTGCTCATGATACATAAACTTCAACCAGTTCATTAGTGGTCTATATAGGACCCCACCTATAATCATGCAAACAAATTTATGTCACTTAGTGCAAATAATAAACATATCTTAATGAACCCACGTAAAAAATGGGTTTCTTAAACCTAAAAACATCACATAACATGAATTTAGTAAATCATAGGATATCATAACATTAGTTTTCCAAAATAAATCACAACATAATAACATATACTGGGTGATCAAAATACTACGTCATGAAATATAAACTTATGATCCTAAATATATGTGAAAATGTAGAATTTTTTACAAAAAATTTAAAAAACTAAATTACAAAACATTTTTGTGAAGGGAAAGAGAATAATTTCAAAAACCATTTAATTATTTTGAAAGAAAATATACTTGTAAAGACATAAATGTCATCAAAATGGAATATAAAGCAGATGATAAAACTTTTTATTTTGAAAGGATGGAATAACCTTTTGAATATTTTGAAATAACCTTATTGAAAACCTGCATCATTTAAAGGATAATAAAATAACAATTTTAAAAAGAATAAAGGTGAATAAAAGAATCATTATAGATAAAAACAATTAATTTATTATAGGGTAAGGATAACATTGGAAAAAAGTAAAAACATATACATGGAAGAAATTTTCATTTAAAGAAATGGGAATTATTCTTCCCATAAAATTATTTTCAAAAAAATAGAATAAATAAGGAAGAACACATCAGTTTTAAACATGATTTCCCCATACAATATGGTTGAAATATATAATAATATCTTCATAGGTTAGAATATATCAATCATGAATGTTTTTAGACAAATATCATTGATTATGACTCAAGAACGGATTTGAGTCATGTAAACCCCTTAATGTCTTTTTAAATATTGAATAAAAACCCAATGGGAAGTATAACATTAAATAGGGAATTTACTATCATGAAATATAAAAGTATCATGATAAGAAATGATAATAAATATTTATTTAAACAATTTAAAAGGAAATATGGTGAATAGATTAAACATACCTCATGGGATTCAAATTTTAGATAAAGAAACCCTTATGACCTAGGTGAAAAATCAATAAAACCCCCCATAAATGTAATAAAATGGAATTAAAATTCATGTACCACTAATAAAATATAATTAAATATATTTTTTATCAAATATATATTATATAAACCAATTAAATAATAATTGGTTCCTAAATATGAAATATAACTCTATAAAGCTAAATTGAGATGAAACCCCTTTTGGCTTAAGAAATATTCAAATAAAAACCCCTTGAAAGAAATAAATTTTTATTTTGAAGATAAAATAACATGAATAATGATTATTTATGATATAAAATCTTCAATTATTATTATAAATATTATTAAAAATAAATTAGGTTCATAAAAGAACATATGTCTTAAAGAATGATGTGTTGAGACAAAACTCTTATGGATTTAATTATTTCTGAATAAAAAGTAATTTGAAGCATAAAAATTATATGGTTAGTTAATAACATGAATTAAATAATTAATTATTCCAAAATAAATTATTGTTTAACATATACACAAAATAAATAATAAATTACTCAATAACCTTAAAAAATTTCTCAATGAAGAGAACTTAAAATGAAACCCATAGCTTGTTTCCTTTCTTAGTTGATCATAATCTAACCTCTAGTAAAACAAAAATAACAAAAATAATATAATATTTCATAACCTAACTCATAAATATTACCCTTTTAAAATCCTTACTATAAAATTTTTAGTTAGTATATTAATTATTTATAGTGTATTTCAACCATCAGGTGTTAATGAATTTAACAAATTTGTGAATATTTAATAATTTTGATGTCATTAACCATACATTTTATTGAAGTTAATAATTAATATATAATTTTAGATACTATAAAAAATATATATTTTATTTATTTATAAATATATTATATCATTCCATATGTGTTTTAGTTACAATATGGGAAAATGGAATCAGTGTTGGATTTTTTTAGTGATTGTTACCAAATGGAACAAAAATTTAATAAAAAATTAAATACAAAAAACTAATATGTAAAAAACATATAAATATCATTATTTGATTAGTATATTATGATAATATTATATTAAATTTTCCCATTTTTTCCATAATAGTATTTTATAACATCATCCATGTAGGTGGTTAAATAGACCCAAACATTAACACACTTTAACACGATTGATTAGTATGGTTAAAGAGAAGTTTTTTACATAATATCATTATAAAAGAAGAATAATAAAATTAATTTTATATTTTTATAAATTTTAACCATATTTTAATATTTTTTTAGTAAATAATTAATAACTATAAGAATAAAATTGATTCTCCATGGAGGTAATATTCTGTCCACACGGACGATTGATGTTCCTTTGTATTCCATAGTGGATGGAAATGAAAATACACTAGTTGTGACATTAATATATTAAAATATTAATAAAATAAGTATAATAAAGAATTTATATTATTATTTTGATAATATATTTCAGATATTATGATTAAGAAGGAAAACCTAAAAAAGAGATAATACTTACATTGGTGACTTGATCTTCCCTTTGAAGTCTCTATGAAATTAAAGGGAATAAGATAACTACTAGTGAAAATGGGATTATATTCATGTGAGAGGGTTATATGGAGTGTAATATATAAAATTTTTTATGATGAATTATAAGATTAACTATATGTTTGAAAGGTTGTAATTAATCCCCTTTTATAAGATAGAAGACAAACACTTTTGTAAACACCCTTTTTATTTTAATAATGAAATGACACAATTCCAATGTAAATGATTTAAAAGTTTTTTATAATGGATTTTGGGGTATTTTTATGATTAAAAATTCTTAAAAACTACTTACACATGTTTTTAAATCATGTTACATGGTTTTTAGAATTAAATTTTTTACATTTTACTTGTTTACTTTTAAACTAGGTAACAAATTTTAAAATAATTGATTTTAATATTTGTAAAAAATATAATATAAACTATATATATTAAAAAATTGGTGTGTTGAAAATAAATATAACTTATATTTAATCCAATTCATTTTATAAATATTATATAACTAACTTTTAAATAATAATAGATAATGTGTAGAAAAACTATTATAGTAGAAAATTTTCATATTAACAATTATAAATTTTTTATATTATTTAATATTAATTATATATTAAATCAGTGTTAATATTTTAAATTATTTATTTATAAATATTATATGATTAACTATTTTAATGATTTTAATTTAATTTAATTGATATAAATTTCACAAAATTAATAAAATAATTATATTAAAATAATTATTTCTCCATCATTTTAGAAATTAGAATTAATCCTAAAAATATAAATTGTATATAAAAACTAAATTTTCCATATTAAATTGTGTGATTATAATTATATAAAAAATAATAATTATTTTATCAAATTAAATTTCTATGTGTTGGGAAATTAATTTTAACAATATTACATGTAATGTGAAAAAACCCATTTCTTTAAAAAAATTATTTTCAAGCATAAGGATTTATGTATAGGAAAAATTATCAATATTATTGATTCTAATTATTTTAATAAGATTAAAATTTTTTAAATGCGAGCTATGTGACATTAAAATAATTCTAAATCCTATTTTTTCCATACGTGAATTTAATTAGAGAAGAAGACAAAAAAATTCATAAAACATTACTTGATTTTATAAGGTGGTATTATTGGGTTTTATAAATTGGAATGTTACATTTAAATGATTTATTTTAAATTATATATATATATATATTATAAAAAATATTTTAAAACATATAATTCATATAAAAGTCATGGTATTAGCAAGATTAGTATTTTTTTACTATTCACCTAAAATATATTTTCTAAGAAAAAATGAAAAAATAAATCATAAGATAACTTATTGTTGAGGAATTGAAAAATGAATTTTAATTTATCAAAAATAGATTTTAAATTTTAAATTTTTTAAATTTTATATTTTTAAAATTAAATATATAATATATCAAAAACATATTTTATTGAAAATAATTATTTCAATGTTAACTCATATAGATTATTTACCTTATAAGGTAATGATTTTAAATTTATAACCATATTAGTTTAGTTATTAATTTTATTCAAATATGTTTTGACTTGTTTATGTTAGGTTTTGTTTGAAAGAAATGTTACTGAGCATTGAATTATTTTTTCTAAGATCTAAAATCTTGAGTCATTAAAAAAATCAGATTATAATTGTCCCATAATCTTCTACCATTAGATATATAATATTTCTTAATCAATGATATATAAAATCCACCATTATTGAGATATATATTTCAACAATATTATATATAATGTAATATAATGCTCATATATCTAGAATTATTCTAAATGCAATTTAAATCTCCTATGATAACCACATTATCTCTTGATTCAAACCAAATCCCACTCACTTAAGAAGTATTTTATACTAAAACTCTCTTTATAACATCCTTCAAAAAGAATACTCTCATGGTTTTACCAACCCATGATACCTTAGAACATTTTTTTTCACCTCATCAACTATAATTACATGAGTCCATCAACCACCAATCATGAATATAAATTAGAAAAATTTCCGAAGCATTTCATATGAAAATAATAAATTCAAGTGTTTTAATTTAATTCCATCAATTTCCGTAGCATTTATCTCTTAATTAAAATATCATTGTAAATAATATTGTCGGATGAGACACACATAGGACTCTACACCATAATCAATATATACTTTTTAGTGTATGATTATTAGATAACCCAAGTTTTTCAGTTAAATCATAGGGGGCATTCAGTATTTTAGTTAGTATTCATGTCCAGATTCATCTATTAATATTGAATAATACCATTTAACTAAATACCAATATAATACTTACCAATTCCTACTAAACATTTATTACTAAATTAAAATCAAATACTTGATACCCCTCTATTTTCACTCAAATTCATTAAAACCTCTCATAGGCTCATAGTGAAGTTATGAGTGATCCATAAGGTCCCCCAAAAATAGACCATTGTCTAATGACTAGAACTAATGGTATAAAAAATATAATATGTAATCCATTACACTCCTAAATCCCAAAAAATAAATTAAACCACTTAATAACACACAAAAACATAGAAATAAAAGAACCAATATCCCACAATAATTTAAAATACATGAAATTTCATACAATCCCAAAAATATATAACAAATTTAAGAACACACAAAGGAACAATTATTACTATTGAAGGTATAAAGGTTCTCCTCTAATTAAAACTAAAACAAAACTATGATATTTTTAATGCTACACCCGTGAATGAAAATATCTACCAAATATGTAAAAATAGTTTATTGAAGTATGGGTGAGAAAACATCCCTACATAGAGGTTTTCAACCCAAAAACTCTCATGCCATTTTATAACATGAGTACTAATGATTTAGGGAATTTAAAATAAAAGAGCATTCCATCCCATCATATGACATCTAAAAACCTTCTCACTAAAGGTATAGTCCCCAAATCCATAAAAAAAATATTTCAGAATAAATAATGTACATCAAAAGATGTACATCACACCCTAATACCTATTTTTCTAGTCACCCTCACTTCTCAATTCCATATGTCATAGAACACCCATACCTTCCCATGCTGATATAAAACAAACATATAGTAAAACCATATACCAAAACATTATAAGATAACCTCTATAAAAGCCATGTTACCACTGAAACATAACCATGACAACTTCTGAAAAGATGTTAAAGTGAGTAGGATGAGTTATTTATCTCTCTTGAACATATCCTATATGTTATAAATTCACATAGTAATCAAAAACTCGTATTTTTTTGTTCAGGTTAGTCGACATAAGTGTAATTTTGTAAAAACAATATACGTTTATATATAATAGCACACAATTCCCATTTTAGGGGCCACTTCTAATCAAACCACTACTATGAACATACATTTACTAAAACAACACAACTGCACAACCACTACCATTGTAACCTATGGCTAAAAAACAATAGCTAATACATCAACCACGTAATCAATCAATAATTTACCATATATTTCTTTCCATTTCTTATTTCATTACAAGTTACACACTATTTAAAATTAACCTCGTTATTGATATTTATCCTTATAAATTATTCAATTTCATTTTCATTAACTCATTACAACACAATCCTTTACTATATCACTCAATTATATAACATACATCATATCATAATTTCAATTTTATTTCATATCACATGGCCAAATATCCATAAATTCCTTAAATTAATTATCTTTTAGTAAATTTTTTAATTATTTTCATCGTGAATTCCCTTCACATTATTCCCATTAAATTGTTTTATATATTAAATAATAACCTCTATATCTATTTAATTTTCATAATTATCAAACTAACCATAATAATTATTATTTCTCTACCATTTCAGCATTATAATGCTACATAATCAACATAACTACACTTTTACCTCATTAAATTCACCTCTTAAAAATTTGAATAATCTTTTATCATATATAATTTTTATTACACAGTGATCATAAAGAAAAATAAATAATAAAACACATATACCAATAAAAAATCATATCTCTAGAAAATCTTAAATCAATTAATCTTTTTTTATTAAAAATTTATGATCTTACTCAAATAATTACTCATGAATGCTTAAAAAATATCAAAAAAATTAAAAAAAAAATGAATTAATCTATTCACCTACCTCGATTAGATAATCAAGTATTCATACAACCAAAGGATAATACTATTCCTTCAAACACTGACCCTCTTTCATTTAATATCAAATAAGCATTTAAAATATTGAACTCACATCAATTATCCACCATATACATGTATCACATTCTATTATAATCACATTAGATATAGAATATAAAGAGGAAGAAGTGTTGATAGAATATAAATAAAGAGGTAAATATATCATATCACGAGTTTTAATTCTCATTGTTCACAGTCAAAAAAGATTCCCCCATATTTATATATTCTATAAATAAGATCATAAGAATTTCTAACATACCCAGAAAATTTGGAAATTTAAATATAACATGAGATAACTATAAAACTCTTTCAATAATATTCATTATATCACATCATTCAATATATTATTGTGTGATAATTAATCTCCCTTATATAAATGCCAAAATATTTTTTATA
Organism: Viscum album; assembly: GCA_963277665.1. NCBI lineage: Eukaryota > Viridiplantae > Streptophyta > Magnoliopsida > Santalales > Viscaceae > Viscum > Viscum album. Next base: position 1,000,007,250 of record OY728133.1, read on the forward strand.
TAGGCACCATATAAATTTCTACATTTAGGGGACCTAGAATATTTTGGTGATGTATAAGTTGTTTATGTTTTATGTGACTTACATAGAAAATCAGGTTATTTTTATTCCTCCTTTACTTAAATCTATTGAATAATCCTTAGGGATGGTTACCTGATTCACAAAGTCCCCTCCTTTCCACAAATGATATCTTTGACCTCTAGATCCTCATGAGTGGACCTTATATTATAGTACATTAATAAATTTAGTTGAATGGAAAATATATGTTGATTATTCCCTATATATCCTTCTTTAAAGTGATTATAAATAATTTTATAAGTTATTCCTCTATTTTTTGGAAATTATACAATCCCACATCTTTGATCATATACATCATTGGTCATTAATCCTTTATCTCATACACTAACAACTATGAATCATCCATCACATCCATCCATGGTCATGACACCTTTTAACTGACTAATCCTTGATCTCATATATAAAAAATAAAATTAATACATCATTCATCCCTATTAAACATTAACCTTTTTGGGTAAACCTATATTAATTTATGTATCACCATTGAAATCCCTCTTTGGGATATTTATTCTGAATGTCCAAGAAATGTAAATCTAATTTTATAACCCTTTTATAAATTAGGTACCATAATATGTAGAATATGGCCCCATATAATTCCAATTCATATTATTAGATACTATGTGGTGGCTAATTTCTTTGGGTGGTGAAATTTGTTTTAGTTCATCAGACATTTTTTAATGGATTCAAATTGTCATAATTACATTCACCAAATATTGGATTGGTGTAGTTTGTATAAAAAGATAGTGGGTATTATTTAGAAGAAAATAGGATCATCATAAGATCTCATATTCTAATAGAGTTATAGTGAGATTTTTTGGTTAAGTAGTTTAGTGAGTATGAGGTTATCAAGATGGTATTCCAGCTAATTTGGTCATGAATCATTGTGAAGCATTATACAGTTTTAGGTTTAACTTGTTTTAAATATTCCACTTAGTGTAAAAGTGTGTGGGACCATTAGTGATAAGAAACATGAATCATTGAATTAACCGTGGAGTTAGTAATTAGTTGAGTATTAATATTACTTTTCTATTATTTTTATAATCACCTATATATTCAAGTTATATTAAAATATTTTAGCAGTGTTTCTCTTGTCCATGTTGGGATTATTGTTAGAATTTCATTAATCTCTTGTATTTACTATTTCTTTACATATTTCCACCGAATGTATTTCTCTTTCCTTAGATGGGTTTGAGTTTTTTTGTGTGTGAAAAGGATTAATTTTTTGGTTTTATAGAGTGAAAATTATACATACTTCAAGAGGACTCAGTCGAAGAGAAATGAAAATTTGATGTTTGGGTTTTTTAATGTCATACTGAATTCAGATTGACATGTAATGTTTTATTGGTTTTATCGAAGAAACAAGCACCAGATCTATGATTTACAAACAACTATTAATAGAACCATGGTTTCAAGTAGATAATTTTTCTTCACTCACTCTTGGATTGATGATATCTCGATTTCATTTGGAATTTACTATCATCTAAAGATATAGTGTTAAATGATACCGATGTCATGGTAGACATTTTTATGGAATTTATTTTAGATTAAGATGAATATATATGGAATATCATATGATTGAGAAGGACCTAGATTCTTATCTTAACATGGAATTTTTAGAAAATATAGAAATTTCGGAATGAGAATGGATGGATAGGAATGAAATAAAAATTGAGAGTGTGTATTTTGAAAATAATTTTCTAATAATTAAAAAATATAAGACATTTACTAGGTTTTCAAGTTTCTATCATTAAAAGAGTTCAAGTTAAAAGATCCTAAAAAGTGTTTTATAATAATATATTTGAAATAGATAGCTTAATTTAGTTAGTAATTCCTCAGCCTAGATAAGGTCACTACAATTCACACCTTTATTAGTAATCCCATCATCCATAAAATTGGATAGAGATATATATGTGTGTCTGTACCTATGAAAGGATTAATTCAATGGAGGAAACAAGGTTCAAACATCAAATACATTAAGTTTCAATATTCCTTGGGAGGTTTTATGTTCTAGTTATAATTTATTTTAAAATGGTAGTGGAGTCACATTCAAAATAAATATTATACCAGCATCGTTTTATTCTAGTTCAAAAGAATTAATAATTCCCAATATATCAACTTCAATTAAGGATTGAAAATACACAGGTTCTATAAATACATATTGCAAAATTAACATCATGATATCTAAATATAACCCCATAACCAAAAAGCCTGATATTCTATCTATAAGTACTATATGTGTTGATTTTAATCCATACACAGAATGTAAATTTCCAAAATAAATCAAATGTACTAGAAGGAGGCCAAATATTTACCTTTAATTACAATGATTTTCAAAACCAAGAAATCATGAATTGAATTATAGAAATGATTTGTTTGGATGGAATTTCAATCTATGACAGTAATAAACAATTTAGAAATTATTTATTTGGAGTTAATAGATGTATGATAGTTAATTCGTTCATTATAGGTATGCCAGATAATATACACCATCTTAGTAGTCTCTTCTTAAGATATTTTTAATGGATTGGAATAGATGGAAATATTAGTTCATCAATGATGTTGGTTAGGTATATAACGATATTAATTGTACATTGCTTCAAATATATCAAATAGTGTCTATAACATGGTTTAGGCTATGGAAAAACTGAGAAAATTATGGTTCATTTTCTCTCATTATTACTGGAAAAGAACACATCAATAGCATAAGAAGATTCCAAATGACTAATAATAGGAATTTGTTTGAATTTTTCCATGTAAAAGCCTCTATATTGGCATTAATTTAGATAGAATAATGTATATTTTGAACTTTTTTAATCCTAGAAGGTCATATAGTGGATTAAATAGTGATATTATGATATAACAACTTGGTAAATAGTATTCTATTTTTTTAGTACCAAGATTAGGATATCATCATGTGAAATTAAATTATAATTATTTAGGAAATCAGTGATTTCAACTTGAAGATTTTATAGGGGGTCCTCTAATTATTCTTTAATAAAAAAATTCAGGTTAACAGAAGACTCATCATTATGAAGATAATTAATGAGAGTTTTTTCATTTAAATCTTCCAAAAAACGTTGAGGGAGGAGTCCTTACTAGATATGTAGCATGATTGGGAGATAATAATGGAGAGAGAGGCTTTATGGGAAAGCCACACAGAGGATTAAACATAAAAAAGCTACCATATTTGAGTTTTCCATGGAACATGGCCTTGATAAATTTTAGGTATTTAAATTTTTTATTTTTATGTATCTAGATGAAGAGTTCTTACAGCGCTTTATTGAAATTATGATTCTTGAATTTTAGACCCAGAAAACATAAGTCACATAAAATTTCATCCAAGAAATAGTGACCAACATCAATTAAAATATTCTTACACTCCAAAAAAATCATAGTGGAACCATTAATACTCATAATTATGGTGTAAATCTATTTATATACCATAAAAAAATAAAAAAATTTGTATATGATGATATATTTTTTAAGAGATACAGTTCTTTCTATAGGAAAAGATTTTCCCTCCAAAGATAAATGTTTATTTCCAATCTAGTGGGAAATATCAATGAAGTAACACTCTACAGGTATCCTCCAAAACATAGAAACTCCAAGTTATGTTAAGGTAATATCCCCCCCTAATTCCCAAGACATTTAGGGTGTAAACTTTTTTATTAGTAGAGATATTATTAACAAGATTGAAGAAAAATTTGTTACATGTTATCTTCTATCTAGAGACTTTTTCATAATGTAAAAGCGGTAATTTAAGTCACCATATTATTATCTTCTCTCCATTAATGGAGAGAATTTTATAATCTAAATACAAGATATGAGATGGAGTGGTGAGTCCCATTGAATCACTAATTTACATTAATTTTCCTTTTTCAACCATGCTAATGATAAGTAGGATAAGGTAATCATTAGTAATAAAAAATCATGGAAAAAATAGTCACCATACCTAAAACAAATTTCAAATGAATGTACCATTCATAATATCCATTAATAAGTAAAATTATATGAGATGATCTTAGAAGATTTTTATCTTGGTTCATGAATATCCCATAAAATCCAAATTTCCTTAGGAAAATACTAATAAAACCCCAATCTATATTATTGAAGGATTTCCTAGCATTAATCATTAATGTAATTTTCCACCCAATTATTTTTTTACTAAAAAGGTTAACACACTCATAGGTTTTGATAACATAGTATTGTACAGTTATTCCTTCGATGAATCCAAATTGATTCAAATAGATTTTTTTGAGACTTTTGTTAGCCAATTAGTTTAAATCCTTCCAATTATTTAATAAATACTATTAAAAAGCATAACCATCCTAAATAAGTGGATATCATTGTAATTATACAACTTTGGTATTAGGGAAATAAATTTTCCATTAAACCTTTAGTTAAGAGATAAGGATATAAAAATTGTAGGATCAATCTATTAACATCATTTTGAATAACAACCCAATATGTTTGGAAGCGTTGGTTGGTAAATCCATCAGGGATAGGGTAACTTCTAGATTTCAGGCCAAAACATCCTCTTTGATCTTTTATTCCATGGTAATTTATGTGAGACTTATTTTTTCATCATGATTAAAAATAATTTGGGGGTTTGATCCATAAATTTCATATTTAGGTTAGGTCCACTAAAGATATGTATGCAGTATGAAACAAAATTGTCCCGGAGATCTAGCCTATTATCCATGATTTATACACCATAATTAAGTAGGGAAAAAGGCATGTTGAAATTCCAATCCCTTTGAAGGGAGTTAAACTACTTGGTGTTTCTATCCCCTTCTTTAATATAATAAGACTTGAAAATTCCCTTTGAATTCCATATATTTTTTAGAGGATTATTAAGAACAGAGGTGACCTCGACGTCCTGCTCAAGAACAAAAGTAATTTTTATGAAGTTGTTATATTTTTTTATATTTCAGAGAGCGTCTCCAAGGGAAGTAATATAATTATATAAGGATATAAATATATCCCTTATCCTTTACTTCAAATTTATTTTTTATTTTCTAAGATTAATGATATAATAAATTTCATAATTCCTACAATAAATAGATAATGAGGCTTTCTATACAATTTAACCACATTCTAGATGAATAACCCCATCATTGTTAAACTTGAAAGGTAAATGTGGGTTAAAATTTATAGTGAAGAAGATAATAAAAATAGAAATAGGGTAATGATATGAATTTATCCTAGATAACATTTTGAAAGTGATAGAATCCCATAGATCAAGATAATCATCATTGACAAATAACATGTCTAGTTTAATAGAGAATATTTTATTGAGATGTTTCATATACCAATTATACTTGGAACTAAAAACATTTAATTCCTCTATATTTTCCCCCACAATGCATGACTTAAATTTCTTAGAGTTTATGAAAGGAGTAATAGTACAAAATTACTCATCTGGGGCCAAAATGGAGTTAAAGTCTCCAAGAATAAGCCATAGATCAATTCCCTTGTCCTTTGAATAATTAATCTCCTAGTATAATCTTATTTGGTTTTAATACCTTTTGCATACATAAATTAAGGAATATAAATACTTAAATCAATATATTATAAAAACATAGTTGACCATCTGATCACTAAAACTAACCATAGAATATATTTCTAAGGAAGAGTGAGCAATAATCCATATCTTATTAACCACCATAGTTAAACTATCTATAATCATCATGTTGTATCACATCTTTTCAAGTCTATAAATCATAGTATAAAAGAGAAAAATTGATTTAGATAACCCTAAAATTTTGGGTTTTTGTTTCTGCATGTGCAATCATAAAGGTTTTATTGTTTCATAGTTATCCATCCCTCAAAAATTCCAAAAAAAAAATTCTTTATTTTTATTTGGTTCCAGATATAAAATCCACTTTATTATTTATCCCCCATAACCTCATCTTGTTTGAACATATTTTGGGTCTTCTAAATTTATTTATTAAAAAAATTTGGTTACCAGTAATAGAGGTGTCCTATTAATTATTTCTCTTCCCTCCTTTTCAATATCCTCAATATCAACATATGAGAATAATCTTTCAGTATAATGTTTTACAGTTGTTAAATAGTGATTAATGTACATAGGATTATTTTTTTCATTTTAAGGAGTTGAATAAGTCAAAGTTTCAAAAATGTTATCCTGGGAGATGATATGGAATGCCTTATCCAATTCAGTTTTAAGACCCTTTAAATTGTCTTCTATGGGTTTATTAAAATAACTAGGTGCAGAACTAAAGTCTTTCTCTATATCCCCTTTAATGATCACCTTTGAATCTAAGTAAATTTAAAAATGTTTCATGACCGGACCTCTTTCATTTTGGATATGTAAAAAAAGTTCCTAAATATCATATAATATCTTCAAGTATATGTCATGATCTTTATTGAAGATGAGTTTCATACTATCATTATTGAAAAAATTCTTGGGGAAAGGGTGAGAATTTTAACTCTATTATCATCTTCCATAATTTCTTCCTCTTTATCCAAATCATATCGTGTGTTTTTGTTTTTTACCATCAAATGAGAGGGGTTAGAATGAATTAGTTGATTCATAACATTATTAGATTCATTATTCTAGGAGGGTTCACTATTACCTATGGAAACATTTCTAGTTGTATAACATTTTCCAACCTATTAATAGACATTTTTATCACATTTTGGAACATCCTAATTGTATATAAACCTATAATTAGTAATGGAGTGACCTCCAATTTTTCATAGGTCTCAAAATAGAGGTATATATTCATACTCTACCTTAACTCAATGTTTTGATCATTAGAAATAAGGTAATGATATCTATTATTTTGGAATATTTATTGATATCCACTAGAATGTGTGCATAGATGCCTATCCCCCTCTCCAAAGTGTACCAATCCAGTTTGATAGGGATTATAATGCATGAATAATGTCATTGATAATTTTAGTGTTCCAAAACACCCAACTCAAGTCTTGGAGTGTTATGACCCCGTACCTCCAAAGTTACCCCTCCTAGGTTGGCAATGAATGAATAGAGATAATGGCCGCCAAGTCTTTCTTCCTATTGGACACTTGTTGGTGATTAAAACCGAGGGTATAAATATCTTAAAAATGGGAGAAATTTAAATATATAATAATATGATCATGAGATATGATAAATAAACCAAAATAAACTCTATGACTTAATAGAAATGAAACTAGAACCATCACACAATGAATGTATAAGTTAAACAGTTACATATAAAAGTTTTGAGCTAGTAATATGCCTCACGATCTATATATTCCTACAAAAAATTATAAAATGTTTTTTTATATGTAGGTGAGTATAAAAGTATAATCGTTAGTGTTATACCAATTTATCTTATGAATATGTGAGAAAGAGCATATTAATGCACATGTGATAAAATAGTTGAACCAAAAAAATCTATGTATGTTAATTAACAAATCCCATCCTCACTGTGGAACTATCACTAAATATAACATCCATTTATAGTAACATAATAATAATAATATCGATAGAAATGAAACATGAACCACTTTCTCACTAGGATGATTCTTTCACACTACAACGACATATATCCTGGAACTCCCATCTTTTCTATAAAAAACCCATAAGGGATACACCTTGTCTATAACATCAGATCACATATCAACTTAAGTCACCTAGGTCATCACATCACATCACATTTCACCCAAATACACTCATGCCATCACATCACATCACAAACTTCACTAGAATAGTTGGGTATCATAAACATGAAAAACATCAACATCATGACATTCTCCTACCATGGATTACCCCCACTATAATCCATTTCATCATCTCATAAAAAACCTCCATTTGTTTTAATTTATAATTTTGGTCATCATAAACCTTAAATATCTAAATTTCCTATAAAGATAGAGAGGGAAAGAGTGTGAAACCAACCATCCATCCTCACCAACTATATTGGTAAAAACACCCCAAAACATTTGGTTATTTTCATGAAGTTCTTGAAATGGGTGGGCGAATATAGAAATCACAATGTAAATTAAGGGTATATATCTCCCCAAAAAATAAAAACATATTAATTCGCAAAAAAAAACTAACCAACTCACAAAATCATCACTAAAGCTCACAACATCTTCCACTTTCACTGCCAAACCTACATTCCCAACACCAAACAACATGGTATAATACACTTTCCACATTAAACCTTTAATTTGAATTTAAACCAATTTCCATTACCATCCAATTTAATTTATTAAAACAATTCATTTTTCATCCCATTCGTTTCATTATTTCATACTATTTAATTAATATATATCAATAACCAGATAAGCCTCACTTCCCATTTTAATTAAACCTTCATTATCCATTTAAAACCAAGAAATTTCACTTTATCATTTTCAATTTAATTCCATTACTACCCAAGAAACTATTATAAGACACTACAACATAAAAAATATCTTCGTTGCTCATTACAAAAAACTCCACATTTCTATTATTTCACATCACCACCACTTTTCATCACAACATGCACCTACTTACCACAACTCATCATATTCGACTCATACCAACCACATATCATCGCATTCTCTCCACACACCATGCCCACTACACAACGAGACATAACACCCACACTTCTTAACCATACATCACACATTCACATATCAATTATTCACAAACCATTTTTAGAAATATCAAGGGGATTTAATGAAATTTCACTTATTTATTCAATATAATTCTCAGAAAATACAATAATATCTTAGGGAAAAAATATTTACTAGATATAAGTGGTTAGAGAGTTCCCATTTAAGGTGATAAAAACAACATATAGCAAGGTTTACATGACTACAATAATCACAGTGCAAAAAATTCCACCAATTCTCATGGATTTCAACAAGGCATCAGGCCCATACAATTATAATATCAATAAAATCAAAAGGCTATAAGGCATGTGATTTCATTACCCATTATTATAATTTTAAAATTATAAATTCATCATCTTTGTTAGGCTAGTGAAAAATGTCTTCTCAAATATAAAAAGTACATAACCCAAACTACATGATATAACTATATGAGAAACAAATGATCCCTTATCTCAAATAGAGATTTCAAATTCACTAGAAAGGTTGAAGAATGATTGTGTCCACCATAGAGAACCACAATTAAGAATGACACCTTATTATCCTAGTAAATAAGAACCATATCATTATCCTCTTTAAATATCACTAAAAAGAGATTTACCTTCAAAAAAACTTCCCTAGATGGGGAACTATAAGGAAAACAGGGGAGGGAAAGTGGTAAACTCACATAAACCACCATGGATCGATCTCCCAAAAATGTAGTTGAAATCCATTGAAAGGGTCATAAAAGAGATCCTTTGGATGAACATGGGTAACTGAAGAAAAAAGATAATTTTTTTAGAAGTGATCAAGTTTGAAAGAATTTTTAGAATTTATACGTGGTCTGTAAAACAAAAGACCACAATGCAGCCCCTGGGACAATGTCACAGATTGGATGAAAACTAATGGACAATGAAATAGTGGAGAGAACCAGGCCACATCCAAGATGGTTAAAATATACCCTGAGGTCTATATATATTTTCACATCATAGATCCTATAAACTAGTGAGAATACATGGGCATAACCGAAACCACTACGTCACACACCCCCATAAACAAGGAAGAGGATTTTCTGCAAAAAGTTACTCCATGTTGCAGCCCTCAACTACTAAGGATAAGGTTATGTTGTATCCCTTATACACAACACAACCCCCCCCCCCCCAATTGGTAGTATCCAAAAAAACACCTCCTTGTGATCCCTATATAAAATATTGATCATTTACACCAAATCATCCACCCTTATAGAACAACCTAAGTCACCATGTTCCAGGACTCCTCCCAAATGGACATACTATCTATGACCTCTCCTATACTCTACAAATCCACATGATATCACTTAGAACCCTATACTGCTAGAATTACAAAAAATGTAATGGGTTTTAAGGTTGGACTATTACATTAGATAACTCTCAAATTATTCTCTTCATCATGAATCAATACTAATAAAGAAATAGAAAGGGGAAATATTTTTGAACAACCATTCAATGATTTACCTCCCAAGTATCAATATACGACTAAAACACCACCACCAACCAAACACACAAAACCTAGATGAAAATGTTCCCCAAACATCCATCACAACCACATCACCACAACACTTTTTCATTTCATACTAGGCACAAAAGACATCCCCTACACATAACCACATGAAACGTCATCTCAACGTCCACATAGCCCAACACAATGATCACCAAACCCATCAGCCAACCAATTACCCAATAACACAAATCATTTAATTCTACCTTCCATGTCAAGATATTATTCTCATTGGGTGGTACTAACTCATCCATACAGTTTTAATCATTTCAGCATACAACACATCTCAATTAAGAATTAGGTTTCCCTCCAATGTATGCTTGAAGTTCTAAAACACACATCTCATCAAGTAAAATGATGCCTCATAACTAGCTATATTCCAAACCATAAATCATAAAGAAAAATAAAAAAAGGAATAAATAAAAGATCAAAAAAATTCAGGTACATATAACATAAATTAATTTCTCTCTCCAAAGTACTCTTATCTTGGACACCATGCCTCTATAGAACATGACCTAAATGAATGGTACATCCATTCATCACCATCTCCTGATGATCCTAGAACTCCATTGGATGCTCCATGAATTTTGATTCATCCTTTATATCCAACTCTCCCAAGTCTATGACATGATATTCATTATAAATATACTGATATAGCTAAGATATGTGGAATGCATTATGAAATCTGTTCCATCCAAGGAATAAGTTCCAACCAATAATCAACCTCACCAATGCATCCGAGCACCCGAAAGGCCTGTAAAATCGGGGATAAAGATTACTCAATCTATGAAACCTTCAATGTACACATCATGTGGAGAAACTCAAGAATACATGGTATCCTAACATGAACTACAAATTAATTCATGTATGATTATAAAAAATCTTTCTTCCAGTCCTAAGCCACCCTCATCCTCTAACAGACAACTTGAACTTTCTTTATTGTGTTCTTTACTGCATTAGGATAGAGAACTGATAAATCTCTAACCTCATCCAAAAAAATAAGAAATGAAATGGAATCCCATACTAAAACTAAAATGTAACCACGAAAATGTATGAATTATAGGGTTTTTATAAGAAAAATAAACTAAAGGAAGGTTATTTTCTCAATATCCTTCGAACTCCAAGATGTAAATCTACAACATATCCTCCAGCATCTGGATAGTCTAGTATATCTACCCATCCATTTGTGGTTGGAAATTATGGTTGAGGCTTAACTAAGGTACAAATTCATGTTAAAAATATATCTATGAATATGAGGTAAAATGAAAATCCTAATCTATTAAAATAGATCTTGGAACTCCATGAAGATTCAAAACCTCATCCACTTACCACCTCCATAAAAAATGCATGGCACCAAACTCCTTAATCACTAATAAGTGAGATGATTTCACTAAAAAATCTAAAATTACAAAAAATAGCATTACAACCTCCCTATGATCAAGGTTACCTTATGATGAAGTCTATCAACATGTCATCCCATTCCTAATCAGGAAGATACACATGTTATATTAAACTACTTGGAACACGATTATATACCTTAACCTATCAGAAAACCAAAAATAGATCTTAAAACACTTCCAAAACCCATTTCATCCTTAGCCACCAGAATTGTATCCTCAAGGATTGGTAAATATTTGATAATATTATGTGTAAATCCAAAGTTGATCTATATATATCATGAATGAATCCCTAATAAATCTCCATTAGAAAAAAATAACCTCCTTAAAAATAACATCTAGTTCTAACTATCCATCAACCATACTTCTATAGTATCACCATGTCTAACAAGATCATGCATCAACTCTGAATCTAAGTCTCCCCAATAAAAATCATCCCACTTATATTCCAAAAATGATCGAATTGTTATATAAAATAATCAACCTCCTCCATATATCACCCTTATATCTAAGGGCATGGCTTTGAACTCCTCTATCTACCTCCAAGTATCTCTGAACTCACAAACCACATACTACCATGAATTTCAACTCAGAGAATCAGCCATGAAATTACCATTTCTTAAGGTTTTAGAGAACTAAAATTCAATGTTATGGAGATATTTTATCCACCACTATTTTCATAAATTCATATCACACTAAGAAAAAACATACCTCAATCTCTTGTGATTTGGGAAGACCACAATGCACTCTTCAATGTGGTATTTTTACCATAGCTTCAATACAAACACAACTTCTTCTAACTCTAGATTATGCATGGAATATTTAATCTTGTGGGGATGTAACTTCTTTGACCCATAAGAGATCATTTAATTCTACTAAATCAATATACATCCTATTCCTTAAGAGTAAGTTTTACAAAACACCACAAAAATCACCCTTTCCTATAGAAACTAAAGAGATAGAGAATTAATAAATCTCCACTTAAGGTAGTAAAATTTTCCTTACCACTAACTAGTCATGATAAAATCCAAGTCTTCCCCAACAAAATATGTTAATGGAGGTAGTAATCTATTATAAATTGGATAAAAACCTCTGGTAATTGCATATGAGATTGAGGAAACTATATACCTCCACCAAAATATTGGGTACTTTCCAAAAAACAAATTCTTCAGTATTAGATGATTCAATGACCACACACTACTAAGAAACCACATTACCAAGTAAATAAACATATCATGTCCATAAATTACACTTGGTCAACTTTTTATAGAGTTAGTGGTCTCTAAGAACCTACAAGATTGGTCTAAGATGATTATTATGTTCATACTATATCTTTAAGTAGATCAATATTTAATCAATTAATATGACTAAAAATGGGTCCAGGAATTCATGAAACATGGTGTTCATGATTCTCAAGAACGTATATAGTTTCTTTGTGACACCAAATGGCATGACCAAAAACTATAAGTTCCCATACCTGCATTAGATGGTAGTCTTTGCAATATCTTCCTCCTTCACACTAAACTGGTGATACCTAGAACTTAGATAGATCCTATAAAATCAACTCAACATATTGTTTAAAATATTATCTATCCTTATAAGAGGGTTATGATTCTTGATAATTTTTTGATTCAACCACTGGAATGCTATACACAGCCTCATACTATGTAACAACCCTACTCTTTATTACACACTTAAACATGATATATTACATAAAATTTCACTTTTGATAACTCTGATGATCGATAGGTCTAGTGTCTTGGGAAATTAGGAACAATAAATAACATCTTATAACATAAAACACAATATCTTTATTGAAAACTTCTTTTACACAACCACAAAATTCCTTCGTACTTAGCATTTCATGGGATAACCTGAGGCATGCCTAAGAAAAGGGTGAGATATAAATCCCAGTAAGGGAGTAAAAAATATATAAGATGAAGAATATAGTACATATTAGGAAATAGGCATATCAGTGGAGCACAAGAGAAACATGAACATAAAGGCATGATATAGCATGATTGTCATAACATGTAAGTGTGGAAACAACATTTAACATAATATTAGCATGAGCCCATGCCCATTGCACATAGATCATGAGTGAACCCTCATTTTACTTGACTTAGAATGTGAAAACCATAATTTAACTTAAAATATCAAGATACTAATCATTACCCAATGCAGTGGAGTGCTATCAGGACACACCCTTCTTAATCATTTTATTTCATGTATAAGTGTTCCACATGGATCATACAACATCTAATCATTCATCATAGTCATTTATTCAATGATAAATGAATGTGGAATACATAAATTAAAATATATAATAAATAATTAAATATTTGTAAAGGTGAATACCCTTGATAGAGAAATTGGCATGGTATTCACTACACAATGACTTTGGATTAGAAAATCACTGTGCAATTTGGGCAGCATAAGAGGGTGACATAAGAATTCCTAAAAATGGTTGATGAGAGAGAAATGGGTATCACATAATATTTACAAGAAATGTACAGTAATTGGGTCATATAGATACATGTCCCAACATATTTAATGGAATTTAGATGCATAATATAAAATAATTTCTTGAATGTAAATGAGGAGAGAGAAATCCCTTATGGGATTTCGGCACTGTAACAAGTGTACATGGGAGGAATTAATGAAAGATAAAGGGGTATATAATCATTCCAAAATAATTAAGTAATTATTAGGGAGTTACTAAATCATAGCCCAGTGTTTCTAATATAAAATAAAAAGGTCATAACAACATAAGTAAATTTGGACGAAATGAAAAAAGAAGAAATTCCTTACTTGGAAGTGTGATCCCAAAGGCTTGGGAGAGGCTTTAGAGAGACTTTTTGGGAGACTAGGGCACCTTGGAAGGATTCTAAAGAGATGAGGTCAGGTTTTGGGAGAGATAAAAATGGTTCTAGTGAAGATGAACGAGAGATTTAGTGGGTTTATATAGGAAATGAGAGGGAATTCATTATTTTTTATGTTTTGGACACCACACATTAAAATAATCATAACTACAAAACAAACCATGGTTTTTCTCATTGTTTTTGTAAATATGTATTTGAAAACATTTTTTTATAATTCAAATGGCCTAACATATTAAAATATCCGTCTTTGTTATGTGGATGTGAGTCACACTCTCAAGGAAATAATTTTAAAATGTTGAAATGTTTTATAAGTCGTGGAGGGTCCACTAAGGCTTTGTAAAATAAATAAAACTAAAATAAAAAACAATTTTAAGTTAAAACATATATTTTCTAAACACCACATTAATAGTATTTTATTATATCCCTATTGGGTCATTATGATGTCATGAAACACATTATATATTTAAACGATATTTAATTTTTACCAAAAAATTCAACTGTCTCAGAAAATTATGAAAAATACATGTTTGGATAGATTCTACGTCCTAATTATAAAAATAATATTCATTTTATCTAAATAATTTTTTAAACATGTGAATTTTTAATTTTTAAATAAAAACTGACATTTATCGAAAATTCATGAGTTTTAACAAACACAGCTTTCAAACTGTAATAAAAATTACAATTGTATTCAGAAAACGTATATGATCATTTATATTTAATAAAAAGTAATTTAGTAAAAATATAATATTAAAATATTATTTAATTAAAAAATCCATTAATTCATCATAATTGATTCTTTAATTGATTATTAACTAAAAATATTATTTTTTTCTTTAAAATCATTTACAAAATAAATGTATATTATTTATAAAAAAAAATAAAGCACACAATCATGGTTCTAGGGTATTGTTATATATACCATTATAACACCCACATAATACCTAAGGGTAAGGTGTGAAATGGTGACAGACTCTTGGGCTGGCTCAGATAACAATGCTCGGGTAACAATCTCTATTAACATCCACTTCTCTTTTAGGCAGTTTTGTTCAAGCTTAACATGTTGAATCTCAGATTGGGCATGGTCAAGAGAAAATCCCAATGATTCCAACACCTTTCTTAGCTCCAAAAAATGGTCTTTGTATGGTTAAATTATACTTGATGAGGCCATCACTTCCTTTTTCTGAGTAAATTGGATTTTTTAAAACCCTATATCAATACTAATCATGTGATAACTATTAAATGGCTATATTAGAAATGGTAACAATTCATAATGGTATTTTGAACTCCAAAAAACATAAAACCAAGGAAGTTCATATGTTTTATACCACCATTTTTCATAATAAGACATTTAATTAGATTAAGAATAATTTTCATTAATAAATGTTTAGTTCGTTATAATCTTTCCCCCTAAAGAAATTTCCCCCCCAAAATTTCTTTTTTCTTACACTAAAATAGATGTGGGTAACTCTGCCTCATCACTTCCTTCGGTTCCCATGTTGATTCTTCAAACTTCTGGTTTCTCCACAACACTTTCACGAGGGGCATTGTCTTATTTCGTAGAACGTTTTCCCAATAATCTAAGATCTTCACTGGATTCTCTTCATAGGATAGGTCATTCTCTAATGGTTCCAGCTATGGATTGAGTACATGGGATGGGTTAGGTATATACTTCCTCAAGAGTGATACATGGAATACATCATGTACTTGAGATAGGTTTGGTGGGAGTACTAGTCGATAGTCCACTACCCCAATGCAATCAGGGGTCTCAAAAAAGCCGAGGTACATTGGACTAAGATTTCCCTTATTCCAAAATCTCATAACTCTATTCCACGGTGATATATGAAAGAATACCATGTATCCAAAATCAAACTCTAGTTCTCGTTGATGATTATCATTATAGCTCTTTTTTTAACTCGAGGCATCTTTAATGTGCTATTGGATGGTCTTAACCTTATCCACTATTTCTTCAACCATTTCCAAACCTAAAATGTTTCTCTCCCCAACTTCCAAATTCTTCCCAACATGCTGGAGATATGAACCTCTTCCCATAAAGGACTTAATAAGTATCCATTTGGAGGCTTGAGTGTAAACTATTATTGTAATCAAACTCAACCAGAGGAATATATTGATCCCATCCTACCTTGAAGTCCATTGAGCATGCTCTCAACATTTCCTCAAGTGTTTGGATAGTCCACATAGATTGGCCATCAGTTTGAGGATGATATATTGTATTGAGGTTTTTCTCAGTATTCAGATTTTGTTGAAGACTCTTCCAAAACATAGACGTGAATTTTGGATCTCGATCAGATATAATAGATAGTGGAAATCCATGAAACCTTACCACTTATCTGATATATATATATATATGTTCTATTTGATTCAATGAGAAATCCTCATTAATTTAAATGAAATGTGCAGACTTTATAAGATGATCCACAATAACCCAGATAGAATTGTTTCCTTTGGATGTCTTCAGAAGTCCGGTGACAAAGTCCATGGTGATGTTCTCCCATTTCCATGCTGTTATTCATAATGGTTGCATCATCCCCTTATACTTCTTCCTCCTAGCCTTCACTTGCTGACATACCCAACACTTTTATGTATACTCAGCGATATCCTTATTTATGTTATCCCACCAATTATATTCTCAGTGATCTTGATACATTTTTGTGTTTCCTGGGTTTATGGGAAAATTTGAACTATGTGGATAATCTAAAAGTTCTTTATTTA
The DNA here is from genome assembly GCA_963277665.1 of Viscum album. Lineage (NCBI taxonomy): Eukaryota > Viridiplantae > Streptophyta > Magnoliopsida > Santalales > Viscaceae > Viscum > Viscum album. Next base: position 1,000,024,462 of record OY728133.1, read on the forward strand.
ACTTTTTATTTGACGGAACACATAGTCTTGACCCAAATATCAAAATTCCTTCTTCATTAACATTTAACTCTAAGGATTTCCATTTTCTGATAGATTCCAATTTCTTCTGAATTCATACATCATCCTTTTGAGCATCCTTTAACAATTCCAAAATATATTGTTGAGAAATATTTTGTGAAAGGATTGATGATAATCCCTTCTTTATGATTCCCATGTACATATTCATCAAAGTTATGAATATTATATCCTTTTCAATTCTCAATAATGAAAGAGTTGTTGGATCCTTTATACTTAGAGAATCTTTCACTTTATTTACTTTCCTCAGATGTTAGTGAATTGGGTAGTCATAGTCTTTGATCAGCTATCACCATCTCCATTAGTGCATATTCAAGTCTTTCTTTCTGAATATATACTTGAGGATTTTGTGATCTGTATATATTATCACACTTCTCCCCAAAGAGGTAATTCCACCAAATTTTCAAAGTGAATATTACTACATCCAACTCCATATCATGTTTTGGATAGTTTTTCTCATGAACCTTCAATTTCCATGAATCATATGCATTGACCTTGTCATTTTTCATCAACACACAACCCAAACCCTTCTTCAAAGCATTACTAAATATAACAAAAAATTTCTCCACTTGTGGGTAGTGTGAGCACAGGTGCAGTGGTAATCCTCTTTTTCAACTCCATAAAGCTCTCTTTGGATTCATCAGTCAAAGAAAACTTGACTCTCTTATATTTTATCTTAGTAAGAGGGTTTGAAAATGATGAGAAATTTCTCAAAAATTACCGATAATATCCAGATAACCCCAAGAAGCTATAGATATTTTTCACCAATGTTGGGATTTTCCATCCCTCAATTGCATTTGTATTAGAGGGATCCACAGATATCTCATTGCTTGTCATTATATGACCCAAGAATGAGACTTCCTTCAACCAGAACTCACACTTTCTATACTTTTCATAGAGCTTCTCCTTCTACAAGGTCTCCAGTACAGTGCTTAGATTCTCCTCATGCTCCTCCTTGGTTTTGGAGTATATTAGAATATGGTCTATAAATACTAACATAAATTTGTTGAGGTAATCTTTAAAGACTCTATTTATCAAGTCCATGAAGATTTATAGAGAATTAGTGAGTCCAAAGGCATTACTATTATTTCATAGTGCCAATAGCTTTTACAAAAAGCAGTCTTGGGGATATCCTCCTTCTTCACCATTACTTGGTAATATCCCAATCGCATATCCAAATTGGAGAAGTATTGTTCTCCACATAGTTGATCAAACAAGTCATTAATTCATGGTAGAGGGTACTTATTCTTTGTCATGATCTTTTTGAGCTCACAATAATCAATGAAAAGGAGAATTGACCCATCATTATTCTTGAATAAGAGAACTAGTGCACCCCATGGTGAAGAACTTGGGCGTATAAACCCTTTATCCAAATTCTCCTGTAGTTGTTTCTTCAGTTCCTAAAGTTCTACAAAATCCTTTCTCTACGAAGACATGGATATCATAAATTCCCCATATATAAGATAAATTGATAATTCAACATCTCTTCAAGGAGGAAGGTCAGGCAATTCCTTTGGAAACACTTCAACGAATTCTCTCACAATAGGCATGTCTTCAAGGATGGTTTCTTCCTTTGACTCAATCATCTGAGAAAGATGCGCATGCTTATAGGTTAGTAATATAAAATATTGAGATGATGGTTCTAAAGAATATTTATCCCCCTCCTTTCAATTTTACAGGATCAAGGGTCGATTCACCATATGGAGAGTGATTTCTCTATCACGGAAATTTATGCTAGTTCTATATAGGGAAAGACAATCAATGAAAAGAATTGCATCAAATTCCACCATAGGGAGTATGATGAGGTTCACCGGGAAGTTCAATATACAAATCATGATAGGTTAGGAGTTATATTTATCGGTTGCAATGAATTCCCCATTTTCTGTTCTCACCGACATCTCTACTTCCATGATTTGTGGTGATGTTGGGATTGTTCTACTGAACTTTTAGGATATAAAAGAATGAATCAAACCAGAATCAAAAAGTATGTTCAATATTATTGAATTAATAACTACCTTGCCTATCACCACCTTGTTATTGGGGTTCGCTTCAGTATTAGTGATGGAAATATCTCTCCCTTTCTTCATTAGAGGTTCTTGGTTTCCTCTGAAAACCCATGGATTAGGGAACTAGTTTTCAAAGTGCCCTGGTTCTTTGTAGTTGAAAAAATGAACTGTACATTGAGGATCGAAGGGAGAATTACTCTCCTCTATCATAGTATTAGGTTTTTCTTACCAAAAATTAATAGCCATATGCCCTTCTCTTCCACACCCAAATCATTTCTTCATCCCCTTCAAGTAATTTCCATGGTGTTTCTTTCCCCACCTTTGTAAAGTGGGGTGATGTAATTTCTTAGCACCATTGGATTTATCCATCAGACTTCCAGAATTAAATTCCACCTTACACTTATTATCCCCATGATACCACTAAGATTCGTTGATCTCTATTTTGACTTTGAGGTCACATCAAAAGATTTCATCATAGCTCTCGAAGACACAGATTGCTAGGGATTTCCATAGGCTACGTTTTATCCCACCAAACAATCAGTCAACCTTAAATTCAGGGTTAATGAAAAAGACAAAGGCATATCATGCAAGCCTTGTGAAGTTTTTCTTGTATCCTCTGATGAGTTATCCTATTTTTTTAAGGGAAAGGAATTAATTTTCCACTTTAAGTCAGAGAGTGTGAGGAAAATATTTATCGAAAATTATTTTCCAGAAATCCATCCATTCCAACACCTCAATCTTCTCCTCATGCTTTTTATTTTTTATCAATGCCCACCATTGATCAACATCACCCTTAATATGATAAGCACCAAGAAGAACCTTCTCTTGTTCGGAACATTGAAGGATGGAGAATATCTTTTTGAATGAGTTGATCCATTTTTCTTCAATTGAGGTATCTGGTGATCCATTAAAACTATGAGGCCTTTATCTCATGAAGTTCTTTATTGTGGATTTTTCTTTGTTAGGGGTTTGAACATCTTTATTGACCCATGTTTCTATTCAAAACATGAGTTAACTTTGAGAGTATCATGATAAAGTTTGAGTTTTTTTATCTCATCGGATTAGGCATCTCATTAGAATAGTCTCTACATTGATCATTGCATCGGTTATTATCCCGAGCCCTCATATTACCATCCATTGACTAGAATAAAAGTAAAGTTAGAGGTACCACATAAAGGGGAATCCAAAGAAAAAAATTGATAACTTATAAATTACTTTTATTTCCTTAAAATATGAATTTATAGGCTTGATTCTATGTTATCCTCGATCTAAAACCCAAAATTTATTCTTAGGGGATTTTTTTTATTCTTTTAAAAATGGTTCATACTAAGATTATGAATTTACAGAATCATATCCCTTGGGAGTTTCGTAACCAAGAGTGTAGTAAGGCCTATTTTCGTGCATCAGTTCCCAATCAATTCTAACTTAAAGTGATTTTTTTGGGTTTTACCCCTAAATACATATGTGTCAGAGCCACCTCTACCTATTCATATCCAAAAATGGATGTATTTTATTTATAAAAAACTTACTCAATACTCACAAAAAATATGGATTTTTTTATTATAATTAGTCTTATCCCTAAGGCTTTCACTAGGGTTTTCTAATCCTAATACCAAAAGTAACTAAACCTCCCTTTGATACCAACTATCAAAACCATGTTCATTATTACACACATAAAGTTTCTTTATTACAAAAAATTGAACTTAAGAAAACATTGAGTATAGACAGGTCTAGTGTCTTGGGAGATTAGTAACAATACATAACAACCTAGAACATAAAACCCAACATCTTTAATGAAAACTTATTTTAATGACCACAACCTTCCTTCATACTTAGCATTGCGTGGGATAACCTAAGGACATGAATAAAAAAAGGGTGTGCTATAAAGCCCATTAAGGGACTAAAAAAGGCATAACATGAAGAATATACTACATGTTAGTCAATAGTCATATCAATGGAGCACAAGTGAAATATGAAAATAAAGTCCTGATATAGCATGATTATCATAACATGGAAATGTGGCAACAACATTTAACATGATATTAGAATGTACCAAGGGTCATTGAAAATGTATCTTGAGTAAACACTCATTACACTTGAATTATAATTAGTAAACCCTTATTTCACTTAACTTATCATGATACTAATATTTACAAAATCAATTGAAGCACTATCAGGGCGCACCCTTCTTAATCGTTTCATTTCATGCATAAGTGTGCCACATGGATCATACAAAATGGAATCATTCAACATCATCATTAATTCCATGATAAATTAATGAAGAATAAATACAAGAAAATATATAATAAATAAGTAAATGTGTGTAAAGGTGAATAACCTTGATAGATAAATGGGAATGGTATTCACTACACGATAACTTTGTCTTAGAAAATCGTGATGCAATTTCAGCATCATAACGGTGGGACATAAGAATTCATTAAAATGGTTAATGAGAAATAATGGGGTATATAATAATATTTACATAAAATTAATAGAAAGGGGTCATATATATACATGTTCCAACATATTTAATGGAATATAGATGCATAAAATAAAATAATTGCTTGAATGTAAATGAGGAGAGAGAAATACCTTACAGAATTTCAGCATGGTAACAAGTGTACATGGGAGGCATTAATGAGAGAGAAAGGAGTATATCATAATTAAAACATAAGTATTGAATTATAGGGGAGGTGAAAAATCATGACCCAACATTTTTAATTGAAAATAAAATGGAATAACAACATAAATAAATATGGACAAAAATGAGAAAGGAATAAATCCCTTACTTGGAAGTGTGATCAAAAAGGATTGGGAGAGGCTTGAGAGAGTATTATTAGGAGATTGGGGCACCTTGTTATGATTATATAGGGATTAGGGAATGGTTTGGTTGAGTTAGAAATGGTTTGAGTGAAATGGAATGGGATATTGAGTGGGTTTATATAATATAGGAGAGGAAATTCTTTATTATTTAGGTTTTGGACGCCACACATTAAACAAATCAAAACCAAAAAACAACCCATGGTTTTTGCCTATGGTTTTTTCCAAAGTGGGGTGGAAACATTATTTTATATGTCCAATGTCAAAAATTATTAAAATATTAGGCTTGATTATGTAGAGGTGAGTCACACTCTTAAGAAAATCATTTTAAAATGTTAAAATGTTTTATAAGTCTTGGAGGGTCCACTAAAGATTTGTAAAATAAATGAAAAAGGCATAAAATCAAATTATTTTAAAGGTAAAACATATATTATCCGAAAATACCATTTATATTATTTTATTACATTACTATTGGGTCATTATTATGTCACAAAACACAATATATATTTAAACGGTTTTTAATTTTTACCAAAAAATATTGACTGTCTCTACAAATTATAAAAAAGTCAACATTGGATTATTTCGACATCCAGATTCCAAAAATAATATTAATTTTGTCTAAATAATTTTATAAACATGTGAATTTTCACTTTTAAAATAAAAATTGACTTTTATCAAAAATACATGGGTTTTGACAAAAAAATAGGTTTCAAACCGTAACAAAAATTAAAAATGTATTCATAAAAATTATACAATCATTTATATTTAATAAAAATTAATTTAGTAATAATATTTTATTAAAATATTATTTAATTCAAAAATCCATTAATTCATCAAAATAGATTTCTTAATTGAATATTAACTAAACATACTATTTTTTCTTTAAAAACCATTTACAAAATAAATGTATATTCTTTATACAAAAAACAAAGAACACAATCATGGTGCTAGGGTCTTGTTACATAACCACTAATAACACCTGCATAAGACTTAAGGGTAAGGTGTGAGATTGTGATAGACTCTTGGGGTGGATCGGATAACATCACTAGGGTGGTAATCTCTATTAACTCTTACTTCTCCCATAGGTGGTTTCATTACATCTTAACATGTTGAAGATCAACTTGGTATTGTCAAGAGCGAAGCCGAGTGACACCACTTCCTTTCTGAGCTTTGAAAAATGGGCTTTGTATAGAGCAATTATAATGGATGAGACCATCACATCCTTTTTCTGAGTAAATTGGATTTCTTAAAGCCCTATATTTATACTAATCATGTGATCAATGTTCAGCGGCTATATTAGAAATGGTAAAAATTCTTAACAGTATTTTTAAATCCAAAAATATAAAACCAATGAAGTGACTATGTTTTATAAAACCATTTCACAAAATTATAAATTTAATTATATCAAGAGGAGTTTTCATTAATAAATGTTTGGGTCTTTACATACTACCATCTGCCTTTTTGGAGAATAACATCAGGGAACCCCATGGAGACACACTAGGATAGATGAAACCCTTATTAATTAGATCATATTCCTAAATCCTCAAATTCCACAACTCATAAGTTTTTATCGGATAAGGTTCCATTGATATCAAGGAAGCATCGGGCTATAATTTTATCTCAAACTTAACATCACATTGAGGGGGTAGCATCACAAACTCCACAAGGAAAACATTTAGAGTTATTTGAAAACCATATAATCCTCCTCCATCAGAGCATTTGCTGATTTCATATAAAACTCATCCAGAAAATATTAAAGGGGCTTCATATGTCTACTTCCCACCTAAATAATCAACTCAATAAATAAAACATCATGTTATTTATCCATATTTGTGAACATGACTCCCCTTTAAAAGTAGTCAATAATAAAACACACATAATACATCCATTTTATGATGATAATGACATTGTATAGAAGAATCTGAAGCAATAACATGTCCCCATAAGACTAATGTGACCCTATCATCAGTCTACACCCCAACACACATCAAAAACTATTTTATAGCCTATAGATGGCATGGTAAACACTAGTAGAACAAGTAGCTTCACTACATCTAGTCCCATAGAACATAATAGGGAAGGTGAAAAAACTATTCTGAATATAATATATTAATAAATCACAAAAAAATTGTATAAGATGAACAGATCTTACCTTTAGAAAACTATGTCCCCTCTCATGCTACAACCTATATTGCACGAAACTGACCACACCTGACTCCTCTAGATTTTTGCTGACGGGAACCTCTTTATACCTTCTCTGGTCTTGATCCCAAATGATCAGGAACATCTTGATGCCATCCTCTTCCTACCCTATCTCCTCTAAGTGGAGCATAATTCTACTTCCCCTTTTGTATAATCAACCTCACTAGAAACTACTTCTGAGGCTAATGTGAAACCTGACCACCTTTACCATACTAAGCTCAAAGAATAATGGAGCACTAATATTGACAATGGATATGAACCCAAAGGAAAAAAAATATCCAAAATCCTCCAATAAAACCATGGAATCCACAACCCCAAAAGGTTAGAATGGAAGCTATTTTGATTGACTACCAACTGGTCAAACCCTCAAATGACCTAATACCTAAAACATATCAATGGTAGCTCTACTCATTAATAAATCCTTATAGTTCTTATCTCATGGTAATCCTTGTTGTGATTTCATCCTCTTGATCACCTCCTCATTCATCTAAACCTCTAAAAAATCAATGTAAAAAGAGTAACTGTATACTAGATAGAAGGATGGTGTTCCTCCTTAAGATGCCTTGAACGGTACTCCACTTCAAAAAAAATATCAGGGGGAAAGAGAAAATGATCCTTGAACGTGATTACCATCTCCCACAAAGACATACCACCTACTAAAGAGAGAGAATATCCTAACTATTTAGTAACTTCATTGTAAAAAAGCAGAACTTATCTTAGAATTACTTATGAATACACCCCATGAAACATCCACCTCCTTTAACCCACTAATATAAATCATCTAAATCTAACATGTAGGTCTTGTATATAACTAACTACCAAGAATACCTAGTACTCTATTAGGTCCTAAATCAAAATGAAATTTATCTCAAGCTCCTCCCAAAAACTCTTTTTTATTCATATCAAACACACTTCCCTCAAACTTATCTAAACAAAAATGTTGAATGGTAGGCAAGGACCCCTTATATTCTTCATCTTCCCTTACTAGATAGATCCTCCAAAAATTGACTAGATTGGTCAACTTAACATCCACTACTTGAACCACACATGTATGATGACCAAAAGACATAACTAAATGAGAAAAAATATATCTTAATCCTATTCGAAAGGAGTTTTTTTATTAAGACTCATTTAATTCATTTTAATTTCCAAAAAAACACACAATTCAAAAAATAACACAAGTCAATTAGGATACATTCACCTCTCCTTAGTCTCTACCATATAAGCAGTGCCACCTCACTTCGTTATTCTCTAGGATCAGAGTCCTTTCATCAGATCATGGGGAACTAAAAATCAGGTTTTTAGTGGTTATTTAAAGTCCTATGTCACACACCAAGATCAACTAGAACCATTTCCCTATCAACCCATTAAATAATCCTTTTTCGTAACTCCACAATTAATCACCTACATCAATAAAACCTCTTATAACTCACTGAAATGGCCCCCTCCAACAAAAGGTACTCCTTTATGTTCAATGATGAAGGAAGATAGATAATTACCCCCGGGTACTACCTAAATTGTCTCTGGGATTGAGATTGTCATGAAGTGTAGTAAAATATCACAAATGGGATGCATTAACTTCTATAATAATTAGATCATGATATAGGTTAAATTAACCAGATGAAACTCCATGAAATAACCTAAAAGTGAAATAAAACCTATCTCATAATTCATGTATAAGTAAAAAATATATTGATATAAGTTACTAAATAAATTTCCAAAAGAAAAGTAAAAGTAGCATCCCAGAAACAACCCAAAGGTCTAAGCTGGTAATGTTCAACATGGTCTATGTAGTCTTCCGAAAAACTTGAAAATAGTTTTAATATATGATGGGTGAGAATACAAAAATAATTAGTTTGTTCAGATAAAATTATCTCATGCACATGTGAAAAGAGAACACTAATTCACCCAAGATTAAACAGGATAACCAATAGTACCTTAGAATTTCAAATAAAAAATCTCATTCTCACCATGGCATACTCACCAAATAACCCATCCAAGAACAGTAATATAATAATAAGAATATTAGTAAAAAGTTATACTATACCGATTTACCACTATTATTTTTGCCTAACACACCAATTATGTATATCCTGGTGCTCTCATCTCTTCTATATAACGACCTTGCTTAACCACACATGGGCTATATCATCACATCACATATTTCCTGAAGACACGTAGACTATCTCATCACATCGCATCACATCTCACTCGAAGAAACCTAGGCCATCACATCACACCATATCTAGCCCAAAGAGACATGGGTTATCACGTCACATCATAAACATACCCAGAATAGTATAGTATCATGAACCTGAACGACATCAACCTCTTGCCCCCTCTTTCCATGTACCAGCCCCACAATAATCCATATCACCACCTCATAAAAAATCACAACTATTTTACTTTTCAATTCTTGTAGTCATACCCTATGCATATCTAACTCACTTAGATGAGAAAGCAGGAAAGGGTAACCAACCATCCATCCTCACTGTTGGGATATTGGAAAAAACACCCCCCAAAACATTTGTTTGTCGACACGAAGTTCTCAAAATTGGTGTGGTGCATATAGAAATAAAAATTAACATAAAAGGCACACACACACACACACACACATAGATATATATATATATATATATATATATGTATTCCTACACAATAACAACCTATATGTTCACAACCAAATCACTCACTAACTCACAACATAACCACTAAACCTCTCAATACTTACCACTTTAGATACCACCTCTAAATGTGAAACACAACAAAACAAGTTATGAGCGACTTTCCACACTCCAATTTTTATTTCAAGTTAATCCAATTTCCATATTTCCCATTACCAACCAATTTAATTAATTAAATCTATTCATTTTTCAGCCCATTCATTTAATTATTTCATCTGGTTTAATTCATATTTAATAACAACCACCTAAACCATACATTACATTTTAATTCAGTGTTAATTATCCATTTAAAACAATTGTATTTCAATTTATCATTTTTGATTTAATACCTTTAATACATGGGAAGAAAGTTTAACACACCACAACATAGAAACCCATCTCCATCTATCATTCCAATAAGCCCCATATTTACACTATTTCAGATAACAACCACTTATCATCATATCAATCACATACCAACCACATTGCATCACATCTAGTATATAAAAACCACATAAAATCGCATCTTCCCCACACACCATGCCCATAACACAGCCACACTTCTCGAACACACATCACACATTCACATATAATTTATATACAAACAATTTTTATATTTATCAAGGTACTTTCATCAAATTCAACATCTTTATTCAAGGGTTTCACACATAATAAAATAATATCCTTGGGAAAACATTTTATTAACTAGATATAAGTGGTTTATCAATCCCTACTTAAGGTGATATCAAATAATATACAAGAGGGGTTCCATAATCATAAAAATACTAGTGAAATAATTCCCCCAACATCCATGATTTTTAGTAAGGTTTCCATCTCATATAATCATAATATTAATGAAATCCAAAGGCTATAAAGAATGAGATTTCATTCCCTTTACACTTAAATTTTCAAATTACCAATTAATTATATCAATTAGAATAGTGAATACTATCTTACAAAAGATAAATATGATCATCACCTATCCCACATAATATAACTAAATTAGAAAAAAGGATCCCCTACCTCAAGTGGAGTTTTTAGTTTTTTTTGCATAGTATTGAAGTAGGAGGGCTACCGCCATCGAGCACCATTGTGAATAAGGTCACCCTTACTAGCCTAAGACACAAAATTATCATTATCTCATAGAAAAAACACCAAAAATAGATATTTCACTAGAAATAAAACATTCTATGATGAACAAAAAGAATAAAAATAGATGGATGAGAAAAATAAAAAATCATTGAAACTACTATGGACTTATCTCCCAAAACTTGGGTTGAAATACACTGAAAGAATGATGAATATGGTCTTTGAGATGCACTTGGGTCACCCATTAAACGAGAGAAATATTTTAAAAGTGATCTAAATTAATTTTATATATAGAATTTATAGTTTTTCTATAAAACATAATACCACGGCATATCCCCTTAGATCATTCTATTAAATAGATGAAAACTGAATGACTATGGGACAATGGGGAGGACCGTTCTATAGCAAAACTGTTCAAACCATCCTCTAAGATATATAGATATTTCCATGTCATAGATCCCATAAACCAGGGTGGATACCATGGTGTAGCCTATACCACTATGTTTTAGATGCACAATAACTAGTAAAAAGTTATGCCCTAGCCAAGTACTCGATGCTCCAATCCTCAACTATCAAGGAGGTTATGTCGCATCCCATATCCATGATGAAGTTACATCCAAAATTAAAAGTATCTAAAAAAAATGTTCTTGATATCACTCTACCATATAACGATCCTGCATGATGTAATTTCCACCCTTATGGCTTACTCTAAGGATCCTTGCCTTAGGAATCCTTCTAGCTAGATTGTCTAACTGCGGCCTCTCTTCCACTCTCCAATTCCTGATAACCTCCCCATGACACATATTCCACCATAATTTCCACAAAGTAATTGGTTGGAAGGTCTGAGCTATTACAATTATTCTAATATAAATTTGGGATGTGTTTTTACTTTTTTGATGGGATTAAAGTTGATGTCCCAATCAGTAATATGAAGAACACCCAGATTTAAGTGAAAATTATCATATCATCCATGATTTATTGATTTATTCCATATAGTTATGATAATGTGAAAATAGAATTTCCCAATAGGTATGAAAATCTTATTATATATTATACTTTAATGAGTTATCTTGGTTGTGACATACATATAGACCTATGGTTTTTTCACTTTTTCATAGGTGATATGACTATGAAAATAAAAACTGCATAGGTCATTTCTTTGTTAATGGGATTCATAGTCCACAAAAAATAATAATCTCCCATATTCTGATTTTTTTATCATGGAAACCTAAAGGTATTTTTTTTAGATATATCTAAAGGTCCTAAAATTCCCACCATGAAAGAGACCACTTTCCCTTTTTATCAATTATATTTTTGAGTCTCTTTAACCTATAATGAACTAATCAAGTTAGTTACTAAGGAATCTATCATTTTTCCCTGTCCATAGTGAATATATGTGTCCTATCATGGATATTAGGCTATATATAAGATGAAAAATGGTTATATTTTTTCATGAATAATATGTTATAATTTAATCAACACTTGTAATTTGAAAAAAAATCACACTCACCAGTCACCTATTTGAATAGTATATCCATGTTTCCTCTCTAATTGATGAAGTAAATTTTATTTAACATTATTCAAAAAAATGGAATAATTTATGATAGTGTTGGATTTTTTGTATGAAAAACCTATATCATTACACAAAGTGTTCATGATGTGGTGGTTGTTCAAGCTATAGAAATTAGAAAAAACACTATAACTAGATCACATGAATGATTTCAATATAATCTAAGTGTAGATAATATTAGTGAAGCTGAAGTTCATGGATGATTTTTAGGCACTCTTAATTGAATCATATCTTCTGGAGACATGGAATGTGATTGTGATAATAATCAGTAAATCCAATTGAAAAAACATATTATTTGGTTATATCCAAAACATAATTTTTAGTGAATAACTTTATTAGTGGTAAGTCGAATAACTATCTAATAATTATCTTAATGATGATGGATAATGAAGGTCACCTCAACATAAGGTGTAAAAGAATAAAAATAGGAGATAATTTTATGGAGAAGAGGAAAGGAAAGATAATTAGTCCTAGTCCAACCTGATGAAAATGTGTAAAAATAAAACACATTAAGAAGGACTATATAATTCGAAAGGAAATATATTTAATAATGTAAACTTCAAGAAGAAATTTTTTTTGAACAACAGAAGGTGGTAGTGAACTATTACTAAGTTTTAATATTACAGTGGAGTCATAGTTAGTTAACTTAGGTCCATCAATCCATTTAATGGGAGAGTAGATATGCATTGAGAATAATATATCTGGATGTTTTTTAAATGTACATTTGGTGGAATTTGAACCTCTAAAGATAATTGTAGAATGATACGTAAATGTTAGGATAAAGAATGGGGGTTATTGAATATAAAATAAGTTATAAATATCACAGGGATATGGAAGAACCTAATTTTAGTTGAAAAATGGACAAATAAAGGTATGGAAATTTCTTTGCTAACTAAGTATGGAAATTTTCCCAATTCTCTCTAGTACTTGAAAAAGGACTAGAGGATCCTATGAAATATTTGACCAAAATGAAAAATAAAATTTAATTTCATAGAATTTGATCATCAGAAAATCTATATTTTTGGAATTTTAGGCTTGGTCATATTATTGAAAAAAAAATAAAGTATCTAGAAAAAAATGGCATAATATTTCTTGATCATACACACATCAGATAATTTTAATAGTGCATTGGGGAAAGAAAGGATGGTTTTCTTTAACATAAATTGATATTATCACTGAGCCTGAAAGTTAAAACTAGTTCATAATGATATTTAGGGACCTACCCCTATTCATCCCCTTAATGTGTCACACTAATTTATAATATCTATTGATTATTACATTGTGGAAGTTTGGATTTACTTTTTAAAAAATAACTATTTTGTGATTTTAGATTTCATTCAATGGAAATCATTGTGGAAAGGAAGTTTGTATAGAAGATAAAATTCCTATATTCCAACAGTAGTGGGTAATATACTAGATACAACTTTTGAAACTTCTAAAAAAGAATTGGATAATTTTAATAGAGTATTATTATTCTCTAATTGTATACAGTATTAAAATAATGTTGAAAAATGAAAATTAAAATTACCATGTGTTTCTACTTCATCTATGCCTATGTTTGGGTGGAAGGGTACCCCTGATGGTGTGAAGGATATTGTTCTACCATCAATCATTAAGGGTAATATATTTCACATCACTTTCTTTTGTCCACAAAGTTGGGGATTAGTTTCCTTTACTGCTATTGTGGCTAGTAACAAATTCATCTTGATGGTCACAATAGTGGGGGTTTGATGACTGATCCTTTGGGTGATTGAACACCCTCCACTCACAATATTACTGAAATTTATCATTTAACTCACATGGAGACACTTAAATAGGTTAAGTTTTGTACTGTTAGTCATTATAATGAAACTGAATTGGATCCTCTCCTTTTAATGGAGTGGAAATTATTATCTAAAGGTAATCTAGATAGTAGTCTCAAACGAACTTCTGTTAGGTGAATTGATAAATTTGAGCCTTCTGAAACACAGAAGTGTGTGAAGGCTGGTCATGCAGTTAGGGGTTTGTAGGATTTTTCTAGTAATTTCATTTCTTTGAATCATGTGGCACATGTACATGCTCCTAATTATATCCCCACAACATTATTAAACTATGATGAAAATATCAATATATTAGTGGCATCATCTCGAAGCCTGGGTTTTGTGTATTCTACTTCTAGAAATCCTCTAATGGACAACTCTCAGCACCATGTTCTGGCATCTGCACATTCCCCTACTACTAATCCAATAGAAGATATGAAAGCCTCATTGGACGCCAATATGTATTTGATTCCACACAATACTATGAGGCATAATTTCATTACTATTTTGGAATCTATTAACTCTACATATTTTTTATTACCTCTATAGGGAGAGAAGGGAGAGAAAAGGTAATAAAATCAGAACAAATAATATGAATAAGGATTGTAATTTGATCAACCAAGATGACATTAAGGTCCTGAAGATAAGGAAGCTCTCCATTGTGGAAATTCTGTCTAGAAGGGTGGAAGGTGATAAAGAGGTTTCTAATATTCCTTTGAACCTGGTGGACCATCAATTCATTGGCAAGAACACTGTGGTTGCTGATGAGTTTGTTGAAACTGGTGATCAAGATAGTACTTGGGATACCCCTAAGAAATGGAGGAGGGTAAGAAACCTAAGAGGATGAGGTGGATATCGTGGACGGGGTGGTAGAAATAAGGGATGACATATATTATTCTATATCTTTTTTGGAGGTGTTTTTCACCTTTACCATGTATCTTTCTTCTATTTTTCTATTTATTTCATTTTTTAATAAATTTATGGTTCCATAGAGTCGCTCCATGGTCTGGAATTTTATCATATAAATTAATCTAAATAAGAATACCAAAATGGATGAAATTATAGAGAAATGATATCTGAGACCCATAATTATAGAGTTTAGACTAGTATGATATGTCCTAGAAAGTTCAAGGGTGGCTAAATCATGAGTCGGGGCACCATAAGTTAGGTTTCTAAAAGTTAGTGCATATGTGATTAGTCTATAGTGGAAAACTAAGATATGAATAATAACCAGGGTAATAAATATGGTTCAGATATTTTGAGATGACATGATATTTCTTCTCTTAGTTGATAAAGGAGAACTAGATAACCTTGAAAAGGATACACTTAATGATTCCAAAATATTTGAGGTAGTAATCAATGAAGAAACACCCTCATTGAATTTTACTAAAACATAGGATCTCGCTAAACTATGATAAAGAAATAAGGATATTTAATATAATTAGGTTTTCTAATTTAAAGACTATGTTAATGGAAAGAAAATTTATAAGTTGTGGTACCTATAAAATGGTTTTCTATAGAAAATGGGGGTTGATTTGTTGGAAATATTCTCACTGTAAGTTAATTATAAAACTATAAAAATAATGTTGAGCATAGTTTCAATGGAATATATACACCTCAGAAAAATTGAGGTAATGATGTTCTTCCATCATGGTGAGTTGGAGGTATAAATATATATGAAGTAGAAAATTGGATTCATAGAAGATGAGAATTGTATGTTAGTTTATAATCTAAAGAAGAGTACTTATCGGATGAGGATTGCTTGGCGGAAATGGAATCTAAAATCAGATTTATGTTAGAAGAAGGATTCAAATAATGAATCACAAATATTTTTTAATTACATAATTAAAATTGAATATAAGGATTTGATCATATTTCCTTTATATATGGATGACATATTTATATCTTGACAATAATTCTGGAAAAATCTCAATGGGGAAAATTTTCTGGGAGAGAAGATTCGAGATGAAGGATATCAGGGATGTCAATAAGATTTTATGGATGAATATCAAGAGAGATAGGAAAGAAAAAACTTTGGTGTTATCTTAGAGTGCCTACATTTGGAATGTAATCTAAATATTTGGAATAGTTGGAAGTAAGTATCTCTTGAATACTCCTTCTATATTCTTTTTATTTCCCAAGCTATAGGCACCATCAACAGATGTTTTGGCTATATATATGGAGAAATTTATGTATGCATGAGAGGATACAATATTGATGTATATGAGTATTTTCACCCATCAGTAAATTTTCTATATAGAGGGTTTTTTAACATAAATCATCTTAAATCTAGTAAATGTGAAATCAGAGTCTATGAAATAGACACTTATTTATTTTTAAGTAACATAAGATACATCCTTATTCTATAGGAAAAATGATCATTTGTTTATATATATTGATTTTGACTTTAATGATAATTCATACAATCGTAAAAGAAGAACATGGTTTGTGGTTACCTTTATAGAGACATAAATAAACTAGATGTTATGACTTTAATGACTTGGTATGTTATGTATAATGGATTAAGAGTAAATAGCTTCATTGAATTATGGTAATGTAATGATTTAGTTGATGAGGTTTTATAAAGATCATAGAAGGATATAAAAATGAGGAGTTCTTTTCTAGGAAAGATAATGTGAAATGAACTTGTATAAAACTCTAGTGTTACATGAAAGGAAATATCATATATAATTGTGGTATCATTTAATTTGGATATTGTTGTAGGATAAATATCTTGAGTTTCATAAGATAATGGGAAGACAATATTCAATGAACACTTTCATTAATATGATTGTTGAAGAATGTATTAGGCGTAATTGTTCCTAAGTGTGACTTCAGTGAATAGACGGAAGGTGGAGAAAAACTGTATGTTATGAAGGAAGGATATTTTCCAAAGTGATGGAATTTTAAGAAGGTTCCATAAAGAATGTTTTAAATTAGCAGATTCTTAGGAGGTGATGTCTTTTTTTAATCATTAGACATTATTAAAATATATTCAAATCACCAGAATTATCATCACCAAATATTGGAGTGGTGAGACATGTAGAGAGTGGTATAAGGTCTTTGACAGTAGTAAGAGAACCATTATAATCTTGCATATTTTTATAGAGTTATACATTGTGTCAACAATTCATATGTTTAGTGAGATAAAAATTATTGGTTTGTCATTCCAGCTGAAAAAACCACACTTCATGGATTGGTATTTCAAGGGATCATGTTCAACTTATTTATTAAATGACACATAGTATATAAGTGTATGGTACCTTAAATTATAAGAGATATAAAAAGATCATCAATTGCATAGTTTTTTAGTATATGCAGCTTAATTTTTATTATTTAATCCATTTTTAATCACCTATATCTTTCTATTTTATAAAAATAATTGAGCGGTGTTTCTCTTTGGCATTTATGACTCCTTGACTGAATAAGATTAATCATTTATATTATTTCTTGTTTACTGAATTTGAATTGAATATATTTCCATTTCCTTGGATTTTTTTAATATTTTTAATATGTGAAAATCATGACTCTGTGGAATAATTAAGATGTAAAATCTACCAAATTTTAGTACACTCAGTTATAAGGAATTAAATTTTTTTAGGTTTGGTCTTTTTACTGTGCTATTATATGAGAACTTCTCATAGGTCAATGTGAATTTTTTTTATTGTTTTTACCAGGGGCACAAACAATGAGAACTACATTTTTTTCAAAAAAATCACCCCCTTATAAATAATAATAATATTTTCACTCAAGGGACTATGGTATGCCTCGGCGTCTAGTATCATTGCAAGGAAATTGAGGCTACCATTTTTATTTCTCGATCTATTGATCTAGTATAAGTCATATTCCTCTCTCTACCTCTTATAGATTATGATATATGGGAAACTTTCTGGATTGCATCCCTAATTTCATCACCCATAGAGTTCATTGGGAACCCCCAAAACATGGTTTTTAATTTAGTGTATGTCCATATTTTTTCACACAAGTTCATATCACCTCTATGTCCAATAATATTTTACCAAATTATAATTGCTAACAAATTAGATTTTTTTTCAAATGGAAAACTATTCTGATGAAATCCATGTACTCCTTTTATGAGTTAACTTAAGAACATAATACTTTTCTTCCTCAAATATGGTATAAGACATATATCTTGACTTAACTCATCTATCAAGGAAAACTAAATGGTCCCCTCATTCATACATCATGCACCATACCATTGCAAGACACCATTAAAATTTTAGTCTACCATGAATGACATTAATCTTATTTGAAGTGGTCCTAGTCATATATCCTAATATAAAAAGTCATTTTCGTCTTATAAAAAATTTCATAAAAGTCACACCATCTGTCATGGTTGTACAACTATAAAAAACAATACTATAGTCCTTGTCTGTAATCCTTTAAAAAAATTAAGACCACTTTTTAGGTTAACTAGGAACCTTAAAAACATTTTTGGGAAATAAAAAACACATACATAATTTTATAAACCCAAATTCCAACTCAAATGTCAAAATATAATTAAAATTAAAATCAATACTGAATAGAAGAATATAGATCATTGAGAAGGATACTCAATGTAGACCGTAGAATCTTTCCTCCGGCATTGCACCTCACTCACCTCCCAAAATCATTATTGTTAACCATCTCTCAATGTCAAAAACTCAATAGAACCAGAACCACCAAAACAACAGGAATGGAAACATCATTTCTAGAACCAATATCACTAAGTCAGGAACAACTATGTAGAATAATGTTCATCATTATATCCAAGAACCAACCAAATAAAAACAAAATAGAATAACCTTTAACAAAACAACCACCCATGAAGTAATGAACTAGTGCCTTCAACCATCAATGGAAAGTGCTGATGAAATAAAACAAAATTTAAGAGTATAAAAACATCATCATGATGACATTATAAACCACTAAGTTTCACCTCTATCCATTATGCCATCCCCATTATAACAACTTGATATTTTGGAATATATATTTAAAAAAAATTAACATTATGTCTGATATCATTCTCTACATGAATCCCCAAACTAAAATGGGTTAGTAAATAGCATATTAATATTATAATAAAAATAATAATAATAAAACATTTAATAAATAAATAAATATTACTCAACTAAAATTTCATATGCTTAGAGGATAAATAATTAATATGATTTAAGATTAAATGGGATTTCTCATTCTCAATTTACTATTTTTTAAGTTGTTTTATATTTTATACTAATAAATTAAAATAAAAAAATATTATATTATTATAATATATAAACTAATATATTTAAATTAATTAACATCGAAATTCATATGAAATAATATTCAGAACACTTCATGTTTAAAAACAACATTTTCTTATAAAAGATGATTCATTTATAATTTTCATCTTAATTTAAAAGATACATTTATAAATTTTAGAAATTTAAATTTATGAAATGAACATAATTTTTGGATTAATAAAGTCAAAATAATATTAGGACTAATTTCAAGGTTATTCCATAATAATTTTCTTTTTAAGTGAATAGTGAAAAATATAGTTTTTACCAAAACTATACATTTTATGAATTTATCATTATATAATAAGAACTAAAAATTTCATAAAAAATTTAATTAGTCAAATAATTATTTAATAAGTAAAACTATACTTTTCAGAAATGATATGTTGAATTTAGAAAACCTATGATTAACATTTTAAGGACATAAGTAATATTTTTTAATAAAACTTTTTTTGTTCTTTTTTTAATTAAATATTATTCTAATAAAATTCAGTTTTGGATTAATTTAGGATCCGAATAATTGTCATTATTTTATAATAAACTAATTAATATTATAAAAATCAAAAACAATAATAATTTTATCACACACTTAAATTTTAAGTGTAAAAATGCACTTTTTCTAAAAAAAACTCTTTA
This sequence comes from Viscum album, assembly GCA_963277665.1. Lineage (NCBI taxonomy): Eukaryota > Viridiplantae > Streptophyta > Magnoliopsida > Santalales > Viscaceae > Viscum > Viscum album. Next base: position 1,000,044,604 of record OY728133.1, read on the forward strand.
TATGCATTATGTGCACTAATTTTAAAATTTACTTTTCTCACCATTATAAATATTATTTATTAAAATTATTCTCTTATTTTAATTCTTCATATTCAAATTAGGTGGAAATTTTAGTTTTATTTTTAGAGATTAACATTAATTACTAATGTCAAAATTGAGTTACTGTGGAAAAACCTAATTTATATAAAAAAGTTAGAAGTAAAGGGAAAAACATAAAATCACTTAAATATTTTCTATGAAATGCATTTTTGAGAGTATTATAGACCTTAATATTCACAAAATTTCATTATTTTCCAATTTTGGATCATTTTTTTATTGATAGTGTCATGATATTATTGTAATATAAGGAGTATTTATAAAAATGCTATTATCATTACGTATAAAAATATCAATAACCACCCTTCTTAATCACACACCCCATTCCTAGAATCATTGGCAAAAGTCTTCCTAGAAAAAATCCCTACTACTACTAGAACCATCCTAGAGTATTTTTTATTCTCAAAATACCACCACTCAAAGCCTAGATCCATTTTGAAAAGGAGTTTTTCCATGGTGTATGCTAAAATTCTCAATTACAAATTTTCCATTTAATTTACAGTAACTATCTTGTACCTACTGTAAATATAATATTCCCATTTTTAAATAATTATATTTTTATCATAAGTATACTAAAATTTTATTATGTTTTTGGGATAAACATTTTATACCATCCATTCAGTCATTCAGAAAATGAAAATGTCGCTTGTGTTTTTTGCAGACTATTACCTCTATAAGTGACACAATAAATTTTTTATAACAGCCTTGAATGGATGGTTATAATTTAGAATATAATGTATTAATATTATATTTGTTACAATATTAGGATTACGAAATTATGAAATTTTCCCCATCTTCCTCACATTTATGGAAATGAATGTGTCCTATGTGGGAATTTGCTGACTATCACCTCTACAAATATGAAAATTTTCATTTTTCTATAGCCTTTTATTATTTACAAAAATTTCATAAAATATGGTTCCTGCCTTAAAAAATCTTAATAATATTGTTATGGTTTGTTAATAATGATATAATTTCAAAAGAATCACTTTTATACCCATTCTCACACATAGATTATTACATGTTCTTATTTGGGTCGGTTTATCCACATTAATAAACAATGCTATAAATTTATATCATGGATAAATATGAAAACTTTAATATTAGTTTTATTAAGAATTAACAGAAAAATAATATTTTTTATCTTTAAATGTTTTATTAATATTTAACCTATTATTAGTGTACCGCCTTTTGTTCATTAAAAATTAATGAAACATAGTCATCACCAACTTCTTCATCGTGAAGCATCACTAAAATACATATGAAAAGAAATTATAACATTATAAATTGCTAAATTGTTTTATTAAAATACCTATATTTATATTAAAATAATGAGCATTAAATCTATAAAAAGAATCAACACCTCTATTATAAAACTAATACTAAACAATCTATCAATGCAAACAACATCTGATGATAAAAATAAAATAAAAATAACTATTATATTTGTAATAAATGATTTTAAATTACATTTATTAAATGTTACACTATGAGAAAAATAGCCTTTTGCGACTGGTTATTTGTAACGGGAATAGATCTCTTCGCAAATAGTCTGTCAAAGAAGTTATTTGTGATAGGGAACTTATCCCGTCAAAAATTAATTATTATTTGTGATGGGATAAGGGGTCTTGTCTCAAATAGTTTTTGCGCCAAAATGAGAGAAGGGTATTTTCGACAGGTGGCATATCTTCATCACATATATCCGGTGGCGGTAAATACAATTTGTGGCAAGGATAGGTCGCCATCCCAAATAGTGTGTTCGCAGGTCACTATTTGTGACAGGACCTGTCACAAATACTCTTTTAACCACTGACAGTAATTAATGTGATCGAAGGTATTTGCAACAGATCCCGTCACAAATACCATCACAAATAATCTAACATATATATACCCCATATCCGTATTTTTCATTCTTCCTCTCAATTTTTACTTTCTCTCTCTCTCTAAACTCTAATTTTATAGTTAAAATTTCTCTGAGCTAATTTTTTTTTACGAAATAGTTTTGAAATTGTCTACACTTATAAGAGATCAAGTTTAAAGGTATTTATGCTTTATTTAATTTAGAATTTATTTCATTTTTTATATTAATTTTAATTATTTTTAATTAGTTGTAATTACATTAGATTTAGATTATTTTTTCATCAGTATTTAATAGTAATAATAAATTGAAATTATTAGTACTAATTATTAGTAATTAGAAGTAACTAATAATTATTAATGATAATTAGTAATGAATATAAATAATTAGTGATAATTAGTAATTAGTAGCTTTAATTTGTAGTAATTAATATTAATTAATGATAATTAGAAATAATTAACGGTAATTAATAATAATTAATGGTAATTAGTAATAATTAGTGATAAATAGTAATAATTAGGAAAACATTGTTGTAATTAGTAAAAATAGTAATAATTAGTAAAACATTGTAACAAATACTAAGAATTAGTAATAAATATTTACATTTAGTAATAAATACTTATAATTAGTAATAAATACTAATAATTTTTAATAAATACTAATAATTAGTAATAATTAATATTAATTAGTAATAAATAATAACAAATACTAATAACTATTAATAAATACTAATAATTAGTAATAAATTAGTAAACAAATTAGTAATAAATAGTAATAAATACTCCTAAATTAGTAATAAATTAGTAATAAGTATTTATAAATAGTCATAACTTAGTAATAATTTTTTATAATTAGTAATAATTTGTAATAATTAATAATAATGAGTCATAATTAGTCATAAATATTAATAAATAATAATAAATAGTAATAAGTATTAATAAATAGTACTAAATAGTAATAATTAGTAATAATTAGTAATAATTAGTAATAATTAGTAATAATTAGTAATAATTAGTTATAATTTGGAATAATTAGTAATAATTAGTTATAAATATTAATAAATAGTAATAATTAGTAATATTTAGTAATAATTCGTAATAATTAGTAATAATTTATAATAATTAGTAATAAATAGAAATAAATAGAAATTAGTAGTAATAAATAATAATAATTAGTAATAATTAGTAATAATTAGTGATAATTAGTAGTAATTAGTAATAATTAGTAATAATTAGTAATAATTAGTAATAATTAGTAATAATTAATAATAATTAGTTATAATTACTAATAATTTGTAACAATAGGTAATCATTAGTATCAAATAGGAATAAATAATAATAAATAGGAATAAATAGGAATAATTATAAATAAAATAGGAATAAATAACAATAAATAGTGATAAATAGAAATAAATATGAATAAATAGGAATAAATAGAAATAGATACGAATAATTTTGAATTATTAGCAATAATAAGAAATAATTAGCAATAATTAGCAATAAATAAAAAAATTAGGAATAATTATGAATAATTAGGAATAATTGTAATAAATTGGAGAACATGGCATAATTTCCATTGGATTGGCAGTAGTACTTTTGCTTGATGATTCTTCTCCTTTCAACTGTCAAGGACTCAAAATATTATGAAAAATATGATTATACATATGCATAACCAATCTCGTATGCTCGAGTTTGGATGTGAATTCATTGAACCACATTTTTTATAATTTTTTCTAGTGATGAAAGTTGCAAGAAGATGATTAATAGACTACAAGGAGGCTCTTTTATCTGATGGATCATTTACTTGATTTTTTTCACACTAAAAGAACAATGAATAATCTGCAAGGAGGTACTCTTATACATTCTCATATGCATAAGAATTGATATTCATACCTCTGAGAAGATTCTTCATTATGATTTTAGTGTGAGAAAGTTACAATTAAATGAGCCGTCGGACAAAAAAGTAGCCGCTAATCCACTGGAAATTGTGCTTCCTATAATTAATGGTTAATAGTAAGAAGTATCTATAATTATTAGTCTTATTTTTTTATAGTGGTTTTCTTATTTCAAATTATTCAAAAAAAATGATTTTATATTTTTCAAAAAAATATGGAACAAGGATGTCGACAACAGTCATTATTAGATGACCGCGCTTGGATAAATCAGTGCATAAATCCAAACAGTTCTGGTTTAAATCTTGTATATATTGAGGGAGTTGAAGCTTTTTTATCATTTGTAGCATCTAAACTAGAATTTGTTTCAGAAGGAACTATTATGTGTCTTTGTAAAAAATGTTCTCTGAGAACAATTCAGATATTTGACAATGTTGGGGGACATCTATTGCATTTTGGTTTCCAACATGATTTTGTTTTTTGGTATCAACACGGTGAATGTAGTTCCAGAGAAGATACTACTAATTTGATTCTGGAGCCATCACCATTTCAAAATTTTGTACATGATGTTGCAGGTCCATTTGTTCAACCAACTAAAAATCAGGATGATATTGATTTAACTCCTGAGTTAGCACCATCAAAATTTTATGAGTTGTTGAGGTTTTCTAAAGATGCATTATATCATGGTTGCAAGATAAGAAAATTTAAAGTGGTTGAAAAAATTATGGCTATTAAATCAGAAAATGGAATGTCAAAAAATAGTTTTGATCAGATATTTTTATAGGTTAAAACACCATTACAAGGAGGAAATGTGTTTTCTAAAAATTACTATGATAGAAAGAGGTTGGTTAATAATATGGACCTTAATTATCAGAATGTTCATGCATGTGAAAATAATTTCATCTTATATTTTTTTATAAATGAGTCGTTGGATAGTTTTCCCACATGTGGAAAATCATGGTATAAATAAGCTCAACTGGGGAAGTCTGGATCAATTCCTGTAAAAAAATTGAGATATTTCCCACTTACACGTAGGTTGTAGCATTTATTTATGTCTCAGAACACAACATCAATGATTTCATGGCACAAAACCAAGATCTCAACTTTAAAAATCTTAAATCATCCATCTGATGGTGATTCATGGAAACATTTTGACCGAGTGCATCCATATGTTTCTTTAGAAGCTCGTAACTTGAGATCGGGTCTTTCTACTGATGGTTTCAGCCCGTTTGGTTCTTATGGTAGTCATTATTCTTATTATAATTCCTTTATAACTCCATAAAATTTACACCTATGGATGTAGATAAAGGATCTCTATATCTTTTTGACTGTATTAATCTTAGTACATCCAAAAAAAATATTTATGTTTATTAGAATCCATTGATAGATGAGTTAAATTCATTGTGGAGTAATGGTGTTAGTACATATGATGTTGTTGTGAAACAGAATTTCCTACTAAAAGTTGCATTGATATGGACAATTAGTGACTTCCCGACATATGGCATGGTTTATGGCTAGAGTACACATGGTCCAAAATCATGTCTTTATTGTATGAAAGACAAAAAAGCATTTATGCTCATCAAAGGAAAAAAACTTGTTATTTTTATTCTCATCAGATATTTCTTCCAACCAATCATCCTTTTCAAGGGAATGAATCTCATTTTAGAAAAGGCGCAATTGAAAGGGATGGACCATCAAAAATGATCTCTGGTATAGAGTTAAAATTAGTTATATTTTCATTACCTCGCATAACATTTAGGCCAACAGTAAACCAAAAAAAATTCATGGCTTTGGTAAAGAACACAATTATATAAAACAAAGCATTTTTTGGGATCTCCCATATTGGTCTGATTTTTTGGTCCACCACATTTTGGATGTCATTCATATTTAGAATAATTTTTTTTATAATTTATTTCATACAGTTTTGGATACACCAGGAAAGACCAAAGATAATGTAAAGGCATGATTAGATCTTGCCCAATTTTAAGGCAACCAAAACATGAACTATTTGAAAATGTCTGATCAAAGAGGTTAACGAATCCAAAAGTAGCTTATACACTTTCCAAAGAGATTCTCTTATTATTTTGTCATTGGATTGCAGATTTGAGACTTCCAGATACCTATGCTTCCAGTTTGTTAATATGTGTTAAGAATTGTCATATTACCAGATTAAAAAGTCATGATTGTCATGTTATAATGGAAAGACTTATTCCGATTGGATTGAAAGATTTGTTGAATTCTATGATTTAGGATTTGATAATAGACATATAAATTTTTTTCTGAGAAATTTTTGCAGAAAAAAAGGACCATGATGCACTAAAAAAACTGGAAGAAGATGTTGTTGTAATTATATATAAATTGGAAAAAATATTTCCACCAGATTTCTTTGACTCAATGGAACATTTGATATTACATTTTCCATATGGAGAAAAGTGTGAAGGTATGGTATATTTTTGATGGATGTATCCATTTGAGATATTCGTGAAGAAATTGAAGAAAAAATTATGTAACCAAGCATCTTTTGAAGGCTCAATTGATGAAACTTATTTACAAGAGAAAATTTCTTTTTTTCAACTCTCATTATTTTGAATCTATATATCTCAAAAACAAAACCGTATGGAAAAAATGATGAGAATTTTGATGATGAAATGGACAATCAATTATTATTTTTTAATCACTAGAGCTTGGCTTCAGTCGAGTTCATGAACGATGGCTTCCAGATGATTTACATTAGAGAGATCATACATATGTGATGCTCAACAATGAAGAAATGACATCATTTTTAATGTGAGTAATTCTATCACTTATTCTATAATTTATATTACAGTAAGTAAAATTATTTTATTTTTAGGTTATATGATAATAATATCCAGAAACAACTTCAACAAATTACACTAGATTATCTTGAATAATTTCGACAAAAGAATTCCTCAATGGTTTCAAAAATTGGTAACATAAATTATTGATGGTTTAACATATTAACTCAATTTATTATTTATTATATTGATAATTGTTTTAAAATTTTTTAAGTGTCTAAACATGCTGATAAAATTGAAAAGCGATTGTGTATAATGACTACCCCACCATCCAAAATGGTTAAATCTTATAAAGCTTATGTGGTGATTGGTTTTTGATTTCATACACGTGAATATTGTGAATAAAAAACAATAAATAGTAGAGTTTTCTTGAAAGGATAACTTTATAAAGAAATTGAAGTTGATTTTTATGACATGATGTATGAAATTATTAAACTATGTTATCTAGGATAAAATTAAAAAACGACGTTTAAATGTCAGTAGTTGTATACTAAGAGTGAATTACGTGTTTATACAACTCCTAGAATTATTGATATTAAATATGAAATTATTATTGTAGTAAATGAACCATTTTTACTAGCTCAATAGGCACATAAAATTTATTATGCAAAGTACTCTGCTACTTCAAGTGACCTGAGTGATTGGTGGAGCATAATAAAAATGAAATCTTGGGAAAATCAGTTTACTAAAACTGAATGTGGTTCTGCTGAAGTGCAAATAATGGAAATTTTTCATGAGACTACTCAAAATAAATCTTTTTCACAAAGAGACATGAATATCTATGATGACACACCACAACTAATGGTCGATAGTGATGATGATGTTAATGATGTTACAAATTAATTTTAAATGGAAAGAGATAATGAGACTAAAACTCATATGGATATTAATGATGCTGAGGAGGAATATGAAGACATTGACATTGTCAGATACGAAGATGATGATGATGGTGAACAATGACACAGTTAAATGATGGTTACAATCATAACTAATGTATATCTATATATAATAGTTATTTTCAACTATTTTATAACAAAAATCAGTTTGTGTTTCAGATGGATGATGATATATTTTGTGAGTTGAAAGAGGTTGAGCTACCTTTGGATGAGGAGTTTTTGGGATCATCTGACCCTCAGCCGACCTGGAGTTCAGGGGGTATGCGAAGGGGGCATGGTCTTGCACGAATGATGATTCCTGACCCTATCCCTGAGTGACGTCCATGTCTTGGCTTTGATCAACACACAGAGAGTTATGATAACCTCTGTATTTTAGTTAGCTTTCATTAATTTATTTATATACTAATTGATTGATTATTTGTTATTTTATCATATTTTTTTACATATAGTTGTTGGACAGGGGAGCTCTATCTTGCACAATTATTTTTCTCATCCATGGATCACATGGGAATATATTTCTGTTGATGTGCAGCTTGGCATGTTCAATCATTGGTTGGTATATAAATAAATAATATTTATTTTGAAATTTATTTTATTAATATCTTGCTATTATAAATTATCTTTGTGGTTTATGGTATCCCAACAATGATAGCATGCATGACGCTATACATGCGGCATGGGAGGTGCCTATGCATGACAGTTTCCATCAGTTTTTTCAAAATTTGAGAAGGATAACCATGAAGAAAGCAAGAGTGGAAATATTTGATGAGTCGTGTAGAGCCCACTGACCAGAATACATTTCATCTCACGTTTGGGATGGATAATGTTCACACTACTTGGGTGGTGGATTTTAGAGGAGATCTTAATTAGGCCAATAAAACCGGGGGAGACAGGAGGGGACACATCGAGCCGGTAGTCATACATTCAGTATGCATAGAGAGCATCTGGTAATTAATTTTTTTAAATATTTTATATAACATTAAATATGAATAGTTTATTTTATATTCATATAGGCAGTCGAGAAGCCCAATATTACAGAGGACAATGTTTATCAGAGGATTTATAGTGATCCATCTATTGGAGATATTAGAGGTGACCACCAGCATCGGATTGTGGTTAGTATTATTTATTTTTCAGTTTGAAAATTAACTAAATAAAATATTTTCACTATTTTCTTTTCAAATTTGAACTGAAGGAGTTATATGAGGATGCAATCTATCATACATGGGCTGAGAGTCAGGCTGAGATGGCTAATCATACTAGTTCCCACCATTTTGATGAGGCAGCATGGATACAAGTGACCTAGTATGGCTTTGAGAAGGGCCAAGTAGTTGGTATCAGCTCTCATTTGACTCGTGGGACTTATTATGTTATTGTTGCAATGTTGGCGTCCAACTAGAGAGGATCTCATGGAGAGGCATCACCTTCTATCTTACAGTATCAAGACCAGTTTCAAGCTCAGAGTGAGATTATAGAGAGTTTGCATAAGTAGTATGAAGAGATGCACCAGCAGTAGTAGCAGCAACAACAGCGATATGAGGAGGAGATGCATCGATGGCAGCACCAACATCATGAGTAGATGGAGTACATGTGTCGTCTGACTCATTTTTTAGGGTTTGATTTTCCTCCACTATCTCCTCCAACTCCTCTAGCTCCTCCACCTCCTCCAAAATACTACCCCCACAGTGACATTTATTTAATGTTAAAAACATTTGAATTCAATGTTTGTTTTAATATTAACTATTTACAGTTTCTTTTTTTATATTGGTGTGAATATTGCATAATTTAATTTTTTTAATATTTTATTATTTTATTATTTGTTATTAGTATTATATTTTTTAATGTTTTTTTATTATATTAATAATAATAATAATATTTTTTTATTTTTTTGTGAATAATGATAATTTTAATATTTTATAATTTTTTACAATTTTAAAAATATTAATATTATTTTTTTATAAATATTTATAATAAAAATTACATTGTTATTATTAGTATTATTTTATTATTAATATTATAATAATATAATTTTTTTATATTATTTATATTAGTATTATTATTATATAATATAATATTATTTATATTAATAGTATTTATATTATTATTATTTTCTAATATTAATTTATCATTATTTATTGAATATTTTTTTATTAAGTATTTGTGATGGGTCCTTTTGTGATGGGACCCCATCGCAAATTGTTTATATATTTTTTAAATAAGTATCTGCGATAGGAAAACTGGATCATCGTAAATAATTATATGCAATGATCCCATCGCAATAGGTTTGTGTATATATAATCTCTATAAATGGATAACTATTTGCGATGGGACGATTTCTCATTGCAAAAAATACTATTTACAACATCGTTTTCTACAATGGGTTATTTGCGAAGAGACCCTGCCGCAAATGCTCATTTGTGATCGGATATCTTCGAAAATACCTTAAATTACAACAGTGTTATAGGTATTAATAATGCTCTAAAATAGGTGATTAAGATAGTAATTTTTTTTATATATGAGGTTAGAGGATGTTTATAAAATCAAGATTAAATGTAAGGGTTTATCATCAAATTTCTCCATATTTGAGATACTTATCATACCACCACTAGTATTCCCATGCATATCTTATTATAATAATCTACATGAAAATAGATGTATTTACAAATCCATCATATGTTATACCTTCCATGGATTTATGATTTGAGATATAATGAAGTTATAAGGGGATTTCATGACACAACTTCTCTTTTTAAGTCATAATGGTTACCTTTTGACTATAGATTACAAATATTTCTATATTCTATTCTATGAAGAAATTATAATTCATATCATCCTTATTTATGTGGTTTTTCATTAAATGTTTTTAAAATATTAAAAATGGTTCCCATAAAATATTTTTATCTTTCAATCCACATTCTATTAAGGTAACTTTTCTATCTTTTCTAGGGATCCTTTATTGAAAAATCTTTTTAAAAGAAAATTATTTAAAAATTTCTTCATTTATTATTTTCAAAAAAATTATTTTATTTTCAATGCTCAATTATTGTAGATTGTTTTTAAAAGTAATGGTTTTAAAAAATTTAACCTCTCTTTTTTAAAACATTTATGTATTTTTTAAGGCTCCATTATTAAAGAATTTTTTTAAGGCAAAGAGTTTTCAAAAAAAAATAATTATCCCTTTTTAAACCTTTATGTATTTTTAGTGGCTCTATTATTGAATTTATTTAAGTAAAATTTCTTTAAAAACAATCTCATTTTTAAAACCTAAATATCTTTACAAAGGATCCATGATTGAGTATTCTTCTTAAAATGAAAATTTTTCAAAAAAAGTTCCTTTATATTTTTGAAACCTTTACATATATTTTAAGGATTAATTATTTATATTTCATTACAAATAATTATTTTCAGAAATCCTTCTTTTAATTTTCTCATAAGTAGTCATTTCAAGAGTGAAACATAAGTTCTTATTTTTATAACAATGTTAAAAAATGTTTTATAAAGTCTCTTATAATAGTTTCATCCATTTTACTCTTTAAATCTGAATCATTTAGCTTCTATTAAGACATGTTTCATGAATTTTCATATAAATTATTTTATTAAATAAAGTTTTTGTGTGATTAAATTTTTGGCAACAACCCATTAAATCAATAATGGTAATAAAGGTTATACAACTTTTAAATGTTTGGAAACCGTTTTTATTTATATAGATTATTTATTAAATGTTGAATGATTGACTTCATGTGTCACACATTTCCCCTTCTATCAGAATAACATATGATCTTAAGATACCATCCACCTTTTATCTCTATATATCTTATGGTATGTTTGATTGATGATTATATGAAACCTAACTTCTTCCATTGATTAATGTAGTGATATGAATGTTTTAATGTGACCCACATATGAATGGTTTTTCATTAATTGAAGGTTGGGTCTTATATTTCCCTCTAATATGTTGGTTGTACTTTATATCATTTAATCTTAAAAGGGTACATAGGTTGTTATCCCTTTCTGAAGATGGTACGTGGGTAGTATCCCCAACCCGTGATAGTACATGAGTCATTATAACAAGAACAAGAGTGTACATAGGAAGTATCCCAAGATCAAGAGGGTACATAGGTAGTAGATCAACCCCGAGAGGGTAAATATGTTTCCAACCTAAGCCTAAGAGGGTACATGAGTTGTTAGACCATGTTGAAGAGTATACATGGATAGTAGTCCCAGCCCAATAGGGTACATGGGTAGTAGACCCATCCCAATAGGGCACGCAGTTTGTCAACCCAAGCCCAAGAGGGTACACTGGTTGTTACCACAATCCCACTATATTATGATAATCAAGTAGAAATTCTTTCTCCACTATTTTATGTTTTCCTATGATTTTTTTTATGGAACATTTCTATGTTATATGCTTTTGTTGTGAAACCTTGGCTCGTATTTATTTAATCATGTTTATGTACCCCTATAACATGGTATATGTTTGACCATTTGAGTCTATAGATCATTAAATAATTTCTTGTGGATAAATATTATTGTTCCATGTTTTTTAATAATATATTTATCCTATGATCATAATTTCTCATATGCCTATAATCTAACCTATGTTGAAATATTTTTTGATTTTTCCCTTACCTTTTATTTGAGATCATATCCTTCAAATTATTCTATTCCACAAGTTATGAAGATGATTATAACTCATGATATGTCTATAGGGTTGACTATTATGGTTCTATTATGGATAAATGTCTATGACTATCATTAAATAACTTTATTATGTAGTTGATCCCTAAAGACACTAAATCTTGTCTTATTGGGATTGAGTTATTATTGTGATATGTAATTTTTCACATTTGGAAATGATATAAAATAAATATAGTATCACCACCCTTTGTATAAAATCTAGAGTTTATAGAATACTTTTAAGTAGTTTTACAAAGATGAATTATTACCTTCAGTTGATATGGAAATATTTTTCCATATATCACTATGTTTCTTGAATTATATGGAATAAATATGTACAGAGTTCATATGGGTATCCCCTATATAGATATAGTTTGAATGTATAGGGCATATTTAAACCCTGATATTGGATGAAAACCCGAATAATCCCCATGACCATGCTTCAGAAACAATCTATTACATGGCCTAATGTGAATATGGGGATCCCAAACACTAAGGTTCTTAAGGACACATGGGAATTTTAATATAGTGTATGGTCCCATTTTTCGTGAAACACTATATGTATTTATCTATGATAAAGGGAAATCATTTAAAATATAATACATCACTCTAATCTTTTTAATGTATTGTAAGATGAACCATATTCCATGTAGTTTAACATCATGTGATGTGGATGAGGATATTCTTATGTTTGAGGACATATTATGAGGACATGTACCTTATAGTTTGATGTCCTGTGACAGGGATGTTTGTGTACCCCAACTGAGTTGATAGAAACCTGTATGTAAAAATTAATACTGAAAGTATTTTTGGCTACTCCTGAAACATATCGTTTATGAAATACCACATATCCAATGGTAACTTGAGTGAAACAACACATAGTTTTAATGATATGGATAATTATTCATGTTATATATTTGGTAATCTATGGCATCAGTATATAAAATTGATATTATGGATATAGTGTCACCAATGAAACTGAGTTACTACGGATAACGTTATTTTTTGTAGTATATGTTCAAGGATAAAAGACTCTATATTGAATTCACCTCTATAGATCTGTATCTTACATAAGAGAGGGGAATTTTTGTTTTTTCCACCATGGCAACATGGATAGGTATCCATGTGCTGGTGAATATCATTCATGGACATAAATCTCATGAAAGGGAGTTGGGCCACCTGAGGTTTGGAACTCTAAGCAATTTATGGTCTTAAAAGGTAGAACATATATCATTCATTTTGACATAATTTAATGAGGAATGTGTTCTATTTATTTTATAGACATTAATATAGGACATGGATGTTATTTAGTTTATAGTAATATGATTGTGACCTAAACATTTTGGATATTTTTACTAAGGAATCAGTTTATAGATGAAAACCCATACACTGGTGGATCTTTCATTAATCTAAAAACTGGATAGAATAAGATACCCCTATCTAAATGTTGGTCATGTAGATGGTAAAACTGATGTGAATGTAAAGTATCTCAGAATCATGAAACACTAAGGATCTATTTTGTAATGAAATGAATCACGCCATGTGAAAATATTATTAATGATATACCATCTTAAATTAGAGTTTGATGTAGGGAGAGCCAACTTGAATTAGTTTTCCATAAAAACAGAGGTGATCATACATTAGTATATTTTATGGATGGGCCAAGGATGGGTGATCTAGGAATTACTATGTATCCTAGGGTATGGGATTCCAGCCACACATAGTTCTTATAAAATACCCTTATGCAGATCAGGATCTTACACTTGTGGGGATTTAAGTTTTATCAAAGGTCAGTACATTTAGAACTATATATTGAGGGTTTATATGTAGATTTTAATCATATGTAAGTGAAAACTAGGCCTTATGAAATGGACCACTCAAAGAAATTTCCATTCTTATAGGGTGGAACATAGGTCATCTAGTTTAACATCATTTGATAAGGACATGGGAATTCTGTGTTAAGTTCATGTTATGAGGACCCCTATATAGTATCTTTTTCATTAATGTGGATGATTTAAAAAATATGATAACATTGTCTTAGTTTCAATCAAATAGATGAAACTCAACATGAATGAAGGAGATATTTGGCTATGGGACAATGTGGGAGGAATAATTTTGATTGAGCTTGCGGCTATGACCAGTTCTCTAGATGTACTTGCATATCCTATAAATCTTGGAATCAAGATAAATATAGTTTTTATGATAATAAAATATCTTCTGAGTGTCTGATAACTGATTTACAATGGGAGAACTCTCTGATAATCCTTACACATATCTGGATCTTAGATACAGAGAACATTTCTCAAATATCCACCAATATTATCTGAAATTTTGTATATGGATGAACTTATTTCATTTAGTTTTACATCATATGCTAAGGGAATGATTTCCATACAATTAAAAATGATTAATATTAGTCATGATAATTGGGTAAATCAAACATAACCTATAATATCATGTGATTCAATATTGGTTTGAGAAATAAGAGTAAATTTGAAGATTTCTAGTAGGATGTGGGAATCAAAAATTTCAAATTCATGTGAAATTGACATTATAATACTTAGTTTAATTCCATCACTCTAGGTTGTAACACCATATAATTTAAATTCACATAAATAGGAAGTAAACCATATAGTTTAACGTCATGTGATGAGGATGTTATAAACCTTCCATGAAATTATGAAAAATATTTCTAGAGAAAACTTACATTGATGGAATGTGTGATATGATTAACATCCATTATGATCAGAGAGTAGTATCCATTATACAAGACTTTATGTATTGTGTAAATTCCTTTCCATTTTGGGTCTAGCTTTGGGGGCTTCTTCCCATGTAACATTATAGTCGTTAGAGCTAGAAACAATTCATATTGGTGGAAGGATGTAATTATTATCAAATTATTGTAAAACCTAGTTGTAGTGAATATGTTTTACAGTGGACAAATCAGAAAGGGGTGAATTCTATTTCCAAATAAAAATTATTTAAAAATTATTTAAAAACTAAATCCTTATAAAAATTTCCAAGTTAATTAAAATAGTTGAAGTATATAATTATATATTTCAAAAATCATCTCAAAATATCAATCATAACTCATTTAAAAAAATTAAAAAACTTTTAAATTTTTAAATAGGTTTACTTGTATCAAACACCGTATGTAAAAAATGTATTAAATTTAAGTATAAATGTAGTGTTTTTCTAATGAGTTTTGAAAAATAAAATAATTTTTTTTAAAATACAGTAAATTAAAATAAGAAAACAAACAATGGAAATAAAAAAAAGTGGTCCATTCTCAATATGAGACCTAATACCATTCACTTAGAAATCACCCACTAATAAAAATTTTATTAAATAATAAATTGTTCCAAAACATGGATTGAGTTTTATATAAAACAACTACCATGTGGTATGATAGGTTATATATAGTATCATAGAAAATTTTGAATGGGATATCAAATATAAATTAATAAGTAAAAGAGCCTATAACACTCTCTAATACAATGAAATATTCTATGTTATTGAATTAATAGAGTATAACAAAAATATCATGAAATAAAAGATAAACAAAAATAGAAAATGATAGAAAGTGGGAATATTTTATGTGGATCATTCTGATCAGCTTTAGTTGATGATTAGTCTATAGATCCATCCTTGAACAACATAAATTATTTTTTTCATAGAGAAGACTGGAAAACTGAGTGTCATAAAATGTTCTATGAAATTAATATCTGTATCACTTTTTTTTTTTAAACATATATTAGTTATTAGTACATCTGTTCAAAATATATTATTCTCAGCATTCTCCCTTTTTGTTGATAAGGGGTTCTTCTTCTTAAAGATAACACCATCTCAAAGTAGCTATTGGAGAAAATTTATTGTAGTCTTAAAAACACTTAATTTTCAACTAATTCACCAAAATATAGTGATTTGGTATTTTAAAATACATTACTATTTAAGATAAACATGGTCACATGGTATTTACATAAATGATGATTACATTGGCTCGTGGTTACTTTACACCATTACATGGAAGGGTAACTTGGACATGGTAACTTGATTTCTTATTATGGTAGGTTCACATATTCATGTGGTAGATTTATGTCTTTCTATGTTAAATAATTTATTTCCTTTGGTAATTTATTTACTTAACACAGAAGATTAATTTATTCATTTGGTAGCTTCCTAACACTACATGATCACTTCATTTTTCTACGTGGCCACTTATTTTCCTCTTACAATATCTTTATTTATTCATGTGGTAGCTACATTAATCTACAAATTCAATTAATTTTTTCATTCAGTCACTTAATTTCATCTCATTGTAACTTATTTTTCTTCATATGGTAGCTTTATCTCTGCTTGCTATCACTTGAATTGTTCATATAATAACAAAATTACACACACATGGTCAATTCAAAACAAAGAGAAATTATAATCACCTGTCACATGGTAACTTGTTTGTTCATGTGATAGGTTTATTACTTCATGTGGTGACATATATATCAACATGTAGTGGGTCAAGTAAACATGTGATCACTTTAACTACAACACACTGTCACTTCCTAACATAGATAGAATTACATCATCTAATGCATGGTTAGTTGAATGTACATGCAACCACATAGAGTTTAATTTGTATTGATATATGGATAGTTACTAGACCATTATGTCCAGTTTAAATTCTTTACATGTTAGATTCATTATACATGTGGTAGGTTGGCACGGCAGCTTCAAGACTTAGCTGGTTTCATTATTTTGGCTAGAACACATTTAACTTTCAAAAAACATGAAATTATTTAGAAACATAATAAATGTAATTTTAAATCATTAAAATAATTATTTTATAGACTAAGGCAATAATCACCCACTTCTTTATGATCACAAATCATGACATATAAATGAAATGAACAGAATACATCAGAAATAAATATTTTCCAAATATCACATATTTTAAAATAATTAAACCTTAAATATTTTAAGATCATAAATTATTTTCAGAATTTATCCCCCATTTGAGATTATTAAATATTATATTTGAAAAAATACAATAGGGATATTAGAAAAATTAATTAAAAAATACAAAACACAAATAAAGGGAAAAGAACATTACAATAATATCTCAAATTATTATCTAAAAAAATTACAAGTAGTATCAATATTATGAAATCTAAATAGATTGAGAATATGATACATAGTTGATATTAACATGAAGGATATGATCCTTTCCTTTTGAGGAAGTGTTAGGTTGGGTAGGTTGGGTAGGTTTTGGTATAGAGGTTATAATAGGGTCTTGAATTCCAACACACATTTAAACAGTTCTGAGATATTATAAAAATATTCTAGGAGATAAGACAAAAGGATTAATGGAATAGGTCTTAGTAGTATGAGGTTTGAGGTAAATATTAATGTAGTTGGTTCTAGGATGTATTCGTTAGTAGTGTATAGATATGGTTCTTGAAATATGGTAAAATCCATTACTTCTCTCGATCTATGATCCATTTCTGAAAATTATTCCCCTTAGTTTTACCTGAAAGATTATATTACAAGAGTTAGAACTATCATATTTTCAAATTGAGACTTCAATGATTTAGTAATGGTATGTGTCCTCAAATATCTATCCTAGGATCTGAATATTGCATTATGGTCTGACTTGTTGAATATTTTTCCTACATAGAAATCAATGTATTTTTTAATAGTATTTATATATCTTCCATCATGTTTCAAATATTTTCTAACTAACTCTAATGTTTTAGTGGAATATGTTTGAAGACTTTCATACATCACTTCCCATATTTTCTTAAACTCATTAAAAAAACTTTTAACTCGTCTATTATGAGATTATTGATTCTCTATTTATAAAAAATAGATATAATGGTAGGAAAAGGAAATATATTAGAAGATACATAATCATGAAACACTAAATTTAAAATTTTTTGATAGATATTAAATGGTTTTCCAATAAATTACAAACATGTTTTGTCAAAAATTTGATCTCATTTTTCATAATTTCTATATTGGGATGGAATATTGGTTGAAGATATATAATGACTAAAAAAACTAACCTATATATATATTAATCTCTAATATAATACACTAATTTTTTGAAACCAATAAATAGTTCTTTTAACACACCCATTAGATCTTATTTAAACTCATTTAAACCATATTTTATAACAGAATATGTAGAAGTAATAAATGGGGTAGAAACATATATAGGAGGAGATGTGTTGAGGCCCAAAGCATGACACACATATACGTTACATTAATTTTGTGGAGTACTTAATACATAACAAAAACAGACACCCAAGGACCATAATATTTTAGAGTCTTTGGAAACTTGGAACATAATCTTCTAATCATCGTGAAAGATCTTCCATATCTACCATAAATATATTCCCCTTTTGTTTTCTTACCTAAAACATTTCTTTATATTTTGGGGAAAAGAAAACATATAAAGGGTGAGCTCAAATTCCTAGTAAGGGTAAGAAAGGAGAAAATAAAACAAACCATATACATTTGAACATAAAAACATGAACATAAAGTTTAAACATCCAAATCTTGAGTTGTGAAATAAATCTTGGCAGTATGTAAGGAATAGATAATAAAGGAACATCAATAATGATAAAATAGCATGGAATTAAAACATATAATTTTGGAAAACCATTAATCATATGATATGATTTACATAGTTTCCAAGGCATTGCTTCCAAGACCATCATTGTGGACAAAGTCCATTACTGAACTGGGTTTACCTACCATTCCAGCCTTGTATTACTGAACCAGATTTACTTGCTGTTCTAGACATGTCTATCTCTTGAGATATAAATCTTTACCCAATACATTGGTGGGAGATATAGTTCCCACCAATCTAATATTGAAATCATTCTTACATGTTCCACAAAACAATCATAAATCATTCATCATAACCCAAAGAATAAAATAGGTTTCATAAACATCATCCCATCATAACATAATCCATATAAAACAATGGATATCATTTCATCATAAAAAAATCAAACCACGTAAATAATTTAAACATTATACTTGAAACATAACCATATTAAATAATTTAATCTTAGTGTGAAAATAGTTTTGAATAAACACTTGAAATAAATTCTTGAGGAAGACATCCTTTCTTCTTCAAAATCATTTTCTTTTCTCCAAATGTCGTGAAATTTTAAAAGAAAATAATTTTTTTTGAAAATAATCCTGAAATCATTTAGAATAATCTTCATGTAAATAAGGCGTTATGAAATCGTAAAAATCCATTCATGTTGTATAAGTTAAAAAAACATTATTCTCGTACTTTTTCCGAATATGTCAAAAACTACCTCGTATGGTAAACAAAATAAAGATTCCTTCCATAACATGTGGTAAAAGTGATAAAAGGGTAAAAATTACTTTAAAAATAAATGTAATAATAGTAAAAATTTTATGAAAAAAAATTGAGAAAACATAGACATGGTGATAAATATAACCTTAGTAAATACTTACTTATAAGCAATCTCAGATAAAAATGAAATTGAAAATTTATCCCTTACCTTAGGTCCAATTTCTTTCGTATGTGTTCAAGAATATTGTATGTTGGGTTTAAAAATATTATTAACTTGTAATATAACTATAATAATATTTATGATATCATATATGATTCACTTATGACTTTATATTATGAGTTCTTTTGTCAATTCTATGTTAAAGCAGCATTTTGGGTAAAATCGTTTCATTTATCATAATTGTTTTGACTTGTAATTATTCATATGATTACTCATATCATGATTAATTAATTCCAGAATGTAAAACATTATTTATAGATAATATATATTCATAATATAAATATATATAGTAGATTGATAAATGAAATGAAATACACCATTCATGGAGATGTCAGGTCGTATGTACGCATGAACGTTATTTTCATTTCCTTATTAAATTGAATGGAAGTTAATGACATATATATATAAATAAATCCAGTAGAATTATTATGTCATATATTTCATGATTACTTATTATATATATTTTATAATCATTCTTTAATATTTAATATGGAGAATGAATCTAATCGCATCGTGGAGATGGTAATCCGTACGTACGCACGAGCGATGATATAATTCTCATAATTATTGAATGGTATTGGATTGGATGATAGAATATATCAGAATATGCATCATTTTATAATAATAATATATATTTATTCTTTACACCATTATACCCATCCAAATAAGGTGGTGGTGGAAAAAAGATTACACCACGGCGTGGAGACGGTATTCCGTACGTACGCACGCGTGGTGATTTCAGTTTCCATAGGATGGATAAAAGGTGAAATAGGTTTGTTTTATATTTATAATAACATATCAGTATATGAGTGATACATATTTTATTACTTTATTATGAAACAACACAATAAGAGGTAGTGGAAAAATAAATTAATTTGAAAGAATCGGTAAAGGATATTACCTCTTCTTCAACGTGCCTCTTCTAAACCTCCTCTTAGGGCACTAAAGTTAGTCTTTGAAGAATTAAAAGACCTATTGTATGTTTTTAGGGAAGTTTATAAGATAAATTTCCAGGGTATGGCTGAGTTTGAAGGCTCAAATTGGTATGAGGAGGAGTTTAAGGAGGTTCTCTTTTATAAGAGAGGAAAGGGGCACTTTTGGAAACCTCAAAAATATTAATTTATATTAAACTCAAACCCCACCTAAAAACCTCCAAAATGACTCCAATTAACATATGAGATGATATAGGGTTGTAATATCATCATAAAATAAAATTTAGACTTTTTTAGAATTTATTTTATACCTTATTAACTTGATTTATCCTTATTTAATCTATTTAATCTTATTTGTGGTAATAATTTTATAAATTTTAAATTGTTATAAATAATTACTTATGTGTTGTTAATTCTCCATAATTGGATACCTTTTGTCATTTTAGAACAAATAAATTTATAATTTTTAATTTTTAATTTTTTTTGTGATTTAAAAAAAATTTAATAATATGTTATTTTTATAAAATATCAATAATGTCAATTTTGACACTATTAAATTATTTGAATTTAAATAAAACACACACAGAAGATATATACAAACCAAAACTTTTAATAGATTCCTAATAAATCATATTCATCTAAAAAATTCATTAAGCACATTAATTTGTTTATAGAACATTTTTTTAATATTTTTAAAACCATTTATTTGATATTTCTCTTAATAAAATAATTACTACAATATTGTCGTATAATTATTTAATATACATATTTTTTGCATTAAAATTAAAAATAAAATACTATGATTTCTATAAATCTAATATATTCTATAATAATACTTTTACTTGAATTTATCATCTTAAAATCACAACATTTAAATTGTTATACTTATTAAATTATAAAGGTGACAACTTTGACATTATTTAAAATAATATAATATAAGTGTCATAATAACTTTTATAAGGATAAAATTGGTCCAAAATTTTACAATTTTATGATTATGGTTTATATATACACTACCAATAAGTTTTGGTCAGGTGTTTGGGACTTTTATGGGTATTATTATTTGAATAAAAACTATATTATAGATTCGTCACTAAAAAAATAATTTCGGTATCATAAATGTATAAGAAATTTAGGTAATTAAATATTTTTTTAAAAAATAAAAATAAATTAACATGATAAATAAAAACATATTATCTTTCAAATGATTATTTATAATCTAATTTATATTCATTATAACCTTATATTAAAAGTACTTTAATTATTAAAGTTTGAGTGAGACATATTTCACTTTCGTTAAGTAAAATAAATTAAAGGTCTTAATCACATCCAAGTGGTTCAAAAAGATACCATTTCGACCCAAGTATATTTTAGGAAGAAATATAATCATCTAATTAAATTAATACAAGTTTTAGGGTAATTTTATAATATTATTTTTACCCTTAATTACCTAATTTACCTTTAACTGTAGTAAATAAAATTTACCGTAGTTACAATTCATAATGTCTCAAAATAAAAATTATCCTATTACATTAATTTGGACCTAATTATTCAAAATATGGAATAAATTTTTCCAAATTCAAAACACAGAAGTTATAGAATTTAATTTAAAATTAATCTCGCTGTTGAGAAAACAGTTTTTTAAAGTTAAAACATTGCAAAAGATTGAAATGTTTTTACCTATGAATTCAATGTAAAATTAATGATAATTACATAAATAATATTAAATGGTAAAAATATATTCTATTTATACTTTAAAATCATTCAATATTATAACTTAACAATACAAATTATCTCGATGAAAAAAAAATTAATTAAAATTTAGCATATTTTTACTATTCATCAAAATATGATGGTTATCAGAATATTGTTAAAATTTTATCCAAAGTAAATTATTATATCATTATTCCAAGGAAGAATATTTATTTTTCAAATTTAACTTATAAACATGTCAAAAACTATATTTACAGTGGATGTGCCATCAAAAGGCGGCAAAACTATATTTTTGGAAATAAATATTTCCTTTATACGAAAAATTGATTTTGCTCTAATAACATTTTATATAAAATGATTAAGATAAATTATAATGTTATAAAATTCAAAATGTGTTTAATAATATTCATAATGGCTAGTTCATAATAATATTAGAACAATATATCGTTGTTTAGTGAAACTCAGTATTGCGTACAACACATGCTCTTGAGGAAGGTCGCTCTTGCGTGCAACACGAGCCAATAATAGTGTTGCGTATACTACAAGATAATAAGGTTTTTCATATAGTTAAATCTAATATTGGTGTAGTGTAAAACACAATACATCAATTAAAAATAATATTTCTCATAAATTCTCAGGGTGTTACATTCTACCCCCCTTAAAATGAATTTCACCCTCGAAATCCATCGAGGTTATAAATGGTTTACTACTTGAAAGTTTCTTTCATAGAAACCCACATCGTAAAAAGGAATACCAAAATATAATTTTAAAAACTAAATTATAAAAGGTAAAGGCTACCCAAATTAACTCATCACTGGGTTTCCATATAAGATAACATAGGTGAAAATGTGGATATGAAAGAGAAATCTATCCATCAAGTTCTGATGGAGAGTGGTAAAGAACATGGCTATGAAAAATCCAACAATCAAAAAGCCATAAATTTGTGATGATATAAGGTACCATATAATTCATCGGATATGAGGGTACTAGGACAATGTTTTTGGTTTTCAAGATCATTTCCCTAAAGTTGATGAATTTTTCCATAAGGATAAATACTTTCTTTATTTTTGTGTAATATCATCATTGGTCATTATATGAACAATTTGCACTTCATCTCTTATTTAATGACATGAAGTTTAATTTTTCATTCATGAAATATTAGCAGATCATGCGATAGAATGATAGGTTATTCCATCTATCTTAAATAAAAAGTTAGCAAAAGTTATTAAATATACATAAGTCCATCTATGGTGAGATTAACCGTATATTATTCCAAAAATGGACATACACTCCAACTTTCATACAGCTTAATAAAATAAAACTAATTTCTACTAACTAGGGACTTTTTGTAGGCCAGTGATAGGAGATAAAGCCCTATTGCACTTCGATTGTGGGTTCGATTCCCATATCCTTTTCCAACGCAATGGGTTGTCGCCCTTCCTTCAGGTTGTCATTTTTCTAAAACTACACCATTGTAACATTCCCGAAATAATATCAAAAAATTCTAGCCTTAAACAATACAATCTTATCACCAACTTCATCCATTCCAACCTTTAGGCTTATCCAAAATACTTCTGTCTAAACTCACAGTATGAAGAAAAAGATAACTAGAGAGGTCATTTACCAAGCATGTGAATACCATCATTTATCCCCCATATATTATAAGATATATCTTGTTGATCACATCTAAAACATGTGAATACCTTAATCTTGTATTCTTGGAACATGAATTACCATAAAACCTTAGTGAAAACACGAAATCTGTCAAAAGTTAATTATTTCCACATACCAAAATCCCAAAATTTCTAAATACTCAAACCATGATGTTACTTTGTCCTTATATCCGTCATGAGCTCATTAATACTATTATTTTCTCTGCATCCCTTCA
Source organism: Viscum album (assembly GCA_963277665.1). NCBI lineage: Eukaryota > Viridiplantae > Streptophyta > Magnoliopsida > Santalales > Viscaceae > Viscum > Viscum album. Next base: position 1,000,068,921 of record OY728133.1, read on the forward strand.
TTATGTGTAGACCATCTTCTTTCCAAAAATATTTCAATCAATTTTCAGGGTTACTGGTACCATACAATTATTGAAAACCAATACATATATATTCTAATATTCCATAATACTATAAATGAGATTCCACAACACTATTTTGGAATCCTGTTACATATACACTTAATCATCCCACTACTTCATTGTCATATTTGAAATCCCCAAAAGTGATCACATGTGAATTCAATTTTTCCTTTTACTTAAGAGTTTGTTGATGTCGATCATCATTAACGCTTATATTAGGTCATTGGTTAGAATAATGCCCCATTTCCTTGCACTTGTTTCATTGAAGTATTGGTGGTGCGTTCCTTGTAGTCTTTTCTCTATTCACATAATTAACTACCTTTTTCCCATTGTGTCGACACTCAGCTGCTCTATGACCTTCTTTTACACACTTAAAACATTTTCTAGTCCCTTTAATACAATCTCCACTATGATTATTTCCATACTTTGAGTATAAAAAATCATTAATCTTCTTTTCACCATTGTTTTGAGATTTTTCCTTGAACTCCATCTTTCATTTCTTATCAAAACCATGAGATAGATATGTAACACCAACTTCCAGTTCCACCTTGATAGTACAATGAACAATCTCTTAATATCTACTAAAGTCTCTTATAGCTAATGCCTTTCAAAGACTTGGTTTTAAGCCACTGAAAAATCGATCAACTTTACTTTCAGGTTGGATGATAAATCTGGATGCATACCTTGAAAGCCTTGTAAAATTCACCTCATATATACCAATAGATTCATCATCCTTTTTCTTAGGCTCAAGTAAATCCTTTTCCATATTTGTTGGAAGAATAAAATGGAATTACTTATTGAAAAACAATTTTTTGAACTCGTCCCATTCCATGGATTCAATTTCGTCTTGGGCCCTTATATTCTTAATTAGATTCCACCACTGGTCTGTTTCACCTTCTAAACGGTAAACAGCCAAAATGACTTTTTCATGTTTCGAATAGCAATGTATGGAAAATATCTTTTCAATGGTATTGATCAATTTTTCAACAACAAGTGGATCATAAGACCCACTGAATGAAGGTGGACATTGTCTCATGAAGGACTCAATAGATTATTGTTCCTTTCTCTGCTCATTTGGAAGTCCAGAATGATTCATAACTTGTGTAAGTATAGAAATAAGTTTTTTCACTCCATTTCACATAACATTTGGTTGTTCAGGAGGAAAATAATTGCATTGCCCAGTGCATTGATCATTAACACGGTTCCTTCAGGTTCCAACCATTATCTAAAACCCAAAAATAATAACGTGAGAGGAAAAAATCATACTAGGAAAACAACATAATCAAGGGGAATACTTTCAACATCCTAGGTTTAATCCTAGGTTATTCATGATCATTATCATAATTCTAGGACTGTAGCCTATACTTATACATAGCCTTAGGGACATCAATATACATACCTTAGAAATATCACTAGGGATCTCACTAAAGATTTCGCATCCTAGTTTCCAAAGGTTAACTAAACCTTTCCTCACTAAAGATTTCACATCCTAGTTTCCAAACGTTAACAAAACCTTTACTCTGATACCAAATTTTGAGTCCCAAATCTTGAAATACATGGACGTTACATTACTTTTTTGGAATAACTAATACATAACAAAACTAGACACCCAAGGACCGTAATAGTTTAGTGTCTTTGGAAACTTGGAATATAATCTTTTAATCACGGTGAAAGATCTATCATAGCTCCCATAAAGATATTCCCCTTTTTTTCTTACCTAAAACCTTTCTTTATATCCTGGGGAAAAGAAAACATATAAAGGGTGATCTCAAATGCTCAGTAAGGGTAAGAATGGAGAAAATAAAACAAAACATATACATTTGAACATAAAAACGTGAACATAAAGTTTAAACATAAAAATATCATGTTTTGAAAAAAAATCTTGGTAGTACGTAAGGAATATATCATAAAAGAACATAAATCATGATAAAATAGCATGGTAATAAAACTTGTAATTGTGTAAAACCATTAAGCACATGATATGATTTCCATAGTATCCAAGGCATTGCTTCCAAGACCATCACAGAGGACAAAGTCCATTACTGAACCGGGTTTACTTGTCGTTCCAGCCTTGTATTAATGAACTGGATTTAATTGTTCTAGAAATTTCTATCTCATGAGATATAAATCATTACCCAATTAATTGTAAGGAGATATAGGTCCCACCCATCTCATATTTAAATCATTATTACGTGTTCCACAAAACAATCATAAATCATTCATCATAACCCAAAGAATAAAATGGGTTTCATAAATATCATCCCATCATAACATAATCCATATAAAACAGTGGATATCATTTCATCACAAAAAAAATAAAACCATGTAACTAATAGGAACATTATACTTGAAACATAACCATATTATATAATGTAATCTTAGAGGGAAAATAGTTTTGAATAAACATTTGAAATTAATTCTTGAGGAAAATATCCTTTCTTCTTCAAAATAATTTTCTTTTCGCCAAATGTCATGAAATTTTAAAAGAAAATAATTTTTTGAAAATAATCATGAAATATTTTAGAATAATCTTCATGTAAATAAGGTGTTATGAAATAGTAAAAATCTTTTCATGCTGTATAAGTTAAAAAAAACATTATCCTCATACTTTTGATGGAAAAGTCAATAAGTACCTCGTATGGTAAACAAAAGAAATATTACTTCCATACCTTGTGTTAAAAGTCATAAAAGGGTAAAAATAACTTTAAACATACATGGAATAATAGTAAACATTTTATGAAAACAGTTTGAGAAAACATAGACATGGATGATAAATATAACCCCAGTAAATACTTACGTATAAGCAATCTCGGATAAAAATGAGATTGCAAAATTATCCCTTACCTTAGGTCCAATTGTTCTTGTATGTGTCCAAGACTCATGTATATTGGGTTTAAACATATTATTAACTTGTAACAGAACCATAATAATATTTATGATATCATATATGATTCACTTAGGACTTTATATTACCCGTTCTTTTTTCAATTCCATGTTAAAGCAGCGTTTTGTGTAAAATCATTTCATTTATCATACGTGTTTTGACTTGTAATTATTCATATGATTACTTAGATCATGATTACTTAATTACATTATTTAAAACATGATTTATATATAATATATATTCATCATATAAATATATATAGTAGATCGATAAATGAAATGAAATACACCGTTCATGGAGACGTTAGGCCGTACGTACGCATGAATGTTGTTTTCCATTCCTTATTAAATTGAATGGAAGTAAATGAAATATATATATACATAAATACAATAGCATTATTATGTCATATATTTCATGATTACTTATTATATATACTTTATAATCATTCTTGAATAGTTAATACGGAGAATGAATCTCATCACATCGTGGAGACGGTAATCCTTACGTACGCACGAGCGATGATATCATTCCCATAATTATTGAATAGTATTGGACTGGATGATAGTATATCTTAGAATTAGTATCATTTTATAATAATCATATATATTTATTCTTTACACCATTATACTCATCCAAGTAAGGTGGTGGTGGAAAACAGATTACACCACTACATGGAGACGATATTCTGTACGTACGCACGCGTGGTGATTTCATTTTCCGTAGGATGGATAGAAGGTGAAATATGGTTGTTTTATATTTATAATAACATATAATTATATTAGTGATACTTATGTGATTACTTTATTATTAAACAACAAAATAGGAGGAAGTATAAGAAGAAACTAATTTGAATGAATCGGTAGAGGATATTACCTCCTCTTCGACGCGCCTCTTCTAAACCTTCTCTTAGGGCACTAAAGCTGGACTTTGATGAATTCTAGGACCTATAGTATATTTCTAGGTAATTTTAGAAGAGATATTGCATGTTTTTTCCAATCTTGAAGGCTCTAAATGGTGTGAGGAGGAGAGGGAGGAGGTTCCCTTTTATAAGAGAGGAGAGGGGCACTTTTGGAAACCTCAAAAATATTAATTTATAATAAACCCAAACCCCACCTAAAAACCTCAAAAATGACTCAAATCAGAATATGAGATGATATAGGTTTGAAATATCATCATCCAATTAAATTTAGACATGTTTAAAATTTATTTTAAACCTTATAATCTTGATTTATCCTTATTTAATCTATTTAATCTTATTTGTGGTAATAATATTCTAAATTTTAAATTGTTATAAATACTTAATTATGTGTTGTGAATTTTCTATAATTGGATACTTTATGAAATTTTAGACCATATAAATTTCAATTTATAATTTTTAAATATTTTTGTGATTTTAAAAAAATTTAGTAATATGATATTTTTATAAAATATAAATAGTGTCAATTTTGACACTATTCAATTATTTGAATTTAAATAAAATAAAAACAAAAGATATATATGAAACAAAAGATTTAATAGATTCTTCATATGTCTTAATAATCTATAAAATTCCTTTAGAACATTAATTTGTTTATATAAAATTTATTTTAATATTTTTAAAACCATTTATTTGATATTTCTCTTAATAAAATAATTACTACAACATTTTTGTATAACTATTTAATTTAATTATTTGTTATATAAAAATAAAAAATAAAAAACTATGATGTATATAAATCTAATATATTCTATAAAAATACTTTTACTAGAATTTATCATCTTAAAATCACAACATTTAAATTGTTATATTTATTAAATTATGAAGGTGACAACTTTGACATTATTTAAAATAAAATAATATAAGTGTTATAATCACTTTTATAAAGCTCCAAATGGTCAATCATTCTACAATTATATGATTATGGTTTAGATATACATGACCAATACGTTTTTTTTAGGTTTTTGGGCCTATTATGTGTATTATTATTTGAATAAAAACTATATTATTGATTTTTCACTAAATAAATTATTTCTGCATCATTAATGTATAAGAAATTTAGGTAATTAAATATTTCTTAAAAAATTACAAATAAATTACCATGATAAATAAAAAAATATTATATTTAAAATTATTTTTTATAATCAAATTTATATTCATTATAACCACATATTAAAAATACTTTAATTATTAAACTTTGAGTGAGACATATTTCACTTTCTTTAAATAAAATAAATTAAAGGTCTTAATCACATCTAAGTGGGTTAATAAAGATACCATTTTGACCCAAGTATATTTTATGATGAAATATAATCATACAATTAGATTAATACAATTTTTAGGGTAATTTTATAATATTATTTTTACCCATAATTACCTGATTTACCTTTAACTGTAGTAAATGAAATTTACCTTAGTTACTATTCATAATGTCTAAAAATAAAAAGTAGCCTATTAATATAATTTGGACCTACTAATTCCAAATATGGAATAAATTTTTCCAAATTCAAAACACATAAGTCACATTATTTGATTTAAAATTAATCCCGCTGTTGAGAAAATGGGTTCTAAAAGTTAAAACATTGCAAAAGATTGAAATATTTTTACCTTTGAATTCAATGTAAAATTAATGAAAATGACATAAATAATATTAAATGGTAAAAATATATTCTATTTATACTTTAAAATAATTAAATATTATAATTTAACCATATAAATTATCTCTATGAAAAAAGTTGTTTTTAATTAAAATTTAGCGTATTTTTACTATTCATCAAAATATGAAGGTTGTCAGAATAAGTTTAAAAATTTATCCAAAGTAAATTTTTATATCCTGATTCCAAGTAAGAATTTTTATTTGTCAAATTGAACTTATAAACATGTCAAAAACTATATTTACAGTGGGTGCGTCATCAAAAGGTGGAAAAACTGTATTTTTGGAAAAATATTTCCTTTATACGAAAAATTGATTTTATTCTCATAACTTGTTCTATAAAATGATTAAGACTAATTATAATGTCAGAAAATTTAAAATCTGGTGAACAATATTCATAATGACTAGTTCATAATAATATTAGAACAATATATCGTTGTTTAGTGAAACTCGGTGTAGCGTACAACACACGCTATTGAGGAAGGTCGCTCTTGCATGCAACACAATCTAAGAATAGTGCTATGTATACTACAAGATAATACGGTGTTGGGTATAGTGCAAGATAATCTTGGTGTATTGTACAACACAATACATCAATTAAAAAGAATATTTCTCATAAATTCTTGGGGTGTTACAAGATGGATAATAATATAGTTTCCTATAATTTATCTAATCCTCAATATCCATTAACTTATGTCCCAAAGACTAGCCTTTTGTCTCATAAATAGCTTCTTCTTGAATTTCAAGAGGAAAAATTTCAATGATTTTTTTGTTCCATAATAGTATTTGTAGTATTAAGGCCACACAATACTCCCAAAAAATGATCTAAATATGGTCTATTATTAGATTCCTCAAGTCTTTCTTGAGTGTCAATTTCATCTACAGATTAACCTTCAATCCCTCTTTTAGAAGAAGGGGTGGTATTTCTACCATCCCATAGTTGTTTGCCCCATTATCACCATCATAATTTGACTCATAGTATACTAGACCTATCATAAATGATCTTAGAGACTTCTCCCACTTAAAAGGTACATCTTTTATGCTTGGTCTATGAGTGCTTCCAATCTCAGAAGAATTATCTAAATTTTATTCATCCTCCTCAGACTTAATGGAGTCATACCATTAAGATTCATCAACAAAACCACTTATAGAAACTTTAGTGTTACAATATCCTAATCTTTCAACTCATTTTTATGACAAGGTCAAGGTTTAGGAGAGTCAGGTGATCCAAAGCACACAACATGAAAGGCATATCAGTCATTCACATGTGGTGCCTTGTAATCCTCATTGGGATCATATAACACCACCTCTTATTTCTTAACTTCATCATCATAAAAATATTCAAAAACTTCATTTGGATCAATAATAGGACCCACTTGATCCTTTGGTCTAACTGGATACATAATAAGATTAAACATCTTATAAAACTTCTAAAATCATTCCTCCCATTCCTTTCTCCTTGAGGTTCCAATTCACTTTCACATGCCTATAGTTTTTCTTAGTCAGACATAGTCTATATAAGGAACTTATATTTTCCTCCCCCTAAAGAACTAATCCCTTATACTTCAAAAGGGATAATATAAACATTAGATATGGAAGATAATTTACATTATAATTTGGTTTCTATATCTTCTTTAAATGTCTCATTGGATACATTGACTGGTTAATTTAAACCCCATTATTCATCAAGAATATAATGAAAAAATCCTGAGGCCTTATGATATCAAAATTCCCTTTCCAAGGATAAATCAAATGTTTAATGACTTTTTCTAGAATCCTATATTCACCACTAAGCTCCACTACAGTTGGAATTCTGGGAGCCCCATTCCAAATCAGTTTTTCATGATTATTTTAGAATTCAAAGTGGGCCTTATTTATTGGATAAGAAGTTTGATAACCTTCATGCTCACCCATATATGGTGCAATTAGGATCTTTCCCCATATTTTTAAATAAAACTCAAAAGCCTCCCCATTCACTATTATATGAATTCTGTATTGGTTATCTCTAATGATAAATTCCGTTTGGGAATATATTTTATTAACTAGCATTAGATATAACACCATATTATTTTCATTGAACTAATCATATCATCCTTATTTTTTATTCTATTTCCAAACTAGTGATCTTATTTACTAGAGCTACTAATCATCAACTTACTTTTCAATACACACTACTTGATAGATAAAATGTGGGTTATGAGGCTTCATTATAGCACTTGTACTACCTTTTTTTATTTTAACTATTTGAAGGAGGTTCCTTATAAGGAGGTGTGGTATTGACAGATCCTTTCATCCTCAACATTATTTATCTTTGATTTTATTTGTCATAAGTTCTTGGTTCGAGAAGGAGTTTTGAGAGAGAGAGAGGATTTTCAGATAAGTTAAGGATTCAAAAAAGAATAAATAGATTTTAAGGGAAAATAAATGTCTCTATTTGTACTCTAATTTTGAATTATATTTCAATAATGTATAGAATATAATAGTTATATGTATTTAAGAAAAAAATTACCACAATAATTCAAGTAAAAAAGATTCAAATATAATAGATATGGTAGGTATACTAAATGTGGAATCCCCTTAACTAAGGCATATTAAGTATATTATCTATAGAATCAAGGTAATTATACTGAATGAATGAGTTAAATCTTATGGTATGTATAGTGATCATATGAGTAAAAGTATCACAGATGGTATTGGGATCATTTGAGTAAAATTTAATGGTATATATAGTGACTACATGACTATGAGATCACAATCACTTAACTGATAGTATGAACAAAAAAATAAAAGCCACTTAATTGAACAATTGAACTATACTCCAAGGTTACTTTAATACAAAAAAAGTAAATAATTATAAACCGAATTCAGAAAAACATAAGATTAAGAACTAATTTTAAATAATTATAAAAAAATTATCATTCCTATATAATGTTAGATATAATTCATTTTCTAAATATTCAATGGATTTGTAAATATTTCAGCATGATAATGTTCAGTACTAAGGAATTCAAGATTAATATCTATATTTTTAAAATGGTATCTTATATCAATATGTTATTTATTGAATGAGATACAATTTTTTTAGATATTTTAATGGCACTTGTATTATTATAATTTATAGGGAAAGGTTGAAATTGATATCCTTAATCTGGTAATGTGTATTTCGTCCAAAAAATATTTGCACAACAACTTCTTGTAGGTATATATTCATATTTTGAATTAGAGAAAGAAACATGGTTCTTCTTTTTACTACACCATTAAACTATAAAATTCCCCCAAAGTGACACATTCTATAGGTGTTTTATATAACTTATAACCACTAAAATATACATCTAAATAACTATCTAAATAAAATCGCTATCCTATAGAGTAATAAAATCCAAAATAGGTTGTACTTTTTAGGTATTTAAAAATTAATTTAACATATTGTAGATGATATTCATTTGAATTTTCTTAAAAATGTTCTCAAATGAACCAACTAAACATAATATCTGGTTTGTGAGTAGTTAGGTATAGTAAACTTCCAATCATACCTCTATAGATGGGTTGATTAACTAGTTTACCAATTTCATTAAGATCTAACTTACATATCATACTAATTTAAGTATCAATACATTTGGTTATATCCATACCAAATGTTTTAAAATATCCTTAGTGTACATTTTTTGACTTCTAATGGTTTCATCCTTATTTTGAAAAAAATAAAAAGTATGTATGAATTTTATATGACTAATTAAACTCTTTTAAAATTTATTTTATGTCATTTTTTAAAATTTACTACATAAAGAGATTCTATATGAACCAAAAATAATATCATCAACATAGATTTGAATCATCAAGTCATATTTTGAAATCATCTTAATAAATAATATAGGATCAATTTTACATTTAGTAAAGCATTTAAAAATAAAAATTGAGTTGAGACTATCATACAAATATCTAGGATGTTGTTTTAAACCCTCAAAATATTTTTTAAATTTACAAAAAATATTTCAAAAATTAAGGGTTTTGAGATCCAAGGGGTTATTCTAAAAAAACATCCTCAATTGTAGATTCATTTACAAATGAACTCTTAAAATACATTTTATATAATTTTAAATTTAAATATGTTGTACAGGAAATTAAAGTTTGAATATATTCAAGTCTTTATACTAGTGAAATGGTGCCACATAGTCAATACCTTCTTCTTGACTATACCCATCTACAACCATTCTTGATTTATTTTTAATTTTAGTGCCAGACACATTAGCCTTAGTCCTAAAACACACTTATTTCCAATTGTTAGTAATTCCATAGGTATTTATACTATTTCACAAACATTTTTTATATCAAAATAATTCCACTCTTCTTGCATAACCATTACACATAATTCATCATATATTTCAATAGTGATGTTATTATGTTTAATATTTGACTAGAAATACTGATGTTCATCTTTGTTTTTAAGATAGGATATAATTTGAGTTCCTCTATCTAGATATATAAAAATAGAATATAAGGGATGATATCTATGATCCCTAATGGTTCTAGGGACAGATGTATTTAATTATTTAGGTTTTAGTTCAAAATGTTCTTATGTGGTGGATAATTTTTCTATAGAATGTCTCGTAGAACCATCATTAGTATTGGTTGAGTTATTCATATTCAAATTAGAAAGATCATTTGAATGGTTTTATAAATATATATTTGGATCATGTGGGTATGTTTCATTGAATTTGAAATGTTTATATTCTTCTAAATTTTTTGTACTTTTATTTGTCACCCTATATGATTTAATGTATCTTAAATTAATGGGTAAAATTACTTCATCACTTCTGGATAAAAATTTGTATAAACCCTCCTTTGTATTGAGTACAATGACCTTGTAGAAAAAAATATAAAGTAATCAACCTTTTGTTTTATTCCATTACATAACCCATATAAAGATTTCATTAAAATATTCCCAACAGTAACCATATTGATGATATATAAATATTAATTAACATCCTCTACCTAAAAATAAACAAGTATATCGTACACGTTAATCATGGTATGTGAAATATATTTAAGTGTTTTGTTTCTTATTTCTAAAATACTTTTCTGCTATGGAATACTTGGAGAGGAAAAGTGTTGATTGTATCCAGATAGTGATCAGAAAATTCAAAGTAATTATTTTAAAACTCACAACCATGATCACTTCTTAAGTTCTTAATTTTAAGTCCACTAAGGTTTTCTACATATTTATTGTATTTTGAAAAATTGTAAAATACTTTACTTTTGTGAGATAAAAAAACCTTGTTGTATCTAAAAAATCATCTACCAGAACATAAACATAGTTATTCACAATTAAGCTAGAATATATATAGGGTCTAAAAATTCCATGTGAATCAGCTCTAGGGGATGAGAATCTAAAACATATTTATTTGGTTTTAAAGGGATCTTATGTTGTCTCACATCTTGACATAGGTTATATAATTTTTTTATTGGTAATTGTAGTTTAAAAATATCATTAAATAATCCTTTCTTAGTTATCTTCCTAAGCGATTGAAGGTTTCAGTGGAATATTTTCTTATTTTATAGCCAATTTTCTTGGTAAAATTAACTTAAATAAGAGATATTTTAAGAAATATAGTGAATCTAAATGAACTATATAAAAGTTATCACTTCATAATGTTGTAAAAAATAAAAAATTATTATAATCATCAAATTTTCAAGCATTATATTAAAACATAACATGATAACTATCATAACATAATTGTGATATGTTAAGAATATTATTATTTTACAAATCTATAAATAAGACTTTAAAAACAAAATAGTACTATAAGTTCCTATTTAACCAAGTATAATTATCCTTCCTTTAGAATTTTCACCGATAGTGACATGTCCACCCTATACCTTGGTGTGGATTTTAAATCAGGGGTAGTCCCTAGACATGTGTATAGAAAATCCACTATCTAGATGATATAAGTCCATACTGGTACTCTTCAAGTAGCTTTCCTATACACATTTATATAATAAATGACTTTCCTACCCAAACATTATTGGGTCCAAAAATGTTAGTAATAAAATATATAGTAATATAAGTCTATTTAATTGGTATACCATAAATATAATTTATAATTTTAGAAATTAAAACCTTATTAGGTCCATAAGAATAAGAATCATTTATATGGATGGTATATCTTGATCCTGGAACAAATTTATTCTTACAAATTTTCCTCTAACTGATCTGGTAACCAATTCCAGTTCTATACTTAGGTTTGGTTTCTTTACCAAAAATCCTAGTCTATATATTTATTCCACTTATAAAACTTTCTAAATCCTTTTGGAGCTACTCATTATAAATTTGGATTTCATTGTTTTCTTTTAACTGCTAATCATTATTTCATGTTTCTATAGCAAAGTAAGATTTAAAATAAAAAAACCATGATACTTATTTAAAATATTATATTTATCGTTAATTTCATTGAATTTTTCATCCAACATTTTAAAGTGCCCAAATAATTATTCATTTATCATTTTTAATCATTATATTCATTATCATAATGATTATAAACATGAATTGGAGATGCAGAAATAGTATTTGGTACCTCAGATGTTCTTTTCATAAAACAAATGTTTGATTTTTCATTCTTGTATTATCTGCTCAAGTCACAGTCACTTGAAATACCCTAAGAGTTATTCCATGTGGATTACATATCCTTATTTGTCCTTTTTTCTTTATCCTCATATTTTTACTATATTTATAATTTATACATTCAACTTTGATACACCCCTTTATTTTTCATTCATAATAGGTTACTTCACTTGATCAATTATCATATTTTCAATTACCTTTTTTTATATTTCCAACCATAATTTGACTTTTTGAGGAATTTATTATTCCAATAGAAATTTTAAATTTAAGGGCTAGGTGGTCCATTTTCTCATCACATTTTGAGGTGATTCATCCTCACTCAAACAATCATATTTCATAATCAATTTCAGTATTGATTCCTAAGTATTTAAAGCATATCACATTCTGTTGGGTTTATCCTCATACTATTTATTCACATTATATCCCCCTTGTACATCGTGATATTTTGAATTATATCCTTCTCTAGTATTTTAAATATTTTACACAATTATCTAATGGAAACATAGGTTTCTCTCTACCTATCAGGAAAGCATTGTAGATGTCATATCACTTGATATTTATTATTGATTTTCTTCCCAAGTGAATGTGTCATGTTTAAAATATAGTTTAACTAGATATACATATAAAAAATCATTATGTTTTATCTTTAATGTATCATATATAATGGTATAATTACATAGACACATTTCAATAACATTTGAATATCTTTCATGAGAAACAATGTGTGTGACCAATATTTCATATGTTGTAAAACAAGAATAAATTAAACTAAAATCATATTGTCCTAATTTATATTATAATTAATTAATGGATTTATAGTTATATTCATAAGAGGCATTATTTGAATCATTACACTCATCTCTAGTATCTTTGGGTTTTTTATATTTTTTCAATATTACGGTAACAATATCAAATCCATTGATTTTTATATAGATTTTCATATTCATTTTACACTTAACATAATTAGTGAAATTAAAATAAAAATTTTTGTTAGTGGTCATAACATATCATTTATTATTATCCATAAAGATATAAATTTATAAATAACACAAATTTTTGATCATTTTATTAAAATTATATCACAATTAAAAGGAATTAAAATCCTATGATACTAAATTTTGATTAGAGTGGAAAATCCATGAGAGGAGAATTGAAATTCCTATTAAAATTTTTATTAAAATATTTTGAATACTAAATCCCCTATCTTATAAAATCAAATTATTTTAGTAAAAAGTATTAGTATATAATTTTATCCATAAAAAACTTCTCAAAATATTGATCACAACTCAATAAAAATAATTTTCAAACACCCTTTCAAAACAGGTTTACTTGTATCATACAACATATATAAAACACATATTAAAGTTAACCATAAAATTAGTGTTTTGATATTGTGTTTTGAAAACTAAATTTTTTTCAAACAGAGTAAACCAAAACAATAAAACACATAATGGTATTAAAAAAAGAGGTTGGGTATCCATCCAAGAGCTTGTCTTATCCACATGAAAATCACCTACTGCCAATAATTTTATTAATGAATAAACTGATCCACAACCTGAATCATGTTTAACATTAAACTACTAAACTCTAGTATTCCTTGATACACAAACTCTCTTCTATAGTATTTTATGGGATATAAAAATTAAAATAATAATTATGATCTTTTCTAGAACTCTATAATACAATAAATGAGTTTGAGTTAATGAATGAATATAGTATAACAAACACAGTTCAAAATTTAAGGTGGAAAAATAATAGAAAAAAGGGAAAGTGAGAATAGTTGGTGCAATATAATATGATCATATTTGGTTGATTAGTAGTCTTTTGATATATCCTAAAAAACTTCAAATGAGTTTTCTCATAAAATTATGGAAAATAGAGTGTTATGGAATGTACTGTCTAACACTTATGTGTATCAGTTTTTCTTTATATACAAATATCATAGAGTAGTGAATATGTTCTAGATCTATTATTCTCTGTATTCTCTCATTTTTCTCCATGATTTTTTATTCTTCTTAAAGATAAATTCATCTAAATTCATCTATTATAAAATATTCATTTTATTATTAAATTCATTTTCTCTAAAATTACTGCTCCAAAATATAGTGATTGTGGATTTTAAAATACCTCATTTCTTAAGTTTGACAATGTCACTTAGTATTAACTTAAAGCATGGTTACATTGCCACATATTTAGTTCATACATTTACTAGTCACACTAACATTGACACAATCACTTGATTTGTTCTTATGGTAGGTTCGTATATTTGTGTGGTAGGTTCATTTCTTCTCAGGGTCATTATATTTGTTTATATAGTCACTTATTTACTTTGAACAATAGATTTATTTCTTCATGAGGTATATTCATGAATCTACATGGTCACTTAACTTGTTTTCACATTCACTTATTTACTTCACATAGTAACTTTATTATTTATATAGTAACTTCTTGGCTCTGAATGGTCACTTCATTTATTTTTTGGGTCACTTGATGTCTACTCATGGTATCTTCTATTTCTTCATGTGGAAACTTCATTTATACATTTTTTCATGTGACTTTCTCTTATTTTCACTACATTAAACACATAGTTAATTCAATACATATAGAAATTCTACTCATCTATCACATGGTAACTTGGTTGTTCATGTGGTTGGTTGAATCCTTCATGTGGTCACTTATATTTGAACATATTGTAGGTTCAGTACACATTTAATCACTTGAATTACAATTCACGGTCTAATTCACATTTATTTAATTGTACACGTGTTCACATAGAGGTCAATGTCTGGTCACTTCTACATGGTTACTTGACCTTCATGGTCAATTGAACCTCTTCATGTGGTAGGTTCATTATTCATGCAGTAGGTTGTAATAATAACATCAAGACTAAATTTTATCATTTTGGGTAGAACATAGTTGACTATCATAAAACAAAAAAATTCATTATAAAAATAATAAAGATGATTTCAGATCATTTTAATAAGGAGTTATAGGACTAAAACAACAATGGATTTCGTGGTTATACACTATGTATAACCTCATCCCATCAAGTCTTTCCAACTCATCCAGTCAAATATTAGACTATTCAACTTCAGATAACCAGTTGCATATGGAATTGTGAAGTGAGAGTAGTTAAACCTAAATTAGAAATACTTTCTTAATCCCTTATAAGATAAAATCTAGGATTTCTTTTATACCAATATGGATCTTCATGAGATAATCCCAAAAGGCATATAATAGATTGTATGTCCAATACTACTTCTCTTTTACCACAATCTTTTGTAATATATGAGACATAGCCTTGTTAAAAGCATGTATCTATCTGTTTGAGACTATATGGTTGCAGGATGAATGGTTGGATTGAATGTGATATTATTGATATAACATTTTCAACTCAGAATAAAATAAATTTCTGTTGTTTTCTATCAACATAATATGAGAGACACCAAATATATTTATATTATTTGTGTTCATGAAATTAATGATATAGTTCATCTTAACATCCATGATTAATATAGCCTCTACCCATATAGAGGATAAATAGGTCAAAGTAAGTATATACTTAAATTTCCAAGATGTAACAGGGGATATGGACCAATTAAATCAATTCCCCATATAGAAAATATCCTAGAGTATATGGAGGTGTTTAGTATCTCTAGCGGTTAGTGGAAAAAAATTTCATGTATCAAACAAGAATGGAAGTTATAGGTGAACTCTATGCAATATTGAACCATTTTTTTGATTAAAGATTATAAGTATATGATTTCATGGAAGTTATTGGCCCTTAAATGGTGAGTACCACTAGAGTAACAGGTAATTCCTATTTAATATAAAAAATTTATCCTCAATCAATCCATATAGGGAGTATTCCATTAGAGTATTGTTTGTAGAAGATTTTATATGAATTATGGATGTCATATAGGACAAAATCCACTGATCTTTATCATGTATTTTACAACTTGGATCATTCTAATAGGAGAATTATACTTTGGAGATAGTCTATTATTTGAGAAATCCATCTAAATTTAGAATTAATTCACTAGGATATGGGATTTTATTAGTTGTATGGTTGTTAAACTCAAGATATCCCCCATATAATTAATTATTAATGGAAAGATCACCCTATGCTATGTGAAGTGAATGACCATCTCATCCTAGTCTAGATATTTAACATTTATGGTTTTGTTATCCAACACAATTTCTTGGGAATTATGGGAATATAGGATGTGAAATATTTTCAACACTAAGGGGAATTCATCCAAAAAGCTTCATGCATAATTAATAAATGGAATTAATTCTTCCTTATTAATGGAATACTCTCTTTTGATTTTATTTATTACTAACTCTATATTACCTTTTATTTTTAGGTGGACCACTCATATTTAAAATGATAGATATAAGAAAATAATAAGGGATTTATTTCTAGCCTTGTTATTTGTATATCATTTTAATAGAAAGAATGAGTGGGAAAACCTTTTTTGGATGGTGATGTAACTAGAATCCCCACACTAACGTAGTTGTTCTTCAGGTTTTCTATCCTTATTCATTTTGGGATTCTTGAAGAATCATTGAGGTACATACCATATATCTAGGGATTTTCATGGATGGAGAAAATTTCTTCCTCGGGAAGATTTTTATCATGTAGTGACATCTCTGGGACAGTGTTTCCTATAAAAAATTAGCTAATATCTTCCATTTTTTCATATTTTAATATTTGAACTAAATATAAAACTGTCATAGAATAACCTTCCATCATACTATAAACCCATTTGTAATTATAAAACTAATAATTTATTTTAGTGGATATATATGATAGATGTGATATAACTCATGGTGGTTTAAGTAATTACGTTCCAATTTCATTATGAAAATAAACACCAGACAGTTCTTCTCGATGTTAGAGTATTGAGTCCCATCATAAAACATGGTTCTGTTAAGATATTATAGCCTTTTCTCAATTCCATTATCATTCTTATTAGAATGGAGTGTGTTGAGGGATTCATCTAGGGTCATCGCATAAAGGATGTGAGGCTTCTCTTACACTTGTATCATCAGCACAGATAGGTGTAGGATAAAATAATTGAGATCATTCAATGATTATTAACAATCCTGTCCCCATAGATAATTCACTCCATTTTTTCATCAATTTCATAAAGGTTGTCAATTTAACAGTGATGTAGGAAATGAATAATTTTATAAAGGGAAAATTCCACTAGTGTATCATTATATCATTTAGATTCTAAGGTAGTTCCATATCAAGGATTTCACAAGTCTTATTGGTACTTACATTAACACCATTATGGAACATCACAAAGCTAAGAAGTCTTCCATGAAGTTACCCCCAAAACATAAATTTCAGGCATTCATCTTAAGGCTATTTTGTTATCATTTTTTGAAAAATAACACAAAATATTCAAGGTGATTATAGATCTGTTGAGTCTTTACCAAAATATCATCAATATATAATTCCAAAATATTTATTAGGAAAGGAATTAAGATAAGCTTCATGGATTGTTGGTATGTGATCCCAGTATTAATCAATCCAAAGGGAACTATTTTATATAAATAAACTCATTTGGGTTCTCAAATATTAGTGTATTATTTATCCTAAGGGGACATCATGATCGTTTTACAGCCTAAATACTCATATATTAATGATATGGTTTGAAATCCATTGGTCACATCAATTAGTAATACTGTGATAGGGAATAAGAAGTCCTCCTTTGGGAATTTTAGAATGGGACCCCTAAAGTTGATGCATAACCAAATTTTCCCATACTTTTTCTTAACATGAATAATATTAATGAGTAATTTAAAGTATTAAACTTCCCAAATAAAGATTTCATTGATGGTCATATCATCTTTTTCTTCCACCTTGATGGTGTGGGTTAGATGAATCCTCATGGATTTCTATTTAAAACCACATTTGTCATCTAAAAAACCCTGATGGTGGGTAACCATATCATGATATAATTTTGTAATATTTATATAGTTCTTGGAAACAAAAAAACTATTTCTACTTTAAGATAGAGATATATGCCTCTTTCTACACAAAAGACATGGAGGGACTTTTTGAAATTAGTTGAAGGTTCCCTTTAATGTCCAAATTTAAAAGTATGATCTAATCAATATTGGTAGATATTACTTCTTAAAATGATGGAGGGAAATATCTGAGATCTTTTTCATATACTTATTTTACCAAAATATCATCAAAAGTGGGAGATAACGTTTTTTTTGAACTTGAAGAAAATATATAGGTATTTTTATCTTTTATAATTGGAGAGGAGGTGCTTGTGGTTCATTAGGGTGATAATATAGAGGAATAATATTTAGGGGTATCTAGGATATTTTCTCATTCCTCCTCACTATAATATGATAATGTTGGTTTTCCAATATCCTTAGATTTGGGAGATGATGTGGGGGGATTATAATCAGGGTAATTTTCATCTTTATAAAGACAAAATCGCCTTATTTTCATGGTTGTTTCTTCCTGATGCTACCAATATCATTAGAATGGGGGAAATTGTGTCCTAAACTCATCCCTTACTACTTCTCTAAGGATTCAAATCCACTTGGATGAAGTGCCTTATTTAAGATGTCTAAGAAAAAAGATCAGTTTGATGTACATTGTGGTAAATATTATCTAGACCCAAGTTGGTATGAATTGATTTTGGAATATCCTTTTCTTTTCATAGTAGAATTTTTTCCATAAAGACATTTTCCTGACCATCATATAGAAATAAATTTTTTGAATTTTTTGTATTATTATCATATATGACTCACATGAATCAATGAAATTTTCCAATAATTTGGTTTAT
This sequence comes from Viscum album, assembly GCA_963277665.1. NCBI lineage: Eukaryota > Viridiplantae > Streptophyta > Magnoliopsida > Santalales > Viscaceae > Viscum > Viscum album. The sequence goes on from OY728133.1 coordinate 1,000,087,932, forward strand.
AGGAAATATGTAGTCCTTACTATGTTTAATCCATGGGCTGGAAGGGACAACCTCCTTTCCATTGGGGGAATTTATCGGGAATTAATTTTCTAACATTGGTTGCTTCCCCTCCCTTTGGTAGAATATTTTTTCAAAATATTGGACATCATAGGACTCAAATGGGGCCTTATCTCTATACATTACTCACACATTCCAATTGATAGAGTACTTGAATCATTGATGGTATAATGATGGTACCTCTATATTCTCATTGAGGCATAACCTTCCCAACAAAAAATTAAAGGCTATGTCCCGCCTAACCACTATAAATTCAAATTTAGGCATTATATCACCAATATCAACTCTGATTTAAATCCTACTAAGAATATATTTCTCACTATTATTATATCCCTGAATTTGTTTGTTAGAGTGAGTTAGTTCTATCACATTATAAACCAAGAAGCGTAGGGTTTAGACCTATATGGGGTTGATCATAAATATAATTTCAATTAATTCACAATGAAAATTTATTTTTTCAACCTTCTATATATATAAGCCTAATTTTCCCTGGTATAGTTGTTTCATGATCATGCCTCTTAAAGAAAATGACTATGTTATATTCAGTAGGAAAATTCATACAATGATGTCCTTTGACTATAGTGACTTATTCCTAAAACTCTTGGGGTCTCAAAATACCCTAAATAAAGGACTTTGTATGATTCATGGAGAGGTTAAGAGAATATTGAATATAAATATTGGCCAGAATAATGGAAAAATTTATTTATGATATCATATTTCAACACTAAGGTCGTATAGTTCATGTTTTAAGGTGGATCCATGAAATTGGGTTGGTGCTTGCTACTGACTATGTTAGTGACCACATTCCCCTGTCAACATAGGGGTTCATTTTTACACCTTTATGGTTGGGTTAAACTTGAATTCACATGGTTTAAAACTATGTAGAAAAATAAACATGAAGAAGTTAGTCTTATATTATGGAATTCAAGTAAGCCATAGAAGATTCAAGATCAAATTGATTCTCTTTTTAGGAACATTAGATAACTTGTCTTTAGATTTTTTATACATTTATAGCCTTAGTGAAAATGGTTACTGGATATCTATGTCCACTTCAAACCCATTTACCATGACCTCCTCAGCCTCAAGGACATCATCCCCAATGATGGATGGGTATTTCAGTTTCTTAAAACATATCATCTTTTCTATTGAAGTAGAATGTTAACTAGATAACATTGAACACACTTTATTATAATTATCATATTATGAGGATTAAATTTTGTGGGGTAGGGATAATTTTCCCGTTTATGGGATGGTGATTTTCCACTTAATAATATAAGAAGGAAATCAAAATAGTCTGAATAAATATAGGTGTAGGTAAAAACTCCACATAAATATCATCTTTCTAGTGAAGACTACATTATCCTTTAGAAGATAGGGATGATGGATATTTCACCTCTGAAATTTCACAGGTATCTAGGTTCATAGCTGTATGGTTTTTTTGTTCCATGATAATGGAATGTTCCTTATTGAAATATTTCATATTCATATAATCATTGAAATGATATCAATGCCTTCTTAGGATTTCCTTCCATTATCATTATTTTAGGGTGAAGTGAAAGAAATATTGGTAATCAATAATGGGAGTTTTCCAAACATAACCAATCCAAAATAAAACCACTTTTATAGAATATCCTTAAAGATGAAGCATTATTATATATTTTTCCCTAGTATACAATTTATGGGGTAGTAATCATTGTATTCATTCAAACTAACCTCATATAGATTTCCAGCCTCTAAAAATTTGACTTGGTTATTCTCAATGGACATGATAAAGTACCATATGACTTCCCCTTTCCAAAAAGATGAAATTTTATTATTCCAATCCTCAAAATATGAGTTCCTCTGATCCTTATTCCCCTCTTATTTAGTACATTGATGATTCTCTTGTTTTTTGGGAGTCACCTCATGATATTATCTGGGGTTATCTACTATATATAGCATTATTTAATGCTTGAGCATGCCTATTTTGGCCTATACACTATCAATATTCTTCCCTGGTGAAAACTATGTCATCCAAGAATTATACATGGACTTTAATATATGATCATTAAATCATTGAATGACTGTTGTAAACATCCAAAATATTTCATTATATTTTAGCTAAATTAATAGTGTTTTCATCTCATTATACATATTTTCTATATATATATATATATATATATTATAATCCTAATCAAGATACATATTTAGATAGTAGTGCAGTCAGTTAAATATAAAAAAAATCCATAAATCACTCATTTTCATGTTGTTTTCAATTAGATAATTAAAATACAATTTCCTTTTTTAGTTTTAAGTTTAATTAGTAGAGTAATTTAATCCTAAAATATTAATAATTCACAATACTATATAATGGAAGATTTCTATCCCAAAAAAAATTCTAGTCTTTCCAAGGTCAGGGAAAATATCTGAACATTCTTACTCATTATTTATCCAAAGTTCCCATTATGGGACCACATTGAGACATGATGCGTTTTGGGCATTTTTTGGGACCCCAATGTCATTGAAAATAGAGAATATGGGATTTATAATATTAAGATGTGGAAAATTAGAATCCACGAAATTGGGATATGATATTCTTTATGGTTTTATTAGTGTATCTCTTACCTCTATATCTTCTATATGGGTAGTGGGGGACTCGATGGGGTTAAGGGGAACTAGTGGTAACATCATTTAGGTTAATTACCTAGTCAGAGCCATGGGTAGGGCCTAATATATTTGGCTCTCATATTTCGTATAATGATATCTTGTATAGCAGCCCAAAATTTTTATACATAGATATTACATCTTATTATATGATTATTCATTACATAACATAACGATCCAATCTAGAATCATATAAGTATACTACCTTTGGAATCATGGATACATAAATGTATAGTTAATAACGGAACCACATCATCTACCACTAATTTATTCATAACTTTCTCCCTTATTATAAAAATCATACTTAATAACATTATTCATATCCTAGGGAAATGAGAAATAAGAAATGGTGATCTTGGATGCTCGGTATGGGTAATCAAGGGAGATATCAATGATCACAAAAACATAAAATGAGCATAAGGGTATTAGAACATGAGGATAACGTTTTAAAACCATAAATTTTATTTCATAGATCATAATAATGATAAATGGAACAAATCTTGGTAGTTCATATGAAATGAATAATAATAGAATCAAATAACATAATCCATAAGAGTATAACATTTTCATAAGACATAGATTTTTGGAATACACATAACCATAGAAAATTATTTTCTTAGTATTCAAGGATCCTTTATAAGACTATCATAGTAGATTTGGTTAACTCCCAAAATAATCATAGTATTCAAGGTTCACTCCCAAGAATATCATAGCGGATAGATTCCCCTATTAAACTAGGTTCACTCCCCATTCTGGTCATGTTTATGTCATGATATATCCATCATTACCAAATGAATTGGAGGGATATATAATTTATATCCCACCCACCACATAATAAAAAACATAGACATGTGTGCTATAAGATTAGAAAATATTCATTATATCCTGACCCATGAAAAATAAATGGGTTTCCTAAAAATTACATCATGAAATAAACCAAGGAGAAGAAATCGGTTTCATAATAATTTCATCATTTCATCATTGTATAGCTTGTGTAAAAGGAATGAGTTTCAAAAAAAATTGGTCATAATAATCAAAAACCATCTAGACAAATAATAAGGATGGTATCATTTGATTATGTCCCTATTAAATATTAGGTAACATCAAGGGATATCATCTTAGAATAAAAAATCTGTTAAAATATCACTTAAAACGTTTCTAGAGGAGAACACTATTTTCACTTTGAAACAAATTTTTTATAATCTAGAAATTTTCTAAATATTTGGGAAAATAATTTCTTTGAAAATAACCATGGTTATTTTAAATTATTCTTCAAATAATTGAGTGTTCATTATGGTAGTAAATTCTTTTCAAGCTATATAAGTAAAAAATAAAAAATCACATTCACATATCTATAAACAATTCAAAAATTACCTCATTCATAAAATGAAAATAATATTAAATTTAAAAAATTTAATCATGGGTAAAAATGGATTTAAAAATTATATAAAAATTTTAAAATCACTCTTGAGAAAAAATTTATAATACATGGAAAATGAGGAGAAATGAAATTCAAATGAAGAGAGAAATAATGGAAGTTTTCTTTAAAAACATTATTTCATATTTTTGAGTTCATAAAGTGTATTAAAATAAATTATAACATTTAATCTCTACAAATAAACATAGGATATAAAAATTAATGAGTTTTATTAATATTTTTATCAATAAATTGCATCATCATAAACTAATAAAAAATAATCTTGATAAACAATGAGATTGTAACATAAAACACTTACCTCAAATTTCACTTATGTTTAAAACACTCTTACCTCATTTATAATAGAATTAAATTTATGATAACCCTATTTCAGAGTGAAGATCATAATTTTAATATCATATAGGGTCCACTTTTAACACTTTAACACCCATTTTTTAATTATTCCTTACTAAAATTGTCATTTTAGGGTGTCAATTGTTTCATTCTTTATAATAATTCCAGTTATGAAGTTCTATTTATTATACTTTTATCATGGTTCCATCATCTCTATAATGTTAATCATACTATAAATATCATATTTATTTCTTATATACTTATTTTGATTAATCCATTAAATTTATAAATATGAAATTTATTTACACAGTTCGTGGAGATGGTAGGCTATACATACTCAAAAAATTGTTTTCATTTTTTGATAAATAGAATTAAATAAAGGTATGTAACACCATAATATTTTAAAATAACAATATTAGGTTAAGTAGAATATACGACATGCAACAATGATCTTAAAAGACCCATGAAATACATTATTTAAATATGACCATTTTAACCTAGTCATTAAATTAGTGGGTATGAAAAGTACTAACTAAATTATGAAAATTATAAGTACTACGCATATATAAAATAAATTCATTTGTAATAAATTAATTATAAATGAAGATAAAAATCATTTTAAATTAAAATAAATGCTCTTCTAAAAATATTATTTTTTATACATGTAATGTGTTTTTATCTTAATAAATTATATTAATCACTATTATTGAATGATTTTTTTAAAAATTATGTATTATATATTCAATAATTTTTTTATAAATCATATAAAAAAATTTATACATGATATAAGAAAAAATCTACTTTTATGCATAAAACTATATTTTTTAAAAAAAAATCTTTTTGTAGCATCCCGGTTGCAGAATCTACCTAGAGGTGCCCCGTACCTGGTTGGTCACATGGCCTCAAGCGCATTTCCCTGAATGCCAGAGGCTGCCGACTAGCAGTGAGGGCCTTGGGTGTGATAGTGGGGAAAATATTCCCTCATTGGCAGAGTAACACAACGAAAGACCAACAAATATACAATAGCGGAAGCAATAGTATCCAACAACAGTAAACAACAGAAGACTGAAATGATAAACAACTAGAGCACATATATATAAAATGATGCATGGTATAGATATGTCTAGGAAAATAGCCAAACAAGTCACAATGCTGAAATACAACATCGCTAAACCAAAGTGCAAAAGAAAGCAGATAAACTCCTCAGCATCGCAAGCCATAGCTTGGTCCTATTCTCTCCAACTCCAATGTAGTCAAGTACCTGAAGTAGAAGGGTGGTTTTCCTTTTCTATACCTGCAACAACATAGTCTGTTTGGGCCCAAAAGCATGGCCCAAACAGGATGTGAGACGAATCCCAGTAGGCAACCACCACAAGATCCATTCCTAACAGTCAGTGAATATATATGGCAGGTAAAAGTACCAAAAACATCAAATAGGAAGGCAATCAGTAGTAAAAAATTCATAGTAACATTTATCAAGAAACATCTAATCAATGGAATTAACCCTCTGGGAAGTATGCATAGCCTATCCCCTCTGGTCCTACCTATCAAGTACAAGAAACCCTCTATGAAACAAACTCGGTCTAACCCCTCTGGTTCAGCTTAAGTATTCATAAAGACTCTGTGAGTAAGCACTCTCGGTCTATCCTTTCATAGTCTATAATGCTCGAAGACAATCTGAGGTAGCTCTCTCAGTCATTTCCCCTAGTCTGAGGTAGTCAAGGACTCTCTGAGGAAGCACACAAGGTCAATTCCCCTTATATCCCTAAGGTCAAGAGACTCTCTGAGGAAGCTCACCTAGTCAATTCCTCTTATAGCCCCAGGTCATTCATAGACTCTCTGAGGAAGTTCACCTAATCAATTCCCCTTATAGCCTGGAATGGTTTAAGGTAAAATTCAAAGTAAACAAAGACTCTCTGAGGAGGATCACTTGGTCTAACCCCTTATAGTCTATAATGTCCAAAGACTCTCTGAGGAAGCTCACTTGGTTTATCCCCTTATAGTCTAAAATGTTGAAAGACTCTTTGTGGAAGCTCACTCGGTCTATCCCCTTATAGTCTACTACACTAGGTTCTCACGGCCCCGTGTAAATAAACACATGGTAATGCTATAAGGCCCAAGTAAACCTACAAAAGTACTTGGCTAAACATTCTATAGCATCTCAACATGTCAGAAGGCAACACTCCATCCTACAATCAATAGGCATGGGAAGACAGGCAATACAGGACCAAACGGTCGTAAACAGAACATGCATGGAAAAACGTCCAAAGCATGATAATCAATTCTATTTACTTCCAATTAACCTCTACACGAGCATAAAAGCATGGCAGACAAAACACAGGGTTAAGATGGTAAACGCACAATACCCCGTTCAAGGGTGTTGTCGCAATTGCACATAATATTCAAGGACCTTAAACCGAAAGTCACAAAACACATACCTTTAGGGTTCCGTTGAAAATGACATCTTCTCCCAAACACACTCCAATAGGGTGGATACCTCCTCAAAACCACCTCAAAAACCCTTCCCTAACATCAACAAGGTCAACCTTTAACACAAAAAGGAAACACAACCCTAGATCAACATGCAACCCTTGGAGATATAGAAATTTAAGAGAGGGAGAGAGAGTTAACCCTAACCAAAACCTCAAAGAACCAAAAGAGGGAATTACCTAAGGAGAACAGACTTTGATACACCAGGAAACCCCTCCTATTTGCCACCAAAATGAGCCAAGGAGCTCCCCCAACCTCTGAAAATTGCAACTCCCGTGTGAGCCATGAGTAGGAGGAAGAATAGTGGAGAAAAGGGAAATCCCGTGTGGCCCGGGATTTAAAAACCATAATTTTAAGTGGCTGCACGGTTTTCCCACATGGTTTTCAAACCGTGCACCAACCGTGCGGTTTCCACTATCTCATCTAGGGACTTCGCACGGCTTGCCCGCACAGTTTGGGCAAACCATGTGTCGCTGGTGCGGATCCCACTGTCTCACCTATGGACTTCTCACGGCTCGCCCGGACCACCTGACAAACTATGTGCCAACCGTGCTCCCCTGCACAACCTCCCAAAAAACCTCATTTTCTAAAAAATGGCCATAAAATGAAAGAATACCTAAAAATAAGGTCCGGGTTCTTACAAACTTCCCCCCTTAATGAAATTTGTCCCCAAATTTCCTTAGCGTGGCACAGAAGAAGAAACTCTGAACAACTCCAGCCACTATGATCACACATCATCCTCCCTCTCCCAAGTCTCATCCTGTACTCGTCCGTGCTGCCATAGAACCTGTACCAGAGGAACATACCATCTATGGAGAACCTTCGTACTACGATCAACAATCCGGATAAAATGTTCCTCAAATGACGCATCCCGTTCGAGTTCAACTGTAACACCCCAATTTTCTATGGTACACTTCTCTTTCAATAATGCAATAGCTTGCATTGTATGCAAGTTCGAGATTCTAACACACCACGACCAATCAAAGTAGCTGTTATGAATAGTAATACCCACTTTTTGAAATTATATAAATTTTATATTTCAAAATGGACTTCATTTTTGTATTCGGAATATTGAAATTATCCTAAGTTGAATTTTTTGTAATTTTCTGAGAACTTCCAATTTTCTATGAATAGAAAAAATACTTAAAAACAACTTTTTTAATAAAAATAATTTATAGTGACAAATTATACTACTTATTGGTTTTAAAGTATAATTAGAATATATTTTTACCATTTTATCCAATGGCGGTCATTAGAATTAATTTCACTTTGAAATTGGACATAAACTATTGTCAATCTTTTGATATATACTGTTTCTTAAAAACACGTTATTTGTTGTGACAATGGGAATTAATTATTAAATTAATTGATTAAACTTATATGTTTTGAATTTTGTAAAATAGACATCATTTTTTAATTGGGAATATCAAATATATCTTAAGGTGAATTTTTGGAATTTTTCTGAAAAACTTCAATTTTTGATGAATAGTGAAACTACTAAGTGGTTGTTAAAAAACTAATTTTTCGTTTAAATGAAACTTTACCACTTCTGTGAATTGAATTTCAAAAATCTGACATACATGGTTGTCATTAGTAAGTAAAATGTGGTTCAATGGGATGAAAATAATTTTTGGTGAATAGTAACTTTTAAGTTTTATTAATCACGATTAAAGGTAATTAGTGTAATTTAAGGTAAATATAATGTTATAATAATATGAAATTTCCTTTAAACTTGTACTAACCTTATTGTATGAGTCATGGCCGACCAATAAAATCCATGGGTCAACTTGGGAACCCCGTGGAGGCACTTGGGTAAGAAAATGACCTTAATAACTTTTTATTTAAAGTAAAAATAAAATTGTCACAAACATGTGTTTTTTAACTAAAACAATTATTACATGGGGTTATATAAGTTAACTTTTGGACTATAAATTTTAATTGGAAATCTAAAAATATTTCCTACATCATGAAATTTTTTTTATAATTTTTTGACATTAAATAAATAAATTATTTATGACACCATGATGATGCAGTGATTACCTCATTAATGATCAATTTAAATAAAGTGAAAAGATAAGGTAAAATCTAAGACTTAAACTTGTCTAAAACCTATTCTATGGGTGTATTTATAACCCTTATCACATTATACTTTAAATATATCATTGTGGGTCCTTTAAAATCTGAAAAGCATTTCATAATAATGTAACATTTCATGACTTTCCAAGAGTGCCCCTCCTCTCCTCTTATAAAAGGCCCCCACCTCTACCACCTTATTCACACCTTAAAAGCCTTTTGGCTCGGCCAAACTATGCCCAAATACTCTCTAAACTTCTCTATCTTACTCCTAGAAGCCTCACTTTGGGCAGAAGTCTTCCCAAGGAAGCCTTTGTCTCAAATCAAAAAGAGTTACCCGATTTTAAGGTAATGTCTTCTCTTAAGTTCTTTTGTTTTATTTTGCTTCTACAACCCCTTAAACTCTTTTTATTAATTTCTTTTGTAACAAAACCAGTATCTTAAATATACTAGGATGTTTTTATGAGAAGGATTTTATTTACACTTACACACACCTTCGTCTAATGGTTAAAGAACATACTGTTTATGTGGGTGGGGAATTACTGCCTCATGAAACTATGATTGTTCAATCTTCTTTTAACACCTCTCATGGTGGACATTAAGATGTCACTATATTTATATATGATATATATTATGTTTATATTTTCCTTATGCTTCTGTATTTTTCATTTATGTCATACCTATATGATTTCCTTTATGGGTAAACGTGATAATTTCATTTTAGGAAGTGCGGACTACCGCCCCCTCAAAGTGATTTGAATCGTTAATGACATATGTGGGATGTATAAAGGATGGAGTAAATGATATTATATAGGATATTATACTGGAATTATAATATACGTTTATATCATTCTGATTTCATTCCATTAAATACGAAATAGAAATAAAACTAGCGTTCATGCGTACGTACGGCTTACCGTCTCCATGAACGGTGCATTTCATTTCTTACCTCTAAATGTTATGTAATATTTTAAATGCATGTATATAATGGATATATATGATATATATGATATCTAAATCATGGATATAATTCTGGATATAATGGATTTTTCACCACATGAACAACATGTAATTATAAGAAGTTTATTTTTGACTCAAGTACCAAAGATCGACAAAACGACCACTATTAACTTAAATAACTACATAATGTTCATAACATTGTAATAAGTTATATAAAAGGAATAATTTACTTTTAAAATGTTCTTAAGAAATTAGAGATTAACTCTAGTTTATTATTCAGGAAAATAAAGAATGATCGAGTCAAGTCGGACACGAGGTAAGGGACTTCGTCTCAATCTCCTTTCATTGAGGCATATTTTGTTTTATACACAACTTTATTTTATACGGTGTATAAACCCCTTTGACTTTTACTTTAATTATATTGGAATATTTTTATAAGAAGAATTTTTACTAAATGAAAAAGGAATGTTTTGTCTTACATATGTGGCGACAATGGCTTCTCTGCCTCCATGACCATTGTTTGAGTTTCGGCTTCCTCTACAAGCCATAAATTGTTTTTGAAAAATAAATACCATGTTTTACTTTTCTTTTATTTTGGTATTGAAAATGGTTTTGGTAATTTTTTTATTATATCAATGTGTTTTATTGATATCTTATGATTGAAATGTGGAAATGTTATGTTTCCTTTATGCATGTTTTATGTGATACGATTATGTTATGGTTTATGATATGTTTAAACCTTTTCATATAAGGAATGAATTGGACTTAATAAGTTACTGGTGGAGCCCTCTATAGATCCTCGATGCATTGGTAGGTCTCATGAGAAAAACTAGTGTCTTGGCACAGGGCCTTGAAAAAATATTAATTGTATTCTTGGCAGGAGGCCTTGGCTATGTGGTTATGATAGTCTAGAATTATGCATTCCATCATTATGAAATTGGTTATTGATATTTCATGTGATTATTCAAACATTAGAATATCCATGTGAATAATTAAATGTAATTATTTCATTTTATTTTTTCCATATTATGCTGAAGTTCAAGTTTAATAGGCTTTTGTTTTAGTTATAAATTTCCTTAAATGTTTATGTTTATTTATGAAAGTTTCCGTTGTATTGTTATCCTTAGTGAGCACCCGAGCTCACCCATTTCTAAGATTTATTTTCCAAGAATGTAAATAAATATTTTATGACTGACCTACAGGGATAGTCTGAAGGGTATAGCAGTGTGGACTATGGAGACTATGTTATTGTTATTTTTCACTTTATGATGTAATGTAACATTTATGAATGTATCTCGTGTTTCCAAGGATACTGAACTAATCAGTCTCTCAATACTTGATCTTTTGTGATCATTCCAATGTTACATAATAATGCACTAACTCTGGGTAATTGGGGTCGGGGTGTTACAGTTGGTATCAGAGGCAGTTTAGTACTAACCTTGGAAGCTAGATTTAGATAAACTCTGATTAGAGCACATAGCCCTAATATGGACATTGGGGATTAATATAGAAGAACATCCTATAATTTTGGTTAAGTATAGATTTTGTGTATTTTCCGAGCAATAAGTTCCTGTTTGGATACGAGCAAGTAGAGGTGGCTCTGGCAGAGATGTACCTAGGGGTAAAACCCAAAAACACCGCTTTGAGCTAGACTCGAACGGGAACTGGTGCACGACAATGGGCCTTGCTGCACTCTTGGTTTCGACACTCCCAGGGGATATGCTTAGGATAATTCACGATTTCTTTAAAAACCATTATAAAGAGTTTATGACTATATATATCCTCAAAGAAAACATTTCTTTTTATGATTATGGATGATATCCATAAATATTTCAATTTATGTTAAGTGTTTTACAAGTATGGAATTATGTATTTCGATTCATAAACTGATCTAGTTTATGCCATTTTTTAGAAATGGCACCTATTGGAAGGAATGGAAACTGTATTAATGCACGCACTCCATGTAGGGATTTCCCTCATGCTCAAGATAATTATAACGGAGTTGGTGATACAACTGGTGCTGATCATCTTATCACCATACTAGGACAACTCACTCAGGTTATGAATAATAACCTTACTCGTATGGAGCACCCTGATCCGCAACGTAGAGGATCAATGTTATACCACTTTATGAGGAAACAGCCACCAACATTCAATGGAATTACAAATCCCTTAGTAGCTGAGCAATGGATAAGTTCCTTAGAGAAAATATTTCAGGCTTTGGGGAGTGGTGAAAGGGAAAAGGTTATCATGGTAGTTTACCACCTCACTAGAGATGTTGATCAATGGTGGTCATTAATTCAAAACACAAAGGAAGATGATGAAGTATCAAGTATTGAATGGAGAGAGTTTAAAGAAATTTTCTTAAAAAAATACTTTCCTCATGACCATCGAGCAGATATAGAAAGACAATTTCTCAGTCTGAGGCAAAAGAAGGATGAGAACATTGCAAAGAATGAGGATAACATTACAAGGTTAGAGAGGCATGCGGAAGATTATATATGTAACCCAAGAAGTAATATCGATCATTTCTTTGATGGGTTAAAACTGTTTCTCTGTCAACCGTTAGTATCACAATCTTTATCAACGTATAAAGATATAGTCTCGTGTTCTATCAAGAAAGAAAATGAATTCTCTAAATCTTATGACAATAAAGTAAAGCAAGAGAAGAAGAGAACGGTGGAACAAGAGACAGATAAAGGGGAAAAGGGAAAGAAGGATTTTCCATTATGTGATAATTGTGGGAAGAATCACCCCGGTACTTGCCTAAAAGGAAGGGGAGTTTTTTATAAATGTAGAGAAAAAGGTCACCAGGCCCGTGATTGCAAGGGAAAAAAGAGGCTATCAATGTTGATTGCTACAATTGTAGGGAAATGGGGCATTATGCAAATGAATTTCCTAAGCGCAGGGAAAGTTTCCTCATAAAAGGTCAAGGGATCAAGGCCAAGCTTATGCTGTTACTACATAGGAAGTTGAATAATTATTGTATTTGTGTTTTTTGACTTAAGAACTATATTATGGTTATAAGAATAATGTGATATATATAAGTATTGCACTGTAGTACTTGTTGTTTTCATTAAGGTTTTAATATGATGAAGGTAATCATATTTTCAGTATGTGACAATAAGAGAAACTTTACTTTGTTTGAGGAATCTGATGAATTGATTTTGAAATTTAGAGACCTTTTAGAGATTGTCTGGATAGAGGTATTTTAGATTACTATAAAGTTTGGAATTGATTGAGTTTAACTTTGGATAATATTTTTTAAGGTTAAAACATTTCTGAAGATTATTTTTGGAATATTATAATACAATAGTTTTAGGAAAAGGAAAACCTGCAGGTTGGGGGATAACCTGTCGTGTCGGCCAAAGCTGTAGTAATCGAACCCACAACCATAGTATGACAGGCCTTTATTACCTACCAATATCCTACAGGAAGTCCCTGGTTATTAAAAAATAGTTTTCCTAACCTAAATGGAATGTGTTAATATTTTGAACCTTGTACAATTAGGATAAATATAATATTTTTGAGTTCTATTATCTTTTTGAGTGAAAGATGAGTTTGTGGTAGAAATTAGTTGATGGTTGAAACTCAACTTGTCATGAATATAAATATATATACCTATATCTTATTCTATGAATAAATTAATTCTTAAACTTTTGGAAAATGATATTAAAACAAAAAATGTGTTTTTTTTTGAACTGATGATATTTTAAATCAACATAGATTGAAGGCTTTGAGGCCCTCAATTTTGCACTTGTTTTTGATAGATGACCTCAATCACTCCCTACAAATATTTATGTTTTTCCTCCAATTATATGTCTCTAATTTCCAGAAATGTTCTCCTAATCGAGATCATAATTTGGTGGTGACTTTTTCATTTCCCTTTCCCTCTTATTAAGGCTAAATTTTATTAACCTCATTTATGATGTGGATTTTCCACAAAGGTATTTTCTATTTTCAAAAAAAAAATTGAAGAAAATTTTCAAATTTCGAGGACAAAATTTATTGAAGGAGGGGAGAAAGTAACACCCCAAGCTTCCACGGTACGCTTCTCATTCAATAATGCAATAGCTTGCATTGTACGCAAGTTCGAGATTCTAACACACCGCGACCAATCAAAGTAGTCATTATGAATAGTAATACCCACTTTTTGAAATTAAATAGATTTTATATTTCAAAATGGACTTCATTTTTTTATTCGTAATATTGAAATTATCCTAAGTTTAATTTTTTGTAATTTTCTGAGAACTTCCAATTTTCTATGAATAGAAAAAATACTTAAAAACAACTTTTTTAATCAAAATAATTTATAGTGATAAATTATAATATTGAGTGGTATTAAAGTATAATTATAATATATTTTTACCATTTTATCCAATGTTGGTCATTATAATTAATTTCACTTTGAAATTGGACATAAACTATTATCAATCTTTTGATATATATTGTTTCTTAAAAACATGATATTTGTTGTGATAGCGGGAATTAATTGTTAAATTAATTAATTCAACTTATATGTTTTTAATTCTGTAAAATACACATCATTTTTGAATTAGGAATTTCAAATATAGCTTAGGGTTAATTTTTGGTATTTTTCTGAAAAACTTCAATTTTGATGAATAGTGAAACCCCTAAGTGGTAGTTAAAAAACTAATTTTTCATTTAAATGAAACTTTAACACTTCTGTGAATTGAATTTCAAAAATCCAACATACATGGTTGTAATTATTAAGTAAAATGTGGTTAAATGGTATGAAAATAATTTTTGGTAAATAGTAACTTTTAAGTTTTATTAATCGCGATTAAATGTAATTAGTGTAATTTAAGGTAAATATAATGTTATAATAATATGAAATTACCTTTAAACTTGTCCTACCTTTATTTTATGAGTCATGGGAGACCATGATAATACATGGGTCAACTTGGGGACCCTATGGATCCAATTGGGTAAGAAAATGACATTAATAAGTTTTTATTTAAAGTAAAAATAAAATTTTCACCAACATGTGTTGTTTTACTAAAACAATTATTACATGGGGTTATATAAGTTAAAATTTGAACTATAAATATTCATTGGAAATATAAAAAGATTTAATACATCATGGTAATTGTGTTATAATTTTTAGACATTAAATAAATAAATTTATTTAGGACACCATGATGACGCAGTGATTACCTCATTAATGAACAATTTAAATTAAATGAAAAGATAAGGTAAAATATAAGACATACACTTGTCTAAAACCTATTGGATGGGTGGATTTGGAACCCTTATCACCTTATCCTAGAAATATATCATTTTGGGACCTTTAAAATCAGAAAATCACTTCATAATAATGTAACATTTTATGACTTTCCAAGAGTGCCCCTCCTCTCCTCTTATAAAAGACCCCCATCTCTACCACCTTATTCACACCTTAAAAGTCATTTGTCTTGGCCAAAATCAACCCAAATACTCTCTAAACTTCCCTCTATTACTCATAGAATCCTCCCTTTGGGCAGAAGTCTTCTCAAGGAAGCCTTTGTCTCAAATCAAAAAGAGTTACCCGATTTTAAGGTAATGTCTTCTCTTATGTTCTTTTGTTTTATTTTGCTTTTCCAACCCATTAAACACTTTTTATTCCATTATTTTGTAACAAAACCAGTATCTTAAATATACTATGATGTTTTTATGATAATTATTTGATTTACACTTACACACAACTTCGTCTAATGGTTAAAGAACATACCGTTTATGTGGGTGGTGAATTACTACCTCACGAAACGATGATTGTTCAAAATTATTTTAACACCTCTAATGGTGGCCATTAAGATGTCACTATATTTATATATGATATATATTATTTTTATTTTTTTCTTAAGCTTCTTCATTTTTCATTTATGGCATACATTTATGATTTCCATTATGGGTAAACGCGATAATTTCATTTTAGGAAGTACGGACTACCGCCCCCTCAAAGTGATTTCAATCATTAATGTCATAAGTGGGATGTATAAAGGATGGAGTAAATGATATTATATATGATATTATACTGTAATTTTAATATACATTTATATCATTATGATTTCATTCCATTAAATACGAAATAGAAATGAAACTAGCGTTCATGCGTACGTACGACTTACCGTCTCCATGAACGGTGCATTTCATTTCTTACCTCTAAATGTTATGTAATATTATAAATGCATGTATATACTGGATATATATGATATATATGATATATAAATAATTAATATAATTCTGGATATAATGTATATTTCACCACATGAACAACTCGTAATTATAAGAAGGTTATTTTTGACTCAAGTACCAAAGATTGACAAAATGACCGTTATTAACTTAAATAATTACATAATGTTCATAACATGGTAATAAGTGATATAAAAGGAATAATGAAATTGAAAAAGGTTCTTAAGCAAGTAAAAATTAACTCTAGTTTATTATTCAGGAGATTAAAGAACGATCTAGTCAAGTCGGACATGAGGTAAGGGACTTCGTCTCAATCTCCTTTCATTGAGGCATATTTTGTTCTATACACAACTTTATTTTATACGGTGTATAAACCCCTTTTAATTTTACTTTTATTCAAAAGGAATATTTTTATACAAAGAATTTTTACTAAACTAAAAAATGAATGTTTTTTCTTACGTATGCGGCGACAACGACTTCTCCACCGTCGTGACCATTATTTGAGTTTCGGCTTCCTCTACAAGCCATAACTTTTTTTTTGCAAAATAAATACCATGTTTTACTTTCCTTTTATTTTTGTATTGAAAATGGTTTTTATAATGTTTTTATTATATCAATGTGTTGTATTGATATCTTTTGATTGAAATGTGGAAATGTTATGTTTCCTTTATGCATGTTTTATGTGATACGATTATGTTATGGTTTATGATATTTTTAAACCTTTTAATATAAGGAATGTATTGGACTTAATAAGTGACAGGTGGAGCATGCTATAGCTCCTTGATGCATCAGTAGGTCTCATGAGACAAACTAGTGTCTTGGCACAAGGCCTTAACAAAATCTTATTTGCAATCTTGGCACGAGTCCTTGGCTACGTGGTTATGATAGTCTGGAATTATGCATTCCATCATTATGAAAGTGGTTATTGATATTGCATTAGATTATTAGACTAGTAGAATATCCATGTGAATAAGTAAATGGCATTATTTAATTTTATTTCTTCCATATTATTCTGAAGTTCAATTTTAAAAGGCTTTTGTTTTAGTTATACATTTCTTTAAATGTTTATGTTTATTTATGAAAGTTTCTACTGTATTGTTATCCTTACTGAGCACTTGAGCTCACCCCTTTCTATGTTTTATTTTCCCAGGATGTGAAGAAATATTTTATGACTGACCTACAGGGATAGTCTGAAGGGGATAGGAGTGTGGACTATGGATACTATGTTATTGTGATTTTTTACTTTATGATTTAATGTAACATTTATGAATGTATCTAGTGTTTCCAAGGATACTAAAATAATCGGCCTTTCGAGACATGATCTTTTGTGATCATGCCAATGTTACGTAATAATGCACCGACTCTGGTTAACTGGGGTCAGGGTGTTACAGTTGGTATCATAGGTAGTTTAGTACTAACCATGGAAGCTAGATTTAGATAAACTCTGATTAGAGCGCATAGCACTAAGATAGACATTGAGGATTAGTATAGAAGAACATCCTAGAATTTTGGTAAAGTATAAATTTTGTGTATATTCCGAGCAATACATCCATGCCTAGATACGAGCAGGTAGAGACAGCTCTAGAACAGATGTACCTAGGGGTAAAACCCAAAAACATCGCTTTGAGCTAGACTCGAACGGGAACTGGTGCATGACAACGGGGCTTGTTGTACTCTTGGTTGTGACACTCCCAGGGGACATGCTTAGGATAATTCACGATTTCTTTACAAACCATTATGAAGGGTTTATGAGTATATACATCCTCAAAGAAAACATTTCTTTTTATGATTATGGATTATATCCATAAATAGTTTAATTTATGTTAAGTGTTTTACAAGTATGGAATTATGTATTTCGATTCATAAACTGATCTAGTTTATGACATTGTTTAGAAAGGGATCCTATTGGAAGGAATGGAAACCGTATTAATGCACTCACTCTATGTAGGGATTTCCCTCTTGCTAAAGATAATTATAATGGAGTTGGTGATACAAATGGTGCTGATAATCTTATCACCATACTGGGACAACTCACTCAGGTTATGAATAATAACCTTACTCGTATGGAGCACCCTGATCTGCAACGTGCAGGATCAATGTTAGACCGCTTCATGAGGCAACAACCACCAACATTCAATGGGAGTACAAATCCCTTAGTAGCTGAGTAATGGATAAGTTCCCTAGAGAAAATATTTTAGGCTTTGGGGAGTAGTGAAAGGTAAAAGGTTATCATGGAAGTTTACCACCTCACTGGAAATGCTAATCAATGGCGTTCATTTATTCAAAACACAAAGGAAGATGATGAAGTATCAAGTATGGAATACATAGAGTTTAAAGTAATTTTCATAGAATAATACTTTCCTCGTGACCGTCGAGCGTATATGGAAAGAAAATTTCTCAGTCTGAGGCAAAAGAAGGATGATAATGTTTTAAAGTATGAGGCTAACATTACAAGGCTAGTGAGGCATGCAGCAGATTATATATGTAACCCAAGAATTAAGATCAATCGTTTATTTGATGGGATAAAACCATTTCTCCGTTGAGCATTAGTATCACAATCTTTCTCAATGTATGAAGATATAGTCTCATGTTCTATCAAGACAGAAAATGAATTCTCTAAATATTATGATAATAAAGTAAAGCAAGAGAAGAAGATAATGGTGTAATAAGAGACGGATAAAGGGAACAAGGGAAATACGGATTTTCCATTATACGATAATTGTGGGAAGAATCACCTCGGTACTTGACTTAAAGGAATGGGAGTTTGTTATAAATGTGGAGAAAAAGGTCAATAGGCCCGTGATTACAAGGGAAAGAAAGAGGCTATCAATGTTGAATGCTATAATTGTAGGGAAATTGGGGAATTATGAAAATGAATGTCCTGAGTGTTAGGGAAACTCACCTCCGAAAAGGCCAAGGGATCAAGGCCAAGATTATGCTGTTACTATAGATGAAGTTGAATAATTATTGTATTTGTGTTTTTGGACTCAAGAACTATATTATGGTCATAAGAATAATGTGATATATATAAGGATTGTACTGCAGTACTTGTTGTTTTTATTAAGGTTTTAATATGATGAAGGTAATCATATTTTCAGTATGTGACAATAAGAGAAACTTTAATTTGTTTTGGGAATCTGATGAATTGATTTTGGAATTTAGAGACCTTTTAGAGAATGTCTGGACAGAGGTATTTTGGATAAATATAAAGGTTGGAATGGATTGAGTTTAACTTTGGATAGTATTGTTTAAGGTTAAAACATTTCTGAAGATTATTTTTGGAATATTATAATACTATAGTTTTAGGAAAAGGACAACCTGCAGGTCGGGGGATAACCCGTCGCGTCGGACAAAGCTGTAGGAATCGAACCCACAACCATAGTATGACAGGCCTTTATTACCTACCACTAGCCTACAGTAAGTCCCTGGTTGTTACAAAATAGTTTTCCTAATCTAAATGGTATGTGTTAATATTGTGAACCTTGTACGATTAGGATAAGTATAATATTTTTGAGTTCTATTATCTTTTTGAGTGAAAGATGAGTTTGTGGTAGAAATTATTTGAATCTTGAAACTCGACTTGTAATGAATATAAATATATATACATATCCCTTATTCTATGAATAAATTAATTATTAAACTTTAGGAAAGGGATATTAAAACAAAAAATGTGTTTTATTAAACTGATGGTATTTTAAATCACATAGATTGAAGGCTTTGAGGCCCTCAATTTTACACTTCTTTATGATTGATGACCTCAATCACTCCCTAAAAATATTTATGTTTTTTCTCTAATTATATGTCTCTAATTTCTACCAATTTTCTCCTAATATAGATCATAATTAGGTGGTGACTTTTTCATTTCCCTTTCCCTCTTATTAAGGCTAAATTTTATTAACCTTGTTTCCGATGCGAGTTTTCCACAAAGGTATTTTCTATTTTCAAATTTTTATTTTCGAAAAACATTTTCATATTGCGAGGATTCAATTTATTGAAGGATGGGATAATGTAACACCCAAATCTTCCACGATACACTTCTCTTTCAATAATGAAATAGCTTTCATTGTACGCAAGTTCGAGATTCTGACACACTCCGACCAATCAAAGTAGTCATTATGAATATTAATACCCACTTTTTGAAATTATATAAATTTTATATTTCAAAATTGACTTCATTTTGGTATTCTAAATATCAAAATTACCCTAAGTTGAATTTTTTGTAATTTTCTGAGAACTTCCAATTTTCCATGAATAGAAAAAATACTTAAAAACAAATTTTTTAATAAAAATAATTTATATTGATAAATAATACTATTGAGTGATTTTAAAGTATAATTAGAATATATTTTTACCATTTTATCTAATGGTGGTCATTATAATTAATTTCACTTTGAAATTGGACATAATCAATTGCCAATCTTTTGATATATATTGTTTCTTAAAAACACGCTATTTATTGTAACAGCGGGAATTAATTATTAAATTAATTAATTAAACTTATATGTTTTGAATTTTGTAAAATATTCATCATTTTTGAATTAGGAATATCAAATATAGCTTAGGGTGAATTTTTGGTATTTTTCTGAAAAACGTCAATTTTTTTGATGAATAGTGAAACCACTAAGTGGTAGTTAAAAAACTAATTTTTTGTTTAAATGAAACTTTACCACTTTTGTGAATTTAATTTCAAAAATCCGACATGCATGGTTTTCATTATTATGTAAAATGTGGTTCAATGGGATGAAAATAATTTTTGGTGAATAGTAACTTTTAAGTTTTATTAATTGTGATTAAAGGTAATTAGTGTAATTTAAGGTAAATATAATGTTATAATAATATGAAATTACCTTTACACTTGTCCTACCCTTATTTAATGAGTCATGGCCAACCAAGAAAATCCATGGGTCAACTTTGGGACCCCATGGAGCCACTTGGGTAAGAAAATGACATTAATAACTTTTTATTTAAACTAAAAATAAAATTGTCACAAACATGTGTTGTTTTACTAGAACAATTATTACATGGGGTAATATAAGTTAACTTTTCAACTATAAATATTCATTGGAAAGATAAAATGATTTCCTACCTCATGGTAATTTATTTATAATTTTTATACATTAAATAAATAAATTTATTTATGACACCATGATGATGTAGTGATTACCTCATTAATAAACAATTTAAATAAAATGAAAAGATATGGTAAATCTAAGACATAAACATGTCTAAAACATATTTTATGGGTTTATTTAGAACCCTTATCACCTTATCCAATAAATATATCATTGTGGGACCTTTAAAACCCAAAAATCATTTCATAATAATGTAACATTTCATGACTTTCCAAGAGTGACCCTCCTCTCCTCTTATAAAAGGCACCCACCTCTACCACCTTATTCAAACCATCAAAGCAATTTGGATCGACCACAATCTACCCAAATACTCTCTCAACTTCCCTCTATTACTCCTATAAGCTTCACTTTGGGCATAAGTCTTCCCAAGGAAGCATTTGTCTCAAATCAAAAATAGTTACCCGATTTTAAGGTAATGTCTTCTCTTATGTTCTTTTATTTTATTTTGATTCTCCAACCCCGTAAACTCCTTTTATTCCTTTATTTTGTAACAAAACCAGTATCTTAAATATACTATGATTTTTTTATGAGAATTATTTGATTTACACTTACAAACACCTTCGTCTAATGGTTAAAGAACATATTGTTTCTGTGGGAGGCGAATTACTGCCTCACGAAACGATGATTGTTCAATCTTCTATTAACACCTATCATGGTGGCCATTAAGATGTAACTATATTTATATATGATATATATTATGTTTATGTTTTCCTTATAATTCTATATTTTTAATTTCTGGCATATATTTATGATTTCCATTATGGGTAAACGCGATAGTTTCATTTTAGGAAGTTGGGACTACCGCCCCCTCAAAGTGATTTGAATCGTTAATGCCATATGTGGGACATATAAAGGATGGAGTAAATGATATTATATATGATATTATACCGGAATTATAATATACCTTTATATCATTATGATTTCATTCCATTAAATACAAAATAGAAATGAAACTAGCGTTCATGCGTACGTACGGCTTACCTTCTCCATGAACGGTGCATTTCATTTCTTACCTATAATGTTATGTAATATTATAAATTCATTTATATAATGGATATATATGATATATATGATATATAAATACTGAATATAATTCTGGATATAACAGATATTTTACCACATGAACAACTTGTAATTATAAGATGTTTATTTTTGACTCAAGTACCAAAGATCGACAAAACGACCGTTATTAACTTAAATAATTACATAATGTTCATAACATAGTAATAAGTGATATAAAAGGAATAATGAACTTTAAAAGGGTTCTTAAGAAATTATAAATTAACTCTAGTTTATTATTCAGGAGATTAAAGAATGATCGAGTCAAGTCGAACACGAGGTAAGGGACTTCGTCTCAATCTCCTTTCATTGAGGCATATTATGTTTTATAAACAACTTTATTTTATACAGTGTATAAACCCCTTTGACTTTTAATTATATTCAAAAGGAATATTTTTAGACGAATCATTTTTACTAAACTACAAAAGGAATGTTTGGTCTTGCGTATGCGGCGAAAATGACTTCTCCGCCGCCGTGACCATTATTTGAGTTCCGACTTCCTCTACAAGCCATAACTTTTTTTTTGAAAAATAAATACCATGTTTTAATTTTCTTTTATTTTGGTATTGAAAATGGTTTTGATAATGTTTTTATTATATCAGTGTTTTGTATTGATATCTTGTGATTGAAATGCGGAAATGTTATGTTTCCTTTATGCATGTTTTATGTGATACGATTATGTTATGGTTTATGATATGTATAAACCTTTTCATATAAGTAATGAATTGGACTTAATAAGTGATGGGTGGAGCCCGCTATAGCTCCTTGATGCATCGGTAGGTCTCATGAGACAAACTAGTGTCTTGGCACAGGGCCTTGACAAAATCTTATTTGTAGTCTTGGCACGAGGCCTTGGCTACGTGGTTATGATAGTCTGGAATTATGCATTCCCTCATTATGAAAGTGGTTATTGATATTTCATGTGATTATTCGACTATTAGAATATCCATGTGAATAAGTAAATTGTATTATTTCATTTTATTTTTTTCCATATTATGCTGAATTTCAAGTTTAAAAAGATTTTGTTTTAGTTATACATTGCCTTAAATGTTTATGTTTATTTATGAAAGTTTCAGTTGTATTGTTATCCTTACTAAGCACCTGAGCTCACCCCTTTCTATGTTTTATTTTCCCAGGATGTGAAGAAATATTTTATGACTGACCTACAGGGATAGTCTGAAGGGGATAGGAGTGTGGACTATAGAGACTACGTTATTGTGATTTTTCACTTTATGATGTAATGTAACATTTATGAATGTATCTGGTGTTTCCAAGGCTACTAAACTAATCAGTCTTTCGAGACATGATCTTTTGTGATCATGCCAATGTTACGTAATAATTCACCGACTCTGGGTAACCGGGTCGGGGTGTTACATCAACCTCATCAGGTTGAAAAACCTGAGACAGGTCTGAAAAGTAATGTCAAAGCTGTAAAACGTGGAAGACGTCATGCATATCCCAGTACCTTTGAGGTAACTGCAACCGATAGGCAACCAGCTAGACTCCCTCCAACACCTCAAACGGTCCAACGTACCTCGGAGAGAGCTTAACCTATCTAATGATCCTCTTGTGTCCCTACCTCGGTGTGACACTTAGAGAAACCTAATCCCTGACCTCGAACTATAGAGGTCATCTTCACTGATCAACATAAGAATTCTACCGAGATTGTACAGTATCCATCCTCTTACGAATCAACTCTATCTGCTCTGTGGTCTCCTGAATAAGGAGAGGTCCCAACAATGTTGTCTCTCCTACCTCCAGCCAACATAAGGGTGATTGGCATGGCATGTCGTACAAAGCCTCATAAGGTGCCATATGAATAGTTGATTGGAAACTATTGTTGTAGGAAAACGCCACGAGAGGTATATGTTTCTCCCAAGAACCTCCAAAACTAGGATGCATGCCCGGAGCATGTCCTCAAGCACCTGAATCATACACTCGGACTGGCCATCTGTTTGGGGATGGTATGATGTACTCAAAAGTACCTATGTACCCAAAGCTTTCTGAATCCCCCACCAGACCTGAGAAGTAAAAAGAGAATCCTTGTCTGAAAAAATGGAGTTTGGAACTCCATTTAGATGTACAATCTCTCGGATGTACAATCATCTCATCTCATCAACACTGAAGGTCTCCTTGATCGGTAAGAAGTGAGAAACCTTCATATGCCTGTCGATGACAACACAAACAACATGATTCCATCAAGGTGACCTCGGAAAAATAGTCACGAAGTCCATCACGACATCATTCAACTTCCACTCTGTAATGGGAAACAGCTGTAAAAGACTTGCAGGTCGCTAATGCTACACTTTCACCTACTGAAAAGTGGAACCCCTCGTGACGAAACAAGCTACATCCCTCTTCATACCGGGCCACCAATACTGGTGGTGTAGATCACGATACATCTTGGTGATGCCAGGATGAACTTCCCAAACTGAGGAATGGAAATCCCATATCATCTCCTCACGTATATCTACTAGCACGCATACACATCCCTGGAAACACAAGATCTCATCCTCGCATACTATCCATCCAGGAAGAGGGTCCTCTCCTAACACACTTTTCTGTAGGACTAGGCCTTATAAGTCTGATAGCTGCCTCATCCGTACCCAATCGAGAAGAGTAGAGGTAACAGCTACAGAAGATATAAAAGTCTACCTCTGCCTGTTGTGCACCTACAAATGCATCTCATAGAATAGAGTCATAAGCATCCACTCACTACTGGACTCCTGAACTGCCTGTATCTTAGTTCTTCTGCTCAACGTTTCAACCACTGCATTGCCCTTTCCAAGTGTATAGGCAAGCTCAAAGTCGAAGGACTGAAGATACTCAACCCACCTGCACTATCTCAGATTCTGATCACGCTGAGTGAAGATGTACTTGAGACATTTTTGGTCGGTGAAGACCACAAAATGCTCTCCCAAAAGATAATGTCTCCAATAGCGTAACGAATGAACAACGGATTCCATATCTAGATCATGTGTTGGGTAGTTCCTCTCATGTTGCCTCAACTATCGAGACCCGTACGCAATGACTCCATCTCCCTTCATAAGCACAACTCCCAGCCCGATACCTAAAGCAACACAATAAATGGTATAGCTCTTGCCCGACTTTGGAAGGACAATTATAGGTGATGACGTCAACCTCCCATTCAGCTCTTTAAAGGCTGACTCACAAGAATCTAACCACAAGAACTTTGCACCCTTCTTAGTCAGACCTGTCAGTGGTGCTTCCAATCATGAGAAGTCTTGTATGAAACGTCTGTAGTATCTAGCCAGCCCCATAAAACTCCGCACCTCAAAGAAGTTCATTGACTGCTCCTAGTAAACTACAGCTCTCATTTTCTTTGGGTCTACTGATACTCCTATCTCTAAGATAACATGACCCAAGAAGTGAATTAGGTCCATCCAAAAGTGGCATTTCGAGAGCTTAGCATATAACTGTTGCTCTCTTAGTGTACTCAAAATGATCTCAATATGGGTAGCACGGTCATGTTGAGTGTGAGAGTACACCAAGATGTCATCCATGAAAACCACCATGAAGGAATCTAAGTATGGATGGAACACTCAGTTTATCAGTTCCATGAAAACTGCAGGCACATTCGTGAGACAGAAAGGCATAATCATATACTTGTATAGACCATACCTACTCTAGAAATTTGTGAGAGGTATATCTAATGGTCTAACGCACAACTGATGATAAACAGATCTCAAGTCAATCTTTGAGAACACTCGGGCTCCATGAAGCTGATCAAAGAGATCATCGATCCTCGGCAAGGGATATCAGTTATTGACTGTCAACTGGTTCAACTTCCAATAATCCACGCAAAGCCTAAGAGTATCATCTACCTTCTTCACAAATAAGATAGGTGAACCCCAAGGAGAAGTATTGGGTCGGATGAAACCCTTTGCCTGCAACTCCTCCAACTGCTTCTTGATCTCTTGCAACTCAGGTGTAGCCATCCTATATGGAGGAATGGACACTGGTGTCGCTCCTAACACAAGATTAATAAAAAATTCTACCTCACTCTCTGGAGGAAAACATGAAAAGTCCTCTGGAAATAAATCCCAAAAATGATCCACTATTGAAGGAAAGTCTAACTGTGAAGTCCCCTGGTTATACAGATAAAGACTAGAAATCTGGGCCATAACTGCTCCTAACCCCTGATTCTCTGGTCCTACTATGCTCTTCTGTACATCCCACTCAGCCTTATGAAGAAAAGATCCACCCTCTTGTGATATAAAACTCACCCTTCAGCGGTAGCAGTCGACGACTACCTAGAAGGGAACTAGCCAGTCCATTCTAATAATGAAATCATAGCTGGTCATCTTTAGAACATAAATATCCCAAAGAAAGTGACACCCACCAACCTCGGGAGGGCACTCCTTGCACTGACGTACACTAACTACTCTAGTCCGCAATGGTGTGTCTAGCATCAAGGTATCGATAGAGGAAAAGATGCAGAGCCCAAGGCTCTCCACAATAGAAATAGAGATAAAGCAATGCGTAGCGCCAATATCGAAAAGAGAGGAAGATAAAACTGAGGCTACTAAGATCATACCTCGAAATGTGGAAGGTCCAGGAACCTGCTATTTATGGGTCTTCTCCATAGTGAAATTATGGCTTGTACCGTGGCCCTGTGACCTAGGCTGACCACTCTGACCTGATCCACTCTACTCTCACTGGTAGCCTGGTGACTGACCACCATGGTTGCGACCTCCACCTCAGCTTGAACGACCGGAAGAACTCTTGTTCCCAGACTAGTGAGAAACTGGTGGGGATGATCTTGTATGACGAGTCATAGACGAACCCCTGTCACCAGCTTCTAGTGAGAAGATCTGATAGAAATGCTCCAGGTGGCCTATATTTTCATTAGATCGGTACTCCATCGGGTCTCAATGGAACTGTGGCCTAGTATTCCCACTTCTTCCACACTGGTAGCACACCACTTGGCTACCAGAAGATGTATCTCACCTACTATGGTCTCCCTAAGAAAGCTCCATGTGGCGCTTTCTGCTATCAGAAGAAGGAACACTAACTCTAGATGTAGAACCACCCTGGCTCACTGATCTAGAATCCTTCAGATTGCGCTCAGTGATCAATTCCTGGTTGATGATAGAGGATATCGAATTCAACCTGAAGATGTTCACCTGGGAATGGATCTCCTGCCTAAGACCTTCTTCAATCTTCTTATCCAGGAACAACTCATCACCTGCTGGGATATGCGTGAAATGCTTCAGCTCCGTTAAACGAGAGGAATACTCCATCACCGAAATATTACCATGCTCTAAGCTCATGAACTCCTGGGCTCGGTCGGCCCTCAGGGTCTCCGGGTAGAATTAATCATAGAAAATATGTTGAAACCTCTCCCAATCCATATTTTGATGGTGTCCCACCTGAGAGATGACATCCCACCACCTCTTGGCGGAGTCTCAGAGCATATAGGTCGCAAGTTTCACCATCCTCTCTGGTGGTACCTTGAGATGCTCGAATATCATCAGCGTGGATTTGAGCCATGACTCTGCAACTTGAGGTCCTCCTTCCCCTAAGAAGGTAGGAGGATGTTACTGCTGGAAAACCCACACCAAATCAGCCATTGACGGGGCAGGTGGATGCGCTCCATGGAATGCATGCATCATCCTCATGAAGCCTTCCTTGAACTATGCATCATCACCGATAACAGGTATAACTGATGGTGCCAAGACCGACACAACATGGGGATCTGCTAGAAGTCTCTGATCAGCTGTATCTAGTGTCTGATCACCACCTTATGTCTAGCGTACAACTAAGGGACATCTTGGTGGCATGACTCTGCAAGGTCATACGCACACATCAGATCAAGATTAACAGGGACTGAAACTTAGGAGTACATGGAATGTACTTAAGAAATATTGTTTCTTCCAGAACAGAAGAAAACATGACGTGTAGTCAAAACTACATGGTGTGCATTATGGGTTTTTTCAGATAGTAAGCCTCATAAACTACTCCGGAACCCATAGAAACACTGAAATGAACATTGAAAGTGACAAATTCTGATTTGTGAGGTCCCATACTCCCCGTGAATCAAAGTTTGACATCTAATACAAGTTATTACAGGGAAAAAAAGCAATGATCCACCAAATTCTTGTCTGTGAGGGCCCATAACACCTCAAGAACCAAATTTTGGCATCCATATAAGCAATTCACTATACAAAAAATTTCCCAATCAAACAATAGGGATTATATCAAAGACTCTATCACAAAAGTATGCATAATCTACACCATGTCTATCACAAGGACATGAAATCACTAATGCATCCTAGATGGCATGGAAAGAATGCATGGAATGTGATTTCTAACAAGTGATTATATGATGCATGATATGGCATACCCTCATCTCATCGGGTTGCAATAAAATAGAACCATAATAAAAACAACAGTAACAGCACAAATCATATGAATCAACCAACGGTGGAATCAAATCAACTGTAAAATTTTCAAACTAGTAAAATTTCAATAAACGAGGTAGTATAGATTTTCCTTGTACACGGGTTAGCTACTCCCGGGCACAACTTATTACCAAGTACCTATTCAATCTGATCACTGGATAAAGGCTCCAAACAACAAATCAAAAGAAAATAAAAGAAACCCTTTGATACCACTTTGTAATGTCCCGGTTCCGGAAGCCACCCAGAGGCGCCCCATACCCAGTTAGTCACATGGACTCAAGCGCGTTTCCTTGAATTCTAGAGGCTTCCGACTAGAAACAAGGGCCTTGGGTGAGATAGTGGGGAAACTATGCCCTCATTGGCAGAGTAACACAGTGGAAAACAAAAAAAATATACAATAGCGGAAGAAATAGTATCCAACAACAGTAAACAACAAAATACTGAAAAGATAAACAACTGGAGCCCATATATATAAAATGATTCATGGTATAGATATGTCTAGGAAAACAGCCAAACAAGTCACAATGCGGAAATACAATAGTGCTAAACCAAAGTGAAAAAAAAATCAGATAAACTCCTCAGCATCGCAAGCCATAGCTTGGTCCCATTCTCTCCAACTCCAATACAGCCAAGTACCTGAATTAGAAGGGCACATTCCCTTATCTATACATGAAACAACATAGTCTTTTTGGGACTAAAAACGTGGCCCAAACATGGCGTGAGACGAATCCCAGTAGGAAACCACCACAAGATCTGTGCCTAATAGTCAATGAATATATATGGCAGGTAAAATACAAAAAATAGAAAACAAGAAGGTACTCAAGAGTAAACAATCCACAGTAAGAATTATCAAGCAACAACTAATCAGAAAAAGTAACCCTCTGAGAAGTACGCACAACCTATCCCCTCTGGTCCTATCTATCAAGTACAATCATCCCTCTAGGTAGCACACTCGATCTAACCCCTCTATTTCAGCTTAAGTATTCATAAATACTCTCTGAGGAAGCACTCTCGGTCTATCCTTTCATAGTCTATAATGCTCGAATAATCTATGAGGAAGCTCTCTCAGTCAATTCCCCTTATAGTCTATGGTATTCAAGGAATCTCTGAAGAAGTACACAAGATCAATTCCCCTTATATCCCCACGGTCAAGAGACTCTTTGAGGAAAATCACCTAGTCAATTCCTCTTATATCCCCAGTTCGTTCACAGACTCTCTGAGGAAGATCACCCAGTCAATTCCCCTTATAGCCTAGAATGGTTCAAGGTAAAATTCAATGTGAACAAAGACTCTCTGAGGAAGCTCACTTGGTCTATCCCCTTATAGTCTATAATGTCCAAAGACTCTCTGAGGAAGCTCACTCGGTTTATCCCCTTATAGTCTAAAATATCTAAAGACTCTTTAAGGAAGCTCACTCGGTCTATCCCCTTATAGTCTACTACACCAGGTTCCCACAACCTCGTGTAAATCAACACATAGTAATGCTATAAGGCCCAAGTAAACCTACAGAACTACTTGGATAAACATTCTATAGCATCTCAATATGTCAGAATGCAACACTCCATCCTATAATCATTAGGCATGGGAAAACAGGAAATACCAGACCAAACGGTCATAAACAGAACATGCATGGAAAAACATCCAAAGTACGATAATAAATTATATATACTTCCAATTAACCTCTATATGAGCATACAATCATGGTATACAAAACACAGCGGTAAGATGATAAATGAACAATACCCTGTTCAATGGTGTTGTCGCAATTGCACATAATATTCAAGGACCATAAACCGAAAGGCATAAACCACCTACCTTTAGGGTTCCGGAAAAAACAACCTCTTCATCCAAATGAGCTCCAATAGGGTGGACACCTCCTCAAAACCACCTCAAAAACCCTTCCCTAACATCAACAAGTTCAAACTTTAAAACACAAAGGCAAAAAAACCCTATATCAACATGGAAACTTTGTAGATATAGGAATTTAAGAGAGGGAGAGAGAGATAACCCTAACCAAAACCTCAAAGAACCAATAGAGGGACTTTCCTGAGGAGAACCACCTTTGATCCACTAAGAAACCCCTTCTATTTTCCACCAAAACGAGTCAAGGAGCTCACCCAACCTCTAAAAATTGCAACTCCCACGTGAGCCACGAGTAAGAGGAAGAATAGTGGAGGAAAGGGAAATCCTAAGTGGCCCAGGACTTAAAAACCCTAATTTTAAGTGGCTGCACGGTTTACCCGCATGGTTTTTCAAACCGTGCACCAACCGTGTGGTTTCCACTGTCTCATCTAGGGACTTCACACGGCTTGACCGCACAGTTTGGGAAAATCGTGCGCCGCCCGTGCGGAGCCCACTGTCTCACCAAGGGACTTCGCACAGCTCACCTGCACAGCCTGAAAAACCATGTGCCAACCATGAACCCCTGCAAAACATCCCAAAAAACCTCATTTTCTCAAAAACAACAAGAAAAGGAAAGCATTCCTGAAAAGAACGTCCTGGTTCTTACAGTTTTGGTGTATTTTCGACAATTATTTTAAAATTAAATTTTCCCAATTTTAGAATATTAATTTGAAATAAATAAGTTCATTTTTTATCAATATGTCAAAATTATATCAGATTTAATTTTTGAAAATTTTATGAAATGATTATTTTTTTAATGAATAGTGAAAAATTATTGATTTATGTTGAAAATTTCATTTTCATTTAAACCATTAATAAAGATCAATTTTGTTTTTAAATTAATTTTCACTTTATATTAGATAAAAAATATTATAATTAATCTAATTTAGGTTATTTTAATAAATTTTATAATGATTTTTTATATAAAAACCTTTTATACATAAGAAATCTTTTCCTTTGGAAAACCATTTTGTTCAATGCCTTTACAAGTTTAATTTTAAATTAAATTCTACCACTTATGTGAATTTAATTTATTAAAATGAATTGCATATTTAAAATTAGTTTTATTATTATTATTTAGAAACATAATCATAATTTTTTCATAATTAATAGTAAAAATAATAAAAATTAATTATCAGAGTTATGGTTAATATGGGTTTACCTGGGGGGAAACTAAAAAGATAAGGATTAAAATTACCTAAAAACATGTCTAATTTATATTTTATGGATATATTTTTACCTCGTATCATTTAATGTTCTATAATAGTTCATTTTGGATCTATTTTGGGTTTGTAAAATGTGGCTATAAATTTTGATTTTCAAAAACTCCAAGTGTGACCTCTCCCCCACTTATGAAAGAACCCCACATCTCCTCTCCTCTCTATGCTTCAATATCCCTTTGGTTCAGAAAATAACTACCTAAAAACCTTAATAAAATTCATTAAAATTACCTATATTCCCTTTTTAATCATAAAATCATTCAAGGAATGCTTTAGGTATAATCCTAAATAGGTTCTCTGAAGAAGAGGTATTGTTCTTAACCATGTGTCTTCCTTTTATTTCTTCATTAACCTCCTTAAAATATTATCCAATTATTCTGAAATAATAAAAAATAATATTAAATATACATATATGTTATAAATATAATTTAATAAACTATATCAA
Source organism: Viscum album (assembly GCA_963277665.1). Taxonomy (NCBI): domain Eukaryota; kingdom Viridiplantae; phylum Streptophyta; class Magnoliopsida; order Santalales; family Viscaceae; genus Viscum; species Viscum album. The sequence goes on from OY728133.1 coordinate 1,000,120,301, forward strand.
TCTCCTCCTCCATCAAGCGTGAAATAAAATCGTCGATCATGTGTATGACAGACTACTACCTCATGAACCAATGTAATTTGTTTTCCAAAACCACCTCTCACAAATGGGTGTAATGATGGATTAAATGTGTATATATTATATTTATTACATAATTATAAATATTTAATTAATATATCACATTTACCTTCTTACCTTCCAATCCATTGGATGATGATAATGTCGCGCATGCATATATGTGGACTACCGCCTCGACGAAGCACGGTGAAACATTTTTAATTTTATTTTGAAATGGATGGGAAAAATCCTAGATTTAATGAATATATTATATATATAATATTCATTCTATAAAGTTGAAATATTATTATAATTTCTTCCATTCTAATAATTAAAAACTGAATCAAAATTTATGCGTATGTACGACATACAGTCTCTGTGAACGGTGTACTTTATTTTTCTATTCTTTAAATACTATAGATGACTAGAAATATGAATATAATAAATACGTATGATATTTTTCTCATGATTGAAATTCTTGATATTATTTAACCATGATCAATGTATATGGATAGAATCTATTGAACCAAAAATTACATCATAAAGGAAACATCTATCACCAAGAATAGTGAATTTTAATAAATATTTTTTAATAAAAAGGCACTAAAAAGTTATAATTAAACCATATATGGTATGATATATATGTTTAAAGTTATATAATATTTTTTTTAAAAGTTATTTTTTAAGATGTTCGAGCACATATAAAGTAATTTTGAGATAGAATAAGGGAATTTTGCATAACTTTTATTTTCATAGGACACATGTCATATTAAACACTTGTTTCTTTGTGTGGTTGATATACTTCCCATGTATATATTTTATCATTATTCACATCAAAATTATGTTATATGGATATCCATCAATGGTTCTTTCTTTCATGGGTCTAAAAATTCAAAAGTTACCAAATTGGTAAGGGTTTATTTCATACTCTTATCATTATTTTGGAATTTTTAGGTTTATTACACCACTAGGGAAATAATTATATATTACAATCCTAAACCCAATATAAATTATTATCCACTATCTATAATTATCAAATTCCTATCATTAAGAAATCAAGATACCAAAATAATATATTTAAGGAATACTAATATTGTTTTTCTACTCAGTCGGGAATCATTCCCTTCCATGTACATGTTTTCTAAAAATGTTTTCAAAAATATTTTTAATATTCTATTATGATTGTTAAAATTCTTTTATAACCATGTTTTAATTTTAAAAAAAAACCTTTTAAAATAAATCTTCTTGTCATTTTTATAATGAGGTGATGTTTTTTTATTTTTCAATAGTGAGAAAGAAGTTTTTTATAGCCTATATGGAAATGCCTATTTTTATGACCTCTCACTGTATTGAAGCTTCCCTAACAAATTTCCATTATTATTTTAAAATAAATATTTTAAGTATTTTGGTAATTTTTTGTTTTCAAAAACTATTTTCAAAGTGAAAAAAGTGATTTTACCCAACAATTTTTTAATAAAAACTTTTATGGTATTTCTATTCATCTCCAATAATAACCCTTATTTTAATTATTCACCACTAATGATATGTTGTAATGATACCATATTTATTATTTCTATGAATTATTTATGATTAGTTTGACTGGAGATATACTATTTCGATACCCTTTTCCATATTACTTAGGATTATTAATTTTTATGTTTATTGACTGGGGAAATTATTAACATTTCATATGATAGTATTTAAAAATTAATATTTATATTGATTATGTTTCTCACATTTCATATTATGATTTCATTGTACATAGTAAGTGGTAGTTGAGGCCCGATATAACCCCTTGATGCATCAAAAGGCCTCATGAGACAAACTAGTTAAGGTATTTTGCTAAGGCCTTACCCATGTATATAAGATGCCTTGGCATAGAGTGTTGATGTTAAGTTTATCAGGTTTGGAATTTTTCATTCCATCATTATGAGATTAGTTATTTATTTCCATCTGATCATTTTAATTGTTATGATATCTATGTATAAGTTTTAAATTCATGTGATTATTTTCATAGAGTTATCTGAAATTAATTTATTACTTCCATGTTACTCTTTTTCTTAGGTTATTTATTAAATAGAATGTTTTTTCATTTAATTACCCTTTAATATTGATTATGCCTTATTTATTCCATTTTATTATCCATTGTAAGTAACTTATACCTAGGATGGTATTAAGTGTACTATGAATGATATGCAAGGAAATTGTAGAGAGAAAAATAGATTTCTCAAATAAAATATTGTGTTATAGTTTATGTTTTCTAATGTAATACAAGATTTAAGTATGCATATATTTTACAAAAAAAATACTAAATTATTCATTCCTTCATGATACAATTCTTTGTATCTAGTGCTAATGTAATAAAGTGACCACCATCTCTAGACTATAAGGGTCAAGGTCTTTAAAGTTGGTATCAGAGGATGTTTAGTAGAAACCATGGGAACTAGATTTAGGAAAACATATATTAGAGAACATAACCCTATGTCTGATATTGGATATATTTATAAGTATATGATAACATTCTTAAAGTTTTGTATGGTAGAGATTATACAGATTTCCTTACAATACATTCATGATGGATACTACATATGGATGTGGACCTGGGATTGTTTTACCTATGGATAGTAACTCTAAAAATGGATCATTGTGATTTCATTATATCATCACCTGATTCAAGAAAATAGTCCTTATTAAACACCTAGTTTTACACTCCTGGAGGATATTATGGAGCTAATTTACATTTTCTTTACAAAACATTTTGAAGGATTTGAATAGATGATGACAATAAATGGGATAGGATAAACAAAAAGTGTCATATATTGAAAAGAAGGTGTCATAAATTAGACATCTGATAAATTATTTTTCATTTTTATTTTTATTTTTACTCACACGATGATTTTTTTTTAATGGATGGAACTAGCAAGAAATATGTTAATTCTAAATGTGATAGACAACATGGAAATTATAAAGATCCAAATGGGATGATGTCTAGTGAGAAATATATTTTGATTATGCCTAATTATTTATCATAATATATATTTAAAAATATATACATTAACTGACTCTCAGAGTCACCAAAGAAGAGAAGTATAGAGTTCGCTGAGATCTCGAGTGGAGGAGACCATAGAGAAGAAAATGATCAATTTCCTTCATGTCAAAAATATGAAAAGAGGCACCCAAGAGAATGTCTCAATGGAATAGAAAAATGTTTTATATGAGGAAATTAATTTCATATAGGAAATAACAATTGAGGAAGAGTGAGCAGTTCAGTGGAGAGGAAAAAAATATTCTATAGATTCATTTATAGTTTTTTGTCTTAAATAAAGCGAGCTTAGGAATTATCTGAATCAATTGTCTATTTTATAGGTTAACTCCTAGAATATGTAAGGGATTAATTTATACCAATAATTATATTAAAAGTTTTTAAGTATGAATCGATATTAGGAACTATGTTGTATAATTATTTTTACCAATGGTATTTTGTTTATAAAAATCATGAAACATATATGTATCATGTTAATTTCGGAAGAATATATGTATTCATGTATGATTAACTTAAAACTTATGAATAACATCATGGATTATTTCATTCAAGTCTTTTCATATGTTCAATGTATTAGAAAATCCTTTTGATGTTTTATGTGATGAAATTTTATCAAGATTATAGATATTTTGGGATACATTTATGGAAAAAAACTCATTGGTTTAGTATATGATTTAGAAAAAAAGTTATTAAAGGATGAATACCATTAAATTGTGTGGAAATAAGTTTAAACATATTGGTAACCTTTATGTTTTATCTTATATTTTCTGTTTTGGTAATTATGGTTTATTAAAATTTGGGAACATTATTGGAATTATATTAATATAGTTTTGAAAAAAGTTATAACCTACATGCTGGGTGACAAACCCTCACATCTGGTAAAGCCTCATGGATTGAACACATAGCTGAAGGGTGATAAGGTTGAATCACTGTAATGGCCCGGGTTGTTGGAGGTCCATTACGTAGTAAAAATCTGATGCTTGAGGTGTTCTGGGTGGTCTTGGAGGCCATCCCAACTTCTAGGTGAAGTTTGACCCACGGTAGGCCTACCGGTATCCTTATCCTACTAGTAGCAATCCTACCAGTAGCTGTGAGCCACTGGTAGCTCTCGGCTACCAGTAGCGGCATCCTACCGGTCGCTCTCGACTACCGGTTGCTGCACCCTACTAGTCGCTCGGCTACCGGTAGCTGTCAGCCACCGATATCTCTCGACTACCGATGGTTTCAGCCTACCGGTAGCTGTGAGACACCGGTAGCTCTCGACTAACTGTTGATGCAACCTACCGGTATCCGAGAGCTACCGGTAGCTCTAGCCTACCCCCACGGGTTTTCCAGCAACGACTCCTTTTTGCGGAAATTGGGTTTTAAACCATAATTTGACCCCTTTAGGCCCGTTTTAAGGCCCATAAACGCCAATAAATTGCATTTTATTAAGTGATATACCCAGGGTGTGTCAGTTTAAACCACCCCTCAAGGCGGGGAACCCTTTAATGACGTGTGGGGCAGCGTAGTCAACCCACGACCCCGCTCCTTACGCAGTTTCGCATTCTTATCTCAACCATCCCTGGCCCTTATAAAATAAAGGGTTCTCCCTAGGTTTCTTTTCTCGATCACCTTGTGCTAGGAGTACCCTTCATTTAGATGAGTCGTATCGCTCTCCATGGAGTTCCATGCCCAGGCGTAGCGTCGATCGTTGATCAACAAGTAGGGAATTTCTCCTTCATCTCTCCCTTTTGTATATCATGCGGGGTGGGTGTGCTTTTGATTCTCTATAATTGGATGGACCAAACCTTAATGAAGACAATAAACAAATTCTAAAGTATGAAGGGGGTTGTAATCGATGATGTTGTTTTGTTTTATGATCTTGTTTTCTGAATTGTGCGGGCTTACGCCTACTAAAAATCATGGCCATTTGTGGTCTTTCTATGTGCACTAACGAACCCTTAATGTTTAAATGGTTTGTATCATGTTTTTGAACCCTTACTGTGTACAGTAATTTGGTTAATTATTTACACTCAGCTAAATAAATTGAAAACACCAGGATCAATCCTTTCTGTGATAACCCCGGTTAAAGCACAACGAAGTTGTAATCATGGAGTGTGTTAAATATTTTAAATATAAAAATACTGGCATGGGCCTGCTTTGTGTTGGTGGTGGTGGTTTGCTTGTTTTCATTCATGGGCCGATTGTTGGGTGATGTGGGTGGGGATGGGTTCCCCTATTGTTAAGATTTTGGTGGTTATGAATTTAAGGTCGGGTGGTTACCTTGATTATATCATGAATTGGGGTGGAATACTCTATTGTTGAGGAACCGTTGGCCCCTGGATTTTGGGAACATGGGGTAGTATCTTGATTTTTTCCTTTGGTTCTAGTACTTCAAGGGATCTCACTTATCCCTTTGTTGTTGTGACTTTACATGAGAACCATGTGTGAATGTTTAAGTTGATGTTTGACTGTACTCTTTCCTTGGCTTGTGCTCATGCTTGATAGTTGCCCAAGTAGGTGAAGAAACTTATTTTTAAACATTATTACTAAACCTGAAAACAAAGATGAGACAGATGGGTTTTGGTTTGGTGTGGGTTGTGACTTGGACGTGGGTGTTGTTTGCGTTCTTTAGGCTGGCTGAAGGAAAACCTAAACTGGGTGAGCGCTTGCTACCTATACATATACTTGTAGTTTTGTGTTTCTTATTCATGCCCCACCCAAGTTGATCACTTAGTGCCAAACACCCTCATTTCATGGGGAGGGTGTTTTTTCCAACACTTCTATTAGTGGCTTGTTATTAGCTCTTTTCTGCTCCCTTTCCAAGATAGCCCAAGTATCTTCAGGAAGGTTGTGATGGCCTGGAGTCCATTATTAGCCCGAGAGTATTCAGGTAGGGTTGTGTGGTGGTTATCTTAGGTGTGTGAGGGCAGGTGGTTTCCCAAGTATCTTCGGGATGAGGCCTAGGTGTCTTCGGGCGTGGCGGAGGTTGTTCTGGCCTAGGTGATTGCAGGCGTGGTTATGTGTGACAGTTATGGCCCAGGTGTGTGCGGGCGGGGTTTGGCAGTGGGACTATGGTGAGGTTGTGGCCCAGGTGTGTGTGGGCGGGGTTTGGAAGTGGGACTACGGTGAGGTTGTGGCCCAGGTGTGTGCGAGTAGGGTATGGCAGTGGGACTGCAGTGAGAATGGCAGGATTGGTTCGATGTGTAGGATGTCTTCAATAACCAGTGGGAAAGTGGCGCGGGGTACCCAAACATCGATGTGCTTTTACTATACATTACTTGGATTGCGTTATTTGGGGAGTGTGCCTTGGTGAGGCTTTGGTGGATAGTTTACCTTGTTAGGTGTTTGGTTTACTCTTTTTCTCATGGGACTCTAGTACGTTCTACACTTGTACACGAGACTCTTTGGTTTTTCCTACTGAGCATACTTGTATGCTCACCCTACGTATATAAAACTATTTTCTGGTTTCCAGGAGGAATTCAGGGGTCATGCAGGATTATACTAGCACAGGAACTTCGGGATAGTCGTAGTTGTTGTTTTTCTTTCTTTGGTACTTTACCTTTGTAGCCACTTTGTACTTTGTGGTATTTACTTTTAGAACATGCATATGGGAATGATTGTTTTGGCTTTTCTTTCACTTTTAGTTTGGTGTTGTGAGACTTACTATCTTATCTCCCGATCATATTAAAAAAAGGGTAATGCCTTCCATTTAGTGATTGATTCTATACCCTTGGCTCTAGTCACCACTCCAGGACCTATTAAAGGCGGGTTTCGGGGGTCATTATCTCTCCTTTAACTTGAAGAAGGAAGGGCCAGGAAATATGCTGACCCTTCCCTCCTTTTTGATGAAGGCGGGTGGTGACAGAATGGTATCAGAGGCGAGGTTTGAGGGATAGGATGGAGTCTGGAGTTAGGCATAGTGGGGACTACATGGGATGGTAGGGAAAAAGTGTTGGGTGACCTTGGTGTATGAATTAGGCCAGGGAAGACCGGCTAGGACACGAGATTTTATGTCCCCCCATGATCTGATGTAAGGACTCTAGACCTATCGAATGACCAAGTGAGGCCACACTGATTTCAGGGTAGAGACCCTAGGAAAGGTACATGATACATAAGGAATTGTGTTCCCGTGTTTCATGGGTGTTTTGGGAATTGGAATCAATAAGAAGTTTAATAAATTTTAATAACAATATTCTGCACTACTTGGGATTAGGAATTTTATGTTTACCTTGCAGTTATGGCACCTGGGGGAAGACCACATGTGGTGCGGGCTATAGAAGCCCTGGAGACTACCTTGGCCGATCGGTAGAGAGCAGATCGAGAGGAGGAGTATGAACAGTGGAAGAAGACACTTTGGTCCTTCCAGCGACAAACCCTCGAGAAGTATGAGGGCAACACCTCTAACATGAAGACAGAGGGCTGGCTAGAAGAGCTGGTGATAGCCTTCGGCTTAATTTGGGCCCCGACTGAGTACTGGGTTCATCTGGCCGTCAGCCAGATGTAGGGAGTGGTGCATCAGTGGTGGTCGCTTTACCTGGGAGATAGGAGAGAGGCTGAGGTGGCATGCGCTGATTTCGAGAGGGAGTTCCGGGCGGAATTCCTCTCTTCGACAATGAAGGCGGAGAAGAGGCAGGAGCTGCTCTCCCTCCAATAGGGGAGTATGTCAGTAAGGGAGCTAGGAATCAAGTTCAAGGACCTCCTACATTTTTCTTCGGACCTCTTTCATGATGAGGAGTCTCGGGAAAGACCTTTAGAGGAGGCGCTCTGACCCTCCCTCTAGTATGTTGTTACCCCATTTACATTGCTGACGTACTTGGAGGTCTAGAAGAAGGCCAAAGTGGGGGAGTGGATGCAGGCTCTAGGAGGTGTGTCACGAGAGGGGATCCAGCTGGGACCATCGAAGGGGAAGGCCATCAGCACCATGCCTCCAGAGTTAGGACCCTCCAGGTTCCGACCAGCAGGGAGCAGGCCGCAATAGTTTTATTTCCGGTCCCCTGGTCCTCACCCTTTTACTTCGGGCCCAAGGCTGCGGTGCTTCATCTGTGGGAGCCATGGACATCTCTAGAGTCAGTGCCCGGACCGAGTATAGTATGGCAGTGGTGGACAGCCCCAGCAGCAACTTCCGGCTAGGCCTTTCCAGCAGCAGCAGTAGGGGCAGCGAGCTCCTGCTCCTCCGAGGGCAGACGTTGCAGGAGGAGGCCGACCATAGGGTGCTCCCCAGGGACCTCAACCGGGATGTGGTCGGGGAGGTGGCCAATAGCCGAGAGGCAGAGGAGGTGGGCATGGACAGTTTCATGCCGCAGAGGCAGCATTTCCAGCAGGGTCGGAGGTCATTCGAGGTATGATCAGTTTGTTTAGTAATCTTGCTTATGCATTGTTCGATACCGGAGCTTCACACTCCTTTGTTGCACCCAGTCTATCACATGCCTTGGGTCTAGATGTCGAGAGACTACCAGTGCCCCTGGTGTTGATCACACCATTTGGAGGTCAGACCGACTTGTTTTATGTTTTTCGAGGATGAAGACTGATTATAGGGCCACCTCAGTCGGTCATAGATCTACTACTGCTACAGATACAGCCATACGATGTCATCCTAGGCATCGACTGACTGTTCTCTGTGTGTGTCGTCATCGACTTCTTCCGATTAAGGGTTGTGTTCTTAGACTTGGGTGGCCGACGTATTACCTTCACCGGCGAGCGGAGCAGTCAGAAGGGCAGCAGGCGAGAGGAACCCCTCCTCTCCTCGTTAGCAGAGTTGTCAGTAGAGTCAGTAGATGCTCAAACGGTGGAGGTGCCAGAGATCGTCTATGAGTTCATGGACGTCTTTCTTGAGGAGGTGATGACTCTAACCCCTCGATGGGATATCATGTTCGGGATAGACTTGTATCCTGGTGCTCGTCCGATTTTGATGGCTCCCTACCGGATGGCACCTTCGGAGCTATGGGAGTTTCGGATTCAGATTGACGATCTATTGAATAGGGATTATGTTCGACCAAGTGCATTACTGTGGGGTGCTCCAATATTGTTCACAAAGAAAGCAAATGTTGTTCTCAGGTTGTGCATACAATACAAGAGGCTGAATCAGGTAACAATCAAGAATCACTAACCTCTTCTGAGGATAGAAGATCCTTTCGACTAGCTGAAAGGGGTAGGGTGGTTCTCGAAGATCGACGTGTGGTCTGGGTACCACCAGTTGAGAGTGAAGGAGGGTGACATTCCAAAGACAGCCTTCAGGTGCATATATGGACACTTCGAGTTCGTAGTCATGCCTTTTGGTGTTATGAACGCCCCAGATGTGTTCATGGGGCTTATGAACTCCATCTTCCGGGAGTACCTGGATCAGTTCGTAGTTGTGTTCATCGAAAATATCCTGATCTATTCAAGATCAGAGGATGATTACGCGGAGCACCTGAGGATGGTTCTGGAGGTCCTCCGATAGCACCAGCTCTATGAGAAGTTGTCAAAATTCAAGTTCTAGATGCGAGAAGTGCACTTCCTTGGGAACGTAGTGTCCGAGAAAGGGGTAGCGGTGGACCCATCAAAGGTTGAGGCGATTTTTTTCTTGGGTAGCACCTAAGAACATGGAAGAAGTTTGTAGTTTCCTTAGGATGGCAGGTTACTACCGGATAACCAACTTCTCTCGAGTTGCGGAACCTTTGACATCCTTGAACAAGAAAGGCCAGGTTTTCATGTGGAGTGAGCAGTGTGAGGCAGCCTTCAACTATATGAAGGAGAAGTTGGTTAGTGCCCCAGTGCTGAGATTACCAGAAGAAGGGGAAATGTATGATATGTTCTGCGATGTTTCAGGGAAAGGACTCAGATGTGTGTTGATGCAGTAGAAAGGAGTGATATCTTATGGGTCTAGGCAGTTATTCCCTCATGAGTGTAATTATTCCTCCCACGACATGGAGCTTACAGCGGTCGTTTTTGGGCTAATGTTATAGCGGCATTACCTCATCGGGGAATGCTTTGTGGTCTTCACAGATCAGAAAATTTTGAGGTATATCTTCTCATAGCGGGACCTAAACTTGCGGCAACAGAGGTGGATGGAGTTCCTCCAGGATTATGACTTCGATATTTCCTACACTTCAAGGAAGGGGAATGTATTGGCTGATGCCTTGAGCAGGAGATCATAGTAGGATGCGGTCTGAGATTCATCAGACACCAGGAAGGAAATAGAGGAATTGGCTGCCTTACCCCTGGATGCGAGAATGGATGGTGGTAGAGGTTTCCTATATCATATGGCAGTGCAGTCATCTCTGTTTCAACAAGTGGAGGAGTCTCAATGGGGAGACCCAGAGTGCAAAGTGATGCGTGACTGAGTTCACCAGAGCAATATTCCGAAAGGATGGCCAAAACCGGATGTTTTTTCAGGGGAAGCTGTTTGTTCCAGAGGTGATGCATGGAAAGGTTCTCAATGAGTTCCACAACTCACCCATAGCGGTACACCCAGGAGTTTCCAAGATGTATCAGGGTCTGAAGAGATAGTTCTGGTGTCCTGGAGTAATGCGAGTAGTGGTAGAGTTTGTGGCCAAGTGCCTAGTGTGTCAGCAAGTGAAGGCTGAACACCGAGTTCCAGGCGGCCTGTTGTAGTCTCTAGATGTCCCCGAGTGGAAGTGGGAGGACATCTTAATGGATTTAATCACAGGACTACCCAAGGTTCAGGGGGGATACAATTCCATCTAGGTAGTAGTGTACCATTTGAAGAAATTGGCTCACTTTCTGGCGATTAAGGAGTCAAGTACAGTGGATGCTTTGGCTCGAAGGTACGTAGATGAGGTGGTGTAGTTTCATGGAGTTCTGAGGTCCATAGTCTCGGATAGGGATACAAGGTTTACCTCACGAGTCTGGAGAGGATTGCATCATGCTTTTGGCACCCAGCTACGTCTTAGCACTGCTTTCCATCCCCAGATAGATGGGCAGATAGAGCGCACCATCCAGACCATGGAGGATATGCTGCGGGCATGCATTCTAGACTCAGGATGATCATGGGTGTGACACTTTACTCTGCTGGAGTTTGCCTACAATAACAGCTATCACTCTACCATTGGTATTTCTTTGTTTTAAGCCTTGTACGGGAGGCCATTCCTCTCACCTGTGTGTTGGACCGAAGTAGGAGAGGTAGGCATCCTTGGCCCGAAGGTGGTGCAGAGCACGACAGAGAAGGTTCAGCTTATACGAGAGAGGATGAAGGCGGCCCAGGACCGACAGAAATCATATGCTAAAACCATGAGGAGGCCCTGGGAGTTTGAGGTTGGAGACCACATGTTCTTGAAGGTATCCCCTCGGCGTGGACAACGGAGGTTCGGCAAGGGGAGTAAGCTTTCTCCCAGGTTTATCGGACCCTTCGAAGTGTTGCGATGGGTCGGCGAAGTGGCTTATCAGCTAGCGTTACCACTGCCACTACTGAGGATACATGACATCTTCCATGTGTCCTAGCTCCATCGTTATCTACATGACGATTCACACATCCTTGACTGGGGAGAGCTAGACATCGAGGACGATGTGTCCTTTGTGGAAAGACCAGTGATGATCGAGGATCGTGAGGAGAAGGTGCTTCGTGGGTGAACCATTCCCTTGGTTCGTGTGTTATGGAGACACGGTGGGCTTGAGGAGAGTATGTGGGATAGGGAATCACAGATGCGTGCCCAGTACCCAGAGCTATTTTGAGTTTTGTGTTGTTCTGTTTATACTTGTGGTGGATCGTTTTACCTTGTTGGCTATAAAATATTTGGTTTTCCTTTCTTCTCCGAATGTGTGTGAAAAGTCATGGCTATGGGGAGGGAAGGATAGGACCCCTAATCAAGATGCATTAAGGTGGATGCGATTAAAACCGTGTGGGAGAGTCAGTTCCGCCCAAATCGGATAGTATCTTGACATTGGGGAAGAGACTCCCCAACCCACAGACCGGGCAATCTGAAATGGTATGTTGCCTGGTTCCTAAGAGAAAGGTGTTTTTAGTTGACAATGAGGTTCAATTGTAAGAGGTATCTTTTGAAGTGGTTTTTCGGACCCTCTATTTCCTTGTGGGTTGTTTTGATTCTCGATGGCGATAATAGTTTGAGAGGTATCTGATGTAATGTCCCGGGTTGTTGGAGGTCCATTACATAGTAAAAATATGATGCTTGAGGTGTTCTGGGAGGTCTGGGAGGCCATCCCAACTTCTCGGTGAAGTTTGACCCACAGTAGGCCTACCAGTAGCTCTCAGCTAACGGTAGCTCTAGCCTACCCCCACAGATTTTCCAGCAGCGGCTCCTTTTTGTGCAAATTGGGTTTTAAACCCTAATTTGACCCCTTTAAGCCTATTTTAAGGCCCATAAATGCCAATTAATGGTGTTTTATTAAGTGAGATACCATGGGTGTGTCGGTTTAAACCGCCCCTCAAGGCAGGGACCCCTTTAATGACGTGTGGGGCCACGTGGTCAACCCACGACCCCGCTCCATACGCGATTTCGTGTTCTAATCTCAACCATCCCCGGCCCTTATAAACTAAAGGGTTCTCCCTAGGTTTCTTTTCTCGATCACCCTGTGCTAGGAGTACCCTTTGTTCAGATGAGCCGCATCGCTGTCCGTGGAGTTCCACGCCCAGGCATAGCGTCGATTGTTGATCAACAAGTATGGAATTTCTCCTTCGTCTCTCCCTTTTGTGTATCATGCAGGGTGGGCATGCTTTTGATTCTATAGAATTGGATGGACCAAACCTTAATGAATTTAATAAACAGATTCTAAAGAATGAAGGGGGGTTGTGATCAATGATGCTGTTTTATTTTATGATCTTGTTTTCTGAATTGTGTGGGCTTACGCCTACTGAAAACCATGGCCGTTGGTGGTCTTTCTCTATGCACTAACGAAACCTTAATGTTTAAATGGTTTGTATTGTGTTTTTGAACCCTTTCTCTGTAAAGGAATTTAGTTAATTACGTACATTCGGCTAAATAAATTTAAAACACCAGGATCAATCCTTTTTCTGAAAACCCAGGTTAAAGCACAATGAAGTTGGAATCATGGTGTGTGTTAAATCTTTTAAATCTGAAAATACTGGCACGGGCCTTCTTTGTGTTGGTGGTGGAGGTTTGGTTGTTTTCATTCATGGGCCAATTTCTAGGTGATGTGGGTGGGGATGGGATCCCCTGTTTTTATAGTTTCAGTGGTTATGAATTTAAGGTTGGGTGGTTACCTTGATTATATCACGAATTGGGGTGGAATCCTCTATTGTTGAGGAACCATTGGCCCCTAGATTTTAGGAACATGGGGTAGTATCTTGGGTTTTCCTTTGGTTCCAGTACTTCGAGGGATCTCACTTATCCCTTTGTTGTTGTGACTTTACAAGAGAACCGGGTGTAAATGTTTATGTTGATGTTTAACTGTACTCGTTCCTTGTCTTGTGCTTATGCTTGCTAGTTGCCCAAGTAGGTGCAGAAACTTATTTTTAAACATTATTACTAAACATGAAAACAAATATGAGACAGATGGGTTTTGGTTTGGTGTGGGTTGTGACATGGACTTGGGTGTTGTTTGCGTTCTTTAGGCTGGATGAAGGAAAACCTAAACTGGGTGAGTGCTTGTTACCTATACATATACTTGTAGTTTTGTGTTTCTTATTCGCACCCCACCCAAGTTGAGTACTTAGTGCCAAACACCCCCGTTTCATGGGGGAGGGTGTTTTTTCCAACACTTCAATTAGTGTCTGGTTATTAGCACCTTTCTTCTCCCTTTCCCGGATAGCCCACATATCTTCGAGCACGCTGTGATGACCTGAAGTCCATTATTAGCCCAAGAATCTTCAGGCAGGGTTGCGTGGTGGTTAGCCCAGGTGTGTGTGGGTAGGTGGTTTCCCAAGTATCTTTGGGATGAGGCCCATGTGTCTTCGGGCGTGGTGGTGGTTGTTCTGGCCTAGGTGTTTGCAGACGTGGTTACGTGTGACAGTTGTGGCCCAGGTGTGTGCGGGCAGGGTTTGGCAGTGGGACTATAGTGAGGTTGTGTCCCAGGTCTGTGTGGGCGTGGTTTGGCAGTGGGACTGCGGTGAGGTTGTGGCCCAGGTGTGTGCGGGCGGGGTATGGCAGTGGGACTGTGGTGAGAATGGTGGTATTGGTTCGATGCATAGTATGTCTTCAATAACCAGTGGGAAAGTGGAGCGGGGTACCCAAACATCGATGTGATTTTACTATACATTACTTGGCTTGCGTTATTCTGGGAGTGTACATTGGTGAGGCTTGGGTGGATAGTTTACCTTGTTAGGTGTTTGGTTTACTCTTTTTCTCATGGGACTCTAGTACGTTCCCCACTTGTGCACGAGAGTCTTTGGTTTTCCCTACTGAGTATACTTGTATGCTCACCCTATGTATATAAAACTGTTTTCAGGTTTCTAGGAGGACTTCGGGGATCACGCGGGATTATACTAGCACAGGACCTTCGTGACAGTTGTAGTTTCTGTTTTTCTTTCTTTGGTACTTTACCTTTGTAGCCACTTTGTACTTTGTGGTATTTACTTTTGGAACATGCATATGGGAATGGTTATTTTGGATTTTCTTTCACTTTTAGTTTGGTGTTGTGAGACTTACTATCTTATCTCCCAATCCTATTAAAAGAAAAAAAGGTTAATCCTTTCCATCTAGTGAGTGATTCTATACCCTTGGTGATGGTCGCCACTCCGGGACCTATTGAAGGCGGGTTTTGGGGGTTATTATCTCTCCTTCAACTTGAAGAAGGATGGGCCTGGAAATCTACTGACCCTTGCCTCCTTTTTGGTGAAGGTGGGTCATGACAATCACCTACCACTAACCTACATAATTTCTAATTTAATATGAAATTATTTTTACGTAAATTATTTTATGAAAAAATATTAATTTTACTATAGAAAACTTATTATAGTATCAAACATTTTTGATTTTTTTTTGATTTTCAGGTGATTAATGATATTTTATGATATGTTTTATAATGTTAATATATATATATAACAGTTAGGTTTGACATAAATTATTATTTGGGAATAATGATATTACCTTTTTTGAGGTGTAAACTGATGTCTATGAGATAACCTTTGTGGTTAAAAATTGTTAATATTGAGGTTATTGATGTTATTTGGGGTTATATGGTTAATAATTTAATTAATGGTATATGATAAACATTTGGTTTTATTGTTTAATTTTATAGATTAATGTGTTATATTTATCCATATTTTAGAACATATTCTAATCATTTAGATTTGAGTAAAGACTGGAGTAATGTATTGTTATCCTTTTTTGGGTTATTTGATCTATTAAGAGTTTATTTTAGTGTTTTGAGAATAAGAAAAAATCATCCTGAGTACTCATCGTTTGAAGAAAAAGATGATATTGTGGTGTGAATTTATTAAAGGATGAAATTATACTTCTTATCGATGTATAATTTCTTATTTTTATCTTCTAAATGGTAATGGAATTTTTCAACCCTAAGAAAACGATCTTGAAATAAAAACATTATCCTATTACCTTCATTTTTGATGAATCGATGGTATTTTTCACACCTAATCACTTTATGGGTTTTTATTCATTAAATTTCTCATGATCATTCACTTTCTAGTGATCAATGATCTCTATCACTCTCCATAATTATTTGTGCATCACACTTTTCTTCAATGTCCATGTATTCACTTCCCACTAATTTTTCCCTTGGAAACCTGGTTATGTGTTATTCAATATGAATTTCATAATTCACTTTCTCCCATATCATAAGGAAGTTATATTACCCATTTTTACGATGTGCAATTTCAACAATGGTATTTTTTATGGAAACCTATTTTTTTCAATCACAAGTTAAAATTATGATGATGAAATTTATTTAAGGGGGGCTAATGTAACACCCCAAGATTCTAAAAGAAGAACACTAGGTCTGATGGAGTATATGACATGCAACATCCATATTAAATGACATGTGAAATATAATATTTAAATATGGGCATTATAACCTAGCTGTTAAATTAGTGGGTATTAATAGGAATAAAAAATTATTAAAAGTATATTTTTTACACAAGTATAATATAATTTCATTTGATATCAATTTATTATAAATTAAAATAAAAATCAATTGAAAGTAAAATAAATTTCTATCTAAAAAACTATTTTGTGTGCATGCAATGTGTTTTTATCTTAATAAATTAAATTAATCACTATTTGTTATTTATTTTAATGAAATATATTTATTATATATCCAATAAAAAATTATCGTTCATTTAATTGTTTTTCTAGGCATTGGATAAGAATAATCCATTTTTATGCTTAAGAACTATATTTCTCTAAAAATAGGTTTTGTTACATTTTCTACACTTATTTTAAAATTAATTTATTTTAATTTTAGAAAATTAATTTGAAAAAATTAAATTAAATTTTTAAATCATCATTTAAAATCATATTTTAATGTATTTTTTATAATTTTATGAAGATATTATTTTTTCTTTGAATACTGGAAAAAATAATGATTTTTATTGAAAATTTTCTTTTCATTTAAAGAATTTGTAAACGTTAATTTTTATTTTAAATTGATTTAAATGTAAAATTAGTTCAACTATATTATAATTAATTCAATTTAGTTAATTTTAATTAATTTTATAATGAGTTTTTATATAACAATATTTTCTTCTTAAGAAAACTTTTCCATTGGAAAACCTTTTTTTCAAACACATTTGTGCGTTTAAATTTAAATTAATTTCTATCACTTCTATTAATTGATATTTTTAAAGTGGATTACAAATTTGGAATCATAATAAATAATAATAGGTAGTCTTATCAACTTATTTTTTCATCATATTGAATTGTAGAAATAGTAAAAATTAATTACCTCAGTTATGGTTAATATGGGTTTACTATGGGTTAAACTAAAAATATTGGGGTCAAAATAACCTATAAATTTATTTAATCTCTATTTTTTCCATATTTTTCCTTTATCTCGTATAATTCTCTAAAATAATTTATTTTGGATCCATTTGGGTTGTGTAAAAAGTCGTTATAATTTATTGTTTTCAAAAATCCCTTGTGTGTCCTCTCCCCCGCTTATAAAAGTGCACCCCTTCTCTTATCCTCTTCATATTTAAATAGACCTTTGGATTAGAAAATACCTTAAAATACCTTCCTTATATCCTTTAACATTAAATAGTTTACCTTTTTTATCATAAAACCATTCTAGGAAGGCTTTAGATGTAAACTTAATTAAGTTCTCTAAAGTATATGTATAGTTCATAACCATGCATCTTCATTTTATTTATTTCTATACCACCATAAAATTCACTCCAAATATGATAAAATAATAACACAATTATATTTAATATATTCATATGTTATTATGTTGATTTCAATACCTATATCCATATCCCCCTTCATTAAATTTGAAATGAAACTGTTGATCATTTGTACGGTGGACCACCGCCTCACAAACCAATGTAATTCATTTTGCATTACCACCCCTCATGGATGGATGTAATTATTGACACTCTATTTTGTCACAAGGATACACATTTTTCAAAGGAAAATATATTTAAAGGAATTTAATAAGAGAAATAAATAAGGACATGGATCACATATCCACTAAAGGCCCTTTCTGTAGGTACCCCAAGCAGCATCAGTGTACAGGGAACATGCACATCAACCTGCACAACTAGTTTGCACATTAGCCAATGTGGAACCCCCTAAGAGTAACACCTATTGGAAATATTATTTTATCCTTGGGCCCCATAATTTTCCTATAAATAAAACCTTGAGGTCTTAATTTTCATATACAAATTTTTTTTTAAAAACTTCTGACACTATAATCAACATTTCCCTTCACCCATACCCTCTGAAAACATTCAGGAAGCCCTCCAAAACCAGAGGCCGAGGGAATTAAAGGAGGATAGTATAACCTAATTCTTACCAGGGTTAAAAGACATAAAATATTTGTGAGGAACCTTTTTTCTCATGGTTGATGAACATTGGCGTGATGTCTCATCCCCTAAAAGGGATCTACACGAGACACCTCTAGGAAAACATGTGGAGACCCTTGAGGGATTGAGAAAAGTCTATCACAACTGTTTTTACCCACATGGTATTTATTCCAAGGCACATTTACTATTCCCATGCTACATATGTGGACCTCCATTGGCTCTCCCAAGATTACCTATATGGACCTCCCTTGGTTCTCCCATGCTTATCAATGTGAACCTCCTTTGGATCGCCAAAGACTACCTACATGATTCTATGGTAAATCCCTCTTTTAAGCCACTCATTATAGGTCTTATCCTCCTTAGGATCCATTTTCCTAAAGAGTCCAAATTGAAACATCCACTGAAGCCTCCGGACATGAAAACCCATGAAGAGGGGCACACCCACATGTCCCCCATTGTGTTTTCATTCCTATAGTTAGAGGTTCCAATGCTTATCCCATCTGATAGTTAGGGTCCTCATGGTGAATGTTGATTTTTATTCCTATGGTCATAGGGACCTTGACCCTAAGGGTAGTGTTAGGGAGTTTCTGGTATTGGGTACTAAGGCTAGGACCATGTCCACCCCTTATCATCTATAAGACTCAGAGCCTCCAGTTCCAATAATGGAGGGAGAGTATAATGCTTCATTTTCCTTTTGAAAAGGAATAAGATCCTCCTACCTTACTACAAAACCAATTTTAGGGAATCCCTCTTATAATAATCCTACTTTTCTTGTGGTAGGATGCACTCTTTTTCCTCTTCACCTCATAGGCCATATTTGAGTGGCTAATCATATATGACTATCTTGGATATGTAGATCATAGAGGGGATGGGAACCAGAGATTCTCCCATCTCACATAGTCCCATCCTTTTACACCAGCAGAGAAGGAGAATCATGTGGTTTTCTAGATCATTTACTTCTTCTTATCTTTCACATTCAATAATGACATGTCCTGAATCATTAATACATGTAGTATAGCCACAATCATATAATCCACATGGTCAGATGTATGTTTCTTCAGAGAACCTTCTTTTAGATATTCCTCTCCCCTTCATCTGACATTCCATCAGAGTTCCTCACTAGGTATGAGTCCTTAAGGTCGTGTACCCAACGTCCTAGAAAATAATATTGTATGGTTTTTTGGATCTTTTTCTTCCTCTTATTTCTCACACCGAGCATGAATCATGTGGGATTTGAGGTTAACGATAATCATGATATAAACATGATCCCCCACCCATAGGAAACCATAGTGTGTAATACCTGAACTATTGAACTATGAGAACTCTAATTCCTTGAATAATTAGGATATGTAGGATTCTTACCCAAGGCACAAGCTCGATGGGAATCCTATTTAGTTGTAATCCAAAAAAATCCTCAAAATAATTATGAGTCAATCTAATCCCTCATGGCCCCTTTCACATGGAATCTTCTTTATGAATGATCCCCAACTTAATCCTCTGATAGGGCCATACTTCTATGGAAGAAAAAATCCGGGGGACACCATAGGTATGAGTCCTCACAATTGAACAATGTGGGAATGGATTCCCCTCCAAATGGGATATGTAGGAAGCCTCCTTGAGGTCCAAACCCAACACTCCAAATCAATATTATTCTTTATGGGATACATTCCTAGTAGGGTCTTATTCAACATGGGAATTCATATTCTTTCTAGGTTCACTGGGCTACCTCAGAATAAGT
Organism: Viscum album; assembly: GCA_963277665.1. Taxonomy (NCBI): domain Eukaryota; kingdom Viridiplantae; phylum Streptophyta; class Magnoliopsida; order Santalales; family Viscaceae; genus Viscum; species Viscum album. The sequence goes on from OY728133.1 coordinate 1,000,140,014, forward strand.
CTTTGTTAAATCTTTAATTAGGCACCTTTCTCCTATATTTCATTTATAGATGACATTAAACTATATAGTTAGGTCATTATCACAAGACCTTGAAAGGAATGATGTGTTCTATTAAGTGTCACTGAACTCTGTGGTATTTTATACCTCTCTAAATGGAAAACATAGGAATCCTCCCTGAGGTCCAAACCCAACTCCCCAAATCAATCTTATTCTATCTGGGCCACAACCCTAGTAGGGTCTTATTTAACATGGGAATCCATATTCCTTCCAAGTTCACTAGGCAGCCTCAGTATATATCCCACGCCAAACTATTACTAGGCACCTTCTTTCTAGATGTCCTTATCTCATGAAATTAAACTACACGGTTTGGTCCTTGTCACGTGAATTTAAAATATGATGTGCATGTTAAGTATCACTGAACTATGTGGGTTATAATTCCTCTCATGATAATACATAAGAATCCCATTTTATAGGTCTGGTCCCAACATCATAAAAAATACCATCTCCCTGGATAAAAATACACTCCAAAGCACCCCCACTGAGTGGCTATAAAACCAGCATCATCATAATACTGACCAAAGAATCTCTAATCAGTGCATAAGAGGACACCCTCGATGGAGAACCTCATATACATACATATTTCTCCATTTATTAAAATAAAATATCTATATTGATGATTCTAAGCTCTACACATGATAATAATTTATTTTTAATTCAAGGGTGACCCACATAATTCTTAGGAATTAATAAAGGATTCATGAACATATATTAAATCTAAAAGAGAGTCCTAAAGTACGAAACAAATCCCCCAAAAAGGGTTTGATGTGCCAAACCTACCATACTCTAGACCAATGTGAGTTCTTATGTCTCACAACCCATCCCCAGGGGCCCGTGCCATGACCACCCCAAGCCCACCTTCCATAGGCCAGGGGCTGGTGACTATCACCGAAAGATATATTCCCTAAAATTGGGAAGTCATTGCCCTTATAACCTATAAACTCACACCACTAATCACAAAACATGACAAAAGAACATAGTAAAACTATATAGTAAAAAGAGTGTGTACAGTGAGAAATAGAGGCCAGAATACAAGCCCAACTAGAAAGTACAAGAAAACTGAAAAGTACAAGTAAACTAAAACAAATCTTGTGAACTCCCACCAAGGATCCTACCTAAAGGGTAGGTACAGCTCTCGAACGGACGTCTTTGTGGTACACCTCGTATAATGTCCACCTCCAAGCTACCTCCAGTCCTAGTACTCTTGTCCACAGTCAGCACTATCTGTCGTCTGCACTAAACACAACAAGGTGTGGGTGTATCCCTTGTAGGGGTGAGTATAACAATACTCAGTAGGGACCTCGAGACCCTCACAAGTCTCACAAAAATACAAAAAGGAAAAAACACAAAGCATGGAATCAACTAACAACCCTACTTAGGTATACTCCCACACATATACCTAAGTTATCAAGTATTACCCATCTCATTCATGGGGAAACACAAGGCCCAAATCCTTAGCCAAAGCACAACTATTCCACGAAGGAAAGAATACCATGAAGGTAACACCACAAAGATAAGTACCACAAAGGTAACGTTACATAGAATAATAACACAAAGGTATCACCACGAAGGTAAGTACCAAAAAGGTACGTCACATAAAATATTACCATAAAGGTAAATACTCAGCTTGCACCAGGTATAACATAGATACACTAGCAAAGATGATTAAATTTAACTACTGAATCATCTTACACTATTAATAGGAAGACCCACATAGGATCCTAAAACATCAAATCCACATAGGATCCTAGTACAACAGACCCACATAAGATCCTAGAGTAGTCCCATGTGGATTTCTTAGAACAGATCCAAGTGGGACTCTCAAACACAGACCCACGTAGGATCCCAAAGCACCCAACCGTATATGATACCATATCACAGACCCACATAGGATCTCTTTCTCATGTTACAGCCAGCCACAGGGTTCTCGTACTGAGCTCGCTTGATTCTGGGAGGGTCGCACCTTAAGCCACAGTTCGATACTCCAACTGCCAGAAAGACCCATGAAGAAGTATCCCAAAGGACTTCCATGAAAAATGGGTCTCAACTCAATATATTGTGCGTTAATCGGATGCTCGGTCTGTAAGTTATTGGTCTTTTAGTCCCAAGGGCCCAGTTGGATTCGGGTTCGATCCAACCAGAATGTACCCCAACTTTATCCAAAAATCATGTGGGGTATACCAAAAGGACTGTCTCAATATAAGGTTTTCGGATGCGTAGATGGTTCATCAAACAGACGCTCGTAGCTCAAGTTATGGTCGAATGAGTGAAAAGGGGTCGAAGATGGTTCGAGTCTGGTCCGACACAGCCTGACCCGGTATGGGCTGACCTGACCTAGTTCGACCTGAGTCCGGAACTGGGTCCGACCTGGCATGTGGAATCTGACCCACCCGCTGGGTCCAGCATGGCCCGCCGGTGTGGCCCCCGATGGGCGGCCCGCTGGCCCATGGCTGGAAAAACGGGAAACCCTCACCTACGGCGCGGTCGCACACCGTTCCACCACCGGAAGCTGGCAGCGAGCTGGCCACCCTCATTCACCATCGCGGCCTCGTTTTATAGTCCCTGCACACCGGCAGTGCAGACGCACACCGCCACCTCCCCTTCATGTGGTCGGTCGTGTGTCAGCCACCACCTCTACTCTGCCGCGGTCGATGGGTTGCGGCCCTCCACTGGATGCGTGGTTGCGCCACTACCGTCTTCAGGACTGGTCATCTCTCCTGAGTCCTACCATTGCCAATCGTCGGCGCCGATCTCCTTCCACCTCCATCACAAAGAATGCATAAAAAACCACAAAGGTTGTGGAGTGGTCGAGCCATGTTCATTTGGCCCGCACCCTCCACATTAGAGCGATGGAAAACATCTCATGGGGGGAGATTCAACATAAGAGAAATTAATGAATATTAGTCAAAAACACACCCCTACCTTGTAATTAGTTGGAGGTGTTGAGAGGTAGAAGATGAAGTTGTTGAAGGACGTCGGCGTTCGTTGCTTCTGCAAGGCGCTTCCAATCTGGGATCGGGGTTGGTTCTTCATTCTTCATTAGAGCAAGTTCTTCTGTAACGCCCCGACCCCAGTTACCTAGAGTCGGTGCATTATTTTAATACATTGGCATGATTACAAGGAATCAATTCCTAGAGGAACGATTAGTTTAGTAGTCTTGGAAAATTGATTACATACATGAATGTTACATTACACTTCATAACATACAAAACAACATAAATAATCCTTTATGAATGCCATTATTCCCTTGTCTTAACCCTTATTATCAATAACAAAATACTTATTGGAATCCTGGGAAAAAATAAAACATAGAAAAGGGGTGAGCTCAAATTCTCCGTAAGGGTAAGCAATACAGCAGGAACTTTCATAAATAAGCAAAAACATTTAAGGCAATGTATAACTAAAACAAAATCCTTTTAAACTTTAACTTCAACATAGTATGGAAAAAATAAAATGAAATAATTCCATTTACTTATTCACATGGATATTATACTAATAGAATAATCACATGAAATATCAATAACCACTTTCATAATGATGGAATGCATAATGCCAGACTATCATAACCACATAGCCAAAGCCTCGTGCCAAGACTACAAATAAGATTTTGTCAAGGCCTTGTGCCAAGACACTAGTTTGTCTCATGAGACCTACCGATGCATCGAGGAGCTATAGCGGGCTCCACCCATCACATATTAAGTCCAATGCATTCCCATATGAAAAGGGTTAAACATAACATACACATTTTTATTAAAACTAGCATACGAAATGTCAATACTTTCACCATAAACCATGAATGGTATAAAAATAGCACATCCATAGTAAAACATATCACAAAATCTTCAATACAATACAAAAGTTTTGTATCATAATAAATCAACTTCAAATAAGCTTAAAATCCATCAAAGGATGTTGACATAGATGAAATCAAAACTATTTGAGAGAAATATCTCTTTTCTCGAAATCATTGAAAAGTCACACATTTATAAAGGAAGTAATTTAAAAGAGATTTTTGAATCAAAGTGTCCCATACCAATTTGAAACTTTTGAAAAGAAATATCATTTCAAAGACTTCATGTCCATATAAATAAATCCTTAAAATCATTTTGAAAACATGGACATTAATTAAAAATATTTAGAAAGATAAATCTTTAAAACATTTAAAATTATGATCTTGATAAAGAGTACCTTTCACAAATTCGTAAAATATTCTTTTTGAAATCATTTAAAAGTCACATAATTATAAAATAAAACATTTAAATTAAAAATATTCTTATAAGCTTGTAAGGGAAGCTTTGACGATTTTATAACGGTGGTAAATAGCTGCACCCGCCGTATAAGTTAAAAAAACATTCTTACCTTAATCCTGTCGAAAAGTTTAAAAAGCACCTTGTTTGGAATACGACGGAAATATTCCTTTATAAAACTCTTATAAAAAGTCAAATAAGGGTATAAATGACTTTAACCCATATTCTTGTAAATGGTGAAAATGTTTGGAAATACATTTTTAAGAAACATGGATGTGGATGATAATGAAATCCCAGTAGATTATTACGTATAAACAACCTCAGATAATAGAGAGATTGTGAAATAAACCCTTACCTTGTACTTTTCCTTGGTTGGGGTAGGTTAACCTCCTGTATAATGGTGAAATAATTTTTATTAAATTATACAAGAATCATATACATTAATATGATATCATATATGATCTTTTAACATTGATTTGTTAATAATATCTTAGATTTACCGTTGTTTCGGGTGTTAACTGACTTGTTTTCTTTTATATGTTTTGTTACGTAAGCCATTTTTGTCATCGATAGGTTGTATATTATTCATATCCAGAATGATATCAAGTCCTTAAATACAATTATTAATCATCAAATTAGAATTATACTTGAATGGATATGATGGATAATGAATCTCATCGCGTTCGTGGAGACGGTAGTCCGTACGTACGCACGAGCGACAATATCATTCTTTTGATATTAAAATAATATATAATTGGATGATATATAATATATAAAGAATCATTATCATGTTAAATTTATTATTTATATGAATTAAACATCATTTTTATACCCATCTAAATAATAATTTATTGAATAACAATTACACCACGGTGTGGAGACGGTAAGTCATACGTACGCACGTATGGTGACATGTTATTCAAAGGATGGATTGAATACTGAATATGGTTGTACCATATTTATAATAACATCACAGTATATATATGATACTGGAGTTATTATTTTAGAATGGTAACAACAAAGGAAGAAGAAGTGGAAGAAGAAAGGAACTTGAAAAAGGGTGGTGAAATCATTACCTCTTCTTTGGGTTCTTCCTTTTGATTTGATCAAAAGGGCTCCTTAAGTTGGCTTTCTGACTAAAGGAAGGCCTCTAGGATGAAGTGAGGGAAGTTTAGAGATTATTTGGGCAGGGTTTGGAAGAACCAAAAGGATTTTAAGATGTGAAGAAATGATAAGGAGGAGTGCCCTTTTATAAGAGGGGTGAGGGGAACCTTTAGAAAAGCTATAAATATTAATTTATAATAAATTCATATTCGGTTTATAATGGCTCCAAAGTTTATTATTTAAAGGTTAAGGTAGGGATAGGTCGAAAACCATTCAACCAATAGAATTTATACAGGTTTGGGTCATTATATTAACCTTATCGTTTAGTTTTAACTCTTAGTTAATTAGTTTGACATTTACCATGACACTTTGTATTTTTCTATTATATAGTTAATAAACTTACTATATACATCCAAGAGATCCCAAAGTGGTCCATTAATGATACACCTATCATGATATAAGTCTCTTGGTCGAAAATTAGATTTTTAGGAATTTAATATCAATTAATAATATAATATTTGTTTTAAAAACTCTTTTATGACAATTTTGACACTATTCAATAGTTGATTTTTTTAAAACTCATAACAGAATGATTACTTCGAAAAAAGTCAATTAAATCAATCCTAATATTTCATAGTATCCTATAAAATTATTTTAATTCATTAAAAGTCTCAAATTACATTTATTTGGGTATTTATAATATCAATTATTCTAATTTTTCACTATTATTTTAATTACTGCATCATCATTGTGTCATAAATAAATTAAACTATTTAATGTCTAAAAATTATAAATAAAATATCATTATTTATGAAATATTATTATCTTTCTAATTAATATTTACAATCGAACTTATCTTATGTATAACCTTATATTAAAAATATTTTAGTAAATAAACTTTGATTTTAACTCTTTTAACTCTTCTTTGAATTAAATAATAATAAATGTCCTAATCTAATCCAAGTGGACCTAAATGACAATATATTATTCCTAAGGTTGTTTTTGGTTGAGATACACTTGTCCAATAGAATTAGGACATGTGTTAGGGTAATATTAATATCATTTTTACCCTATATTACCTCATTTACTTTTAATCGTGGTAAATAAAAGTAAAAGTTACTATTCACCAAAAATTATTTTCATCTCATTGAACCACATTTTACTTCTTGATATTAACCGTGTCTCTCGGATTTTGGAAATTCCATTCACAGAAGCAGTAAAATTAAGTTTTATGAAAAAATCAGTTTTTTAGCTACCACTTAGTAGTTTCACTATTCATCAAAAATTGACGTTTTTCAGAACAATGCCAAAATTTTACCCTAAGCTATAATTGGTATTCCAAATTCAAAAATGATTTCTATTTTACAAAATTCCAAACATATAAGTTGAAATAATTAATTTTATAATTAATTTCTGCTGTCACAACAAATAGCGTGTTTTTAAGAAACAATATATATCAAAAGATTGACAATTGTTTAGGTCCAATTTCAAAGTGAAATTAATTCTAATGGACACCATTGGATAAAATGGTAAAAATATATTCTAATTATACTTTAAAACCACTCAATAATATAATTTATCACTATAAATTATTTTGATTAAAAAATTTGTTTTTAAGTATTTTTCACTATTCATAAAAATTGGAAGTTGTCAGAAAAATACCAAAAATTCAACATATGATAATTTCGATATTCCGTATCCAAAAATGAAGTCCATTTTGAAATATAATATATATATAATTTCAGAAAGTAGGTATTACTATTCATAACGGCTAGTTTGATTGGTTGTGGTGTGTGTTAGAACTCGAAGTTGCGTACAACACACGCTACTATATTATTCAAAGGAAAGCGTACCATGGAAGCTTGGGATGTTTCATTGTAAATTTTTGATTTCCCCATTCTAAAAAGTAAATTTTTTAGTCATATTGAATATATAAAAGTTTAAAATATTGGATTTAAAAATGGTTCACTATTAAAAGTTGGTAAAAGTGCAATACTGAAAATGAATTTGTTCTTACATTATGTCTAAGAAACTCATAATATGGATTCTAAAATTATAAGGATTATATAAAGTTTAAAATTTAGTTAATACTATTCATAACCTCTTTTGAATGGCTTGTTTGGTAAGTCATGGTGTTCTTGAACTCAGTGTGGTGTGTAGTGCAAGTTATTGAATTATTTTGAAGAAATAACACACTATGAAATCTTGGGTTGTTACATTCTCCCCTCCTTCAACAAATTGTGTCCTCGCAATTTGAAATTGTTCTTCAAAAATAAAAGGTTGAATATAGAAAATATATTTGTGGTAAAACCCACATTGGAAATTGGGTTGATAAAGTTTAGTCTTAATATGAGGAAAATAGAAATGAAAGGGTCACCACCAAATTATGATCTCTATTCGGAGAACATTGGTGGTAATTAGAGACATATAATTGGAGGAAAAACTTAAATATTTATAGGTAGTTATTGAGGTCATCAATCACAAACAAGTGTAAAATTTAGGGCCTTAAATTCATCAATCTATAATGATTTAAAATACCATCGGTTCAGCAAAACATATGGTATTAAGATAACACATTATTTTAAGATCCCTTCACTAAAGTATAAGAATTAATTTCTTCATTGAATAAGAGAAGAAGAAAAATATATACTTGACAAGTAGAGTCTCAACCTTTAACTAAGTTCTACCACAAACTCATCTTTTACTCTAAAAGATAATAGAACTAAAAAAATATTCTATTTATCCTAATCGTATATGGTTAAAAAAATGAATTTATAATTCATCTAGAAGAACCATTAAAAAACGACATTATTCAAACTAGGACATCACGTGGGTCAGTGGTAAGTGATACACCCTTGTCGCCCTTCGGTTGTGGGTTCAAGTCTCGCGACCTTGTCGGACGCGACGGGTTGCCGCCCGACCTTCGGGTTGTCCTTTTATGACAATCCAAAATAATCCAAACTAGAACTATCCAAAATAATTCAGACCAAAATTTATAAGGAAGGTAAACACAATGAAGATCCTTTTTTTTTGCCTCGTAATAACAAGTGATCACCTTCATCATGTATTCTTTTAAAACACTGCAACATCCTAAATTATCATAAAACCTTATTGATTACATTCATGATCCCTTATTCCTCATAGAATAATAGATATACTCCTTCAATCAAAAATGTTGTAAACCCCAAAAATGATGGAATATAAAAATCATTAATCAGTTTCAAGGTAGTCAAGAATATCCAATATAATTTATCCAAAACAATCATGTTTTATTCTAGAATCACTACCTCGGTATTAGAACCATATTATGGTTTATCTTTCTCTCAACCATATATTTTCCAAAAATTTAACCTGCTATTGAGTCAATTTTCTTTGTTCCACACAATCTCAAGTCCATAATGAAATAGTACTACAGTACAATCCTTATATACTCCATAATTATTATAACAAGTAAATTGTTGATACAACACTCAAATGACATAATCAACATAAGAACTCTAATCATTCCTCTTCATATGTGGTAGTATCATAACTTGATTATTATCCAATAGCATCATTTGCGGCATAGTCTGATGACTGAGACATAGGTTTGCGTAGTGTCCAAACTCCTTACAAATGAAGCATTGTACATTTGAAACCATTTTCTTACCCTTGCAGTCACGTACTTTGTGCCCTTTTCCTCCACACTTATAACAAACTCCCATTCCTTTCAGGCAAGTTCCAGGATGTTTCTTCCCACAGTTATCACATATCGTAAAATCCTTCTTTACCTTATTACTTTTATCTTTCCTTCTCTCTACCATCCTTTCCTTCTCTAGCTTCCCTTCAAAGCCATAGGACTCTGATAATTCATTACTTATCTTATCAACACATGATACAATTTCTTCATATGATGATAATATGTGGGAGACTATTTCCCTTCTAAATTTTGGATTAAGACCATGAAATATATGATCCTCCTTACTCTTTGGATCACGCATATTGTTGGAGTTATCACTCCTTCTATTGTCCGGAATTTCTAAACAATGTCAGAATGTAGATCAGTTTATGAATCAAAATACATAATTCCATACTTGTAAAACACTTAACATAAATTGAACTATTTATGGATATAATCCATATTCATAAAAAAATTTCTTTGAGGAAGTATATACTCGTAAACCCTTCATAATGATTTGTAAAGAAAATGAGAGGTATCCTAAGCATATCCCCTGGGAGTGTCGTAACTAAGAGTGCAGCAAGGCCCGTTGTCGTGCACCAGTTCCCGTTCGAGTCTAGCTCAAAGCGGTGTTTTTGGGTTTTACCCCTAGGTACATCTGTGTTAGATCCGCCTCTACCTACTCGTATCCAGACAGGGATGTATTGCTCAGAAAACTCAAAACTCTCTACAATACCAAAATTCTAGGAATTTCTTCTATACTAATCCTCAAAGTCTATCTTAGGGCTATGTGCTCTAATTAGAGTTTATCTAAATCTAGTTTCCAAGGTTATTTCTAAACTTCCTCTGATACCAACTGTAACGCCCCGACCCCAGTTACCCAGAGTCGGTGCATTATTTTAATACATTGGCATGATTACAAGGAATCAAGTCCCAAAGGACCGATTAGTTTAGCAGTCTTGGAAAATAGATTACATACATGAATGTTACATTACACTTCATAACATACAAAACAACATAAATAATCCTTTATGAATGTCAGTATTCCCTTGTCTTAACCCTTCTTATCAATCACAAAATACTTCTTGGAATCCTGGGAAAAAATAAAACATAGAAAAGGAGTGATCTCAAATGCTCCGTAAGGGTAAGCAATACAGCGGGAACTTTTATAAATAAGCATAAACATTTAAGGCAATGTATAACTAAAACAAAAGCCTTTTAAAATTGAACTTCAACATAGCATGAAAAAAAATAAAATGAAATAATGCCATTTACTTATTCACATGGATATTCTACTAATCAAATAATCACATGCAATATCAATAACCACATTTATAATGATGGAATGCATAATGCCAGACTATCATAACCACATAGCCAAGGCCTCGTGCCAAGACTACAAATAAGATTTTGTCAAGCCCTTGTGCCAAGACACTAGTTTGTCTCATGAGACCTACTGATGCATCGAGGAGCTATAGCAGGCTCCACCCATCACATATTAATTCCAATGCATTCCCATATGAAAAGGTTTAAACATAACATACACATTCATATAAAAACTAGCATACGAAATGTCAATACTTTCACCATAAACCATGAATGGTATAAAAATAGCACATCCATAGTAAAACATATCACAAAATCTTCAATACAATACAAAAGTTTTGTATCATAATAAATCAACTTCAAATAAGCTTAAAATCTATCAAAGGATGTTGACATAGATGAAATCAAAAATATTTGAGAGAAATATCTCTTTTCTTGAAATCATTGAAAAGTCACAGATTTATAAAGGATGTAATTGAAAAGAGATTTTTGAATCAAAGTGTCCCATACCACTTTGAAACTTTTGAAAAGAAATATCATTTCAAAGACTTCATGTCCATATAAATAAATCCTTAAAATCATTTTGAAAACATGGTCATTAATTAAAAATATTTAGAAAGATAAATCTTTAAAACATTTAAAATTATGATCTTGATAAAGAGTACCTTTCAAAAATTCCTAAAATATTCATTTTGAAATCATTTAAAAGTCACATAATTATAAAATAAAACATTTACATTGAAAATATTCTTATAAGCTTGTAAGGGAAGCTTTGAAGATTTTATAATGGCGGTAAATAGCCGCACCCTCCGTATAAGTTAAAAAAACATTCTTACCTTAATCCTGTCGAAAAGGTTAAAAAAGCACCTTATTTGGAATACGATGGAATGATTCCTTTATAAAACTCTTATAAAAAGTCAAACAAGGGTATAAATGACTTTAACCCATATTCTTGTAAATGGTGAAAATGTTTTGAAATACATTTTGAAGAAACATGGATGTAGATGATAAAGAAATCGCAGTAGATTATTACGTATAAACAACCTCAGATAATGGAGAGACTATGAAATAAACCCTTACCTTGTACTTTTCCTTGGTTGGGGTAGGTTAAAATCCTGTATAATGGTTAAATAATTGTTATTAAATTATACAATAATCATATACATTAATATGGTATCATATATGATCTTTTAACATTGCTTTGTTAATAATATCTTAGATTTACCGTTGTTTCGGGTGTTAACTGACTCATTTTCTTTTATATGTTTTGTTACGTAAGCCTTGTTTTTCATGGATAGGTTGTATATTATTCATATCCATAATGATATCAAGTCATTAAATACAATTATTAATCATCAAATGAGAATTATAATTGAATGGATACGATGGAGAATGAATCTCATCGCGTTCGAGGAGACGGTAGTCCGTACGTACGCACGAGCAACAATATCATTCTTTTGATATTAAAATAATATATAATTGGATGGTATATCATATATACAGAATCATTATCATGTTATATTTGTTATTTATATGAATTAAACATCATTATTATACCCATCCAAATAATAATTTATTGAATAACAATTACACCACGACGTGGAGACGGTAAGCTGTACGTACGCACGTATGGTGACATGTTATTCAAAGGATGAATAGAATAATGAATATGGTTGTACCATATTTATAATAACCTCACAGTATATATATGATAATGGAGTTATTATTTTAGAATGGTAACAACAAAGGAAGAAGAAGTGGAAGAAGAAAGGAACTTGAAAAAGGGTGGTGAAATCATTACCTATTCTTTGGGTTCTTCCTTTTGATTTGATCAAAAGGGATCCTTAAGTTGGATTTCTGACTAAAGGAAGGCCTCTAGGATGAATTGAGGGAAGTTGAGAGAGTATTTGGTCAGGGTTTGTCCGAACCAAAAGGCTTTGATGGTGTGAAGAAATGAGAAGGAGGAGTGCCCTTTTATAAGAGGGGTGAGGGGCACCTTTGGAAAAGCTAGAAATATTAATTTATAATAAATTCATATTTGGTTTATAATGGCTCCAAAGTTGATTATTTTAAGGTTAAGGTGGGTATAGGTCGAAAACCATTCAACCAATATAATTTATACAGGTTTGGGTCATTATATTAACCTTATCTTTTAGTTTTAACTCTTAGTTAATTAGTTTGACATTTACCATGTCAGTTTGTATTTTTATATTATATAGTTAATAAACATACTATATACATCCAAGCGACCCCCAAGAGGTAAATTAATGATACACCTATCATTATATAAGTCTCTTGGACGAAAATTAGATTTTTATAAATTTAATATTAATTAATAATATAATATTTGTTTTAAAAACTCTTTTATGTCAATTTTGACACTATTCAATAGTTGATTTTTGCAAAACTCCTAACAGAATGATTACTTCGCAAAAAGTCAATAAAATAAATCCTAATATGTCATATTATCCTATAAAATTAGTGTAATTAATTAAAAGTCTCAAATTATATTTATTTGAGTATTTATAATATCAATTATTTTAAGTTTTCACTATTATGGTAATTACTGCATCATTATTGTGTCATTAATAAATTAAATTATTTAATGTCTAAAAATTATAAATAAAATATCATTATGTAGGAAATCTTATTAGATTTCTAATTAATATTTACAATCTAATTTATCTTATGTATATCCTTATATTAAAAATGTTTTAGTAAATAAACTTTGATTTTAACCATTTTAACTCTTCTTTGAATTAAATAATAATAAATGTCCTAATCTATTCTAAGTGGAACTAAATGATAATATTTTATTCCTAAGGTTGTTTCTGGTCGAGATACACTTTTCCAATAGAATTAGGACATGTTTTAGGGTAATAGTAATATCATTTTTACCCTTAATTACCCTATTTACTTTTAACCGTGGTAAATAAAAGTAAAAAGTTACTATTCACCAAAAAATATTTTAATCTCATTGAACCACGTTTTACTTCTTGATATTAACCGTGTCTCTCGGATTTTCAAAATTCCATTCACAGAAGTGGTAAAATTAAGTTTTATGAAAAAATTCAGTTTTTAACTACCACTTAGTAGTTTCACTATTCATCAAAAATTGAAGTTTTTCAGAACAATGCCAAAATTTCACCCTAAGATATAATTGATATTCCAAATTCAAAAATGAAGTCTATTTTACAAAATTCCAAGCATATTAGTTTCAATAATTAATTTTATAATTAATTCCCGCTGTCACAACAATAGCTTGTTTTTAAGAAACAATATATATCAAAAGATTGACAATTGTTTAGGTCTAATTTCAAAGTGAAATTAATTATAATGGACACCATTGGATAAAATGGTAAAAATATATTCTAATTATACTTTAAAACCACTAAATAATATAATTTATCACTATAAATTATTTTGATTAAAAAATTTGTTTTTAAGTATTTTTCACTATTCATAAAAATTGGAAGTTGTCAGAAAAATACCAAAAATTCAACTTATGATAATTTCAATATTCTGTATCCAAAAATGAAGTCCATTTTGAAATATAATATATATATAATTTCAAAAGGTATGTATTACTATTCATAATGGCTAGTTTGATTGGTTGTGGTGTGTGTTAGAACTCGAAGTTGCGTACAACACACGCTACTATATTATTCAAAGGAAAGCGTACCGTGGAAGCTTGGGATGTTTCATTGTAAATTTTTGATTTCCCCATTCTAAAAAGTAAATTTTTTAGTCAAATTGAATATATAAAAGTTTAAAATATTGGATTTAAAAAGGGTTCACTATTAAAAGTTGGTAAAAGTGCAATACTGAAAATGAATTTGTTCTTACATTATGTCTAAGAAACTCATAATATGGATTCTAAAATTATAAGGATTATATAAAGTTTAAAATTTAGTTAATACTATTCATAACCTCTTTTGAACAGCTTGTTTGGTAAGTCATGGTGTGCTTGAACTCGGTGTGGTGTGTAGTGCAAGTTATTGAATTATTTTGAAGAAATAACACACTATGAAATCTTGGGGTGTTACATCTTCATTGGAGAGGGAGTTCTTCATTGGGGGAAAAGTTTCTCCAAATTTCTCCCTAAGCCTCCCTTTTCCAACCATTTCCCCTAAGGAAAAGAAAAGCCAACAATTTAAAATAGGATTATCAAATTAATTCACATTGGCACAATTAAAGTTGGCATAATTAAATGGCACATTTAATTGGAATAATTAATTAATTGGAGAGTTTAATGGTGTTCCCCCATTAAGCGGGGTTTGGGTGGTCCCCACCACCAAGAATTCAAATTTGGGGGTGTTTCTAGCTCAAGTGGTCCGCACCTCCATAACTCAAAAATAGAGGTTTCAAAAAGAAAAATAAAATGTCAAATTTTTTATTTTTCTTCTTCCACATAAAACAGAAAAATTAAATTCCTCCTTTGACCTACTGCAGTCAAGGTGAAGGTCTCCTTAAGTGAATATCGGCACTATGAGTTCAATGGTGTCCTTGTTTTTCAATTCTGAGTACCGTTTCAAAAGTTATAAATACTCGCTCGCACGTTTACTGAACGTACATAAAAAAAGTTCAAAAATTCATTCTGGGAACTCTGAGCCTTGGAATCACGCACCATAAATTTTAGAGGACTTGTAATATTCCCATATAATTAAAAAAATTACATAGAAAAATCCAGGTCATTACATTCTCTCCACCTCAGGGCTTTGCTTCCCCAAAAGCCACATCACAAAAGCTTGGAAAACAAGTGGGGGTACTGAGAACGAATCTAGGCCTCCCACTCCCATGCGCTCTCCTGGAGGTTACTGTGATACCAATGTATATGCACCAAAGGTATTGATCACCCATGAAGGACTCTCTCCTATCAATCCTCAATATCCACTGGAACCTCCGTAAATGTCGCCCCATCGTCGATTTCCAGCTCGCCCCAGTCATTAATGTGAGAAGGGTCATGCATGTATCTCCTCAAATAGGATACGTGGAAGAGGTCATGAACCTGGTGCAACTGAAGTGGGAGAGATAAGTAGTAAGCCACCTTGCTAACTATGAGGGGGACCTGAAAGGGTCCGATGAACCTCGGATATAACTTGCCCCCCCCCCAGCTAAATCTCATCATATCTCATCGAGGTGAGACCCGTAGAAAGACTTGGTTGCCATCCTCAAACTCCAAAGGTCTCTTTCTTCCATCGGCATAAGACTTATTCTTTCTCTTTGCAGTTTTCATCCACTCCTGGATGATTTTAACCTTCTCTGTGGTAGCTCGTACCATCTCTAGTCCCATGAGTGCTGACTCCCCTAGGTCAGTCCAGCACAAAGGCGATCTGCAAGGTCAGCCGTACAGATCCTCAAATAGTTCCATTCCAATGGTGAAGTAATAGCTTCTGTTGTATACAAAATCCACCAAGGGAAAGTGATAATCCCAACTTTGACCAAAGTCAAGGACGTAAGCATGTAGCATGTCCTCAAGGGTCTGAATGGTTTACTTAGTCTGGCCATCCGTCTGAGGATGGAAGGCGGTGCTCAAATGAAGTTGTGTCCTGAAATCCTCCTACAACCCCTTCCATAGATGGGAGTGAAACATGCATCATAGTCGAAGACAATCATCGAGGGTACTCCATGTAGCCACACAATCTCTTGTACATAGAGGCATTCTAATATCTCTACTGAACCCTGCTCTCTGATCAGTAGGAAGTGGGCCGACTTGGTGAGTCAGTCGACGATCACCCAGATTAGATCATGACCCCTAGATGTACGTGGAATTCTTATCACAAAGTCCATGGATATTCCATCCCACATCCACTCTGGGACCTCTAAAGGCTAAACTATGCCTGTTGGTACCTAATTCTCCGCCTTCACTTGCTGAAAAGTGAGTCACCAAGAGATAAACTCAGCTACTACTTTCTTCATTCCCGGCCACCTATGTTATCGTCGGAGGTCTTGGTACATCTTCACCACTCCTGGATGTACCGTAAGAGGGGACATAGGGAACTCCCTCAACACTTCCTCCCAAAGTGACACTAGTAACATGGTACATCCTCTAAAGAGGATGACATGCTCCCCACATTCAGAAAATCCATCAGGTGCCTGCCCTGAGGATATCTGAACATGTCGAGCCTCACAGTCAGTTGTCCCCACATTTTACCTCCATGACTTGATGAAGAAGTGGGGGAGTAACTATAATAGACTGAATAAAAGATTCTCCATCTCATTCCGTAAAGGATATTTGTAAATTGGCCAGATACTCCATCACCTCCACTATCAGCTGTATACCAGATCTCCTACTGAGTGCATTTACTACAACCTTCCCCTTACAAAGAGTATAAACTATCTCAAAGTTATATTCCTGGAGGAACTCAAGCCAACATCGTTATCTCAGGTTTAGGTCCTTCTGAGATAAGATATACCTGAGAATATTTTGATCAGAGTAGACTGTAAAACATTCTCCCATCAAGTAATTTCTCCATATCTTCAAGGCAAAGACCACTGCTGCAAACTCCAGGTCATGGGTAGCGTATTTCTTCTCATGTTGTCTCATCTATTGAGAACCATATGTGATCACTGATTGCTTCTTCATCAGGATACATCTGAGCTCGGTCCTTGATGTGTCGTAGTAGACTACATACCCAACACCCTCCTCTGGAAGCCTCAAGATGGGGTCACTAGTCAGTCTTTTCCTGAGCTCATGAAAACACTACTAGAATCTCTTCCACCACATGAAAGGATTCCCCTTCTTTGTCAATGCTAATAAAGGTGATGCAACTCTAGAGAAATATGGCACAAACCTCCAGTAGTATTCGGCCAAACCCAGGAGACTTTGTACCTCCATCACACTCATGGGTGGCTCCCAAGAAAATACCACCTCAATCTTTGCTGGATCCACTGCAACTTCAGCCTCCAAGATAACATTTACTAGAAAATGAACCTATCAGATCCAGAACTAGAACTTCTAGAGCTTACCATAATGATGGCATTCTCAGATTGTGTCCAGAACTATCTGTAAATGATAGGCATGCTCCTCCTCAGTAGCCGAGTAGATCATAATGTTGTCGATGAAGACTATTACAAAGTGATCAAGGTATGGGTGGAAGATCCTATTAATGAGTCCCATGAACATTGCTTGCGCGTTGGTCATGCCAAACGGCATTTAAAAAAACTCATAATGGTTTTACCGACATCTGAAAGTCATCTTTTGCACATTCTCGTCCCATACCTTGAGCTGGTGATAGCCTGATCTAAGGTGTATCTTCAAGAACCACCGTGCTCCCTTCAGCTGATCAAAGAGGTCGTCAATCCTCGATAGTGGGTAATTTTTCTTCATGATCACCTGGTACAACTGCCGATAGTCAACACAAAGTCTCAAGATCCCATTTTCCTTCTTAGTGAACAAAATCTGGGCTACCCAAGGAGAAACACTGGGTCGGATTAACCCCTTACCCTATAAGTACTCAAGCTATAACTGCATATCACAAAGCTCTGTGGGAGCCATCCGATATGCTGGTGTAGATATCGGTGTTGTCCCAGGGTACAAATCAATGTAAAATTCCACCTATCTGTGTGGAGGTAGACCTGGAACATCATCAGGGAAGACATCTGTGTACTGGTCCACCGCTACAGGATAGCTCAGACTCTCCACATCAACCGTTCCGAGGGTAAGGTTAGCCAACTGATTAGTGATTTGATCCACTCTCCTTCGAGTAAGTACATCTTGTACTGAAAAAGCTCCCTTCTCATCGGTGATGGTAAACCTAATCCCATCAGTGTGGACACACCACACTTTGTGACTAATACAGTCAATCTGAGCATTGATTATAGATAACCAATCCATACCCAAGATGACGTCGTAAGGCCTCGATGCTGCTACTAGGAGATCCTAGCTGAATCTCTCGCCTCCTCGAGTAAGCTCACACTACCAGCACCAGTGTGTAATCGTCGAATCATCTCTTTTAGGATTCTCAAGATGTAATAATAAATCCAACAGCTCCACCAGAATCCCCATGTTCCGAATGAGGGTAGTGGAAATAAAAGAATGACTGGAACTTATGTCTGTAAGTACTACATCTAAGGTGGGGTAGACATAGATCGTAACTTTATCATCTCAGGAGCGCCATGGTCATAGGCCTCATATTCCTGGAGCTAAGCTCGCCCCTGTCCACATGATCCTTGTGGTCGGGGTGGACCACCTGGTGGTGGTGTCGGTAACATCTCGAATCCTCACCCACTGCCAGCTGCACAGCCAGCTCCTCTGCCACATCCACCTACTCCCTACGGACCTCCTCGATTGAACCTCTGTCTTTACCTGGGCAGTCCTTTGACTATCTACTAATCACCCGTACAGTGGGTTAGGCAGCCACAAGCCATGTGACCCTTCCCACCGCATGCGTAACACTATTTGATCCTCGCATGATTGACTCTGTCTCAGATGCCTCACACGACCGACCCAGAATCCTACGGTCTTCTGCCTGTAGGTCTGGTCCTCTTGGACCTCTGTGAAATCTGTATGCTGCCAGCTGTAGAAGACTCCGCTACATGATTCCCAGTGTTGGGTCTCACTGCTGTTGACTACTCAATAAGAAAAATCTCCACTAATAGGGCTCTATCTAACGCCCCTGCCTACATCGGGATGCTAAGAGAAATCATCGAAGCCCTGATATGAACCTGAGTCCCTATTAAAAGGATTGGGCCCTAAAGAATGGGTCCCTCACCATATCAGTGGAGTAGTGTGAGAGGTTGGTGAACCTCGCGGAGTACTGAACCGTAGTCATGTTTCCCTGTTGCAGATGAAGAAACTCCTATATGCGCACTGCGTGAAGGGTCACTAGGACAAAATCTGCCCAAAACAGGCTCTCAAGTCTGGCTAGAGAAGTGTCACCTTATCGTTAACCTGGAGAATCAAGCTCCACCATCTTCTTGCTGCTACTTGTAGATGACTAGCGGCAAGGATCACCATGAGATCAGCTGGTTTCACTACCAGTCGGAAGACTCTCACCACGGCCTCCAGCCAATCCTCAACCGCATGTGGGTTCCTCTCACCCCTGAACCTTGGTGGCCTCTGGCGTTGGAACACATGAAACGAGATCAAGTAGTGTGCACACTCTGCTACTAGGGCTGGTGGCATTGGTGGCCCAACGGGTAATGGTACCGCTAGTGCCCCTACTGATAAAGGACCCTTCACCGAGGCCTCGTCGCTCAATGGGCTATCATTGCATAATCTACCCAGAACCCTAGGTAGCTATCTGGATGGAGGAATCCTAAAAAAGAAATAGATGTGACACGGTTAATAAGTTATAACTGGTGAGCTGACTCAAAGATATCACAAAGAAAACTTTTTAAAACACACACGCAATTATTGTTTTCATGCACTGATTTAGAAACCAAAATTCAGGTTCCTGGTGAATGGATACGTCGGCCGCCGCACCGACAATGGATTCCCTAAACTGATAACCAGACTCATAACACTTAACAAAATTGTCGTTAGAAGATCGGTGTCCAATGTTCTATGGTATAACCACCTCCTCTGATACCAATTTGTTATGAGCCATCCCCAGGGGCCCGTGCCATGACTACCCCAAGCCTACCTTCCATAGGCCATGGGCAGGTGACTAGCACCTAAAGGTATATTCCCTAAAACTGGGAAGGAATTGTCCTTATAACTTGTAAACTCACACAACTAAGCACAAAACATGACACATGAACAAATTAAAACTATATAGTAAAAAGGGTGTGTATAGTGAGAAAAGGGTGCCAGAATACAAGCCCCAATAGAAATTACAAGAAAACTGAAATGTACAAGTAAACTGAAACAACTCTTGTGAACTTCTGCCAAGGATCCTACTTGAAGGGTAGGTACAGCTCTCGAATGGTTGTCTCTGTGGTATGCCTCATCTAATTTCCACCTCCAAGCTACCTCTAGTCCTTGTACTCTTGTCCTCAGTCAATGTTGTCCATCGTCTACACCAAACATGACAAGGTGCGGGCATAGCACATACAGGGGTGAGTATAACGATACTTAGTAGGGACCCCGAGACCCTCAAAGGTCTCACAAAAATCCACAAAGGATAAAACAAAAAAAACATGGAATCAACTTAAAACCCTAATTAGGTAATTTCCCACACATATACCTAAGTTATCAAGTATTACCCATCTCATTAATGAGGAAACACAAGGCCCAAATCCTTAGCCAAAGTACAATTGTTCCATGAAGGAAATAATACTATGAAGGTAACACCACAAAGGTAACGACACACAGAAGAATACCACAAAGGTATCACCACGAAGGTAAGTACCACAAAAGTACATCACACAAAAGATTACCACAAAGGTAAAGACACAACTCACACCAGGTATAACAAAGATACGATAGCAAAGATGATTATATCTTACTATTGAATCATCTTACACTGTGAAGCAGAGACCCACATAGGATCCTAAATCATCATACCCATGTAGGATCCTAGAACAGCAGACCCACGTAAGATCCTAGAGTAGTCCCACATGTATTTCCTAGAGAAGATCCCAGTGGGACTCTCAAACACATGCCCACGTAGGATCCCAAAGCACAGACCCACATAGGATCCCATATCATAGACCCACATAGGATCCCTTTATCATGTTACATCCAGCCACAGGGTTCCCGCACAAAGATCACTTGATTCTAGGAGCGTCCACTCCTCAAGCCACAGTTAGATACTCCAAATTCCATGAAGTACCATGATGAAGTATCCCATGGGAAATCCATGAAAAAGGGGTCTCAACGCAACAGACAGTGCGTCAATCGGACGCCCAGTCTGTAAGTTATTGGCATTTTAGTCCCAAGGGCCCAGTTTGATTCGTGTTTGATCTAACTAGGCCATACCATAAATTTATCCAAAACTCAAGTGGGGTATAAAAAAGGACCGTCTCCATCCAAGTTTTCTAGCGCTGCAGACAGTTCTTCAAACGGATGAACGTAGCTCAAGTTATGACCGAAAGAACGAAAAGGGGTTGAAGCTCGTTTGAATCCGGTCTGACCCGGTTAGAAAAACTTGGACCAACCCCGTCTGGACTGACCTGACCCGGTTTGGGTCGACCCAGCTTGTGAGATCCTACCCGGCCCGTTGGGTTTGGCCTGGCCCGTGATGCGGCCCACTGGATGGCCAGCCCTCCTCCGTGGTGCAGTTGCGCGTCACGCCACCACCGGCGGCAGACAGTGATTCGGCCACCCTCCATCGTCGTCACGGCCTCATGTTGTAGTTCCAGCATGCCAGTGGCATAGACGTATGCCCCTGCTTCCCCTTTGTGTGGCCGGCCAGGCGCCGACTGCCACCTTTGCTCTACCACAGTCAACGGGCCGCGACCCTCCACCGACGGCACAGTTGCGCTGCTGCCGTCTTCATGGCCGACCAGAGTGTCGGCCGCTGCTCCCGAGTCCTCTGATCACCTGTCACTGGAACCATTCGGCATCCTCCTCCATCACGAATAATGTATCCAAAACCAAAAAGGTTGTTGAGTGGTTGGTCCATGTTCGTTTTGCACGCACCCTCCACGTTAGAGGAGTAACAAGCGACTCATGGGGAGAGATTCAATGTAAAATAAATTAACAAAGATTAATAAAAAACACACCCCTACCTTGTCATTTGTTAGAGGTGTCGAGAGGTTTAATATGAAGTCGTTGAAGGATTCCAGCATTCGTTGCTTCCGCAAGGCGCTTCTAATCCGTGCTCAGGGTCGGTTCCTCATTCTTTTTTGAAGCAAATTCTTCGTTTGTGAGGGTGTTCTTAATTGGAGGAAGTGTTTCTCAAAAGTTGTACCCAATCCTCCATTTTCCAACCATTTACCTAAAGGAAATGAGGATCCAACAAATTAAAATAGGTTTATCAAATTAATTCACATTGGCACAATTAAAGTTGGAACAATAAAATGGCACATTTAATTGGCCCAATTAATTAATTGGAGAGTTTAAAGGTTTTACCCCATTAAGAGGGGTTTGGATGGTCCCCACCACCAAGAATTTAAATTGGGGGGTTTTCTAGCTCAGGTGGTCCCCACCTCTATAACATAAAAAGAGATGTTTCAAAAAGGTAAATAAAAATGTCAAATATTTTATTTTTATTCTTCTGCATAAAACGGAAAAACTAACTTCCTCCTTCAACCTACTACGGTCGAGATGAAGGTCTCCTTAATAAAATATCGGTGCTGCGAGTTCAATGGTGTCCTCGGTTTTCAATTCCAATCACTGGTTCAAAAGTTATAAAAACTTGGTCGCACGTTTATTGAACGTACTTAAAAAAAGTTCAGAAATTCATTTCAGGAACACCAGGCCTCAAAATCACGCACCGTCAATTTTCAAGGACTCATTATATTCCCATATAAATAAAAAAACATGGAAAAAACTTGGGTCTTTACATAATGGATCGTTGGAAAAAATCACAATGAATTCCTAAATTTAGAAAGAAGGCCCCTTATGGATATAGAATCATTGGGTGTTTCATATTCTATAAACGAACCCCATGGAAACCATTCAGAAAAAGTAAACCCAACATGAATGATTGTATAAAAATCAGATAGATTAAATCAACCATCAGGAGATGCATTTTACATGGGAAATAGAAATTAGTGAACCTGACATGAATCATTAATCAAGAAGAAGGTGCCACCTACCTATTAGGCCTCTTTCTCTCTCAAATTGAAAGATTTCCAAACAAAATAATCATTCAATTATGTGTTTTTCTAAATCAGATGATTCTTTTATGGGGTTTTATTTTTTGTGTTTTTCACTGAACTTTTTGTCAAAAATCCATTCAATCCTATGAAATTATACCAAATATCACTAATGTAGGCCTCAAATACAACTAATATCAAATCATTGTCCAAGAAGAGGATATCGTCACTAACCCAGCATCTTCAACACTGGTTCAAGAACACACTGGTATGAGAGTACCTTTATAATGGTACAATCCCAGCCTTGAGGCTACTTGACAGGCTCTCCATCTCACAAAGATCCACTAATATCCCAACCAGCAATGTCTTGTGGTTCAGAAGTAGGTGGAACCCATCACCATCTTCAACCATTTTCGAAGTTTATCCACAGAATTCAACAACCAGTAACTACCTTATCTTAGGGAGTTTGATCAAGATAACACATACAAAATCATCCATAAGACACAGGGGACCTTCCAAAGGGTTCCTTCAAGTAATACCCATATCCAACTCCATGTGGTAGTGACCCTTAATGTGATGAGGGTGCCTTCCTCAACCATCGAGCCTAGGTTATCCTTACCTAGGCATGAATGAAGGCCCACCGAGGATAGAGACGATCAACAGGGAGTAATTTCATGCCTCTACACCCTCTGGAGAACCCCCCTGAACCAATTTAGTGGAAAACTATGAGCAGGGACATGCACCCTCTCACCTTATTTCAACCATCCATCAGACATTCCTAGAAGCATTCAAGGAACCTCAACATAAAATGTATGGAAAATAGATAGTAGGTAAATACACCCACCCTCTCTAATCAATCCTTCCACAAGAGTATCATATAATCATTCAAATAATACCACCAAACAAGTATGAATGAAATCTGAAAGTAGGTGCACACACCTACCTATATTCACCAAGACTACCAGCAACCTCATCTGGAAATAGCTGGAGAATTCAATTAGAAAGTCCTGATGAAGAATAGGGTACAGAATCAAATCTTCCCCATACACATGAGTAATTTCAATACCCTCTCGAAGAAAATGGATGATATGATAAGGAACATATTCCTACTCTAGATATAGAATACACATATATCCCCATTCTAGTAATTTAATAAAATAAACATATCTTGAAAATGGTAAAATAGAAAACTTAAATCACTACCCACCTCATAATGACCTTCTTAGAAAACATAAGGTTAAAACAATAGTTCTAGAAGAATGGATACACAACTCCTTCCCCAAAAAACCAAATAGATCATCATCATGGAACACCGGAGAAGACACACACCTCTACTCCCATCCAGGAGGATCATGGGACCCCCCATGATATATGTTCAACTAGATTGGGAGCATACACTTGTTACAACAAGAGGTAATTGTCCTATCACAATAGTCACTCCCAAGGTAGCAACAAACACCAGTCCATGAAAATAACTTCCCCAAAAAAGTGTCCCCAGTCACTCACAAGAAGGAATCAAAGAATAACAATCACCAAAGACAAATGTAAAATAGAGGTCTGATCTATGATTCCACTCTACTTGATGATGGAGTTATTAAATCCCTCATACTTTTATCTATGGAAGCATAGGATCATACCCTCATGTAACAAAATTATGGGGGTAGTATCTATAATTTTGGAGATCCTGCTCATAACTTCACCATGAAGGCTTACTTCATGACCTCAATCCAATGGATCTCGAGATCCCGTCTCCTAATGAAAGTCACATAATTCCTCCATGTGGCTAAAATATTAAGGAGTAATAGGGTTTTCCCCTTTATATAATTCACCATGGTTGTCATCCCCATAATGGAGTTTGACGTGAATGTTCTCTCCACAGTAGTGTTTCATGTTATAAAGATGGTCCTCCCTTTGGTGATGTAGTTATGAGAAATCAATCATACCATGAGACACTTGAGAAAACAAGTTTTCTCATGTATAATGCCTTTTCATTGGAAAGTGAAATTTTTCTTGAACTAGAAGATATCCCAAGGTGATGGATATTCTCCAAACCTCCTTTGGATTTCCTGCCTTCCAAGAAAATAGAGGAAGTGCCAACCAATATAACTGCTTATGAAAAAGAGGTAGAAAAGTGTCCACTCTTGTCAGACCAGATAGACAAAATTGTGGATAAATAAGAAGAATATGTGTTAAAAATGAGGAAATAGTTGGCTAAAGATGAAATATTGGACATGTTTTGACCTTTATCCACCCCTCAATACAGCACTCTATAGATGTTTTCAGAAGATTTTGTGCACCACAACCACCTAAATATATGGAAAACTCTTCATCACTTGATATTGAAATTATTACACTATGATGAGTATCAAATCCATGTCAATATAACAGAATGGATAAAAAATAAAATTGACTTAGTGGCTCTCATGGATGAACAATGCCCAAAATTATAAAAAATTCAAGGATCCCTTTAGCATTCATGCTTCAGTTCATTAAAAGGAATGTGATACGTGATCACAGATGCCTTGTATGATGTTCATATCTGAGTATGGGGTGGACATGGAGTGTTACATTTCACTACGCTCCCCATTTAGAAAAGCCTGCTAAAATTGGTATAATACAATGCAATAGCTTCAAGATAGCTCCAAAAAATAGACCACATCCACAAAAAAATGATGTTCTTAATAAAAATAATCCCCAACTAACTCTATACAATGTTGGGCCAGAAAAGATCATGTTTTATAAGTACATTTTCATTAAGCATCTGACAATATCGAGCAAGCATCCCTCTTAGAGGAAGTTAGTCATCAGATTGAAAAAATGTCAGAAATAGCACAATGATATTTAGAAATAGTTGATCCAAGTGCATATCAAATGATTCACCCATCCCATGATCGCACAAAACTTCATAGAATTATAAGGGAAGTCATGGAAGTAATAACCATGGTTGTTTAGAAGTAACCCCATCCCACTGGGATAGGGGGATTTTTTTAACTCAAACCTTGAGGCCAGTAAACTAGGCCCAAAGTGTTGTGAAATAAGAATAGAAATAGACTCGGCCCACAGGGCTAGGGTAATTTTCACCTCAAAAACCCTTACTCAGTGGATGTAATTATTCTCTCAATTAGGGATAACACCACAAGATAGATCCTCCCAGTTCTTCCCATCTCATGATTCAGTATTCTCATTATGGATGTACATAAAAAACTATATGGAGATTATATGTGGATTACTGTATTCCAAACAGCTCCCAAATAATAAACAAAGGAGAGGAAAATGCCTCCTAAAAGGTGTAGAAAGATATTATCCTTATAAGACACTGATAAAATTCATATAATTTGTTACACATTAGTGAATGACACCAATATTTTCTATTAATATTCTATGAAACATGAGGATAGTTCATAGGAGAATTCTGATGAGGATGTTATGGTTCATAACGTGGCTGCACCAAAACAATTGAAGGAGGTGTGTGTACCTGGAACCAGAGGCTTTCCCTAAATATAGAAATTCCTTCAAACAATTCATCATTTCCCGCTTTAGAGGCATCTAAAAAGGAAAAGTGTAAGGGGAAAATTGTGCCTCACCTCCCTCTTGAAGAGGTTAATCACCTTTCACTTGAGGATAGGTTTCTTTATCATGAAGAAGAGATGAAATAATCGAGGAGACTCAATAGAGAACTACATTGAGTCAATATTCCTTCCAGACATAATCTACCTAAGATCATCAAATTTCAATCCCAATTGATGTACCACATGAAATAGAGCTCACTATGGAGGTTGAAGTGGATTTGGAATGTATGTTCAATACAAGATACCAACTACCAATATACTTGAATCCCACAATAGCTGATCAAAAATTCCCTCCATTGGATACAAAACCAGAATACAGCCAGCCACATCCTTACAAGCCTTCCCCTATGGGTCACCCATAATAAATACCAATGCTACCACTAAAAATGTCCCTATAGGACATTGCACCCATTTAGGCTCCAACTCAACTATATGTTACCTTAGGGCTCATGAATTCTCTTGAGACACTCATGACTCGATTGGATGTCATGGAAGAATGGAGTCCACTGATAAAACTAGAAAATAATCCATTCTTTGAATGTTTAGATCTTAATCATCCACTACTGAAATTTGGACTTATTTTTCTAGTTATTAATGGCTTAGAAGACTTATAGAATCACTTGATGCATTTCATCTCTCACTGTGATCCCATGATAGGTACCCATGAACAACAGGAGGCGGTGAAACTCAAGTTCTTCCTGTAATCACTACAAGGATCATCATTTTTTTGGTACAAAAGTTTGTTGGCTTAGTAAATCATGGGGTCAGAAGATCTCTGTTAGATGTTTCTCTTCCCAATTATCTTGACACTGTAGAATACAACAGTCTTCGACCTCTCAAATAATAAGTAGTGGGAGAATGAAATAGTCTTGGATTTCATTTCTCAGTGGAAAGTATTGACATACTCTATACACCAACCGCTCCCTTAATAATAGTTTTTTCCCATCTATAGAGATAATCATTATGATGAGTTTCACATGATTATTGTCCCTATATAATACACAAGGGGGTTTTGAGACATTACTGAATTCATTCAAATAGTGTAAGACTCTATTGTAAAGAAAAAAACTAAGTCTTGAGTAATTCCATTAGTTCAAGGAAGGATAACAGGGAAAGAAGAGGATTCCATTGTTACACTAAATTAGGTACATGTACCCACTCCCACCCTAAATCCTACACTGTATTGTCTGGATCCACCTCCTGAGTGTCAGCAAAAATCCCCACATCCTCAAAATTATCATAGATAAAAGAAGAAAAAATAGTATGAGGAGATGAAAAACAAGGTCTATTCTTTTTTAAATGAACAAGTCTCCAGCTACTTTATCTCAGCATTGGAAAACAACTTGGTTATGTTTCCAAAGAACAATAAGGCTAAAAAAAGGCAATGAATATCTCCCAAATTATTTCCCCACCCATGAATTACTAAGGTACAACATACATGATATTTTTTTTTTCAAATATGTTCTTCAAAAAATGGTGGACTCTGGGAAAGTAAAGCTAATAAATTGGTCTACACATGTATCATATGTCTTTTCCACCAATCTAGAAAAGTAAAATGAATGGAATGATGTTAACAGAAAGAGTACAAAGAAGTTTAGTGACTATATGATCAAAAAAAGATTAATCAAACTCAAACTATTCTTAAGCATTGTTGAAACATCTAATTGTGCCCTCGAGCGCTTCTCCTAAAACACAACCCACTTCATTGGAAACTCAATACTCTGAAAGACAACCTTACAAAAAGCGACATGGATATAAGAGTAAGAAGAAAATGTCGGAAGATGAGCCTGTAAAAAATCTGAATATATCTTTGATTTTAGATGAATTAATTCTAATAGTCCTAGAAGCATGGGCACCACCTTTCCAAATGGTACAACAAGGGTCCATACACCAGATATAATACCCACTAGATGAGGAGTTCATATTTGGTTCCATTAATGTAATTCACTATAGGGATCCCTTCTCATACGAATAATGTGATCATGAACCTGAATTATCTACACTTGATTTGGGAACTGGGGGAAAAGACCATCATATTCAAGGATAAAAGGGAGGACATGGTCGTTCTAAGAGTCACTACTTTAACCATTCCCCTTATCAAAATTTATACATGGAAAAAACTTGTGGGAGAGCTATCAAACAAGATTAGTATATGCATAAAGGTTCCCCATCACATGAAAGGGTTTAAACTGACATGATTATACTATAATATCACCTAGAGGATATTTCATTGCCTAATCAACCCTGGGACGTATGAATACCAAGAGGACCAAACCCACCAAGAGTAGAAGCACCTTCAACTACTTCTACATGGTTTAATCTATCCACATCAAGCACTTAAACCCCTAAAGAACCTGAAAAATAGAATCACCATGCTGGGAAAAAAATACCTTTGGACCATAAGTATGATGTATTTAAGAAACTATCCCTATTACTTGCTAATTTTTTAATCTTGGATGATTTGAGTCTATCAAAAGACCTCTATAAAGCACTCATAGAGGCCTTATCAATCACCTAGTTGTTTGATGTCGAGGTTACTACTATGGAATTATATTTTGTAGAGAATGATCCTATAGAATGGTACACATTCATCTATTTCATAACTTAGGGTGAGGATGAAATTATATAGGGACACGCCAGACCCTTGTATATATCTATAAGGATAAGTGACATAGATATCTAATGAAACTTCATTGATAACTGATTATGGGTCAACCTTATTCCAATCTGAACACTTCTTCGATTGGGTTCCAATGACTCTCACTTATCACCTTCCACTTTAATTTTACAGTGTTATGATAAGAATGAGGAAAATAATCTTGGAGAAATAAAACATAGAAATTAGTTTGAGGATCTCATGTCTGACTTCATATTAATGGTTATTAGGTAGGACACAACCTTCAACATTCTTCTTTAAAGACCTTGGATGTATCAGCATGCAGCCATTCCCTCTTTATACAACCAATGTAACAAAACTGTATAAATGGAAATTTTTTTACATTTCATGGTGAAAATCCCCATTAAAATCCTTTGAATCATAGTATATTGATGTAATCTTCTACCATAAGGTATGGAAACAATCCACAGCTGATAATGTCACTCAAATCAGTGCCTTTGAAGGATTAAGGATGATCCCGGATAATCCTTTCAAGAAGATTAGTGCTGAGTACGTGCTACCCATCATTCAAATCAAAGGGGCAGTACCAAATTCAAAAATTCATTCAGTGATATTCGTAATTTTATTCATGAAAACAAGGCATTATGGCATAGGATATTTTTTCAACTCTCTGAGTTGTAATGAAATCCTGGATGAAAATGTCTTCATTACATCCCCGAAGCTTCAAAAAATCATTGTTCTATTATCTAGTCATGAAGAATTTGTTTTTTAAATAGTGGAAAATAAAATTATAATTATAACTCCCTCACCCCCCCTTTAGGGCTCCAATAAGTCCTAGCACCATTAATTGGGCCGTAAATGGTTGCTTTCTCTTCTGAATGTCCAAATACAGAACCATCCCCTAGTTCAAAGAATATTAATTCATCATGAAATTCTCATGAGAATAAAGAAGAGGTAAATCATGGGGAATATGAAAAAGAATAAGGCCTTAGGGATTCCCCTCCAGTATTATAGGAGTGTGTCTCTACCACTATTGATTGACATAGAGAAAAATATCTAAGCATAAAGGAAGATCCATGACCAACATTGATCAATGCAGCCATCACTTCTGAAGAATAAGAAATATATAATTCCTTCCTGAAACAAAATCGGGATGTGTTTTCCTAGAATTACACATATATTCTAGGCCTTGATCTCATGGTCTCCATTTATCACTTTGGATTTCTATAATAACATTAGGGGTAAAAATAGGCATCTAGATAGCCACACCCAACTCACACCTCCAAAACTAAGTCTGAGGTGTATAGTATCATCAATGTCAAATTCATCTAATAGGTACAGTATCTAAAATGTATAGCCAACATTGTCCCGATAAAGAAGAATAATGGGTAAATCAGATTTGTATCGACTTCATATATCTAAACTGGAACTATATGAAGGACGACATCCCAATTCTAATTACAGAACTCTTGATTGATGTGTCAGGTGGTTATAAAACCCTCTCGTTCATGGATGTATATTCATAACATAACCAAATATTGATGTACCTAGAATATGAAGAAGTCACATCCCTTAGGTCTCCCTATGGATTATTCTGCAATTAGGTAATTACCATTGGCTTAAAGAATATCGATGCCAAAAAAATAATGTGTCATACATAACATCTTCAAACCCTTCTAGGGTAAATTTCTTGAACTTTACAATGAATATATAGTGGTTAAGTATCGATAATGTTATGACCACCTGGATGAACTGAAAACCATATTCATCAAGCTACGACAACATATCTTGAAGATGATCTCCTTAAAATGTTCTTTTAGGGTAACCCCAGGAAAGTTTCTCATCTTTGTTCTATGCCATCGTGGCATCGAAGTTGAACATGAAAAAAACTATACTTAGAAAGTCACCTCCAAAAAAACTCAAATATTTGAGATCAATTTAAGGAAATTTGGCCTACATCCAGTGCCTAATAGATAACCTTATAGTAAAATGTATGTCCTTTACCAAACTAGTGAATAAGGTTGTCATATATCCTAGGACCAATTACATTTATGAAGTATTTAATAACTTCTATAAATACCTCGTGATCCCACCAATGTTAATTTCACATTTTATAGGAAATCCACTCATTCAGTATGTGATGGACCTAGAGTGATCATTGGGAACCTTCCTTTCATAGAATAATGATGTTGGTAATGGGAAAACACTTTATTTCCTTAGTATAACCATGCTTGATATTGAGACTCATTATTCAGATAACAAGAAGAGTTCTATGGCGTTAATATTAATGGTTAAGAAACTAAGACACTATATGTAATACCATGATATCTACTTCATCTCACATAAAAACTTTCTCAAGTAAATCCTCATCCTTCCTATGTTGAAAATACATTTTTCATGATTAGAAATTATTCTACAACATTTTTATATAAAATTCATGCCTCAAAAAGCAGTGAAAGGTCAGGCCTTGGAATATTTCCTTACAAAACACCCATCTATAGAAATGACATTATTTAATATTGAACCACTAGATGAAGAGATATTATATATTCAAGATGATACCCAAATGTGGGAAATGTTTTTTGATGGAACATCCAGGATCCCAATAGATAGGATAATGGAATACCCTAATCTTAACAAAGTAGGGTTAGGGATCCTTCTCATTTCCCTTGTGAAGTAAATTTTTCCATACTATTTCTTACTATAAAAAGGTTGTACTAATAATGATGTAGAATATCATTCCCTCATTACAGGTCTAGAACTATAAATCCAAAGACTATTTGACCACTTGGAGTTGAAAGGTGAATTAGATTTGGTAATAAAACATATCAATGGAGATTATCCCATCAAAAAAAGAAAACACGATCCCCTTTCTTGACTATATATAAGGTTTAATAGAAGAATTACCCTCAGATCCAATATTGACTCAAATCCCATGATCATAGAATTATCAAGTAGAAGAATTAAAAAATTCAGCTACCACTTTGGAATATCCAAGCTAGGATGAAACAGTAATAATCATTTCCCATAGTCGAATGGTCTCACCATTCGTTCAAATTAGATTTGTAGAGATTAAAAATCCATCCCTATCTGTAAATCATTTTTTCCTACCACTAGGTGGATGAAACCCATCATAGACTACATAGAAATTGGATTACTCCCATTGGATAGAGATAGAAAAGAGAAAATCCAACGGTGAGAAGCCGACTTCACTCTTTATGATGGACAATATCAACAGAAATTCCTCAATAGATGAGGATTTGATGTAGTAATTTGTAGATGTATTGATGGAGTAGAGACTATGGCCATTGTGGATGAAGTACACACAAGAGCCTATATTTCCCATCATTCTGGAGACAATATTTCCAACCAAATCAGAAGGTTTTTATATTTTTTTCCTTCAATGACATAGTATTGAATAGAATTCACCAACAAGTTTCAGTCATTCTATGTTCATGTCAAATACTTCCATTAACCCCTTGAGTTTCTATATACAACCAAATACTCCTAGTCATTTTCTATATAGGGAATTGTAGTTTTGTGGCTATACCCTCCAGCTACAGCCAATCAGTTTGATTATATCTTAAAAACTACTGAATTCTTCTCCAAATTGGTTGAGGAAATATGCCTCAATGAATTTAGAACCAAAATCATTGTTAGTTTTGTGAAAGCTAACACATTTACCATATTTGGTGTCCCCCTCACAATACTAATAGACAACAGTACTAAATTCTATTTTTCTATGGTGGGAGGCTATATCAAAAGTACATTATAAAATCCAACTATTCATCCCACTATCATATAGAAATTAATGGATTGATATAGTATTTGAAAAATACATTTTCAAACATATTCTAGAAAATGGTGGATAAAGATAAACATTCTTGGCCTAAAAATCTATTTCATGATTTATGGACTTAATCGACTAAAACTCATACTACTACATGGGAGACCCCATACTCAATGATATAAAGAATAGTAGCAGGCATGCCTATTAAAGTCCATTTTAATCGCTATATGTTTCCATAAGTGATCAGTTATCTACATATGAAAATCCCATAAATTACTAGATGAATTGGAGTGAATGGATGAAAAAATATCGCATACCTTACATCACTTGGAGGTCTATCAAATTCAGGTAGCATGATCTTTTAACAATAATGTTTTACTCTGCTCATCACACTATGGAGAACTAGTTTTGGTCCTCATAACTCCAATAATAACAAAAAATATGCCTCTAAATCTTAAACTAAAGTTGGAGGGACCTTCCTCCATACACAAGGTCTTCTTTAATGAATCTTATTCGTTAATCTCAATGGATGAAGATATCATTAAAAACAAAACCAATATAAGGTTCATGAAGAAATATTTCATGTAATAATGTTGAGATTATTAGAGATGAAATATGATAAACAACATAGTTGGTATTTGTCTCGTGACCATAAAAGGTATGACATAACATCTATGTTGAACTACATGGCATCAGCATCCATGTCGCATGATGATAAAATCCACAACATAAGGTCCTAGTCATTTGATTTGAAACTACTCGACACCATTCATCCTTACCGCATGACATTAAACTACATGGTTAACATCCCTCTTGTTCGATGTTAAGAAACCCTTAAAGTACCATGTGTTGAGGCAGTCCTTGTTCTCCCTTAAAAAAATGGGCCTCCATCTCAGGTGTAAGTCCCAATCACATCCCTCTAACCCCTCAATGGTTTGAGATGCCCTCTTGTCCCAATGTGAGGAATAAAATATGAGAAACTCCCATGCATAATTCCCACTCACATAATTTCAATTACTTGGTGACATTTGGCCCCCTTTATAAGAATAATCCCAATCATTACCACATACTTACTACCAAATGAAAAAATGAATGTCCAAAATCTTAGTCATATGATGGTAACTTGTATGATTTTTCAAAGAACTATGAATGTATTTATTATCATTCCAATGGGATATATAGTGACACATAGATCTCTGATCCTAGTTCCAGTCGTACCAAAAAATATATAGACCATTTTCCTTATGTATGAACTAGATATGCACCATGAAATTTTCCAAAACCTGGGTCTCGATTATCATCTCAATGAGATGCATTGTGATACCCGAAGCTCATATCTCCGACTAAACTATCATTATAGAAAATTTTAAAGCCTCTTTTTCCATGTCAAAGCCCGATTGATGTGGGTATCAATCATAGAGAACTATATGTGGCTTGATTCTCATTCCAAGGAGATATGTAGTTACACGTGGATCTCCAATATCAGATCTATCCATAGTTAAAAAATCCAACATTCCCAGTGTACGAGTCAAACCTACATGGAATACCTTTTAAGAAATACATATGGATTGATCCCTAACACCATATGATATGTAATGATGCCTAGATTCTTATCATTGGGCCCAGTCAGAACATTTTCTTTCTTTCAAATTGGTTTAACATCATTATTACCACATGAAATTAAAATTTATTGGATTTAAAGAACTACATACGGCTTGATTCTCATCCTAATGAGATACATAGTGATTCCTATATCATTTATCTTTCCCTAGCCACCATATAATCTAGATTACCTATCCTTCACTTCTGTTTCCTTCTTCCACAAAATAAACCTTTTGACACTCCTTGTATCTCACATTGAAAATAACTCATGAGGAATTAGAATTTTATTAAAAGAGTTCCTCACATATATAATCATATCAATTAACATTGGATCTATCTTGGTTCTGGATGCAAGACTATAAAAGTCATACTATATTTCCTCATCGCATAATAAGAAACTGCATGATTTCCTCAAGAACCATGTAAGGCTTGATTCATATCCTGATGATATATGTAGTGACATCCTAATTATCAATAATGGGAACAATTTCAATACAATGTAGTAAATACACCAACTCCATTATGTATAATTATGATCTACATGAGATGATTCAGTATGGGTTCTCACCCTATGCATGAGTCCACATTTAAAAAAAAATTATCCATGGGTGAATCCAATTAGTATAGGGAATATTATTTGAAATATATGTGTCTTGATTTTTGATCAAGAAATATATGTAGTGATTCTCAGGTTTTATACCTTTGCACAGCCATAACCACACCAAGGAACCTTCTGCCTAGATGTCCTTACCACATGACTTTAAACTGCATAGTTAATGTCATCACCGCATGAATTTAAATGTATGGTATCTAAAGAACTAATTGTGTCTTTATTCTCATTATAATGAGATATTTAGTGAAACCTAGTCCCAGTGAACTAGTATTATCCACAAGGTAGATAAAATTACACCCTCTTATGCATATAAATAAATATCAATGTATGAGATTTTAATTTGGGACCCCCATCAGGGGGTCCACTAAGGAAACAGAGATGTCCCCCTTGTATATAATGGTTATATATATGCAAGGGAATTCAAACTCATGTCCAATGTGAGTCCAAATGATTCCTTTTTTCTTGTTTATATCCCTTCTAGGCATCATACGCCTAATCATGGACACTTTTGGATCTTCGTAATTTTTCTCCAACTTCTGGTGATAGAATGTATGATACCTAATGACTCTTATGCATGACTATGATGTAACAAACCATAGATGAATTTTCATAAATAATCCCTAAAAATAGTATTTTTAGACAAAGGTTACTATTATTTTAAGTAATATGCCTCAATTTTCTTTTCATAATATCCCACAAAAATAGGTTTTTCAACTAGTGGTAACATTTCTCTTTGGATAAGCCTCTTCTATCATTATAATTTTTATGACATTATATTGGAAACCATGATATGGAGTAGTCAACAGTCATCCCTTGAATATTTTATCTTGTAACATTTCTCCCAATCTAATAACCTCCAAGATAATGTTTTATGATTTCTTCCATAATTTATGAAGTATGCATGAATTATCTTGGTCTAAAAGGAAACATATTATCAATAATTTCCAAAATACTATGGTACTAATCATATGGAATAAATATAAAGGTGCCACATTTCCAACTCTTGGTCCATACATGTTCAGGTAACCCCCCCCCCCCCCACAATCTTAGGTACTTTTTACTTAAAATGATCATCCCATGTTCAAGCACTTTTCTATCACAAAACAAGACTCTATATCCAAGGAAATCAGAATCTTCATAAAACACCTTCGACCATTGATAATGTAATTTATAAATTTATGAGAACTCCTTGTCCTGACAATGTTGTAATACACCCTACATATCTTTTCATAAAATATCCTATAAAACTGATTTTTTAGCTAGAGTATTCCACTATTCGAAAATGTTGTAACATGCCCTAGATATATTTTATTAAAGTATCCCACAAAATAGTTTTTTCAACATGTGGTAACTTTATCCTTATGAGAGACCTCTACTATCACCATAATCCATCTTCCCCCATAATAATCTTCATATTCATAGCTCCCCATGTTATAGCTTACAACATTCACCACCTCATACCTAAAAGTGATAGAGCATTCTCAGAAAAATTACCATGAAAGAGAGAAAACCATAAACCTTTTTTTCAAACATAAAGACCTTAAATTATATCCCCCAAATTTCCTCTTTATATAACATTAAACTGTATACCATATTTCATTTCAATAATAAATTAAAAAACAGAATAAATATTCGTGTCGCATTGTAATGTCCCAGATTTTTCTATGAATTATTTTAATATTATATGGGAATTAATTCGAGACCAAGCTCGGAGACAGCATGCAGTTCCGAGGCCCGGTGAGCCCAGAACAAATGTTTGAGTTTAATTTAATAATTAAATAACGTGTGCGTGCGGTTTTCCTGAAAAGTGGAATAACTCCAGAACGGGTGCTCAGATCAAAAATCTGATGGCACCATTGCATTTAGAGAAGCGGGTTTACCCTAGAAGAGACCTAACATCAGTCGACGCAGGTCAGTGGTGAAATCTGGTTTTTGGATGCAACCATAATAAAATATTTTATTTAAAACTTTGTTGTAGTGAAATATCTCTTTTCCTTTTTAAAGAGAGATTTCGTAGGGGATTAGGGTTACTTTTCTCATAACCCTGAATCTCCCTGGAGAGCTTTGGAGAAAACCTCCCAATGCGGCGAAGGTGTTCTTGACGAGCTTCACCGGCAAAAACGATCCAGCGATCGGATCTTCGCCAACGAATGTCATGGAATCCAGGTAGGATGTTTGATGATTTCTTCCTTGTTTTTGATTTCCACAATGAACACGAGATAATCCACGAATATATTAGCCCACGGATCGATCGTTCTTACGGGATGGGGTTTTGCGGGAATCGTGGGGATTTAATTCTTGAATTTATTTTGGTTTCGTTCAACCTCCTAACAGTGACGGACCAAGATCGACACGAACATCGATTGAGGTTTGTCCCTCTAGATTTGTTGTGTTCTTCTTCCCCAAATTCTTGCGTTCTTCACTGCGTTCTACGCATTCTTCGCAAGGATATGAATGACGGATTTTTGCACACCTGTTGTGCGATGCAACGATCCCAAATTAAAGATCTGGCGTCAGTACAACCCTACGGAGGTGCGGCTGCGGTGGCGACGGATGGATCGAAGCGGATTTGAAGATATCGTTCTTCGAACGATTTCTGCTCATGTGACCTGAATCAGATTTCGGAGCCGATCGAAGTCCCAAGACCCACGGATTCGGCATCACGACGAAGAAGCGACCCATGATCTTGAGTTTTATGGAAAATAGACCAGAGAAACGTGATCCAAATAATCGAACGAGGCGCAAGGAAGAAGACGGCGTTTCTGGAAATTTCACGACTATACGCCGTGTAGTATGGGATACATGACGTGTGTTCATCGGCAGGATTATATGGTGTGTACTTCGGGAGTACATAGACACGGGAAGGGTACACAGACAAGGACACACTATGTATACCCCTCCCCGGCTAGACCTAGCTAGATACACGGGATACCCCGTGTACAAGTTCACTGGCAGGCGACACGGACACGGACAGAGGCCGTGTACAGGCACATGACCAGCGTACACAGAGTGATCCCCAGGTGCTCGGACACGGTGTGTGATTATTCTACATGTCGTGTAGTTACTTTTTATCTGAAAAGCCAAATGACATGGGCCGTTTACACAGGCAGTACCCGGAGTCAGAAACACGACGTGTACTTTTCTACACGCCGTGTAGTTGAGTTTTACACAGCTTGAATGGATGACACGGGCCGTTTACATGGGTATTACCCAGGGTCAATGAACATGGAGTGTAACCATACTACACGTCATGTAATAAATTCTTCAAGGCATGAGCCAGTTTCCTTTTGTGACTTGGCCTAGTTTTATTAGGGTTCTTCCCCTTTGTCTTTCTCCTGAAGGTTCACGGTATCATTTCCTACATATATAAGTATGATCCCTTCAGCAAGAATTCCTGAATAGAGTTGTTGGAATCCCATCTATGAGACTTAGATCCAGATCCTCTATTCATTCCTTCAACCCTAGTTAGAGTTCTTGGTATCGACGTGACCAACTTTACTCGGGTGCCGATCCTCTACTTAGCAGATTAGCTCAGACTGAGTTGTCGGAATCACCCCATGACTTGGCTATGATCCTAATCTGAGCATCATGTTCTCAGAGTACTTGTGGAGTGTGTTCTCCCAGAATGATTACTTCGTATCTCTCTCTCCTTAGACCTAGGAGTATGTTTTCCTTGTTACATGCTTAGTGGAATCATCGAGCTGGATCCTAGTGGCGGTATCGCGATGGTCATTTGTGTATGAGTATATCTGGATTTTCTTGTTATATCTTATATAGACATATACCGTGTGGAGATGACTGTATCTTTTCTTTGTTGTATTTCCATTGTTTTATTTCCTTTGTGGTTTCGAGGTGTCCTACTGGGTATTGTTATACTCACCCCTTCATGGGCCTTTACCGCACGTGTCATGTCTTGTGCAGACGAGCGAGCCTTTGATAGGATTATTGGCAGACCAGGACCGGACGATACTCAGTGAGATCAGGCGGGCCAAGAAGTGTTCCTACAACTACAGATTTCAATCCCATTACCTTTCTTTACAGGTTGGACTTTGTTACAGACTCTCTTTAGGTGGGCTTGTACTTTTGGCCCAGGGTTTTACTTTCTTGTACTTTATATTCCTGTCATACTCTGTTGGTTGGGATTTAGTGTATGCATGCATATTTTCCTTTTAGTATTTTTTACTTTTTAGCTTTGTGTTCTTGGAGATGTGTGTGCATGTGTACAGGTTTATAGCCAATGCCTCCCATGTTAGTATCATGCCTACTCGGTGCTAGTCACCAGCCTCTGGCCTATCAGAGGCGGGCTTGGGGAGTTGCGGCTCGGGCCCCACTAGGATGGGTCGTGACAAAGTGGTATTAGAGTTTGTTGGTTCTACCTTAGGACCAAGAGTCTGTGATTTGGTTTGGGGCAACAGTGTTAAGTGTTTCGAGTTCAGCTTTCAGGACAGGGATCCCAATGTTGGTGCGAGCGACCAACGTATCCATACACCAGGACTCTTATAACCTGCTTTTTGACTCGAAGCATGAGAACACTAGTTGTAGGGGAAAATAATGGTACATTCATCTATAGGAATGGTTTTTGGTTTCCATGTCCCTCTTAAGTCAGCTCTCCAAATATACTCATTGACTAAAATACATATTTTTTCTTTACAGGATGCCTCCGCGATGCGTACCCACTAGGATCCAGAAGCTCGATCATGAAGATGACCCCCTCAGTGATGAAGCTTTGATGAAGGGACCAGATCCCCCAGTTTTACCATCGGGTGGTGTGACAGTTATCCCGCCACCTATGGAGCAGTGTTTAGTGCCTGCTGTTCCAGTGGAGGAGGAGCGCAGACTGAGCGCACTCCATGAGTTTCATAGACCCCTCAGGTTTCGAGGCGAGCCTAACCCTCAGGCAGCAGAGGACTGACTTGAGGAAGTGGCTAAAGTCTTCTATTTGGTTAGGACACCAGCAGACCAGATGGTGAGCCTGGCAGCGAGCCTTCTGTAGGGCTCGACGGGACGATGGTGGAGTTTGGTTATCCAGGCCCACGATGAGGCAACACTTGCATGGTCAGAGTTTGAGCATCTATTCAAAGAGGAGTTTTCACTGGTTACCCTAAGAGAAGTATGTATACAGAAGCTTCTTTAGCTCCAGTAGGGAACCATGACGGTGGCTGACTATTCATCAAGGTTTACCGACCTCTTGTAGTACTCGATGGATATGGTCAGAGATCAGTACTTCTGAGCTCAGACATTCGGGCAGGGCTTGCGCAGAGATATCTGATCTATCATCATCCCTATGAGAATTCCTACTTATGATGGGGTGCTTGAGTGGGCTTTGGTGGTCTAGAGATTCTTGTTAGAGCAGAGACATCTGGCAGTTGTCAGTAGTGGGCGAGCTAGAGCAGAGACCTCGGCAGTAGGGAGCTGACGTTATGGACCCAGGCATGGGAGACGTTTCCAGAGGAGATCCCAGGATAGGGGATCTACCGTATAGGGTTTTCAGGGTGCATCCAACCAACCTCCAGAGAGGTGATGCTACTCATGTGATGGTAGGGTACATCTCACTTGATATTGTCCGACCCACCGTACTACAGACACAGGAGTAGTGGATGGACCACTGAGGTAGAGGGAGCGTATGGAGTAGACAGATCTGTGGGGTGGAAGATGTGGTAGGGGAGCTGGGAGAGTAGCTAGAGGTGGTCGACATTTTGACCTTTTACCACCACCACCCCCATGAGGTCCACCCCAGGCTCAGGGTGCTGGTGGACAGAGGCAGGGACAGCTGTAGGGGGTAGAGGCTTATGACCCAGGTACTCCCGAAATGATTAGAGGTACTATCTGTGTCTTTTCTACTTTGGTTTTAGTATTTATAGACACAGGTTCTAGTCATTCCTTTCTGGATGATTATCTTGTTCGAGACCTTGAGATTCCAGTTGATCTGTTGACTTGACCCTTACGCTTAGAAACACTGACTGGAGAAGATTCAGAGATCACACACCTCTATAGATAGTGTGATCTGACCCTTGGAGGAGAGAGTTTCGATTGGAACCTCTTGGTGGTAGCATCTAGGCCTTACGATTTCATTCTTGGTATGGATTAGCTTTCCACAGTTCAAGGCCAGATTGACTGTTTTAGGGGAATGGTGCGGTGTGTCCGCAGTGATGGAACGAGGTTCTCTTTTGTCGGTGAAAGAGAGACCCAGGCAGCACAAGATGGACTCGTGCATAGGACGGAACAACCTATTTCACATCAGTTGGCTATCCTAGCCCTTGGTGTAGCAGATGTTACGAGTTTCCAGTTCCTAGCAACAGTGGCTGAGTATGAGGACGTCTTTCCGGAGGATGTCCCCGGGCTACCTCCATGTCAGGAGATAGATTTATGCATTGAGTTGCAACCCAGGACGACACTAATATCATCATCAGCATATCGGATGGCTCTTGCAGAGCTTCATGAGCTGAGGGTGCAGCCGGACGACTTGCAGAAGAAGGGATTTGTAAGACCCAGCCTTTCACCCTGAGTGGCCCCAGTGCTGTTTTCCAAGAAGGCAGACAGGAGCTTGAGGCTATGTGTGGATTACCAGCGCATGAATCAGGTGACCGTGAAGAACCGATATCCACTACCGAGGATCAATTACCTCTTCGACCAGTTGATAGTGGCATGATGGTTCTCTAAGGTTGATCTACGATCATGCTATCACCAGTTGCGAGTATGGGATGAGGATATACCGAAGACGGATTTCCGATGTCACTACGGTCACTATGAGTACTTGGTGATGCCCTTCTGCGTGAAGAACTCCCCAGCAATGTTCATGGGACTCATGAAATAGATCATTCAGCCCTATCTAGACCGGTTTGTAGTGGTCTTCATCGACGATATCCTTGTGTACACTGCGTCCGAGGAGGAGCACGTGAGACACCTAAAGATGGTTCTAGACACACTTCGAGAGCACCAGTTGTATGGGAAACTCTTAAAGTGCCAATTCTGTATACAAGAGGTCCACTTTCTGGGACACGTTATCTCAAAAGATGGTGTATCAGTGGACCTAGCCAAGGTGGAGGCATTACTAGCATAGGATCCACCCCGGAGCATGACGGAGGTGCGGAGTTTCCTTGGGTTGGCAGGATACAATCGGAGATTCATCCTTGATTTCTCCAGGATTGTAGCACCCATGAAAACTTTGACCCAAAAGAGACAACCTTTCATGTGGACCAAGAGATACCAGCAGGCTTTCTAGCAGTTGACATCGAGTCTGACGAGCGCCCCGATCTTGAGATTACCAGAGGAGGGTGTTGAGTACGTAGTGTTCTGTGACGCATCATGAACTGGACTTGGTTGTGTCCTAATGCAGAGGAAAGAGGTGATTTCCTATGGATCATGTCAGTTGATTCCACACGAGCAGAACTACGTGACCCATGATCTTGAGTTGGCAGCGGTAGTCTTCACGTTGAAGATGTGGCGACACTACCTAATTGGCGAGCGGTTTACCGTTTACTCTGATCACAAGTGTCTCAGATATATCTTATATCAGAAAGATATGAATTTGAGGCAGAGGCGATGGATTGAGTTCTTCCAGGATTACAAATTTGATATCGTTTATACTCTTGAGAAGGGGAACGTAGTGGCGGATGCTCTCAGTAGTAAATCCAGTTCGCAGTTTCTGGATGAGGCGACGAGGTAGTTGGCCTCTTTACAGTTATCCTTAGTGGATGGAGATGATGTAGCTTACATTCAGTCGATGGTTGTTACCCCTCTACTCTTATAGAGAGTCAGGGAAGCACAGCGTGAGGATGCTAGTTGTGAGACTCTATGTGCTCAAATATCCACAGGTGTTGCGGATGATGTATTTTTAGAAGGTGGGGAGGACGTTGTTCTTTTAAGAGGGCGCACAATAGTACCAGCAACGTTGTGGGAGGAGGTTCTAATGGAGTTCCATACATCTCCTTCGGCGGTGCATCCAGGCATGGAAAAGATGTAGCAGGGCCTCCGACGTCAGTTCTGGTGGCCAAGAATGAAGAAGTGTGTGGCAGAGTTTGTTTCTCGGTGCCTTACTTGTCAGCAAGTAAAGGCTGAGCACCAGGTGCCAGTAGGCTTGACTCATCCCCTTGAGGTTCCATAGTGGAAGTGGGATGGGATATCCATGGACTTCATGACGGGTTTACCATGTACGTCTAGGGGACACGATGCCATCTGGGTGATCATTGATCGACTCACCAAGTTAGCCCACTTCCTATCCATATGATAGTAGAGTTCGGTAGAGAGCTTGGGACACCTCTACATGCAGAAGATAGTTCGAATTCATAGAGTTCCATCCACGATCATCTCAGATCGTGATTCTCGTTTCACATCCTGGTTGTGGAAGGGATTGCAAGATTCTTTTGGGACTCAGTTATGCTTGAGCACAGCGTTCCATCCTCAAACCGATGGTCAGATGGAGCAGACCATCCAGGTTCTGGAGGATATGCTTCAAGCTTGCATACTTGACTTAGGTCGTAGCTGGGAGGATCACTGACAATTGGTGGAGTTTTCTTACAACAACAGTTATCATTCCACTATTGTTATGGAACCATTAGAGGCTCTGTACGGGCGACCTTGCAGGTCACCACTTTGCTGGACTGACCCAGAAGAGTCAGGACTCATGGGCCCAGAGATGGTGAGAGCTACTATAGAGAAGGTTCAGGTCATCTAGGAACGGATGAAGACTGTGCAGAGTCGGAAAAAGTCT
This sequence comes from Viscum album, assembly GCA_963277665.1. Classification (NCBI taxonomy): domain Eukaryota; kingdom Viridiplantae; phylum Streptophyta; class Magnoliopsida; order Santalales; family Viscaceae; genus Viscum; species Viscum album. The sequence goes on from OY728133.1 coordinate 1,000,183,955, forward strand.
TATGCCGATAGGAGGAGGAGGCCCTTCGAGTTCAAGGAAGGAGACCATGTGTTCTTTCGGGTCTCACCTCAATGGGGATTGTGGAGATTTGGCCGAGGCGGCAAGCTATCTCCAAGGTTCGTTGGCCCTTTTCATATTATGAGTAGATTTGGTGAGGTGGTGTATCGCTTGGCTCTACCTCCTCAGATGGACTGGGTACACAACGTCTTCCATGTGTCGTAGCTGCGGAGGTACGTGAATGATCCATCGCACGTTATTGACTGGGGCGAGCTGGACATCGATGATAGAGCGACCTCTGCTGAGTACCCAGTGGAGATCGAGGATCGGTAGGAGAAGATCCTTTGTGGGCGATCTATTCCCTTAGTGTGTGTCCAGTGGTAGCACATGAATCTCCAATAGAGCACGTGGGAGCGAGAGGCTCAGATTCACGTGCAGTACCCACATCTTTTTTAGTAGCCTTTGTTTTGGCTTTTTGGGGATGTAAAAGACCTAATGTGTGTGTGATGTAATGTCTTGGATTTTTCCCTGTATTATTTTAATATTATATGGGAATTAATTTGAGACCAGGCTCTGAGACGGTGTGCAGTTCAGAGGCCCGGTGAGCCCGAAACAAATGTTTGAGTTTAATTTAATAATTAAATAACATGTGCATGCGGTTTTACTGAAAAAGTGTAATAACTCATGAAAAAGTGCTCGGATCAAAAATCTGATGGCATTTTTGCGTTCAGAGCAGTGGGTTTACCCTAGAAGAGACCTAACATCGGTCGGCGTAGGTCGGTGGTGAAATATGGTTTTTGGATGCAACCGTAATAAAATATTTAATTAAAATATTTTATTTAAATCTTTGTTGCAGTGAAATATCTATTTTCCTTTTTAAAGAGAGATTTTGCGGGGGATCAGGGTTACTTTTCCCCTAACCCTGAATCTCCCTGGAGAGCTCTAGAGAAAACCTCCCAACGCGGCGACGGTGTTCTTGACGAGCTTTGCCGGCGACGACGATGCGGCGACCAGATCTTCTCCAACGAACGTCGCGGAATACAGGTAGGATGTTTGATGATTTATTCCTCGTTTTTGATTTCCATGATGAACACGGTCTAATCCACGAACAAATTAGCCCATGAATCAATCGTTCTTACGCAATGGGATTTTCTGGGAATCGTGGGGATTTGATTCTTGAATTTATTTTGGTTTCGTTCAACCTCCTAACGGCGATGTACCAAGATCGACACGAACATCAATCGAGGTTTGCCCCTCTCTATTTTTTGTGTTCTTCTTCCCCAAATTCCCGCGTTCTTCGCTAAGTTCTATGTGTTCTTTGCAGGGATATGAACGATGGATCGTTACGCACCCGTTGGGCGATGAAACGATCCCAAATTGAAGATCTGGCGTCGGTACAACCCTACGGAGGTGCGACTGCGGTGGCGACGGACGGATCGAAGCGGATTGGAAGATATCGTTCTTAAAATGATTTCTACACGGTTGACCGGAATCAGATTTCGGAGCCAATCGAAGGCCTGAGACCCACAGATTCGACATCATCACGACGAAGCGACCCATGATCTTGAGTTTCGTGGCAAACAGACCAGAGAAAGGTAATCTGGAGAATCAGCCGAGGAGCGAGGAAGAAGACGGCGTTTCTGGAAATTTCCCGACTACACGCCGTGTAGTATGGGATACACGCCGTGTGTTTTTCGGTAGGATTATATGGAATGCACTCCGGGAGTACACGAACACGGTCCGGGTACACGGCCAAGGACATGCCGTGTATACCCCTCCCCAGTCAGACCCGACCAGATACACGGGATACCCCGTGTACGAGTACACGGGTAGGTGACACGGACACGAACAAAGGTCGTGTACGGGCACATGGCCAGCGTACACGGAGCGAGCCCCAGGTGCTCGGACATGGAGTTTGGTTCTTCTACACATTGTGTATTTACTTTCTATCCAACAATCCAAATGACATGGGTCGTTTACACGGGCAGTACCCGGAGTCAGGAACACGGCTTGTACTTTTCTACACGCCGTGTAGTTGAGTTTTACACAGCATGAACGGATGACACAGGCCGTTTACATAGGTAGTACCTGGGGTCAAGGAACATGGTGTGTAACCATACTACACGTCGTGTAATAAATTCTTCAAGGCTTGATCCAGTTTCCTTCTGTGACCTGGGTTAGTTTTCTTAGGGTTTGTCCCCTTGGTCTTTCTTCGGAAGGTTCCCTATATCATTTCCTACATATAGGAGTATGATCCCTTCAGTCGGACTTCCTAAATAGAGTTGTTGGAATCACCTCTGTGAGACTTAGATCCGGATCCTCTATTCATTCCTGGAACCCTAGGTAGGTTTTTTGGTATCGACATGACCAACTTTACCCGGGCACCGATCCTCTACTTAGCGGATTAGCTCAGACTGAGTTGTCGCAATCACCCCATGACTTGGCTGTGACCCTCATCTGAGCATCATGTTCTCAGAGTACTTGTGGAGTGTGTTCTCCCAGAACGATTACTTTGTATCTCTCTCTCCTCAGACCTAGGAGTGTGTTCTCCTTGTTAGATGCTTAGTGGAATCTTCGAGCTGGATCCTAGTGGCGGTATCACGATGGTTGTTTGTGTATGAGTATATCTGTATTTTCTTGTTATATGTTCTGTAGACATATACCGTGTGGAGATGAATATATCTTTCCTTTGTGGTATTTCTCTTTTTGTATTTCCTTTGTGGTTTTGGGGTGTCCTACTAGGTATTGTTATACTCACCCCTACACGGGCTTTGCCCGCACTTGTCGTGTCTTGTGCAGACGAGCGAGCCTTTGACAGGATTCTTGGCGGACCAGGACCGGAAGATACTCAGTGAGATCAGGCGGGCCGATGTGTGTTCGTACGGCTACTGATTGCAGTCCCAGTACCTTTCTTTACAGGTTGGACTTTGTTACTGACTCTCTTTAGGTGGGCTTGTACTTTTGGCCCAGGGTTTTACTTTCTTGTACTTTACTTTCCTGTTGTACTCTGTTAGTTGGGATTTAGTGTATGCATGCATCTTTTCCTTTTATGAGTTTTTTACTTTTCATCTTTGTGGGCTTGGAGATGTGTGTGTGTGTGTACAGGTTTATAGGCAATGACTCCCATGTTAGTAGCATACCTACTCGGTGCTAGTCACCAGCCCCTGGCCTATTGGTGTCGGTCTAGGGGAGTTGCGGCTCAGGCCCCACTGGGACGGGTCATGACATGCATGACATTAAAATACTTGATGCATCAACCTTTTTCCGGAAGGGGACTTCCCCTGACATTGGTCATTTAGAAAATGTACCCTCCTTCATACAATCCAAATTTTTGTATAAGAGATTTCATATTCATGTCCAACACCAATACTGATTCTCTATTCATTCTTAGGCATCATCCCTTGAAAACCCCACCCATAGTTTCCTTGAGAAATCTAAATATCCATAAACTCCATTTGTTTATTAGAAATAGAGTGTTATAATTCCTAAGGAATCCTTTCCCAGACTATGTTGTAACACACCCCTGTAATATTTTCGTAAGTTTCTCACAAATTTCAAGTTCATTCAGCCAATGGATTCCACTATTTGACTATGCAATAATACTCCCCAGTTGTCTCTACATAAACTTAAAAAAAACTATTTAGTTAACTAGTGGAAACTTCATCCTCAATAGAGATCCCCTTTATTCTCTAATATCATGTTTTAGAACTAGAAACCACAAAATCATGACTCAATATTCCCCAATGAATATATTAAGAATTCCAAAACATTCTTGGCAAACAAGCACCATTTTAACAATCATCAAAAAACTTATGGTCAAATTTGTTCAACCTAAAACAGCAGCCTCACTAGTCTGGCTTACATGACTTTAAACTTCCCAAAAAAAGAGACATAGTGCTTTCCATATTGAAAACCCTCAAAGAAAACTCTAGAAAAAAGTCATGTCTCAGATCCCTAGACCAACACTCTGAATAAATGAATTGATAAAAGGTATAAAACATATTATGATTTAAGCCTAAAAAGGTTGATCTAAGAAAAATATGAGTCTCACCCACAAATTCTCCTTCATATTGAGATTTGGAAAAAATAGTATGATGACATAAAAAGACACAGAGTTTTTAGGGTTGTCCATAAGAACCTATTAAAAATCAACCTAGTCTCTTTAATCCCATTAACCTAATAGAATGTTAGAGTGTCTCCCCATCCCTATCAATATGATTAGATTACCAATGCAAATATATTTTTCTGTGAGAATTAGATTCAACATTATGTTATGATCACAGAAAGAGCACAGGGATGAAGACATAAGTGATTATAAACAAAATTCTTTTCATTTGTGGAAAAAATAAAACTTCAGGAGTATCAAAAAGAAGGATTATCTTTGTCACACTTAACAAGATACCTTAGACATAACTCTCAATTTGTTTAATGGACTCATGATCCCCATCAGCCACCTCTTTAATCCCATCCAATCAAATAGCTTTTGTCTCATTATCCTTACAAAGTTCTTCCACTACAGCCATAATAGAAGTTAAACCTTCATTTTTGGATCCTTATAATGAATGGGGAAGTTGTACAAGCTCTTCTTGAGAATAATCCAATTCATTCTTAAGTCATAATACTTGAATATTTTTCTCATTAATATATTGTTTACATTTCACAAGCTTCATGGCACGATTTTCCTCCACTTGGGATATTGTATCCTAGAGATCATCAATATTAAATAGTAGCTTCGCCTTTATGAGGTCATGTTGAAGCTCATGCTCTCACTCCTATCAGCAAATGATCTCCTTCACCACAACATGAATTATGCAGTAGTCAAATATTTCATATTCTATCATACCAAGAATGAATGTAAGTCAATGGATTTATGAATTCAATTATTCAAAATGAATCACAAATATTATTGTCTAGATATCCCACCAAGACCCATGGAAAGTGATGCGAAGAGAATTATGTATCTCCAAATTAGACTCAGAGACACTTTCTGAGGGAGAAATGTACTCAAATATTAGTGAACTTATTGAGGAACCATGCCATGCTCCCTCATGATCGATATAATATTATTTTTTTGGTATTGACTGCATTGACACAAAGTATATTCCCTTAGATCTGACCATAGAATTTGATGGAGTTGGATAGTAGGAAAGAATCCTCGTTAGACTCAAAAGGATAATAGACAGAAGAAATAGGGGATAGTTAAAGTTGTTAGTGAAACTTACCCAATAATGGGTCCGTAGCTGGGGTATATTCATCTCTATAATCCCCAACTTCAATAGTTTGAACTAGAACTTCTTTATGAGGGTCACTCTCTTGGGTCTTCCCATGAGCTATCCAAGGAAGAATCAAGAAAATATATCACTCTAAGATCCACTTGAGTCGGTACCCCATAAATAGTGTGAGTGAGATGGACCTCAACACTTTTCTCATACACCTCCACTTATACATTTTTAGTGGATAAAGTTGCACAATTCAAACAGTCATGATTAGTAAATCATGAAAAAAATTGGTTGAAAAAAATTAAAGACTCACATCTATTCAATTCCCTATTAATATCTTAAAATTATTATAAGGTAGTATGAATATTAATATGTTTCATCATTTCATCAAAGTTCATGCCAATATTTATCATGGAATATATTGATTTCTCAATCCCCGTGGTAATCACACCCTTAGAGATACTCGGAATATTTAGCTTAGGACCCAGTACATCACCCTCTTCTGATGATTTGTGAATCTGAACAACTTCCTTAGTAATATTCTCTGGGTTAACCTCAGTTATCTCATGGTCCTCTAGTTCATGAGATGAAACTAAAATATCATATGTATGAAATTCAACAATCAGTATTCAATATCTTTTGATGTAACTTTCGAATTACCAGAATCCCCCTCCACCTCAACATTGGCAGGGGTGGTGACGGGATCAGGTAACGTATCTTCAACCCTCAACACTTCTTCCATTTAGGGATCCAACTCACTAGCCTAGATCCATTATTGGTTGAGAGAACCCTACTTATTTATTTGAGGCTCATTTATAATCCCCTTGAGAGAGGATATGAAAGGATATTCTGTATTCATGAAAATGGTTTGAAATTTATGCTGGATAAAGCAGAGATTAATGATACTATGGAGTCCTACTATCATTGAAGAGGTGCTTGGCCAATGATTTTGTTCCCTGGTGTTCCTTAATTTTCAATGGAGTATGGTTAGAATCAACCTCCTTGAATGCTTGTGTCATAGGGGGAAATATGTTTTCCCTGTCTATATTATCCTCTATTGTTTTTTGGCATGGTGATAGATCTATTGAGTCAAGAGATGATTCATCAACCCTGAGCGGGGTGCTAGTTGGTCCATATTTTAGTGATGGGACCTTATCTAATTCACACTATCACGCAGTAAATCCAAATAACCTTCCCCTTATTAATATCATTTTTTCTACATAAAATACAGGAATAAAAGAGGATATATGATAAAATGGAACTTACATCTTTGAGATTGACATAATCAATCAATTCTTCAGAATAAAGGTGGTCAACCCCTTCAGTAGCACCCCATATCACCATGTCCTCCTCCCATCTCACGGTAAGGATCCGATCATCCTTTTTATAAATGAGCATTTATAGTTCCGGGATATAAATCCTCTCCTTATAAATATTTTCATCAAAGTAAAGATTTGGTGGGGCTTGGGTATCTCATATCCCTAGAATATGCATCCCATCATGAAGAAGTGACCATATGATTTCATCATTAGAGGAAATGTTCCAACCAAAATTGGACTGGCTGTAGTAGTACAAATTCTAAAGCAGTCCTGGCCTTCTATGAAGATGATTTGACAACTCTATATTTCACAATATTCCTAGACCTCTTTGTTGTAGATGAAGGATGAGAAAAAAAAGCTTGGGTCACTCCGTGATGGTGAAGACTAGATCGTCTAGGATCAACCTTAGTTTGTATATCCCTTTTGATTCTGTTTAGTGGATTAAACCATGAATGTGGTTGTTTGGGATAACTTGGGAACTCATCATATGTACCTTCTAAAGGGGATAAATCATCCTCTAGGGGAGAAAAAACACCTGCATTAGTAGAAGAATAATTTCCATATTTCTTTCTGCACTTGGTAGTTTTTTCAGTCCTGACATGACGAACTACTTTTTCCAACACCCCATTTGGTTATGATGCAATCCAAGACTCAGCATACCAATAGTTTAAAAAATTGGTTTGATCTACTGACAAAAGTTTTATTACCATATGATTCAAATCTATAGCTATAAGAATCCATAGATATCAGACTACCATCATATACTTTTTTAATCATACATTCACTGAAGCAGATACTTTTATTTTCTTCATTAACATGAATTGGCTTGAAAACCACTATGGAGCATAGGCCTCATTTATAACTTCTATGTTTATACGGGTGTCCATAACACCATCCTTAAAGGCCATAATACTCGATATTAGCTAGCTAATAGCCTTCCCTTCATTAGTAAATCCCTCAATAGGTGGGTCCCCATATAAAAAGAAATTTAACTCCAGGAATAGACCCAACCTCATCAGGGTCTCACTCGGATTTGGGGATTAGGGAGGAATACCATAAACATCCTAAACATATGGTAAAAATTGTCTCCTAGGAATCATGACCCTACATAACATGAAGTATGATCTAAAGTGGGTTGTGAACCATACCCACAGTACCTCTAATGGTCCTGTAATTCTGAATGGGGCCTCCCTTACATGAACATACAACATGATTTGGAAAATTTTCACCATGATGGGGATTTACAACCCCTTATTCTTTTTATCTACAAACTTGGATTCTATAACGAATGTCTCTATCCTCAAACCATCATTGTAATCATGGAAAGGCATCAGGTAGATTCTTATCCACAAGGACAAAAAACCAGTGAGACGTGTCATCCCTAGTACACCAGACTTGGGATTGTACCCCCATTTGTTATACTCCCCCTTTTCCAAGGTTGTCCAGAATCTTCCAAGTGTGCTCTGCTTTTAGATCTTGGGATACTCTATTGAAAGTTTTCAAGTGGGGCCTTTCTATTTGGTCTCTAAAAAAGTACTCATACACACTTCAGGGTGGATGTACCCCTTTAGTTGAGGGTCAAACTTCATAATATCATGAGTTATCCTCAAAATATCATGCAACAGAGTTAGTGTTCTCTCATAATCACACCACATCAGCCTTATAGGTATAAAACCATCATATATATCTCCAATTATTGAAACCATATTGATTTTTTGGGATATCCCACAAGCTAATACCAACCTCTCCATACATAATGTGAAAACAGTTATTCTGCGGACTCCATCAGCTTAAAATCTTGGGAATAAATTTTCTATTATTGTATATGTAAGTATGACCTTCCCAAAAGGCCTCAAATATTTCTATATCTTATAGTTCCTTTTTTAAATTTTCACAAGTTTGGAATGCCCAGTACACCCACATCCACTCTACCCTAACACCCCCTCCTGAGAAAAAATCTTATTCTTTCATCCAACCCATTGATTGTTCTGTCTAGGAGTACCGAAATATGGATGGGTAATAGTTAGACTATAATTCAGGTGTGTGTGGCTTAAAATAGAAATCACATAGGTTATGGTGCATGAAATAGGATGTGGAGGATGTCCCAACATTAATATATGATCCCATGCTTGAAACATTGGTAGTATTGAAGTTTCTATAATCTTGAAACCAAGATAGAGGAATATAATTATTAGAAACTAGTATGAGGACCGCCTTAAAATGATCATAGACATAAAGAAATAGATAATTACTCTCAAGGAAGTCACAGTGATATATCTTTAGATGTCCTTCCAGATAAGGTAGAGTAATATCATAGGCATCATAGTATTCATGACCTAAAACATTTACCATCTCCTATAGACAACTATTATCTTGGTCATTGGATACTCTAGTATTTATAGTTTCCATTGAACCTACTATGAAGTACCAATTTTTTTTTTTAAAAAATTCATTTTAGAAAATAGAAGAAACTGGCAAAATTTGGAAAAGGCATTAACTCATGCAGGGTACTCGTGAAAGTACCTCATATAAAACCATCAATCAAGGTCCCCGTACAAGTCACTCACATAGAAACATGTATCACATAGGCAGGAACATACCATTTATATGAAAATGATGCTTTATAATATAATCCTAAGTGTGTGGTATTCATAGGAAGCTAGCTTAGTGAGACCGAAAGATTCTAAAGAAAGAGGACAAATCATTGAAATAGTGACCCTCTTTATAGGAAAAGAATCCCCTATGTGCAACCTATGTGAACACCCTACCTATGTGGATGATCCATCATGGATGATCAGCACGGACGACCAGCATAGATGTCCTTTGAGATCCCTTCACCCTTTTCTTCCCTTTAACTTAGGACCAGATCCTCCACTTATGATCAGATCCAATCTTGATGGGGGTCTTGTTGAAACTCTATTTTTTTACATGGATGAGAAGGTTTTATAAGAAAATATATTAAAAGGATGATTAGAAGATAAATGAAGAAGTCCAAGGATTATAAATCCACCAAAGGCCCTTCACGTTGGTACCCTCGAGCAACGTCACCGAACTGGGTACCTATGCATCAGCATACGCAACTGGCTTATGCATCAGCCATTACAGCACCCCCAGAGTGAAACACCTATGAAAAAGAGTCTCTTCACCAAAGGTCCCATGTTTTCCTATAAATAAGACCCTGGGGTCTTTATTTTCATGTACAAAAAATCTAAAAGAAATCCTAACACTTTTATTTCCCTAGTCCTTCGCCTGATCCCTCTCAAAAAATCTAAGTGGCCCTCCAAAATCTAAAGAAGAGGGAATTAAAGGGGTATATTAGAACCTATTCCTCCTAGGGTTTAAAACACATAACACCTACTCGAGGAACTCATTCCCTCGTGGTTGATGAAATCTAGTGTGAGGTCCACATACCAAAGGATCGACCTATATGAGACACTTTCAGGAACACCTATAGAGACCCTTGAGGTCTTGAGAAATGACTCACCCAAGAGTTTTTACCTTGGTGGTATGTCACCCAAGGCACCTTCACTTCACCCAGGATACCTACGTGGACCTCCCTTGGCTCACCCAAGCTTACCTACATGAACCTCCCTTAGTTCACCCAAGATTACATGTATGGACCACCCTTGGTTCTCCAAAGCTGACCAACATGTGCCCTTGATTAGACCCTCTTCTAATCCACCCATCAAAGGGTCTCTCCTATTGTGGATCTCTTGTTCAAAATGGACCAAATTGAAACCACCATCGAAGCCTCCAGACATGAAAACCATGAATAGGGGCTACATCAAGTCCCCCATTTGAATATTCATTCCTAAGGTCAAAGGTTTCCCTAAATTGACCCCCATATAGTTAGGGTCTTTATGGTGCATGTAGATTTTCATTCCTATAGTCACAAGGACCCTGACCTTGGGAACAGTATCAGGGTGTTCTTGATACACGATACTAGGGTTAAGTACATATCTGTCCATTATATTCTATAAGACTTAGATCCTATAGTTCCAAGTTGGAAGGAAGAGGATAACACTTTCATTTACTTTTGACATGGAATAAGATTATCCAGCCTTGCTATAGAACCAATTTTATGGCATCCCCCTTGGATTAATCCCCTATCCTTCCTTTTGGGAGGATATGCTCTTAGTACTCTTCAGCTCATGTGTTGTATTCGGGTGGTTGGTACAATAGAATTATACTACATACAAAGATCAGAGAGGATATAGGTACTGAATATCCTCCCATCACTCATCACTAGGTCCCCTTATAGCATTAAAGAAGGATAATCACATGGGTTTCCTGATATTTGAATACCTCTTATCCCTCACATTCAAGAATGACTCATCCTGACTCATGCAGACATAGAGTCTAGCCACAATCATGGCATCCACATGGTCAGATGCATGTTTCAGTGTAGAACCTTCTTCTAGATCATCCTCTCACCTTCTTTCACAGTACCTCCCTTGGAATGAGTTCTCAAGTCTATTTATCTATGCCTAGGGAAAATTAGATTTTTTGATTTCATGGATCTTCCACTTCCTCTTATTTCTCTCACTGAGCATGACTCATGGGGACATAGAGGTTGATGGTAATCATGATATCCACATGATCCCCCACCCAAAGGAAACCTTAGTGTGTAATTCCTGAACAATTACACTATGGGAACTCCAATTCCTACTATAAACAGGATATGTAGGATACCTATCCATGGTTCAAGCTCAATGGGCCTCCTTTTTAAGTGAAAACCTCAAAAAAGGATCCATATCACCATGAGTCCAGATAATCCCTCATGTAACCTTTCATGTGGCATCTTCTTTAGGAATGATCCCCAACTTAATCCTATCAAAATTTCATACTCCCTTTAAAAAAACTTGAGGCTTTCATTGTTGGGGGTCTTCATAAAATAAATACATGAGATTTTACTCCCATCTAAATAGGATATGTTCGAAGCCTCCCTAAGGTCCAAAACTAACGCCCAAAATAATTTTTTTTTCTCTGGGCCACATCCACAATTAGGTCTTATTCGACATGGGATTCTATATTCTTTCCATGTTCATTAGGATACCTTGGAATAAGTCTCACACAAAACATTGACAAGTAAACTTTATCCTAGATTTCTTTTCCGCATTACATTAAATTGAATGGTTATGTCTTTATCACATGACCTTAAAAGGTTTTATGTGTCTTTTTAAGTGACATTGAACTACATGGTCTTTGATTCCCCTCCAAATGGGATATGTAGGAAGCCTCCTTGAGGTCCAAACCCAGTACCCAAATCAGTCCTATTATTTTTAAGCCACATCCCTAGTGGGATATTATTCAACTTGGGAATCCATATTCCTTCCAGGTTTATCAGGATTCCTCAACGTATATCCCAAAAAAAACTTTGACTGGGAACCTTTATCCAAGACAACCTTGTCATATGATGTTAAACAGTGTGGATCATTCCTTTCCACTTGACATTAAAATGTGATGCACCCAATTAATTGGTGAAAAACTATGTGGTTTTTTATTCCTCTAATTAGGATATATACGAAGACCATTTCATGGGTCTGATCTCAACATCAAAACAACTTCTATCTCACTAGATAAAAAATACACTCCAGAGCACCCCACTAAGTGTCCAGAAATTAAAATTCATCAAAATAAAAATCGAAGAATCTATAATCAATATATAAGAGGACACCATTGATGAAGAACCTCAGATACATATAGATGTCTCCATTAACGAAGAACCTAAAATACATATAGATTATTCTATGTTATACACGTGATAATAATTGATTTTTAATTCCAGGGTGGCCCAAATCAATTTTTGGGAATTAATAAATTATTCAGGAACATATCTTAAATCTATAATAGAGTCCCAATGTAGTCAATAATTTCCCCCAAAAGGGTGTGATGAGCCCAAACTCCCATCCTCTCGAACAATGTGGTTCTTAAGCATCTTTGGTAAAACTAACCAATGATAACCCACATTTGGAAATTAGTTCCCTGATGAATATATAACTTTTTTTGTATTTGGTTCCATGAACAAACCCTTCATAAATAATTTAGAAATAGTAAACTTGACATGAATGATTCTACGAAACTTAACCACCTAGAATCAACCATTGGGTGATGTTTTTTCTATAGAAAATAGTAATAACAGACTTAATGTATTTATATAATATTTATGATAGATTTATACATCTATAATTATAATATCACATCTACCTTCTCACCTTCCAATCTATTGGAAAATTATAACATCACTCATGTGTATGTGTGGACTACTCCCTTTTCAAAGTGATGTGAAACATTTTTCATTTTATATTGATGTGGATAATAATAATGATAAATTTAATGAATATATATTGTATATATGATCTAATTATGATTATATAATGGTGAAATATTATATACCTTTATATTTTTCCAATTGTTAAAAAATTTAAGCAACGTTCATACCTACATATGGTCTACCGTCTTCGTGAACATTACAAATAAGTTTTCTATATCCAAATTTTATGGATGACTATAAATACGTATATGATTAATATATATTATAAATAATTAATGATTTAACTTCATTATATTATGGAACCATGATAAAATTAAAAGGATCATAACTACAAAACTAAAACATACAAGATAAATGAAGCAGTTATCACCGAGAATAATGAATTTAGAGAAGAATTGTTAATATGCAGGTGTTAAAAAGTTGTAAGTAAACCTTATATGGTATGATATATATTATTTTGGTTGTATAATAGATTTATAATAAACATATATTTATTATACTGGGGGTTCTAACTTGTATGAATAAATTTATACATAAGGTAATGGATTTTCATCTCACTTTTCTTTTTATGGGACACATGAAATATTCACTACTTGTTTCTTTTATGTGGAGTATATAAATAACATGAATGTATTTTATGATTATTATCACTAAAATTATGGGATATACATACCCATATATGGCTATTTATTTCATGGGGATTATGATTAAAAAGTTTCCAATGTGTTAACGGTTTATTTTAAAATCTCATCATTATTTGGGATTATTTATGTTAATGTCACCACTAGGGAAAATAAATCTTTAATTTTTATATTAAACCCAATATACTTTATTATACTATGGTTATTTCTATTAATTAAATGTTTTTATATAGAATTACTCTCATTAAGCACTAAAGATTCAAAAATATTGTTTCTAATTAAAACCAACATTGTTTTTCTACTTGGTTGGGAATCTTTCTCTTCCATGTCTAGGTTTCATAAAAAAATTCAAAAATGATTTTGAAATTCTTCTAGGATGATTAAAATTCATTTTTTCCAATGTTTGTCTTTTTTAAAAATGTTTTAAAAGGAATATTCTTATCATTTTTTGATTGACATTATTTTGACCTTTTTACAATAGTGTGAAAAGAATTTTTTTAACTATATGTTTATAATTACCTACTTTCATGACCAATAAGTTACTTGAATATTCCATTACAAGTTTCCATGATTATTTTTCAATAAAAATTTTTTCCTAATATTCTAGAAATTTTTTGGTATTAAAATTTATTTTCAAATTGAAAAGTTGTAGTTTACTCAATAACAATTTTAATAATGTTTTTATGGTTTTTATATACATCAATGACCACAACCCTTATTAAAATTTTTATCCACTAGGTATATGTTGTAATAATACCATCCTTATTATTTTTCCATTTGGTTTATGATAAATTTTACTTGGGATATACAACTTTGATACTATTTTTCATATTACTTTTTATGGTTTATGATTATGTATTTTTATTCAAGAAAGTATTAACATTTCATATACTAGTTATTAAATATGTATATTTACTTTGAATATTTCCAATTATCTCCTGAGTGAGAGCTCCCTCCTAGGATTTCCTAGGGTTTCAGTTTTTTTGTCCGCCCGGTTTTCGGCGGCACTGTCTCCCTCCGCATACCCCACCTGAGATCTGTGTTGTTCGCTCATCCCCAGCTCCGGTGTCTCTGGTTATCCTCATTCCTTTCTCTTTCCCCATCTCGTCGCTGCGGTATCTTGCGCTCTGCCTCCCTTCTCCCTTTTCGGATCCTGGTTCCCATCGTCTGTGCTCCGGAAGGAACTGGCTCTCCCTCATTTTCCCGTCTTTGCCTCAGCCGTTGGATCAGGCCTCCCTCGGGGCCCTGAAGCTCCATCCGTTGCCACCCCCCTCACCGGCAACAGATTTTCTTGAGGGAATGTGTCGCCATCTTTCCATCCTCTCTCATCACCAACACACTTGATCTGTGCGCCCACAGATTCGGACTTCACCATCTTCTCGCGGAATCTCGTCCCTTCTTCAAGTCCCCTTTCGGAGTCAGATTCTTGCACCCAGAGTCTTGAGGCAATCTCAAATTAGAAGATTCCTCTTTTCCCCCTCTCCTTCTCTTCTTCCTACTGCTATGGAGTGAACTCTGCACTGTTGCAGGTCTCCTTTCTCCCTGACTCGCGAAGTGTCCACCGTGAAGGGTTTCAGGCTCGTGATGTGAGCACCGCTCTGCAATCGCAATGCTCCGCTGTGAATTGGTCTGGAATCATGAAGCTCCTTCCACAATGATTCACTGCGCCGGTTTAATTCTCCTTGATTCGCGAAGTCTCCGCCGCGAACTGGTCTAGAAACGTGAAGCTCCTCCGTGAACTGGTCTGGAATCGCGAAGCTCCTTCCGCGACGATTCACTGCACCGGTTTCATTCTCCTTGATTCATGAAGTCTCCACCACAAACTGGTCTGGAATCATGAAGCTCCTTCCACGACGACTCACTATGCCGAGAGACCGCGAAGCGGCTGTCGCGGTGTGGTTTGCCTCGCGAAGTGCCTCTCGCGAGGTTCGTCCTCATTTTTTGTTCACGATGTATATGCTCGCGAAGTGGCTATTGTGCTCATCAATTTGTGGGGGTTTGATCCGTTTGGAGGGGGTTTGTTGTTGCTACGATGCTCAGCTGCGCAGTGGCGTGAGGTGGGCCTGGTGTGCATTGTATCGCCATAAAGCACTTGTTGTGCTGTGAAGTTCGAAGGTCCGTTAGGGGTGTTGCCTCGCGAAGAGTAGGGTGTGTTGTGGTGAGAGTTTCTTGGATACGGCCAAAAAAGAGACACTGTTGACTATTTTGGTCGTGCAGTCCAGGTGTGTGATTCATGGCTGGAGGCGGCCTTTGGGAATATGGCTTAGGGAGGCCTTCGTGGCACTAGGCTTTGACCCAAGCGAGGGTCGTGGGGCTACAAATACACCATACCTATGGAGTTTCCGTAATATTTTGTGCATCATGGACGAGGATTTGGTCAATCAATGGAAGAGATTGGCATTGACAGACAAATAAAAGGCATTAATTGAGGCACAGTAAAATGAAGACACTTTCCTAGAAAAGCGCTTGTCTCTGCTCGTGGTGGGAAAGTTTGTGGAAAACATATCGGTTAACCAGGGGGCGCTGAAGAACACTCTACAGAATATCTAGAAACTTGAGGCAGTAGTGGATATTCGGGAAGCGGGGATAAACCACTTCATCTTTGAGTTATTTAAAGAGAAAGATAGATATAAAATCTTGCATGGCAGACCATGGTCCTTCGATAATCAACTCCTTCTTATGGAATATTTAAAAGGGGGGGATATCCAACAAGTGATTTTAACCCGTTCCCCCATCTGGATACAAATTAAAGGAATCCCCTTCCATGCAAGAACGGAACGTACTATGAGGGGAATTGGAGATATTTTTGGGAACATTGTTGAGTGGGACAGCTCAAACCCAATACATTGGGGTCCTGAGGTTTGAATTAAGGTGGAGTTCGATGTGTCAAAGCCACTGATGCGGGGAATGTTCTTAAAGATTGAAGATACCAACACTTGGATATCATTCAAGTTTGAGAAACTCCCAATCTTCTGCTTTCACTGTGGTCGCCTTACCATCTAGAAATAACGTTCACCACTAAACATAGGAGTGATGCGAGTAACACTATCCCCCGGTACGGCCCCTGGCTCTGTGCCAAATCGAATAAACATGCTTTCATCCCAGAGACGGAAAAACAAAAAGACCGTGACCGTCTCCTTTTGAAACATTCTAGTCTGACAAACCCCATACCTGAAATAGCCTTAATGCCTCGGCCAATGAATTCCCTAAAGGATGGCCCTCCCACTCAGGGAGAAGCTAGCACTCAGAGAGAAGCTGGAGTTCAGCCAAAACCCCTGAGGGAAAATTCTCCAACACCGGCAATGGTGATGATGATGCAACAAAATTCCCCGTCACATTGCTCAAAGCCGATGCTGATGCATGTCGAACCTCCAGATCCGAACCCTGACTCACCTTTGACCGCAGCTAGCACTCTTTCAATGAAATACTGTGGTTTTTCGGGACCTGCACTAATGGGTCCAATCACCCGTCGAACATGGAATAGGAGGCAACGAGGTGAGAGTGATGGGCACACAGAAGACCCAAAACTCCGGGTGAGGAAGAGACAAAATGAAACATGTCAATTAGGAAGGTACCTCACCAAAAGATGGAAAAATACATATGGTAAAGTAAGATCAGAGATACCACAGGTGGCAGCGGGAGAGTCCCAGCCCCGCCTAGAGCAATGATTGTCTTATGTTGGAACTGTCATGGGTTTGGAAACCCCCGAACGGTTCTCATGCTTCAGCGCAATTGTGCTCAATGTCGCCCCGATATGGTTTTCCTGTCTGAAACCATATTGGAATGCAAGAACACCAATGGTATTACTCTGAAGTGTGGCTTCCAAGGCTGTTTCTCGGTGCCTAGAGAAGGCCACTCTGGGGGACTCTGTCTCCTTTGGAAGGACAATGTCGATGTCAAAAAATTTTCTTTCTCCCCACACCATGTGGCAGCGACTATTCAGACGGACCTTCACCCACCCTGGACTTTTGTGGGTTTCAACGGCTGGCCATCCCATATTGACAAGGTGAAGTCATGGGATCTTCTATGCAAGCTACGATTTGACTTACCAAGCCCTATTATGTTCGGTGGAGACTTCAATGAGATCATGTTCCATAAGTAAAAGAGGGGCGGAACCATCCGAACTTCAGTTTCGATGTCATGATTCAAGGATGCAGTTTCCAGGGTGGACTTGGTCGATCTGGGGTACTCAGGAAATCCATTTACTTGGTTCTGTGGCAAATCAGAAGGCACCCATATCGCTGAGTGTCTTGATAGATTTCTAAGCTCTTCTGATTGGATTAATATGTTCAGCATGTTTCATATCGAACACATGGCCCTCAACTGCTCAGACCACTGTCCAATCCTCATTGATTGTACCTGTGAGGAACGTACTAGACCTTTATACAGACCCTTCAGATTTGAGAGCATCTGGTCAAAAGACCCGGAATGTGAAGAGGTGATCCGATCAAGCTGGAAATGTACTCACGAGGATGTTTGCCTCAACCTCCAACAGGGCACATCTGATTTGAGGTCGTGGAGCTGTAAGAAATTCTGACACCCTGACCGGCACTGCAGCGCCCTTGAAAAGAGACTGAACTTTCTCCTCAAACAACCCACATTCAATTGCAATCTCTCTAATATTGGAACCATATAAATAGAGCTGGACATGGCCTTATGTATCAAGGAATGTTTCTGAGCTATGCACGCGCGGGACAACCATATCAAAGAAAGGGACGCTAACTCCCAGTTTTTTCATCATAAAGATTCTGCCAGGCGGCGAAAAAACTCCATTACCTGCTTATCACAGCCCGATGGAAGCAATGTTTTTGACACCAATGGTATCCATGAGGCCTTGACTGGATTTTACCAGAACATCTTTTCTGCAGGAACCCCTTTCATGTCTGTTGAGGTGGAAGAATGTATCAGACCTGTCATCACATATGAGATCAATATGAAGCTCTCCAAAGAGGTGAAAGATGATGAGATACGCCTGGCTTTGAAACATCTTCATCCCACCAAGGCTCCAGGACCAGATTGGTTCCATGACCTCTCTTTTAAGAAATACTGGCACATTATCGGTCTTGACATCTGCAATTTGATCAAAAATATCTGGGCTGGCAACACCAGCATTGCGGCCATCAATGAAACTGTCCTCGTCTTAATCCCCAAAATCAATAAACCTATGGCGATCCCTAACTTTAGACTTATCAGCCTTTGTAATGTCACTTACAAGATCTTCTCAAAGATCCTTGTCAATCGGCTGTGACCTTGGCTACCAGATATTATCTCTGAAAATCAGAGTGCCTTCATGGCCAAGAGATTGATTACTGATAATGCGATTGTGTCCCATGAAGTGTTCCACTCTATGAAATCACACTCCACGTAGAAGAGAGGAACCATGGCCTAGAAATTGGATATGTCCAAGGCCTACGATAGAGTTGAATGGCACTTCCTTAGAGCCGTTATGCAGAAGATGGGTTTTTGTGCTAAATGGATAGACATGGTCATGGACTGTGTCTCGATTGTCTTGTTTAAAATCAAGGTCAATGGGGATCTTACCAGAGCTTTCACCCCTTCTCGAGGCCTTCACCAGGGAGACCCTCTATCCCCCTTCCTCTTCATCCTAGTGGCTGACGTGTCTTCTAATCTTATTTCTAGGGCTGCTTCTTCTAAGTCTATTCATGGGGAAAAATTTTGTCGAGTTATCCCTCCAGTGTCGCATCTCTTCTTCGCTGACGCCTGCCTCCTTTTTTCTAGAGCAACAATTAACGAATGCCAGGTGATCTGCCAGGTGATCCACCAGTATGAGAGGGCGTCTGGCCAAACAATCAATCATGGTAAATCTGAAATTTCCTTTAGTGCAGGGGTGCCTCTGTCTAAGAGGAATGAACTTTGTGCTTCAGCTGGTATCCATATGGTTGTTAAACATCATAAGTATCTCGAGCTCCCCACGGTGATTGGCCGGTCTAAAAAAGAAATCGTCACATCCATCGTGGACAGGATTGAGGCTAAAATCCAAGGCTGGACCCCTAAAATATTTTGGAAGATGGAAAAGAGACTCTCATCAAAGCCGTAATCCAATCTTTTCCCAGCTACTTTATGTCCCTTTTTAAGCTCTCGGTGGCCATCACCGATCAGATCCACACACATACTGCCAATTTCTGGTGGGGGAAGCATGATGGAAGGGATCGACCCCATTGGATGGCCTGGGCGAAACTCTAAAAACCAAAACCAGAGGGTGGGATGGGGTTTCAGAATCTTCCTCTTTTCAACGATGCACTTTTTTCCAAGCAAGGATGGAGCCTTATTGACCGCCCTTCATCTATTTGTGTGCGAGTTTTACAAGCTAAGTATTTTCCCGACACGGAATTTCATGCTTCCTCTCTTGGTCCTCGCCCCATCTTCCTCTGGAGAAGCATCTGGGGGGAAAAAAGCTCCTGGATAAAGGATTGGGTTGAAGAATTAGGACTAGCTCATCTGTCAAAATTTGGTCTGATCCCTGGCTTGTTGATAAGGATTGTTTACGGGCTACATCCCCCACCCAACCAAGTCTGGAAGATGCCGCTGTCAGCTGCCTCCTTTCCGACCGGGGACAAGGGTGGTGTTTGGATAAGATCCTCGAATGGTTTAATGAAAGAGATCAAATAATTATCCTCATCATCCCCTGGGTAACTGACGCAGGCCCTGACCGTCTCTTCTAGATCAATGACATTTCGGGCGTTTACACGGTGAGATCCGGCTACAGACTTTTTCTTGGAACCCACCCTGTCGGCAGGGACGAGGGTCATTGGAAATCGATCTGGTCGCTCAACGTCCCCCCAAAAATTCGTCATTTCTGGTGGCAGGTTTTTACGGGTACTCTCCCAACAATGAGCCTTCTTGTTTTTCGGCATATGGCCATCACCGCCTCTTGCCCTTTCTACCTGAACACTCCTGAAACCCCTCTGCACGCTATCATTCTTTGCCCGAGAGCAAAGTAAATCTGGAATTTTTGGGGCTCAGCTTCTTCTACTTTGCTGGATTTGTCTTCTGACCTTCCCAATATTCTGACATGTTGGTACTCTTCTCTCTCCCCTACTGATGTTGGTTTACTCTGCACTCTGGCCTGGATTATTTGGGTCCGGTGCAACGACGCTATTTTTCATCATGCTTACAGACCCCCCAAATTCTAGATTGATCGTTCTACCTCATAGATTGAAGGTTGGGAAGGCCACAACGGATGTTCTATACCGGGCGCCCCCCCACCCCCCTCTCCTCCTGTTCCCTGGAATCCCATAATGGAAGGGATTCTCAAGATTAATGGGACGCGTCGCTTCCAAAATCTGGGTTTGTTTCCCTCGGCCTCCTTGCCCTAAATCATCTAGGGAAAATCCTTGCTGCTAAGTATGAACCACATCATACATTCTGGGAACTGGTGGTCGCCGAACCCAAGGCCATCCTTGCTGGTATGATGCTCGCTATTGAATGTGGATGGGGCGACATCATCATTGAGTCTGAATGTATTTCTGTTATCGACGCTATCAATCACAACGACAACAGACTCCAGTCGTTTGGCGCCATTGTCAGGAGAATTCTCTCACTCATCCAACGTTTCTCATTGTGCACCTTCTCTTTTACCAAAAGGGAAGGGAACAACGTGGCCCATCAGCTGGCATCCTCAGGCGCATTCGGCACTAACCAGCTCTGGATGGACAATTTCCCTTCATGGCTTCGTGCATGTACTTCTGCTGATCTTTTTCATTAATGATATATGCTTTTAAAAAAAATGTATGTTTAATTTGATTATGTTTCTCTACTATCATATTAGGAATGTATTAGAATAGTAATTGATGGGTGGGGTATTTTATAACCCCCTAATTCATTAGTAGGTCTCCTGTGATGAACTAGGTTTGGTATTCAGCCATGGTCATACACATTTATATAATATTTCATGGCATGAGGCCTTGACAATAAATTTATGGTTTTCATCATTATGAATTCTATGATTATGAGATTAGTTACTTATGTCTATATGATTATTTGAGTACTTATGACATACATGGATAATTTTCACGTTTATGTGATTAGTTGGATGTCATTGTTTGATCATCATTTTTTCATTACATATTAATATTATTCCCAAGTTATTGACTAAATGGAATTTGTTTATAATTATTTAATTTTACATTTTTATTATCTTTATTTATTACATTTTATCTTCTTCTATACATAACCCTTACTGATCATTTATGCTCACCCTTATTTTGTTTCCTTTCCCCAAGATACTAGGAAGTGTAATATGAATGATATAAAAAAAATGCTTGAGAGAATAAGGGTGTTCTCAAAATATACTATATTATATTTTATGTTATAAAATGTAATGTTAGATTAAAGTATGTATTAATTTTACTAATACTATTGAACTATTTGGTCCTTCAGGTTGTGATTTTTTATATTTAGTGTCAATGTATTAATGTTCCTACTAACTATGGTTTACTAGGATCAATGTATTTATAAGAAAAATAATAATTTACCTTTATATAAAAAATATTATATCATATACAACATATATATCCATAAACTCCAACCTTATTACCATCCTTGTAAAGTGTAAATTAAAAATTAACTACATCGCTTTGTGAAGGTGATGGTCCACATGTACGCACGTGCGACATTATCGTTTTTACAGTGGACTGAAATGTAAGAGTATATATTTGATATTACCATTAATTTATATTATTTATGTAATAAATATAAAATATAATCATTAAAAACATCATAATATCCATCCATAAAAGTTGGTGATGGAAAATGAATTATATTGCGATGTGGAGATGGTATGTCGTACTTATGGACAAGCGATACTTTCACTTCCAATTTGTTGTAAAAGAGGGTGAATAAAGGTTTTTTGATAATCATAATAAAATTTATGTATATTTAGGATAGTTAATTTATAATTTTATGATAAATAACGTGGATTTATAGTAAGTAAGAGAAGAAGTAGAAAGAAAGTGATCAGTTAAGGTGGTTACCTCTTCTTTGAAAGAACTCCTTTGGATAACCTCTTAAGGACTCTAGGTTTTGTATTTTGGAGATATAAACACCTATTGATAAAGTATTGGGAAATTGATAAGATATTTTTATATGTTTTGGTCATTATAGAATTCTCAATGTCTTGTAAATAAGGGATGGGAGATGTGCCATCTAATAAGAGGTGTAGAGGACACACATGTAATTTATTAAAAGATTAAAATATAAAAAATTCATTTTAAAAAAAATGATTCCAAATTAACATGAATTAGAAGAAAAATAGTATAGGTTTGAAATAATATTATTCAATAAAATTTATATATGTTTTAGTGTCATTTTAAACCTTTTTTATTAACTCTTTGGCTAACCATTTTTTACATTAACCTCGATAACAACTTTTTCAATCATAAAGGGTATAGGATGCAACCATAAATGGAAAATTGAACCAGAAATATACCATGCTATATATTTTCAAACATATTCCATTCACTTGGATAAATAAAATATTTTTAGGAATTTTAAATTATTTAATAAAATATTATTTATTATAAAATATTATTTATATCAATTTTGGACCTATTCATTTAAATTTAATTTTAATGCCACCAATACAAATAAAGAATTAAAATATAATATTTTAACACATATATAATATGTAATATGTTTCTAAAAAACATGGAATATAATACTTCACATAAATTGTATTACTTTTAATATGTTAAAAATCATTTTTTTTCATTTTTCAATTAATTGAATAAATATTATGTCGGTGTAACATAAGATTTTAAGGTAATAATTCAATAAATAAAATTTTTAAATAAATTAATATGATAAAAAATAATTTATCTATCAAATTAAAAATTATAACCAAAATTATACACATTTTATCATTATAACATATTTAAATATATTAAAGTCAAAAGGGTGAGATTTTGTACTTGTTATTTTTTTAAATTAATATAAAGGTCATAATCAAAGAAATATGGAACAATGTTACCATGTATTCGAGTATTTTATGGTAGTGTCTGAAAAATACTCATATAAAATGATAAATTCAAGTGTTATATAAATTTCAAAGACATATCCAAATTTTTAATGTTATTTTACCCATTTTACTTTAATTGGCTTGATAAAAAAAATATTTTGGTTAGTATTTATATTAACCAAAATTAAAATGAACCTATTTAAAAAATTTGACACTCATGATTCCGTATATTTAATCCATTTTTTTCGATTCAATTTCTCTAATTATAATAAATTTACTTTAATATCATTGCACGTGATGAAACCCATTTTTTAGAAAAATACATTTTAGGAATAAAATTGGATATATATATATATATATATATATATAATGACTATAAAAATGCATTTAGTGAATTTTAAAATATTTTATTGAATACTAAATATATAAATTTTATTAAAATAATTCCCCAATAGTGTAAAATATAATTTATTAACATAAAACACAATGTGTGCATAAAAACCTTTTTTATAAAAATATCTCTTTTAATTAAAAATGATTTTTATTTTAATTTAAAATAAATTTATAAGCGATGAATTTATTTTATAAAATTGTAAAACATTAATTTTTTATAATTTATTGATTCATATTCATACACTCTAATTTTACAGCTAGTTTATAATGGTACCCTATATCACGGCTTATTTTGACTCGGGATTGCGTGTATCTCATGTTTTTGAAGAAATTAATTTTATTTGAAATGAAATGTATCATGACATTTTAGAGTTTTATATTCCACCCAATTTAAAATTAATTCCACCCTAAAAAATATATTACTTTGACACAAACAAATAACGATATCTCTATTTCATTACATCCTTGAGTTCATAAGTAGCTTCTTCGTATTCTTGATTCCACTTAGTATCTTTAACTAGGTGAGTAGTCTAGTTGTGCTGCATATTTTCTCTAGAATCCAAGATTTATACTGGTTTTTATTCATAAGATATATAATTATTTAGTGTTATTTCCTTTTATTTTAGTACATGATAATTATCAAGTATGTACATCCTCATGAGAGATATATGGAACACATCGTAAACTTGGGAGAGGTTTGGTGGATGCACCAATACATAAGATATCATACTTAATTGATCAATAATCTTGAAGGGTATAATATATCTATGTCTCATCTTTCCTTTCTTGTAAATCTCATAACTTTTTTCCATGTAGAAATTCATAAAAACACCCTCTCACTATATTCGAACTCTAGACCTCACTGATGATTATCAACATAACGTTTCCATCAAATATGAGCCTCCATGATGTGTTGTTGAATAGATATAAATTTTTTTTCCATTTTTTAGATATACTAGGTCCCAATAGCATTATGTTTCCAACTTTATCCCATCAAATTAGAGTTATACACTTCTTTCCATAGAGATCGTCATAAGGATCTATTTGAATGCTCTAGTGAAACATATTATTGTAAGAAAATGTGACAATAAGAAGTTATTGATACCCGCTACCTTTAAAGTCCATAGAAAAATATGTTAGAATATCCTATATGGTATGAATGGTTGTCTTAGACTAACAATCTATCTACGTATGATAAGATTTACTAAAAATCAACTCTATATCCAGCGCCAACTAAATAATTTTCTAGAAAATCATGGTAATCCTCATATCCAGATAAGATGCAATAGAATGTGGTACTTTATAAAACATTACCACTTCCTTAAAGTCAATTATAGAAAGTTTATCAAGAGAGAAAAATTATTTGTTATCAATGAAGTGTGTTTATTTTTTATGGCAATAAACTACACCATAAATATCATTATTTTTATTAGATGTTTTGGGGAGTCGAATGAGAAAACCATGGGTGATGTTTCTACATTTCCATTATTGTATGGGTAATAGTTGTAACTTCCCATTATACTTATTTTTTTAGCCTAAACATTCTGACATACCAAGCACTGAGATATATACTTATAAATATATTTTTTCTTACATTCTTACCAAAAATAATCTTTCACATCTCTATAAATATTCATAATTTAAGGACGAATAGATAATGATGAACTATGAGCCTCGTCCAATAGATACTTATTTATATTTGGTATTTAATGATCAAATACATGGTTCTTAAAACTTATCATTGCATCATAGTCAAATATAAACATAGAAACATTTCTCACATTCTTCTACAGTTACAAATCTTCTTTCTATTCCTCTATAATCATCACATGGATAAATGGGTTGAACACCCATTTTAAATATACATGGTTTCCCGCTTACATCAATATTTTCAGATACATCCTTCACAAATCCAAAAATATTATTTCTTTTGTGATCCATAACATCAATAATCTATCATGATTCTTTTGACATAGATTATCTTCCACCTTGTTCACTTTCCCCAGGGTGGTAATGTATTCAGTAATAATAATATTTAATCAACTCCAACAATCTTCTTTGCCACATATTCATCTCTTTATGAATGAATATATACATTAAACTTTTATTATAATTATATATATCATATATTTCCCCATAAAGATAATTACTTCATATATTTAAGGTAAAATTTACCATAGATAACTCTAAATCATGCGTTAGGTAATTTTTCTCATGAACCATCATTTTTTCATGAAGCACAAGCTATAACCCTATTATTCTTCCTGATAATGCATCTCAACCCCTTATTTAATGCATCAATATAAGTTACTAACCATTATCAACTATAAGTAGAGTAAACGCAGGTGTTCTTACTAGTATTCTCTTTGGTTTCTTGAAATTTTCCTCATATTAATCTTTCCAAAGGAACAAGGCTCCATTCTATGTTAACTTGGTAAGTATATTAGGAATTCATTAGAAATTATCCAAAAATAATAAGTAATATCCCTAAAAACCAATAAAACTCTGCATATCAGTCATAGTGGTTAGTCTAGTCCAATTTTAAATAACTTATGCCTTTTATGGATCCACTTACATACCCTCACATGATATTATATAACCCAAAAAAAAAATTTATAGCCAAAATTCACAATTAAATTTTTTAATAAAACTTCTCATTCCTTAAGGACTTCAATAAAATAATCAATTGATCTTTAAGATCTTCATTTCTCTTTGAATATATAATAATATCATCTATAAAGAATAAAAAAAATTGATCAAGGTAATCTCTAAAGACTCTAATCATTAAATCCTTGAAGATAGTGTGGTAATTAGTAAGTAAAAATGGAAGGAAAACATATTCATAGTTCCCATACCTTATATAGAACTTTGTATTTTTTATACTATTCTTATGGCCCACAATTTATGATATTAAAAATAAAGGTCAATCTTGGAAAAGTATTAATCACCAAATAGTTGATTAAATAATTCATCAATACAGAGTAGAGGAAACTTTTTCTTTATAGTGATCTTGTTAACATCTTGATAATCAATGTAGATTCGAATTGATCCATATTTTTTCTTAACAAAAAGAATAGGTTCACCCAATTGTGATACATTTGGTTGAATTAATCCTTTTTGGAATATTCTTTTACAATTTCTTCTTCAATTCCTAAAACTCAATAAGAACCATTCAATATGGATTCTTTCAAATAGGTGTAGCACCATGTATGTGATATATTGATAACTAAAATTCATTATATGGTGGAATTCTAGGAAAATATCCCAAAAAGACATCAAAAAACTCCCACATAATTGGAATATCATTGATTTTGAGTTTCTCCCTAAACATATAAGATAAACACCTCATGTGAATAGTTATCAAGACCCATACAATGAATGAAATTTCCATTGAAATTTTATATTTATCATTATATCAATATATGATCATAGAATGGTTAAAAATTTCAAATGTAAATTCCCTTCCTCAATAATTGATGTGAAATTTATGTAAATAATTCCAATCCATGCCTAATATAACATCAATTTCATCTAAAGGAAAAAATATTGGTATTTTTAAGATACAAAATCCCCAAAACATCAATTGGATATGAATCATAGAATTGTGATGTGATAATTGTACCATTATGGGTTTTCACTACTAATTCAATAATAATTTTTTGAGTTTTTACTTTGATACCCTTAGAAAATTATTTATATTTAAAAGAGTGGGTAGATCTTGAATAAAATATGACATTATAAATTCTAGACTGGATGTTAAGAGTTTCATTATATTTCCCTTTGTCTCTAGTCTTAAGAAGTTTCTGATATCAATCGGCATCATTAGCCTTCAAATTTAATAACTAGTTAACATAATATCCATAATCCTTTTATATGAAACATTGGAATGTATATGGTGTATTTTGTTGTTCTTTTCCTTCATCATTGGATAATTTTTTCCCTTCATTGTAGAATTTTATTTCCTGGTGACCTTACTTTCTACACATAAAAATTTACTATTTTCCTTAAGATAATTTCCAATATTTTTCCTTTCATGCTTCATGAATAAAAGAAATATCATCTTCTTATCTCGATAATGTTTATAATTTTGATTGAATTTAATATTTATTTTCTTATCAAAATCATGACATTTATGGTTAACTCTAATCTCTATTTCCACCTTGATAGCATATTGAATGATTTATTCATAGATAAGAAAACTATTTTATAGATAATTACCTTCAGATATTTAGTTGTAAATTGCTAATGAATCAATCCAACTTATATTTAGGTTAGATGATAATATTATAAGTTTACCTTAAACGTATTGTCAAAAAAATTATAGTTAATAATATATTCATCATCCTTATGGTTTATCACAAATAATTATTACTCTATTTTTTTTTGAAGAATACAGTGAAGTTTATTATTAAAAAATAATATCTTAAACTCATCCCACTCCATGGAATCAGTTTCTTCCTATTAACTCATGTTCTTGATAAGATTCCACCATTGATCTACTTCACCATCCAAATAATAAACTATCAACATATCTTTTTCATTTTTTGAACACTAGATAATGGAAAATATATTCATAGTTTTACTAATCTATTTATTAGAAACTCGTGGATCAGAATACCCACTAAAATAAGTTGGATGTTTCCTCATGAAGGAATTAATAAGGCTTCATTATATCCTTTTCTTGTTTGAAATATCAGTATGATTCATAGCTTGGAAAATTTTTATAAGCATAGGAATAATATTTTTCATTTGATCTCCCAAAACATTTTGTTTTTTAGTTATAAAATTATTACATTGTTAATCAAATTCATCATTAACATGATTCCTTTAGGTTGTATCCATTTAATAAAACCAAAAAATAAATGTGTGAGAACAATAATCATAATGGTAAACAACTTAATCGTGAAAAATAATTTATAAGATATCTAAAGAATGAACCCTTTTCCCATCATATGAAACCTTAGGTTAAACCTAGGTCATCCATGGTAATTATCTAGAATGGTTCATAAATAAAATGTCAATTAACCCAATAATATCCAATGAGAGTGTCAAATTAGAAGTGTAGTAAGTGAACAATAATCTTGCACCAAAATAATGGATGTGATATACTCAACAAAATGTTTTCTAGGCTATTACCTCTAGATGAATTTGTTCCAAAATCATGTCCACATATAATATCCAGATAGAGATATTTATCTAGGAAAACAAAACTCCATTATTTACTATAAAATAGAAAATTATACTATATATAAGATTATCGTAAGGGTTTTTAGTAAATGTTTTACATCCTAGTTTCTAAAGGTATCTAAATCTTCCTTTGATACCAACCATTGTAACCCATAATTTTAATTAATAAATATTACATATTATTATATGGATATTAATTACATAAGATAATGATACTCTTAATAATCATATAGGTCTAGTATCATTATTAACATAGATACATAAAAAACAAGTCCATAAGTTAACTGCATCATATCCCACTAAGTTATTCATAACTAGAACCCTTCATATACATATCATACTTATTACCTTTATTCATAACCTAAAGAATGGAAACATAATAAATGGTGATTTAAGATTCTCAGTAAGGGTAAATAATAGATATATTAATGATAACTTAAACTAAACATAAGTATAAGGGTATGAGAAAATCAATATAACATTTTAAAACGATACTCTACATATCATAAATCATAATCTTGAGTTATACAATAATTCTTTTCTATTAATAATACATTCATCATAAGTGAATCAAAAAATTAAAGCCATTAGAGAATGAAATTTTCATATGACATATATTTAGGGTATACACATAATAATATAAAATCAATTCCTTACTAGTGAAGGCTCATTTTAAATACTAAAATATTAGATTAGTTTCACTACTCAAAACATCATAGTAGTTAAGTTATAATCCCAATACTATCATAGTATAAATATTACCTTACTAAACAGGGTTCACTCCCCATTCTATTCTTTTTTATGTTAGGAGATATTCATATTTACACAATACATTGGAGGGATATATAATTTTGGGTCTACCCATCACATAATGAAAATAATATAGATGTTTACCATAATAAAATAAAATATTCATAATTTCATAAACTATGAAAAAGAAATATATTTCATAAACATTTCATTATTGCATATATTTTGGAAAAGAAATGATTTTTATAATCATTTCATAAATTTATCATAGTATAAATCATGGAAATGGAATAAGTTTCATAAAAATATTCACATCATAATAATAAACCATCCATGAAAAGTAATAACGATTTGTAACATCATGTTACTTTTTTTAGGTACTCTTTAATCCTTATTTTTATTATGATTTGGTTGGATCTTTTTTAGGGGTTCTTTGGGTGAAATTTGGAAAAAATTGAATTTTTATGGGTTGTTCATAGTCGAAACAACATTTTCCCAAATCGTGTCCCATCCTAGTGGAAACTGTGAAATTTTTGATATTGGGGGTTTTCATGGTTATTGGATAGTATGAAAAATCATGCACCCACCTAGTAGGATTATTACACCCTAGTATATGGGAATATGGTTATGGTGCACATTTTTTCTAACTGTGAATCCCTGAAATCTAACCCAATTCCTGGGACATTTCTATTCCAAAAATTATTTTAAAAATTATTAAACCCTAATTTAAACCTCCACACAATACTTACTTCAATTAAAACAATTTTCTTGGACTTTTAGGCTCTCAAAAACCCTTTTTTTTATCTTTCAAACCCATAATTTGGTGGATCAAAGCATGGAAGATCTTCTCCAATCCATCTCTGGTAAGTGGATCTCCTACTATCATTTCTCTACCACTATGTCTTTATTTTCTCCATCAGATTCATTAGATCATCATGTATTTTATGGATATAAAATATATTTATTTTTATCTTGAATCTTGGTTGTATTTCTATATCATAGTTATTAATGTTATATATTGTCAACCCCCCTTATAGGTGTTGTTTATATGTAATTTTCATGAAAAAAGGTTGGTTATTCTGTGTGTGTTTTTCCATATAATTAAATATTTATTCTCTTGATTTGATGTAAATTTATTTCAATTGAATTATGAAAAAAAAATTAATGAATATTGGAATTATATTTTTAATATTTATAGGTTTTGGGAAAACCCATAATTCTAATGTAATTAGAATTTCAAGTTTATTATGTATATTGATTGAATTGTGAAATTACTTGATAATTGATTTTATAAAATGTATTAAATTAAAAATATAAAAAACTAAGACTGGTTTCTAAGTAAAATGAAATCATTTGTGAAAAAAATACATGTTTTGGTTTTGAAAGTGAATTGGAATTTTGAAAAGGAAAATTGGTCAATTGAATTGTGAATAATGATTCATTTAGAATGAAATTAATTTCTATTTTTCTATTGATTGATTGAGAACATGTGTGACTATTTAGTTAGTGGGTTATTTAGGAAAAATTTTGGGATTATTATTTCCAAGAAATAGATTTATAATGAGAATGATAATAATAATTTTGTTAGGAAGATCTCATCCTTGATGGGATGTTAATGAGTCATATCTGCCTAAGCCTGAGGGATCTATATAAACATCTTTTTATGATCACTGATATAAGTGTGTGAGGATATTATAACTAGAAACTACAATACCATAGGGATGATGACCATGGTTCTTAGTGTGATTTTTTTATTATAAATTTCATTAATATAGTTCTATTTTACTCATGCATAATGATTAATATAAATTGTTTTGCATAAAGCACTTATTAATCCATGTTTGAAAATTTATCCATCATCATAAAATGAAATAATGTTTTACTTCAGATGTGAAAATATATCATCATATCCTATTTCAATGAAATTGAAATCATGATTTTGTTTATTATTATTGAATCCTTTTATAGAAAACTTGGTGAGACCCTACATGGATTTTTATCTCACACCCTACCTTTTCCTTTAGGCATTTGTATATTTCCTTCTTCTAAGTATGAGTAAAGGGAAAATTCTACATTGAGGTGGTGGGTGTTATTTATCTTTTAGGATTTAAGTAATGTGTCATCTGGGTATATTTAACTTTCGTCTGAGTACTTTTATGACGTTATATTTTGGGTTTTAATACACATGTTTGGATTTTTAGTACTTTTTCCCTATAGAGATTTGATCATCTAACTTTTTTCTATTATCTTCTGCT
Source organism: Viscum album (assembly GCA_963277665.1). Taxonomy (NCBI): domain Eukaryota; kingdom Viridiplantae; phylum Streptophyta; class Magnoliopsida; order Santalales; family Viscaceae; genus Viscum; species Viscum album. The sequence goes on from OY728133.1 coordinate 1,000,215,966, forward strand.
GATTTTTATGGAAAATATGTTCCCTATTTTATCTCGTATGATTCTAGGTGCTATTAACCAACCCATGGGGATAGGTAATTTCCTTCGATCTATGTCAGTTATAGATCAGGTATCAGGTTACCTTGGTATCTAGGCCGGTTTTTGACAAATTTGTATCAGAGATGTAGGTTAATAATCTTGTGCTAATGTTAGTATTCAATTTAGATTACCATTTCAGGATATAAGAGGTAGTTGAGAGTTATTTCTAGGATATCTCTAATTGTAATGAGTGTTAAGTAACCATGGGTGGTTTGGGAAATGCATATTTAGGAACAATTTTAAATAATTCCATTCTTTTAGAGGATTTTGATTTGGATAAGTTGAAATCCAAATCTTGATATCTTATCTGATGGGACTAATTTATCCATTTATCTTATTTGATTTGTTTATCTAAGCAAACTTCTAAGGTATTCAGTGTTGTTTTTTAATTTGGTGTAGAATCATGCCTCTAAGAAGACCTGAGAATAGGATCTAGGAGGAAGATATTAATGAAAAATAGCAATAAAATGCTCCCATGGACCAAAATCATATTGAGATTATTGTACATGTTATCAAATCTCTGATCTAGGCACCTATACCCATACCCACTCATACTCCAGTTATGGAACCTCATAGGGATGAATCCTAGATTAATTATTAGGAGTTTATTATCTAGATATCAAAAGAATTCCAAATTTATAATGATCCTCTATAGGATGAGGATTTATTATGTTGGATAAATCATCCATTTGAGTTATTGAAAGTTCTTGATTTGATCAAGGTGAAATGGGCTACCATAAAGATATAGGGACCTAGAAGAAGAATGTGGGACTCGATGGTGATAGAGAAAAATAATGAGGGTTTAGAGTGGAAGGACATCAAAGTTAACTTCACTGACCAGTTGTATCTAGAGTATATGGTGTTGGATAATTCTATGGATTTTTTCATACTCTAGTAGGCTGGCAGGATAGTGATGGAATATGTGAACTAATTCACAAAGCTTGTACAATTTACACCTGATATTTTATCAAATGATAATATTAATACTCTATATTTGGATATGGTACTTTGATATGATATTCCTTCATAGTATTTCTATTTGATGCTCTCTTCTTATACTAAAATGTTGGATAGATCATTGATTGCTGAGCTTGACTTGGTTGGTAATTCAGGGTTGATGAGTGTTCCTTTTTCTCCTAGTGTAATTTCTATGAATTCAAATAAAGGTAAGATAAAGTGTGGTGAGTCTCATGGTGGTTCTCAATAACATGGTTCTTATAGACCTTTATAATTGCTTGGAAAATTACCTTTGACTTGCTTATGGTGTGTCAATATTGGGTAATCAAAATGGGTTTTCACTAAGGCACCCAAGATCTGTAGTTCTGTAAGTCATTCAGGACACTTTTAAGAAAATTATTATGTCTTCTCTACCCCATGTAGTGGAACGAGATCCTCAGCACCAAAAATTACTACGGTGTGGTCATATTCTTCAAAGACAATGGGGTTTCATCCATAAGAATCTGGAATGAAGCTTCTTCACATAGTGGAAAAGTGTTTAGAGGAAAATTATATAGTTTCAGTGACTGTGATAGGTAACATAACTATAGCTTTATTTTTATTGACTTCTTGATTTCATACTTGTTCATATCATTCATTCATATAGACTTTTATTGTGAACCTTCTAAATATTCATACAGATCTTTTATCTTATGTGATGGATATTACTACACCCCTTATAATTGAAAGAGAATAATTTATATTTTATCCTTCTTTTTTCATTTATTTGTCATAGATTGAGTATACTTTGTATTTTTTGGTTATTGACATGAAACCCCTTATTGTTATTCTTGGGATTGATTGGATGATTTCTAATAAGTCCCGAATTTATTTTCATCTTTGAAAGGTCTCCGTTAGTGTGCTTGATGGGTTATTATGTATCTTTTAGGGAGAATGGTCCCTGAGTTTGAGTATACCCAGAACTTCTTATATAGAGTTTGGGAAATTAATATCAGTGTTTTCTTTTGACATGTAGTGGGAATATTTGAGTGTTTATCTCCATCTAGTTTTCATTGAGTTTCTGTATTTTTTTCCTTCTAACTTCTAAAGTTTGACATCGATAAGGGATGTAGATTATTCTATTGATTTAGTTCTTGGTACTCATCTAGTATTTATACCTTCTTAACATATAGATCTACCTAAAATTAAATAGTTGAAGATTTAGTTTGACGATTAATGATATAAAGTATTTATAAGCCTAAGTGTGTCACTATGAGTGGTGCATGTTCTCTTTCCTAAGAAATATGATGGAACACTTCACCTATGTGTTGATTACCATAAACTAAATCATGTCAAGGTAAATAAAAAGTATCTATTTCCATGGATAGATGATTTATTTGGCCATTTGAAGGGGAAAAAGTGTCTCTCAAATATTTATCTTTGATATGGTTATCACTTTTTGAGAATAAAAGAATATAACATTCAAAAAACCACATTTTGAAGCATGTATGGATATTATGAGTATCTTATCATTCCATTTGTTCTAACCAATTTTATGGAAGTCATAATGGATTTGATGAATAGGATATTACATGTGTATCTATATACTTTTTTTTGTGGTATTTCAATATAATATCTTGGTTTACTCTAAGTCTGAGAAGGATCAAGTGTTTTATCTAAGAGTAGTTCTGGAATTGTTGAGAAATCACCGAATTTATGCCAAGATACCAAAATTTGATTTCTGGACTAAGGAAGTGAAGATCATGAGACATATCGTCTCAGATCATGGTATCTCAGTAGATTTTGAGAAGGTGAAATCTATTATGAAATGGGATCAACCTCATTTTTTTGAGATTCAGAGCATATTTGGTTTATCTAGGTATTATCACTAGCTCTTAAAGGATTTCTTGAAGTTGGATTCTCTGATGATCAATATAACTTGGAAGGGAGTAAATGTTTCTTGGGTTGAAAAATTTCATAGTTATTTTGTTGAGATGAAACATATTTTTACTTCTACACTGGTGTTTCCCCTTTCGAAGTCCAGATAGGGCACTGTGGTCTTCTATAGCACATCAGGTTCAGGTTTGGGTTGTTTTCTTGTATAGTTTGATCATGACATTGCCTACGGATCTTATCAAATTAGATAACAATAGAAGAGTTATCCATCACATGAACTTGAAATTTACACTATGATTCATGTGCTTAAGATTTTCCAAAATTACATTTTTAGAGAAAGGCTTACCATGTATTATGACCACAATATCTTGAGTTATATCTTCCCTAAAAAATGTTTGAATCTCTACTACAAGAATTGGGAGGAATACCATATTGTGACTTTGAAATTTCCTATACTCTAGAGAAAAGGAATTTCATCGATGACGATTGAATATAAGAACTTATGGACTGGGCCATGAAAGAATCATCAGAAGAGTGCAACTTGATGGTTATTTCTGCACAGTTGCATATAAGAGTTTGGGAGAAAGGGGTTGTTGTTTTTTTTACTATATTCAGTTGACCTATACTCTTCTCGAGATGATTCTTTAGTAACAGTATCATGATGAGTAATTCCGTAACATTAGGAAATCTCTTTATAGTGGTGAGACCATTTATAATTGGTCTTTCTCCATGGAGGGTGTTCTATGTTTTTAGAATCGGGTTATTGTTCTGTTATCCATGAGGAAAGTTGTGATGGGATATTTCAATAATTACTAGTGGTATGTTCACTCAGGAACCAAAAAGATTTTTTATATAATATAGTGATGATTCTGGTGGCTAGGTATGATACAAGACACTTTTGACTTTTTTATCACTTATATACTTTCCAGTAGGTCAAGGACATGCACTAAAGACATTTAGGGTTTCTTTAGCCACTTATTGTTCCAATATAGAAGTGGGATGATATTTATATGGACTTTTTTATTGGTTTTCCATGTACACAGATAAATAATAATTCAATATGGTTTGTGATCGATTTCCTAACCAAATCGGCACACTTTATACCCATTCTCAATTCAACCAAAGTTGAGGAGCTGGGAATCACTATGAGAGAGTGATTATTTGTACTCACATAGATATATATTATATTATCTAATAGGTATACCTATTTCACTTGTCTCTTTTTAATATTCCTCCAAGTGGCACTGGGATATCAGGTTTGTTTGAGTATGGCATACCATCCATAGACGGATGGCCATATAGAGAGGGATATACTGAATCTTAAGGATATGCTTTGTGCATGAATCCTAAAATATATTGGATCTTAGGATGACCATTTTTAATTTTTTTTGTCTTATAAAAATATTTACCAATATAAGATCAAAATTTCTCATTTTGAGCCCATGTAGGCGAACCTTGTAAATATATGTTGTGTTAGTTGGATATTGGAGAAACTTCCTTGGTTGGACAAAGATTGGTCCAAGAGATAATAGAAAAGATTCATTTTATTCCTCAATGAATTTTGATGGAATAGAGTCATTAAAATATTGTTTTGATCATCATTACAGAACATTGTAGTTTTCATTTGGTGATTAGGTGTTCTTGAGATTTTCACCTCATTTAGGTCATCGGTGGCTTAAGAGTCAAGGGAATCTTTCTCCTCGTTTTTGGGGACCTTATGAGGTTTTTGAGTAGGTGGGTAAATTTTCTTACGATTTAATAATTTATCCACATCTTATATTGATAAATAATTTGTTTCATGTATGTTTTTTGTGAATGTATCTTTCTTATCCATCTTAAGTTTTGAGTTAGAGTAATCTTGATGTTGAGCCAAATTTATCTGTGAATGAGCACCCATTCAGGATAGTTGATTCTGGGAAAAATTTACTTCATTATAGGATGATACCATTGGTATGTCTGCAATGGCATGTTGTTTTTGATATGTATGATACTTGAGAGAGGGAGTCATTGGTGTGAGAGAATTGACATTATCTTTTTGATATAGAAACTTCATGATATGTTTTTTTTGGGACAAAAAGTTCTTTGGTGGGTAGCTTATAACATAATGTCACTTGTGTTAGGTGCTCCTCAACCCTTATTTTGATCATGATTTGGATGGATCCTATTTAATGTGCCTCAGATGAAATAAATAAAAAATTGAATTTTTTAGACTATACATGGTTAGCACATAGTTTTCCCAAACTGTGTTCCCCCTAGTACAAACCATGAAACTATGGATAGTGAGGGTTTTCACAATCGGTTCATGGTTTGAAAAATCATTCACCCACTAGTAGAAACCATGCACCTTTTTAGAGGGGTATGTTGTTAGGGCTCACATTTTGTCAAACTGTACGGCCCTGCCCAGCTAACCATTCATGTAGGACTTTTTTATTTCAAAAATTCTGGTGAAAATTACAAATCTAACTTTCAAAGATATTATTGACCCTAAATAAACCTAATATTATTTAAAAGGTCTTTAAGAATATTAATAGCCCTTTTGTCCCCTCCAACCTTGTTATTTGATGGATATAATCATAGAGGATCTTGTTTGATCCCTCTCTGGTAAGTGGGTCTCCTCTCATTATTTCTATACTCTCTCTTTATTTTCTCTATTTGATTTCATATATCATCGTGTAGTTTATGGATATCAAATCTGTTGATTTGGATATTAAATATTGGTTGGATTTATGATCTCCTTTTCTTTAATTCTTCATTGGAAAATTCCATTACGAGGGTTGTTGCAACACGATTTGCATGATTAAAGTTTGGTGGCTCCGTTTGAGTTTCACAATATAATTAAACATTGATTTTCTTTATTTCATTTAAATTTATTTGAATTTAATTAATAAAACCCAATTTTATGTGGATTGGAAATGGAAATTTAATTGGTAATGATTTTTTTTAAGAAACCCAATTCCAATGGAATTGGAATTTGGGCGTATTTTGAAAATGGATGGAATTCTGAAATGGTTTGAAAATTGATTTTATAAAATGTATTAAATTTAATTGATAAAAAACTATTATTGATTTTTTATTTGAGAGGAATGAATTTATGAAAAAACCCATGTTTTGGGTTTGAAAGTCAATAGGTATTTGAAAAGGCAAATTGTGAAATTGAATTGTGAATGATGATTGATTTGAAATGAAATGATTTTCACTTTTTCTATTTGTTTATAGAGAACATACAAGCCTGAGTGGTTAGTGGGTTATTTTGGACAATCATTCCAGGATGGTTATACCCTAGTAATTTATTAATAATGAGAATGGTAACAAAAAACTTGTTAGTGAGATCTTATCCCTGATGGGTTTTTGATGATTCATATTCAACCTGAGACTGAGGGATGTGTGTGAACATATTTCCATGATCACTGATATGAAACTATGAGGATCCTATAACTAGAAACTATTTCACTATAGTTATAATGACCAAGGTTCATATTGTGATTTTTTATTATAAATTCCATTTAAATACTATAATTTTAATCATACCTACTTATTTATATAAAAATATTATATAATATTCTTATTAATCCATGTTTGAAATGTTTTCAAACATTCTGAAATGAAAAAATGTAATTTAATATATAAATGAATTTCTTTTCCTTATTTTACCGAAATTTAAAGAATTATTTGGTTTATTATTATGGAATATTTTTATAGAACACTTTGTGATATCCTATTATTATTATCTTTGACTAGTTTTTAATTTTCTCAAGATTCTGTATAGTTTTCCATGGTATATGTTTTATCCATTTGAGATTAAATGTCCATCAATCATGATTTATGGAAAATTCATGTTGTTCCATTTTATTTTTAATAATAAATTCTTCCACTTCCTATTTTTTCATACGATTATGATCTAACCCTTGATGATAGGTTGATAAGTTTTTTCCTTACTTAGAATTCGAGCTTACCCCATTCTTATGTTTACTTTCCCCATGTAAAATGATAAGTGTAATTTGTTGGAATTTTTAATGTGATTATAGTGGATTTAGATTATGGACAAAATAATATAGATTAATATTTTTATATATCTAATCTTCAAGACACTTATCTTTTCATTTTTTGGGTTGTGTGACTTTTTGTGAGATCTATTATTAAAATCATGAGATTAATGTATTTTTTATTTCATTTTTATCTTGGGTCACTATAGTTGGTATCAAATCAGGGTTTAGTTAATTTGGAGATTAGTTAAGTTATTTTTAGAGATTATTTTATTCATTTATGGGGATTAGTTTATTTACATTTGTTATTAGGGTTAGGGAACCATAGGGAAAACTATATAGATGAGTCTAAGTATAGAATGATATTTGGAAATATTTGTAAACTCATGAGCAGATGTTTTTCCTAGAAATGAATCCATGTCTAGATACTAATATTTGATATAGTTTTTGAACATATGAATCATGGGATAATAAAACTAAACAATGTTGTCTGAGTATATATCAATTGTCATTCTAGAATATAGTGAATGGGCCTTACTATATAGCTAGTTTGGCATTTCTGGGGGATAATCCTTTGTCACATTCATGTCTTTATTTTCAGGTATCTTTACAATTTATTTTGGCCTATATTTTCCACATGGGTTACCCTTTTTATTTTGGAGATAAATGGTGAAACATAGTGAAAATTTGGGTGGTAACACCCAGGCACATGGGTAGCCCATGGTTAAAGGGAACCGTGCACCCTATTCCAAGTAACCGTGTGGTAGGCCATGACCTACCACAAAACTATCGCATGCCCATATAGATAGTTCATATGATCGTATGGTAGGTCAGTTGAACTACTGCATGGTTTTGAAGCTAGTCTGAGCAGATTTATGGCCTAGATAAACTGTGCACACAATCACCACATGATTTGTCAAATCGTGCAGCCAAACCGTGCATCCATTCCATAAAATAAAAAATCATTTTATTCCTAGTTTTTCCATTTCGTATTTAACCCCTACTCCACCCATTTTCTTCCCAAATTAGTATTTTCATCCAAAGAAGTCTTATTATCTCCCTCAATCACCCTTGGGTACCCATTTTGAAGTGGATTTGGTGGGGAAAACTAAAAGGTTCTTCAAGTAAGTGATTCTCCCCCTTATTTCTTCCTTCTTTCTAGGGTTTATCCTATCTTACATGGGGTTACATTTTTTTATAATCTATGTTTTCTTTCCTAGGGTTTAATTTTTATTTTTTGGGATCAATATCTTGGGTTTGGGTTTGATCTTGATTGCTTGTGGGGGGGGATGAGGTGTGATTGATGTTTCGCACCAATTTTGGGGCATTTTCACATCAAAGGTAGGTGGTTCCATGTGTAAATATTATTTGATAGATTTATATTGATGGTATGTTTAATTTATTATGTTCCTTGATAATTTTTTGTTGTGAAAAGGTGGTTTTAAAAATAATTAAGTGCATGTTTGATTTAAAAGTGGAACTTTTACATGAAATTGAGGGTTTTTCATGTGCAAACTCTTATTGTGTCACTTGGCACGATTTAATAAATTATGAAATTGGTTTATTATATTATGTAAGGGATGAAAATCATATTTAGATATGGGGTTCATGTGTGGTTGATTTTAAAAGTTTACTTTGGGTGCATTTTTTTGGTGGAAAAGCCTTGTGGTGTTCTTGAAAATTATTTTATAATTTTTCTAAATGGTTTATTGAGTTATATAAGCAGTGTGAATCAATTTTGGGAAATTTTTTAGTGTTAATATGATTTTAAATATATTATGTATTTTTAATTTGTGTTATGTGTCATTTTAAACATTTATGAGCACAAAAGGGAAACCCAGGTAACTAGGTGGGCGACTAGGACAAGTATACTAGTGATTCAGAAGTAGTTGTGGCCTGGTTTCTCTTAGCGATATTGTAACATCCCAGGTATTTATAGAATAATACTTTTTCATATCTACTAATATTTAGGAATAATATATTACTTTTATATTAAATGGGGTACATTTCCTGATATCATACTCAACATACAATAACCAGATTCTTCGAAATCTTATGTTGCACACAACATCGAGTTATACCAAAAAAAATAATAGAATAATATTATTATTAATTTAAATGGTAGTTAATGCCTAGAAATTGTATTGAAATTAATGAACATAAGTAAATAAAATATTATTACACATGTTTATTAAATGTTTTTACATTTATCCAATAAATTTTAGAGGCTTAGAATGAGAATGATTCCAATTTTAAGCATAAAATACTCTAATATTTTTAAAGGATTATTTTACCACCATTTGATGGAGAACCCATTTTAAATCTAGTTGTTTCACTTTTATATGTTATATTTGACGAAATAAACTTTTTTTTAGAATCAGGACATCAAAATTTTCTTTCGTTTAAATTTTGGTATTTTTTTTTCATAAAATCCATATTTTAAGGAATAGTTACAAATACTACATTTTAATTCAAAACTGTCTTTTCGTATAATTGATTTATATAGGTATGTTATCCATTTAATTGGTTTTAAATTGTAATTGGATTAAGTTTTTATAATTTAATACAATTTTGGTCATTATAAGTAATTTCACATTGAAATTGGACATAAACACATGTAAATCTTTTGATAGTTGTTACTTCTTAAAAACTTGCTTTCTGGTTTTGACAACGGGAATCAATTTGAAATTAATTACTACAATTTCTGTGGTTTGAATTTGGAAAAATATATTCCATATTTTGAATCATAAGGTTCAAATTTTTTAAACTGGTACCTTTTATTTTTGGACATTATGAATAGTAACTGCAGTAATTATTTTTATTAACCATGGTTAAAGGGTACAATAGGTAAATAAGGCTAAAACATAATATTATAATAATATAAAACTACCCTATAACATGTCCCAATCCTATTTTATGAGATATTTACGACCATTATAATACTTAGTCTTAACTTTTGGTATTTGGGATCTGCTTGGGTGTTTAAATGACATGTTATAATAATTAATTTAAAGTAAAGAGAAATATATCATAAAAATGTATATTTTTACTAAAACAATTTTAATATTGGGATATATAATGGATATACTTGAATATATATACTAATTATAAATATAAAAATATTTCCTATATAATGGTATTTAATTTATAGTTTTTATACATTAAACAAGAAATTTATTTTTGACAAAATGATGATGTAGTGATTGCCTTATTAATGAAGGATTCAAATAAATGATAATATAAATATTCAAATAAATATAATTTGAATATTTTTATGCCATTAAAGAATTTTATATATTATCATGAAATATTATATTTGATTTAAAACCTTTTTTTTCAAAGTAATAAAGTTGTTATGACTTTCAAAATAATAATTACTAAATAGTGTCAAAATTGACATAAATGAGTTTTGAAAACAAATACTTTTTTATTAAATAGTATAAGAGTCATAAAAATTTAATATTCGTCCAAATAATTTATATAATGTTAAAAATGTAATTAATGATACACTTATGGTACTATATTCATTTTATAGTAATTATAGTAACCATATATTATGAAAATACAAGAAGACATTGTAAGAGTAAATGTTTTTAACTAAGGGTTAAAGCAAAAAAGATAAGGTTAATTTCATTCCATAAACTTGCCTAAAACCTTTTGGTTGAGAGTATTTATATCTATACTCATTTTATCTTCTAATTATATCACTTTTGAGATATTATAATTCGAAAATCAATTTTTAATAAAATAATATTTTAAGAAATTCTTAAAGTTCTCCTCCTCCCTCTTATAAAAGGATGCCACGTCTATAAAATTACTAACACCTATAAAGCCCCTTGGAACATACAAATTCTACTAAAATAATCTCCCAACATCACTACTTTCCTCCTGTAATCCTTACCTTAGGCATAATTAAATTCAAGAAATCCTTTTGGCTCAAGTCAAATGAAGTTACCTGACTTAGAGGTAACATCTTCTCTCAAGTTACATTCCTTTATTTTCATTCCCCACTCCCTATGATATTGTTATTATTTTATTACATTAAAACACCAATATAACAAGTATAATAGGATTTTCTTTATGAGAATTATTTAAACTACACTTACACACACCTCCATCTAATGGATATGAACATACTTTTTTGTGTATGGCGAACTACTGCCTCACGAAAAGATGATTGTTTACTTTTTTCCTACCACCTATCATGGTGGCCATTATGACGTAAATTTATTTCTATATGATATATATTATAATTATATTGTATCTATGCTTCAGTAATTTTTTTTACAACATACCTTTATGTTGTCCTTAATGTTTAAATATGATAATTTCATTTGAGGAAGTGTGCACTATCGCCCCCTCAAAGTTATATGACTTGTTCATTCTATAAATGAAACGTATAAAGGATGGTTTTATTAAACCTATGATAAATAAAGGAAATAAATATAATATTGGTATTATAATATACATTTATATCATTTCATTATTATTATTTTAATATGAAAAAGAAATGAAAGTAGCGTTCAGGCGTACGTATGGCCAACCGTCTCCATGAATGGTGAATTTAATTTTATATCTCCAAATATTATGGATATTATAAATACATACATAATTAATATATATATGATATTTAAAACATGATTAATATTCTAGAGATTATTTACTTTGACAACATGGACACTTTACCTCAAATAAAGCTTATTTTCGACTCAAGTACTAAATATTAACAAAATGACCAATGTGAACATAAATAATTATGTAATTGTTATAATATGGATAATATGTGATTTAAAAGGAATAATAAAATTGAAAAATGTTCTCAATAAAGTAGAAATTAACCTACGTTTATTATTTATGAATATAATGATTGTATGTGATGAGTCTGGCTCAAGGTAAAGCACTTCATCTCAATCTCCTTTAATTGAGGCATATTTTGATAATATACACCTTTTTCTTTTATATGGTGTATAATAAACCCATTTGACTTTTAATTTCATTAAAAGAGAATATTTCTCTATGAATATTTTTACTAAATGAAAAAAAGTAATGTTTTTAACATTTACGACGATAAGGAATCCTCCATCACCATAATTGTTACTTCATATTTTGCTTCCTCTATAATACTTAATGTTTTTAAAAGGAAAAGAAATATCTTATTCCCTTTTTGGTTGTTTTGGTATTGAAAATAGTTTTGAAGGTGGATTTACTGTTTCAATATCTTGAAATTATCTCTTAGGATTGGAAATGAAATTTTATGATTGAAATATTTACAATTGTAATCTTTTATGTGTTATGATTATATAATGGTACCTGGACATTTGATGGGTGGTTATGTGATAAACCAAACATGTGTGGTTATGTGCTAAACCAAAAATGGGTGGTTCCTTGAGAAACCAAGGACAGGTGGTTATTTTATAACCTCCAATGCATTGGGTATGGAAGTCAACCGTATGGCTATTCCATTTAGTGATATGTGTGGAAGTCAACCATATGGTTATTCCATTTAAGTATGTTTATGTCCCAAGTAACCTTTATATGTTATATGTTTCTTTCTATGAGATTTATGGTAATATTTTGGTTAAAAAATGATTAAACAATGAGATTATATTTGGTGAAGTGTTTTTTCTACTTATTGAAGGTGAAAAGTATTACTTTATGATAAAGTATTCATGGTTTACATGTTTTTTCAAGACAAATAGTTTTCATTCTTTATGTATTCCTTACTGATATTTTTATGTTAATACCATGTTTTGAAATTTTTTTCATAGGACCTAAATAATAATATTGTCAAGGATATAATCAAGGAAAATTCATGATATTTAAACATGAAACAAACCATGTTTCTTTTTAAAAAGTATTTGTTTTACGAAAAAATTGGATAGTGAGTAGATTTGTCTACTTTTAATATTTATGTTGTTATGTACGAGTTACGTCCTAATTATATAAATCTAGAAACCTGAAAAGATCCTCAATTTGAATTCTTGACTTAACTCAATATTATATAATGTTTCATTTTTGGGCCTTATAGTTGGTATCAGAGGTCAGTTTAGATAACTTTAGAGGTTATGGTATTATTTAATCATAAGTGACATGTTTTATATAACCACAATGTTTATCATATTAGAAAGAGACATAGTTATTTTAGGTAAATTTAATGAGTTTTATATAATATGAATAAGTATAATTTGGTGTTTATCCTCCTCATATGATATTATATGATGATTTTATTAATATTCTCACACTAACCATTTTTTTAGTAAATGGATTGATCTAGTAGGAAGAAAAGTAATAATGGATGTGAAGGAAATTGTGGTGGCTTTTTGAATTAGAAACCGAATGAAATGGGAGCTAAAATGATAACTCTTGTGGTTATTTTAAACCAACTATCTAGATTCATGATTGACCACATAAAACTTGGTAATTTTTCTAAGGCACCATATATGAAAGAAATGAAACCTTATGGAATTTTAGGTAATAATCATAAATTTAAGTATATTCAATTACCTATGTGTCAAATATGTGGAAAGAAACACCTAGTAAAATGTATCAAAGGGATGGAAGATGTTATAAATGTGGTAATGAAGGTCATAAAACAATAACCTACCATGTAAAAAAGGAAACTTTTAGTTGAATCTAGGAAAATAAAATAAGTTCTTTTGGAGGGATCAATTGAATGTTTTAAATGTGGTGTGCATGGTCATTATAGAAATAGATTTCCTAAAAATAAGGTTCATGAATGGGATCATCGGTACCATACAAATATATTTTTACCAATACCTAATTCCATTCCAATTGAATATTAGGAAACTGAAAATGACCTATGAAAGGTATGGATTATTTCTTAGTTTGTGTTTTGAAATTATTGAATCTTAGGACATTATTCATAACTCTTTTAGGAAATAATTATTAAATAATAAGATAGAAGAACATGGATAAAGGATAATGAAGAATTTTTTATGGTTAATATGTCTACATTATAGGAATTGAAGAGTTATATTGGATCTATGGATGATGATATGTTTAAATATATTAATGATGGTATTACATTAGAAGACTTATAGTATGTGTAAACCTTAAATTTTTTTATGTAAAAATGATAATTTAGGAATAATTATCTTTTCTCCTGTGTATATAGTTATATAGAACATTTGGGGTTTATATGATCCCTAAATTTGAGGCAATTATGGGTTATTAAAAGTCATGACATAAACTTGAGGTTAAATTATTAATTTATCTCATATTGGGAATGTTATAAGAATCATATAGTTTTAGAAAAAGGATAACCCACAAGAAGGATGACAACCCATCATGTTGGACAAGGTTGTGTGAATAGAACCCACAATCGATGTTTGATGAGGATTTATCACCTACCACTGGCCTACGTGAAGTCCCTGGTTAGTAAGACATTTAATTTTTAGTTTAACGAGTTTATGGAATAGTAATAAGATGGTTTTTGGAACTTATATTTTATCAAATGGATATACTTGGTATTGGAAAATTGATTTAGGGATTAAGTGATAAATTTTATTTTGGTAGACATTCTCTATTTTGGGAACTTTATATGATTAAGGTAAATAGAATACTATGAGATTTAATTGAGGAATAACAGTTTCATTATATTTTGGTAATAATATATGATTTTAATTATGGACTTATGGGGAATTAGAGTATTTAATGATATGATTAACCTAACTTATAGAATATGTGATTAGGTTAATTGATTTTTGGTATGATACATTAAGAGTGATTTATGTTATTTGGAGATAACTATTAAAATTTATCTTAAAAAACTATGTGATCAAATCCTTTTGAGTTTTGGGTTTAAATTTTAGTTATATTATTTTGAGGAATTTTAAGGACTTTTTTTGTTTAATGGTCTATTTAGGACTTTGGTATTACTGTTGAATCTTTGATATTAAAATTAGTTTTTCTTTTTATAAATTATTATTCTTATGGGGTGATTATATGATATTTTAATAACTATTTTGATTTTGGTTAATTTTTCAAGATATGGTGAATTGATAGTTAATCTTTTGTGGTTTAAGTGATTCTATAGAAGTTGATTCTAGCACTTCAGTTGTGACCAAGCCATATGTAATACTCATTTTTTGGATAAAATATGAGATTATGGTATATATTTATTAAAGGATTAAACTCTACTTGAAAATTAAGTATGTTTCCTTATGTTCTTAGTCAAGATCATATATAAATTAATCAAATTTATGAAAGTGATATTAAAACAAAAACATTTTCCATTTAATTTTACAAATGGGAAATCAAATACCATTTAACCCATCACAAGTTTATGGTTTTCTAATTGTTAACTTTCTCTTGATCTTTTTTATTATCACTCTCCATCAGAACATTATGGTTAGTTTTCTCTTACATATCCATGTTTTCCTACATGGAATTCTAGCATGTGTTATCTCGAGTGACCTTTGTACATCTTTTTCATTATTTTGTAGTGGTATTTTTATTGACTATTTTTCTGATTTTGGGTTTTAAATGTTGTTTATGAGTCTAATTTTAAAATTTTGAGGATGTAATTTTCAAAAGGGGGGAATGATGTAACATCCTGTGTATTTATAGAATAATAATTTTTCATATCTACTAATATTTATGAATAAGATATTAATTTTATGTTAAATTTGATCTATTTCTTGATAGCAAACTCAACATGAAACAATGTGTTTCTCCAAAATCTTATGTTGCACACAACATCGAGTTATACCAAAAAAATAATAATACAATAATGTTATTATTATTTTAAATAGTAATTAACATCTAGTCTTTGTATTGATGAGAATAAACATAACTAACTAAAATAATATTACACTTGTTTTTAAAATTTTTTACATTTATCTAATAAATTTTAGAGGCTTAAAATGAGAATGAATCCAATTTTAAGCATAAAATACTCTAATATTTTTAAAAGCTCGTTTTACTGCCATTTGAGGGAAAACCCTTTTTAAATCTTGTTTTATAAATTTTATATGTTCTATTTAACAAAATAAACTTCTTATTTATAATAGTTACATCAAAATTTATTTTGGATGAAATTTTGGTATTTTCTGATAAAATCCATATTTTAATGAATAGTGAAAAATACTGCATTTTAATTCAAAAATAAATTTTTGTCTAATTTATTAATATAGTTATTTTATAATTTTATTTTATTTTAAAGTATAATTGGGATAATAATTTATCATTTAATCCATTTTTGGTCATTGGAATTAATTTCACATTGAAATTGGACATAAACACATGATAATCTTTTGATAGTTTTTACTTCTTAAAAACACGTTTTTTGTTTTTGAAAATGAGAATTAATTTTAAATTAATTAATAAAATTTATTTGTTTTTAATTTTTAAAAATTTATTCCATATTTGGAATCATAATTTTTAAATTATTTAAATTTTTTAGCTTTTATTTTTGGACATTATGAATAGTAACTTTAGTAATAATTTTTTTACCATGGTTAAAGGGTAAATCAGGTAAATAAGGGTAAAAAATATTATTATAATAATATAAAATTACACTAAAACGTTTCATAATCCTATTGGATGAGATATTTACAACTATTAGCATCTTTAAGCTTAACTTTTGGCATTTGGGAGCCACTTGGGTGTGAAAATGACATGCTATAATAATTAATTTAATGTAAAGAGAAATATAACATAAACATGTATCTTTTTAATAAAAAATATTAATATAGGGTTATATAAATGATATCCTTTAATATAAATAGTCATTAGGAATCTAAAGAAATTTCCTACATAATGGTATTTAATTTATACTTTTTTTACATTAAATAAATAAATTTATTTATGACACAATAATGATGCACTGATTTCTTTATTAATGAATGAATCAACTAAATGATATTATAAATATTAAAATAAATATAATTTGAACATTTTGATGCCATGAATTAATTATATGGATATTTATGACATATTATATTTGATTTAATACCTTTTTTCAAAGTAATCAAGTTGTTATGACTCTAACAAAAATCAATTACTAAAGAGTGTCAAAATTGACATAAATGTGTTTTTAAAATAAATAATATTTTATAAAATGATATAATAGTCCTAAAAATATAATATTCAGAAAAATGACTTATATAATTATAAAACTTTTATTAATTATCCACTTGTGGTTCAATTGGAATTTTAAACTAACTATAGTAACCGTATATTATGAAAATATAAGAAGGCTTGGTGAGAGTTAATGTTTTTAACTAAGGGTTATAGCTAAAAGATAAGGTTAATTTTATGACATAAATTTGTCTAAAACCTATTTTTTGAGATTATTTAGACCCATAATCATCTTATATTCTAATAATATCACATTGGAGCTATTATAATTCAAAAAAAATTAATAAAGTAATATTTTAAGACTTTCTTAAAGTGCCTCTCCTCCATCTTATAAAAGGCCACCACATCAATCCACTTGACTCGTCCAAATTATACTAAAATAATCTCCCAAAATACCTAATTTCTCCTATAGACCTTAAAATTGGAAGAAATCAATTCAAGATATCCTTTTGGCTCAAAGAAAAATAAGTTACCCGATTTAGATGTAACATCTTCTCTCAAGTTCATTTCCTTTATTTTCCTTCTCCACTCCATATGATATTATTATTCTTTGATTAAATAACAAAACCAGTATAATAAATATATTAGTATGTTTTATGAGAATTATTATAACTACACTTACACACACATCCATCTAATGGATACGAACATATTGTTTCTATGTACGGCCAACTACTACCTCCTGAAACGATGATTGTTCAATTTTCTCCTACCACCTCTCATGGTGGCCATTATGATGGTACTATATTTATATATTATATTTATTATATTTATATTGCCTCTATTATTTTGTAATTTTTATTTACAAGATACCTTTATGCTTTCCATGATGTGTAAATATAATAATTTCATTTGAGGAAGTGTAGACTACCACCACCTCAAAGTGATATGACTCATTCATGATATACATGGAACATATAAAGGATGGTTTTATTAAACCTATGAGAAATAAATGACATAAATATAATACTAGAATTATTATATACATTTATATCATTTGATTATTATTCTTTTAATATGACAAATAAATGAAAGTAGTGTTCATGCTTACGTATGGTCTACCGTCTCCATGAATGGTGAATTTCAATTATTAACTCCAAATATTACGGATATTATAAATAAAAATATACTGGATATATATGATATTTAAACCATGAATAATATTCTTGATATTATGGACTTTTACCACATGGACAATTTACAACAAAACGTGTTCATTTTCGACTCAAGTACTGAATATCAACAAAACTAATGATATGAACTTAAATAATTATGTAATATTTATAACATGGTAATAAGTGATATAAAAGGAATAATAAACTTGAAAAATGTTATAAAGTCAGTAATAATTAACCTATGTTTATTATTCATTAATATAACTATTGTACATGATGATTCGGACTCAAGGTAAGGGACTTCATCTCAATATCCTTTCATTGAGACATATTTTAATAATATACAACTCCTTTTATACAGTATATTATAAACCCCTTTGACTTTTAATTTCATTCAAAGGGAATCATTTTCCTTGAATTATTTTACTAAATGAAAAAAATGATTTTTTTTAACATATTCGGCAATAAGGACTCCTCTTCTGTCGTAACCGTTATTTGATATTTGGCTTCCTCTATAAGCCATAATGTTTTTAAAAAGAAAAGAAATATATTCTTCCCTTTTAGGTGTTTTGGTATTGATAATGGTTTTTAATGTTGATTTACTATTTCAATATCTTGAAATAGTCTCTTCTGATTTCAAATGAAATTTTATGAGTGAAATTTTGATAATTACATTTTTTATGTGTTATGATTATATAATGGTACTTGGACATTTGATGGGTGGTTATGATAAACCAAAGATGGGAGGTTACTTGATAAACCAAAGATGGGTGGTTCCGTGATAAATCAAGGATGGGTGGTTACATTATAACCTCCAATGAATTTGGTATGGAAGTCGACCGTATGGTTATTCCATTTAGTGATATGTGGGGAAGTTGACCGTATGGTTATTCCATTATGTATATTTATGTACCAAGTTATATTTAGATGTTATATATGGCTTTCGATGGGATTTATGGTAAAATTTTGGTTATAAAAAGGGTAATAAATGATCTTATATTTAGTGAAGTGTTTTTTATACTTTTTAAAGGTGAAATGTATTAATTTATGATAAAGTATTCATGGTTTACATGTTTTTGTAGGACTAACAGCTTTAATTAATTATGTATCCCTTATTGAGATTTTTTATAATCATCCCAAGTTTTGAAATGTTTTTCACATGACTGAAAGAAGAATAGAGTCGAGGATGGAATTAAGGAAAATTCATGTTGTTTAAACACGAAACAAACCATTTTTCTTTTCAAAAAGAATCTATTTTATGAAAAAAAATAGATGGTTAGTAGAAGTGTCTACTTGTAATATTTAAGTTATTATGTTGGAGTTATGGCCTAATTCTCTAAATCTTTAAAGCTTAAAATATCCTCAATGTGAATTCTTGAATTAACTCAATATTATGTAATGTTTATGGTTGGGTTTTTATTGGTACTGATGATGAAAACACTAACTGTATATGGAAAATGATTTGAGACCACTATAACATTGGATATTTATGTTATATAGGGGCTCATGCATGATAAATTTACTTTTCATGGTTCATATACCACATTTCACAGAGATATGAGGTACCTAGGGTCCCACAGTTATCTAGTACATGGATGTAGTTCCTATGATTAGTGTTTATTGACTATATTTCACTTACCATTGTAATTTGGTAGTGTTCAGTTGTAAATTTTTAGAAGCAAGTGTGTTCTCTTTAAAATTGTTTTTTTTTTAAATTTTCTTTCATTTAAAGCTATTTTTCTCAAAATTTTTACTAGAATTTTCTTCATTTAAAATCATGAAAGTTATTTACCTTATAAGGTTCGTTTCATGGAATATTTTCTTGGGTGGCATCCAATTGTGATTAGGATCACATCCTACTTACACCTTTGGGTGTAAGTATACTTGGTAATGTTTGACAGAGGTAAGGGAAAGGCTTCTGGTGATGGTGGTTCGCATTGCTTGTTGTCTTCATAGTGCGTTGTTATAGAGGTGGATTAAGGGAGACGACCCTTGACTTGTGGTGGTTTTTGAGTTAGAATTGTTGCACCGTTTTGTTTTGTCCTTTTTGGATGTTGGTTTAAAACCATGTAATTCAATTCTAAAAATTCTTTAAGGTTTGTTTTGTTTAAATTTTTAGATTCAGTTTAATAAATGTTTTCATTGTATTATACTTATAAATTCAGGTAAATCATTCCCAATATTTATTTATGATACCCGGGAACTTGTGCCATATTGTGTGGATTAAGAATTCCCTTAAGTAAATTCCATAGATCGGGCCGGGCACTAGTTCTGATGAAGACTTGTCCCGGTTTTTACAAAATTGGTGTCAAAGGTAGGTTATCTCATTGGTTAATTTTATTTTGGATAAGTTAGGTTAGACAAGAGCTAGGACTATCGGGGCTTAGTGTTCTAGATGTGAGTAGGGTGCCTGGCTAGCACACCTCGTGAAAGACCTCGAGTTGCTATGGTATGTTGGGAATTTTTTTGACTTCTCTTCCTGGTGGGATGTATAGGCTATAGACTGCACATGGACATTGGGTGGGGGTTAAGTGGTTTGGTTATTTTATTATCATATAAAGTTTAATTTATTAATATTTAATGTTATTGTTGAAATTTTCAGAATTTTTGTACTAATGTTTTCTCTTGTAAATGTTTCTTTTTTTAGAAACATGCCTCCCAAGAGAGCTCACTTGCAACCACATGAGGAAGCTGAAGATAATTATCCCACATCGCTTGATCAAAGGTTAGTGGAAGCTATGGTCTGGGCTATTCAAGATCTAGGATAGTGATTGGATCCTGCTCCCACTATAGTTAGAGAAGATGAATATGGCCCTGGGAAGGATAAATATCAAGAGTTTTTTAAGAACAAGAATCCTACTTTTCAGGACAATGATGAGTCATGGGAAGCAGAAGAGTGGAATGAGAAGATTGAGAGGATGTTTGAGTATTTTGACACCCCTGATGAAGTCAAGGTGAAATGTGATTCATTATTGCTAGATGGTCCCAGTTGAAGGTGGTGGGAATCAGTGATTCAGGCTGGGAAGTATGAGCATAAGAGATGAAATGATTTGAAGATCATCTTCAATGATAAGTACTGTCCTGAGTTCATGGCCTATTCCGGATCCTAGGAGTTCATGGATCTTTCTTAGGGAGATCGGTTAGTGCGGGAATATGTTAATCGTTTAAATGAGTGAGTGAAGTATGAAACTGAGATTGTTTATAACGAATATATGAAAGCTCAGAAGTTTTATGAGGGGATGAAACCAGAAAATTTACTCTTAGGTCTTCAATATGGGAACCTATGTTGAGGTATTTTATTGTGCATGGATGGTCGAGATTTATCAAAAATGAAAAGTATGGGTTTTATAGAGTGGTGTAATCTTTGGGCAGTGGAAGCTCCTCAGATAAAAAGTTGAAGAGGAATGAGAAAGGGAAGAAGGTAGGAGGTATTTTAGTCCATAATTCCATTTAGTTTTATTTTATAGCTTTAGATGTGATATATGTTGTGTGCCATCACTATGGTAAGTAAGGTAACACTTGACCTACTTGAACATCTCTTCCAAGGACTTTTCATTAGTGTGGAATTATGGGGAAATGGAAGAATATTTGTAGGGTGATGCTTCCATACTAGAGTGTTGCAAGATTTAGGGATTCCAAGGGATTGTTTGTTCTATCAGAGTTGACCTGGATGGTGAGGCCTTGGTTTGGTGGTCATAGCGGTAGGACCTTATTGTCTTTAAGGAAGAACCAGTTCAGGGAAGAATTGTAGGAAATTTTTGTTCTCAGGAAGAGACCAGGCATCTTCAAGTTGTAGATCATGAAACAATAGGATAGGATGCAGGTCCATTAATAGTTTAAGGATCCATTTTCATTGCATCTAATATAGTACTTGTTTTATTTGATACGAGTGCATCAATTTCTATTATCTCCAACCTTATTATGTATTTTATGAAATTTAAAATCAATATGATGTTTTTTGAAATGGATTTATTAATTTTGTTGGGTTGGAAGAAGGAGTGGGGTCTTAGGTGTCCATCTTGTGCACTCTCTGTGTCATGGGTTGAGACGAAGTGGGATTTATTAGTCCTTGACATGGACCTATTTGATGTGATACTTGGAATGGATTGGTTAGTGTGCTTCCAAGCACATATCGATTATTATAGGGGGTGGGTGAGTTTCATGTAACCTGATGGGAGTCCTCAGGTATTTCTTAGGGATTGGTATCCTTGGTCAGGTCACACAGGACCTCCACTCCCAGAGTTGGGAAATCCTATCTTTCAGTTATTGTCGATGGCACTATAGGAAGATGGTGGTGCTCTTAAGGATGGACTACCTCGAGTGGTGGATGAGTTCTCTGAGGTATTCCCAAATGAATTTTCAGTCTTACACCTATATTGGTATATGGAGTTATTGATTGATTTGGCACTAGGAACAAAGCTAATATCTCTTACCTCATATTGCATTCCACCACCAAGTTGAGGTAATTAAAGATATAGCTTGACAATTTGGAATCCAAAGGATTCATTCGCCTGAGTATCTCTCATTGGGTCACTCTTGTTTTATTCTCAAAGAAGGCTGACAGATCTCTTCAGTTGTGCATTTATTACTGAAAACTGAATAGGGTAACTATTAAGAATAAATACCCTTTTCCCAAAATCGATTCCTTTTTTATCTACTAAAGGTGGAAAATTTGTTTTCCAAGATAGATTTACGTTCGGATTATCACTGAATCTTGGTGATGGAAGAATACATCTTGAAGGTGGATTTCTAAAGTATTTACAGGCACTTTAAGTATTTTTTCATGCCTTTCAGTTTGACCAATGATCTAGTATTTTTATGGAACTCATGTATTGGGTATTCCACCAATATCTTGACTCTTTCATTGTGGTATTTTTGGATGAAATCCTAGTTTATTTTGGATCTAAGTAGGAGAATGAGAATCACATGTGGATCATTTTGGAAGCTCTGAGGGATCACTAAATATATGCCAAGATTTCAATGTGCACCTTCTAGATCAGGGAGAAGAAGTTTATGGGTCATGTGATTTGAAAGAAGGGGGTTTTGGTGGACCCCAAGAAGATCAGCACAGTTATGTCATGGTAGTAGCTGAATAATGGGTTTAAGATCAAATTTTTTCTCTTACTGGATCTTTATTATAGATGGTTTGTTTTGGATTTCTCTCATCTTACCTCATCCATGACTGCACTTAATCGGAAAGGGGTCAATATTGAGAAGATCCATGAGTGCCAAAAAATCCTTTGAGGAGACAAAGTAGTGGTTGACTACTGCATCGTTATTGAGCATTATAGAGTCTAGGAAGGGTTGTGTGGTTTATTTTGATTCTTAAGGTATGGGTCTTAGGTGTGTACTTATGCAGGGTGATAACATGGTGGCGTATGGATCCCACAAACTCTAACCACATGAAAAGAATTACATGACCCATGACTTAGAATTGGTAGCGGTTATGCATTTTTTGAAGACTTGGCACCGTTTTCTTTTTGGGGAGAGATTTTTGTTCTACTATGACCATAAAAGTTTAGCCTACATTATCTCCCAAAAATACGTGAACTTGAGGTAGCATCGATGGATCGAGTATTTGTAGGGATTTGACTTTGATATTATCTGTACCTTGGGAAGAATAATTTGGTGGTTTATTCCTTGAGTAGAAAACTTTTCATATAGGCTTTGAGGAAGTCTAGTGATTAGTGGACTCTAATGGGGCTCCTTGAACAGATACATTTGGTGACCAAGGTGCATAGTGGGGATTCATTCTTGGAGAGAATTTAGTTGAATTCTTCTCTTATGGAGTTGGTTTAGTGGGAATATCCTATTTATTAGTTGTTTCAGTGGTTTATACAGTTTCTTCATGGTGGGGTGACATCTTCTGGTTGGTCTTCATCTCTCGAATTACTCCTTTTCTTTAAGGGTCATTCAGTGGTGGTGTTGTCCTTGAGGAAGGTGGTGATGCAGGATATCCACCAATATTATTGGGTGATTCATCCTGGAAAGACCAAGATGTATTATGATTTGAGTCGGTAGTTTTGGTGGCTAGGAATGAGGCGGGACATAACATATTTTTTATCAAGGTGTTATACATATTTGTAGGTAAAGGAAGAGCACTAAAGGCCCTTCAGTTTTCCTCAGTCGTTACCCATTCCTACATGGAAGTGGGATAAGGTTTCCATGGATTTTATTATTGAATTTATTTATACACCTACAAGAAGGAACTCCATTTAGTTTGTGATTGATCATTTGACCAAATAATACCATTTTATTTCAATCAGAGATATAACTAAAGTGGATGAATTGGACTGATTGTATATTCAGGAGGTGGTAAGGATTCATGGGATGTCATCAGTAGTTGTTTCAAATAAAGATCCATGTTTTACCTCTAGATTCTATTAAGGCCTTAAAAAGTAATTGGGGTCACATATTAAGTTGAGTACGGAATACCATCCTCAAATATATGGTCAGATATAACAGGAAAATCATATTTTATATAACATGCTTGACGCATGTGTTTTGGATTTTAGACGATCATGGGATAACCATTTGGGTTTGGTTGAGTTTTAATATAATAAAAATTACCAATATTCAATTATAATGGATTAATTTGAAGTTCATTATGGGTGGCCTTGTTGGTCTCCTCTATGTTGGGCTGAGGTGGGTGTGACCTCACTTTTGGGACAAAGCCTTGTGTATAAGACATCTAAGAAAGTGAAGTTTATTATGAAGTGGTTATTGAAAACTTATATTAACCAAAAATCATTTACTAATTAGAGGAATAGATATCTTTAGTTTTCTGTGGGTTATTGGGTATTCTTTATAGTGTCCCCTCTCTTGGGTCATCACCATTTGGGGAAGTAGGGAAAGCTAACACTGAGGTATGTCAATCCTTTTAAAATCATAGAGCATAATGTTCATTGGAATACATGTTTTCTTTTCCTTCTTAGTTCACATCTATAAAAGACTTGATTCATGTCTCCCAACTAAAGAAATATAACTCGAACTTGTCCCATGTGCTGAATTGGGAGGAGTTGTAGATAGATCCTGATTTATCTGTGTTTGGGCAGCCAGTACGAATAGTGGATTCTTTAGAAATGGTGATTTGTGAAAAGCCTACTATATTGGTTTGTGTCCTTTGGAAGCATGGGAATGTTGTTCATGAGACTTGGGAGAAGAATTAATGGGTTTATCAAGATTATTCATTCTTATATTCTGATCAAGATTTGAGTTGACTTTCCTAGGTTGGAAAGTTTTCATGGTGGGGAGAATTATCACATTTGTGTCTTTATTTTTAGGTATTTTTCCCATTTTTTGGTATACATTTTCACCTTGGGTTTACCTTTTTATTTTGTAGATTAATGGTGGAGAAATTGTGAAAATGGGAGTGGGTAGACCCAAGTTCACTGGTGGAACACGGTTAAGGGGAATCGTGCGACCTGGCCCAGGTAATCGTGTGGTAGGCCAGGACCTACCACATGGCTGCAGCATGCATATGCATCCGGTTCATATGGTCATATGGTAGGTCAGTTAAACTAATGAATGTCTGCCACACGGTCATGTGGTTGGTCTAAGCAGTCGTGTGGGTTGGATGTACCGTGTGCATGGTTACCACACAGTTTTTCAAACCATGCATTTGGCCCAAAAATTAAAATATTTTTATTCCAAATTTTATATTTTCATATTTAACCCCTCCTCTATCAATTTTCTTCCCCACTTTGGATTCTTAACTATATAAGGCTTCCTTTCTCCCTCAAACACCCTTGGGTACCCATTTTGAAGGGGATTTGGTGGGGGGACTCAATGGTTCATCAAGAAAGTGATTCTCCCTTTCTTTCATCCTTCTTTCTAGGGTTTCTCCTATCATTCTTGGGGTTCCATTTTTTCATAATCTAGGGTTTCTTTATTAGGGTTTAATTTTTAGTTTTTGGGTTCAATATATTCTAATAGGGTTCGATATTGATTTATTTTGGTGCTGTTAAGGTGTGGTTGAAGTTTCGCACCAAATTTTGGAAATTTAGACATAAAAGGTAGGTGGTTCCATGTGTAAACATTATTTGGTGAATTTACTTAGATTTTAGGATTAATTTATCATTTTCCTTGATCATTTTGGGTGGTGTGAAAGTGTTTTTTAAAATTAGTAAGTGCATGTTTTATTTTAAAAAGAAACTTTTATAAGAAATTGGGTGTTTTTCATGTGCAAACTCTTATTGTGGCACTTGGAATAATTTTATAAATTAATAAATTGGTTTATTATATCATTTAAGGGTTTTAAATCATATTTTTGTATGTATTTCATGTCTGTTAGATTTTAAAATAGGACTTTGGGTGCATATTTTGGTGTAAAATCCTTTTTGTCTTCTTGAAAAATATTTTATAAATTTTCTAAATGGGTTATAGGGTTGTATAAGTAGTAAGAATTATGTTTGGGAATTTTTTTTGGTGTGTGTATGATTTCAAAATAGAATATGGGTGAAAAAGTGGTATTATGTGACATGTGAAACTTGTTTGATCACAAAAGGGAATCTCGTGCATCTAGGTGGGTAGACTATGACTAGTATGATAGTGATTCAGAAATGGATGCTGCCCAGTTTTACTTTCCAGGATTGATGATGGAAACACTAACTATATATGGAAAATGATTTGAGACCACTAAAACTTTTTATATTTCTCTACTCCAATGGTATGTGCACAAGAAATATATTGTTCATGGTTCATATGCCACATTTCACCGAGATACGAGGTACCTAGTGTCCCACTGCTAGCTAGTGCCTAGAGGTAGTTCCTATGATTAGTGTACATTGGATATATTTCACTTACTGTTGGTATGTGGTAGTTTTTAGTTGTAAATTTTTAGAAGAATGTGTGCTCTATTTAAAAAATAATTATCTATAATATTATTTTATTTAAAGTTATTTTACTTAAAATTGTTACTAGAATTTCCTTTGTGTAAAATCTTGTAAGTTATTTAACTTATAATGTTTAGTACATGGAAAATTTTCTAGGGTTTCAATCTAATAGGATCAGTCTCACACCCTACTTATACCTTTTGGTGTAAGTGGACCTGGTAATATTTGACACAAGTAAGGGAAAGGATTTTGACGATGGATGTTCGAGTTTCTATTTGTATTCTTGGTGAGGTGTTATATAGGTTGCTTTAGGGTGATGCCCCCTTACCTTTGGGTGGTTTGGAGTTACACTTGTTTCACCTTTTTATTGTGTCCTTTTTGGATGTTGGTTTAAAACCTTGAAATTTAATTTTGAAAATTCATTAAGGAGTGTTTGGTTTATATTTTTAGACTCATTTTAGTAAAATTTTTGGTTTTTTATGCTTATAAATTCAGGTAAATCATTCCTAGTATTTATTTACAATACCCGGGCATTTGTGCCAACCCATGGGGATTGGGAATGCCCTTTGGGTCATGCCACGTATTGGGTCGAGTGCCATTTCTAATGAATAACAGTCTTGGTTCGTGACATCATTGGTCAATCACATTTTATTTATGAACCATTAGGATGGATTTGAATATGTTTAGGTCAGATAACTTAATGAGAAAGTGACCATTCATAACATATATTTAAATTCATGGATTCATAATTTTTGGTACATATTAATTGATATGTTCTTTCTTGGATAAGTTAAAATTTATATTTTGAGAGTATAGATCTAAATTATTTTTGTGTTTTTAAATTTTAAGAATGTTCATGGTAATTTCATATCTCTATTTTGAGGATTAGGTTAATAAGTATGAGAGATCCTAACTAAATGTAAGCTAGGTTGAACTTAGAATTATATAAGTTGATATATGAATGATATATGTTGATATTTGAGTGATAAAAAGTGAACTAAAATAACTATAGGCTAACAAGGATGATAAAAATCAGTATCCTCTAAGATAAAGGAAATAAGGGAAATCCAATGCTACACCTCTATTGGGAGTTGGTCATGAAAAGAAAGGAAGAAGGTACAGTTATCCTATAATCAGGAATTACATATTCTTTATTGGATTCTTATTCTAGCCACCATATTGTCTCTATGAAACTTTCAATGAGTATTAAATTAGCACACTAATGATTTTAATTTTTAAGGAAACTTATATTATCATGATTATTGTATCCCAGGTTGATGTTTAGGGAAATATGAATTTTTTTATTCTTTTATTATATGAAATTGTTGTCATTATAGTAATGGATTATCTATTTAAACATAGAATCCCTATTCACTAAATAATGGTTGGATTACCCACAACATCTTCATTGTTAAAAAAATAGATAAGGTCATAGAGAACAACCTTTAGACACTACATAGATATCTTAACCTCACTAGAGTGGCTGAAGAAAAAAACAGGTCGACTTCAGAATCATTTTTCAATGCCCCATCACCGCGTACATGCCTTGATGTAGCTATATAATGACTCGACCCTAGTTACCCAGATTCGGTGCATTATTTTAATATATTGGTATGATTACAAGGAATCAAGTCCAGAAGGACCAATTTGTTTAGCAGTATTGGAAAATAGATTACATACATGAATGTTACATTACACTTTATAACATACAAAACAACATAAATAATCCTTTACGAACACCATTATTCCATTGTCTTAACCCTATATATCAATCACAATACACTTCTTGGAATCTTGGAAAAAATAAAACATATAAAGGGGTGAGATCAAATGCTCAGTAAGGATAACAATAGAGTGTAAACTTTCATAAATAAGCATAAACATTCAAGGAAATGTATAACTAAAACAAAAGCCATTTAAACTTGAACTTCAGCATAATATGGAAAAAATAAAATGAAGCAATGCCATTTACTTATTCACATGGATATTATACTATTCGAATAATCACATGCAATATCACTAACCACTTTCATAAAGATGGAATGCATAATGCCAGACTATCATAACCACATAGTCAAGTCATTGTACCAAGACTACAAATAAGATTTTGTCAAGGCCTTGTGCCAAGGCACTAGTTTGTCTCATGAGACCTACTAATTCATCGAGGAGCTATAGCGGGCTCCACCTGTCACTTACTAAGTCCAATGCATTCCTCGTATGAAAAGGTTTAAACATAACATAAACATTCGTATTAAAACTAGCATACGAAATGTCAATACTTTATCCCTAAACCATGAATGGTGTAAAAATAACACATCCATAGTCAAAAACATCACAAAAACTTTAATAAAATATGGAATATTTGTATCATAATAAATCATCTTCACAAAAGTTTAAAATCCATAAAAGGATATTGACATAGATAAAAATGATTTGTAAAACTCTTTGAGAGAAATATCCCATTTTCATGGAAACATTTAAAAGTCACACAATTTAGAAAGTAATAAATTTAATGAAATTTTTGAATCAAAGTTTCCCATACCACTTTGGAACTTTTTAAATGAATTAACATTTTAAAAACATTCATGTCCATATAAATAAATCCTTAAAAACCATTTTGAAGACATGGACATTAATGAGAAAGATTTAGAAGAGTGAATATTTAAAACTTTTGAAATGATGTTTTTGTAAAAAAAATCCTTAAAAGAATCCCTTTGAAAACTCTTTCCTGAAACATGGAAATGGATAATAAATATGTCTCATTAGATACTTACGTAAAAACAACCTCGGATAATAAAGAGATTATGAAATTAACCCTTACCAATTTAGTAACTTACAAAACATACACCCCATGAAAGAGGTATCATACAATGAATATGTAAATACACATAAATTAAATTGTATTACACAAATAATACAATTATGGGAAGTACATACACCACACAAAATGTAATAGTGGAAATATGGCACGAATCTCATAGGAATAAGGAGTGAGATGAAAACCCCTTACCTTGCACTTTCCTTTAGTCGAGTGTCGTTTAACCTCATATTTGAATACTATAGTATGTTATTAAATTATTCCAAAACCATATTAATATTTATGATATCATAAATTATTCATTTTTTACTTTATACTACCCATTTAATAATAATTTCCATGTTATATTAATATTTCGGGTAATAATCGCTTTCTTTATCGTACGTGTTTTAACTTGTTACTCTTGATTGTATCACTTAGATAATGATTTAAATACTTCCAGAATATAAAACATGATTTATATATCATATATATTTAGAATATAAATATTTATAATAGACATTTATATGAAATGGAAAACACCGTTTATGGAGACGGTAGTCTGTACGTACGCATAAACGTTTTTTCTGATTTCATATAGTATTGAACGTAAGTAAGTGAATAAGATGTATGTAAGTACATAAATTCATATATATATAAATATATATATATATATATCCAGTATAATTATTATGTCATATATTACATACTTATTAGTAATAAATATTTTTATAATCGTCGATGAATGGTGAACTTGGAAATGAATCTCATCGCGTCATGGAGACGGTAATCCGTACGTACGCATGGGCAAAAATATCATTCTTTTAATATTAAAATAATATATAATTGTATGGTATATCATATATAAAGAATAATTATGATGTTATATTTATTATTTACATCAAATACACATCATTATTATACCCATACAAATAATAATGTATTGAATAACAATTACACCAGGACGTGGAGACGGTAAGCCGTACGTATGCACTTATGGTGACATGTCATTTAAAGGGTGGATAGAATAATGAATTTAGTTTTACCATAATTATAATGACATAAAAGTATATATAATATACTAGAGTTATTATTTTATAATGGAAAAGACAAAGAAAAAGGAAGTGGAAGAAGAAAGGAACTTGAAAGAGGGTAGTGAAATCATTACCTCTTCTTCGGGTTCTTCCTTTTTATTTGATCCAAAGGGCTCCTTAGGTTGGCTTTATGATCAAACTAAGTCCCCTAGGTTGAAGTGAGGATAGTTTAGAGGGTATTTGTTCTGGGTTTGGCTGAACCAAATGGCTTAAAAGGTGTGAATTAGAGTGAAGGGAGAGTGCCCTTTTATAAGATGGGTGAGGGGAACCTTAGGAAAAACATAAAATATTATTTTATAATAAATTAATATTCGGTTTATAATGGCTCAAAATTAATTTATTTCAAGTATAAGGTTTTTATTGGTCGAAATATACTCAACCAATAGGTTTTAGATAGGTTTGTGTCACTTTATTAACCTTATCTTTTAGTTTTAACTCTTAGTTAATTAGTTTGACATTTATCATGCCTCTTTGTATTTTTATATTATATGGTTAATAAACTTACTATAAACATACAATAGACCCCCAAGTGGTCCATTAATTATAAACCTATCATGATATAAGTCCTTTGTCCAAAACATAGATTTTTAGAAATAGAATATCAATTAATAATATAATATTTGTTTTAAAAACTCTTTTATGTCAATTTTGACACTATTGGGTATTTTGTTTTTGATAAATTCATAAAAGCATTATTACTTCTAAAAAATTCATATAACCAATACTAATATGTCATATTAACCTATAAAATTATTATAATTCATAAAAATTCTAAAATTACATTTATTTGGGTATTTATAATATCAATTATCTTAATCTTTCATTAATACGGTAATTACTGCATCACCATTGTGTCATAAATAAATTAAATTATTTAATGTATAAAAATTATATATAAAATACCATTATGTATGAAATACTTTTATATTTTTAATTCATATTTATAATCGAATTTATCTTATGTATAACCCTATATTATAAATGTTTTAGTTATTAAACTTTGATTTTAACTCTTTTAACTCTTCTTTGAATTAAACAATAATAAATACCCTAATCTAATCTAAGTAGACCTAAATGATAATATTTTATTCCTAAGGTTGTTTTTGGTCGAGATACACTTGTACAATAGAATCAGGACATGTGTTAGGGTAATATTAATATTATTTTTACCCTTAATTGCCCTATTTACTTTTAACCATGGTAAATGAAAGTAAAAAAATTAATATTCACCAAAAATTATTTTTATCTTATTGAACCAAATTTTACTCTCTGATATGAACCATGTCTCTCGGATTTTCGAAATTCCACTCACAGAAGCGGTAAAATTATTTTTTATGTGAATTTGCAAATTCTCCTAGGAGATGGGTAAAAGACAGTGAAAAGTTCAATAAAATTTTTATATATCTAAAATTATTGTAAACTAACTCCAATAAATTACATTGAACTTATATATTTATTATGTATCTATTTTGACCTAAAATAAATTTAAATAAAATAAATAATTATTTAAATAAAAATTTGGTTTTAAACTATAACTCAGTGTTTTTCACTATTCGTCAAAAAATGAAAGTTTTCAGAAAAATACCAAAAATTCACCCTAAGCTAATTTTGATATTATGAACCCAAAAATGAAGTCCATTTTTGAAGATAAAATTTATAAAATTTTAAAAAGTGGGTATTACTATTCATAACGGCTAGTTTGGTAAGTTATGGTGCGCTTGAACTCGGTGTTTCCTGTAGTGCAAGTTATTGAATTACTTTAAAAAAATAATGTACTATGAAATACGGAGATGTTAAATTCTTCCCGCCTTCAATAAATTTCATCCTCGGAATTTGAAATTGTTCTTCGAAAATAAAAGGTTGAAAATAGAAAATACCATTGTGGGAAAACCCACATCAAAAATTAGGTTAATAAAATTTAGACTTATAATAGGAAAAGGGGAATGAAAAAGTCACCACCAAATTATGATCTCAATTAGGAGAACATTGTTGGAAATTAGAGACTCATAATTAGAGGGAAAATGTAAATATTTATAGGGAGTGATTGAGGTCATCAATCACAAAATATTGTAGAATTGGGGGCCTCAAAGCCACCAATCTATGATTATTTAAAATACCATCGATTCAACAAAATGTAAGGTATTAGGATAACACATTTTTTGTTTTAGTATTCCTTACCTAAAGTTTTAGAATTTATTTCTTCATAGAATAATAGAAGAAAAAAAATATATACTTGTCGAGTAGATTTACATCCTTTAACTAATTTCTACCACAAACTCATATTTCACTCTAAAAGATAATAGAACTTAAAAAAATATTCTATTTATCCTATTCATATAGTGTTCCAAAATAATTCCTTTATAATTCATCTACCAAACCCTTTAAAAAACTAAATTATTCAATCCTAGACATCACGTGGGTTAGTGATAGGTAATACACTTTTTTCTACCTTCAGTTGTGGGTTCAAGTCATACAGCCTTGCCGGATGCGATGGGTTGTCGCCTGACCTCCAGGTTGTCCTTTTATGGCAATCCAAAAATAATATCAAACTAGAATTATCCAAAATACTTCTGTCCATTCTCATAGTCCAAAATTTATAAGGAAGGTAAACACAATGAAGATCCTTTTTTGTGTAATAACTTGTGAACACCTTCATCATGTATTCATTTAAAACACCGCAACATTCTGAATTACCATAAAACCTTATTTATTACATTCATGATCCCTTATTCCTTATAGAATACTGGATATACTCCTTCTATCCAAAAATGTTGTAAACTCCAATAATGATGGAATACACAAATCATTATTCAGTTTCAAGGTAGTCAAGAATATCCAATATAATTTATCCAAATCAATCATGTATTATTCCAAAATCACTACCTCGGTATCAGAACCATATTATGGTTTATCTTTCTCTCAACCATATATTTTCTGAAAATTTAACCTGATATTGAGTCACTTTTCTTAGATCCACACAATCTCAAGTCCTTAATAAAATAGTACTGTAGTACAATCCTCATATACTCCATAATTATTATAACCAGTAAATTGTTGATACAACACTCAAATGACATAATTCTCTAATAATAACATATGAATTATAATCATTCCTCCTCATCTATGGTAGTATCATAACTTGATTATTATCCAATAGAATCATTTGGGTCATACTCCGATGATTTGGACATTGGTTCGTGTAGTGTCCCAACTCTTTATAGACGAAGCATTGTACATTTGAAACCTTTTTCTGACCCTTGCAGTCATGCACTTGGTGTCATTTTTCTCCACACATATAAAAAACTCTCATTCCCTTCAGGCAAGTTCCAGGGTGTTTCTTCCCACAGTTATCACATATGGAAACATTCTTCTTTTCCCTCTTCCCTTTATCCATATTTCTCTTGTACATCCTTTTCTTCTCTTTTTTCCCTTCAAATCCATAGGACTCAGAGAATTCTTTACTTATCTTATTAACACATGATATTATTTCTTCATATGTTGAGAATACATGGGAGACAATTTCCCTTATAAATGTTGGCTTAATACCGTGAAAGATATGATCCTTATTACTCTTTTGATCATATGTATTGCTGGAGTTCACATTCTTTCTACTGGGTGCCATTTCTATACAATGGCATACACTAGATTAGTTTATGAATCGTAATTCATAAATCCAAACTTCTAAAACACTTAACATAAATTAAAAAATTTATGGATATAATCTATAATCATAAAAATGTTTCCTTTGAGAAAGTATATACTCATAATCCCTTCATAATGGTTTGTAAAGAAAATTTGAATTATCCTAAGCATATCCCCCGGGAGTTTCGTAACCAAGAGTGCAGAAAGGCCTGTTTTCGTGCACTAGTTCTTGTTCAAGTCTAGCTCAAAGCTGTGTTTTCGGGTTTTACCCCTAGCTACATCTATGCCAGAGTCGCCTATACCTGCTCGTATCCAGACAGGGATGTATTTCTTGGAAAACTCACAAAATCTCTACAATACTAAAATTCTAGCAAGTTCTTCTATACTAGTCCTAAAAGTCTATCTTAGGGATATGTGCTCTAATCATAGTTTATCTAAATCTAGTTTCCAAGGTTATTACTAAACTTCCTCTAACACCGACTGTAACGCCCTGACCCTAGTTACCCAGAGTCAGTGCATTATTTTAATACATTGGCATGATTACAAGGAATCAAGTCTCGGAGGACCGATCGATTTAGCAGTCTTGGAAAATAGATTACATACATGAGTGTTACATTACAATTTATAACATACAAAACAACATAAATAATCCTTTATAAATGCCATAATTCCCTTGGCTTAACCCTACATATCAACCACAATACACTTCTTGGAATCTTAAGAAAAATAAAACATAGGAAGGGGTGAGCTCAAATGCTCAGTAAGGATAACAATACAGTGTAAACTTTCATAAATAATCATAAAAATTTAAGGCAATGTATAACTAAAACAAAAGCCTTTTGAACATGAACTTCAACATAATATGGAAAAAATAAAATGAAGTAATGCCATTTTCTTATTCACATGGATATTATACTAGTCGAATAATCACATGCAATATCACTAACCACTTTCATAATGATGAAATGCATAATTTCATACTATCATAGCCACATAGTCAAGGCCTTGTGCAAAGACAACAAATAAGATTTTGTCAAGGCCTTGTGCCAAGGCACTAGTTTGTTTCATGAGACCTACCGATGCATCAAGGAGCTATAGCGAGCTCCACCCATCACTTACTAAGTCCAATGCATTCCTCATATGAAAAGGTTTAAACATAACATAAACATTCATATTAAAACTATCATAAGAAATATCATTACATTATCCCTAAAACATGAATGGTATAAAAATAACACATCCATAGTCAAACACATCAAAAAACCATCAATAAAATATGGAATATTTGTATCATAATAAATCATCTTCAAACAAGTTTAAAAACCATCAAAGGATGTTGACATAGATGAAAATTATTTATAAAACTCTTTGAGAGAAATATTCCTTTTTCATGAAAACATTTATAAGTCAAACAATTTAGAAAGTAATAAATTTAAAGACATTTTTGAATCAAAGTGTCTCATACCACTTTGATACTTTTGAAAGGAATTATCATTTTAAAATCATTCATTTCCATATAAATAAATCCTTAAACCCCATTTTGAAGACATGGACATTAATGAGAAAGATTTAGAAGAGTAAATATTTAAAACATTTGAAATGATTTTTTTGTAAAAAAAATCCTTAAAAGAATCCCTTGGAAAAATATTTTCTGAAACATGGACATGGATAATAAATATGTCCCATTATATACTTACGTAAAAAAAACCTCGTATAATAAATAGATTGTGAAATTGACCCTTACCAATTTGGTAACTTACGAAACATACACCCCATGAAAGAGGTATCATAAAATGAATATGTAAATACACATAAATTAAAGTGTATTAAACAAGGAATACAATTATGGGCAGTACATACACCACACAAAAGGTAATACTGGCAATATGGCATGAATCTCACGGGAATAAGGAGTGAGATGAAAACCCCTTACCTTGCACTTTCCTTTAGTAGAGGGTACGTTTAACGTACTATATGAAGAATATAGTATTTTATTAAATTATAATATAACTATATTAATATTTATGATATCATACATTATTCATTTATGACTTTATACTACCCATTTAATAATAATTTCCATGTTATATTAATATTTCAGGTAATAATCATTTTCTTTATCGTACGTGTTTTAACTTGTTACTCTTGATTGTATCACTTAGATCCTGATTTAAATAATTCCAGAATATAAAACATGATTTATATATCATATATATTTAGAATATAAATATGTATAATAGACATATATATGAAATGGAAAACATCATTTAAGGAGACGGTAGTCCGTACGTACGCATAAACGCTATTTCCATTTTCATATAGTATTGAATAGAAGTAAGTGAATAAGATATAAGTAAGTACATAAATAATTATATATATAAATATATATATCTAAAGTATAATTATTATTTCATATATTACATACTTATTAGTAATATATATTTTAATAATCATTGATGAATGGTGAACTTGGAAATGAATCTCATCGCATTCATGGAGACGGTAGTCCATACGTACGCACGAGCGAAAATATCATTCTTTTGATATTAAAATAATATATAATTGGATTTTATATCATATATACATAATCCTTATCATGTTATATTTATTATTTACATCAAATAAACTTCATTACTATACCCATCCAAAAAATAATGTATTGAATAACAATTACACCACGGCGTGGAGACGGTAAGCCATACGTACGCACGTATGGTGACATGTCATTCAAAGGGTGGATAGAATAATGAATTTGGTTGTACCATAATTATAATAACATAACAGTATATAGAAGATACTATACTTATTATTTTAGAATGGAAACAAAAAATAAAAATGAAGTGGAAGAAGAATGGAACTTGAAAGAGGGTGGGGAAATCATTACCTCTTCTTCGGGTTCTTCCTTTTGATTTGATCAAAAGGGATCCTTAGGTTGGATTTATGATCAAAATAAGGCCTATAGGTTGAAGGGAAGATATTTGAGAGGGTATTTTGGCAGGGTTTGGCAGAGAAAAATGTCTTAGAAGTTGTGAATTAGAGTGAAGGGGGAGTGCCCTTTTAAAAGAGTGGTGAGGGGAACCTTAGAAAAAACATAAATTATTATTTTATAATAAATTCATATTCGATTTATAATGGATCCAAATTGATGTATTTATAGTATAAGGTTAGGATGGGTCTACATCCACTCAAACAATAGGTTTTAGATAGTTTTGGGCCACTTTATTAACCTTATCTTTTAGTTTTAACTCTTAGTTAATTAGTTAGACATTTACCATGCCTATTTTTATTTTCATATTATATGGTTACGAAACTTACTATAAACTTACAATAGACACCCAAGTGGTACATTAATTATACACCTATCATGATATAAGTCCTTTGGATGAACTTTATATTTTTAGGAATAGAATATCAATTAATAATATAATATTTGTTTTAAAAACTCTTTTATGTCAATTTTGAGACTATTGGGTATTTTGTTTTTGATAAATTCATAAAATCATTATTACTTCAAAAAAAATCATATAACCAATCCTAATATGTCATATTAACCTAGAAAATTATTGTAATTCATTAAAAGTCTCAAATTACATTTATTTGGGTATTTATAATATCAATTATCTTAATCTTTCATTAATACGGTAATTACTACATCACCATTGTGTCATAAATAAATTAAATTATTTAATGTTTAAAAATTATAAATAAAATACCATTATGTATGAAATATTTTTATCTTTCTAATTATTATTTATAATTGAATTTATCTTATGTATAACCCTATATTAAAAATGTTTTAGTTATTAATCTTTGATTTTAACTCTTCTAACTCTTCTTTGAATTAAATAATAATAAATGTCCTAATCTAATCCAAGTGGACCTAAATCATAATATTTTATTCCTAAGGTTGTTTTTGGTTGAGATACACTTTTCTATTAGAATTAGGACATGTTTTAGGGTAATATTTATATCATTTTTACCCTTAATTACCCTATTTACTTTTAACCATGGTAAATAAAAGTAAAAAGTTACTATTCACCAAAAATTATTTTTATCTTATTGAACCACATTTTACTCTTTGATATTAACCATTTCTCTTAGATTTTCAAAATTCCACT
This sequence comes from Viscum album, assembly GCA_963277665.1. NCBI lineage: Eukaryota > Viridiplantae > Streptophyta > Magnoliopsida > Santalales > Viscaceae > Viscum > Viscum album. The sequence continues at coordinate 1,000,254,560 of OY728133.1, forward strand.
CAAATAAGTGGTAAAATTAAGTTTTATGTGAATTTGCAAATTCTCCTACGAGATGGGTAAAAGACGGTGAAAAGTTCAATAAAATTTTTATATATCTACAATTATTATAAACTAAATCCAACGAATTAAATTGAACATATATATTTATTATGTATCTATTTTAAATTAAAATAAATTTAAATAAAATAAATGATTATTTAAATAAAAATTTGGTTTTAAACTATAACTCAGTGTTTTTCACTATTCATCAAAAATTGAAAGTTTTCAGAAAATACCAAAAATTCACCCTAAGCTAATTTTGATATTCTGAATCCAAAAATGAAGTCCATTTTGAAAGATAAAATTTATAAAATTTTAAAAATTGGGTAGTACTATTCATAACGGCTAGTTTGGTAAGTTATGGTGCGCTTGAACTCGGTTTTTCCTGTAGTGTAAGTTATTGAATTACTTTGAAAAAATAACGTACTATGAAATCTTGGGGTGTTACAAGCTAGATATGTTAAAATCACTATAATAATATTTAAAGTATAATGTAGAATCCAACCACCACCACTAGTGAATCAAGACATGATAGTGAGGTGAAAATGGGGAGGTTATTCTAAAACCCCAAGGATGGGTGAATTTGAAGAATCGAGTTTGGTTCCCTAGAACACGCGATCCCATGTAGTACATGTGTGAGATAGTTTAGCTCTTGGAAAGAAATATTTTGGCATAAAATGTTCCTCTAAAAGAGTATATGGTGGTTCATCCATCCCCCATTAAACTTTATCCATGATTTATTCATGGATCGGGTTATACAGGGACAAATGTAATGGGTAGGCGAAGAGATTGGTAGTTGCCTATTGAAGTAGGCAACACAGGAGAGAGATATTTGGTAAATTGTGAAGTCCGATGTGGTGGAGGTATCTCTCTAGGAAAGAGATGGAAATGGGTTAATTTTAGATCTCAATGATCCTTATAAGGAGGAGTATCATTCTTCATCCACTTCATCATTCATCCACAACCTTCCTTTAGCACCACCAAGATATATAAATAATTTCAAGGGATAATAGATGCATGTGCATGTTATGTCTATTTATATACCTTTATAGGCATACTAATTACAAAAAATAGGGAATAATATTACATACCAAACTTTAATAATCTATCACTACAAGTATGACTACAAACATAAAGAGACCTAAAATTAGTCTTAACACCAATCCATGAGATTTTTTTTCAAAAAAAAATTGATGTGTGAATTGTACCCAATTCACACTTCTGGGAATTTATTAATGAAAAAAAAAGAGTACAGATATTATATGAGGTGCAACACCCTTTCACCAACATGAGATTAACTATAAGTAAAAAAACTTGTACCCAACTAAATTAAACATAACAAGACATTGGTGAGGCACAAACCAGTAAGATATGTTGTTATCCATCTTGAAAAATATAAATTCCAATTGTAGTCTAATTTGGGAATCCAATTTTAGACCACAGGTGGACTAGAGAAGCAGCGACTATGGGAACACTAAAAAAATAACCAAAATTCTATGATGACATTAATAGGACAGAACTTCCATGACATCAAAACCATAACATTCCTTTGATCTCTGAAAGATAGAATACTGGAGAGATTCCAAGAATTAGTTTGATATTTTAATATAGAAAAAACATGACCAGACTTTGAGGAAGATTTGACATTAATAATCCTTCACAAGGATCCAAACACTACCAATCATAGAAACTGCCAAAGGTCATTCTAGTGATACAGAAAATTCCAAAATAGCAAAAAAAGATCAAGATGAAAGTCACCACCATGGTTGTTCAATATCACCAAATAATACTCCAAGCAGTTTCAAAGTATGTACAAATACACCACAATCAAAAAATTCTAAAAAAATCTCAGAGAATAAATTCAACTTCTTCAGATTGCAAGAACAACTCCCAAATCATAAAGAATAATAACCTCTTAGCCTTCACAAACAACAAGTGAGGAAAACAAATATTCATCCAAAATCAAACTGAGATATGTCAACATGAGGGATGGGGGTCACTTCTATGGAATATCCTTGAAGTTTAAATTTGTATCCATCTTGAACTCCTCTACAACCTTGATAACCAATTTCTTTCTAAGATCAAGATATGTATCAGCAGTCATGACGCCATTTTTATACTGTCAAAATGCAGTTGTGTAATTATATTCCATCCAATAGTAAAACTATTTTTAAAAGTAAAATTTCTCTTCTATTTGATAAGAATATCTAAATTCAGAGTCATTCTAATAATCCTCACAAGAATAAGTTTTTAAATCAGTTGAGTTATATGAGTCAGAGGATTTTGAAAACTTTTCAAAAGGCATGAGCTGTGTTGAATAATATGTTTTCCATTCATATTGGCAGTTATGGATTGTGTGACAATTGTTCTATCAATTTTAGAGTGGTACCTAATTATTTTAGTTTGTCTAGCACTCAGAGTGATAAAAACATCTGAATCCACCATTTATTTCTTTCCTTTCCTAGATCTTGATTTCTTAAATTCTTCCTCAAGTTGATCGGATTTTTCAAGTTCATCTTGAATAGACTCGTCCAAGTCATATTGAACCTCCTATTTCTCTCTATAATCATTATTTTTAGTCTCTATAATAGGAGGCTCAGTACTAGGATTCAAATATTTTACTTCCTTAGAGTTCAGATCATTTTTTACATCCCCAACAAATGAGGGAATCTAAGAACTGAAAGAAACTAAAGGGTTCATATTTTCATTATTATCTATATTATTCCATGTATGGATAGTTTTTTAGGTTTTCTTTTTTATCCAATATGATTTAATGTGGGGGAGAGGGTGTGAAACCATCCTTTTATCTCCACAGTCACCTATAAGGTGTCATATTTGAGAACATTTTTTACAGTAGGTGGGAACATTCTAAAATAATACATCCTAGATAAAGCCATTAGAACCATTTTGAATCCAAAATCAAGAGGTAAGCTCTTGTGATATGTTAATTTTAGTGGAAACACAATAAATTGATGGTCGATACAAGATAATAGTGGTAGAGTCAAGTTTAATAGTATGGTCAAATTGAATAGATATGGAGAATAGAGCATTATGCTTGTAAAGATGTAGTGGTAGTCATGGGAATTCCAACAAAATAGAGATAGTAGATGGTTCTGAATCAACACGGAAATCTAGTGACCATTTCATAACATTCTTGAAACAGCCACTGAAGGACTAGGATCTTCTTACCCAAAGCCTATATTAATCATTTTAGTGTAAAATAGAAATATAACATACAATTATTTCATAAAACCAACTAGGAAATTATCGAACCCTATGTTTTCTAGGATTTTATGTAGAAACACTAAAGAGGGTCTTCACTTGTTGAATTTTATGACCAATAGAAAGAAATGATCTGAAAAAAGTAGTTATACCTCTTTATCTGAGAAATCAATCACTGATAAACCTTTATGTCTTTATTTCTTTGGTTAAACACGCTCTGAGGCCTTCTATTCATCCAGGGTAATTTGACATATGACAACATTAGTGAATGATCTAGAATCAGGGTTCCATTTCTATTATACGTGTTGAGATTAAGGTTTTTTCTCCATTCTCCGGAGGGAGTAATCTCCTATGTGACCTGTGATGTTATCTCTTCACTGGCTATCACCAATCCATGAAAGTTTTTAGCTCAAATATTTAAAAATAAAATCAATATTTGGATGTGACACTTGGTAAGGAATATATGAGTTTTATAATCTCACCTAAATTGGTATTATTGATACCACATTTTAAATTAACCCTGAGTCATATTTATATTATGGTTTACCAAAATTATCTTCATTAATATGTGATAAGTAAAATTACGAGGAAACAATTTATTTAAGGGGGTAAAATGTAAGGACCTAATGTATTGGATCCTTTAGAATATATATTATGTTCTATAACATGTGTAACATGTTGCAGCCAACATTAAAACACCATAAAAATTTAATAATCCAATATTAATAAAGATATAATAAACACTAAGATGGTAAACTATTAATAGTTATTACTTTTAGAAGGTAAATAATTAATATGAGTTAGTATTGAAAATGTTGTTTTCAATTAAAAAAATTCTTTATATTATATATATTCATTTAAAAATATAAATTTTATAATTTTATAATTTGAATTTAATAAATTAAAAATCAGTTTCTGAATTCCTCATAATAAAATTATCTTAGGATGTATTTTATTGGATTTTTTAAAAAATTACTTGGTTTTTAAGTGAATAGTAAAAATACTAATTTTATTAATACCACCATTTTTATATGGATTAGAAGTTTTGGAAACCGTTTCCTATAAAATTATATATTATAAACTATAATAAATAATTTTAAAATAATATGTTGAATTTATAAACCCATGCACAATTATTCCAAAATTTATGTTGTGTTTAAATGAAATATGTTTTCTGATTGTTTTATTTAATTAATTATAATATGATGAAATGATGTTATTGATTTCATTTATTTCATTTATTTTAAAATAAATAATATTTTAAATTAATTTTAATTAGTGGCATTTATAATTCTACAGTAATCCTAAATATTTTTTCTTAAAAATAAACTTTTTCAAAATATGTGTTTTTACACGATACATATTCTAATTTTAATATTAATTTCCCTATACATAAAAAGCTAATTTGAAAAAAAATGTCTCTCATATTTAGGGTAATAATTTTCATACTGATTTTTATGGCCAATTTTATTTTCAAGTATAATATTTAGATTACTATGATTAATGTTGATTACCATGATAATGGTGAAACAATTATTTTAAAAAATATTATTTTATTAATATCTAGAAATTTATATTGAATAAATTAAATTTAAATATTTTAAATAATGAATATAATATTATTTATAAAAATATAAATATTATTAATAATACTCATTTTGTTTTTAATTAATAAAAAATAATATTAAGAATCCTTAATGCTCAAAATGCATTTTTTCTATTAATTTTTTTTTTCTACACAATATTTTTTAAAATTTAAAAGATAATTTTATATTTTTTAGAAATAAAATTGTATCAAATATATTTTAAATTTAGTTCTATCACACAAATAATTTGTTAAAATAGGTTATGTTATGTTCTGAATAAAACATAAAATTTCTTATCTAAAAACTAGTTACTAGTTCAAATGTAAAAGAGAAAAGTGTAAAAACATAGTGGTAAAACCCCAATAATGTGTTTATGATATGTGATTAAACACTTTTTTTATCCTTTATATACCTATAAATACCATTAAATCCATTTTTTTGAAACCTCAAATCCATTGAACTTGGAATAGTGTCATGGAATTATTAAAATATAAAGGGTGTTTCCAAAAGTGACATTTTTCTATCTTATAAAAGGTGATCACTTAAACCCTTTAAAATACACACATATCCTTATTTTTAATTCTTTTAGATATTACCTTTTACCATCCCAAAAACACTATCCAAAAAATATATTCCCCTATTCACTCATCGTTATCCTAATCCATTCGATATCAAAGAAACTTCTATGAGAAAGAAAATATCAATTCTCCAATATAAGTATTATTTATTTCTTAAATGTTTCTTATTAATATTACTCTCCTTAACACCTTATCACCATAACAATATGATGAATTTTTTATCATAATTATAATTATATGTTCTTATATTGAATTCATATCCATTACTTATTCATTTTCATCCACTTAGAAAAACAATATATGGTCAATCATGTGTGTGCACTGACTACCATCTCCATGAATTTTTTTATTCTATTTTATATTTATTTATAAAAAAATTAAAATATTTTTAAATATCATAAAAACATTAAAATAATATTATCATTCTTCTGTTATAATGATATTATTTCCAAAAGAAATATCACATTAACCGTACTCCCCAATCAAGTTAAAGTGTGTTCAAGTTTAGGTTGGTTTAACCACCTACATGAATGATGATAAAAAAACTATATTATAGAAGAATATTAGAAACTGAAAAATAATATTATTATAAAATAATAAGAAACTTAATAATGGTATATGGTTCTAGAAATATTATATTAATTAGTTAACTTATTATTAATTATCATTTTCAATCATTAAAAACTTCTAAAATAACACAACACTGATTCCATTTAAGGAATGATATAAGATAATTATAAATCAATATAGGATATATATTAAATTATGTTAATATTTTAATGATTAACTTAATTTCAAATTATGGGTAATGACATCAATGTTATTAAACAACTGTGTAGTAGTTGAAGTTATTAACACCTGATTTTCATAATATGTTATAACTAGTTAATTTAATGAGGATTATAAAAGGGTAATATTTTTGAGTAAGGTATTGAAATAGGATATTAAGATATTTATCTTCATTTACTAGAGGTTAGATAGTGATAAATTAAGAAAATAAATAAGTTAAGGGTTTTTCATCTCAACTTCTCTTCATTGAGACATGTTTTAATGTTATGCACCAATTTATTATTTATATGGTTTATATACCACCCAATAATGTATTTTGACATATTACATGATTTAATTTAAGATATTTATAGAACCATATTATTATCAAGATTCCATTAAAATTTTATTCAAAAATTGAAAAAGGTGTAAGAGTTTTTTGTGACTCAATTATCTTCTTTGAGTTATAGTAACTATTATTTTTCTATTATATTTCATGATTGATCAAATAAAACCTATAATGATTTTAGGATATGATCTGTGTAACATCCTATTACCCTCTTTAAGTTATTTGTCTTATTTTTTATTGTTTCCCTATTTAATTGGGTGCATCTTGGGATTCCTAAGGATGAAGAACATTTACTGATATAAATTACCTAATGTTTGGGGATATATGTTTGTTTTATTAAATTAAGTCTGGTTATAAATGTGTTATTTCGTTTTTATGGTTCTCCCTATGTTTGGATAACACCTAAGGTGGTTTGAGTTTTTTTGTAGGAACCTTTAGTTTTTAATGTCTATAGTAGAAGTACATGTCATGTAATGGGATTAGACTATGTGTAGGTTCTGTAGGGAGGATTCGACAAACCTGGTACATAGAGTGAGGTAGTACATGTTGTGTATATATTACACACTTTGTGATGATAAAAGGTTGGTTTTTAATAAAAAGGTGACATGTTTTTCACCATATCTAAGTCCCAAGAATTATATTATGTGTAAAGATATTACACACCATGTAAATGTTGTAGTGTTGGATTTTACGGTGTTTCTTAGATGAAATTTTATGTCATTCATCTACATATCCTATGGATCCAAACCTAGAGCCATTATTTGATGATTTTGGGAGTCTCCATTCAGTCTAGATTGATCTGTTCAATGATTGATCATCATTGTGGTTGGTTTTCATCTCTATGGGTGAGTGAGCCTTTCTGCTTCTTTATTTATTTGGTCATGGTAATTTTTCTGTGTTGCATTATCAGATCCATTGACCTATGGTTATGTTTAATCTTGTTTCTATCTAGATCTATTATATGATCTTGTTTTGAGGTCCATTCCTTTATTGGTTGTGGTTCAGCGGGTGTGTGTTCTTGAGGTATGTGTTGATTACTCTTTTCCATTAATCCTTTCCATAAATTGAATGAATTATAAGATGTGTAGATTGGTTCTAGGGCCTCTATTTTCATTGTTGAATTATTTCTTATCATGAATTTTTTTAGAGTCATGTGTGGCTCATGTTTTGACGTAGGTGGTAACATCTATATCCAGTGATGGTGAACTTAATTTCTCCTTTTTTTGTTAAATTGATTTGTTCAATGAAATGGCATGATTGATTGAATTTTTTTGTGTGTTGAACTGGGCTTAAAAAAATATGGTTTTCCCCAAGTTTTGGTAAAAGGAAAAGGGTTTTAAAATCATTGTGAAATGATTTGTGAAATGGTTTACAAATAATCATTTGATGGAAATTGTTTAATGAAATATTTTGGAAAATATAGCACATGGAAAACCTTGAGTACTTAGGAGGAAGGTATAGTAATAGGTCACATCCACTATCAAAGGGTTTTCTCTTGGAGCTTTCCTCTTCTCCCTAAGAAATTTGTTCTAGGGAATCGTTAAACGTATTGGGAGGTTCACTTTCTACGATATTTCTCTACTCTCTAGACTCGATGAATATTCCTAGCGGGCTGATGCGTACATGATTTACTATGTTAGGTACAAGTGTCCTAGTAATCATAGACAATTTTTATCCCTTGAAATATATTACTTATGCTTCTAATTTTGGATATTACTATTTTGTTTTACTACCATAGATTTGAAATGATATATGATAAATTATTTTCTCTATTTGACTTGATATATCTGTTATAATGTATGGATATGAAATTATTTGAAACTAATTTACCATATTTAATTTCAAATGTGTAAAAATAGCCATGATTCTGTAATAAAAACTATTAAAATGTTATCAGGACTTGTTTTCCTTAAAGTTGGTAATTCTTATATTATTGTTTAGAGACTTGATATGGAACACCTAGGTGAGAAGCTACTGAGACTATTATATCTCACCCTGTATACCCATTCAGCGTTGTGTAGACCTAGTTAGGTTTTTCAATGTATGGAAAAGAAAGGTGTTCTACTGAGGCAGAGAGGTTTTCTATCAGCTGAGTTGAGTAGTTGTTGGTGAAATGGTGGGAGTCTTCTCATGTTATCATATGGATTATTTGTTTTTCCTATTTTAGGTAGCCCTTGTTGTTTTTACTTTTACTTGGAGATTTTTTATACTCTTTAGTTGTTTGGTTTTCACTATTTGGTTTTAGTTATGGATTATATTTATCATTTATATTTTTTCCTCCTTTTTATTTATATATGTATATATATATGTGTGTGCCATGTTATTGATTCAAATTGGGAGAAATTATTCCCTATGTTTATTGTGTGATGATCAGGTGCTAGTCATCATCCTTTCGGGGTCCTGAATTTCCTTCGGGTATGTGTCAAATTTTGTTTGGGTACTAGTTTGAGAGGGTATTTGAGTCAGGTTTTTTATAGTTTGGTATCAGAGAAGGTCTATCCTCAAGATTCCTTATCTTAGGATATTTAGTAGACTATAAATAGTATTTTAGGGACTCAATAGGTATATTATAGTGAGTTCCTAGCCAGCTATTTCCTTGATTAGACTTAAGTTACAATGGGATTTTGGGATGTGTGTCTCCTTTCTTAAGTTCATGATGTTAATATCAATATTTATGTATGGTTTTTCTAGTTTTAACTTATATTTTTCTGTTGTTTGATGATTTATTTTGTTATAATGGGTAGAAGTATGCCTCTGAGATGTGTTCTATGAGTTCCTTAGGAGGCTGTAGTTGATTCTCTTCAAGGGAATCCTATAATGAATTTGAAACTTATCAAAGATATCATGTAATAAGTCTATATTTTTTACCAAAATGTTCCACAACATTAAAACATAGTTGTATAGGTACATCCAATAGATTTATTGGAAAGATATATATTATAAGATTTCTTTCATGAGAATCCACCATCCTTTAGAGGTACAAATTTACCATAATAGTTAGAGTAATGTCTTGTAGTGATCAATAATATTTTTAACTTATTAGACACACCTCAGAGTATCAAGGTGATGTGTGCAACATTCAAACATGGGGGTCCTAGGAAATGTAGGTGGGATTTTATGGTACAGGTTGATAGGTAGGTGGCCTTGGACTAAAAGAGTTTTAAGACTCTCTTCATCCAGAAATTTTTATAGCTTTTTTTATGAGGTAAAAGAATCTAGAGTTCCTCTATTTGTAGTAGGGAGAGTGTTTGGTGTCAGTGTACACTAATCGGTTTGTCGAGTGAGTTAATTTTTCATTAGAGGTTGTAATGAATATCCAACTAAAAGATTATAAGTGCCTTTAAAGTTTTCTATTAGATATCATATCCTGGGTATTTATGCTGAAAATTTCAACCTATGTCGAGATTTTGGAAAAAGCTATGATGGAAGAGATGAATACGAAAGGCAATGTGGGATAATCTACCTCTTCTCTTTCAAATAGATACAGCTTTAATGGAACTCTATGGAAAATGAGGAAGTGGTAAGATCATTGCAAGAGTGGTGGAGGTGGTTTTCAGTAACATGCCTCTTCAACACCTCAATTAGTAGATAGTGTTGTGCCTCTAACTTTCTATCATTGTGGAATGGTCATACACATATGACACTAATGTCCTTTACCAAAAATGGTATGTAATAGTTGTGGACATTTTGGTTATCTGAAGTGTTTTTTTCATGATATGTTTACTATTTGATATGGTTAGGGATCGTTAACTCTAATAGATACTGTGGTGTAATCAAAAGTTTCAAATATTATAGGGATCTAGACACAGGCCTCCATCCATTGTCCTTAAGATTAAATCACCTTCACATAGTAGATGAGTTTCCAGTCGAGGTAGATGTGGGTCCAAGGACATTGAGAGGTACCATCTTTATTGTATCCTCTATAGTGACTACTTTATTTGATACTAGTTTTTCCCACTCATTTATATCTAGTTTTTTTATATTATTAACATTTTAATGGAACTTTTTCCTTTTTTATGTATTTAGAAACACCTATTGGGAAGAGGAAATAGAAAGGGTTTCGGTGTCCTTCTTGTGTGTTATCAATTGTTGATGTAGATTTATCCTCGAATTTTCTTGTTCTCAATATGGTTTTGTTCAAAATCAGAATCAGAATAGATTTTCATGTTTCTCATCATGATGAGGTTGATTGTTATAATCATTATGCCTTTTTTATTAATTACAATGGGAGATCACGGGTGTTTTAGGGAGAGTGGGATATAATGTTTGGTCATGTAAGACCTTCCAGATCAGAGATTAGGAGTTTGTTGTATGATATTATAGTTGATCCTGATGGTGTTTCTTCTATTTTTGATCTTCACATCATTTTTTGGGGTTTTCTTGAATTTTTTCCAAATTATTTCTTTGAGATTCCTCAAGATAGGGAGGTATAGTTTTCGTTTAACTTGGTGCCAGGGAACCTGTCTATATCAATTCATTCTTATATTACGGACTAGTAGAGCTAAAAGACATCAATATTAAATTAGAAAACCATGTGAAAAATGGTTTTTTTTTCTCCCTACTTTTTTTCATGGGAATCCCCAGTTCTCTTTTGCAAGAAGGCAGACAGTTTGCTCTAATTTTTTGTAGACTATCAGATATTAAACTGGGTAACATTTAAGAAAAAGTACCATTTTCCTTGTGTGGATAATTTTTTTGGTCAGTTAAAAGGGGAAAATTGGTTTTTTAATATTTATCTTCAATTGGGTTATCATCATATTAGAGTTTAGTTTTATGATATACTAAAGACATTTTTCAGGAAAAGGTGTGTCCATTTTTAATATCTTGTGAATTCATTTGGTTTGACTAATTCACCTACATTTTCCATCGATTTGATGAATCAGATATTCCAAAAGTATATCAACCCTTTTTGGGTAGTGTTCATAGATGAAATTTTGGTTTATTTATGATCTTAGCATGATAATGAGCACCAAATAATTTTGGTTTTAGAAATCCTACAGAGTCACTATTTTTATGGAAATATTTTGACATGAAACTTGTAGACTCGTGAAGATAAATTCTTAAAGAACATGATTCTTGAGAATGGATTATCAGTTAGTATTGAGAAGGTGAAGTCTGTTTTATTTGGGGAAGATCCCCTGAATGTATTTGAGATTCCGAACTTCCTTGGTCTTACTGGATATTATTGAAATATCATCAAGGATTTCTCAAAGTTTTTATCACCTCTGACTTCTCTTACCATTAAAGGGGTGAAATTCATATGGGATGAAATGTTTCATTTTTTTATGATCTAAAAATACTTCTATCATTGGATCTTATTTGGATCTTACCTGATCCCAATAAGGGTTATGTGGTTTTCTATGATTCTTTTGGTGCTGGTTTGGGATGTCTTCTCATGAAGGATGATTATACGGTGGTTTATGGGTCTCTTCAACTTCAACTACAAGAAAATAATTACCCCACACATGATTTAGATCTTTCCACATTTATAAATGTTATTAAGTGTTTCAAGTATTATATTTTTTAGGAAATATTCACATTATTTTTTGACCAAAATATTTTTGAGCTGTGTATTATCTCTGAATGACTGGAACCATATACAAAAGTGGTGGGTGGAATAACTTCAGAATTTTTAATTCAATGTCATCTATACCCTGGAAAGGGGAATGTCTTTTTAGATGCTCTTAGTTAGAGATATTCATCATAATTTTTTCAAAAATCAAAGGAAGAGTGTAACCTTATGGATCTTTTTTCTCAGATGCATATGGATGCTCAAGAGGATATTTCAGTAATGGTTTTGACAAGTTTTAAATTATATCTATCTCCCCTGGAGTATATTTTATAGAGTCATTAGTAGGATTAAAAGTTTAAAGGAATTATATAAACACTATATGATAGGGAGATTGTTTCGGGTTGGTCTCTCTCTTCAGATGGTATTCTCATTTTTGGGAATCGGTTTATCATCCCATTATTTGTAAGTATCTCAATTTTTTTTACTATATTAGTTCTTCATCCATCCAAATTTAATTTATTATTAAAAATACACTTTAAGGAAAAGTGGGAAACCATTGTTCACAAAACATAGATCACTATGTGCTGAAGGAGGTCACAAAATTATTAAACAGGGCACTAAAAAGATGTATTATGACTTGAGAAGGACATTATGGTGGCTGAGTATGAATTTTCACTTACTAAATCTGTGTCCATCTATTAAACCTACCAATATATAAAGTCATCGAATTTTAAACCTTCTAGTCTTCTTCAGCCTCTTATAGTGTTGGTTTGGAAATGGGATGAGGTTTCTATTTATTTTTTTGTTGGATTACCACAGACTCCCTAGTGGAGAAATTATATCTGGGTGGTGATTGATCGGTTTAAAAAGTCATCTCATTTCATTCCGATCAAAGACACTTAAAAAGTTGAAGATCTGAGTAATCTATATATACATGAAATTGTGAGGTAACATGGGGTTCTTTATGTTGTTGTTTTAGAAAGGGGTCTATGGTCTACATTGTGGTTCTTAAGAAGTATCCATGAGGTGATGGGGACTTAGGTCAGATTGAGTATGACTTATCATCCATAGACAAAACGGTAAAACATAGCATTCTATTGAGATCCTATAGAATATTATTTATGAATGTGTCTTGGATTTTGGTGGATCTTAGGATAACCATATAGGAATAGTTGATTTTTCTTATAAAAATAGTTATCAGTCATTAATAATATTGGATCCTTTTGAGTCTTTATATGGTCACCCATGTAGATCACCTTTATGGAGGGAAGTATCAGGTGAAGTTTTTTTATGGGACTGAGTTTGGTTCAAGAGATTTCTAAAAGGATTTAGGATATATGTCAGTGTTTGGTTACAACACAAAGTTAGAAAAAATATTATTCATATCAATGGCATCATCCTTTGATTTTTTACATTAGTGACTAAGTTTTCTTGAATGTTTCTCCTCTATTGGGTCATCGTTGGATTTGGAAATAAGGAAAATTGGATCTGAGATACGTGGGACCATTTGAGGTCACTGAGCGGCTTGGGCAGGTGGCTTATCACTTGGAATTTCTAGTCAAGTTGATAATCATGAATGTTTTTTTTTCAAGTATATCATATTATGAAATATCATCCTAACCCCTCTCACATTTTTATTTTTTAAGAGATTGATTTAGATTTAGATGTTTTCATTATTGAGAAACCAGTGGAGTTCTTTGACTCCCAAGTGAACATCTTTCATGGGATTTCTATTTCTTTGGTTCGAGTGTTATGGTGACACATATAAAATTTTCATGAGAATTGGGAGGGTGAGTCAGTGATAAGGGATTTGTGCCCTCACCTCTTTACCAAACTTAATTTTTTCACATGACTTCCTGTGGATAGAAAGTCTTATGGTGGGGAGTTTGTAAAATCATGTTACCCACTTTTAGTTATATTTATTATTTTTACTTATTTTCCTATTTAATAGGGTGTGTTTTGGGATTACTGAGGATATAGAACAATTTATGAAAAAAATTACCTAAATTATAGGGATGTATATTTTTTTTGAATTAATGAATTATGGGTATAAATGTGTTAATGGATTTTCATGGTGCTTCCCAAGTTTGGAGAATGCCCGAGGTAGTTTGTGTTTTTAAGAAAGAACCTATAGTTTTGTAGTTTTTATAATAATTTCATGTCATGTAATGAGAGAACATGGTGTGTAAGTTCTCCAGGGATGATTACATGACCCTGGTACATAGTCTGAATGTAGCACACACCATGTAGAGATTATATGGCATGTAATGTTAAACATTCTATTTTTAGTAAAAATGTGATGGTTTTTTTTGCGTATCTAAGTCTGAGGATTACATGACATGTAAATGGATTATAGACCTTGTAAATTTTGTGGTTTTTAATTTTAAGGTTCTTATCAAGTGATATTTTATTTCATTCTTCCTCACCTCCTTTGGATGTTGACCTAGATCCCTTTTGAGAGTCTTTATTCAATTAATATTGATTAGTTTGTCATTTGATCACTATCTCATTTGGTTTTCATCTCTCTAGGTGGGTGAGGATTTTTTATTCTTCATTTCTTTGGTTTTATTAATGTTGGGGAATTTCATTATTGGATCTATTGTCCTGTGGTGATGTTTCAACTTATTTCCTTTTAGATCTATTGTATGTCTTGTTCCAAGGGTCATTACTTTGTTGGTTTTGGTTTGATGGGTGTGTATTCCTGATGCATTTAATGATTACTAGTATACTTTAGTCCTTTTCGTAAATTAAATCAATTCTAAGATGTGTAGACTAGTTCTAGGGCCTCCATTTTCATTATTGAGTACTCTCTTATAGTGGGTTTCGTTGTGAGCATGTGTGACCTAATTTTTTAAGTAGATGGTTTTGTCTATAGCCTAGGTTGATGAATTACATTGCTCTTGTTTTTGAAAAAACAATTTATTAAATTTAATGGCATGATTGGTTGATTATTTATTGTGGAACTGTGTTTTTATAAAATTTGGTGTTCCACTAGTTTTAGTAAATGGAAAAGGGTTTTCAAAGAATTGGGAAATTATTTTCAAAATGATTTTAAAATAAGGATTTTATGGAAATGATTTGATGAAATAGTTTGGAAAATAAATCATATGGGAATCCTTGGGTACTTAGGTGGAAGGTATATTTGTGACATCCCACAATATAGCACTCTATTATATGGCCATAAATGGTTGGTTACAAGACCTCAACCCCACCTCGCCAAATGCCAAAGGCTGCCGACTAGTAGTTGTGGTGAAAATTGTATAGTGGGGAGACTATACCCCTATTATCAAGAGTCATATAAGTATAAAAACCATAATCATCAAAAAATAATAATCAAATTATATTAATAGTGGAAGAAAACAATAAAATATAACTAAATAATCCAATAAATAATAAAGGAATAATGTAATGATGTGCTAGAATGTATCTAAATGACATTATAGAACAATAAAAGATAATACTAGAAGACTCAAATAAAAGAATCAAAGTCTTGGGTCCTAAACCTCACATCGGTCCCATCTCCAAACTCTAGACCAAAAATAAACAATAAATCAATCGTATGGTCATTTTCCCTAGTCCAAACTTACATCCACATAATCTGCTCCAGTGGAAAATTTCATCTCGAATATGGTGTGAGTATAAATCCATAGGTTAACACCACTATTTCTAAACAAAAATAGTATAATAGGAAGTGTCTGACATAAATCGATCAATATGTGTATTAATTAATTTAACAATTAATAAAATACCACCATAACATGCTCTGTGTCTATTCTGGAATATCTCTAAGCATGTGTTACAACCATGCCAACCACAACCATATAACCATGGTAAAATATCCTACTTCAGCATCATTCTTGGATATATCTGATCATTTCTTACAACCATTCCAACCACCACCATATAACCAAGGTAAGAAACCTACATCAGTGCCATGCCAAAATATCTTTGAGCATGTATTATGACCATGACAACCACAACCATATACCCATGTTATATTTATAATAATTTGGGTCAAAGCCTTTTAAAAATTATAACATGGTACTAGGAATATCCCACTATCAATAATCATTAAAGCATGGGACTAGGCCGAGCCTGCTCACTATAAACATTACAGTATATACTAGTGCAAGTTACTAGGACTATCACTTTATATAAACATCTCAGCATGGAACACAATTCTTGTCATATATCATGGATATCACAATATCACATCATAGTTCTCAATGGTTAATTATGATAATTTCTATTCTTCTTTCATATGCCACGTGCAATTAATTTCACAATTTGTTAACAATTATATCAATAAGAAATAAGCTGAAATTCTAGGACTCTATAATTAGAAATCATCCTAGGTCACATGTCATGCTAAACATATGTTAATCTATTAGAAAATTGAAAATCTATTTAAAATTAATGGAATTAAAGGGATAATATAATTCAATTATTTAATTAATTTGGCCACACATAATGAGGGAACAATCACGGTATTATAAAAACTTGACAATAATCAAAATATAGGGTTAATATTTAGACCCCTAACTTTAAATGACTATCCAAAAATGATTATAATGGAAAAATCCCATGAGGAAGAAGATGAAGATGATTTCATATAGGTTCATAGATCAAAACTAATCAAGATCAAAACCAAAATTGAAATCAACCAAATTATTTCACCCCAATGGTTGGAGAACCAAGGGAAGAAGAAAGGAACCTAACCAAAGGAACTTACTAGGTATTGAAGATGGAAATGTATAATCTAAAATAGAGGTTGGAACTCTAAAATATCCTAGATAGTTACCTAGGGTCAAGAGAAGAGAAGCTATAGTCAAAATATATCAGAATTAATCTATACAGCATGTTTAAAACAACTCGTCGAGCATTTACATGTTGTGTAACATGATTACACATCATGTAAATATTTTAAATAGGATACGCTAAAAAAACCATCACCTAAAATTTATTTTATTAAAACCCTTAAATAATTAAATGATTTTTAAATGTTCTACAATTTATTTTTCATTCCATTTTTCTTTTAAACAACTTTATTCACCTTTAAAGCTTCTCAACTTACCAAGAACCAATATTAACACTTATCCCATTTATTTCCAGACTCCATTAACTCAAATAGGAAGACATCCCTAAACTTTTAAGAAATTTTATTCAAAAAAGTATCTATGTATCCGAAAAAGACTCAACCACCAAGGATCAAATAAAAAACATAGCGAGAAATGTACCTAGAAAAAGAATATATCTTAAAACCTCTCCACCTTATAACATCTCATCCCCAAGTTGCTCCAAGTGTCACTGTGAGGTCTCATTAAACAATTTCGGACACTATGTTTTCATATAATACTCCCTCTCTAAGGTATCCTCATTAAATCTCCCATGTTTCCACTGAACTAAAACCAATGGTATAGTCTGACTCTAAAGATATTTCCCACTACGATCCACAACCCGTGTCGGATGATCCACAAAGGATGTATCAACACAAAGCTCAATGTATGCTACTTCTATCATGTCAGAAGGTTTGGATTGTACATTTTTAGTTTTGGCATGTGGAAAAAATCATGCATGGCACTGTATCATTATGGATGGGATAAATGGTATGCCACTGGACAAAAACTTTCCACTATTTCAAATGTCCCAACAAACCTGGGCACTAGCTTTCCCCGTTTCCTGATATAGAACTACCCCAACCTAGGTGACACCCAATGGAAAACATGATGACCAATATTGAATTCCATAGGTTGTATCTAAAGGTTTTTATATGATTTCTACCTAATCTATGGAGTCATAAACCTCTACTGATCAACTGAACCTTCTTAAATTTCTCCTACATAAGACTAGGCCCAACAAGTGTTCTCTCATCTACCACCAACAAAAAAAAGGAAAATGACATGTCCTTCAATAAAAATCCTAAAAAGGTTCCATTTAGATTGTTACCTAGAAGCTATTATTATATGAAAACTCAATGAGTTCCATATGTTGCTCTTATGAGCCACTAAAATCAAAAACACAATCTTGTAATATATCTTCTAAAATATGAAATGTCTACTCAGATTTACTTCCCGTCTATGAATGGAAGGTTGTACTTAGAATATCTTGTGATCCAAGTGATTTTTAAAGACCCTTCTAGAAATGAGATGTGAAATGATTATATCTTTCTAAAATGATAACCTTTATAGCATCGTGCAAATGAACCACCTCATGCATGTAAAGAAGACCTAGATCAAAAACTATGATGTTTTCCCTAATGGATAAGAAATGGGTTACCTTAGTCATTAGATCCACAAAAACCCTTCGATCATCATTCTTATGGGTCGTACTAGGCAATCCCATCACAAAATCCATCATGATATCATCACATTTCAACTCTGGAATGGGTAAATGTTGCAAAAGCCCAGTTGGCCTCTGATGCTCAACTTTCACCTACAGAAAAGTGAAGCATTTAACCATGAATCTTTTCACCTCCTTCTTCATTCCTGACCACCGTTATTGCCTAAATATATCATGATACATATTTTTTAAACCATGATTCACCATCCCTCTAAAATCATGAAACTCCCTCATCATCTCCTCATGCAAGCCTATAGGAATCCATACTCAGCCACAGAATAGAATAGAATTTACACTTCCTAGAGACCATACTGATGATGTGTCCCTACCATATAATTTTTCACTTAGAACTAAGACCTCTATATCAAACAACTTCTCAGTCTTAATTCAGTAAAAAATCATGGGTATAACTAATTTTGAAGTCAGAGATACTTGTCCTTGGTATTTTTGAACATACATATACATGGTTGAAAAAAGGGTCATTATCCACCACTCATCACAATAATCATATACCACCACTTTTGTTTCTTTTATATTAAATATTTGGTAATGGTGTTACCCTTACCTAGTGTATAATACAATTCAAATTTGAAATACTATAGATACTTGACCCACCTATTTTTCAAAAGGTCAAGGTATCACTAATAAAATATACACTTGAGTCTATTGTGATTTGTGTTTACCACAATCCTATCAACCATTAAATAGTGTCTCCAACATATAAAGACTTGAACCACTGATTTTAACTCTAAATCATGAGTAGGGTAATTCCTCCCATGTAGTCTTAGCTACCTAAAGCCATAAGAAACCACACAATCCTCCTACATTAAAACAAATATAAGCCCAACTCCAGATGCATTGTAGTAAACTGTATATGCTTTACCTAGAATAGGTAAAGTTAGGATAAGTGTTGAGGTCATTCTGCCTTTCAAATATTTAAAATATCTTTCTTAATCATTAGAACAAGAAAACTTCACCTATTTCTTGGTCATACCATACATTGGTGCCGCTAATCTAGAGAAATCCTGGACTAATCACTCGTAATAACCTAATAATCCCAAAAAGATTTAAATTTTAAAAAAATTCATGGGCTTTTCTAAAGATACCATGACTTCAGCTTTATTTAGGTCTATTGAAACTCCTTCCTTTGTTATGAAATTCCCTAATAAGTTCACTTTATTTATCCAGAAACTATATTTAGTTAATTTGGCATAAAGTCGATGCTCTCTTAATGTACTTAGAAATATTTCAAGATGTTTGGAATGATCGTCTGATGATTTGGATTACACTAAGATATCATCAATAAAGATCACCCCAAACTAATCCAGAAACAAATTAAAGATCTTATTCATTAAGGACATGTATATCGTAGGTGCATTATTCAACACACAGGTCATCACTAATAATTTATAAAATCAATGGTATGTATGGTATTCTAATATTTAACCAATGATATCCTGATCACAAGAAAATCTTAGAGAATATATTATCACCTCTCAACTGATTGAAAATATCATCAATTTGTTGAAGATGGTATCATTTATTGATCTTCATCCAGTCCAACCTCAGATAATCCACATAAAAGTTCAATGATTCATCAACTTTTTTGAGAAGTAAACTAGATAACCCCAAGTAGATGTACTCATCCATATGAATCCTTTAGTTTCTATATCTTCCAATAGAACATTCAACTTTCAAACCTCTACTGGTTTCATTCGGTATGGTGGGATAGAAACTGCCTCTGCTCCCAACACCAACTCGATCATGAACTTGACCTCTCGCTTGGGTGGAAATCCATAGAACTTTTTAGGGAAAATATACCTGAAATAGTATAACATTAGAGGAAAATAATCTTTCTACATTCCATCATTATCCAGAGAATTACCATCAATTTGATCTATGAGACAATCGAATCTACACTAAATTAGTCCTGCATGACCAACCTGAAGATCCCACTCACCCTGGTGAGAATAACTGCCTCCTTCTAGAGATAAAAAGGTAACTCACCTCCTGTAATAGTAGATATTATATTGGTATAGAACTAGACAATCCATACTATGAATCAAGTCAAAGTATATCTTTTCCATCATAAATTGTTCCCAAAATAAATGGTAACCACCAATATCTAGAGAGCATGTCTTGCAACATTTGATATTTTCAGAACGTACTACCAACCGTGTGTCGATGGTTAAAACATCATGTACAGTTTCCATATTCAAGGCCAAACCATTTGAAAAAATTGAATATAAAAAATAACATGTTGATAATGTATCAAACAAAACACAAGGTAAGGTAGATGATACTATAATCATACCTCTGATGGTAGATTCTTCTGCAAACACGTTAGTTGGAGTACTCTACATAATGTGAAACTTACTTGTCCCTCTACCTTGGGGTCCAATCTGACTACCCTGAGCTATTCTCCTTTCTTGGTACTATTACTCAAGGACTGGGGTAATATGTTCTTGCCTTGGCCTAAACAGTTTTTAGAACTATGGATAACAGACTACTAAGGGGTAATTGAGCCCCTTTCTAACTCTAGTTATTTTCCTGATCCTCTACCATTGGACTAATGTGAAAATTTTGAATAGATCCTTTGAACATGACCCAGTATACCACATAAATGAAACACAATTTTGGGTAAGTACACTATGGGTGCCTGTGACGAAACATGTTGTATTGATAGAACTAGAATGGAACACAGTCTTAAGAAGGTAGTCCACTACTCTGACTGCTCTTCCCACTACTACTTTGGTAGAAACTACTACAAATGAGCTTATTAAAACTCGAAGAAGAACTTCCAGATCGCTCTGTTGAAACACCCTGACTATTTATTAGGGCCTCTCTTACATTCCCTTCCACGATGAGCCCCTGATTCATCACATCTTCAAATATGTTTAAATGAAAAATGTTTCCATGTAGCACGATCTCGTAATGAATAACATTAGGGAAATTTCTCACCCAATTGATCTCATATGCTACAGAAGATGGTGAAAAGCATTGTAGGTTGGTAAAACGTCCAACTTAGTCTAGAACTGAAAAAATATCTGGTGTCAGATGCATGAACTCAGGATCTTTTTCATTTATCATGGTTTGAGGATATAAATAGCTCAAGAACTTCATCTCAAAGTTTTTCTAAGATAGCTCATCTGACTACCTAGGTTCCTCCAAAATATCTCACTAATTCTTGGAATGTCCATGAATCATATACATAGAAAGTTTCACACTCTTATCTATGGGTGTCTTAAGATACTTGAAGATTTTCTAGACTAACTCATTCTACAACTCAACTACCTAGGTTCCCCTTTACCTAGTAAACATAGGATGATGTTGAAGCTGAAACTCTCTCATCATCTCAGACATTGATGGAATGTTATAAATATTCTCCCTTTCCATATATCGCATGACCCACAGGAATTTGTTGTGAAGATAAACATCCATCTAATCCTCATGAACTACAGTAAGTTATAGTTAAATTATATTAAGAGGATGTTGATTTTCACTCTCCTAACACTCATGTAAAAGATGATTATGAGTCATTTTCTCTACAAGAAAAATGAACACCTTATAGAACTGGATATCAATAAGTTCAACCCTAACAGGTGACTATAACAGAGAACCACTAACTCTTGGCCTATCTAGACTTGGATTACAAGTATTTTATCATGGAATGAAAACTCATTTCATTTATCCAGAGAAATAGCTATTTCATTTTATAGTTTAATAGGAAATTATATATCACATTAAAAAATAGATGTGTCCCTATCATGAACAATGCATGTCAATATATCTGTATGTTCCTATTATGATTCATGTATTCTCATATTGAGCCATATTGGGCCACGAGTGCAATCTTATTAAATAATAAAATCATAACACAATAACCCCACAAAACATGTGAATCACCCAAGGTGAAATAACATCAACTGTAACTAGAATGTAGCACAAACAGTAATCTCATCCCTAGGAACATGGATTGTTTCTTGTAAAAGGGTTAGTTACTCCAATGATCAATCTTGTTACCAGGTCCCAACACATAAAAGTATCCTTTAAACCTTTCCCATACATTAATGAAAAAAGTAAAAGACAACTTTTTCCTTTTAAAACAATTTATAACATCCCCCAATCCATCACTCTCTCACGTTGTCCTAAAGGGTTCGTCATGAGAACTCAAGCATGCCTCCCCATACACCAAAGGCTTCCAACTAGAAGTGGGGTGTAAAGTGTAAAGTGGGGAGACTATACCCCATGGTATGAAGTGTCATAGTAGTATAAAAAATCATGATAATAATAATAAATCAAAGTATAAACATAGTGGAAGAGAATAATAAAAGATAACATAATAATTCAATAAATAATAAAGGAATAATGTAATGACGTGCTAGAATATATCTAAATGACATGATAGAACAATACAAGAAAATACTATAAGACTCAAATAAAAATCTCAAAGTCATGGGTTTTGAATGCCACATCATTCTCACATCTAAACTGCATCCCAATAGAAAACAAGAAATCGACTATAAAATCTATTGAACTTTTCCAAACATGTATCCACATAATTTGGTCAGGTTCCAAACTTCGGTCCAAATATGGTGTGAATATAACTCAATAGATCAATACCACTATGTCTAAAAAAACCAGTATTGTAGTAAGTGTTTGCAATAAAGTGATAAACAAGTGCGTTAAATAATTCAATAATCAATAAAATACCACAACTACCTACTTCAACTCCATGCCAGAATATCTTTGAGAATATCTTATAACCATGCCAACCAAAACAATATAACCAAGGTAAAATAACCAGCTTCGGTGCTATACCTTAATATCTCTGAGCATGTATTACAACCATAAAACCCACTACAATATAAATAAGGTAAACAAACTACTTTAGCATCATGTCAGAATATCTCAGAGCATGTCTTATGATCATTCCAACCACAACTATACACCCATGGTATAGTCACAAAAATCGTATTGAAATCCATATAACCATTAGAGCATGGTATTGGGTATATCTATTTCCCTATAAGCATTAAAACATGGGACTAGGATGAGTCTTCTCACTATTATCATTACAGTATATACGTGTGTAAGTTCTTGGGCCTAGACTATTACATAAGAATATAAGTATGGAACATAATTCCTGTCATATATCATGGATATCATAATATCACATCTCAATTCTCAATGGTTAATTATTTGAATTACCATTCTTCTTTAATATGCCACATGTAATTAAATTCTCAATTGATTAAAAATTATATCAATAATCAATAAGCCAAAATTTAGGTATTCTATAATAAGAAATCACCCTAGGTCACATTTCATGCTAAACATAAATTAATCTATTATCCAATTAAAAATACATTTGAAACCAAAGGAATTTAAGAGATAATATTATTAAATTATTCAATTAATTTGGGTTCACACAATGAGGAAAAAATCATGATATTACATAAACATGACAATAATCAAACCATAGGTTTGAGATTTAGACCCCTACCTTTAACCAATGATCCAAAAATTCTTGAAACAGAAAACTCCCACAAGGAAAAAGGTTTGGATGGTTTCAAAGAGGTTCCAAGATCAGAACTGATTTACATGAAACTGATAAAAATCAGAACCAACAACACAGTCAGACAAAGGATTTTACCAAAATGGTTGGAGAGACAAAGAGAATAATGAAGGAACCTAACCAAATAAACTTACTAGGGATTAAAGATGTAAACAGAACATTTTAAAGGGAGGTTGACACTCCAAAATAGCATGGATAATACCCTAGGGTCGAGAGGAGAGAATCTACAGCAAAAAATTATCAAAATTCAGCCACACAGCAAGTTTAAAATAACAGTTCGACCATTTACACATCGTGTAATGTGATTACACATCTTGTACATTTTTTAAATGGAATACACAAAAAACCTATCACCTAGGATTTATTTTATTAAAACCCTCTAACAATTACATGATGTGTAATCACTTTACATGACATGTAAATGTTCTAAAGTTTATTTTTCAATCAATTTTTCTTTCAAACAATCTAAATCGTCATTAAAGATTCTCAACATACTAAGAACTCATATTTAAAATTCATCTATTTATTCCTGGACTCCATTAACTCAAACAATCATACATCCCAAAACTTTCAGGTCATTTCCTCCAACAAATGCTTTTCATCTCTGAACAAGAATCAACCACCGACGCTCCAATGAAAAACTCAAAGATAAATGTACCTATAAAAATCCAAGATCTTTTAATAGTAAAATTTATCATCCATTTTTAGGAGGTTTTCTGAAAGGGATTTCATATTATCTATATACCCATTGTTTTAGGGACTTGTTAGACCTATTGGGAGGTTTACTTAATGAGGTGTTTCTCTACTCTCTGGACTCAATTCATATGTTTTTGGATTGATGTGTACATGGTTATATATTTAATGTATGAGTTTACAAGATATACTGACCTAGTATGATCTCTGGCATGATGTTACATGTGCGTCTTCTTTTGGATTGTACATTTTTATTGTACTACTATAGATTTTATATTAGATATAATACCTTATTTTATTTATTTAACTTGATATATTTTCTATGATATATGGATATAATTATTTGAAACCGAATTACTATCCATATTTGGAAATGTGTAAAAAGGGGAAATTAAACTATTTTCCATGTTTTGCTATAAAAAATATTATACTATTATCATTCCTTATTTTCATTAAAGTTGAGCATGGTTGGATTATTTTTTAGAGACTTGATATGGATCACCTAGGTGAGGCCCTATTGAAACTGTTATCTCACACCCTATGTACCCCTTTGGTAGTGTGTATACCTAGTTATTTTATTCAGTGTAGTGAAATGAAAGGCACAACAATGAGCCAGTGAGGTTTTCTGTTAGATGAGTTGAGTAGTTGGTGGTATATTATGGGATTATTACCACACTATCACATGAAGTTATCGGTTTTCCTATTTAAGGTATTCCTTTGTGGTTTTACTTGTACTTGTAGATTTGTTTCTACTCTATATTTTTTTAGTTTCCATTATTTTGATTCAGTTGTGTCATTTATTTATCTTTTATGATGTTTTTTAAATATTTATTTATATATATATACACCATTTTTTTCTTCATGTTGGGAGAAATCCTTCCCTTTGTTTGTTATGTGATGCTCAGGTGTTAGTTTCCAACCTGTAGGGACCGTTAATTCCCGTTTGGGTATGTGTAAAATTCTAGTAGGGTACCGTTTTGAGAATGTATTTGGGTCAGGTTCATCAAAATTTCACTTTATTTTCTATGTAAATCAATCTTCACACCAAATTGTTCTTTCTAAATGATTATAAAGTTTGGATAAAATTCATGTTTGTTAATAATAGTTACCATTTCCTTAATTTTAGTTTCCGCTATATAAATGTTTTTACTTCCAAACAATGTTATCCTTTCTCTTATGGAAACTAAAATTTTTTATCTCCAATGATACTTTTTCAACCCTTTATTTATATTAATTTAAATCATTCATCATACTTTTAATTATCTGGGTTCTTAATAAGGTAAATTTAAAATTTTCAAAAGGTTCTTCCATCCTTTAAAAGTAAAATGTTTTTAGTATCCACTCCACATTTTATTTGGATAAAATTTATGTTTTTCAAGGTTAAATAATTAATGATATTTTTAAAAGAAAAATTTTCAATTTATTTTCACTTCCATTTTTTATTCCTTTATTATTAAATATTATTTTAAAATTAAATTTCTTTAAAGTATTTTAACTTATCCTTTTTGAAAACATTATTTATTTTTAGGAATCATTTATTCATAACTCTTTATAATAAGTTTTTAAAAATTATTTTCTCCCTTAAAAACAATTTTTTTATATTTTGATGATTTAAATGGTTTCTGTGAACAAAAAAATTATATTTATTCTATTTACCCTCCATGGTTTATATTTCATGAAGTGAGGTTTTAATAAAACTCTATATGTTATTATGATATAATTTATTCTGGAAAATGTATTTTGGATATCCAATTAATTATTAAGTTCATGTTTTGTAAAGTTTTTGAAAGGTTTAAGAACCCCATTCTCTTTCCATGGGTTCATTAAGATATTTTTTTGACTGATTTTTCTAAGGAACAAATTTTTATGGATGACAATTGATGGGGTCTTATATTACCCTCCAATACATTGTTTATGGATTTGTATCTCATGATAAAATTATTTTAAGTGTGATCATTTTTTTGTTCACAACATGAAGCATGGGAGTTTTTTGTTTAAAATACTATTATTTTAATTTTATTTTGTTTGTTCTATAATTCATTGTTATATTACATGCCATATATATATATGCCTATTATTATTCTCTATGACTAATTTTTATTGTCTCATGAGTCTTAAAACTTTCTACATATAATATTTTTTGACCATTTAAGATTATATATACTTCTATCATGATTTATGGACAAGTCATATTGTTCTATACTTTTTAAATAATAAATTCCTACATTTTCCATGTTTTCTCATATGATTATTATCTAACCCTTGATCATATGTAGATTATTTTTCCCTTACTAGTCATTTGAAATCACCCCATTCTTATGTTTTTCATTCCATGTATTACAAAGATAAGTGTAATTTTTTTGATTTATAAAAGAGATTCTATTGGAGTTTTATTATAGAGAAAATGTTATAGATTAAGATGTTTATATAGATAATCTCTAAGACACTAAAAATTTCTATCTTTCGTATGTGTGACTGTTTGTGAGATTTATTATTGTAATCATTAGATTAATGTATTTTATATGTCATGTTTGACTTGGGTCACTGTATATAATCCTCATGAAAGGGATAGGGAATATGGGCCCACAAAAATTAACCATTTAGATGTGTTTAAGATCTTATTCAATAATAGTATGACTAAGAATATACACCTCCATTTTAGAAGCTATTAGAATATACTAATGATCATCCACCACTAATTATAGGGTATTTTGGAAGATTTATAATATGTGTTTAGAATATAATAATTTCCATCCATTGATACCGAGGTATTATAATGGGATTCTTTCATATGAATGGGGATATAAGTCCACTCTTTAATTAGAGTATGGATATGATCCCACTCCAATCCTATGGTTTCTATTTGTATATGTTTATAGGCTCTATTTTTCACATACTTGACTTATTTTAATGGTACATTTCATTTAATTTCCATTACTTATTTGATTTAGGGGTTTTCCCATGCCTTTTTGTGAAAATGATGGGTTTTCAAAATATGGGCCAAACCGTGAGCCCATTTCCAGATTTACAAACCAAATTTTTTCTTTTATAATTCTTTAATTTTTCAACATTTTTCACTCATTACACTTCCAAAATGGCATCCCCTGACATTTTAACACCAGAATATCAAATTTGACCCTTTATGAATCCATAATCATGGTGGATTTGGGTTTTTAATTAAGAAATTGGGCCATCCCGGAAGCCCATTTGTAGTTTTTAAAAAACATTGTTTATTTAATATCTTATTCAATTATTATTCTTTTTTAGTGATTCCACCTCCCACTAGAAGCCCAAATCCTTAGGCGCACCACCCATATTTTGTTTCTTCCTCTTTGGGGATCATTTGCTTCGCAGATTAGATCAAAAATTTCCAACCTTTCTCAATTCGTCTAGATTTAAAAAGGTAACTTGTTTCCTTCATAACTCCATCAATTTTTACTCTTTTTCCCCCATTTTAGCTATAAATTGACCTTATCTATTTTTAAAACCTAAATTTCATTTTTTCTGTTTTCAAATTCAGTTACTGGTGTATTTGGGGTGATTTCTTAAATATCCATCAAGTAAGTGGGTCTCGTTCCTTCTTCTTTCAATTTACTTAGGGTTTCATTCAATTTTCTTAGAGTTTCATACAATTTTCATGATGTAACAAATGAACAGAGGGTAGGGTTTCGAACCTAAGGTATAAATTTGGGTTTTTTTGGTCCAATAGTTTTATTTTAGACTTGATCTACCTTCCTTGAGGTGCGGCAATGGTGCGATTGAATTTTTGCACAAAGGATTCTAATTTTTAACCATTTTGATAGGTGATTTCATGTGTATGAAATACTTGTAACTTATAATGATGTGTTTATAATATATTCATGTTTATCTCATATTATTATTGGTGAAAAAATTGGTTTTAGTGGTATTTTTAAATCAAATGAAGTTTAAGTGCCATTTTTATGTGAAATTGGGGTTCTTTCATAAAAATATTTTATTGGTTCATTTGGGGATTCCCTATAACTACTTAGTTGATTTTATCGAAATTTATTAGCGATTAAAATCATGTTTTTAATGTTCATATCCTTTAGTTGTTGCTTCGAAATCTAGTTTTGGTGACGCTTGTTAAGTAAATGATTTTTGGGTTCCAATTTAGTGTTAAATTGGGTGTTTTACATGGATATTTTATGTTATGCCTATTGGGGTTGTCCTATAACTCATGTAATTGGTTTATATAAATGTTTTGGGTGTTGAAAATTATTTTTTGGTAAATTTTAGTATTCACATAGTGTTCAAAGTGGTATTTCAAAGGGATTTTTGTGTGAAAACATTTTTGGCTTTTGTGAAGTTGTTTTATTGAAAATAAAAATGTTTTATTGTGTGTTTTAAGTGGTATAAAGTGTGTATATAAACTGTTTTGTTTTTATGTGACCATTAGTGGTGTCTTTTATGAAAAGGGGTGTATGTAGCATGCTGAAATAGTTTGAGCACAAAAAGGGAAGCCCGGGTACCCAGGAGGAAAGATATGTACTAGTACGCTAGTGATCCGGGTGGGTTTTTTCCCTATTTCACTGAAAATTTTGGATAAAGAAAACTATATATAAACTATTTAGATGAATTTTGGGTACCACTAGGTTATGGGTATGTTCCATAATAGTGGCTTGTGCATGGTAATGGATTGTGACGTGGATATTTTTACACCAAGATACGAGGTATATAGGGGCTGATACTATCTAGTGCCTAGGGGTGTTCCCAGTTTTGGTACACATTGGATTTGTGGTATTCAACATTTTAATAGGGATTGTTATGATATAAATTATAGTAGGTAACATTTATTACCTAAATGTTTTAACATTCTGAATGTTTTATTTTGAAAACTGTTTACAATTGAAAGTTTCATTCCTCGAAATTTATCGCTGCTTTTACTTACATATTAAAATTGTATGCTTTTCACCTTATATTTATTACTATTTTGAATATTTGGGTGTTATCCTACTAGTCTTAGTCTCACACCATAATTAAACCCCTTGGGTGTAATTAGAATTGATTATGTTTGAATCAGGTAAAGGCAAAGCCTCGGGTGAAGGTGGTTCGAGTTGTTAGTCCCCTCCTATGGTGCGGTGTTGTGGAGATGGATCAGGGGAGATGACCCCTTATCATGTGGAGTCTTTTCAGGATGATTTTATTCTATTTTTATTAATTTTTGGACCTATTTTACTTTATTTAAAACCATGTATTCAGATATTGTTTCTGTTAAGTCTTGTTTGGCATGAAAATTTTAGATTTATATTACTGATTATTTTTATTGTTTTATGCTTTCATAGTCAAGTAAATCATTCCCAAATATAATTTATTGATACTCAGGAACTTGTGCTAGCCCGTGGGGATAGGGAATGCCATGTAGGCCCCATCATGGGATGGATTTGGTGATGTTATTAGTGGAGACTAGATTCGGTTTGTGAAAAAATGGTATCAGAGGAGCTCAATGTTTTTGGGTTATATTACTATTTTGGGATGAGTCGGGATAAACAAGAGCTAGGACTATCGGGGCTCAAGTTTTTGGTCATGATTAGGGTTCCTAACCAACACCTCTCATGGTATACCTTGACTCACTAAGGGAAATTGTAATTGTTTGATCTACTTCACTTCCAGGTGAGACGTGTGAGCTGCAGACCACACGTGGACATCGAGCGGTGGTGGAGTAGTTATTTATTTTATTAATGTAATGTGTTCAGATTATTTATATTTTAAGTATTTAATTAAAATTTTCTGAATTTTTGTATTGACTATTTTTTTGTGACTATTGCATTTTGTAACAACATGCCTCCCCAGAAAGCTCACATGCACCCACGGGAGGATGCCAGAGAGAGTTCTCCCACACTGATTGATCAGAGGCTAGTAGAGGTTGTGGTATAGGTTTTCCAAGCTCTGGGACAGGGTTTGGCTCCAGTTACCATTTTTTTAGGGAATAAGAGATGGTTCCTAGAAAAGATAAATCTCAATAGTTTCTAAAAAACAAGCCTCCTACTTTTCGAGGCAGCATAGAACCCCAGGAAGTAGGGTAATGGATTGAAAAGATCGAGTGCATGTTTGAGTTCCTTGGCACACCCGAGGAGATCAGGGTAAATTGTGCCACCTTTATATTAGAGGGTCCCAGCTACAAGTGGTGGGAGTCAGTACTTCAGACTGGGAAGAATGAGCTGATGCACTGGGGATACATCAAGGTTGTCTTTAGTGAACAGTACTACCCCAAAGTCTTAGCATATGATAGGTCTGAGAGTTCATATATCTTGTTTGGGGGAATATTTATTTCATATAGTATGCCAACTATTTTTCTAATCTGGTTCGGTATGCTCCTTAAATCGTCTTGAATGAACAAGCGAAGTCCCAAAGGTTTGAGAAAGGCTTGCGACCAGAGATATACTCCCAGATTTTCTTGTTCAAGCTGAGGGCCTTTGCTGAGGTTTTTGATCAGGTGTGTATGATGGAGATTTACCGTAAAGGTAGGGATGGTTTTTTTGGAACTGTATTAGTAATGGGAAGTTTCATCTCTTCAGAGACGAAAAGGAAGCAGGAGGAACATGTGAATAAGGGGTGTTAGTTCAGGCCACTCCTCCAAGAATTTTTCATATGTGTCTTCTGATGTGAGATCGGTCATGTGCCACTAGTGTGGGAGGTTGGGGAACATCTAACCAGAATTCCCACTTCCTCTAAAGCCCTGTTACCAATGTGGAGGTATGTGTCACTTAAAGCACTTTTTCGGGGTGGCACTCCCACTTAAGAATTGGGAAGGGTCAGTGGATTCAAGAGGAGTGTGAGCATAGTTAGAACCATCGTGGATGGGAGGATCTATATTATGTGGTTGTGGTGGTAGGGATAGGTCATATTCTAGGTAAATCTAGTTTAGGGTATAGCCACATACTAGGGGGAATCCTCAAGAAGGGACTGGACATCTCCATGTGGTGGATCAGGCGCCAGCATGATCAGAGGCATCCCATCGATAGTTTGAGGTACCGTTTTGATCGCATCTTCTATAGTTGCTACTATTTTTGATATGGGTGCCTCTGTTCCATTCATTTCTATCCATTTTTTGACAATTTGAATTTTCCAACATATTTTATGTCTTTTGTGATGGAGTTGGTGACGCCGCTGGGAAACAAGAAAGATTAGGGTCTTAGGTGCATGTCGTGTGCACTCTCCATGTTAGGGATTGAGATGTAGTGGGACCTCTTGGTATTAGATATGTAACTTTTTGAATTAATACATTGCATGGATTGGATAGTTCACTTCCAGGTGCACATCGATTTCTATAGGTGGTTGGTCAGTTTCACAACACCTAATGGGAGTTGTCAAGTTTTTTGTGGAGAATGGGATCCCCATTAGGGTCACACAGGACCTCCACTCCCAGAGTTGGGAAGTATTATCATCTAGTTATCATCTCTCACACTATAGGATTATGTTATTTCCCTTGAAGGTGAAATACCTCATGTATTGAATGAGTTTCCGAAGGTATTCCCGGATGATTTTTCAGGTCTGCCCTCAGAGTGGGGTGTGGAGTTCTCGATTGATCTAGCACCAGGAACACAGCTGATATCTCTTCCCTCATATCGTATGTCCCCCACCGAGTTTGAGGTAATTAAATATATAGTTGGAAAACTTAGAATCTAAATTATTCATTTTCCTGAGTATCTCTCCTTGGGAGGCTCTTGTGTTGTTTGTGAAAAAGGCTGACGGATCCCTCCAGTTGTGCATTAACTACCAGAAGCTGAATATGGTAACAATCCAGAACAAATATACTTGGCCCTGAATATATGACTTGTTTGATTAGTTGAAGTGGTAAAGGTGGTTTTCTAAGATATACCTACATTTGGGCTATCATCAACTCGGGGTGAAGGAGGTGGATATCCCAAAGATAGCCTTCCGAAGTAGGTACGACCACTTTGAGTACTTGTTCATGCCCTTCAGATTGACCAATGTTCCAATAGTCTTTATGGATCTCATGAACAAGTTGTTCCATTAGTATCTCAATAATTTTGTTGTGGTATTTTTGGATGACATCCTAGTTTATTCGGGATCTTAGGAGCAACATGAACGTCACTTGCAGATCATTCTGGGGACCTTACAAGAGCATAACATTTATAAAAAGTTTTCCAAATAAACCTTATGGATTAGGGAAGTGAAATTTCTAGGGAATGTGATATCAGATCAGGGGGTTTTTGTGGACCCTAATAAGATCATTGTGGTTATTTCTTGGGATCTGCCGAAGAATGTGTTCGAGATCAGGAGTTTCCTCGGCCTAGATGGTTACTACATGTAGTTTTTTTGGATTTCTCTCGATTTGCTTCACTAATGACCATGCTCAACTGGAAAGGAGTGATGTTTTTAAGGGGCCCATAATGTCAAGAATCATTTGAGGAGTTGAAGAGGTAGTTGAATACCACCCTATTTTGGTTTTTATAGAGGATAGAAAGGGGTATGTGGTGTATTGTGATGCTTCAGGTATGGGTCTTTGGTGCGTACTTATGTAGGATGAACATGTGGTGGCGTATGTCTCTCTCCAACTCTGACCACAAGAAAAGAATAACCCAACCCACAACTTTTAGTTTAAAACTATGATGTATGCTTTGAATTCTTAGCATCACTATCTCTTTGGGGAGAATTTTGTGTTCTACTCTGATCACAAAATCTTGACCTATATCTTCTTGCAGAAGGACCTCAACTTGAGGTAGCGTCATTGGATTGAGTACTTGTTGTGGTTCGACATTGACATTGTCTATACCCCAGGAGAGGGTAACGTGGTGGCTGAATCCTTGATAAAAAGAGTTCCATTGCAGGCTTTGAGGAAGTCCAATGATGATTAGAGTTTGATGGGGCTCTTTCCTTAGATGCATGTGGAGACCAGGGAGAAAATGGGGGTGTGTTCTTGGTGAGCTTTCATTTGAATCCTTCCATGATGTAGATAATTATGTGGTAGTAGCTTAATGATGATATTTTTCATTGGTCAAATCATTTTATTCATGGTGGGGAGATATCCTCTGATTGTTCATCGTCTCCTAAGGGAATCATGTGCTTCCAGTGTCTTTTAGTAGTGTTGTTGTCTCTACGGAAGGTGGTGATGTAGGATATCCACCCGTCTTAGTGGGATATCCATCTGGGTGACACCAAGATGTACTATGATGTCTGTTGGTAGTTCTAGTGGTCTGGTATGAGAGGAGACATCGCAGACTTCATGTCGAGATGCAACACATGCTAGTAGGTGAAAGTAGAGCATCAAATTCCCTATGGTTTTCTCCAGTCATTACCCATTCATACCTGAAAGTGGTAAAATGTTTCCATGGACTTTATTATTAGATTTCCTCTTACACCTCGAGGTATTAATTCCATTTGGGTGGTAATTGATCATCTGACCAAATCATCCCAATTCATTCCGATCAAAGATATAGCTAAAGTAGATGAGTTGGTCCATTTGTATCTTTAGGAGGTGGTATGGCTCCATGGTGTTCCATCAGTGGTTGTCTCAGATAGAGACCCATGTTTCACTTCAAATTTTTGGGAAGGCCTTCAGAAGGACTTGGGGTTTCAAATTAAGATGATCACAGCATACCATCCTCAAACGGATGGCCAGAGAGAGCGGGTGAATCAGACTTTGGAGGACATACTCTGTGCATGTTTTTTGTTATTTATAGGTTCTTAGTATATCCATTTGTGATTGTTTGAGTTTTCTTATAATAATTGTTACCAATCCTCAATTCGAATGGATTCTTTTTAGGCTCTCTATGGTCATCCATGTCAGTCCCCCTGTGTTGGACTAAGGTAGGTGAGACCTCACTATTGGTGTAACGCCCCGACCCCAGCTACCCAGAGTCGGTGCATTACTTCGTAACATTGGCATGATCAAAAAAGATCAAGTCTCAAAAGACCGATTAGTTTAGTAGCCTTGAAAACACTAGATACATTCATAAATGTTACATTACATCATAAATTGAAAAACTAATAACAAAGTCTTCATAGTCCACACTCATATCCTCTTCTAACTATCCCTGCAGGTCATTCCTAAAATACTTCTTCACATCCTGGAAAATATTAAAACATTGAAAGGGGTGAGCTCAGATGCTCAGTAAGGATAACAATATTGCGGAAGCTTTCATAAATAAACATTAACATTTAAGGCAATGTATAACTAAAACAAAAGTCTTTTTAAACTTTAACTTCAGAATAATATGGAAAAAATAAAATTAAATAATGCCATTTAGTTACTCACATGGATATTCTACTGGTCGAATAATCACATGCAATATCAATAACCACTTTCATAATGATGGAATGCATAATGCCAGACTATCATAACCACGTAGCCAAGGCCTCGTGCCAAGACCACAAATGAGATTTTGTCAAGGCCTCATGCCAAGACACTATTTTGTCTCATGAGACCTATCGATGCATCGAGGAGCTATAGCGGGCTCCACCTGTCACTTACTAAGTCCAATTCATTCCTCATATGAATAGGTTTAAACATATCATAAACCATAACATAATCATATCACATAAAACATGCATAAAGGAAACATAAAATTTCCAAATTTCAATCACAAGATATCAATACAACACATTGATATAATAAAAATTCTTTCAAAACCATTTTCAATACCAAAATAAAAGAAAGGTAAAACTTTGTATTTATTTTTCATTAAAAAAAATGATGGCTTGTAGAGGAATCCGAAACTCAAATAATGGTCACGGCGGCGGAGAAGTCATTGTCGCCGCATAAGTATAGAAAGAAAAAAATTCCCTTTTTGTCGTTTAGTAAAATGCTTCGTATAAAAAAGATTCTTTTTGAATAAACGTAAAAGTCAAAGGGGTTTATACACCGTATAAAAGAAAGTTGTGTATAAAACCAAATATGCCTCAATGAAAGGGGATTGAGATGAAGTCCTTAAAAAGGTCATTTTTTTAAATAAAGTACATCTATAATGTGTATTCACTATAATTACACATAAATAAATTACAAATACAAGATAGTACATAATAATATCATGACATAATTTGAAAGTAGGATATTAACCCAAAGAATAGAAATTGGGTTAAGAAGTTCCCTTACCTTGTGTTCAACTTGACACAACCATTCTTTAACCTCCTGAATAATAAACTAGAGTTAATATCTACCTTATTAAGAACCATTTTCAATTTAATTATCCTTTTTATATCACTTATTACAATGTTATGAACATTATGTAATTATTTAAGTTAATAATGGTCGTTTTGTCAATCTTTGGTACTTGAGTCAACAATAAACTTCTTATAATTACAATTTGTTCATGTGGTGAAATATCCATTATATCTAGAATTATATTCATGATGTATATATCATATATATCATATATATTTCCAGTATATACATTCATTCATAATATTATGTAACATTTAGAGGTAAGAAATGAAATGCACCGTTCATGGAGACGGTAAGCCGTACGTACGCATGAATGCTACTTTCATTTCTATTTCATATTTAATGGAATGAAATCATAATTATATAAAGGTATAATATAATTCCATTATAATATAGTGTATAATACCATTTACTCCATCATTTATACATCCCGCATATGGTATTAACGATTCAAATCACTTTGAGGGGGCGGTAGTCCGCACTTCCTAAAATGAAAATATCGCGTTTACCCATAATGGAAACCATAAAGGTATGCCATAAATGAAAAATAAAAAATCATAAGGAAAACAAAAACATAATATATATCATATATAAAAACAGTTTCATCATAATGGCCACCATTAGAGGTGTTATATGAGTGTTGAACAATCATCGTTTCGTGAGGCAAAAATTCGCCATCCACAGAAATAGTATGTTCTTCAACCATTAGATATAGGTGTTTGTAAGTGTAAACCAAATCCTTATCATAACAACATCCTAGTATATTTTAGATACTGGTTTTGTTACAAAATAAAGTAATAAAAAGAGTTTAAGGTGTTGGAGAAGCTAAATAAAACAAAACAACATTAGAGAAGACATTACCTAAAAATCGGGTAACTCTTTTTGATTTGAGACAAAGGCTTCCTTGGGAAGAATTCTGCCCAAAGTGAGGCTTCTAGGAGTAAGTGAGGGATGTTGGGAGAGTATTTGGTCAGAGGTTGGCTGAGCCAAATTTCTTGAAGGTGTGAATAAGGTGGGAGTGGTGGGGGCCTTTTATAAGTGGAGAGGAGGGGCACTTTTGGAAAGTAATGAAATGTTATTCTATTATACAATTCTTTTCGGATTCTAAAGGTCCCACACTTGTATAATTTGAGGATAAGGTGATAAGGGTTTGAAATCGACTCATCTAATAGGATTCGGACAAGTGTAAGCCTTGTATTTTACATTATCTTCTCATTTTATTTAAATCGTTAAATAATGAGGTCATCGCTGCATCATCATAATGTCATAAATAATTTAATTTATTTAATGTATAAAAATTATAAAAAAATACTATAATGTAGGAAATCTGTTTAGATTTCCAATTACTATTTATAGTAAAAAATATGACTTGTATAACCCCATGTAAAAATTGTTTTAGTAAAACATTTCATGTTTGTGTCATTTTTTACTTTAACATTAAATAAAAGATATTTATGTCATTTTCCAACTAAAGTGGCTCCATGGGGTCCCCAAGTTGACCCATGGATTTTCTTGGTCGGCCATGACACATCCAATGAGGTTAGGACATGTTTCAATCTCATATCATATTATTAAAACATTTTTTTTACCTTAAACTACACTAATTACCTCTAATCGTGATTAAGAACTTAAAAGTTACTATTCACCAAAAATTATTTTAATCTCATTGAACCACATTTTACTTCTTAATGACAACCATGTATGTCGGATTTTTGAAATTCAAAACACAGAAGTGGTAAAATTTCATTTAAACGAAAAATCAGTTTTTATAAGTACCACTTAGTGGTTTCACTATTCATCAAAAATTGAAGTTTTTCAGAACAATGCCAAAATTTCACCCTAAGCTATAATTGATATTCCGAATTCAAAAATGATGTCTATTTTACAAAATTCCAAAAATATAAGTTGCATTAATTAATTTTATAATTAATTCCCACTGTCACAACAAATAGCATGTTTTTAAGAAACAATTTATATCAAAAGATTGACAATTGTTTATGTCCAATTTCGAAGTGAAATTATTTCTAATGACCACCATTGGATAAAATGGTAAAAATATATTCTAATTATACCATAAAACAACTCAATAGTATAATTTATCACTATAAATTATTTTGATTAAAAAAGTTGTTTTTAAGTATTTTTCACTATTCATAAAAAATGGAAGTTCTCAGAAAATTACAAAAAAATTAACATAGGATAATTTCAATATTACGAATACAAAAATGAAGTCCATTTTGAAATATAAAATTTATATAATTTCAAAAAGTGGGTATTAATATTCATAATGCCTACTTTGATTAGTTTCGGTGTGTTAGAACTCGAAGTTGTGTACTGTAACACCCCAAGCTTCCACGGTACGTTTACCTTCGAATAATGCGATAGCGTGTGTTGTACGCAACCTCGAGTTCTAACACACCATAACTAATCAAACTAGCCGTTATGAATAGTAATACCTACTTTTTGAAATTATATATATTTTATATTTGAAAATGGACTTCATTTTTGGATTCGGAATATCGAATTTAGCCTAAGGTGAAATTTTGGTACATTTCGGATAACTTTCATATTTTGATGAATAGTGAAAATTACTAAATTTTAATTAAAAACAACTTTTTTAATCAAAATAATTAATAGTGATAAATTAAGAATTTGAGTGGTTTTAAAGTATATTTAGAATATATTTTTACCATTTAATATAATGTTGGTCATTGGACATAATTTTACAATTAAACCGAACATAAACAAGTGTCAATCTTTTGATAGTTATTATCTCTTAAAAACACGCTTTTTGTTTTGACAGCGGGAATTAATTTTAAATTAATTTCTGCCACTTCTGTGTTTTTAATTTAGGAAAATGGATTCCATATTTGGAATCAGGATGTTCAAATTGTGTAAATGGGTAACTTTTATTTTTAGACATTTTGAATAATTACTGCGGTAAATATTTTATTTACCATGGTTAAGGGTAAATCCGGTAAATAAGGGTTAAAAAATAATAGTATAATAATACTAAATTACCCTAAAACGTGTCTTAACCCTATTGGTTGATACATGGTCGACCATGGGCATCTTTGGGTCGATTTTGGGACCCCATGGATCCACTTGTAAGTGATAATGACACTTTATTTTAATTAAGTTAAAATGAATACAAAAATGACACAAGCATATATCTTTTAGAAAAACAATTGTTACATAGGGTTATATATGTTGGATTTTAGATTATAAATATTCATTAGAAAGATAAAAAGATTTCCTACATAATTTTATTTTATTTATAATTTTTATACATTAAATAATTTATTTTATTTATGACACAATGATGATGCAGTAATTACTATAATAGTGAAAAATTAAAATAATTGATATTATAAATACCCAAATAAATATAATATGAAACTTTTAATGAATTAAACTAATTTTATAGGATAATATGATATATTAGTATTTATTTAATTGACTTTTTTCGAAGTAATCAATCTGTTATGAGTTTCACAAAAATCAACTATTCAATAGTGTCAAAATTGACATAAAAGAGTTCTTAAAACAAATATTATATTATTAATTGATATTAAATTCCTAAAAATCTAAGGTTCGGCCAAGAGACTTATATCATGATAGGTTCATCATTACTGTACCACTTGGGGGTCTCTTGGATGTATATAGTAAGTTTATTAACCATATTATATAAAAATACAAAGAGACATTGTAAAAGTGAAACTAATTAACTTAGAGTTAATACTTAAAGATAAGGTTAATATAAGTACCCAAACCTGTCTAAATTCTATTGGTTGAGTGTTTTTCGACCTATCCCCACCTTAACCTTTTAATAATCAACTTTGGAGCCATTAGAAACCGAATATGAATTTATTATAAATTAATATTTCTAGCTTTTCCAAAGGTGCCCCTCACCCCTCTTATAAAAGGGAACTCCTCCTTCTCATTTATTCACACCTTAAAAGCCTTTTGGTTCGGCCAAACTCTGCCCAAATACTCTCCCAACATCCCTCACTACAACCTAGAGGCCTTAGTTTGATCAGAAAGCCAACCTAAGGAGCCCTTTTGATCAAATCAAAAGGAAGAACCCGAAGAAGAGGTAATGATTTCACCACCCTTCTCCAAGTTCATTTCTTCTTCCACTTCTTATTCCTTTGTTCTTACCATTCTAAAATAATAACTCCAGTATCTCACATATACTGTGATGTTATTATAAATATGGTACAATCATATTCAGTATTCTATCCACCCTTTGAATAACATGTCACCATACGTGCGTACGTACGGCTTACCGTCTCCACGTCGTGGTGTAATTGTTATTCAATATAATATTATTTGGATGGGTATAATAATGATGTGTAACTCATGTAAATAATAAATATAACATGTTAATGATTCTGTATATATGATATACCATACATTTATATATTATTTTAATATCAAAAGAATGATATTGTCGCTCGTGCGTACGTACGGACTACCGTCTCCACGAACGCGATGAGATTCATTCTCCATCGTATCCATTCAAGTATAATTATCATTTGATGATTTAAAAATGATGTTTAAGGACTGGATATCATTCTGGATATGAATAAGATACAATAACCATGGCTTATGTAACAAAACATATAAAATAAAATGAGTAAGTTAACTCCCGAAACGACGATAATTCTAAGATATTATTAACAAATAAATGTTAAAAGATCATATATGATAT
Organism: Viscum album; assembly: GCA_963277665.1. NCBI lineage: Eukaryota > Viridiplantae > Streptophyta > Magnoliopsida > Santalales > Viscaceae > Viscum > Viscum album. The sequence continues at coordinate 1,000,295,084 of OY728133.1, forward strand.
CATATTAATATATATGATTCTTGTATAATTTAATAACAACTATTTCACCATTATACATGAGGTTAACCTACCCCAACCAAGGAAAAGTACAAGGTAAGGGTTTATTTCGCAATCTCTTCGTTATTCGAGGTTGTTTATACGTAATAATCTAATGGGATTTCTTTATCATCCACATCCATGTTACTTCGAAATGTATTTCAAAACATTTTTACTATTTACAAAGAATATGGGTTATAGTCATTTATACCCTTATGTGTTTTTAATGGAATATTTCCATCGTTTTCCAAACAAGGCACTTTTTACCTTTTGACAAATTTAAGGTAAGAATGTTTTTTTTAAACTTATACGGCAGGTGTAGCTATTTACCGCCATTATAAAATCGTCAAAGCTTCCCTTACAAGATTACAAGGATATTTTCAAAGTAAATGTTTTATTTTATAATTATGTGACTTTTAAATGATTTCAAAATGAATAATTTAATAATTTCATAAAGGTACTCTTTATCAAAATCAGAATTTTAAATGTTTTAAAGATTTATCTTTATAAATCTTTTTAGTAATGTCTTCAAAATGGTTTTTACAGATTTATTTATATGGACACAAATGTTTTTAAAAATGTTAATTCCTTTCAAAAGTTTCAAAGTGGTATGGGACACTTTGATTCAAAAATCTGTTTTTAATTACTTCCTTTATAAATGTGTGACTTTTAAATGATTTTAAAAAAAGGATATATTTCTCTCAAATAGTTTTGATTTCATCTATGTCAACATCCTTTGATGGATTTTAAGCTTATTTGAAGATGATTTATTATGATACAAAACTTCTATATTGTATTGAAGGTTTTGTGATATGTTTGACTGTGGATGTGCTATTTTTATACCATTCATAGTTTATGGTGAAATTATTGGCATTTCGTATGCTAGTTTTAATACGAATGTTTATGTTATGTTTAAACCTTTTCATATGGGAATGCATTGGACTTAATATGTGACGGGTGGAGCCCGCTATAGCTCCTCGATGCATCGGTAGGTCTCATGAGACAAACTAGTGTCTTGGCACAAGGCCTTGACAAAATCTTATTTGTAGTCTTGGCACGAGGCCTTGGCTATGTGGTTATGATAGTCTGGCATTATGCATTCCAACATTATGAAAGTGGTTATTGATTTTTTTGCATGTGATTATTCGATTAGTAGAATATCCATGTGAATAAGTAAATGGTATTATTTCATTTTATTTATGCCATACCATGTTGAAAGTTCATGTTTAAAAGGCTTTTGTTTTAGTTATACATTGCCTTAAATCTTTATTCTTATTTATAAAAGTTTCCGCTATATTGTTATCCTTACTGGGCATTTGAGCTCACCCCTTTTCTATGTTTTATTTTTCCCAGGAAGTGAAGATGTAAGTTATGAATGACCTGCAGGGATATTATGAGGGGATTATAGTGTGGACTGTGGAAACATTATGTTGTTGTAGTAGTTTTTCATTTTATGATGTAATGTAAAACTTATGAATATATCTAGTGTTTCCAAGGCTACTAAACCAATCGGTCTTTCGAGATTTGATCTTTCTTGTGATCATGCCAATGTTATGTAATAATGCACCGACTCTGGGTAACTGGGGTCGGGGCGTTACAGTTGGTATCAGAGGAATTTTAGTACAAACCTTAGAAGCTAGATTTAGATAAACTCTGATTAGAGCACGTATACCTAAGATGAACTTTGAGGATTAGTATAGAAGAACTTCCTAGAATTTTGGTATTGTAGAGATTTTGTGAGTTTTCCGAGCAATACATCCCTGTCTGGATACGAGCAGGTAGAGGCGGCTCTGGCACAGATGTACCTAGGGGTAAAACCCGAAAACACCGCTTTGAGCTAGACTCAAACGGGAACTGGTGCACGACAACGGGCCTTGCTGCACTCTTGGTTACGACACTCCCGGGGGATATGCTTAGGATAACTCTCATTTTCTTTACAAATCATTATGAAGGGTTTATGAGTATATACTTCCTCAAAGAAAACATTTTTATGATTATGGATTATATCCATAAATAGTTCAATTTATGTTAAGTGTTTTATAAGTATGGGATTATGTATTTTGATTCATAAACTGATCTAGTTTATGCCATTGTTTAGAAATGGCGCCTGGTGGAAGAAATGGAAACCGTATCAATGCACGCACTCCATGTAGGGATTGCCCTCCTGCTCAAGATAATTATAGTGGGGCTGGTGATGCAACTGGTGCTGATCAGCTAATCACCATACTGGGACAACTTACTCAGGTTATGAATAATAACCTTACCCGTATGGAGCACCCTGATCCGCAGCGTGGAGGATCAATGTTAGATCGATTCATGAGGCAACAACCACCAACGTTCAATGGGAATACAAATCCCTTAGTAGCTGAGCAATGGATATTTTCCCTAGAGAAAATATTTCAGGCTTTGGGGAGCAGTGAAAGGGAAAAAGTTATCATGGAAGTTTACCGCCTCACTGGAGATGCTGATCAATGGTGGTCATTGATTCAGAACATGAAGGAAGATGATGAAGTATCAAATATGGAATGGAGGGAGTTCAAAGATCTATTTTTAGAAAAATACTTCCCTCGCGACCATCAAGCAGATATGGAAAGGCAATTTCTGAGTCTGAGATAGAAGGAGGATGAGAATGTCACAAAGTATGAGGCTAACTTTACAAGGTTAGCGAGGTATGCTGGAGATTATATCCGCAACCCAAGAAGTAAGATTGATCGTTTCTTTGATGGGTTAAAACCATTTCTCCGTCGAGCATTAGTCTCACAATCCTTTTCATCGTACGAAGACATTGTCTCATGTGCTATCAAGACCGAAAAAGAATTCTCTAAGTCTTATGACTTTAAAGCAAAGCAAGAGAAGAAGAGACCTGCTGATCAATCTGGGAATGGAAATAAGAGGAAGAAGGGAAAGGTTGAATATCCATCTTGTGGTAAATGCGGGAAGAAACATCCTGGTACTTGCTTGAAGGGAATGGGAGTCTGTTACAAGTGTGGTGAAAAAGGCCACCAAGCTCATGATTGCAAGGGGAAGAAGGAAGCTACCAACGTTCAGTGCTATAATTGCAGGGAGATGGGGCATTATGAAAATTCATGTCCTAAGCGTCAGGAGAACTTACCTCAGAAAAGGCCAAGGGATCAAGGCCAGGCTTATACTATCACTACTGCTGAGGTAGAAGCTCCGAAAGACGTGGTGGCAGGTAATTTAATGGTTTCCTCAAGTTTAGAAAATGCATTATTTGATTCTGGATCATCGCATTGTTTCATATCTTCCCAGTTTGCTAAGAAAATTAGATATTTCCAATTTTATTTAATAAGGGAGTTGTCAGTTAAAACTCCTAAGGGAAGTATCGTTGCAACAAAGTTTTGTGAATCAGTCCCCATTAGAGCACATAAATTTTCTTTATCTGCTGATCTCATCGTCATTCCTATGATTGAGTTTGATATAATCCTCGGTATGGACTGGCTTTCGGACTATGATGCGAAGATTTATTATAAGAAGAAAGAGGTTACGATTCTTGATGATAATGATAAGGAGCACCTTATTTTTAGAGAAGAATCGTCACCACCTAATTCTTATTTAGATCCACCCCCAGTAGCTCAACTTAATTCAATTATTGGGGAGGAAGAGAATGAAATAACTGTGGGTGAGGAAAGGAATGTTCAAATAGAGGATGTACCTGTTGTGAAAGAATTTGTAGATGTATTTCCGGAAGATTTACCTGGACATCCTCCAGAACGAGAAGTTGAGTTTTCTATTGATTTGATTCCTGGATCAAGTCCTATATCGAAGACCCCTTATAGAATGGCCACTGTAGAGTTAGTCGAACTAAAGAAACAACTAGAGGAATTGAGTAATAAGGGATTTATTCGCCCTAGTGTTTCTCCATGGGGAGCCCCTGTTCTTTTTGTTAAAAAGAAAGATGGATCTATGAGGTTATGTATCGACTACAGGGAGATCAATGCTATAACGATAAAGAACAAGTATCCCCTACCTCGTATTGATGATTTATTTGACCAACTGCATGGAACTCAATACTTTTCAAAGATTGACCTTCGATCTAGATACCATCAGTTGTGTGTGAAGAAGGAAGACATTCCGAAGACAGCATTTCGAACCAGGTACGGGCATTACGAGTTTACTGTAATGACGTTTGGATTGACTAATGCACCCTCTGTATTCATGGATCTGATGAATAGAGTTTTCAAGGAGTATCTCGATGAATTTGTGGTGGTATTTATTGATGATATTCTGGTATACTCCAAAACCTATGAAGATCATGAAAATCACTTACGCATTATCTTGAAGACTCTGAGGAGGCATGAATTATATGGGAATTTTAGCAAGTGTGAATTCTGGCTTCAGGAGATTTCTTTTCTTGGCCATATTGTCTCTAAGGATGGAATCTCTGTTGATACTTCTAAGACCAAGGCAATCCAAGAATGGCCAGCACCTACGAGTATAACTGAGGTACGTAGTTTTATTGGTTTGGCAGGTTATTATCGACGTTTCGTCCAGAATTTTGCCCGATTGGCTAACCCATTAACGAATCTCACACGTAAAGGGGTTAAATTTGTTTGGACAAAAGAGTGTGAAGAATGTTTCGAAGAACTGAAGAGAAGATTAGTCAATGCTCCTATATTGACTCTACCATCGGGGAATGATGGGTTCGTTATTTATAGTGATGCATCGAAGAAAGGACTTGGCTGTGTCCTTATGCAGAATGATAGAGTTATTGCCTATGCATCACGACAGTTGAAAATTCATGAACAAAACTATCCTACTCATGATCTCGAGTTAGCAGCTGTAATCTTTGCTTTGAAGATATGGAGGCACTACCTCTATGGTGAAAAATGTGAGATTTATACTGATCACAAGAGTTTGAAGTATATTTTCTCACAAAAATAACTCAACATGAGGCAAAGGAGATGGCTTGAATTACTCAAGGATTATGATTATACGATACACTACCACCCAGGGAAGGCAAACAAGGTGGCAGATGCTTTGAGTAGAAAAGACCATGGAGTTCTGAACATGATGAGAATTGAAAGGGATCCAATTTTCATGGATCAAGTGAAGATGGACATGGGAATAACCAGGGAAGGTGAAACATCAATGCTTTTTCAAATGGTTGCCAAACCATCTTTACTAGAAACGATTAAGAGTTCTCAGACCGATGATGAAGAATTCCAAAAGAAGATTAAAGCTGTGAATGATGGGAGATTGAGAGACTTTGTGTATGAAGATGGAATTTTGAAATTCGGGAAGAGACTTTCTATTCCCGATATACCTGATCTAAAAAGGGAATTGCTGGATGATGCTCATAGTTCCAATTTCTCTATACACCCTGGGAGCACCAAAATGTATAGAGATTTGAAGGAACATTTTTGGTGGGACAACATGAAGAGGGAGATTGCTGATTTTGTGTCAAGATGTATGGTTTGTCAACAAGTCAAAGCTGGAAGGCAACAGCCTGGAGGAGTCATGCAACCTCTTCCCATACCGGAGTGGAAATGGGACAATATTACGATGGACTTTGTCATGGGGCTACCAAAGACTCCTAGAAGGAACGATGCAATATGGGTTATTGTTGATCGTCTTACCAAGTCAGCACATTTTCTTGCTATAAGAGAAGATCTACCCCTGGAACGTCTAGCAAGATTATACATTAATGAAGTTGTGAGACTTCATGGAGTACCCCTATCGATTGTTTCTGATCGTGATCCCCATTTTACTTCAAGATTTTGGAAAAGTCTTCAGAAATCCCTGGATACTGAACTTAATTTGAGCACTGCTTACCACCCTCAGACAGATGGACAATCAGAACGGACTATTCAAACCCTAGAAGACATGTTGAGATCTTGCTCACTTGACTTTCAGGGTATGTGGGATCAATATTTACCACTGGTAGAATTTTCCTATAACAATAGCTTCCATTCGAGTATTCAGATGGCACCATATGAAGCGTTATACGGAAAGAGATGTCGTACACCAACCTGTTGGGATGACGTTGGTGAAAGAAAACTTGTAGGCCCAGAACTGGTGGAGGAAACGGTGGAAAAGGTGAAAGTAATCCAAAATCACATCAAAGCAGCTCAAAGTAGGCAGAAGAGCTATGTCGATAATCGAAGGAAGGATTTGGAATTTCAAGTCGGTGATCATGTTTTCCTGAAGGTATCTCCATGGAAGGGAGTCATACATTTTGGAAAGAAAGGTAAATTGAGTCCCAGGTACATCGGACCTTTCGAAATTCTAGAACGAATTGGGGCTGTAGCTTACCGATTGGCAATGCCGCCAAGTCTCTCCAAAGTTCACGATGTGTTCCACGTATCTCTGTTGAGAAAATACATGCCTGACCCAACGCATGTACTCACCTATGAGGAATTAGAACTGGAACCCGATCTGTCTTATTGTGAAGAGCCCGTCAAGATTCTTGATACAAGAGAACAAGTACTGAGAAACCGGACGACGCGTCTGGTAAAAGTTTTGTGGAGAAATCATAAGATGGAAGAGGCAACGTGGGAACCCGAGGAACTTATGATGAAGAACCACCCGAGTCTTTTTATGCAGTAATACCCTAGAAATTGAGAGGACGCAATTATTTGAAGGAGGGGAGAATGTAACACCCCAAGCTTCCACGGTACGTTTCCCTTCGAATAATGCGATAGCGTGTGTTGTACGCAACCTCGAGTTCTAAAACACCATAACTAATCAAACTAGCCGTTATGAATAGTAATACCTACTTTTTGAAATTATATATATTTTATATTTGAAAATGGACTTCATTTTTGGATTCGGAATATCGAATTTAGCCTAAGGTGAAATTTTGGTACATTTCGGATAACTTTCATATTTTGATGAATAGTGAAAATTACTAAATTTTAATTAAAAACAACTTTTTTAATCAAAATAATTAATAGTGATAAATTAAGAATTTGAGTGGTTTTAAAGTATATTTAGAATATATTTTTACCATTTAATATAATTTTGGTCATTGGACATAATTTTACAATTAAACCGAACATAAACAAGTGTCAATCTTTTGATAGTTATTATCTCTTAAAAACACGCTTTTTGTTTTGACAGCGGGAATTAATTTTAAATTAATTTCTGCCACTTCTGTGTTTTGAATTTAGGAAAATGGATTCCATATTTGGAATCAGGATGTTCAAATTGTGTAAATGGGTAACTTTTATTTTTAGACATTTTGAATAATTACTGCGGTAAATATTTTATTTACCATGGTTAAGGGTAAATCCGGTAAATAAGGGTTAAAAAATAATATTATAATAATACTAAATTACCCTAAAACGTGTCTTAAACCTATTGGTTGATACATGGTCGACCATGGGCATCTTTGGGTCGATTTTGGGACCCCATGGATCCACTTGTAAGTGATAATGACACTTTATTTTAATTAAGTTAAAATGAATACAAAAATGACACAAGCATATATCTTTTAGAAAAACAATTGTTACATAGGGCTATATATGTTGGATTTTAGATTATAAATATTCATTAGAAAGATACAAAGATTTCATACATAATGATATTTTATTTATAATTTTTAGACATTAAATAATTTATTTTATTTATGACACAATGATGATGCAGTAATTACTATAATAGTGAAAAATTAAAATAATTGATATTATAAATACCCAAATAAATATAATATGAAACTTTTAATGAATTAAACTAATTTTCTAGGATAATATGATATATTAGGATTGATTTAATTGACTTTGTTCGAAGTAATCAATCTGTTATGAGTTTCAGAAAAATCAACTATTGAATAGTGTCAAAATTGACATAAAAGAGTTCTTAAAACAAATATTATATTATTAATTGATATTAAATTCCTAAAAATCTAAGGTTCGGCCAAGAGACTTATATCATGATAGGTTCATCATTACTGTACCACTTGGGGGTCTCTTGGATGTATATAGTAAGTTTATTAACCATATTATATAAAAATACAAAGAGACATTGTAAAAGTGAAACTAATTAACTTAGAGTTAATACTTAAATATAAGGTTAATATAAGTACCCAAACCTGTCTAAATTCTATTGGTTGAGTGTTTTTCGACCTATCCCCACCTTAACCTTTGAATAATAAACTTTGGAGCCATTAGAAACCGAATATGAATTTATTATAAATTAATATTTCTAGCTTTTCCAAAGGTGCCCCTCACCCCTCTTATAAAAGGGAACTCCTCCTTCTCATTTCTTCACACCTTCAAAGCCTTTTGGTTCGTCCAAACTCTACCCAAATACTCTCCCAACATCCCTCAATACAACCTAGAGGCCTTAGTTTGATCATAAAGCCAACCTAAGGATCCATTTTGATCAAATCAAAAGGAAGAACCCGAAGAAGAGGTAATGATTTCACCACCCTTCTCCAAGTTCATTTCTTCTTCCACTTCTTCTTCCTTTGTTCTTACCATTCTAAAATAATAACTCCAGTATCTCACATATACTGTGATGTTATTATAAATATGGTACAATCATATTCAGTATTCTATCCACCCTTTGAATAACATGTCACCATACGTGCGTACGTACGGCTTACCGTCTCCACGTCGTGGTGTAATTGTTATTCAATATAATATTATTTGGATGGGTATAATAATGATGTGTAACTCATGTAAATAATAAATATAACATGTTAATGATTCTGTATATATGATATACCATACATTTATATATTATTTTAATATCAAAAGAATGATATTGTCGCTCGTGCGTACGTACGGACTACCGTCTCCACGAACGCGATGAGATTCATTCTCCATCGTATCCATTCAAGTATAATTATCATTTGATGATTTAAAAATGATGTTTAAGGACTGGATATCATTCTGGATATGAATAAGATACAACAACCATGGCTTATGTAACAAAACATATAAAAGAAAATGAGTAAGTTAACTCCCGAAACGACGATAATTCTAAGATATTATTAACAAATCAATGTTAAAAGATCATATATGATATCATATTAATATATATGATTCTTGTATAATTTAATAACAACTATTTCACCATTATACAGGAGGTTAACCTACCCCAACCAAGGAAAAGTACAAGGTAAGGGTTTATTTCGCAATCTCTTCATTATTCGAGGTTGTTTATACGTAATAATCTAATGGGATTTCTTTATCATCCACATCCATGTTACTTCGAAATGTATTTCAAAACATTTTTACTATTTACAAAGAATATGGGTTATAGTCATTTATACCCTTATGTGTTTTTAATGGAATATTTCCATCATTTTCCAAACAAGGCACTTTTTACCTTTTGACAAATTTAAGGTAAGAATGTTTTTTTTAAACTTATACGGCAGGTGTAGCTATTTACCGCCATTATAAAATCGTCAAAGCTTCCCTTACAAGATTACAAGGATATTTTCAAAGTAAATGTTTTATTTTATAATTATGTAACTTTTAAATGATTTCAAAATGAATAATTTAATAATTTCAGAAAGGTACTCTTTATCAAAATCAGAATTTTAAATGTGTTAAAGATTTATCTTTATAAATCTTTTTAGTAATGTCTTCAAAATGGTTTTTACGGATTTATTTATATGGACACGAATGTTTTTAAAAATGTTAATTCCTTTCAAAAGTTTCAAAGTGGTATGGGACACTTTGATTCAAAAATCTCTTTTTAATTACTTCCTTTATAAATGTGTGACTTTTAAATGATTTTAAAAAAGGAGATATTTCTCTCAAATAGTTTTGATTTCATCTATGTCAACATCCTTTGATGGATTTTAAGCTTATTTGAAGATGATTTATTATGATACAAAACTTCTATATTGTATTGAAGGTTTTGTGATATGTTTGACTGTGGATGTGCTATTTTTATACCATTCATAGTTTATGGTGAAATTATTGACATTTCGTATGCTAGTTTTAATACGAATGTTTATGTTATGTTTAAACCTTTTCATATGGGAATGCATTGGACTTAATATGTGACGGGTGGAGCCCGCTATAGCTCCTCGATGCATTGGTAGGTCTCATGAGACAAACTAGTGTCTTGGCACAAGGCCTTTACAAAATCTTATTTGTAGTCTTGGCACGAGGACTTGGCTATGTGGTTATGATAGTCTGGCATTATGCATTCCAACATTATGAAAGTGGTTATTGATTTTTTTGCATGTGATTATTCGATTAGTAGAATATCCATGTGAATAAGTAAATGGAATTATTTCATTTTATTTATGCCATACCATGTTGAAAGTTCATGTTTAAAAGGCTTTTGTTTTAGTTATACATTGCCTTAAATCTTTATTCTTATTTATGAAAGTTTCCGCTATATTGTTATCCTTACTGGGCATTTGAGCTCACCCCTTTTCTATGTTTTATTTTTCCCAGGAAGTGAAGATGTAAGTTATGAATGACCTGCAGGGATATTATGAGGGGATTATAGTGTGGACTGTGGAAACATTATGTTGTTGTAGTAGTTTTTCATTTTATGATGTAATGTAAAACTTATGAATATATCTAGTGTTTCCAAGGCTACTAAACCAATCGGTCTTTCGAGATTTGATCTTTCTTGTGATCATGCCAATGTTATGTAATAATGCACTGACTCTGGGTAACTGAGGTCGGGGCGTTACATGTACAATGCAAGATATTGCATTATTGAATGAGAAGCGTATCATAGAATCTCGGGGTGTTACATTCTCCCCTCCTTCAATAAATTGTGTCCTCGCAATTTGAAATTTTTCTTGAAAAATAAAAGGTTGAAAATAGAAAATACCTTTATAGAAAAACCACATCGGAAATAAGGTTAATAAAAATATAACTTTAAAAGAACTAAAGATAAGTACAAAAGTCACCCGAGATAGCCCATACTAGGATTCTATGAAAATATGGATATGGAAGAAAAACAAACCATCAAGGTCTGATGGAGAGTTGTAGAAAACTGGATTAGGAGAAAGTTAGCAATAAGAAAATCACAAACTTGTGATTGGTTAAATGGTAATTGAATCCCTAGTTGGAAAACTTAACCGGCAAAGTTTTTGTTTTAAGTTACCTTTTATAGAGTTAAAGAATTTATTTAGGAGATTTACTAAGAACGTAACGGAATATACATACTTGTCATGTAGACTTTCATTCTTTAATAAATTTTTACCAAAAACCCATCTTTCACTCTAAAAGGTAATAGAACTCAAAAATATTCTATTTATCCTAATTGTATAAGGTTACAAATATTAACACATACCATTTAGATTAGAAAAACTATTTTGTAATAACCAGGGACTTCATGTAGTCTAGTGGTAGGCGATTTATCCCAATCGCACTATGGTTGTGGGTTCGATTCCCACAGCTTTGTCCGACGCGATGGGTTGTCACTCGGTCCGCGTGTTGTCCTTTTTATAAATATCCAAAAATAACCTTAACAATAGTATACAATGTAAAATATAATTCATTCCAACCTTTATAGTTATCCAAAATACTTCTGTCCAACTCACAGTCCATATTTTATGAGGAAGGTAAACATAATGAAGCTCCTTTTTTTCTGTGTAACAACATGTGAACACCTTCATCGTGTATTCTTTTAAAACACTGAAACATACTAAATTACCATAAATCCTTATTGATTACATTCATGATCCCTTATTCCTTATAGAAAACTAGATATACTCCTTCTATCCAAAAATGTATACAAATCATTAATCAGTTTCAAGGATGTTAAGAATATCCAACATAATTTATCCGAATCAATCATGTCTTATTCCAAAATCACTATCTTAGTATCAGAACCATATTATGGTTTATATTTCTCTCAACCATATATTTTCCAAAAATTTAACCTACTGTGGAGTCACTTTTCTTGGTTCCACACAATCTCAAGTCCTAGATGAAATAGTACTGCAGTACAATTCTTATATACTCCATAATTATTATAACCAGTACATCATTGATACAACACTCAAATTACAAAATTCTTTAATAACAACATAAGAACTCTAATCATTTCTCCTCATCTGTGGTAGTATCATAACTTGATTATTATCCAATAACATCATTTGGGGCATACTCTGATGATTTGAACATTGGTTTGCGTAGTGTCCCCACTCCTTGCAGATGAAGCATTGTACATTTGAAACCTTTTTCTTACCCTTGCAGTCACGCACTTGGTGTCCTTTTTCTCCACACTTATAACAAACTCTCATTCCCTTCAGGCAAATTCCAAGGTGTTTCTTCCCATAGTTATCACATATTGGAAAATTATTCTTTTCCCTCATCCCTTTATCCATCATTCTCTCTTCCATCCTTTTCATCTCTTCCATCCCTTCAAATCCATAAGACTCAGAAAATTCTCTACTTATCTTATTAACACATGATACTATTTCTTCATATGTTGATAACACATGGGAGAATATTTCCCTTCTAAATGTTGGCTTAATACCATGAAATATATGATCCTTCTTACTCTTTGGATCATACGTATTGATGGATTTCACATTCCTTCTACTGGGCGCCATTTCTATACAATGCCATAAAATAGGTTAGTTTATGAATCAAAATACATAATAACAAACTTGAAAACACTTATAATAAATTGAACTATTTATGGATATAATCCATAATCATAAAAAATGTTTTCTTTTAGGAAGTATATACTCATAACCCTTCATAGTGGTTTGTAAAGAAAATGTGAATTATCCTAAGCATATCCCCCGGGAGTGTCGTAACCAAGAGTGCAGCAAGGCCCTTTGTCGTGCACCAGTTCCCGTTCGAGTCTATCTTAAAGCGGTGTTTTTGGGTTTTACCTCTAGGTACATCTGTTCCAGAGCTGCCTCTACCTGTTCGTATCCAGACAGGGATGTATTGCTCGGGAAACTCACAAAATCTCTATAATACCAAAATTCTAGGAAGTTTGTCTATACTAATCCTCAAAGTCTATCTTCGGGATATGTGCTCTAATCAGAGTTTATCTAAATCTAGCTTCCAAGGTTAGTACTAAACTACCTCTGATACCAACTGTAACTCCCTGACCCCAGCTACCCAGAGTCGGTGCATTACTTCGTAACATTGGCATGATTACAAATGATCAAGTCTCGAAAGACCGATTAGTTTAGTAGCCTTGGAAACACTAGATACATTCATAAATGTTACATTACATCATAAATTGAAAAACTAATAACAAATTCTTCATAGTCCACACTCATATCCTCTTCTGACTATCCATGCAGGTCATTCCTAAAATAATTCTTCACATCCTGGAAAATATTAAAACATTGAAAGGGGTGAGCTCAAATGCTCAGTAAGGATAACAATATTGCAGAAGCTTTTATAAATAAACATTAACATTTAAGGCAATGTATAACTAAAACAAAAGCCTTTTTAAACATGAACTTCATCATAATATGGAAAAAATAAAATTAAATAATGCCATTTACTTACTCACATGGATATTCTACTGGTCGAATAATCACATGCAATATCAATAACCACTTTCATAATGATGGAATGCATAATGTCAGACTATCATAACCACGTAGCCAAGGCCTCGTGCCAAGACCACAAATAAGATTTTGTCAAGGCCTCGTGCCAAGACACTATTTTGTCTCATGAGACCTGTTGATGCATCGAGGAGCTATAGCGGGCTCCACCCGTCACTTACTAAGTCCAATGCATTCCTCATATGAATAGGTTTAAACATATCATAAACCATAACATAATCATATCACATAAAACATGCATAAAGGAAACATAACATTTCCAAATTTCAATCAAAAGATATCAATACAACACATTGATATAATAAAAATGCTTTCAAAACCATTTTCAATACCAAAATAAAAGAAAGTTAAAACTTTGTATTTATTTTTCATTAAAAAAAATGATGGCTTGTAGAGGAAGCCGAAACTCAAATAATAGTCACGGCGGCGGAGAAGTCATTGTCGCCGCGTAAGTATGGAAAGAAAAAAATTCCCTTTTTGTCGTTTAGTAAAACGCTTCGTATAAAAAAGATTCCTTTTGAATAAATGTAAAAGTCAAAGGGGTTTATACACCGTATAAAAGAAAGTTGTGTATAAAACCAAATATGCCTCAATGAAAGGGGATTGAGACGAAGTCCTTAAAAAGATCATTTTTTTTAAATAAAGTACATATATAATGTGTATTCACTATAAGTACACATAAATAAAGTATAAATACAAGATAGGACATAATAATATCATGACATAATCTGAAAGTAGGAGATTAACCCAAAGAATAGAAATTGGGTTAAGAAGTTCCCTTACCTCGTGTCCGACTTGACTCAACCGTTTTTTAACCTCCTGAATAATAAACTAGAGTTAATATATACCTTATTAAGAACCATTTTCAATTTCATTATCCTTTTTATATCACTTATTACAATGTTATGAATGTTATGTAATTATTTAAGTTAATAATGGTCGTTTTGTCAATCTTTGGTACTTGAGTCAACAATAAACTTCTTATAATTACAAGTTTTTCATGTGGTGAAATATCCATTATATATAGAATTATATTCATGATGTAGATATCATATATATCATATATATCCAGTATATACATTCATTCATAATATTACGTAACATTTAGAGGTAAGAAATGAAATGCACCGTTCATGGAGACAGTAAGTCGTACGTACGCATGAACGCTACTTTCATTTCTATTTCATATTTAATGGAATGAAATCATAATTATATTAAGGTATAATATAATTCCAGTATAATATAGTGTATAATACCATTTACTCCATCCTTTATACTTCCCACATATGGTATTAACGATTCAAATCACTTTGAGGGGGCGGTAGTCCGCAATTCCTAAAATGAAAATATCGCGTTTACCCATAATGGAAACCATAAAGGTATGCCATAAATGAAAAATAAAAAATCATAAGGAAAACAAAAACATAATATATATAATATATAAAAATAGTGTCATCATAATGTCCACCATTAGAGGTGTTATATGAGTGTTGAACAATCATCGTTTTGTGAGGCAAAAATTCGCCATCCACAGAAACAGTATGTTCTTTAACCATTAGATGTAGGTGTGTGTAAGTGTAAACAAAATCCTTATCATAACAACATCCTAGTATATTTTAGATACTTGTTTTTTTACAAAAGAAAGGAATAAAAAGAGTTTAAGGGGTTGGAGAAGCTAAATAAAACAAAACAACATTAGAGAAGACATTACCTAAAAATCGGGTAACTCTTTTTCATTTGCGACAAAGGCTTCCTTGGAAAGAATTCTGCCCAAAGTGAGGCTTATATGAGTAAGTGAGGGATGTTGGGAGAGTATATGGGCAAAGTTTGGCCGAGCCAAATGGCTTGAAGGTGTGAATAAGGTGGGAGTGGTGGGGGCCTTTTATAAGTGGAGAGGAGGGGCACTTTTGAAAAGTAATGAAATGTTATTTTATTATACAATTCTTTTCGGATTCTAAAGGTCCCACACTTGTATAATTCGAGGATAAGGTGATAAGGGTTCTAAATATCCTCATCCAATAGGCTTTGGACAAGTGTAAGCCTTGGATTTTACATTATCTTCTCATTTTATTTAAATCGTTAAATAATGAGGTCATCGCTGCATCATCATGATGTCATAACTAATTTAATTTATTTAATGTCTAAAAATTATAAAAAAAATACTATAATGTAGGAAATATTTTTATCTTTCCAATTACTATTTATAGTAAAAAATATGACTTGTATAACCCTATGTAAAAATTGTTTTAGTAAAACATTTCATGTTTGTGTCATTTTTTACTTTAACATTAAATAAAAGGTATTTATGTCATTTTCCAACTAAAGTGGCTCCATGGGGTCCCCAAGTTGACCCATGGATTGTCTTGGTCGGAAATGACATATCTAATGAGGTTAGGACATGTTTAAAGCTCATCTAATATTATTAAAACATTATTTTTACCTTAAACTACACTAATTACCTCTAATCGCGATTAAGAACTTAAAAGTTACTATTCACCAAAAATTATTTTAATCTCATTGAACCAAATTTTACTTCTTAATGAAAACCATGTATGTCGGATTTTTGAAATTCAAAATACAAAAGTGGTAAAATTTCATTTAAACGAAAAATCAGTTTTTATAAGTACCACTTAGTGGTTTCACTATTCATCAAAAATTGAAGTTTTTCAGAACAATGCCAAAATTTAACCCTAAGCTATAATTGATATTCCAAATTCAAAAATGATGTCTATTTAAAAAAATTACAAACATATAAGTTTCATTAATTAATTTTATAATTAATTCCCGCTGTCACAACAAATAGCGTGTTTTTAAGAAATAATTTATTTCAAAAGATTGACAATTGTTTATGTCCAATTTCAAAGTGAAATTAATTCTAATGACCACCATTGGATAAAATGGTAAAAATATATTCTAATTATACCCTAAAACAACTCAATAGTATAATTTATCACTATAAATTATTTTGATTAAAAAAGTTTTTTTAAGTATTTTTCACTATTCATAAAAAATGGAAGTTCTCAGAAAATTACAAAAAATTTAACATAGGATAATTTTGATATTACGAATACAAAAATGAAGTCCATTTTGAAATATAAAATTTATATAATTTCAAAAAGTGGGTATTACTATTCATAACGGCTACTTTGATTAGTTGCGGTGTGTTAGAACTCGAAGTTGCATACAATGCAAGATATTGATTATTGAATGAGAAGCGTATCATAGAAGCTCGGGGTGTTACAATTGGGGATGATTCTGGTGCAGGAGATGTTTGAGAAGTTCAAGTTCATTAGGAAGTTATTATTTATAGATCATAGTCTTCATAAATTATATTCTTACTAGAGGCGTCGAGACCTAGAGTTTTCTATGGGTGATAGGGTATTCTTGAAAGTGGCCCCTCGTCTCGGCCATTGTCGATTGGGAAAGCAAGGGAAGATAACACCACGGTATGTCGGAACTCTTGAGATCACCGAGTATTTTGGAAATATGGAATAAAGGTTGGACTTACCTTCTCAGTTGAAATCCATCCATGACGTCTTCCATGTCTCCTAGTTGAAGAAATACAACTTGGATCCATCCCAGGCACTGAATTTGGAGGAGTTGGATATAGACCCTGATTTATCTATTTTTGTGTGTCGGGTGCGAATAGTGTAATTCCATGAAAATGTTATTTGGGGAAAGAATATTCCACTGTTCTAGGTTCTTTGGCATCATGAGAATGATACACATGAGACTTGGGATCAGAATTTCTGGGTTGAGAAGGAGTACTCGTTCATGTTTTTTGATCAGGCTTCAGGTTGACTTTCCAGGGCACAAAGTCTTTAATGGTGGGGATAATTGTCACATCCATGACTTATTTTAAAGTTGAATTTCATTTAATTTCCATTTTTTCTTTGATTTGGGTTTTTCCAATGCATTTTGGTGAAAATTGCAGGTTTTTAAAATTTGGGTCAAACCATGAACTCATTTCCATATTTAAAAAAAATTGATTCTTTTATAAATACTAATTTTTTCAACGTTTTTCACCCATTTTACTTACCAAATGGCCTCCCCTTACTTATTAACACTAAAATATCAATTTTTACTCTTTAGGAATCCATAATCGTGGTGGATTTGTTTTTCTAATTAAGGAATTGGGCCATCTCCGAAACCCATTTCCTATTTTTTAAAAACAATTATTTAATATCTTATTAAATATTATGATTTTTCGGTGATTCCACCACCAAATAAAATCCAGAATCCCTAGGCCTTCCCCCATATTTTTTTATTCCTCTTTGGAGCTCATTTTCTTTGCAGATTAGGTCGAAGCATCTCAACCTTTCTCAATTCGTCCAGATTTAAAAAGGTAACTTGTTTCCTTCATAACTCCTATAATTTTTAGTCTTTTTACCCCATTTTAGTTCTCAATTTACCTACTAATACTTATTCAAACCTTAATTAAATTTTTTTCTATTTTAAAATTCATATACTAGTTTATTTGTGGATATTTTCTCAATATCCCTCAAGTAAGTGGGTCTCCTTATTTTTTCTTTCAATTTGCTTAGGGTTTCATTCAATTTTCTTAGAGTTTCTACCAATTTTCATGAAGTCAAAAATTCCCATAGGGTAGGTTTTAGAACCTATGGTATAAATTTGGGTTTTCTTGGTCCAATTTATTTATTTTAGGCTCGCTCGACCTTCTTTGAGGTACGGCGGTGGGGTGATTGAATTTTCACACAAAGGATTCAATGTTTTAACCATTTTGGTAGGTGATTATATGTGTATGCAATCCGTGTGACTTAGAATGAAGTTTTTATAATCTTTTCATGTTTATATCATTTTATTATTGTTTCACAAATTGGTTTTAGTGGTATTTTTGAAGCAAATGAAGTTCATGTTCCATTTTTATGTGAAATTGGAGTTTTCTCATAGAAATCTTTTATTGGTTCATTTGGGGATACTGTATAACTACTTAGTTTATCTTATTAAAATTTATTAGGTCTGAAAATAATGTTTTTAATGTTCATATCCTTTGGTTTTTTCTGTGAAATTATTTTTGGTGATGTTTGTTAAGTAAATGATTTTTGGGTACCAATTTGGTGTTAAATTGAGTGTCTTACAAGGCTATTTTATGTTATGCCTATTGGGGTTGTTCTGTAACTCATGTAATTGGTTTATATAAATGTCTTCAGTTCTGAAAATTATGTTTTGGTGAATTTGAGTATGCACATGGTGTTCAAAGTGGGTTTTCAAAGGTATTTTTTTGGGGCAAAACATTATTGGATTTTGTGAAGTTGTTTTATTGAAAATCAAAATGTTGTGTTGCGTGTTTTAAGTGGTATAAAGTGTGTATAGATATTGTGTTGTTTGTATGTGACCAGTAGAGATTTTTTTATATTAAAAGGGATGTATTTATAATTCTAAAATTGTTTGAGCACCTAGGGGGAAGCCTGAGTACCTCAGAGGGCGGATATGTACTTGTACACTAGTGATCTGGAAGGGTTTTGTCCCTATTTCACTTAGCATTTTAGATAACGACAACTCTAACTAAACTATGTGGATGATGTTTTGGGACCACTAGGTTATTTTTATGTTCCCTACTAGTGTCTCACTCGTGGGAAAGTATTTTGACATGGATATTTTTACACCGAGGTACGAGATACATAGGGCTCGAGACTATCTAGTGTCTAGGGGTATTCCTGGTTTTATTTCTCATTGGATTTGTGGGATTTACCCTTTTATTCGGGTTTTTTTGGATATACATTACAGTATCAAACATTTCCTATAGAAATGTGTTAAAATTATAAAAGTTTTATTTTCAAAGTTTTTTACAATTGAAAGTTTCATTCCTTGGAATTTATCGCTGCTTTTACATACATATTAAAACTGCATGCTTTCACCTTGTATTGCTTACTCTTTGGAATAATTGAGTGTTATCCTAATATTATTAGGCTCACACCCTACTTAAACATCTTTGGTGTAAGTATACTTTATTATGTTTGACTCTAGTAAAGGAAAATCCTCTGGTGAAGGTGGTTTGGGTTGTTAGTCCCCTCTTATGGTACGGTGTTGTAGAGACGGCTTGAGGGTGATGACCCCTTGTCATGTGGAGTCTTTGAGGATGCTTTTCTGATGTTTTTATTTATGTTTAGACCTATTTTAATTTATTTAAAACCATTTATTCAGATCTAGTTTCTGTTAAGTCTTGTTTGGCATGAAAATGTCATATTCATATTATTGATTGTTTTTATTGTTTTATGCTTTCATACTCTATTAAATCATTCCCAATCCTAATTTTTTGATAATCGTTCACTTTTTCTGGTACATGGGGATAGGTAATTACCTTCGGTCCTTGTCATGGGCTGGATTTGGTGTTGGTATTAGTGGAGACCAGATTCGGTTCATGACACTATCGGTGGAAGAATGAATATGAGATTTCTCCCGAAGAACCACTGGAATATATCATCATGTTGCCTATGATACCACCAGAGTATGTTAGTAGGTCATCTGATCATGTGATATAATATATGCCTACACATGATTGTAAATTATAATATGATGACTATATAATTTATTGGAAATTATTATATAATAAAAATTCTTACCTTTAAGAACTATCTACCCCAAGAAGTACCTCCTCCTATGTACTGAGTCTTGGATATCCTGGGTGGCTACCTCAAGAAATTCATAAGGAGTGAGGTCCATATATCACTCCTGGTATATGATATTAATATAAACCATTTTTTTGGATCCTAGACCATGTAATGGACAAAAATATACTTCATTAACTCCCATAGATATTGTTGGTAAGAATTTTATTACTTCAGAGAGGGCTTCCGATGTGGTTGGAGGTGGTTATTGGAACCACTGGCCTTGCTACTATCCTATATAATTAGGTGATAAATGGGACTTGATTACATTGAGGTTTCTTCAAGCTGCATATCTAGTTGTTATATTATTATTGAGGTGGTAATCTTTAACCCAAGCAGTATCCACCTATTTCTAGATACACTGATTCGATGATATCATTCTTCTAGTTTTTAGGGAAATTCATGGTGATGTTTTGGTCCTACATGGGGTGCCTTGACAATCAAAAAATTTCCTTATAGGCGCCATGATTGTCTTCATTTGATCCTTATAGCTTAGCATTTTTTGATGATGGGCAATGTGATTTCATTTATTTGGATTAAATATTTCTCTCGTAAGAGTTACTTAAAGTCATGGAAGAATTAACAACCACAAACAAGAAACCTGTTAGGTAATTATCATAATTAAAACCATGATTTTTCAATTACTTTCATTAGTAAAGGATTAAAATTGGGTTCACCATTCTATTTCTGATGGAAACTCTGACACACTATCGCTTTGTGACATTTCAACATCAATGTGGACATACTTTCAAAATGTAGGAAAGCATTGGAGTTCTTGTATTCATTAATTCATATTTAGTTTTTTTAGAGGATGATATATTTGTATCATCTCACCCTTTAGGGGGGATTATTACTTACTCTAGGAATCTCTTAGATATTTAATATATATCCTTCTTAAATCCATGTGTGGTACTGGTTAACACCATTCTAGTGATGTATGATCATCATACATTGATGTAAACATATTAATGTATCATATTTACTCTATTGATGGAATAATTTGTATATATATTAGAGGTTATACATATTTCATTTAATTGGTTATTTTGTTATGTTTTGATTATGAATATCTTAGAACTCTGTAGTTTATCATCATCTAGGGTGGGGGTAGGTGTTTATATTATTGGGATAATTCATGTGAGAAGGGCCTCTAATGTATCTCTGTGAATAGAATAAAAACCCACAAAGTTTAGTACCACTTAAAAAGACACATCATGCCTTTTAATATCATGTGATGACGACCATTTGTGTTTCTTTTAGTATCGTTCATCAAATATCACTTCCAAGTTGTTTAGATTCATTCAAAATAGACTTCTAGGTGAACGATCCCTAAAATGGTTGGTGTTAATATTACACATGAGGCGTCCTTTCAAGATATTCTCACAAGTAATATGGCCCTTTTAGGGAGGTATGGATCATAAGTAACATTCTCATGGGGAAGATTCTCAATGAAATATATCCCAATAAGAAAAAAATTCATAAAAAATATGGACCAGTGAGGATATGGTTTTCATAGGGAGGACAGCCTAGTGAAGGTATGGCTCTAGGTTTAGGTTTTGAACTTTGGAGAGGTTTCCAACCTATCCAGGTTAATATTAATCAATGTCTATATAGTTATAGTTTCATAGTATAATCTCTTATGGCATGAATAGACCATGAAATTTAATTTCACGCAATAAGGATATTATCATATAGTTTTATATCATACATTTGGGATTGTGTGATATAAAAGTGGTGATGATGGAGGATTGAATTGGTATTTCACATGAAATTCAATGATATATATGATTTAAAGGGAATATTTATCTTTGAATGAGATGACGCGTATAGAATATGGACCTTTTTAAAATACATGGTTCGCATGTAATGTGGCCCTTTAAGTGTGATGGTTCATTGGGAATATGCACCTTTGAGTAGAATGGATTGAAGTGAATATAACCCTTTGAATAGGATTTCAAATAGGGTATGTGGTTCATGTGGTTGATTTTGGGGATTATCTATTATCTACCCTATGGTGCGTCCACCTCCTATTGGTAAATGGTAGGATAGAAGGATGACTGGACCCATGGGAGATATAGACCTATGAGAAAGAGGTTAGGGTTGATTCATTGGTATCCCTTTCTCTCTCCCTAACTCATAGAGTGGGTAAAAAGTATCCACCAAGTTCCCTGGAAGATCAGATACTAGATATGGGGTATCCAAGTTGGGTAGCCTATTTCATGGGAAGTCTCATTGATATCATTATGATGAGGACCCACATTATCAAGGGGTGCATGATTATTATCACTTAGAAGATCCTATCAATTCGGAAGGGATTATTAGGAGAACCCTATTACCAGTGGAATACATTAGCATAGGGGTGCATTGTGGTTTTCATGACCTGGTCATGTTAATCAAGAGGTTTTATAGGAGGCCTTGGTGAATGAGAACCCAGAAAATAAACCTTTGTGAATTTATACTTTAATATAAATGAGGGGGGAATAATTTGTACCCTAGTATAGGATCTAGGAGAAGGATCTCCCTAGTTGAGGGGGTTGGGCATGGCTTTTCTCATGTTATGAGGTAAGGTGAAGTAGATTTACAAAAAGGATTCTATCGAAAATGTGGCACCTTTGTGGAAGATAAGGATGAGGAGTTCATCTTAGTAGAGGTAAAAGGTCGATTCTCTCCCTAGTGTGGAGAATGGGGTGAAGAGATCAGCCTCTTAGTATAGAGCATAGGGTAAAGTGGCCACCCTAGTGGAGATATAAGGTTATGTGTATCCCTAGTCAAAGAGAATGGTGAGGGGTATCCCTATTATTATACTAGGGAGAAACTGTTTCCTTAGTGATAATACAGGGTTAATTGGTCTCTCTTATTTTAAAATGGGTGAAGGGTTTGATGTAGTTGAAGAGTAGCATGAGATGTCACCTGATCATGAAAGAAGGGTGAAGTTTAACCCTAGTATGAGTATAGAGAGAATTGGTTTACCTTGTATGAATGTAGGGTGAAGGTTTTCCTTGGTATGAGGATTCAGTGAAGTCATTTCTCTAGTTTAATGACTTGAGATAAGGATATCCCTAGTGGAAATAAATCAAGGTATCACTGGGGAAAACACCACCCTAGTTTGTCTTGCTCGGGGGGGGGGGGGTGTCCTTCACCAAAGTTTTAGAGAATTAGGGTGAAATTGGTCCTCTATAAATTTATTAGTTGGATAAATAATTAGTTTACATAAATACCATATTATTTAGTTAACTACCTATAGTTATTTAGGCTTAATAACCCACCTAAATAGGTAAATGAGGACCTAGATGAAGGGATATATGGGCATACATTCATCTTCCAAAGGTTCCAAATAAGTGAAATAAGGATCCTTAGGGGTATATTTATAGGAAAGGATTGATATTAGGGTGCATAAGGTTTGGGTGAATGTGGAATTTCATGAAAGTCCTCAAGTACTAAATACATGTGTGTATGCGCAATCATGAAAGTAGGATTTACAAAGGGAGTGGGTACACTGATGAGTTTTCAAAAGAGAAACTATGCAAAACCAAAGACCTGATTTTGGGGATGTATCCTAAGAACATGTCTTGGGTCTTGGGTGAAGTGTTTATACACATTTTATGGATTTTTACTTCACTATATTAGGGATTCTATCCTTTATAGAAAAGGAGTTCCAACAAAAATATTCACTATTGTTGAAGGGTTTGGGGAGAAAACCTTATTATCAACCTTGGAAGGATCATCATGAATATAAGAGGTCCTTATTACTATATTACCAAACTCTATATGAATGATTAAACAAAATATATTTATAACCCTAACCCATAATGGGGATAATAAACATAAGATGTTAGATCTACACAGCTGATCTACATGAAGATGGGTGGAAATTTACTCTATTTCTAATACACTCTATTTTCTTCAACGAGAGAGAATCATTATGTTATGTATGATTCAGTACTAGAAATTACTCTAATGGTTTAGTTGTGATATTTTTTATCCCACCAATCAATCAGGGTTATTCTTGATTTTAGCATTTTCCATAGAGATTAATCCAACACAAATCATTTTCCTAAGAGTGTTATAATTTGGGGTTCATACATTACTCAAGTTCTTCTCTCCTTACTGATTACATAACCAAATTAAACTCACTATTATATACCCTAAACTCACCATAATGAAATTTAAAATCTATATCTACTAAAAATGTGACATGCCCATGACCTTGGAGTGCCACCCCAATGTTGAAACTCTCCCAAAAAATTAGCTAGTTCCAATATTTATTTCTAAGTATTCCTCATCACCATTTCCTCAAGGTATGTAGCATTAGTGGTTGAATCAAAATTTTAAAATTCCACCCTATAGGTGGATCGTGGCTAATTAAGCCTCGTAAATCTACTTAGATTGGATTCTTTTATAAGTGGAGGGATCTATTTCATTAGTCACATGACTTTTTTATTTATTGTTTTGATATCAAATTCCAAAAATTACATATATTCTATCTTTATTAGAGCACCATGAACTGAATATTACCAAGATATTTTCTTTATACCTTCTTACCCATATGGTTTCAAGGGAATCTCCACCAATGATATTTAAGTGGACCGAACAACTACCGAGAAGGTTTTATTTCTTTAATGTTGATAAACTATTGTTTTATTAGGAGCTAACTCTAGTGGTGAGACTATGGTAATTTAATGGGAATTTTTATGCTCTAGTTTGAGAGACTATTTACCATTAAAATGATTTTATCTGAACCATTTCTTGTAAATACTTAAGAACAAACAGAGTTATAATTTTAATCTAACATTGTCATAAGATTAAACATATAAATAATTTTTAAATCAATGCTCTAACAAGTTTCAATTCACCAATTTCAACAATAAAAACCCTCTTAATTCTAAATGCATGCTACACTATGAAGTTAACATTACCAACACACTGATACCTCTATAATCATCAATAAAACATCCTCACGTTGGAGGAAATTACATTCCAATTCTATAATTAATAGATGGATCCATGTATATGGATTAATAGTGACTTACACATGGTGTATATATAACCCAATGGGACCTTCAATGATTCCTTATACCCATTTCTTAACTAAATTTAGTAATCCACTAATGTGAAGTCCATGTGTAGACTAATTGAAGAGAGATTATGGGGAGATGATCATGGGAACTAAAAATCATACTAGAAAGATCTTAGTGAAGATAGAATCTTGGTAAAAATTATTTGAGCACCCTCTTAGTTTTTCTCAATACATAAATAGAAGAAGGGGCATGGGGATTTCCATTTTGAATATATATATATATTAATAATTTATCTTTTATTTTAATTTTAATTCAATAAGAGTTTCTAATATCTCTACCATGTTAACTATAATATCAATGATCATGGGTAACAAATCATGTTTTTATTACAAGGGAGAGGGACTAGTTATTATATCATGAGTTTTTTAATATATTTATACTTAATAATTTTTTATTCTCTGAGTTTTGATGGATAGCAGTTAATGTGTTTTGGTACGGTGATGATCCTTATTCCTCTACTAGATATCTTTATCCTCTATCTATTATAAATAATCAATACATCTCTGCACTAAATTATTATTCATATAGTGAAGTTTGATAGTATTGTGGGGAGTTGTTTCTTAATTATATGACACATGTAGTGGGTATACTTAATTTATTTTTAAAAATGGGAGGATGAGTATATTGGTCATGTGTTAATCCAAAAAATTTGTTAATTTCATTTTTATTTTGATGATCACAGACACTCACATCAATTTTTTTAATGAAGTTAATTTAAGTTAATTTCAGGATAATAATTACTAGAATAAATATTTTATTTAGGAATCATTTTTAAACATTAAACCCATGGTAGGTTATTTGATTTCTTGATGTACAAGTATTCTAGATGTGTTTATAAGAAGACTAGAAACACTGTTTATACCCTAAATTTTTAAAGGAATGTATGTTTTGTGAACCATAAATTTGTAATGAATATATAGATCAGGAACAATTATTTTAAAAGAAACACTAAAATTGAGGAAAAACATATGCTTTATTGTCCCTACTTTTATAATCAATCATAAATTATAAAATATAACTTTGAAGTTTATCACTGTGTAAAGAAACACTGCATTTGACTTGGTCAATTATAAAGTTTTGAATTATGGAGTATTTCAATATTTTATAAAATAGATTCATCAGAATTAAATATATATTTAATGATATTTAAATATTGATTAAAAGTATCATATTAAATATATTAAATCATTTCTATTTATAGGGGATGTTATTAATTTATTTTAAATTTTTAAATTTTAATAATCATGAATTATGATGCTATATTTCTGGAGATGTTTGAATGGAAGAAATTTTACCCTTGTGTTAAATACTGAGAGTTTCCTCTACAAAAGTGATAAATGCACGCTCGAAAATAATAATGTTTCATCGCCTCTAGAGCTAAACTTTGAATACGTACATGTTTTGATTATTATTTTTTTGATCAAATCACTGTTGTTGATACTATATTTATTTATTAATATTTTTTTATAGTTTCACATCGATATTATCAAAGATACACTTTGGAGACATAAATATTTTATTATCTACCTAGTTTTTTTCTTTACTTTTGTTTAAAGGAATCATGTTTGACATTGAGGAATATTTAGCTACTATTGTGATTTATTAAAGATCATTTAAATCTATCAGAAACTATTATAACTATGATCTAAACTAGTATTCAACCTATTCATCACATTTCTTTTCTATTTAAGTATATACTACTCATATTTAGTCATAGTGGGACTCATCTTCTTATACTAAGTTGTGGATATCTCAGTTCCCTGTAAAACAACTAGAAAGAAATGTAAAAGACTTATTATAAGGTGTCAACTTACTACACTCAGATGTAGATTTCCCCAAAAAAATACCTAGTAGTGAAAATCATCTACCTAATGAATAGATAATTGGTGGAGTAGACATGGGGATTCATAGACCCCTAACCACTATGAATCACTATGTGTTGTTCTTTTCATTATTTATTTTCTGTTACTCACTCTTATGTAAGGGATAAGGAAATAATCACTTCAATATCAAGAAGGAAGTATTGTTTTTATTAGATTTTTAAAGGAAAACAATTCACCCCCCCCCTCCATTTATTCATCTTTTCCATTCCAAACTAACAATTTGTATTAGTGTAAGGGATATATTTCTATATTTATCTTTTAGGAAATTCTTGAAGATTTTTTCATTTCTATTTTATGACATCATTTAGTATTAAAATTTCATATTTATGTTGACTCTAAAAGTTCAGAGTTATAGATCTATATGAAGATAAATCTCAAATGGTAGACCTTAAATAAGGTATGTTGATGATCTATAAACCTTATTTTAATAGAGATAATTATGGATGATGGAAATCAGGTATGATTATTTATATGAAAAATCATGGAATAATATTTTATTTAAAGGTAGTTAATCCCTATAAAATTCTTATCGAAAATTCTAAAAAAATGGAATTATGTTGAAGAGGAATAATAAGTTCTTAATTCAAGATCTATGAATGTTATTATTAGTGGATTAGAAAATGATGAATTTAATTGAGTTTCTCAATGTGTTGTTGTATATGAGATTTGGAAGACAATTTCTATTTCCTATGAAGGAACTAATAATGTCATAAAACTATGGTACAACACTGAAAAATTTAAACTTTTACATTTAGGATGTATGAATATAAAATCATCACTCATATGAATGGAATATTGACATAAGTTGTTAATGATATTGTAGCCATGGGAGATCCAATTAAACAACCAAGTCTATATTTAAAGGCACTCATATTATTACACTCTATTTGGAATGGAATATTTACTAATATTTTTTAATCCATGTTAGTTAAATAAATGACAATAAATGAACTGATTAACACCTTGATGATGTATGAATCTGAGATGTAAGTCAAAGCTAAAAATCACATCTCTATCAAAAAAATGTTGTAATCATAACCACTATGAAATAATATTCTAATTCAATTTATTTAGATTCATGTAAAGATCTATTAGATAATTCTAAATTATTTGTAAGAAAGTATAATAAGATAAATAAGAAATTATAAATGAATAATGAAGATATATTCTATTAATGTAAGGTGAAATTTCTAAAAAATTAAAATTATCTTGTGATTAACACTTAAAGAAAATATAATTATAAAATAAAATTTAATAAATTATAAAGGATAACTTGAGTGATTCTTATTATTTATTTTATGAATCCAATACAAACTATAAATATAATCATGAAAATCAAATGGTAAATCTATGTCTTATATATCATGCTGATGAGGTACAATCTTCTTACTCTAAAAGTTATAATTTTGAAAAAAATTCTTATAACGAATTAAATAAATATTATTTTATAATTTATAAGAAGATTAAATCATTAAATAAATATCATAGAAAAATTATAAAATCTTATGATTATATTTCGATTGATAAATATAATTTGTTAAGAAAAGATTGCAGATTTAAGATCAAATTCTTCAAAAAAGTTCTTATGATCCACATAAAAGTAAAATTAATTAACTATTAGATGAATTTAATGCATTAAAATAATCTTATATTATTATTATTAAGATTAAAAATTATTTGATTCAAATTCTTGGTAAAAATAAAATTCACAAAAGTAAACTTGGGAATGGAAGTAATGGAGAAAATCCCAAATTATATAGAAACTATTTTGTTCCTAGTTTAAAAAGTAAGAGTATATATACTGTTAAATGTTTTCACTATGGAAAGAAAAGGACATTACTCTAATAACTTATATTTTCTATTACCTAAATTTTTCAGTTTCAATCATTTTCATTATTCTAAATCATTATCTATCCTTAATTATGGAATATATACCCTAAGAAAATAGATATGGTTATAGAAGTATTTAGTTATTAACACTTCTAGAACCAGAAGTATATGGGTACCAAAAGACACTTATATTTGATATTTTGAAGGGTTTCACCACTGGACTACATTTTTATATCATTAAGTGGGTTCTTGAAAATTATTAAAATTTCTTATACTTCTATTTCTAATTATTTTAAATGGAATCATTATTAGATGTGGGAATATTAATCCAGGAAGTATTTAATTTCTAATAAAATATTTTATTTAAAAGTGGTAACTATTTTATATAGAGGGAGAAAAAAAATAATTTTATTTTATTTTTTAAATCTTTATTTAATTATCCTCATATTTAAACTAGTAAATATTTTTTCACACTTATCGTTTTTTGATGAACCAATATATTAAACTATTTTGATTACATCATGCATACTCAATAAATATTATCTAATTACATATTAAGATATGTAAAAAAATTCTATAGTATTTTAGTATGTGTAAATTTATTATTATTATTTTATTTAATTTAAATAAAATTAAAATCTTCTTAATACTATTTTTTTGGAGAAGTTATAATTTAGGGGGATCATGTAGTACATTATTGTATTAATTTAAATCACATTAAAAAATATAGGTTTATTTAATGAAAAAATATGTTTTTAATTAATATTTTATTTCATAACACTCATAAAATTTTAAAATTTATTTTTCTATGAAATTTTATTAAATTAATTAATGTTATTCTTTTGAAATAGTTTTTTAAGTAAAACTATCATTTCAAGTGAAAATTTTGAAATTATTAATCTATATTTTGGTTTGATAATCTAAAATATCAGCTGAAACCCATTAGGATAAAACCTTTTTTATTCCTATTTTGAAACCTAAATTATTCTCAAAACCTCTCAAACATTTTGTCTTTGTTCTTTAAAATTCCTAACTCAAATACTTCTAAAGAATATGGTTCGAATGGCATGAAGGGGCCTTAGACTTCAAGCACAAAGAAATTTTATTCTCAAATTTTAATTATACATGGTTTGTATTGATTGATTTATTTTTATTTTTTTGTTCAAAAAATGAGTTAAAATAATTATGTATGTAAGATAAATCCTTTCCTGATGTTATAAAGGATCAATTTGAATAATACTTGGTTTTTTATTAAGGATTCCTTAAAAAAATATTCTATCATGGGTAAATAATTCCTTGGTCTTGAAGAACCCAAAGTTCATTATTCTCAAATAACTAAAGATGTAATTCCTTATGTAGATTTTGTTTACAATTTTAGTCTTCTAAATGAAGAATTAGAAAAGATGTATAAATTTCTAATAAGGTCCCAAAAATGTAATGAAGGTATGGAAAAATATTCTATTTGAAAATTAGTTTTTGTTACTCATTAAAGGAAGTATAAAATTTTTCAAGAAATATCAATTTCTAAATAATATATTTATGTTTTTAAAGTGGGTATGGTAATTTAAATAGAGAAAATAATATTTGAAGTTTTTACTGAGTTTGATGTTATTGATCTAAAACATATTTTAGTTAAACAGTTCTCATCTTCGTCAATGGATCAAGGATTTGTATATGTTCAATGGAAAATAGAACTACTATCTAGTGTTCAAGATTTTATGAGTAAAATAGTACAATGTTTGGAAAGTAAATATGAACCATTTAATCATTCCTAAAAACTGGGTTATTTTCCTCCCTCATAGCCTATCCAAAATCAAAGTTATTTTTTTTTGAAATTTTAATGTTTTAAAATAATATTTTCCTTTTTCTCTTAGTTTACGTTTCGTTTTTATTTTTATTTTATTTAATTTTTTATTTCTTTGTCAAATATGCATTAATCTATTTCTTAATTTCTGTTTGATGTCACAAAAATGAGGTGAAATATATGGGGAGATATATAAAAATGGGAAATAATTTACGAATAAATATTAGAAATCTATAAAAACAAATATGTTAAGAAATATAAAATATATATGGGAAGAATTTATTTATAAAATAATTTTCTTTATGAGGGAGAAATTTGATTAAATTTAATTTATTCTAGTATTTATAAAATTTTATTTCTTATGCATGTTAGTGTTAATTTTGGTTTTATAGATTTTGTGATCATAAAAAAGGGGGAGATTATTGGGAATGTGTTGATCCAATAATTTTTTTAATTTATTTTTGATTTTGATTATCAAAAACACCCACATCAAGGTTTCTAATGAAGTTAATTTAACTGAGTTTTTTTATAATAATTACTATAATAATTATTTTATTCTAAATGCATTTCTTAACTTTAAACCCATGGAAGGTTATCATATTTCTCAAAGTATAAGTATTCTAGACGTGTTTATAAGAAAACTAAAAACATTGTTTATACACTATGTCACACATGGAATGTATGGATTCTTAACTCAATGTTTTGAATGAATGTATAGATCAGGAACCATACTTTTGGTAGAGACCACATGTTTGAGGAAAAAACATATGGTTCATCATACCTATTTTTTAATCAACTGTATGTTTCCAACTATACTGTTGAAGTTTATTTCTATGTAGAGAAACCTTAATTTTGACTTGGTCAGTGGTGGATTATTTAATTATAGATTAATTCCATGTTTTATAAAATTATCTCCTAAAAAATAAACATCTCATTAAAGTTTTTTAAAGAACAATACAAAGGATCATATTAAATAGATTAAATAATTTCAATTTCTACGGGATGTTATGAATTTATTTCAACTTTTAAAATTTGAATAATCTTGATTTTTCATGTGATATTTCAGGAGTAGTTTGACCTAAAAAAATCAAATTTCATGTTAAATACTTAGAGGTTCTTCTTTTAAAGAGACATATTCACATTTTAAAATAATTGGGTGTCATCACCTATAGATCTACACTTTTGAGACATACTTTTTTTTATTCTTATCTATTTTATCAATATTTTTATTTCTACTATTGTATTTCTGTGCTAATATTTTTTTTCATTCAAAAAAACACTTATTAGGGATACATTTTATATACATACATGTTTAATAATCTACCTATTATTTTATCTCTTACTTTTTAAAGGAATCATATTTGAAATTGAAAAATATTTTTATGTTGTTATGGTTTACTAAAGATCATTTACATCTATGTTTTTTTTGCAATTGTGAGATGAACCTATATTCAACATCTTATTATCATCTATTTTCTATTCAAGTATATCCTACTCATACTCAATTGTAGTGGGGTGTTAGCTTCTCAAACTAAGATGTGGATATCTTAGTTCACTATAAAGGAACTATAAGGCCCTAAAACTCCTTTTTGTAAGGTTTAAACATCTTGCACTTAGTTTTAGATGTCCTTAGTAAAAGGAACTACTAGTGAAAATCATCAAGATCGTGGAGACAGTTTTGGTGGAGTGAACTGGGGGATCCATGTGTACCGAAACATTATACATCATTGTGTGCTATTATTTTATTTATTTATTTATTATTTCTCACTCATCTTTAAGAGGAAAGGAAATAATCACTTTAATATCAAGAGGTATGTTTTCTTTCTATCAAATTTTTAATGGATCAAAATTCACCCCCACCCCCAACTCTTATGTGTTCTTCTTTGTTGTTCTAACCCAACTGATTAATGATTTCACATGATTTTTTTGTGTAATTTTCTCCACTTGAAAAAGAAAGAAATTAAGAACCTGTATACTTGAGATTGTAATGATATATTTTATTACAAGAGAATAATTAGAGATTTGGTTAGTGAATAATATTGATCTTGTCACGACCCGGCCCTACCCGGGCCCGAGCCACAACTACCCCAAGCCCGCCTCCATAGGCCAGGGGATGGAGATAAGAGCCGAAGGCTAAACAACTTGGGGAGGCCTTTTCCTGAGTACCTATAGACACACACGCAGACCACTCACTGCAGAAGTGCAGAGTAAAAGGAAAAGTAATGTACTAACTGCTATAAACAACCACAAAAGTGCATCAACCTCTAAACAGTACAAAGTGAGTGCTGAAGGTAAACTGAAAAGAAAAGTGAAAAACATACGCCCAACCAGAAAAGTGCCACAACCCGGAAACAGGTAAACAAAAGTACAACAGTTGGGAGGGTCCCTCACCTGGAACCCGACCACGACCACTGTACGCGTTCCAATCTCCCGAACTCCTAGGCTCATCTGACGTCACGATCGACTTGTCCGTCGTCTGTAAGGGAACACCAAGTTAGGTCAAATCCCAAGTAGGGATGAGTGTAAAAATACTCAGTAGGATACCCCGAAGGCTCAAGGGAGCATTAAAAGAGGTATTGAAGAGGTGAGCAATAGATAGAACAGGGAATAGTAAAGGAGAATGACAGAGAGTTCAGTAAAGAGTACATCTCAACCTAACAAGATGAAGGAAGTAGACTCGTCCTAACACAAATAGAAAGAAATAGTGAGAAGATTAACTTCTCATTGAGCCATTGATACCTATATCAGGAGAGTAGACTCATCCAACCATGAGAAGCTAGACACGAAAAGCACGCGGCATACCCTACGTGTCTTCGCCTCTCCTGGATGGGGAGTAACCAAAACCCAAGAAGTGGGTACTGGAACAAGGTATATACATATCCATATGCTTAATCAAGAAACCTGAATAAGATCATAATGGTATCTCCATCCCATAGCTCAGCCCAATAAAGTGAGTATCCAACAGTCCTAGAAGTAAACACCATTGATGCCCAGTATCCTGCATGTCTACCCCAAACTGTAAGTCAAGGGGATTAAATCACCACACCATAACACTATATGCTTTCAGTGGAACTGACTCTCCCACATGGTTTTAGGTCACGTCTCAAGGACGCGTCTTGGTGGGGAAAGCACCCCTCATACTTGAGAGTACTGGGGAAATTCAAACCACACCTCGTCATTATCCCATAGTCAAGAGGTCTTATCAAAGCCAAAGTTGTCACATAAATGACCCGTACAACTGAGGGTCCCGCTCCGGTAGTCACAGAGAAAAGATAGAGACTAGCCTAGTAGAAAAGACTGAGTCTGAAAGAAGTCATCAGGTAACCCACTACCCAATCCTGCTGGAGGGTAAACCCTAGGAGGTCATCTGGTAACCCACTGCCCAGTCTCTTGTGGAGTGTAAACCCTAAGAGGTCATCCGGTAACCCACTGCCCAGTCCCTGCTCGAGGGTAAACCCTATGAGGTCATCGGGTAACCCACTGCCCAGTCTCTACTGGGGGGTAAACCCTAAGAGGTCACTGGGTAACCCACTGCCCAATCTCTGCTATAGGGTAAACCCTAAGAAGTCAATGAGAAACCCACTGCCCAGCCCCGTTAGAGGGTAAACCCGAAGAATTCGATGAGCAACCCACTACCCAGCCCCGCTGGAGGGTAAACCTGGAACTTCTCTGGCCATCCCTACGGATGGTACAACACTAGCCAAAATAACAAGGAGTGGGTATCACGCAACCACCCAACTCCAGAACAATTCACCTAGTAGAGGTTCAGCACCCATTTAGTGTGGGTCACACCAATACCTGGAGCTCTTCCTAGGGAAACATGTCACGGTAGATCATGGAAGGAGGATATGATCTCGATACTTGGCTAGGGAATCTGTGCCCAAGCTCACTGGGGCTCCGTACCCTACTGAAAACAACCTCCTGGGTAGAGGATCGATTCACGAGTAATGTATTGGTCACACCGAATCCACAAAAACTCTACCATGGAACATGAAGGGACGTGATACTGAAAGGCCACACGGCTAAAGGAAAAAGGGGAACCCAAACAACTCCTCTGATCACACCGTCGAGAACAGAACTAGGGGAAAACACTCAACCCTGATCGTCTAAACCATAATGAATAGAGGGACTATCTAAGTCGCGATAGATCAAGTTACAAAAAGCAGAACACAGCATGAACAAGGGGCCCACATGAAGTGTGGCCCTAACTCATCTCCAAACCAAGTACACAAACATTCTCATGTACAAACTTACAACATGTACCTACAATCATTTCTGTATACTCTCAGAGTATACCAAATCTCTATTCCAAAGGCTATCGTGCACACGACACCCAACTTCAGCGTGAAGGGTGAAAACATAATTTTTGCCAACCTGCTTCTTCCATGGCCCAAGCACGGCCAACCATATCTCTTCAAACATCAACTTCACTCACATGGGAGTGAACGCGATCACATGCCAAGGGTTCACTTCCAAACACAACAAGAAGAACCATCACCGGATCACCTTTCATGCTTCCACATTTAATGAGATCTAGAATGAGACTCCACACATCCAAACAAATCATACCGTTGTAATCGTCACGGAAAAACATGATAGATTGGCTTTCTACTTTCCTCCAAGAGACATTCGATGTAAAAGTCATTGAACACTACTTTATGCCCGAACGGCGTCCCGTGGTCTCGAGCCTCGGTCCCAAAAACAGTCAGGCACATCGCACCATTGTGATCCCCTCGGAAAGAAACGTCAAATTGACTACTTACTTGCATGGAACGGATGTCCAGAGAAAAAGATGAATTTCTCCGTACAGCACACAAGCGGTGCTTTATAGGACACGCATCCCAGTCCCGAAGTGCTATGAACTGATCGCACCATTGCGATCCTCTCAAAAAAGTAAACAAGATTGACTAAACACTTGTCCAAAATGGACACCCGGTGAAGAAGTTGGAATTCACCGTCAATGCCCAAAACAACCCTCATGGGGCCCACACCACTATGCATAATTAAAGTGGGCGGATTGCACCATTGCAATGCCCCCAAAAAAACACCAAGAATCGACTGCTTGCATGCCCCGAATGGACATCCGATGAAAAAGGATGCAAAAAGTTGTGTGCAACTCGAACGAAGGGCCATGGGTCCCACACCTCAACCCTAGTTTCAATGCCCAAAAACCACTTGGAAATCTTCTTCATGATTCTAGGGTCGCAACGCCACTGACGGCACTCAAAACGGACTCTGGATGTGTCAGCGCCGCCCAAAACAAGAACATGGGAGAAACACGCTAAACCACTTAATGTATGTGTCATGCCACCGAGCCCCCTTCTCAGGATTTAAAAACACTCAAGACCATCTAAAAACGTCCGTCTTGAACCAAGGAACGTGTCTCTATAGACTTAATGAGAATCCGATTTACGAATTGAATATTTGAGACCTTTTAATTTTAACGAACAAAATGAGGTGGGCCGAGTCGGTTCGGCCGGCCCACCCTGCCTGAATCGGCCTGCGGTTCACCGTGTGGGCCAGCTCGTCTCGCTCGGACAGGCTCATATGGTCTGGCTGAGATTCCACGGGACCCACGAATTGTGGTCCCTACCTGCTCCCTGGGGTCACAAAGACTTCGGTTCCCTCGTTGTCGCGCCCCAGTTAGCGCCCACCTCCGCTGACCCTTGTCGACCGCGTCGACCCACCGACCACCAGGCCGCCTCACCCTCACTGAGGCCCGCTCACCCTTACCTCCTATGCCACATGACCACGAGCCTCTGGCCACCTCTTCTGAAGACCCGCCGCGCCACCGCCGGACCCACTGGGCCGCCGTGCGGAGCCGCTGGATCGGCCTGAAACCCGCTAGAAACCACACAAACACCCCCTGGATCTTCGTCGGACTGCTGTGCATTCCTCAAGACTCAGATTTTAAATCCAAAAGATGCATCGGAAATCTCAGAACATATACTGCGCATTCATGGGATTTTATTCAAAATTAAACAGATATTTCATGCTTTAAATCAATCTCGATGGAGATGCGGTAATTGAAATATAACGCACGATCCTACCTTGGGGGCTTAGCCTGTCGCTTCGCAAGCGATCCGCCGTAGCCGAAACACATAGTTGAGGAGAGGAGGGTGCTTGATGATAGGGAGGGATTCTTTTTTGGGAGTTCTTCTACCATTGAAAATCCAGGGGGAAGAAGGGTGGGGAAGTTTTCTTATGTAAAGAAAATTAATGAAAAAGTTAAATTAATTTAAACCCCCAAATTTACTCGCATCCAAAACTCTCAACAGGGTCGAGGTTAAGCCTCTCCTAGGGTAAACACCACTTACCAAGCACAACGGAGGCCTCGTAATTTTATTCTGAGCTCCCATTATAAAGTCATAAAACTTAATGTCTGAGACCACTAAATTAAAAAAACACCCCTAGTTGCATTTTCCACCGAAGGGTCGCACCCGCGAAAATTACACCCCTCCTAGGGTAAACGGCACACTCCGGACTCAACAGTTCCCTCGGTTTTTTCGTCCGAGCTACTATTTAGGAGTTATTCTACTTATCTTTTGTGCCCA
The DNA here is from genome assembly GCA_963277665.1 of Viscum album. NCBI lineage: Eukaryota > Viridiplantae > Streptophyta > Magnoliopsida > Santalales > Viscaceae > Viscum > Viscum album. Next base: position 1,000,332,378 of record OY728133.1, read on the forward strand.
GTGTGAACACACTGAAAATTTAATTCCGGCCACACCGGGGCTTGGAATCGCATGCTGTCTGAAGGCGCTGCTCCGGAATAACATCAATAATTTTTGAAAGTTTTTTATGCAGAAAACCGGGTTATTACATAATTCCCTCCTTCATGATTTTCGTCCCCGAAAAGAAAAATCAGGGAACAACATAGGGTACTAATCCCACACGTAGCTGTCCCATATCCAGGAAAATTCTTCCGCAGTTCTGTGTCACCACACACAAAGGATTTGATCGGTTCACATGAGGTATGCCCTTCCTAATGAAGTGCATAATAGCATGCACACATCTCCTCATGTAAATCATGTGGGAGATGCTATGAACCCAAACCATCCTTTGGGGTTAGGGCAAGGAAGTAGACAACCTCTCCATCCCTTCACACTGTCTCAAATAGCCCGAAGGCCCTCACGGGTAGCTCACCTCCTTGGTCGAACCTCTATGTCGCACTCCACGAATGGAGTCACCGCTTAGACCTGGGACAAGGCTCGGTGATTCCCTCCTTTAGAATATCCATATGGTGAAACACCCAAGGATATATGGTCACGAAAGGTTTCATAGTCGATATCTCGCAACCAAGACTCTCTTACACGCTCTGAAAGCGATGGAGTCGACACCATCGACTAACGGAAAAGGTTTTATGCCTCCAACTCTACCAACACAGGGTTACACCCGATGCCCTATGTCACCCTGGTAATAACTCAAACAAGAATTAGGGATAAAAATCATTTGACACACAGAATCTAACAATTCCACTACAAATAGTAGAGGAGCCGTAAAGCATACCTATTGTCACTTCGTGCTCTGCAGGATCATAGAAATCCAAAGCTCGCGGTTGTCCATGGTCCCAACTTTTAGCTCCCAAATCCTGACGTGGGCCACCTAGTTATGATGGGAAGACCTCATAAAGTCGTCCCCCACTACCAGCTCCCCCCACTCCTCCACTAGCACCAATTCTCTGGGCACTACTCTGATCATGGCGTTGCCTCTGTCGTGGTGGTTCACCTGCTGCTTGCCCGAAGTTCTCAACATACCTGGTCGGGCAGTCCCGTGCCAGGTAACCTCGCCCATCACAAGCATAGAACCGTCACTCTCTGGGCTGCCCTGGTTCCCTCCGGCACCACTGTGGTGTACGAACATGGCCCTGAGTCCACTCACAGAAGGGTATCCTCAGTTGAGTCCCTGTGCTTTTCCACCATAGTGGTTCATGACCACGTATCCAAAACCGGCGGTGGGAAGGCCACCTGCATCGAGGTTCTATCATCCAGCGCCTGTTAGCTGCAGCAGACGTCTCAGCTATTTTGTTCCTACTTCCACCACCAACTGTAAAATGTGACAGGAATTTCTCTACCACCAGCGCCTTCTCTAGCACCTCGGCATAAGTGGAAATTCCCAAGGGTACTATGATAGCACGAATCTCTCTATAGATACCTTGCTCGAACTTCCGCACTCGGAAGTTTCCATCATGGACCAAGTCCGGGTAAAAACATGCACAGTCCGTGAACCTAGTTGCATACTTAGTCACCGTCATCCGTCCCTGCTAAAACTGCAGGAGATACTAGATCCGAACGGAGAGCAAGCAGGAGGGGTAAAACTCCTCATGAACCAGCAGCTGAAATTCATCCCACAAAAGTGAAGAATCATTGAGTAATTGAGTCACCAGACTTCACCAACGCCCAGCTACTCCATGGAAAAGGTTGGCAGCCAAAGTCACCATAAGATCTACCGGTTTCTGCACAATCCTGAAGAGGCAAACCACTATCTCTAGACAAACCTCTACTGCCTAAGGGTCTGGCTCCCCGCTGAACCTCAGCAGTCTTTGCTTCTGGAACTCACGGAGCACGCTAAACCCTCGCTCAAGCTCAGTCTGCTCTACCGATGCTGTCTACTAGTCACCATGCGGGGGTACTGCTACCGACCCACCAGGAAAAAGGGACCCGCATGATGGGTCCTGGAATGAGGCCTCATCGCTCACAGGGTCATCGTCACGAACCAAAGCTGGTATCCTGGTTGGCTGTCTTCACAGAGGCATCCTGAAAGTTATCAAGGAGCACCACGATTAGATGATAATATTTTTATATGACAGTAACAACAATGGGGAGTTGACTAAAGAAGGAATGTCAAAGACTCAATCCTATGTGATGCACATACCAATTTTCCCTACAACGGGTGTCTCAGCATGCCGAGTTGACAAGCGGGTTATCAGGGTCCTGGTGAATGGATATGTCGGCCGCCACACCATCGCTGGACTCCCTGGCCTGAGAGACGCTCTCAAGACACATTGACATTGTTTCCCTAGATCCCAACCAATTCCTTTTTAGGGACACTCAAACAACATCCCAAGGAATGAACCACCTCTAATACCACTTTTTCATGACCCAAACCTACCCGGGCTTGAGCCACAACTACCCTAAGCCCACCTCCATAGGCTAGGGAATGGCGAAAAGCACCGAAGGCTAAACAACTTGGGGAGGCCTTTGCCTGAGTACCTATACACACACACGCAGCCCACTCAATGCAGAGGTTCATAGTAAAATAAAAAGTAATGTACTAACTACTATAAACAACCACAAAAGTGCATCGACCACTAAACAGTACAAAGTGAGTGCTGAAGGTAAATTAAAAAGAAAAGGGCAAAACACGTGCCCAACCAGAAAACTGTCACAACCTAGAAACAGGTAAACAAAAGTAAAATAGCTAGGAGGGTCCCTCACCTGGAACCCGACCACGACCATCGTACACAGTCCAAGATCCCGAACTCCTAAGCTCCTCTGACGTCAAGATCAACCTGTCTGTCGTCTGCAAGGGCACACCAAGTGTGGGAAAATCCCAAGAAGGGGTGAGTATAAAAATACTTAGTAGGATACCCTGAAGGCTCGAGGGAGAAACAAAGTAGGTACTGAAGAGGTGAGCAGAAGATCGAATAAGGAATAGTAAAGGAGAATGACAGAGAGTGTGGTAAAGAGTAAACCTCAACCCAACAAGAGGAAGGAAATAGACTCGTCCTAACACAAGGAGATAGAAACAGTGAGAAGATGAACTTCCCATCAAGCCTTAGCTACCTATAGCAGAAGAGTAGACTCATCCAACCATGAGAATCTAGACATAGAAAGCATGTGGCATACCCCACTCATCTTCACCTCTCCTTGAAGGAGAGTAACCAAAACCTAAGAAGTGGGTATTGGAACAAGGTATATACATATCCATATGCTCAATCAAGAAACCTGAACAAGATTGTAAGGGGATCTCCATCCCGTAGCTCAGCCCAAGAAAGTGAGTATCCAACAGTCATATAAGTAAACACCATCGATGCCCATTATCCCACACGTATGCCCCGAAATACAAGTCAAGGGGATCAAATCATAGCACCTTGACATTATCCACTATAGACGGAACTAACTCACCCGCACGGTTTTAGGTTGTGTCTCAAGGATGCCTCTTGGTGTGGAAAGAACCCCTTGTACTTGAGAGTTCTGGGGAATGTCAAACCACACCTCGTCACTGTCCTACAGTCAGGAGGTCTACTCAAAGCCAAATCTGTCACATCACTGACCCGTACAACCAAGGGTCCCGCTCATATGGTCACGGAGAAAAGCCATAAACTAGCTTAGTAGAAAGGAATCAGTCTGAAAGAAGTCGTCAGGTAACCCACTGCCCAGCCCCGCTGGAGGGTAAACCCTAGGAGGTGATCGGGTAACCCACTAACCAGTCTCTACTGGAGGGTAAACCCTAAGAGTTCATCAGGTAACCCACTGCCCAGTCTCTATTGGAGAGTAAACCCTAAGAGGTCATCGAGTAACCCACTGCCCAGTCTCTGTTGGAGGGTAAACCCTAAGAGGTCATTGGGTAACCCACTGCCTAGTCTCTGCTGGAGGGTAAACCCTAAGAGGTCATTGGGTAACCCACTACCCAGTCTCTGCTAGAGGGTAAACCCTAAAAGTCAATGAGAAACCCACTGCCCAGCCCTGCTGGAGGGTAAAACCGAAAAAGTCGATGATCAAACCACTGCCCAGCCCCATTGAATGGTAAACCCGGAACTGCTCTAGTCATCCCTACCGGATGGTACAACACTGGCCAACAGAACACGGAGTGGGTATCACACAACCACCCAACTCCAGAACGATTCACCTAGTATAGGTTCAATGCCCGTGTAGTGTGGGTCACACATATACCTAGAGCTCTTCCTAGGGAAACCCATCATGGTAGATTGTGGAAGGAGGATATGATCTCGATACTCAGCTAGGAAATCTGCGCCCAGGCTCACTGGGGCTCCGTACCCTCCTGGAAACAACCTCCTGGGTAGAGGATCGGTTCCCGCGTAATGTATTGGTCACACCGAATCCACAAAAACTCTACCAGGGAACACTAAGGGGTGTGATACTCAAATCCCACATGGCTAAAGGAAAAAAGGGGAACCCAAACAACTCTTCTGATAACACCACAGAGAAAGGAACTAGGGAAAACCACTCGAACCTTCTCATCTAAACCATCGTGAATAAAGGGACCCTCTACGTCGAGAGAGATCAAGGTACATAAAGCAGAACATGGCACAAACAAGGGGCCCACACGATGTATGGCCCTAACTCATCTCCAAACCAAATACACAAACATTATTAGGTAAAAACTTACAACATGTACCTCCATAAATTATCGTATACTCCTAGAGTATACCACATCTCTAGCCCAAAGGCTATCATGCACACGACACCCAACGTCAGTGCAAAGGGTGAAAACGTAATTTTTTCCAACCTGCTTCTTCAACGAACCTAGCACGACCAACCATATCTCTTCAAAGATCAACTTCACTCACACAGGAGTGAATGCGATCACGTGCCAAGAGTGCGCTTCCAAAAACAGCAAGAAGAAATTCCATCGGAGCACCTTTCATGCTTCCATGTTTAATGAGATCTCGAATGAGACTCCGCACATCCAAACGAATCGTACCATTGTAATCATTTTGGAAAAACACGCGATATCGGCTATCTACTCGCCTCCAACACACATCCGACGTAAAATTCATTCAACACTGCTTTACGCCCGAACGACATCCCGTGGTCCCGAGCCTCAGTCTCGAAAACAGTCGGGTGCATCGCACCATTGCGATCCCCTCGGAAAGACACGTCAAATTGACTACTTACTTGCGTGAAACGGATGTCCGGAGAAAAAGATGCATTTCGCCATACACCACACGAGCGGTGCTTCATGGGACCCGCATACTGGTCCTAAAGCGCTATGAATGGATTTCACCATTGCGATCCTCTCGAAAAAGTACACAAGATTGACTAAACACTTGTCCAAAACGGACACCCAGTGAAGAAGTTGGAATTAACCATCAATGCCCAAAACAACCCTCGTGGAGCCCACACCACCATGCAGAATTAAAGTAGGTGGATTGTGCCATTTCAATTCCCTCGAAAAAACACCTAGAATCGACTGCTCGCATGCCCCAAATGGACGTCTGATGAAAAAGGTTGTAAAAAGTTGTGTGCAGCTCGAACGACGGGCCGTGGGGCCCATGCCTCAACCATGGTTTCAACACTCGAAAACCCCTTGGAAATTGTTTTCTTGACACGAGGGTCGCAACACCACTTACGGTGCTCAAAACGGACTCCGGATGTGTCTGCACCGCCCAAAACAAGACCTCAGAGAAACACGCTAAACCCCTTAACGTACGTGTCGCGCCACCGAGTCCATGTCTCAGGATTTAAAAACTTCTGAGACCATCTCAAAAATCCCTTCTCAAACCAAGGAATGTGTCTCCATAGATGGCACACGAATCTGATTTACAGTTTGAAAATTTCAGACATTTTAATTTTAACGGACGAAACGAGGTGGGTCGGGCCGGTTCGGTCGGCCCACCCTGCCTGAACCAGCCCACGGTTCACCGCGCGGGATGGCCCATATTTCCCAGACCGGCACAGCCTGTCCGGCTAAGATTCTATGGGACCAGTGAATTTTAGGTCCCTTCCTACTCCCCGGGGTCACGAAGACCTCAGGTCCCTCGTCGTCGTGCCCCAGCTGGCGCCCACCTCCGCTGACCCTCGCCGACTGCATCGACCCGCTGACCGCCTCGCCCTCGCTGAGGCCCTCTCGCCCTCACCACCTACACCACATGACTGCGAGCCACTAGCCACCTCCGCTAAAGACCCTCCGCACTACCGCCGGGCTGTCGCGCGGATCCGCGCAGAGTTGCCAGACCGGCCTGAAACCCGCCAGAAACCACACAAACACCCCCGGATCTTCGCCGGACCGCTGCGGATACCTCGGGACTCGGATTTTAAATCAGAAAGATGAGTCGTAAAGATCATAAGATATAATAAGTATTCATGTGATTTTCATGAAAATTAATCAGAGATTTCATGTTGTAAATCACGCTCAAATTAGATGCGATAATTGAAATATAACGCACAATCCTACCTCAAGGGCTTTGCCCGTCGCTTCACAAGCGATCCGCCGGAGCTGCAACACCTTTTTAAGGAGAGGAGGGGTGCTTGAGGAGAGGGAGGGATTTCTTGTTGGGAGTTATTCTTCCAGAGAAACTCCCAGGGGAAGAAGGGTGGGTAATTTTTCTTAAGTAAAGAAAATTAATTAAAAAGTATAATTAATTTAAACCCCCAAATTGACCCGCATATGAAACTCTTGATGTGATTGAGGTTAAGCCTCCCCTAGGATAAACACCACCTCTAGATCACAATGGTGGAATCAGAATTTTATTCAGATCACCTATTCGAAAGTTATTAAACTTAACGTCTGAGGCTTCTAAATTACGAAAACACCCCTGGTCGCATTTTCCATCGAAGGGTCACGCCCGCGAAAATTACACCCCTCCTAAGGTAAATGGCATGCTCTGGACTCAACGGTGTCCTCTTTTTTTCCATCCGAACTATCATTTATGAGTTGTTCTGCTAATTTGGTGTGCCCAGTGTGAACACACTGAAAATTTAATTACGGCCACACCGGGGCTCGGAATCGCACACCGTCTGAAGGCGCTACTTCGGAATAACATCAAGAATTTTCCAAAGTCTTTTATGGTGAAAACCAGGTTCTTAAAGATTTATTATACATATTTTTAATAGAAGAGATAAAATAGTTTATGTAGAACTATGGTAGGGTTTTACTGATGATAATCTAAAGATTAGAACTTATCTTTTAGAAATAAATTCATATTTCTAATTTTATCATAATATGTCACCACACCTAACCCACCCCATTTATAATATTACTATTTTTTAAAAAAAATAATAATTGTTTCAATAAAAAATATAATGGTTATTCACCAAGAAATGGAAAATGACCCAATGGTCGACTATAATACTTCACCCTAAAGAGAATATAATTTTTATTTTTCTGGGTCTATGAAAATATCATGGTTAACAGCTATCCATGGGTTTCATATTCCTATTTTTTAATAGATTTATAGAATTAACCTTCAATGCATTGGTTTTTTATGGTTCAGGCATCTTATTGACCTGATATGTTCAAGGGGAACACCACTCAACTCTAGAATGATCATAATCTATTTTACAAGGGGTAAAAATATAAAGATGTGTTTTTTACCTTTTCTAGTTTGGGTAACCAATATTATCGATCAATACAAAGGAAGAGTTTTTTATTCATCCACTCCACCAATTTAAGAACCCATTTTTTGGCTATAAAAGACCTTGGAATATTTTTGATGTTATTCCAGAGCAGCACCTTCAGACGGCGTGCGATTCCGAGCCCCGGTGTGGCCGGAATTAAACTTTCAGTGCGTTCACAATGGGCACGCAAAATAAATGGGATAACTCCTAAACGGTGATCTAGATCAGAAACCTGAGTGTACGGATGGGTCCATAATGGGGTGTTTACCCTAGGAACGACATAAAACATGTCTGCGCGGGGCGTTTGGACCCCTCGCTTGCTTCCGGAACGTTAAACGGATAAATTAATTAACTAATTAATTATTTTAATGGTTAAACTCAGGTATCTCTTAAACAGTGGCTCGGATTGGAAAAATAAGGCCACCATTGAGTTCAGAGCATGCCGTCTACCCTAGAAGGGGTGTAACTTTTGCGGGCGCGGGCCTTCTGTGAAAAATGCCTCTAGGGGAGTTTTCGTAATTTGGTGAACTCGGGCGTTGAGTTTAATAACTTTTTAACGGGGCCTTGGATTAAAATTCTGAGACCTCCATTGTGCTCGGGAGGGGGTTTTTACCCTAGGAGAGGCTTAATCTCGACCCCACCAGAAGTTCGGGTTCGGGCTGACGGGCGGGTGGTTAAGTGTTTTCTATTTAAACACTTAACCCACCCCTCTACTCTCCCACTTCTTCCCTCGCACCAACAGCTCCCAATGACAAAGGAGGAATCTCCTCCTATCCTCCTCCCCTTCGGTAAGGCATCGGCACGGCGGCGGACCCTACGTGAAGTGTTGGGCAACGCCCCAACAGGTAGGATTCGTCTGTTTACTTTATTTCTTCCCGCACCTACTTTGATCTCGAATTATAGTGTCGAATTTTTGTCCGTTCATCGAGTGAATCCCATATGAGATTAGGAATCTTTATAAGATTTCCGACACAATTTACGGTTTTTAATTCCGAGCTCTGAGGTTTCCATGGTTGTCCGACGAAGTTCGGGTACATTTCAGGGTGTTTTCCGGTGGTTCGGGGTGGCGGCAGGCGGTGGCAGAGTGGCCAGGCACGGATGGCGGGGTTCCCAGGGAGAGGCGGTGTCGGTCGGTTAAGGAAGAGTGGTCAGGTGAGCTGGGGGTGCAGCAGGAATTCAGCGGAGAAGACGGTCGGGGTCAGGCGGCAGGCCTCGGCGCGGCAGCGAGCCGCCGGGGCGCGGCGACCGCGGGGTCGCGGTGCGTGACCCTCCGCGCGGGGATAAGACCCGCGAGACGTTGGTCTTCACGCGGAAGGCGTGACCGGCCCTCATGGCTGGTCTACGCGGGGATTTCGAGTCCACGGCTGACCCACACGGCTAAGTTGGGGTCGGCGCTGCGAGCCGGGCCAGCCGGTGCGGGCCAACCCAGGCCGGTCCAACCCAAGGGGCTTTGCCCCCTCACTTTTCAGACGCCTGTATTTTCTGCTACGGGTATCCATTTTGCATGAATTCTATGGAAACACGTTCCTTGGATCGAGGGGAGCTCTTTGAAATGGTTTCATGAATTTTTAATTCCCGGGACAGGAGTTCGGTGGCACGGCACAACTTTAAGTGGACGAGCATTTTTCTCAAGGGTTCTTGTTTTGGACGGCGCCAACACATCTGATGTCTAAATTGAGCGCTGTCAGTGGTGTTGGGACCCTGGTGTCGAGGCAGAGTTTTCCAATGTGGTTTCGGGTGTTGAAGCCAGAGTTGAGGCGTGGGCCCCACGGCCCATCTGTTGAGTTGTTAGCAGCGTTTTGTAACTTTTTCATTGGACGTCCATTCGGGGCATGCGAGTAGTCAATTTTAAGTGTTTTTCTGAGGGCATTGCAATGGCACAATCTGCCCGCTCTAATTCCACACGCTGGTGCGGAACCCGCGAGGGCCGTTGCGGGAGTTGAAAGTGATTTCCAACTTTATCACTGGGTGACCATTTTGGATAAGTAAATAGTCCATCTTCTGTACTATTTGAGAGGATCGCAACGGTGTGATCTGTTCGTGGCACTTCAGGACCGGGATACGGGTCCCACATAGTACCTGTCATGTGTGGTGCACCGTAATGCATCTTTTTCTCCAGATATCTGTTCCACGCAATTGATTAGTCCTTTTGACGTGTTTCCCTGAGGGGATCACAATGGTGTGATGCACCCGACTGTTTTCAGGGCCGAGGCTCGGGATCACGGGACGTCGTTCGGACGTAAAGTGGTGTTGGCGACATTTCCGTCGGATATCCGTTGGTGGCGAGTGGATAGTCGATTTTGCATGTTTTTCTACGAGTATTACAACGGTATGATCCATTTGGATGTGCGGATTCTCATTCAGGGTCTCATTAAATGTGGAAATATGAAGGTTTCCCGACGGTGGTTCTTTTACTGTGTTTGTAGTGGACCCTTGGCGTGTGATCGCATGCACTCCTGTGTGAGTGAAGTATATGTTTGAAGAGATGTGGTTGGTCGTTCCTCAGCCATTAAGGTGGAAAGTTGGAGTTTTTACGTTTACGCCTTCATGTTGACGTTGGGTATCATGTGCACGCTAGCCTTTGGGCTGGAGACATGGTATACTCTGGGAGTATACGGGAACACTGGGAGGTACATGTGGATGGTTGTACCTGAGAATATTTGCGTTCTTGTTTGGGGTTGACTTGGGGCCACACGTCGTGTGGACCCCATGTGCGTGCCATGTTCTTCTTTACATACTTTTGACCTCTCGCGACATAGAGGGTCCCCTTGATCTCGTTTTTTAACCAGCAGGGTTGAGTTTTCCCCTGGTCCTGTTCTCATTTGTTAACCAGCAGGGTTGAGTTTTCCCCTGGTCCCGTTCTTGTTTGTTTACCTGCAGGGTTGAGTTTTCCCCTGGTTCTGTTCTCGTTTGGCCGGAAGAGATGGTTTGGTTCCTTTGTTTCTTCAGATATGAGGGGTTTCAGAATTGTGCCCCTTTCACCAGAATGTGGCACCGTTTATGAATATGTGTGCTCATACAACGTGGGTGTTTTCCTACTTTCTGGGATGAGTTGTCTTAGTCCGCTTCGATAGTGACTCAGTAGATTGGAAGGTGATTTCCCTGAGAGGCCCGGGGAGTTTCTCCCATTCCTTCGCGTTCCCTGATAGATTTCTTGTGGAATCGGTGTGACTAACACTTTATGCGGGCACCGATCCTCTACCTAGGAGGTTGTTTCCAGCAGGTCTAGCCAGGAGGTTGTACCATCCAGCAGGGATGGACATTGGGTTACCATCCAGGAAAGATGGCCAGTGGGTTACCATCCAGTAGGGATGGTCAGTGGGTTACCATCCAGCAAGGATGCCCAGTGGGTTACCATCTAGCAGGGATGGCCAGTACAGTGGTGTTCACCGAGCAGTACCATCTAGCAGGGATGGCCATAGTGGTTTTGGGTTTACCTCCAGCGGGGCTGGGAAGTGGTCCCCGATGCTGGGTCTACCTCCAGCAGGGCTGGGAAGTGGTCCCCAATGACGGTTTTGAGCCTCCCTCCAGTGGAGTACCCTTTTACGGGACTGGGCATTGGGACTTTTTGATGACTTTAGCAAGGTCGACCTTCAGTGGTTTACCCTTTTATGGGACTGGGTAGTGTGGCACCCGTCGACTCTTTCCAGGTCTCCCTCTAGTGGGAACCCGTCGACTTCCAAGGATTACCCTCTAGCGGGGCTGGGCAGGGGGTCGCCTGTCGACTTGGAGGAGACCTCTCAGCTGCGGGACAGTGACGAGGTGTGACTTGACGTTCCCCCAGAACTCTCAAGTACGAGGGTCTCTTTCCCCACCGATATGCATCCTTGTGACGTGACCTAAAACCGTGCGGGCGAGTCAGTGCCGTCCAAAGAGGATAGTGTCGAGGTGCGGTTATTTGAGCCCCTTGACATGCAGTTTGGGGTAGACGTGTGGGTTGCTGGGCATCGATGTTTACTTCTGGGGCTGCTGGATACTCACTTTCTTGGGCTGATCTATGGGATGGAGATCCCCATACGATCTTGTTCGGGCTTTTTGATTGAGCATATGTATATGTATACCTTGTTCCAGTACCCACTCCTTGGGTTTTGGATACTCTCCTTCCAGGGGAGGCGAAGACATGCGGGGTATGCCACGTGATTTCTGTTTCTAGCTTCTCGTGGTTGGACATGTCTACTCTCCTACTATAGGTAGTTAAGACTCAACAAGAATTTCATCTTCTCACCGTTACCAGCTCCTTGTGTTTGGATGAGTCTACTTCCTTTCTCTTGTTGGGTTGAGCTGGACTCTCTACTATTACTCTTACTGCACTCTTGGTTGTACTTATTTACTTTTCACTGTTTGATCTACTACTCACCCTTTGGCACCTCCTTTGTTTCTCCCTCGAGCCTTCGGGGTATCCTACTGAGTATTTTTATACTCACCCCTGCTTGGGCTTTTCCCGCACTTGGTGTTCCCTTGCAGACGACGGACAGGTTGGTCGTGACTTTAGCAGAGCTTAGGAGTTCGGGAGCTTGGACTGCGTACGGTGGTCATAGTTAGGTTCCAGGTGGGGGACCCTTCCATCTGTTTACTTTTGTTCACCTGTTGCTGGGTTATGGCACTTTTCTTGTTGGTAACATGTTTTTTCTCTTTTCTTTTTAGTTTACTTTCAGCACTTGCTTTGTACTTTTAGAGGTAGATGCAAATTTGTGGTTTTTTATAGCAGTCGGTACTTTTCTTTTCTTTTTACTCTTTACTTTTTCATTGAGTGTGATGTGTGTCTCTGTACTGGTACTTAGGAAAAGTCCTCCCCGAGTTGTTGTGTCTTCGGCGTAGGTTGCCAGCCCCTGTCCTATGGAGGCAGGCTTGGGGTAGTTGCGGCTCGAGCCCGGGTAGGGTCGGGTCGTGACAAAGTGGTATCAGAGGTGGTTCGTTCCTTGGGACGTTGTTCGAAAATCCCTAAAAAGGAATTGGTTGGGATTTAGGGAAATAGTGTTAACGTGTCTCGAGAGCATCTCTCGGGCCAGGGAGTCCAATGATGGTGCGGCGACCAACGTATCTATTCACCAGGACCCTAATAACCCGCTTGTCGACTCAGCATGCTGAGACACTTGTTGTAGGGAAAATTGGTTTGTGCATAACATAAGATTGAGTCTTTGACTGTCCTTCTTGAGTCAGCTCCCCATTTTTGTTACTGTTATATAAATATATGCTCATCTGATTGTGGCACTCATTGATAACATTCAGGATGTCTTCGCGAAGACAGCTAGCCCGGATACCATCTTTGGTTCATGACGAAGACCCTGTGAGATACAAGGCCACAATCCAGGACCCATCATGTGAGGCCCTTTCTCTGGGTGGTCTGGTAGCAGCACCCCCACCTGTTGAGAAGCAGACAGCTTTAGCAGAGCAGACGGTGCATGAGTGCAGGTTGAGCACATTCCATGAGTTCCAGCGGCAGGGACCGCTGAGGTTCAGTGGTGAGTCAGACCCTCAGGCAGCAGAGGTTTGGCTGGAGACAGTGGTTTGCCTTTTCAGGTTTGTGCAGACACCAGTATATCTTATGGTGGATTTGGCCTCTATCCTTTTCCGCAGAGCATCTTGGTGTTGGTGGAGTCTGGTGACTCAATTCCTTGATGAGTCGTCACTTTCGTGGGGTGACTTTCAGTTGTTGTTTTGTGAGGATTTTTACCCCTCCTCCTTACGCTCCATTCAGATTCAGAAGCTCCTGCAGTTTCAGCAGGGAGGGATGACGATGGCCGAGTACGCGGCTAGTTTCGCAGACCATGCACGCTTTTACCCAGACTTGGTCCATGATGATAACTTTCAAGTGCAGAAGTTTGAGCAGGGTCTCCGCATTGAGATTTCTGTTGTCATAGTACCCCTGAGAATTTCCACATATGCCGAGGTGCTAGAGAAGGCACTGGTGACAGAGGGCTTCCTATCGCGTTCTACAGTCGGTAGTGCAGCAGGCTCGACAGAGCCGAGATGTCTACCGCAGCTAGCGGGCATTGGGTGACAGAACCTCGACGCAGGTGGCTTTCTGAAAACTGGACTCATGGGCATGGTCGTACACCATAGTGGTGCTAGAGGGCACTAGTACAGCCTGGAGAGAGTCGGTGTTATGCTTGCGATGGCTGAGGTCACCTGTCGTAGGATTGCCCAACCAGGCACGCTGAGAATTTCAGGTAGGTAGCAAGTGCACCGCCATGACGGAGGCAACGCCATGATCGTAGTATTACCTAGAGAGGTGGTACTAAGAGAGGAGTGGGAGGAGCTGGTAGTGGGGGACGACCTTACGAGGTCTTCCCATCAATACTAGGTGGTCCACGTCAGGCTCCGGGAGCTGACAGTTGGGACCATGGACAGCCGCGAGCTTTGGATGTCTACGATTCTACAAAGCATGAGGTGATAAGAGGTATTCTCTACAGCTCTTCTAATTTTTTTCAGTAGAATATTTAGACTCTGTGTGTGAAATTATTTTCTCCCTGCTCCTTATTTGAGTTGTTACCAGGGTGGCGTGGGGCGTCGGTGTAACCCTCTATTGGTAAGGTAAAAGGTGTGGGACCTTTTCTTTATTTGATGGTGGTGACTCCTTCACCTTTTGAGCATGTAAGAGAGTCTTGGTCGTGGGACATCGACTATGAAACCTTGCGTGACTAGATATCCTCGGGTGTTTCACCATATGGATATTCTGAAGGAGGGAATCACTGGGCCTTGTTCCAGATGCGTGCGGTGATTCCAGTCGCGACATGTGACGTAGAGGTTTGGTCGGGGAGGTGAGCTACCCCTGAGGTCCTTCGGACCATTTGAGAACATGCGAAGGGATGGCGAGGTTCCCTACCACCTTTCCCTATACCAAATGTCTAGAGTGGGTGCATGATGTCTCCCGCGTGGATTACCTGAGAGGAAGTGTGCGTGCTCCTATGCACGTCATCGGCAAGGGAAGACCTCATGTGAAACGGATCAATCCTTTGGTCTGTGCGCGGGGGTGTAGAATTGTGCAAGAGTTCTTCTGGGTATGGGAGAGCTAGGTGTGGGCTTAGTACCCTGAGTTGTTCCCTGGTTTTGATTTTCTAGGACGAAAAACATTAAGGAGGGAATGATGTAAGAACCTGATTTTTTGATATAAAATACTTTGGAATATTCTTGATGTTATTCCAGAGCAGCCCCATTAGACGGCGTGCGATTCCGAGCCCCGGTGTGTCCGGAATTAAACTTTCAGTGCATTCACACTGGGCACACTAAATAAATGGGATAACTCCTAAACAGTGATCTGGACCAGAAACTTGAGTGTACGGATGTGTCCGGAATGGGGTGTTTACCCTAGCAAGGACATAAACACATGTCGGCACGGGGTGTTTGGACCCCTCGCTTGCTTCCGGAACGTTAAACGGATAAATTAATTAAATAATTAATTCGTTTAATGTTTAAACTCAGTTATATCTTAAACGGTGGCTCGGATTGGAAAAAATGAGGGCACCGTTGAGTTCGGAGCGTCCTGTTTACCCTAGAAGGGGTGTAACTTTTGTGGGTGCAGGTCTTCTGTGAAAAATGCTGCCAGGGGCGTTTTCGTAATTTGGAGACCTCAGGCGTTGAGTTTAATAACTTTTGAATGGGGCCTCGGATTAAAATTTCGAGACTGCTGTTGTGTTTGGGAGGGGGTGTTTACCCTAGTGGAGGCTTAATCTCGACCCCTCCGGAAGTTCGGGTTCGGGCCGACGGGCCGGTGGTTAAGTGTTTTCTATTTAAACACTTAACCCACCCATCTCCTCTCCCCCTTCTTCCCTAGCACCAATAGCTCCCAACGACGAAGGAGGAAGCTCCTCCTCTCCTCCTTCCCTCCAACAAGGCAGCGGCGTGGCGGCAGACCCTCTGTGAAGCGTCGGCCAACTCCCCACCAGGTAGGATTCATGCGTTTACTTTTTTTATTCTCATACCTACTTTGATCTCGAATTATTGTGTTGAATTGTTGTCCGTTCATCAATCGAATCCCATACGCGAGTTGGAATCTTTCTAAGCTTTCTGACACAATTTCCAGTTTTGAATTCTGAGCTCTGAGGTGTCCATGGCTATCCGACGAAGTTCGGGTGGATTTCTGGGTGTTTTCGGGTGGTCCAGGGTGGCGACAGGCGGTGGCAGAGTGGTTAGGCGCAGACGGTGGGGCTCCCTAGACGAGGCGGCATCGGTCAGCTAAGGCGGAGCAGCTAGGTGAGCTGGGGTCACGGTGGGCTTTCAGCATAGGAGGCGGTCGGGGTCAGGCGGCGGGCCTCGGCGCGGCGGTGAGCCGCCGGGGTGCAGCGACCGCGGGGTCGCGGTGCACGACCCCCCACGCGGGGACAAGACCCGTGAGATGCGGGTCTTCGCGTGGCAGGTGTGACCAACCCTCGTGGCTAGTCTGCGCGTGGACCGTGAGTCCATGGCCGGTCCAGCCCAAGGGGCTTTGCCCCCTCAGTTTTCGGACGCCCGTATTTTCCACTACGGGCGTCCGTTTTGTGTGCCGTCTACAGCGACGTGTTCCTTGGATCGATGGGAATGCTTTGAGATGGGTTCGGGAATTTTTAATTCCCGAGACGGGAGTTCTGTGGAACAACACGCCTTTAAGTGGATGATCGTTTTTCTTGGGGGTTCTTGTTTTGGACGGCGCGAACACATCCGATGTCTGAATTGAGCACCATCAGTGGCGTTGGGACCCTGGTGCCGAGGCAGAGTTTTCTAATGTGGTTTCGAGTGTTGAAGCCGGAGTTGAGGCATGGGCCCCACAGCCCATCTGTTGAGCTGTTAGCAACGTTTTGTAACTTTTTCATCAGACGTCCGTTCGGGGCATGCGAGCAGTCAATTTTGGGTTTTTTTCTGTGGGCATTGCAATGGAGCAATCCGCCCGCTCTAATTCCGCATGCTAGTGTGGGCCCCGCGAGGGCCGTTTCGGGAGTTGACAATGATTTCCAGCTTTATCACTGGGTGACCATTTTGGATAAGTGAATAGTCCATCTTGTGTACTTTTTTGAGAGGATCGCAACGGTGTGATCCATTCGTAGCGCTTCAGGACCGAGATGCGGGTCCCACGTAGCACCGCTCGTGTGCGGTGCGCTGTAATGCATCTTTTTCTCCGGATATCCGTTCCACTCAAGTTAGTAGTCCTTTTGACGTGTTTTCCTAAGAGGATCACAATGGTGCGATGCGCCCGACTGTTTTCGGGGTCGAGGCTCAAGATCACGGGACGCCGTTCAGGCGTAAAGCGGTGTTGGCGACTTTTCCTTTGGAAGCGATTGGATAGTCAATCTCGCGTGTTTTTTGTGAGGATTAAAATGGTACGATCCGTTTGGATGTGCGGAGTCTCATTCGAGATCTCATTAAATGTGGAAATATGAAGGTGCCCCGGTGGCGGATCTTCTACCGTGTTTGTAGCAGACCCTTGGCATGTGATCGCGTGCACTCCTGTGTGAGTGAAGTATATGTTTGAAGAGATGTGGTTGGTCATGACTCAGTCATTGAGGTAGAAATTTGGAGTTATTACATTTACGCCTTCGCGTTGATGTTGGGTGTCATGTGCACGTTATCCTTTGGGCTGGAGACGTGGTATACTCTGGGAGTATACAGAAATGCTGGGAGGTACATGTGGATGGTTGTACCAGAGAACATTTTTGCGCTTGGTTGGGGTTGACTTGGGGCCACACGTCGTGTGGACCCCATGTGCGTGTCGTGTTCTGCTTTACGTACTTTTGACCTCTCGCGATGTAGAGGGTCCCTTTGTTCTCATTTGTTGACTAGCAGGGTTGAGTTTTCCCCTGGTCCTGTTCTTGTTTGTTGACTAGCAGGGTTGAGTTTTCCCCTAGTCCTGTTCTCCTTTTTTGACCAGCAGGGTTGAGTTTTCCCCTGGTTCTGTTCTTGTTTGGCTGGCGGAGATGGTTTGGTTCCTCTGTTTCTTCAGCTGTGAGGGGTTTTTGTACCGTGCCCCTTTCACCGGACTGCGGAACCATTTATGACTACGTGTGCTCGTACAGCGTGGATGTTTAACCACTTTCTGGGATGATTTGTCTCATTCCTCTTCGATAGTGACTCAGCGGATTGGATCATGATCGCCCTGAGAGGCCCGAGGAGTTTCTCTCGTTCCTTCATGTTCCCTAGTAGAGTTTTTGTGTAATCGGTGTGACCAACATTTTACACGGGCACCAATCCTCTACCCAAGAGGTTGTTTCCAGCAGGGCTGGCCAGGAGGTTGTACCATCTAGTAGGGATGGCCAGTGGGTTACCATCCAGTAGGGATGGACAGTACAGCGGTGTTCACCGAGCAGTACCATCCAGTAGGGATGGCCAAAGCAGTTCCGAGTTTACCTCCATTGGGGCTGGGAAGTGGTCCTTAATGCCAGGTTTACCTCCAACAGGGCTGGGAAGTGGTCCCCAATGACCATTCAGAGCCTCCCTCTAGTGGAGTACCCTTTTACGGGACTAGGCATTGGGACTCATCGACGACTTTATCCGGGTCTCCCTCCAGTGGTTTACCCTTTTATGGGACTAGGTAGTGTGGCACCCATCGACTCTTGCCAGGTCTCCCTCTAGTGGGAACCCATCAACTTCCAAGGATTACCCTCCAGCGGGGCTGGGCAGGGGGTTGCCTCTCGACTTGGAGGAGACCTCTCGACTGCGGGGCAGTGACAAGGTGTGGCTTAACGTTCCCCCAAAACTCTCATGTATGAGGGGATCTTTCCCCACTGAGACGTGTCCATGTGATGTGACCTAAAACTGTGTGGGCGAGTCAGTGACTCCCAAAGCGGATAGTGTTGAGGTGCGGTGATTTGAGCCCCTTGACTTGTAGTTCGGGGTAGACGTGTAGGTTGCTGGGCATCGATGTTTACTTTTGGGACTGTTGGCTACTCACTTTCTTGGGGTGAGCTACAGGATGGAGATCCCCTTACGATCTTGTTCGGGCTTCTTGATTAAGCATATGAATATGTATACCTTGTTCCAGTACCCACTCCTTGGGTTTTGGATGCTCTCTTTCCATGGGAGGAGAAGACGCACAGGGTATGCCACGTGCTTTCCGTGTCTAGATTCTCATGGTTGGACGAGTCTACTCTCCTGCTATAGGTAGAAAACACTCGATGAGAAGTTCATCTTCTCACCGTTTCTAGCTCCTTGAGTTTGGATGAGTCTAATTCCTTTCTCTTATTGGGTTGATCTGGACTCTCTACTTTTACTCTTACTGCACTCTCAGTTTTACTCCTTTACTTTTCCCTGTTCGATCTACTGTTCACCCTTCGGTACCTCCTTTGTTACTCCCTCGAGCCTCCGGGGTATCCAACTGAGTATTTTTATACTCAACCCTACTTGAGATTTTCCCGCACTTGTTGTGCCCTTGCAGATGACAGATAGGTTGGTCGTGACTTCAGTGGAGCTGTCGTGGTCGGTTTCCAGGTGGGGGACCCTTCCAGTTGTTTACTTTTTTTCACTTGTTGCCGAGTGGTGGCACTTTTCTGGTTGCACGCGTGTTTTTTCCTTTTTCAGTTTACTTTCAATACTTTCTTTGTACTTTTAGAGGTCGATGCACATTGTGGTTTATTTATAGCAGTTGGTACTTTTCTTTTCTTTTTACTCTGTACTTTTTCATTGAGTGTGATGCGTGTGTGTGTGTGCAGGTACTTAGGCAAAGGCCTCCCCGAGTTGTTGTGCCTTCGGCGCTGGTCGCCAGCCCCTGGCCTATAGAGGTGGGCTTGGGGTAGTTGCGGCTCGAGCCCGGGTAGGGTCGGGTCGTGACACCCAAAATAAAATTTTGTTGGAAGAAACACATCATAAAAATTACTCTTAATGGGAACCCCCCTAATTTTGTATATATCCAAAAATTTGATTTCTACTTCATTGTGTAACAAATGGAAGGTCTTTTACTATAAGAACCAAAATCTCTATAGGCTAGAAATGATATCACCTAACTTTTATGGAAAATACTAAGACACCTATATGGATGAATAGATTTTAGTTTCCTTCAACTCTACCGCAAATTCATAGGGGTATTACTAAACTATGAACTGCTAGGTTCACTTTGAATATGAAACCTATTCATTGGTCCTAATATTATTTCTAACTAAAAGATAGATAATAAAACACTTTTTGAATTATGTTTTTATAATTATGGACTTCCAATTTGAGTACTTGAAACTAAAAAACAATTATTCTACAATAGTTCCATAGGAGATCCATGTGCATAGTGTTTTATTTTTTAGTATAATAAGCATTACATTTGAAATTCAATCAATTAATAACCTATATTTTATAAGGATTGAGTTTGATTTAATTTTCCATAAACCGTGTGTAATTGTTTTGTTAGAGTTGCTGGAGATGGCTTGGACATCTTTTTTTAGAATTTTCTCTATGATTTTATAATTTTTTTCATAAACAAAGTAGCCACTGAGTACATAGTGGGATAATATTAGGTACTCAAGAGGCCTAGGTGGAGGGGTGGATCTATAAGGACCATTGGGAACCCGATGGACTTAAAGAGGGCTCTCAATGAGGTATTCAGATCTCTATAGAGTCTGACTGGGTTCCTGATATTCTATGTTTAGGTTTTTTATTTTTATTCAGTTATATAATTTTTTTATAAAAATGTTCTAAAATGAGACCTCACTATCACTATTTTGGGATGTAATGGCTCAACCTCCCCCTATCAAATCTCCATATATTCTTTCTCAAAATGGATCTTCCCCCATTGGAGGAAAGATCATTTTGTTGTGTGGACCATGGAGTCATTTCAGGTACATATAATATAACTCTTGTATATATTCCCTATTTATCCCTTTCTTTCATCATCTATTACTAGATACTTCTATTTCCAAGTCGTTTCCTAGGTTTTGAAGTTTCTTCTCTATGAGGTTGATTCGTCTAATGGTATTTGATGATTTTGATCTTTCTAGTACAAGTAATTAGTCCTTGTGATTCTTTTTCATTTTCTATGAATTTTTCATGTGATATATAAAATAATGAAAGTTCCAACTAGTTTGAATTCTCTAAATAGAATTTAAATTGATTTATTGATTACCTATAGTGAAATTGATATAAATTATGGACATAATTGGTCCATTATTAGTTAGCAGACCACTTTATGGTCTCTAATAACAAAATGAGTTATGTAATGTGTTTAAGAATAGTGAACTAGGATCCTTGATTGGTTTTTATGATTTTGAAGTGTTATTTTAGGTGTATTATGAGATGTACACGACTATTCCATAGAATAAAGGAGATTGTAACTAAATTTAGATTGAGATAAACTAGCATTAAATAAATCACTATTATTAGTTTCTGGATTAAAACCTATAGCTATAAGGTGAATAAAAATTCATTAGTCATATATATATGGGTGACACATCATTCACTAGTATTTATTTAGTTTTGTTGTTTCATTAACTAGAATTTAAGTGATGGTGGTGTATCAACAACTTTTTAGGGCTATGATATGGTGGTTAATCATCCACCCTTGGAGGATATGTGATGTCATATTTATTTTTCAACTATCTGGAGAAGGTCTGATGGTGATGTGTTTTCCACCTAAAGGAGATCAATAGTAATATTCCATTAATTAGTGAGAGATGTTGAATTTTTATCCATTGTTTAACTAGGAATATTTTATTTTCCTGTTATTTCATATTAGGTTTCTTATAAATCATTCACCAAGATACACCTCATTCACCATTGTTGTTGGGTTGGTGATGAATCATTCACATAAGAGATATGATGTGGTGATGGATAATTTATTGTAACTCATGATATTAGAAGTTATAGTTCAATCACTCATGTGTTATATTTAAATTATGGGTGTATCATCCCACATCATCATTAGATAAAGTATTTAGGATCACACATGGTATAGTTTTCTAGCACTCCAAAACATTACTAGTTTATTTTATTACTTATCTTATTAGTATTTCATATTGAGAATAAACTTTTATTTATAATATTTGTTTTAGGAAACCATTGGTGATGTCATAATGAGTTTTACTCACACCCTACATATGAATATTTGTATTCATATAGACATCGTGGATTTAGGATTAGGTAAGAGAAAGGGTCTTGTGATTGAAGGTTCAGGTGGATGGTTAAAGTAGGAGATGTGATTGGGAAAGGAATAAAAACTAGTTTTTGGTGTCATGTATCCTTAATTTTGTTCTTCTAGACCATTTATGAACACGATCATCCCATGATGAATCTTACTTTTTATATATATATGTATACATTTTTTTTTGTAGAACATTATGTTAAAGCATGATTCATTTACTTATAAATGGTTGGATTAATGAATTAGTGTCCATGTTGTGTTTTTTATTGTAATTAATGATATATAATTTCTTTTTCTATTGTTTATGCTTCATTGTACAAGAGTTTATAGTCTCCCCATGATTACCTATCAATACTCACTATAAGTAGGTATCCTTTAGTGTATGCAGAGTCACACCTGAGGTCACATGGATCCACCTAGCTCAAAGCTATTCCAAAATACCATATAGAGAAAATTATAAATAATTGTTAGAGAATTTCTCATTTATTTTAAAAATTATGAATTGTAGTTGGAGGTAGGACACTTTCAAAACCATAGATGGGCCCTCTGCATGAGAATAATGAACCCATGTATAAGTAATGTTGATATTTCTAAGTATATGATTTTATTTATTTATTTTTGAGTGTTATGTTTTAGTGAATTCCAAGAAATTTCATATTTGATTTATATTTTATTATTCTTACTCTTTGGTAATGGGTGTTAGAATGGAATGTGTTTATGAATTATTCTTATCATGTAGGATTAACATGTCATTCATGTGTATATTTTGGATTATGTAGATGTTTATGATGAAAGGTTTGATTATTTAAAACATACACAATGAGTTAAATAGTATTTACCTTCATTACTTGTCTGTGTCATATTACTTGACTGAACCACAGTTACTATTTTTTTCATTCAATATATGGTAATTTTTATGAGGACATGTATGTTACTATACTTGACTAAAGATTTAAAAAAAAATGGGCTAAACCTGATCAAGGATGTGTAAAACCATTATATCATAAGGGGTGTGTATGGAGTGATATAGTGTGTTTCTTATTACTATTTTCCTTAAACTAGGATATCAAGACCTATTATATCTATGTATCAAGATGTGAATTTTTTTAGTTATATTCTTTTTTGATAATATATGTTAGAGTATCAATAGTGCAGGGATGGGTATACCCTACTAGTAATATAGTTTTCACCTCATGTTGCATCTTTATACCTCAAGGATATTTAAATATGACAGTACGCTCTAGGTTCTTATATATATGGGATATTGGGTCTCAAGAATAGGTTCAAATTTTTTATACATGATTATAGAGACAATTTTACCCTAAACCACCTTTTTTGGGTGTGAAAGAATTATAGGATCTAGATTTTTGCATACAGTCTATGTAGACTATCATTAAACAAATCAATGCACCCCATAGTAGATGTTCAAGCTTACAATCTAAATGATTCTTGAAATGACCAATATATTGTAACATTTCTTTATACTAGATAATCTCTGCATATAAATTACATTTAATGACTTCCATGATTGATTCTTATATTAGTTTTTCCTAAACACTAGGGGAATACATAGCTAGAGTGTTCATGTGTCCAATACAGGTGGCATATTGGATATGGTCTTTGTCACTCTCTGTACTTTTATATTATGTTTCTCACCCATGTTAGTAGGTGATAAGACATCCAAGTGAGACGTTTTGAGGATGGCCTATGGAAATCTATTCTATTATAAGAAAACATTTTCCTCCTAATGTCATTTTTTGATGTTTTGAATCCGACCCATTTTGTAGAGAGGAACCTAATTGGGTGCAGTCCCTCCATGTGTGGAACTATTATACTTGGTAAAAATGGTTCTTCATGAAATATTAAGTGTAGGTGTGAGGATTCTCACCATAGTAGAAACTCGAAGGCTAGTTGGGGTTTTAGTCAATCACTTCCATCAAGAGGACATGCTTATGTCAAGTTATACCTATATTGGAAATAAGGATATATATAAATATCATGATTTTGATAGTTTGAAAAATGATTTTTATTTTATTGGGTAGGTCGGGATTATACAAATACCTTGTGGTGTTACACTATGATCTGCTAGAGTGCATGGTTCTTTTCAGACTCTATGATCAAGATATGGGATATGAGAACCATAGTGTTTAGGTAGTTGGAGTTATTATAGTAGTTTATTCCATATAAGAAGATGTAGTACCAAGGTTTAGGTTCAATAGTTTTAGTAGGGTGATCCCTTTCAGAGGATTCTAGCGATGTTAGCTCAAGGTTAAGAATTGGGGAAGATTTATGTTGTCAAGTAAACCCCTACCAAGTGGGGTAAGGAGCCGTCAACAATTTGAATTACGATCCCAGTGTCATCTACCCTAGAATGTGCTTTATTTGATATGGGTGTATCATATTAGTTCATATCTACTAATTCTTCTATGGATCTAGGTATTGTTATCATATATTTTAATGGGGTTAAGTTTATTGTTGCACACTTCCTAGTGTGATCTAAGTGTATTTAGAGATGTTAAAAGTAAAGTATCACGACCAGTGGGTATTGGATTCTGTATGTTTTCTAGATACCAGAGATTACTATTTTAGATGTGACCCTTAAAATGGATTGGTTGAATTGTTATTGAGAAAACATCAATTATAATCATCATGGTTTATCTTGAATAACCATCAAACAGGATTTTTATACCTTTTTTAGAGAGTGGTATTTGTATACCGACTATTTGGGATCATATTATCAAATTTTACAGGATATATCAACCCATATTTATATCTAAAACCATCTTTATTACTCTGTTTTTTCTCCTATTTTGTATCTTTTAAATTTTAATTATTTCTAATAAATTATTAGGATTTACTCTTGAGAGAGAGAGTGTGTGTGTGTGTGTGTGTGTGATCAAGATGATACAAGGTATGGAACCCATATACATTTTATCTTATATCATAGATCCAAATAAGAATAGGGATATGAAGGTTCATCCAGAGGACCTTATTGTGAAGGGGTTCATTTTCCTGAGCATGTCCCCTTGGGGTGCTCCTATTTTATTTTACAAGATGTTTGATGGGTCCTTGTTATTGTGTGTCGATTAATAAAGTATGAAACAACTTATAATCAAGAATATGTATCATCTTCCTTGTCTCTATGACTTCTTTGATATGTTTAGGGGATATATGTGGTTCACCAATATCAATTTGGGATCTGGATATCCTATGTTTCATGTGAGGCCATTTGATAACTATATTACTACATATAAGATTAGTTTTGTCTTATATATGTTTAATTTGATTCTATTCACTTTAATGATTATGACAACTATATTAATGTATTTTATGGGATGAGACTTCTATCCATACTAGGATTCATTCATAATTTTCTTCATCAATGAAATTATTGTATATTCTCGGTTGCGTATTGATCATGATCTCTATATAGATATTATCTTGAGAATACATAGAGGTAATATAATTTCTTCTATGATCCTAGATTTTCAAGTATGGATTAGTGAGGTTTTATTCATTGGAAATTTAATATCAGAAGGAGTAATATCTATGATATCGAGTAATTTTATGGTTACAGTTTCTTAGGATCTACCCATAAACATTTTTTAGGCCCATAATTTCATGGTATTAGGAATTTACTAAAAATGGTTATTTAGGACTTCAACTAATTAGAAACATCAATTATATATCTATCTAATATGGGGTGTTGATTGGATGGTAACAAATTGGAATGATAACCTTTCTAGAGTTAAATTAGAGGTTAACATTTGTGCCAATCTTAGACTTACCAAATCCATGTGAGGAATATATATATCATATTTTGATTCTTCAAGATTCGGTCTTGGAGAAGTCATAATATAGTATATACTGGTAATCACTTATAGATGTTGGTAGATGAGGCCACATGGTAGAAACAACAAAAAACATGATTTGGATAATGAGGTGGTAGTGAAATAACTGATATGTAATCCTTAGTACCTATTGGGGAGAAATATATTTTTTATACTACCAATAAGAGACTAGTGTATATTTTTATATAGTGAAACAAGATCCATCAATAGAAAAGTTTTGTTAATTATCTCTAGTATTTTGAATTTGAAATGGTTTATACCCCTAGTAAGGGTAATGGTGTGGATGATGCACTGTAAAGGACGACTCATGATTGAAATGTGAATAACGGTACTTATGATTAGAAGATGATGAGACAATTCACTATGATGGACCTTCATGTCTTTGAGTATCCATAAATGTATATTATCATATTCTTGAGTATCAATTTTTTAATCCATGATAGGTTGAATGAGATTCATCTATCTAAAGTGGATTATTTTGTGATGGGTGATAATATTTATGGTGGGGTTCTATTTAAATAGAACATGGATGATGTTGTGATTCTTTATTTTTGATGTTGATTTTTGGTACTTGTGACCATTAGGAGCTGATGAGTTCCTCACACTCGTTGATATGGTCTATTCACCTCTATATTTCTATGATGTATAATGAAATACGTTGGTAGTAATGGTGGTTCAAAAGAAGGATATTATTATGTTTTTATCATTTTGTTTCACTCATTAATGGGTGAAGTTCAAGCACAAATGACCGACAAGTCTTCTTTATAATTTTCTCAATCATGGGTAGATGTGGGATGATGTAATTGTGGACTTCATGATTGGTAAGTCAATGTAACCCTAAGGAGGAAATGTGGTATGGGTTATTATCGATTAGTTGAATATGATAACATATTTAGTACTAATAAAAGAGACCCACCCTATCGACATGTTGGTCAGGATATATGTCTGGGAGATAGTACATATGTATGGTACTCCTAAGATTATTTTATAAAATAAAGATTTCATATTTATATTATTCTTCGAAAAAGTACTACAGAACAATATTGATAATCTTGTTCATTTGAGGATGGACTACCAACATTAGACTAGTGTGTTATTCAAGATTACTATCTTGGTGCAAGAGGAAATTCTTCATGCATGTGTACATGATTTTAGTGGTTCTTGGGAGATTCATATGATTCTTTATGATTTTTCCTATAAAAATAGCTAAAAGGAATTGATTTATATTATTCATTTTATAGGATATATATGGAAGGTCGTACTATTCTTCTCTATGGTGATTAGTGTAAGGGGAATAATTTATCATTAGATTGAGTCATTATTAAGATAATTTAACACAAATTCAGATAATTTGAAAATATTTTCCCACTAGTCAAAGTATGTATCCATCATATGATTATCGGCTAATGTACCCTCTGGAGTTTGAGGTGGTGAAAATGTTTTCATAATAGTGTCTCATTGGTTGGTACACCTTTATATTAAAAA
The DNA here is from genome assembly GCA_963277665.1 of Viscum album. NCBI lineage: Eukaryota > Viridiplantae > Streptophyta > Magnoliopsida > Santalales > Viscaceae > Viscum > Viscum album. The sequence continues at coordinate 1,000,359,351 of OY728133.1, forward strand.
ACAATTGAAGTCGGTTCCTAGGTTTGGGGAGATATTTGAGATTGTAAAGAAAATTCATATAGTGGTATACCGGTTAGTGATTCATTAGAGATATAGTGTTATGCCTGATATATTCCATTTATCTAATCTTTAGAGATACCACCATGGTCCTTCTCATTTGTTCAATGTTGATGACATCTAGATGGGTCATGATGTGTTGTTCAATGAATGGCCATTTTTTCTAGTATATCAAAGTGAGAAGATTATTTAAGAGAAGATGAAACCACCTATAATAATCAAGTCTCCAAAAACCCAGATCTAGTAGTTTTATTATAGTATTGGTTTAGGGTACCGGAGTTCCTAATGTATCACATATCTTAGTAGTCTTAGAAGACTAAATACATACATATTTTTCATCTTACACTTAATAACATAAAATATAGCATAAACACACTAAGAGAACATTATTATCTATTCTAGTATATCCTTTAAAATTACACATGGTTTTATTAAAGGTTTCTTAGGGAATTAAAAAAAATAAAGGTGATCTCATATGATTAATATTTATTAGAGTATAAAGGATTTAATCATAACATGAGCATAATATAAATAGTATAGAAAAATAAAAAAAAATATTCAAATAATTTCATAATGAAATGAAAATAGTTCCATACTATATTCATGATATAAAATAAAAAAATGAATAATAATTACTAATCTCATACATATGGAAGGAATAATTCCATAAATCATAAAAAAATATTATCAAGGCCTTGTGACAAAACATCATACAAAAATGTGTAAGGAATATTCCAATACCCTTCCTACATTGCCTCATGAGACCTATTGATGAATCTAGGGGATATCTATATTGGGATAATCCCATCACTAAAGAAGTCAAATTCATTCATCATATGAGCTAACAAGACATTTAATAACATTTCCTAATGAAATTATAACTTAATTACAGGAAAAAAAGAATAATGGTTATCTTTATGATGGAAATATGGAACAAAAATATTTATAAATTCAATTGAATAATATGGATATCTAGGATAATGTCCTACAATTTAACTTAGAATATATTTGGTATTCTCATTTAAAATAAATAAAAATAAGGTTGTGGAGAGGGTACAATTAAAGAGTTGGGTTATCAATAGAATATAATAATTGATTTTATTAGTTTCCATTTTCAGGAGAACAAAGAAATGGTAGGAAAATACATCATTACGTTTCATAAATATCACTTAAATTATCCAAATCATATCACATGGATTCATCTCTCTAGGTGTACATTCTTATTCCCACTAATCATGCACTGAGTGAATATTTATTTGATACTCAACCATATTTTTTCATGGTGATTACCCCAAGGTCAATCTATGCAACATTCATATCAACTTGTCAGTATCTAGATAAAGACATAATTTTTAGGGAAACTACACTCACTTTAATTTCTAAAATTTATGATTTTTGTTAATTATGACAACGTAGGTAACATTTCAATCAATAACCTTTGAAATTTATATATAGTAATTAAACTTAAAATACAATGAATAAAAGATAATTTGTGATGAGATAAATTAAATATATATTATATACACCATATAATTAAAAGTATGGTCATAATACAAAACATTTCCCTAATAAAATGAATTTGGGATGAAAGTTCCTTTACTTTAATTCCTTATTTCCAATAAAGTAATTGAATCTACTATATAAAAAATGAACTTTCTTAATTACCTATTTAGTGAAATTATTCATATATATAACCTTCTATAAAATTAATTTATAATTGTTCTATACATTTATATTAGTTAGTTATTATCTATTTTAGATATCATTTGTGAGTAATCTTAATCATTTTAAAATAGTTTTATTATAGTGGTGTTGTTCTATATTATTATCCTAAATATTTTAATTCCTAGATAATTTAAGGTAATGGAAATTATGTATTATTTTGATATATAAAGATATTATTTCATCCAATAAGTGTTCCAGTTGTGTTTTGTGAAAGTGGAATCAATGTAAGTTTATTTTGATAATTTTAGAGATCAAAGATGATATTTTAATAATAAGTAAATTAAATAATATAACCTTTATAGTAACATAAAAATTATGATTTTCTTAATAACATATAATAATATTATTATTTATGTTCTCATAGTCATTCATGATAGATTTTTATATCATTGTTTTCATAGGTTTTTAAACTTACTAAAACATGAACATATCATAATTCGATGAGTGGGTATGATTAAGAAATTTTTTATTTTGAAATAATATCATAATAATTGAATTTTAATGGTATTATTTATATTTTTTATGTTTTTAATAAAATTTTAATTGTTTTTTATAAATATAGGAAATCAAGAAGAAAAATTAAAAATTTTATTCTGTGGAGGTGGTAGTCCTCATGTACGCACATTTTCTGTTTTCATTTTTATCATAGAATGGGAGGAAGATTAAAAATGTTTTATAATTTTAGGACCTTAATAATTTTATAAAAATAATTTTAGTTCATTAATTACACTTTTTCTACCATCAATGTTATATGATTAAGAAAAATAAGACATGTCATTCATAGAGGTGATAGTTTACATGTACGCATGACACCACTTTTATTTTACTATAAACTATAAGGGTTTGAAGAAAATATTAATTTTCAATTTATTAATAATAAATATTTTGTATATTCCATATTTATTCATTAATACTACCATTATAACTATCCATGAGAAGTTTTTATGAAAAAATGGATGATGTTGATTTCTGGAGGTGATAGTCTACAGGTACACACTATCAATGTTCATTTGTTTTCTTTGTGCATGAAAATGAATGAATAAGGGTTGTTAATTTAATATAATAACATCATAGTATATTAATTATACTAATATAATTTTTTTAATATGAATATTAATAATAATATATTAAGAATGAGGTAACACTTATATTGAGAGATTAAGTTATCACTTAGAAATATCATTGGAAAAAGAGTCCTTAAGATAACTAATGGTGACTAGAGTCTTAGTGAAGTGGAAGAGGGACCTATTAGAAAACATATTTTATAGTTTTATAGAGAAATTATCTGGGATACATGTACCATGAAGTAATAGAATTATCCCTTTTTATAAGTGAAGAGGAGAGAAATTTTGGAATCACCCTTTACATTTTCAAAAATATAAATCTATTATTCAAGGGTAGAATGTTAAAAAGGGAAAAAAGAGTAAGGGGATATGAGTTTTTTTTGAGTAACACCTTAACCACTCATTTGGAAACATTTTTTTGACATGTTTTGGGCCATTTCCTCTTATTAAATAAATTTTATTAATTTTACTTTTACTTGGGTAGTTAATTTTTTACCATAGTAAATAATCTCAATGAAAAAAATTAAAACTGAATTTTTTTATTAATTTCAACCTCCTAATTTCATATTTGAAAACAATAAAATACAATATTTTACCAAAAAAATCTATTTTTTACTATTCATCTAAAAAACACTTATCTCAGAATAAATCCCAAAAATTCATTTTATTCAAATATTGACATTATAAATTAAAAAATGGTCATAATTTGGTCAAATTCAAATAAAAATTTATATTTTAAATAAATTAATAAATAATCACTCTTTAGAGTGCCCATTATGTAATAGTTTTGGAGTATAGAATTTACCTACTATAGTACGGTCTGAGGTTTTTCTTTCTCCCCCTTTAAATAATTTCATCCTTGAAATTGGATATATAAAAAATAATAAACAACTATGGGAATTATTTACTCATAGCTTATTTAATCCCCCATGTTTCCTCCTATTTTTTATAATATAGTACTTTCACCAGCTGATTTGTTTGATTAAAAAACACTTTCACTCTAGTGTAAAGAATATAGAAAAACTCTTCATTATAAGAAATTATAGGTCCCAACTCTATTACCTCATATGTGATTAGATGTATTGGATATTGTATTTATTTCCTCAATAATTAAACTTGGAATACATAAATTACTTTATAATGTTTGGGTGGTGTAGAAAATAATTAGGTTATAACACCAATTCTCTCAATAATTTCAAAGGGACTAATATGCCTATGGCTTAACTTTTTCTGTTTACCAAATATTATGAATCCCTTCCATGGGGAAACCTTTAAGAATAAATGATCTCATACATTAAATTAAAATTATTTCCTTAAATGATTAGTATAACTCGCTTTTCTAATTGGGATTCTTTTATATGATTCTGAATATTCTATAATTTCTTAGTCTTCTCCTTTATAAGTTTTAGTTACACAAGATTACATTATCAAAATTCTTTCCAGCAAGTTGAAGTGTAAAATCTATTCCCATACAATGTATCATATAGTTCTATTTGGATTCTTTAATGAAAATTTTTATTTTATATAAATTCAACTTGTGGTATATATTGATCATATGATCCTTAGAATCCAAGAGAACATGATCTCTTCATGTCTTCAAATGTTTGAAAATCCCTTTAAAACTACCCATCAGTTTGGGGATGTTAGTTGGTTCTTAAATATACCTTGGTGTTGAGATCCTTTTGAATACTCTTCGATAATTTTATTATGAACCAATGGTCATGAGTAGATACAATTTATATAGGTTCCACTAAGAATTACCATAACATCGTTGATATAGAGGTGGGAAATGTGTTCAAGGTTTAAGTCTTCCCTTACTACCAAGAAGTGAACATACTTGGTAAGAAAATCAATGATAACCCAAATAGAATAATTATACCTTAGATTCATTGGATGTATTGTGAAAAATTCCATTTTAATATATTCCCACTTCAATATAGGTAAAGATACATGTTTAATGACTCCCTTAAGATGTTTTCATTTAGCCTTTACCCACTACCACACTAAAAATATGGACACATAATCTGAAATTTCCCACTTCACACCCTCCCACCATAAATTTTCTATTAAATAAATATTCATATTTATGTTACTAGGTTGTATATATAAATTTTAGCTATGTGCTTCATCCAATTTCTCCTTCTTATAATCGATTATGGATAGAACAAATAACCTCTTCACAAACTTCAACACTCCATATTTATAGATGAAGCCAATTGATTTTACATCATTCTATTCTTCAATACTCATTTTAAAATCCTTATCACCATGTTTGTAATCCAATATCTTTTCTAGTAAATATGGTTAAATAATTTCTAATAAAATCAATGATGTCTCCCCTTGACTAAAAATTAATATTTATGTCTTTACTAGATCTCTGAATATAAGATCCGTATTAATATTCATCATGGTCAGAAATATATAGACCCTCCTCAAAAAATCGTCCACCTTTTTTCCTTCCCATGATTGAATTTTATCAATAAATCATAGTCTTTGAGTAGCTCCAACCATCTTCTTCCCCTCATGTCTGTCTATTTATAAGAGAATATATAATTCAAAATTTTGTGGTCTATATATATGTCTCACATTTATCTATAGACATAGTGCCTCCATAAAATCAAGGAAAATATTACTAATACCAAATTAGGATCATGAGTTTGATAGTTTAGTTTTTTTATCTTTAATTTCCTTGATTCATAAGCAACTACTCTGTTATCCTGTATAAGGAAACAACCCAATCCTTTATTTGATGCATCATTATATAATACAAATCCTTCATTTTATAATGGTAATTTCAATATTGGTATATTAATAAATATCCTATTTAGATCTTAAAATTATTCTTCACATTCCCTAACCCAGGTGAATCTAACCACTTTAAGTGTCAACCCAGTTAATGGGTTGTCCAATTGGGAATTTTTTTGAACAAACCACTAAGAGTAACCTATTAAACTAAGGGAATTATTCATCTTTATTAAATTATTTGGTGTATGACATTATTTGAATAGTTTTTATTCAAAATATTAATAGATATTCCTTACTTTGAGATAATATGGCCAAGAAAATAAACTATATGGAGCCAAAATTTACACTTACTAATTTCCCATTTAATTCCTTTTTCATACGGGTGTTAATAATTATTCCTAGATGGTTTACATTTTCTTCTTAGATTTTGGAGTATATAAATATATCATCAATGAATAATACCAAAATATATAAATGTAATCCTTATATATTGTATTCATCATACCCCTAAAAAAAGAAGTCACATTATTCAATATGAAGGGCATTACTATAAACTCATAATGTTCATATCGTGTACGAAATTGTTCCTTTAATATATCCTCCTTCTTCATCCTTAACTGATGTTAACCAAAGTGAAGATTAATATTTAAAAAATATTGAGCTCCTTAAAGTAGATAAATTAAGTAATAAATGCATGATAATGGATATTTATTCTTTATGGTAATGGAATTGATCTCTTTGTAATCGATGCATAATATCATAGACCCATCCTTCTTTTTTAAAAATAAATTAGGGACTCCCCATAGTGAAACACTAGTGTGTATAAATAATTTATCACAGCTTCCCTAAATATTTTTCTTAAATTATTTCAACTCCACTGAAGTCATTATATAGGGATTCTTATATAAAATTCTTATATTCTAAATGATTTTAATAGAAAACTCAACTTTATACGTGGGTGAATGACCATGTACTTCCTCTGTAAATACATAAAAGTATTTTCATACAATGGGTACATACTATATCCTTATAATTTCATTCCCATCCATATTTTTGTTCTCTTCCTATTCTCCCATAATTTTATTAAGGTGAGATACTAGAGGAGGGGCTAGAAAAGACTTATTAGGTAAAGTATCTCTATTGAAAATAGGGGATTTTAGTACCCCTCCACAAATGTTAATCTCATTTTATCAAAATTAAATTATTTTCTTAAACATTGAGAGCTATTACATACCATGTATTAATTTAAAATTTATAATTGTTATAACATTCATGTTTTCCATCGGGTAATATATATTCATCTTAAGAGAGACTACTCAGTAAACCTTCATTATAGTAAAAACCCCACTAGGTTTCTTAACTGAAAACTCATTTATTAGTGTATTAGTAGGTGATTCAATGTTATTATCAAACATTCATGATATACAGTAGCACATAAATCTAGAAAAAAATTAACTTTGAGTTTAGGATCAATGTAAATAAACCTCAACTTTAGTAATTTCATAAGCTCAACCTATCGCCCTTAGTATTTTTTGAGGTAAATTCCCATGTTGTTTGGGGTATTGGTTTGTATAATTAACTATATATTTATATTTAAATCCTTTAATAATAATAAATTTTACCTTTCCTTTACATTTATGAGATTTAAGTTTTTTTTTTCTACACATTAAATAAACTCTCATTTCCCTTCAATCAATTCTCTAGGTGTTTCTTTACATAGTTATAACAATTAGGAAAATAAAATATTCCTTTATTCCCCTTTTACATAATTTTCATTCCATTGTTCTTAGTATTCCTCTTATTATCTAGGTTTCCTTTGAATAAAATATCCTTGGAGTACTCCTTTTATATCTTAATGTAACCTGAAACTATATCCTTATATGATGAAAATGTTTGTGATTCTAACACCCTTCAATGGCTCATATTTATCCCATCAAAGAAATTATAAATATTTCTTTCTGTACTAGGTACATAATCCATAGTATGTCTAGATAACATTGTAAAGTTATCTTAGTATTAGTAAAATTTTCCTCCTTCTGCTTAATGTTAAGGAATTTCCTTTCCATTTCATCCCTTTTCTCATGGGGAAATTATTTTTCATATAATTCATCCTTAAAATTTCTCATTTCCATGCACCCTATCTCTAAATCCTCTTCAGTGCTATAAATTAGTGGCAATCATTGATCCACATATCCCCTTAGATGATATACTACCATGAAAACCTATTCTCACCTACTACTTCCTAAAGTTAGAAATTTTATTTTGTGGGACTTGATCCATTTCTTATCCAGCAATATATTTGTAGGTCTATTAAACAGAGGATTTTTTTTACCTGAATCTCCCCAACATACTTACAACACATTGTGGATAATCATGTTTCTCTATGTGGGTGAGATTATTTTTCATAACCTAGGTCAAATACCTTAATATGGTTGTAATATAATCATCTCAAACTTAAACATCAACTTTCTTTGGAGGAACATCCCAACATTAACTACTAGTGTTGATATGATTCTCATTCCTTTCATTAGTTTTCATCTCTAAAAAAATTCATTCACAAAATTAGTGCATGATATTAAATTTTAAAATAAAATCCTATAAGGTTTTATAGGGAAAATTTCCATAAAATCATAAGGGGTTTCCTTAATAATTTTGATATTTAACTAGGTTCTTCTGAATATAGTCATTGAGGTTTCTAATAAACTTTATCTAATCCAAATTGTAACAACCCAGTCTCCAAAAAAACTAGATTTTATAGTTATATTACATTAATAGTATAAAATACAAGAGTTACTAAAGGATACAATATCTTAGTTGTCTTGAAATAGATAATACATACATGTTTTTCACATTAATCTTGAGAAACAAATATAGGATTAAAATACCATGTTAAAATTATTATATATTTGGGTATATCCTTGAAAATTACACATATTTATCTTCTGTGTTTCCTAGGGAGAGGAAAATAAAATAATGCTGAACATAGGTTCTTAGTATGGAGTATAATATAGAGTAATATATTATAACATAATAATGGAATAAATTGTATGGAAAAAATAAAGTAAATGATTAAGTAATGTAATAATCAAATGAAGCTGAGTGAATACTCTATCCATGAAAATAAATAAAAAACATGGAAAATAGTCACTGATCTCATACTAATGGAATGAATAATATCAGACATCATAAACATATTTTCAGGGAATTGTGTTAAGATATCATAAATAAATGTATAAAAAAATCCAATACTCTAGCTAGTTTGTCTCATGATACCAATTGATGCATTGAGGGTCTATACATAAATGACCCCAACTATTTCTAATTAAGCCTAATGAATTAATCATAAGAGTTAACAAGTAATTTTATAACATTAAATATGTAACTTATTACTTAATAGTGGAAAAAATATAGAAATGTCTATCTGTATGATGAAATATAAAACACAAGTATTTCACTTTTCAATATAATAATGTGTCTATCTAAGAAAATATATCAAAAATAAATATATAAATTATGAGGTATTATCAATTTAATAGCAATTAACCTTTTCAATAAAATAAATATAAGGTGTCGGGTAGGGTAATTTCAAAGTTTTGGGTTCTCAATAGAATATAGTAATTGAGTTAGGTAGCTTGCAATGGTATTATATCAAATAATTTTTATGAAAATCCTTCATTAATGTTTTTAAATATTGTGTGAATTATCCAAAGAATATCCCCCAAGTGTGTCTAGTTAGGTGTGCAATATAAGGCATACTCATCATACACCAAAGGATGATTGAGTTGATACTCAACCATATTTTTCAAAGGTTATTATACCTAGACACATATGTTCACATTACACGTCCACTTTCTAGTATCTAGACAAGGATATGATTTTTAGAAACATCACACACACTTAATTAACTGAAATTTAGGGTTTTGGGGAATTATGATAGCTTAAGTAACATTTCAATCAAACCCCATTGAAATATAGAGATTATAATTGAACTTAAAAAAAAGAATAAAATACTATTAATTAAATAATATATAAAATAGGTATTATATACACTATATAATTTAAATTAAGTTCACAATACAAAACAAGACCCAAGAAAATGAATTTTAGATGAAAGGCCCCTTACTATAATTCCCAATTTCCATTAATGTTTTTGAATCTACTGTATGAAAAAAATAACTATAACATTTATCTATTTAGTGAACTTATTCTTATATTTAACTATTTACAAACATAATTTATAATTATTCACAATATTTATATTAGTTATTTATTATCTACTTTTGATATTGTGAGTGGGTAATATTTATCGTTTCCAACTAGTTTCATAATAGTAGTGTTGTTATTTATTGCTGTCCAAAATTTCATAATTTCTAGATAATTTAAGGTAATATAATAGATAAATTATATTGATTTATAATTATATTATCTCATCCTATAATGGTTTTAGTTATGTTTTGTGAAAGTGGAATTAGTTTTGGCTTGTTTTTTGTAGTTTTAGTGATCGAATATGATATTTTAATAATAAGTTAAATTTAGAATATACCCTTTACATAACCATAAAAATTAAAGATAAGATTATTAAAATATAATAATACTTGTATTTAATTTCCCATATCCATCCATGTTTGAGTTTTATAGCATTTTTCAAGTGTGAGGTTAGACCAAACCAAACATAAACAAACCATAATCTGATGGGGGGATATAGTTAAAAAAATTATTTTAACATAATATCATTATAAAAAATAATAATGATATTATTTCAATTTTATGAGTTTTTTAATCATTTATTAACTTATTTATAAATATTGAAAATCAAAATTGAAAACAAAAAACGTTACACCGTGAAGAAGGTAGTTTGTACGTACATATGTATGACGTTCACAATTTTTTTATAGAATGGGAGAAAGGTATGGAATGGTTTATAAATTTAAAACCATAATAATGTTACCAACATAGTATTATATCATTAATTACACTTTTAAGACCATCCATTTTATGTTTTTTAGGGGAAAATGACATGTCATTCATAAAGGTAATAGTTCTCATGTATGCATGACGATGATTTTATTTTTCAATGAATTAGAGGGAATTTAAAGTAAATATTAATTTATCATTTATAAATCATAATTATATTTTATATACCATATTTATTCATCAATTACATAATTATAACCATCTATGAAAATAATTTATGAAAAAATGGAAGACATTTATATTAATGTGGTCAGAAAATATTTTTAAGAGGAATACTAAGAAGAAATAATTAAGGAGATAATACTTATTTTGAGATATTGTTTTTTCTCTCATAAATATAATTTTAAAATGATGAATTAAGCAAAATAATTTTTAATGTAGGCTTAATTAATTGGTATATGATTCCAATAGGAAAAAATGGTAGTTTATTAGGATTAAATTAAAATGTAAATGTGTAACATGAAGTGGTGGGAGGATACCATTTTATACAGAAAGAGGAGGGAAATTTTGGAAGCACCTTTTACATTTTCAATAATTTAAATTTACTATTTAAGGTTAAAATGATCAAAACGTAAAAAATCTAAATGAAAGGTGATTTTTGGTTAAGTCAATACATAACCACCCTTTAGGGAACATTTTTTTAACATGTTTTGGGCCATTTACTCTTAGTAAGTCAAATTTTACCATTTTTCTATTGGGATAATTAATTTTTAACCTTAGTAATTAATTTTAGTAACCAAAATTTAAATTTAAATTTTCACATAATTTTAACCTTATAATTTTAAATTTTAAAATAAATTTATCGAATAAATTTTTTAACAAAGTTAAATATTAATTTTAAGATAAATTCACATATCGTTTAAAAACTATTTTTAGGGGAAGTGTGTTTCTAAGTTAAAAACTTATGTGAAATTCATAGTTATCAACATTATCATTTTTATGACATAAATTCATATATTTAAAAAAAATCAGGTTTTAAATAAATCTGGAACCAAATTTGTACCGTTAAAATAATTAATTAATATAAAATATTACAAATAGTTTTAATTTTATAAATTTTAAAAAATAATTAAAATTCATAAAATTATCCTTAAATACATATTTGACAAACTCATAGGTTTTATAAAATTATTGTTCTTAATTATGTACTGATAAAATTAGAGAAGTCATCATTTTGGAAAAAATAAAATGTTAACTATTCATTTAAAAATCACTTATCTCATAAAAAACCCAAAAACCATCTTAATATAATATTGAAATTATAAGTAAAAAATGAAATTAATTTTTTCAAATTAAAATTACTGTTAACTGTGAAATAAGTCAACTAATAAAGGCTCTTTAGAATGTGTGTTATATCATAATAGTAGGATCTCATGTATCAGACCTCTGGTTTGTATGTTTTAGAAACATGGGTGTATCTATGAGGAGGAAATGGAATGAGAGGTCGATGTACATGCATAGTGGTCAAGAATTATTGATAGAAACACTTGGTGATGCATCATTGGTATGAGATACTATATGGTGGAGAGGTTATAACACCCTTGACTTTTAATGTAATAATTTGATTTAATTTTCACTAAACATAATGTCATTTGATGGTTTTTTTTAATTTAGATTTTGATGGGGGTTAAGGATATATTTTGGGAAGTTAGTCCCAGTTTTGGGACTTCTATCATAAAGGCATAATCCACTAAGTAACATGTGGGATGATTCCAGGTGCCTTATGGGCCTAAGAGGTGATAGATTTAGTGACCCATTGATCACCTAATGAAACTAGAGTGGGTACATGATGAGGTATTGTTTTCTCAGTAGTGTCTGAATAGGTACCCAATAGGATATATTCTGATTTTTTCAATTTAAATAAATTATATTAACTTGTTAAAAATGTGTTAAAATGATACCTTGGTCTTATTCTTCCCTACAATACAGACTAGACCTATCCCACTTTACTCGTTATTCATTTTATTCAACAGTGATATTCCTCATTCATAGTTTGGTCTTTTTTTATCTTACCCTTAGAGTATTCATGGGTAATTCAAACCATACCCTTGAATGTATTCCCTATTTCTATCATTGTTTAATTGCATCATGATGAATGTCATTAATTTTAGTTATAATTATTAGTTTCTTCACTTCTTAATTATGAGGTTAAATAATTTAAAATTATTCGGTCAGTGGTATCCTTCTAGTCTAGGTAGTTTGTCCCTAATATTTTCAAATGGATTCTATACATTCTGATTGTGTTGTATGATATGTTGGAATCGCTAATTTTTTTCATTCCCTGAAAATAATTTTAATTGACTTTGTGTTTTACTATAGTGTATGTGATATCAACTAGATTCAAGGTTAGTCCATTATATGTTATTCCTCAATTATATAGTCATCTATGACCGAATTATTTATGTAATTTTTTGAATAGTAGTGACCTAGTATTTATGTTTGGTTCTAACCCTTCTGAATTGTCCCCTTAGGTTGATTGTGAGGTGTCCTAGACCATTCCATTGAAGAGATGATCTTGTGAGTGAATTTATCTAAGGATAAAGATGCTAGAATCATAACCTTATGATTTTTTTGTGACTTAAAATCTTCTTCTATTTGGTGATAAATCATTAACAATAGTTATACATGGGGGTATTGTATCATTCCCTTCAAGTTGTGTGGAGATGATGTTTCATTCACTGAAATTTATGAAATTTTGGTATCTCATTCACTCATGGAGTCTATTATATAGAGGTAAATTATGAACCCTTGAAATAGATATGATGTGATAGTGATTTGGAATCCACTAAGAGTTGGTGTGATGGTGATTTTTTGTCAATATGAAGTAGTTGATATGGTGATATCTCAATCATAATGTAAAGATATAGAATGATGATTTATCAATCATCTAGTAAAATTTTATTCACCCTAATTACTAAAATTGAAAAAATGATACATAATTCACTGAAGGATACCTTATTCTCAACCATCAAAGGGTTGGATAAGTATCATTCACCTAAAAAAATAGTGTGGTGCTGAATTTTTCACTATGAATTGTGATATTAGGAGTGATGGATCATTAACTCCTATAGTGTGTTCAGAATATGGGTGTATTATCACATTCAATAACTAGTAAATTAATTTAAGGTCACATATGATCTAGCTTTTATGAAGTTCTTGATATGACGTGTATGTTTTTTTTTCTGATTTTAATAGTATTTTATATTGATAATGTTCTTGTAATTAACTAATTTGTTAAGAGAAACCATTGATTGATGACTATAGAGTTATAATCACACCATGAATGGGAATATTGGTGTGCGTGAAGATGTAATGGTTTTAGTCCAAGATTGGTGCAAGGTCCATGTGATCGATGATTTATTTGGGTGGCTATAGTAGCAGATAGGATTAGTTGAGGTCTCATATCTAATTTTTATTGTCCTGTATTAATTAATTGTTTCTTCTAGACTATATATTCATGGTTGGAACATCAGTGATCTTACTTTTTATGTATACCTCTCTTACATTTGTGTATAGTAAAATATGTTGTATCATGAGAAGTTTAATTATTCATGCTTCTATTAAACATTAAATTTCGATGATATTATGTTAATTATGATTAATTATTTATTATCAGTTTTTTTATTATTTATGGTTATTTATAATGGAGTTCATAGTCTCCCCATAGTCACCTATTGACCCTCACTTCTAATTAGTTTCCTCTAGTGTACCAGGATTCATACCTGAGGTCACATGTCACCACCCATCTTGGATCCATTTGGGCTAACCTGGATGGGGATGTTATAACTAGTGGAAAACTACTCAACTCATTAAACCATGCATTCAGTATATTCTATTTAGTCATTTTTATTATAATCTCAAAAAAGAAGTTATAATCATATAAAATTTTACAATATGATAGAGGGCGATGCCTTGAATATAACTTCTAAGTGTCTTCTTGAGCTTAGAGGTAGGTGAAAGATAGATCGCATTACATGTTATTGATTACTTCTTCCATTGACTTCCAAAAATCACTCATGGATTCCTATTATAGGTGATCCAAAACATAATACATCATTTATGATAAAAGGAATAAATTAAAAAAATGATTTTGAAAATAGAGGAAATTTTGGAAAAAGAACCAAAGTCACATAGTCCCAGCACAACATGCCCCTTGTGCAACCTTAGTGTGAAGTGAAACATGACCTACATAAATTCATAAAGTCTATGTATTCATACAGTTGAAGGTATCAGAAAATTTCATGGCTCCCGAGTTCAGTGAATGAGAAATAATCCTTTTTCACTATAGCTTCATAATAAAATTCCAAAAAAAGTGGGTAAACTTATTAATAATTGTTACATGATCACTCGCACTCCAGATCCATAAATCATGGAAAAAATTATCTATAAAAAAATTCCCTCATTGTCCAATATTTTTTATTCCAAATGAATCCAATTATAAGGGGGAAGTAATTTTTAGACAATAAAAAATTTTCCCCTCCATCATCAATGATTCCACAATGATTTTTAGAATAATTTAAAGCAAATAAATATATTTTCCTAAGTAAATATAGTTTTCAGGAACCATGTAACTCTCCACCCAATTTTCATAAACACACATCCCTAAATAATACATTGCATGACCATGAATCTCCCTCATTGGAATCCATGAAAATTTTTCAAAAAAATAACGAAAGTGCTTCCTCATTTTCAGGATGCAATGATTTTTTTATAGATATTAGAGAGGCTCAAGGTTTATGTGATTTTTATAGCTCACAAGGATCATTCCCATCCCCCTAAACTTAATCCATGGTAGAATAATCAAGAATGGTTGAGCACTTTAGGCCCCCTTCTTCCCACGCATAACATCTATGGCCTTATGATCCCCCAATGTATCTATTTTATTTATGATTACTAATAAGTATAGATGAATGAAAAATATACCCAAGGTACATTCTATAAATCCCATATTCAAGGTATTATGATGAATTTACCCAAGGAAATATATCATTTTTGTAACTTAAATGACCATGAATATTTGAGTGTGTACATCTATAGTCATGCATCCTTCAGATCAGAAACCCACAATTATCCATCCTCTAGTGTAGTAATTTGTGGTTTTACTTTCTCTTCCAGATACATCTATGATCATGATTCATATACCAGATAATTACAAGGTTATACATCCATAAAAAAATATGGTCACATTTTTTATCACCATTAACTATGTTCCACTGTTGGTATAACTCTATAAATTCATGAATCATTATTAAATGCACTATTAATGTGAGTGATACTCAAATCCTATAAAATGTTAATTTGGTATCACACCATGTTTATAAAGAAGATCCAAGAACTATAGAATACAATCCCCATGGGATTCCTATTCCTCTCATTTGAACCCAAGTTGTGGTTAATTTCACACCCACCTGATAATAAGAATCATTTATCTTGAGTGGTAATTTCCTTTCCCATCATCTTGTGTCCTTAATTTATTATTGACTCTACCTTGTTTATTACAGAGCCACTAATTTGACATAAGTAACTTCCCTCTCTTCATCTCTAGGTGCCTTTTATGTCATGGAACCTTTCTTGGTGTAATCAGTAATTCTTTCACTCACACAGGTTAATGAAAACTACCAGTACTTGGATTCTTATTTTTTGTAATCCTAAGTTTTCTCCCACTCATTCACACCACATATGGATCAATTAATCCTTCCTCCCCTATCTAGTTTCAAATAAATGAGAAGTGATTCCTGGTTGGAAACTATTCTATAGTAATACCTCTTAAACTTTTCCAAGTTAACTTAAGAACTCATGACCCTAGGTCTTATAATTAAATGTAAGTCCCATACCCTCACCTAAATCATCTATTAGGAAAAACTAAATAGGAAAATTATTAATAAGAGTTACATTAAACTAGTACCATATACATTTCACCTAGTTTTGATCATTTATGAATTTAAACTAATTGTAAATGGTCCTAGTCATATGAATTAAAATTTCAATATATATTGGTATTGGATGAATTATCTTAAAATTCATGACATTGTTCATTGATTTATAGCCTTAAGAGGAATAGCTATAGTTCTTGTCACATGATCCTAAAATGTATGACATGTAGTGTTATATAGAACAAAGCTACATGGTTTTTTATTCCCTTCACAAGGATGCATGAAAAAACTTAATTCACATGCCCAATTAAAACCTCACAACTCCTACCACATCCCTCATAACCTTTTGATCCCTACTTGATAGAATCAAACACAAGTGTGTCCTTAAATAATCTTGGGAGACATTAAACCCTAACATACCCCATTAATCCTTGTTGGATTACATAAAACTATTGCATAAACTTATGAATTCTGAGGAGACCATAAACCCCATTTTAACCCTTTAATACTTCTAGGATGACATAAAACTCCAATTTAACTTTAACTCTTATTAAGATACTTTAGAACCTAGTTTAACCCTTTATTCCTTCCTAAAAGGCATAAAACTCAAGTGTACCCTTAAGAATTATGGGGGAACCTAAACCCCATCATAAACCTCAAATACTTTCAAGAAAACATAAAATTCTCTTTTACCCAAGGTCTTATAGGGAGAACATAATTTATATTTTAACCCTCTATAATTATTTTGGTGCTGAGTAAACAGAGCTACACCCGCTTGTGATGATATAGAGGGTTCATTAAGTCCCTTGAACCCTCCCTAGAAGATGCTAAAAACTAGTGTTCCCTCCTATATGGAATAAAAATGTTGATTTATTTTATACAATCTCATGGAACAACCATGATATTCCTAGTTCCATGATCACAAGGTTATTTTAATACTTACAGTGTCCCTCAAACTATATAATAGGTAGCTGATCCATTTTTATTAGTTATTTTACCTGTTAATATGGAAAGATATTTAAAATAAACCGGTATTATTACTAGTAATAATTTCATAAAAATATGGTTAAATCTATAATAAATTCCCAAAATAGACAATAAGATTTGTTTTAGGGTGATTTTATCTTCCATCCTATTGGTTTTCACATGCACAACCCAGGAAACCTTAATGAGATAAAGAGGACAAAAATACTGGAAACACCAAAGAAGTTTTAAACTCAAGGATTCCTCAAGGGAATACAAATCCACCAATGATGAGCCTCTATACTTCGTAGGGTTTCCAAAAATAAGTAGGGTCTGAATGAGATATGATATGAATATGAATTTATATTTAATGTTATTCTATGAAAAACCACAACAACAATGCAAAAAGAGAATCACGATTTTGGTAATTCATAATTGATCTGAAAACTAATGTCTCATAATTCAAATTTAGAGAATCATTTTAGTTTTATTTCCAAAAACATTTCATAGAATAAGACCACAATATGATAAATCAAATGAGATTATTTTTATATACTCTCCTTCAACCCTTAGGAGGATACCATGGTGAATTTCTTCCAAAACCACGCCATTTTCAAACCATGAAGAATACCATGATAATGTGACACCCCCATTGGAAACTAGTTTCTCATTTTATTTATTCACTAAAACCATGACATGGATAATGATAAATTTTCATAATCACATCATGTTTTATAAACAATGATGTTGTCATCTCATAAAATTTTATTCTTCAACTCCAACACTTCTCTTAAAAAAACTATGGAAACTCTTCCATGACAAAGAACACAACCCTGGTGAAGCCTAATCCAATAGGGTAGAAAACCAAAAACACATTTTCGTTTCAATGGGAACCTAAAAACACATTTTCTCTTCCACAATTCACCACTAAACTCACCCCAACCATCTATAATACCTCAATATCATAATGTATAGGTCCAAGGAATTCAAGGACTCTACATGTAAATCAAAAAACATATATAAAACAATACACACTTGATAATACAAGAGAAATATTATGGTCAAATATAAAATAATATAAATAGATTTTTCAGGTACATTGAATATAATACATCTATAGCTAATAAACTCATTGAAAATATTTAAATAAAAAAATTAAATTAAAAACTAATAAATTTAAAACAAATTTTAAATAGTGTTATCCCATGAAAACACTTGTAACATAAAAAATATTAACTTTTTTTAATTTTATAGACAAAAATGCCTCAGTAAACATTCATCATATGATCTGCAAGTCAAGGTTGACTCAATAGAGATCAAATTGACATTGGTGATTTTATATTAATGGTTAATATCATGGTCAGAATCCATGTGGGATTAGATCATAAATGTTCATTGAATTAGTCTCTATATTAAAAGATCACCTTATCGATTATTAATCCTCTTAGTGAGTAGATGTTGGTTCCATGAAAGGGTATTTAGATTTAGTGGAGTTTCATCCTCCCTCTAACCCTCATGTTTTAGATGATGTGTAGGATCTGTATAATTCCCCTACACTATATGAAGAGGGTGTCTCCACCATGATTGATGAGTTAACCCAGGTGAATCTTGGAACATTGGAATCCCTAAGGCTGATTCTGATCAATGTAGTCATGTCTCTACAAGAGAAATAGAATTTTATATAATTCTCAAAATGAAACCATGATGTGCTCTCTTAGAGATAAAAGTAAATTCCAGGACTCAATACCCAGGTTTTTGTTTATCATCTTGTCCTCCCAATAGGCTATCATGGGTTAAAAAAATCCTCCCAATAAGATGAAACGTTCCCATGGTGCCATGGTTGAGGCTGAATTGGAAAATATAATTAGTTACAACTTCATCAGGAAGGTTTCGTACCCTATGTGTCTTGACAATATTGTCCCAATCAGAAATAAGAATGGGAAGATCAAAGTCTGCATTGATTTATGAGACCTCAATTTCCAATTCCAAATGGATGATTTTTCCTTTCTAATAATAGATTGGTTTATTGATTCTATATTGAGTTTCAAGTCCATCCCTTTCTTGGATGGATACTCCATATATAACTATAGATATATGGACCTTGGGGATAAACAAGGTACTTCCATTAGTGTACCTTAAGGATCTTTCTTCTACCTAGTAATACCATTCGTTTTGAAGAATTTTGGAGCTGTATATTAGAATTCCATGAATCAAATCTTAAAACTACTCCTCAATAAATTTTTTTAGTGCTATGTGATGATTTGGTGGTCAAATTCTATCAATGTTAAGACTATATCAAGGATATTGAGAAATTGGTTGACTTCCTCCACTCCCGGCACTTGAAAATTAAATCCTTAAAATGTAAATTAAGGTTTACCTCTACAATGTTTATCATCTTCATATTTTGATATAAAATCATAGAGACATATCCATATAGATCGAGGTTATCAACCATATGACACATCCATACAACCTTTGGGTGTTTTGGGGCCTCCAAGGCCACTTGGCCTATATTCGATGATACATTGGAAATATAGCCTGTAAGTGTAATCTATTTTCAAGTCACATGAATAAAGGAACCATATAATTGTGATACAAAGACATCCATACCACATTTTAGGATATTAAGAAGTATCTATTACATCATCTGGTCTTGGTGAAACCTATCCCAAGGAGGCCTCTGGTCCTTTATGTGACCACCCTAGAATATTCCCTAGGTGAAATTATAGCTCTAAAGAAAAATTTGGGTAATGAAATAGAATGTATTATCTCATATCATACTCCACAACATAGAGACTATATATTATCCCATAGATAAGAGTTGTCTCACCTTGTTCTTAATAGTTCATAAGTTGGGTCACTACTTGCAGCACCATGAGTTACAATCGGTATCCAGCATTGATTAGCTAAAATACATTCTCATATTCCCCATGTTTAAAGAATGACTGGAACATTTAGAAGTAATTATATTGAAATTTAATATTAGGTTTTTCCCATAAAAATTTTTCAAGGTCCATTCATTGGAATATTTTCTGGTGATGCATCTGACTCCTATAGAACTCCCCTAAGATTTTGATTTCACAGATGAGGCCATATTCTCCATGGAATAAACTTTTTTGTATTAGAAATGATTTTTTATGTTTCCTCTCATAAAATTAACAAGAAAAGGATCAATAAACACAAACTCAATTGGGTCGGCCTTGGAATTTTCTCCATCACTCCTTCACAAGACATCTTTCGATACTCATTCCTTTTATCGTAAGTTTTCAAAAATGATGAGGTTGAGTCCAAGTCTATTATCATAGGACATGATCTTTCCCTCAATATTTATGTCCCTCTTCTACATGTGAAGTGATACTATGAGATAGTCATGAAATAGATCAATGGTGACTATGTAATCATAAATCAGGAACGCTTCCCTTTGTTTCATTGGGCTCATGAGTTCCCTTCATATCTGAAGGTGACCCATGTTCCCCAATAATATAATGATCTAGTAGATACCTTATAAATCCTAGAAACATCTATTTTAGAGAATAACCAAGATTAATTAATCTTTCATGTGGCGCATTGGAGGGTCATTACCCCTGTCACTACTGATGATAACAACTGATAGGTAAATCAACTGACCACTGGAACTTCTATAGTAGGGTCCTCAAATGCCCCAATGGTCAAATGAACACCCATTTGGATGACTCCTTTAATTAAGTATCTATAAAATGGAACTATACCACTAGATTGAGATGAGCATTGGAGAATCCATTAGTTTATAGTGTAATTCACCCTCTGAGATAGTCCCAGTCTTGGTTAGTTCCTCTATAGGTGGGGGTTCGATGATATCCTCCTTTGTTGCATCCAAGGGAACAAGATCCACCAAGTAATGAAAAAATACCATGAAAGGTAATGTGGGTCCCATCAATAGGCGTTGAAGATCTCTCACTCGATATGAATATTGGGTTACTTCTGGTCTATCATGGTCCATGATTGCATCCAATCCACCAAGCGGTGTCATGAATGCTAGATCTATGATAACTTTTTGCATTGGCCATCAGATATTCTACATACTAAAAAGTACTCCTAACTCTTTTTTGTATAGCTAATTAATATTGTGGGCCCCAACCTATGAGTGACAGCTTGAAAATACAGGTTCATTCTGACTACCACAGACTTCTTCTCAAAGTTGGTGGAGTCTATCCCCCTCAAAGAGTCCAAGACCCTATCCTTGATCGAATTTATGAATTCCCACATCATCCACCAATTTGAAATTACTCACACCACTCTCATTGACAATGTCACAAAATTTCAATTTATTGACCTAAAGAAGTTGTATACCAAGTACAATATTTGGTCAAACCACACTTCTGGTTATCATGCACAGGTTAATGGTTATATTGACACATTTAAAAAAATTTCTCTTTACTATCATGTAAAATATGGTAGTATATGATAAGAATATTTGTACCGAAAATCTTTCAAATAACCTCTAGAAATATCATAAGATGAATAAAAATTATAAATAGGCAACCTCATACTACTTGGTGTATGGTAAAAAAGTATTCATACCTATAAATATTCATTTTTCATCCCTATGGGTGTCCATTTAATATCAATAGATTCCATATAGACAAGTATAATTCTGTTTGGCTGAGTTGGAATCCCTCAAAGAAAAATGACCCCATGTTTTTCATAACTTAGAAAGGAATAAAAACTATGTAATGAAAGCATTCAATAATAAGGCCCTCCTCTACTCCTTATTTCAAGGTGATATTGTACTAGATCTTAGGAAATTCATTATACCTATAAAGAAACTACTAAAAATGGAATCCAAATAGTAAATACCTTACCTTAAGGTTTACTCCAATGGTGTGTGCTCGTTTATCACCATGGATGGAAAGCACATTACACCTCCCACTAATTATAAGTTTCTCAAGGGATACTTCACATAAACCACTATAGTTTGAGTTATATGAATTTAAACTTCAAATCACCATGTCCAAGTCACATGATGTAAAATTGTATGAAATATCCCTATTTATGTGACATTAAAACTGTAGTATATCTTATATAACAAGTGTAGGATACCCTTTGTGATAAACATGAGATGCCTTATACGTCAAGTATAAGTTACCTCATGTAATGATCATGAGATGACCACCAAGAAACATACCATGTGCCTCCTCCATAATTGCAATACCCAATCATATTCATAATTTGATTAGTGGGTCTAGATGACATCATTACTCGACATGAGGAAGAAAGAATGGGTAGATCAATGCATAAGTCCTTTACATGATGTATTTTCACATGAAATAAAACTGTGTCCTTACCCTATGAAAACAACATAGGATTACCTATATAAAAAATGTAGGATGCCTCATATTATGATATTATATGCCTCGCGTGATAAGCGTGAGAAGATACCCCCCATCCATGGTCATCTTTCACACATCAGTCCCCAACCGCACTATCTTTTCTCTTCAGCAGCCATGGGAGGCCCCTGGTGTATTTCCACTATGGTCAAAGATATAAAACTATAAAACTACAGTAACCACACATCTTAACCATATGAAATTAAACTAAATATTCAATGTCTCTACTGAACAATGTTAAGATGCATTTTCTTATCCCCTATCGCCCAACATAATGCTCCATGATGACTCCATCCCTCACTTGAGAGTTGATCTCTATTCTAGTTTTGGTCTCACATCATGATTCATTCAGGAAATATATGTGTATTGATTCCCAATTCCATGGGATACATATCAATTCTTGGGTATTATATCCTAGGCTCAGCCTGACTTTAAACCTATTATGAGGTCTTTCAACTTGGGAACATGATCAATCTTCACATGTTGATGTGATCATCTAGTGCATTTAAATATAAGGAGAAATATCTTCCATAGTGTTTAACTTCTATCTAAGCATCCCAACATCTCTACTTCCACACTCTGTACCTTCTTTATTTTGGACCATCATCACCTTACCAATTTGAACATGACCACTTAACGATAATGGTGTCTGGATAAAATGGGTCACCTCCCATACTACGCACATGCCTCGAAAGATCCCTACTAATAGATGAAAAAATCCTTTGTTTTGAACATATTCAATGGTCGATCTGACTAATTTTCACCCCATCCTTGATTATTGTAGATTTGAAAAGTATGTTTTTCCCATGTTCAACAGTCATCCCTAGCCCATATGTCACCCCCTTTCATGGTCTGGATCTCAGAATTCATGAATCCCATCCTTTCCACCTCCCTTTGTTCTTGTGTAATTTCAACACCCTTGGTGTTATTGCCCCATGAGTTTATGCTAAAATAATAAGTAATTTGGTGTCATTGGAACCTTACCAAGCCAATGTATTATATTCCATTCGTTATGTCCCTTGTGACAAGGGGAACTCCCCATTGATCCTTATTTCTCAAAAAAAACATGGAACATGTGTGCTTAGGAGTCATAGTGAAACTTCCCCCAAGAACATTTGAGATGAATAGGTTTTCCCCAAATTTAATTTCTCCCTCTATATGGTTCAAACTCTATGACCATAAACTAGGAACCTTGGTCTAAGAATCATGACCTTAAACTATGTTTGTCATGTATTGGGAAAAAATTGGCATTTATCCTCCTTTTCCTTCATTTTACATCAGGTTACTACTCCTTGGTGATACACAAACCTCTTTGTGACCCCAACCCCTAGTCTAATAATAATGACCTTAAACTGTTTACAAACCCACATTCCAAGATCCATGACTTTAAACATGTGGAAAACCCTTTTGGGTTCTTAACTACATGACCTTAAACTATATAGTTATTATATTTTTATATGAAACTTTCAACTATATTGTCAGCTTCTCATTCTCAATCAGGACTATGACCCCCTTCCAACACTGGTCTCACACCATGTTACATTCAAGAACTAGATGTGCATAGATTCCTAGTTTCATGGGATATGCAATGATTCCTGGACCCCTATCTCTAGCCCAACTACAAATATCACCATCAAGTGAGACCAAGTTCTCTAGAATTCATCCTAGAGGCCATTTAATTATGTTATGTTTATTTGTAGCTAGCTGACATGGTTATTTCACAAGTCTCTATATGGTCTAAACATCATGATCCTCAAATGTATGTGACTTTTCTCAGAGATGTTTCACAAGATAGTGGTCCTCCTTCACCCTCTATTTATGTCTGGTTTATATTATTTTGTGCTATATAAAAACCCCCAGGACACAACCCCCTTGGTCTAATAATCATGCACTTAAATTGTTTTATCACCCATGGTCAAAGAATCATGGCCTAAAACAATATGTAACCTACCCAAAGACTATTTATTGGGTGAAAAGACATATTTTTTCACTATTCATGTCGAATTTTGAAGTCTATGGAGAAAAAAATACTCCAATAATTCAAATAATTTTTTCTAATGATTATGACCTTAAACTATGTATGATTATCCCCAAGTGGCCCTATTATGCATCTATTTTTTCCCACATATGGTGCTTCGGTGGACTAATGCCCCCTCATGTCACTACATCCCCACCCAAAAGGATTTTCCCCTTTTGGTAGTAGTCTAACACCAAGCCACATTCAAGAAATAAATGTGGCTTGATTCTTCATTTTATAGGATACATAGTGACTTCTATATATCTCATCATGATCCCATTTACCAATCCTCTCACCGCCCACACCTTATTCTAGCACCCCTTTCCCCATTGTGATCCTTAACGCCTTTGTACATATAATGTGTTGTGATGATCATGTAGAGGTGTACCACACTTCATGACCTTAAACTATTTGTATTTATCCTTAAATAAACCCCTAAATTATATACCTGGTCTGAATGGAAAGACCCTAAACCACCCTATTCCATAGGCACATATGTTTTTCATGTTGAAAACCCATAGAGGAAATCTAAGAAAAAGTCATACTTCCACCTACCAAGTCACCCTTGAAACTTGTTCAAAGGTGAGGGTATGAATGGAAGAGGTAAAATCCAACGGTACTTATCCCTAGGCCCTATAAAAATTCTATATTTTCTTAATGGACTAACCAGTTCAAGAAAAATTTAGAGCCAAACCATGACTCACTATACTTCACAGGGACCTCTGTGATGTACCACCCCTTATGTTCCATTTTCCTATATCCCACAAACCTTAATGTGTCTACTTACACTCATTTAGGATCACTCATACTAATCACAATATTATAAACTATTATACACACATCCTTTCAATATGACGTTAAACTATATATCACCATGGTCAAAATTATATGACCTTAAACTGTAGTAACCACATGTACTCACTATATGATGTAAAACTACATGTTCAAAATCCTTAGTAAAATATATTAAACTACCCATCTATATTACATGATGTAAAACTATGAAATATTTTAGTACCTCGCTTGAGAGGACCTTTTTCCCCAATGGAGTTGGTCACTTACCGTACCGCTCTAGTTCTTTGACTGTCACTTAGAAAATAAGATGATGCTCCCATTGGAAGGTGAGTCTCACTCCTTCTCAGACTGATACTCCCACCCAATGTGATCATAACCATGGTGGAGTAATCTCATGAATTTTTAGATGCATCTAAACTTTCCCTCAGGTTCACCCACACACTTTGTGTCTCCCTTTATTTGGATCCCCACCATCTTCCATGATCGAACAGGACCCTTAACTGTAATGGTGACTATCCAAAATAGCTCACCTTATGTCCTAGGAACACACCTTAAATACTTTTGATGAAAAATTTATGGTTCCCATGTTTTGAACATGTTCATTGGTCGAACCTTATTTGTATGTCCCCATTTTTTGTTGTACAATAGAGGAATTTTCATTTTGAACGTGGCCAGAAGTCATCCCCTATCAGCTTATAACTCCTCCTTGTGTTCCAGTTCATAAAAATATAGACTCATTTTCTCCATATTCCCCCTTAATCAGTTAGATTCTGACTTCCTGATGTTTCCCTACTCATGCACCTTTGTACATTGGAAAATAAATTCAAGTGTGTAGATTCCTACTCTCCACCTATAACTTTCCTAGTCAAGACACTCTCATTATTTGATTGATCATTCTGACCCTAACTATTTGATCCCTATTTGGAACTATCATATGACTAATTTATCTTCCCTTTATCTCTTATTTCTCACAATAATCATGAATCCTGTGGACATGGAGATTTAAAGTTGGTTTTATTATTGGTAAGATAGATATGTGTCAAAGTATTCACATTGGGAATTAATACCATAACCTTTATTACCATCAGCAAGGAGGGTCATCCATAGGCTGAAGCCACTCCTCTAAAAAATAAATAAGAAAGAAAAGGTAAAGCCCCACAGGGGATTGGCCTCATCCATTGATCACTCTAGCTCAGCTGGCTACTTTTGAGAAGCCTCCAGGATCTACTAACACCTAGTGAGCTTCGATGCTTCCTACTCAATAGCAGGGCACACCTCATCAGCCTATATCCACACATGACCTTATTCGGTACCACACTCTACCACCAAGGATGTTTCATATGCTTCCTTATTAACCACCATTTGTGCCCTCAATTGGCTGATGATCTCTCCTTTGGAATTGGCAATGGCCTCATGCTGCTACACATCCCCTTACAAATGACCCAGATCTTATTCCACCATATAGATTGACTTTGTTCCTCTATAATTGTTATTATACCTAGAATAATTTATCTAATAAGATTTTTCATGCACTAACTTATCAAGGTAGCCATGGGTCAACCCATAGAGAAGAATGAGTGTCCAAAACACTAGTTCATTGGTCCAACAGCCAAATATGGAGGTACCCAATCTGGATCCCTAGATCTACCCATGGGTTATGAGTGATAAAATTTAAAACCCTTCTCCTCGCCCTATGCTAGATGATATAGTTCTCCTCAACAGAATCAGATCCAGAATCCTTGAGGTTATCAAGTGGCGTAGGCTCATACTTGGAGAAATCTATAAGGACTATGGAAGTGGGGTCCTCCTTAAGGATCCTTTTAGATGGGTTATTATCAATATTTAGAGGTGGGTTATATTTTTTCAAATCCTCTCCATTGGAAGGATATTTTTTTATCCTTGATCTCCCCCTGTCTCACATCCACAGCTACATATACAATGTGTTTATCTCCTGTGAAATAGGTTAGATCACATTGAATGGTCAGCTCCCTGAGGACTATATCAACTATTGAAACAAACATCATAACTCCCTAAACCATGCCTAATTACTGAGCACACACTACCTTGAACGTTTTTTAAAACAAAGACAATATATTTAGTTCAACCTATATCACCAAATGGGGTGAATATAACTTGTGAAAAATAATAACTTACATGAGGAAAAATCTTGGGAAAATCCATGTACGGGTCCTTGATAGTGAAATCCACCACTAGAGACCCCCAGTAATATTAGGTACCTCAACATCCACCATAGTAATCCCCTATCACCATATTCTTAGAAGTTGTACAAGGTTAAAAAGTTTTAGTATATAGATCTCAAGTAACCATCAAAGACCTTAAAATAAATGAGAAAATTGGGATTTAGATTATTTCCTTGAGAAGGAACCAGGGTCTCAATGATAAACCTCCATATAGGGCCTACCCAACCAACAGAGGGAGCTGTTGGTGGGATACCATGGTGATACCCCCCATAGATGACCACAGGGATTGATGAATCTATAGACTCGCCTACATCCTCCTCTATAGATGCCTCACCCATTATCTCATCAATATAGGACTCCATGTTAGGCTCCCCAGTGCCAATCGAGGCACCCTTATCTCCCTCAACAGAGTCCCCTTGGCCATCCTCTGTTGATTCCTATGCAATTCCAAAAAAATAAATTAGGGGTGTAAAAGGAAATAAAAGTTGAAATATGTAGGTGATCTAATGAGTTGAAAACTCACCTCACTAAGTTGGAGCTCGGTCAATTCATCTTCCCCATGAGTGACCTCTCAAATATCTTGAGATATTTCCCAATTAGCATCAAACCCCAAGGAATCCTCACCACTAGATCCCCATTTGTCAACATTGGGAGTCGATGCCTCCTATGATTTCATTTTGGAGGATGAAGTTTCTTCGGGATCTAAATCAGACATCACCCATATCATGGAAGTGGTTTGATCACCCTACTCGTTCCATTGAGAGAAAGAATCCATGTCATCCTGGTGGTAGAATCTCTCCTAGAACACCACTTGAGCCATGATTCGTCTAATCCTGACATCTAGAAGATCGATCCCCTATCGGGTAAGGATCTATCATAGTTTATCTATTGTCTTGGATAGCCGCAACATCTTCCATGTCTCCCTAAGATCAGGATGAATGGAATCATTGGTTTCACACACCATGTAGTACATATTCTTCCCCAAGGCCTCCCCATACTTACTCATCCTAGTGTGGGATCTATCCACCTTCTCTTGTAACTTCTTCTAAGGGAACCCCACTCCTTAAGAGGGTGTAGAAATGACAATCCCCTAAAATACCCCCACTACTACCTCATCTTGATATCTTGACACCTAGTGTGTAATTTAATGAGAAACCTGCCTATATCCCTACTACTCCAATGGCTCATTTGACAGTGACACGTTTCTCACCCACTGATATAATACCACACTTGAGTATGACACTATCCAGTTGTTGATGTAGTTCTAGGTGATGATGGAATTGAAATTGTATGGTGGTAGCATGATGGTATCCATGACACCATTACTCACAAACATACACTAGATCTGATGAACCATACAGGGGTGCATCTCTTCATAGACCCCAATGTTTACTCACTTGACCAGCTTATAGATGAACCCAAACTACCAAGAAAATGAGGATGGGGTGTATGGTTCACAATAGATGTTTCCATCAATCTTCATAGCCAATACCCCACCCTGAAAGGAATGCAGATATTCCCTATACTTCAACGACCCCCATAGATCATTGACCATATCACTAGCTAGTAATGGTAAATTCATGATGTTTAATTACCTGTTGTTTTTTATACTAGCCTACACATCATCTTCATTAACTAATACTGGTCAAATCGCAGTGATATTGAGGAGGGATGGTCAAATATCAAAATTTGGGGGGGGGATTGAGTTTGGAAACTCATACCTCCCTAAATAAACCATGATCCATCCATGGATGATTTGGAATGAACCACACATAATCTTAGGCATCCCCCCCCCCTTATAACATTCCCCAACTGGTTATAGAATCTAGCTAGCACTAGGACATCCAAATTCACTCAGTTCTCTGAAAATATGATTGTTTTCACTACCAACATCCCAGATGAAAACCACAATGTAGGTATCCCTAACTAGAGGTAACCATCCATGAGAGACATTTTACAATAATTTTACATACATACACCTATTTTTTAGTTCTTCGTGATGTATCCTCATTCTTAATATCCTCCCTCCTCTAATATCATCCAATAAGACCCCGAAATCCTCTTATTCCATGATACTGAACACTACTTTGGCTGCCCCCAGATCTTATAGACTAACACATTAAAAAACATACCCAACCATGTCTTAAATGGAATAATTTTATTGTAAAAGGGGTTGATGGTCTAATACCCAACTCAGCTAGTCCAAGAGGGTATGTACCACAATTGTTTTCTTATTTATGTTCCTCCCAAACATTGGGCATTAGGAGGAAATCATCATATTAATATCTCATAAATATAATCCCACTAATGTGGTGAAGATTACACAGGCTAGTTCTCACCTCCCCATGATGGAGTTGGAAGGAGTGTGCATCCGGGGACTACTACCTGAGGAGATCTGGTAGCCACTCCGGTTGAAAGAAAAAATGGATTTGGGACATACACACTACTTCATACAGATTGATGTGATGCATATCATCCCTAAAATACTCATAGGTGAATCATACACAGTATAACCACACCCACTCATCAGTGAAGTTCCCCCAAACTCATATATCATATTAATTATACCATCTATCATGAACCCCTCCTCCAAAGATACCGTAATAAGTGGAGAGAGATAATTACCCCCATTTACCACCTCCAGTAGGCCTCAGGTTGGTGACTAGAACTGAGTGTATAAAAATCTCATGTATGGGAGGCATTACCCTCTATAATATAAATAGGATCCCTAGATAAGATGAATCAACTTTATTAATCTCCATAAAATAATATAAACCAAACCCAAAACCATCCCACTATGCATGTATAAATAAAACTGATATAGATAAAAGTCTTCAAAGTAATTATCCAAAAATAAAGATAAAGCATCAAAACAACAATTATCCAAAGTTCTGAGCTAGTAATTTCTAGCACAGTCTACTTATTCCTCCTAGAAACCTTAAAATAAGTTAATATACATAGGGTAATCATATAAGTATACATAGTAGGAAAACCAAAGTCTCTCATGCACATGTGAAAAGAGATACTAATACACCTTTGAGAAAATAGTATAACCAAATAGAACCTATACAGGTATACTAGCCAAATCCATCCTTTTCATGGCTCACTCACCATATAACTCATCATGTTATGATAACATAATATGAAGCATATTGATAAATGGTACCCCTCACCTATTTTCCACTGATTTTCTACTCTCACACCCCAAAAAAACATCTAAGTGCTTCCACCTCTTCTGTATAACATCACATCACATCCCACCCATAGACACCTTGGTCGTCACATCACATTACATCTCTCCCAAAACAACTTGGGTCATCACATCACATCACATCACATATCATAAATAGTGTAGTAGGGAATCATGAACATAAAATAAATCAACCTCATGCCCTCCTCCAACCATGCATGAACCCCACCATAAGCCATCCCATAACAACTTTCCTAAAGACACCTAATCCATCACCTCTCATCACAAAACATGTAGATAGAATCACTTTTGAATTTTGGACATTACAGCATGCGCATATCACCAATGCCTATAAGAGGGAGCAAGGAAGAGTGGGTTTCCATCCATCCATATGCCCACCGGGATGTTTGGAAAAATACACCTAAAATATATACATACATATATATGGTTTTCATCACATGGTGCTTGATGTGGGTGGGAATGTATAGAAATCACATGGAATATAAAATGATAAACATTTATAATATGAAACACACAAACCTAATTCTATGTGTTCAAAACTAAGGTAATAACTATATCATAATGTCACCACATCATGCCACAACCTCTGAAACATATACTGCAACTTCTAAATGCATAACACCACCCAAAAATCCACAAGACACAATTCATATTTTATTCTTTAATTCCCATTAATTCAATTCCCATATTTTCCATTACCAAACACTTTCATTAATATAAGGACCTTGTTTCATATTTCCAACCAATTTTTTTATGTATAAAAATTAATCATTTAAACAACATAGCCCATCAAAAACTCATTCCTTAAACATGTCCATTTAAAATTATTTTCAGGAATTTAGATCCATTACTACTCAAGATATTATTACAATACAGCACACAATAGGAATCAAAACTAACCAACCCAACAACCACATCCAATTTCCACCTTTCATCACATCACAACCACTTTTGTACCCCCATTAAACAACCACACCTTAACCACCATCACATCCCCACTACACAACAAAATAATAACCACTACCCCCACATGCATCACACACAAAAATTCATCACCCATGCATCGTATCAACACATCCAATCCAAAACACACAACCAAATCCAAAAACATGTTACAAAAAACACATCATGTTTTATTTTTTGGGAATAGGGGATTTCATTCAATTCCACTTATTTATTTAATGGTGTTATCACACAATCCATATATCCTCATGAAACCAATTAATTATTTGAGTATAAGTGGTTAACCATTTATTTATGGTAGCGTAACAACAATCACACAACATGTGAATCACATCATATATAAAAAATGAAAAATAGGGTATACCAACAACCATAATTTTTTGTGATACAACAACATATATGTTTTCAATATCGAAATATTAAAAATATGTAAAATCGTATGAAACATCCCCTTCCCCTTACCAAATTAATTTAACCAATTCATTTATCATTATTAATTTAGATGAAAAATTTTCCACATAGTTAAACATAAGCACACCTCCCAACATGATACACATAAAGGAGAAACAAAGTAATTCTCTACTTGGAATAACTAATATTTACACCATATTTCTACATTAGAAATAGGGGGTTCGCACACATGAGGAAACCACCTTTAGGTAAGAACTTGAACAAAAACTGGAAACTTGGCTCCGTAAATCAAAGGCAAAATACTTTGAAACCTTTATTCTCAAGAGAAAATAATAAATAAAGGGTGGGGTAGGATATTATATTTAGAAATAACATATCTAAAACTAGTGTGATTAGATACAGTTTTAATTGGACATTAAAGGGGGATCTCATCAAAACCACATGGTTGAACCATTTAAAAAGTCTATAAACTTTGATGAAATAGAAGATATAATTATACTCCTTTAAAACGGATTTAAAATTCATTAATAAAGGATTTAAAACCACTTTTCATCAAATAAACATCATAAAGGGAAAATCTATAAATGTCTGGATAACTAGATTCACTTTAGAGATCTACCATTGGGATCTACCACTTGGGATATATCATTAGTTATCTACCTCTAGAATGATCTACCATTGGTGATCTACCACTAGAGATCTAACATTTTTGATCTACCACTGGGATGATCTAACATTAGTGATATACCTCCAGAGATCTACCATTTCTGATCAACTGCCAGAATGATATACCATTAGTGATGTACCTCCATAGTTTTAGCATTAATTATTTATCACCAGAATGATCTACCATTGGTGCTCTAATTCTAGATATCTTCCAATGGTGATCTAATGACGTAATGGTATACCATTTTTGATATACCACTAGAGATATTTCATTGGTGATCTACCACCAGAATGATCTATTGTTGGTGTTCTATCACTAGAGATCTACCATTGGTGATCAGACATTATAATGATCTACCATTGGTTATCTACTATAAAAATTATCAATAATTAGTGATCCATTAACTGAGATCTACCATTAGAGATCTACCACTATGATTTACCATTATCCTCTGAAAACCCCCATTTTTCTCTAAAACATCTCAAAACTCCTCCCTTCATCCACTAAACACCTCTGAAATTTCCCAGGATGCCTCAATCACAAGTTATCCAAAAAATTAATAAACTGAAAGGTCTGATAAATTACATTAGATACCTCTCAAAGTATTATTTCCCTTGAGAATTTAAAACCAACATTGAAAGAAATATAACAAAGGTTTGAAAATGAATCCCTCAGGATACTTTTCAAGGATGTCACTACATATGAATCACCACAACCAACCAAAATTTTCAAACAAAGTTTCCACAATATCACAAAGAAATTTACTACCCTAAACATTTGAATTAGGAAATTCCATCCTCCATGTCAATATAAAATATTCTCTGGGAAGAACTGACTCACCTGCACTAGTTTAATCACATCATTGTACAATACTCCTCAATTAGGTCCTCTATTTTCATATACTGGAAGCCTTACCACAAATCACACATCAAGAAAAAATCACATATAATATAAAACAGTAAGGTCCAAACATCACATTGAAGCACAAAAAGGACAGACAAGGCATAAAATGACTCAAAAAAACTATGGGTACTTGGAACACATCTTCCTCTCTCACTCCCAAGTATTCTCCTTCAAACCACCATACCTCCACATTACACAAACTAAAGGATTGGTCTATACTCATAGAAACTTATCTTAATGGTCTTGGATATCCACTAGATACTACACAAACATACCATCATCCTCAATATCTAAATCTCCGTAGTCAATGACTTGAGATTTATCATGAAGATACCGATAGAGTTAAGAGACATGGAATACATCATAGATCTGGTGTAGTCGAGGAAGAAGTGACAACTAATAATACACCTCACCAATGTTCCCCAAAACCTCTAAGGGACCAATAAACTATTAAGCGAGCTTACTACTTTTATTGAACCTCCACTTCCCGTGTTGAGGGGAAACCTTCAAGAACACATGCTCTCCAAAATTGAACTCCAAGGCCTCCTCATGTGATCAACATGAGACTTCTACCTATCCTACACTAATTTCATCCTCTACTAAACCAAATGAACCTTCTCTGTCATTCTATGCACCATATCAGGTCTAAGAACTGCTGACTCCCCATCCTTAACCCAACACAATAGAGAACTACATGTCTTCCCATACAATGGCTAAAACAGGTCCATGCTAATGGATGATAAATATTTGTTGTTATAATAAAACTCAACAAAGGGTAGGTGTCATGCCCATGATCCACTGATGTCTAAGACACATGAACACAGCATGTCTTCTAGTGTCTAGATAGTCTACTCTGTATGCCCATCCATATGAGGGTGGAAAGCAGTGCTAAGCAATAACTGAGTTCCAAAATCATGTTTTAATCCCCTCCAAACTCATGAGGTAAAATTTTTATCATGATCCAAGATAATGGAACTCAAAGCTCCAAGTATCCTCACCACATTTTCCATATACCTTTTTTCCAAAACATCCACTATTCTTGACTCATTGATTACTAAGAAGTGAATAGATTTCATCAAATAATTCACAATTACCTAGATAGAATCACAACCACACAGATCTTGGGGTAATCCTATGATGAATTATTCGATGATTTGATCCCATTTCCACTCATTAATATCCAAGGTATGTAGTAAACCAATAAGAACATGGTTTTTATCCTTTACCTATTGGAAAGCCAAACACCGATCCACAAACTCTGCCACTTATCTTTTCATCCCAGGACACCAAAAATGTTCCCTAAATCCATGACACATCTTATAAACTCTTGTTTATACTAATAAAGGTGATAAATTAAACTCATTAAGGAATACCTCATGCATTGCTACTAGGATAAAAACCTCTCAAGAAACATCATTTGGTTCATACCACTCTTCAACCATCCCTCCAAAGCATCACCATGGCTAACACAATCACACATTACCTGTGCCTATGATTCTCCCCATTGAGACTCCACTACCTACTACATCTAAGAGTACTTAACCATCATCGTAAATAAGAAACATTCTCTATCAAAAACCCTCACATCTATGTACAGGGTTTCTAACTCCTCCATCACTATCCAAGAATCTACAAACTCTTGAACAATATCCTTATGTGAATTTATTCTCAAAGCATCAGTCACAACATTTCCCTTTCCTAAGGTGTAGAAGATCTCAAAATCATAGTCCTAAAAAAACTTTATCCATATTGATTTTCTATGATTTAGATCTTGCTGAAATAAGTCATACCTCAAACTCTTGTGACTCATGAAAACCTCAATGCACTCACCAATGAGGTAATTTCACTATGAATTCAGTGTAAACACAACTGTTACTATCTCTACATCATAGGTTTCATTATTATTATTATCATGAGGGAATAACT
The DNA here is from genome assembly GCA_963277665.1 of Viscum album. Classification (NCBI taxonomy): domain Eukaryota; kingdom Viridiplantae; phylum Streptophyta; class Magnoliopsida; order Santalales; family Viscaceae; genus Viscum; species Viscum album. The sequence goes on from OY728133.1 coordinate 1,000,395,212, forward strand.
TCCTAGACCCATAAGACATAATTTTCATCTATTTCATCAAGACGCATCCCGATCCTAGATGGGATGCACCATAAAAAACCTCAAACAATACACCCTCCTTTAGAAGCTAAAGCACTAAATTAATTACTAATATCCCCTTGAGATAGTTGAATGATAGCTAAAACTTAATAGTATAGATAAAATAATGCTTCTTCTTAGTCAATGATATCAATGGGGATACAATCCATGATAAATTTTATATGAAGCTCTGAAAATACACTACAAGAACAAAGAAACTAAGAATCTATTCCATGTTCTTGGGTGATTCCCAAGAAACAACTACCTCAACCTTCAAAGTATCTACTACCACACCTTACTGAGACACAAAATTCTCGAGGAAATTCACCTCTTGTTTCCAAAACATTCACTTGGACAACTTTCCATAGATCTGGTGGTGTCAACGAACCTGCAGGATAACTTTGAGATGATCATCATGTTCCACCTCTAACATCAAGTGGATAAAAATATCATCAATAAATATGATGATGAACCGGTCTAGGAACTCATGGATCATGGATTTCATAAGTCCCATGAACATGGTTGGTGTGTTTATAACACCGAACGACATGATTAGAAACTTGAAGAACCTATACCAAAATCTAAAGGAAGTCTTCAGGACATAGCCCTCCTTTACCCTCAACTGGTGATATCTAGATATAATATCGATCTTGAATACACTACTAAAAAACTTACCTATCCCAATGGTTTTAAACCATTGGTATAGACCCCAAAACCATTGGTGTAGCCTCTTCTAATGGATTGGGTAACCATTGCTGTATAGGCCATCTAGGTAGCCCTATATCAATGATTTACATTGAACCGTTGGTATAGGGTGGATTGGATTTCAATATATCAATGGTTAATTATAAACCATTGGTAAATGCCTATTTAAATGGTTCAAAACTTTTGGTATAGATAAATACCAATTGTTCAAACTGCTGGTATATAGTTATTCCAATGGTTCAATATGAACTATTTTTATAGGTTGGATTCTATTTCAATATACCATAGTTGGTTATAAAGTCCTTTTCCAATGTTTCTAAATTCCAATTCCAATAGTTCTTATCCCAAAATTTTCTACATAATTGTTGGATAGACCCTCTGGAATTGTTTTATTCTTACAGTTTGCTTCAAATAATTGGTTTGTATCTATACCAACGGTTTCAAAATCATTCGTATATGTCCCACATTCATGTACAGTAATGGTTTCCAAAACTATTGTAATAGTCCCTCCAACAAAAATGTATTTAAATGGTTTATAGAACCATTGGAATAGCCTCCACTCCCAATTAGAAACAATATCTCATGTTTCCCCTAAGTTAGAACTCTTCCAGAACTTGTAAACTAAAAACACCACAGTGCAATCAACACAAATCCCATCCCTATGGATCCAGAGAGATGTAGGATTAAATTTTTTAGTTTCTTATTTTATTCATGATTTATTTATATTTTATTCTTCCATTTCTTTATCAATTTTACATTCATCACTCAATTATCTTACAGGATCTATGGTGACATGGTGATGAACAGATACAAGGGAATTCTTAGGAATAAATCCTCATTCTCTTTTAGGGGAAGATTAACCTACTGATTTCATATGAATGAGGTTAGTGTAAAACTCGTTTGAATGTTTTAGGGTGATATACACTTGAATCATCATAAAAATCAGGGAAATATTTTCACTCATATTGGTCAACTATGAAAATGAAGAAAGGATAAGATTAATATAAGTGTTATAGTGAATGAGTTCATTATAACTACTCCTAACAGCCTCACTTAACATCATAAATTCATTTTATGAGAATTTTAATCTATATTTATTCAATATATTCTTCAATTTATTACATATTTCCACTCCCCTTTCCATCTAATTTTAAAAATTAAAACAGATCAAAAAATATTAAATAAGTGTTTAAAAAATTGACTATATTAGTTGGATCTTTATAAGATGGCCCTAATAAGCTTCCCTAGAAGTGGTCTTGGAATAATAATTATTCTTTATTTGTGATTATAATGATAGTCTCACATAACTAGTAGTGTTTGCAATGATCTAACGGATAATTCAATGTTTCTTTGAACTACCATAAATAGTTTCTTGTTTCTATTATATTTTTTTCTTTTCATCTTATTTGATTATTTATGTTCTCTCAATCTGGGAAATATCTCATTGTGTGAATGTAACGACCCGATCATTTATGAATAAAATTCCCTTTATTTTAATGTCTTATGAATATAGAAAACACTTGCACTCTTTTTATTATTAGTATTGGGTTTAAATGACCATTAAGTATCATTACCGTTGATAATAATTTTATTGAACAATCACTACTAGAAAAACAGGTATTTGCGACGGGTCATTTGCGACGGGATCCCGTCGCAAATGGACTTTTGCAACGGGGGCTCGTCGCAAATGGCCTGTCGTGGAAAACGGCGTCGCAACAACAATTATTTGCGACGGGGCCGTCGCTAAAGACATTATTTGCGACGGGGATCCTTCCCGTCACAAATATTACTTCGTATATTTGTAAAAAACTTTTAAAATAGTAATTGCGATGGGGCCCGTCGCAATTACTATTTTTAAAAAAAAAATAAAAACTATTAATAAATTATTTTAATGAATATAATAATAATACTATTTGCGACAGGCATAGTATCCCGTCGCAAATACTATAAAAAAAATAAAATAAATAAATTACTAATAAATTATTTTAATTAATATAATAATAATCCAATTATAATTCAAAAATAAAAAATAATAAAATATTAATAAATGATTTTAATTAATATAATAATAGAATTATAATTCACAAATAAAAATAATAAATTATTAATAAATTATTTTAATTAATATAATAATAATAGAATTATAATTCAAAAATAAAAAATAAGAGAATATTAATAAATGATTTAATTAATATAATAATATTAGAATTATAATTCATAAATAAAAAAATATTAATAAGTTATTTTAATTAATATAAAAATAATAGAATTATTTTACATTCAAATATTAAAATAATTCAAATATTAAAAAAAATATAATTAAATTATAGTATTATAAAATTTTAATATTTATATAAAATTTAATATTATAAAATATAAATAATATTATTATTCATGTTAATATTGTTATTTCAAAATATAATATTATTAATATTTTATAATGAGACAGAAACTACGAATAGAAAAAAAATCATATTTTGATTTAACAAACTTTATATCATAAAAACAAACTCTAATCTGAAGGAGGGGGGAGGGGGGGATCTGCAGATGCTGGTGGAGGAAACTCCATCCCTAAAGCATGAGTGAGTCGGCGCATGTACTCTATCTGCTTCTGTTGTTGTTGCTGCCACCGACTCATCTGCTCCTCGTACAGCTGCTGCTGGCGTCGACGCTCCTCCTCATGCTGCTGCTGCTGCTGACGCATCTGCTCCTGCTCCTGTCAGAGACTCTCTATCAGTGCAGTCTGAGATCGCAACTGATCCTCATACTGTGTAGCAGAAGAAGATGCACGAGCTCCTCTCAAGCTGGACGCCGACATCGCAGCACTGCCATAATATTCTCCAGGAGTCAGTCGAGAGCTGATACCAACTACCCGGCCCTTCTCGAAGGCATACTGGGTGGCATGCATCCATGCCACCTCATCAAACTGACAGCCAATGGTCTGATCTGATGACTCGGCCTGACTCTCAGGCCGGGTCTGTGACGCTGCGGCCTCATATGACTCATGTAGTTCCAATTTAAAATTAAAATTGTGAATATATTATATGTAGTTAATTTTTAAACTTGAAAACAAATAATACTGACCACGATGTGATGCTGACGATCACCTCTAAGCTCCCCAGTAGAAAGATCACTATACATCCTCCGATATACGTCGTACTCCATAATATCGGGGTGCTCGACAGCCTATAAGAATAAAAAATAAACTGTTAATATTTGTAGTTATATAAAATATTTATAAATAATGTACGTACTAGATGCTGTCTATGAGTACTGAAAGAACGAATCCCATCTCGATGAGTCACCTCCTGTCTCCCCCGATTATACCTCCCCACCGATGATCTCCTCTGAAAGGCACCACTCAACCAGTGCGCACATAATCCATCCCATACATGGGATGAAATATACTCTGGTCGGTGTGCTCTACATGACTCGTCAAAATCTGACACTCCTTCTTTCTTCGTGGTAGCTTTTCTTAAATTGTGCAAAAATTGACGAAATCAATCATGAATGGCCACCTCCCATGCCTCGTGGATGGCGTCACGCATGGTATCCTCAATTGGATACCATAAACCCTACAAATAAATCAAAATATCAAGTTAGAAATGAAATAATTTTCAAAATAAAAATTAGTTATTTACGTACGTACCAACCAATGGCCGAACATGGCCTGCTGCACATCAATGGGAATCTGCTCCCATGTGGTCCACGGCTGAGAAAAATAGTTGTGCAAAATAGCACTGCCCTGTCTGACTGCTATATGCAGAAACTGTAAAAATAATAAACATTTATTATGTGAATAGATTAATGAAATCTTAGTCAAATCCATAGGTTATCACACAGGTTATCACACCTCCGTGTGCGTGGATCAAACCCAAGACGTGGACGTCGCTCGGGGACGGGGTCAGGAATAATCAATCGTGTAAGACCGCGCCCCCTCCGCATACTCCCAGGAGCGCCTGCAGGCTGAGGGTCATCTGCCAGCAACTCATCCACATCGAAAGGCAGGTCAGCATCCGCCAACTCACAAAATGTGTCATCATCTATCTGAAACAGAAAATGTTAATGTTGTTAGAAAATAATTGATAATTACTATTATATATACATATATATATATATATATTATGATTGTATATAACTACCATGGAATTCTATCAGTGTTCATCTTCATCATCATCTTCATATATGTCAATGTCATCATCATATTCCTCCTCAACATCATCGATATCCATTCGAGTTCCAGTTGCTTCATCTCTTACCATTTCAAATTCATATGTGACATCATTAACATCATCGTCATCACCGACTCTTAAATGTGGGGTTTCGTCATCGATACTCATGTCTCTTTGTAAAAAAGATTGATTTTGAGTACTCTCTTGAAAAACTTCAATTCTTTGCACATCAGTGAAAGCACATTCACTTTGACTAAACTGATTGTCTCGAATTTTGATTTTTATTACACTCCACCAATTAGTCAAGTCTCTTGATGTAGCACAGTACTTTGCGTAATAAACTTGATGTACCTGTTGAGCCAATAAGAATGGTTCATTTACTGTGAGAACACTTTTACATTTAATATCGATGATTCCATGAGTCGGATGAACACGCACGCCTCTATCTGTATCCAACCACCGACATTTGAACATGGTTATGTAATGTTGTCCAAGATAACAGAGTTCAATGATTTCATCAAGTATGCCATAAAATTCAACTTCATTTTCTCGATGATGAGATCCTCTCAAGCTAACTCCACTGTTCATTGTTTTTTTTTTGATTCCCCATATGCATGTGTGTGAAATCGAAATCCATTCACCACATATGCATTATAAGTTTTAACAAGTTTGGAAGGTGGGTTACTCAATATACACAGTCGTTTGTCAATTTTATCAGCATGTCGAGACACCTGAAAATTTGTGAAATAATTATCAATATAGTAAACTATACATTGAATGAGTTGCTAAAAGATAAAGAATTTATGTTACCAGTTTTTGAAACCACTGAGAGAAATTGTTTTGTCGGCGTTCTTCGAGAGCAGCTGCTGTAATTTGTGGAATTTGTTTCTTGATATGATTATCATACAACCTATAAAAAAAAGTTATTTACTGTAACATAAATGATAGAATAAGTGATATAAACACTTACAGTATAACCGATGTCATCTCTTCACAGTTGAGCAGAACATACGTATGAGCTCTGTGATGTTCATCATCCAAAAGCCAGCGTTCATAAACTCCACCAAAACCAAGATCTGGCTAGTTGAAAACAGATAATTGATTGTCGATTTCATCAATATTCCTCTCGTTCTGTCCCATTCGGTTGTGTTTTGAAGGATACTCAGATTCAAAATAATGGGAGCAGAAAAAAGATATTTCCTCTTGCAAATAAGCTTCTACAATAGATCCTTCAACAGATGCTTTGTTACGTACTTTTCTTTTCAATTTTTTCATGCATCTTTCAAATGGGTACATCCATCGAAACTGTAATGGACCTCCACATTTGGCTTCATATGGAAAATGTAACATCAAATGTTCCATTGAGTCGAAGAAAGATGGCAGAAATATTTTTTCCAGTTTACATATAATTACAAAAACATCTTCTTCAAGTTTTCATAGAGCATCATAATCTGCTGTAGCCACACAAATTTCCCAAAAAAATGAGACATGTCTGTTATGGAATCCCAAATCACAGAATTCAACAGACCTCTTAATCCAATGGGTAGAAGTCTTTCCATTATAACATGACAATCATGACTTTTTAATCCAGTAATATGACCATTCTTTACACATCTACCCAAATTGGAAGCACAACCATCTGGAAGTCTCAAATCTGCAATCCACTGACAAAATAATAAATGGTTTTCTTTAGACAGTGTATAAGCTACTTTTGGTTTCAGTAACCTTTCTGTTCTGACATTCTCAAATAGTTCCAGTTCTGGATGCCTACAAATTTGGGCAAGATCTAAATGTGCATTTACAATGTCTTTGCTCTTTCCTGGCGTATCCAAAACTGTATGGCACAAATTATCAAAACAGTTCTTCTCAATATGCATGACATCCAACATGTGGCAGACCAAAAAATCAGACCAATATGGAAAATCCCAAAATATTCTACGTTTAATCCAATTGTGTTCTTTCCCAAAACCATAAATTTTCTGTTGGTTTATTGTGGGACCAAAAGTGATGGGAGGTAATGAAAATACAACTAATTTTAACTCCGAACCTGATAGAATTTTTGGAGTTCCATCCCTTTCAATTGTTCTTTTTCTGAAATGAGATCTGTTTCTCCGAAAAGGATGATCAGTTGGAAGAAATCTGCTATGAAAGTCAAAATAACAAGGTTTCTTTCCATGAATGAGAATAAATGATTTGTTCTCTCCCATACAGTAAGGACATGATTTCTAACCATGTGTACTCCATCCAGATAATATCCCATAAGCCGGGAAGTCACTAATTGTCCACATCAATGCTGCTCTCAGTATGAAATTTTGTTTCGTAGAAACATCATATGTACTGACACCAGTACTCCACAATAAACATAATTCATCAATCAATGGTTTCAAATAAACATCAATATTTTTCTTCGTATGTCCTGGAATTAGTAAAGTCAAAAAGATATATGGATCCTTCATCAACATCCATGGAGGAAAATTGTAAGGAGTTAAAAAAACAGGCCAACATGAATATTGACTACCATAAGATCCGAACGGATAGAAACCATTAGTGTAAAGGCCCAGTTGAACATTTCTAGCTTCTAAAGCAAAGGATGGATGCACTCTATCAAAATGTTTTCATGAATCATCATTGGCTGGATGATTCAAGCTTTTATCTGTTGAAATATTCGCTTTATTCCATGACATCATTGTCGTTGTATTCTTAGACATGAATAAACGCCGAAGTCTGGATGTAAGTGGAAAATATCTCAACTGTTTTACAGGAATCAAACCAGACTTCCCATGTTGCCCTTCTTTATATCTCAATTGCCCACATGTGGGACAACTATCCAACAACTCATTTTCCCCAGAATATAAAATGCAGTCATTTGAACATGCATGAATCTTCTGACAAGTAAGTCCCAAATTTCGAACCATCCTCTCACTCTCATAGTAATTTACAGGCAAAACATTTCCTTCGGGTAACAGTGTTTTAAGCAAAGAAAATATCTGGTCAAAACAGTTGTTCGACATTCCGTTATCTAATTTGATAGCCATAAATTTTGCAACTGCTTCTAATTTTCTCATCTTGCAGCCAGGATATAATGCATCCTCAGCAGACCTCAACAACTCATAAAATTCAGACGGTGCCAACTCAGGATTTGAATCTATATCATCCAGAGTTTCTGTATGTTGAACAGATGAACCTGCAACATCATGTACTAAATCTGGAAACTGGGATGGATCCAGAATCAAGTTGGTATCACCTACTCTGGAACTGCATTCATCGTGTTGATACCAAAAAACATAATCTGGTTGAAAACCAAAACGGAAGAGATGTCCCCCCACTTTGTCAAACATGTCAAACGTTCTCAATGCACATTTTCTACAAGGGAATTTTATTTTGCCTTCTGAAACAAATTCTGGATTTGATGCCGCAAATGATAAAAAATTCTCCACACCCTCTATATATACTGGATTTAAACCAGAACCATTTGGATTTCTACGTTGATTTATCCATATGCAGTCATCTAATAATGACTGTTGATTACCTCGTTGTTCCATATTTTTCTATAAAATATAAAATCGTTACTGGTTTTGAATAATTTGTTAGAAAAAACACTCATGCAAGGATTGAATATATTGAGAATAAAGCAAAACATGTTACAAATATTGATAATTTTAATATTATATTGATTTTTTATTTTTTTAATAATACTAATATAATTTTTTCATAAATATTAATTATATAATAATAACATTATTACATTATTAGTATATTTTATTATTAATATTAAAATAATATAATTTTCTATATTATATACAATTCTCATTTCATCTATGTGTTTAACATTCTGTCTCCACATGTAATATTTGCATTCACTTTCACCTCTCCATTGGCGAGTAGGTTGATAATTTTGAAAAAGAATGCAAATATTACATGTGGAGACAGAAAACACACAGATGAAAAGAGAATTGTATATAATATAGAAAATTATATTATTTTAATATTAATAATAAAATATAAAAAATAATGTAATAATGTTATTATTCCTAATTATTGGTAATTATTCCTAATTATTGGTAATTATTCCAAATTATTGGTAATTATTACTAATTATTACTAATTATTGGTAATTATTACTAATTATTGGTAAGTATTACTAATTATTACTAATTATTACTAATTATTGGTAATTATTGGTAATTATTACTAATTATTGGTAATTATTACTAATTATTGGTAATTATTACCAATTATTGGTAATTATTACCAATTATTGGTAATTATTACCAATTATTGGTAATTATTACTAATTATTGGTAATTATTACTAATTAATACTAATTATTACTAATTATTACTATTTATTACTATTTATTACTAATTATTCGTAATTATTACTAATTATTACTAATTATTACCAATTATTACTAATTATTTCTAATTGTTACTAATTATTGGTAATTATTACTAATTATTACTAATTATTGGTAATTATTATTAATTATTTCTAATTATTACTAATTATTGATAATTATTTCTAATTATTACCAATTCTTACTAATTATTGGTAATTATTGGTAATTATTACTAATTATGGGTAATTATTGGTAATTATTACTAATTATGGATAATTATTGGTAATTATTACTAATTATTACTAATTATTGGTAATTATTACTAATTATTGGTAATTATTACTAATTATTGGTAATTATTACTAATTATTGGTAATTATTACAAATTATTGGTAATTATTACTAATTATTGGTAATTATTACTAATTATTACTAATTATTACTAATTATTGGTAATTATTACTAATTATTGGTAATTATTACTAATTATTGGTAATTATTACTAATTATTGGTAATTATTACTAATTATTGGTAATTATTACTAATTATTGGTAATTATTACTAATTATTGGTAATTATTACTAATTATTGGTAATTATTGGTAATTATTACTAATTATTACTAATTATTACTAATTATTATGAATTATTGGTAATTATTGGTAATTATTACTAATTATTGGTAATTATTACTAATTATTACTAATTATTACTAATTATTGGTAATTATTACTAATTATTGGTGATTATTACTAATTATTGGTAATTATTACTAATTATTACTAATTATTGGTAATTATTACAAATTATTGGTAATTATTACTAATTATTAGTAATTATTACTAATTTTTGGTAATTATTACTAATTATTGGTAATTATTACTAATTACTGTTAATTATTACTAATTATTGTTAATTATTACTAATTATTGTTAATTATTACTAATTATTGGTAATTATTACTAATTATTGGTAATTATTACTAATTATTGGTAATTATTACTAATTATTACTAATTATTACTAATTATTACTAATTATTACTAATTATTACGAATTATTGGTAATTATTACGAATTATTGGTAATTATTACTAATTATTGGTAATTATTACTAATTATTGGTAATTATTGGTAATTATTACTAATTATTGGTAATTATTACCGATTATTACTAATTATTGGGAATTATTACTAATTATTGGTAATTATTACTAATTATTGGTAATTATTACTAATTATTGATAATTATTACTAATTATTGGTAATTATTACTAATTATTGGTAATTATTACTAATTATTGGTAATTATTACTAATTATTGGTAATTATTACTAATTATTGGTAATTATTACTAATTATTACTAATTATTACAAATTATTACAAATTATTACTAATTATTACTAATTATTACGAAATATTGGTAATTATTACTAATTATTGGTAATTATTACTAATTATTGGTAATTATTGGTAATTATTGGTAATTATTGGTAATTATTACTGATTATTGGTAATTATTACTAATTATTGGTAATTATTACTAATTATTGGTAATTATTACTAATTATTGGTAATTATTACTAATTATTGGTAATTATTACTAATTATTGGTAAATATTACTAATTATTACTAATTATTACTAATTATTGGTAATTATTGGTAATTATTACGAATTATTGGTAATTATTACTAATTATTGGTAATTATTACTAATTATTGGTAATTATTGGTAATTATTACTAATTATTGGTAATTATTACTGATTATTACTAATTATTGGTAATTATTACTAATTATTGGTAATTATTACTAATTATTGGTAATTATTACTAATTATTGGTAATTATTACTAATTATTGGTAATTATTACTAATTATTGGTAATTATTACTAATTATTACTAATTATTACTAATTATTACTAATTATTACGAATTATTGGTAATTATTACTAATTATTGGTAATTATTACTAATTATTGGTAATTATTGGTAATTATTGGTAATTATTGGTAATAATTACTGATTATTACTAATTATTGGTAATTATTACTAATTATTGGTAATTATTACTAATTATTGGTAATTATTACTACTATTGGTAATTATTACTAATTATTGGTAATTATTACTAATTATTGGTAATTATTACTAATTATTGGTAATTATTACTAATTATTGGTAATTATTACTAATTATTGATATTATTACTAATTATTACTAATTATTACGAATTATTGGTATTTATTACTAATTATTAGTATTTATTCTTAATTATTGGTAATTATTTCTAATTATTCCTAATTACCATTAACTATGAACAATGAATACTAATAATTTAAATTTATTAAGTAGCAAAACAATGTAAACATAATTAAATTACAACTAATTAAGAATAATTGAAACTAATAAAAAATTTAAAATAAATATTAAATTAAAATGAACATAAATACCTTTAAATTTGATCTGAGGTTGATCTCTGGTCGTTGTTGAAAACTTCAATATCAACTCCGGAAAAAAAAATTATACTCAAGAAACGCTGAACTCTAAAAATAGAGTTTTGAGAGAAGTAGAAGATCGATTTTGAGAATGAATGAAAAAAACGGATGGGGGGTATTTATAGGTTAGATTATTTGCGACGGGTCTATTTGCGACGGGATACCCGTCGCAAATACCTTAGCCCGCATTGATTACGGTCAACGGTTAAATAGTTATTTGCGACGGGTCCCATCGCAAATAACAACCTGCCGACATACTATTTGCGACGGGGGTATATTCTCGTTGCAAATATCTTTTATCGTCGCTGGTTATTTGCGACGGGCGGTTACCGCCCGTCGCAAATAGCTTTCCCGCGATTTGGCGCGCAAAGCGCGCCAGTCCTTTTGCGACGGGGAAAGCTAACCCGTCGCAAATAAGTTTCTAACGGGACTATTTGCGACGGGATTTATCCCCGTCGCAAATAACCCGTTGCAAATGCCCATTTTTCCCATAGTGAATGATCACACAATTAATATAAATATAAGTTTTTAACAAATCCTTTCGACATAGACAAAGGATATGATGGCCTCATCCAGTAGACTCAGGCTATAAAAAGCTCATTTTTCAGAGCTCAGAAATGAGGTAGCATCATTGAGTTTTACTCTTGACCAAAACCAATCTGAGCTTCAACGCGTTAAGCTTGAACAAAATCGCCTATGCGAGAAGATCAAGTTAATAGAGATTACCACCCGAGTGATGTTATCCAAGCCGCCCCAAGAGTCTGTCACTATCGCACACCTTACCCTTAGGTATTATACAGGTGTTATAAGGGGTTATGTAACAAGGTATTAGTTACTTATTGTGCAATCCCTTTTGATAAAAAAAATATTATTCCATCAATTTCTTTATGGTAATAGTATTTCTTAAAAAATGATGAATTTGATAAATTGATTTTTTAGGTAAAAATAATAATTTTGAAAAATATATGAATTATTTTTTTTTATTAATAATGTTATAAAAACAATTCTTATAAATGATGATTATATTAGTTCCTTATCTGTAAATTATTAGGTAATCTGTTTAATAAGAGTATATTTTTATACGATAAAACAAAACGTATATTTTTAAATAATTTATTTCAAAGAATAATTGAATTTTTAAATTAATTAATATTTTAATAAAATATTATTATCAAATTAATTTTATTAATAATAAATGAGAATATAATTTTTATGAAGTCAAATGTACTTTTTATTAAGGTTTAAAAATTGTTTTTGTCAAAACCCGTCAAATTTTCAATAAATGTCGGTTCTCATTTTAAAAGTGAACATTAACATATTTTGAAAATTATTTAGATAAAATTAATATTGTTTTTTGAATTAGGATGTTGAAATTATCAAATGGTTAATTTTTCATAATTTTATAATTCAGCCGAATTTTTGGGTAAAAATTGTATAATATATAAATATAGTGTGTTTTATGACATCATAATGACCCTATAGTGATGTAATAAATACCATAAAAGGGATATTTGAACAAATATATGTTTTAACTTTAAAATAATGTCATTTTAGATTTATTTGACTTAAATTATAATTCCTTAGTGAATCCTCCAAAAACTATAACATATTTTATGATTTTAAGTTCATTTCTTTAATAATGTGACTCACCTCCACATAAGTAAGGATAATATTTTAATATCTTCGACCCATGGCTTTTAAAAATATTTTTTTCTCATCTTATTTTGAAAAAACCATGGGCAAAAACTATGGGAATGTTTTTGGTTTTGAATATTTAATTATATATATTCCAAAACCTATGTTTGTGAAATATTAAAGAATTCCCCTATCATTTCCTATATAAACCCACAAATCTCCCACTTCTCTTTAGTAAAAATTCTTGGATAATATACCTACTCTATTCTACCATCTCTATAATCCCCCCAAGGCACCCCAAGATCTTAGGAATCCCCTCTTCAATCTTTTTAAGTCACACACTCAAGTAAGGGTTCCTTCCTTTCTCATTTTTTGTCCATGTTTCCTTATATTATTATACCCTTTTATTTTTCAATTAAAAATGATGGAGTATGTTTTATAAACTCCCCCATACTGCCCTTATTATGTTTTTATGATTATATAACACTTTCTCTTTCATTAATCCATCACATGTACACCTGTTACCATGCCAAAATTTCGTAAGAGTTATTCCATTTCTCCTCTTTCTTCAAGTTTTGTTTTTATGTTACGCCTTCTATTTCCAAATTCCTTATGTTGGGACATGTATTTATATGACCCACTTACCTTCCATTTCATACATACATGATGAGATACCCCTTTATCTCTCATCAACCATTTTTATGAATTTTTATGTCATGTTGTTAGGGTGTTGAAATTGCAATGTGATTTTCCATGCCAAAATCATCATGTAGTGAATACCATGCCCATTTCTTTGTCAAGGGTATTCACCTTTATGAAAATATACTTATTGATTATATACTTTCATGTAGTTATTCCACATTCCTGTATCTTGTAATAAATGATTATTTTGAATGAATCCATATTAAATGATCTATGTGGCACACTTAAGCATGAGATTGAAATGATTATGAAGGGTGCACCCTGATAGCGCTCCAATGCATTGGGTAATATTTAGTATCATGATAAATAATGTTGGGATAGTGTTTACATAATTCCTTTTAGTACATTTTTCATCCATGTTAAGATAGGGGTTACCATATTCCTTTATGTTTATGATGCAGTGTTTAAATGTGTTTCCAAATTTCCACGTTATGATAATCATGCTATATCATACCTTTATGTTCATGTTTCTCTTATGATCCATTGATATGAATATTTCCTATCATGTATTTTATTTTTTATGTTATTCTTTTTTTACTTCCTTAATGAGATTTATGTCTCACTATTTTCTTATGTATGTCCTTAGGTTATCCCATGCAATGCTAAGTACGAAGGAATATTGTGATTATGTGAAAGACTTTTTCAATAAAGATGTTTATTTAATGTTTTAAGTTGTTATGTAATGTTTATAATCCCCAAAGGAACTAGAAATATCAATATTATGAGTTATATTAAGTGAAATTTTATGTAATAAATCATGTTTAAAGATAAAATAATGAGCAGGGTCGTTATAGTTGGTATCAGAGGATATGCTTAGTTATTTTTGGGATTAGGATTAGAAAACCCTTTTGAAAGAATTAGGTATAGGACTAAGTATAAGAAAACATCCCAAAATTTTGATGAGTATAGAATAAGTGGTTTATCAAGTAGACACATCCCTATTTGGATACGAAAAAGTAGAGGTGGATCTAGCACAAATGTATCTATGGGTAAAACTGAGAAACACCACTTTGAGCTAGACTCGAACGGGAACTGGTGCATGACAACGAGCCTTTATTCACTCTAGGTTTGACACCCCTATGGTATATTCTCCTTTAAATTAATAATATTATTATGAAACATTATTAATGGAGCAATAAAAAAATCCCATAAGAATATACATTTGTAAATAGATCATAGGTAAATTAGATTGAATCCTATAAATTTATAAGTTAAGGAAATAAATGTAATTTATAAGTCATCCCTTTTATTCATTGGATTCCCCTTTATGTTTTTAATAGTTTAAAATACTTACCCCTAATTTTCCTTTTATTCTAGCCAATGGCTGGTAATAGGAGGACTCAGGATAAAAATCGATATGAAGATCAATGTGACGATTGTTCTAATAAGATGCCCAATACAATGGGAGTGGGAATCGCACACTTTTTCATGACACTCTCTTATTTAACTCATGTTTTGAATAGTAACATGTATCAAGAAGAAATTATAACCCCACTAAGAAAGAACAAGTCGCAATTGAGAGATTCATGAGACAAAGGCCTCCTACTGTCAATAGATCATCTGATCCCTCAATCGCAGAACAATGGATCAACTCCATTGAGAAGATCTTCTCCATGCTTAAATGTTCCAAAAAAAGAGAATATTTTTATGGTTTCTTATTGTATAGATGGTGAAGCTGATCAATGGTGGACATTGATCAAAAATATGAAGCTTGATGAAGAGATCAAAGAGATGGGGTGGAAGGGTTTCTGGAAAATGTTTTTCAATAAATATTTTTCATGCACCATTCATCTTAAGATGTAATGAGATTTAATTACACTCAAGAAAAAGGATAATTAATTTGTTGGGTTGTATGAGGAAAACTTCACCAGACTTGAATGATACACCTCTGGTTTTTTCATTACTCTTGAATTCAATATTAACTGCTTCTTTGGTGGGTGAAAACCTAGCCTACGAAAAACCCTGGTGATATGTGACTTTGATAGCTATGAGAGAAATGTCTGATGTGCCCTCAAAGTTGGTATGGATATTGGATAATCTCAGGGGTATCATGGGGATAAGAAGTGGAAAGTGGAAATTAATTATGGTGGTCAAATGGAAAAATCCAATGGTGTAAAGAAATTATAGCATCCCACTTGACAAAGGTGCAAAAAGAAGCACCCTATAAATTTCCTAAAGGGTGGAGAAAATGCTTTAGGTGTGGGAAGGAAGGGAACCAAGCCAGTAATTTCTAATAAGAAAACCCCACTACTATGACAAAGGAAAGGAAAACTATGTTCTATACTCAACGCACTGTTCACTACTACAACTACAAAGAACCATGGAACTTTTTGAACCAAATCCCTAAGACTAGGGGTTTCAAAGGTAACCAACAACCTCCAAGGAAACAAGGGTGAGATTTTTCCATCATTACTACCAAAGTGAATTCCAATAATGAAGTGGTGATAGGTACTCAAGTTATTTATTCAATAATATAGAACATATTTTTTGATTCTGGTGTTACGCATTCTTTTATATCTCGAAAGTTTATTAGAACAATCCAAACACCACCACAAATCATGGAAGTAGAGATGTCAGGGAAAATGAAAAATGGGGAAATTATTTCATCCCATGAATATAACTCCACCCCTGTAACAATTTGTGAATTGAACTTCTTGTAGAACCTCATCATACTTCCCTTGTTGGAATTTGATGAAATTTTTATCATGGATTGTCTTTACCTATATAGAGCCAATATAAATTATCATGAGAGGGAAATCACTCTTCATATGGTGAATTGACCCCTAATTCTATACAAGTGCAAGGAGGAGGATGAATATTCTTTAGAACCATCATCTCAAGCATTGATATTAATTCTCTTTGAGAACATGTATCTTTCTCAGATGATTGAGTCTAAGGAAGGAACCATCCTCTAAGACATGCCTATTTTGAGGGAATTCACTGATGTGTTTCTTGAGGAATTGATTGGCTTTCCTCTTAGAATATATGTTGAATTATCTATTGATATTATACCTGGGGCATTTCCAATATCCAAGACTATGTATATAATGGCTGTTGTGGATTATGAGGAGCTAAATAAACAACTACAGGAGAATCAGGATAAAGAGTTTATATACCCAAGTGCTTCACTATGGGGTGAACAATTCCTCTTCATCAGTAAGAAGGATGGGTCAATGTGACTTTTCATTGATTATCATGAGCTCAATAAAACATGATAAAAATAAGTATCATTTTCCACGAATTTATGACTTGTTTTATTAGCTATTTAGAGAAAGATACTTCTCCAATGTGGATCTACAGTCAGGATATTACCAAGTAAGGGTGAAGAAGGAGGATATCCTCAAGACTACTTTTCATACAAGGTATGGGCACTATAAATTTATAGTAATGCCTTTAAAAATCACTAATTCTCTGCAATCTTCATGGACTTGATGAATATAGTCTTTAGATATTTCCTCGACAAATTTTTGGTAGTCTTTATAGAAGATATTCTAATATACTCAAGAACCAAGGAGCAGTATGAGGAGCATCTAAGCATTGTACTAGAGACCTTATGAAAGGATATGATCTATGTAAAGTACAACAAGTGTGAGTTCTAGTTTAAGGAAGTATCATTCTTGGGGAATATCCTCATAAGCAATGGGATATCTATAGATCCTTCCAAGACAAAATCAATTGAGGGATGGCTGAGGCCAATATCTGTGATGGATATTTGTATCTTCCTAGGGTTAGCTGGATATTATCGTCGATTTGTGAGAAATTTCTCACAATTTTCAAACCCTCTTACCATGTTAAATTAGAAGGGAATCAATTTTTCTTAGAATGTTTAATGTGAAGAAAGATTCATGGAGTTTAAGAAGAGTCTTATCACTGCCCCTATCCTCACACTACCCACAAGTGAGGAGCTTTTTGTAATCTTTAGTGATGCTTCGAAGAAGGGTATGGGTTGTGTGTTGATGCAGAATGACAAATCCATCATCTATGCCTCAATAAAGTTGAACATTCATGAGAAAAACTATCCCACACATGATATGGAGTTGAAATTTATGATATTTTTGTTGAAAATGTTGTGTCATTATCTCTTTGGTAAAAAGTATGAAATATATACAAATCACAAAAGTTTCAAATATATATTCCCATAGAAGGAGATAAACTTGCACCAATGAAGATTGTTAAAGATCATCAAGGATTACGACTGCTCAATCCAATACCACCTTGGAAAAGTGAACCATGTGGTAGATGCTATAACTATAAAGGACATAGTGATTCTATCATTGATGATAATTTAAAAGGATCCAATGTTTTTATATTTTGTAAAGATGAACATGGGAATCATAAAGAAGGGAACATCATCAATCCTTTCACAAATTATTTCTCAACTGTCTCTTTTGGAAAGGTTAAAGGATTCTCAAAAAGATGATGTCGAAATTCAAAAGAAATTGGATGCTATAAAAAATGAAAATCCTCAGAGTTCAATGTTATTAAAGAAGTAATTGTGAGATTTGGTTCATGAATATGTGTTCCATAAAATCTAGAGTTAAATAAATAACTTTTTATTAATGAATGTAGTTTGAATTTATCTATTCACCTTTGAAACACAAATATGTATCAAGATCTACGAAAGCATTATTGGTGGGATAACATGAATAAGGTGATCATCGAATATACATCAAAGTGCCTGGTATGTCATAAAGTGAAGGCTAAGAGGTATAAGTATAAGGGTATAATGAAACCATTACCCATACCAACTTGGAAATGGGATAACATCACCATGGACATTGTCACCAGACATCCAAATACATCCAAAGGAAACAATATTGTATGGGTTGTTGTGGAATGTCTTACAAAGACTGAACACTTCCTTATGATTCATGAGGATTTCTCATTTAATCAACTAGCATGAATATACATCAAAGAAGTGGTAAGTCGACATGGTGTACCACTATCGATTGTATCTGATTGAGATCCAAGATTCACCTCTATGTTCTGGAAGAATCTCCAACACATTCTGAATATTGAGTTGAAATTTAGTACGGTTTATCATCCTCAAACTGATGTCTAATCTAAGTGGACTTTCCAAACACTTTAGGATATGTTGAGAGCATGCTTTATGGACTTCAAAGGAGGATGGGATCAATATATTCCACTGGTTGAGTTTTCTTACAAAAATATTTTCAATCAAGCATCTAAATGGATCCTTATGAAGACCTTTATGGGAAGAGGTTCAGAACACCAGCATGTTGGGATGAAGTTGGGGAGAAAAAAAGTCTAGGTCCAAAAATGGTTGAAGAAATAGTGGAGAATGTTAAAACCATCCATAATCATGTCAAAGATGCTTAGAGTCGACAAAATATACATGATAATAACTATTGACGAGATCTAGTGTTTGATGTTAGAGATATGGTTTTCCTCCACATATCTCTATATAAGAGAGTAATGAGATTTGGGAAGAAGGGAAAGCTTAGTCAAAGGTACATTGGATGTTTTGAGATCCTTGATCATATCAAAGTAGTGGCCTGTTGACTAGAACTCCCACCAAACATGTCTTAAGTACATGATGTATTCTATGTATTACTCTTGAGTAAGTACATACCTGAACCATTTCATGTACTCAATCCATAGGTGGAACTATTTTAGAATGACCTATCCTATAAAGATAAGTTGGTGAAGATCTTAGGTATTATGGGAAATTTTCTATGAAATATGAAAATGCCCCTCATCAAAGTGTTGTAGAGAAACACCATGTTTGAAGAAGAAACATGGGAACTAGAGGAAGTGATGAGGCAGAGTTACCCTTCTCTTTTTTAGTGTGGGAAAAGGAAATTTTGAGAGATAAATTTCTTAAGGGGGAAAGGTTTTAATGACCCGATCATTTGTGAATAAAATTCCCTTTATTTTAATGTATTATGGATATATAAAACACATGCACTCTTTTTTTTAATATTTGGGTTAAATGACCTTTAAGTATCATTATTGTTGTTAATATATCCATTGAACAGTGATCCCACAACTAATATAAATATAAGTTTTTAACAAATCCTTTCAACACAGACAAAGGATATGATGGCCTCATCTAATAAACTCGGGTCATATGAAGCTCATTTGTTAGAGCTCCGAAAGGAGGTAGATTCACTAAGATTTACTCTTGACCAATCCCAAGCTGAGCTTCAACATGTAAAGATTTAACAGAATCTCCTATAGTAGAAGTTCGAGTTAATAGAGATTACCACTTGGGTGATGTTATCTGAGCCTCCCCAAGAGTCTATCACCATTTCACACCTTACCCTTAGGTATTATGTGGGTGTTATAAGGGGTTATGTAATAAGGTATTAGTTACTTGTTGTGTAATCCCTTTTGATAAATAAAAGTATTATTCCATCAATTCCTTTACGGGAATAATTTTTCTTAAAAATGATGAATTTGATAAATTGATTTTTCAGGTAAAAATGATACTTTTGAGAAATATATGCATTATTTTGTTTTTATTAATAATATAATAAAAACAATTCTTATAAATTATAATTATATCAGTTTATTATCTGTAAATGATTAGGTAATCATTTTGATAAGGGTTATATTTTTATACGATAAAACAAAAAAGTGTATTTTTAAAGGATTTATTTTAAGGAATTTTTGAATTTTTGAAATAATTAATATTTTAATAAAATATTATTATCAAATTACTTTTATTAATAATAAATTAGTATATAATTTTTATGAAGTCAAATGTAATTTTTATTAAGGTTTGAAAACTCTTTTTTGTCAAAACCTGTAAAATCTTCAATAAATGTTAGTTCTCATTTTAGAAATAAAAATTCACATATTTAGAAAATTATTTAGAAAAAAATGAATATTAATTTTGGAATCAGGTTGTTGAAATTATCCAATGGTTAATTTTTTATAATTTTCTAAGATAGTCAATTTTTTGGGTAAAAATTAAATAATATATAAATATATAGTGTGTTTTATGACATCATAATGACCCAATAGTGATGTAATAAATAACATAAAGGAACATTAGAAAAAATATATGTTTTAACTTTAAAATAATGTTATTTTAGATTTATTTTACTTATTTTATAATTCCTTAGTGAATCATACAAAATGTATAACATATTTTATGATTTTAAGTTCATTTCTTTCATAATGTGACTCACCTCCACATAAGAAAGGCTAATAATTTAGTATCTTCATCCCATGTACTTATAAAATAATTTTTTCCACTACTATTTTTAAAAATCCATGGGAAGGTTTGTAGTTTTTAATATTTAATTATATAGATTCCAAAACCTATGTTTTTGAAATATTAAATAATTCCCCTCTCATTGCCTATATAAACCCACCCAAGATCCCACTTATCTTCACTAAAAATCCTTGGAAAACGTCCCTACTCTGCCCTAACCTCTCTATAATCCCATAAGGTTCCCCAAGATCTCAATAATCCTTTCTTAAAGCTTTTAAAGTCACACACTCATGTAAGGGTTCCTTCTTTTCTCATGTTTGTCTAAGTTTCATTATATTGTTATACCCTTTTATATTTAAATTAAAAATGATGGGGTATATTTTAAAACCGCCCCCATATTTCCCTTATTATGTTAGTATGATTATATACCTCTTTCTATTTCATTAATCCCTCCCATGTAAACCTTTTACCATACCAAAATTTCTTAAGAGTTATTCCATTTATCCTCTTTCTTCAAGTTTCTTTATTATGTTATGCATTCTATTTATCAATTCCTTTTGTTGGTACATGTATTTATATGATCCCCTTACTATTCATTTCATTTATATATTATTATATACCCCTTTCTTTCTCACCAACCATTTTTATGAATTTTTATGTCATGTCGTTAGGCTGCCGAAATTGCACCGTGATTTTCCATTCCAAAATCACCATGTTGTGAATACCATGTCCATTTATCTATAAAGGGTATTCAACTTTATAAACATATACTTGTTGATTATAGAATTTAATGTATTTATTCCAAATTATTTTATCTTGTAATAAATTATCATGTTGAATGAATCCATTTTATATGATCTATGTGGCACACTTAGCTATGTTATTGAAATGATTATGAAGGGTGCACCCTAATAGCGCTCCAATGCATTGGGTAATGTTTAGTATCATGATATGTCATGTTGAAATAGGGGTTTAACTTATTCCTTTTAGGAAATTTGAATACCATTTTGGGATAGGGTTTAACTTATTCCTTTATATTTATGATGCAGTGTTTTAAGTTGTTTCCACATTTCCATGTTATGATAATCATGCTATATCATGCCTTTATGTTCATGTTTCTTTTAAGATACATTGATATGACTATTTCATAACATGAATTATATTATTCATGTTATTCCTTATTTACTCCCTTACTGGGCTTTATAGCTCACCCATTTCTTATGTATGTCCTCAGGTTATCCCATGCAATACATAGTACGAAGGAATGTTGTTGTCATGTAAAAGAAATTTTCAATAAAGATGTGCATTTCATGTTTTAATTTATTATGTAATGTTTCTAAGCCCCAAAGACACTATACCTCTTGATATTCTTAGTTATATAAAGTGAAATTTTATGTAATAAATCATGTTTAAATATGAAATAAAGAGTTGTGTCATTATAGTGAAATATTTTAAGGTCATTATTCATAAACCTTATGATATTAAAGACACATCTTCCTAACATAGATAGGGAAATGGTAACCAAAATTGGGTGACTGAATTATATGATGAAATGGGTCCTAGTGGATAATTTTTGTTGGGTTTGGGAAAATAGACTTGGACATCACTGTGTATCTTTTGAGAAGTGATTAAAACCTAACCTTGTTCATGGTGGAAAAACATCATGCGCATATCTAAGACATTTAAAGATGGAAATGAAAAATATACAGGTCCCCAGTTGATGGGAGGGTGAAAGTTTTAACTATATTGATGACGGTCACATAAACCAAGGTATAATAGGTAATTGTGAGTGTAATGGGTCTTGATATAATTTAAAGGATATATGCCAACATTAGGATATAATGAAGGATGTTGTTTTAGGAATATCCAAGATAATAAACCCAAGTGTCACTATATAATCTTGGAGAAATGAATCATGCCACACATACTTCTTGAGAATGAGTAAAAAATTGGATGACCATAACTTGCTATAATTTTATAACATTGAATCATTTATATCATATAGTTCTTTATTTTAAAAATAAAAAAACATCATCATCCACATTGTTTATAGTTTTCAAGTGTGGAAAAAGACCACATTGTCTAATATTTTATGTTGATGATGTATATTTACGTAGTGTAAAGACATATAGCTTGGACTAATAGGCCATGATGTTTTGGTACATATGATAATGACCTATTATGAGTAATTTAGAGTCATGTATAATATACCGTGGAGCTATATACATTAACATCATACAACTAAGGAAAAAATATTGATATTATAAATTCATATAATTGATGGGTAATTCATCATTATTTATAGTCATACAGCTAGGATAATGAACATAATGTGATTTTATGTGTAATACTAGAATAGAAGAATTGATTCCTCTCCTTTGTAGGTAGTATTACCCTTCTCAATTGTGTGATTACTTCGATGCCAATTATTATTCTCTCGGTGATCAAGGTACCTAAATTAGTTCTAAAATAAATTGAAAAACTCTTATGTACTTTTATTTGGGATGCACATGGAGAAGGTAGGTTTCAATGGGCCTCTTGGAAGATGCTTACAAGACTAGTGAATAATGGGTGAATCAATGTGTGAAAAGTCTCAAATTCAATGCATCATCTGAAAGGAAAGATAGCTTAGAAGCCTACTGAGGGGAGTTCCCTATAGAGTATATTTATCAAAGAGAAGTATGGTAGTGATCTAAATGTTCCCATAAGATATCCTTATTACCTATGGAATTCCTTATAGGCTCACATTCTGATACTGCAACATCATTCTCACAAGATTTTGAGACAAGTATATCTTAATTTTTGGAATTGTAACTGGACAGGTGAGACCTTGAGATTCCCAAGGTTCCTAGTGCCTGATATGTCCTTCAAATAGTATAGTTCTTACCTCTAATTTATCCATACTAATATTAATCCCTCTTTGAGGAAAGTCTTTGATTATATTAAGATGGAGGACTCCCCAAATGTCTATATTTTCATAGGAATGGATTTGGGTACCTTTGCTGCAAAGACATACAGGAAGGTGAAAATGTCACAATAAGATAGGGATAGGTGGGGATGAGTAATTTGGTGAAAAACAATCCCAAAAAACTTAATTTTATCTTAGGGAGGATTAAAAATCTTTCTCTTCCCACTGAATTGTCAGTTCAATGTAGAGGGGTTCACTTGGATTCAAAATTCTATTACTGCAAGGCTCAAAATTAAGTCCTTTATCACCTATGATAGTGAGCTATTACATATGTGATGTGAAGACAACCGAGTAAAAGTAGATTGTCCTTCCTGGGGGTTTTTTCAAGGTATTGTTTATTTTTCTCCCCTTTAAGGTTTTTGGGTTTATAGTTTAGACCCATGAATTTGGTTGATGGTTTTATCATTCAAGATTAGTTTTCTTGTGGAATCTCTCATGAGTTCTAGTTTGGGAATCCCCACTTAGGAATGATTTCTCCCAAATAGAATTAATTTAAATAGCCAGAGAAAATAAATAAAATTTCAGTATGAAACTTCTGTATATCCATGTCGAAGGAAAATAAAATAAATAGAAGAAACACAATATAAAATGAGGAAAAAATGAAACACACTATTAATCCCCCAACTACCCCGATCTCCCTCTCCTATAAAGAAAACCATACAGGCACTTGTAGTTCCCTTCTGCCCCCCTTCATAGAATATAACTACCCTCTATCCATATAAAGTGGTAAAAGGCCTAAGTATCCAATGTGATAAAGAAAATAAAATAAAAACTAAACTACAACATACTTGTTGCCTGTGATTATACAAGTCACCACCCAACATATAAGAACCACAACACCCCATAGGTCCAATCATGTTCCTGCAAGCAATGGGAAATATATCCAAGTTTCAAAATGATATTTTCAAATAGTTCATTCTGATTAATTAAAATTTTATTTTCCTATTAATGGTATATAATCATTTTGGATTTAGTTTCAACTTAGTTCAGTTTTTTTCAATACAAGTTTGTTTAGGACATTTTCATTAGATTTATTTTGTCTTGTTTTTATTTATATTAGCTTGGAAATTTCATTCATTTGTGTTTTAATTTACTGAATTTGATTACATTTGTATCATATTAGTTTGGTTTAGTTTGGTTTAGTTCATGTCGGTTGTGACCATATTGGTTAAAATTCATTATATTTGGTCTAATTTGATTCATCATTTGTAATATCATAATAGTTCAAGTTAGATAAGTTTGACTTGGTCTAATTTAGTTTCATTTAAATTTTTTCTATTTGAATTCTATTTTATTTATTTTGATCATTCAGATTTATTTTGGTTGATCTAATTTACATTTATTCTAGTAAGTTTCAGTTTGTGAATGTTTTTTTAAAATGTTTCATTCAATTTTTTATTTGTTTTTATTCTATCCATTAGGGGTTTTTTATTCCATTTTATTTAGTTCAACTCATTTTGGGTTTACTCTTCTAAATCTTATTTGGTTTGGTTTACTCTGTTTCATCTTTATTTGTTATGTTTGATGCAATCCTAATTGATTCAGTTCAAGAGTGGTATGACTATATTATACTGATTATGTATGATTCACTTTGGTACAACATGATATGATTTTTTTTAGATTTGGTTAGTTTTAATTTATCTATTTGGCATAAGACAATTTAATTTACTCTAGACCCATTTAGGAATATTCAATTTCATACTTTATAGGTTAATAAACATTAGATTAATTTGGTTTTTCCAACTTATATTATGTTATATTTCATTCAATTTAGTATAATTCACTGTAGCTAAATTTTATATAGGTTAGTTTAGTTTTATTTAATTCTGTTCAGAACAATCCAATTAGTTTATTTTATTTTGGTATATTTTATTTTAGTATATTTTCATTTAGTTGTGTTCATTTTAGTTTGATTTTTCTCATGTCAGTTTCATTTAATTTGGTTTTTTTATTTAGGTTAGGTTTCATTTAATTTCATTTTTTTTATTTGGATCATGTTACATTTATTAAATTTTATTCAATTCAATAAAGTTTGGTTCTAATCTATTCATGTTGGGTTATCTTGGGTTTATTCATGTCAGTTCTATTTGAAGAGGTGCAAATTTGGTTTGGTTTGGTTTGATTTTGTTTTTTCACTCTACATGGAACCATTTTCTTATAAAGGCCAATTAGGCATATTTCTAAACACTTGGTGTGTATGTTTTTGTAAAAACAATTTCATACAAACAAATACAATGAATAAAACACTTCATTTTATATCAAACAGTTAATCTAAGAAATCTATGTCACTATTTAGTACAAAAACATGGTGAGAAATACAATCAATCAATTATTATTTAAATTTAAAGGCCAATGTATAAGGGAACCTACCTTAAACTCTGATGCTCTTCTTATAATGATGGAAACTAGAATATTATCTTTACCACTTGCATGAATATGCACTTTTGCATATATATAAGGACACTTATCCCCTATGTACATATTTTCATGGCCAAATATGTATAAATTGATCATTAAATATATGCTCATACATGCATATACCCATTTATCTTCCACACATATGAATTTTTCTTATATATATATAAGCACACCTAGCCCTAGTATATATATTCATACCACCATGAGTGAATATATATATATATATATATAATTGGGGAACTTATATATGTATATTCATACCTATTAATACATGTGCAAGTCTCCTTTAACAACAGAAACCCAAAACCACCACACAGAGGTCAAAAATACTCTAAAAAACACTAAAAATCATAAACCCCAAAATCACTAAATTAAAAAAAATGAAAATAATTGAAACTTATAAAAACATACCTAAAATCCATGGAGAACCCACTACTATTGACGAAAGTGGCTAGAACTGGCCTCAACAGGACCCACGATCCCTAAACATCAAGAATAAACCTAATGAGAAACACACAAAATGTGCTCTATATAAAACAATAAAAATGATTCACGTTATAATAGTATAAATGTTCTATGTCAAAGCTGTAAATGTACCCTGCGAGAAAATATTATATTGGGTCCATGATAAAGTAAATAAACATGCACTAAAATTAAATCATATTTCACATGCTCACTATGTGCTATTATAACACCATCCTAGTATGATAATAATAACCATGATGTGTAAACAAGAAAAATCTATTAAACTATCCATATATAAAATATAATAATACTACAATCAAATATGATAATATAAATCAAAATGAAGAATGGGTATGCCATTTTAAAACCTTAAAACATGCTATGGATAAGACAAATGAAGCTATATTCATGTCATACACAACAATATCAAACATGGTATGGACAACACAAATGAGGCGCAAACTATAGACCGACTGTCGTTTTTGGAATAAAGTATCAAAACATTTCAAATAATTATAAGTTCAAGGTTTTAAGGTATTATTTATCATAAATGGGTTAGTTCTAAATGTTAATCTATACTAATATATTTTAAATCACCAATTAATTAATTTAAGACTTCATCTTTAAGGAAAAATGTATCTTCTATAGAACATGTAAGTAAATTATATTTTATGTTATAAGTTCCCATGACCTAAAAGAACATTTTGAAACCAAATTCCTTAATCACTATTTTAATAAAGTGTTACAACTCATATTTGATAATAAATTGTTTTATAAGATAAAAAAATAAAATATAAAAAGGGGAAATGGGTGAATTCATTTAAAAATGCGTTTTGAGTATAAACTAAAAATCTTCTTCAAATCATTGTAATTATGTCACACAAAATACTCTATTTTAGAGAACATATAATATATTATTCATTAATGAAAATTAGTATCAATCTCTATCAAGGTTTTTTAATAATAAACATCACCCTTAGACATATATATAATATCATAGGAATGCCATTATCAAGATATATGAACAATATGAAACAATTAACTACCTAATATTAGTGAGTCATAATGTGTCCTATGAATTTTTCATCAAAAATGTCAAGATCACATACCAAGACCACAGGTGAGATTTCAAACTCCAAAAAAACCTTCAAGAATCACCTAAAAATTAACAAAAAAAATCAATCACTAAATAAACTCAATTATATAATAATTATAATCAAAGAATAACTAATACCTAATAGAAAC
This sequence comes from Viscum album, assembly GCA_963277665.1. Lineage (NCBI taxonomy): Eukaryota > Viridiplantae > Streptophyta > Magnoliopsida > Santalales > Viscaceae > Viscum > Viscum album. Next base: position 1,000,423,599 of record OY728133.1, read on the forward strand.
CAATGAAATCGGTTTCCAAAATATTAACCCAAAATTCCACAAGCCTAAAGAACCAAATAACTACAATAGAGTATCCCAAAATTTCACCCTAAAATCTATAAAACCATTAGAAACAACATACCATGGTCACATTCCATTAAAATAGAGAAAAATGATTTGTAGGATACCAAAAAACATCCTCCTTTATACAAGATAATAGATAACCCCTTGATCCAGGATAAATTCCTCCATGATCAGGTGGGATTTACCTAAGAAAATTAATTCATTAATAGGGATTAAAATAAATGAAAACAAGGAAGAGGTAATGATAATATGAATACCTTTTGAGGTCAGAATACAGAGCCAGGAGGAGGTGGAGGCAGATGCGGATGCAGAGGCGGACGTAGAGGTGGAGGCGGAGGTAGGAATGAAGGTGAAGGAAAGAAGCTAGATAGAGGGAGGCGGGGCTGGGAGGTGGAGGTGAGGACGGGAGATTGAGGTTAGGGAGTGGAGGAGAGGTTAGAGAGTCTGTGGCTCAAGGGAGACTCAGGAGAGGAAATAAAAAATCGAGAGGGGGAACCTGATAAAAACATAAAATCAGGGTTTGTATACCCATATTTTTAACAAAAATGTGGGTATAGGTCAAAATATATTACTTATAGCCATAGTTTTTTTAAGCTATGATAATAGATTCATGGGTATAAACCCATTTTTCAGTAGTGAGAACTAGATTTCTCCCATCAATTGTTCAAAAATATCATTGATCCTAGGAAGAGGATATTGATTCATCACCATCGCCTGGTTCAACCTCTTGTAGTCTATGTAAAACCTCAGTGTACCATCCTCATTATTAGAGAATAACATTAGAGCACCAAATAGTGTAACAATAGGTTGAATGAATCCTTTTTGTATCATATAATCTACCTAAATCCTTAAATATCGCAACTTAGAAGGTTTCATACAATAAGTATCCATTGAAATTATAGAAGCATCATGCTTCAAGTCTATACCAAATAAAAAATCACATCAATGGGGTAGTTCCACAACCTCCTCAGGGAAAACATCCAGTAATTATCTAACAAACATGGGAGCCTCCTTAAATATAACATCCACTAACTCTACTGGCATGTCTACCATCATGGAAAGAAGGGTATCTATACACCGACTTCCAACCTGACAACCCCGCTCACCAATGAAAACCACGTGATGTCCATCCACATATAAGAACATGAATCTCCTCTAGAAGTATTTGATAATAGAATGAACATGATAAAACTATTTGATGCTAAATATGGAATCATATAGCTTCAACTGGAGTAATAAAATGTATCCATAGGACTGATGTGTCCCTATCATTGGTCTACACCCCAAGCACATTTCAAACAAGATTGTCTAGCCTTTAACTGGCATAGTCAATGCTAGAGGAATGGGGAGATTCTCTATGTCTAGTCATAGAAAATATACTAGAGAGGGTGAAACAAATGAGTGTGAAGCTCCCGAATCAAACAAGGCACAAAAAAGGGTACATGATAAAATGAGTTTACCTCAAATGATCTATATTCACTTTGGTGTTTCTACCTCTATTGCATGAAACTAACCATGCCCATCTCCTCTACCTCTCTACTGATTTCCGCCTCCACAACCATGCTTCGGAAATGGTCCCTGATCATGAGGAACATCCTAAGGTAAAACTATACCTATCCCATCCACTCTGTCTAGAGAATGAGCATGTTACCACTACTGATAAAATGGCCTTACTAGTAACTGCTACTAAGGCTGATGTTGAACCTGTACACCCCTACCAAATTGAGATCAAGCATCCACTGGCCACTGATCCCGATGATGGCCACAGACCCCACAGAGGAAAAACACTATTCTAAAGTCCCCAGGAGTAGCACTAAAGTCACTATCCATATATGGTCGTAAGGGAAGCTACTGAGGTTGACTCACTACTAGTTGAAACCTCTAAGGCCCTAGCACCTGGGACCTACCACTGACAACTCTACTTCTCAAGGAACCCTCCTGGTTAACCTCGCACATTAATCCTCTTCTCGATTGCATTATCTCAATCACCATAACCTTCTTATCCACCTCCAAATATTTTGGAAATTTAAAAGGATTAATTTCATACTGAATCAAATGACGAGTTCCTTCTCAAGACATATCACATGAGACTCCTCATTAGAAAAAATATCTGGGTCAAAATGCAGAAGGTCCTTTAAATTGATACAAATATCCTTCATAGAAATACTCCCCTACTGAAGGGAGAGTATCTAATTCCTCTTCATATCCTGCATGGTCAAAAAAGGGACACTGGATAGAAATTCATATATAATTCAAACCATGAAACATCATCCTCCTTCTGTTCACCAAGGTACAACGTCCATCACAAAAATACAACTCCTTGCATCTGAATAACTACCAATGGGACCCAAAAATCCTTTAGAGCCAGAATAAAACTAAAAGTGATCTCCATATCCTATAGCTAGTTCTCTTTCTTCACATTATAAATCACTCCCTCACACCTCCCCAAATCCTACTGCTAAAAATATTTCATCATCCTCTTCCACTAATCATCATCCTCAACCAGATAAACCCTCCAACGATTAACTAGGTCAGTCTTTTAAACATCCACTTCCTGAGCTACATGAAGACGACGACCATGATCCATAGTTTAAAGGGAAATAAATATTTTCTGAGATCGGTAGCATGTAATTTTATTACATTTATATTTAATTTATTTTAACATATTTCAAATTATTTATAATTGAACCCTCCCAATTCAAACAAGAACATGAGTCATCATGATACATATACCTCTCTTAGGTCTCCATCTTGAAAAGTTTCACATCACTTGGTCATTCAAAAATCCTAGATCCCATGAACTGGATCATGGGGACCCTAAAATATAATTTACAATCTAATCTAACTAGCCTTTTTCGTGCACCAAGGTCAACTAGAACTGTTACCATACCAAACCATGAAATCCTCGTTGTTCCTAACCCAAAATTTCATCCTATCTCTCAACCATCACCTTTGATACCACTATGTAATAACCCCCTCCCTCAGAAGATACCACAATGAGGGGAGAGATATAATGACCCCAGAGTCTGGCCTCCAGTAGGCATCGAGTTGGAAACTATCACCAAGGGTATAAAAAACTCATGTGTGGGAGGAATTACCCTTTGTAATGTAAATAGGATCGAGAGATAAGTTGAATCAACTATAAGAAACTCTATGACATAATATAAATGAAATCCAAAACCATATGACAATGCATTTATAAATAAAACTATTATAGATAAAAGTATCAAAAGTAAATACCAAAAAGTAATGCTAAAATAGTGACATTAAAAATATCCAATGATCTGAGATAGTAATGTCCAATATGGTCCATTTATCCCTCCTAGAAACCTAAAAATAATTTTATATACATAATGTGAGCATACAAGTATACTCATTAGGAAGACAAGAGTCTCTCATGCACATGGGGAAAGAGAATACTCATACACCTGTGAGAAATCATTATAACCAATCAACACCTCTATAAGTATACTAACCAAACTCAACCTCACCATGGCTCACTCACCAAATAACACATCCTATTATAATAACATAATATGAATCATATTGATAAAGGGTACCCCTCACCTCTTTCTCACTGATTTTCCACTCTCACACCCCAACGATGAATGTCCTGGCACTCCCACCTCTTCTATATCACATCACATCACATCACATCTCTCCCATAGACACATGTGTCATCACATAACATCAAATCTCACCTAAAAACACAAGGTCCATCATATCACATCACATCTCATAAATAGTGTAGTTGGGAATTGTGAAGATAAAGGACATCAACCTCATTCCCTCCTCCTACCATGCATGACCCCCACCATAATATAGCCCATCAAATCTCTCACAAAGACACCTAGGCCATCACATCACATGTAGATAGTGGAACTTTTGACTTATGGACATTACAACCCATTCATATTACCAGTGCCTAGAAGAGGGAGTGGGGAAGATTGGGTAGTCATCTTTCAATCCTCCCACCGGGATGTTGGAAAAAACACTCCCCAAATAAATAAATAAATATATATATATGGGTGTTAGAACATGGTGCTTGATGCGGGTGTGGTGAATATAGATATCATAGGTAATATACAAAGGTAAACATATATAATATCAAAAAAATACAAATCCTATGGTTTCACAATTGAGGCACTAACTATATCACAACATCACCACATCACATAAAAACCACTAAAATATCCATTGAAACTTCTAAATGCACAACACCACCTAACAATCCACATGCCACAATTCAAATTTTAGTCTTTAATTATCATTATGACAATTCCTAGATTTTCCATTACCAACCCCTTTAATTAAGTGGAGAACCTTGTTTCTTATATCCATCCCATTAGTGTATATATAAAAATTAACTATTTAAAATCGATATCCAATCATCAATTCATTTGTTAAATATTCCCATTTAAAATCATTTTCATGCATGTAGTTCCATTACTACTTAGGATACTAGCATAACAAAGAACATAAAAGGCATCACAACTCAACATCACAATAACCAAATCAAATTTACACCTTTCAACACATCACAAACACTTTCACGACCCCACTAAAAACCACATCATAACCATCATTGTATCCTCACTGAAAAACCACATCACATCCACTTACCCCACACACATCACAAAAAAGAAACTACCCATGAATCATATCAGCACAACTAAGACACAACACAAAACCATATCCACAAAAATGTTACAAAACACACATACCATTTTCCAAATTGGTCATATGGACTTTAATTCAATTCTACTTATTTATTTAAGAGAGTTATTACACAAACCATATATTCTGTTGGAACCAATTCATTGTATGAGTATAAGTAGTTAACCATTTATTTATGGTAGTACCAAAATAATCACATAACATGGTAATCAAATCATATATAAAAACCAAAAATATAGGGGTTACCAATTAACATGATTTTCAATGATACAACAACATAGATATATCCAATATTGAAATATCAAAAAATTGTAAAAGATTGTGAAACATTCTCCTTCCTCTTACCAAATTAATTTAACCAAATCATTTATATTTTTTAATTTATATGAGACCATTTCTACATAGAAATATATAAGCAACCCTCCCAATATTATTCAGATTAAGGAGAAATAAAGGAATTACCTACTCGGAATAACTAAGATTTACACCAAGTTACTCACCAAAAATAGGGGGTGCATGTATAGGAAGAATTCACCTTCAGGGAATAACTTGAACTAAAATCAGAAATAGGGATCCATGTGTAAGAAACCAGATCTTCATTTTCAAGTATGTCTTTCCTTTTTCTAGAGTTTTTGAGAAAAATGAAGTTTTTGGAAATTTTTGAAGTACACGTCATGTAATTTCTGAGTACATGCCGTGTACTCTTTTCCCGCCTGAATCCATGTGTTGGTCGTGTTCGGGCCACACACACAGTGTGTAGGGGTGACGTGGAGGCTGATTTTGGCAGAGTATGGAAAGACCTAGTATACGCTGTGTACTCTAAAAGTACATGCCGTGTACTTTCTTTTTTTCATTAATCGGACGGGGGTTGCGCCCGATCGCCATAAACGTCTTCTTCTAGGTCTGGTTCGACCGAGAGACGTCGTATGGCTGTGAAACTTCTCCAGATTCCCTAGCCTCCATATGTTGTTTGATTCGACCGCTGTCAATTGCGTTGGAACCACATCGGTAAGTTCTTCCTTCTTATTGAGTTTCATTCCTTGATTCTTCGTCTTTCTCAAGTTATCATGGTTTGAGCGTTTTGGATGTTTTCTTAGATCTACAACATTCAAGGGAGAATCAGTCATCATGGTTCAAGTATATCGATCTCCTAGGATCAAGGTAGGTGTTTTGTGCCTTATCGTTCAAATTCTTTGAGTTTTACATGAAAATTCCACCAATACCCGTGAACGGGGTATTGCGTGTTTACCTTTTTCCCTTTGTTGTTTTCTTGCCTTGATTTTATGCTTTTGTAGAGGTAATTTAGTCATGTTAGAGGATAATTTGTTATGGATGGATGTTTTTCCCATGCTTTTCTCTATTTACGACCTTTGGGTCTTGTTAGCCTTTGGCCGTTATGACTGTTTCCATGCCTTGTGTCTATAGGATGGAGTGTTTTGCATTACATGCTTTTCACCTTGTAGACTATTAGACAAGTAGATCAATAGGTGTAATTTGGTTAGCCAAGTATCTCTCTAGGTGTACTTTGGACTTATAGCATTATCATGCACTGACTGGCACGGGGCTGTGAGAACCCGGTGCTATAGACTATAAGGGATAGACTGAGTGAGCTTCCTAGAGATTCCTTGACATTATAGACTACAGGAGGGTAGACCGAGTGAGCTTCCTCAGTGATTCTTAGACATTATAGGCCACATGGGATAGACCGAGCGAGCTTCCCAGAGTGCCTTCAGATTTTATAGACTACAGGAGGGTAGAATGAGTGAGCTTCCTTAGAGAGTCTTACCTTGTTTGATTTCTCTTTAAGAACCTTCCCAGGCTAGAGGAGGAATTGACCGAGTGAGCTTCCTCAGAGAGTCTGTGGTATACCTGTGGATATAGGAGGAATTGACCGAGATAGCTTCCTCAGAGAGTCTCTAGACCTTGGGGCTAAGAGGGTTAGACCGCATGATCTTCCTCAGAGAGTCCCTGACTACCCTAGACTATAAGGGTAATTGACCAAGTGAGATTCCCCAGAGAGTCTCATAAATTCGTATGATCAAGCCAGAGGGGTTAGGCTGAGTGCACTGCCCAGAGGGTTGTGGTACTTCTTGGTTAGGACCAGATGGGATGGCTACAGGTACTTCCCAGATGATTTTTTCCTGTTTGTGTTATCTGATTTTCTCACTGCTATTGTTGGTTTTGGATTGGATACTATTGTGTGTCATCCTACTTCACTACTTATTGTTTACTACCTACTGCTTGTTGTTTCTATTTACTTCTTTTTTACTTTTACCTGTCATATACTCATTTACTGTTAGGAACAGATCTTCAAGTGGTTTCCTACTCGGATTTTATCTCACACCATGTTTGGTCCATGCTTTTGGGCCCAAGCAGACTATGTTTTTGTAGGTATAGACAAGTTCAAGTGCCCTTTGACTTCTAGAACTTGATTGTTTGGAGCAGGAGAGCAGGGGACCAAGATTTGGCTTGCGATGCTGAGGAGCTGTTTACTTTTCTTTTGTACTTGTTTTGGTACTGTGGTGTTTTCAGCATTGTGACTTGTTTGGATACTTCCTACAGTTGTATCTTGCATCATTACATATATACATATGTGCTCTATTTTGTTGATTTAGTCTTATGTTGTTTATTATTGTTGGTTATTCACAGCTTCTGCTATTACATGTTTATTTATTTCCACTGTGTACTCTGCCAATGATGGAATAGTTTCCCCACTATCACACCCAAGGCCCTCGCTACTAGTCGGCAGCCTCTAATGTTTGGGGAAATGCGCTTGAGGCCATGTGACCAACCAGGTACGGGGCACATTTGGGTGGCTTCCGAAACCAGGACATTACAAAGTGGTATCAAAGGAGTTCCTTTTCTCTTGCTTTACTGTTTGGAGACATTATCCAGGGATAGGACGGATTCGATACTTGGAAATAAGTTATTCCTGGGAGTAGCTAACCCATGTACAGGGAAAATCCATACTACATCATTTATTGTAGTTTTCTGGTTTTGATATTTTACGATTGATATGATTTCACCTAGAGTGATTAAAATGCCTTGTGCTGTTATTGTTTTGATATTACGGTTCTATTTCTGCCGTAACCCGATGAGATGAGGGTATGCCATCTCATGCATCATATAAGAACTTGTTAGAAATCACATGCCATGCATTATTTCCATGACATCTAGGGTGCATTAGTAAATTCATGTTGTTGTGATAGACTCTATGTAGATTATGTATGTTGTTGTGATAGATGCTTGATAGAATCCCAGCTGTTGTGATAGAGAAATTGATTGTGTTGTACTTTTCTTAAATGAACACAAAATTTTTATTCTTGAGGTGTTATGGGCCCTCTTGAATCAGAATTTGGTGGATCATGATCCTTTTTTCTCTTGTACATGATTGTAGGAGATGCCAAGCTTCGATTCACGTGGAGTATGGGCCCTCACGGATCAGAATTTGGCACCTCTTTTCCTTGTTTTCAGTGTTTCTGGCTTCTGTGCAGTTGCTGAGCTACTTCCCAGAAAAATCCAAAATACACGGTGTATACTTTATGGATACACGCCGTTTAGTTTTCAGGTTGTGTCACTGACCGTGTGAGCAGAAACATGGTGTCATGAAAATAACTTCAGGAACACGCCATGTACGGTTGGTGCACGTCGTGTAGTTTAGAGCCGTGTAACCGGTCGTGTCACTAACAAAACGAGCTGGGGAATCTCAAGTAGAACACACCGTGTTGGTAAAGAAAACACCGTGTAGTTTTGTCCCAGGTACCCAGCCATGTCATGAACAACACGATTCAGTGTTATCTTCTCCTATACACGCCGTGTTTGTTCGGAACATGCCGTGTAAGGGCAGCCGTGTAGACAGTCATGTAACTAAAAACACGGGCCGCTGAGACTGTGTCTAGTACATGATGTTTCCCTAGGGAACACGCTGTGTAGTCTGGGGTTAGTTAGACTGTGTGGGTTAGCCATGTAAGGAGACTCGGGAAGGGGTTTAGAGTTCAAGTACACACCGTGTGTGGGAACAACACGCCGTGTAGTTTGGGGTATTACATGACCAGTAGTGGTAGGAGTACCCACCCATGTTAATGGATTTAACATACACGCCGTGTAGTTTTTATACATGTCATGTAGTTGTGTTTTGTAAAACTTGATAGTTCCTTTTCCATGTTCCCATTTTTTACGCCTGTGTTTTTAGTCTTTGTTAATCCTGATCTAAGGCGTGCTTTTAATCTTTCAGAGCTATGCCTCTGAGATGTTCTCTGGTCATGCGTCAGTTTCCGGATGGTGACCGGACACCAGATATGGTCAATCAGGAACCTCTTGTTCATCCTCCTGCTATGCCAGCCTTGGAACCAGCAGTTATAAACATTGTATTCACCAATGCGCAGTTCAGGGAGGATTTCCTAAGGATGATGCAGACTTTTCAGGGAGCGTCGCCTCCTACCCTGTCGATGGCTGAGTTGACACGAGTTTTTCAGTAGCAGCATCCTCCTACTTTTTCAGGGGATGGAGGACCCTAGGCTGCAGAGTCGTGGTTTGAGTCCATCCTAACTATATTCGAGCATCTAGAGATACCCCCAGAGAAGAGGGTAAAGTTGTCCACCTATATGCTCCGGGACACCGCCAAGAGGTGGTGGGAGGTGATCTCGCAGCCAGGATGCCAGCAGGGTATGTCATGGGATGAGTTTCAATGCACCTTCTATAACTACTTATATTTGGAGACCCTGAGGGCCGATCGAGCCTGGGAGTTTATGAGTCTATAGTAGTGTACTCTTTCTGTCATGGAGTACTCATCCCGTTTTACTGAGCTGCAGCGTTTCACACTGATCCCAGTAGTTGATGAGTTGTTCCTTGCTAGGAAGTTTGAGGATGGTATCAGGAAGGAGATCCACTCCCAGGTGAATATCTTCCATTTGACTTATATATCCTCCATCGTCAACCAGGCGCTAATTACTGAGCGCAATCTGAGGGATTCTGGAGCAGTGAGCCAGGGCGGTTCGACATCCAGAGCTGATGTACCTCCTACAGACAGTAGGAAGCGTCGTAGAGAGTCTTCTTGAGTAGATTGAGGTTCGCGGGATGCATCTTCTGGCAGCCAGGTTGTATGCTACCAGTGCGGTAGGAGTGGGCATACTAGGCCTCAGTGCCAGAGAGATCTGATGGGGTGCTGATATTGTGGAAAGATGGGCCATCTTTAGTGATTCTATCACATCTTCTCACCTTCAGCTGGTGGTAGGGGTTCCTCTCTGACCCCGCGTTCTGGAGATGCTTCGCCAGTTTCCCACCAGTCTGGGAACTGGAGTTCTTCTGGCCGTTCGGGCTGATGTGGAGGTCACGACTGTGGTGGTCAGTCACCAGGTCATCAGCAACAGCAGAGTGGATCAGCTCAGAGCGGTCATCCAGGGGTGCAGGGCCACGGTGCAGGCCAGTCTTTCACTATGGAGCAGAACTATCAGGAGTAGGATATCATCCCTTATATAGTTCGAGGTACGATCTTAGTATCCTCAGTTTTATCTTCAGCACTTTTCAATAATGGTAATTCGCATAGATTTATCTCTTTTGCGGTTGTGGAGAGCCTTGGGCTCTATATCTTTTCGTCTACCAACTTGTTGACTCTTGACACATTTTTGGGAACAAGGACATCTATCATACGTCAGTGAAGAGGGTGCCCTCTTGAGTTTGTGGGGTGTCACTTCTTATGTGACCTCTATTTCCTAGATATTTCAGGCTATGACATCATTCTTGGGATGGACTGGTTAGTTTCCTTCCAGGAAGTCGTTGATTTCTATCATCGTAGGGTGAGTTTTTTATCACCAGAGCGCGGATCTTTTCTTCATAGAGGTGAGTGGGATGTACAGGAGGGTAGATCTAGACCTGAGCATCATGGGATAGGGGAAGTTACAGCCCAGATTTCTAGTAATTATCTGGATGACCAGGGGACTTCACAGTTAGACTTTCCCCTAGTGGTGGATCGTTTTGGGGATGTCTTTCTAGAAGAATTTTCAGGTTTTTCTCTAGAGCGTGAGGTAGACTTTTCAATTGATCTCGTGCCAGGAGTGGCACCAGTGTCCATTCCTCCTTATAGGATGGATACACATGAATTTCAGGAGCTCAAGAAGCAGTTGGAGGAGTTGTAGGCAAAGGGCTTCATCCGACCCAATACTTCTCCTTGGGGTTCTTCTGTCTTGTTTTCGAAAAAGGCAGACGGAACCCTTCGGCTTTGTGTGGATTATCGGAAGCTGAACTAGTTGATGGTCAAGAACTGATATCCCTTTCCAAGGATAGATGACCTTTTTGATCAGCTTCTAGGAGCTCGAGTGTTCTTGAAGATCGACTTGAGGTCCGGTTATCATCAGTTGCACGTTAGACCATCAGATATACCTCTTACATCCTTCATCAGCAGGTATGGTTTATATGAGTATACAGTCATGTCGTTCTGTCTTACAAATGCGCCTGCAGTTTTCATGGAAATGATGAACTGAGTGTTCCATCCGTACTTGGACTCCTTCGTCGTGGTCTTCGTGGATGATATCTTGGTGTACTCTCACACTCGACACGACCATATCACACATCTTGAGATCATTCTGAGTACACTGAGAGAGCATTATTTGTATGCTAAACTCTCAAAATTCCACTTTTGGATAGACCAGATTCACTTCTTGGGTCACGTTATCTCAGAGACGGGAGTTTCAGTGGACCTAGAGAAAATGAGAGTTGTAGTTTCCTAGGAGCAGCTGAAGAACGTCTTTGAGGTACGAAGTTTTCTAGGGCTGGCTGGATACTATAGGCATTTCATACAGGACTTTTTGCGCCTAGCAGCACTGTTGATAGGTATGACCAAGAAGGGGGTGATGTTTTTATGGTCAGATTCTTATGAGTTAGCCTTTCAGGAATTGAAGGGGAGGTTGACGCCAGTACCGATACTAGGCTTGCTGGAGCCGGGAAAGGGCTACACTTTTTACTGTGATGGTTCAGGTATTGGGTTAGGAGTTGTGATTATGCAGGGAGTTGGAGTCGTTGCGTATGGGTCTTGGCAGTTGAGGCCACACGAGAGGAATTACCCTACGCACGATCTGGTGTTGGTAGCTATTGTTCATGCGTTACACTGTTGGAGACACTACCTTCTGGGAGAGCTCTTTTTGGTTTTCACTGACCACAAGAGTATCAAGTATATCTACTCTCAGCGTGATCTGAATCTGAGACAGTGTAGGTGGGTTGAATACCTTCAGTCCTTTGACTTTAAGCTCACCTATATGCTGGGAAATAGCAACGCAGTAGAAGATGCGTTGAGCAGGAGAACTCAGATTCAGGCAGTTCAGGAAGCCAGTAGTGAGTGGCAGCTTATGGCTCTATTCTCTGAGATTCACTTGGAAGTGCACGACAGATAGGGATAGACTGTCCTATCTTCTGTAGTTTTTACCTCTACACTACTTGATCGGGTACAGATGAGGTAGCTATCAGACTCAGAAGGCTTAGTCCTGTGGGAGAGTGTGTCAGGAGAGGACCCTCTTCTTGGATGGATAGTATGCGAGGATGAGATCTTGCGTTTCTAGGGACATGTATGGGTGCCAGTAGACATACACGATGGGCTGATGCAGGTTTTTCATTCCTCAGTTTGGGCAGTTCATCTTGGCATCACCAAGATGTATCATGACCTACACCGCCGGTACTGGTGGCCAGGTATGAAGAGAGATGTTGCTGGTTTTGTCATGATATGTTCTACTTGTCATCATGTGAAAGAAGAGCATCAGCGACCATAGGGGCTTTTACAACTGTTACCCATTCCCGATTGGAAGTGTAACGATGTCACGATGGACTTCATGACCGGGTTACTGAGGTCACCGCGGGGAAGTGATGCTGTTTGGGTTGTCATCGGTAGGCTTACGAAGGTTTCACACTTCTTTCCGATCAAGGAGATCTTCAGTGTTGATGATCTAGGATGACTATACATCTGAGAGATTGTACATCTACATGGAGTTCTACACTCCATTTTTTCAGATAGAGATGTGCACTTTACTTCTTGGTTCTGGCAGGGACTTCAAAAGGCTTTGGTTACACGGGCACTTTTGAATACAGCATACCATCCCCAAACAGATGTCCAGTCCGAGCGCATGATCCAGGTGCTTGAGGATATGCTCCGAGCTTGAATTCTAGACTTTGGTGATTCTTGGGAGAAGCATATTCCTCTTGTGGAGTTCACCTACAACAACAGTTTTTAGGTGACCATTCAGATGGCACCTTACGAGGCTTTATATGGTAGGCCATGCCGATCACCCTTATGCTGGCTGGAGACATGAGAGGAAGCTCTCCTGGGACCTCGTCTTATCTAGGAGACCTCATAGCAGATAGAGTTGATTCGAAAAAGGATGGCTACAGAACAGTCTCTACAGAAGTCTTATGATGATCAGCGGAGATGACCTCTGAATTTCGAGGTCAGAGATCAAGTTTTCCTACGTGTCGCACTGAGGTTGGGACATAAGAGGATTCAGAGACAGGGTAAACTTTCACTGTGGTACGTTGGGCCGTTTGAGGTGTTGGGGAGAGTTGGGTCGGTTGCCTATCGGTTGTAGTTACCTCATAGGTACCAGGTCATGAACGACGTCTTCCACGTCTCTCAGCTCCGACGTTACTTTTTAGACCCGTCACATGTCTTTCAGACCAAGGAGGTTGAGCTCGAAGCGGATGCATCGTTTGAGGAGCATCCCATCCGGATTGTCGATCGTAGTAGGAAGGTTCTCTGTGGGCGGTCTGTTCCTTTAGTACTGGTGTTTTGGCAGCATGGGCGAGTACAGGACAAGACCTAGGAGAGGGAGGCCGATGTACCATCGTAGTGGCCAGAGCTGTTCGGGGTTTCTTCTTCTACGCCTTGCAAGGTAAATTTGGGGACGAATTTCTTTAAGGGGGTAAGTTTGTAAGAACCTGGATCTTCGTTTTCAGGTATGTCTTTCCTTTTTCTGGAGTTGTTGAGAAAAATGAAGTTTCTGGAAATTTTTAAAGTACACGCCGTGTACTTTCTGAGTACACACCGTGTACTCTTTTCCCACTCGAAGCTGTGTTCTGGCCGTGTCTGGTCCACACACACGGTGTGTAGGGGTGACGTGGAGGCCGATTTTGGCGGAGTACGGAAAGACCTAGTACACGTCGTGTACTCTAAAATTACATGTCATGTACTTTATTTTTTTCATTAATCGGACCGGGGTCGCGCCTGATCGCCATAAACATCTTCTTCTAGGTCTGGTTCAACCGAGAGATGTCGTACGACCACAAAACTTCTTCGGATTCCCGAGCCTCCATCTGTTGGCTGATTCGACCGTCGTCGATTGCGTTGGAACCGCAGCGGTGAGTTCTTCCTTCTTCTTGAGTTTCATTCCTTGATTCTTCCTCTTTCTCAAGTTTTCATAGTTTGAGTGTTTTGGATGTTTTCTCAGATCTAAGACGTTCAAGGGAGAATCATTCATCGTGGTTTAAGTATATCGGTCTCTTAGGATCGTGGTAGGTGGTTTGTGCCTTACTGTTCAAAGTCTTTGAGTTTTATGTAAAACTTCCACCAATACCCGTGAATGGGGTATTGCGTGTTTACCTTTTTGACATTGTTGTTTTCCTGCCTTTCTTGTATGCTTGTGTAGAGGTAATTTAGTCATGTTAGAGGATAATTTGTTGTGATTGGATATTTTTCCCATGCTTTTCTCTATTTCTGACCTTTGGGTCTTATTAGCCTTTGGCCATTATGACTGTTGACATACCTTGTGTCTATAGGATGCAGTGTTTTGCATTACATGCTTGTCGCCTTGTAGACTGTTATCCAAGTAGCTCTATAGGTGTAATTTGGTTAGCTAAGTATCTTTGTAGGTGTACTTTGGCCTTATAGAATTATCATGCACTGACTGGCACGGGGCTATGAGAACCTGGTGCTATAGACTATAAGGGATAGACCGAGTAAGATTCCCAGAGAGTCTTTGACATTATAGACTACAGGAGGGTAGACTGAGTGAGCTTCTGCAGTGAGTCTTAGACGTTATAGGACATAGTGGATAGACCGAGTGAGCTTCATAGAGTGCCTTCAGATTTTATAGACTACAGGAGGGTAGATCGAGGGATCTTCCTCAGAGAGTCTTACCTTGTTTGATTTCTATTTAAGAACCTTCCCAGACTAGAGGAGGAATTGACCGAGTGAGATTCCTCAGAGATTATGTGGTATACCTGAGTCTATAGGAGGAATTTACCGAGATATCTTCCTCAGAGAGTCTCTAGAACTTGGGGATAAGAGGGTTAGATCGCGTGATATTCCTCAGAGAGTCCCTGACTAACCTAGACTATAAGGGGAATTGACCGAGTGAGCTTCCCCAGAGAGTCTCATAAATTCTTATGACCAAGCCAGAGGGGTTAGGCTGAGTGCACTGCCTAGAGGGTTGTGGTACTTCTTGGTTAGGACCATAGGGGATGGTTTCAGGTACTTCCCAGAGGATTTTTCCTGTTTTTGTTAGCTTATTTTCTCACTGTTGTTGTTGGTTGTGGATTGGTTATTGTTGTGTGTCATCCCGCTTCACTACTTACTGTTTATTGCATATCGCTTACTGTTGCTGTTTACTGCTTATTGTACTTTTACCTACCATATACTCACTGACTGTTAGGCACAGATCTTCGGGTGGTTTCCTACTAAGATTTTATCTCACACCCTATTTGGGCCATGCTTTTGGGCCCAACTAGACTATGTTGTTGCAGGTATAGACAAGGGAAAGCGCCCTTAGACTTCTGGAACTTGATTTCTTAGAGCAGGAAAGCAGGGGACCAAGATTTGTATTGCGATGCTGAGGAGTTGTTTACTTTTCTTTTGTACTTGTTTTGGTACTGTGGTGTTTTCAGCATTGTGACTTGTTTGGATGCTTCCTAGAGTTGTATCTTGCATCATTCCATATGTACATATGTGCTCCAGTTTGTATATTTAGTCTTCTGCTTTTTATTATTGTTGGTTATTCACTGCTTCCGCTATTGCATGTTTATTTATTTCCGTTGTGTACTCTACCAATGAGGGCATAGTTTCCCCATTATCACACCCAAGGCCCTCACTGCTAGTCGGCAGCCTTAAGTGTTTGGGGAAATGTGCTTGAGGCCATGTGACCAACCGGGTACGGGGATCCTTTGGGTGGCTTCCGGAACCGGGAGGTTACACCATGAATCTATGGGAAAAGATATAGGAACCTCTTATCTCAAGAGAAAGAAATTCAAAAGGGTGAAGGGAGGATCTTCACTTTAGAAAGATCATATATGAAACTAGTAGTATTAGATAAGGTTTTAATTTTCCATTAATGGAAGATCTCATCAAAACCACATGTTTGAACCATTTAAAAAGTCTCCATAATTTTATGAAACTAAGAATATAATCATCCTCATTTAAAACGAATTCTAAATTCAACAATTAAGGCATTTAAACCATTTTTCATCAAATAAATACCACAAATGTAAAATCTTTAAATTTATATAAAAATATATTCACTATAGAAATATACTATTGGGATCTACCACTACAGATATACCATTGGTGATCTACTATCAGGATGATCTATTATTGATGATCTGTAGTGAAAGATATTCCATTTTTGATCTACTGCAAGGATGATCTACCGTTAGTGATTTACCTCAAGAGATCCACCATTAGTGATCTACCTCTAGAATGATCTACCATTAGTGATATACCACCAGAGATATACTATTTTTGATATACAGTCAGAATGATCTACCATTGCTGATATTATTCTATGGATCTACCATTGGTGATCTACTTATAGAGTGATCTATTATTGGTGATCTACTATAGAGATCTACCATTGAATATCTACTACCAAAATTATCTACCATTTTTGATCTACCTTGAGAGATATACCATTAGTAATCTACCTCCATAATGATCTACCATTGGTAATATACCACCAAATATATACTTTTGGTTATCAACCACTAGGAATTACCATCATCCTCTAAAACATCCATTTTTCCTCCAAAACTCCCCCTTACTCCACCAAACACCTATGGACTTTCCCCAAACACATCAATCACTATATTTCACACAAATTAATGGTATGTAATGTTTGGTCTCTTAAACCAACTTATAAGGTTGTTCTAAATGTTATCCCAGATGATGCTCATATAGTAGGTGAGAAATTATTTATCCCTTGGATATTCCCCTATCACAATCCATATTCTTACACTTAGTGTATAGATATTGGTAGCCTCACATTATCTGACCGGGTGGCCAAAATCAATGGAATTCCATCAATTGAGCTCATTATGCTTAAAAAATAATAACTGCGATGTGTTGAACTCCATATCTAGGATGGACACATCATCCAACAACCCAAAGTTATAGAGTGAAAGTATATTGATTAATAGATACCCTCTATATAATTCTATTATCAAGCCTAAAAACTTCCCATTCTCAAAGACTGTCCTTCTACCCAAGGGAATTTCATGATTCTTGACCATTTCTTCCCTCTGGACAGTAGCGGTGGAAACATCAACAAATTGATCAGCAGGTATGTCCATTTCCAATAAGTTTTGAATATTTAAAAAGGTTGGATCATGAAATTGGTATTGTATTTTGAAAATGGAATAGTTATATACATCTCTTATCTAGTTCACACAAAAGGAAGGCCTTTTAATTCAAAATATATTGCGTATGAACTATTTCATGAAAATCATAGCTTAAATATCAAGAGATTTTGCAAAGTGTCCAGGTTTCACATATGAGAGACAGATTATTTATAATTCAAGTTAGAAGACTATACTAGGTCCTCCTAAACTATTTATAGAAATGGCCCCCTATTTTTTCATGTCTGCACAAATATTTTTAAACAACCTAAATCTAAATTTGTGTGACATGGTAGAAAATTACCCATCACTTAAGCTTTCTCCTCATAAATCCACCTTTCAGTCCCCCATCAACTTCAATTTCAAGGGGGAATTTGGTGGTTATGAAAAAGTTTATCAAACCCTAAGAGGTGTAGTTTCCCTAAAAATAATATCCATCCTAGCCCAAGAGATGGTTTTGGAGCCATAGGATCTAGTGCAATTATCTTTAGGCCATTTCACGCAACACTTGATCCTAGCATGTAACATTTTAATGTTTCATGAAACCCATATGGTGGTGAAAAAACAACTTTCATGAGAAAGGAGATTTCAAACAATGACCTTAGATGACGTTCCTATAGCAGCAAAGGCATGAGGTGCACATGAAATGAAATAACTTGGCAAAAAGTAGGTGTGGTTGTGTACTAAAGAACCGAGCCTCCAAATTCAGATATAAATAGAGCATCACACTCCCCCCCCCCCCCCCCAATATTCATAGGGGGAATATGGAAGCTGAATTATCAGCTCCATATTTTGAAAAATCCATTTTTGTGAAGTTATGCAACTCCATGAATTCATATATTCCCTCAAGTAGAGACTTACATGAAAAAACCTCACATAGGACCCAGTTTTTCCTCACTTATATTTGGTATTTATTCCTGAAGATTCCCCAAAATACTAGTTAGGTTAATTCAAGATGATATATTTTCAATAATCCCCAAACATCATTTGACCTCTAAAATTGTGTGAAACTATGCCACTATCATCAATACATTGTCCTTGTGTTGGGTCCCATGGCTCATGCAACTCACATACTCAAGAAACTCCATTGTTATGCAAAATAACATCTGGATCCATAATCTAATGAACCCTTCTTCCAGAAATATTTGTGCTCAAATTGAGTGATCATCTTCCCCACACCTACCCCAACCTAGTTCACCCATGCCTTGATAACTTGCACGACATGTATCATCAACCCTCATGTATAGCCCATTTTCTTCAAAAACCACCTAGATAGTTGAAATAACTATTAATATTAAGAATATTTAACCTAATATTGGGACCCACATGTTCAGCCACACCGTAGTAGTGTTTAAACCTCATTCCATCCAAAGGAACCTATTTAGTAGGCACATAAGCCCTGAAGGAGGCATCATTGTGGGAAACTTTCCACCCTTACTTATGTGGAGAGCTAGTTATTTATCCTTATCTCCAATATAAAAAATATCTCCCATAGTGAAGGCCCCAAAATGTCTGAGATTCATGAAATTTAACTTCATATCCTAACATCGTAATCATATGATGTAAAAATACATGATAACATCTTCAGTACATCACATTGAACTATATCCCCACCCTATGCAACAAATACAGAATGCCTCATGTATGACTAGAATGGGGTGAAACCAACATGGGATGATCCTACTACACTAAGAATACCACATGCACAATCCCTATCCTATCATGGGATGATTCTCCTACAATGGGTAGCCCACATTCATAATATCCACAACACCATGAGATGTTCCTCCAACACTAGGTATCCCACATCTGTAAACCCAACACCATCATGAGATGGTATTCCTACATTGGGCATCCCACATGAGTAATCCCCACACAATCATGGGATAAACCCCCTACACCCAAAAAACCCTTATGGGAAATCCCCACACCATCATGTGATGGTCTTCCAACTCTGGGTAACCCACATGTCTAAGCCCCACATTATCATGGGATGATCCTCTTACACCAGGCATCCCACATGTATAATCCCCATACCATCATGGGATGATACTCCTACATCATACATCTCACATGTATAAGCTTCACACCATCATTAGATTATCTTCATATACCCAGGTAGCCCATATTCATAATCCCCACATAGTCCCTTGTAGTTACTCCTATGGTGAAAGCATCCTCACTACACGATATTAAATAGAATGTATCGATCCTATCATGTGAACATAAATTGTGCACTCGAACTACATGAATTGTGATCCTTATCTCCTAATAGGGTACATGGGATACCCCCTGAGGAAAGATACTATCATCTAATACACTTGGGATGCCTCCTTGAGGTTTAATCATAATACCCCAAAACCACCACTAAATCTACATAACTCTAAAGTGTAATTATCTCTCCCTAGGACATACTCAACCTCACAAACCAACCTGTGTCCACTAGACATTAAACATATGTCCAATGTATCCCCACAAGACTCTAAACCTATTAATGTGTCTCCATAATACTCTAAACTTGTGACTATGTCTCTAAAAGAACTTAAACCTCTGACCCCATCAGATACATTAAAACCTCTACCTCATGTGATGAACATTGGAATCCTGATGAAAAAAACCCTAGAAGACTTAAACCCCTAGAACAAATTACCCTATGGATGACATAGGATTCATTTATTTATACACCTGGTATGCCTCACATATGAGATTCCAACAACATAGAATGAGGGAAACATTTCAAGTTCTCCACATCCCAATTTCCATAGATGTTCATATATGTTCTATGTCACCACCAACTCCAAAAATAAATATCTATACCATCATGAAAGAAGCGGTGTAATTAACTGTTGTTCACCCTGAGATGGTGCCAGGAATACACTTCAAAAGAATGACTTAAATCTATAATGGAGATTTTTACTAGAAAACAAGATCCAAGGAAGAATCCAAGGAAAGAGGAACCAACATTGCATCATCTTGTTTCGATCAAGGATCCAACATTACCAACCATAGTGGTGGAGTCCACCCCCCTTTAGAAAGTGGAAATGTGAGAAAACTGAACATTCACCATAGAGAATGTGTGACCAGTCCATGGAATTATACCACTTTAGGATTAGAAAGGATGAAAAAGTGTATCTTCACCTAATGCACACCCCGACTCGAGAGCATTGAAAAACAAGAACTATAAGAAAAATCACAGTGAAAAAATTAATTAAAAGACATCACACAAATAAACAATAAAATTAATTAACCCTAATGAAATAAATAAATATACATAAACCAATAATAAAAACCAATACCCACTTGACAAATAAGTCCCTCATGAAATTCCCATGTACCACAAATGATTCCATTAAATGTATCCACTCTAATGGGCCTGTAAGGGGTGTCACTATATGATTCTCACCTATAGATTTTTCTCCTCTCCTCTACCCTAGAGATATGGCTCCACTCCTCAACTTGGATTACTATTTTTTCCACTGCTCTACCATTAAGCTTCCAATAATCCTCAGCACCCTCATGCTTGAGCACTATGCGAATGAGGTCCCATTTGAGCTCGACAGTCTGGCCCTCAGCCAGTGGGGTTTGTTGGTGTCGAAACAAGGTAGGGTAGTCATCATAAACCAAGGAAATTACATGGATGTGGATTGTATCTATAGAAATTATTAGTTTTTTTGGTGTCCCCTTTCCTATTATTCTCTATTTTTTTCTCATGTTTGTTCTGTGATGATGTCCATTTCCTTTTTCAGGTCCAGAAGTGGATGTAATAATGGCATGGATTCTTAGTTTGTGGACCCCATGTTCTTCATTCAGAGAATTATCGATGAATCCCCTTCCATATTTCACCTCCTTTGATGGTTCTTATTGGTGGTTTTATTCTTCTTGGTTCACTCCCTCCCCGGCTTCAACGTTGTCTATCCTAGTGAGGTTCTATTTTGCTTTCCTAGATTTGGTTCTGCCTATCAATAGTCCTCCTATTCTATTTTTACCTCATACCTCTAAATAAAACCCCACTATAGTCTATTTAGAAGGTTTATTTGGTGATTTGGGATGGTTTTTGTGGCTCCAGCAATGGTGGTTCTACTCTTGGTGTCTTATTTTGTCCCGAAGTGATGTGCAGGACATGTAGGTCTTTCTTCCAGTGCATCAGTGGTTTTGATGGTGTGTGCTCCGGTGGTGTTTTGTGTTCTAGAGATTGTCTCTAATGCCTCGTTTTTTCCTTTCTGCATGGAAATGGTGGTGTACATAGTGACTACTGTTTGAGTGGAAATGGGATGGGTGAAAAGGGCGCATGTAAGGTGGAAAAGGGACAGGTGTTTAGGGCCCATTGTGATCTCGTGGTTTTTTTTGGGTTGGGTTTGGTCTTAGATTGGGCTTTGGGATGACCAAAATTTTCTCTATTTTTCATGGTGGTTTTCTACCTGGCTACTTGTATATTTCTCACTTAACCAAAAAGTGATTTATTTGAAAATTAAAAAAAACATTTGTGGTAAGTGTCTCCACTCCATTGAAAAGTGATTTTGGTATCTACAAATTTTCAAAACAAGGACTAAATATCTATTCTAAAAAACCATTAAATGAAGAAACACAAAACTTTAATTATAATTTAACCCCAAATAGAAACCTTAAGTAATAATAAAGGGAAAACATCCAAATCAAAAGTTGGATTTAAAGCCAAATGAAGAAGATAAAATCTAAATATAGTACTATAAGAAAATCTATACCCATGATAGAGGTGATAAAAAATATAAAACATCTAATCTATTCATGATCAAATAGTGACCAAAATGCTAGTCCTATGTCACCTTAAGTGATCCTACCTAATTGATTGAGGTATTAAACCAGTAGTGGAGGTATATCGGTGAAGTGAAGATATTATACCCTTTATAATATCTAATTGTAAGCAGTAATATAAGAAAAAAATAAACAATTATCACAATGTAACAAAATAATATATACATTACAACTATGGTCCAACCATATATAATTATATCTAATGTTATAAAAATATATGGAAAAATTTTAATGACATATGAGTCATAAATAAGTAAACAGGATCTCCATTTGGTTGATAATATACAAGTTATTGAAAAGATATAAATTAATTGAAACAACTGGAAAAAATAAACTAGGTGTGAGTCCCTGACTATTCTTGTATCCTACACTAGTAATCTACCCAACCCACCCATCGACTATAGTTACCTTATGATTTCAAACATCCTTGATCATAAATTGTTAATAAACATTTAGATACCCATGTAGGGTATGATTAAAACTCAATATGACACCACCAATGATTTCCATAAACAAATATATACTCTATGTGTGAACAAATGATGTGATATGATATCAATAAATAAAAATAATAACCTCAATAACTATTATATCATTGGGTGTTTCAAAATCTCCCCATTGGGTGGATCTCCCTCCTTTATCCATTTATGGTATTGATTTGAAAATATCACAATTAAAATACTAAGAATCAATATACCATCTAACCACAATATATTGTTTCAATTAGGAATCACATTCTATCTTATAGTTCAGATCATGGGTGAACTCAAATGTTTTCCTCTAACATAAAAAAATAAAAAAAGGAAAAAATAGTCTACAATATCAAAAATTCTATTAATTAGTTATGAAATCCCATGTGATAGAAATATCAGACAAGTTAGAATAATGTCCCATGAATCATACAATATTGTGTTCATGTGGGAATGTTTCCCAATTCCTTTACCTGATTAAGGAAAAGTGGGTAGACTTTCTGTCACGAACCAGTCTGAGTCGACCCTGAACCGATCACCCAGGTCAGCTCGCGACAAGTCCCGAGTGGCATTCCCGATCCTCCCGGGATGGCGACAACCACCAAGGGCATCAATAGAGTACACAAGGGAACAATTTCTCCCATACATAAACAATCAAACAAACAACGGAAATAAATGGACAGCCCAAAATGAATTTATATAAACATTGAAGTAAACATTATTTGTACAAGAAACTAAAAGTAGAACAAAACCAACAACTCGACTGAAAAATCCTGATGACCAACTAACTTCATGTGAAACTTTTGGTCACTCTTCAACACAATGATCAAATGTCGCCCAAGGCGATCAAACTCAAGCTAAAACCTGCACAAGGGCTAAAAAAAGAAGAAGACTATAGGCGTGAGTATTAAAACTCAATAGGTTAGCCCGATATTCTATTCCCAATGAACTTCCTTTAAAATAAAATAAACATCAATTTCATTTTTTAAATACAAGATATAAAATTATGTTTTTCAAATGATGTTCCATGCTATAATAGTTATCAAAAAAAACTTTCATGTTTTATAAACAAAAAATGCAAGTAACAATTTTTCAAAGAGGTGCAACTTCAAAATGAATTTTTTTTTAATGAGGGATTCTTTAAAGATTGTACACTTTTAAATAAATAACACACACTACTGAATTTACCAACCAAACACATCGTATGCCGATGGGGACTACAAAAGATCCAATGAGCACAAGTCATGGGAATACCCCTAGGTACTAGTCAGTTGTGAGCCCCAGGTACCTCGTATCTCGGTGAAAGTAACCATAATAAATATCCATTCTCATGCACGAGCCACTAGTAAGTAACATAACCATAACCTATTGGTCCCCAATCATCACCATAATCATAGTTTAGTTAGTGTTGTCATCGTCAAACTTGCTACGTGAAATAGGGGCCAAACCCCACAGAATCACTAGCATACTAGTACACGTCCGCCCACCTAGATACCCGGGATTCCCTTTAGTGCTCAATCAAGTTACACATATTATCAAATAAACATTTCACATAAATATTCCATTACCAAACCATAAAAACACAAACAGAACATAAACTTTCTTCACATTTCTTACACGAATCAACAAACCGCTAAATATTTTCGTAAAACAATTTCAAGAAGTGTATTTAGGATTTCCACATAAAACTTATTCAAAAACACTCCTTAAATTATAAACACACATCAAAACCATAATAAATAATATTTGGAATTCATAAAAACATTTAATAAAATCATTTCATGGACCAGAAAACAATCCAAATTGCACAACTTGGTAGATACAAGTAAAACACTCCTTCATTTTTCGGAAAGGCCAAACGGGCCTTTAAACATTTTCTCAAAACTAACATTTGATGAAGTTATGCATTTAAATTTTATTAATTAGGTGTGTAAACACAATTTATAGAATAAAAACACATTCATAAATTCCTTAAAACACTTAGGTGGCATATTCAAAACACAAACATTTTTATAAGAATGTGAAACGGACCATTTTTCGGCAACTCGGGCCAAAATATATTGTAAAAAAACCAATTGTTTGTAAAACAATATCCAAATTTGAAAGCCATAAAAGGATCAAAAAATAATTTTCTTACATGCTGCCAATATATTTAAAATTCCAAACAAATTATTTTAAATTACACTTGACACATAAAAGCCAGCCGGGCAATTTATCGAACACATGGCATGCACTCTTTAACAAAACAACTTATGTTAAGCACTTAAAAAGGGATAAAACACCACTTTCATGCCATAATGTTATTCAAGATACTGGTATATATTCAAAATACCATAATACAAGTTCTAAATCCCATGGAATAATTTATCAAACAAGAGGAGTGCAAATTTATACCAAAACAACTATATTTTTAACAAAATAAGTCATAAAACATAATTTGAAAACAAAACCTTTAGAACCAATGTTTCACAACAGAAAATATCATATAAATAAGGATATAATATAATTAAAATTATTAAACTTAAATGATAAAGGCTTTTACAAGGGACATCCTACCTCAAATCCTTTGCATAATGGAAACGCACACCCGAAATCACCCGTCGTGGGTTTATAAACCCTAAAACTATGAAGACCAGACCTAAATGAATATAAAATCCATCTAAAACCATGGTATAACAGAACCCAAGGTCTATCATAACTATGGGAGATTATAAAACCAAGAAAATTTCAAGGAGGAAGAAGAGGGATGATAAAGGAGATGGAATCTCACCTTTTCCACAAGAAAACTTTTTGTATTCCATTAGATCTGCACCCCTAGAGAAAAGTTAATGGGATGAAACATCTTTGAGAGTATCTTATGGTATATAAGAACCAGTTAAAGAAGACTTTTTTTTAAAATAACATGAATTGAATGATCTATGTGTAAAATTATTTACCTTATCAATTATGGGAGATTTGATATATCCTGATAACTTTCACCCAAATCCGCGACCCTTATGAGCTCCAAAAAGGGTACATAGATTATGAGGGTGAGGATAGGGTTATTGGTTTCGATGGGGAGGTGTAATAACTGAAAAATATTAAGAAATAAATTATATATAAAAGAAACAAATATTTTTTTTAAACAGGAAATGGGCCCATGGGATGGCCAAATAACTAAATAAGTAACCCCAATTCCCCAGGATTATGAATTTATATGGGGTAAAAAAGGCTATTAAAGTTTTAATATGTCAGTATAGGACAAGTGTGAAGTTGAATGGGTGAAAAATGATGAAAAACAAAAGAGTTATAAAAGAAACAAATTTGGTTTTTAAAACTAGAAATGGGCTCACGGTTGGCCCAAATCATGAAGTAACCACCCTTTCTTCAAAAACTCTTAAACAAGCAATGGGGATCCCAAATTAGGGTGGTTAGACATATATGAAACTTTAAAACTCAATATTCATCTCACCAAATACCCAAGAAAAGTATCGGGATTTACAATGGACCGGATCAATACAAAGACAAAAAAACCCGGGTTTGACAATTCTCCCCACCATTAAAGCTTTCCACCCCCGGAAAGCCATAACACTTTCCGGCTGAAAAAATCATCACCTAAGGATTCCTTAACAACATAATCCAGCCTCTAAAGATAATTAAATATCAATCACCCACAATGAAACTTAATACTCTTGCCCAAACAAAACACAACTCACAACCATGTCCGGAGAATCAACGGAAAGATGAAGCCACCACCTCCAAAACCAAGCCAAGAATCCGATTGTTGGGCCTTCTCCCAATGAACCCAACCATCACCCAAACAAAAGAGAACTCACAAAAACCAAATATTACAAGGGAGTCCAGAATGGACTTCCCACCATTAAGAAACAAATATCACTATAAATGTTCTTAGGATGAAAATCCAAGAGACCCATGGTGGGTGTCCCCACCATTAGAAACCAACTAGCAACGAACAGACAAGAATTCAACATGAGGTATAATTGGGCCTCACTCGCACAAGCCCAAAAAAAGCTCCTAAAAAACCAACAATACCAAGTTAATATGGTTACAACATGGACATCTAAACCACCGACTCCCAAAAGGAGGGCACAAGAACTGGGCCAAGACTTTCAGCATGGATCTGGACCCCCACCACTCGGGGAGGGGAGGGAAGGGGAACAATAATTTGGCCACAAAAACCATAAAATAAACAAAGAAACTACCCAAAACTCACCACCTACGAATAGGTAACACCAATACTGCACCTGATTTTCACAGGAAGTCCACACAAGGACATTGATTGAAATCCCACATCCATGAATGCATAACCATAGACACTGTGTGAGGGGTAATTCCACCGCCCTTGTTGTGAAAAAGGGAAATTCATAGTAATGAGGAACCACAATAGATAAATAGAAACTACCATACCACAATTTTGGAGACAAGATCCTGGTAAATCTCCCCATACCTATGGAGATTTCTTGACTGCGTGAAAAGCTTCACTCGGAGGCTTATGGCTGGAGCCTTGATTCTTGAAGCATCTGCTGCACCGCAGTCAGGGTTCTAAGGATTACACCGCTCAAAAAAACTCACATACTCAACAAAACACCTTAATCTAAATAAGAACTCATAGATTCATATCAAAATTTTGTCTCACTTTGAACGAGGGGAAGAATGGACAAGGAATACGACGAAACACATCAACATCACCGAACACAACTGCTATGTCCAAAAGAATTATCACGACCTAAAAGCACTTTTAATAGATCCCAAACAGATCTCTATTCCAAAAAAAGGTTGAGGAATCATAAAAATAGGTGGATTTAACATTTGAAATGAATCCTTAGGTTGATTAGTAGGAAAGATTTCCAATGGAGAACTATCAATGGCCACATCACAACATCAAACACATCATTATCAACCCAATGAAAATTACTCCAAAACCGAGCCACCAACAAGATTTCATCTCAAGATACAACAAGAGTATGAATTCTAGATCACAAGAAAGCTTACTGAATAAACAACTCTTATAAGACATAGAAAAAAACTAGCCACATAACCATTGGTTTATAAAAAAAGGCCAAAATTTTTCAGCTCAAAACAATTTTGAAAAACAAACTAACTTGGTGGGTTTCCACATTCACCAATGGTGTTTCATCAAGTCTCACCCATATGCACATTTCCATGCCACCCCAGGCACCCAACCACCATGCCATATTGGCCATCCTTCCATATATAAATAAAACCATGCATGTGAGCACCCATGAAAGCACCAAAGGAAAAAACAAAACAACATCATTCCAAAAATCATTTACCTACAAAAGGAACACCAACCACCAAGTCAAAAACCCTTTTCATATTTCACAAAAAAAACCACAACTCATTAAGAACCATTTGCTTAAAAACCTACTCCTTTTCATTTTTAACAACTTTTAAAATAACCAAGCCACTCCAAATGACCCCTTCCCATTTTTTTAAAATTCAGCAAGGTATATTTTTATAATCTGAGGTCCATTGAGACCAATACTTTTTCTAGTAAAACACCAACCTATCAAAACCAATTTCCAAAACTAATTTATCCGATTCAAAAACGTTTTAACATCCCAAAATACCCTATTTAAAACAAAGATCCAGAATCACCTTAAAATGATTCACAATTTCAAAACAATTTATTCCAACAAACCACAATTTTAGATTATGGATAATCCAATCCCATTAAATCATTTCCACGTCCCTCCATTTTTTTCACAAAACACAACCTTCCAAAACCATTCTTATATTTAATTTTTGAAAACCCCCTTTTTCACTTTTCAAAATCTAATCCTTACTTTAAAACTCATTTCCAAAATTCTCACACAAGGATTTTAAAAACAAAAACTCAGAATTCCAGAAAGGTTCAAGCGACCCAAAAAAAGGGGAACTAGTGTCGGTGGGTGACTTGACCATATTGTTGGCGGCCATATGTCAACCACAACACCAATACAAAGAGACTTATTAGGACCATTCCCTAGCTACACATGGCTTTACAGGACCTGTGATCTCACGAAGGCCATTATTCAGACTCCCCTTATCATATCCCAACACCAAACAATCAACAAGAACAAAGGACACTAATAAAACCAGACTTCCCATGGAAACCTGAGGATTAGAACACGAAAGAGTTCGTGATGCTCTTCTTGACCTTACCCCCCAAGTCCCAAAAAACCTACTCTATCTACCTTGACATCCCCA
The DNA here is from genome assembly GCA_963277665.1 of Viscum album. NCBI lineage: Eukaryota > Viridiplantae > Streptophyta > Magnoliopsida > Santalales > Viscaceae > Viscum > Viscum album. The sequence continues at coordinate 1,000,452,392 of OY728133.1, forward strand.
AAATAATAAGGGCTCTCTAAAAATAAAGGTCTACTAAGAACTAACCTCCTCTAATACCATTTTGTCACGAACCAGTCTGAGTCAACCCTGAACCGATCACCCAGGCCAACTCACAACAAGTCCCGAGAGGTGTTCCCAATCCTCCCGGGATGGTGACAAGAACCAAGGGCATCAATAGAGTACGCAAGGAAATTATTTCTCCCATACATAAACAATCAAACAAATAGCGGAAATAAATAGACAGCCCAAAATGAATTTTTATAAACAATGAAGTAAACATTATTTGTACAAGTAACTAAAAGTAGAACAAAACAAACAACTCAACTAAACAATCCCGATGACCAACTAAATTCATGTGAAACTTCTGGTCACTCTCCAACACAATGATCAAACATCGCCCAAGGTGATCGAACTCAAGCTGAAACCTACACAAGGGCTAAAAAAAGAAGAAGACTATAGGCGTGAGTATTAAAACTCAGTAGGTTAGCCTGATATTCTATTCCTAATGAACTTCCTTTAAAATAAAAGAAACATAAATTTCATGCTTTAAATAAAAGATATAAAATTATGTTTTTCAAATGATGTTCCATGCTATAATAGTTATAGAAAAAAAACTTTCATGTTTTGTAAACCAAAAATGCAAGTAACAATTTTTCAAAGAGGTGAAACTTCAAAATGAAAATTGTTTTAATGAGGGATGCTTTAAAGATTGTAAACTTTTAAATAAATAACACACACTACTTAATTTACCAACCAAACACATCGTATTCCAATGGTGACTACAAAATATCCAATGAGAACAAGTCATGGGAACACCCTTAGGTACTAGTCAGTTGTGAGCCCCAGGTACCTCGTATCTCAGTGAAAGTAACCATAATAAATATCCATTATCGTGCATGAGCCACTAGTAGTGAACATACCCATAACATAGTGTTACCCAATAATCACAATCATCATATTTTAGTTAGTGTTTTCATCTTAAAACTTGCTACGTAAAACAGGGGCCAAACCCCACAGAATCACTAGCATACTAGTACACGTCCGCCCACCTTGATACCCGGGATTCCCTTTAGTGCTCAATCAAGTTACACATATTATCAAATAAACATTTCACATATAAATTCCATTCCAAAACCATAAAAACACAAACATCCCATTTACTTTCTTCATATTTCTTACACAAATCAACAAACCTCTAAATATTTTCATAAAACAATTTCAAGAAGTTTATTTAGGATTTGCACATAAAACTCAATGAAAAACACTCTTTCAATTATAAACACACATAAAAACCATAAAAAATCTTATTTTTCATCCCTAAAAACATTTAATAAAATAACTTCATGGACCATAAAACAATCCCAATTGTACAACTTGGTATATACAAGTAAAACACTCCTTCATTTTTAGGAAAGGCCAAACGGGCCTTTAAACATTTTCTGAAAACTAATGTTTGAAGAAGTTATGCATTTAAATTTTATTAAGGAGGTGTGTAAGCACCATTTAAAGAATAAAACCACATTCATAAATCCATTAAAACACTTAGGTTACATATTCAAAACACAAACATTTTTATAAGAATGTGGAACGGACCATTTTTCAGCAACTTGGGCCAAAACATGTTGTAAATAAAAAAACCAATTGTTTATAAAACAAAATCCAAATTTTAAATCCATAAAAGTATCCCAAAAAAATTTCTTACATTCTTCCAAAATATTTAAAAATTCAAAAAAAATTATTTTAATTTGCACTAGACACATAAAAGCCAATTGGGCAATTTATCGAACACATGGCATGCACTCTTTAACAAAAAAACTTATGTTAAGTGATTAAAAAAGGATAAAACACCACTTTCATTCCCTAATGTTATTCAGGATACTAAGACATATTAAAAATACCATAATCCAAGTTTGAAAGCTCATGGAATAATTTATCAAACAATAGGAGTGCACATTTATACCAAAACAACTATATTTTTAACAAAATAAGTCATAAAACATAATTTGCAAACAAAACCTTTAGAACCAAACTTTCAAAACAGAAAATATAATATAAATAAGGATATAATAGAATTAAAATGAAGAAACTTAAATGATAAAGTCTTGTGCACATGACATCCTACCTCAAATCCTTTGCGTAACGGAAACGCACACCTGAAATCACTCGTTGCGGGTTTATAAACTGTAAAAATATGAAGACCAGACCTAAATGAATATAAAATCCATCAAAAACCATGGTATAACAGAAATCTAGGTCTATCATGACTATTGGAAATTATAAAACCAAGAAAATTGAAAGGAGGAAGAAGAGGTATGATAAAGGAGATGAAATCTCACCTTTTCCACAAGAAAACTTTTCGTATTCCATTAGATATGCACCCCTATAGAAACTTTAATGGGATGAAACTTCATGTAGAGTCTCTTATGTTCTGGAAGAACCAATTAAAGAATAGTTTTTTGAAAAAGAGCACGAATTGAATGAGTTATGTGTAAAACTATTTACCTTATCAATTCTGGGCGATTTGATATATCCTGAGAACCTTCGCCCTAATCCATGACCCTTATGAGATCCAAAAAGGATAAATAGATTATTAGGGTGAGTATAGGGTTATTTGTTTCTAGTTGGAGGTGGAATCACCAAAAAATATCAAAAATTGAATTAGATATAAAATAAACAATTATTTTTTTTAACAGGAAATGGGCACATGGGCTGGCCCAATACCTAAATTAGTAACCCAAATTCCCCAGGATTATGAATTTATATGGGGTAAAAAAGGCTATGGAAGTTTTAATATGTCATTATAGGACATGTGAGAAGTTTAATGGGTGAAGAAAGATGAAAAAAATAGTTATAAAAGAAAAAAATTCAATTTTTAAAACTAGAAATGGGCTCACAGTTGGCCCAAATCATGAAGTAACCACCCTTTCTTCAAAAACACCTAAAAAAGAAATGGGGATCCCAAAATATGGTGGTTAGACATGTATGAAACTTTAAAACTCAAGATTCATCTCACCAAATACCCATGAAAATTATCGGTATTTTCAATGGACCGGATTAATACAAAGACAAAAAAACCGGGTGTGACACTTTACCATGCATATAATATATTAAAATAAAGTGGTAAAATCATTCCATTACCATATGAAATTTAAGGAAATGTGGTCGTATCATCCTGGACTTATAACCACATCAAGGAAAATTGGGCATATCATCACATATGGAAAACTATCTCCTCACAAATGGGAATTACTTCCCCATTTATTGAAATATAAATAAGTGGTCATAACATCCCTTTCCAATTGATACATCTCATAAGTTCACATAACATATTATTACATGAGAAATAATAATTTATATGGTAATATCATCCCTTACTATAACCAACATCAATAATAATGGGAATATCATCCAAAAACCATTCCCAAACCTAGTAAATGTGAAAATATTCCCACAATGAAGGTAACATCAGTAGAGGGTGGTATATTGTTTTCTACTAGATTTATATCAATGTCAATTGGGAGAAATTCCCCATATCATGATCTTATAAGGCATGTCACATAAAATATCAAAAATACCATACACACATTTCAATAGAATTTTTTTCATAAAAGTAAATTCTGATAGCAATGAAATATAATTTTATGGCTCACATACACAACACTTTCCCTTTATCTCATATTAAAGGTACACTCTATGTAGAACCATATAACTCAATAGCAGTATCCCTCACTATTTTCCCATGAAATTAAATCTAAATAGTAATCATTTTATCAAAAAAATCAATACAATGTTAAAACGCATGATATCTCCTCACATAAATGACTTTCTTATTCTCAAGGTAATATAAAGGTTATCTACCATGGTACACCACTTTATAACATATCACAGGGATATCCCAATAGATTTATAAGTGCATGGCCCCTCACAATTTACATTATCCACATTGTAATTGGTGAACATGGAATAAAAACACATCATCTAGAGGACCAATAATGGAACTAATTTTATCATTCTACCCATTTAATATAAGGAAACAAAAATTGGTTTCATATTGGTACATTGGAACATGATCCTTAAGACCCTTGAAAAACAGCATACATGGAACTTTATATTTTATAGGAATGATGAGGGAAAACCTACCAACCTTATTAAAACCCCACTCTTTAAATATTTTTATAATAATCAATCTCTTTTGTAAGATAATATAAAAACTAAAACAAATCCCCAAATTTGGAATTACTAGTGAGGAATGAAGAAACATATAGATCGATCTAGAATATATGGAAGAGGATTATTAATCATACATCTAATAATTCACCAGGACATGAAAATTGTTAATTGGTGCACAAATGGAAGATATATATCACATAAAATAATAATGGTGGGATAAATGGGAGGGAGTTTCATGGGATATATAAAAAAAATAAGGGGGTTGTAATTTTATAACATTTTAAAAAAATGAATTGATTTTTTTATTTTATTTTGGGAAATTTTGAATATGGGTACACCAAGAACATATTTCCCATATATAAGCTACCATTTACACCATTTTTTACATTCTCTTAGACAACCTAGTTGTTAGTATCCCTTTAGAGCATCCAATTATATTATTGATTCCATTAGGTACCTAATACCATCCATTAGGTACATGGATAAATCTATCTCAAAAAAATATATTTTTTAATGAGCCGTAATCCTTAAATTACAGCTGTCGACCACTAGAAAATATTTTAATAATCTAAAACCATCAAAATACACATGGTTTGGAAACTATTTAAATTATTTACTAGTTTAATATATGAATGATGTTACAAACTACCCATTATATGGTATCTTATTATCAATATTCCATATTGATCATCATTAGTCAAAAGACCGAGTCATTGCACTAGCATGACTCCTCCTAGATATACTTTTTTTCATTTAATTCATATAAGAGGAATTTTCTTCCATCATATGACTATCTTGTTTTAGACCTTATATGAACTGGTAATTTCTTGAATGACATGTCAGCCTATACCATGATATCATTGATCCATATCAAATGATAAGGGTTGGGATGATATCTTAAAATATTAGATATATAGAAAGAATCATGTATAAAAAAAATATATAAGGAAGTTATAATAGGTATTCTTATATACTAATCCTCTCAATAACCTAAAGTATCCCCATGAACCTATAAAAATACTTCTTATACCTATAAATCTTCTTGTGTCTTAATTGAGTCAACACTCACAAAAAATACTTAGTTTCCTACCTCAAATTATAGAGGATGTTATCCTTTGTCACTGAATGATCATAGTATACTCTAATAAGTCTATATTAACTTCTGAATAATTTGAATATACTATTATATATCCTATAAAAGAATAAATATGATAATAGAATACTCTCCTACATTTATCTATCACAAAGGTTAACAATATTAATTTATATACAATGCCTTGAAAGGTGATATCAGAATAGATTCTTCATAACTATTTTTATAAACACAATCTGTTAATGACATACAAATATCCAATTAATCATCAAAATTAATGAAACATGAATTAAAATATACTCCAAGATTTAAGTAGTTCACTCGGACTACCCAATACTCTTTGGATGGTTTTCCATGCTCAAATTCACCAAAGTATCTAATGTATTCTGTAATCTCTTTCTGAAGTGAGATGTAAATAACATATCCTAGTCCAATATGTTACTCCTCAAGACATCATATAGTAAATCTATCTCCCAAACACATAAACTTCTAAACTCAACAATATACTGGGTCTAAATAATTTATATAAATTGAACCACTATGATAAACTAATCAATTATAACTCATATATCATCTCTACTATGAGGTAACCTTGGATTCCCTATTACAAAATTTTTCTTCAAATCAACCAATTTGTACTCATTAATGGATATAGGTTGATAAATACATGTGTGTATCTAGTTATCATCATTCACCTAAATTTGTATGTCATGATATTTCTTAGGCATCTATAGGTGAACAACCTATATCGAGGCATGTGAATCATGTATCATCTCCATGCACATGCTTGTAGGGACCACAAATTTACCTTATACATATAGGATCTCATCATTGTTCTAGATCCAATATTATAATGGTCTCATCCATAAATATTATCTCTTATAACCCAAGAATATGATTTATAATGTTGAATCTTCTTTACTCTATCAAGGAGTGGTGAGGTAATACTCAAAGATTTAATTGAATCTCCCCCATGAAACTTCTGAATATCCAATTGCAAATAAGGAATGAGGGTCATCATTTTCCACTAGATAGTAGCCTCTCAACCTGCATGATCCGGATTCTTCTTAATCAGTGAATCATTCACAATATTATTCTTTCTATAAGTGCACATAATCCTGATGTTAATGTATTAGTGATGCTCATCCCACCTTCTCTACCAAAGGTTTAGGGAACACTTTGGAAATAAATACCTAATGCTCTTGTGGTAAGTGTACACCAAAAACCACTCACTCAATAGATAATGATACCACCATTACAACACATATACAATATGATCCAACTATAAACCATGTGTTATATATTTTCAATGATGTGTTATAGAAACCCAATCCTTTTACACAAATTATTACATGGTTTTTAGCGTAAATATCTAATATATTCAAAAAATGATTGAGAGGCCTGGCGTCTTTGGGTGACTAGCTATATAAAACAAAAACATGAAACTAAAATAAAACTTATATATATTAACCTTCATAATGATATCCTAAAATCCCATTAAAATCTTATAACTACATAGTATAACTTAGTGAATATATTAAAAAAATGGGTGATCGATAAATCCCATTAAGGGAATCTACATGATATCGAAGCACAACATATGATTCAAAATGAATAACATAATACAATGAAATACAAGGTCATGAATAATCATATGGGGTCAAAAAAATAAAGAACATATAAGCATAATACTATGTAAACAAAGTAATGTGGTAACAACATAAAACAAGACACAATCATAATTCAAGCCTTACTTCCAAGAAAACATAAAATGGTGGATAGAGTCTCATCATGGATTAGGATTACTTCTTAATCCCATACATATCGACTCATGAGACATAAAAAATTCCCAATTCATTAGATAAATATCTTATAACACCCATAATAACATGTACATGTATATTTTTTTCACATAAGGATATCAAACATAAGTCATTAACATAAATATTACCCATAGAAAAAAAATGGGTTGCATAATCATATCTTATGTCATAACCATATTCTATATCATAATGGTTTCCATGAAATCAAGGATTAAAAAATTATAGGATGATCATAAATTAAAAATAATAAAGTTTCATAAAAATTATGTCTAAATGAAGTGAATATGTCAAAAATAGTGGATAGGTAACTTTGGAAATGTACCTCTTAGGTGGGGTTTTAGGGAAAAGTATAAAGAGTCTATAAAGTGGAAAAGAAAATATTAAGTTACGTAAAATAAAAAATGAACAAGAAGATTTTTAAATAATAAAATGGGAATATTTATAAACCAATAATTATTTAAAACATTTTATGGAGTGGTACTTAAAATGGGGTAAGGTACAAAGAAGTTCTCTATCATTGGGTTTTCTTATCGAATGAAAATGATAAGGGAGCCCTTAAAACATCAATATACCAATAAAATAAACGGGAATTAAACTAGTTATATATGTGGAGTACATATATAAATAATATATAATAGATAAATAAGAAAAATAGAGAGAAAATTTGAGTTAAATAGAGAGATAAATAATAACCCAAAGAATATTGGTTTGTTCGAAGATATCCCTTAACTTATGTCTTAGAATCATTCTACACATGCATTAAATGTAATGATTAATAAAATTAACTTCATTAATTAATTAATTCAGAACTTTTTTAATCTATATTTTATTTAATATAATTATATTTTCTTTATTAAAAACTATTTCAATGAGATATGATTTTTAATTTTATTGTTCTCAGAGTGTTTGTTTCATGGTTCCAGTGTTAGATCACATAAGGATAATTATGGAGATTATTGTAAAGTGGGACTACAAATCCAGAAGTGAAATGAAATGATAATAATTTTATTCCATAAATTTAAATGGTCTTAAATACCCATATGTGTTTTTATATATTAATGATTCATTTAGTAAAAATTAATGTTATATGGTTAGTTTATTTTATAGTTTTATTGAAATCATGAATTAGTTTCATTTTATTTAATATTATGACTATATATTCAATAAATAATGTGACAAAATATATAATATACAAATTTAAGTCATTTTAATCCATTATAAGATAATTTAAACCTACCCTAAAGGAGGTAATGAAAAATGAAAACTCGTCATCAATGAAGGTTGTGAACCAACCTAATATGGAAAATGGTTTCATTTTTAGAAAAAGAGGAGAGGAAAGGAGAATAGGAAGGGTGGTATATATTCCATTCACACTATAATATTCCAATATATATATGATACTAGAGTTATTATGCCATGTTGGATTAGGTAGGTGAGGATAAGTTATAATTATAAAAGAATTTAAAGGATATATTTTGAGAATATTACCTCTTGAATATCATCTCTATAAAAATCATTAAGACACTTGGAATTAGTATTTTGTTATGATTAGAAGAACTATTATGTGTGGGAGAGGATTTATAATATAATTGGGTAGAAATTTCGTAAGCTTTAATGCTTGGAAGATGTGAGGATAAGGGTAGGAGAGGAGTCTTTTTTTAATATTATATTCATTATTTTATAATTTTGTCTCAAGACTACCAATAGTTTTGATTATTACGAAAATATATATTAAATTGTTCATGTTTGTTAGAACTAATGAGTTTTTACATCATCCCTTATGTAATTAATCAGTTATTTAACTTATAATGTTAAATGTCATATTTTATCGTATTTAAATATTCACCTAAAATTACACTATTTAAAAAAAATAAAAAAAAATATGATAATAATTTTTCAATGTGTAAATTCAAAAAATGGAATCCATTTTATGAAAATAATTTTCAATATATGATAAATTTAATTTTAAAATTAAATCATTATTTATTTGAAAAAAATACCAATTTTAAAATTATGCTCAATTTTTAGACCCTTTAAAAATTTCTTATGGTACCATAATATTATATTATCATGATAATACATCTTAATATTAGTTTATATATTCATTTCATAAAAATAAAGTTTATTTTAAATTATTATATTTTTATGTAAATGTAAATAAAACATATATGGTTTTCAAGAATACAAACACTTATTTTATCAGTTTTAAAACATTTATTTACTAGTATCGTAATAAAAATGTGTTATACTTTTATTTTATAAGAAAAATAAATATTTTTTTACACTTCAATAAGTGAGAATACTATTCTAATGTCCATGTTACTATTCCTAATGGTGAAATTACTATTTCAATAGTCAGATTACTATTATAACAGTAAGAATTTTAATGGTCATATAAGTTCTCTAATTCATATAAATAACACATATTTTAATCATTATTCATTCACTTATATTTTCTCTCAAGGTTATATACATTTTCATTATCTATATGGATATTTAATTACTAATATTCCACTTCATTTATACTATTTTTTTGTGAGTGTGGTTATTCTAGTGGATTGAGCATATCCAAATTTTTATATTTTAGTTATATTAGTTTCTATTTTTTATCCCATTTTAATATTTTTAATTCATATGGATACATTTTTTTTTATAATTGTAATGTTCAAATTATAATAATAAAATATTCTCAATTCTATAATGTGATGTATGTGATTTATATAATACTACATTAATAAATATAATACAATTATATAATCAGAGGGGAAATTCCATTGATAAAATATTGGGTCATTATATATTCCCTTAACTACCTAGGTCCATATGTTACTTCTATCATATCCAACATTAAAACAACTCCAAATCTTACTCCTAACATTTCATAATACAATGCATACTATCCTTACTAAAATAGGGTAAGGTCGTGATCGGTGTATTTTATAACCTCCCTTTAAACTCCTTGAAGGCTTTCTCTCATATGAATTAGACCACTCAAACTAATCCACCATTTTTTTTAAATTGATCAATGAAACATCTAATCTTGATAAGTATTAAAATGGTCTATTTCATTTATATGCCAATCCATGGAATTCACAAATCATGAAAAAAAATTGGGTTTACCCAAAGAAACTATGGACTCAACCATCTTAGGGTTTATAGAAATACCCTTATCTGATATTATGTGAACTAAGAAGGGAATCTATCTAATCAAAAAATGATTAATTGAGATACTTTCATATTTATAATTCTCTCTTATTGTACTCAAAACTATCTCCAAATATTGATCATGGTCTACTCATGTTTGGGATTACACAAAAATATGGTTGACAAATATGTCCATGAATGGATTCAAATATTGAGGGAAGACCCTATTCACATGATATAGAAAAACATACCCAAAATATCTATCAAATAAAATAAATTCATGATAAATTAATATAATTCACACCTTCACTTGAAACTATTATATAGAGAATATACTATCCCCACCTACAACAAGTTGTTTTTGGACCTCAAATTGAACTTGTAGAACCACTTAGATTCCCTTTTCTAATCAAAAATTACATTTATAGAGTAAGAGGATACTAGTTTTTGACCATAAAATTTTTAAATATTTTATAATATAATGTAAACATAACAAAACATTACCCTTACTAGTGAATAAAACAAGAGAACCCAAGGGGATGGGCTCAAGAAAATCAATACTTCATATATTGGTCCTGTATTTGGGCCTTTATCCCTCTACACACTATAGGATGTATCATATATAGTGAAATGGATATGAGATCTTTACCTATAATATTATTGATCATAAAATAAACCTATCTCTTAGGAAAAACACTAATAATTCATCAGGGAAAAAAATCCTAAAGTTGGTCAATGATATAAGGAAATACCAATTATGCCATATACACATCCTCTCTCAAATAAATACTTAAAACTAGTTCATAATCATCCATATCTTTCAATGGTCAAGTTATAAAAAATGAGATGGTAAATCTCAATCTCTGATGAATGTATATTGATAAATATTAGAATACATTAAACACACTCATAGATAATAAAGGTTTTGGGTGCAGCAGAAGTGCCTTTAATGGGTGATAAATCAAAAAATAATTTAACTTAGAGTTTCCTAAAACCCTAATAGAGGATCTTGCACATTAAATTTATAATTAATATATTTGGTTATGAATAAATTAATACCTTATTTTAGGATATTTATTCAATTATGATAATGTTGATTGTTTGAAATACCCTTTTTGGATTGTTGTTATTGTGCTTTTTAGATCCACATATTGAATCCCTATAGTGGTAATCCACACATTCTCATTTGATCTCTAAAAAACACTGATCGAACACTGCATGTTATCATGGAAGGTCAACCATATTATGTTGTTCACTTTAATCCCTCATCCTTCAGGATTGAATGTGTTCTTCATGATCTTGAGAATATGATGGGAATAGAAGTTGAGAGATAAATCGGTTGTTCCCAACAATTCTCAATTCTTGATTTTTAATTAACCCAACATAATAGGAATAACCATTTATTTATAGATTTGGGTTTAGGTTAAAATATTATTTAATTGTGTATATTCTCTTAGATAATATATTAATATTTAACAAAACCTATTCCATATAATAATAATATTATTATTATTTTACGGTTCACACTAACTTGTATAGTGGTTAATATGATTTTATACCAGTTGGAAAATAAATATTTCTCAATAGATATGGTCTTGGTCTGTTCATCCTACTTGCAATTTATTTAATACACAAATAAAAAATTTATTCATTAATAAATATTTTTATCCACATACCAGAAAATAAATATTTATTGAACATTAAATAAAATAAATAAACATATTTCATTCACAATCCAATAAATAAATATTTATTTAATTTTTGTGATCAGTAAAACTTGAATAAAATTATTATTTGGTCCTAAGAATAATATTTATTCCATTAACTAAATTTCAAAAGGATTTAATCGATATCAATAGAAACACTTAGCGTCTTTCCCTCTAAAATTATTTCTTGTTGGCATTAGGTGGTTAGTCCTAAATTCCAAGATTACTATCTAACAATAGGTCAAGGAACCTAATAGAAATAAATTAATTTCACAACATTGAAAACCACATATGAATCCTCATTGTGTAATATAATCCCTTTGTCTCAATATCTCATCAAGCATATTAAACATCTGTGTCATCAACCTATATGCTTGATACACATTTCTTTGATTATCTGAAATAAACACATCATTACACAATTTCCATGGAATTTAATGAAATTTTTCTATTCTAATCAAAGGGTTGAGATATAAAAATCCAAAAATATGGAAAGGAAAAAATCATTCATTGACTTATTCATTAATAAAAAAGTCACTCATGAAATACACAACGTATCCAAATTCTCCATGAATTATATCATCATGGTTTATGGAAAACATATAAGTGTGTGAGTTATGATATGCATTAATAATAATTTTAAAGTATAAGGATCATTACACATGCTCACAGATAGGAATATATGATAAAACCATAACATGTGGAATTCTTACTAATGGTTATATTCTCATAATCTCTTATTTTATAGATTACCAAGTGTAATATTCATGATAATAATCCTCATATACTTACAAGTACTCACACATGATAGTCACATTCTATGTGTCCCATCATAGAATGTTATCTGACCATATAACTATATTTAATAATATCATCATAGGATTTTATGACTCTCATCATACCGGGGAACTACTACGGCCTTATCAATGCGACTGATACTCTAGGAAATTATTACTTTAAATTCATCTAGAAAAATGAATAATATATAACAATATATTATTATTAATATTAAAATATTGTGATAAATATGTAATCAATTTAAAAACAGTTTTTTATAAGAAACAAGCTCCAAAAAAATCCCACTTTTACTGGAGATAACTATCTACGACTTTAAATCCACTATACCTCACATGATAACCATGTTTATGATAAGTTAAATCTTCATTCAAGGTGTCTTCCACATTGTCTTCTGTAGAAATACTACTCATTATGAATTCACCTCTTTGTAAAAAAACCTATAAAAGGATGATACATCCAAAGTATGTTCTTTTTCCATTTATATGTCCTTGGCTATTTTTTGAGACCATCCACTGCAATATTATCATAATATATTGTTATATGATTTTTAATACTAGGTATCATGTCAGGATCTTGGAATAAGTTGTGTATCTATACTGCTGCTTTCCGATCACATCACCTCTATTCAAATCCAACATGTATCTTGTATGTGATTTTAGATCATCTTGATCTGTATGGGAACTAGCATCTATATATCCTCAGATTACTAGTTCCTAATCTTCTCCATAGACTAAGAACATATCCTTAGTATTCCTTAGGTACTTAAGTATAGTCTTTACTTCCATCCAATAGTGGTCACCTGGTTTAGCTTAATATTTTCCTATCGCACTCAAGGCGTAGTAAAAATCTAGCCTAGTACATAGAATAGGATACATGACTATCCCAATTGATGATGTTTATAGAATCCATACCATTATTTATCTTTCCTCGTTTACTTTGGAAACATTTTCATGGAGATATTAAAGTCATGTGACATAGGAAACAATCCTCTCTTGTATTGTTCCATAATAAACCAATTCAGTATTTTTTCAATATACATACATTGACATAGGCTGAGGAGACTCTTAGATATATCAAAGTGGATATTTATCCTAAGAATATATGTTTATATGCCTATTTCTATCATAGAGAATAATTTTTTCAAAAAATCATTAATATAATCTAAGGATGTTATTTTGTTTCTAATGAGTAATATGTCTTCAAAATATACTATTAAGAAAATGACCACACTCCCATTAAACTGTTTATGGACTCAAGGCTCACATTCATTCTTTAAGAAACAAAATTCCATTATAGCTTGATCAAACTAAATGTTCCATGACCTAGATGTTTTCGTTAATCCATAAATTTATTTTTTTCAACATTCATACCTTATTAGAATCCTTTAGAGTCACAGAACCATCAGTTTGTGTCATATAGACATCTTGATTAAGGTTCCCATTAAGGAAGGTTGTTTAATGTCCATTTTCCAAATCTCATAGCCATGTAAGGCCATTATTTAAGTAAAAATATTATAGATTTTATAATTCCAAATGGTCAAGAGGTTTTATCATAGTCTATGCCTTGAAGCTTTTTGAACTCTTTCGCAACCAGTGGTTCCTTATAGTACTTACTTGTCCATCCTTGTCTAGTTTCTTTTTGAATACCCAGTTATAACCAGTAGGATTTACATCTACTGGAGGATCTACCAAAATCTAGACTTGGTTTTGGTACATGGAATCCATTTAATAATTCATGGATTCTTTACACATGGAAAATTTTCTGCCACTTAATGCTTCCTTATAGGTTAGAGGATCATTATTATCAACTAATAATTAGTCACCATCCTTAGTGACTAGAAACCCATACTGTTCTAGATCTCTAACCTATCTTTTACTCTAATTCGTTAATTTTGTCTCTATAATTACTTATTCTATAGGGATTTTTGGAATTTTTTCATGTTCTAACTCTTGTATATCTTGAGCCTAGAATTCATCAACCTATATCTCACTCTAACTATCTCTTTTAGAGATATGATCCTTATCAAGAAAGGTGGAACTTCTATCAACCAAAACCTTCTTTTTTAAGGATTTTATAGGCATTATCCCTTTGTTTCATTTGTATATCCTATAAATATAAGCTTTGTACATCATGGAGTAATCATTTCACATTAAGATGCCTTAAAAAATGCTTCATATCCCCACACATGTAAGTATAACAACATGGTTTTATTTACCCTCCAAAATTAGTATAGAATATTGTCTATTGTTTTAGTTGTCACTCAGTTTAGTATGTAAACTTCTTTGTGTAATTCATATCCCTAAAAGGATAATGGAATAATCACATGGATCATAATTGATATCACCATGTCCAATGATGTGTGGTTCCTCCTTTCAATTATAATTTTCCACTAAGGTGTATAAGGAGGAGTGAGTTTGGATAGAATCCCAAACTCCCATAGGTAATAAATTAAGGCTTGATTAAGATATTACCCACCATGCTGTGAGTAGAGTTTCTTAATCTTCTTAATAATATGGTTCTAAACTTCATTATTGTATTCCTTAAATTTTTCAAAGGAATATAATTTCTAACCCATAAAGTATATGTGTCCATAACTACTAAAATCATCATTAAAAGTTGTGAAGTGTGAGTACCCACCCCTTTCATTGATGAGAAAAGTTCCACACACATCAGTATGAACTAATTCAATAATATCCTTATCCCTTTCACTTTTTCCACTAGATATTATTTTGGTCATTTTTTCTTATAGAAATGCATGACATACACTAAGTGTTTTTAATTAAAAGGAATTTAAATATAAATCTTGTTGTAGTTTATTCAAACATTTTTCATTTACATGACCTAGATGATGATGGAAAATTTTGGTGTCATATGAGTCATGTTAAGTAGTTTCATTATTGATTTACATTATATGGATTGTGTAATCCATCACATAAAGACCATTATTTAAATGTTCCTTACCATAAAAATTTATTTGTTTATAAAATAAGTAACATTTATTTCCAAACATGAAAATAAATCCATCTGTATCAATTATGGATATAGATATAATGTTTTTGGAAACAGATTGTAAATAATAACAACCTTTTAAAATCAAGATCATTCTCATTGGCAACATGAGGTGGTAGTCACTAATAGCTACATTAGCAAGTTTATCTTCATTTGTTACTTGTATAACTACCTCCCCTCAATAAAATTTCAAAATATACTTGGTTACTATATTTTAATACATATTCCAGCTTTAAAAGCTATATCTAATACCCAATTTGTATAAATAGATAAATTTTACTCGATAAAAAATTCATATGAAGTTTCACCTTGCTTATTTTTATGGGTGTAGTTTTTCTTCTAGTGAACCTTATTTCCACATGAGAAACAAACATACTATTATTCCATTAATTTCCCCTTGATCATTAACTTCTTAGAATGGCATTATGAATAAGAAAATGGGATTAGAGATATTCTCTTGGAATTTCCATTTTTTCACCATAAGGACGAAGGTATTTTCATGATTCATCTCCTTATATACATGAAAATGAAAATTAAGTATATCTAGGAGTGTATTCTCAATGTTTTTTCTAATAAAATTTGCAGAAAAAAACTAGATAAGATCTTAGGGAGTGATGTATTAATTATATGAGTGTATAGTTCATCAGGGAGTTGAAACCCTAGAACATCTAGGTGCTCAATGTTTCTAATGATCATGACTATGTGAGGCTCAACTGGTAAACCTTCTCTGAGATTTATTTGAAATAGTTCCTTGGTTATATCAAACTATTATTATCTTTCTCTCTCCTAGTAATGACCACAAATATGATCAATCATGCTATATGTATCCATGTTTTCATGAGACTTCATGAGTTCACTACACATAGATGAAATCATAAAATGTTGAACATACACCACATAATTCAAGTGTTCTTTATAAATAGTGAAATCTTCATCACTATCCATCTTAGTAGAAAGATCAGGTATTGAGGATTCTAGTATGTGATATTTTCATTCATGTCACAACACAACCCAAAGTTGTGTAAACCATTAATATAAGTTACTGCTAGTGGGGAGATGGTCTTTCTCCAATATAGATCAAAGGGATAGTGTGGATGATGAAATTTCCATTTTGTTCTATAATTTAAAAAGGTACATTTTATTATTACTTTTATTAATTAAAAATTATGTGAGAAATTATAATAGTTACTTTTATTGAATCTCCCACTATTTTATCAAGCCTCAACGGACCTTGCTATTAAACTCAAAATGCATTTTCATACAAGACATTATAGTGGAAAGGATCAATATTTCCCTTATTTATAATCCATAATTTTTTTCCTAAAAACCATAAGAGGGTATTTAGGTCGGTGGTCTTTCCAACTGTGTTCTTGTAGCTCCTTGATCTGTTGAGTGGATTCCCAAATTCAGATATCCTTACTTGATTTCCTCAACACATGCCTCCAAATGTGTATTGAACAGAATTTGTCTATTAAATTCAATAAAAGTTTGGTTGTTTCAATACACTATCTTATTTAATACTTCCAAATAATTAATAATTCCCCCAACTTTGGTCAGACTAACATTTTAATTCTATGTTCATCTTAATTCATACAACATAAGTCTTAATGACATAATACTAACTTTAGAGATTTTGTTTTAATTATTCTTAAAAATTAATTATTTTATCATTTAGATAACTTTTTAATATTAATTTTATTTTACTTAATTCATTTAACCATGTTTGGATAAAATATTTATATATAATCTATTTATTTAAATTCCATATTTTATATGAGTCCATTTATTAATGTAATCACGGTCTTGAATTCATAAAATAAATCATTCTTAAGATAGAAATAAATAAATTATCAGTTCATGAGATTATATAATGGTTGATTTATTCAGTAGAAAATAAATCAACCTATGACCAAAGGGAAAAAATCCTTTTGTTGGTATTGACATGAGTTATAGGATTCCACTTGTTCAATTGTGTATAACTTGGGAAAGAAACTTATCAACTCTGTCTTGAACCATCTCTACACACCTTGGTAAACTCATTTAATTACATGTATTTATAACTCGCATGTTGGTGAGGGGAACCAATAGATTGATTAAGGGAAATTACATAAATAACCTTTGGACATGAAAGAGCTATATAATAAAAAAATATATGGATGAAATTCATTCCATCATATTTTTAATAAATAATGATTTCAAACCCATGAAATAAATTTAAATTAATTAATTCTAACACATAAAAATTTCATGGTCAATTTCATGATCAGTCATTAACAATTAATGATTACACATTTCAAATAACTAGATAGAATTCATTTCAATTTGTTATTTGATAAGATAAAAGACACATAAATTAATCCCATTAATTTTCCTATTAATCAATTAATTCATATTACCTTATTTAATCCAATAATCCTTAAATTCGCATATACTATTACTTTAAATAAAATAAATACCTTTATTTTATTTAAAACTCAATAAAATAGTACTCAACTTTATATTTGGAATCATCCTGGTGATTAGGTGTTTGAACTACTCATTATGGTATAAATTTTAAACAATTCACTCATATGGAATGTTGTGTACATGAAATGTATCAAAATTTCATGGAATAAATGACCAATTTAAAGTCACATGGAACAATTGAAAATTAATTAGACTATACAATTTAATGTGTTGAGTATTTATGTATAATAACTATACTTATTCATAACATAGAATATTATGATAAATTAATTAAGCATTTAATATAACATAAAACCTAACAACCTATGTGTACTATCACCTTAATGAAAAACACATAAGTTGGATCATTGAGGTTTAAAAGAGTAATAAATTAAATTCATTATTTTAATTTAAATAGGTAAAGTACATTATGTGTTCAATCCAACCACACAACATGTACTTCTATTCTCTAGATATTCGCAGTACACACCTAAGGACTTGGTTTGTATTTATCATGAACATTTGTAAAGTACATGACATATATAGAGGATACATGGAATTTACTTCAAGTTACACACCTTCCAGTCTTTACGCATTATGTATTAAATAAATATGAATTATTACTTACATGACATGGTTTCACATTATTTTTTTAGTCTTAAAATCACATGGACTACACGGCATGTAGTCAAACTACATGGCGTGTACTCTGGAATAGTCAAGTGCCGCCATGGCTAGTCTACACGTTGTGTATTTATTTCATGTGATGTATATTAATTACATGACAACCTAGAATTCATGAAGGCATCCTTGTGTAATGATCAAGGATACACGGTGTGTAAAAAAGGATTACACCTCGTGTAGTCTTGTATTATCCATCTAGTATTATTGAAACTTCTGTATGGGATCTTAACTTTTAAAATTGGTTAATCATTAATCAATATTGAAAATATTTTTGAGGAAAAATGAATATGAATAAAATATTTTGAAAATATATTAAAAAATTAAAACACTAAATGAATCTTGACTTTTAAATACACCATGATCAAAAATAAAATAAATAAATATAAATTTGAACATGGATACTCAAATACCACTTAAAGGTCACATTCATAGAGAAAGTTCGTTTTATGGGTGATAAATAAAACATTAATTTGACTTAGAGTTGGATGAAACCAAAATATAGGACCTTTCATGATAAATTTATAATTAATTTTTTTAGATATGAAGAAATGAATACCTAGTTTTAGGATATTTCATTGATGATGGTGAGGTTGATCATTTAAAATATCCTTTTCGAATAACCATTGTTTTGATTATAGGATCTAATTGTAGAATCCTTCTAGTGGTGATCCAAACAAAATCTTTTGATCTCTGAATAATAACTAATGGAATGTTAGGTGCTAGCATGGAGGATCAGTCACCTTATATTTTTAAACATAATATAGCATCCATTGGGATTAAATAATTTCTTCTCATTCTTGAAAATATGATAGTAAGAGTCGAGATAGAAATTGTGTGTGTGCAATGATTCTCAATTCTTGATTTTTGGTTAACCCTACACAATAGACATAACCATATATTTATTAAGTTGGGGTATAGGTAAAAATATTATTTAATTGTGTATCGTACCATAAATAATATAATAATCTTTAACAAACCCCATTCCATATAATAATAATATTATTATTATTATTATTATTATTATATCATGTACTAACATAAATAATAATAAATATAATTTTACCAAATGGAAAATAAATATTTATCAATGAATGTGTTCTTGGTCAGTTCATCCTCCTTGACATTTATTGAATACCCAAATAAACATTTTATTCATAAATAAATATTTTTAACTACAAACTAATGAATAAATATTTATTAAACATGCAATAAAATGAATAAATATTTTTTATTAATAATATAGTGGATAAAGATTTATTTAATTTCTAAGATCAATAAAACATGAATAAAATTATTCCTCAATCTTGAGAATAATATTTTTTACATTAATTAAATTCAAATAGAATTTAATCGAGATCAATAGAAACACTTAGTCTGTAACCCTCTAGGATTATTTCTTATTATCATTAGGCGATTACACTTAAATTCCAAGATTATTTTCTAGTAATGGGTTAAGAAACCCATGATAAATAACTTAATGTCACAACATCGAAAAACACATAGGAAAACTCGCTATATAATATAATTACTTTGTCTAAATATTTTATCAAGAAGGTTGAACATCTGTGTTAGTAACTAATATTATTGATACCACTTTATTTATCTATCTAAAATAAAAACGTTGTTACACCAGGGACATGGATTTTAATGTGATGGTTCTATTCTAATAAAAGTGATGAGATATGAAATTCCATAAAGATGAAAAGGATAAATCCTTCCTTGACTTATTCATTAATAACACATCACTCATAGCATAAAAAAACATATCCAACTTCACAATGAACTTTATCATCATGGTTTATGAAAAAAAACTAAGTGTGAAAGTTTTAATATGAATTAGTAATAATAATAAAGTCTATGGATCATCACACTCACTTTCAGATAAGAATATATGATGAAACTAATACATGAAGAATTCTTACTAGAGGGTCTATTATCATAATCTCTCATCTTAGAGATTATAAAGTGAAAAAATTTATGAGAAGAAGTATCATCTGCTTATGAGTACCTATACGGGATAGTCACATTCTATGTTTCTCATATTATAATGTTATCTGACTGTAGAATTATATTTAAGAACATCATCATAGAATTTTAAGGTTCTCATCGTAGTGGGTAAACACTATGACCTTATCAATTCGACAGATACTCTATGAAATTAATATATTAAAGTCATGAAAAAAATGAACAATATGTAACAAGATAATATTATTAATATTAAAATAGTCATATAAACATTTAATCAAATTAAAAACAGTTAGTCCTAGGACGCCAACTTCAATAGAAAATAACAATCAAGGTTTGGTATGTTTTAGTCATCCAATATATCACAAGTATTACATCAAAGACACAAAATTCTAATGTAATAAAATTATAGCGATTATCATAACAATTAATCCTAGTGGAACACACTAGAAATCTTCAAACACCCTTTGATCACATTTTTAAGGGTATACCAATAGTCATCGTATAAGATAGATACTCCAAGAAAAAACCTAGATCATTAAAAAATCAATAAGATATAAATGAGTGTGGTTAACCTATATTGACTAAAAAAATTAGGCTGTTTGTATATAAAATCTTACTTCAAATGATAGATGACCCCTCACCAATATCAAATAATTTTTGGTTGATATCATGTAACTGTTCTGAGCTCGTACCTCTTCCCAAGCCTCTATAACCTTAACCAATACATGGACCACTAACCTAATAACTCAGAAAACCCTAGGTACCATGACCTCCCCATTTTATAAACCAAACAGAAGAACCCCAAACACTCTCTTATGGTGATGTTTCTATCCAATTTTCTAATTCCTATGCCTGTCTATCACTATAGCCATTGTCTGTCTGAGAAGAAATAAAAAACAATATAATTATCCTATCTATCCAAATAAATGAAACTCCAGAGTTTTTGGTGGAAATATAATCCAGTTTTCCCCATTCCTCCACACTAATAACACACTACAAGAGACCTCTCGCATGGGGAAAGAGATGATCCATGACCCTAACTAACATTCTAACTTCCACTTTTCCAAGAATCCAAAAAACGCCACATCCTTTTTGGTAGAAGATCCAATTTAGATCTTCTGTATGAACTATATTTCCCTAGAAAAACACAACCTACTGGGTTCCTCTCATATATAAGGTAAAGTTTCCCAAATATAGAAATAAAATTCTTTGAGAAAAAATAACCCAAACCTATATTAGATGAATTGATCCATACAAATAACTAAAAAATTTACAATCTCATCTATTGATAACATTGGTAAAAATATAACAAGTATGGGAAGCATTTAATGTAATAAATAATAGAAATATTCCTCCAAAAAAGTTCTATAAACTCTTAATCCTTATTTTCCCAAAGTAAATAAGGGAAAATTGAATTAATAAGAGATACTAGAATTACTTCCTAGATATCCACTCATGTTTTTCTTCTTAGACTAATAAGTACAAATATATTTTCATGGTTACTTATAGAATATACATAGCAAGCATGACCCTCCTCTCATTTGGTGTCAATATCTGATCGAAAATAGTCTATAAGTACTAAGTCCAAAACTCAGTAGCCTAAGGTCAATTGTCACATATAAAGAGGGTGAAATATTTTATATGAAACTCACTGGAAACATATTACATTTATAGACAAACTATAAAATACTATTTCTCATAGACGATATCCTTTGAATAAGACTCTCTTAGATCTTATAGTTAATAGGAAGTGTTATAATAACCTGGGGAACTGACTTAACTACAAGTGGGACATGATATTCCCCACTCTCTTAGTGCTCAACTAAAATTATATATGGTGTTCTATCAGTAAAATGAAAAAATAAAGACACACACACACACAAACACACACACACACACACATATATATATATATATCACATTAATTAATATCACAACATAGGATAAGTAGTAACAGGTATTGTATCTTGATATTATACACATACACACCCAATGATAGAAGAATATCACATACCTCAAGCACCCTCTTGTCTTGGATACCCACTCTCAGGGTCATCATAAGATAAACATGAGATCCAAAAAACTAATAATCAAATAATAACAATAAAAAACAAGAAATATGAATCCATTAAAATATCCACCAAAAAATATATTTTAGAAAATTCTATAACTTATTATTGAATTTTAAAATATATCAAACCACATTATAATTTGGTTATCAATAAAATATATGTATATATTTGTCACATGAATCCAATTTGAATAATATGATGTATGAACGCACACCCATTTGATACCACAATCCATAAGTTAAAAAATAAACATTAAATCAAACATTATATTCATTGTAAATAAAATATCAAAAATGTATAAATATTGAGAAAAAAAATATCCCCCTAGTAACCTTGACTTTCCTTATATAGGAGTAGGATATTCCCAAGAATTATGTCAATATCATATTTAAAAAACAACATATTTCCAACTACCATTCCCAAATAGAAAAAAAATTAAAATAGGGCTTTAATACCAAATTTTAATATCTCTTATAATCCTACATTAATATTGATTGAACTGATAGTTCCATATAAACTCAATCTCACCTAATTGTATACAATAGGTTGGAGATCAATGGTGAGGGCCTTTGGGTAACATTAGGAGACTATAACTTTTTTTAATGGATAATATTAAGAAACAATAAAATAAATAATAATAAACCATCCTTGTAATATTAAAACAAAATACATAAATTAAAGTTTTCATCCAATCCTAGAGAAAAATAATACATTATATAATTATATGAGGAACAATTATAATATAAATTAAGTCACACATAGGAAAAATTGATATCCATATGGTCGATCATATACATTTTTCAAAAATGTACCAATGAATGGAAATGACTATAAAAAATATTCTAAATTTAAGTCCCATCCCAATCATTTATCTTACTTTATCCATATACTCAATACATCTAGTAAATGAAAAGCTCTTTCCCTTACCTTCATCCTTGATCAAAAATTCCAAATGTGCACTAAGATTCCCATGTCGGGTATGAGTATAACTCAATAGGCCACCATGAAAACTATCCCTAACCAAATCCAGTATATATATATATTTATTTATTTATTTATATCTATATGTTTTTTATTTTATGAGATGATATACTCTAAATAAATAATAAATAATAATGAAAATAATAAACATCATGTTATTGGTTACTTTAAAATATACCTTGTGAGTGACCATACTTTCTTCAGTCAGCGCTAGTATTGGATTGAATATATAAAAATTACAGTACTAAGGGTATTTATAACATCAACCCGATAACTATATATCGTATTTGATGGATATAACATCCCATAACATAGTTAATGGTATAGGTAAATGGGTATAGTTTTCCATAATATAACAAAATCAATAAAATTAAAATATAACCAGTAGCATTATAAAATAAAATAAGTGGTCATAACATCCTATGTGATATCAATACTGATAATGTGGGTATAAAAACCCATACCTCATAAAATACTAAGTCCAAATGGTCATATCATCCCATGCCTATTCAATACCATGTCTGAGTGGTCATATCATCCCATGCCTATACCATATCAAGAAAAAGTTGATGTATCATCCCATGCTAGTGACTACAATTTTAAGGAGTTTTCATATCTTCACATAATTATAACAACATCAAGTAAAATTGGGTATATTTTCAAAATATAATATCTAAATTAGTATATTTAGTCATCTCATCCCCTTACATGGAAATATCAATAAGAGGGAATGAAATCCATTTCCATGGGAAATATCACATAAGTGTAAATAACATACATTTCCATGAGAAATATCAATATAAGTTGGCATATAATCCCACATCATCATCAACATCAAAACAAATGATAATGTCAACCTAGGTTATTAGACACATTATGTAAATGGGGATATCATTCCATGCATGAGTTAGTATTAAGAGTAGGTATCATCACATTTTAAAGTAGATCAATATCAATGATAATAGAGTGTAAAATCCTATATCACATCCTCTCAGGTAAAATCATGTTTCACATCCAAAATAGCTTATATATATGTTTCATCATAAGTTTTGGAACAACATCTGATTATAATTTAAATCAAATATATTGTTGGGTATCACACAGACAACTCCTTTTCCATATCCCATATCTATGATATACTCTACTATAAATTTTATAACTCAAAGGTGAAATATCTCAAATTTATAAATTTAAATCAATAAAAATAGCCATCAATTTAGTTTAGAAATGAATCCAAGGATATTACCCATCATATCTCCTTATATAAATGAGTTCTCCATCATCAAGTAAATACCTAGGGAACCTATCAAGGTTCACTACATTATATCATGATAAATGGACACCCCACTTGAGTTCCATGAACATGGTCTCTTTCACTTTTCAATAGCCTAATGGTCGTAAAGTTCTTATTTATAAATTGATATCATCAAGAAGACCTTTCATGGATCTAACATCATCATTATTCCTAGTAGATGATAAGAAACCCAATTTTTATTTATATCATGAAATTCATACAATCCTTCCAAGACTCACACATTATAACATACTAGAAACACAAATAAACCTATAAAAAAGCATAAAAACCCCCAACCTCTTCTTAGTAAAACCCTCCTCATTCAAGATAATTAGAAAAATTGATTCTATTTGGAAGAAATCAAAAAACCTAATGCATGATCCCAAATTATGGATTAATAATGAGGAATAAATAAAATGTGATATATAAAAAGAATATATGAAAGGGTATTTTTATTCCATCCTCTAGTAATCCATCCAGATGAGAAGATTAAAAATCGTAATACAAACAGTACAGCTTTCCCACTAAGAAGAATAAGCATGGGGATAAATTAGAGTGGGTTGTAAAACCAAGAGAAACAAATTAAAGTGGGACATAATACTATAAATTTTTTTAAAAATGTAATAATTTAATTAATTTTAGAAAAACATTATAAGAGTATATGGGTTCCATGTCTTGAGTCATAAGGCACCCGGTACACCACCGAGTATATAAGAACTCGGTTTTTCAATCATGTATGAATCCTTTTAATTTTGGTCTAATTATCTTTTATGGACCTAATATGGATGCCTAATGAGTTCAAGAAGGTCTCAACGGTATCTAGGGCTTTTTTGGAGCCCAGAACCCAGTTTTTGGGAGAAAAAGGCTGGTCACATGGTTAGAACAAATCATGTAGGGAACGCGCATAGTTACTTATAACAATGAAAGGCTAGATAGTGGGGTGATATAGGGTGCATAGTTTGACCTAACCTTGTACCAAGGGCTACATGACCATGTGAAAAGTTTTAAATTTTTATGATATGATCTTCACATGGTTGGTGCATGGTTTCCCAAACCATGTGGCCTAACCATGTAGTTTCCCCCTCCCTACAATAGAAGAAGTATGGTTGGTACACGGTTTCCCTAATTGTGTGGCCAAACATTGCAACCCATGGTTTTTGGTTGATTTTACGATTTTTTCCTAAAGTTATGTTTAAACCAAACCCTTATTTCTCTTGCTCATTCTAGTGGATATCCACCCCTCTTCTTTCCCTTTTGAAGCCTAAAATCCATATAATATATTTTTTTGATCCATTTCTTTTATATGGTGTCTATTTGAATTTTTTTCATCATATTGGATTTGTATCGATAAGTACTTGATTCATTTTTAGTCATTTTCATTATTATTTCTCTTGATGATGCTATTTAGATGCATGATAATATCCCCTATTTTCATAGCATTGATCAATTCTTTAGATATATTTCAATACAGGCCAAAATATAGATTAATACTAGATGGGGAGAGTCATAAGAGTATGAGGTAGGTTTTCTATAACTCATCCCTCAATTTTCACCATTTTATAAATTGTCATGTGTGCATGCTAATTTCATTTGGCGTCGACTGTTTAATTAATATGACTTTATTTTAGTCATTAGAACTATGTTCTAAGACCCATTACATATATGTTATTCATCATTGGTTTTTAGGTCTGCAACATTGACCAACCCAACTATAGTGTTTCAATAGTTGTGCTTTTAGTATCCTGTTATGTTCATTTACTCCATCGTTTAGGTGTGTTGATTGAACTTAATAATAGTAAGATCCATAATTAGATGAATTTTGATTTGATTAATGGATTATACCAAGTTTTTTTCCACTTTAACTACCTATAGTAAGTGATTCAACTTGATAAATCAAACTTATCCAATGAGCATGTACCTGAGTAGTAGAGGCTCTTGCTTGGAATCTGAAGGACTCGAGATCAAATCTGGGTGGAGGTGAATTTTTGGGTTACTATAGAATTATTTTAGTAGGTATTGGTTAGTACTATAGAAGTTAGAACTATTCATTTTATTTGGGCCTTTGAGACACCGGTTTGGGCCTACGGGTCTCAAGGCCTTCTGACCACCAAAAGCCTTCAGGCCTTCAGGCCAACAAAGGACTTTGGGGAATAGGTATTTCAGGACACCAAGGGCCTTTAGGACACACATAGAAAGAAGTATCCTAGAAATACTAGATAGAAGAAGACCCAAAATAGGATTTAGAGCAAGTAGAAACCACCCGATTAGAGCTAACCAGATTGGAAGAATGAGAGGATATGACAACTTACATCAGTACCATGCACTATGTAGCTCTGAATGGGAAAATTTTAGCTAATCAGCAATGTTTGGTGGGGAGATAGGTGCCTTCAATGATGAAAATACTAGGGAGAGTTAGTTCTAGTGTGGTTTGGTTGGGCCTTCGAGTCATGTATTAGGTATTGTGCCTCTGGGCCTTGAGGTTATGTACTAGGCCTTATGAAACTAGGCCTAAAGGTCATATAAGGGTTCCCTATCAACCTATTTAAAAGGAAGATTATCCAAAATAAATAAAAAATCAAGGCCTTCAGGCCATTAAGGAAAAATCAAACTTAAATATAAATGGAAAGTATGTTGTATAAATATGACTTGGCCTAATTGAATATATTTGAGTGTCTTCGTTGCACTTCTGTTTCACCCCTTTCCATGTCTAATGAAATGAATCCAAGTAAACCTTATTAAATGATTATGACTTATATGAATTTAATTAAATGGTTGCATTCCCCTTAGCCTTGTCATTCCTTATAGGTGCATTTAACTACTTTAATTTCTTGATATGCCTCTAAATGTTGAGTGAACCTTGTTTGTATATTGTTATTGTGCTACTCTTAGGTTGTGATTGATTTATTTCTTGTTCAATTCATGAGTTTTATAGGGCCTTATGGGTTTTAATGAGTAATTTACCAAATCAATCCATTAATTAAAATTTAAATGGGTGTTGATCATAGTGATAAAGAGTATGGGTCGTGATTCACTAGGATGGACAACACATTTAAAATGAATCTTAATATATGAAAATAAGCAAAGGAAAACTTGAAAAGTAATAAATGACTTATGAAATAAAATGGTTTCCAATAAATGATGAGTAAAGGTATATTTGACCCCTCATCTATTGGAACCCCTATAATGTAAATAAGAAAACTTATTAATACCTAGCCTTCTAAGCAAGTATTTGGGGTAGTATACCATGGGTAGTGATCGCTTTCTATTAATTATGCTTCTACTAGTGCTACTATCTATATTCTTTAATCTAGTTTTGAGGCATGTTCCTAGAATTTGTAAACCAATTCCACCATGACATCCTTGTTTCATCCTCCAAGAGGGTGGCGATGACCATGCTCCAGACATGGTGGGACCTAAGCCAACAATCTTACCATTAGGAGTGACACTTGAGGCTCCACCTGTTATACCTAATTTGGGCATTATCACTCAACTTTATGATAGTTTCCTACATCTGATGCAGTCCATGCAAGGTTATTCATGGCTTGTACCTATGATGGATGATATGACTCATGATTTCCTATAGTAGCATCCTCCCACTTTCTAGGGGAATGGTGGTTCACAGGATATTGAGACTTGGATAGAGTCCTCTATTTCTATCTTTGAGAATCTGGATATGCCTCTAGAGTAGAGGTTCAAGATTTTTTCATACATGTTGTGTGATTCAAACAAGACTTAGTGGTATGTAGTTAACCAGGTTGGTCTCCATCAGGAAAATGTATGGGATGATTTATAGACAATCTTATATGATCAGTTCTTTCCTCATACACTAAGATATTATAGATCTAGATAGTTCATGTATCTCAAGTAGGGTTCTATTTCAGTTATGGTGTATTCAATTAATTTTACTAAGTTATATCACTTTTAACCACTTCTTGACAGTGATGTGATTTCATGTTCCAGATGCTTCAAGGATGGTCTTCAGTATTCTATTCTTACTCGGGTGAATGTATTTTTCCTACCAAACTAATTTGAAATAGTCAACTAGACTCTTATCACTGAGTGTAGCCTGAGGGATAGATAAAGTACCGATCATAGAGGACTAGTTTTAAGGTAGGATAGTAGTTCTTTCAGTAGTAGGAAGCATTCCCTCGATCATTATGGTTAGGGAAGTGGAATCTAGAGTACTCGTACTGGTATCTTTATGGTGTTCCATTAGTTTGGATGACCGAAAAGGGAAGTTAAAGCCTTATTGTGATATAAAACCTCTATAGTGTCAAGATTGTGTCCATATGAGGCATCTTCATTCATTTTGTCATACCTTTCCATCAGCTTCTACTAGAAGATGATCAGCACTAGCTCCACCTTCAGGGGAAGGTTCTTTTACACTGATTCAAGCAAGGAGTTGGAGGAGCACTAGTAGGACTGACCAAGGAGGAGGTTATGGACATAGTATCTAGAACATAGAATATTAGAAGTAACAGTGCTTCAAACTTTCTAGGGCCTCGGAGCGGCGACGTACCCTCTTTCTCAAGCATTAGGGTTTCAACCAAGGCTTCTCTCCCTTCCCTCCTCTGGCCTCGGTCAAGTCGGCATCCATGTCGCCTTCATCGGTGATCCTTTGTGGCTCAATTATCGTCATAGTCTCATCTTGGTGGGAGAAGGCTTCGGTCTAGCAGGTGGAGGAATCTTGGTGGCAAATTAGGGCTTGGTGGCTGCGGGCGATGGATTCGGTCCTGAGCGGCTCAACGTCGGTCCTAGTATGGTATGGAGGGGGGCGGGGCTTTGATGGTTTTGTTTTTCTAGGTTTTTTGAATTTTTTTTGTGTATGACGTTTTTCTGGAGTTCTTGGATTGGTTTCATATTTAGTGTACCCTTCTACATCGTCGTTTACTCTTTCTTTCCATGGATCTTCATTGAGGAATCCGTTGAGGGTTATTCTGTGGTAGCGATTTGTCTGGATTCAGCCCAGAGAGGTGTTTTAGGCTCTAATCTGCTCGAATTATTTAAATGGAGACTTTCCCTCGAGGTGATGTCGATTCTCCCAGTCCTAGATGACGAAGTCCTGACTACTTTCTCCTTGGACTGTCTTCTTCATCAGGTTGTTGCAGATGTGGATGGAGGAGATCGTGTTTGCAGTGGGATGCTTCCCGATTTGGCTCTAGCGCTTGGGTGTTGTGATATTTATGGCTTGCTTGTTTGAGCTCATGAAGGCTCTGTTTATGGAATGGAAGTTTATTTATTTTCATTTGGAATTGTTGACAATGGATGTTTTTCATTTGATTTTAAAGGCATCGGATGGTTCAATTTTGGTGTTGAAGACAGAGGAGGATGTTTGTTTAGCATGGGTGTTGTTTGAACATGGTCGGCTTTCGGATCTCTGTGTCGACTGCCTTCTACTGGATTTGGGTTTTCTCTACTTCATTAATGCTATAAAGGGGTCATCGGGGTGTTGTTTGGTCTGAGATTGTACAATGGTTTCCTGCAGAGTAGGGTATAGCATTCAGAAATCCTGGTCATCCTCATTTTTTTTTCTTCGTCTCCCTTTGAGGATGTGCTCTTTCCAAGGTTCATCTCACTTAGCTGGAGGGTTTGGGAAAACTCCTACAGGAGTCCGCTGGTGGGTTTGTGGATTTGGGCCGGTGTCGTCGGTCGCACCAGTGGGTGTTTTGGGTGACTGGTTCTGAGTTTTTTCCAGCTTTCCTGATGTTCATACTCCCTGGTTTGTAGCACCTCATCCTTCTCTTGGTGATTTCGGCTCCAACTATGATGGTTTGTCAGTATTAATGCTTGAATGGATTTTTCATCCATTTTTCTTGTATGATTTAATGTGGTGAAGTGGTGAATTGGTGGTGTGGGTAAGTCATGTATGGTTTCTCACTTTTTTCCATAAAAGTGTTTGCATAATAAAAAACAATTTTCAGTCAAAAGTGTCAGTACAGTGGTCATGGTCATGGTATTCTAGCTGTTTCATAGGGCTATGGATCAGGTCAATTGCATGCACTATAGCCGATACCCAAGGATGAGGCTGCAAGTTCATCTATAGTATGAGGTATTATTCTAGTATCCTTCACTATATTATCTTCTTTATTTAATATAGGTGTTTCACACTCCTTCATCTCCTTATCAATCATGGAAAGTATCTGGCTAGAAATAGAATATTATTGTGGTGTAATGACCCTAGATACACTGTTGGGAGTACGATCATAGGGCATACACCAACGTATGGATTTTCCCCCTGAGGTAATAAGTTACCCTTTTTTATATTACCTCTTTATTCTCAAGATGATAGGATTTCATTTCATTCTATGGATGGATTGGTTGGTATTGTATCATGCCATTATATATTTCTATCTCTGCAGGGTATTATTTACATCACCATAGGGAATCAGTTATATATACAAGGGTGAGTGGGATGTCCATGCTAGTAGAACTGGACTGGAGCATCATGGGATAGGTGGGGTGATTGTCCATATTTATAACCTCTTTATGGATGATTTGGGTTTACATCTAGATGAATTCCCTCTGGTAGTAGATCATTTCAGGGATGTATTTCTAGAATATTTTCTTGGCTTACCTCCTAAGAGAGGTAGAGTTTAGGATTGAACTCATTCGAGGATTATCTTCGGTGTCTAATCCTCTATATAGGATGGAACTTACTAAGCTCCATGAGCTCAAGTAGTGGTTAGAGGATCTAGAGGCTAAATTTTTTATACATACCACTACTTCCTCTTGGGGTTTTCCCGTGATTTTCTACAAGAAGGCTAATGAGACCCTTTATCTATGCATGGATTACAGATGGTTAAACTAGATTACGGTCAAGAAATGGTACCCACTTCCTTGAATAGATAATCTCTTTTACAAGATTTGAGTAGCTAGGGTTTTCTCTAAGATCGACCTAAGATCATTCTGTCATCATGTGTGAGTTAGTACATCATACATAACTCATATAGATATTCATAGTAGGTATGGTCTATATGAGTACCTCATTATTTCATTTGGTCTTATGAATGTGCCCTCCATTTTCATGGATCTAATGAATAGGGTGTTCTGCCCCTATCTAGATTGCTTTATCATATTATTTTTGGATGACATATTGGTGTATTCTCACACTCATAGAAACCATAATAAGTACCTTGAGATAATTTTGAGTACATCGAGAGATAATAAACTTTATGCCAAGATTTTTAAATACCAGTTATGCATCAAAAAAATTCACTTCTTGGGTTATATTATCGTAGAATCAAAAATATCTATTGACCTAGAGAAAGTGAGTGTTTTAGTTTCCTAGGAGAATCCTAGGAATGTTTTTGATATACAGAGTTACATAGGGCTGACTAGATATTCCAAAAATTTTATATAGGACTTATCATGACTTGATTCACCCCTTACTAGTCATAAAATGAAGTTTATTAAGTTAATATGGTTAGAAGAGTGCAATAAATACTTTCAGGAGATGAAGGGAAGGCTTGTCTCAACACCTATTCTAATTCTACTAGATCCTAGAATAGGTTATAAAGTTTATTTTTGTGATGCATCTGGCATCATCCTAGGAGTTGTGTTGATTCAAGTCAACAGAGTTATGCATACAGATCTCAGTAGATAAGGGCTCATGAGATGAATTACCCAACACACAACCTCAAGCTAGTAGCAATTTTCTATGTCTTATGTTACTGGAGACACTATCTGATGGGAAATCACTTTATGGTGTATATGGACCACAAGATCCTAAAATATATCTTTTCAAAGCATAACTTGAATATAATATTGTAAATATGGGTTGAATATCTCCAGTACTTCAATTTTGAGCTTGCCTATACACCTGGAAAAAGAAATGTGGTAGCTGATGTATTGAGTTAGAAAACTCATGCACATGTTGTACGGTAAGCCAATGATGAATAGAAATTGATAGCCCTATTTTCTAAGCTACATATAAAGTTTAATGAAAATCATGAGCAATATTATATCTAATCCTTGACAGTTACCTCTTCCCTCCTTAATAAGGTGAATAGTAGGTAATTTTTAGATCCTAAAGGCTTGGTTCTCTGTGAGAGTATTATAGGAGATGACCCACCTCTTAATTTTCCAATATAAAGAGATGATATTCTCTATATTCATGGTTTCATATGGCTCCCTACATATATGAGAGAGAAACTGATGCACTAGTCTCATGCTTCTTGGTGAGCATTAATCCAGGAATATCCGATATGTATCGAGATATGTGATGCCAGTATTGGTGGCCAAGGATGAAATGTTAGATAGCAGGTTTTATCACTAGGTGTTCCACTTATTAATAGTTTAAAGAAGAGTAGTAGAGACTTGAAGGCTTGTTATTGCCACTTCTATAATCATAATGGAAATGGGAAGATGTTTCCATGGAATTTGTAGTCGGTTTACCTAGGTCACCTAGAGTAGTGATGTTGTATGGGTAGTCATTTACATACTGACAAAAGTATCCCACTTCGTTTCTATCTAGGATAATTTCTAAATTGATGAGTTGGGATGATTTTATGTCTGTTAGATCATCCAAATACATGGGGTCCCTCAAACTATTGTTTCATATAGGGATTCTTGTTTCTGTCATGATTCTAGGAGGGGTAGTAGAGATCTATGGGTACACAAAAGATTTTGAGCACATCCTTTCATCCTCAGACCAATGGATAGTCAAAATGGGTGATACAGGTGTTAGAGGACATTATTTTTCCATGAATCCTTGATTTTATCATTTCTTAGGAGAATCATATCCCTCTCATAGAGTTCTCCTATAATAATATCTTCCAGGTGACAATTTAGATGGCTCCTTTTGATGCCTTGTATGGTAGGTTGTTCTATTCAACCTTGGGCTAGTTGGTGGATGTACAGACAGTTCTAAAAGGTCTTCATATCATTTAGGAGACTACATAGTAGGTTCAAATGATCAATAATTATATGTATACTACTTAGTTTAGAAAGAGATATTATGTCGATATCCATAAAAGAACTATAGAGTTTGAGGTTTGGGATCATTTTTTCCTTCTATTATCATCTAGGATAGGACATAGATGGATATAGAGGAAAGTTAAGCTATTGTTACACTTTTTCAGGCTGTTTGAGATTCTAGATAGAGTTAGCCTGGTAGCCTATTGGTTTTTAATACCTCAAAGGTATTGTACCATGAAATATATCTTCCATGTTCCATAGCTTCACTGATATCATTCTGACCTATCTCATACTTTTGATCCTAAGGAAGTTGAGTTATATATCGATGCTACTTTTGTGGAGTATCCTATATGAATCACTGACCAGAGCACGAAGTCTCTCTGAGTCCATTTTGTCCCTTTAGTATGAATGTTATGGAATTATGGTCGTGTACAGGATAAGACTTGGGAGTGGGAGGCCAACGTGCATGCCCAGTGGCCAAAGTTGTTCTCAGGCAGTGTTTCACCGCCCTTGGAATGTAAACTTGGAAACAATTTCATTTAAGGGAGGAAGACTGTAAGAACCCATTTTTTACTCAAGTATAGATCATTTTAATTTTGGTCTAATTCTCTTTTATAGAGCTAATATGGATTCATGATGATTTCACGAGGATCTCTAGGGTGTCTAGGTTTTGTTCAGATCCTAGAACCTAGTGTTTTTTGAGAAAAAGGATGGCCACATAGTTTGAAGAAACTATATGGGGTGGGTTACATAGTTACTTCTAACCATTCAAGGATAAAAGTGGGGTGATATGGGGTGCACAATTTTCCCTAACCGTGCGCCATGGGCCTCAAGACTATTCAAAAAGTCAACAATTTTTAGCATAGTATTTTTTCAGGATTGATGCATGGTTTTCCAAACCGTGTGTTCTAACCATGTGGGTGACCCCTCTCTACATTAGATGAATCAAGGTTGGCACTCGGTTTCCCTAACTGTGCGGCCAAACGTGCAGCCCAAGTTTTTTGGGTTACTTTACAATTTTTTCCTTAAATTATGTTTAAACCAAACACTTATTTTCTTTTCTCTTTCCAGCATATAGTCACCCCTCCTCTCTCCCTTTTTAATAATAAAATCGATATAATATAGTTTTTTATCCCAATATCTGATTCAGTGTTCGTTTGTATCATAGTTTATCACATTGGATGTGTATTAGTAAGTACTCGATTCTGTTTTAACCTTTTGTCATTCTTATTTCTCTATATGATGCTATTTAGATGCATGAACGTATTCCCTATTTTCAAGGTATTGATATATTCTTAATATCTCTTCTAATACATTACAAAATATAGGTTGATACTAGATGAGGAGATTCCTACAAGTACAATGTAGGTTCTCTATAACTCATCCATCAAGTTTTATCATTATATAAATTGTCGTGTGTGTATGCTGATTTCATCGAGCATCGCCAATTTAATTAATATATGTTTGTTATAGTCATTAGACTATATATTTTATTCATCATTTTTGGTTATTTCCATAACACCAACCAACCCAAGTAGGGTGATTCCATAGTTGTTCTTTTAGTAGCTTGTTATGTTTGTCTGCTCCACTGTTCGGGTGTGTGGCTTGACCTAGCTAATGATAAACCCCTTTAATTAGATGAATTTTGATTTGATTAATGGATTTTACTATGTTTTTTACACTTGAACTGTCACGACCCGTCCTCGGGGCCCGTGCCGTGACTACCCCAAGCCCACCTTCCATAGGCCAGGGGCTGGAGACTAGCACCAAAGGCATAAATCCCGATAAATGGGGAGGCATTGCCTTTATAAAAGTAAACAAAACACCACAGAGTGCAAGCGGAAGAAAAACACTAAGTACAAAAGAAAGTGCTGAAAAGTAAATGGGCTAGAATACAAACCCAACTGAAAGTGCAGCTATAACTAAACGAAAGTACAATAGAAAAAGGAAAACAGCTGGAAGAAGGAAGCAGCTCCTGGGTCGTCCTCCTCGGATCCTACCTGAAGGGTAGGTACAGATAGCGCAGCTCCTGGATCGTCCGCCATGGATCCTACCTGAAGGGTAGGTACAGATAGCCTCCTCAACGCTCTCGCCCGTCAACCTCCTCTGTGTGTCATCTCGCCATGAAGTCCTCCTCCAGATACTGACTCGTCGTGTAGTCCACCTCCGGTTACTGACTCGTCGTGTAGTCCACCTCCGGGTACCGTCCAGTCCTCGAACACTCGGCCTCTGTCAGCACTGCCCGTCATCTGCAACCAACACAACGAGGTGCGGGCATAGCCCGTACAGGGGTGAGTATAACGATACTCAGTAGGGACCCCGAGACCCTCAAGGTCTCACTAAAACCAACAAGGATAACCACAAAGAAGATCTCAACAGATAACCTCTACTTAGGTATATGCCCATACATATACCTAAGTTATCAAGTAACCCATCTCAATCATGAGGTAACACAAAGATTATGAAATAAACGGATAACCACTACCCAGGTATATGCCCATACATATACCTAAGTTATCAAGTTACCCATCTCAATCATGAGGTAAACACAAAGGTCAAAAGTCTCAGCTCAAACTAGGATTTTCATCAACGAAACCGTAATTACTGAAGAGCCTCGTCTCTGGAGTGTACAGTGGTCCTGTCATGACTCCGAGATACTGCTCACTAATCCAAGTCTCTGAGGTACTTCTCCTGTCGAGTACCGCGGGTCTGCTGCCAAATACTTGGCGCTCCATCCGTTGTGGGTCTGCCGCCAAATACCGGGCGCTCCCCCTAATAGCCTACAGAGGTACTCCTCCGGTCGAGTACCGTGGGTCTGCTGCCAACTACTAGGTGCTCCGTCCACTGTGGGTCTGCCGCCAAATACCGGGCGCTCCGTCCACTGGTCTAGTCGACTCACTCCAAGTCGATTCAGTCAAGCAGTCGTCAGGTCTCAGCCAGCTACACGGTCTCCATACTCCGCACGCTCGTCTTCGGGAGGGTCCGCTCCACAAGCTACTGGTCAAAACTCCAAGTATCTCAAAGTCCCACGAAGAAGTATCTCAAAGAAATGCCTCGCCATAGGGGTCTTAACGCAACAGACGGCGCGTCAATCGGACGCCCGGTCTGTGAGTTATTAGCCTTTTCGTCCCAGGGGCCCGGTTAGTTTCATGTGCGAACCAATCCGACTATAACTCAACTATACCCCAAACACTCAAAGGGTATACTCATAGGGACCGTTTCTCAACGTGATCACCAATGCCGCTGACGGTTCGTCAAACGGACGTCTGGTCTGAATGATATCAGATTTTCCGTTCTAGGGGCCTGGTTGGATTTCGGGTACAATCCAACCTGGCCACTATCCAACAGCAACCAAAACTCGGGAGAAGTATGCCAAAGTTCTGTCTCATCAAGAGGAAAGCAACGAGACATACGGCGCGTCAATCGGACGCCCGGTCTGTGAGTTATTGGCTTTTTCATTCCAGGGGCCCGGTTGGTTTCGTGAGCGAACCAACCCGACCACACTCCGACGACATCCAAACCATGAGCGGAGTAATCCAAAAGATCCGTCTCACTAAGAGGAATCCAACAAAGTCGACGGCACGTTAATCGGACGTCCGGAGCTCAAGTTACGAGCGTTTCTGCTTCGAGGGCCCGGTTGGTTTCGTATCCGAACCAACCTGGCCGAACCCAAAGTATTATGAAACCTTAAGTGCAATATACCGAAACGACTTTCTCTTTCCAAGGATTGATACGCAACTGACGGTGCATCGATCAGAGGTACGTAGCCCAAGATATGGGCGTTTGAACCAACTCAGTCCGAAAATAGGGGGTCTGGGCCCGACCCGGCCCGACCCAGTACCCCCTGGGTCAGCCGAACCGGGTCGACCCGTCCCGGGCGGCGACCCGGTCCGACGACCCGGCCCGGCCCCGAAGCCCAGCCCGGCCGGCGGCGCGGCGGCGCGGCCAGCGCGGCCAGCGCGCTGTGCGAGCGTGTCCAAGGGAGGGGCTACGCCCCTCCTTTAATTTAAAATGGTAGCCCCCATTAAGGGGTCACGCCATGTGAAACCCGGGGGGTGTAACCCCCCGGCTTTTCCCTTGTAACGGCCGGCCAGCGCAGGGCCGGCCTGTTTCTTTCCGCGGGACCCCACGGTTCCGCGCCGTCCGGCGCCAGCGGCCGGAGTTCCAGCCACCTTCTTTGAATTCTCCGGTGGGTGGTTTTTCCGGCCGCTACTTCGAGGATGGCTGCAAATTCGTCCGGCGCGGCGTGACGATGCCGCGTCCTTCCGGCGTGGCCCGACTCCGACCCCGGCCTCGTTCGTACCCTCGAAGCGGCACGACTGCGTCGCGTTTCTTCGTCGTGGCCCGCATCGTTCAAGTCTCCTTTCGCTCAAGCGTGGTGCAACGATGCATTACCGTCTTCGCTAATCAAAACCAAAGA
Source organism: Viscum album (assembly GCA_963277665.1). NCBI lineage: Eukaryota > Viridiplantae > Streptophyta > Magnoliopsida > Santalales > Viscaceae > Viscum > Viscum album. The sequence continues at coordinate 1,000,490,915 of OY728133.1, forward strand.
ATAGCAAAGGAGGGAGGGGTATTGGCCGTGTTTGTGCAGACCGATCCCTTCCCGTTATATCGATAACAGTTGTCCGAAACGTAAAACGTTTAACCTTCACAATTTTTTTAATTTAAAAAAAAAATTGGAACATGGCCGTCAGATTTATCTTTCATATTCGAAGGAAAGAATCACCAACTTAAAATAGTCGAACACCTACCTCGGTTTCAAGAATGGTGCACGTCAACGAGACGCAGAAGACGAGCATCGCGGAGGTCGGGCGTCGCGGAAAAAGAACGTTGATGTCACAAAGCGAGGATTCGAAGACGTTGACGGAGATTTTGTCGCAGAAAACCATCGTGGAAGAAGAACGTCGTGGAAGAAGTTCTCCGCGTTCTTCGGCGGAGATGTTCTTTGCTAAGGACGATGTTCTTCGTCGGAGTCCGAGGTGTTCTTCACGTTCTTCATTGAAGAAGAAGGTGTTCTTCCCAAAAGATCTCAACGACAAAACTCTAACCACAAAATAAAATAATCCTCCCACTTATTTTATTAACCCAACATAGGTTTTTGAATTTCAAGAGTTTGAAAATTCAAAACCCACATTTAACTCACTTAAGTTATAACATAAGATGTTATAAAATTAATGAGGACATAAGTTAGAAAAACTTAAATGGGGGGGTTTAGAGGGGTTAGGAAAGTGAGGGGTTGGGATCATGTGGGTCCCATCCTACTTTATCCTCTCAAGGTTGGTTATCACAAGTGGGTCCCACCCCCAACATCCTTACTTAGGATAAAACTACCAAGTGGGAAAAATAAAAATTGTTAATTTTTATTTTCAACCACCAAAAAAATTAATAACGCCCCTCGTGTAAACACAACTCCGAAACAGGAGTTCCTAAGCTATTACCGGCGCTGCGGTTCCATCAGTGCCCTCGGAATTCGATTCTGGGCACCGGTTCAAAAGTTAGAAATTCCCGCTCATTCGTTCACCGAACGTACCCGAGCTAAACTTCAGATAGAAATTCCGGGCACACCGGGCCTCGGAATCAGGCACCGTCAAAAACTGCGTTCTTGTAAAATCTCAGAGAAAATTTAGAAAAAAATTTCCCTTGAATTTTACGGGTCTTTACATTACTCCCACCTCAGGGCTTTGCGTCCCGGTAAAGCTTCAACACAAACTAGGGATACAAAAGCGGTACTGAGCACGCATCTGAGCCTCCCGCTCTCATGTTCTCACCTGGAGGTTCCCATACTGCCAGAGAAAGTGCACCCGAGGAATCGATCATCCTCATAGGATCCGCTCCTGTCGATCCTTAATCCCCACTAGAACCTCCGTGGAAGTAACCCCATCGCCATTGTCCTGCTCCTCATGGTCGATGGTATGCGAAGGGTCGAACATGTATCTCCTCAGTTGAGATACCTGGAAAACGTCGTGCACCTAGTGCAACTGAGGTGGAAGGGTCAAGCGGTAAACCACCTCGCCTACCGAGCTGAGGACCTAGAAAGGTCTGTTAAACCTTGGAGATAACTTTCCTCCCTGGCCACATCTCCATAAACCTCGTCGAGGTGAGACCCGTCTAAGGACTTGATCGTCATCCTCGAACTCTAGAGGCCTCCAAGTCCTGTCAGCATAAGGCTTCTGTCGGCCCTGTGTTGTCCTCATCCACTCTTGGATGACCTGGACCTTCTCTAGTCTCACAAGAGCTGCTATGATTTCTTCTTTGCCGATAAGATAAATCTGGTCTCATCCCTTGGATGAACCACATTCATTGCCTAATACAGTCAATCCTGACATGAATGATGCATTCATGCCATGGATGATGTCGTAAGGCCTCGACGTAACTACCAAGAGATCCAACTGTCACTCTCACCTCCAAGGGTCGAGTCACACTGTCGGAATCAGTGTGAGGTCACTAGGTCTCCTCCAGTAGAAATCTCGAAAGTGAGGGTCAAGTCAACAGTCTTAACCGGGACCACTCAGTATCAACCAAACAAAAAGGATAGGAAAGAAAACTTTACAAAGATAAGTGTATTTTCATTATTGCAGCTCATAGTACAAAGATACAAAGCAACTATAAACAAACATCAACAAAACTAGAAGTAACAGGATCAATAGCCTCCAGGTCGGAAGCTAGTCCCACTCCTGTCCATCTGCTTCCGGAGCTCCATGACCGTAGGCCTCAGCTACCTGAAGTTGAGCTCTCCCATGTCCTCCTATCCCCTGCGGTCGGGGTGGGCCTCCTGGTGGTGGGGGTGGCAACACCCCGAAGCATCGTCCACCTCCAGCTGCACGACCAGCTCCTCTTCCATGGCCGCCTGCTCCTTGCAGTCTGCCCTGATCGAACCTCTACCTCTGGCTGTGAGGTTCTTCATTTAACCGCTGGTCATCTGCATGGAAGGTCGGACAGTCATGTGCCATGTGACCAATCCCGCCACAGGAGTAACACTATCCACTCTCGGCACGACTAGCTCTGACTCCACCTCGGTTCCCCCGCACAACTAAACCTGAGTCGTGCAGTCGGCCACCGGTAGGTCTAGTCCTCTTGGACCTCTGCGTCATCTGTCTACTGTCTGCTGCAGAAGACTCTGCCACAAGCCGGCTAGTGGTGGGTCGTGCTACTCGGGACTGCTCAGCAAGGAAACTCTCTACTAAGAGGGCTCTCTCCAACACCCTTGTCTGGGTCGGAATGCTGTGAGAAACAACAGAAGCTCTAATCTCCCGCCTGAGACCCTTCTCGAAGGTTCAGTCCCTGAATAATGGGTCCCGTACCATATCTGTGGAGTAGCATGAGAGGTCTGTGAACCTCGCTGAATACTTTTCCACTGTCATTCTGCCATTCCGCAGCTGAAGTAGCTCCTGTATACACACCGCTCGAAGGGTGGCTGGTACAAACTCTTCCCGGAACAGGCTCTCGAATTCTGCCCAAAGAAGTTTTGCCTCGTCATGCATCTGGAGCATCAGGCTCCACCATCTTCCGGCTACTTCCTGAAGAAGGCTGGCAGCAAGGATCACCATGAAGTCTTTCGGCGTCCCCACTAGCCTGAAAACTCTCACCACAACCTCCAGCCAATCCTCAGCCACCTGCGGGTCCGTCCCTCCCTGGAACCTGGGCGGTCTTTGGCGCTGGAACTCATGCAGTGCACTCAAGCAACGTGCACTCTCTGCTGCTGGGGCTGGTGGCATCGGTGGACCAACGGGTAGTAGTACCGCTGGTGCCTCCTCTGGTTCCTCAACTGTGATAGGGCCCTGTACTGAGGCCACGTCGCTCGGCGGGCTGTCAGAACATACCACTCTCGGGGCTCTAGCTGGTCGTCCATGGGGAGGCATCTTGAAAGGAACAAACATGACACTGTCAAAAGACTTATACCTGGTGAGCTGACCTGGTTTGAGATGATATTTAAATAAAACTTCTGGAAACACACACGCAATCAGTGTTTTTGTGCACAAAGTTGGAAATCAATTGTCAGGGTCCTGGTGTATGAATACGTCGGCCGCCTGCACCAACACTGGATTCCCTGAACTGAAGACTACACTCGGTACACTTAACACTATTTCTTCACAGAAAGAAAACATCAAAGTTATAAGTTCTGCGGTAGAACCGACTCCTCTGATACCAATTTGTCACGACCCGTCCTCAGGGCCCGTGCCATGACTACCCCAAGCCCGCCTTCCATAGGCCAGGGGCTGGCGACTAGCACCAAAGGCATAAATCCCGATAACTGGGAAGGCATTTCCTTTATAAAAGTAAACAAAACACCACAGAGTACAAGCGGAAGTAAAACACTAAGTACAAAAGAAAGTGTTGAAAAGTAAATGAGCCAGAATACAAACCCAACTGAAAGTGCAGCTACAACTAAATGAAAGTACAATAGAAAAAGGCAAACAGCTGGAAGAAGGAAGCAGCTCCTGGGTCATCCTCCTAGAATCCTACCTGAAGGGTAGGTACAGATAGCGCAGCTCCTGGATCGTCTGCCACGGATCCTACCTGAAGGGTAGGTACAGATTGCCTCCTCAACGCTCTCGCCCGTCAACCTCCTCTATGTGTCATCTCGTCGTGAATTCCTCCTCCAGATACTGACTCGTCGTTTAGTCCACCTCCAGGTACTGACTCGTCGTGTAGTCTACCTACGGGTACCGTCCAGTCCTCGAACACTCGACCTCTGTCAGCACTGCCCATCGTCTGCAACCAACACAATGAGGTGCGGGCATAGCCCGTGTAGGGGTGAGTATAACGATACTCAGTAGGGACCCCGAGACCCTCAAGGTCTCACTAAAACCAACAAGGATAACCACAAAGAAGATCACAACAGATAACCTCTACTTAGGTATATGCCCATACATATACCTATGTTATCAAGTAACCCATCTCAATCACGAGGTAACACAAAGATTATGAAATCAACGGATAACCACTACCCAGGTATATGCCCAAACATATACCTAAGTTATCAAGTGACCCATCTCAATCATGAGGTAAACACAAAGGTCAAAAGTCTCAGCTCAAACCAGGATTTTCATCAACGAAACTGTAACTGCTGAAGAGCCCCGTCTCTGGAGTGTACAGTGGTCCTGTCACGACTCCGAGGTACTACTCACTAATCCAAGTCTCTGAGGTACTCCTCCTATCGAGTACCGCGGATCTGCTGCCAAATACTGGGCACTCCGTCCGCTGTGGGTCTACCGCCAAATACTGGGCACTCCCCCTAATAGCCTACAAAGGTACTCCTCCGGTCGAGTACCGTGGGTCTGCTGCCAACTACCAGGCGCTCCGTCCACTGTGGGTTTGCCGCCAAATATCGGGCGCTCCGTCCACTGGGCTAGTCGACTCACTCCAAGTTGAGTTGGTCAAGCAGTCTTCAGGTCTCATCCGGCTACACGGTCTCCATACTCCGTACGCTCGTCTCTGGGAGGGTCCGCTCCATGATCTACTGGTCAAAACTCCAAGTATCTCAAAGTCCCACGAAGAAGTATCTCAAAGGACCGCCTCGTCATAGGGGTCTTAACTCAACAGACGGCGCATCAATCGGACGCCCGGTCTGTGAGTTATTAGCCTTTTCATCCTAGGGGCCTGGTTGGTTTCATGTGAGAACCAATCCGGCCGTAACTCAACTATACCCTGAACACTCAAAGGGTATACTCATAGGGACCATTTCTCAACGTGATCACCAACGCCGCTGACGGTTCGTCAAACAGACGTCTGGTCTGAATGATATCAGCTTTTCCGTTCGAGGGGCCCGGTTGGATTTTGGGTACCATCCAACCCGGCCACTATCCACCAGCAACCAAAACTCGGGCGAAGTATGCCAAATTTCCATCTCATCAAGAGGAAAGCAACGAGACAGACGGCGCATCAATCGGATGCCCGGTCTGTGAGTTATTGGCTTTTTCGCTCTAGGGGCCCGGTTGGTTTCGTGAGCGAACCAACCCGACCACACTCCGATGGAATCCAAACCTCTAGCAGAGTAAGACAAAAGATCCTTCTCACTAAGAGGAATCCAACAAAGTCGACGGCATGTCAATCGGACGTCCGGAGCTCAAGTTACAAGCGTTTCCGCTCCGAGGGCCCGGTTGGTTTCATATCCGAACCAACCCGGACGAACCCAAAGTATTCCGAAACCTTGATTACGATATACCGAAAAGACCGTATCATTCCAAGGATTGCTACGCAACTGACGGTGCATCGATCGGAGGTCCGTAGCCCAAGATATGGGCGTTTGAAACAACTCAGTCCGAAAATAGGGGGTCTGGGCCCGGCCCGGCCCGACCCAGTACCCCCTGGGTCGGCCGAACCGGGTCGACCCAGCCCGGGCGGCGACCCGGCCCGATGACCTGGCCCGGCCTGGCCTGCGGGGCGGCGGCGCGGCCAGCGCGGCGGCGCGACGGTGCGGCCATCGCGGCCAGCACGCTGCGCGAGCGCATCCAAGGGAGGGGCTACACCCCTCTTTTAATTTAAAACGGCGGCCCCCATTAAGGGGCCGCGCCATGTGCAACCCGAGGGGTGTAACCCCCCGGATTTTCCCTTGTAACGACCGGCCAGCGCAAGGCCGGCCGGTTTCTCGCCGCGGGACCCCGTGGTCCCGCGCCTTCCGGCGTCGGCAGCCGGAGTTCCGGCCGCCTTCTTCGAATTCTTCAGTGGGTGGTTTTTCCGGCCGCTACTTCCAGGATGGCTGAAAATTTGTCCGGCGCGGCATGACGACGCCGCGTCCTTCCGGCACGGCCCGACTCCGACCCCGGCCTCGTTCGTACCCTCAACGCGGCATGACTGCGTCGCGTTTCTTTTTCGTGGCCCACATCGTTCACGTCTCCATTCGCTCAAGCGTGGTGCAACGATGCATTACTGTCTTTGCTAATCAAAACCGAAGAATAGCAAAGGGGGGAGGGGTATCGGCCATGTTTGTGCGGACCGATCCCTTCCCGTTATATCGATAGCAGTTGGCCGAAACGTAAAATGTTTAACCTTCACAATTTTTTTAATTTAAAAAAAAATTGGAACATGGCTGTCAGATTTATCTTTCATATTCGAAGGAAAGAATCACCAACTTAAAATAGTCGAACCCCTACCTTGATTTCAAGAACGGTGCACGTCAACGAGCCGCGGAAGATGAGCATCGCAGAGGTCGGGCGTCGCGGAAAAAGAACGTCGACGTCGCGAAGCGAGGATTCGAAGAAGTTGATGGAGATTTCGTCACGGAAAACCGTCGCAGAAGAAGAACGTCGTGGAAGAAGTTCTCCATGTTCTTCGGCGGAGATGTTCTTCGCTAAGGATGGTGTTCTTCATCCGAGTCCGAGGTGTTCTTAATGTTCTTCGTCGAAGAAGAAGGTGTTCTTCCCAAAATCTCTCAACAACAAAACTCTAACCACAAAATAAAATAATCCTCCCACTTATTTTATTAACCCAACATAGGTTTTTGAATTTCAAGAGTTTGAAAATTCAAAACCCACATTTAACTCACTTAAGTTATAACATAAGATGTTATAAAATTAATGAGGACATAAGTTAGAAAAACTTAAATGGGGTGGGTTAGAGGGGTTAGGAAAGTGAGGGGTTGGGCTCGTGTGGGTCCCACCCTACTTTATCCTCTCAAGGTTGGTTATCAAAAGTGGGTCCCACCCCCAACATCCTTACTTAGGATAAAACTACCAAGTGGGAAAAATAAAAATTTTTATTTTTTATTTTCAACCACCAAAAAAAATTAATAACTCCCCTCATGTAAAAACAACTCCGAAACAGGAGTTCCTAAGCTATTACCGGCGCTGCGGTTCCATAGGTGCCCTCGGAATTTTATTCCGAGCACCGGTTCAAAAGTTATAAATTCCCGCTTGTTCGTTCACTGAACGTACCCGAGCTAAACTTCGGATAGAAATTCCAGGCACACTGGGCCTCGGAATCAGGCGCCGTCAAAAACTGCGTTCTTGTAAAATCCCAAAGAAAATTTAGAAAAAAATTTCCCTTGAATTTTATGGGTCTTTACATGAACTACCAAAGGTAAGTGCTTCAACTTGATAAATCAAACATAAATGTAAATAGAAAGTAATTGAACATATATGACTTGTCCTAATTGAATATAATTGAGTGGTTTGGTTGCACATCTCTATCATCCTTTTTCATGTATACTAGAAGGTATCAGATTGAACCTTATTAAATGATTATAACTTATATGAATTTAATTAGATGGTTTCATGCCCATTATCCTTTTCACACTAATGAAAGTAAATCCTTGAACTAAATGAACTTATTAAATGGAAAGACTATTACATGGAATTAATTATTAAATAAATCAATTTTAAGGTTTCTACTTGAATATGGACCTTGAAATCATAATAGGAAGTGGTTATACTCGAGTTAGGTTTTGGTTTCTATAGGGAATACCTTGAGCACTCATTGACGCCATTCGGATTCAGAGATGCATGTTGACAAGGGTGAGACCTAGCTTGGAATCTGATCTTTTTCTATCAGTGGATGCCCATTATGAGACTATAGGATCCCTCCTTTACTATTATAGGATGCCTTGGATACACTCCTTGGATCCAGTTTGGCTTCTACAGAAATGAGGTGCCTTGGTTACATCATTGGTCTAGCAATTTCTTATCTTGTTTTCCTTGGACTCGGTTAGATTCATTATTGTGGAATACCTAGGATGAAGCTCCTTAGATTAGACTTTTTCCCTTATAGATAGGTTGTAGTTATCACCTGAGTTGGATCAACCCCTGAGGTCAAGGTTTCTTTAATTATTATCATGGAACCTCTTTATTATTATTATTATTATTATTATTATTACAGGATGCCTTTTTATATCTCAGATCATTCACTATAATGTCAGAACTTCAATACAGGTTATGCCTTACATGACTTAATTATATAAATTGGAACTTAACTAACTAATTAACTGGTTACATTTTCAAACACCAGATGAGGGATGAATCATATACTTGGGTATTTATGTTACTATATTACTTTACTTTATATATTCATGCTTGCAAACTGTTTAGTTTATATTACATGGATTAGATGTTATAGATGACATTGGTGGTGTCCTGCTGAGATTTATCTCACACTTCATATGGGCCACCATTAGAACCTAAGAAGACTATATATATGAATGTATTGATAAAGGGAAGTGTACCACTTTAGAAACTTCAATGCTTGATTGCTTAGGATGGAGCTGGTAGCAGATGACCGAGTTGGAGCTTGGGATTCTTGGGATAGTTTTTGGATTCCTTTTTTCTACTTCTATATATCATGTATTTTCTATTTATTTTTATCCATGTTTTCTATCATTATAGATACATAACATATATCATTATCAGCTTTTTTATATTTATATCTGTTGCTTCATATTTTTATTCTTCCAGTCTTCTTCTATTGTGTCATCTGTCTATTTCTACTACTTAGGATATTTATCTATTATATTATCTTCATAAATTGTGTTATACTCTAGTAATGAGGGAATATTCTTCTCATGGACACACCATATTCCCTCTCTCCTCATCAGCAGCCTCTAGTTTTCGACGATATGCGCTTCAGGCCATGTGGTCAACTATGCTCGGGGCACCTCTGAGTGGAATCCAGGTCTGAGACATCACAGAGTACTCACCGTAGTATTGTGGGATGGATTATAGACCTCCAAATCTACCCTCTATATTCTTGAATCCATTAGAGACCAGTATCTGCAACTGGGTATCTAGATCCAGTTGTCTCTAAAATTAATTTTTTAGCACCTATCCAAACTCCTTGAATTTCAGCCCATACCCTACTCCAACTCCACTTACAGCTTAAAAACATCCATATATATGACCTGATATAAATTTAAATAATTATATTCCTTGTTATATGGTAGGTTTTTCAAAATTAAATTAATAAAACATTAATAATTATCCTTATGGTAACAAATATTTTTAATAATTAACATTATTATCATTGATAAATAATTAGTATTTTCATTATTAAACAAAATTATCATTATTTTTTTAATTACATAATAATGATAATGATAAATGTAAATAAAAATTAAATTATTATATAAAATGATAATTTCATTCAATGATTTTCTATAACATTAGTTATATATAATAATAATTAAAAGTTTTAACCATTGTTGTAATTATTATTAAATTTAATAATTATCACTATTGTTGTTAACAAAAAATATGCTTAATTAATTATAAATATTTAATAATAATGATAAATCTAAAAATAATAAGATAATTTAATAATTATCATTAATATTATTAAATTTTACATTAAATAATAATAAAAAAATACTAATTAAATTTACCCAATGTTTGGGTTGGGTTGAGACATATAAAATATACATTTCAAAACCTTAAACCTATTACAATTCCACTTGATTTATTTGGGGTCATATAATGGTGGGGCGTGTCCCATGTAAGATTTTAAAAAAATTCAATGATGTGGGTGGAGCGGGCTAGGTGGACATCTGGTAGGATGGATTGAAATATGAATACCGGTGATCATGCCAATAGGTTGTATTAAAACATAGACTCATATGTGCATGTCGCACCTGTAATTGATGAAGCACGGAAAGGGGCATGGTGGGTTTGGTGATGGGTGTTTGACTATATTTAGTCTGTTTTTGGATGGACTAGACCTATGTATGTGGGGGAGATCTAATATGAACTTTTGGGGACATGTATCTTCTTATTTTAAATACCAAAAAATAATGTTTCAAATTATTATTACTACATAAAATAATTATCAAAGTTGTCATTATTATTATTTTTATATTATCATTATGTCATTATATATATATATATAAATTTGGGCCAAAGAATAATTTTATTTAAACAAAGGATATGCCCCTTTCTTTCTAAGTAGATGGAAACTCTATACATGGCCCGTAGGCCCAGAGGCACAAAGTTCTAAGGGAAAATTTTCCTTGTAGGGTCTATACAGGGTCCAAAGGATCCATGGAACAAATTTCCATGCCCATAGGACCAATAACTAGCCCAAATTCTACTCTAGACCACCTAGAATTCACCACCAGCAGATGGCATTGTCCTTATTCTTCACCGATGATAATCCACCACACCTGTTACCCCATGCCTTTATCTCTTCCCTATATCCCCCCCCCCACATCATAAAACACTCTCATTTCAAGTGAATTTATCTTATCGACCATCACCATCCCCCACACCCAAAACATCTTAATAATATCCATGATTTATCTAATTTAACTATGAATTATTTCTATCGCCTAATGTTTGATAATTAAAATCAAACAAAACGGTACTATAAATTAGAAAACATACTCCCATAAAATATTTTATTATCAATATTACATATTGGTAATTGCATAAATCATAATTCACTAATAACTAAAATAATTATTATCATTATTATGAGTGTATATAAAAATATTTAATAACTATTTAATAAAAAATATTATTAAATAATGTTATTAATATTTAATTAAAACTATTTAAATATTATGGCGAAAACAATAAAAAAAATTAATAACATTGCCTAAAAATAACAATAACAATTAATATTAAAATAATTTTTTATTATATTTCATGAAAGTCATGGAGAAGTGAGATAGGGAAGGGGATAGGTTAGTAAGAAACCCAACATTTATGGTACTATTAGTCATAGATATTTTACATCATTCAATAATTATTTCTAATGAATGAATCATCAAAAAAGTTAGAACGACAGATGTTTTTAAAAGTAAATAAGAAATTTTAGAAAGATAAGATATGTGTAAGAACTCAATTATCACTTTTAATATCCATTGAAAGGTGGAAATCCATGGAATAGTATATATTTGAAACATCATATATCATTCATTTTTAGATTCTTAGACTGGAAATGTATTTCTGTTGGGTATAGGTTTTTGAATATTTCATTTCCTTTAAAGGAACTAAAAAGGAAAGTGGGCATCTTACGTTAAATAATATGAATGAATGGATCCTTTCATATCCATGAATGATATATATATATGTATATATCTGTGTTTGTGTGTAAATAATTCATATGCACAACATTGGGTCATTATTTATGAGCTCAATTAGATTATTTTGAATCTATAAATTATTCAAGAAATTGATTCATCTATTACTACACCAATTAAAATTATAAGTAAAATATAGATTACTACATTTGGTTAATTTTATAGAGTTCTCATTAAAGTGGATCTTATCGGAATATTTATTGAGAAGGTTGTTCTCTCCACTCATAATGATGAAATAAATTTATATATTAAATATGAAATGACTCTATCCTTTTTTGGATTGAATAGACATTTTAAACTCAAATGATGTTTTTCATAAAGATATTCCAGGCTCATTGTGTTCTTTATGTAGGAATGGTGTGGACGATTATAATGTTTGAGAAAAAATAATACAATTATTATCATTAAAAAGTCCAATGAGGTCGATAGGATATATTTAGGTGATAACATTAATATGGTTAGTCTGATGCAAGATATGAATACATAATAACAACTTATTAAATGGTATGTGAGGGTACTGAAAAAATAAAATTCTTATATGAAATTTGGTTTCCAAGGAGATAATCATAACCAACAAATAAATTTTAATAGAATTTACGATATTTGGGTGAATGTATTTGATGTTGTATATAAAGATAGGTGTGCTCCTATAAATTAAGAAACAACTTTTATTCTTATAACAAACCAAGTCTAAGGGAGAGTTGATCGTGTTTTGTAAGATAGTAAGTTTAAAAATATTAAAAAACTCTTAAATATTCATATACTAAATGTAAAAATCAAATTGGTTGTGATGACAGTTCTGAAAATACTTCATTGGAATATTTAAGTTTTATGAAGGGTTAATTAAATTTGTAAAGGACCATGGCTACTAGGCACCCTATAATTTCTATGAAATTATGGTTTTATTTAAACTTTACCTTGAATAGGAAGGTTATCGAGATTATATATTTATCTCTAATGTGTTTTATTACAATAAATATGATTAGACGTGATAGGAACTTAGGGGATCCACTGGATGGTCAACTTGGATTTCAACCCAGACCCATGTATATTTTATTTACCATGGGAGGGGAGTATGTAAGGGACTTGGGAAAGATTTGTAAGGGTCTTGGGTTGTGTAAGGGTCATGGGTATGCTATATAAGGGTCCTAGTGGAGGTGTATAAAAGTATTCAGATCATTATAAGGGTCTAATGGGAGATGCGTAAGGGTCCAAGGGGATATGGGTAAGGGTCCTAGGTTCTTAAACTGCTAAGGGGTAGTATTGTAATTATATATCATGATAAATTCATGTTTGTGGGAAAGGTTTTATAATAGGAGGACTGGTCTAGGGGTGGTTTTGGTTAGTCAGAATAATTATATGAGCCTTGGCCTCGTGAGAAGTACTCTTCAATCAGGAGTGCCACCCAAGCCTCTGGTTTCTCCCAAGGTACTCTATAATTGTTTCAAATTCCCATAAATAATAAGAATTAATTTTTTCCTTATTCTATTAAATTAGAAGATCTATTAATTGGTGATTTCATTTATAAGATTCTTGAAGATTAATGGATTTAGTGTTCTAGTAGATGAGGATGTGTATGATCACATATATGCAGAATGCAATCAAAAACTTGGAATTGATGGTCCAAGAGTTGAAGGTGGGTCTCCATCAACAAGAGAAATTGTAAGTGGTGGATTTAGTTATACAACAACATATGTAGGACATTTTGGTAACTCAAAACTAGCTCAATCAGTATATGTGGAATAAGGAAGAGAGTTTTGAATCGGGTGTAGACAAAGGAAAATCTATCATAGAGGAGGAATATTATAATTATGTATCTGCCCTAACCCCAGTAGCCTGGAGTTTGTTTTTTATTTATTACATTGGGATAAGATACAAGTTATCACATCTCAAAGGATTGAATAGTTTAATATTTTTAGTAAACTCTATATAAAATTGATTCCTTCATTGAATTTGAATACAAAAATTGCAACATAATTTTTTTTTGAGAATAACATTATTCCCTCTAGAATATCATTTCATTTCAATCATAGTACACTTATCAGATTCTTGGGGAAGGAAATAAAATAAAGGTGAGCCAAAATTCGCAATAAGGTTTTCATATAGTGGAATAAATCATAAATCAATAAGAATAGTCAATACGGAAAGGTAAATAACTAAATACACATTCCATGTAATCAATAAACAGAGAAAGAAGTGCATCGAGAGATAATATCAATATAAAAATATCATGGATAATAATAAATATTGAAAGGTAAATAACTAAAAACACATGACATTTAATCAATAACAGTACTATCATAATTGTATAAGGCATAGTCAATATGGAAAGGTAAATAACTGAACAAACATTCCATTTAATCAATAATTGAGAATGAAATACATAAATATATAATATCATTATAAAAATATCATGGATAATAATAATTGAATTATTAATGAATGAAATTCCTAATTATTCTATGTCATGAACTCATGATCATGATGCCTTTATTTTCAAGACCTTTTACAATATAATTTAAAACTACTATGTACAAACTTGTATAGTCTGGCCATCTGATTTCAAGATAGATTACTTATTCACCTCATGATACTACTAATGCATCAAGGGGATATCTATTACAAGGCCCCACCCATGTCTACATACCCAAATTATTCCTCATATATTGAATAATTTAATTAATTCATTAACAATGTGTCTTATCATAAAATATTCATATTGAGTATAGAATACATATTTATCCATATTTTTATAGATAAACAAATAAATTTCAATGTAGAACACCGAATTTATAAATTATATATTATTTAAGTAATAAAAATATCCATGATAAATAATATGTATATTTAGGGAAATTTAATATCTATAGAAAAGTGAATGAATCTAGTGAAAGTTAATGACTAAAAAATGAATCAATAAAGTGATTGTTAATACTTTTTCTGGTTATAATGATCATAAACCATCTATAGGGATAATAAGGATGGTATCAATACAATATATACCCATTGGAGTAAGAATAAGGGGTTTTTGTCATTGATGAATATAAATACCATAAAAATATCTTTAAAAACATTCTTGAGGAAAATATCATTTTCATTTTAAAAATCACTTTTTAAAACTAAAAGTTTTCATAACATTTTGAAAATAATTTTATTTGAAAATAACCTTTCATAATTATAATAAAATCATTAAAACGTAAGATTGGTCATGAAAACTGGAAATTCCATTCATGTCATACATGTTAAAATAAATATTCCATTCAATTTTTTGGTAAAATCCAAATGGGCATTTTTTTTAAAAGAAGATTCCTTTAAAAAATTTCAAAATTAAAAATGGGTAAAAATTTATTTAATAAATAATTTATAAAATAGTTAAAAAAAATTTGAAAAAAAAATTAGAAAATAGGGTTTTGGTAGAAAATGGATTTCTGACTGAAGAGAGAGATGAAGTCAAATTTTCATAAAAAACATTTTCTAAAACATTTTAAGTACCAAAGAGTAAAAAAATTGTACTATTACTTGAAAATATCATGAATAACTAGAGGATAATAAAATTAAATGTGTTTATTAGGATTTGTTAAAGTAATTTCCTTAAATATAAATTCAAAAAATAAACAATCTTGATTAAAATGAGATTGTGAAATGAACCCTTATAATGATAATAACATTGAATTCAGAATTAATAAATTAATAAATTATATGTATCAACTATAAATAAAAATAAAAAAGTGGAAATAAAACATAATATAATCAAAATTCATTTCACACATAATCTTATAATATCAAATATGATGAAAAATTAATATAAACTAATGAAAGGAAATTAAGTTATGAAATTATTTACCACTTGGTTACTCTTAAATAAAATAACCTTGGATGAAATAATTCTAATTTAAACTTAAAAAAACATGAATTATTAATTAATCATGATATTACATATAAAATTGGAAATATATACACCATATAAAATATATTGGGTACATAACATTACAATATGCCTTGATGAAGGGAAATTGAGATGAAGTCCCTTACCTCATGCTTAATTTTTGATAAACATTATTTAACCTCTTTTATAGTGGTTTTAAACATGTTATTAACTTATTAAAGAACCATTTTAATATTTATAATATCATATATTATCCTTTTATAACATTTTATTACTTTTTCATTAATAATCTTTCATTATTTTCATTGTTTAGGTGTTAATTTTCTTATTTTATCATGCATGTTTTGTCATGAAAGATTCGATTATTTCACATATTATATAGTTATGTGATAATAATAATAATAATAATGAAACAATTATTATATTTATAAATAAATTATACTTTTAATACCAACCATTAATGATGGTTTAGAGAAATTAAGTATGTTATGATCATGGAGATCGTAGGCCATATGTACGCATGGGTAATGTTTCCATTTTTCAATGAACATTATGGAAAGGATGTAAGTAATATTTCATATTTAAATAATGATAATAATATCATAAATAACATGCTAATTTTTTAAATATACTTATATATATCATCCATGTGTTGTGGTTATGAAAAGAGAGCCACATCGCTTCATGAAAGCGGTAGTCCACACAAACACGAACGATGTTATCATTTTTTAGTGTAGGAAATAAAATGATATATTATATTTTAATAAATATAAATATTTCATTAATATAATAATTATTTAATTTATATCAAATGTATTAATTATTTTTATCTTTATTATCTTCCATTTAAAAAGTTAGTGAAAAACAAATCACATCACTTCGTGGGGCGGTAGTCCATCGTACACACAAGCGACGTTATCATATCCCATAAGGAATGGAAGATAAAAACTTTATTTATGATATAATGAATCCATTGGTATAATTATTTTATAAATATAATATATATACTTTATATCCTTCATCATACCAAACTATTAGAGGTGGTAAAGGAAAAAATGAATGACATCAGTGCGCAAGGCGGTACTCTTTCGTACACTTGAATGATGATTTCGTAACCTATTTGATGGAAGTGGATATAGTTTTAGGTCATGAAATTAACATAAATACATATCAATATATTTAATATCATTATTTTAATATATCATCATGGTTAAATAATAATTTAAGTATTTTAAAGAAGAATTAGAATAAAAATGCTTGTTGAAGATTGTAACCACTTCTTATAGTATCTTCCTTAGGCTTGCACCAAAATCTTTCCAATGTTGGAGTTATTCCAAAAATAAGGCTTCTATGATGATAGTAAACAATATGTTAAGTGATTTAGGTATGTATATTCCTGATAAAAATGTTTTTAACATTTTAATAAAAGATTATTAGGTGTGGCCTTTTATAAGTGAGGTGAGTGGCACACTTGTAATTTTCAAAAAGAAAAAGGTGTACCCACTTGTTTTACACACCAAAAGGGTCCAAAATGAAGTATTATAAATAATTATAAATTATAAGGTATAAATATTTCCATAAAATATATTTTATAAAAAAAATAGGTAATTTTAACCCTTATATTTTTTGTTTACCCCCCCCCCCCCCTCCCCCTCAGTAAATCCATTTTTACCTTAATAGGGGTAAATAATTTTTTACTTTTTTTACTATTGATAATGGTAAAAAATTAAGTTAACCATATTAGATAATATAAATTATTATGATTCATAATAAGGAATCCATTTTTCTAAATTACATCCACATAAGTAGAAAAGGTTAATTTAAAATTAATCTCGTAGAAGCAACGAGAAAGCAGGTTTTTAAATAGTAAATGTTCAAAAGTTTGCAAAATATTTTATATCATAATTCAATATGAAAATGATTCTAATGACCTGAATTGAATTAATAGATAAATAATTGGACTAATTTTAATTTTATGACAATTTAAAATTTAATTTAACTTTATAAATAATTTAAATTATAGGAAAATTTTCAATTAAAATTTAGTATTTCTACTATTCATTAAAAATGAAATATTTAAGAAAAATACCAAAAATTCACCCTAATATAATTATGATATTCTGATTTAAAAATGAATTTTATTTTATCAAATAAATTTTATAAAATTTTTTGTTGGTCAAAAACCCCTCATGGTAACATTGTAGCATTTTTGGGTTGGTTGTGTTTGTTGAAAAAGCAGGTTTTCATGGTGGATTTTCGAGTTTTAGAGATATTATTGACAACCCGTGTTGAAAAATAACCATGAAAAAATAATTTAAGGCTGTGAGGTGGTACAAAAAGAACAAATAGAATTTGTCACCATTTTCTAGTGTTTTACAAATTTTTTGGGTCCAAAATTTGGAGTTTGGTGAGCATTGTGAAAAGTGAATTTTCTTGAATATCTCATAAAAATATGGAAAAGTAATGATTTTAGTGAATATGTAATTAATGAAGTGGATTTCTCAAATACATGAAGAGTTTTTATGGTGAGATCTATAATTACGACTAGCATCATGAAAGGAAGAGGTAAATATCGTTGTGAGGGAGAATTACAGTGGTGGTGTGAAGCATTTGATGGAGAGAATTGCGGCAAAAACAAATTTTATTTGTGCTTTGAGAAGGGAAGATGTGATGTAGAGATGATTTTAACTACTCCAAAAATCACACTGGAATAATCATAGCTCCGCATTCGACCGTGCCTATAAATAAGAGGCCACCCTCTTCATTTCAGATGAGTTTAAGAGAGAAAATTTGGAGTCATTTTGATTTCAGGATTCAAGGGGTGCTCCGTAAAGAATGGTTTCAAAGAAAGGATTGAGATATGTGAAAATACTATCCTATTATTGACCAAAGTCAATGCCTATAAGTATTAAGAACTTCATGAAGAAGGGGTGTTCTGTATTGGCTCAGTGAGATTCACGAAGGAAGTCGCTCTGTGATAGATTAACCTCTGCAACGGACTAAGCTCTGTGAAAGCTTGAGATCTGTGAAGTAGTGTGCTCTACAAAGTAGTGAGCTCTGCGAAGGTTTGTTCATTGATAAAAAGAAGTAACTTTTCAAAGTCTTGTTTGAGCTTTAAAAAATCGGGATCTTTGTGAAGCAGTGAGCTTTGAAAAATTATTTCAAATGTTATGGCCCAGTGTTTAGTTGAAAAGGGGTATTCATCAGTGGATGAAAATTGGAATTCAACATAGAATATACATATAGTGGAGGATGCAATCGTTAGTGATAATAATGAGACCTACAAGTCTATAAACTGTGAGTGGATCCTTTCTAGAGTAGTGAGAAAAGGAATAGGAAGAAGGTGATCCTCCCCACCAGTAGTGAGTCTGAGAGAGATAAAAAGGGTGTAACCATTGGGAAAGTAGTTAGCTAGCCCTAAACTTTGTAAAGGAATTCATCCTAGGCATAAAAGTGATCTATAATGAACATTATTAGTAGTGAGATTTAGTGGATTTGGTACAGAGATACATCATCATTGTATGATCCTTGGACATAGCCCAGTGAGGGTGAACCAAGTAAAAATATGTGTGCCTATTTTCTCTTTCCTATATTACATTCAAAGCATCGTCATCATCAGATAAATAAGGAAATAATAAGATTAACATTAACATATAAGTGCAAACAAAGTGACCCTTATAATAAAGAGGTCAAGATCCAATGGTTTAGGGATAATTTTTAGAAAGAATATCTATACCTTGATTCCCCCCCCCCCCCATCTAGGCCCATTTTGGTCCTAAAAATTAGTATTATAGGAAATGTATCTTTTATCAGATTTGTTTTCTCAAACATAATTCAGTATTCTCTTATCTTAGTGTTCCATGGAAAATGGAAGAACATCAAAGAAGCAGAATTCTGGTGGTATTCCTCATAGTCGAATTGTCTATAGAAATAGTTTTATTTAGTTGATGGAATCGTGTAGTGAATAGAATAAGTATTTGGATAAATCATATAGTGAAAATACATAATCATTCAATTATTTGTATGGAATGAGTGAAGAACCTGATATCCCAAGTGATTTTGAAACTACTGATGATGAAGAAACTCCAAGAAAGAGAAAAGTGGAAGCTGTCCATGAGACAAAGTAATTGGATCATAAATTGGATGAAGAGATTAAATCTAAATATATTCAGATCCATGCACTGGAAATTGAGGTAAATAAGATAATAGGTTTAAATAAAATGCTTATTGATGTGGCTACAGATTTGAGGGAGAATAATGATTCTTAAGGCAAAGAACTAAAAAATATGTCTATAAAGAAAGAAAAATAAAAAGCTGATGAAAATGAAGAGAATAAAAAGTCAGATGAAGTTCAGAATCTGAAAGCCAAAAATGATGATCTTGCTACATATTTTTCTGAACAATTTCATAAGAATCAATGGCTATAACAAGAGAATTCATGTTTTTCTAATTCTGTTTCTCAATAAAAATTTAAAATAAAGGAGCAAAGTGACATTGTGGATAATCTCACATGTGAATTAGAAGATGAGATGAGTATAGGAATGAATCTCAAGAGATATTTTAATGATCAAATTAAATTAATGGATATAAATATTCAGAAGTTGTAAAAAGTGATAAAATTAGTAAATAAATAAGTGGAGAAATCCAATTCTAGAGGAAGGTCTAAAATGAAGGATGCCTTATACTTAGTATTTGATTATCCTTCGATTGGTGATGATGAAATGAAAAGAAAATATTCTATTTCTTAAGATAAGCAAGAACATATTTTCTCATCTCAAAGTAAAAACATCCTCAGAAAAACTAGAATTGGATTTGATGAATCCCCTCCCATGCATGATAGGAAGAGAGTCATTAATAGTTCCATAAATAGAAAAAGTCATGTAGTTTCTAAAGAAAAACCTAAAAAGTCTTGTACAGAAAGTAATGATATCATGTACTATTTTGTGGGATTCGTGGTCATACATCAAGATTTTTTTCAAAGGCTCTAGAATACATCTCATGTTGTGAAGATATAAATTTTTCTAAATCTGAGAATAAGAAGAAGCATCATGAGAAATCTAAAAGAAGAGTCTCTTATATGAAAGTATCCATGAAGTGTTTCTATTGTGGAAGAATGGGATGCACCATGAGTATGTGTTAGGAATCCCATGAGCTCAATGTCAGAAGAAGAATGCAATCTGAATCAACATCTTAGCTGATAAATGATGAGATGAGCTATGTCTTTGATGGAAGATGTTTTATTTTTTCAAATCATGGGCATTTGGAAATACATTGTAGCAAGAATAAATCAAGGAAGAAAAACAAACCTAGAAAGAGATCCCCAACATAGGTAGTTTACAATGAAAAATAATATACTAGAAGAAAATCCTTGAATAAAAAGGGAGGATAGGACCAAGTGTAATTAAGAAGAATGTAAATTTAGTGGATGACTCAACCCCAATAATAAAAGGTGGCATGACTCGAACAATCGATAAAAGAAATGAAACTAAATAATATCCTGGAAAATTTTCATGTCATGACACATAGTGGTAATTTAAGGCAATACAATGATCCCTCCAATGAAGTAATAAAAAATAGAATATGGCTAGTGGAGAGATTCCCACTTAGAGAAAGAATCATAAGAAATGGAATTTGGGTGAAACCTCAAAGAAATAAATTTTTAATAGGGGGTATAACCCCAAATTGTGAAGAAGACCAAACCCATAGAACCTAAATATCATAAGAAGACTCAAAATTTTGGTAAATAATTCCTATTCATATGTCCAAAATAGTTGAATTTGGCTAGTCATTTGGAGCATAAAAGGAAAGAGTATAATGCTTTGCAAGAAAGAATCAAAGGGTTGACCCATCAGGATCAACCACAATCCTCTTATTTAGGATTATAGAAGAAATACTCTCCTTGTGTTTAAATTATACAAACTAATGTTCAAGTTTTTTAGTTTTTGGGGGAGATATGATCCAAGGTTAAGTCACATCAGAAGATGCAATGTGGTGATGTAATGTTCTTGGGAATGTCAACCGATTCAAATCAGTTATCATAATTAAAGATGAAATGAACTGATTGAGTGAAATTGATTAGGATGGTGCTATTAAATCTATCTCTTGTTTCCTACACCAAGTTAAAAATCAATAGGCTTATATGTTTTTTGATGGCTCATTGATAAGGGTCACATGATGAAGAAATAATGTAGGAGAAGAAGAATGTTTTGGGTCTAAACAGTGGGCCTAACAACTATAAGAGTTACATATCATAGGGGGGACATTCTATCTCTTAATCATATGCAAGATCTCAATGGTGTATAAATTATGAGTGTTTATTAATAATGATTGGGGATAAGTGGAAACACGTAGTTTTTTCATGATTATCTATTTTTTTCTAATAATATTGTATCACCTAACTATTTTTAGGATATCGAGAAGTTGTGAGATATTATGAACAATGTTTCAACAAGAATCTAATAAAAGTAGTTGAAATAAATGATGTCACTGAACAATGACACATTTAAAGGTTTTCTATTGAAAGTGATGAAGTGGTAAGAGACTCAGGGGGAGTAAAAGTAGAAAATTATAATTTAGAAGCAGATACTGATAATGGCCATGAGGAAGTCAAATCTATATCAGCATGAAA
This sequence comes from Viscum album, assembly GCA_963277665.1. Classification (NCBI taxonomy): domain Eukaryota; kingdom Viridiplantae; phylum Streptophyta; class Magnoliopsida; order Santalales; family Viscaceae; genus Viscum; species Viscum album. The sequence goes on from OY728133.1 coordinate 1,000,512,880, forward strand.
GTTGAATATTTGAGCTGAAATTGAATTGAAATATATAATTGGTAATCATATAGTTCTAATGAATACATGAATATGAGGAAAGGGTTTGTTATATGAAGAAGGATATATATGGGTTGAATCAATCACCAAGATAATGGTATTCAAGACTAGATCAATTTCTGGAGATTCTCAGTTTCCATCGTGGTGGATTTGATTACAATTTATATATAAACAGTGACAATAATCGAAGGATTATGGTGTTGGTGACACAAGGGAGGAATGACATATTCATTTCTCAATCTAAATATTCCAATGAGGTTTTGAAAAGGTTTGGAATGGAAAATTCCATGGATATGAAGACTCTGATTGCTACTTGGATGAATCTTTCAAAATATAGTGATGTAAAGGCAGTTAATATCACAGAATATAAGAAAATCATTGGAAGAATAATGTACTTGAAAGCTAAAAGACCTGATATCATTTTTTCCACATACCATCCAGCAAGATATCAAAGAAATCCCAAGTAAATTCACATGCTTGCAATGAAAAGAATACTTCATTATATCAAAGGAACTGTGGGCTTTGGTTTGATGTATACTAAAAAATATCATCCAGAACTATTGGAATATACAGATGATGATTGGACTGGATCAGTAGATGACAGAAAATCAACATCATGAGGTTCTTTCTATCTTGGTCAATTGTGAATTTCTTGGCTAAGTAATAAATAATATTTCATTTCATTGAGCACTGTAGAAGCTGATTATATTTTCACCACTCAAGTATGCACATAGTTATTATGGATAAAGATGTAGCTTGATGATATGAAAGTTAAATTTAAGTCTCCAATTAGAATACAGTGTGAAAATTCATGTGAAATTAATCTCATAAAAAATCTAGATCATCACTCAAGGAAAAATAACATTGATATCAAAAATAATTTTATTAAGGAAAAGGTGGATTAAGGGCTAGTGAAGTTGGATTATGTGCCTACAGAGCTACAAGTTGTGGAAATTCTGACAATGGACTTACCCAAGGAATATTTTAAGAGTCATTTACTAGCTCTGGGAGTCTAGTCGACTCCCGGAATTTGAAAAATTGTGGATGTGGGACCCCCTCTCCCCAAGGTATGATGTGTTTTTCCCTGATGTATTGATATGCATTTTTACCCAATTGTAGACCAAAACGGAGTGACCTTTGGGTTCATTGAAAAATGGGGAAAATTTTTAATATTCAATGGGGAGAAAGTGTGGTTTTTTACAAGATAAAATTTCTTAGAGAAATGCATGGGGAGAAGATGACAGGTCAAGCAGTGAGATAGGGGAGAATAGAGATAGGGGGAGTGTTTTAAATCTGATGAGGCTAGAAGTGATCTATCAAAGAAGATATATCATGATAGATGAGGTTCGTTGTGAAATGAATTTATTGGTATCAATATGGTATCAACAATTGGTGTCATAAATGAAGCAATACATTGATGAACTTTCTATACTACTCTTATTTCTCATGTCGAGCATTGCCCATGTGGGATTAGAGTATGTTATGGTTAAATCCTTGATCTATATCTAATTATCAAGAGGTGTATGCTAGGAGATTTTGGAAGAATCTTTAATGAGTTATCAAAGTGTGGATAATAGTTATGAGAAGAATTGTCAAGAAACCCAAAGGGGGAGATTTTTGGAAAAAATCCCTCAATGTAACATTGCAGTATTTTTGGGTTGGTTGTGTTTGTTGACAAAAAAGGTTTTCATGGTGGATTTTTGTGTTCTATAGATATTTTTGACAACATATGTTTAAAAATAAACATTAAAAAATAATGTAAGACCATTAGGTAGTATAAAAATAAAAAATACAAGGTGGTTCCATTTTCTAGTGTTTGCCAAATTTTTAGGGTCCAAAATTTGGAGTTTGGTGAGCATTGAGAAAATTGAATTTCCTCAAATATCTCATCAAAATATATAAAAGGCTTGAGTTAAATTAAGATGTCCTTCATAAATTGTATTTATCAAAGTCATGAAGATTTTTTATGGTGAGCTCAGTGATTATGACAAGCTTTGTGAACGGAAGAGGTGAAGAGCATTGCGATGGATCATTCCAGTGGCAGCGTGAAGAGTTTGATGGAGAGAATTGTGACAATGAAAAATTTTAGTGGTGATTTTTTAAGGGAAGATATTCTGCATATATGGTTTTGACTGATCCATAAATCATTCCAGAATAAGCGGAGATCCACGTTCAATTGTGCCTATAAATAAAAGGCCACCCCTCTTCATTCTAGACGAGCTTAAGAGAGAAAATTAAAAGTCATTTTGATTTCATGAAGCAAGGGGTTCTCCGAGAAGCAAGGTTTAAAAGAAATTATTGAGATTTTTGAATATATCATCTTATTATTGACCAAATTCAATACCTCTAAGTATTGATATCTTCATGAAGAAGGGGTGTTTTTTGTTGTATCAGTGAGCTTCGTGAAGGAAGTCAATCTACGACAGCTTGAGATCTGTGATGGCCTGATCTCTACAAAGGCTTGGGCTCTATGAAGCAATGTTATTTATGAAGTAGTGAGATTTGTGAAAGTGTGTGATTTTAAAAGAGGAAAGAACTTTTCAAGTCTTGTTTGATATTTGTGAAGCAATGAGATTTGCAAAAATATTTCAAAGGTTATTTCCCAGTGTTCAGTGTAAAAGGGGTATTCATCAGTGGATGAAAATTGGACTTCAACAGAGCATCTACATACAGTGTAGGATTCATTAATTAGTGATAATGAAGGGAACTAAAAGTCTATAAACTGTGATTGGATCCTTTCCAGATTAGTGAGAAAAGGAATAAAAAGAAGGCGATCCTCTCCACAAGTAGTGAGCTAGAGAGAGAAAAAGGGAGTGACCCTTGGGAAAGTAGTGAGCTGACCCTAAACTTTGTAAAGGTAGTGAGCCTGGGCATAAAAGTGATCTAGCACGAACATTATTGGCAGTGAGCTTTAGTGGATTTCATACAACGACACATCACCTCTGTATGCTCCTTGGACATAGCCCAGTGAGGGTAAACCAAGTAAAAATTTGTGTTCCTCTTTTTTTTATTTCCTATATTACATTTAAATCATCATCATCATCTGATAAATAAGGGAAGAATAATATTAACATTAATGCATAATTTCATACAAAGTGACCCTTATAATAGAGAGGTTATTATCCATTGTGGCAAGGATAATTTTTAGAAAGAATATTCCTACCCTGATTCACCCCCCTTTCAGGGTATCTAGGCCCCTTTTGGTTCTAAAATTGGTCAAAATTAATTTTAAATTATGTGTACAAAGCACGACTCAACGGTATTTGAGAACAATATAGTTTTTCAAAAAATAATTTTTTTTATTTTAAATAATTCTTATTTTATTTCTAATTAATAAACAACCATAAATTTCATAATTTAGTTTTTTCAATTCATAACCACCAATTTAAGCTCTAGGTTATAATGGTATACTAAATTACAGTTCATTTAGACTTGGGGTTGTGTCTTCGACAAGATATCTAAAAGATTAAATTTAAAGAAATATATTTTGTGGGCTATTTAAGCTTAGTGTTGTATATCGTATATGCTATTGAATACAATGTTCTTATTTTATAATTTTGATGTGTTACATTATCCCTACTTAAATAAATTTCATCCTCGCAATTTAAACTTGATCTTAGTATTCAAGGGTTTGATATTTGAAAATTATTTTTTTGAAAAACCCACATCATAAAATTGTTAATAAAAATTTCCCTTAAAAAGATAAAAAGAGAAATACGATGTTCATATGGAATAACACATAACTAGGTTTCCAAGTAGGAGAAAAAAGTTTAAAGTGAAGATATGTACATGGAAGAAAATTATAAATAATTATATAGAGTGATTGAGGTCATTTATCATAAGAAATTGAATGATAAATGGAAATTTAAGGACCTCAAAACCATAAATATGTGACGATTTAAAATACTATCTTATTCATTGGATATAAATGTAAAAGGATAAAATTTTTGTTTCAAGATCCTTTTCTTAAAGTTGATGATTATTTTAGTATATAAGAATCTAAGAAAATAAAATTACTTGATACATTTATATTTCATCATAACAATCTCATCCTTTGGTTGTGCTTTAATCAATTTCCAATTCATCCCTTACTCTAAATTGATATCCAAAAATGAATTATTTATTCCTCAAGCACTAAAATTAATTTTTAATATATCATAAGATCCATAAAAGAGTGATAAGTCTTTCCATGTATCTCTAACTATTTTCAAAAACCAATATGTTTAGAAAAAATTATCCAATATAAAAAATTAATCTCTAAACCTCAAAAGTAATACCACTAGTTCGTCATTAATATTTATTTTTCAAATAATTTAACAAAAAACAATGACATATTAATGAAGACATCTTGTAGGCCAATGGTAGGCGTTAAACTCTTATTGTCCTTAAGTCATGGGTTCAATCCCTATGGCCTTTATAGATGTGACGAGTTGTCACCCAACATGTGGGTTGTACTTTTTCTAAACTATAGGAATATAATTCCAAAAATATTCCCAAAAAAATATAATGTAGATCCTTGAAATAAAATTAATCATTAAATAACCTTTTTACTAAGGTTTTCAATACAAACTTTTTTTTCAAATTCTAATAATCTTATTTGAATGTTATTAAAACGTCATTAATGATCATATCTATAACACCCTAAAATTATAAAATAATAACATTATTTTTGATATCTTGTATGAAACACAAGCTTACAAGAAAATATATCACCCTGAAACATTATGATATATTTATTTTTAAATAAATTAAATTTATTCAATAGATTTAATTACATGAAACACTGAGTTTATGTTTCATTACATGAAACACTAATTTTATCTTTATTTACACACAACACTAAGTTTAGTTTCTATTGCATGTAATTTTGAGCTAAAACAACCCACGAAATATATTTATTTAAATTTAATCGCTTTGATAGCTTGTAGAATATGCAACCCCGAGTCAAAGTAAACCATAATATAGTATATCTAGATGATACATTAGTGGGTATGAATATTAATAAATAAATTATGAAAATTATGGTTATCTAATTATTATAAATAAAATAATAATAATTTAAAATAAAAATAAATGTTCTCTAAAAATTTGTATTTTTTTAAAAGATGGTTTAGTTGAATTTTTCACACATAATTTAAAATGAATATTACCACACTTATATAATTTATTTAAAAAAAATTATTTCATCAAATCAAAATTATCTTAGGGTGAAATTTTTGGGATTTTCTAAAAGCTTTCATTTTTTGATGAATAGTGAAAATATTAAATTTTGATTAAAAACTACTTTATCATTTAAATTGTTTATAATGTTAAATTATATTTTTAATTAGTATAAAAGTAAAATTACTTTAATTATATATATATATATATGTTAATCCAATTTAGGTCATTATAATCCTTTACATATTGAATTTTTATGTAAAAATAGTGTAGAATTTTGTACATTTTCTCTTTGAAAACTCGTTTCCTCGTCACCTCTACAAGGTTAATTTTAAATTAAATTTTACAAATTATGTGAATATAATTTTGGAAAATGGATTATATATTAGGAATAAAAATAATTTATATTATCTAATAAGGTAAACTTAATTTTTTACCAAAATGAATAGTGAAAATAGTAAAAATTATTTATTATGGTTGAGGTTAAAATGAGTTTAATGTGGGGTCGAACTAAGAAGATAAAGGTTAAAAATGAACTAAAAACTTGTCAAAATGTTATTTTATTTCTATATTTCCACATTATCCTTCCCAAGTTCAAATATATGATAATTTTAAATATTTTTTCACATGAATGGATTTATCAATTTGGATTCTTTTGGGAAATTTTCAAGTAATTTCCAAGGTGGTCCCCATTCCCCACTTACAAAACAAAACACCCCACCCTCACTTATTCACACATCCCAAGCCATTTTGGATCAACAAAACCCAACAAAATTCTCTCCCCAAAATTAGTATTTACATTCTAGATATTTTTTTCTCCCAAAAGACCATCCCTGGTGTCCTTAAGAGGAAATCCAAAGGAGGTTTCTCTTAGAGAAGGTAATTGTCTTAAAATATATCTTTCTTTTTATTTATTATTTTCTCAGCATAAATTATGTATTAAAAATTAAAATATAATAACATAGTGATCTTATAAATAATGATATTTTATTATGTTTATGTCATGTTATTTATTCATATCCACTTCCATCATATAGGAAATGAAATCAATAATCGTGTGTACGTAAGACTACCACCTTGTGAACTGATGTAGTTCGTTTTACAAAACCACCTTTCAAGACTAGATATAATGATTTATTTAAAAAAAATTATGAAATTTATTATATTATTAGATTTTTAATTTTAATATCACATATAACTTTTTATGTTCCATTTAGTTTAAAATATGATAACATCGCTTGTGTGTACGATGGACTACCTCCTCACAAAGTGATGTGATTCCTTTTTCAATTACGATTGATAGGGATATAATAGGGATAAAATTAATGAATATATGTGATATATATGATATTATATTGATTATTTAAATTTAATATATCACCCACTTACTTAACTTTTCAATCATTAAAGGAATGATATCGTTGCTCATGTGTAAGTACAACCTACCATCTCCACGAAGTGATGCGATTCATTTTCCATGTTCAACTTTCATAAATTGTTATAATAATGAATATACTGACTAAATATGAAATTTATAACATTAATATAATTCAGTATATTATGGATATATATTATATTCAAATGAACCAGAACATTCATAACAAAACACAAATGAGAAAACAAGTCAATTAACACCCAAAATAATAAAAATAATGAAATATTATTAAAAAATGAGTGGTAAAATGTAATAAAAGGGTCATATATGTTATTATAAATATTAATTTGGTTATATTAAAAATTAGTAACATGTTTAAAACTTTTATACAAAATGTTAAATCATGTTCAACTAAAGGAAAGTTTTGAGGTATGGGATTTCGTCTCAATTTACATTCCATTGAGACTTATTTGTTATTTAACACCAATTAAACTTTATGTGGTTTATATACTACCCCTTTAACATGTAATATCACGATTCATTCATTATTCATATTATTTTAAGTTTCAATTTGAATTAATTCATTCAAGTTTATTTGACTTTAAAATTACCATTTGGTAAAAGTTATTATACAATCTCACCTTCTCTTTTATTGTCGACTTTCCCTTGGAAAATCACTTTCTTATGATCATTTTTCATTAAAAATTAGATTTATATTAAATATATATTACTGTATGATGGCTGTTATTATTTCCTGAAATATATACCATTTTTATATATGGTGTTTACTTGGAAATGTATTTGATTAACTAGGAAATATTGATAAATTTGTATCCTTTACTCGATATGGATATTTGATGATAAGTCATATGGATTCATGAATCAAAAATATTAGTTGATATATAAGAAATGATTTGGACCTATAGTGATAGGTAAAGACTGGTATAATATATCCCCTTAATGCATCTCTATGTATCATGAGACAAATAAGTTATCCAAATTAAATAGGTTTATACTTGTAGTATTTAAACTATATTATGAAATGTATTTAAAATAGAGGTATCATGATGTCTTTGATAATGGAATCCAATAATTAAGAATTTCCTTAATTAATAATTTAGTTATTATAACCCATGGTATTTTTATAATGATATTATCACTGTATTCATTCATTTATTAGTTTATTGACTAAATTGTATGTGTTTTCATTTATTTACCTTACCATATTGATTATGCCTTATCTATTTATGCAGTTAAGTTATTTAAATAAAATGTGTGTTAATTTATTTAACTTTCCATATTTATTATTATTTATTGATTCATGATAGCTTCTACTGTACTTAACCCTTACTGATCATTTGAGATTACCTTTATTTGGTTTCCATTCCTTGGCATATGAAGAAGATATATTTAAATGAGTTTTCAAGGATGTAGCTCATTTTTTTGTTATGTATTATATTTTATTTTCTATTAAAAATTTAAAATGGGTATCATATATATATATGGTTCTCCTAATCTTATAAACTAATTATTACTTCAAGATTTGATTCTTTGAATCTGTGCTAATGTAATAAAGCAGACACCAACTCCGAACTAATGGGGTCAGGGTCACTATAGTTGGTCTCAGAGGAAGTTTTTTTAGAAACATTGGGGACAAGATTTAGGAAATCGTACATTGCAAAAAATAACCCTATGATATATTTTGATTACAAGTATATAAGAACATCCTAAATTCTTGGTAAGAAATATATTATGTGGTTTTTCCTAGCAATACATCTCTTTCTGGATACTACAAGTGGATTTGGTTTTTACATAGAGGTGCCTAGGGATAATAACTCTAAAAATGGAATATTGTAATTAACTCATTAATCACATGGTTCATGATAATGGGTCTTACTATATACTTGGTTTGAAACTCTCAAAGGATATACTTACGATAAATCAAATTTTCTTTACAAACCATTATGAAGGAGTTAAAAATAAATATATCCCCAAAAATACCATGTTTATGATTATGATATTAGATATACATAAATTTTTTAATTTATGTTAATTATTTCACTAGTTTTGGTATTATATATTATGTTTTGGAATGATATGATCTAATATAGTGTATTTTATACTCCAATAATGCATTTATATTTATTTTAAATAAGTATAAATATTTAGAAAACAAAATGGAACACCAGCGGTTCATGGGGGTCTATAGTACTGAAGGTTAAGGGAATCCACATGTACAAGGTTAACACCATTAGATGTAAATGAACTAGGACTAGAAAAACAAGAAATATTTTCACCTGGATTCACTCTCAAGTCTAATAAATTAGCAGGAGCATTTCTTTCATGCCATGTATGACATATATCCATGCCTCTATTTGATAACCCTCTCCATCCCTAAATAAAATACTCAATGGACCATGGGGTAGAACTAATCCCACATAAGGAGTTGTAAATAATAATAGAATCTATTTCCACAGTATCTAGGTGGATGTATTTATAGCTAAAAACCCATAACCCAATGACCAGTGCTTGTGCTTTAACCATAAGGGAGTCACCTATACCAAATGAGGCTGAAAAATCCATAATGGTGGATCCATTAGTGTCCTTAATATCACCTTCTACCCACATGAACCCCATGATAAATAAACCATATATGTTAATCTTGAGTCCCAAACCATGGGGGTACCAATGAACCCAACATATCTAAAAATTAGTAGAACAAGTGTTGGGGATCAACGTACCTACAAGGTAGGGTTTGAGTGAAGGGGCCTCATCACATTCCTTACATAGATTATCCAAGTTCATTAAGGTGCTTTTGATTTTGAGGATCAGTCCTAGACAGGAACCTAGGGGTCTATCATGCCTCATTTCATTTAGAAATAGATCCTAGTATAAGGAATGAGAACTTCATCAATACACATAATCCAAAGAGTAATAATGGTCATTTATTTGATGATCTTAATACAATATTTTTAAGGTAACCAGTCTTGTAAACATTCTCATCATATAAGTACATAGTATCATGTGCTAAAAAGATAGATAAATAATTCTCTATGAATTAGGGATTCAAACGTAATCTAGAGGAGAAGATGATGGTAGAGAAAAAAATTATTAGGGGAAGAATGGAAAGAAGGGTTTTCCCACACGTGATAATTTTGGAGAGAAACACCCTATTAATTGATTTAAGGGAGTGATAGTTTTCTACAAGTGTAGAGAGAAAGTCAACAATACTCGTGATTTCAAGGTAAATAGAAATTTTTCCAATGTTCAATGCTTCCACTATAAGGATATAGGGAACTACGCAAAATAATTCCCAATCATCAAAGGAATATACCTCAAAATAAACTAATGGATCATAGTAAAGCTTATTATATTACCATATATGAATTTGAATGATTAATGTTTTATGTTTGGATTCAAGAATTATGTCATCTTATTATTTTATCAATGATATCCTATTTATAAGAATTATTAAATTTATAAGGATTGTATTGTAGTACTTTTTCATTAAGGATTTGAAACTGTATGTTGAACGGTTCTAAAAACCAAGAAAAATGATTTAGGGGAAGTTTAAATTTTGTAAAAACACATGATTGAGGAAATTATAATCCTTAATATGTTTCTAATGTTGAGATAATGAGTTTGGGATAAAGAGATGATTGATATGGATAAATTAAATTTGATATTACTAACTACCTTGGAACTGATTAATGATTTGATTAATAAAGTGGTTTATGATATCATTAATGGATTTTATCGAATTATTTGATTTAAGTAATAAACCTAATAATATGTTTTTTTACTTAATAAATAAGAAAGAAATCTAGTTTTTAATATGGTTTTATAATAATTCATTTTATTACCATGTTTCTGGAGAATACATTATGAAGGTATTCACATTTTTTGTATGTGATGATAAAGAGCTAATTCGGGTTGTTTGAGGGATTAATGATAAGTTCATCTTAGAAATTCAGTTACCTTTTTTCTAATTTTATATCATAATTTTTTGGAATTGTCATAAGGTTATCCATTTATGAACTTATTTAAGTTTAACTTTGGAAAAGGTTTTAGATATTAATGTTTTACTTCACTATATGGAGATTTATGCATATTGGATAACCTGTGTCAACCATTTTTTCATAATAATAACTAGAGATAAAATTAATGGATTATTGTTCTATTATAGATATTAAAATCTATTAAAAGTGAATTTTAGTGCTTCGGGAATAAAAATTTTATTTTTGGGTATTCATTTCTTGGAGTAAGGGATAAATTATAAATTGATAAAATCATAACCAAATGGTGAAAATGTGTGTATAAAATGAAAATATATCATGTTAGTATATTTACTTATATTCTTATAAAGTCAAATAATTTCTGAAAACTATGAAAATGATCTTAAAACAAAAATGTTTTCATATTATCATCATTTTTTATGATATTAATGACCTTTTTCACACCTTTTGTTTCTGGAATTATGGATATTAACTTCATATTGGCCATGTTCTCTATCACACTCAATCAGTATTTGGATGTTAGTTTTTCTCTTATATTTCTATGTTTTCACTTCCCACCTATGTCAATCTATTTTTAAATCTAGTATGTGTTATTCCATATGACCTTAATACTTCCCTTCTCTCTTATTAAGATGATGTTTTATTAATCCTTTTTATAATGAGGGTTTTCAAAAAAAATAATTTTCAAAAGGAAAACCTTTGATTACCAAGATCAAGTTTAAATTAAAAGGATAATATTTATTTAATTTGGGTAGAATGTAACACCCCAAGATTATAAAATAAGAACACTGTATTTTATAGTATTTATGAGAGAAACACAAATCTTAGAAGAAAATATAACACCCTGATACTTTATGATATATTTATTTTTAAATAAATTCAATCTCTTTGATAGATTTAATTACATGAAAAACTTAGTTTATATTGAATTACATAAAACACTAATTTTAGATTTATTTTTATTAAACACTTATTTTATCTTGCATTTCATACAACTCCGAGCTTAAACTACCCATGAAATATATTTATTTAAATTTAATCTCTTCAATAGCTTGCGAAATACGCAGCCCCAAATAAAAGGGGCGGTGATATAATATACCTAGTTATTAAATTAGTGGGTAAGAATAATACTAAATAAATTATTAAAATTATGTTTATCTATTTATTATAAATAAAATAATAATCGTTTAAAATAAAAGTAAATGTTTTCTGAAAAAAAAACTATATTTTTTTCTAAAAGAAGGTTTAGTCGTGCTTTGCGCACATAATTCAAAATTAATTTTTACCATATTTATAAATTTTATTTTAATAAATAAATAATATTTTTTAAATCATAATATCAAAATTATTTTAGGAATAATTTTTGGTATTTTTCTAAAAAGTATCATTTTTTGACGAATAGTGAAAAATACTAAATTTTAATTGAAAACTGCCTTTTTTAAATTATTTATATTGTTAAATTATATTTTTAATTAATTTTAAAGTTAAATTATTTCAATTATATAAGTATTATTCCAATTTAATCCATTTTAATTATTTTCAAATTGAATTTTTACATGAAATCATTGTAAACTTTTGAACATTTTCTCTTTGAAAACTCATTTTCTCATCACGTCTGTGAGATTAATTTTAAATTGAATTTTGACACTTATATGAATGTAATTTTATAAAATGGATCAAATATGTTTAATTAGAATAATTTTTATTATATAATAATTTTAACATAATTTTTTACCAAAATTAATAGAGAAAACAGTAAAAATCATTTACCATGGTTAAGGTAAAAATGAGTTTACCATGGGATTAAACTACGAAGATAAGGGTCAAAATGACCTAAAAACTTGTAAAAATATTATTTTATGTCCATATTTCCACTTTATACTTACCAATTTATAATATAGGTTCATTTTAAAGCTTTTTTAATTTGAATTAATTTTATAATTTTGGATTCTTTTGAGAAATTTCCAAGTAATTTTCAAAGAGGTCCCCTTTCCCCTCTTATAAAAGGGAACTCCCTCCCCTCACTTATTCACACATAAAAATCCATTTTTATCAATAAAAACATTTCAAATTCTCTCCCCAAAATCATTATTTACATTCTAGAGTTTCTATTACTCCTAAAATACCAACCCTAGGGTCCTTAAGAGGATATCCAAAGGAGGTTTCTCTTAGAGAAGGTAATTATCTTAACAAAGCACTTTCATTTTATTTATTATTTTTACACCTTCAGTTATGTATTAACATATATAATATAATAACACCAATATATAAAATATACTTATATGTTATTATATTTATGTAATACTATTTATCGATATACATTTCCATCAAATTGAAAATGAAATCATCGATCGTGTGTATAGCAAACTACCGTCTTGTAAACCGTTGTAGTTTTTTTTCAATCACCACCTTTAAAGTATAGATATAATTAAGGATTTAACTTATGTATATAATATTTATGATATTATTATACTTATTTAATTATAATATCACATATACCTTTTTACATTCCATATTGTTTAAAATATGATAACATTGCTCATGTGTACAGTGGACTACCGACTTGCAAACCAATGTGACTTTTTTTCAATTATGCTTTACATGGAATGTAATATAGATAAAATTAATTAATATATTTAATATATATAATATAATATTAATTATATAAATTAAATATATCACCCATTTCTTTACCATTTCACTCATTAATGGAATGATATCGTCGCTCATGCGTATGTACGACATATCGTCTCCACAAAGAGATGTGATTCATTTTACATATTAAACTTTTATAAATGATTCTTATAATGTATATAATGAGTAAATATTACATTTATAACATTGATATAATTCTTTATATTATAGATATATATTATAGGAAAATTAAATTTAACTTTCATGACAAAATTTTCATGAGAAAACAAGGCAATTAACACATAAAATAATGAAATGTTATTAACAAATGGGTGGTAAAATGTAATAATAGGATCATATATGATATTATAAATATGAATATTGTTTGTTAAAAATTAATAAAATTCTTAAAACCATTATATATGAGGTTAAATCATGTTCAACTAAAGGAAAACAAGAGGTAATGGATTTCATCTCAATTTACACTCCATTGAGACTTATTTGTTATTATGCACCAATTCACCTTTATGTGTCGTATATACAGCACCTTTGAAATGTAATATCATGATTACTTAATTATTTATGTAATTTCATGTTTCAATATTAATTATTTCACCCTAGTTGATTTTACTTAAAAATTACCAAGTGGTAAAATTTATTGTATGATCTCACCTACTTTTGTGACTATCAACTTTCCCTTGAAATAATAACTTTATTGTGATAATTTTTCATTAGAAATTAAATTTTTCTTAAATATATATTATTATATGATGGATATTATTCTTGATTAAAACATATACCATTTTTACATATGGTATATACTTTTAAAGTTATTTTATTAACTGGGGAAATATTGATAAATCTGTATCCTTTACTCAATATGAATATTTGAGGATAAGGCATATTGATTCATGATTTAAATATATTATTTGATATATGAGGAATTATTTTACCTGCATTGATGGGTGGTTCTTGGTATAATATTTCCCCTTGATGCATTAGTAGGTCTCATGAGACAAATAATTTATCAAATTAAACATGTTTCTACATGAATTATTTAAACTAACTTGTGAGAGGTCTTGATAGTAGAGGTATCATGATGCCTGAGATCATGGAATAAAATAATTAATAATTAACTTCATTAAGAATTTAGTTATTATTATCCATGATATTTTCAAAATTATATTATCTCTATATGCATTTAATTCTCATTTTATTGACTAAATGGAAAAAAATTAGTTAGTTATCCTTCTACAATGATTATTCCTTATCTATTCATACAGTCAAGTAATTTAAATAGAATGTGGGTTTAGTAATTTAAATTTTCATATTGATTATTATTTATTGATTCATTATAGATTATGTTGTACTTAACCCTTAATTATCATTTGATCTCACCCTTATTTTGTTTCCTTTCCCTAGGATATTAAGAATAGATATTTGAATGAGTTTTTAAGGATGAAATTCATGTTTTTTTTATGTATTATTTTTTATTTTATATTCCCAATGTAAAATGGGTATTGTGTATATATCTATTTCTCTAAAACTTCTAAACTTATGGGTCTTTCAAGATTTTATTCTTTGAATCTATGCCAATATAATAAAGTAGACATCGACTTCAGGCTACTAAGATTGAGGCCACTACAATATTGACTTTAAAGTTTATCAATACCTTTAAAATTATGTCTATAAAATGTAAATTCATTATTCAGAAAATAACATTTCCACTAAAACATATGATTTCTATAAATTCTTCCCAAAAAATTTGTAATCTTGGTAGACTCCAATCACATAAAACCTAAAAGGGGTGTTTAAGACTTTGAACTTTTGACCATTCTTAAACTCATTAAACCATGATGGTATCCATAACTATTAAGTTAATGAAGGAATATATTCTTATAAAATTTAACATAATCCATAAATGTTTCATGATTTTTATACCAAAATTCCAATGGTGAAAATACTTCTAAAATATAATTATGGAATCCAAATAAATACTTCAACCATTTTATTTCAACATAGGTCCTTTCTTGATCTAATATTTAACCTTTATATGAGTACATAGACTCATATAATGCTCTGGTTCTCCACATTTAAGATAATTAACTATAAATGGGTCCCTATTATGCGATTTATTTCCTTCTGTTGTATACTTCATTTTTCTTTAATGATTATTTACTTTATGACCTTCCTTTAAACACATAAAGCATTTTATCATTCCATTGAGACACTTTCCTAGGTATCTCCTTCCACATTTCTAACTTGAATGAAATCGATCCTTCTTTCCTCCATGGTCTCCATCACTCGGGCGCTTAGAAAACTCCATCCTTCTGTTATTTAGTGATTTCTAGTGTTGGTTAAGGTATAGTTTTTTAATCATATTTTATAATAAATTATTATAAATAATCAAGATGTATTTCAAAAATATAATCATCTCATTTGGTTTCTCATAGTCACCACATTTTCCTTCATGTTCAATGTTAACATGATTCATTCAAGTTCCATCCATTGACTAAAACAAAAAAGCATAGTGTGAGAAACACTAATTATAATGGGAAAGCCATATAATCATTTAAAGGATGTCTAAATCATGACATGTTGTTTTAAATATAAAACACCTTAGGTTTAACATTTTTCATTCATTTTCATCATCTATTCAAATCCTTCATAATGGTTTGTAAAGAAAATGTGAATTATCCTAAGCATATCCCTAGGGTGTATCAAACCAGGTGTATAGTAAGGCCCATTGTTATGCACTGAGTGAATATTGTGTCAATCCCAATGTTCCCTTTTTGGAGTTATTACCCCTAGGTACATATGTGCTATAACCACATCCACTTATAGTATCCAAATAGGGATATATTTCCAGAAAAAATCACATAATATTTACCTTACTAAAACATTAGGATGTTCTTTTATACTTATCCTTAAATTCTATCATAGGGTTAAGACCCCTAATATATGTTTTCTAAAATCCAGTTCATAAAGTTTCTACTAACAGTCTTCTGATACCAACTATAGATACCCTGAACCCAGTATCCCAGAGCCAATTTTTATTTTATTATATTGGAATAAGATACAATAAATCACATCCTAAAGGACTAAATAGTTTAGAAGTCTTGTTAAACAAGATAAATACTTGAGTCTTACATTAAATTTTAATTCCAAGATATCAACATTTTTTTTCAAATAACAGTATTCCCTCTAGCATATACTTTCATGTAAATCATAGTTCACTTCTTGGATTCTTGGGGAAGGAAACAAAATAATGGTGATATAAAATGCTCAGTGAGGGTTAAGTATAGTGGAATAAATCATAAATAAATAAGAATAATCAATATGTAAAGGTAAATAACTAAACCCACATATCATTTAATAAATAAACTGATAAGCGATTTCAACTAAATATAATATCAATGCAAAAATATCATGGATAATAATCAATATGGAAAGGTAAATAACTGAACACACTTTCCATTTAATCAATAACTTAGACTGAAATTCATCCATTTATAATATCAATGAAACAAATATCATGGATAATAATAACTAAATTATTAATGAATAAAATTATTAATCATTTGACTTTATGAACTCATGATCATGATACCTCTATCATAAAGACCTTTCACAAGGAATTTTAAATTATAGGGTATAAATACATATGGTTTGTCCAACTGATTTCATGGTAGTTTACTGATTTTCATAATAATAATATCGATACATCTAGAGGATATATATATAAATTGATCCTCTCTTGTTTATACATGTCTAAATCATTCCTTTTATATAAAATAATCTATTTAATCCATGAATAATGTTCTTTATTATCAAATATTTGTATTGAGTATGGAATACGGACTTATCAATATTTCATAAGATAAAAAACAATTAACTTTCAATATATAACTCCATATGTATAAATGATATAAAATTTAAGAAATAAACATATTCATGATAAATAATATTGATATCTAAAATAAATTTAATATATAGGTGAAAGTGAATAATTCAATGGAAAGTTAATGACTACAAAAATGAATCAACGAATTGAATGTCATCACTTTCCTTATTCAAAATGATTATAAACCATATAGATGAAAAATAAGTATGGTATCAATAAAACATATACCTATTGTAGTAATAATAGATGGTTTTTTCATTTATGAATATAAATACGATAAAAATATCGTTAAAAGCATTCTTGCGGAAACTATCTTTTTCATTTTGAAATTAACTTTTTAAAAATAAAATTTCACAAAACATTTTGAAAATAATTTTATTTTAAAATAAAATTTGAAAATTATGAAATAATATTTAAATAAAATTGGGTGTTCATAATAGTTGTAAATTCTATTCATACCGTACATGTTAAAACAAATATTCCTTTAATTTTTTGGTAAAAGCCAAACGGGCATTGTTTTGAAAATTTTATGAATATTCCTTTCAAAACATTTTTAAAAAAGTAAAAATGGATAAAAAATTCTTTAATAATTCATTTTTAAAAGGTTTAAAAATATTTTTGAATTTTTTTTTAGAAAATTAGGTTCTAGTAGAAAATTGACTTCCTACTGAAGTGAGAAATGAATTTAGATTTTCTTAAAAACATTTTCTAAACCATTTTAAGTGAAAAATAGTGGTAAATGGTACTATTACTTGAAAATAACATGAATAAATTTATAATAAGTAAATTAAATGGGTTTATTAGGATATTTTCAAATAATTTCCTTTAACTTAAATTAAATAATAAACAATCTCGATTAAAATGAGATTGTGAAACAAACCCTCACAATGATCATAACATTCAAGTGAGAATTAATCAATGAATCAACAATATGTATCAAATGTAAATCCTTTTAAAAAAGTGTAAATACAACATAATATAATAAAAATTTATTTCACACATAATCTTAGAATATCCAAGAAGACAAAAAATTAATATAACCTAATGAAAATAAATTGAGTTATGAAATTATTTATCAGTTGATGACACTTAAATCAAATACCCTTAGATGAAATAATTCAAATTAAAACTTCAAATACCTTGAATTATTAATAAATCATTATATTAAATTTCAAAGGGGTATTATATACACCATATAAAATTTATTAGGTGCATAACATTATAATATTCCTCAATGAAGGGAAATTGAGATGAAGTCCCTTACATCACACTTCCTTTTGGTAGAAATTTATTCAAACTTCTGTATAGTGGTTTTAAAAATGTTATTAACTTATTAAAGACATATATTAATATTTATAATATCATATATGATCCTTTTATAACATTTTATCACTTTTTTGTTAATAATATTTCATTATTTTCATTGTTTCATGTGTTAATTTTCTTGTTTTCTCATGCATGTTTTGTCATGAAAGATCCAGTTCTTATGCATATTATATAGTTACATGATCTCTATAATAATAATTATGAAATATTTATCATATTTATACATCAATTATACTAATAATACCAATCATTAATGATGTTTTTGAGAAATGAAGTACATTACGAAAATATGGAGGGTAGATATTAGGTACGCATGAGTAACGTTTCCATTTTTCAATGATCATTATAGAAATGAAATAAATAATATATTATATTTATATAATGATAATAATATCATAAATATTATATTATTTCTTTAAATATTCATATATATATATATATCATTCATGAGGTGTGGTGTGGTGATTAAAATAGAGTCAAATCCCTTTGTGAAGGTGGTAGTCCACACATACACAAATGATGTTATCATTTTTCTATGTAAGAAAGAAAATGATATGTTATTTTTTCAGAAAGATAAATATTTCATTAATTTAATAATTATTTCATGCATATCACATATATTAATTATTTTTATCCTTATTATCTTCCATGTAAATCATTAGTGAAAAACAAATCACGTCACTTCGTGAGGCAGTAGTCTGTTATACACATGAGTGACGTTATCATCTCCCCAGAAGAATGGAAAGTAAAAATTTTATATATGATATAATGACTCCAAAAGTATAATTATGTTTTAAAAATTATATACATACTTTATATCCATCATCATTCCCAACTGTGATAGGTGGTAATGGAAAAACGAATGGCATCATTTGGCGAGGTGGTAGTCCACCGTACACACGAATGATGATTTTGTAACCCATTTCATGGATGTGGATATGGTATTAGGTCATTACCTTAAAATAAAAAATTATAATTATATGGAAGATAATTATGTTTTTATATCATCATGGTTCAATAATAATTGAAGTAGTTGGAGGAATAAATAAAATAAAAACACTTGTTATAGAACATTACCTCTTCTTCAAATATCTTCCTTGGATTTGCAATAAAAGTCTTCCTAGGTTAAATTTCTAACAAAAATAATGCTTCTAAGGTGATAGGAGGTAATTTTGGAAGTTATTCGGATAGTTCTTGGACAAAAAAGGGTTTTTAAGGTGTGAAGAAGAGGGGATAGGGGTGGCCTTTTATAAGTGAGGTGAATGGCACACTTGTAATTTTTGAAAATAAAGATGTGTACCCACATTTTTCACTTGAAAAAAAGGTTCAAAATGGATTATTCTCAAGAATTATATATTATAGGGTCTAAATATGTCTATAAAATAGATTATATATGAGTTTTTATTCCATTTTAACCCTTATATTTTTATCTTAACCCCTTGGTAAATCCATTTTTACCTTAATCACAGAAAATAATTTTTTTTATCTTTACTATTCACAATTATAAAAAATTAAGTTGACATTATTACATAATAAAAATTATAATTATTAAAAATATGGTATCCATTTTTCCAAATTCCATTCATATAAATGGAAATTTTTATTTTAAAATTAATCCCATAGATGCGATGAGAAAATGGGTTTTTAAAGAGAAAATGTTCAGAAGTTTACAAAGTTTTTTTATCAAAATTCAATATAAAAATGATTCAAATAACATGAATTGGAATAATAGATATATAATTTTACTAATTTTACTTTAAAACCAAATTAAAATACAATATAAATTTATAAGTAATTTAAATGAAAGGGTGGTTTTCAATTAAAATTCAGTATTTTTACTATTCA
Source organism: Viscum album (assembly GCA_963277665.1). NCBI lineage: Eukaryota > Viridiplantae > Streptophyta > Magnoliopsida > Santalales > Viscaceae > Viscum > Viscum album. The sequence continues at coordinate 1,000,533,179 of OY728133.1, forward strand.
TCAAAAAATGAAATATTTCAAAAAAATCCAAAAAATAAACCCAAATATAATTTTGATATTATTATTTAAAATTTTACGTTTATTTTATCTAATATATTTTTTAAAATTTTCAAAACATAATTTTAAATCATGTGCGCAAAGCATGATAAAAACATATTTTGGAAAAATGTACTTCTTCAAGAAACATTTTTTTCTTTTAAATGATTATTGTTTTATTTATAATCAATAGATAACTATAATTTTCATAATTTATTTATTACTATTCATACCCACCAATTTAATGGTTGTTTTATAACAGTATACTATATTATGATTCATTTAGACTTAGGGTTGTGTGTTCCGCAGGCTATTAAAGAGATTAAATTTAAATAAATATATTTTTTGGGTTATTTATTCTCATTGTTTTGTGTCACATAAGATATCAAATACATTTTTATTATTTTATTATTTTGTGGTGTTTCAAGTTGTGTTTGAACAGACATGGATGGAATCGATTGATGGAAAAATAGACTTTATAGAAGGCTTAGGAATTCATGGTACATGATAGGAAGAGTTGTGAGTAGTAATGAGGAAATTAGAGATTCTTATTTTCTTGGGAGAAGATCTAGTTAATTGAATTACTAGGGATGAGACATATTTTTTCCATCCATCAAACTTATGATGAGATAAATATTATGCTCTCTCTACTCTGTATCGAAGGTTTAGTCCATTGTCAGATGACTTTATTGCATATGTCCAAGGTCTAACACACATAGAGATAGATCATGGAAGAATTATTAAGGAGTCATATAATCACAAAAAAAGAGGATCTAATGATATTTCTTAAGCAGTTTTGTCAAACAGGACTGTTGGATATGTATATTGATGAGTTTGAATAGGTCGTATAGTTTATACCATAGATAACTAAAAAATGGTACATAAGTATGTTTATTGGGGGGGGTTTAAATATGGAAATAGGGAGAATGGTATTGACACATGAACCAAAAATAAAGTCTTGGTAGATAAAATTGTCACAAATAGTTGATAGTGAATTGATTTTCAAAGGAATAATCAAGAAACCCAATTAAAATAGTGGGGGTTGTGTTCCTAGAAATATGATAAGGAGTTGGAATAATAATTCAGTGAAGATTGTTCCTATATGGTACATGATAGAGAAATATGGAATGGGGGATGCACCTAGGTGTAAGATAGTAAGGAATTTTTCTTGAGAATAGTTCAAGGATAGGAGAACAAAAGGCTTGTGTTATTCCTGTGAGAAAAAGTTTCATCCAGGTCACAGATGTTTAGAGATCGGATATAAATTAATTATGTTGGAATGTGTTGAGTGTGAAATCCTAGCCCGGGATCCACTAAATGGTTTCCTAATCTAGTGGGTCACATGGACTCAAGTTCACCTCCTCATACCCCATATACTACTAACTAGCAGTGAGGGTCTATGATAGTATGGCGGGTAGACTATACCATCATGATTAGATTAACACAGTGTTATGATAAATGAATAATAGGCATATTCATAATATCAACTAGAAATACAAGATAAATCATCCAAACAAAAATAGAAATAATAAAATTCAAAGGTAGTGATATATAAAAAATGATGATAATGTCAGAGAGATATAAAAAAATATAATAAATACATGTATCAAAAGAAAAAAAATACCAAAATTCTATCTCTATATAGTATCATGATCCCTAGCTCGAACCTATGATTTCATAATTCTATTACATAATCAATCAAGCACCATTAAGCGGGCATTTTCCCCTATCCCTACTTGAATCCATGAAGACTTTTCAAGTACCAAATGGTGGACCAAATAGGGTGTGGGATAACACTCAATAGGCCACCACCAATGGTGTCTATAACAATCCTAGTAGGTGCTCATAAATTTAAGTAGTGTACATATACAATAGTAATAAAAGTGATAAAATTAGAGGTAGAATTTTCCATTCTAAAAAGACTCACTGTGATTAATAAACCATAACAAAATGTATAACTATATAGCATGGTAAGAATCAACAACATTCTATACTAAGTAATCAAGGTTCATACCTATATAGTCCAGGATCCAAGGAGTAGAAATGTCCATGGAATACACATAAGCTAATTAAACTAGATACAAGGAGTATAAATTTCTAAAGTATCCAAATGGGTCAAGTAAACCAGATCCGAGGATCATAAATTTCCAAGGCATCTAAGAAATCTAAGTAAACTAGATCTAAGAGTATAAATTTTCAAGTCAACCCAGTAGGTCAATTAAATCATATCCAAGGATTAGAAATTTTTAAGCCATCCTAGTGGGTTAAGTAAATTAGATCCAAGGATTATAAATTTTCAATGCATCCTAGTGGATCAGATCCAAGGAGTAGAAATGTACAAGGAATCCTAGTGGGTCATTTATGCCATATTGTGAACCCTCCATTATCATCATAAAAAAATCATTCATCATTTAATAAACCATTTTGTTTATCATTTTATTAATCCCTTAATAATCATATACAATCCAAGGTATTATCCATTTCATACCTTTCATATATAAATAAAAAGGTTCTATAAGGTTTTTACAACCTTTAACAAAACACTTCATTACCATAATCAAATCCCAGTAATGTATGAAAATATAAACACACCCCAAGGATGTAATACCCATGGTAAAAGGGAAGAACCCATATCATGGGTGGTTTAGGTTAAGTTGAACAACCTCCAACCTTATATAAGTGTGTCACAGCATGTCCTAAACATGAATTAACATTTAACACAAGGGTTTATTAATTTAGGAAGAAATGATCAGAAGGTCCAATGTGTGGCATAATAGAAATAGAGTGTAAACAACTAGAACTTGAGAGAAAAGGTATAGACCACATAACTTTATCTCATATAGGAACACTTCTCCAATATTAGCCTATGATTTGGTCTATATCAGAAGAAAATAGAATAACATATGGATTCCCTAAAAAAGGGCATATGAACTTCCACAAAAATAGCTTTATTGATAGAAATGAAAATGAGTAAAGGAACCTAAGAAATGAATAACTCACTAGTGTCTATCCAATGAGATAAATTACACTTGATTCAGATTCTAGACATTGAAATAAGATCAAATCCTAGATCAAGGGCTTGAGAGGGAGCATCAACATGGGGGAGAGGGGCTGGCCACTACAGTAAATAAGAAAGGAGGAAAGAAGTTTAAACATTTAAATCCCTTAAAGTAAAAAGAGAGTCATTTTATCTAGCTTTTAAAGGGTGAAATATTTGGCCGCCTGGTTGGCCAAACCATGCGCCATCTATGTGCCATGTATTTCTTCGAGAGACCCCTCACACGGTCATGGAACACAATTATACAAACTATGCATGACCAAGAATTTTCCCTCTATTATAATTTCTATAGTAAATGCATGGGTGTGTGTCTTGGGTTGCATGGTTTCGTCAAACCATGTGGCATTGAACAGTGCACTAAATCACCCTTTATGGTTTGATCTAACCATGAATACTAGTAAATATGATTTCTACTAACTATACGGGAAAGATACCTCCTTCAAAATCTTAGGCTTCAGGCTCTGCACAGGCCTCTAACACCCCTATTTTCTCTATGACCCCACTAGTTACTCCCATTAGGATAAATTTAAATAAATAAATGGAAACTAAAAGGATTTTTACCTCAAAGAAAAGTTGGGTTCTTAAAATCTTCCCCCATTAAATCAAATTTTCCTCAAATTTCCCTTCCAAGGAAACTAAATCATCATCTGAGAATAACTCCAGCCACTGCTCACATACGTTAGCCTCCCACTCCCAAGTCTCATCATATACACAATCATGTTTCCATAGGACCCATACTATAGAAACTGACTATTCTTAGATAACCTTCATGAATTGATCAATAAAACAAATAGAATGATCCTCAAAGGATGGATCTACCTCCAACTCAACCTCAACAGTTTGAATAATATGTGACAACTTAGAATGATATTAGTGAAGTTGATTTATATGGAAAACTTCATGCATGGACCAATACCATTGAGGAAACTATAACCGATAGACTACTGACCTGACTCTATCAAGAATCTTGAAGGGGATGATATAACTAAGAGATATTTTCCCTTATTTCTAAATCTATCTATTCCCTAGTCTAGGAGAAATTCGCAAGAAAACCTGAATCCCCACCTCATACTCTAGTGGTCAATGGTGATGATTGGTGTATGACTTCTATCTAGACTGAGTTGTATACATCTGCTTCCTAATAATCTGAACCTTCTCTAAAGTCTCCAAAATGAGATAAGGACCTAGTATCACTATCTAGCATAGGGGTGAATAGAATTTCATACTGTATAGAGCCTCATTAGGATCTATATGTATAGTCTCATGGAAGATTATATTGTAAGAAAACATGGCTAGAGGTATTTTTTTCTCCCAAGAACCTCCAATATAAAGGATTCATGTTCAGAGCATGTCCTCCAAAACATATATCGTATTCTTGGAATTACCTTAAGTCGATGGGTGATAGGTTTTACTCAAAAGTACCTATGAACCTAGTTCCCTCTTCAAACCCTCCAAGAATCATGATGTGAATAAATCATCTCTATCTAATATGACAGAACATAGATCCCCATTGAGGTATATGATCTCACGAATATAGAGCCTCCCAATATTTTCCACTGATAAAGTCTCTATAATAGGAAAGAAATGGGTGACCTTAGTAAACCTATATATGATCACCCATATGGAACCACTAACCTGAGGTCACCTAGGAAATCCGATCATGAAATCCATGGTGATTTCATCTCATTTTCACTTAAAATAGGCAACATATATAAAATAATTGTTGGTTTTTAGTGTTATTCCTTCACATACTAACAGGTGGAACACCAAGTAACAAACCAAGCTATCTTCTATTTCATCCCCAGCCACTAGTATTAATGGTGAAATCCACAATACATCTTGGTAAGACCAGGATGCATATCCCATATAGAGGCATCATACTCTAACATCAACACATCTCAGATTTATATAGGAACCCATATGCTTCCATGAATGTGCAAGATCTCATTATCATCAATGGACCAACTAGGATGTAGGTAATATTCTTCAATACTCTCCTGTGAGACCAATCCCTCATAATCTAATAGTTTCCTCATCCTCACTCTCTCTATAAGTGAAGAGGTAACTAATACTTATTCAAGTATATACTATCCATAATGGTACTAAATATCTATGTGCGTCTATGAAAATAAGGCTATAATCCACCACTCGCTACTAGCCACCTAAACTGCATATGTCAGAGTCCACCTGCTCAAACCATCGACAACTCCATTTCTTTTTCTAGGCATATAAGAAAGCTTGGAGTCAAAATAATTTGGGTATTCAATCCACCTTCATTTCCTAATATTCAAGTCACATTGTGTAAATATGTACTTGAGGATTTTGTGTTCTTTAAACACTAAAAATGTTGTCCTAGTAAATAATGTCTCTAATAGCTTTAGGCATGAACAATAGTGGCTAACTCAATATCATGATTTGGGTAGTTCTTCTCATGTGTACTTAATTTATGATACCTATATGCCATGACTCTCTCCTACTACATCATAACTACTCCTATATTGATACCTGATACATCACAATAGATTGTATATTTTCTTCCCAGATCTGGTATAATTAGGATTAACACTGAATTCATTCTCCATTTTATATACTAAAAGGATATCTCATTGGATTATGACCATAAATGCTTCACTCCCTTCTTATTCAAGCACATAAGAAGTGTTTTTAGGAATGATAAGTCCTGAATTAAGTGTATGTAATAACTGGATAGCCCCAATAAACTCCTTATATCAAATATTTTCTTTGGATGCTCCCATAAAACTATAGTTCTCACCTTGTCTGGGTCAACTGATACTCTTGTATCTGAGATAATATGACCTATGAAGTTAATTTTATCCATTAAATTGAAAAATTTTGAGCTTAGTATATAAGTGATGATCTCTCAGTGTATCAAATACGATATTAATATGTTTGGCATGGTTATGTTGAGTATGAGAAAACATTGAAATTTCATCCATGAATACCACCATAAAAAATATAGATATGGATAGAAAACTTGGTTCATCAGTTACATGAAAACTATGAGTGCACTTGTGATACTGAACGGCATGACCAAATACTCATACAATCCATATCTACTATGGGATTTTTTTTATGTGGTATATCTGATGGTATAACATGCACCTGATGATAACCCAATCTCAAATCAATATTAGAGAAATATCTTTCTCCTCATACCTGGTTGAAGAGATCATCTATACGAGGCAATTGATACCGATTATTAACCATCAACTAATTCAATTTCAGGTAATCCACACATAAAATAAGGGTCATTTCCACCTTCTTAGTGAAAAGGACTAGCATAACCCATGGATAAGTAATGGGTTATATAAATCCCTTTTCCTCTAAGTCTTATATCTACCTCTTGATCTCTTGTAACTCAGAAGTTTCTATCATGTAAGGAGGAATGGATATCATTGTAGATCTTGGAACTTTTTCAAATGAAAAATCCACCTCTCTCTTGGGAGGTAGTCTAGAAAATTTATTTGGAAAACATCCTTGAAATGATCTACCACTAGAGGGAAATCATTCTAATGATTTCCTTGATTATCCAGATATAAACTAGCAATCTAACTTGTCATCCTTCCCAACCCATGATGCTCGAGACCATCTCAACTCACCTAGACATCCCATTATCCCTTGTGAATAAAAACCCCACCCTATGGTGATATGAAAGTTTCCCTTTCAAGATAGTAGTAAACATAAACATGGTAGGTAACTAACTAATCTATCTTGAGAATTACGAAAAACCCTATCATCTTGAGGAAAAATAGGTCCCATATAAAGTGACACCCACCTATCTTAAGGGGGAATTCCCTACACTAGAGTACACTCTCTTATTGAATCCTTAATGGAGTATCGAGTATCATAAAACCATAATAAAACTAAACATTGAACCCAAGGATCTCAACCATAGGGAAAATTTCAAGTAATGATAAGAACCTATATTGAAAATAGATGATATTAATATAGAGGCTACTAAAATAGTACCTCTCACTGTAGAAGGTTTGGCACACTACTCCTTAGGTATCAGTTGCACTACATACATCTAGCCTAACCTATGGCCCTATGATATACCCTAGATACCTTGAGTAGGTCCAATCTTCTAGAATTATAAGTCTGGTTTCTGGCTACCTTGGAAATGACCACCACCTTGTCCTGATCATCTTGTCACACTCCAGCTCTCTACCTAACGATAAGTTATTAACCCTACTCTTTAATATAGTGTCATTAAAAACCCTCTCTCACTGGATGTTAGATGTAAGGTCCATCATAACAACTATATATATACCATGCTACTATAGGTTCAGCACTCAACTAGGTTTCTATCACACTGGCTCCCTGTGTGTCCCTACCTCCCACATTGATGACATAAAAAAGAATGACTAGTACTCATGCTCTAGATGGTACTTCTATCATGAGAGTTCTCAAAGAATAAATTAATTCCACCTGACATTGTTCCATGGGGTCAAGAATCTGAACTACCATACTCTACACCCCTAAATTCCCTCAAGTTATGCTCTGTGATAAGCACCTAATTTACTATTCTAGATATGGTATTAATCTAAAAAACATTTACTTACGATCAGATTTCATACTTGATATCATCCTAAAATCTCCTAGATTTATATAACTCATCACCTAATAGAATATGTTTGAAACATTAGAGCTCTGTGAAACATGCATAATAGTCCATGACTAATAAGTCACCCTGCTTCAAGTGCATAAACCGTATGGATCTATCATCCCTCAATGTCTTAGGTTAAAATAATCATATAATGCCATGTGAAAATAACTCCAATCCATATCTCAATGATGATCTATCTGAGTAACAATGATCCACAATCTCTTGGAGTAATCTTGAAGCATATACATAGAAAAATTCACTCTCCTCTCATGTGGTGTCTTGAGATGCTCAAAAATTTATAGCATGGACTTTAACCATGACTCTATAGCATGTGGTCTTCCATTCCCCAAAAATGCTGGTGAATGTTTCTGCTGAAAATCAAGCATCAACTCTACCATAGTTGAGGTAGGTCATGGGGATCCCCAAATAGACTATATAAATCACAATAAATCCTCTCAAAATTAAGAATCAACACCCATATTAGGTATAACAGGAGGTGCTGCAAGTGGAACTATTGGAGGTTCTATTGGTGCACCAAGTACCACCACCTCTAAAGGAAGGTTTTTTCACGCTACTATCACACAACTGGAGGTATTCATAGTGGAATGTCTCTATAAATTCCAATCATATGCCTTGGGTAAGATTTGGTAATGATAGGATTACATTTATATGAATAGGATAGGTAAAAAACTTTCTATGTCTAAATCACACCCCTCTGCATGATCCTAAATCCAGTTCTGGGTGAAATATAGATCATAAGAATGCAATAGATACTGCCTACTTCTCACTACTAAGGTCAGGTAAGGGTTAAGTTATCTTTTATATGGCAGGGGTTCCAGTATATAGAGTGTAAATTGAAAGTTCCTCTGAATGTCTTTAAGGCCTTCTATTTTTATTCATTTTTTATAATATGGGTTAAAGGGTAACTCTAACTTGGCCCATAGGCTTCATGACATTACATGATCCAAAGGTCTTAGAGGAATTAATCTAGACTATAACTACTTAGAACTGCCCCTCCCCAATGTCTACATCATGGTGTCATCTCTCCACCTTTTCATGGCTATTCAGTTAGGATTTTTGTATAGGCACAGGCTAGTCCTAATGGAAATTTTCATAACCTCATATTCTTCTAAATACATTAGCTCTTCTTTAGTGAATTCACCTACTCTAAATCCTCATTTGGAGCCTGCTTCTTTGTAGAGTCTTCATGGTCTATTTAAGCACAATTTAATATGGCTAGAAGGCATTTAGGTGGACTAAAGGCCTTGAGGTTGTCTGAAAGCCTTGAGGTGTCCTAAAAATTGTTGTTTTTAATTTATAAAGTCTTGTACACTTTATAAATTGATTGTGGAATCTATTTAATCACAACCATGAATATGTTAATTCCCTTAAAATCAATGGTTCATGGTTCAACATTCCAAAATTGGCTCCTTAATGTGTATGCACCAATCTATGTAGGAAAATAGTATTAAATTGATGCAGTTACTTTAAATAACCAATTATGTTTCTCAGTTTCCTATAAAAATGTTATTTAGATAACAATTATATCTTATAAGGAACATATAATAAATTTCATGCAGTCAATAAATGCATCATAGATGTCATGGCATGTGCATGGCATGTGAATTTTCTATGTGAGTAAAAGGATGCATGATGAAATAAATCTTTTCCATATCATCTAAGGTTAAAAATATATAATCATAAATAATATCAAACATCAAGTGCATCACTCAATAGTGAAATCAAGTAAAATGCAATAATAATAGTCCAGAATAACATTTCTCATCCCAGGTAATTTGTCTCTTCACTATATGTGGGTTAGTTAATCATGGTCATAGGATCATAACCAAGTCCTGACACATCCCATTTCTCCATTATACCATCCCAAGTAGTAAGATAAGAAAAATAAATAAAATAAGCTCCTATGATACCAATTTATGGCCTCCCAACCTAGGATACACTAAAAGGTGTCTCAGGTCAGTGGGTCACATGTCCTCAAGCATGCCTCCCCATAAACCAGAGGTTGTCGACTAATAGTGAGGATATATGATAGTATAGTGGGGAGAATATACCCTCATTATCAGAGTTACATAGTGGTATCATAAATTAATAACATACAAATGAATAATATCAACCAACAATATAAGATAAATCATCCAAATAATAGTAATAATAATCAAAACCAGTGGCAGCGTCATATAAAAATTGATGATCATTTCATGGATCTATAAAAAATATAATCAATACATATATAAAAAGTAAAAAAGACCAAAATTAAATCTCTAGATAGCATCATAATCCCTATCTTGTTCTTGTTCTCCCCTGTGTCTATACCATAATCAATCAGGCACCGTCAAGCAAGCATTTCTCATATCCCTACATGTATCCATGAAGTTTATATGATTACGACGTAGTTACCCAAATAGAGTGTGATATAACACTCAGTAATCCACCACCAACAGTTTCTATAACAAGTCCATTAAATTTTTATAACCTAAAGCAGGGTGCTTGTACAATATGAATAAAAGTGATAAAATTAGAAGTAACATTGACCATTATAAAAATAACCATTGTGATCAAGTAACCATAACATAAGTTCAAAATGTAAATAATGGTAAGAATAAACAATGGAATCTACCAAGTAATCAAGTTTTAGACCTACATGGTCCAAGATCTAAGGATTATAAATTTCAAAGGCTTCCAAATAAGCCATATTCATTGAGTATAAATTTTCATTCAATCCACGTAAGCTGATTAAACTAGATCCAAGGAGTAGGAATTTATAAGGCATCCAAATGGGTCAAGTAAACTAGATCCATGGAGTAGAAATATCCAATACATCCAAGTAATCTAATTAAACTAAATCCAAGGAGTAGAAATGTCAAATGCATCCTAGTGGGTCAAGTAAATTGGATCCAATCAATAGAAATGTCCAAGATGTCTTATTGGGTCAAGTAAATCAGATCTAAGAAGTAAAAATTTTCTAATGAATCCTAGTGGGTTAGACCCAAGGAGTATAAATTTTTGAGGCATCCTAGTGGGTCCTCGATACCATACCATGAACCCTTTATTATCATTAGAACAAAATCATTCATCATTTCATAAACTATTTCATTTATCATGTCATTAATTTCTTCATAATCATATACAATATAAGGTATTATCCATTTCATATATTTCATATATAAATGAAAAGGTTCTTATAACCTTTAACAAAACACTTTATTACTATAATCAATTCCCAATAATGTACAACAATATCAACACACTCGAAGGGTGGCATATTCATGGCCAAAGGAAAGACCCCCCCCCCCCCCGTGGGTGGTTTGGGTTGAGGTCAACAACCTCAAACTATATATAAGTGTGTCACAACATGTCCTAAACATTAATTAACATTTAACTCAAGGGTTAATTAATTTAGGAAGCAATTCTTGGAAGGTCTGTCATGTGCCACAATGACAATAGAGTATAAATAACCAGACCTTGACAAAGAAGGTATAGAGATGCTACCTTAATCCCATAGAGGAACACTCATCTAGTCTCAACCAATAATTTGGTTCATATAAGAAGGAAATATAAGAATAGATGGATACCCTAAAAATAGGGCATATGATCTTACACTAAAATAGCATCATTGATAGAAAGTAAAACACCAAAAATAGACTAAGGAATAAATAACTCACTGGTCTCTATCTAAAGAGACAAACTTCTCTTGATTCGGATATTAGATGGTGAAACGGGATCAAATCCTAACTCATTATCTTGATACGGAGATTCAATGTGAGGGAGAGGGGCTAGCAACAAGAAGAAATGATAAAGAATGAAATATGTTTAAAAATTTAAATGCCTTAATGGAAAAAGTTTCATTTTACCCAACTTTTAAAGGGCATGTGGTTTGGCTGAACGGTTGGAAAAACCATGAACCAACTGTATACCATAAACTTCCTCAAGATACCCCTTACATGGTCAGGGTTCATGGTTAGATAGATCGTTCACTAACCATGTGTTTTCCATATATTAGAATATATGTAGAAAACACATGGGTGTGTGGCCTAGGTTTCCTAGTTTTATCAAATTGTGCGGCCCTGGACATTAGACCGCACCACCCCACACAGTTTGATCTAACTATGAGGACTGAGATTCATGGTTTCTACTAACCATACAGCACAGTAGACTCCTCAAAAATCTCAGGCTTTTTGCTCTACACAATCTAAAGATACCCCAATTTCCTCTCTTCCCCTACTAGGTACTCCCATTATGATAAATTTAAATAAATAAATTGAAATTAAAAGGTTACATGCCTAAAATAAAAGTCATGTTCTTACATAGATCCCAAAGAGAATAAAAAGGTGGAAAATGGTTGCTCATATGAGAATTTGGATATAAGTTGGGACATGTTGGAAATATAAATATTGGAAACCACTTTATGAAAAGTAGAGAAATCAATGATAGAAAAAGTTAAGTACATATTAATAGAGGGTGGTATTGAGGGATCCCCCCTACTATTCATGGGGGATAGTGTAGTTATTCATAACTTCATTTATAAATAGTTAACTAGGTACTTGCCAATTCTTATAGAAGAGACAAAACACTTTAGTATTCATCTAGGTGATAGTAACTGAGTAAAGTCATAGGGAATATGTCATTCTTTGAGTGTGTTAATAAGAGAAGAATAATTTAAAATAGATTCTTTTATATTTGATACCACTGGCTAGGATTTGGTACTGGTAATTACTTGGCATGAGACTTTAGGAAATGTGACAACCAATGGAAGGAAATGACAATATAACTAAAATGGATAGGAATTAGGATAGTCTTACAGGGGGTGAAGAATCCAAAGGGAACTATTATAGATTTATATGAATTCTTAAGAGGAGTAAAATTATATGTGAAAGGGTTACATTAGTATTTTGAAGAAAATGATACTGGGGAGGAGATAGGTTTAATTAAATACCATCAGGAATATCTGTAGGGGTATTGAGATAGTATTGGCCAGTTTTTTAGTTAACATTGAGTTTTCCATTAAGGAGGGAGACTAAACACACCATTAATTTGAAATAGGGGTCCTATCCAGTCAATATTTTTCTTTATAAACAAGATTATTATATGAATAATGGGATTTAAAATAAGGTGGAAGAACTCTTGGAGTATGGTTTTATTAGGAACAAAACCATCCTAATAATCATAGTAAGGATGAAAGATAGGGGTGGAGAATGTGTGTGGATTATCTAGTGTTAAATAGATTGATCATTCCCGACAGACACATGATCCCCATAATTGATAAATTATTGGATGAGTTGTTTGGAGCCTAATATTTTACTAAGGCATATTTTAAATCTGGTTTCCACTAAGTCTGGATTAAAGAAAGAGATATCAGGAAGATGGTGTTCAAAACTCATGAAGGGAATTAAATGTACCTAGTAATTTAATTTGGAATTGTGAACACACTGAAAAATTTCCATACTAAAATGAATGTATTTTTTTATCTATGGATATGAATGTGAGTTCTATTTGTTATTACATACTTATCTATAGAAAGGACTAGTAATAAAATTTGGAGAAGCTGTAGGAAGTGCTCAAAAATATGGTATAAAATGATTTTTATGAAAATAGAGATAAGAATACCTTAAAAAAATTGGTGGAATATGTAGGATAAAAATTATATGTGGAGAGAGTTGTAATGGACACAAAGAAGATATAAGTGATTAAAAGGTGGCAAGGACTGAGGAATGTGAAGAAATTAAGGGTTTTTTAGGGATGATTAGGTATCATCACAAGTTTATTAAAGATTATGGTAAAATAGTAAAACTTTTTATGACCCTAACTAAGAAATAAGGATATAATTAGACTTCGTAGGCACAATATTAATTTTAATACCTTAAGGAATGCCTAACTATTCCTCTAGTGCTGAGTATACAAGATTTCTCAAAAAAAATATAGAATGTGATTCTTCAGGATTAGGGGTAGGGGAAGTGTTGATGTAGAATTTGATGCCTCTATATTACTTTAGTAAGTTAGTATCTAATAATAAATTGGATAAATCCAAATACAAATAGATTTTATGTCTTTTGTGTTGGAATTTAATCATTGTAAATGGTATTTGATGGAAGGTGGTTTGAGATATACATCGACCGTTAGAGCCTAAAACACATGATTAGCCAAAGGTTTGTGTTAATGGACTAGTATTGTTGGTAGGTTGAATTACTAGGGTATGATAATGAGGTTATTTAAAAACTGGTAAAACAAACAATTTTGTTGATGCACTCTCAAGGGTACCGGTAGGAGGAGATAATATGAACTTAGCCAATTCTGAGACTAGTTGGGCAGAGTTTCAATTGATGAAAGAATAGATCAAATAGGATGGTTGGATACAAGTTGGTATAGAAGAATTACAATATGGAACACCAACAAAACCTATTTATACCTTCTGAAATAGGTTATTATTTTATAGACACTAGTTATTTTTAACAACATAGTCTATCCTAATTATAAAAGTATTACATCACTTTAATTAATATCTTTTTGTACGAAACGTGGGGTATTTTAAGACTAATAAATATTTTTCCACTAGTTTTATTTGGGCTAGAATGACACGTGGTGTACAAAAATTTTTCAGTGAGTGTGAAATTTGTTAAAAAAAAGTAAATATGGTTCTTTGAATCTAGTAGGATTAATTCATCCCCTCCCAATACAAATTTTTATATGGAAGGAAGTTTTCAGGGATTTTTTGTTTTATCTTCCTAAATACTAGGGATTTTAAGTTTTTTTATTGAATTAGTTAATATGTACATTTTATTCAATTCAAACACCCTTATTCACCTCAAATAATGGAAGAATTATTTTTGAAGGATATTTTTTTAATACATTGAGTTCTTAATGATATTTTAAATGAAATGGATCTAATGTTTAGAAGCCTTTTTTGGTAGTAAATTTTCAGGTTATAGGGCACAGGTCTCAAGATGAGTTCATATTACCATCTGTGGACTAATGGAAAAATAGAGGTAGTAAACCATTTATTAGAGGTATGCTTGAGGTATTATTCATCAAATCAACCCAAAAATTGGGTAATATGGTTAGACTAGGTAGAGTATAGTTACAACGCATATTACCGTACTTATGCTAGATAAACACCATTTGAGGTTGTGTATGGTCGAAAATCACCACATGTTTAGTACTATACCATGGGGTTGTTGTTGAGGCTATGTAAAATGTTTTAGTATAAATATATGAGGATTTATGTTAACTATGAGGTAATTTACATAGGTAATAACAACTTATGGATAAATATGATAATAGGAACCATCGGGAGGTGATGTATGTAGCTAAGGATCTGGTCTGGGTTAAGATGTGTCTAAATAAACCAAGATAGGGAACAAAGATTAATATTAAATTAGCTACCAGATTCTATAGACCTTTAAAAATTGATAGGAAAGTGGGGGTTGTTGCATACAGATGAAACTTTAAAAAGATATCATAGTGCATCAAATGTTCCATATATCATAACTAAAGTCTTTTATTTGAAAAAACCAAGAATAAAGACCTCTTCTAGGAGATTTGGTGGAAGAATAAGTTTATACAGAGTTAATTTTCACCAAAAATACATGTGGTAGAACCTTGATTTATATGGTTAAGTGGAATGGGTGTGACAATGAAAAGTTTGTCTAGGAATATGCAGTTGTGATTAAGGGTTAGTTCCTTATACACCAACTTGAGGACAAGGTGGAAATTCAATGGGGAGGCACTAATAGGAACTCTAGGGATCCACTGGATTATCAACTTAGAGACAAACCCAGACCCCTTGTATATTTTACTTACCATAGAAGGGGAGTGTGTAAGGGTTATGGGGAAGTTTCATAAGGGTCACGGGGTGCATAAGGGTCTTGGGGAAGATGCATAAGGATCCTGGGGGAGTTTTGTAAGGTTCTTATGAGTTATGTAAGGGTCCAGGGGAAGATACATAAGGGTCCAGGGGGATATTTGTAAAGAACCTAGGTTCATAAACTTATAAGGAGTAGTATAGTAATTATATATCATAATAAATGATTATTTATAGGAGAGGTGGTATAATAGGAGGATCGGTCTAGGGGAGGAGTATTCAATTAGATAGTTAGAATAAGTCCATGAGCCTTGACCTAGTGAGAAGTGTTATCCTCTCAAGTGTGTATCCTGAGTTTCTGGTTTCTCCCAAGGTGCTATATAATTGTTTCAGATTCTTATAAATAGTATGAATATATTTTTCCTTCTTCTCTTAAACTATAATCTCTATTAAGACTGAATAACATGGTACTGATATGTTGTATTATCAATGATAGATGATGTTTTCTTAGTTTCTCCCAGAATTATGGATGTTATTGTCTTATATTAATTCCTTGTAGATTCAAAATTAGGTGTATACCCTTTCTTAATGATTCCACACATGAGTAATTGAATGTATGATAGTGTGAAAGATGTTTCAACATTTTTCACATTAGTTTATTTGATTTATTGTGTATATTTTTGTTATCTCTAACTAGCTACTAGATACTATTTTATTTTATGATTTTTTCTTCTTAATGTCTAAAGTATGAGATGATGGGAAACTATGTGCAAGCTATGTGAGGCCCCACAATAGGTATGAAAAATACTATAGGGGTGTAAATTGTAAATCATAAAATAAAAAAAGTAATTATAATAATTATGTGGAATTTTATGTATGATAAGAAAAAAATACAATCATAAAAAATGATGTAGTGGATGTTTGAAGAGTGAAATAAGTAAAGATAAACAATAGAAAATAAGAGATTTATAGTATTTCGGATCGAAATGATCTAATGTCTACTCTTCACACTCTCAACCAAAGATAATGGACATCCACTATGATATAACCATTTACATGGGTGCAGACTATACCTATATATGGGTTTGGCCTATCAATTTTGAATTATAAAAAATTGAACCATTTATTAATTGGGTTTTGACAGACTGGCCCTGACCTGGCACATTTATTATTCAGGCCTTGAAAAAAAAAGCATGTTTAATATCATCGGGTTGGGTGGGTCGCTTATCAGGTCACAATTTAAAGCTCAATACCAAACCTATTATTAATCAGGATATTAAATTTAGGCATATTTAATAATCAGGCATAATAATTAGGTCTTAATAATCATTTGTATCAGGTCAGGCTTATCAGGTCTAGTGGGTCCCCTGACCCATTTACATGGGTGCAGAACAAACCTGAACTTTCTAGGAGCGGTGTTAACCTATTCCATTTAGCAGGGTCAACCAAAACTAGTGAAAATAAATTTTGGTTATATTATGAGAACCAAGACTATACCTTTTTATATTGTTATAACCAGGGTGTGAGGTGCATTACAACTGGATAATAAATTAACGAAACAAGATAGTATAATAAAATGAAATAGTAAAATGATCAAACCAATGAAATGTTATAGATGGTGTTTTTAGTGATGAAATAAGTAGATTTAGTCCTTTAAATATGTAATGGAATGATATAGCTTGTTGAAATCCACCAGAGAAGTGTGTAAACAATTTAGCTTTACAACTTTGCAGCACTTTTGAATCAAATAGTGTAGTCATATATGAATCATGTGTGATACTACCAGATAGGTAAGTATTTTATATAGATGATTATTCAACTGATTGTATCTTCGATATAATCTCCATAATATTTTTTGTAATGTTCAATATTAACTATACATGTTTGATTCCTTAAATATCTCAATATCCTATAATGTAATATTAATAATAATTCAAAAATGGATATAATATCATTACCCATAATGATCATGTGATGGTCATTTCATTTATCAGTCATAGACATTGATAATAATTTTTCACATATCTATAAAAAAATTTAGTTAATTCGTCATTAAATTCACCTATGAAAATCTTCCTTGAATACATATTTAAAATCTCTCATGAAAATTGGCCTCTAAACTTTGAATAATCCTAGTAAATATATTCAGGAAAATAAAAAACTTTCCCATAATTATATTTCTTATCATACAAGTAATATTCTATAAATGAAGTGATAAATAATTTACTATATCGTTCTTATAATACATAATAGTATCTTTATATGTCATTTTTTTCATAGAAAAATTTCTAATATGTAATTTTTTTCAATGTCCACTTTATACATAAGAGTAAAAAATTGATGTAACAGTAATATATAAGGGTTATTTTCTTTTGAAATTTTTCTAATTCTGACATCATACATAAGGTTCCTTATATACATAATATATTCTTAGTCATCATATGTAAGAGTCCATTAATACGTAAGATATTTCCCTGAGAAATAAAATCAATATGTAATATATTTCTCAGTACATAAGATTCTTCCCTTAGTGAAATTTATAATATGTAAGAGATTTCTCCATACGTAATATTTTTTCCTTTGATAAAATTGCAGTATGTAATAAATTTCTTAATACATTGTATTCTAAACTTCATATGTGAGGGTTATCACTTATCCAAATTTCCAAACATCCAATAGGTAAATAATTCTTCGAATATGTAAGGATTTTCCTAGATATATGTGATAGATAAATTTTTCTACATTTCTAAACATCAGAATATAAGTTTTTCATTTAGATATTTTGAATACATAAGAAATATTCCTTCATGTGTAATATCATGTACTTAAAAAAAATTATTAACCATGAATATGATAAATCGTAATAATAAATACTAGAATAATAATAATGAATAATATCAAATAAAATAATTAATAAAAAATATAAAAAATATTAAACATAATAAATAATAAAATAATAAACTAAGAGTTTGGTATTGGAGTTATCAAAACACAATCAAACAAAATTCAATGATCCACTCAACATTCGCCCCATTTTTTAAGAAAAACAATAATAAGAAGAAGTTAAAATCATGGAAATCAATACAAAAAATTATAGAGAATAAAATAAGCAAAGTCATAAGTTATAAAAAATAATTATATCCCCCTATGTTGAATAAAAAACATCAGATAAAAACAATGATTATGTGATGAGTAAATAATAATTCTTAAGTAAGAAAAAATACTAGTCACAGGATACATAGCAAGATGAATTAAAATATTGATAGTTTAAAAGAACATTTCTCCCTAAACTCGTTCATAATAAAAAAATATCAACTATTAAGAAATAAAAAAAAATAGTAAAATATCCCCCTTAATACAAACTTTCATCTCTTGAATTGATAAGATAATGAATGTTCATCCTGAAAAAATCTCCTATACAAAAAACAAATACTACAAGGATCCACAAAAATAGTTAATAATATTCAATAAATTATGAAATATATGAAATGAATTAAATAATAAACCATAGTAAAGAACATTCTGGTAAATTCAATAAAAAATAGTAAATACATTATCACTAGAAATAATATAAATAACATGAATATAACATCATGTTGACTTACAAAATAATAAAACTATAAATGGTATGCATACTGGGAAACCCAAAAGTTCTTACCTAGGCATGTAAAACAACTTTGGTATAATTACATTTGTAAAATATCCTTGAAAAACCCATGTTATAGAAGGATTATATAGTTTAAAAGGAAAATATATTTAGATAGAAAATTCATATTTTCTCTAAGAGATTGAACAAACTATGAATAGAAATCACTAGAATAATGACCAAATGATCCAAACTTAAAATAGTTAATAGAATAAATACCTTCAATTTTACCTTTAACAAATTAGTTTCTATACAACTTTGGTTCTTTCCCACTATATCCAAAACAATTCCATTTCTTATTTATACTTTTCAACCATTGAAATATTATAAAATAATCTAAGATCTCTCTTACAACATTAAACTTTGACATTAATTCCTTCAAACTTTCTACATCATTCTTAATTTTTCCATTTTACTTTTGTGTAGTTTCCATATAAATATATATTTTATAATTATTTCTTAAAAATGTACTTTTAATCTATAATTTTATCTTTTTTACCTTAGTCATTTCATCCATCACAACTTTTAATTTCTCCTTATCCTCTTCATCATTCACAGAAGTAGTATATTTTAATATACCATTTTATTGGATAAGATTCCTATTTTACTTAAAAACCTTCTTATGTTCCTTAATAATCTTCTTATATAAGATGGTATGATTTTTAATTTCATCATGATTCTTATGAAAAATATCATTTAACTCCTCAATACTATTCTTACCACAACCGAAATAATTAGAATAAATAGAATAAAAATCAAAACCATTACCACTAACCTTACTCATGCCTTACATGAAACAAAGATTCAATGTTCCATTCTCACTTTTAGATTCTTCACTTAAATCATAATATATTATAAATATATATCCTAAAACCAATTTTTTATTCTC
This sequence comes from Viscum album, assembly GCA_963277665.1. Classification (NCBI taxonomy): domain Eukaryota; kingdom Viridiplantae; phylum Streptophyta; class Magnoliopsida; order Santalales; family Viscaceae; genus Viscum; species Viscum album. The sequence goes on from OY728133.1 coordinate 1,000,553,251, forward strand.
ATTTTTCTTATTCTATTCTTCACTTTAATTTTTTATCCACATACATTCATATTTTTTATGTCCCGTTTTTTTATTCATATCATATAACATTAAAATTAATATTTAATTTCATGCCTTTCCTTATAAAATCCATCATGTTATCTTTTTTTACTTATTTTTTGACACCTTATTATTTCATTATAGGTCTTTTTATACATCTATTAAATTTAAATAAATCATTTCTTTTCTCTCTAATTAAATAACTTGTATTATCAATAAAAGAATTAGAAGTTACACCATTAGTTTATTTTAATGAATTTATCATCCTTTTATTATTAACTTCATTATCAATATTCTTCAATTTAAGATCATGCTAAAATAATGATTAAATAATATCATCCATGAAAGATTTTTCAAATTCTTTTCTTTATTCAGTCATGACCTTCTTGGAATGACACTTCATAAGTTATTCTTGAATAATTATTTTAATAATCATTTAATTCTTCATGGTTTAACTAAGAGAACTCATGTTGTTCATAATCTTAGTAAACTTATTATACATCTCATTAACACCTTCATGTTTAAACAATATTATTTCCAAAAATTATCCTTTATTCATACCGATCTTAGATCTCTGAAAATTTCTAGTGCCTTGATGAGTGACATTTAAAGTCCCCCAAATATCATATTTAGTTTTATAAGAAGAAATATGTTAAAAATACTTCTAATAATAGAATGATAATGATAAGTCGTAACTTTATAATTCATAATGTATTAAGAAAAATCATTATTTTACAATGTATCAATCTTGAATTCTATTAGTTGATATGTTCTATCCAAATGGTCTAGTACTCAACACTAATATTATTTAAAAAACTTTTATTTTGTCCTTCCAATAAATATATTAATTTCTATTGAAAAGTGGTCATCATAGAAGATTAAAATTATCAATCCTCTCTTGAATTTATAAAATTAAAAATGTATCTTTCCATTATTCTTATTATGTAATAGGATACAGATTAACTCAAAACATACAATAATCAAAAAAAGGTAAGTAATCATAAAAGAATGTATCCAAGATGAATAGCCTGATCTGATAAAAATTTTGAGGTCCAACAATAGGTATGGAAAAGAAAAGTGGGTGTGAATTTTAAATCTTAAAATAATCATAGTAATAAAAAAATAATGTAAAATTTGGTGGATGATAAAAACAAAAACAATAAGCATAAATAAATGATGTATAAGATGTGTGAAGAGTGAAATAAGTAAAAATAAAGAATACAAAATAAGATATTTATATTAGTTTAGAACCAAACAATCCTATATATACCCATCAGACTCTTAACCCAAAAGCCTGTATATCATCTATGAAATAGAATTTTACATTATTGCATACTAAACTCTTCATTTTACATAGTTTTAGACTAAACCTATACTTTCTCATAGTATCTCTAACTATGAATTTTAGCAGGTTTATGCGCAACCAATGAAATTTCCTTTTGTTCATGTGAGCATAACCTAGATGGTACCTTTTAATGGTGGTATGAAAAGTGTGTAAGTTATATTACGATATAATAATAAAATTACAATACAAGAAGGTGAATATAATGAAAAGATAAAACTGTTGAACTAATAAAATATCATAGATGGTGTTTATGGGGTAGAAATAAGTAGCTTCAAACCTTCAAATATATAATGGAATAATATATCTTTAGTAAATCTTGCATAACTATGTGTAAAAAATTAACTTCACAACCTTATTTCACATTTTTATCAAATAGTGTAGTCATATATGAATCATATGTGACATTGTATGATTTATCTAGATGTTATATAGAATATTATTTAATGGTTAATAAGTTTGTAATAATCTCCAAGATCTTTTTCTTAATGTTTAATGTTAACTTCACATGGGTATTTACTTAAATATTTCAATATCCTATAATGAAGTGGTTAGAATGATTCAAATAAGTAAATAATATTGTTACCCAAAATTCCCACAATGATAATTATATTTATCAGTCATATACTTTGATAATAGCTCTTTATTTATCCTTAAAAATCATCATTAAATATTCCCATGAAAATCAACCTTTAATACTCATTTAAAATATTCCATGAAAATCATCCTCTAAATTTTGAATAATATATTCACATGAATACACATAATTCCTCAAAATTGTCTTTAATAGTACACAATTGATAATCTATCATAGATAACAATAAATAATTTACCATGTGGTTCTGATAATATGTAAGTGTGTCTTCATATGTATGTTTTTTTCCTTAATAAAAGTATTAATATGTAAGTTTTTTCAACTTGAACTATGTACGTAAGACTAAAATGTTGATGTGACTACAATATATAAGGTTTATTTTCTTTTTCTAACTTTCCAAATCTAAAATCATACCTAAGGTCCATTCTATATGTAATATATTCCATGTCATCATACATGATATTCCTTCAATATGTATTATATTTCCATAACATAATATATTTTATAATATGTAATATTCTTCCCTTAGTGAAATTTCTAATATATAATAGATTTATTTATACATAATATATTTACTATTGAGAAAAATCCATTATATAATAAATTTATAATACATGAGGTTTATGAATTATCCAAATTTACATACCACCAATATATAAATATTTCTTCCAGTACAAAATTATTTTTACCAGTTATATATAATATGTAATGTTGTATACTTATCTAAATATCATAATCTAAGGTTTTATTCTAGGGCCTTTGAAGATGTATGAAATTTTTTTTATACATAATATCTTTCACTTAATAAAATTTCCTTCAGCATAACATATGAGAAACCAAATTAACAAATTCTAGAATAATAATAATGAATAGTAATAAATAAAACAAATATAAAAAATATAAAAAATATTAAACACAATAAACAATAAGTGAATAATATAATCAAGTGATATTATAATTATCAAAAAAAACAAAGGCAATGAGAAACTCAATAAGCTAGTGTGCATATAAATTATTCTAGAGTGTAGTATCATGGATGCAATATGGTTTATGTGTATATCAAGTTTCTATATAATGATTATCATATCTATGATGATTATGTCAACAATATTTTGTATATTTTTGGACTATATACTATTAATTCATTGATGGTTGATGGTGAATTTTCATTTTGGAATTTGATATTAAATTTTCCATATTTTTTACCATTTCCTTCATGGTTTTGTTTCATAATTTTAATAAAGTTTTTAAGTTCATGAATCTTATAAGAAAAATGATCAAGACATTTATAATTCATAAAAACTATTTAGGATGGTGTTTTCTTTAGAAATTTATATATGTAATCTAGGTTATATATGGAATATATTCTCATGTTTTTCAATTGTATATTTTTTGAGTGATGAAGGCTTTGATTTAAAAGAGTTATTTGTTACTATTAAGAGAAAATTAGATTCTAAGAATGATGTATACTTACCAACAACAAAAATTAATTTTAATCATGTATTTTATCCATAGATCCTTCTAAGTAATAAGATTCATGATAATAAATTGAATTTTATATAAAAATTATTACAATCATATGAATAGTGATGTTTCTGTAAAAGCAGAAGATAAGAGTAAACATGTCTCCTTTCCTTAAAATTCATCCTCCTCCTTTTTTGATTCAAGTGATATACACATTGAATCGTCTTTGATGATCTTAAATAATGCTTGTGTTTCAATTATGGAGGAAAATCTATCAATTATTAATGAATCGATTAATTTTTTTAGTTCTCTATGCATCTTTATATGTAAAAAAAGTATAAAATTATAAAAGTTCAGGATTATTGTAAGAGATTTATAGAAATTTTTGGAATTTAATTCTTCGATAATGATAATAATTAGTATAGGATTTTGTATTATTTTTTTACATTGGATAAAAATAAATACAGTGATTTTTGTTAAAGTTTTATTTTTTATTAATCCTATTATTTTTATAATCCAAAATTAGGATCCAAAATTTTATCCTTTTAACGGTAAAAATACTATTATATAAGTTTGGATTCATATTAATAGATTATTCATATTCTTTTAAATTCCAAAAATATTATAGTACAATGAGTTAGAAGTTAAGTCACTCATTAAAGTAGATAAATAAACTAAGAAGACAATATTATTCCATTTAAAAAAGAGTTCTTATGTAATTATACCATATTTCTATCTTGAATAACAATATTATTTTGTCTTCTGATGATGATCATTATGAATTATCACTAGTACAAATATAGAATTTAACAACTCTAGCAAGGGAATTTATCAGTACTATAGAAGCACTGATAATGTGAGCAATGTTAATAGCGCTCGAAATAAATCTCAGATAAAGTCCCCCTTTAACAATGCTAAAAAAGATCTCATAAAGGTTGCATTTATCAGCACTTTTTTTAGCGATGATAAAGGCCCCACGGATAAAGGGGGATAAAATTATTTTTGGTCATATCTCTTCTCGCCTCACCTTTTATCATTAATTCCAACCCCCTTTATCAGCACTTGTTACCAAATAGCCAGGGTACACTCCCCTCCCCCCCACTACTTTATCAGGGTTTTACATAATTCCAGCCTCCTGCACACACAACTACCTCCAGCAAATTTTGAACCTGATACCTCCAACTCATACTCTCGCACATTTTCCAGTCACCTATATTGTTTTTTTTTCATTTTATGATATATATATATATATATATATATTTCATTACATTTTTTATCCATATGTTTATATATAAATTTATATTTATATTTATATTTATATATTTTTAAATACATATATATAATATGTTTATTTGTATGCGTGTGTTTATAAATACATACATAAATACATATATATATAGGTTTTCATCGATCAATATAATTATACATATTTATATTTATTTAGATATATTATATATATATATTTATATTTATATTTATATATTTATATATATATATTATAATATATAAATATATATATATTTTTTTTCAATAAACACACACAAATATATATACTTATAAACATTATATATAAATTAATTTTATAGGTATATAAATATCTATAAATTTTCATTTCAAATAAAATAGATATTATTTTTTATTTAGATAAGGTTATATATAGAGAAATATATTTTATATTTAAATATAGTTACATATTTATTTATAAAATTATTTTTTTATGTGTGAATATATAAAAAAATACGTATATATTTTTTTATATTTTATTATAAAAAACAAAAAATATAAAAAATAATAACACCTTAAAACCATAATATCAATATGATTTTAATACTAGGGAATAAATTCAGTCTCTACCAAAAAAATACAATAAGACCCCCCTTAAACGAGGCTAAAATTTCATCAAATGTTAAGAACTTGGGATTCCTTAAATAAAAACTTAGTTTTGGAGGCCTTTAAAAATGTTAATGGGGGGTTTTCCGAAGTCATTATTATGTAGATATCATCATGAGCTTCGATTTTATATGTAGTAGAGCTCAAACGAACACTCAGGTCATATGTTTTGGTCATTTGAAGTTTAAGTCATATTTTCAATTTTTTAGAGAGTTTATTAATTTTTTGATTTTTCTATATTCAAATTGTTATTAAATGAAAATTACTCAGTAATAATTAGAAAATTATTAGTTAACATTACTTTTTTAAATTATTTTATAATCCATTTTTCACTAAATATCTTATATATTAAGTGTAAATGCATATTTATCCTTATATGAACCATATTTAATAAAATATTATATATATATCAATAAAAATGTATTTTTATGTTAATATATTATTTTTAATTATTTAACTTTTTATGAAATTTACCCTTTATCATTTATATTAAAAAAACCCTGATAAAGACCCCCTTTAACAGTGCTTTTTTGCTAGCACTGATAAAGCCCACCTTTATCAGTGCTTTATTTAGCACCAATAACAACCCTTCATTATCAGTATTTTTTTAGTACTGATAAAGGGTGTCTTTATCCGCACTTTTAGATATCATTAATAAATCCAAGAACTATTAAAATCTTGTTTTGTAGTAGTGTATCTTTTGAGTATGAAAATTTTATAAACATTTATAATACATGAGAGAACATTAGATGCCATGGTATCTCAAGTCATAAACATAGTTGTTGTTATTTTAATTTATTTTTAAGTCTTGTCATACATAGACTCGACCCATATTTACATTTAATTTTTTTATCACAAAATTATTGTTATATTTTATAATGGTAAGGGGCTTCTATTGATTATAATTATTTCCACATATATTTGATGTCATCCCTCCTACTCGTGGATATATATCACATTGATCAATACATGTAAAATATTCTATTTTTTATTTATTTTTAATTTTGGTGTGTATATGTTTATTCCCTTGTCCAAGAAATAATTGGTATTAGTATATCATGGTTAGTTTTTACCTTTCGTGATAGGAAATTGAATCCTGAGTTTCTATTTTTTATGTAATAAATATGTTAAAAACATAGAAACTCAACACTGATAAATTTAATATGAAAATTTTTGTTCTTTATCAAAAGTGAAGATTTAGTCATTTCTGGATTAGTAGGATTATGCACTGGTGATGGATTATTCAAACATATTTTAATATCATCGGATTACATAATAATAAGAGAATGTTTTACTAATTTAACATTATATATTTTCCATGAGTTTTTCTAATGAGGTTATTGAGAAAGTAATGTCTCTAGTTCTTTGGAAGAAACTAGAAAAAATCAGAAAAGAAACTTAATGTATAGGCTTTATATGAAATAATGTTTGTACGTGATAAATATATTAGAAGGTATATTAGTTTGAGGGAACCTTGATAATTTTAACTGAGTTATCCATGGTCTATTGGGAGTTAGTATGATAGTGGGTGATGAAGATCTGGTGATTATTATTCTAAGTTATTTTCTAGAATACTAGGAAAATTTTATCAAAACTATGATATATTATGGAAACATAGTTAATGAAAATGATGTGAAGGAAACTATACAATCACAATAATTTAATATAAAGGTTTTAGGGCCTTAAAATACTTCTAATATTGGTTTGATAGTTAATAGGGGATGAAACAATGAGTAGAATGGAATACTTAATAATATGTCACATTTTGAATTGAGATCAGATGGGGTGTGATGTATTCTATACAAGTTGAAAGGAAACTTAATAGAGACTATCCTTAGTGGTCAAAGGGAGGTGAGAAAAATGAATCAAGTATAAATTTCAAGGAGATTGTTTTTTAGAATATTTATAATGACAGAAAGGTAGTGATGTTTTCAATATCTTCTATTCTAGTTCTACAAATACATGGGTTTTTGACACTAGTGATTTAAATCATAGGTCTTTTTTAGGGAGTTGTTCTCTTCTTTTAATAAGTGTAAAAATAGTGTAATATTAGGGAATGATAATGATCTTAAGGTTAAGTTATGTGGCTTAGTATTAATTCAAATTTATGTTGATGTATTGATATCATTTTTTTTAGTATATCCATGAATTATTGAAAAAAATTATTTCTTTGATTATCCTAGAAAATAAATGATATCACTTCTCTAGAGAGTGTGGTTAGGTAAAATTCTAAAAAGATTCCTTGGTTATAATGAAAGGGAAGTTAAATAGTGGAGTATATTTTTTATCTTTAAATTTATTATAGAGATAATAGTATCATCATTTTCTTTATATGAGTTTGGTCATATAGAGTTTTCTCATTAGATAATTGTGAACATGAGCGAGAAAGGGCATGGAATTTTGAGTAAGGATTTTTAAAGGGTGATTTAATTGGAAAATTGAAATTTTGTGAGGCATACGTCAAGGGTATACAATATAGGATGAGGTTTAGTACTGAAATATATTCATATGGAGGTATCCCATAATATATTCATTAATATTTCTAGGGACCCACATTCATGGGGTCTCATAGAAGATGCGAACACTTTGTTAATTTCATTGATAATTTTTATAGAAATTCATGGGTTTATTTCCTAAAATATAAAGATAAATTTTTTAGTCATTTTATGTTTTGAAAACCCATGGTGGAAGAAATATACAGGAAAACAAGTTAATAATATTATAACTGAAAATATTTTAGAATTATAAAAGGAATTTTTTAATGGATTCTATGTGGATATGGGTAAATTATTTTACCATGCTCTCTGGAATACACCATAACATAAAATTTTATAGAAATGTGGACTAAAAACTTTTACAAAAACAAAATTTGTGTGTGTAAATACAATACATCCTATAGATTTTTGGGATTGAGAAGTTAATAATTATTTTTAACTATGTAAATATATCACTGCCAATAAGAAATTATTTTAGCACTCTATAAGGGGTATGGTATGGTATGGTATAGTGATACTTTTGTCTATTATAGTTTCAAAAAAATTGGTAATCCAGCATATACGCACTTGAATAGTGGTAAAAATTACCCTCAGACTATGAATTTCACATTTTTAGGAAATTCATCTATTTTAAAGTGTTTTAGATTATGGTGTATAGAGAAGAAAAGAACAATTAATTTTTTTGTAAAAAATATGTTCCTGTTGAAAACTCTATTATTTGTAACTAGATGGTGGTTTATATGGATCATGTAATAAATATAGATTATTATGATAGATATAAGATATATTTCAAATTTGAAACCATTATTAAGGGTTTTTCATAATATAAGGGTCAATAAAATGAGTTTTAGGAGGTGCATGATATATATAATGATATCATAGAAATTTTAAGATAATGAAAGTTGATAATACATCATGGTGTGTTTATATATTTTAATGAGATTTATGATATTAATTATATAAAATTTAAATTATTAGTATAAAAGTATTTTGAATTTTATGGAATGAAATCATATATGGAATATTTTTACAATATATGGGGATTAGATTAGTTAATAATTTGATCTAGGTGATGTACTCATTGTAAAGGAATAAAAATGGGATTTTGTACTGCAACCTAGGGGATTCATAGCTATTTAATACAAGTGGGACTTTAAGAAGATAGAAGGAATACATGGATTTTATCCATAATACTTCGAGTAAATAATATTAGAAAAACGTTTCTACCAAAATTAATGGACAAACTATCATGAGGTATTTTCTCCTATTACAAATCATAAATCCATTACCGTTTTTTTGCTAATTATGATAATGTTTGACTTTGAGTCATATTAGCATGATTCAGAAATGATTTTTATTCATGAAAAATATAGAAGAATATTTATATGTCATAAACTAAGTACTTTTTATATGTATATATTGTAGAATATTTTTTCCTATAAAAAACATTATACTAATTGAAATAGTCTCTAGGATAACTGTATAGGAGGCTTGATTCATTCTTGATATCTTAGTAATTTAACTATAAATAGTTTGATAATTGTGTTCAATATATGATATTTTTTATGATTATTTTATCTATATATTTTTATATTTTTATGATATGATGATTTTAATAGTGATTATATGACACCCCCATGTCACTATAATGTTAAATATAAGATAATTATAAATTATTTAGAATTTTTGTGAGTTTCTGAAATTATAAGTTTAGATTATTAATTTTTTTTCTATGATACATGGTTATCAAATGGTAATGGTAAACCATACAAATAACCCTTAAATTTCAAGGGAAACCATGTGAGTAACCATTATATATGTGGTTTCTTAAGCATGGCTTAAGCGGGGTTTGGAGAACTATGTGAGGATACTGCTTAGGGTAATAGTTTTATTCCAATGGGAGATATGTGGTTGGAAAAAAATTGTTAAACCATGAAATAAAACCATCCTATCAACCGAGATTATTTAAAATGTGAATTCTCATTTATTCCCCTACTCTATTTAACCTGATTTGGACCTCCTCTCCACACTATCTCATGTGGTTGACCTAGAGGAGATCTCTTGGAGCTTCCTTCCTTCTTTCCCCTTGCTTACAAGACTACCTATCATGGATTTCAAGTGATTTTATATGGTAAATCCTTCTATCACCTTTATTTTTATTATTATATTCTCCTTATATCCATTTCTCCTTGATTTTCTTTTCTCCCTTAAAACCTAATGTTTGCAAGCATAAAATATAGGGTTTTGGTTGGTCTAATCCTAGGGATTTGGTTGTTTAAGGATTTTAAAGTCCATTTCCTTATGAGGTTTTTCTTTTTCCATTGAGGGTGAGTTTTTTTCATCAATTTAGGTTTTTGTTTTTATAAAATTACTTTTAAAAAAATATAAAGTGATTAATATTACAAAATTAATTTTCCTACAAAATTATACCTTTGTATAATTCCCTTAATGGGTTTGTAACATTTTTCTATACTTTATATAATTTGAATGAATATATTTTCATGAATCTTAATTCTCGACTTTTAAAAGAAATTTTTGTGTATACCAAGTGCTTATTAAATTCCTAACAAGATATTATTAAATGAATTTGATGATAAAAGAAGGTTTTTTATCCTGTTTTAATTTCCAAAGAATGTCACCATTTTTTTAAAGGTTTTTTTTCAAAAAAAATATTTTTTTTGTTTTCAATTAAATCCTGAGGGAATTATTAGTTTCAAAGTTGTTTATTCTTGTTTGGTTTTTCAAATGGAGTTCATAACTTGGTTATAATTTCAATGGTTGTTTTAAATGTCTATTTTGAACATTATAAAATGATTTTATTTAATGATTGTACACCCTTGTTGTGATATCAGCTTGATTTTGTATTATATATACTCTATCCCTTTATGATATGAAATATATTTTTATGTGATGCTTTTTTAAAAGTGTAAAAGGGATTTTTTTTCTTGATAGGGTGTTGAAGATAAGATGAGATTTAATGTTTTTATTTTATTAATGATTTATGTGATGATCATATGGATTTTTGTTTCCCATATCCTCTTTGATTATGTTATGAGATCCTAAGGTATCTAAGTGATAGGTCTAGTTTTCTATACTACTTAGGTATTTTACTATAGATTGTATCCCTAGTATAGGTTTTCCCATTACTATAGTAGTTCCCTAATGATGGTGTTTCAGGTGTTGATATCATTTAGGAATACAACATAAACCTAGAAGTTGATTCTACTTATATATGTGTTTTTTGTAGTAAAGTACTCAAGAGGGGGGTGAATTGGGTATCTATAAAAATTTCTATTTAAAAGTATTCTTAAAAGGGATCCCTAATAAATTTAAATAGATCCTAGTCAATCAAGGTTATATGGTTATGAAATTTTGACTATTTAAATAACTTCTTAGAAGATTGATTAATTCTAAGTAATCTTAATATCAGTTATTAATATTACTTTTGAAGCTATTATAATAAGGAAAAACAATTATAACTTATTTCCAAGATTAACTTTTAAAGTAAATTTAGTCATTTCTAAATTAAACAGTAAAACAGAGACAACTAAAATTAAACAGCATAGCAGATATAAAATAAGTGGTTTAGTCTCAAGACGAGACCTAATCCACTCCATTTTGTGATCATCTTCCACCAAGTAGTTTATATAAATAAACTTGATCCAGACCCTAGATCGGGGTTAACAACAGTATACAAGACTATCCAGGTCTCATGACTTCTTCCACATTTCTTCGTGGGTATGAACTAATAGGTCACACACAACCTCTTCTACACTTATTTGTGGTAATACACAAGTGTAAAAATATTGAAGAGAAATTATATTGTGTATCCTTTAGTTTGATTCAGGAGACAGTGCATGTTTAATAAAGACACACACATTTATCGAAAGATAATAAAAATAATACACAATAGAGTAGAAATGATGAGATAGGGTTATAAGTGCTCTGAGTGTTAATCTATATAGCTCTGGACTTCTGGGATGAAGAAGATGCAGAAATCGAGTCCTCTCGAAGAAAACAGATTATCATAAGTCATCTAGATATTTCTCGTGTTCTTCATGGAGTTGATAGTGTGGAAATATTCTCGACTCTAATATTAGAGTATGATTCGTGTGTTCTTCAGTCATGTCGATTTGCATGTATGCTTGTGATTCTTCGTTATCATTCACACACTTGTTTTTCTATTGTCACTGTTGTCGCTACAGTCACCATGATAGTTTCTTTTTTCCTCTAGTCATGTTATTATTTTTATTCTTGGAATTCATGTGTTGCATCCAAAATGATGCATGTATTTTTCACCTCTTACCTCATACTATCAGGTGATATGTCTATAAATAAACATTAATTATGTCGGTGTATTTAAAAGCTTCAAATATGACCATTAAAAAAACGACAAAATAGATTAAGAAATGGTGTCACGGTTTTTTTGTAAACAATGTCTCCATGAATCAGTGCCTCCTTGAAGTGGATTCTCCTTCTTTTTCATTGAGTGGTGAGACATATATGATGGCATAGTTGTATAGAGATCAGGAACCGGTAGTACAGATGCAGTGTTAGGATCACAGTGTCTGGATGGTTACGGTGTCTGGATGGTCATGGTGTCTGGATGGTTACAATGTCTAGATGGTCACAGTGTCTGGATGGTTACAGTGTCTGGATGGTTACGGTGTCTGGATGGTTACTATGTCTGGATGGTCACGGTGTCTGAATGGTCACGGTGTCTGGATGGTTACGGTGTCTGGATGGTTACGGTGTCTGGATCCTTTACTAGAAAATCACAACCGGTGGCAGACTCACGGTTTCTTAGACTTATTCAAATATCTATATACAGACTTAAATAGTGATATTCAGAGAATGAATTAAACTTAATCATTCATAATAGAATTTCATTATAAACAAAAATAGTTTACAATAATTATTTAAGGCATAAAAAAATTAATCATATGTACACATGATTTTAGATAGATTAAACAAGATTAACATAATGTAAAGGATTTGTGATCATTAAAACGTGATTAAGACATGAGGAGTCCAATAATATGTGTAATATTATCTCATTTTAGGACCTAGTGAATTTCCCATGACATATATTTCATTGTTTATTGTATTGCCTTGGGGATTCCCCCTACATGCTTTGATTGTATCCCAATGTACTCTTCATGGATTTATGGAACCAATTGTTTATTTTTGGATACTTCTATTATGAATCATTGATTTGATATTTCTTGTATGATCTATATGAATTCTTTGTTTTATGGTTTATTTTCCATTTCAACTTGGTTTTAAAATAATTTTTGTATAAATTTTTTAAAGAAGGAAAAATGGTTTAGTTTTTATTTTTCATAAACATAGAATTATAATTTTTTATAGTTTTAAAGCATTTCCCATATTGATTGGTGGATTCCACCCCTTGGTTGATAAAATGGGGGATTAAAAATAAGGATTTCATATGAAATTTAATTTATATTCATAGGTTTTAAATCATTGTTTTAAATGCCTCTTGTATTTTTTCTTAAAAATATTTTACTTTTTTATTAGGAAAAATGGAAATTGTATTATACTCATTATCCTTTATATATTTCATTTGGGAATCCTTATTATCAAAATGATGTTCAAGATATAATTTATGGAATGTTTTATAAAATTAATGGCATAGAATATTTGGTGAAATCCTATTGGTCATGTTTATCTCACACCCTACATACACACATGTATGTGTCTATATAGCTCTCATGTTATCGTACAGGTGTCTAGGTCATGATCTCATTTGGTTGTTGTTTGTATAGTTTGTTGATGGATGTTATATATTTCATGAGTGACCAAGTTTTTCATGGAGATGTCTCCTAGTAACTTGTGTTTTTATTTTATGATTTATCTGGGGATGTATATGTATCATCCAATTCTAACAGATTATTTATTTTGGTTTTGGTTTTCTTTATATCAGAACATTTCATGTATTTTTTATGATGTTTTTTATTTTTCAAAAGTGATTTTCACGGTAATGTTTCTCATTTCTCATTTGGATTATATTTATAATTTCTACCTACTTATTTTATATATATTAAATTCAAAGGTATAGACACGCCATACTATATTATCAATTGGATTTCACGACTTTTTTATTATTATTTGATGGTGAAATTTTCCCCATGTAGTGTAACAACCCCGAATCCAGTAACCCAAAGATAGTGGTTATTTTATAACATTAGAAAATAGGAAAGGGGTTAAAATCCCAAATAACCAATCAATTTAGTAATCTTGGAGAACCAGATGCATACATGATACCCATTTTATATTGCGGATGAAATATAAAACATAGTAATGGAAAATATTCAGCATCCTTGAACTCGTTCAAAATATTATTCTTCATATCCTAGGGAAAAGAAACAAAATAAGGTTGAGTTAAGATTCTTAGTAAGGGTTATGTACATTTGAATCTATCATGAGTAAATAATTCATAATCAATATGGAAAGGTAAATAACTGAAAAAAAAATCCACTTAATTAATAAATTGATCACGAAATGCATCCATGGATAATATCAACAAACAAAATTCATGGATAATAATAAATAAAGTATTAATGAAGTAAATGCTTAATATTGGACATCATGATCTCAACATCATGATATATATACCATCAAGGCCTTTCACAAAGATAGTTTAAGACTATGGGTAAACCCCCATTTAATTTGGCTAACTGATTTGATTCATGAGACATATTGATGCATGGAGGGGATATATAATTCTAGGACACACCCTTTACTACATTTCTAATGAATTAATCATATATAAAATGATCTATTTAATTAATGAAAAATATTCCTTATCAATAAATTTTCTTATTGAGTAAATAATATGGATTTTTCAATATTTTCCTAAGTTAATCAAATAACTTCCCTAGTAGAATACTATATGTAAAAAATGTTTTAGTGTTTAGGAAATAGTAATATCCATGATACAAATAATATTAATATTGAATATAAATTTAATGTATAAATGAAAAATGATCATAATAAAGTGATTTTATAAATATAAAGTTAACAACCACAAAATTAATTAAGAGATGAGTGGTGACCATTGGTTTATTAGGAACATAGGTTTTTTAATAAAATCATGTCCTTTGAAAGAATAAAGGTAATGGAAGTAAAATATTGAAAAACTATTTAATTAAATATTTTTCTTTTTAGAACCATTTAAAACATATATAAGAAGCTAAAATTCATAAAATGGTTATGGTGGAAGAGAAGTTTTTTATCACTACATACATTAAAAAGGCATTCATTTTGAATTTTTATGAAGAAATTAGAAAATTTACCTTTCAAAAAATAGTAAAAATGTTCCTTTAAACCCATCTTTAAAATTCAAGGATATCTTAAAATTTCATTAATAAATCATTTGAGTAAATAAAATGTATTTTTTAAAATAATTTTGAAAAACATGGACACGGAAGAAAAATATATTTGATTAAAAGAGAAATAAAATTGGTTTTATTTTAAAAATTTATTTTCTTGAAACAAGTATCAAAGAGAGGAAAAGTTAGAAGAAAATATGTAAACTCTTTAAATATTTTGTGGATAATAAAATTATTGGATCTTATGAAGGATTAATGATAATATTCCTTCAACAAAAATAAAAGCAATCCTAAAAGAAAGTGAGATTGTAAAATAGATTCTTACCACTTTGGTAACTTTTAAATTATAACCCCTTGAAAGAATTGAATTGAATTGAAAAATTAATGATCATAAATAAATATTTATTCATTTAAAATACATTAAAGGGGAATTATGTACACCATATAAAAGGTAATAGGTTCACAATAACAAATATGTCTTAATGGAATGTAAATTGAGATAAAATATCATACCTCACGCTTCCCTATAGCTGAATGTGATTTAAAATCCTATATAATAGTTTTAAATTTGTTATTAATTTATACCAAAAAAATATTAATATTTATAATATCATATATGATCCTTTTATAACATTTTATCACCTGATCTTTAATAATATATCATTTTTACTCTTGTTTTGAGTGTTAATTGTCTTATTTTCTCAAGCATGTTTGTCACAAAAGTTTCAATTATTGTGTATGGGATATATTTACACCATATATATAATTACATTAATGTTATAAATATCATATTTATTCATTATATACATTTTTATAATCATTCTTGAAATTTGTACATAAAAAATGAATCTCATCGCTTCATGGAGACGGTAGTTCTTACGCATGTACAAGTGACAATATCATTTCCTTAATGGGTGAAAGTATAAGTAATTTGATGATATATTAATTTTAAATAATAAATATCTTTTCATAATTATCATATATATTCATTGTTTTTAGCATTATTATGATCTATGTGAGTTGGTGATGGAAAACAAATTACATCAGTTCGCGAGGCGGTAGTCCGTTGTACACAATTCACTACTATAAAAACGTGCAAGGGAAGCACCACCTTTTATTAGTGCTAAGAAAAAATCCCTAATAAAGGTAAATCTTTATCAGCACTGATAAAGGCACCATTTACCAGTGCTAAAATTTTACTACTGATAAAGGGATCATTTATCAGTGCTTTTCTAGCACTGATAAAACCATAGTCTCATTTTATAAAATAGGGTGCACAGTGCCCTCTGTTTATCATGCCCTTAGGCTCTCACGGGATTGTACCCCTGCGAAAAATCCCCCCCCTCCCCCCTGATCTTCTCTTCGTCATCCACCACTGCTACCACTCTATCGCCACTGCCACTCCGCTGCCATCACTGCCACTCCATCCTCGCTGCCACTCCGCCATCATTGCCACTCCGCCGTCATGTTTTAGCTGATAAAATTTTGGGATGTGGTGATTTTGGTTTGAGAGTCTAGGCATGATAATGTCCTGAGTTATTTAACTCATCCCTTTATTAACCAATACCCTCTTTCAATTGATACTAAGATATTCAGTTGAATTATTTTCAATGGAATTATTTATCTCTCTTTACCTTCAAATTCCTGTGAAAATATGAATTTTATTGAGTTGGTTAGTGTGTTTGTCTAAATTTAATGATTCATAAGAAAAAAAAGTAAGAATATTTCTATTTTACCTAAATGGATGAGAATTTTTTAATCTAAAGGTCATGTGTTTGGAAATGTATCTACTATATTAGTTTTCTCATCAAAATTGTGTGCTTGTTTTCATTTTATTTTAGTTTGGTCACAATTTTTGGGTTGTTTAATGTGATTATTTTTTTATGAATGAGATGGATGGTGGGGTTAGTTAAAAGGATGTTTAATGTTTTGTTTCGAGGTTGGTGGGTGCTAGGACTATTGGTAAGGGGATAGAAAGTGTTTTGATTTTTATGGGGGTCTATCCTGGTCTTATTGATTTCCAAATATTTATTGGAAATGGTTAGGCTCTATTAATATCTATTTTTATAAGTGGTTCTCTTCTATTATATTTAGAATTCCGGTTTTGTGTATTTGATTGATAAATAATAATATTTCAGATTCAAATAGGATGGATATGAATAAATATTGGATGGATGCTAATTGTTTGACAATAGAGTATGAGAATTAAGTGAAAGAGTTCATCAAGTTTGTAAAGTATCATGAAAAGGATCCTTCTCAAATCCTTTGTCCGTGTTTACGTTGTTGTTATTC
Source organism: Viscum album (assembly GCA_963277665.1). Classification (NCBI taxonomy): domain Eukaryota; kingdom Viridiplantae; phylum Streptophyta; class Magnoliopsida; order Santalales; family Viscaceae; genus Viscum; species Viscum album. Next base: position 1,000,570,720 of record OY728133.1, read on the forward strand.
TAGACTAATTACTCTAGAGTAGTTGGAATAACATTTGATATTTCATGGAATAGATCAGAGTTATAAATGTTATAATAAACACGAAGAAAAATAGAATGTAGCTACTGGATGGAATAAAACTGCATTTTATGGATCATCAATGATTACAAATATGGATAATGAAAAAGACTGTATGGAGGATGTGATTACAGATGTTAATTATGATGAAGATCTTATTGAGGAAATGACAAGGATAGTTGAAGATGAACTCTGTGATTTCAAAATATTGTTTGAGAAGTTAAAGAGTTGTGTAAGGATTCCATTGTATGCTCGTTGCACTAAATATACAGCATTGTCAGCTATACTAAAGTTTTATAAATTGAAACCAGGTAACGGATGGAGTGATGTCGGTTTTATGGAACAACTTTATCTCTTGAATAGCATGCTCTCGAAAGATAATGAGCTCCCAAGCCAGACATATGAAGCTAAAAGAATGTAACGCTCGATGGGTATGATTTCTGAAAGAATACATGCCTGCCTGAAAGACTTTATATTGTTTTGTAATAAGAACAAATCACTTACAGAATGCCCAAAGTGTGGTGCTTCCTGATACAAGAAATATTAATCTAGTCCTACAAAAGATTTATGGTAATTTCCAATCATTCCAAGGTTTAGGCATCTATATTGAAGTGAAGAAACTACAAGAAAATTTTCGTGGCATATAGAGAAAAGAAATAAAGATGGTAAATTAAATCACCTGGCTAACTCTCCTCAATGGAAGAGAATTGATCATGAGTATCTTGAATTTGGAAATGAGTCGAGAAACCTTCATCTTGCGTTATCTACAGATGGAGTTAATCCTTTTGGTTTTCAAACCATCACTCATAGTACATGGCCTATTATGTTGGTAAATTATAACTTGCCACCCTGTTTATGCATGAAAAGGAAATTCATCATGTTATCTAGGCTTATATCAGGACCAAAACAACTAGGTAACGATATTGATGTTTATTTGGATCCTTTGATTGAGGATTTGATGTTATTGTGGGATTTAGGTGTTATGTTGTATGATGATTATAAAAGTTAATACTTTACGTTGAGAGTGATGTTGTATGGGATGATAAATGATTTCCCCGCTTATGTAAATTTGACAGGATATAGCATTAAAATAACTCAAGGGTGTCCCATGTGCGAAGAATATATGGAATCAATTAGGTTGAAACATTCATCAAAATCTGTGTTTCTAGGACATTGTATATTTCTACCTCATCGGCATAAGTACCGATCTTGGACCACATCATTCAATGGAAGTTCAGAACAATGCAAAACACTGTCTTCACTAACAGGTGATCAGTTTTTTTCAGAAAGTAAAAGATATGAACACTGTTTTTGGAAAACCATTTTCAAAAAACCTTACAAAAATCAGTTGGAAAAAGAGATCAGTTTTTTTTAATTACCATACTATAATTTTCTATACATCAGACATTTTCTTGATGTGATGCATGTGGAAAAAAATGTATGTGATAGTGTTAACAGAACGTTGTTAAATTCCCCTGGAAAAACAAAGATGTAATTAAGGCAAGTATGGACATGGTTGACATGGGAATACGAGAAGAGTTGGCTCCCGTGAAGGGTGAAAATCAAATTTTTCTTCCTCCATCTACTTACACTCTTTCTAGGAAGGAGAGATATCAGTTTTTCAACTACTTCAATGATGTAAAGGTTCTAGAGGGGTATTAATTAAATATCAAGAACATTGTGTCAATGAATTATTTAAAGTTAAAAGGTTTGAAATCACATGGTTGCCATGTTTTTATGCAATATTTAATTCCTATATATTTACATTGCATTTTTTCCAAGAATGTTCATCATACGTTAACCAAACTTTGTTTCTTTTTCAAAGCTATATGCAACAAAGTTTTAGACCCGGCGAAATTGCCAGCTATGGAAAGAGAAATTGTCATCATATTATGTGAATTATAATTGTTCTTCCTGCCATCATTCTTTGATATGATGGTTCATTTGATGGTTTACTTGGTGAGAGAGATTCGACTTTGTGGCCCTGTTTACTATAGATGGATGTACCCTGTTGAATGGTATATGAATATTTTGAAAGGGTGTGTCAAAAAATCGAATTCAGTCAGAGGGTTGTATTATGGAGCTATATATTGTTGAGGAAACCATTGAATTATGTACTGAATACTTATCTAATGTGGAAAGCATTGGTCTCCTAAAATCTCGTCACATTGGACGCATTGAGGGTGAGGTAATTTCTGGAAGAGATGTTTTGAAAATCAATATTACAGATCAAGAGCAAACCCACCTTTATGATTTGCATAATATTTGGGAGGTTTCTCTATATATTAAAACCCACAAATAAATTCTTAGGTAGTTGAATCCATCAGGTGATGAAAAATGGATACCAAATACACACAATCACCAATTTATAGGATGGTTTTAGGACCATATTTTTAAGGAGTTAGCTGAAAATCCGAATTCAATTTCAGAATGACTTCAATTACTAGTCATCGGACCAAGTGTGTATGTATTATCTTAAAATAGTTATGTAATTAATGGTTATATATTCTATACAGATGAACATGATGAAGATAGTACCATGAAAAATAGTGGAGTTACACTTGTAGCTGAAGCGATGCATGTTTTTGGTAGTAAGGATAGATATCCAATTTATGTGAATATGTCATAATTTGTCATTATCAAACAAATATTGGAGTTGGATTATACAACATTCCAATTGCCCATTTTTCAATAAATAGGGGTTTATAACAATAGTGGTGTTAGAATAGATGAATTGGGATTTGTGAAAGATGATTTATTAAAGAAGGGTACAAAGACAAACAGTTTATAATGGAATCACAAGTGGTACAAGTATTTTATGTTCCAGATCCCACAAACTGAAAGTGGTCGATTGTTCTGTTATCATCCAAAACTACAGAAGGGTTTGATGAAAATTTAGTTGCGTACAATCCTTTCAGTGGTACATCGCAATCATTTCTTAGTGGTCCCAATGTAGATGATGTTTTTCATGTTATAGGATACCACAATGAAGGTATTTGGATAATCGATAGAGGTGTCAAATCCCTTCAACCTTTGAAAAAAAGAAAGAGAGTTCAATAAACATGTTATTTTTTTTTGTAATATAGATCTTGTTATCTCATGTTATTATCTTATCATTACTGAATTTATGTAATCTAAATTAACTATTAAACTACTTTGCAAATAATTAATTCTTCACGTTCTGGTGCTCCTAACCTCAAGGCTGAACAAGTCTCTTAAGCTGCTGCTGCTCACAGTGCATAGCAACAACAAGTTTCTAAACCTATTGTTACACCTAATGTTGAGGTCCAAAAACCATCAGCACATGCCTCATATTTACAAGATGATATATATTTGTCCATAAATGATTGGGCGGCATACCTGATTGAAGATTTAACACAAATAGCATGAAGATATGACTTGGGGATGTGTACAATTGGCGGCCATTTTTTAGAGGGGTTAAGGAGATCAAAAGATAAAACATTGTTGCATGTAAATGTTTGTAGGAAAATTTTAATTGTTATTAAATAAAACATAATTTCTCCAATGAGTCATTTTTCCATTTTAACAGATGAAATGCACCATAAACATGAAAGAATGATGAACCACTTTTCTTTGGGCTTTGGATAATAAAAACCAGTAAAATCTTTAAAATACCTTCATATCCACCCAAAAAAAATCTTATTGTGTTGATACTTTTGGAGAAAAATCCATGGGTCATGTGTGACATGTACGAGTTAACCTCGCCTCAATCTGAGGCACGGTGTGGCCGGTATCACTCAAAGTGTCTCTCTTTTGTTTAAAATGGACAGAATTTTAAGTGAAAACAACAACTGCCATACAGAAAACTAACCAAACACATTTTTATTGTGTTGATACTTTAAGAGAAATATCCATGGTTTGGGTGTGATGTGTACAAGTTAACCTCGCCTCAATCTGAGGCACGGTGTGGCTGGTATCATTCAAAGTGTCTCTCTTTTGTTTAAAATGGACAGAATTTTAAGTGAAAACAAAAACTAACGTACAGAAAACTGACCAAATGCATTTGGATTGTGTTTATACTTTATTATAATGATCTATGGGTCATTTGTGATGTGTAAAAGTTAAAATTTCCTCAATCTGAGGCATGTTGTGGCCGGTATCACTCAAAGTGTCTCTCTTTTGTTTAAAATTGACAGAATTTTAAGTGAAAACAACAACTGACATATGGAAAACTAACCAAACACATTAGGATTGTGTTTAGAATTTATTATAACGATACATGGGTCATGTGTAATTTTTAAGAGTCAACCCCGCCTCAATCCGAGGCATGGTGTGTACAGTATCACTCAAAGTGTCTTTCTTCTGTTTAAAATGGACATAATTTTAATTGAAAACAACAACTGGCGTACAAAAAACCGACCAAAAGCATTCTTATTATGTTGATACTTTATTATAAGGATCCATGGGTCATGTGTAACATGTATGAGTAAAAAATGTCTCAATATGAGGCATGGTGTGTTCGGTATCACTCAAAGTGTCTCTCTTTTGTTTAAAATGGATAGAATTTTAAGTGACAATAACAACTGATGTACGGAAAACTGACCAAATGCATTCAGATTGTGTTGATACTTTAGTAGAATGATACATGGGTCATTTTTAACATTTAAGATTCAACCCCTACTCAATATGAGGCATGGTGTGTTCGGTATCACTCAAAGTGTCTCTCTTTTGTTTAAAATGGACAGAGTTTTAAGTGAAAACAACAACTAACGTACAGAAAACTGACCAAATGCATTCATATTCTATTGATAATTTAGAAAAAAGATACATGGGTTATTTTTAATTTGTATGAGCCAGAAATTCCTAAATATTAGGCATGGTGTGGCTGAATCACTCAAAGTGTCTCTCTTTTGTTTAAAATGGACAGAATTTTAAGTGAAAACAACAACTGATATACGTAAAACCAACCAAACACATTGGGATTGTGTTGACACTTAAAGATAAATATCAATGGTTCATGTGTGACATGTAAGATCCAATACCACCTCAATATGAGGCATGGTGTGGCCGGTATCACTCAAAGTGTCTCTATTTTGTTTAAAATGGACAGAATTTTAAGTGAAAACAACAACTAGCATATGGAAAACTGACCCAACACATTCCGATTGTGTTGATACTTTAGGATAAATATCCATGGGTCATGTGTGATGTGTACGAGTCAACCCTTCCTCAATCTGAGACACGGTGTGGTTGGTATCACTCAAAGTTCCTCTCTTTTGTTTAAAATGGACAGAATTTTAAGTGAAAACAACAACTGATGTACGGAAAACCAACCAAACGCATTCGTATTATGTTGATACTTTAGTAGAACTATCCATGAGTCATTTTTGATGTTTAAGAGTCAAATATGCCTCAATCTGAGTCATGGTGTGTCCAATATCACTCAAAGTGTCTCTCTTTTGTTTAAAATGAACATAATTTTAAGTGAAAACAACAACTGACGTACGGAAAACCCCCTTCCTACCATACACACCAAAATCATTCATTTTTTCCTAAATAAACACATAGTATTGAAATAAAAACTATTAAAAATCCATTTTAAAAATACTAATGGTATTAAAATCCATGAAATTCATTCCATTAAAACCATTAAATCCCCCCCCCACCACCTAGACACCACCCCACCCTCCCTAGACACCACCTCACCCCCCCTGGACACCCCCATGGACAGCCCCCCCCCCCCCCCCACCACCCTGGACACCCCCCCACCCCCCTTGATGCCCCCCTGGATGACCCCCCCACCCCCTGGATGCCCCCCCCCACCATTCCTAGACACCACCCCACCACCCGGACACCCCCCCCCCCACCCCCTGGACACCCCCACCCCCATGGACAACCACGCCCACCCCCCTAGACACCATCCCACCCCCTTGGACATCCCCCCCCCCCCAACCTCCTAGACCCCCCCCCCACCCCCCGGGACACCACCCCACCCCCTGGACACCCCCCCCCCCCCACCTCCACCCCTGGACACCCCCCCCACCCCTGGGAAAGTCCCCCCAACCCCCTAGACACCAGCCCAGCCCCACCCCCCTGGACACCACCATGGACAGCCCCACCCCCTGAATACCCCCATCCCCCCAGACACCCCCACCCCCCTGGAAACCCCCTACCCCCATTGGACATCCACCTCAAATCCCTGAACACCCCCCCCCCAACCCCTTAAATTCTGAATTGAATTATTTATATACTTAATTAACTTATGAATTATGTGTTAATAGTGTATGGGTATACTTGTTGTATGGGTTGTATGGGTATACTTTTTGTATGTGTATACTTTTTGTAATTACCTTATGAATTATGTGTTAATTTTGTATGTATATAATTGTTGATATGCTGATTTTTTTCCAAGTCTTGTTTAGGTGTGATGCTGCAGAATTTTATGTCACAGCAGGTAGGGCATTTATCAGTGCTTTTTTAGCACTGATAAATGGATCCTTTATCAGCGCTAAATAAGCCCTGATAAACAATCCCTTTATTAGAACTTTTTTAGAACTGATAAATTATCCCTTTATCAGTGCATTTTGAGCACGGGTAAAGGATACCTTTATCAGCACTGAGCTTTACAGTGCTTTTTTAGCACTGTTAAAGCTTGTTTTTGTAGTATTGAAAGAGCGATGAATTTTTTTCTAATTTGTTGGAGAGTAATATGGATAAATATTATGAAATAAATATAATAACATCTATGTATATGTTAGATTCTGGTGTTGTTATATTGGAATTTTTAATACATAATTGAATGTGATTAAAGAATAAGTAAAAAAGAAAGAGCTCGGTGAAGCTGATTACCTTCTCTTAAAGAAACCTCTTATGGATATCTTATTAAGGACCCTATAATTGGTATTTTAGGAATACCATAATATCTATAATTTAGATAAGGATGTTTTGGAGATATTTTTTAGGGTTTTTTTAAGATAAATTTCTTTAAAGGTGTGAAGAAGTGATGGGAGGGAGTGGCCTTTTATAATTGAGGAGTGGTATTTTTGTAAATACCCAAAAATATTCAATAATGGGAAGTCACTCTCAATAAAAGTTCCTCAAAATTGATAAATAATGTGCTGGAGTTATTATGAGGTTTATAACCACCTAAAATACTAAAAAAATTAAAAATGCTATTTTCTTTACCTCCATGGTTACTCACTTTTACCATTTTAGTTTTTACCACAGTAACTAGTTTTTAACCTAGGTATTTTATCCATTAAGACTAAAATAAAATGATCCTTATTACATAATTTGGACCAAATTATTATAAATATGAAATAAAATTTATTAAATAAAAAATTATATGTTTATGGAAAATTAATTTTAACACAAGCACATACAACGCGCAAAACTCATTTTAACCTCAACCGCGATAATTCATTTTTACTGTCTTTATTACTCATTATGACCAAAAATTAGGTTGAAATTATTAACTAATATTAATTATGTTTATTCCAAATATTAAATCCATTTCATCAAATTCAATTTGTATAATTATAATAATTTAATTTAAAAATAAACCTGTAATTCGTGTTAAAAAACGGTTTTTTTAGAAATGCATTTTTCAAGAAAAAGTTGATATTATATTAACTATATGAATTATAATAATCATTAGATGTATTTAAATTAATATATTTAGATATATAATCTATAAATTTCATTTAAATCATTAATCATTAAATATTATTTTAATTAATTAAAATGGGTGGACATTATGCCTTTTAAAACAGTTTTTTGAAGGAGAAAAAACATTTTTCTAAAAAATACCCCCCTTTACCTCTAAATGATCTTATATTTATTTATATAAAATTTATAGTTAATAAATTATTAATTAAACATATTATATACATTATCATAAATAAAATTAGGAATAGTTAAATACTATATTTTCAATTATTCATAAAAGCTTATTTCTAAGGGAAAATTTTAAAAAATCATTCTAGGATTATTTTGACCAAGTTTAAAATAAATATTCACCTATTAAATTAAAATTTTTGTTTCATAAAATATTAAAATGTTAATTTTATTGTATTTTTATTAAAATATAATGTTTAGTTACAATAATTCAGGTTTAGGTGTTATATTCTTCCCTCTTATAAAAATTTCATCCTCAAAATTTTAATGGATATTACCTTATAAACAAATGAGGGTGGTACTTATTCATAAAATACAACAGTCCCCACATTTCTTCCTCCATTTTATGATTTCTCCAAGGTATCTTTACTAATCGATTCATTCAATTCATCAATACTTTCTCTCTAGTGTTGAGAATCTGGATAGGCTTTTCACAGTAAGATAGATCAAGTTCTAATTTTATTTCTTCATAGGTGAGAACATATGTTAGGTCTATAATATACTTCATTAACAATGATTTATAGAACACATCATGTAGTCTAAATATTATTAGTGGTATCTCCAAATAATAAGTAATATATCTAATTCCATCCAAAATTTCAAAAGGTTTAATGTACCTGAGGTTTTGTTTCCTTTTATAACTAAGCCTTATAACACCCTTCCATAGAGATACTTTCAAGAAAATTTGATATCCCACTTTAAATTAAAAATATTTATTCCAGATTTTGGAATAACTCTTTTTTATTTTAGATTCTTTAATATGAGTCTGAATAGTTCTTACCTTTGTTGTTGTCTCCTCAATATGTTTTGGTCCAACAAATTTCCTTCATACGGTGCCATTTTAATACTTGAATGGAAATTATTTCTATAGGAAAACTCTTCTAAAGGTAAATATTGATCCTACATACCTTGAAAGTCAAGTGAGTATGACCTCAACATGTCTTCCAATTTTTGAATAGTTCTTTCAGACTGACCATCAGTTTGAGGGTGGTAGGCAGTTCTCAAATGATTCTCAGTATCAAGATCATTTTAAAGACACTTATATAATTTCAATGTAAATAAGGGATTATGATCTGATACAAGTGAAATAATTTGACCATGAAGTCTTAAAACTTCATTAATATAGAGCCTTGTGATTCACTCAATAGGTAAATCATCTCTTATAGCGAGGAAATGTACAGATTTGTTTATGTGATCAATAATAACCTATATTACATCATTCCTTCTAGGATTATTTGGTAATCTAGAGAAAAAATACATAGTAATGTCATATCATTTCCATATAGGAGTATGAAGAGTTTATATGACTCCTCTAGGATATTTTCTCTTAACCATCACATATTGACAAACCATGCATCTTGATACATAATTAGTAATTTCTTTCTTCATGTTATCCCACAAAAAATTTTCCCTCAAATACCTTTACATCTTGGTGCTACTATGGTGCATAAAGAAATTAGATCTTTGAGCATCATCCAATAATTAACTTTTTAGCTCAAGTATAGAGAGAACACATAGTCTATTTCTAAATTTTAGAATGTCATCTTTACAAATGAAGTTTGTTAATTTCCCATCATTCATAGATTTAATTTTCTTCTAAAAATTATCATCATCATATTGGGAACTTTTTATCTTTTCTAATAATGATGTTTTCACATTCATTTAAAAAATTAGTGATATCTCCCCTTCCTTAATAATTCAAATATTCATCTTTACTAGATCAATGAACATAGGATCTCTATCATTCCTCATCTAGGTCAGAACTCTCTGATATTTCCTGCTCAAAGCATCTTATACCTTATTTTCCTTCCTTGGGTGGTAGTGTATTGATAAATCATAATCCTTAAGTAGCTTAAGTCATTGCCTTTACCTCATGTTGATCTATTTCTATGAAAAAAATGTATTTTAGGCTCTTATGGTCTATGTATATCTCACATCTTTCATCATAGATATAATGTATTGATATCTTCAATGAAAATACTATGGTTTTCAACTCAAGATCATGGGTTGGATAGTTCTGTTCATGAGTCTAACTATCTTGATGTATATGAAATAACATTATCATTTTTCATAAGGAAACAACCAAGTACCCTCTTTTATGCATCATTATATATCACAAATCAATAATTTCTTGATGTTAGAGTAAAAATTGGAGCATTGACTAGTATATTCTTCAATTAATCAAAAAATTCCTCACATTCCTTTTTATATATGAACTTAACCCCTTTATGAGTAATCTTTGTTAACGGGTTAGCCAATCGAGAAAAATTCTGAACGAATTGTTGATAGTAATCTGCCAAAAAAATAAAACTACATACCTTGGTTACATTCATTGGTGTAATCCATTCTTTTATTGTCTTTGTCTTTTTAGGATTAACTAAGATTCCATCCTTGGAGACAATATATCCAAGAAAAGAAACTTCCTAAATCCAAAATTCACACTTTATAAATTTCCCATATAGCTCTTTTCTTCTAAGAGTCTCAAGAATAATCTCTAAGTGATTCTCACAGTCCTCATAGATCTTATAATATTCTAAGATATCATCAATTAATACCACAACAAAATTATTAAAATATTCCTTAAATACTCAATTCATTGGATCCATAAAACTGATGGTTTATTAGTCAATCCAAATGGAATTATTATAAACTCATAATGTTCATACCTAATTTGGAATGTTTTATTCAGAAGGTATTCCTTATTTACTCATAATTTATCATTCCCAAAATGAAGGAAAATCATTGAAAATATTGAGCTTCATGAATTTAATCGAATAATTCATCAACTCGAGGAAAATGATACTTGTTCTTTATCATAATGGTATCGGTTTCCCTATAATCAATACACAGCCTCATGGATCCATCTTTCTTCTTAACAAAGAGAATGGTGGATCCAAATAGAGATATTATAGTGTAAATAAATCCCTTATCACATGACTCCCCTAATTTTTTCTTCAACTCCACTAACTCTATAGTGGACATTATATAGGTATCCTTTGATATATGTCTTGCATCTAGGGTCAAATTAATGGAAAACTCAACTTTACGCTCTAGATTATGCCTAGGTAATTCCTCAAAAAATAAATCAATGTATTCATGTAAAATAGGTACATAATCCATTATAAAATTACCTTTTCCATCTATAGATTTTGTTTTCTCTTATTCCCCCAATAATCTCATTTAGAAGATATATTAGGGGTAGATCTAGACATGACTCTGATGATGAAGTATCCACTCTAAAGATAAGGAATTCCACATCTTCATCATGAATGCTAATTTCCTTCTACTAGAAATAAATTTTTGCATCATATTTTTAAATACAGCCCATACCAAGTATTATATTGAATTCAACCATATGTATGATAATAAATTCAAAAAATAGAGCACATTTATGTGTCGTAATAGGAACTTATTAACACATCCTTGTCATAGTGATATTTTCATTAGGAGTTTTAACTGTTAACTCTCTTCTTAAGGTGATAGAAAAATATCTAATTTTCTTAGAAATCATGGAATATATAAAATAGTGAGAAGATACAAAATCAAATAAATAATTGGATAAATTTTAGGATATTATTAAGTTGTGTTCCACTATATCACTGGGTAATTCCACCTTAGTTTTAGTGATTGCATAATCTTTTCCTTCTCCCCTTATCATCTTCTATGATATGTTCCATTTAAATTAGGTTAATTATTGTAAATAATTCCCCATTTATCTACAATTGAAGCACTATAAATTATTGATTTTTTTATTACCCTTTCATTCATTAGCTAGATGACCCATATCACTACACTTGTAACAAACTCACATACTCTTCAAAAAATTTCTAGGATGTTTTTTCCTAAAAATTTTACATGATGGAAATGGATTCATTTTATCCTTCTTTAATGTGTTCCATTTTTCATGGTGTTCTTTCGACCTATTCTTCTCTTGATTCCCCTTGAATTTATAGGTTCTATAAAAAACCATCTTAGTTTTTATGGAACATAAAACTATTTCATTATATGATGAAAAAATTTGAGAAACCATTTCCCTGCAAAAACTTGGTTTAATCCCTTAAATAAATATTTAAACATGCATTCTATATTGTGTATGTATTTCATAGTATTCCTATATGGTATTACAAATGTATCCTCATACCTCCCAATACTTTCATCTTCTTTTTTCTTTAATATTCATAACTTTATCTTCATTTCATTCAGTTACTCATGAGGGAAATATTTATCAAATAATGTTTCTTTAAAATATATACATTTTAAGTGTTCTATTTTCTCTTCCCTATAGTATTTTGGTTCAATGAGCACCATTAATCAGCATCACCCATTAGATAATAAACTTCCAGTATAACATTTTCATTTTCACCATATCCCAAGGCCATAAATATCTTTTCAAGCGACTTTATCCATTTCTTGGCTACCACTATATTAGTAGTCTCACTAAATAATGGGGGATTTTGTCAAATGAAGTTATCCAATATAGGATAATCACACTGTGGAACAATAGGTTACTCTATTCAGTCAAGTTTATTTTTCATAACCTAATTAATATTCCCTAATATATTCATGATCTACTCAATTCCAATACCAACTATATTTTCTTTCTTAGTAAGTAAATATCTAAATTGTCTATGAGTATTGATACCCTTCTTTCTTCCATGTGCCATTTCTGAAATATGGGATATACAATATTAGTTCATAAAATTATGAATTTTAAATCATAATTTATAATTCATAATTTGGTATAATACTTAACATAAATCGAAAATATATGCATTTTTAATCTCAAAATCATAAACCTTATTTCTTTGGGGATATCTTTAAATCATAAAAATATTTTCAAATCCTTCCTAATGGTTTGTGAATAAATTTTGACTTATCCTAAGAATATCTTATGAGAGTATCAAACCAATTTCATGTTAAGGCCTATTTTCATACATAATGTGATAATCGATTCAAATCCCAATGCATCCTTTTCAGATTTATTACCCCTAAGTACAACTGTGTCAAAACGATGTCTACTTGTAGTATCTAGATAGGTATGTATTTCTAGTAAAAATCATATAATATTTATATTAACAAAACTTTAGGATGTTTTATAGTTATTTTTAAAGTCTACCATAGGGTTATGTTCCCTAATCTATGTTAACCTAAATCTAGTTCTCAATGTTTCTATTAAACTTCCTCTAATATCAACTATAACAACCCTAAATCCAATAACCCAAAGCTGATGGTTATTTTATTACATTGGAATAGATTCAAGGGGGTCATATTTTGAAGGACTGATCAGTTTAGTAGTATTGTAGAACCAGATACATACATGATACCCAATTTGAATTAGGGATAAAATATAAAACATAGTAATGGAAAAAATACAGCATCCTTGAACTTATTCAAAGAATTCTTCTTCATATCCTAGGGAAAGGAAAAAAATAAGGGTGGTTTCAAATTCTTACTAAAGTTTATTTAAAGTGGAATATATCATGAATAAATAATTCATAATCAATATGGTAAGGTAAATAAAAGAAAGCACATGCCATTTAACCAATAAATTGAGCGTGAAATACATCTATGAATAATATCAATGTAAAAATATCATGGATAATAATAACTAAATTCTCAATGAAGTAAATGATTAATATTGGATTTTATTATCTCATACATCATGATATTTATACCATCAATACCTTGTGCTAAGACAGTTTAAAACTATGGGTAAAACCCATTTAATTTTTCCAACTGATTTATCTCATGGGACTTATCGATGCATCGAGGGGATATATAATTCTAGGAACCACCTATAACTAAATGTCTAAAACATTCCTTAAATATAAAATGATCAATTTAATTCATGAACAATGTTCCTTATCAATAAATATTCATATTTATTAAAGAATATGGTTTTATCAACATTTTCCTCAATAAATAAAATAACTTCAATAGTAAAACACCATATTTAAAAATGGTATATAGTTTATGAAATAGTAATATCCATGATACAAAGAATATTTATATTTAATATAAATTTAATGTTAAAATTAAAATGTTCACAAAAAAGTGATTGCCTCAAGATAAAGTTAATAACCACAAAATTAATCAAGAGATGAGTGGCGACCATTGGTTCATTAAGAATATAGGTTTTGCAATAAAATCATGTCCCTTGGAAGAATAAATGGAATGTAAGTGAAAGTACTTTTGTAAAACAATTCTGAAAAATATGCACATGGAAAAAAATACATCTGATTAAAAGAGAAATAAAATTTGTTTTTATTTTAAAAAAAAGTTTTTTTAAAATAATTAACAAATATAATAAAATTTGGAAGAAAATATAAAAACTCCTTAAGTATCCATTGGATAATAAAATTTTTGGATCTTATGAAAGATAAGTGATAATATTCCTTCAATAAAAATAAAAGCAGTCCCAAAAGAAAGTGATATTATAAAATAAATTCTTAACTCTTTGGTAACTTTATAATTATAACCCCTTGAAAGAATAGACTTGAATTGAAACATTAATCATAATGAATAAATATTTATTTATGTTAAATACATCAAATTGGTATCATAAACAACACATAAAATTGAATAGGTTTATAATAACAAATGTGTCTAAATATTGACCAATAAATTCCAGATTCAAAGACTTTTTTTCCATTCTTTGAGGTCCAAAGCGGCCTCTGAAAGAAAGTGTTTGAAAAAATTAAAATATATATAATTAACATAAAAAAATTAATTTTAAATATACATAAATCATAAAATATTATTGGGCATCACAAAAGCACTAAAACCTTAAGCAACGGAATGTAAATTGAGACGAAATATTTTACCTCATGCTTCCCTTTAGTTAAAAATTATTTAGAATCCTATATAATGGTTTTAAAAATTTTATTAACATATAAAAGAACCATATTAATATTTATAATATCATATATTATAATTTTATAACATCTTATCACCCATTCATTACTAATAACTCATTTTTACCCTTGTTTTGGGTGTTAATTATCTGGTTTTCTCATGCATGTTTATTGTGAAAGATCTAATTATTTTGTATGTGATATAGATATAATATCTATAATTATATTAATTTTATAAATATCATATTTACTCATTAGATACATTTTTATAATCATTCTTTAAATTTGGACATGGAAAATGAATCACATCGCTTCATGGAGACAGTAGGTCGTACGTACACACGAGTGATGATATCATTTCCTCAATGGGTGAAAGGGTAAGAAATTGGATGATGTATTAATTTTACATAATAAATATAATGTCATAATTATCATATATATTCATTATTTACATCATTATAACTATCCATGTGAGTCGGTGATAGAAAACAAATTACATCGATTCACGAGGTGATAGTATGTCGTATACATGAGAGATGGATTTGCTTCCCATATTATGGAGAAGGATATGGATAAATATTATTCCATAAAGATAATAAAATATAAATATATGGGAGATACTGGTATTATTATATTATAATTTTTAATTCATAATTTAATGTGGTAAAAGAAGTAAAAAATAAAGAGCTTGGTGAAGATGATTACCTTCGCTTAGTGAAACCTCCTTTGGATCCTTTATTAAGGACCCTAAGATTGCTATTTTGGGAATAAAAACAGATATATAATGTAGTAAATGATGTTTGGGATATATTTTTACAGGTTTTTCTTGATCTAAATGGCTTTATAGGTGTGAATAAGTTAAGGGCGGAAGTTTCCTTTTATAATTGAGGAGTGGTATTTTTGTAAATACCCAAAACTATTCAATATTGGGAAGTCACTCTCAACCCAAGTGCCTCCAAAAATAATAAAGAATAGTTTTTATGGATTTTAATGTATTTCCACACCTCCAAAACTAAAAATAAACATGTTTTAAACATGTTATTTCCTTTACCTATAAGGTTACTCACTTTTACCATTTTTGTTTTGACCACGGTAACTAGTTTTTTAACCAAGGAAATTTATTCATTAATCTAAAAAAAATGAGCCTTATTAGATAATTTTGACCCAATCATTCTAAATATAAAATCAAATTTATCAAATAAAAATTATGTATGTGTGGAAAATTAATTTTAATACAAGTGCATATGACGTGAAAAACCATGTTTTGACCTTAATCGTAGTAATTAATTTTTATTATCTTTACTAATAATTATAACCAAAAATTAAATTAACCTTATTAATTAATGTTAAATATAAATATTCAAAATATGGAATCCATTTTATAAAATTCAATTCATATAATTTTAAGTATTTAATTTAAAAATAATGTAGCACCCCAAACATTTTATGGTATGTTTCTCTTAAATACACTGTATTCATTAGGTATCCTATATTTCATGAATCACTGAGCCCCTATGGATCAAAACATGGTTAATTATAAGATATAGCCATAACTTAGCCACTATACTTAAATTTATCAGCTCTGTGATTTGAATTTTAAAAATCTGATATACACGATTGTGTTCAAGATGATATTTAGAGTCTGATAGAATAAACTTAATTTTCGGTGAATAGTAACCTACCCTTATGAATAGTAATATGACCCTTATGAATAGTATCTATACCCTTGAGTGTATAAAAGAATTTAGACACCCTAAAGATGAAGATGAATATTCTAAATGTTTATATATTTCAATTAAATAATGATTTAATTAAATATTTAATTAATCATATTTAGAAAATTATTTTCGAAAAATGGAATTCATTTTTTGATTCTACATGTCAAAAAATAGATAGGGGGAATTTTTGGGATTTTTCTAAAATACTTGAATTTTTTATGAATAGTAAAATCTGATAATTCACAGTAAATGCTAAGTAATGAATTGATTGAGTCATTAATGATGATCTGATGATGTAAGACCAATTGGTTCGAAGTCACATGAATATATTACTATTCCTGGTCATGGAATACTCACTATTGGTTGTCTTGAGAGGAAATAATAAATTAATGAGTTTTATATTAAGAAATCTACTCTCTCCTCCACTATAAAAACCCCCTCTCACCCCCCCCCCTTCAATTAAATCCTCTCAAGCCTTGTCCCTTCTCTAAATTATGTCCAAATACCTTCCCAACATCCTCCCCCACTTCTAGAAAGCTTTGGTCTCATAAAAATACCAAAACCTCTCCCCTTAAGAGAATTTCAAAGGAGGAAGTCTCAAGAGGTAAATTCCTCTTTCAAATCCCTTCTTTTATTTTTAGTTCTTTTATTTTTGTTTCTTTTCTCACCTACCTTCACCAAAATTGTATGATAAATCCAGTAACATACATGTACTAGAATTTTTTCATGCTAATGGTATATATTATATTATCTTCTCCCCTTTCCCCACTTTTATTTGAAAGAAATGAAAGCACCGTTTGAGATATGCTAATTTAGCACATTCAAGGACAACGGTTTATCGATTTCTATTATAATCCGTAATTCTGGTCAGGAAACCATTTTTGTTATGGTTGAACCAGATTATTATGTAATATATCCTATTTTTAGTTCTCTAATACTTTTGTACAAATGGTATTAAGATATAAAGAAAAACTTGTTCATCATAATCAAACCCACCAATTAACCAAAACAGTTATCACTAAGGTTATATATATATAAAGATTCAACTTCAATCTAAGTAACCCAAATTAAATTTAAAACCATGTAATCTCCTAGATGTTCACTAATAGTGTATAACTTCATTTCTGTACAACCACATCCATCTTATATATTTATCCGAACTTGAATATAAGTGAACCAATCATTTAAAACCAAGTAAACAAACGAGCCCGAACAATTAAATTGAACCTTATAGCCAATAAAAAAGGCCTAGAATGAACTAAAACGGATTATAATAAATAATTTACATATAAAAGAGTTTTTGGACTTATGAATTAATAATCCTAATTTGTTTATTCAGGTCTTTAATAAAAATTCAAGAACACCTTCAAACATAAGTTAAGGGATTGCTTAACTCAATTTTCATTCTTTGAGTTAAACAGCTATTTCATTGGTTAAATTGTTCCAAGAATATGTTTGAATGACCTATGCTTGTTTTATACTATATATTCACTTATATTTTGTGGATTTTTATTTGTCACACATAAATACTTCATTGATTTATCGTTACTCTAATGACACAATCTTTGTAAGGGATCCTCTCTCTCACTTTTATTCAAGAATCCACCCTATCTTGTGTGCTTTTATTTTTAATTTATAATGATGGGGTATGTTTTCTCAACTCCCCCATAATGCCATTTTGATATATAAATAATGGGATACCCCTTTACCTTTCATTAATACCTTGCAATAACACATGTTACCGTTCCAAAATAATTATAAGAGGTTTTCTCATCTCACCTTCAATTCTGTGGGATCTCCATTGTTCACCTCTTATTTCTTATATGTGGTATAGGTGTAATTCCATTTGACATATGTTATCATGGTTCTCATTATATTCATTTTATTTTGTGACACTTTTTGTGGTTATTAACTCTTTTTCATATGACTCAATTGAATACAACACAGTAACGAGCTTTGTCTCAATTTTTACTTCGTTGTTACTTGCTTAGTAATTGTGCACCTACTCTTTATTATGTGGTGTACCTACTACCCATTTGATATCAATTTTCAACTGAAATTATATTCCATTTAAATATCCATATTCTCATATCATGGATATTATTATTGTCTAAGTTGTATACCATTTTAGAAACCGTATTTATTTTGAATGTTGTTTTGACTGTGGAAATGTTGATGAATCCATATCCTCTACTCTATACGAATAATTTAAATACATATTTCTCTTGTATTGAATCTATTTATAAAGAATTTTTCGATGTAGAGGTTTGTGGGGCCCACTATAGCCCCTCGATGCATCGGTAGGTCTCATGAGACAAAACAGTTTGGCGACAAACCCTTCGAGTTTGTTTCCAAAAAAATCAGAAGGGTTTCTACCCATAGAACTAAACTGTTTTTACGGTATTATGGTTTCATGTTCTAGATACATGATGCCCAATTAATAAGAATTCTATTTAGTCAATATCAGTTATTATTATTATCCATGAGGTTTTCATTATGATAAAATCTATGGATGTAGTTTCATTCTTAGTTTATTAATGGCATTAGTTGTTCATTTATTCACTATGTCATATTGATTATGTCAGATTGATTGTGACTCACTTCTTATTGTACTCATAATTCCACTATTTGTAACCCTTACTGAGTATTTTATCTCACCCCTTTCATTTTCTACTTTCAACAGGTGATGAAGAGATGATATTTTATTGAGTTCCTGGGGATTCCGTTTTTAGTTTTTGTTATGTATTGTACTTTGTAACCTTTTCTAATGTAATTTGAGTTACATCTATGTATCTAGTTTCTTCAAGACTCCTAAACTAATTGTTCCTTCAGTATTTTAATTCCTGTTAACCATGTAAATATCAAAAGTAATGCACTGGCTCCAGCCTAGTGGGGTCGGGGTGTTACAGTTGGTATCAGAGGAAGTTTAGTAGGAAACTTGCAAACTAGATTAGGAAATATATAGTAGGGAACAAAGACCTAAGGTAGAATTTGGGGATAAACTTACAAGAACATCCTGGTATTTTGGTAAGGAATAGATTATGTGGATCTTTCAAGAAATGCATCCCTGTCTGGATATGAGTAGGTAGAGGCAGCTCTGGCATAGATGTATCTAGGGGTAAAACCTGAAAACACCTCTTTGAGCTAGACTCTAACGGGAACTAGTACATGAAAACGGTCATTGCTGCACTCTTGGTTACGACACTCCTAGGGGATATGCTTAGGATAATTTATATTTTATTTACAAGCCAATATGAAGGATTTTAATGTAAATTTTACCTCAGAGAAACCATGTTTATAAGATTAGATATGCATATAATTTAAATATATGTTGAGTGGTTTTCTATTTAAGATTCATAAACTAATATAGTTTATCCCATTATTTAGAAATGGCGTCTAATGGAAGAAGGGGAATCAATACTCGTGGGAAAAGTAGGGATCTCCCTACTGAGCAAGTCAACACAGTCAATGTTGGAGCAGATCAGATCATGACTATATTGATAAAACTTACTCAAGTTATAACTAATAACCATTACACACCTGTTTTTGATCGTTTCATGCGGCAGAATCCTCCATCTTTCAGTGGGACTACTAATCCAGTGGTAGCTGAGCAGTAGATCAAGTCACTTGAAAATATGTTCATGGAATTAAGATGCAATGAAAATGAGAAGGTGGTGCTGGTAGTATATTGTCTCAAGGGTGACGCTGACCAATGGTGGTCTCAGATTCATAACACCATGGAGGAAGAAGAAATAGAAGATATGGAGTGGAGGACTTTTAAGGAAATATTCTTTGAGAAATATTTCCCTTGTGAGCAACGAACTGAAATGAAGTCGAAATTCCTAAGCTTGAAACAAAAGGGAAGAAGAAAATGTTGCATAGTATGAGGCTACTTTTACAATATTGATCATTTATTTGAATGTATTAATCCAATTCTTCAGAGGGAAATGGCTTCTCAAACATTTTCATCATATGATGGAATTGTATCAAGTGCCATCAAAACAGAGAGGGAATTTTCTAGATCATATCTTTTCAAAGGAAACTAAGATAAGAAGTGGTACTCTGATAACAAAGGAAAAGGATAAGCACCAAAGAAGATCAATGGAATGAATAGTTTCCCATTATGCAATAAATGTGGAAAGAATCATCTCGGGAAATTCTTGAAAGGCATGGGAGTCTGCTATAACTGAAGATAAAAGGTTCATCGATCCGATGAATGCAAAGGGAAGAAACAATTCAATGATATTAAATGCTACAATTGCAGAGATATGGGACACTATGGAAATGAGTGTCCTAAATTCCAAGTAAACATGAATCAAAAAAGGCCAAGAGAGAAAGGGAGAGCTTATGCGATTAAAAATGTGGAGGTCGAAGTTATTAATGATGTGGTGGTAGGTACTTTAATTGTTTCCTCAAACTTATCCAACACCTTATTTGATTCTGGATCATCACATTCATTTATATCTTCTCAGTTTTCCAAGAAAATTAGATA
This sequence comes from Viscum album, assembly GCA_963277665.1. Taxonomy (NCBI): domain Eukaryota; kingdom Viridiplantae; phylum Streptophyta; class Magnoliopsida; order Santalales; family Viscaceae; genus Viscum; species Viscum album. Next base: position 1,000,591,698 of record OY728133.1, read on the forward strand.
TGTCCAATTTGATTTAATAATGGAGTTGTCAGTCAAAACTCCCAGGGGATGTATCATTGCAACAAAGGCATGTCAACTAGTCCCCCTCTAGTCACCAAAACGTGCTTTAGTTTCTAACCTTGTCATCATACCAATGACTGAATTTTATATAATTCTCGGCATGGATTGGATGTCAAATTATGATGCAAAGATTTATTGTAAGAAGAAGGAGGTTACAATTTTTGAAAATGGTGTAGAATCCCTTATCTTTAGGGAAGAAACATCGCCACCTGATTCTTATCGTGAACCACCCCCAGTAGCTCTACTAAATTCAATACTTGGAGAGGAAGATAAACCAACATCTATGGGTGAGGAAAGAAATCTTTAAATTGAAGACGTGCACAAAGTGAAAGAGTACATTGATGTATTTCCAGAGGATTTACCTGGACAACCTCCAGAGAGGGAAGTTGAGTTCTCTATTGATTTAACTCCTAATTCAAGAACTATATCAAAGTCTCCCTATAGAATGGCCACTTTGTAATTGGTAGAGCTAAAGAAACAACTAGAGTATTTGAGTGAAAAGGAATTTATTTGACCTAGGTTTTCTCCATGGGGAGCTTCGGTTCTGTTTGTCAAGAAGAAAGATGGATCCATGAGGCTATGCATTGATTATAGGTAAATCAATGCTATTACAATAAAGAATAAGTATCATCTTCCTCGGATTGATGATTTATTTGATCAACTCCATAGATCCCAATACTTGTCAAAGATTGATCTTTGGTCTGGATATCATCAACTACGTGTGAGGAAGGAAGATATTCCTAAGACAGCATTTTGAACCAGGTATGGGCATTAAGAGTTTACGGTGATTCCATTTGGACTGACTAATGCACCATCTATATTCATGGACTTAATGAATAGATTTTTCAAGGAATATCTTGATAACTTTGTTGTGGTGTTCATCGATGATATCCTGGTATATGCAAAAATCTATGAAGATCATGAGAATCACTTGCGGATTATTCTAGAAACTCTTAGAAGAAATCAATTATATGCTAAGTTTAGCAAGTGTGAATTATAGATTCAGTCAGTTTCTTTTCTTGGCCATATTGTCTCTAAGGATGGAATCCTAGTTGATCCTGCAAAGACAAAGGCAATCCAAGATTGGCCCAAACCAACAAACATAACTGAGGTATGCAATTTTATTGGCTTAGCAGGTTACTATCAACATTTCGTTCAGAATTTTGCCCGACTGGATAACATGCTAACCAAGCTCACACGTAAAGGAGTTAAGTTTTGGTGGAAAAAAGAGTGTACAGAATGCTTTAAATAATTGAAAAGAAGATTGGTCAATGCTCCAATTTTGACTCTTCCATATGGAAGTGATGGATTTTTGATATACAGTGATGCATCAAAGAATGGGATGGGTTGTGTCCTTATGAAAAATGATAAAGTTATTACTTATGAATCAAGACAGTTGAAGAATCATGAGAAAAATTATCCAACTCATGATCTTGAGTTAGCTTCTGTAATATTTTCTTTGAAGATATGGATACATTATCTCTATGGTGAGAAATGTGAGATTTATACTGGTCACAAGAGTTTGAAGTATATTTTCTCACAGAAAGAACTCAACATGAGGTATATATGGCTTTAAATACTCAAGGATTATGATTTCATGATACACTACCACCCGGGGAAGGTAAATAAGGTGGCATATGCTTTGAGCAGAAAGGATCATGGAGTTTTGAACAAGATGAGAGTTGAAAGGGATCCTATTTTCATAGATCTAGTAAAGATGGATATAGGAATAGCCATGGAAGGTGAAACATCAATGATTTTTCAAATGGTTGCCAAACCATCTTTACTAGAAAGGATAAAAAGTTCTCAAGCTGATGATGAGGAGTTTTAAAAGAAGATTAAATCTATGAATGATGGGAGATTGAGTGACTTCGTATATGAAGATGGAATTTTGAAATTTGGGAAGAGACTTTGTGTTCTTGATATACCTGATCTAAAAAGGGAATTGTTGGATGATGCTCATAGTTCCAATTTCTCTATACACCCTAGTAAAACTAAGATGTATAGAGATTTGAAGGAACATTTTTGGTGGGACAACATGAAGAGGGAGATTGCTGATTTTGTGTCAAGATGTATGATTTGTCAAAAAGTGAAATATGGGAGGCAATAACCTGGAGGAGTATTGAAACCTCTTCCCATACCTGAGTGGAAATGGGATAATATCACGATAGACTTTGTCATGGGAATACCAAAGACTCCTAGAAGGAATGATGCAATATGGGTCATTGTTGATTGTCTTACCAAATCAGCACATTTTCTTACTATAAGAGAAGATCTACCATTTGAACATCTACCAAGAATATATATTAATGAAGTTGTGAGACTTAATGGAGTACCCCTATCAATTGTTTCTGATCGTGATCCACGTTTTACATCAAGATTCTAGAAAAGTATTTAGAAGGCCCTAGATACAGATCTTTGTTTGAGCACTACCTACCACCCACAAACTGATGGACAATCAGAACAGACTATTCAAACATTGGAAGACATGTGGAGGTCTTGTTCACTTGATTTTCAAGGCATGTGGGATCAGTATTTACCTCTCGTGGAATTTTCCTACAACAATAGATTCCATAAAAGTATTCATATGGCACCCTATGAAGCATTATATGGGAGAAGATGTCGTACACCAACTTATTGGGATGAAGTTGGTGAAAGAAATCTCATGGGCCCATAACTTATTAAAGAAACAACGGAAAAGGTGAAGATTATCCAGAACCATATCAAAATAGCTCAAAGTAGGCAAAAGAGCTATGCAGATAACCGAAGGAAGGATTTGGAGTTTCAAGAAGGAGATCACGTTTTCTTAAAGGTATCTCCATGGAAGGGTATTATACTATTCAGTAAGAAGGGAAATTTAAGTCCCAAGTACATCGGACCTTTTGAAATTATGGACCGAATTGGAGTTGTAGCTTACCGTTTTTCAATGCCACCAAGTCTCTCCAAGGTTCAAAATGTGTTCCACATGTCAATGTTAAGAAATTACATGCCAGACCGAACACATGTACTCACTTATGAATAAGAATAAATTGATCCAGATCTATCTTATTTTGAAGAGCCTATCAAGATTCTTGATACTAGAGAACAAGTATTGAGAAATCGGATGACTCATCTGGTGAAGGTTCTATGGAGGAACCATAAGATGGAGGAAGCAACATAGGAACCTGAGGAGCTTATGTTAAAGACATACCCAAATCTTTTTAGGTAATATTTTTTGAATTTCAAGGATGAAATTTTTATAAGGAGGGAATAATGTAGCACCCCAAAAATTTTATGGTTTGTTTCTCTTAAATACACTGTATTCATTAGGTAGCCTATATTTCATGAATCACTAAGCCCCTATGGAACAAAACATGGTTACTTATAGGAGATATCCATAACTTAGCCACTAAACTTAATTTTACCAGCTTTTTGATTTGAATTTTAAAAATCTGATACACACGATTGTGTTCAAGATGATATTTAGAGTCTGATAGAATAAACTTAATTTTCGGTGAATAGTAACCTACCCTTATGAATAGTAACCTACCCTTAGGAATAGTAACTTACCCTTATGAATAGTAATATGACCCTTATGAATGGTATCCATACCCTTGATTGTATAAAAGAATTTAGACACCCTAAAGATGAAGATGAATATTCTAAGTGTTTATATATTTTAATTAAATAATGATTTAATTAAATATTAAATTAATCATATTTAAAAAATTATTTTTTAAAAAATGGACTTCATTTTTGGATTCTACATGTTGAAAAATGGTTAGGGTGAATTTTTGGGATTTTTCTGAAATACTTGAATTTTTGATGAATAGTAAAATCCGATAATTCACAATACATGCTAAATAATGAATTAATTGAGTCATTGATGATGATATACTGATGTAAGCCCAATTGGTTATAATTCACATGCATATATTACTATTCTTGGTCATGGAATACTCACTATTGGTTTTCTAGAGATGAAATAATAAATTGATGAGTTTTATATTAAGAAATCTCCTCTCTCCTCCACTATAAAAACCCCCTCTCACCACCCCCCCCCCTTCAATTCACTCTTCTCAAGCCTTGTGCCTTCTCCAAATTCTATTCAAATACCTTCCCAACATCCTCCCCCACGTCCAAAAAGCTTTAGTCTCATAAAAAGACCAAAACCTCTCCCCTTAAGAGGTTCTCAAAGGAGGAAGTCTCAAGAGGTAAATTCCTCTTTCAAATCCCTTCTTTTCTTTTAAGTTCTTTTATTTTTGTTTCTTTTCTCACCTAACTTCACCAAAATAGTATGATAAATTGATTAACATACATGTACTGGAATTTTTTTCATTCTAATGGTATATATTCCATCATCTTCTCCCCTTTACCCACTTTTATTTGAAAGAAATGAAAGCACCGTTTGAGATGTGCTAATTTAGCACATTCAAGGACAACGGTTTATCGATTTCTATTATAATATTTAATTCTGGTCAGGAAATCATTTGTGTTATGGTTGAACCAGATTATTATGTAATATAGCCTATTTTTAGTTCTGTAATATTTTTTTACAAATGGTATTAAGATATAAAGAAAAACATGTTCATCGTAATCAAACCCACCGATTAACCAAAACGGTTATCACTAAGGTTATATATATATAAAGATTCGACTTCAATCTAAGTAACCCGAATTAAATTTAAAACTATGTAATCTATTTGATGTTCACTAATAGTGTATAACTTCATTTCTGGACAACCACATCCATCTTATATATTTATCCAAACTTGAATATAAGTGAACCAATCATTTAAAACCAAGTAAACAAACGAGCCCAAACAATGAAATTGAACCTTATAGCCAATCAAAAAGGCCTAGAATGAACTAAAAATGATTATAATAAATCATTTACATATAAAATATGTTTTGGACTTATGAATTAATAATACTAATTTGTTTATTCATGTCTTTAATAACAAGTCAATAACACCTTCAAACATAAGGTAAGGGATTTCTTAACTCAATTTTCATTCTTTGAGTTAAACATCTATTTCATTGGTTACATTGTTCAAATAATATGTGTGAATAGCCTATTCTTATTTTATACTGTATATCCACTTATATTTTGTGGATTTTCATTTTTCACACATAAATACTTCGTTGATTTATCGTTACTCTAATGACACAATCTTTGTAAGGGATCCTCTCTCTCACTTTATTCAAGAACCCACCCTATCTTGTGTGCTTTTGTTTTTAATTTCTAATGATGGGGTATGTTTTCTAAACTCCCACATACTTCCCTTTTGACATATAAATAATGGTATACCCCTTTAACTCTCATTAATACCTTGTAATAACACTCGTTACCGTGCCAAAATAATTATAAGAGGTTTTCTCATCTCACCTTCAATTCTGTGGGATCTCCATTGTTCACCTCTTATTTATTATATGTGGTATAGGTGTACTTCTATTTGATATATTTTCTCATGGTTCTCATTATATTAATTTTATTCTATGAATATTTTGGTGGTTATTAACTCTTTTTCATACGACTCAATTGAATACAACACGATAACGAGCTTTGTCTCAATTTTCACTTCGTTGTGACTTGCTTAGTAATTGTGCACCTACTCTTTCTTATGTGGTGTACCTACTGCCCATTTGATACCACTTTTCAATTTAAAGTATATTCCATTTAAATATACATATTCTCATATCATGGATATTATTATTGTCTAAGCTGTATACCATTTTACATATGGTATTTATTTTGAATGTTGTTTTGACTGTGGAAATGTTGATGAATCTATATCCTCTATTCTATACGGATAATGTAAATACATATTGATCTTGTATTGAATATATTTATAAATAATGTTTGTATGTATAGTTGTGTGGGTCCCACTAAATCCCCTCAATGCATCGGTAAGTATCATGAGACAAAACATTTTGGCGACAAACCCTTCGAGTTTGTTTCCAAAAAAATCAGAAGTGTTTCTACCCATAGAACTAAACTGTTTTTACGGTATTATGGTTTCATGTTCCAGATACATGACGTCAAATTAATAAGAATTATATTTATTAAATATTAGTTATTATTATTATCCATGAGGTTTTCACTATGACAAAATCTATGGATGCGGTTTCATTCTGAATTTATTAATGGCATTAGTTGTTCATTTATTCACTATGTCGTATTAATTATGTCTGATTGATTGTGATTTACTTATTATTCTACTCATTCTTCTGCTATTTGTAACCCTTACTGAGCATTTGAGATCACCCCTTTCATTTTCTACTTTAAAAAGGTGATGAAGAGAAGATATTTTATTGAGTTCCTGGGGATGTTGTTTTTAGTTTTTGTTATGTATTGTACTTTGTAACCTTTTCCAATGTAATTTGAGTTACATCTATGTATCTAGTTTCTTCAAGACTATTAAATTGGTCGTTACTTTGGTATTTTCATTCCTTCTAACTATTCCAATATCACAATTAATTCACCGGCTCTATCTTAGTGGGGTCGGGGTGTTACAAATAAACCCATAAATCATGTTGAAAAACGATTTTTCAAGAAATGCATTTTTCAAGTATAATATTATCTTATATTAACTATGTGAATATTAATCATAATTATATGGATTTAAATTTAAAAATTTAGATATATAATCTATAAATTACATTTAAATAATTCATCATTATATATTATTTTAATTAATTAAAATGGGTGGACATTATGACTTTTAAAACAGTTTTCTGCGGAAAAAAGTTTTCTGAAAAATTCCCCTTTTACCTAAAAATGACATTATCTTTATTTATATAAAATTTATATTTAATAAATTATTAATTAAAAATATTATAATAAATTATTATAAATAAAATTAGGAATATTTTAATACTACATTTTCTATTATTCAAAAAAACATATTTCTAAGGTAAATTTTTAAAAATTCATTCTAGGTTTGTTTTGACAAAGTATGTTCAAAATCAATATCCATCCTATCAAATTATAATAATTTAATTAATTAAATATAAAAATGTTCATTATATTATAGTTTTATTAAAATATAATTTTCACTTACTATTATTGAGGTTCATGTGTTACACATAGTTATATTTTGATTCTTCAATACTTTTCATCAACTCATAGTGATTAGAAATGTGCTTCAAGCCTTATGAATAGATGACTTGGGTGATGTGGTTGGTCAACCTTGGATGATTCATTATGAAATGGTGTTATAAATCCCTCTTATTATTTGGGTACATCAAGGTAGTGTGTATATAGTACTATTAGAACATAAGAGTTAGGTTATAAGTAGGTTTCTGATCACCACCTTTTGTAAATAGAATTTAGTTTCCATGGATAATCGCTATTGAGTCCTGAATTTGATTTATAATTTTGATTAAATTGATGGATTTTTATTTGAAATGATAGTATTTTTATCCCTATTGATTCAAATTAGATACTTTGGGGGTTTCTTTGAGTTTTAGGGTGAAAATTGAAAAGGAATTAGAGCTTCACAACTAGATCACATGGTCAAGAAAACTATGTATATCATATGTACATGGACCTGGAAGCCTCATAGAGGTTATTTCATGATTGGCACATGGCTAGCCAAATCATGTGGTGAAACTGTGCATAGCTTGACATCTCTCGTGTGTGTTTTTATTTTAAAATGTTTTGATTTATAGTTTCTCCAAAAGTGGTTTATATTTAATGAAGATTGATTAAAGTGGGTTTTATGATATGTGTATATTGTTTGGATTTTTGTTTTAAAGTCTATTTTTGTGTGAAAATATGATTTGATAAAATGTATATATTTTAAAACTTTTTTTGGTGGTTTATTTCAAAATATAATTTCATGGAATTTTTTGGTTTTAAAGCCATGTTTTATGGCTCATTTTTAAAGTATTTTGACTTACGTAATGTGATTTTTAAAATTTTTTGGTTTATGGTGAAATTTATGAAGAGTTTTGAAAAGTAAGTGGAATTTATGTAAATTATTTGAAATCCCAAATTGGGTGGTTGGAAAGATGTTGTAATTTCAACTTTTTTTGATGTTGTGTAATGATTTTTCTATATTTTTCCAAATGAGGAAGATTTTTTTCAATGTGTGCATTATTTTCAATATACACATTCTTTTGTAAAAGGAGTTTTTAGACTCTCCATAAAATGATATTGATTTTTAAGAAAATATTTTTTATAGTGTGCTCTACTTGGTGAATTGTGATTTTGGGTTGAATCCCTTGGTTATATAGGGATTGTGTGAGTTGATTTGTGGAGAATGAGTGGATTACATTCATGTTTCATGTTATTTAGAATATTCCTACCAAAAAGGATTTAATATAATGAAGAAAATATTTCTCTACGATTAATTATTAGAGTGTTTATTCTCATAATATGAGTGAAACCATGTTGGTTGTTTACTCTACCAAGACTTTGAATAGAGTGGTGGATTCAAAATCTTCTATGATCTTTGACCATATACAATACTTTTTAAATCATCATTTTCCTGCTTTATATAGTGATAAAGGTCCACTTGAGGTAAAGGAGTGGTTAGATAGGGTTGATAAAATTTTTAATTCTCTAGAAATATTTAAGCCTTGTAGGTGAAATCTTTTGTAGGCATGTTTGAAAGACTAGGAATTTGTGTTGTGGAAAATCATTATCCATCACCAGTTGCATGTGGATGTTTCATAATAACTCTTCAATTCCATGTTATCCAGTGGAATTATCCCTATAATGTGAAGGTGGATAAATTTATTTAATTCATGAGCCTTTATCAAGGTGAACAAGTGATGAAGGGGTATGTCAATCATTTTTTAGAGCCAGAATTATTTTTTCCAAATCTATTCATCGATAACTCATTGGAATATTGTTTTATTGATAGAGTTCATCACCCAAAACATAGATCAATTATGATTGAATATAGAATGATTTTGGTTAAAAGGATGTGATTTTAAAGGCCTTTTTAGTGGAATCTAGTTAGATAAGTGTTGGATTTGTGTATCCCGATCCGATTGGATGATGTTGGGATGAATGCTTGCATCCTATACTATGCACCAGGCTATAAATCCATAAGTTGAGCTCCGTGGTGAGCTCGTTGGGGGTTACAGGGGAAAACCCACCCCTGGTCCGGGGGTCAAAGACCCCCGACCCAAATTTTGGGACACTGTAGAAACTTTGACCGACTGTAGCAGATCTGACTAGTCAACACTAATAGGGAACTATAGCGATGCATACTTTGGCATGACTACTATAGCAGGTCAGACTTTGGTGGAATAAGTATTGTGCCTCTATGGACTTCTAGCCACTAGCATTGTAGCATCTTGAACTTGGGTGGTCATGACACTATAACGATATGGACTTTCATCCATCTTTCACTATAGCACAACGGACTTTCTATGTGATTTATGGAATACTGCTTTATCTTCTTTATTAGACCATTTCGAGATAGGTTTTTTGTGTTAAAAACTTTACTCTCTGTAATTGTACTTCTGAATCATAGTGATATTTATGCCTCTCTGTGGATGTAGGGATCATTTCTTAAACCATGTAAATCTCTATATCCTATGTGATTCTTTCTTCTGTCATTTCTTTATTTATAAACTAATTTTGTCATTGTGACTCCTAGAATTTCTATAATAATAAAGAAAAATATAATGGTTGATGCCTTGAATCCACCTAGTTAGTTTAATGAGAGTTGGTCCTCACAAATTCATGTTTCTTCTCATAAGAATAAGATTTTTATCATATATTTACAATGTGAGATACCTAGAATTATATAAGTTATATTGTAAATGATAATGTAAAGGAAATTAATATGTAATCTAGATCCATATTATTATAGTTTTTCTTTGGATTTATGCTCGATGAGTTTATATAAGATCAAGTTGTTTATGTAATTTTTGATTGGTGCATTCTTAGGGTATCACCTATGTCCTTATTTTTCAAGGTGTTGACCTTATTTGGTTATGTTCATGTCTTGTTTATTAGTTATACCTCTTGAGTTTTATATATTATGTTATTATTTTGTTAAGATTTAGATTTTAATGATTTGCATATGGGAAGCCTTGGGTACGTGTTTGGGTAAGAGGGATGAGTGTTATGCCAGTTTAGATTATACACTAACCATTACATTTAGTGAAGATTATGTACTAGTTAGGTTTCTATCAAGTTCACCATGGTTTGTTGTTTTGAAAATGATGCCCCAGATTATTTTCCCTTTATCTTTGAGACATAAGGTTATATACCATGGTGTTCTATGTTGAGGCATTTTTTTGGTTGGTGTATCTTTCCATTCTTGTTTTATGGGATGGTGATGGTGTGTGGACCTTGTCTTAGGGTCTTTTGGTTATTCTTTTGGGTTTTTCATCCTTTAAATTATTATGAATTAGTTTTTTGAATGGTTTTTTATTTGGTGTAGAATTATTATTTCCTTTGATAATTTATATAGATGTGTTTTCTATAGTGATATTTTTCCTTTTATTGTATAAATATTTTATCTCGCCATTATAGATAAATCATAAATAGGAGGAGACCTATTATAGGTCTTCATGATCTTTGAGATTTGTGTTTATTAATGGTGTTTTGGGTTATTCTTAAGTATATTAGGTGATTTTTGGGAATTTGTTCCATTGATTTTGAGGAGTTGTGTTGTTTTCTAATGGTTATTTCTCACCAAACCTATTTGATTTTTTCTTGACCTTACCACTTCATGCATTTGGATGAAGGGGTTGATAGTGTTATATCATTTTTTATATCAAATGGAAAGTTTAAAATGTGGATAGAATTCTTTATCTTGAGATGGAACTTTGGTATACACTTACTTAGTTGGTTTTCTTAATACCATTGAACCCATAGTTAGGTGAAGAGGTTTGATTATAATAATATTCACTCTTTCTAATAATAATTTGGGGGGATTCCATTATGGGGAGAATTTTTATGCTTCGATATCATTATGGTGTTAAATATAATATAATTATGAATTATTTTTAGTTTTTTGGAGTTTTTGAAATTCTAACATCAAATTTTTGAAAAAAAAATCGCAGTTTCCACATAGTTAGGGTAAACCATGCTGATGACCTTTACATTTCAGCAGAAATAATGTGAGAGTACCTTATGTATGGGTGTCTCACACATGTATTGATCATGGTTTGGAAAACCATTCAAGGAAACTATTTGGGGTTGCAATACTATTCCAATGTGATATACACAATTGGAACACAATTTGGTGAACTATGTGAGATGCACAGATTATTTAAAATGTGAATTTCTATTTATTCCCATGTTCAATTTAACTTTATTTATACTTCCTCTATCTATTATCTCATGTGACCAGCCTATAGGATAGCTCTTAGAGCTTCCCCCCTTCTTCATATTTTTTCAAGGCTTCCTCCCATCATTTTCAAGTGTTTTTTCATGATAAATCCCTTATTTTACTTCATTATTATTATCCCCCTCCCTACATCCATTTCCAATTGATTACATTTTCTCTCATAAACCCTAATGGTTGTGGAGGTAGAATCTAGGTTTTGGGTTAGTAAAATCATATGAATTTTGTGTTGGATTGGTGTAGCCCGGTTTGTTTGGATGTTGTGGGCCTAAATGCTTGCAGTCCATACAGAACACCAGGCCGCAACTCTCACGATTTTGAGCTCCATGGTGAGATCGTAAAGGGTTTTAGGTGTAAATGTGATATTTCTCTATGGTTTCAGGGGTTAAAGGCTTCCGACCCAATTGGGGGGCACTATAGCAAACTCTGACCGACTATAGCAGAGCTGACCGAGTGACATCAACACGGCACTATAGTAGTGTAGAATTTGGAATGACTACTATATCTACTCTAACTTTGGAGAAAATGGTACAATAGCTCCATAAAATTCTTTCCATAGTCCACTATATCATCTTAGACTTAAGTTGTCACATCATTGTAGCAGTGTAGACTTCCAACCACCTTTCACTATAGCACAACAAACTTTTTCTGCAGTTGGTGGAATAGTTCTTCATTCCACTTTGTTGTCTCATTTTGAGTTAGGGTTTATGTGTAAGATAAACTATGAGATCTCCTTGTAATTATGCTCCTATATTTTATAGTGAATTGATTATTTCTCTCCATGGATGTAGAGATTTTTTCCAAACCATGTAAATCATTGTGTTTGTGTTCTTCTTCTTTTTCTTCTTCTTTTATTGTATTTTCTTCATCTAAAAACCTATTTTTCTCTATAACTCCTAAAGTTTCTACAATAACTTGGTATTCTAGATTTTGTAGAGCTTTTTTTAGTATGTGTTTGTGTTTTCACCATCAAGGGTGAGTTGTTTCTAGGGAATGAGGAAATTATTTTTGTGCAATTCCATTATTTAACATGTCATGAAGTGATTAAACTTTATAAATTAATTTCCTTATCGAATTATACATATGTATGATTCCATTGATGGTTTTTTTAAAAAAATATATGTTTTCTAAACATTTCATAAAAGGATTTGAATGGATTTTCATTCTTGAATTTTAAATGAAATGTTTTTGTATGCCAAGTGCTTGTGAAATTTTCTAAGAGGCCCTTTTCAAATGAATTTAATGATAAAAGATGTGTTTTAGACCTATTTTGATCTCCAAATAATGTAATCCATGTTTTAATGGTTTTTATTAATCAAATAGGTGTCTTGTTTTCAATTGAATCATAAGGTATGGATGCTTCATTCTAAAGGTGTTGATTCTTATAGGTTTTTTGAATAATTTTTATAACATAATTTTGATTTCCAAGTTTGTTTTAAAGGTCTTGTGGGAACTTTATAAAATGATTTTCTTTGATGATTGTACAACCTTATTGTGAGGCCCTCTTGATTATGACTTGTATAAAATCTTTCCCTTTATAGGTTGAAATATATTTTTATGTGATGCTTATTTAAATGTGTAAAAATGGGTTGTTTCTTTAAATGGGGTTGGAGGTGATATGAGATTTATTTTTTGTATTTTATTATTGATTTATGTGATGATGATATAGCTCAATGTTTCTCACCTGAATTTCAATTATGTCACAGGAACTTGGGGTAGCTAAATGAGAGGTTTGGTTTGCTATACTAGTTAGGTTGGGCCTTAGAAAGCATACACCTAGTGTAATTTGTGCCCTTTCTAAGGGAGTACCCCCAATTAGTGATCTGATTTTTAATATCATTTAGGAAGAAAACATAATCCTGATAGTTTATTTCACTAATATATGTATAATATCATCTCATGTTAGGACCTAGGAGTTTCCCTTGATGCATCTTCTGTTGGTATTTTATCTATATATAGTTTTCTTATATGGTTGAGTATGTGTTTCAACTTCTAAAAAAAGGGTTTTGGGGGAAATTTTTTAAAGAATGAAAAATGGTTTTTTGTTTTTGTAATCTTGGATGTCTACCATTTTAATGTTTTAAAATATTTTCCATTTTTATTTTTATATTCCACCCCTTGGTTGATAAAAATGAGGTGTTTAAAAGGATTTCAAAGGAAAGTTCTTTTATCTTCATATGTTTTTAATCATTGTTTAAAGTCCACTTCTGCTTTTTTATAAAAATTATTTTACCTTAGGATTGGAAAAAATGATAAATTTATGATACTTGTTTTCAATTATAAGTTTCTTTTGGAAAATCTTATTCTCTAAATTATGCTCAAAAATTAAATTATAGCATGTTTTATAAAAGGAATTGCATATACTCTGGTGAAATCCTACTAAAAAAGTTTATCTCACAACCTACATACAAACTATATGTGTGTAGATATCTATCATGTTTTCATAAAGCTTTAAATGTTGTGATCTCATTTGGTTTTTATTATTGTGGTCTATTGATAGATGTTGTTGATGTTGTGAGTGACCAAGGGTCACATAGAGATATCTCATGGTATCTTTGGTTTTTCTTTTATGGTTTATAATGGTATTAATATGTATCATCCAATTCGACCAAATAATTTATTTATATTTTTGTTTCCTTTATTCTAGACCTTGTTATGAATTGTGGATGATGTTGTCTATATTTTAAAATTGAGTTTTACGGTTATGTTCTTTATGCCATGTTTGGTTTGGATTTATAATTTTCACCTGTTTATTTTATATGCATGAAAGTTGATGGTATTAATGTACCATATTGGATTCTTAGTTGGATTTGAATGTTTCATTATTATTATTTAAGGGATAAATAATTCTCACATATTTATATTTTTATTCTCTGATGCTTCTCGACAACTTGTGGAAATCAAGAATGTTCTTTTTGCCTCGTGGCAGGCTGACCGGAGTGATGTGGAAGGTCAACCTGAGGTTGGTTTTTTATAAAGTAGGAAAGAGATTTACATAAAAAAAATATTAGCTGAATGGTGAGTTTGAAATGATGTATTAGTAATTAGAAAATGTGTTACTTTTCAGGGACATTTGGAGGTATTGGAAGTCTATATGACATTGTTCTTTTTAAAATAAATACATTGATAAAAGTTTGAAATATTTAAAGATATATAGGTCCAAACCAATTTTTATGAGTTTAGAAACTCAATTTAAATTTATTTCTAACTCTTTACCTAAAAAAATGCTAATAAGTGATACACAAGACATGCCCCATGTTCTATTTTTTTTTTACAGTCTGATTTATGCCATGGTTTTAACTAAGCATGATTTGGATCATGTGGTCAGTGTGGTTATAATATTTATAGGGAATCTTGGGAAGTGTCACTATGAGGTGGTCAAGTGTATTATGTGATATTTGAGAAATATGATAGATTTTTTATTGGTTTGTGGGTCTAATTATTCTAGTGGAGGTGTAGAAAGGTACACAAATTCATATTATAGTATGAATCTTATCAGAAGGAGATCATTGGCATGAATTATTTTCATTCTATTTGGTGGACCTATCCATTGGAAAGTCACATTGAAATTTATAGTTTCTTTACCTATTCTAGATGTAGGCTTCATGCCTTTAACATACAAAGTGAAGTAAAGTATGTGTTGGGATAGATCTACTGAATATATTTTGTAATATTCGAGTGCTTTAAGTATGGAAAAGAACTAAATATATCACAAGTGTTCAAATAATATTGATATTAAATTGAATTTCATTCAGGATATCCAAGATCAAGGTTAAATTTCTATAGAGGAGATCACTACATAGATTATTTTAGTGGATATGTTAACAAAGCCATTAATGATTTAAATTTTTAAGAAAAAAATGTATAGTAAATGGGCATATTATATGAGACCATTTGGGGAGGTTTTTGGCAGGAGATAATATAAGAAATTCAAGTCAAGGAAGATGATTTTTTATTGTTTGGATTTATTTTTTATAGTGTTTTATACTCATACTAGACCCGTTGTTGTATTTGATTTTTTCATCCCAAAATCGATGTTATATCAATTACAGTTAGGGTTTTTCATCAATTATAACTATTTATTCCTAAAGTGGAAATTCAACCTCTTGTATGTGGATATAGATCACAAAGGTAAAATAGTGTAAAATCATATATGTTCAAATTTTTTTATTTATGAGTGGAAGGGTGTTTTTTTATAATCATGATTTCAATAAATAAGGATTTATGATATGAGTGTTGTCTAACATATATGTTTGGATGAACTAATCATATCACCAATTGGCTTTAGGATAGAACCCCATTTGAAATTATGAGTTGCGCCTGAAAATACCATGTCTAAGATTATTGATGAAAACAAGATTTATTTGATTCTTAAAATTTATGGGACTCTCATATTTATAACATGATAAGAATTATAGTGAAATGCATAACAGTAAACTAATATTGTTGTCAAAAAAATTAATGAGAACCAAAAAAGATAAATCTGACCATGTTGGTGTTACTGAATAAAGTGATACAAATGATACATTTAGTAATTCAAAGGACCATCATCCTATGTATCGCAGAATTCACTAGTGGGGTCTCATGACCTAGGTTGAAGTGGTGAAGATTCAATGAAAAACTCTCAAGACAAATCACATTATTAAAAAATGAATATGTTTTAAGAAGAAATAGAAGATTCTAATAATAACTCGGAGTTACTAGTAGTTATTGAGTAGTTGTTCATTCTTGAAGATAGTACTTTATTTGATAATATGTTTTATGGGGGGTAATCATATAAGACAGAAAAAATACAACCCATCTCAAAAGGATGTCAAGGTTGTGACTTCAAGAGTAGATTATAATAATGGAATAGGTTCTACTAGTAAGGAGTTTTTTAAAGAAACTGTAGATATATAATCAAGGAATAAAAATTAAGTGTTCACTGGTTAATTTATGGATCAAAATCGGATATTTTTAATGAGATTATTTTTGTTAAGCTAGTTTTTTAATTTTTATTTCAGCATGTTTTCTACTAGTTTAAAAAATAATATGTTAATGTTTCTATTTCAGTAAGTTGATAAGATCTGAATGGGTATAATGTGAAAAACTGTGATAAAATTGATAATATAATATAGGTATAATATGAAGAAATGACTCTTAATAGTCATTTTAATAAACCATTTACTCCAGGTAAAAAGATAGGATCTCATTTTTCAGAGGTCGTTACTATATGAGATCAAGTGTATTTTGTTTCTAATAAAAATAAAGTGAAATTAAAGTCTACTGAAGAAGGTAACAAAGTTAATTTCTTCTCCATTATTTAAGGATTCACCAATTATAACAAAAAATATACATAAAAATCTAAATTAGTTAGGGATAAGTTGCATTTGAAGTGAAATTTATTAACATAGATCATCTATAAAATTAGATGATTCCATGGAAAACTTTTAAACATTGGAGATATAGTATATGAAGGTAAGAGGAGTGTGCAAAGACATGTCTAGTTTTAAACATTGCTAATTTCGTTTCATGAAGTTGTTTCATGTTGTGTTTGGGGGTTTGATAATTTCTAACCTAATAATAAAATAATAACACATCATTTATTAGCATAAATGTGTTTAGGACATGGATGCTTGGGATTTTTAGGAACTTCAATTTTCAACAAAGTGGAGTTGGATAAGAATAATTTTGAAGGGAAGCTTGGATATTATAAAAAGGTTCTTATAGATTTTGATCTTAATAATCCTCTACCTGATAGAATTACCATGGTTTATAATGGTGATAAAATCAAAGTGGACTTTGAATATGAATTCATCCCTGTATTTTTCAATTACTACAAGATATTGGATCATGATGTTACCAGCTGCATAAGTGTTCAAAATATACAACTCAAGTAATTAGGGACTTCTTTTCATAAGGAATATGGGAAAACAGTTCAGAAGCAGTTTGGAATGAAGATTATCTCTGAGTTGGGAGTAGCTTTTAATCCCCAAGAGTCCCTTAGTAAGGATTTGGAGGTGTAGGGGGATAAAGGTAAAGGAGTTGATGGGTATAATAGTCCTTGGAATGCATATGTATCCATTAAAACCCCTCTAAAATGGAAGGATACTATCAGTGAGGAATTTCTAGTGAGGAATTGGGATCTTATAGAAAAAATTTGGTGTGACTTGGTTGAGGAGGAGGAGGAGTTCCCCTACAATCCCAAAGATCATTATGAACAAATCCTTTCTAAATATAGCGACTCATCATATTAGGATAACAACATAAAGATGGTTTAAAAGGAGAATGATAATCATCCAACATAACAAATCATGGAAGTAGATAATGTTCTTATTAAATATTTTTCTATTAAAGACACTTCCAAGTGATCAAAGGGACCTTGAAGGAAATAAAGGTTCTATCAAGGAGGTGGTTATTTCCCCCTCACCTTAGAAAATAGAAAAAATGCCTGATTTCTCAACTAGTAAGAAGATGTCACAATCTAATGTAAAGAGCTAAAAAACCAAAATGGTAGGAAATAAATGTTTTATTCTTGAAATTTCATGGGTTTTATAACTCAGATACTACTAGTAATCTTAAAAACTTTATTATAAACTACCACCCCATGAATTTTGGGATTATTGAACATATGGAACATCTAATACCCTTTAAAGGTTTGAATTTCATGGACTTGAGTTATGAAAATGTAGGGATAAACCAACACACTACTGTAGTGGAAACTCATTAGGGTCTAATAAAGTGACTAGATTCACTATCACTCATATCAATCAGAAGATGCTAACCAAACTCAAATAGATTGTTCAAGGACTATAGTTGTTCACTAGTGGACTTTAATGTTGTCATGGGAATGCATGAAATTACCGGTGAGCCAACATTAACTATTACTATTAGAGAATTATATGAGTTCATAGAATAATGATTTTGAGGAAGTTTTTTGCATGGGGAAAAATTCACCTGATATAAGGGATATGTAAAAATGGTTGCCACTAACAATCTAGATAAAAGATTTGTCAACTTTTGTGTGCTGGAGGAAGGGGAAGATGTCCAATCTAAAACTGTGATGATGATCAAATCTAATCATCATACCATCCTCACTGCCTTTTATAATGAGAAATAAAGGGGTCCATTACCTTTCAGATTTAACAATCCGTAGGAAATCACCCTAATTATAGAAAAATTATCTTGGAATCTTGGTTCAGCACTATATGATCTAATGATTTATGTTAGAACAAAATTCAGGAGAGGTTTTCAAACAATATGCAATTTCCTTCATATGTATTTCTATAAAATAAATCAATTCCTACTCTAGTTACAATTTTTAGAAAGATAAAAAGATAAGGAAAACCTAGTTTAAACCACTTCCCTGGTTTGAGTTTTTTGTAGGTAGAAAATCTTGGAGGAAGACTACTCCCTCGCCCATACTGCTTCCTCGGTCCCATAATTCCAAATATAAAATGTGTATTATCCAATTGTTCCCCCCACCCCTATCTCATATATGCCCCCTCTCTCTTCTAATAACTCTATTAACTTATAAATCTTCCTCTCCCTTCTTTCCTATTTGTTGGTAGGTATAGATCACTAGAGGACGTGAACTAACCAATGGGATCAGATTCCTTATTACTAAAATTTTTCCCCTCCTAAAATTTAACCTTGTCTATAAGGTGAAAATCAAGGAATTGGGATTGAATCAACTTTTCATCTTCCAACGTAGCATCTTATAAATGTTTTCCCTTCCATTAGATAATCCACATACCCTGCGGTGGAGGTCCTCACGTTTTTTCGGGGTATTACATATACAGACTCCCCGACATCAAAGGTTGAATCCATTTAATGCTTGTTGGTGTATCAAGACATCAAATATTGGGAATGGGCTATATTTTACCTAAATTAGTGGAGAATGAGATCTCATTCTATGAGTTTAGAATCCACTGATTCCACTAGATTATTTCTTCCCACGTCATGAAAAGGTGTTGGAGGTTTTTTGTAATAAACCACCTTAAAGGGAGTTAATTTTGTGAATAAATGGGACATGTTCTTATAGTGGTATTCTTCCTAAGGCATCCATTGTGTTCAAGATAGTGGTAGTTCTGAATAAAAACAACATAAGTATGTTCCCAAGAACTTGTTGACAATTTTCGTTTGTCCATATGATTGTGGGTGATAGGAAGAGATCATGTCCAAGGTAGTGTTCTCCATACAAAACTCTTTCCAAAAATTACTAACAAAAATAAAGTCTCGATAACTGATAATGGAACTGGTAATTCCATGTAAGTAGATGACCTCTTTGAAAAAAAACATTAGCCACAAGATTTTTCTTATAAGAATTTCATAATAGCACAAAATGAGAGTATTTGGTCAAACAATCTACAATTATAAAGATGACATTATACCCCTAGGATTTTGAAAGTTTATAAATAAAATCCCTTAATATTTCATCCCAAACTAGTGCTGATATGGGAAATGGATGGAGAAGGCCTTCTGGGGAAATTGCCTCATATTTTTTCCATTGGTAAGTATCGTACTCACATACAAATTTCATAACATGTTGTGGAATTCCCTTACAAAATATTTCTCTATAAGTATCTTTTAGGTTTTGATGTAGCCAACATGGCCACCAATAATGGAAGTGTGAAAATAGTGTAGTAACTTTGGTATGAGGTTGGATGTATGAGATAAAACCAACCATCACTTCTTATATAGTATCCCATCATTCAGAGTATAACTAGAATAATAATTGTATTACTATTCCAAGGTTTCAAGGATTACCTTGATATTTTGATCATTCTTTATTTATTTTTTCATCGTGCCAACTTCCATACAGTGAGGTTCAAATACCACAGTTCCCAAACATTTTTCCTCAAGGCAGTAGTCCTCCCCTCCTTCGGTAATTCTGAACAATGAATCAGTTATTTGGTTTTTCTTCCTTGGTTTATAAACTACTTTGAAGTCCATCCCCAAGAGTTTTGTCTACCAATACTATTGGTTATATGTATGTTATCATTGACTGAGAAGGTGTTTGATCACTTTATGGTCGGTATAAACCAGGAAATATTTTCTGATTAGATATTGTCATTGGTGGTTCATTTTCATAATCAGTTTCATAACTTCTTTCTTATAAACCGATTTAGATAGGTTTACTTCACCTAAATCCTTGTTGAAATAAGCGACTGGGCATCGGGACTACATGAGGACCACTCTAAACCTTCTTCCTGAAGCATCACATTCTATCTCAAATTATTTCCGAGAGTCTGGTAAAGCCAATATTGTGGAGGAAACCATGTTATTATTTATCTTGTCAAAGGCTTGTTTATATGTTGCATCCCAATGGAAATTTTCCTTTTTGGTTAGTTTGGTAAGTGTTTTGACAATTTTCACATACCCTATAATAAAATTTTGGTAGTACCTAATGAGACCCAAAAATATCTGAACTTCCTTAATAGTTTTTGGATGTGCCCAACCCAAAACACACACTATTTTTTGGGGTCCATAGATACCCCTTCACAAGATATAATATTCCCAAGATATTCTACTGAGTGAAAAAACACTTTTTCTTATTAACATAAAACTGATTTTCATGCAATGTTTGTAATGTTGTCTTAAGTTGAGCCATATGGTTGTGCCATGTCTTGTTGTATAATAGGATATCGTCAAATAACACTAGTATGAACATCCTCAAATACTCTTTAAATACTCTATTCATAGTGTACTAGAAGGTTATTGGTGTGTTCGTCAATCCAAATGGCATTAATAGGTAGTCATAATGTCCCTCAAGGGTCCAAAATGTATTTTTAATAACATCGCCTATTCTCACAAGAATCTAGTGGAATCTAGATTTTAAGTCGAGTTTGGAGAACAATTATGCTCCATGTATCTCATCCAATAGTTCCTCTATGACTGGAATTGTAAATTTGTCCAAAACTATTATCTTATTGAGCACCTAGTAACTATTTCACATTATCCAACTCCCATATTTTTTTTTAAACCATAATAAGGGGAGGCATATGAATAGTTGTTGTGTCAGATGATCTCATTTTTTATCATTTCCATCATCTTCTTCTCTACCTAGTCTTTGATGTGATATTCTAACTTATATGGAAAAATGTTTACTGGTGTAGCAGCAGTCACCATCATGATTTTGTAGTCATTAATTCTTGTTGGTGGCCCCTTGGGTTTGTCAAACATAGTCTAAATTTTTTGTAACAATTTCTCCAGTAGTTGTTGGCCACTCTTTTTTCCATCTTTTTTCCCATGTCTCTTCTCTTGCAGGTGACACCAATTGGGTCTTCCAAAACCATCACTCTAAAATAAAAGTTCAAGTTTTAACCTGTTGGTGTTACTCTGCAAAACTACCTTTTCTCTCAATATATCCTTATAGTTTTATCTTCTTTCCTTCCCATGTGAACTCCATGGTCCTTTATCCCCAATTTGTTAAGACATTTACCAGTCCTCTTGACCACTTCATTCTTAACACTAGGTATGATCCTATGGTGTCAAACACAAAATACTTAACTATAAAGAGATAATTATTTAATAAGGAACTATATTTGCATGGTTAAATAATTAATAACGATCAATCTACAATCAAAATAATCAATAATAAATCACAAACTTACTGTAAATGAAGAACATATGAAGGAATGTGGGTGCATTGATAAATTATGGTAGGTGGAATTGAAATAGAACATTGGAAACAAAATCAGAATTGCAGGGATGAATAATGGATGAAAAAGGATTAACCAACTCACTTAGATTCAATTAAACAGTGAATGGAATGAAAAAAAAATGTAATGGCTCAGACCTCTTCATTCCATTACTTTGTGAAAATCTGGTGTTTGAGGTGTTCTGGAAGGTTAAGGCGACTTATTCCAACACTTTACAAAATTTATAGTTTCTCAGGTTCTCCAATGGTAGGTTGATAATGGTTGGTCACAATGGTGAGTTGCAATGGTGACTCACAATGGTAGCTCGCAACAAATACTTTCAATGTTAGGTCATGATGGTGAGTCGGGATTAGTGATTTGGAATGTTGGGAGGATGGATGGTTGGACACACACTCTTGTATGCTCCTTATTCTGGGTAGTGGTAGCCTAATATTCTATAGGCAAGTTGTGGTTTGTGAGTCTCAGGTTTTTACAGGTGAGTTTTTCTTTCTTAGGTGTCTTCGAGATGAGATGAGTTGTTCTTTCCCAAGTGTCTTTGGGATGAGATGATTTGTGCTTCCCTGGGTGTCTTTGGGATGAGATGTGGTGTGAGGCCCACATGTGTGTAGGCGTGATGTGATGTGATTCATTTTCCAATATGAAGGGACTAGGTTTGATGCCCATGTGAGTGCAGAATAGATGTGATGTGCTTCGTTTTCCCATGTGATGGAACTACCTGTGAGGCCCAGGTGTGTTCTAGAGGGATGTGATGTGATTCATTTTCCCAAGTGATGGGACTAGCTATGAGGCCTAGGTGTGTGCAGGTGGGTTGTGATGTGGTAATTTCAGAAGAGGTGGGAGTGCAAGGACATTTTTCATTAGACAAGATTGGTTAAGACAGTGGGAAGTGGTGTAGGGTACCCAAATCATCGATGTGCTTACTATACTACTTTACTTAACTTTCATTACTTGGTGAGTGTGCCTTGGTGATATTGGTATGGTTAGTATACCATATTAGGTGTTGTTAGGTTCTATTGTTTTCTCATAGGATCATTTGTATGCTTCTCTCACTTGTGCACAAGAGGCTTTTGTTTTCCTACTGAGTATACTTGTATGCTCACCCTACGTATATAAAACTATTTTCAGGTTTCGAAGAGGATTATGTGAACTATGATAGACCTTACTAGCTCATACTTTGGGACAATTTTTGTGTTGCTACTTATCTTTATCTTGATATTCACTTTTGAGTTTTATTGTATTCATAACAGTTGTATTTTAAACATGCATGTGGGGTGGATTTTGGATTTATTTTATATATAGTAATTTGATTTGTTTTGGGATGGACCATCTTATCTTCTAATCTTGTTTTCTTTTAAAAAAAGTAAATACCTCCCATTTTGTGAGATTGTATACCCTTGGTGTAGTTTTCCACCCTAGGTCCTACTGAAGGCTATACTCGAGGGTAATTATCTCCCTTTCTTCATTGTCGGCCCAGGAGGGAAATCTTTGGAGGGAGGGGAATGATAGAATGGTATCATAAGTGATGTTTGAGAGATAGAATGGAGTTTCAAGTTAGGAACGATGAGGATTGAATGGGTTAGTGGGGAAACAGTGTTAGGTGACCTCAGTGCATGGCATAGTCCACAAAAGACCGGCTAGGAAACAAGATTTTAGGGCCCCCCATGATTTAATACAAGGAATCTGGGTCTACTGAATGACCAAGTGAGGCTACACCATTTTCAGGATAGAGACCCTAGGAAAGGTACATATATCATAATTACTTGTGTTCTTGTATGAATTGGGTTGTTTTTGGGAACTTGAAATGGATAACGAAATTAGTTAAATGATTTAAAATGAACCTTAATTAAAAATTCATATTATTCGCGCTTAGGAATTCCTTATTTACCTTTCATCTATGGAACCCAGTTGTCATCCGCATGTGACTCGGGCAGTTGAGGCTCAGTAGGCTGATCTGTTAGATTAGCAGAGGTTTGATCCAGTAGAGGAGGATGACTAGTGGTGGAGAAATTTATGTTCTTTCCAACAATAGGCCTTGAGAAAGTATGAGGGTAGTGTTTCGGACATGGAGATGGAGAGCTGGCCAAGGAGCTTGAGATCACCTTCAATTTGATCTAGGCTCTGATGGAGTACTAGGTTCCTTTTCTACTGATCTAGATGTAGGTATTTTCACATCGTGATGGATGTTATACCTAGGGGAGAGGAAGGAGGCTGATGTTCTGTGGATCAATTTTGAGAAGAATTTACGAGTAGAATTCCTTTCATCAACCATGAAGGCTGAGAAGATATATGAGTTACTCTCCCCCTAGCAGGGGAGTATATCGGTATGGTAGATGGGGATTAAGTTCAAGGATCTTCTTTTTTTCCTAAATCTATTTTTGAATGAGGAGTATCATGCTAGACGCCTATAGGAGGTGCTTTTTCCTTCTATCCAGTATGCAGTTACACCCTTTACGTTACTAATGTACTTGGAGGTTCAGAAGAAGAAGGAAGTGATTGAGTGGATGCACTCATGAGGAGTTATACAATGAGAGGGGAGCTACCAGGGTTCTTCAAGAGGTAGGGTTACTAGTAGTAGGTCTCAGGCACCAGATTATTTATGGTTTCAACTAGTGGGGATTCAACTATAGTTGTTTCTATTTCGACCATCTGGTCCTTGTTCCATTACCCTGAACTTGGGAATGAGGTGTTTCATCTTTGGATTTCATGGATATCTTTGGAACCAATGCCCAGCAGCCATTCAATCTCAATTTGGTGGAGGAGGATAGGTTTAGCGCTAACCTCAGCAGCAGTTTCCATTCATGCAGTTTCAGTAGTAGGGATAGAAGTCTCATGCTCTACTGAGGTGAGATGGAGTATGTAGAGGCCAACCTCTGGGTGTTCCTCAAGGACCTCGACCTGGGCATGTTCATGGAGGCGGTCATCAGAATATGGGAATAAGGGATGGTTGTGGAAAGTTTCATGCAGCAGATGTAGCAGTTTTGGTAGGACCAGAGATCATTAGAGGTATGATAATCTTGTTTAGTACCCTTTCTTGTGTTTTGTTTGATTTAGGATCTTTTCACTCCTTTGTTTCACCTACTCTAGCTCATTATCTGGGACTAGATGTAGAGAGGCTTCCCATTCCCCTAGTGTTGAGTACACCAGTCAAAGATTAGACCATCTTGTTTGATGTGTGTCGGGGTTACAGACTGGTGATGGGACTACATAAATCTCGTGGGGATATCTTCTTGTTAAAGATTCAACCATAATATGTCATTATTAGGATCAACTGGTTGTATTCTATACACACTGTTATCGACTGATTCTAAAGGAGATTTGTGTTTTCATACATGGATGGTTAGTGTGTGGTTTCATTGGTGAACAGAGCTGTCAGATAGGAAGTTGGTATATAGATCATATTCTTTCCTTATTGGCTGAGCTATCAGTGGAATCGGTAGATGTTGGGATGATGGAGGTTCCCAGAGTTGTTGGGGAGTTCCTGGATATTTTTACCAAGGAGGTTGTGACTCTACCCCCTCGACATAATGTTGAGTTGGGGATAGACTTTCATCCAAGTGCTTCTTTTATTTCGATGGCTCCTTATCAGATGGAACCTTATGAGTTGCAGGAGTTGAGGATTCATATAGATGATCTAATGTAGAAGTGTTTTATTTAGACCAGTGTGTCATTGTGGGGTGCTCTAGTATTGTTCTCAAAGAAGGTGGAAAGTGGTCTAAGGTTGTATATAGACTACAAGAGACTGAATCAGGTGATAGTCAAGAACTATTACCCCCTTCTGAGGATAGATGATCTTTTTGACCAGCTGAGAGGGGTGAGTTAGTTTTCTAAGATCGATCTATAGTAAGGATATCACCAGTTGAGGGTGAAGGAGGGAGATATCCCAAATATTGCTTTCAGATGCAGGTATGGGAGCTTCAAGCTTGTAGTCATTTCATTTGGTATTATGAATGCACAATCCGTATTCATGGGACTCATGAACTCCATCTTCCATGAGTTCCTGGATCAGTTCATCATTGTATTCATCGATGATATCTTGATCTACTCGAAGTCATATAAGGAGCATGTCGAGCATCTCAGGACCATCTTATGGGTTCTTCGATGCCACCAACATTATGGAAAGTTTTCCAAGTGTAAGTTCTAGACATTAGAGGTGTGTTTCCTTGGCCATGTGGTGTCCCAGCATAGTGTGGCAATTGACCCATTAAAGGTTTAAGAGGTTGTTTCTTGGGAAGCACCCAAGAATGTGGTATAAGTTCACAGCTTTCTTGGACTCACGGGATATTATTAGAGATTTATACCCGATTTCTCTTGAGTTTTGAATATGTTGATAGCCTAGACCAGGAAGGATCAAGATTTTTTGTGGGGTGATCAGTGTCAGGTAGTGTTTGGCTATCTAAATGGGATGTTGGTTAGTGCTCTAGTTTCCTAAAGAAGGAGTGATGTTTGAGGTGTTTTGTGATGCTTACCATCTGGGCTTGGGAAGCATCTTGATGCAGTAATAGGTAGTGATCTCTTATGGGTCTAGGCATTTATTCCCCCATGAACTTAACTATGTCACCCATGGCCTGGAGCTAGCAATGGTTATGTTTGTGTTGAATTTGTGGTAGAATTACCTCATTAGGGAGCACTTTATGGTCTTCATAGATCACAAGATTTTAAGGTATATATTTTACTAGTGAGATCTCAATCTGTGATAGCAGAGGTGGATGGATTTTCTTTAAGACTACAATTTTGAGATCTCCTACACCTTAGGAAAGGGAAATTTTTTGGCTGATGCTTTGAGTAGGAAGTTGCTGAAGGAGGTTGTTTGGGAATCAGCATATGCTTTTAATGAAATGGAGGAGTTGGTAGCCTTGCACTTGGATGCAAGGGAAGATAGTGATAGAGGTTTTTTATTTTAGATGATAGTTCAATTTTCTCTGAAGCAGTAGGTGGAGGAGTCTTAGTGGGAAGACCTAGAGGTAGAGGTGATGCATGATCATGTTATCCATAGTGATGCTCTGGAGGTATGGTTAGAGGATGGTCAGAATTGGATGTTGTTCCATGTAAGGTTATTTGTTCTGATAGTGATGCATGAGGTAGTCCTTTGTGAGTTCCATAACTCACCTTTAGCGGTACACCCAAGAATTTATAATATTTACCGTAGCATGAAGATGCAGTTTTAGTGGCTCGGGATGAAGCGGTTAGTGGAAAAGTTTGTGGAAAAGTACTTAGTGTGCCAGCAGTTGAAGGCTGATCACTATGTTCCCATTGGTTTTTTATAGCCCTTGGATGTCCCCGAGTGGAAGTGGTATGACATATCAATGGATTTCATCATAGGTTTACCCATATATCAGGGAGGTTATGATACTATATGGGTAGTAGTGGATCGGATGACAAAATTGACTCACTTAGCGATCAAGTATTTAGGCATAGTGGATTCCTTAGCAAAGAGGTATGTGGACGAGGTGGTGTGGATGCATGGAGTTCTGAGATCCATTATCTTGGATTGGTAAAAATGTTTTACCTTATGATTTTGTAGGATATTACAGCATGCTTTTGGAACTTAGTTACAACTCAGCACTACCTTCCACCCTCTGAAAGATGGGAAGATAGAATAGACTATCCATATGCTGGAGGATATGTTGCAAACATGCATCTTGGACTTTGGTAGATCTTGGGTATTCCACTATCCCTTGGTAGAGTTTTCTTATAATAACAGCTATCACTCTTCAAATGGAATGGCTTCATTCCAATATTTTTATGTAAGACTGTTTCATTCTCTATTATGTTGGATAAAAGTTGGGGAGATAGCTTTTCTCATCCCTGAGGTAGTGCAGAGCACAATAGAGAAGCTTCATATCGTTCGTCAGAGGATGAAAGTGGCGTAAGACCAGAAGAAGTCATATGCCAATCGTAGGAGGATGCCCTTGGATTTTGAGGTTAGGGACCACATGTTCTTTGAAGGTTTCCCCTAAACATGGGCAGCATAGGTTTGGCAGGGGGAGTAAGCATTATCCTAGGTTTGTTGAACCCTTCGAGGTGTTGGGTGAGTTGGCGAGGTGTTATGCCAGTTGGAACTACCACCGTATTTGAAGAGAATTTTTGACATCTATCACGTCTCTCAACTCTGTCGGTATTTTCATGATGAATCTCATGTAATTGACTAGGGAAAGTTGGATATCAAGGACAATGCGATGTTTTTGGAATGACCAGTAGAGATACAGGATCGTCGGAAGAAGGTGTTGCGTGGGAGGAACATTCATTTGGTTCATGGGTTGTGGAGGCATGGTGGCCTGGAGGAGAGTACTTGGGAACAAGAAACGTAGATGCATGCCCAGTACCCAGGTTTTCTTGAGTTTTTCCTTGTTCTGTCTTGTATTTTGATGTAATGTTTGAACTTTGTTTTATTAAATAAGCTATTTTTACTTAGTTTGACATGTGTGTGGTGAAATTTGTGATTAATTCCTAACATTTGAAAAGGGGAGGAATACATTCCTAATCGATATGCATTAACTGTGATGTGATTAAACCAGTGCAGGTGAGTCAGTGCCACCCAGAGTGGATAGTATCTTGACAAGGAAAACAAAATTCCCTAATTCATGTGTTTAGGATGGAATGGTTGTGGTGCTTGTGTGGTGTGTCTTCTAGTCAGTTGGGTTAGCATATGTTGGAGGGGGTGTTCTTGGATGCTGAGGTTTCACTCCAGCTTTTGAACAACACATGGTGGTTTATCATTGAACTTTAATATTGGTAGCGGTATTTCAAGAATAGAGATATCATTGATGTTATTAATAATTTAATAACTTATTATATAATCCCTTTACTGATTTTATATGAAATGTGCATAATTTGTGAAAAATATTAATGTTTAAATATTAAATATAATTTTTGAGCACTATTTAAATTCATCCAGATTTAAGTCTGCTTAATTTTTTAATAATAATTATCAACATAATAATCCAAATTGTGTGGTTATTGTTTTTTATGATTCCTTATTCAATTTCCCAAATATAATTAGAAGAAATTATTGTCCAATTCTTCCATTTTAAGGGTAATATGGACCACAAAAGAAGGCCCACAGAATCTGTGAAGAAACTGGACCATCCATGAAGATTGAATTTCTGGGCTCAATCTAGAAGTCCAAATTCATTTATTCTACTAAAAATTTATGTGAAAAAATCCAGGAGTAGTGTATAAAAATTTCAAGGCCCAAATTCAAAAACAAGGGGCCCAACTGATACTTTGAAGTCCAGCCCACCATTCTGGCCAGGAATTAAAATTAGGACACTATTCCTAAATTTTCTCCTGATATACTCATAAAAAAAATTGGGATTTTTCATTGTAAAATAAAATCTATTGTTTTAAAACTTGTTAGAAGAAATTATTTTTATTTGAGGGCATATTCATGTTCAAAAACCCATTCACATTTTAGCCTTTGAAAAAGTGTTGATAAAAATGGATAGGTGAAAACTGTTTAGTAAAATAGTCATATCTTTGGCTCCAAAAGTCCAATGGACGCCAAATTTTTAGGGATGACATTAAACATAAATATATAGAACTTTTAAGAAGATAATATCTCTATATTCAGATGTTTGGATTGCCAAATTTGTTATGAAAGTGGAGGGTCATATTTGGAATGCAAACAGTCCGCCTCCTTGGGCTATAAATACAACCCCCTCTTCTCCTTGCATGTGGTTGGAATTTCATATAAAAGGATG
The DNA here is from genome assembly GCA_963277665.1 of Viscum album. NCBI lineage: Eukaryota > Viridiplantae > Streptophyta > Magnoliopsida > Santalales > Viscaceae > Viscum > Viscum album. The sequence goes on from OY728133.1 coordinate 1,000,621,398, forward strand.
ATAGGTTATCATGACCAAGGCTCTACAAAAGGATTTTTAGGATCTTCCATACTCAATTTTTCACTTGATAAACCATTCCTCCTTTCTTCCTTTCATTTACTTTTGTGTTTTTCTTCATTTATAATCGTGTAAGTGTTTGTTTTTTGTAATTATATTTTAATGCAAGTTTCTTCTTCGTATTCTCTTTTAATTATACATCATATATTATTAAATATTAATGCTCTTAAAATATTTGAAATCAAGTTGAAACCCCTTCCCTTCTTTCACTTTCTCATTCAATCTAAATTTCATTTTTAAATCTCATCACCGTTTATGTGTGTGTTTTCGACGAACAAATATTTTCTTATCCCTTTATTTTCCTTATTGTTATAATTCATAATTATAAATATAATAAACCATATTAATAATAATCTTAATGTTTGAGTAAATCTATCATTTGGGTGAGTTATAATTTATGTATATTAAGGGATTTAGAACTTTTTCTCGATGAATATTCTTTGAATTAACATTGTGTATATTGGACTTAACATGTCATGGATTAATGAATTATTTTATTTAAAGAGTGGTTTCCATGGATTATTGGAACCATAAATACACTACCATAAACAAGATATGATTAATATTATATCCCTAAGTTAATTTAAGGCTTGTATTAAAGCCTTAACACTTGGAAATTCCAATCAATCTCAACTTGTGATATGGGTGTTAATTTTATTAAATATAAAGCAAGGATCAAGGATATCACAAGCTTAACTACCTAATTATGAACTCACCCCAATATTTATCAAATTGTTAAATCAAACAAAAAACATTAATCACTTCATTTAAGCTCTTCAAACAAACCCCCCCAATCAAAATATAATCAACTAAAAACAATCAAATATTAAAATGTATCATCATCTAGGATTCAACCCAAGTGTTTCTATACACATTAGCAGAGCACTGGAACTTTTAATGATCGATAGGTAACAATCGTCCGTGCTTTCAATCCTTGGGAGTGATCTCATGTGGTGGTTTTTTGGATCCCTGTCTTCATTTTTTGTTTGGTTTTGAATTCTCAGGTGTGAGAATAGTTTGAGAGGTATCTGATGTAATGGCTTGGACCTCTCTGGTCCATTACTTGGTGAAAATCTGGTGGTTGAAATGTTCTGGGAGGTCATAGTGACTTGTTTTAACACTTTTTAGTTTTTTCAGTTTTTTTGGTTCTCCAACAGTAGGTCTTTGGTAATGAGTTGTGATGGTGACTCACAATTGTGACTCACAACAGTGACTCACAACGGTGAGTTGCGATAGTGAGTTGGGACGGTGATTTGGACTGGTGAGTGAGGACTAGTGAGTCGGGATCAGTGATTTAGGTCTGGTGAGTCATGGCGGTGACTCGCAATAATAGCTTACCGAACAGTGACTCACATCAGTGACTCACACTGGTAGCTCATCAAACGGTGACTCGCGCCTGTGACTTGCACTAGTGACTCACCTAATAGTGATTCATTTCCAGTAGTTTTTATTTTTTCCATTTTCACCCATTTAACATTTTCTTTGATGTAAAATGAATTAAATACCATATTTAATGATTTTTTGAGCCATTTTGAATCATATTTATCTTTTAAAAACTTGAAGTTTCCTTTGACTTCCAAATATCATGGTCATTTCCAAGATCTGCCTTTAATGGATTTTAAAAACTATTTCTCTCATTGATTTAGGATCTGTCCTTTCTAAAGTTTAGATCTTCTATTCCTTATGCTCTTCCCTTTATCTTGGTGTAATATTCCCCCAAACCTTTCTTCCCTGAGGAGTCGTGTAATTGTGTTGTAGCCTTTGGATCACGTTTTCCCTATAGTATTTTTCAACTTCATACGCACCCCCTGCTTTGGCGCAATAAGGAAGTGTTAATTGTTTCTTCTTCCAAGTAGATTTTCCTTTGTCTCTCTCTTTTTTGTATCATGTGGTTTGGGTGTATTAATGTCTCCCTTGTTAATATAGTGGAATACAAAATTAATAAATATAATTTAATTGGTTTGAGATCAATATGAGTGTTCGGAAAAAAGTGATGTATGATCTACTTGTTATTTTTTTTGATTGTTGTGAATTATACGGGCTAAACACCCGCTAAAAATGTGTACATTAGTGTTATTTGTTTGCGCATGGGGGTATATGGAATGACTGCTGGTTGTTTATTTTTCATTGAATTATTATATATAAAATTTGTTAAACCACATATACTCAGATAATAAATGGATTCCCCAGGATCAAACTATTTATATGATAACCTTGAAAATTAACAAGTGGAATTAAATAATGGATGACTTGTTAAATATTAATATGTATTTCCTTGGTTCATGTAGTGGTGTTTTGTGCATGGTATTATTCTGACTTGTGCTATAGTAAGGTTTTGGTCATGGTTGTGTGATGTGGGGTGGTTCAGAAGGTGTAATGGAATCTCAAGTTGAGAGATTGTTTGATTGTGGAGTGGATGGGAAGTGTTGTACAGCAGAGTTGTGATCGGGTTGTGAGTTTATGTGTTTTTTGGTGAGGCTATGAGTTGGGGGTTTTCTCTGTTAAGAGGATGTATTGGGAGGAATGACTTTGAATAATGATGATGGTAGTGGTTGGCATGGGTGATTCTCCATTAATAACCTGTAGAAATATTTCCCATATCTCATGATCATTATATTATTTCATTAATGGGTGTTAAACAGAGAGGAATGTGAAGAGGGTTAATTTATCACGGTTCTTTTTCCTCTATGTCACTTTTGTTGTGTGGAATGTTGTGTGTTGTGCTTGGTATTTTTCAGAGTAGTGATGGAATGAATAAATTAATTGTTAATAAAGAATGGAATTGGTTAAATGAATCATATGGGGGGTATGATTTGACTTTGTGGATGGTTGTGTGGTTGTGTGTTTAGAGGTATAAACAAAGGTGGTATTGCGAGTTGGTTTTTGGTTGAAAACCCATAGGTTGGGCTTGAGTGTTTGGTATCATATATATATTACTTTTATTTTCCTTATTATTTCTATATGCATCCCACCCAAGTTGAGCACTATGTGAAGAACACCCCCATCTTCATGGGGGAGGGTGTCTTTCCCAAACATCCTGGTGGGAGGATGGATGGATGGCCACCCGCTCTTCCCTACTCCTTCTTCTCATAAGTGGTAGCTCAAGATTCTTTAGGAAGATTGTGGTTTGTGAGGATGAGGTTGTGCGGGTAAGTTGTGTTTTCCCAGGTGTTTCAAGATGAGATGAGTTGTGATTTCCTAGGTGTCTTTGAGATTAGATGAGTTGTGCTTCCTCATGTGTCTTTGGGATGAGATGTAGTGTGAGGCCTAGGTGTGTGTGGGATAGATGTGATGTGCTTTCTTTGCCCAAGTAACGGGACTAGCTGTGAGGCTCAGGTGTGTGTGGACGAGATGTGATATGTTTCATTTTACCAGGTTACAAGACTAGCTATGAGGACCAAGTGTGTGTGGTAAGGTTGTGACATGGTACTTTCAGAAGAGGTGGGAGCACGAGGATGTTTTCCGTTAGGCAAGAGCGGTTAAATCAGTGGGAAGTGGTGTAAAGTACCCAAATCATCGATGTACTTACTATATTACCTTACTTGACTTGTGTTACTTGGTGATTGTGCCTTGGTGAGGTTGGGATGGTTGGTATACTTTGTTAGGTGTTGTTGGGTTCTAATATTTTCTCATGGGAGAATTAGTATGCTTCTCTCACTTATGTGGGGTGGATTTTGACATTATTTTATATATAGTACTTGGAGTTATTTTAGGATGGACCATATTATCTTCTGATCTTATTTTCTTTAAAAAAGGTCAATGCCTCTCATTTTATGAGATTATTCACCCTTGGTGTTGGTCACCACCCCAGGGCCTACTAGAGGCAGGACACGGGGGGTCATTATCTCCCTTTATGCATTGTTAGCCTGGGAGGGGAATATTTGGAGGGAGGGGTTGTGACATTCTCATTTCCATGTGATGGAACATGATATTCATGTTTCTAATAGATTTTTATTGGTTTTGGGTTGATGTGGTTGTGTCACGGCGTCCTTGGGTGGATGTAGTCGTTGTGGTAGAGGTGATCATGATCTGTCGCATGGTCCGTTCTCATGCGAAGAATGTCGGTGACCTTTTGAGGTAGGGTATTTTTTACTTCTCTATTTATTTACGTAAAATCATATAGATAGTATGATTTAGCCTCTGTATTTCAATGAAATTTACATAATAATTATTTGAACCGAATTAAAGAATTGGTATTGATCGCGTAGTGATGTTGTAGCTTTGTACTGTGATAATGGTTGGCCTCTTTCTTTTCTAGATAGTGTGATATATATTCCTTTCTTGGTTATCATTTTGTTCTTGATGTAAATTGTTAAAGAACATAAAGCTAAAATTAATTGATAATTATTTGGATAAATGTTTAAAGAGGCATGTTAATGAAACTAGTTTTTATAGTTGTATTTTGATCAAATGGATGAAGATATGCATGTTTAATTGAATTGGTTAAGAACAAGCGGTATAAATAAAATATAATGAATTTTTGGGGCTTGATTTTCCCTCTTGTTGTAAAGTTCAAGTTCCTTGTGCATTGGAGTCATGAGACATCGTTGTGTGTGAAGGCTAAATTCCTTGTTTAGGTACAAGAACCTAGATGCTTTGTTTTTTTCCTACTGCATGTGATGTGTTGTGAGCCTAGGATGGATAAGTCTAGAGGGATGATGTGGTATACAGGGAAAGGAGTCCTGGTTTTTGTAGAATCAGTTGACTCCTGAAGTAGAAAAATGCATCGGTTATGCATGTGGGTGTTGGGGAGGACACTGGAGATGATGGAACAGGTTGAAGCTGGGCTTACCCGTTGATTTGAAAGTTGGATGATTATTGAATCTGTTGTTTGTTTACCTAATTTAATTTCCCCATTGCTTGAGGCAGATAGTTTTTCTTACTCTCCTTCTAAGATATGTGATGATGTGTGAGGTATGCCATGTGCTTTCCATGTTTATCCTCTCATGGTTGTATGGTTTTATGCTCCTTCTATAGGTGTAAAAGACTCGATGGGTAGTTCATCTACTCACTATATTGATCCCCTTTTGTTTGGTATCTTAGAATGTTTTTCTAGAATACCTGGAATTATGGGAAGTGTTAATGTTGTTAATAAGTGAATGAATAAATGTTTAACCCATGGGATTGGAGCTTTTTTGGATGCAATGACGAGGTTATGATTCCTGAGAAGTTGTGGACTGAGTTTGGTTATGCCTAAAGGGCATGGAACTGTGTTGTGATGATAATGTAATGGAATTTGTAAATTTATAATGGTTGATTAATGGTTAAATAATTAATTAACATAAAGTGAAACTAGTAAAAAGGGACAAATTAATTTAATGTAGCTCTTTAAATGGTTGTGTGTTTATATGATATTTGGTCTTTGTAGTGGTAGCCAGGATTCTGAGTGACGTTAGTTGCAGTTGTGTCTGATACTAGGTTATTCCCATAGTGTGGTTGTGAGCTATATTATATCTTATACTTTTTGTTTTTCTATGCGCTACTTCACCCTCTTGGTTATGGTGACTGACACCCTGGGGATTCTGATCCTTGGGGTGTTTTTTCCAATATCCTAGTGGGAGGATGGATGGATGACTACCCCCTTTGGCCCTACTCTCTTCTCTTGGTAGTTACTTGTGATGGTATTCACGGCAATTAGTTTTCCCCATATATGTGTGTATAGGGATTTAATGTCTTGTGGTTATTTTACACACATATATTCTGGATATAGTTTCCTACAGACTGTTATAGTTGTAACATGTATAGGATGTGATGGATTGAGGATCCTTACTCAGTGTATGGGTTGTAATGGCTTGAGGTATAATACCCGATGTATGATACACGTTATGTGGGTTGTGGTGGATCCCAAAAACTACCTGGTTACTTTTGGTTATGTGGATGTGGCAGTGAGTTTCCTGAGGTGCACGTTGTGGTGCTTTTCCCATGTGTCTTCGAGCTAGCCTTTTTTGAGAGAGATGCTCAGGACGCGTGACATTGGGGAAAAGTGGAAAACTAATGGGGAAGTGGTAGTGGGGTACCATTGATATTATTTATTATATTATATTCCCTTGTATGAAATATTTGGTGAGAGTATCCATGGTGAGGCTGGGAACTTGGTATACATGTTTAGGTGGTGAGTTAGTTACACTTGTTTTTCACTATATCTTAGCATGCATTCTTTACTTTTTCACGAGAGGCATCAGGGAGGATCCCACTGAGTATACTATTATACTCACCCTATGTTTATATAAACTATTTTCCAGATCATTTGGAGTAGGTTGAATATTAGGAATGTTACTACTAGATCAAGGTTTTACAGGAGTTTTTTGGGCTTTGTGGTCATTGTCATCTTTAATTTCCTTTTTGGTACTTGTAGTTTTCTATTTCAGTTATAGTAGTTCTTGCATGACATTACATATGTGTACTTGGGTTTTATTTTATATTATAGTCTGAGCAGGAGTTGGTTGGTTTCTTTCTTATCTCTCACTTCCTTATGTGTTCTCTTAGAGGGTAATACCTCTCATTTGTGTTTTTACTATACCCTCAATGCTAGTTGCCAACTCGGGGACTACTAAAGGATGGACATGATCATCACTATCTATCTTTTATCATTGTTGGCCCAAGAGGAGTACACTTTTAGGGGAGGGGGTCATGGCAGAGTGGTATTAGATATCTGGTAAGAGGGATGGGATAGAGTTTGGAGTTAGGCATAGGTAAGGTTGCTTGGGTTGGTAGGGAAATGGTGTTAACTAATTTTAACAAGCGCTATAAACACAGGACACCGAATGAGACACAGGTATTTAGGGACCCCTATGATCTAATTCATGGAACTTTAAGCTTATAGTGGCTACTAAATGAGGTGATACTTGTTTCAGGGTAAAGACCTAAGAAGGGATCATGCATCATTCTTATTTGCGCCTATGTTTCAATTGGGTAGAACTTGGGATAGGTTAACCAGAAATGAAAAAAAGAAAACAATTAATGAATGTTAAAGTCTTATATATTCCAGTTTTAGGAGCTATAACTATTTTTTATTTTGTATGTATGGATCTAGGTTGATTTCCTCATCTGGTTCGCGTGGAAGATATTCAACGGGTTACACTAGAAGATTTCCATATAGTAGAGGTTGAAGACGATGACATTTAGAGGAGGAAACCCCAAGAGTTTCAGTGCTAGAGTTTGCAAAAGTATGAGGTCTTCGTTTCAGATGTAGTCATGGAATACTAGTTGAAGGAAGTTGAGATAGCCTTCAGTTTGATCCATGCTCAGAAGGAGCACTAGGTGTCATTGGTTGTAATGATGTTACGTGGGGCAGTGAGGCATTGGTGTTTCTTGTTCCTTATGGATCACGAGGAGTCAGCAGTCTCATGGGAGAAATTCTAAGACCAGTTTTGGATTGAGTTTCTTTCTTTGACCGTGAAGGTGGCCAGTCTCCAAGAGCTTCTTACCCTTCGACAAGGAATCTTCAATGTGTGAGAGTTAGGGATCCATTTCAAGAAACTTATTTGATATGCTTCAGATCTATTTCCAGATGAGGAGGATAGGGTGATGCATTTCAAGGAGTCTTTTCATCCATATATCCAGTATCAGGTCACCCCATTTATACTGACAATGTATCTAGAGGTACTGGAGAGGGAAGAGGTCATCAAGAGGAAGTTAGCCAAAACAGGTTCATTACAAGAGGGGAGTCATCAGGATTCCTCATGAAGAAGATTGGTAATATGGGGTTCCCTATTTTCAAGGTAGAAGAGTTTCCAATCTACTGGGGGTAGGTCTCAGCACTCAGTGTCTCGTTTCTCTAGGGGCAGCGACTCTCAGGCCTATGTCAAGATATTAGAAACTTTTTTTTCTTTTGGAGACTAAGTTCATCAATGAAGAGAGTGCTCGACCTTTTTGAGCAGTAATCATGCAGCAGTCATTCCGCTTTAGGTTCATCCATTGAGGCAGTTTTAGATGAGGCAGCAATAGTAGGTTTCTCCAGTTTGGGATCAGTATAGAGCAGATGGGGTAGGCAGATGACAACCCTAGGACACTCCCCATCCTCAGAGATCAGATTGTGGTCATGGAGGTGGTCATCAGTAGGGTCAGAGAGGTCATGGAGCAGGTTGTGGTCAGCTTCATGCTTTAGTGTTTCCATCACCAAGCAAGCCAAACATTATTTGAGGTACCCTTTTCTTGTTTTCTACTTGGTTGAATGCTTTTTTTGAACAAGGAGTGACTAAATACTTCATATCACCTTCCCTTATCCATGCTTTGGTACTTGAGGTAGAGAGACTTTCAGTTCCCTTGGCGTTGACTACGATAGTTGGAGGTCAAGCAGACTTGTTTGAAGTATGTAGATACTATGAGCTAGTGTTGGGTCAGCACCGCTCTTGGATAGATTTATTATTCTTATGGATACAACCATATTATGTCATCCTTGGCTTGGATTGGTTGTATTTGGTGTAGGCTATCATGGATTGCTTCAGGAGGCGGGTTGTGTTTTTCAATGTTGATGGAGAAACAGCAGTGTTTGTTGGTGAACGAGCCCCTCATATGGGTCAGAGGTATGTTTCTTCCTTATCATACTTGATGGATGAGGTGATACTGAGTTCATTGAAGTTTTAGCAATCAGAGTTTCCTAGGGTCATGGAAGAGTACCTTGATGTCTTTCCAGAGGAGGTTGTAGTGTTACCCCCTCGACGAGAGATCGAGTTTAGGATCGAGCTACAGCCATTCGTGTCTCTTACCTCGATGTCTTCGTATATGATGGAACCTTATGAGTTGTGAGAGATGTTTATACATCTCAATGGTCTGTTGTAGTGCATTTTTGTTCAACTGAGTGTGTCTCCATGGGGTGCAGTATTTTTGTTCATGAAGAAGGCTGATGGCAGTTTATGGTTGTGTATCGATTATCATCGCTTAAATCGAGTGATAGCCAAGAATTGATATCCTCTTCCATGGATCAATGATTTATTCGATTAATTGAAGGGTGAAAGTTGGTTCTTAGAGATTTATTTTCATTTAGTATATCATCAGATGCATGTGAAGGATGAAGATATCCCAAAGACTGCTTTTTATTGTCTTCATGGGCATTACAAGTTTGTTGTAATGTTGTTCAGTGTGATGAATGATCTAGTTGTGTTCATGGGTTTAATGAACACTATGTTTTGTGAGTTCCTAGATAAGTTTTTTTTGTTTTCATCAATGAAATCCCTATGTACATCACGTCTGAGGAGGATCATGTAGAGAATATATGTGTCGTTTTGGGAGTTCTTCGTAGTGAGAAGTTGTTTGGGAAGTTTTCAAAGTGTAAGTTTTGGTCTTGAGAATTATTTTTCTAAGGGAATTTTGTATCCTATCAGGGTGTAGTTACGGATACATTGAAGGTAGAATCATTTATGTCTTGGGTAGTCTTTATGATAGTGGTACAAGTGAGAAGTTTCATTGGTCTTACAGGCTATTACAGGATGTTCGTAACCAATTTCTCTCAGTTTGTGAACCCTCTAACTGTGTTGACTAGAAAGGATCAAGCGTTCGTGTGTAATGATAAGTTTCAGGAAGCATTCAAGAATCTGAAATATAATTTGGTCAATACTCCAGTTCTTTTTCTACTAGAAGAAGGAGTTTAGTTTGAGGTTTTCTGTGATTCTTTACGTTTGGGGTTGGGTTGTGTTCTGATGCAACAGAGATTGGTTATTTCTTATGTTTCTTAGCAGTTGCATCCCCAAGAACATAAATATGCCACCCACGATCTTAAGTTAGTGATCATGGTATTTTCTTTAAATTTGTGGATACATTATCTCATCAATGATCATTTTGTGTCCTTTATTGATCATAGAATCCTAAGGTATGCTTTTTCCCAGCATAGCTTGAACTTACGTCAGTGTTGGTGGATGGATTTCTTATAGGATTACAACTTTAAAATTTCATATACACCTGGAAAGGGGAATGTTGTATTTGATGAATTGAGTAGGAATTCATGCAGTGATACAGTGCATGAATCAGATGATTCCTAAAGAGTGATGGAAGAACTTTTCACATTACATATGGATATGGGAGAAATTGGGGGAAAAGGTTGTCTTTTTCAGATGATGGTGAATTATTCTCAGGCGTATCAGGTCGAGGAATACCAATTGTGAGATCTTGATGTGAAGGTTTGTAGGAACCGATTTTTTTGTGGTGAGGCCCCTGATGGTTGGTCTGAGGATGAACAACACAAAGTGTTGTTTTGGGTAAGTCTTTTTATTCCTTTGGAAATGCATGAAATGGTTCCCAGAGAGTTCTATAGTTCACCTATGGTAGTACATCATGGCATAACAATGATATACCGAGCCTTGAGTAGTCAGTTTTGGTGTTCTGGGTTGAATCATGTGGTTGCAGAGTTTGTGTCTTGATGTTTGGTCTTCCATAAGGTGAAGGTCGAAAAGCGTGTTCCCGATGGTTTTCTCAAGCAGTTAGATGTTCCTCAGTTGAGGTGGAAGGACATCTCAATAGACTTTTTTACTGGTTTACCTCAATATTGGGGAGTATATGGTGCTATATGGGTGGTATTGGATCATTTTACAAAATCATCCCACTTCATAGTGATCAAGGAGTCGATGTCAGTGGAGGTTTTGTCAAGGCAGTATCTTGAGGAGGTGGTGAGGCTCCACAGAGTCCCGAGGACAATCATTTATGATCAGGATCCTCATTTTACCTCCAGGTTGTGGAGAGGTCTCCAAAATGGTTTTGGTTCTCAGTTATGCCTTAGAAATTCTTTTCATCTACAGACGAACGATCAGACAGAGCGGACTATCTAGAATCTTGAAGACATATTGAGATCTTATGTCCTGGATTTTAGAGGTTTGTGGATAAGTCACCTAACCTTGGTAGAGTTTTCTTACAATAATAGTTTTCACTCCACCATCGGTATGGCACCATTTGAAGCCTTGTATAGATGAACTTTCTGTTCTTTGTTTTGCTGGACTGGGGTCAGGGAGTCTTAGATTATCAAGCTGAAACTAGTACCGAACATGACAGAGATAGTACAGGTGATTTGTGAGATGATGAAATCAGCGCAGTACCATTAAAAATCCAATGTAGATCATAGGAGGATACCTCTAGAGTTTGGCATTGGGGATCAAGTGTTTCTGAAGGTGACTCCCCATCGAGGGCGGGGAATTTTTGGTCATGGGAGTAAGCTTTCTCCCCAGTTTGGTCATGGGAGTAAGCTCTCTCCCCGGTTTGTTGGGCCTTTCAAGGTGTTTGCTCATGTTGGAGTCGTGACATATCAGATAGCACTTACCCCATAGATGGTATGAATACATGATGTTTTCCATGTGTCACAGCTCTATCGTTATCTTCATGATGACTCCCATATCATCTATTAGGGCGAGATCAATGTTGATGATGATGCGACCTTCAAGGAGTGTCCTGTAGAGATCCAGGACCATTAGGAGAAGGTGTTGTGTGGTAATTCTATACCCTTATTTCACGTCTTGTGGCGAAACTATGGCATGGAAGAGATTACTTGGGAACATGAGTCACAAATGCGCTCTCAATACCTCGAGTTTTTTGATGTTTAGATCTTCTTTTGTAATGTTGTTTATTTGGTGGTTTTAAACCCTTTTTGTTTATGAGATCGCTTTATCTTTTTATTTATTATGGCTTGATCTCTCTTTTTAGAGGTATCTCTCCTAGGAGAGTGGTTAACAGCTGGTTGTATTTTTTTCTGGTTTCACATTATTCCTTTGATGAAGTGGTTGATCTCCTGTGGTGGTGAGATCCATGAGAGGTATCTCGCAGGGTAGTTGTTCATACAACCCCTTTTCTATTTCATCATTGGGTTGGTTTTGGATTCTCGAGGGTGAGAATAGTTTGAGAGGTATCTAATGTAATGTTTCAGACCTCTCTGGTCCATTCCATTTTAAAAATCTAGTGTTTGAGGTGTTCTATGATTTCAAGACGACTTATTCCAACACTTTGCAAAATTTTCAATTTCTCAGGTTCTTCAATGGTATGTCGCTGATGGTAGGACACGACGGTTAGTCATAAAGGTGACTCGCACCGATAGTTCGCAAAGGCAATTCTCACCGATAGCTTGCAACAGTGACTCTCACTGATAGCTCACAATGGTGACTCACACTGGTATGTCACAACGGTGATTCAGGACTAGTGATTCAGAATAGTGGGTCAGGGCCAGTGAGCCAGAACAATGAGTCGGACCAGTGAGTCAGGATGGTGAGTTGCAATGGTAGCTCATCGAATGGTGAGTCGCACTAGTGACTCACACCAGTAGCTCACCGAATGGTGACTCGCACTAGTGACTCATAGTGGTGACTCATCTAATGCTCATTCAGTTCCAACAGTTTCTCATTTTTCCAATTTTTCCAATTTTGACCTTTTAACGTCTTTTTTGATGATAAATGAGTATTATACCATATTTAAGTAGTTTTAAAGCCATTTCAAGGTCTATGGGTCATATCTTTAAATTCCTAAGGATCTGAGGGACTTTTTCTCTATCAAAACATGCTATCTTGACCAGATCCTCATTTAATAGAAAATTCCAAGCATATTTAAACCACTGCTCCATTTTGATTTTCAAAAGGTTGAGATATCTTCCACCCTTGTTATTCCTTCCTTATTTTCCCTTGGTACAAGATTCCTTGAACCTTTATTTTCCAAGAAGTCGTGTGATTGTGTTGTAGAACTTCGATCATGTTTTTTCTTAGAGTTTCTTCCTACTGCATACACGCCCCCTGTTTTGGTGCAACTGGGAAGTGTCGATCCATCTTCAATATATGGTATGTTCTACCTCCGTTCTTGTGGGTTCTTCAATCTATTTCCTCCTGTTTCTTCTTTCCATGTGATGACACATGATCTCAATGTTTCTAATGGATTTTTCTTGGTTGTTGGTTGATGCATTTGTATCGCGGCATCCTTAGGGTAGATGCAGTCGTTGCGGGAGAGGTGATCATGATCTATCGCGTGGTCCGTTCTCATGCGAAGAACATCAATGATCTTTCAAGGTAGTGGATTCATTACTTCTCTATTTATTTACGTGAAATCATAGATATAGTGTGATTTATCCTTTAGATCACAATGAAATTTACATAATAAATATTTTAACTGGATTAAATAATTGTTATTGATTACGTAGTGATGTCATTGCTTTGTACCATGATAACAGTTTGCCTCTTATTTTTATAGATAGTGTGATATCTATGCATTTCTTGGTTAGAATGTTTTTCATGATGAAAATTAGTAAAGAATGTAAAGTCATAATTAATTGATAATTATTTGACTAAATGGTTAAAGAGGCGTGTTAATGAATATGGTTGTTGTTGTTGTATTTTGATCGAATTGATATAGATATGTATGTTTAATTGAATTGGTTATGAATTGGTTGTATGAATAAAAGATAATACCTTTTTGGGTCCTGAGTTTCCCACTTTTTGTAAAGGCAAAGTGCCTTGTGCATTGGATCCATGAGATCTCATTGTGTGTGAAGGATAAATACCTTGTTTAGGGCCAAAATTCCAGTTTCTTTTTTTGTTTCCTACTACATATGATGTGTTATGAGTCAAGGATGGCTGAGCCTCAAGGGTTGTTGTGGTATGTGGGGAAGGTAGGACCGATTGTTGTGGTAGAAATTGACGCCTAGAGTAGTGAGATGCATCGGTTATGCATGTGGTTGTTATAGAGGACACTGAGGATGATGGAATGGGTTGAAGTTGGGCTTACCCATTGATGTGAAAGTTGGATGCTTTTTGAATATGTTGGTTGTTTACCTTCTTTAATTTCCCTACTACTTGAGGCAGATGGTTTTTCGTACTCTCCTTCCAAGAGAGGAGAAGACTTGTGGGGTATGTCACATGCTTTCCATGTTTAGCCTCACGTGGTTAGATGGGTTTATGATACTTCTATATGTGTAAAAGACTCGATGGGTATTTCATCTACTCACTGTGTTGAGTCCCTTCTGTTTGGTAGATTAGAATGTTTTCTTAGAATACCTGGAATTATGGGAAGTGTTAATGTTTTTAATAAATGAATGAATAAATGTTTAACCCATGGGGTTAGAGGTTTCTAGGATGAAATGTTGAGGTTATTATTCTGGATAAGTCGTGGACTCATTTTGGTTATGCCTGGAGGGCATGGAACTTTGTTTTGATGCTAATGTAATAGAATTTGGAAAATGATAATGGTTAATTAATGGCTAAATAAATAATTAATGTAAACTGTAACTGATAAAAAAGGTATTAATTAATTTAATGTACCTCTTTAAATGGTTGTGTGTTTATAGGATATCTGGTCTTAGAAATGGAAACTAAGAGTCTGAGTGATGTTAGCTTCAGTTGTGTATGAGACTAGTTTATTATCATAGTGTGGTTGTGAGCTATATTATATCTTGTACTTTTTCTGCTTCTATACACTAATCCCCCCTTTCGGTTAGGGTGACTGGCACCCCGGGGATTCTAAGCCCCGAGGGGGTTCCCAACATCCCGGTGGGAAGATGGATGGCTGACTACCCCCTTTGGCCCCACTCTATTCTCTTGGTATTTACTGGTGCTGGTATGCACAGAAGTTATTTTTCCCCATATATGTGTATAGAGGTCTGTAATAGATTATGGTTATTTAACACATATGTATTTTGGATATAGTTTCCTATGGATTGCTATAGGTTTAACGTGTATAGGTTGTGATAGCTTGAGGATACTTGGTGTATGGGATGTATTGGATTGAGGTATAATACATGATGTATGATATATGTTATTAAGGTTGTGGTGGATCCTGAAAAATACCTGGTTACTTTTGGTTATATGGATGTGGTGTTGATTTGCATGAGCTTCACGTTTTGGTGCTTCACCCAAGTGTTTTTGGGATAGCCTTTTTGGAGAGAGATGCTCAGGACGTGTGACGTTGGGGAAAAGCGGAAAACTAGTGGGGAAGTGATAACGGGGTACCCTTGATATTCTTTATTATATTATATGCCCTTGTATACAATATTTTATGATAGTATACATGGTGAGGTTGGGAACTTAGTATACCTATTTATGTGACGAGTTAGTTTCATTTTTTTTTCATTGTGCCTTAGCATGTTTTCATTACTTTTTCACGAGAGGCTCCAAGGAGGATCTTACTGAGTATATTTTAATAATCACCCTATGTTTATATAAACTTTTTTCTAGGTTAGTTAGAGTAGGTTGAAGATCAAGATGGTAACTATTATCTTGAGGTTTTGCAGGAGCTATTTGGGCTTTGTGGTCGTTGTTGTATTTAATTTCCTTTTTGGAACTTACAGTTTTTAGTTTCAGTTGTAGTAGTTCTTACATGACATTACATATGTGTACTTGTGTTTTCTTTTATATTGTAGTATGAGTGGGATTTTTTTGGTGTTTTTTTTATCCCTCACTTATGCATATGTTCTCTTAGAGGGTAATGTCTCACATTTATGTGTTTAATATACCCTTGGTGCTAGTCACCAACTCAGGGCCTACTGGAGGTGGGACTCAGGCGTCACTATCTCTCTATACGTCATGTAATCCAATTGTGTGTCATTTAACTGATATCCTCTTTTCCCATCGAATAATATTATCAAATATTTGATCTGGTGAGCCTTTGAAGGTTGCATGTAGTGTAATCTCTGCACGTTGTGTATGAAATTCACTTTTGGTGGGATTCTGAATTTTGAATGTTGCACGGTGTGTAACTGAGTTACACATTGTGTAATGTCTTCACATCATGAAAAATCTTCATAGGTTGGTTTGCGGCATTGCAGGCATGTTTTGAATGAATTATACACACCGTGTATGAGATACACGGTGTGTAAAGGCTATTTTTGGCACTTTTTCATCATTTCTTCCTTTAAGTCCAGAATTCGTAATTCCTGAAAAAACAAACCAAAACTCAATGCATACTCGAATAATTCAATAATAAACATTAAAGAAATTTATCTAAAATGTATATACAATTTTATCTAATCAAATTACCCCACTTGAACAATTTTTTGTCCTCAATCAAAAAATATATCAATAGGGATTCCAAAATAAGCAATTTTTAAAATAGGAAACATAAATTATGTAGGTTCCAGGTGCAATGGAAGCATGTAGTTGGTGGTGACCAACTTTAATTTTTTCCATAATCAATGATCAATCTGGGATCTATACAACGATGATCATCGTGATCCACGAAATTGAGTTAAAGAAATAGACAAATAATAATTGTGTAGTAACTGAGAGAGAATGATCAACACATATTGTTTATAATTAATTTAATTAGATAAAGAATTACCTCTAAGGAATTATTTCTTCGTTGATGTTTCCAGTGACATATTTGCAGTGCATCATCATTGCGTTGTAGAAACCAAGTGTAGATTTCCTCTAGCTATGATCAACACGTGTTCTAGGAATCTCCAGACTTTGCTGAAGGAGTCTCTAGGTACTAACACAAAAGATCATTGTGCTTTCATTTTCCACCTTCATCACCTTGAAAATCACTTCCAAATTGTTCTCCTTGATCTAGTGGAGGAGTATTGTTCGTCGTTCATGGGATTGTTCTTGAAGAAGGGATCTCTCTAAGCATGAGAATATTCTCCTTGAATCGTTGTGCACAACCTAATAGGCTTATGAGAAAATAATATAATTGGGTAGTTATATTTCTAGGGTTAAAATAAAATAATTTCACAAGTTCCCTTATTATTATTTAATCTTAGAAAAATCCCATGTCAAATAAAAATATTATTATTATTATTTCTTGACACGCGCTTATCTTGAGAATTATAATTAAATATTATTTAATTAAATAGTGTTCAATATTATCATTTCTCACTGAACCATTAAACCCGGTCTGTCATTCCTCCACAATATTTATTGGGCCTTAAATAAGGTCTATTTATTTATTAAATAAATATCACTGTATTATTCACCAATAAATACATAAATATTATATTTACTAAATAGTAAATAAATATCTATATGCGATCAAGAATATATGAATAATTATTAAACCACATATAGGAATAATATTTATTCAACATGTTAAATAATAAATAATAATATATTATTTAACTGAGATTCTGGATACACTTAGTGTATGGCCCTCTAGGCCTCTTTCTCAGTGGCATTAGGCGGAGCAGCCTAAAGTCCAAGGTTAGCATCTTGAAATACACCAAGGTACCCATAGAGAAAGAATTTAATACCACAACGATATGTCACCTCATATGAACACTTACTGTGTAATATAATACCTTTATCACAATATCTCAAATCGACCAGGTTGCATGTCAGTGTCATCAACCTATGTGCGCGATTATCTATTTCTTTGACTTTCCAAAAATAAAACTTGTCTATTGATCACCATGGTCATGTATCTATTTAGACTATATCATTTCCATCAAAGGTCTTGAGATATTAACTTTTGTTAAATAATAGAAGGGATAAATCCTTTCTCGTTTTATTCATTAATGTAATATTACTCAGAATGCACCCAATGTATCCTACCTCGCCACGAGTATATGTTATCACGGTTTTTGTTAATACATCTAAGTGCATAACACATAATACTCATTAATAATAATCTGAAAGTCTATGATCCAATACACACGTCCACGGGTAGAAACATCTAATGACACATATGAATGTGTATTTCCTACTGACGGATCTCGTTCTCATAATATCCTACTAGATATTACCAAGGCAGTACTCCATAAGAAGGTGTATCAAAGTCTTATGAGTCTCCACCTCTGATAGCCTGTATCATTTTTGTCCCTCAAATGATATCATCCAGCTATAGAATATATATCCAAGAATAGTTTCATAGCACTTCTGGGTTCTCATCATAGTGGGGAACTTCTATGACCTTTTAGTGTGACAGCTACTCTTAGGACATTATCACATATTATGTCGTGCATAAGCACAACATGATGTAATAAGTAGTTTATAAATATTCAAACAATGAATACATGTTTATCATAAAGTACAAAGAAGTTGGTTCTAGGGTACCAACTCCAACAGACTCTCACTTGCACTAAATTCAACTGCTAACAACCTTCTGTATGCTAGCTCTCACATAATATTCATGTTTCTGATAAGATATACCTTAAGTCAAGGGGACCGGCACATTCACTTCCATGGGTACTCTGCTCACTGTAACTTCACCCCTTTGATAGAAATCCCTCAAGAGGTGATACTTTCAGAGTATATGATGTGTCTATTGGTGTGACCTTGGATCTTTTTCAAGATCCACAATTATAGTATTATCACAATACAATGTGATAGGGTCTTTACTACTAGGTACCACATCAAGCTCCTGGAAAAATTTCCAAATCCAAACAGCTTATTTGGTTACATCATAATCCACTATATACTCAAACTCTGCAGTAGAATCAGCAACAATTGGATACTTTGAACTCTTCCAGCTCACATCTCCTCCATTGAGACAGAAAACATATCCTGATTTCAAATTCAGATCATTTTGATCTTTCTGAAAACCAGCATCAGTATAATCCATGATTACTAGCTCCTCATCTCCTCCATACACCAGGAACATATCCTTAGTTATTTTCAGATACTTAAGGATATCCTTAACAGCAGTCTAATATTGTTCTCCTAGACCTTCTTAATATCTTTATACCATTCTTAGTGCATAGTCACATAAAGTCTAATACATAACATGGAATACATGATGGATCCTATTGCCGAAGCATATAGGATCTTACTCATTCTCTCTTTATCCTGTTTTGTCTGGGGACACATTTTCTTATAAAGATATAAACCATGTTACATTGGAACCAATCACCTCTTGAATTGTTCCATACTAAATATCTTTAGTATCTGGTCAATATATGTACTTTTAATTAGTCCAATAAGCCCCTTGGATCTATCACGAATGATCTTGATCATTAAAATGTAGGTTTTTTCTCTTATGTCCTTCAAGGAGAAATATTTGTTCAACCAGTCCTTAACAGATTGTAATAATGGTATTTCATTTCCAATAAGTAATATGTCATCAACATATACTACTAGGATAACGACTGAATTCCCATTAAACCATTTGTAAACACACGGATCACATTCGTTCTTAATCAAACAAAATTATTTTATGGATTCATCGAATCGAATGTTCCATGATCTGGATGTTTTCTTCAATCCATAAATGGATCTCTGCAACTTGAAAGTCCTTTTAGTATCACCTTGACTCACAAACCCTTCTAGTTATGTCATATAAACATCTTCCTGAATGTTCCCTTTAAGGAATACAGTTTTTAAATCCATCCACCAAATCTCATATTCATGGTAAGTTGTTATAGAGAGTATGATTTTGATGGATTTAAACATGGTAACTAGAGAAAATGTATCATTATAGTCAATTCCTCAATATTTTTTGAACCCTTTAGCCACTGTCCTTGTAGGTACTTACTTTACCTTCCATGTCTAGTTTTCTCTTAAATAACCATTTGCATCCAACATGCTTTAAATCAATTGGTGCATTGACCAGAACCCAAACTTAGTTCTGATACATGGAATCCATTTCAAAATTCATAACTTCTAGACATTTTGCAGCTTCTGAGCTCTCTAATACCTCCTTGTAGGAGAGAGGTTAATCATTTTCCAACAATAATGAGTCACCGTCCTCAGTGACTAGAAAACCATATATATTTGGTTCACGTAGCTCTCTTACACTCTTATGTAACACTTGTGTTTTAGGAACTACTTCTTCCATGGAGACATGTGAAAATTGTTCCTGTACCAACTCTTGTGTATCTTGAGCATCAACTTCATCGAAGTCAATCTTGCTCCCACTATCCCTTTTGAGTATGTGTTCCCTCTCCAGAAAGACGTATTGTCTGGAGACATTAACTTTCTTGTATGAGGGGTTTCATAGGTAGTATCCATTTGTTTCCTTGGGATACCCTGTAAAGATACACTTCATGCCCTGGGGTGCTATTTTGTTGCCTAAGAAGGCCTTAACAAACACCTCACAACCCCATACATGTGTATGCGATAAAATGGGTTTCTTTCCACTCTATAGCTCGAAGGTAATTACCTTTTCTACTTTAGTTGGTACTAGGTTTAATGTGTATGTCACAATATGTAATGAATATCCCCAAAAGGATAATGGAAGATCTACATGACTCATCATCGACCTTACCATGTCCAACAAGGTGTGGTTCCTCTTTTCACTAACACCATTCCACTATGGTGTATAAGGTGAAGTGAGTTAAGATAGAATCCCAAACTCCCATAGAAATTCAATGAACTCTAGGTTAAGATATTCTCCACCTCAATCCAGTCGAATCTTCTTTATCTTATAACCAAGATGATTCTCTACTTAATTCTTGAATTCCTTGAATTTATCAAAGGACTCGGACTTATACCTCATCAAGTAAATATAGTCATATTTACTCAAGTCATCAGTAAAAGTTATAAAGTAAGAATATCCACCTCTAGCTTCTACTGGTAATGGTCCACACACATCAGTGTGTACCAATCCTAGAAGCTCTATAGATCTTTCACCCTATCCACTAAATGGTGTTTTGGTCATTTTCTCTTGTAAACAATCATAACATCTATTAAGTGGTTTTAGCTTAGATGATTCTAAATAACCATCTTGAGAGATCTTTGTAAAATGCTTCTCGTTTACTTGACCAAGACGATGACTCCAAAGATGGGTGTTATATGAGTCATGTGAACTTGATTCGTTATCAATTGCTAACACTTGGTTTTCATAATTTAATTCATACAGACCATTATTTAAATGTGTCATACCATAAAAAATATTTTCCTTCTAAAATAAACAACTTTTATTTACAAACATGAAAATAAACTCATCTGTAGCTAAACTTGATAAAAAAAATATGTTTTGGTAACAATAGGTACATAATAACAATCATGTAAAACCAAAATCATTCCTATTGGCAATGAAAGGTGGTAGTCATTAATGGAAAGAGTAGCCAACCTCGCACCATTGGTAACTTGCAGATCCACCTCTCCTCTGGAAATTTTCAAGAATCTACTTGGTTACTACATTTGAATATAGATTTGAGCACCAAAAGTTATATCTAATACCCAATGTGTAGATATGGAAATATTTCACTCGATAACAAATGCACCTTTAGCTTTCCCATTCTTTTGGGTGCAGTTCCTCTTTCAGTGGCTTGGCTTTCCACATGAAAAACACAATACCTCCTTTTCCTTGCCCTGTATCTGGATCTTCTTCTTCTTAGTAGGACAGTGATCGGGAGCTTTAGATTGTTTAAGTCTTGGGGCCCCTTACCTTGTCCTTCCTCTTCTTATTCACCATAAGAACTGTGGGTTTGCCACACCTCATGTCCTTATCCACTTGGAAAATCAATGTCAGAAGTTCCAATAGACTCTTCTCATTATTTCTCATATTATAATTCACAATAAAACTAGAGAAGGTCTTGGGTAGTGATGAAATTATAAGATCTGTATGAAACTCATCCAGGAATTTAATACCTAATATGTTCAGGTGTTCAATGTAGCCAATAATATTGACTACATGAGGCCCGCACAGACTCTTCAATCTTATTGGTAAACAAAACATTGGATATCTCAAACCTATCTTATCTCTTCTTCTCTTGATAGAGATACAAAAGGTGATGCATCATGTTATATGCATCCATATCCTCATTTTTTCTCAAGAGCTCATTGGACATGGATGATATCATAAAGTACTGAACATTTCTAGCATCATTCGGATATTTCACATAGAGAGATAGTTCTTCATAACTTGCCTCATTTCTAGGTGCAACTAGTAAAGGTTCTTCCAGCACATACAATTTCTTTTCATGGTGATGGATGATCCATATGCATCTTTTCCACTCATGGAATTAGTATCGGTGATAAGTTTTTCCTTCTTGAGTATGGATGGCAGTGATATGTTTGATGTCATTTTTAATGTTGTTTCTACAAATAAGATAAGAAAATATTTAGTACTTTATCTAATAAATAATTATTATATTTATTAATCTCCCACTGTTTTATCAAAACTCAATATCCCTCTCCATTGGCTTCAAAATATCATGTTTCTTGGACATTCTAGTGGCAAAGATCCATATTTCCCTTCTCATTACCCCAAATTTGGTTGTTTAGGAAACTTCAAAGGTTTTAGGTAGGCATTCCAAATGTAAAATGCATTAACTAATAGTTCCTTGATCCGTTGAGTGGACTCCCCAATCCTGAAATCCTTTAATTGGATTTCATCAACCTTTTCCTCTCATTTACACCAAGTCCTATTTTGGAATTCCACCCTTGATGTGAATCAAGTCAAGTCAACCCAAAACCTCATGTTATAATTCCCTCATAATTAAAAGTACCCCAACTTTGGCTGGTCAAGAAATTTGAACTATGGTTCGATTCTAACCAAAGTTGTCACGACCCGCCCTCGGGGTCCGTGTCGTGACTACCCCAAGCCCGCCTTCCATAGGCCAGGGGCTGGCGACTAGCACCAAGGCGTAAATCCCGGTAAAAAGGGAAGGCATTGCCTTTGAAAAGTAACAAACACCACAGAGTAAGCAAGCGGAAAGTAAAAACTAAACAAAGCAGAGTACAACTGAAAGTGCGGAAAAGTAAATGGGCCAGAATACAAACCCAAACTAAAAGTAAAGTACAACTCGAAAGGGAAAACAGCAACTGAAAAGTAAAAGCCGCTACATCGAGCTGTCCACTGGAAATCCCACCTGAAGGGTGGGTACAGATAGCTCCTCTGCTCCACGGGTCCCGCCGTCCGCTCCGTGCACGTCCCGCCCAGTGGTCCACCTCCGGGTACCGTCCCGCTCTGCAAGCCTCAGCTAAGGTCAACGCTGTCCGTCGTCTAAAACCAACACAACGTAGTGCGGGCAAAGCCCGTGCAGGGGTGAGTATAAGCTACTCAGTAGGGACCCCGAGACCCCTGAAGGTCTCTCAAATCCACAAAGGATAAACCACGAAGAAAAGTAACAATCACGAAGTAATAACCGACACTGCTTAGGTATATGCCCATACATATACCTAAGTCACCAATTCAAATACGCTCTAACCTCCGAGCCCAAGTACAACTCAGTCCACACAGGAAAGTAAACGTATTCCACACAGGAAAGCAAAACGTAATCCACACAGGATTGCACAACACAATCCACACAGGAAAGCAATAGGATTCAGCTCACACAGGTATACTTCTTCAAGGACGATAAAGATGATCACTGATCCATCTAAGTCGTCGGACCCACGAAGGATCGATAGGTAACTAACCCCCGCTATGACCCACACAGGATCGGGCCCACACAGGACCTGTAGGCGCTGGCTCACACAGAACCGCTGAGCGCAAGGACCCACACAGGATCGGGCCCACACAGGACTTGTAGCACTGATCCACGTAGGATCGCTGAGTGCTGAAGTCGTCGTCGTCGAATCCACACAGGATCTCTGTACTGTCGTCGTCGCAGTCACAGTAGCAGTAGTAGTCGTAGCAGTAGAACAGTCGCAGCCAGCACTAGGGTTCCCGCACATAGCAAGCTCGTTCAGAGGGTCCGCTCCACGAGCCGAGAGGCTGATACATCAACTGTCACGAAGGCCAGAGTTGATGTATCCAAAAGTTTTGTATCGTCAACAGGAACTCAACGCAACAGACGGCGCGTCGATCGGACACCCGGTCTGAGAGTTATTGGCATTTTCGTCTCCGGGGCCCGGTCGGTTTTTAAGGCAAAACCAACCTGACCGTACTCCACCTGCGTCCAAACCTCGGGTGGAGTATGCCAAAAGATTCGTCTCACTAAGAGGGACACAACACAGCTGACGGCACGTCAATCGGACGTCCGTAGCTCAAGATATGAGCGTTTCCGCTCCGAAGGCCTGGTTGGTTTCGTGAACGAACCAACCCGGCCGAACACAAAGTAAACCGAAACCTTGAATGCGATATACCGAAACGACCGTCTCGATCCAAGGATCGCGTTTCCGCAGACGGTTTGTCATTCGGAGGTCTGAGGCTCAAGATATGGCCCAAAAACCAGAACTGGTTCGAAACGGGGGGGTCCGGGTCCGGGCCGACCCGGCCCGACCCCCCCCCCCCCCCCCGGGCGGCGCGGCGGCGCGGGGAGCCGCGGCGGCTGGCGCCGAACATGGTCGGCACGCGGGGGGGCAAGCCCCCGCTGATTGGGAAGCGGCGCGGCCTTTGTGCCGCGCCATTTGGAGATAACGGCCCCCGCACGTGGGGGCCGGCTGGAAACAAACCGGGGGGCCGGCTGCCCCCCTCTCTTCAAAGAACCGCCCCCCTCATAAAGAGGGGGGTTTTGAGGGGTTAGGGAATTTGAAAAGGTGGGGGCTCGTGTGGGCCCCACCTCCCTCATAACCACACATGGGAAGTTGGTTGGTTGTGGGCCCCACCAACAACTTCCCATGAGAGAGTCTAACCACCACGAATAAAATAAAATTCACACACAATTTTATTTTACTTATCTTTTAATCCTCAAAACTAACTTTCAACCCGCAACAAACGCAACTTCCGAAAAGGTCTCTTTAAGCGAATATCGGTGATGCGAGTTCATCGGTGCCCTCGGATTTCAATTCCGAGCACCGAATCAAAAGTTAGGAAAACCCGCTCGTTCGTTCACTGAACGTACCCGAGCCAAACTTCAGAAATTGATTATGGGCACTCCGGGCCTCGGAATCAGGTGTCGTCTGAAACCGCGCTCTTGTAAAATTCTAAAGAAAATTAAGAAAAAATTTCCTTTGAATTTTACGGGTCTTTACATTACTTCCACCTCAGGGCTTTACGTCCCCGTAAAGTTACAACAAAAACTAGGGAAACAAATGAGGGTACTGAGCACGCATCTGAGCCTCCCGCTCCCATGTGCTCTCCTGGAGATTCCCATGCTGCCATCTGATGCGCACAAGAGGAATCGATCGCCCACGCAGGACCCGCTCCTGTCGATCCTCTATCTCCACCGGGACCTCCGTAAAAGTCGCTCCATCGTCAACGTCAAGCTCCCCATGATCAATGATGTGTGTCGGGTCGTGCACGTATCTCCTCAGCTGGGATACGTGGAAGACGTCGTGCACCCAGTGCAACTGAGGTGGTAGAGCCAGGCGATAAGCCACCTCGCCAACCCTGCTGAGGACCTGGAAGGGTCCGATGAAGCGCGGAGATAACTTGCCGCCTCGGCCAAATCTCTGAATACCACGTCGAGATGAGACCCGCAAGAAGACGTGGTCGCCATCCTCGAACTCTAGTGGCCTCCGCCTCCTGTCAGCATAAGACTTCTGCCGGCTCTGAGCTGTCCTCATCCGCTCCTGGATGACCTGGACCTTCTCTGTCGTGGCCTGGACCATCTCCGGTCCCACCAGTGCTGACTCTCCAGGGCCTGTCCAGCACAAAGGAGATCTACAAGGTCGGCCGTACAACGCCTCATACGGTGCCATCCCGATGGTGGAGTGGTAGCTGTTGTTGTACGCAAACTCCACCAAGGGTAGGTGGTCCTCCCAGCAACGACCAAAGTCGAGGACACATGCGCGGAGCATGTCCTCGAGTGTCTGAATGGTCCTCTCCGTCTGACCATCCGTCTGAGGGTGAAAAGCGGTGCTAAGACGTAGCTGCGTCCCGAACGCCTCCTGGAACCCCTTCCAAAGCCGGGAAGTAAAGCGGGAATCTCGATCGGAGACGATAGATGATGGCACGCCGTGGAGCCGCACAATCTCCTGAATGTAGAGACGTCCCAAGCTCTCTACTGAGCCCTGCTCTCTGATGGGTAAGAAGTGTGCCGACTTGGTGAGTCGGTCAAAAATTACCCAGATGGAGTCGTGACCTCTGGAAGTGCGTGGAAGTCCAGTCACGAAGTCCATAGATATGCCGTCCCACTTCCACTCCGGAACCTCCAAGGGCTGTACCAAGCCCGCTGGTACCTGATGCTCTGCCTTCACCTGCTGGCAGGTGAGGCATCGAGAAACGAACTCTGCTATTGCCTTCTTCATGCCCGGCCACCAGTGCTGTAGTCTGAGGTCTTGGTACATCTTCGCCACTCCAGGATGTACCGCCAAAGGAGAAGTGTGAAACTCCCTCAGCACTTCCTCTCGCAAAGCGACTGGTACCATGATACGTCCTCTGAAAAGGATGTCGTGCTCTGCTCCAAGGGAGAAACCATCAGGTGCCTGTCCCGAGGATATCTGTGCACGCCGTGTCTCACAGTCAGCGTCCTCACGCTGTGCCTCCTTCACCCGTTGTAGTAGTGGAGGAGTGACTGTGAGAGACGGAAGAAAGGCTGCTCCATCTCTATCCACGAAGGATATCTGCAAAGAGGCTAGCTGCTCCGTCGCCTCCTCAAGTAGCTGAATGCCCGTCCTCCTGCTGAGGGCATCGGCTACAACGTTCCCCTTCCCAGGAGTATAGACTATCTCAAAGTCATAGTCCTGGAGGAACTCGAGCCATCGTCGTTGTCTCAGGTTCAGGTCCTTCTGCGAGAAGATATACCTGAGACTCTGATGATCGGAAAAGACTGTAAAGCGCTCGCCCATCAGATAGTGTCGCCATGTCTTCAGAGTGAAGACCACTGCTGCTAACTCCAGGTCATGGGTAGCGTAGTTCTGCTCATGCGGCCTCAACTGACGTGATCCATAGGCGATTACGGCCCGCTCCTGCATCAGAACACATCCGAGTCCGGTCCCTGATGCATCGCAGTAGACTACGTACCCTACTCCCTCCTCAGGCAACCTCAAGATAGGTGCGCTAGTCAATCTCTGCCTCAGCTCCTGGAAGCTCTGCTGACATCTGTCTGTCCATACGAAGGGTTTCCCCTTCTTCGTCAAAGCTGTGAGTGATGCCGCGACTCTAGAGAAGTCTGGCACGAATCTCCGATAGTATCCAGCTAGTCCCAAGAAACTCCGAACCTCAGTCACGCTCCTGGGTGGCTCCCATGCTAACACAGCCTCAATCTTCGCGGGATCCACTGCAACTCCCGCCTCAGAGATAACGTGTCCCAAAAAGTGGACCTCACGTATCCAGAACTGGCACTTCGAGAGCTTACCATAAAGTTGGTGCTCTCGGAGTGTGTCAAGAACAACTCGCAAGTGATAGGCGTGATCCTCCTCTGTCGTAGAGTAAATCAGAATGTCGTCGATGAAGACTACGACAAACCGATCGAGGTATGGCTGAAAGATCCTGTTCATGAGAGCCATGAACACTGCTGGAGCATTGGTTACACCGAAAGGCATAACCAAGAACTCATAATGGCCATACCGACATCTGAAGGCCGTCTTCTGCACATCCTCGTCTCTGACTCTGAGCTGATGATAGCCTGACCTGAGGTCTATCTTCGAAAACCACCGTGCTCCCTTGAGCTGATCAAAGAGGTCATCAATCCTCGGTAGCGGATACTTGTTCCTCACTGTCACCTGGTTCAGGCGACGATAGTCAACACAAAGTCGCAAGCTCCCGTCCGCCTTCTTGGCGAACAATATCGGGGAAGCCCAGGGTGAAACACTGGGTTGGATGAACCCCTTGTCCTGCAAGTCCTCCAACTGTACCCGTAGCTCTCGAAGCTCGGCGGGGGCCATCCGATATGCTGGAGTGGATATCGGGGTTGTCCCGGGGTACAAGTCAATATAAAAGTCTACCTCTCTGCGAGGAGGTAGCCCTGGAACGTCGTCGGGAAAAACGTCCGCAAACTGATCCACCACTGCAGGAAAACCAGGACTCCGCACGTCAACTGCTCCAAGGATGAGGCTAGCCAACTGATGAGTGATGGGTTGTCCTCTCCTACGCGGAAGTCCATCCTGTGCTGCTAAGGCTCCCTTCTCGCCGGTGAAGGTGAACCTGCTCCCGTCGGTGAGTACACATCGCACCTTGCGCCTAAAACAGTCAATCTGTGCATGGACCGTAGATAGCCAATCCATGCCCAAGATGACGTCGTAAGGCCTCGACACTGCTACAAGAAGATCCCAGCCGAAGCTCTCGCCTCCTAGAGTAAGCTCACACTACCGGCACCAGTGCGTAATCGTCGAGTCTGCTCCCGTAGGAGTCTCTAGCCGTAAGGATCGAGCCAACGGCTCTGTCGGAATCTCCGAGCTCCGAACAAGGGCAGCGGCTATGAAAGAGTGACTCGCTCCTGTGTCTATAAGAACTGCAGCAAGGGTGGAATAGACACAGATAGTACCTCGAATCATCTCGGGTGCGCTGTGGTCGTAGGCCTCTGCTGCCTGGAGCTGTGCCTGTCGCTGCCCGCCAGCTCCCTGTGGTCGGGGTGGACCTCCGGGTGGTGGTGGTGGCAGAGCCTCAAAGCGTCGCCCTCCACCGGCTGCTCGTCCAGCTCCTCTGCCTCGTCCGCCTCCTCCCTGCGGACCGCCACGGTCGACCCTCTGCCTCTGCCTCGGTGGTCCATCAACTGACTGCTGCTCCTCGGCACGGCGGGTCGGGCAGTCGCGAGCCATGTGGCCCTGCCCGCCGCACGAGTAGCACTGTCTGCCTCTCGTAAGACTGGCTCCGCGCTGTGTGCCCCGCACTGCTGAGCCAGTGCCCTGAGATCGTCTGCCTGAAGGTCTGGGCTGTCTGGACCCCTGAGTCATCCGTCGACTGCCTGCTGCAGATGACTCTGCCACGTGCCGCCCCGCGGTGGGTCTCTGTGCTGGTGTAGACTCAGCAAGGAAGCTCTCGATCAGTAGGGCCCGCTCTAGTACTCCTGTCTGAGTCGGTATGCTGAGGGAGATCAGCGATGCCCTGATCTCGTGTCTCAAACCCTTCTCGAAGGTCCGGGCCCGGAAGAATGGGTCCCGTACCATGTCGGTTGAGTAGCGCGAGAGATCGGTAAATCTCGCCGAGTACTGAGCGACCGTCATGCTGCCCTGCCGCAGCTGAAGAAGCTCCTGGATACGCACCGCACGAAGGGTGGCTGGGACGAACTCCGAGCGAAAGAGGCTCTCAAAGTCCGTCCAAAGTAGGGATGCCTCATCGTGCACCTGGAGCATCAAGCTCCACCATCGTCCTGTTGCTGCGTGTAGTAGGATCGCAGCGAGGATCACCATGAGGTCTGCTGGTGTCCTCACTAGCCTAAACACTCGAACCACTGCCTCCAGCCAGTCCTCTGCTGCCTGGGGATCCGTCTCCCCGCGAAACCTGGGAGGTCGCTGGCGCTGAAACTCATGCAGTGCGCTGAGGCGACGTGCATCGTCAGCAGCTGCTGCTAGAAGCATCGGGGGATCGGCGGGTAAAGCTACCGCCGGTGCCACTACTGGAAAAGGGCCCTGCACCGAGGCCTCGTCACTCGGTGGGCTGTCGTCTCGCTGGACTCTCGGAACCCTAGCTGGCTGCCGTCGTGGGGCCATCCTGAAAAGGAAACAGGTGCGCCACGGTTAGAACAGTATACCTGGTGAGCTGATATAAGTAATCACAAAGAAAACTTTAAAACACACACGCAATCAATGTTTTCGTGCATTAAGTCGGAAATCAGAAGTCAGGGTCCTGGTGTACGGATACGTCGGCCGCCGCACCAACACTGGACTCCCTGGACTGATAACCACACTCAATACGCTAAACATTATTGCTTCACATAGAAAAGATCAGAGTTCGCGGTAGAACCGAACCCCTCTGATACCAATTTGTCACGACCCGCCCTCGGGGTCCGTGTCGTGACTACCCCAAGCCCGCCTTCCATAGGCCAGGGGCTGGCGACTAGCACCAAGGCGTAAATCCCGGTAAAAAGGGAAGGCATTGCCTTTGAAAAGTAACAAACACCACAGAGTAAGCAAGCGGAAAGTAAAAACTAAACAAAGCAGAGTACAACTGAAAGTGCGGAAAAGTAAATGGGCCAGAATACAAACCCAAACTAAAAGTAAAGTACAACTCGAAAGGGAAAACAGCAACTGAAAAGTAAAAGCCGCTACACCGAGCTGTCCACTGGAAATCCCACCTGAAGGGTGGGTACAGATAGCTCCTCTGCTCCACGGGTCCCGCCGTCCGCTCCGTGCACGTCCCGCCCAGTGGTCCACCTCCGGGTACCGTCCCGCTCTGCAAGCCTCAGCTAAGGTCAACGCTGTCCGTCGTCTGGAACCAACACAACGTAGTGCGGGCAAAGCCCGTGCAGGGGTGAGTATAAGCTACTCAGTAGGGACCCCGAGACCCCTGAAGGTCTCTCAAATCCACAAAGGATAAACCACGAAGAAAAGTAACAATCACGAAGTAATAACCGACACTGCTTAGGTATATGCCCATACATATACCTAAGTCACCAATTCAAATACGCTCTAACCTCCGAGCCCAAGTACAACTCAGTCCACACAGGAAAGTAAACGTATTCCACACAGGAAAGCAAAACGTAATCCACACAGGATTGCACAACACAATCCACACAGGAAAGCAATAGGATTCAGCTCACACAGGTATACTTCTTCAAGGAAGATAAAGATGATCACTGATCCATCTAAGTCGTCGGACCCAGGAAGGATCGATAGGTAACTAACCCCCGCTATGACCCACACAGGATCGGGCCCACACAGGACCTGTAGGCGCTGGCTCACACAGAACCGCTGAGCGCAAGGACCCACACAGGATCGGGCCCACACAGGACCTGTAGCACTGATCCACGTAGGATCGCTGAGTGCTGAAGTCGTCGTCGTCGAATCCACACAGGATCTCTGTACTGTCGTCGTCGCAGTCACAGTAGCAGTAGTAGTCGTAGCAGTAGAACAGTCGCAGCCAGCACTAGGGTTCCCGCACATAGCAAGCTCGTTCGGAGGGTCCGCTCCACGAGCCGAGAGGCTGATACATCAACTGTCACGAAGGCCAGTGTTGATGTATCCAAAAGTTCCGTATCGTCAACAGGAACTCAACGCAAAAGACGGCGCGTCGATCGGACACCCGGTCTGAGAGTTATTGGCATTTTCGTCTCCGGGGCCCGGTTGGTTTTTAAGGCAAAACCAACCTGACCATACTCCACCTGCTTCCAAACCTCAGGCGGAGTATGCCAAAAGATTCGTCTCACTAAGAGGGACACAACACAGCTGACGGCACGTCAATCGGACGTCCGTAGCTCAAGATATGAGCGTTTCCGCTCCGAAGGCCTGGTTGGTTTCGTGAACGAACCAACCCGGCCGAACTCAAAGTAAACCGAAACCTTGAGTGCGATATACCGAAACGACCGTCTCGATCCAAGGATCACGTTTCCGCAGACGGTTTGTCATTCGGAGGTCTGAGGCTCAAGATATGGCCCAAAAACCAGAACTGGTTTGAAACGGGGGGGTCCGGGTCCGGGCCGACCCGGCCCGACCCCCCCCCCCCCCCGGGGCGGCGCGGCGGCGCGGGGAGCCGCGGCGGCTGGCGCCGCACATGGTCGGCACGCGGGGGGGCAAGCCCCCGCTGATTGGGAAGCGGCGCGGCCTTTGTGCCGCGCCATTTGCAGATAACGGCCCCCGCACGTGGGGGCCGGCTGGAAACAAACCGGGGGGCCGGCTTCCCCCCTCTCTTCAAAGAACCGCCCCCCTTATAAAGAGGGGGGTTTTGAGGGGTTAGGGAATTTGAAAAGGTGGGGGCTCGTGTGGGCCCCACCTCCCTCATAACCGCACATGGGAAGTTGGGTGGTTGTGGGCCCCACCAACAACTTCCCATGAGAGAGTCTATCCACCACGAATAAAATAAAATTCACACACAATTTTATTTTACTTATCTTTTAATCCTCAAAACTAACTTTCAACCCGCAACAAACGCAACTTCTGAAAAGGTCTCTTTAAGCGAATATCGGTGCTTCGAGTTCATCGGTGCCCTCGGATTTCAATTCCGAGCACCGAATCAAAAGTTAGGAAAATCCGCTCGTTCGTTCACTGAACGTACCCGAGCCAAACTTCAGAAATTGATTCCGGGCACTCCGGGCCTCGGAATCAGGTGCCGTCTGAAACCGCGCTCTTGTAAAATTCTAAAGAAAATTAAGAAAAAATTTCCTTTGAATTTTACGGGTCTTTACATTACTCCCACCTCAGGGCTTTACGTCCCCGTAAAGTTACAACAAAAACTAGGGAAACAAATGAGGGTACTGAGCACGCATCTGAGCCTCCCGCTCCCTTGTGCTCTCCTGGAGATTCCCGTGCTGCCATCTGATGCGCACAAGAGGAATCGATCTCCCACGCAGGACCCGCTCCTGTCGATCCTCTATCTCCACCGGGACCTCCGTAAAAGTCGCCCCATCGTCAACGTCAAGCTCCCCATGATCAATGATGTGCGTCGGGTCGTGCACGTATCTCCTCAGCTGGGATACGTGGAAGACGTCGTGCACCCGGTGCAACTGAGGTGGTAGAGCCAGGCGATAAGCCACCTCGCCAACCCTGCTGAGGACCTGGAAGGGTCCGATGAAGCGCGGAGATAACTTGCCGCCTCGGCCAAATCTCTGAATACCACGTCGAGGTGAGACCCGCAAGAAGACGTGGTCGCCATCCTCGAACTCTAGTGGCCTCCGCCTCCTGTCAGCATAAGACTTCTGCCGGCTCTGAGCTGTCCTCATCCGCTCCTGGATGACCTGGACCTTCTCTGTCGTGGCCTGGACCATCTCCGGTCCCACCAGTGCTGACTCTCCAGGGCCTGTCCAGCACAAAGGAGATCTACAAGGTCGGCCGTACAACGCCTCATACGGTGCCATCCCGATGGTGGAGTGGTAGCTGTTGTTGTACGCAAACTCCACCAAGGGTAGGTGGTCCTCCCAGCTACGACCAAAGTCGAGGACACATGCGCGGAGCATGTCCTCGAGTGTCTGAATGGTCCTCTCCGTCTGACCATCCGTCTGAGGGTGAAAAGCGGTGCTAAGACGTAGCTGCGTCCCGAACGCCTCCTTTAACCCCTTCCAAAGCCGGGAAGTAAAGCGGGCATCTCGATCGGAGACGATAGATGATGGCACGCCGTGGAGCCGCACAATATCCTGAATGTAGAGACGTCCCAAGCTCTCTACTGAGCCCTGCTCTCTGATGGGTAAGAAGTGTGCCGACTTGGTGAGTCGGTCAACAATTACCCAGATGGAGTCGTGACCTCTGGAAGTGCGTGGAAGTCCAGTCACGAAGTCCATAGATATGCCGTCCCACTTCCACTCCGGAACCTCCAAGGGTTGTACCAAGCCCGCTGGTACCTGATGCTCTGCCTTCACCTGCTGGCAGGTGAGGCATCGAGAAACGAACTCTGCTATTGCCTTCTTCATGCCCGGCCACCAGTGCTGTCGTCTGAGGTCCTGGTACATCTTCGCCACTCCAGGATGTACCGCCAAAGGAGAAGTGTGAAACTCCCTCAGCACTTCCTCCCGCAAAGCGACTGGTACCATGATACGTCCTCTAAAAAGGATGTTGTGCTCTGCTCCAAGGGAGAAACCATCAGGTGCCTGTCCCGAGGATATCTGTGCACGCCGTGTCTCACAGTCAGCGTCCTCACGCTGTGCCTCCTTCACCCATTGTAGTAGTGGAGGAGTGACTGTGAGAGACTGAAGAAAGGCTGCTCCATCTCTATCCACGAAGGATATCTGCAAAGAGGCTAGCTGCTCCGTCGCCTCCTCAAGTAGCTGAATGCTCGTCCTCCTGCTGAGGGCATCGGCTACTACGTTCCCCTTCCCAGGAGTATAGACTATCTCAAATTCATAGTCCTGGAGGAACTCGAGCCATCGTCGCTGTCTCAGGTTCAGGTCCTTCTGTGAGAAGATATACCTGAGACTCTGATGATCGGAAAAGACTGTAAAGCGCTCGCCCATCAGATAGTGTCGCCATGTCTTCAGAGCGAAGACCACTGCTGCTAACTCCAGGTCATGGGTAGTGTAGTTCTGCTCATGCGGCCTCAACTGACGTGATCCATAGGCGATCACGGCCCGCTCCTGCATCAGAACACATCCGAGTCCGGTCCCTGATGCATCGCAGTAGACTACGTACCCTACTCCCTCCTCAGGCAACCTCAAGATAGGTGCGCTAGTCAATCTCTGCCTCAGCTCCTGGAAGCTCTGCTGACATCTGTCTGTCCATACGAAGGGTTTCCCCTTCTTCGTCAAAGCTGTGAGTGATGCCGCGACTCTAGAGAAGTCTGGCACGAATCTCCGATAGTATCCAGCTAGTCCCAAGAAACTCCGAACCTCAGTCACGCTCCTGGGTGGCTCCCATGCTAACACAGCCTCAATCTTCGCGGGATCCACTGCAACTCCCGCCTCAGAGATAACGTGTCCCAAAAAGTGGACCTCACGTATCCAGAACTGGCACTTCGAGAGCTTACCATAAAGCTGGTGCTCTCGGAGTTTGTCAAGAACAACTCGCAAGTGATAGGCGTGCTCCTCCTCTGTCGTAGAGTAAATCAGAATGTCGTCGATGAAGACTACGACAAACCGATCGAGGTATGGCTGAAAGATCCTGTTCATGAGAGCCATGAACACTGCTGGAGCATTGGTTACACCGAAAGGCATAACCAAGAACTCATAATGGCCATACCGACATCTGAAGGTCGTCTTCTGCACATCCTCATCTCTGACTCTGAGCTGATGATAGCCTGACCTGAGGTCTATCTTCGAAAACCACCGTGCTCCCTTGAGCTGATCAAAGAGGTCATCAATCCTCGGTAGCGGATACTTGTTCCTCACTGTCACCTGGTTCAGGCGACGATAGTCAACATAAAGTCGCAAGCTCCCGTCCGCCTTCTTGGCGAACAATATCGGGGAAGCCCAGGGTGAAACACTGGGTCGGATGAACCCCTTGTCCTGCAAGTCCTCCAACTGTACCCGTAGCTCTCGAAGCTCGGTGGGGGCCATCCGATATGCTGGAGTGGATATCGGGGCTGTCCCGGGGTACAAGTCAATATAAAAGTCTACCTCTCTGCGAGGAGGTAGCCCTGGAACGTCGTCGGGAAAAACGTCCGCAAACTGATCCACCACTGCAGGAAAACCAGGACATCGCACGTCAACTGCTCCAAGGATGAGGCTAGCCAACTGATGAGTGATGGGCTGTCCTCTCCTCCGCGGAAGTCCATGCTGTGCTTCTAAGGCTCCCTTCTCGCCGGTGAAGGTGAACCTGCTCCCGTCGGTGTGTACACATCGCACCTTGCGCCTAAAACAGTCAATCTGTGCATGGACCGTAGATAGCCAATCCATGCCCAAGATGACGTCGTAAGGCCTCGACGCTGCTACAAGAAGATCCCAGCTGAAGCTCTCGCCTCCTAGAGTAAGCTCACACTGCCGGCACCAGTGCGTAATCGTCGAGTCTGCTCCCGTAGGAGTCTCTAGCCGTAAGGATCGAGCCAACGGCTCTGTCGGAATCTCCGAGCTCTGAACAAGGGCAGCGGCTATGAAAGAGTGACTCGCTCCTGTGTCTATAAGAACTGCAGCAAGGGTGGAATAGACACAGATAGTACCTCGAATCATCTCGGGTGCACCGTGGTCATAGGCCTCTGCTGCCTGGAGCTGTGTCTGTCGCTGCCCGCCAGCTCCCTGTGGTCGGGGTGGACCTCCTGGTGGTGGTGGTGGCAGAGCCTCAAAGCGTCGCCCTCCACCGGCTGCTCGTCCAGCTCCTCTGCCTCGTCCGCCTCCTCCCTGCGGACCACCACGGTCGACCCTCTTCCTCTGCCTCGGTGGTCCATCAACTGACTGCTGCTCCTCGGCACGGCGGGTCGGGAAGTCGCGAGCCATGTGGCCCTGCCCGCCGCACGAGTAGCATTGTCTGCCTCTCGTAAGACTGGCTCCGCGCTGTGTGCCCCGCACTGCTGAGCCAGTGCCCTGAGATCGTCTGGCTGAAGGTCTGGGCTGTCTGGACCCCTGAGTCATCCGTCGACTGCCTGCTGCAGATGACTCTGCCACGTGCCGCCCCGCGGTGGGTCTCTGTGCTGGTGTAGACTCAGCAAGGAAGCTCTCGATCAGTAGGGCCCGCTCCAGTACTCCTGTCTGAGTCGGTATGCTGAGGGAGATCAGCGATGCCCTGATCTCGTGTCTCAAACCCTGCTCGAAGGTCCGGGCCCGGAAGAATGGGTCTCGTACCATGTCGGTCGAGTAGCGCGAGAGATCGGTAAATCTCGCCGAGTACTGAGCGACCGTCATGCTGCCCTGCCGCAGCTGAAGAAGCTCCTGGATACGCACCGCACGAAGGGTGGCTGGGACGAACTCCGAGCGAAAGAGGCTCTCAAAGTCCGTCCAAAGTAGGGATGCCTCATCGTGCACCTGGAGCATCAAGCTCCACCATCGTCCTGCTGCTGCGTGTAGTAGGCTCGCAGCGAGGATCACCATGAGGTCTGCTGGTGTCCTCACTAGCCTAAACACTCGAACCACTGCCTCCAGCCAGTCCTCTGCTGCCTGGGGATCCGGCTCCCCGCGAAACCTGGGCGGTCGCTGGTGCTGAAACTCATGCAGTGCGCTGAGGCGACGTGCATCGTCAGCAGCTGCTGCTGGAAGCATCGGGGGATCGGCGGGTAAAGCTACCGCCGGTGCCACTACTGGAAAAGGGCCCTGCACCAAGGCCTCGTCGCTCGGTGGGCTGTCGTCTCGCTCGACTCTCGGAACCCTAGCTCGCTGCCGTCGTGGGGCCATCCTGAAAAGGAAACAGGTGCGCCACGGTTAGAACAGTATACCTGGTGAGCTAATATAAGTAATCACAAAGAAAACTTTAAAACACACACGCAATCAATGTTTTCGTGCATTAAGTCGGAAATCAGAAGTCAGGGTCCTGGTGTACGGATACGTCGGCCGCCGCACCAACACTGGACTCCCTGGACTGATAACCACACTCAATACGCTAAACATTATTGCTTCACATAGAAAAGATCAGAGTTCGCGGTAGAACCGAACCCCTCTGATACCAATTTGTCACGACCCGCCCTCGGGGTCCGTGTCGTGACTACCCCAAGCCCGCCTTCCATAGGCCAGGGGCTGGCGACTAGCACCAAGGCGTAAATCCCGGTAAAAAGGGAAGGCATTGCCTTTGAAAAGTAACAAACACCACAGAGTAAGCAAGCGGAAAGTAAAAACTAAACAAAGCAGAGTACAACTGAAAGTGCGGAAAAGTAAATGGGCCAGAATACAAACCCAAACTAAAAGTAAAGTACAACTCGAAATGGAAAACAGCAACTGAAAAGTAAAAGCCGCTACACCGAGCTGTCCACTGGAAATCCCACCTGAAGGGTGGGTACAGATAGCTCCTCTGCTCCACGGGTCCCGCCGTCCGCTCCGTGCACGTCCCGCCCAGTGGTCCACCTCCGGGTACCGTCCCGCTCTGCAAGCCTCAGCTAAGGTCAACGCTGTCCGTCGTCTGCAACCAACACAACGTAGTGCGGGCAAATCCCGTGCAGGGGTGAGTATAAGCTACTCAGTAGGGACCCCGAGACCCCTGAAGGTCTCTCAAATCCACAAAGGATAAACCACGAAGAAAAGTAACAATCACGAAGTAATAACCGACACTGCTTAGGTATATGCCCATACATATACCTAAGTCACCAATTCAAATACGCTCTAACCTCCGAGCCCAAGTACAACTCAGTCCACACAGGAAAGTAAACGTATTCCACACAGGAAAGCAAAACGTAATCCACACAGGATTGCACAACACAATCCACACAGGAAAGCAATAGGATTCAGCTCACACAGGTATACTTCTTCAAGGACGATAAAGATGATCACTGATCCATCTAAGTCGTCGGACCCACGAAGGATCGATAGGTAACTAACCCCCGCTATGACCCACACAGGATCGGGCCCACACAGGACCTGTAGGCGCTGGCTCACACAGAACCGCTGAGCGCAAGGACCCACACGGGATCGGGCCCACACAGGACCTGTAGCACTGATCCACGTAGGATCGCTGAGTGCTGAAGTCGTCGTCGTCGAATCCACACAGGATCTCTGTACTGTCGTCGTCGCAGTCACAGTAGCAGTAGTAGTCGTAGCAGTAGAACAGTCGCAGCCAGCACTAGGGTTCCCGCACATAGCAAGCTCGTTCGGAGGGTCCGCTCCACGAGCCGAGAGGCTGATACATCAACTGTCACGAAGGCCAGAGTTGATGTATCCAAAAGCTTCGTATTGTCAACAGGAACTCAACGCAACAGACGGCGCGTCGATCGGACACCCGGTCTGAGAGTTATTGGCATTTTCGTCTCCGGGGCCCGGTTGGTTTTTAAGGCAAAACCAACCTGACCGTACTCCACCTGCGTCCAAACCTCGGGCGGAGTATGCCAAAAGATTCGTCTCACTAAGAGGGACACAACACAGCTGACGGCACGTCAATCGGACGTCCGTAGCTCAAGATATGAGCGTTTCCGCTCCGAAGGCCTGGTTGGTTTCGTGAACGAACCAACCCGGCCGAACTCAAAGTAAACCGAAACCTTGAGTGCGATATACCAAAACGACCGTCTCGATCCAAGGATCGCGTTGCCTCAGACGGTTCGTCATTCGGAGGTCTGAGGCTCAAGATATGGCCCAAAAACCAGAACTGGTTCGAAACGGGGGGGTCCGGGTCCGGGCCGACCCGGCCCGACCCCCCCCCCCCCCCCCCCCGGGGCGGCGCGGGGAGCCGCGGCGGCTGGCGCCGCACATGGTCGGCACGCGGGGGGGCAAGCCCCCGCTGATTGGGAAGCGGCGCGGCCTTTGTGCCGCGCCATTTGCAGATAACGGCCCCCGCACGTGGGGGCCGGCTGGAAACAAACCGGGGGGCCAGCTGCCCCCCTCTCTTCAAAGAACCGCCCCCCTCATAAAGAGGGGGGTTTTGAGGGGTTAGGGAATTTGAAAAGGTGGGGGCTCGTGTGGGCCCCACCTCCCTCATAACCACACATGGGAAGTTGGGTGGTTGTGGGCCCCACCAACAACTTCCCATGAGAGAGTCTAACCACCACGAATAAAATAAAATTCACACACAATTTTATTTTACTTATCTTTTAATCCTCAAAACTAACTTTCAACCCGCAACAAACGCAACTTCCGAAAAGGTCTCTTTAAGCGAATATCGGTGCTGCGAGTTCATCGGTGCCCTCGGATTTCAATTCCGAGCACCGAATCAAAAGTTAGGAAAACCCGCTCGTTCGTTCACTGAACGTACCCGAGCCAAACTTCAGAAATTGATTCCGGGCACTCCGGGCCTCGGAATCAGGTGCCGTCTGAAACCGCGCTCTTGTAAAATTCTAAAGAAAATTAAGAAAAAATTTCCTTTGAATTTTACGGGTCTTTACAAAAGTAATGGAAGGATATACTTAATATTTTATTGAGGTATTTTATCCTTCATTCCTAAATTTCCAATTACTATCTTTATCACATGCTTGTCAATATTAAGTGGGATTACTTAAGTGATTAACCATGTCTTTAGATAATATTTACGCATAAGCCAGTTTATTTTAGTTCTATATTGCATTCTTGTTAATTCATTAATTATGTGATCGTGACAAGACATCCATAATGAAATAAATTTGCAACTGACAGAAATAAAATAAAGGGTATGATCATGAGCTTATAATAATGATTAGTTTATATAGAGATTCATAGACTAACCATTGACCTAGGGGAGAAACACCTTGAACCAATTGAGGTTCATGTTTATAGCTTGTCACATGTCCACCATTGTATCTCCTTGGA
This sequence comes from Viscum album, assembly GCA_963277665.1. Lineage (NCBI taxonomy): Eukaryota > Viridiplantae > Streptophyta > Magnoliopsida > Santalales > Viscaceae > Viscum > Viscum album. Next base: position 1,000,660,918 of record OY728133.1, read on the forward strand.
TTGGTTTCACCATGGCTCCTAACTTGAACTGCCTCCACTAGCTTGGGAGCTTCAACCATTACATATGTATTTTACTCACATGCAGTTGAGGGAAAAAAAGGGGTTTACATAAAAGAAATAATGGACATGCAGGCCCTACATAATAATAAAGAGAGAAGAGATGCAGGCCAACAATTTAATTTAATAATAAATTAAATGAAACCAATCACATACAAAAGCTCTGATCTAGCTCATGATCATCCACATGCATGCAACGTATTATGCATTTAATAAAACTAGAATTCAATTTTTTAATCATTATTATTTAAAATAAATCACGCTCGAATAGATTAATTATTATCTTTAATTAACCAATCCTTTTATCTTAATCCTTATCTGAATTTCCTTGAGATTCTCATCCATTATAATTTTAAACAAATTAAATAAATTCATTTAAAATTAACCTTTTACATAAATGTACCTTTGAGGAAACATGATTAATACTTGTCCAAATCTACCCAACATGTATTATACTCATATATTGTTTTACTCTTGTGACATATGGCATACATAACTTATCACGTACTTTCACGATGTGTACTTTCATGACGTGTACTTCACAGATGATTATATGAATTACATAATTTTTTGGTCACGTGTTATGCTTCAATGTATGTAGAGTAAAAACTTTTAATAAGACTCATACATGATATGCAGATCTTGAACATTATGCAGATATTAATTAAATATTTAAATATTTATGTATATTAAAACCTATCACATGGCGTGTCCTATCTTTACAACCACACGCAAGTAAATTTCTCAAGGTTTTCATAGTAAAATAAATAAATTTTAAATCTGAATAATTTAGTATAAGTATATGGCATGTAGATCCGACCTACATTGCATGTACACCTATAACCGTCTATCCGAGACACACGCCTAGGGACTCAATGTATAGCATGTGCCTTGGAAAATTTGGAGTACAATGTGTGTCCAATGGGCCACACGTCGTGTTGACTCTGTCTTACACAGTCACCCATCAGGTAGGCTGTGTATTGAATACAAGGCCCATCTTTGACGCAATGGTCCATACGGTGTGTAGTGCGGCTGACCGTGCACCAGTCTATCCTGATCAAAATGCAGTGTATGAATTAACTACATCGTGTTTCATTAATGAACACGGGTTGAGTAATTTCTGAATCAACTCTTGGTGCATTGAACATAACTACACGGCATGTAACTTCGGTTACATGGCCTGTACTACTATGTTATCTAAGTAGAATCCTTGGCTCCTTCAGATGAGTTCCTCGGTTTTATTTTAATCAAAAAAGTAAATGTCTCAATTAGATCTATGAGAAATGAATGAGGAAGAAATAGATCTCACAATTCAGATTAAAAGAAATATTGAACTTGAATTGAAAAACTAAATTATAAGTAAATCACCAATGATCTTAAATAATTATAAATAATTTTTTATCCCTCTCTGATACCACTTGTAGGTTCTGGCATAGTAGAAGCACAGGAGGGATGGTGCCCAACTTTAATTTTTTTCATAATCAATGATAAATATGAGATCAATATGACGATGAATGTCATGATCCACAGAATTGATTCAAATAAATATATAAATAATAATTGTATTGGAAACAAGAGAGAATGATCAACACATATTGTTTACAATTAATTTATTTAGATAAATAATTACCTCTTAAGAAATTTTTTCTTTGTTGATCTGTCCGGTGAAATATCTGCGATGCACCATCGTTGCGTTGTAGAAACCAAGTGTATATTTCCTCTAATAGTGATCCACACATGTTCTAGTAATATCCATACGTCGTTGAAGGAGTCTCCAGATGTTAGCACGGAAGATCCTTACGCTTGCGTTGTCCACCTTGATCGCCTTGAGAATCACTTCCAAAGTGTTCTCCTTGATCTGGTGGAGGAGGATTGCTCTCCATTCATGGAAGCGTTCTTAAAGAAGGGAGCTCTCTGGGCTTGAGAGGATTCTCCTTAAATCACTGTGCACAACCAAATAGGCTTATTAGAAAATAATATAATTGGTTATTTATATTGCTAGGGTTAAAATAAAATAAATTCACAAGTGACCTTATCATTATTTAATCTTAGAAAAACCTCATGTCAAATAATAATAATAGTAATATTATTATTTCTTAACATGCGATTAACTTACAAATTATAATTAAATATTATTTAATTAAATAATATTCAATATTATCATTTCTCACCAAACCATTAAACTTGGTCCGCAATTCCTCCATAATATTTATCAAGCCTTGAATAATGTCTATTTATTTATTAAATAAATATCACTGTATTATTCACCAATAAATAAAGAAATATTATATTTACTGAATAGCAAATAAATATTTATATGTGATCAGGAATACATGAATAATTATTAAACCATGTATGGTAATAGTATTTATTCAACCTGTTAAATAATAAATAATAGTATATTATTTAACTGAGATTTTGGATATACTTAGTGTGTGGCCCTCTAGACCTCTTTCTTAGTGGCATTAGGTGAAACATCCTAAAGTCCAAGGTTATCAGATAGCAACACACTAAGGCACTCATAGAGAAATAAGTTAATTCCGCAACAACATGTCACCTCATACGAATGCTTATTGTGTAATATAATCTCTTTATCACAATATCTCAAATCGAGCAGGTTGCATCCAGTGTCATCAACCTATGTGCTCAATTATGTTTTTCTTTTACTTTCTAAAAATAGAACTTTCCTATTTAGGTTATATCATTTCTATCAAAGGTAATGAGATATTAAGTTCCATTAAATAATATAAGGGATAAATCCTTTCTTGTATTATTCATTAATGCAATATTACTCGTGACGCACCCAACATATCCTAACTCACTGCGAGAATATGTCGTCACGATTTTCATCAATACAGCTAAGTGTGTGGCTCATAATACTCATTAATAATAATCTTAAATTTTAAGGACCAATACACATGTCATGTGTGAATGTGGATTTCCTACTGGTGGGTCTCGTTCTCATAATATCCTACTCGATATTAGAAAGGGCGTACACCATGAGAAGGTGTCTCAAAGTCCTATGAGTCTCCACCCCTAATAGACTCTATCATTTGTGTCCCTTAAATGATATCATTTGGCTATAGAATATATATTCAAGAGTAGTGTTGTAGCACATTAGGGTTCTCATCATAGTGGGGAACTGTTGTGACCTTTTAGTATGACAGCTACTCTTAGGACATTATCACATACTATGTCACACATAAGATCAATCATGATGTGATAAGTAGTTTATAAATATTCAGAAAATGAATACATGTTTATCATAATGTACAAAGAAGTTTCACCAACTCCAACAAATTACAACCAAGAAAATAAAACTAAGTGTAAGTAGAAAAAATCAGTCCTCCAAAATTAATCTTATAGAGAGAATCAGTAATGCCTCATAGTGCAGTTCTTTATTCAAATTCTTATTCTTTCAATTACAATTTCATAACTGTTCCTTAAATTCTATACCCATTTTTCAATTTACCTCACAATAAATTTTCTCTCATCACTCAGGGTAAAATGTAATTGGAGTTATGCTCATACCATGAACACATGTTCCAAACCATAAGCTTGTATTGGTTCTATCATCTCCATTTCGTAAAGAAAAATACAAAATCAATCATGAGGGTTTCTGCAAAAAAGTGTTCAGATGACTCTAATGTTAAAGTCATATGGGTATAAAGTGAAAATAAATCTCAAAAGGAGGGTAATCTCTAAAGTATAATGCATGATAAATGGGAATAGTGCAATGAAATGGATCCTCCAAGATCAAAAAGGTGTTCATGCTCCAAACAGCTCAAATGGATCCCTGAGTGTATCAAGTATGTATCAAAAATGTACCATGTTCCTTTATTTTTCTTTTTCTTTTTCTTTTTTTTTTGAAAATCATGTTCAAGTCAGATCTCACATCCATCCTCTAACCACATATGATTCATCAAAGGATCCATCAGTCTGAAAATTGTGGTTTTTTACCTTCCTAATACACAACCCAATTTTTTTTCTTTTTTTTTCTTTTTTTAAAAGGAAAAGCATAGGAGAAAAATGCTAAAAATAAACATGGGTCATATCATATCAGTATTGTAAAAGTACCACAATACATCTCCTTAGTAAATACATCTCGTGTCCACTAGCTGAAAATTATCCCACACTTTTTCAAAGGATAATCATATATAATACCAATAGAAGGGTGGGAAGGGATAATTGGATTGGAATAGCTACATCCTAACAAGTTTATTCATGAAAACTATAGGCTAAAGAAGGAAATATGTAAGGTGAGCCTCCGGAAGAATTTTCTCAACAAAGATTGTCTCAATCATATTAAAATTGTATATGTTCATTCATAGTCTCAAAAAGATCTCAATACAAATTCCGATAAGTTTACATGCCCCAAATGTCAATCAAGAAATATGCGTAGAAAAGAATATGAAATTGTGGGCCTAGAATCCTCTCAGGAATGGGAATATACAAAAAAACTAGCAATCACTTAGGGTATATAAATCAAGTAATAATTCAATCAAAAGCAATTTAAAAAATTTTGAATTTGAATTAAATTACTAAACTCAAAAATCATTCTAAAAATCTAAATTGGAGTAAAACATATATTTCAACAATTTTCATCCTAACTTTTTATTTTATTTAAATGGGTGCAATGAGTTTTCAGGTTTAAAACATGATTTTAGAGAAAACTATCCCCTAGAAAAATAAAAACAAGCAATAATTTAATTATATCGACAAGAAAGCTCAAGAAAGACCCCAAACACTTAAAATGAGATAGTTTCCACACTATCCTAGAAAATACCATGGGAGATATAACACAGATATAGCATAAACAAAATGAAATGGAAATTTTGAAATTAATTTTAGGGAATTGAGAGCTCCTTGATGAGTGTCAGGTCATGGTAAAGCTTAGTGGAATTTTGATTTGGGATACCTGAATAATGTGTTAGAAAAACCAATTTTTCACTAGATAAAACATTAGTCCAGAGGGTTTAAACATGATGAAAGTAGTGTAATGGCAGGTGAACACAGTGAATAGTAATGACAAGCATCTCAGATAAATTCAGATATGTGGGTACAATAAAGCTCAAGAACAGGATATGAGTAAAAATGCTAATAAAATAAAAACAAAAATTCTAAGTACAATAATGAAAATAAATAAAACAAATAAAATATGGGTTGCCTCCCATAAAGCACTAAAAAAGACATCGAAACCCATATGGATGGAAAAAAAGATCAATAAGTTTCGTTCATCTACTCAGAATCCCTCTATCGCCTATAAGAACCAGTGGTTGTTTCATCGAGCTCATGCGGATTCTTGGTGGGGTTGATCACCTTCGGATTGTACTGAGCATGTATCTCATGTGGTAAGAAAAGAATTTGTGCACATCGTGGTGGGGACCTCTGTTGAGCATGGATCTCCAGTGAAATCTCCTCAAGATGGCACTCGACATCAGCCAGATGCTGAGTCATTTGTAGTACGAAGGCAGATTTTGGTGGAACAAGTGTGTCGATGACCATGGAAGAAGTAGAAGAGCTAGACATGGATAATGTAATGTAGTAATGAAATGAAAAATAATCCAAGAAATATTGAAGCATAAATTGTATCTCATATATATAATAATTGCAATGATACATCAATGAAATGGAATACAAATAGTACAAAATAAGATCACCCATACATAGTACAAAAATAGGGGAGGGGTACACAGGAAACTAAGACAAATCAAAATCATTGAGCTGATCATCAATGGTCCTCTCCCGAACAGAGGGTGTTTGTATTTGTCTCGCCCTATCTATATTATCTATGGAGGAAGGGGATGGGGGATCAAATGTTTTTTTGGATGTTGTGGTACTAGAAGTTATCTCAGTGGTTGGTGGGGAAGAGGTATGAACCCGGAGAGTGGTCGTGGATCTAGCAGCAGGGTCGATTAATGGTATCTCAATAGATGGAGGGGTTGGGTCCTTACTCCAACGGGCCTTCTCTTCCAAAAACTCCTGCTAAGAAATAGGGTCTGAGATCTCGGAGGGTAGGTCTACCGAGGTGGGAGATGGGGTGGGCATGGACGCAGATGAAGGGCCAATAAGGGATGGTGGATGAGAGGTTGTGGTGGTTGGGGCAGTAAAATGGGAAAACTCTATGAAGGGGATGTGCATCTGGTGGGAAATTCATCGCAGATTCTCCGGGATGCAAAGGTGCATGGCCCAGAGATTTGGTGGGTATGATGGGGTGGGCAGTGGAGTGGGAAAGGTGGTGGTGGATGGTAACTAGGTATGGGAGGTATCATGGGTAGAGGAATGGTGAGTGTTGGTGTAGTAGCTGTGGTGGTGGAGGATGGGGTGGGAGCAGTGGCATGATGAAGGGAGGCTGGGGTAGCTGGAGGATCAGTAGCATGCTGAGTGGGGGCCTCATCAGCATCCTCCATGTATGCTAGAATCCAATGGTAGACATCATCTTCCTTCATTAGAAGCCTCATATTATAGAGCATCAAAAGTGATATGTTCTCCATTGGACTAAGGGAAGTGTGGGGCTTAGCTGCCTCAAAGACATCTAGATGCCTAGCCAGATTAGTGATAAATGATCCACCCATCAAAGTGTCGTGGGTCTGCTTCGCTAAAGTACTATAAAACTCTATGAACTGTCTTATCATGTTGATGGCGGGGCCATCCATGGGCATCTCCATGTGTCAGCCAAGTGTGGGAGAGGGCCCTGTATAAGATCCAGAGAGTTGTACCTCGGAGCGTTGTGCTCTTTGTGGTGCGAGGGGTCATACTCAATTTGGAGGCCTCTGGCGATTTATGGCCAAAGTCGTGCTGCCTTTACCTTGTTAGGATCGAGTTTCATAGTGGAGAAGATATAGGAGGCAAAAAATTCAGCTGAATAAATGTCGAGGAAGACTGCAAAGTCTCCCAGTTTGGGCACCCATGGGCGTCCACTGAGTCTGAAACGAACAAAGTCGATGCCCATCTTGAAAGTGGCAAGGAACTCGATGAAGATCTCCCTGCATGTCTCATCCCGCACCTGTGTGATAGGGATCAGGTGTAGGCGATCCATGAGGTGAAGGACCTCATGATGGATGTGGATGTGCTCCATCATGGAAAAATCCATAGTTTTATTCGTCCTCATGGGCTTGGCCTAGAGATGGACCAAGTAGACCTAGTGCTTCGGGTCTGAGAAATGGAGACAAGGATGAAGGTGAGGATGGGCTTAGCCCTGTGATCCACTAGAGGATGATTGGGAGTCACATGAAGCTTATACGGATGAAGTGGTGAATACAGATGAGGAGGAAGAAGGATCTGTAGGTGGCAAGGTACATGCCTCCGCCGCTTGGGTGGAGGAGGGGTGTCCTCATGCTTGGGTGTGCGGTCGTCTCGTGGTGTGCACACAGTCTTTGTGTGTGCCATCTCAAATAGAGGGAAAAGAGAATGAGAGAAAAGGATATGGTGGCAAGAGATCTCGAAAATTGTATGTCGTGTATGGAATACACGGAGTGAAAATGATGATTTTTCAAATTTTTAAGCCACCCACCTATTGCACGGCTTGTATTACTTATACGGTGTGTGTTTTTGTACCCTTTTTGGATTAGGTCCCCTCGACAAGTTTCTAGAGACCCTTCAACATCCTAAAGAATACTATAACCTATCCTAAACAACCCTAGATTGCCTCCCAGAAAACACTTTATTTATTGTTTAGAGCTAGAAATTTTTAGAAAAATAAGACTTTAGCTTTGAATTGATGCCCCTCGTTAAACAGTTCTTGAAAACATAGGGGACGAAAGGCGGAGTGACATCTTTTGTCAGGGGTGCAGTTCAGTTCACATTCTTGAAAGTATTTGGTCCCTTATCAACAGAAGGTGGTATCTTATTCTTGTCTTCACTTTTCACATAATTTTCTTCTTCATTAGCATGAGTAATTGTTTGAGAGTTTGTCAAAATGTTTCTTTTATTAATAGCTTTTTCAACGTTGAACATAACTTGTTTTCACCCATTCTAAAAATAACTCTCCCCAAGTTAACATCAATCGTCGTCTTTCTAGTGGCGAGAAATGGTCTTTCAAGAATGAAGGTGATGTCACATTCCTCTTACATATCCAAGAAAAGAAAATCCATGGGAAAAATGAATTTTTCAACGTTAACCAAGACGTCCTCGAGCAATCCTCAAGGATGCTTGAATGAACGGTCAGCAATTTGAAGTGGTATATTTGTTAGTTTCAGCTCTCCAAGCACCAACTTCTTGTAAATACTCATGGGCATTAGATTGATACTTACTCCTAGATCGCTTAAGGATTTTTCAAAAGTATACGTCCCAATAGTGCATGGAATTGAGAAACTTTTAGGGTCTCGCATTTTTTTAGGCAATTTCCTTTGGACAACTACAGAGAATTCGTCATTCAGAGGGACAATTCCTAGGTCATCAACTTTATTTTTACTTAGGAGAATATTTTAAAAGAATCATTCATAAGTAGGTACTTGTGCAATTTCCTCTAAAAAGGGAAATTCATATGCAACTATTTAACCAATTCCAAGAATTTTTTAAATTTACCCCCTGCCTTGTGCTATGTAGTCATCATCCTTTTCAGGTTGTGCTTCAATAGGAGCTTACTCATATGGTTCTACCTTTTGAGTTGTCCCTTGACCAACCTTATTATAAACTTTCAACTGATTTTTAACGCTTTCATGTGGTTTTTGAAAATCCAGTACACTCTCATTTTTAACCATTATAGCTTTAGCCTCCTATCTCTGATGAGTCTTGGTATTACCGTGCAGAGTACCCGATAACCGATCAAATAAGGTCTTAGAAATTTTCCTCATTTGATGCTTTAGGTTTCGTAGTGCAACATTGTGGTTTTGCATCTTGGTTTCTTAGGTCGTTGTCCTTTGGTCAGCCTTCTGCACAAAGGCAGTGAGTAGGTTTTCAAGATTGGTTTGAAGAGGTTGGGCTTGAGGAGGTGGTCTTGGTGGGGCTTGTTGAAATTTTTATTGTGGTGATGGTGGGTAGTTCTAATCTATAGGGAAAAGTTTTTGAAATTGTTGTTGTGATCGAGGAGTTGGACCCTGTGGTGGGTAACCAGGTGGTCCTTGGTTTCTTTGTGGTACATGTCCACTCCTCTATTGAAAGTAACTTTGATTTTGTTGTTGCGGCTGGGTTGGCCTTCACTGGTAATTTTGTTGCTGTTGAAATTGTTGTGGTTGTTGGTACTACTAGCATTGTTGATTGTAATTGATGTAATTACAATCTTGAGTTTGGGGTTCTTCCATCCTTGCCCTGCAATCTTAGTATGTATGTGGACCTCCACACATCTCGCAGGATCATATTTTCATTACTGGAGCAAGGGGCGGTGGCATAATAGGTAACTGGAGTAATTCTAGATTCTTAGTAAGTTCCTCTACTTGAACAGCAAGGCGATTAGTTTCTTCCACCTGATGAATTCAGCATCAGGGCAATCCTCAATCACTTTTCCATAAACTAGCATTGTGAGAGACTTCATTTAGAATTGTTTGGCTGACTTACGGCGTCTTGAGCATGAGTTTTCCATCAGCAACGGCATCCATTACAGTACATGCAACAGGCTGGAGTCCTTGATAAAATGTTTATAATTAAAGTCGTGCATCTATTCCATGATGTGGGACTTTGTAGGTCAGCTCCTTGAATATGTCTCAAGATTCTCATGTTGATTCTTCATCATCCTGGGTGAAGTTTTGAATTTCTTATTGGAACTTCCATGTCTGGATGGGTGGGAAATATTTGTCTAGGAACTTCTTTGCTAATTCGTCTCAAGTCGTAATTGACTCGGGATCTTGACTTTTTAGCCAGTCATTGGCTCTATAGAGCTAGGAGAAAGGGAAAACTCTTAAGCAAATGGCATCTGATGGTACATCTTGGTTGTGAAATGTATCACAAACCTCAAGAAAGTTCGATATGTGTTCGTGGGGGGTTTTCGTTCTAAAGTCCACTAAACTTCCCCATATTCTAGATCATATGAATGAGTCCATGTTTGATTTCAAACATGTGCACCTAAATTGTAGGGCGCACAATGATGGTCACAACACCACTAATGGACAGTAAATCGTAGTCCATAATGGTGCGCTCCTACGGCGCTAGTTGCTCACCTTGATTGGAAGGCAGTGCATAATTGGGGTCTTACAGATGTGACGGTGCAAGATTGTTACGCTCTGCCATTATGCAGCGATGGTTCTATCAATCTCAGGATCTAATAGAAGTTGTTCTTGTGTGTCTAGGATTCTTGAGCGAGTCAAGGGCCCCTGGCACATACACTAGCTATGAAGAAGATAGAGAGAGAGAGAGAGAGGAAGCAAGTGCTCTCAAGGGAGAAAAATAAAAAAGGAAAAGAGGAAAGAAAAGAAGAAAGGGGGAGGGGTGAGGTAATCTGAGTTCAATATGAATGTCACTATGTCTGAGCAATAGTTATCCGTGGAAACTGTGAAAAAATTTGACTCGCTTGCACGCGTTGTTGAATTTTTGCGGGCTAAGGTCAGATTAAATATTTATAATCTCAAACTACACTTACTAATAGGGTGTAACAAAGTGGTAAAATGGGGTCAATCCCATGAGTACTACTAACAGGTCAGCATCCAAATGAACAAAACCCTTGGAATGATTCCTCACTTTCACTCATTAAGTTTGGTGTTTACTAAGACTAAGTAGTTTGGAGTTTTAATTCAGATTAAAGAAGGGATTGGGGTCAATTTCAGGGCTCTTGACAAAAGATAATCCTAGACTTTAACTTGGATTGGTCTAAAGGATTAGGGTGTGAATCAGTGCAAATGTACCAATTGGTTTTGGTCAAACCAATTGGATCTGCTCATGTAGAAACTATCTCGTGGTCAGGGTATAGCCGATAACCTAAGTGCATTATGCTTAGCTTCTTTTAAAAAACATCACAGGCTAATGGTCATAGTCCTGATCAACTCTAATTAGGTCAGGTTCGTTCAATCATACTTCTCATAGTCAAGGTTATGTGAAAGAATGTGATGAACAGTTATTATTAACCTAATTATTAGTCATAGGGTTACCAAAATTCAATCTAAAGATTCATTAGGTTTGGAAATGCCCCTACTCTCGACCCCTAACCCTAAGTGGGTTAGTCGCGCATAGTGATGATGATCAAAAGTAAGGAGATTTTAGACATTATTTGCATATTTTAAAAGCAGTTGCAAAAGAAACAGTCCAGGATTAAACAATCAAAACTCAATATCAAACTATTGGGAAAAATGAAGATCTAAGCAGGAACTGGCTTTGCATGGTTAAATAATGAAGAACGGGCAATCTAGAATCAAAACAATTAAGAATCAACCACAAACTTACTATCAACGAAGAACGGATGAAGGAACGTGGGTGCGTTGATGAAGTGTGATAGGTGGCATTGAAAGCGGACATTGGAAACAAAAGTAGAATTGCACGGACAAAGAATGAATGAAAAAGGATTAACCAACTCACTTTGATTCAATGACCCAAATAAAGGAATGAAAGAAAACTGGTTTAAAACAAGGGAGAAAAACGGGAGAAGAAAAACGAGACAAAACAAAGAGACGACCCTACTTTTTATGTGCGGAGACGCTGTAAAATATAAATAGGCCTAATAAGTACACGGCGTGAAAGTCCTACACGTCATGTACTGGCTTAAATGAATTGAGTCCTGACATCTGCATGTCATGCAATCTGGTTGCACATCGTGTAACTGATATCCCCTTTTCCCGCCAAAGAATCTGCTCAAATATTTGATCGGGCGAGCCTTCAAAGGTTGCAGGTCGTGTAATCTATGCACGTCGTGTATGAAATTCACTTTTGGTGAGATTCTGAATTCTGAATGTTGCACGGCATGTAATTGAGTTACATGTTGTGTAATTTCTTCACGTCATGCAGAATCTTCATGGGTTGGTCTGTAGCCTTGCAGGCAATCTGTGAATGAAGTATACACGTCATGTATGAGATAAATGGTGTGTAAAGGATATTTTGGCAATTTTTTAGCATTTCTTTAAGTTCAGAATTTGTAATTATTGCGAAAACAAATGAAAACCCAATGCATAATCGAATAATTCAAGAATAAACATTAAAGAAATGTATCCAAAATTTATATACAATTTCAGCTAATCAATAACTCCAACCCCTTGTGTAACTGGATGCACCCCAGGTCGTCCATGGATTCCCCTAATAACTCCCTCCCTGAAATATAAATAAGCATGAGAAGTACACGGCGTGCAAGTCATACACGTCATGTACTAGCTTAAATGAATTGGGTCCCGACATATACACATCATGTGATCTGGTTACACATCGTGTAACTAATGTCCTCTTTTCCCACCAAAGAATCTGCACAAATCTTTGATCAGGCGATCCTTCTAAGGTTGCAGGTCATGTAATCTCTGCACGTCATGTATGAAATTCACTTTTGGAGAAATTCTGAATTTTGAATGTTCCACGGCGTGTAATTGAGTTACACGTTGTGTAATGTATTCATGTCATGAAGAATCTTCACGGGTTGGTCTGCAGCCTTGCAGGAAAGGTGTGAATGAAGTATACACGTCGTGTATAAGATACACTGTGTAAAGGATGTTTTTGGCAATTTTTTAGAATTTCTTTCTTTAAGTCCAGAATTCATAATTCCTATGAAAACAAATGAAAACCCGGTGCATAATTGAATAATTCAAGAATAAACATTAAATAAATGTATCCAAAATGTATATACCATTTTAGCTAATCAACAACTCCAACCCCTCGTGTAACTGGCTGCACCCTAGGTCATCCATAGATTCCCCTAATAACTCCCTCCCTAATAATTTCTCTCTATCTTTCTTACCAAGACTAGAATCTTGAACTTGTTAGTTTGTTCATGTGTTGGAATTCAGTTTTCTATCTTGGGTTGCAACCATCCCATGAACATGCTCATGTACTACAACTCGATAAAATCTAAAATCCTTAATTCCATCTGTTCGAATTCCTTGATGTACTCATCAACCGTCCCAGTTTGTCATAAGGTTTTCAAAAATCTCAATGGATCCACCTTTGTAGATTTCCCATACCTCTCCATAATTGTTAATTTGAACATCTCCCTGATGAATTTGGCGAAGTTATATGCCAGGACAGAAACCAATATAAATTTGTTTCTTCCATGCATATTTGTGCATAGTGTAACTTCATATCTTCTAAAGTTTTATTTATCAGAAAGTATGTATCACCCATAGAAATCCATCCCTAAGGATTATCACCAGAAAACAAAGGCAGCTCCACTTTTCTCAAAACTTCTCACAGTCCTTCAGTATGGACAATTTCTTTTGGAGTCTAACTGATTCCTAAACTTTCACCGACCTCTGTAATTTCCCAAACATTGTTCCCTAGATTTCTTGGGGGATTCCATTCCCTTTTTCCCGAATTCCAAGCCTCGTTCCACATATAACTTAATCTCTTTGAGCCTTTCCATCATGCATTCCTCCATGTCCTGCATTCGCAAGGCTACTCGCTCCTCCGTTTGTTGCACCAAGTCTTGTGTCATTCATTGATTATCATTTTGTACTCACATCAGTCTATCTAAACTCTCTTGCATCGTACTCATTTTTCATTGAATGTTTTTCATGGATGATTATCATTTTGTACTCACATCAGTTTGTCCAAACTCTCCTATATTGTAGTCATTGTTCATTGAACGTTTTTCATGGCTGATTCTACTATTGCTACTCAACTTTCCATCCTCGTTTGCATCCAAATGTTCCAAAGTGAATCGGCCACTGCCTCATGCATTCACGATCAGCTCTATCACTGATTCTGCCTTGTCGTAGGTGAGTTTGTTTTCTCCTCGTACGCATCTCAACCTAGAAGACTTATGTCTTCGACTCGTCCGCTCCTTCATGAAAATGGTTCCCCAATAGAGTTTCCAAATGTTAGAACAAAATTCAAAAGGAGAGTTTTTCAAACAATACACAATGTCCTTTGTATGTATTTCTATAAGATCAAGCAATTCCTGCTCTAGTTACAATTTGCAAAAGGGGAAAAAATAAGGAGAACCTGGTGTAGACCAATTCCCTGGTTCGAGTTTTTTGTAGGCTATAAAAGCTCGAAGGAAGACCACTCCATCACCCAGAATGCTTCCTCAATCCCATAATTCCAAACCAAAAATGCATATCGACCAAGTGGTCCCCTCAGTCAAATATATGCCCCTCTCTCTTCTAATAACTCAACTGACTTATAAATCTTCCTTTCCCTTATTGACCTTTTGTTGGTAGGTATAGATTACTGGAGGACATGAATTAACCAATGGGTCACTATGACATCCCGCCTTCTTATTACATAACTTTTCATTACATTTTACAAAGGATCTTTAAAGTCAAATGTCTTGGAAAAAAGGTGCATAATACATGAAAACGTAAAACAATATTTTAATCCTCTTTAAAGGCTTCTTGAAATGTTCATCCTAAGTACAATTACGGAATCTCATAACCTGGGACATACATCAAAGGAAAGGGTGAGAATAAGGCCCAGTAAGGATAAACAAGGGAATCTGTTTACTTGTGAAGTCAATAAGAACTTGATAAAATACATAAAGACATGGGCAATGGAAAAAAGAGGCATATAATAATAAAAAAGAACATGAATCATAACTTGAATATTTAACTATAACATTTAATTTAGACATCCATAATCATATCACCAAGGTTCATCCCCAAGGTGTCATAAACATTACCAAGGTATCGTAAAACTTGTCATCTCTAGATATTAATTTCTTTACCCAATGCATTGGAACGCTATTAGGGCACACCCTTAATATGTGTTTATTTTTATGTGAGCCACATAGATCATAATCAAACATTTCATAAATAACCCAAATAGAATAAAACAAATGGGTTTCATATCAAAATCATGATGTTTTAAAAAGGGCTTAAAAACATGATCATTATGTCATTTATAACTCATGGAAAGGGAATGAGGCTTTTATGTATGTCAATTACAAAATCAAATATATCATTTTTATGTCTTGATGAATACCCTAGGAAATGAAATAGGTTTGGGTATTCAAATAAATAAAATAAGAGAATTTTTTGAGAAAAAAAAGATATTTTGAGACAAAAATTTTGCAACATAATAGCTATGCAACATGGTTTTAGAAAACATTAAAAAGAGAGGGGACAGGGGTCACCCATTAATAAAAGACTCATAATATAATAGAGGGACATAATAAAATGTAAATAAAAACATGGTATGGAAGCTTGTAAGATATACCACATAGAAGAGAACTTGAATGGAAAAAAAGAGGCGTTGAGAATTCCCTTACAAAAATTTAGCAACCTAACGATGACACTTAAAAAATCAGAAAATGAGTTGATGAGAGCGAAAAGGGTCTCTCATAATTTGGACATAAAATAAAAATCAATAAGAATATAGAATAACATACCACAACATAATAAAAATGGAAACTAAAAGACATAACATAAAAGAAGCCTTGACTAAAAGAGGAGGGTGAAAGGCTCCCTTACCTTGAAGAGTAACTTCAAAAACTCGAAGGTTGGGACCTTGGGGACTTAAGGGCACCTTGGGAGAGCTCCTTGGAAGGTAAAAAGATCAGAGCTTCATTGAGAAGGAATTTGAAATGAATGAAATGAAGGAATGGGTTGGTATTTATAGTAAAAGTGATGGAATATTTTATTAATTTTCAAGGGACACCTCATTAGTGGTATTTGCAAAACTATGAGCTTGTTCATGGTATTTGTCCATGGTTTTAGCCACTTGGGACACCTCGTATAATATTTTAATCCAAATGAGTCGAACAGAAATTTAAATTACATATTACATCATTATGATGTCATAAAACACACCAAAAACTCAAAAACTGAATTTGTACTATTCACTGAAAAATAAAACATTTTATAAAAATCTCATAAATTCACTCTAACCTAATATCGATGTTCTGAATTCGAAAATGAACTTCATTTTATGGAAGTAAATTTCTAAATATGAGATATTAAATTTTTATGTAAAATCACTATTTACCTAAAAAAATACTAATACTTAAATAATAATTTCTGAAACGGTTATTTACTTATGCTATTATATCATATTACCATTTAAGATGCCTAAATTGTATTTATACTTAATTAAGTGAGGTTACTATTCCATTGGTTATATTACAATTCATAAGAGTAATATTACTATTCATAATTTACTATTCACCAAAAATTAAGTTGGTCTTATCAGGCTCTAAAGTTCTTATTGATCACAATTGTATATGTCCGTTTTTTGAAAATCAATTCACGTTATTAATTATTTAAAGTATAAAAAATATTTTAAAATACTTTTTTTTTCAATATTCATAAATAATATGAAACTTCTAAAAATTCATCCTATATTTATTTTGACATTTGAAATTCAAAAATTTTACTATAATAAGAAATAAAAAATTTATTTATACAAAAGGATTACACAAATTAACTAAGGTCTCATTACATAACCCCTTATAACACATGCATAGGACCTAAGAGTAAAGTGTGTAATGGTGATATAATCTTGGGGCGGCTCGAACAACATTGCCCGAGTGGTGATTTTTATTAGCTTGAACTTCTCTCGAAGACGATTACGTTCAAGATTAACATGTTGAAGCTCGTCTTGGGATTCGTCCAAAGAAAAACCTAGTGATGCTACCTCCTTCCCAAGCTCCGACGATGGGCTTCGTACGGCCCGAGTTTACTGGATGAGGTCATCGACTCTTCTTTCTGTATTAATTAACCATGATCATTTGTATTTATAAACAATAATCATAACTTTAAGAGTATATTTTATGACGGTCATATTGACTAATGGTCATATAATAATCGAAACCCAATGGTCTCATTTTAATTATACTCACTTCATTAATAAAAGGATATGATTTTGTTGAGTACAAAATAAAATAACACACAAATTCATGAAATAAAATATTATTCAAAAGATTGGGTCGTTACATTCTTCCCCCTTAAGAAATTCCGTCCCTGAAATTTCAACTCGTACCCTCAGAAAAAAAAATGTGTGGGTACTTCTGCCTCATAGACTCATCTGGTTCCCACATGGCTCCTTCATATTTGTGGTTCATCCACAACACTTTAACAAGGTGAGTAGTCTTGTTGCGTAGAACCTTGTCTCTACGATCCAAGATCTTAATCAGCTGCTCCTCATAAGAGATGTCATGTTCCAGTTTTACCACCTCTGGATTTAGTACATGTGAAGGGTCAGGTATGTACTTTCTCAAGAGGGATATGTGGAAGACATCATGAACTTGTGATGGATTTGGAGGAAGTGCAAGCTGATAGGCCACTGCTCCTACACGATTAAGGATTTCATAGGGGCCAATGTACCTAGGGTTGAGATTTCCTTTCTTCCTAAACCTCATGACACTCTTCCAAGGTGAAATTCGAAGAAATACTTTTTCACCAACATCAAACTCCAAGTCCCTTCGACGGATGTTGGCGTAGCTCTTTTGCCGACTCTGAGCAGCTTTAATGTGTTGTTGGATGGCATGAACATTTTCTGTCATCTTTTGCACAAGATCAGGCCCAATAGGCTTTTTCTCACCAACTTCGTCCCAATAAGTATGAGTTTTACATCGCTTCCCATATAGAGCTTCATAAGGTGTCATTTGAATGCTTGAGTGGAAGCTATTATTGTAAAAGAACTCAACTAATGGGAGATGTTGATCTCATTCACCTTTAAATTTCATTAAGCATGTTCTCAGCATGTCCTCGAGTGTTTGAATAGTCCTTTCAGATTGGGCATCAGTTTGGGGGTGATAGGTCGTACTGAAATTCAATTCGGTACTCATAGCATGTTGAAGACTTCTCCAGAATTTTGATGTCAAGCTTGGATCGTAATCAGATACAATAGAAAGTAGAACTCCATGCAGTCTTACCACTTCCTTCACGTAAATCCTGAAAATTTTATCAAGAGATAAATCTTCTCGAATAGAGATAAAATGGGCAGTCATGGTGAGACGGTCCACTATAACCCATATCGCATTGTTTCCTTTGGAAGTTCTTGAGAGACCAGTGACAAAGTCCATAGTGATATTGTCCCACTTCCATGCTGGTATGGGTAGTGGTTGTAATACCCTTTTAGGAATTTGTCGCTTTGCCTTCACTTGCTAACATACCAAGCACCTTGTAGTGTATTTAGTAATCTCTTTTTTCATATTATCCCACCAATAATGATCATGAAGGTCCCTATATATTTTCGTGTTGCCAGGATGTATAGAGAAAGTAGATTTATGAGATTCATCCATCAACTTATTTATTTCTGGAATAGATAGAACACATAGTTTTGTACGAAATTTCAGTACACCTTCTTGATCAATATTGAGCTCAGGAAACTTTCCATCCTTCACAGCCTCAAACTTCTTCTGTAACAAAGGATATTCTTTCTAAGACTTCTTAATCTTCTCTAGTAATGACGGTTGAGAAATCATTTGGGATAGGGTTGATGATGTCCCTTCCCTTATAATTCCAATGTCCAGCTTTACTAGGTCATTGGTCAAAGGATCTCTTTGAATCCCCATTATGGACAGAACAAATGGATCTTTCCTACTTAATGTATCAGCGACTTTGTTTGCTCTTTTTGGATGATAATGAATTGAAAAATCATAATCATTAAGAAGTTCCAACCATCTCCTTTGTCTCATGTTCAATTCCTTTTGTATGAAAATATACTTCAAACTTTGATGATTTGTGTATATATCACATTTTTCCCATAAAGATAGTGTCACCATATCTTTATAGCAAGAATAGCCACAGCTAGCTCAAGATCACGTGTAGGATAGTTCTGCTCATGAGTCTTCAACTGTCAAGATGCATAAGCAATAACTTTTTCATTTTACAGAAGGACGCACCCAATCCCTTTCATAGATGCATCGCTAAAAATAACGAATCCTTCTCTGCTTGAGGGTAGAGTTAACACGGGTGTAGTAACCAATCTCTTCTTCAGCTCTTGGAAACTTTACTTGCACTCATTTGTCCAGATGAACTTGACCCTATAATGCTCTGACTCTAGTTACTCAGAGTCGGTGCATTATTACATAACATTGGTATGATCACAAGAGATTAAGTCTTGAAAGACCGATTAGTTTAGTAGACTTGGATGTACTAGATACATACATAAGTTTTACATTACATTATGAAATGGAAAAACAACAATGTTGTGTCCTCTTTGAACACACTCATATTCCTTAGCCTATTCCTACAGGTTAATCGTAATATACTTCTTCGCATCCTGAGAAAAATAAAACATAAGAAAGGGTGAGCTCAGATGCTCAGTAAGGATAACAATATAGCAGAAACTATCATAAATAAGCATAAACATTTAAGGAAATATATAAGACTAAAACAAAAGCCTTTTAAACTTAAACTTCAACATAATATGGAAAAAATAAATTAATTAATGTCATTTAATTATTCACATGGATATTCTACTAGTTGAATAATCACATGCAATATCAATAGTTAATTTCATAATGATAGAATGCATAATGTCGGGCATCTTAACTACGAAGTCAAGGCCTCGTGCCAAGACTCTAAATAATAATTTTGTCAAGGCCTTGTGTCAAGACACTAGTTTGTCTCATGAGACCTACTGATGCATCAAGGGGCTATAGCGGGTTTTGCCCGTCACTTACTAAGTCCAATGCATTCCTCATATAAAAATGGTGAATTATAATCTAAACATTCGTATTAAAACTAGCATACAAAATGTCAATACTTTAGCCACAAACCATGAATGGTATAAAAATAGCACATCCACAGTCAAACATAATTAATTAAATACAATATGGAAGATTGTATTATAATAAATTAACCTCAATTAAGAATAAAATAAATTAAAGGATATTGACATAGATGAAAATAATCAGTAAAACTATTTGAGAGAAATATCCTCTTTTTCTTGAAAATATTTAAAAGTCACACTATTTATCAAAGAAGTCGTTTAAAAGAGATTTTTGAATCAAAGAATCTCATACCACTTGGAAACTTTTGAAAGGAATTTTAATTTCAAAACATTCATATCCATATAAATAAATCCTTAAACCCATTTTTAAAACATGGACATTAATGAGAAAGATTTAGAAGAATAAATCTTTAAAACATTTAAAACGATATTTTAGTTCTTAACCAAATGAGAGACGTTTGAATACAAATAATTAAGGAATAACATTAATCAAAACTTTATAATATCATGAGAATAAAGGGATTCATGATATATTATGTCAAAGGATAGTATATACACCATATAAAAGTGAATTGGCGCATAACAACAAAGAAGTATCAATGTAATGTAAATTGAGATGAAATCCCTTATAAAGACTGTATCCTTATATTAAGGATAAATTAATGACATAATTTATGTGTGACAAACGTAAATACACTCAATATGATTAGATATTCAGTGTAAATCCATCCAATGGCCTGACGACCTTCATTTTTTATTGATTTTTGATAATCCGCCTTTCAAGGGATGAGGTGGAACCCTTATAAGGCTCGTAGGCGTAAGTATTATAGGGCTCGTAGGCCTTAGAGGAATTCATTTCTCGTAGGCTTCAAACATTACATACAACCCAGACTAACTACTTGGAACTGCTCCTCCCCGACATCTTCATCGTGAAATCAGCTCTCCACCTCGCATGGTTGTTCGGCTAGGCTATCACGTGCATGCACAGGCTTGTCCCGATGGCAAGTGGCATACCTTCTCATTCTTGAAATCTGTGCAGCTTCTGTTGTGGTGAAAGCTCATTGTTCATCCTCCTTATAGATCTTGTTCCTTATAGGTTGTCTGGTTTTCATTTGCACTTAAGGTGGCCTTGAGGTGGCCCGAATGCCTTATTGGCCCGAAGGCTTGGGTGGCCCGAAGGCCTTAAAGAACTCGGGGACCAAATCGGTGGCCTGAAAGCCCAAACGGGGGAAAATTTCCAACTGCTACAGTGCCTGCTACAATTCTCGCTACAGTACATGCTACAGCACTGTACATTACCTGCTACAATACTGCACAGTTCCTGCTACAGTACTGCTACAGTAACCCGGAAATTTTGTCTCCGCCTATATGCACTTAAGAGTCCCCATCAATCAGAGGACATTCACACGTATTCTTGTAAAAACAAAACTAATGACTTGGATGTTTAACTCAATGAATAGAAATTGAGTTAAGATTACCCTTATCAAGTTCATATCAATGACTTGAGAATTTACCAATGGAGTGATTATGTGTATCAAAAGTATATCCACACAAAGGGGAGTGGAAATTACTACATAAATAAATAAATAAATAGTGATTACACACATAATCTTGGAGTAAAATAATCAATGAAGTATGCGTAAAACCCAATGAGTGGAAATTGAAATTAGAAATTCTCTTACCAATTTGGTAACTTACGAAACATGCACTCAATGAAAGAATGATCATACAATGAAGATGTAAATACCCATAAATTAAAGTATATTACACAAAGAATACAATCATGGGCAGTACATACACCACATAAAAGAAAATAGTGGAAAATATAGCATGAATCTCACGGGAATAAAAGTGAGATGAAAACCCCTTACCTTGTATTTTTCTTTAGTCGATGGTAGGTCAGCCTCCTGTATAATGGTGAAATCATTGTTATTAAATTATACAAGAACCGCATAGATAAATATGATATCATATATGATCTTCTAATACTACTTTGTTAATGATATTTTAGAAGTATCATTGTTTTGGGTGTTAATTGATTCGTTTTCCTTTATATTTTTTGTTACGTAGGTCATGTTTGTTATGGATATGATGTATTTGATTCATATATAGAATGATATTAAGTTCTTAAACATTATTTTTAATCATCAAATGAAAATTATTCTTGAATGGTTACGATTGGAAACGAAATCTCATCACGTCGTGGAGACGGTAAGTCGTACGTACGCACGAGCGACAATATCATTCTATTAGTGGTGAAATCGTATGTAATTGGATGGTATATTATATACACAAAATCATTAACATGTTATATTTATTATTTACATCAATTATACTCATTATTATACTCATCCAAATAATGAAGTGTTGAATAACAAACTACACCACGACGTGGAGACGATAAGTTGTACGTACGTGCGTAGAGTGACTTTGTCATTCATAGGATGGATAGAATAATGAATATGGTTGTACCATATTTATAATAACATCTCAGTATATAGAAGGCACTAGAATTATTATTTTAGTATGGAAACAAAGAAAGAGGAAGTGGAAGAAGAAAAGAACTTTGAAAGAGGTGATGAAGTAATTACCTCTTCTTCGGGTTCTTCCTTTTGATTTGAACAAAAGAGCTCTTTAGGTTGGCTTTCTGATCAAAGTAATGTCTCTAGGTTGAAGTGAGGGTAGTTGGGAGGATATTTGAGCAAGAGTTGGCCGAGCCAAAAGGCTTTGAAGGTGTAAAATTAAGAGAAGGGAAAGTACCCTTTTATAAGAGATGTGAGGGTCACTTTAGGAAAAGCTTGAAATACTATTTTATTATAAAATCATTTTCGGTTTCTAATAGCTCTAAATGGATTTATTTTAAGGATAAGGTGGGTATGGGTCAAAAACCTTTCAACCAATAGGTTTTAGACAAGTTTAGGTCATCATATTAATCTTATCTTTTAGATTTAACTCTTAGTTAAATAGTTTAACATTTAACATGTCTTCATGTATTTTTATATTACATGGTTAATAAACTTACTATAAAATGTCAAGCGAACCTCAATTTGTTCATTAATGACATATCTATCATTATATAAGTCATTTGGCCAAACCTTAGATTTTTTAGACTATTATATAATTTAATAAAATAGTATTTGTTTTAAAAACTCATTTATGTCAATTTTGACACTATTTAGTATTTGGTTTTTGTGAGTCATAACAATCTTATTTCTTCGAAAAAAAAATACATTGAATATAAAATGTCATATTAACCTAGAAAATTCGTAGATTGCATCAAAAGTTTCAATTTACATTTATTTTAATATTTATAATATCAATTATTTTAGTCTTTCATTAATAAGGTAATTACTGCATCATCATTGTGTCATAAATAAATTTAATTATTTAATGTCTAAAAATTATAAATAAAATATCATGATGTAGTAAATATTTTTAGCTTTCTAATGAATATTTATAGTCGAATTTATCTTATGTGTAACCTTATATTAAAAATGTTTTAGTTATTAAAATTTGAATTTAACACTTAACTTTTCTTTAAATAAAATATAATAAATGTCCTAATCTAATCCAAGTGGATAAAAAAGGATCATATTTTTATTCTAAGGTTGATTTTGATCAAAATACATTTATCCAATAGAATTAGGACATGTGTTAAAGTAATTATAATATCATTTTTACCTTTAATTACCCTATTTACTTTTAACCGTGGTAAATAAAATTCAAAAATTACTATTCACCAAAAATTATTTTCATCCTATTAAACCACATTTTACTTACTGATGTCAATCGTATCTCTCTGATTTTTGAAATTCAATTCGCAGAAGCGGTAAAATTATATTTTATGTAAATTTGCAAATTTGCCTAAAAGGTGGATAAAAGACGGTAAAAAGTTCAATAAAATTTTATATATCTAATCTTATTATAAAATGACTTCAATGAATTACATTGGACTAATATAGGTACTATGTATCTATTTTGAATTTAAAATAAATTTAAATTAAAAATAATTTTTTAAATAAAAAGTCGGCTTTAAACAATAACACAGTGTTTTTCACTATTTATCAAAAATTGAAAGTTTTTAGAAAAATACCAAAAATTCACCAAAAGCTAATTTTGATATTCCAAATCCAAAAATGATGTCTATTTTACCAAATTCAAAACATAGAAATTGTATTAATTAATTTAAAAAATATTTTTGTTGTCAAAACCAGAAAGTGAGTTTTTGAGAAGTAAAAACTATCAAAGGATTGATATGTGTTTATGTCCAATTTAAATGTAAAATTACTTCCAATGACCAACATTGGATTAAATGAAAAAAAAAATCTAATTACACTTCAAAACCATTCAAATTTATAATTTAACACTATAAATTATTTTGATTAAAAAAGTTATTTTCAATTAAAATTTAGTATTTTTCACTATTCATCAAAATATGAAAGTTATCTGAAAAGCACCGAAAATTTATCCAAAATAAATTTTTATGTCCTGCTTCTAAAGAAGTTTATTTTGTCAAATTGAATATATAAGAGTCAAATATTGGATTTAAAAAAGGTTTGCCATTAAAAGGCGGTAAAATTGCATTTTTTGAAAAATACTTCTTTTATCTGAAAAATTGAATTTGTTCTTATATTATGTCTAAGAAACACATAATATGGATGTGAAAATTATATGGAATATATAAAATTCAAAATGCAGTTAATATTATTCATAACTGCTTTTTGAACACTTAGTTTGGTAAGTCGTGGTGCGCTCAAACTCGGTGTTGTGTGTAGTACAAGCTATTTAATTACTTTAAAGAAAATAACTTACTATGAAATCTTGGAGTGTTACAGACCCTTTTTCAAGTTAACTTGGTTAATGGATTAGAAAGTCATGAAAAGTTTTTCACAAATCTCCTATAATATCCCGCTAATCCAAGGAAAATACGAATCTCAGTTATTATTGTAGGCTGAGGCCACTCCTCTGCAACCTTTGTCTTTGCAGGATCAATTGTGATTCCTTTATTGGTTATAATGTGCCCCAAGAAAGCAATTTGTTGGAACCAAAATTCACATTTTCTGAACTTTCCAAAAAGTTTCTTCTTCCGTAGATTTTGCAAAATAACCCTTAGATGATCCTCATGCTCCTCGCGACTTTTGAAATATATCATAATATCATCAATAAAAACTACCACAAAGTTATCAAAGAAGTCCTTAAAGACTATTCATCAAATCCATAAAAATAGCATGAGCATTAGTCAAGACAAAGAGCATAACAACAAACTCATAATGCTCGTATCTTGATCGGAAGGCGGTTTTTGGAATATCTTCTTTCTTTACCTTCAATTGATGATAACCAGATTGAAGATCAATCTTAGAGAAAAATTGAGCCCCACGAAATTGGTCAAATAAGTCATCAATTCTTGAAAGAGGGTATTTGTTCTTCACTGTGATCTCGTTCAGTTCTCTATAATCAATGCATAGCCGTATTGATCCATCCTTCTTCCTCACAAAGAGAACAGGTGCTCCCCAAGGAGACACACTCGGTCAGATAAACCCCTTCTCCAAAAGATCTTGGAGTTGCTTCTTTAATTCCTCTAGCTCCACATTTTCCATCTTATACAGGGTCTTTGATATCGAATGAGATCTAGGTATGAGTTCAATGAAGAACTCTACCTCTCTTTTCAGGGGAGGTCCGAGTAACTCCTCAGAAAATACGTCAATGTATTCATGGACGATAAGGACATTTTCTATCCTTATACTCTCATTTCCTTCTTCTTCTTCACTGATCAACTCCATATAGTAGGCTATAGGAGGTGCTTCTAGACAAATATCAGGTCAAGAAATCTATCCTTAGAAGATAATTGTAGGTTTCACATTCAAGACTACTGAGATTTCTTTATGTCTTCATTTGATCTTAGCATTATACTTTGAGAGTCCGTCCATCCCCAGTATAATGTCAAATTCCAACATGGAAATGACTACTAGATTTGTGATAAGATTGTGCTCACTAAAGTAAATACTAGAGTTTTGAAATGTTGTTGATGCTTGAATAATCCCTCTGGGAGTCTTAACTGATAACTCTACTTTTAGCAATTCAGGAGTTGATTCTAAATCCTTTGCAAACTTGGAGGAAACAAAGGAATGCGTAAAACCAAAATCAAACAAAATACTTGTCATCTTTGACAGAACAACAAGTGTACTTGCCACCACATCATTTGGAGCTTCAACATCAGCTGTCGTGATAGCAAAAGCACGACCTTGCTCCTTTGGCCTTTGCTGAGGCTGATGGTGATTCTCCTCCACTGCTCTCGGATTTGGACAGTGATTGGCAAAGTGCCCAAGTTGTCCACACTTGAAGCATTGGACTTCAAGCATGGCTTGCACCATCTTGCCTTTGTCGTTAGCGTTGGGAATTTATGGTTTCACCTTACTACAACAATTCTGTTGGATTAGTGTAGCCCGATCTGGTGGGGATGAATGCTTGTGGCCCGCAACTGTCGCGGGTCGAGCTCCGCAGTGAGCTCGTTGGGGGTTGTAAGGGGCAACACGCCCCTACTCCGGGGGTCCGGGAGCTGAAGGCCCCCGACCCAATTTTTCGGCACTGTAGCATCTCTGACCACTATAGCGGAGCTGACTGATCAACACCGATAGGTACTGTAGTGGTGCGGACTTCAGGGTCAACTGGACTGTAGCACTTTTGACTTCTAGTCGGCAGCCACTGTAGCGCTTTTGACAAAACTGGTCGTCGTTCACTGTAGCGACACGGACTCACATTTCGAACAGTGATCATCTTCTCCATTGTTTTATAGCCCATTTTCGGGCTACGGTTACTACGGAAAAACCTCTGTAATTTGTGCTCCCGATATAGTGAAATTATGTCTCTCCCGTGGACGTAGGGATTATTCTCGAACCACGTAAATCGATGTGTTCTTGTTGCTTTCTTTCTTTCATTTTCTCGTTTCTGTCGTTGCGTCTCTCGACGATTCTGTAACAAATTTTGCGCGATATGGTCATCTCTTCCACACTTGTAGCACTTCCCACTTCCGAGCAGGCAGTTCCCTGAATACTTCTTCCCACATTTATTACACGTGAGACATTGCACTTGCTTTCCTCCTCTTCCCTAATCAAAGCTCCTCCCTAAGCTTGGCTCCATTGATCTCTTCTTGTCATTGGATTTATGAGACCACTGCGTCTCACCGAACTCTAGTTCGACTTTCATAGCACTCTGCACGATCTCTTCATAGTTATCATAATCTCGGTTGGCTAGATTCTTCCGCAGATGAGGTCTTAGTCCACCAAAGAATCTATCAACCTTCCCTTAGGATCCATGAAAAAGCTTGAGGTGTAATGGGAAAGTCATGTGAAGTTCATCTCGTAGCTTCTAACAGATTCATTCTCCTCCTGCTTCAGCTCAAGAAACTCCTCCACTTTTGTTCTCATCGAACGAAGGTAATACTTATTGAATATCCCTCGAAACTCTTCTCACTCCATAGTTTCAACCTCTACTCTTGGCCTCATATTTTTAATCAGTTCCCACCACTGATCAGCTTCTCCCTCTAAGCGGTAAACAACCAGGGTGACCTTTTCTTGTTCTGAACAACGAAACACAGAAAAGATCTTCTCGATAGAGTTAATCCGCTGTTCAGCAATCAATGGGTCGGTAAATCCATTGAAGGTTGGTGGTCGTTGACGCATAAAGGACTCAACAGAAAGTTGTTCCCTTCGCGGTGAAATCGATCTCTCAACTTGATTCAAGTTATTTCTCATAACTTTAGTCAGTTGGTTCATCATTCTCATGAAAGTTTCCATTTCGGCTTCCATCGGAGGACCCTCAGCGCATGGTCCATTGCGGTCACCATTTGTATGGTTCCTCTTATTGCTCACCATTTTCTAAAAGAATAAAACCTTAGTGAGAAGCTTATTTCATTTACGAATCTTTTAACTATAAAGGATTTTTATGTCTTAAAACTCCATGCTTAAACATATTATTTTTTAACAACAATTATATTTCTTTATAAATCTTTCATAATAATTCATAAAAAGCTTGTGATTAACCAAACATATCCTCCGGGAGTGTCAAACCATGAGTGCAGCAAGGCCCGTTGTCGTGCACCAGTTCTCGTTCGAGTCTAGCTCAAAGCGGTGTTTTCGGGTTTTACCCCTAAATACATCTGTGTCAGAGTCACATCCACTTGTTCGTATCTAGATAGGGATCTATTTGTTCAGAAACCACTTACTTAATATTTCACCAAAATACCAGGAAGTTTTCCTATATTTAAACTTTTCTATAGGGTTTTTTTAGGTTTTCATACCCTAATTTCCACAAATAACTAAACTGCCCTTTAATACCAACTATGACATCTCGTCTTCTTATTGCATAACTTTTCATTACGTTTTACAAATAGAGGATATTTAAAGTCTAGTGTCTTGGAAAAAGGGTACATAATACATGAAAATGTAAAACAATCTTTTAATACTCTTAAAAGGCTTCTTGAAATGTTCATCATAAGTACAATTACTGCATCTTATAACCTGGGGACATACATCAAAGGAAATGGTAAACATAAAGTAAGGGTAAACAAGGGAATCAGTTTACTTGTGATATCAATAAGAACTTGATAAATACATAAAGACATGGGCAATGGAAAAAAGAGGCATATCATAATAAAAAAACATGAATCATAACTTGAATATGTGGCTACAACATTTAATTTTGACATTCATAATCATATCACCAAGATCCATCCTCAAGGTGTCATAAAATTTACCAAGGTTATTCACCAAGGTATCGTAAAACTTATCATCTCTAGAGATTAATTTCTTTACCCAATGAATTGGAGCGGTATCAATGCACACCCTTAATATGTCTTTATTTTCATGTGAACCACATAGATCATAATCAAACATTTCATAAATAACCCAAAGAGAATAAAAGAAATGGGTTTCATATCAAAATCATGACGTTTTAAAAAGTGATTAAAAACATAATCATTATGTCATTTACAACTCATGGAAAGGGAATGAGGGTTTTATATATGTCAATTCCAGAATCAAATATATCATTTTTATGTCTTGATGAATACCCCAGGAAATGAGATAGGTTTCGGTATTCACATAAATAAAATAAGAGACTTTTTTGAGAGAAAAAAGAAAGATTTTAAGGCGAAAATTCTGCAGCATAACAACTATGCAACATGGTTTTAGAAAACATTAAAAAGAAATGGGACACGGGTCACCCATTCATAAAAGACTCATAATATAGTAGAGGGACATAATAAAATGTAAATAAGAACATGGTATGAAAGCTTGTAAGACATACCACATAAAAGAGAACTTGAATGGGAAAAAAGACGTTGAGAATTCCTTTACAAAAATTCGGCAGTCTAACGACGACACTTAAAAATTCAGAAAATGAGTTGTTGAGAGCAAAAAAAAACTCCATTTGGACATAAAATAAACAGTAATAAGGATATAGAAGAACATACTCCAACATAAGAAAATGGAAACTAAAAGACATAACATAAAAGAAGTCTTAACTAAAAGAGGAGGGTGAAATGCTCCCTTACCTTTAAGAGTAACTTCAAAAACTCGAAAGTTGAGACCTTATAGGCTTGAGGGAACCTTGGGAGAACTTCTTGAGAGGTAAAAAAGACCAAAGCTTCATTGAGAAATCTGGAATGAATGAAATGAAAGAATGGGTTGGTATTTATAGCAAAAGTGAGAGAATGTTTTATTAATTTCCAAGGAACACCTCATTAATGGTATTTGCAAAACCATGGATTTGCCCATGGTATTTGCCCTAGTTTTAGCCACTTGGGACACCTCATGTAATATTTTAATCCAAATGAGTCGACCTGAAATTTAAATTACATATTACATCATTATGGTGTTATAAAACACACCGAAAACTCAAAAATTGTATTTTTACTGTTCACTGAAAAACAAAACATTTTATAAAAATCTCATAAATTCACTCTAACCTAATATCGATGTTCTAAATTTAAAAATGAACTCCATTTTATGAAAATAATTTTCTGAATATGAGATATTTAATTTTTATGTAAAATCGCTATTTACCTGAACAAATACTAATACTTAACTAATATTTTTTGAAACAGTTATTTACTTATGTTATTATATCATATTATCAGTCAAGGTGCTTAAATTATATTTGTACTTAATTAAGTGAGATTACTATTCCATTGGTCATATTATTATTCATAAGGGTAATATTATTATTCATAATTTACTATTCACTAAAAAATAAATTGATCTTATCATACTCTAAATTTCTTACTGATCACAATTGTATATGTCCATTTTTTGAAAATCAATTCACATTATTAATTATTTAAAGTATAAAAAATATTTTAAAATACTTTTTTTCAATATTCATCAATAATATGAAACTTCTAAAAATTCATCCTATATTTATTTTGACATTTAAAATTCAAAAAAATTATCATAATAAGAAATAATGGTTTATTTATACAAAAGGATTACACAAAGTAACTAAGACCTCGTTACATAGCCCCTTATAACACCTGCATAAGACCAAAGAGTAAGATGTGCAATGGTGATATAATCTTGAGGCAGCTCGGACAACATTGTCCGAGTGGTGATTTCTATCAGCTTGAACTTCTCCCGAAGGCGATTACGTTCAACCTTAACATGTTGAAGCTTGACTTGGGCTTGTCCAGAGCAAAACTCAGTGATGCTACCTCCTTTCCAAGCTCTGACAGATGGGCTTCATACGGCCCAAGTCTACTAGATGAGACCATCGACTCTTATTTTTGTATTAATTAACTTGATCATTTGTATTTATAAACAATAATCATAACTTTAAGAGTATAGTTTCCAACAATCATATTGACCAACAGTCATATAATAGTTGAAACCCAACAGTCTCGTTTTAATTATACTCTCTTCATTAATAAAAGGATATAGTTTTGTTGAGTACAAAAACAATAACACACAAATTTAGGAAACAAAATATTATTCAAAAGATCAGGTAGTTACAATCACCCTCCATGTTACTAACAATTTCTATGCTTGTGTTCTAAAACTAAGAAGCCTGAAGATAAAATTCAAAGCTTGGAGTAAATAATCATTCATTACCATTGATAGGGAGATTGAGGATTTAGAAAAGGAGTAGAAAGAACTTTAGAACATCCATGAGGAAGAATTTGATAGCTCCATTCTAAACAGAGAAGTGGAATTGTCCTCCAAGTTAAATGATAATGTAAATAAAGAGGAAATTCTAAAAGAAAAGTTCAGGGGGAAATGGATCAATGAGGGGGATAGGAAAACATCTTTATTCAACAATCTTCAAAAGGTATGAAAGGTTAACACGCCCATTACTTACATGAAAAATGGTAATGAAGTAATCTCTGAGAGGAAGGAGATAAAGGAGAATATAGTGGAATACTACAATGGTTTTTTCAACAAAAACCCAAATGTGAATGTTAGGAACATGATGAACGTCATCCCTCTGGTAATTGATGCATTTGATAATAGCATACTCACCAAAATGACAAATCTAGAGGAGGTCAAGGCTGCAATGTTCTCTCTCAATCCTGAGTAATCTAGGGATGGATGGGTTCACCATTTTTTTTCAGGAATTCTAGGACATAATGCATGGTGGACTGATAAAGATGATATATATTTCCTTTAAGAATGGAATTCTCCCTAAAGGTATAAATTCTCAATTTCTTATCCATCATCCAAAATCTTAATTTGTTGATTCCCTTAACATGTTCAGACTTGTTTCCCTAGCTAACAATGCCTTTAAAATCTTGAGTAAGATTCTGGCCATCAAACTTTATCTAGTCATTGGTAGGGTGGTCTCAAATAACTCGTTTGAATTTGTCCATGGAAGGAAATTTTAAGATCGTCTAATAATAGCTTTTGAATGCATCAATCTGATCAGGAAATCAAGTAAGAACAGTAGTATTGCTCTCATATCTGTAAAATAGTCCATTTAAGTAAATGGTACCCCAGAGGGATGCTTCTCTTCTTCTTGTGGTGTCAGACAAGTTGACCCATTATCTGTTATACTGTTTAATATTGTTAGAGACTATCTAAGCAGATTCATTTTTAAGCTAGTTAAAAAGGGTCTAATCAAACCTATCCAGGTAGCGAGAAGATTGAAATCTCCATCACATTTGTTTTATGCTGATGATATAATCTTTTTTTGTTAAGGGAGCATTGAGAACACTAAATCCATCAAAGAGGTCTTAAACCATTATATATATATTTCTGGACAAATTATTAACTGGTCCAAGACTCTGATTTTCTTCAGTCATAATTTTAATTGTTAGGGAAAAACCCTCATCAAGAGGCACCTGAAGTTCAAAATGGCCAGGCTTCAATTCGTCTATTTGGGCATAACAGTGTGCTGGGGCATACCCAACACTGTATTCTTTAGGGATATTGCCAATAACATCAAGGGCCAACTGTGTGCCTGGAAAGGCAAATCTCTAACTCTTACAGGCAGGATCTCTCTAGTCAAATGCCTAGTCATTCCCAAATTCATTCACTCCTTTATGGTTTATAAATGCCCTCTTGCTCTTATCAAGTGCATACACCTGATTATAAGAAACTTAATATAGAGTGGAACCATCTTTGAGAGGAAAACTATCAATGTATGATAAAACATCTCCTGCAAGCCAAACTGTGAGTGGAATGGGCCTAAAAAACATGGTCTTCTTCAATGAAACCATTCAAGCTTAGTTTATCTAGAGACTATTATATGAAAAATCCGAAAGTAATCAACTTCTCAAATGCAGGTTCCTTTAAAGGCTGAAATCTGGAAATCTTCCTTATATGTGCTCATCTTTCTGGACATGCATCAAACAAGTATTCACTACTAGTATGAAACACTCTATATGAAATACTTTATGGAACTCAAATCTTTCTTTTTGGCATGACAACTGGCTTGGCTTCCACTTTGCTAACTGTATTCAAGGGGATATCCTACCGGATCAAGATTAAAGATAAAATTATATCCCTTATATATCAACTACCAACCTCAAATAGGGAGTCTACATATAGTTATAATTTCATGCCTAATAGGGATATACTGATCTGGGAACCGGTTAGGCATGGGACCCTAACTTGCAAGCTATATTATAAGTTCCTCATGGGCACCCCACGGTCGGCCGGGGTGGTACGGGTGGGGTGGGGTTTGGGTTGTGGTCGCGGCGTCAAGTCCCCAGGCCAACGGATTTACTTGCAATTTCTTTGTAGTATGTGTGAGCTGTCGTTGTATAATATAATATAAGTTCTTCATGGGTAGACCTACTGATTTTTCTAAATGGATACAGATGTTTAATAAACCTTGGATTTCCCCCTCCATGTATGTATTGCTATGGAGAGCTTCCTATAATAAGCTACCCACTAATGATTGCTTGATGAAATCTGGATATGTATTATTACCCTTGTGTAGCAACTGCAAAAAGGGGGATGATTCTATTGAACATACATTCATTTAATGTTTTTTTTTCTAAAGAATTGTGGAATGTGGTCTTCAATATCTTCAAAGTGGGGATCTTTGGAGAAACAAACTAACACCTCAGTCTGTTGGCCTACTGCTTCAACATTTCTGGATCTATCCAATTCAAGAACTGTAAGTGGTAGTGGACGACTGCTTGATGAAATCTGGATATGTATTATTACCCTTGTGTAGCTACTGCAAAAGGGGGGATGATTCTATTGAACATACTTTCATTTAATGTTTTTTTCTAAAGAATTGTGGAATGTGGTCTTCAATATCTTCAAAGTGGGGATCTTTGGAGAAACAGACTAACACCTCAGTCTGCTAGCCTACTGCTTCAACATTTCTGGATCTATCCAATTCAAGAACCGTAAGTGGTAGTGGAAGAAGTCTGGCATCTTATATGGTGGAATAGGAGCCTCAAAAGGTATAATGGTCAAGAAATTAGCTTTCAAATGGCCATGATGAAAATCCATTCATCCCTTGATATGGATGCTCTACTGGAGTCGAGTTTGGCTGGAAATACCATTCAAGAGCCATCTATTTTTAATGGACTTGGCATTTAGGGAAATCATAGAAGATTTATTATCTTTATTCCTATTATTTGGAAACCTATTTATTTAGGTTGGAACAAAATCAACATTGATGGAGTAGCTCAAGGCATCCTGGGACCAGCATGAAATGGCAAGATCTTCAGGAACTTTAAAGGAGTTCTCTCATGTTTTTAGAAAGATTTCAGACTAGCTTTCGCTTTTGAAGTTGAGATGGAGGGGTTCATCTTGAGGGATCAGATTGCAAGGTATAATAAATGGAGAAAACTGTGGTTGGAGGTGGACTCTACAATCATTGTGCACGCTATCAAGTTTAGCATTGTCTCTCTCTCTCTTGGAGGCTAAAAACGACTTGGGAGGATTGCATAGAATAATGTAAGCAGATTGAATTTGTATTGTCTCATACTTGGCAATAGTCATCGATATATCGGCCAAGAGAGGAGTGGGATGGGTGGTACTATTTGGTCTGGTGTTTTGCCCAATTCAATTGAGGAGGCTTTGTTCCTCGACATCTATAAAACTCCATCTTGCAATTTTTAATGAAGTTTCTGATGCGGAAACGTCGGGAGTTGCAACGACATAAAGAAATGATTCACAGAAAAGTAAAAGGGGGGAAAACAAAAGAAGAATAAAATCTTGAACACAGAGATTTACGTGGTTCGGGAAATGATCCTTACGACCACGAAGAGGCAGAAATTCACTATGATTCGGAAGCACAATTTACAGAGATATTTTTCAAAGTTTCTAACACACAGACTCCCTAGCCAGAAATGGGCAAATAAAGGAGATGAAACACTATTCCACCAACTGTCAGAAAGTCCGTTATGCTACAGTGAAAGGCGGCTGGAACCCCACGTTGCTACAGTATCACGGTCACCCAAGTCTAAAGTGCTACAGTGGCTGGCGGCTGGAAGTCCACAGAGATACAGTGGTCGTGCCACAGGTCTACACTGCTACAGTGCACTGTCGGTGTCGGTCAGTCAACTCTGCTACAGTGGTCAGAGTTGCTACAATACCCCAAAATTTGGGTCGGGACATTCCGCCCCTAGACCCCTAAAGCAGGGGCGCATTGCCCCCTGCAACCCCCAACAAGCTCACCGTAGAGCTCGACCCGCAAAAGTTGCAACCTGGTGCGCAGTACGAGCCACAAGTACTCGGCCCAAACATCATCCAAAACAGATCGGGTTACACCAATCCAACAGTTTCTTAGCCTTAGAGCTTTACTCTAGGGTGATCCTTTCTCAATTAAAATAGATTAGCATTACATAATTGCAATTATTAACAATAAGGTTGTAAAATATGGAAAAGATTCATTTAATAATTATCATTTATATTACTAACAATTACACATCATAATAATATAAATTAATAATTACATTTAGTAATAAAATAAACAATTAATTGCATTTAATAATTCCTATCCAAAACAGCATGAATGATGGATCTGAAATGTGGTCATCCACCGCCTTCGTCGAAAGTGCATCGGCCACCATATTACCTTCCCTCTAAATATAGGAAATTTGAATGTGCATATCCTCCAGAGATTTGAGACATGAGCCTCATTCTTTAATGAGAGACCATGGTAAAAAAAAGCGAACAAGCTTCAAGTGCGCGCAAATGGCAGTGATTGAGTCGCTCTCAATCCAAAGAACATTCTAATTGTGTTGTTTTGCATAAGCAATAGCATTGACAATAGCCAAAAGCTCAGCTTCGTAGTCAATTTTGTTCCCCAAAAATTGAGCAAAAATACCTTTGAAAAGGCCTCTATAGTTATGAAAGATACCACCATAGACTTCTGGACTCGGTGCTCCCATGGAAGCTCCATAAACATTGACCTTTATCCAATTCGGCGATCGGGGGATCCATTTGAAGGATGAGGTCCTAATCGGCTTATTTGGAATGCTACCAAGGGTCTTGAGGATGAAAAGTCTTGAATATCATTATTCATGGGACCAGATTATAGCCCAGCATCAATTTGCACATCCTTAACGATGAAGGTAAGAATCAGCCTTGTACCGGTGTGCCTTCCTTCAAATCTTAGGATATTCCGGGCGTTCCAGACTGCATGAAAACAGGCTGCTATTGAAACCTTAAGCAGGTTGGACACTTTCACAGTGAGGTTTCAAGGACAGATTGTATTCGTGAAAATCAGTAGCAGCCTGGTGAATGGAAAATCAAACCATCCGAAAACACTCATCTCGTTGTTCTTTAATAGGGTCTGGGACCACCCTGGTGAATGGAAGGTTTTTCCAGAAGGGGTAATATGGTCCAACCAAGGGAAGGCAGTTAGACGTGTAATAGGAGGGGCCAGCGCTATTATAAAGCGCGAGTGGGATGTGGGGCAGGAGGCATTTTTTCTGTTTGGAGTAAGTGGTACAGTTAGTTTGGGCGGGAGACCTGAATTTGTGCTCTCTAGGGTCTGTCCATTGCCTCTTCTCTTTTCCCCCTGTTTTTCACTGTAATTCTGGTAGAATCCCTTCAATATATACAATTGCAGATCGGTTATCCCTATCATTCTTGGAGAAGCTGCAACCGAAGAAAAGGTGAGAAACATTCCAGATCTCAGGAGGACAGAGAACGGATCAAGGGTGTGTGAAAACCCACAGCTTGCAGCATGTCATCAGTTGCAGTCCTATTGTGCCACATCTTCCATATAGTTGTAAACACATTGGCATGACAAACAGCTTCCGGAAGTATACCATCCATTTGAGGGTTGTGGTGGAAATTCCATTAAGGTACCTGTAATATAGTTCAGTGGTCAGCTATCCCAATCTTGTAGGTGACCGGATTACAAGATCAGAGCTCATGATTAGGAAATTGTGAATTTTTTTATGATGCTCAGCTGGAACATGATGAAGAACACTGCTCCAGCTGTCCAGAGCTTCCGATATACACAACCAGCCCAGAAGGGATATCCCAAAGATCAATGATTTGGAAATCAAGCCACCTACCCTTCCAAAAATTCAAATCTGATTGCCTTGAGGGGATCCACCCCACATGCTCATTAATTTCCTCGTATGCATTTTTGATAGCAGAACATATTATTGAGCTCAATTGCAACCAGTTTCCTAAGTAGACGGTCAACCTGCCTGCTCCTAAGAAAATTAGCGGTTTCCATTTTACAACCAAGAAGCTTCCCATGAAAACTGGCAATAAGATAATTGTTGAACATTGTTGGATTTTTTACGCCAATCCCTCCAAAATCAGTGGGTTTAGTACACCTTTTCCAAGGGACAGTGATCAGCTTCTTCTCAAAATAGAGCCAGTCCGGATAATGTTCCAAATCTGCCTTTCAAGCCTCTTGATAATATCCGTGGGTCATTTGATTAGATAAAATATATTAACAAAAACATAGAAGTCGTGATGGAGTTAACAAGGCAGATCCTGCATGCTTGAGATGAGCTCTTCCCTTCCAATAAGCCAGCTGCTATGTGATTTTGGAGGCAATTCCTTCCAAATAGGAAGATTTAATTCTTCCACAGAAAAGGGTAACCCCGTGATAATTAAAGGGAAGGGTTCAAATTTTCACCTTAAGACCTTTGGCTATCTTGTTTTTCCTAGAAGCAGAGAGGTCCTTCCCAAACAAAATAAAGGACTTTCTCCAGTTAAGAATCTGTCTAGAGACTTCTTCATAGTGCCTGAAGATGTCTTGATAGCCATGATAGAGGTATCATCAGCTTTATAGAAGAGTAGCAGATCATCTGCGTAAAATAGTTGTGTGGGATCTCGGAGGAGTTTGGAGGCTTTGATTGAAGTTAAAAAAACGACAACCACTGCTTTTAATAGGCACTTACTGAGATAATCCTCTACCATACCTGTTAGAGAATATTAGATATTTTTAGATATTTTTAATATTCTTGTCCCGCATCGGTTTGGGTTGTCTTTTTTACTCCTTGTCTCATCTATAAATAAAGCTTCCTACCTCATTGAGAGGTCCAGTTTTATTCCAACATGGTATCAGAGGGATTCCCTACCTTCCCGTGGGTTTAGCCCCTCCCTTCGAGACGTCCCACCTGTGCGACGCCCCCCCCCCTCCAACCTGCCACTCTCGCCGGCTCCCCGCACAACGGATCCCGTCCAACGCCCACCCCCCAACCCCGACCACACCCAACGGCTCCCCGCGCGACGTCTCCCGTTCGACGCCTCCTGCGCAACTTCTCCCATCTGACGCCTCTTGTGCGACGGACCCTGTGCGCTGGCCTCTACCTACGCGACGACACACATAGCCATCGCCCCTCTTTTTGTGACGCAACACCGCGTCCCCCCTCTCTGTGCGGCGCAACACCCAGACCAGCACCCCTCTACCTGCGATCAACCCTACCACCGCCCCTCTCTGTGCAACACTCCCTCCAACCCCGCACCCCTCACTGTGCGATCACCTCTTCCTATGCGTTGTCCCAAGCTGCATAGCCTTGCCCCACCACCATCCATGATCCTCCTTCTATGACCTAACTGATACCCGGATGTTCCTACCATTCAATTTCAGCACATACTTTCTACCCGTTGCGCACTTTCAGCGCCTTATCCTTAGGAAACGTGCATCTTCAGCACTCAAACACCCTATTGTGATCTTCAGGCCCATCTATGGGAATGTCGTCACCTTTACCGGATACTATCACCGCTTCCACACGTCTTGTGAATGAACGTCTCGATTCTTCCAATTTCATCATGTGGAAGAAGACTGTTATTGTAGCCTTGAAGGGCATGGGCTACTATTATCATCTTGTTACATCCCCTCCCGATCCAAAAGATGTCATACAACAGGAACAACGGGACAGTAAGATCTTTTCTATACTGCTTAACTTCATTGATCGTTCGGTTAAACATGTTTCCAAGAGTCCTAATACCTACAAAGACTTATGGGATTCTTTACTGCATATGTTTTCCGAGACAAACAATCTCGCTCGCATCTCTGATCTTTTTCAACAGCTCTTCGCTCTTCAACAGGAAACTCGCTTGATTCCACCTTATTACAACGATTGGAAGTCAATTGTCGATGAGATCAATGACTTGTGGACCATTCCACAGACTCCTGATGACGCTCACACTCAACGCGATCAGTTGTTCTTATTCTCTCTCCTGCATGGACTCAATGTTGAGTTCTTACCACTGTTACCAACATGTTGGTCAGTCCCACCACATTACATACTTCATTGGTTTATAATCGTCTTATTCGTGCGAGTCGTCCTCCACCGGCACTCAACACCGACCACTCTGATCATGCTGTTATGGTCTCTCGCGGTCCCAATAGAGGCGGTGGTCGTTCCGGAGGTCGTGGTCAACCTATTTCTCGTAAACATTGCACGCATTGCGGCAAAGACTATGACACCATTAATACGTGTTGGCATCTGCATGGTCGTCCGGATGGATCTCCAACTCCTAGACGCTCTCGATCTGCACAGGCAACCATCCTTGCCCCAGTACATCCAGATGACACTCATCATACTGTTGATCTCTCTGAAGATGAGTATTGGTAACTTCAGTCTCAACGTGCTGGTACTTCATCAAGTGCTACTATTGCTCATGACGATCCACCTGTTGCTTATTTATCTCAAAGATCCACCTCATGGGTTCTTGACTCTGGCGCTTCAGAACATATCACTAAGAATGCAGGTATTCTTTGGTCTTTTAGCTCGACTTCAACTGAAGGTACTATTATTGTGGTTGATGGTAAGACAGTACGGATTGCTGGTTATGGGAGTTGCTCGCTCACACCTAACTTCATGATTTCCGCAGTTGCTCTTGTTCCAAATTGTCCTTTTAATTTGTTATCTATTAGTAAAATTACAGCTGACTTATAATGACGAGTCATCTTCTCACCGACTTCGGTTGTTTTTCAGGAGCCTTCGACAACTAGGGTGTTCGGTAGCGGCCGACTTCAGGGTGGTGTGCACATGCTTGACTTGGCCCCGACCCTCGTCTGTCCTGTCACCACTGATCGTGTCCTGCAACTTCATTATCGCATCGGTCATCCACCTGCACTCGTTCTGCAGGCTCTTGATTTGGATTTGGGTCATGCATCTCCTTTTGATTGTGAATCTTGTCGTTATGGCAATCATCACCAGGTCACCAATGTTCCCCAGATGATTACTCGTGCGTTTAGTCCATTTTCTTTAGTTCATTTTGATGTATGGGGGCTCAGTCCTAGTCCCTGTAAACTGGGTTATCGTTATTTTGTCACCACCATTGATGATTTTTTGAGAATGACATGGGTCTATTTGTTGAAAACTCGTTCTGAAATTTTTGTTGTGTTTCGCTTCTATTATCATTAAGTACAAACTCAATTTTCCACTAAAATTCGTTGTTTGCGCTCTGACAATGGTTGTGAGTATTCTAGCCAGTTTCAGTCCTTTCTGGATGAACATGGCGTTCTTCATCAAACTTCTTGCCCTGATACACCTCAACAAAACGGTGTTGCGGAAGGTCAGAATCGTCATCGGTTAGAAGTTGTTCGAGCTCTTTTATTCCAAATGAAGGTTCCGACAATTTTTTGGGGCGATGTCATTCTCACTGCTACATATCTCATTAACAGACTTCCCTCCTCAGTTCTCTAGGGGACACACTCTTCCATTCTTTATTACCAACCCATCACCCCATTCACTGCCTCTTCGAATCTTTGGTCGTGTCTGCTATGTTTGGGATACTCGACCCTCTTCTAAGTTTGATGCACGTGCCCTCAAATGCATTTTTCTTAGTTATTCGTGAACTTAGCGTGGTTATCGATGTTTTTCCCCAGACTTGGGTCGTTATGTCACATCCACTGATATTTTCTTCGTCGAATCTTCAATCTCATGTTCCAGATTCTCCACCATCTGTTATTCTTGATTTAGCCATCACTTTACCCTACTCTCTTCATCCACCACCACCAACGCTTCCTCCTGATGTCGCTGGATCCCGTTTTGGTCAAGTTTACTCTCGCAGCTCTAGCATACCTGCCACCACAAAGTCTGATGTTGCTACCGCACCCGACGACTCACCGACTCCTGGTCATTCATCACTGAAGTTACCTATTGCCCTTCGCAAAGATAAACACTCTTGTCGGCAACATCTTAGTTCATTAGCTTCTTATAAGGGATTATCTGTGACTACCTCTCGCACCATTGCGACACTCACTGCTCACTCAACACCGCGCACTGTTGCAGAGGCAAAATCTCATCCCAGCTGATTAAAGGTCAGGCCTTGGAAACCAACCATGCTTGGAATCTTGTCCATCTTCCTACGGACAAACAGGTTGTTGGTTGCAAATAGATCTATACCGTGCGCGTCAACGTCGATAGCTCTATTAACCGTCTCAAAGCCCGACTTGTTGCCAAAGGTTACGCGCAGACGTATAGCATTGACTACTTTGACACCTTTTCTCCCATGGCCAAGATGACACTGGTCCGCTTATTTATCTCTCTTGTCGCCTCTTATCACTGGCATCTTCATCAGTTGGATGTAAAGAATGTTTTTCTTCATGGATTTCTTGATAAAGAAGTTTATATGGAGCAGCCATCGGGGTTTATTGCTCAGGGGGAGTCTTTCAAGGTTTGTCGCCTTCGTCGATCATTGTATGGCCTCAAGCAGTCACATCGTGCCTGGTTCGATCGTTTTTGCACCATTGTGCTTAGCTTTGGCATGTGTCAAAGCATGAAGGATTCTTCAGTATTCTATCATCATTCTACAACAAACAGCATTCTTTTGATAGTCTATGTGGATGACATTGTTATTACTGGCGGTGATGATGTCGACATTAATCGACTTAAATCCTTCTTTCATCAACATTTCCACACAAAGGATTTGGGTCCACTGCAACATTTCTTGGGAATTGAGGTCTCTAGATGCACCAAAGGACTTTTTCTATCTCAGAGAAAGTATGTTCTTGATCTTCTGCAGGAA
The DNA here is from genome assembly GCA_963277665.1 of Viscum album. NCBI lineage: Eukaryota > Viridiplantae > Streptophyta > Magnoliopsida > Santalales > Viscaceae > Viscum > Viscum album. The sequence goes on from OY728133.1 coordinate 1,000,702,560, forward strand.
ACTGGAACGACTCAAGCCGACTCAGTTGACTCACCCCTCGAACCTGGAGAAAAATCACTTCACACTGACAGTGAAATGTTTTCTTCACCCGATAGACACAGACGTTTGGTTGGGAAGATTAACTACTTGACGATGACTCAACCTGATATTGTTTGCGCGGTTAGCAAAGTGAGTCAGTTTATGGAATCCCCAACAAAACCACAGTGGGAGGTTGTTCTTTGCATTGTTAGATATGTGAAGAAGGAACCTGGTTTAGGTCTTCTATATTCTGACCATGGGCATACAAATATTGAGGCATTTTGTAATCCAGCTTATGCTGGATGACTCTCTTCTAGGAGATCTACGTCTGGTTTTGCAGTTTTTGTTGGGAGGAAATTTGATCTCATGGTGAAGCAAGAAGCAAACGGTTATCTCACGGTCAAGGGCGGAGTCGGAGTATCGTGTCATGGCATATGTGACTGCAGAGATTATTTGGGCACAACAAATTCTACAGGAAATTAGATATGTTGTTCAAAAACCAACACATATCTGAGGTGACAATCAAGCTGCTATCAAGATTGCAACAAATTCAGTCTTTCATGAACGGACAAAACATTTTGAAGTTGATTGTCACTTCGTTCGAGAAAACTTTGAGAAAAAGAAGATCATCTTCGGTCATGTTCACACTTCAGATCAACTTGCAGATATTCTCACAAAATGAGTGTTTGGACCGCGTGTCCAATTTTTGTGTAACAAACTGAGCATAATAAATATATATGTCCCAGCTTGAGGGGGAGTGTTAGAGAATATTATATATTTTTAGATATTTTTAATATTCTTGATTAGGTGAGACCGCTTTATCAGCAAGAGATCCATGTTTTTGGGCCAAATAGAGGAAACAGATTTTTTTGCCTCCCTTTCTCTTTGAAGTAGGTGGAAAACTTTAGAATTTCAATCACCATACATTAGCCAACTGAGATGAAATTGCTCCTTAAAAAGACTCTCGAGTTAGGCATGATTCTGAATCTCCTCCTCAATGAGACAATTATGCTGAGATGCTGTGGATTGAAAAAGAAAGAGGTCTTGCTCAGCATCCTTGATATCCTCATCCAGCTAAGTGAATTTAGTTTTGCACCAAGTACTCAAGGCTTGCATAATCTATCTGAGTTTAGAGATGATTCTCGAGCAAGCATTCCCATGGTCTTGTATAGCCCGTTCTCGAGCAACAATCAGCTTACATTCATCCATACCCAGTCATGAATTGTTAAATCTTAATGGTATAGGATGAACTATTCTCCCCTAATACTGAATTGAAACCAATAGAGGTTTGTGATCAGAGTGGAATTAAGAAAGCGATCTGAAAGAGACAGTAGGGAAGTTAGCCTCACCCATCATAAAGGCAAACACCCTTTCAATCTTACTGGCTTGCTTCCCATAAATTGTGTATCTCGTCAAGGTGAATTATGTGCTCAATAAACTGATTTCAGTTAAACAGTTGTTGTCAATCCGTCTTTGAAATTCCTCAAATGCAATCTTGGCATAAGCCTTTCCAATCTTCTCAGGATTAAGAATTGAATTAAAATCCCCCACCAGGATCCAGTTACTACTGTGAGAGCCCAAGATCTGAGCTGGCTATATCCAAATCTCCTTCTAATAATATATGAAGTGCTGGCATAGATTACAGATATTAAAATATCCCGATACGAGTTGTGCACCTTAAAAGTTGTTAAACCCTCTTTTATTATTTTGAGTATTTCCGAGTCCCACATCGGAATACTCCTGATGTATTTCTCTTTCTCAATCTATAAAAGAAGGTCTCCGCCTCACCTTGAGGTAAGGCGGTTTTCCATTCTACATGGTATGTAAGGGAAAATCTCATTAGTTTTTTATCATTTTCCCCCCTACCCAGTGGATTCCCCCTCCCGGCCCTGCCCTACGCGGCCACCCCCTCTCCCGGCCCTGCCCTACGCGACCACCCCCCTCCTCCCGGGTCTGCCCTACGCGGCCACCCCCCCACGGCTCTGCCCTACGCGGCTTCCCTCCCAACGACGATCCCTGCTCCCGGCGGTGTCGCACTGCTCCCTCCGGAGTCGTCCCCGCGCGATCGACCCCGCCTCCATCAGGCGGCCCTCACCCCTCCGTCGCAACACAGCCCAGCCTTCACCCCTCTGTTGCGACGCAACCCGACGCCCCCCCCCCCCATTCTACATGGTATCAAAGGGAAAATCCCATTAGTTTTTTATCATTTTCCCCCTACCTGGTGGATTCCCCCTCCCGGCCCTGCCCTAAGCGGCCACACCCTCTCCCGGCCCTGCCCTACGCGACCACCCCCCTCCTCCCGGGTCTGCCCTACGCGGCCACCACCACCCCGGCTCGACCCTACGCGGCTTCCCTCCCGACGACGATCCCTGCTCCCAGCGGTGTCACGCTGCACCCTCCGGCATCGTCCCCGCACGATCGACCCCACCTCCATCAGGCGGCCCTCTCCCCTCCGTCGCGACGCAGCCCGGGTGTTGTTTTTCAGGAGCAGACGACGAATCGGGAGCTTGGTCGAGGTCATATTCGGAATGGGGTGTACATGTTCGATACCCCACCTTATCTCGCTTGCTCATCCACCTCGGCCCGTGCTCTTGACCTACATTCTCGTCTTGGTCATCCACCAGCTTTCATCCAACATAAAATGTGCCCCCAATTCAGTTCTCGTCTATCCTTCCATTGTGAATCCTGCAAGTTTTCTAAACATCATCGGGTAACATATACTCCTCGACAGGAACCACGTGTAGTGAATCCTTTCGATCTTGTTCATACCGATGTATGGGGTCCTTGCAGGGTTTCGAGCCAGTCCGGGTACAACTATTATATCACCTTTATTGATGACTTCTCCCGCATGACATGGCTTTACATGCTTCGTGATCAGTCTCAAGTTTTTCCTACCTTTCAGACCTTTTACAATGAAATTCATACTCAATTCTCCACCTCTACTAAATGTCTCTGCTCCGACAATGGACGGGAATATTTATCTACTTCCTTTCAGCAGTTTCTCAAGGATCACGTCATCATTCATCAGACATCATGTCCTGATACACCTCAGCAAAATAGAGTGGTGAAGCGGAAACATCGTCATATTCTGGAGACTGCTCGTGCCCTTTTATTCCACATGCAGGTGTCATTCTGTTTTTGGACTGATGTCATCCTAACTGCAACCTACCGCCTAAACTGACTCTCTTCTTCTATCCTTTAGGGGGAGACTCCTTTTCGGACTCTGCTCACCTCTCTCCCTCCTCACTCACTTCCACTCTGTGTATTTGGATGTCTTTGTTATGTCCGTGACACCCGTCCCGGCCTCTCCAAACTCTCTCTCAAATCTCTCCGCTGCATATTCCTCGGATATTCACGCACTCAGCGCGGATACCGGTGCTTCTCTCCAGACCTACGGCGTTATATCACCTCTGCTGACGTCTCATTTGTTGAGAGTTTTCCATTCTCACTTTCCTCCCCCCATCCAGATACTGACATCGATGATTGTCTTCCACTCATCATTCATCCTCCTCTGGTGCTGCCTCCTGCTGATCACCAGTATGGTACGGTCTACTCATGTCACTCATCGACTGTGCCCCCCATCCAGGCCGAGGAGACCATTGTCCCAGCTTCGTCTGATGCTCTTGCACCACCACCGGACGAACTGCCCATTGCACTACGGAAAGGTACTCATTCTTGCCAAAACAATCCTCTATTTACATCTTCATACAGAGTCTGTCAGCTCTGCAGACGATATTTATTCCTCGCACAGTTGGCGAGGCCAAATCTCATCCGGGGTGGTTGCAAGTGATGAGAGATGAATTGCAGGCTCTGGAGGACAATCATACTTGGGATCTGGTTCCCCTCCCTGCCAGTAAACAGACGGTCGGCAGCAAATGGATTTACACGGTCTGTCTGAACGCCGATGGCACTCTCCATCGACTCAAAGCCCAACTTGTAGCCAAGGGCTTTGCTCGGACATATGGTGTCGATTATTTTGACATCTTCTCTCCAGTTGCCAAGATAGCATCCATTCGATTATCCATCTCTTTGGCTGCTCATCATCACTGGTCGCTTCATCAACTGGACGTCAAGAATGCCTTCCTCCATGGATTTCTTGAAGAGGGTTATCTGTTGGATTGGTGTAGCCCGATCCGGTTGGGCCGAATGCTTGTGGCCTGCAACTATCATGGGTCGAGCTCTGTGGTGAGCTCGTTGGGGGTTGCAGGGGGCAACGCGCCCCTGCTCCGAGGGGTCGGGGACCTTTGGCCCCCGGCCCAATTTTTCGGCACTATAGCATCTCTGACTACTGTAGCGGAGCTGACCGACCAACACCGACAAGCACTGTAGCAGTGCGGACTTCGAAGTCAGCAGTACTGTAGCGCTTTTGACTTTCCAGCCGGCAGCCACTGTAACACTTTTGACAAAGGTGGTCGTCGTTCACTGCAGCAACGCGGACTTACTTTTCGAATAGTGATCGTCTTCTCCATTTTTTATAGCCCATTTGGGGGCTAGGGTTACTACTGAAAAAAAAACCTCTGTAATTTGTGCTCCCGATATAGTGAAATTTTGTATCTCCCGTAGACGTAGGAATTATTCCCGAACCACGTAAATCGTTGTGTCCTTATTGCTTTCTTTCTTTCGTTTTCTCGTTTCTGTCGTTGCATCTCACGACGATTCCGCAACATTATCTGCAGCAGCCCCCCAGATTTTGCGCCTCCGGCTACGGGTCTCAAGTCTGTCGACTACACCGCTCTCTATACGGTCTCAAGCAGTCTCCTCGTGCTTGGTTTGGCCGATTCAGCACTGTCGTCACCGACTTTGGGCTCTCCCGCAGTATGAAGGATCACACCATGTTCTACAGGATGACATCCACCGGCTGCATCCTGTTGGTCGTGTATGTGGATGATATCATCATCACCGGGAGTGACTATGCTGGTATCGTCCACCTAAGGGGCATCTTCATCAGCACTTTCACACCAAAGATCTCGGCCCTCTCACATACTTCATTGGCATCGAGGTCTCCCGTTCTCCAGACACAATCTTCCTTTGCCAACGGAAATATGCTTTGGATATTCTATAGGATGCTGGGATGACACAGCTCACCGCCGTTGATACTCCTCTTGAGCCTGGGGAACGGTCTCTCTATGACTCCCCAAAACCGTATTCACACCTAGAACGGTATCATCGACTGGTGGGCAAACTCAAATATCTCACCATGACTCGTCCCGACATTGTCTGCGCTGTTGGCAAAGTGAGCCAATTCATGGAGCATCCGACCACCTCTCAGTGGGATGTTGTACTCCGCATCGCCAAATACATTAAGCGAGACCCTGCTCGTGGTCTTCGCTACTCTCACCACGCACATCAGAATATTGAGGTCTTCTGTGATGCTAACTATGTCGGTTGCCTTACTACCCGGAAATCTACTTCTAAGTTTGTCGTGTTCTTAACAATCAACCTCATCTCTTGGCACAGCAAGAAACAGACTGTCGTCTCCCGATCTAGTGCGGAATCTGAGTACCGTGCCATGGTCATCGTCACTATGGAGATCCTTTGGTTTCGACAACTCCTCCAGGAGCTTGGTTTTCCTCAGTAGACATCTGCTCACATCTGGTGTGACAATCATGCAGCCACCAAGATTGTTCTGAATCCCGTCTTCTATGAAGACACGAAGCATATTGAGGTGGACTGCCACTTTCTTTGACACCACCTAGAGCACAATCATGTCAACTTTAGCCACATCCCGACGGCGGACCAGCTTGCAGACATCTTCACCAAAGGTCTCCCAGGGGCTCGCCTGGCCTCGCTCAGTTCCAAGCTGGGCATCCACAGTATCTGCGACCCAGCTTGAGGGGGAGTGTGTCTGGTCTTATCTGGTGTCGTCTTTCTTTTTGTGGGACTCGTGGTCCAAGCTGGGCATGTCCAGCTTGGGGGGGAGTGTTAAACCCTCTTATTATTTTGGGTATTTCCGAGTCCCACATCGGAATACTCCTGTATGTATTCCTCTTTCTCAATCTATAAAAGAAGGTCTTCGCCTCACCTTGAGGTAAGGCGGTTTCCCATTCCACAAAAGTAATGTGTTGTCTCCTAGTTTTTAGGGAAGAGAAAGCAAACACCTTCTTTATTATAAACCAAAGGGTTTCAACAGTGGCTAAGTTAAGGTTGTGACCAGAAAAACCGCAGCCCATCTTATCCCAATCTATAAAGGTGAAGCAGTCAGAGACAACTTTTGGCTTAGCAATGCCAATGATGTCAGGGTTATTATCCTTAATGAAATGCCTAAGGGCTATAAAGGTCGGCTGATTGTTCATCCCTTGGAAATTACAGAAGAAGATATTCATTTCTTAGAGGGGTTGTCCCTAGTGGACCTGACAGATGTGCCTGCAGGTCTACCTTTTCCCCAGTCTTTCTTCTGAGGAATGTCCGAATCAACTTTTGAGTCCCCCTTAGGATTCCCACGTTTGTCAACTTCATCCATTTGTTCAGACCAACTATTGTGATCAAATAAGAGGCCAAATTAGTTTTCATCTACCCTGAGACCTAAGTTGGCAGACCCAGTCATGTGCTTAACCTTTGAGGCTTTCCCAGATGAGACCTTGGTGAAGGATGTGTCGCCAGCAAGATCAACAGCTACCTTGGTTTCCTGTGGGAGGTCAATAGGCATTGAAATTAAACCAGTCTTGCCTCATTGGGATCCAAAATCAGCAGAACCCTTTGAATGGGCAGCAGCCACATCAATTTTTCAGGCAAGAGTTATAGTTAGATCAGTCTTGACTCCATATTGGAGCTCTGGCTCGGGATCAGCTTCCTGCGGCGAGACAGATTGAGCTGGAAGTGGACTGGCCTTATCTCCAGATTGAGTTTTAGGACCAGCATAGATGCATTCGTCTATCTCATCCTGTCCCAAGTGTGACCGTATGGCAGGTTAAAAGGAAGAAGCAATCATGCCATCAGGGCAAGGAGCAGCAGCTTTAATGAGGGGTGCACTGCAAAAGGAACCAACACACGCCTCACCATCTGCAGCAGAAGGATTCCGAGGCTCATCTGACTTAGCCACATATTGAGAACCGGAGTTGCTGTCAGTAGTAACATCCTCACCAGTAAGAGGTTCCTGAACATCTCCAGCAATCTGAGTACCAGTAGTCTATAGTTCTGCTAATGTTTTATCAGGTTTCACGACATCAGGCCTAGCATCACTAGCAATCTGATCATCTGTATGGGAAGATTGAGGGTTACTGGGCTCAGCTACAGTTCCAATTGCATCCTTCTCTTGAGGTACCACCAGCTTAGTCTTACCTTTGGGTTTGGCTTTCAGTCTGCAGTCTTGGGATAGATGACCGGGCTTCATAAAAAAGTCACATGATGTTTTTTCCCTCCTACAGTGAGAAACCAAATGTAACGGTTTTACAATCAGCACAGAATGAGGACTGCTTCTCATAACAGAAACTGAAGTTGATGGTGTCCTCCGTAATGGTGAGAACAGTTTTGTCGACGAGAGTTGCTGAAAGACTAACCTCAACCATAATGCGAGAAAAATGCCCAAACCTGGCATTTTCACTGAAGCGATATCCCACAGGATCCTGGGGTTCCAATATAGCCAGATTAGGCCTGAGATTCAGACCAAAACTTACGCATGAGAATTCCTAACATTAAAAGGGTCAAAGTGCTTGTCCCATTCTTCAATTCTGAGGATACCTGATTTCAGAGAAACCGATCCATGCTTCCATGCCTTCCTTTTCAGATCATCGCAATGGAACGCAACATGAAAATACGTCCTACCTATAGAGGTCGTTCTCCAGGCTGAAAATCCCCAGATCTCTAAGATCCTACTCACCAAATCGTTGAACTTCCAAGGGCTCGCACCCTTGGGTAAGATGATTCGAGCTACGATTGAGTGCCTGCAAAGTTCCAACCCCTCACGGATTGCTTCTTAGTTGGCATTAACATGGGCGGTGTTACACTTCTTGATTATCCATTCAGAAGATGAAAAGCAAAATGCACTCTCCTTGAATCCCGCCGCTTTTGAAAACCTAACCGAGGTTGCGTCCTTCATCAAATCAGCGCCTTCTGCTCTGCCTGTGGCGTGACCACGCGAATTGCAGGAGAAAAGTTTCTTATGCCCATAAACTTCTGCATCATCTGAGTGTTTGGTGGTCGAAACATCGTGTTTAGAAGGGTCTCTCGCGGATCGGCAAGGGCGTGGCTCCCCCGAGGCATCCCTCCACCAAATAATTCCAATGTCAAATAAAATAAAAATAATGTTGAAAATACAAAATTGAAATGAGAAGATTAGAATATCAAAAAAAAATGAATAAAAAAAACCTTTTTCCGAAAAAACTCAATGAGATAAAAACCTGAATAAGGAAATGAGTACAGTCACGTAGACTCTCCCTGAAAGTTACATTATAAATTTTGCAATCTACGCATCTCTATATTACGTGCAAACTTTTTAAAGATAACAGTTGATAGTGCCTTTGTAAATAAATCTGCAACGTTGTCACTTGATTGAACATATTGCATGTTGATATCTCTGTTCTTCATTAACTCTTGTGTGAAGGAGAAAAATTTCAATGGTATGTGTTTTGTCCGATCATTCTTGATGAAATCTTCCTTCAATTGTGTGATGCACACAACATTATCTTCAAATGAAATCATTAGGCTACTATCCATATGCAATCCACTTGTCATTTGAATGTGTTGAGTCACACACTGTAATCAAATGCATTTTCGACATGCTTCATGTAATGCTATCACTTCTGCATGATTTGAAGACGTTGTGACGAGTGTCTGCTTTTGTGGTCTCTAAGATATGGTAGTACCTCCTACTGTGAACACATAACTAGTTTGTGATGGCGCATTATGCGGATCAAATAAATAACCTGCATCTGCAAAACCATCCATCTTCCTTTCCGATTTGTTAGAATATAATAAACTCAAATCAATAGTGCCACAAAGATAACGAAAAATATGTTTAATACAATTCCAGTGTCTTCGTGTAGGGGCTGAACTAAATCTTACCAATAAATTAGTAGAAAAATATATATTAGGACAAATATAATTAGCAAGATACATTAGTGCTCTGATAGCACTAAGGTATGGTACTTCTGGACCAATCAACTCCTCATTTTCTTCACATGGTCGAAATTGATCTTTCTCAATATTTAAAGATCAGACAACCATTGAAGTACTTAAAGGATTTTCTTTATCCATATTAAAGCGTTTTAAGACCTTTTCAGTGTAGTTTGACTGATGTAAAAATATACCGCTTGGCATATGCTCAATTTGTAATCCAAGATAATACTTGGTTTCTCCTAGGTCTTTCATTTCAAATGCATCTTTTAAGTTTCTCATTGCGTCATTGATCTCTTTTGAAGTTCCGATAATATTTAAATCATCAACATAAACGGCAATGATTGCATATCCAAACGTTGTTTGCTCAATAAAAACGTGTGGACATATGAGGTTATTTACATACCCTTTATTTAACAAATATTCACTTAAACAATTATACTACATACGCCCAGATTGTTTTAATCTATACAGAGATTTCTGCAATTTAATTGAATATAGGTCTTTGGGTTTTGATTTCAATACTTTGGGTATTTTGAATCCTTTAGGGATTCTCATATATATACTATTATCAAGTGACTCATATAAATAATCTGTAACAACATCCACAAGATGCATATTATCCTTCTCAGCTACTACAAGGATGATTAGATATCGAAAAGTAATAGCATCCATAACAGGAGAATATGTTTTCTCATAATCAATTACAGGTCTCTAAGAAAAACCTTGAGCGACAAGACGAGTTTTGTATCTTACAATCTCATTTTTCTCATTACGCTTATGCACAAAAACCCATTTATATCCAACAGGCTTCGCAGATTATGGTGTGAGTATGATATGTCCAAAAACTCTTCGCCTATTAAGTGAATTTAATTCAACTTTCATTGCATCTTTCCATTTATTCCAATTGAGCCGTTTTTGACATTCCATAACAGACCTTGGTTCATGATCTTCATTTTCTATATCATGTGACATAGAATATGAAAATATTTCATCAATATTTTCCATATTACTCTAATTCCATATATCACCTATAGTGGTATAATTAAGAGAGATTTCATTATTTTTCAAACCTTCAAGGTTTTCTATATCCTGTGAATTCTCTTTATGATTCTCAACATGTGTTTCTTTAAGAACACTTAAAATATGTGTTTCTTCTGGAACACACGCCTCCATAATGGAGTTTTCAATTATACTCATCCCTTTTCTTTTTCGAAGATTTCTATCCTTAGATCCAATTGGTCTTCCACGCTTCAAGTGTGTTTTGAAGATTTCTGTAACATCATTATGTAATTGTGTCTTTAGGACATTAATTCTAGCCAGTGCATTTACAGCTGGTATATGTGATTTATTCATGCCCTTTGAATCAGTAAATGCATCAGGCAATTGATTTGCTAGTTCTTGAAAATGTAAAATATTTTTCACTTCCATCTCACACCGTCGGGTGAGAGGATCGAGAAAAGATAATGTTTTCACATTCTAGGAAATATCCTCCCTTTGTTTCTTTTCTCCCCCCAATGATGAGAATACTTCTTCATTGAAGTGAAGATCAACAAAACGTGTTGTAAATACATCACCGGTTTGTGGTTCAAGATATCTGATGATGGATGAGGATTCATATCCTACATATATTCCCAGCCTCCTTTGAGGTCCCAACTTTGTACGTTGTTGGGGAGCAATTGGTACATATACTGTACAACCAAAGATTCTTAAGTGGGAGATGTGAGACTCTTGGCCAAAAACCAATTGGAGTGGAGAGTTTTTTATGATATGCACTTGGTCTGATCCGAATTAATGCCAAGGCATGCAATATTGCATAACCCCATACAGATCTTGACAACTTTTTTCTCATTATTAATGGTTTATCAATAAGTTGGAGGTGTTTTATTAGCAATTCATCTAAACTATTTTGTGTATGCACATGGACGACTGAATGCTCCACAATAATCCTCATTGTTATACAATAATCATTGAAAGCCTGAGAGGTAAACTCTCCAGCATTATCGAGCCTTACTTTCTTAATGAAATGATCTAGGAATTGAGCTCTCAATTTAAATATTTGGGCAAGAAAATGTGAAAACGCAACATTGTGAGTTGAGAGCCAACATACATGTGACCATTTACTGGATGCATCAATTAATACCATAAAATATTTAAATGGCCCGCACGATGGATGTAACGCCCCGAACCTAGAAACCCAGAGTCGGTGCATTACTTTATTATATTGGCATGATTACAAAAAATAAAATCCCAAAGTACTGATTAGTTTAGCAGATTTAGAAGACTAGATTACATACATGATACCTATAATACATTGGGAAAATAGAAAATAAAACATGATACATAATAAACTGAAATAAACTATCTCCATGAAAGCTTATTCATGGCTCTTTTCTTCATAACCTAGGGAAAGGAAACATAATAATGGTGAGCTCAAATTCTTAGTAAGGGTTACACACAGTGGAATAATGGATCAATAATAAGTGAATCATAATCAATTAGACATAACTAATAAGGCATGGTGAATAAATGAAAATACATGCCATCAATAACCTGATAATAAAAATGCATCTATAGATTTTTTCATAGTGAAAACCTCATTGAAAGTAAAAAATGAATACTGAATAAAGAGAATGCTTATTATTTGGAAATAATGTATCTGGCACATGAACCATTATATCATTGAGACATTTTAAGTCTATGGGTAGAAACCCATCTGATTTTTTGGAAACAAACTCGAATGGTTTATCGCCAACTAGTTTGCCTCATGAGACCTATCAATGCATCAAGGGGCTATAACGAGCCCCACACATCACTGTCAGTCCAAATAATTATTTATACAAAGATTTAATACAAGAATAATATGCCTTTTAAATATCCATATTGATTAGAGGATACAAATTCATTAATATTTCCATAGTTAAACTAGCATTCAAAATAAACATTGTATGTGAAATGGTATACGACTTAAGGAAATAATCATATCCATGATACAAGAAAATGGATATTTAACAAAATTATAATTTCAAATGAAAAATGATCTCAAAGGGGTATTAGATACACCACATAAGAAAGATCATATGCTCATTACCAAGTAAGTCTCAATGAAATGGAAATTGAGACAAAGTCCCTTACCACATTGTAATCAATCAAATTGTACGACCAAAAATTAATTATCATCAAATGAATCACAGAATACAATGAATATAAAGAGAATCATGATATTATATATCAAATTTCAATATACATACATCACATACAAGAAATAAATGGCGAATAATGGAAATCACACAGAATTAAAAGTGAGATAAGAAAACTCTTACCTTATGCCCGAATGTGATCTTTAATTGATCTTAATGACCTGAATAATCAAATTTAGATTCATTAATTAATAATTCTAGAACCTTCTATACATGTACTTGATTTAGTATAACCTGATTAGGTTCATTCATGACCTTTTTGATGGGTTTAAGAGATTCAATTTTATTGTTTTGGAAGCATTTTCTTCCTTGGTTTTCATGATCGGTTTACTTGTATCCATGAATGGAAGTTCATTTGAAATGTGGTTAAACATCAAGAATTGTTAATATATATTATTAGTGAAATTAAAAATGAAATTATAATGATTTTGGTTATATACCATGAACATGACTCATTAGATAAAAGTTAATGATAAACGTTTGGATTAACTTGGCAGTTTTGTGCACAATGAACTTGTTTTGTATTATTATTTTATATTATGAGTGTTTAAGGATTCTAGAACATTAAATAAGATAAAATACATATATTGTGACCTGGTTAAACCATTAAAAAGGTTTCATGACCAGTCTTGTATATAGTAATGCAAATTGAAAACCCGCCTTTCTTGAACGTGATAAATTAACATATCTCGGATGGTGTTTTCATTTATAGTATAAAAAGGAGGGCAAAGAAGAGATGATGGTGGAATATTCCATTATCCAAACAACATTATAGTACATATAAAGTACTGGATTTGTCATAATATTTGGATGATAAGAGGTGAGAATAGAAAATATAACAAAGGAACTTGAAAAGAAAACAAAAGAATTGAAAAGAGGAATTTACCTCTTGAATCTATCTTCCTTTGAGAGCCTCTTTAGGGGAGAGTATTTAGTCTTTTGAGGAGAACAAGGGATGATGGGAATGGGAGAGGATATTAGGGAGATATTTGAGCATAATTTAGGTAAGGTTTGAAGCTTGAGAGGTGTGAAGAAATGAGGGTGTGAGGGGTGATATTTATAGTGAAGGAGAGGAGGGTTTTCTTAATATTTTAATCATTGGTTTATTATTTTTCCCTAAGATAAGAAATAGTGATGATTCTAGGACCAAAAAAAGTAATAAGTGCATGTTAGTTTGAACCAAGTGTTCTTACATCAACAATTATGCAAAGAATAGTGTATTTATCTTAAAATGTATATATACGGTAAATTATCATATTTTACTATTCATAAAAAATTCAAGTATTTTAGAAAAATCCCAAAAATTCACCGTAACCATTTTTCAACATGTAGAATCCAAAAAATAACTCCATTTTTTGAAAATAATTTTCTAAATATGAGAAATTTAATTTTTAATTAAAATCATTATTTATCAAAAATACCAACACTTAAAATATTCACCTTCATTTTTAAGGTGCCTAAATTTTATTTATATTTTCATGAGTAAGGTTATTATTCATAAGGGTCTTATTACTATTCATAAGGGTAGGTTACTATTCATAAAGTTAAGTTACTATTCATAAGGGTAAGTTACTATTCATTGAAAATTAAGTTAATTATATCAGGCTCCAAATATTACCCTCATCGCAATCGTGTATGTTCGTTTTTCGAAATTCAAAACACAAAAGTGAAAATTTTAAGTTTACTGACTAGGTTATGACTATATCCTATAAATAACAAAGTGTTGTTTCATAGATACTCAGTTCTTCATGTAATATAGTTTATTTAATGAATTGAGAGTATTTAAGAGCAACATACCATAAAATGTTTGGGGTGTTATATTCTTCCCACCTTCAGTAATTTCATCCTCGAAAATTTTCATGTATATTTCTCCCTAAAAAGTTGTGGGTGGTTCTTATTCATAACATCTTCTAGTTCCCATGTTGATTTCTCCATTTTATGGTTTCTCCAGAGAACCTTTACTTGTCGAGTTGTCTGATTTATCAATACTTGCTCTCTAGTGCCAAGAATCTCGATAGGCTCTTCACAGTACGACAAATCATGTTCCAGCTCTATTTCTTCATAAGTGAGTACATGCGTTGGGTCTGACATGTATTTCTTTAACAATGACACATAGAACACATTATGAACTTTGGAGAGACTTATTGGCATTGCTAAACGGTAAACTACAACTCCGATTCTTTCCATAATTTCAAATAGTCCGATGTACCTGGGGTTTAGTTTCCCTTTCTTACCAAACCTTAAGACACCCTTCCATAGAGATACTTTTAGAAAGACATTATCTCCCACTTGAAATTTCAAATAATTTCTATGGTTGTCAACATAACTCTTTTTACTGCTTTGGGATGCTTTAATATGGTCCTGGATTGTCTTTAACTTTTTCGTTGTATCTTCAATAAGTTATGGGCCTATAAGTTTCCTCTCACCAAATTTATCCCAACAAGTTGGAGTTCGACATCTTTTTCCATATAATGCTTCATATGGAGCCATTTGAATACTATAATGGAAACTATTATTGTAAGAAAATTCCACCAAAGGAATGTATTTATCCTACATACCTTGAAATTCAAGAGAGAATGATATCAACATGTATTCGAGTGTTTGAATAGTCCTTTCAGATTGCCCATCATTTTGGGAGTGATAAGCAGTACTCATATAAAGCTCAGTATCCAAAGCCTTCTGGAGAATTTTCCAAAATTTTGATGTAAATTGGGGATCTCAATCAGACATAATCGATAGAGGTGCACCATGAAGTCTTACAACTTCATTAATATAAAGTCTTACCAGGTGATCAAGTGGTAAATTCTATCTTATAGAAAGGAAATGTGTTGATTTTATAAGATGATCAACAATTACCCATATTGCATCATTCCTTCTAGGTGTCCTTAGTAGTCATATGACAAAGTCCATCGTAATGTCATCCCACTTACACATAGGAATAGTTAGAGGTTTCATGACCCTTATAGGATGTTGTCTCTTGGCCTTCACTTTTTGATAAACTAGACACCTTGACACATAGTCAACCATGAATATAGGATCTCTCTCAATCCTTTTTTAGGTCAAAAGCCCATGATCTTTCCTAATTAATGCATCTTCCAACTTATCTTCCTTTCTTAGGTGGTAGTGTATTGAAAAATCATAATATTTGAGTAACTCGAGAAATCTCCTTTGCCTCATGTTGAGTTCTTTCTATGTAAAAAATGTATTTCAAAATCTTATGATCCGTATATATCTCACACCTTTCATCGTAGAGATAATGTTTCCATATTTTCAGAGCAAAGATTATGGCTAACTCAAGATCATGACTTGGATAATTTTTTTCATGTGTCTTAAACCGCCTCGATTCATAAGCAATAACTTTATCATTTTTTATAAAGATGCAACCCATTCCATTCTTTGATGCATCACTATATATCACAAATCCATCATTTTCAGAGGGAAGAGTCAAAATTTGAGCATTGAACAATCTTCTTTTCAATTATTCAAAGAATTTTATACATTCTTTCATCCATACAAACTTAACCCCTTTACGTGTGATCTTGATTAGAGGGTTATCCAATCGAGAAATTTTTTGAATGAAATGCTGATAGTAACCTACTCAGCCAATAAAACTACATACATAAGTTATGTTCGTTGGCATAGGACATTCTTGGATTGCCTTTTTCTTCACAGGATCAACTAAGATTCTATCCTTAGAGACAATATGTCCATGAAAATAAACTTATTGAAGCCAAAATTCACACTTGCTAAACTTTCCATGTAATTTATTTCTTCTAAGAGTTTTTAGAATAATTCTCAAGTGATTCTCATGGTCTTCATAGATTTTGTATTATATCAGGATATCATCGATAAATACCACAACAAAGTCATCAAGATATTCCTTGAAAACTCTATTCATTAGATCCATGAAAATAGAGGGTGAATTAGTCAGTCCAAAAGGCATTACAATAAACTCTTAATGCCCATATCTGGTTTGAAATACTGTCTTTGGAAAAATATTGGGATCCATTAAGTTGATCAAATAAATCGTCAATGTGCGGAAGATGATACTTGTTATTTATTATAATAGAATTGATTTCCCTATAATCAATGCATAGCCTCATGGATCTATCTTTCTTCTTAATAAAGAGGACAAGGGCTCTCTATGGAGAAACACTAGGTCAAATAAATCCTTTGTCACTCAATTCCTATAGATGTTTCTTTATCTCCACTAATTCCATAATGGTCATTCTATATGGATTCTTTGATATAGGCATTTCAACAGTAATTAAATCGATAGAGAACTCAACTTTCCGCTCTAGAGGATGTCCAGATAAATCCTCTAGAAATACATCAATGTATTCTTGCACAATAGGTACGTCTTCAATTTTAATATTTCTTTCCTCATCCATAGATATTGTGTTCTCTTCCTCCCAAGAATTTCATTCAGAATAGCTATTGGGGGTGGATCTAGATAAGAATCATATGGTGAGGTTTCTACTCTAAAGATAAGGGATCCTACACCATTCTCAAAAATTGTAAATTCCTTCTTCTTATAACATATCTTCGCATCATAATTTTACAGTAAATTCATATCAATAATTATATCAAAGTAAATCATGGGTATGATGATAATTTTAACAACTAAAGTATGTTTATGTGTCATAAAGGGGATTGACCAACACATCTTTGTTGTAATGATACTTCCCTTAGGATTTTTGAATGAAAACTCCTTTATTAAATCAAATTGGAAATGTCTAATTTTATTGGAAAACTAGGAAGATATGATGGAATACAATGATCCAGAATCAAAAAATGCATTGGCTAAGTTTGAGTAAACAATTAATGTACCTTCCTCCATGTCATTAGGAACTTCAACCTCCACAATTGTAATCACATAAGCTTTCCCTTTCTCTCATGGCCTTTTCTAAGGCAAGTTTCCTTGGTTCTTAGGACACTCATTTTCATATTATCCCATCTCTCTACAATTATAGAATTTAATGTCATCGACTTGTTTCTTCTCCTTTCATTCATTATATCGATAACCCTTTTCTCCACACTTAGATCAAACTCTCATTCCTTTCATGACTTTCCCAGGACGATTCTTTCCACAACTCTTGCATAATGGAAATTGATTCATTCCCTTCTTATTATTTGGTGCTTCAACTTTTACATGGTTATCAGACTACCGCTTCTTTTCTTAGTTTCCCTTTAACAAATTTGATCTAGAAAATTCCTTCTCTATTTTTATGGCACTTAATATGATTTCATCATATGATGAAAATGTTTTAGAAGATTGTTCCCTTCAAAGACTTGGCTTAAGACCTTCAAATAAATGATCAATCTTGTCTTCTGAATCACGTACGTAATCTATAACATACCTATCTAATATTGTGAAGGTAGCCTCATACTCCTTAACACTCTCTTCTTCCCTTTTCTTTAGGCTAAGGAATTTTCTCTTCATTTCAGTTTGTTGTTCACGAGGGAAATATTTGTCGAAGAATATTTCCTTAAAAGTTCACTATTCTATGTATTCTATTTCTTCTTCCTCCATGGTATTCTAGATTAAGGACCACCTTTGATCAACATAACCCTTGAGGCAATATACTGACAGTACTACCTTTTCATTTTCATTTCATCTTAATGCTAGAAATATCTTTTCAAGGGACTTGATCCACTGTTCAGCTACCACTGGATTAGTAGTCCCGCTAAAAGATGGGGGATTCTGTCGCATGAAACGATCCAATATAGGTGTAACATGTTTATTCATCATGACCTAAGTAAGTTTTCCTAATATGGTCTTGATTTGATCCGCTCCAACACTGATTGTGTTGACTTGCTCAGTGGGAAAATCCCTATATTATCTACAAGTATTGATTCCACTTCTTCCATTAGGCTCCATCATTAAACAATGATAGACACTAAATTAGGTCATAATACATTATTTCTAACTAGCAACACTTAACATAATCATAAAATTTTATGCACAAATAATCCCATAATCATAAACATTGTTTCTATTTACTTTTAAATCCTTTGTAATGGTTTGTAAAGAAAATGTGAATTATTCTAAGCATATCCCCTAGGAGTTTCAAACCAGATGCGTATTAAGGCTTGTTGTCATATATCATGATATCTCGAGTCAAGCCCAAAACTCCTTGTCAGATTTGTTACTTTTAGGTACATCTGTGTGAGAACCACGTCCACTTGTAGTATCCAGATGAGGATTTATTGATAGGAAGACCCTCATAATCTCTACCAAAATTCTAGGATTTTCTTCTATGATTATCCTCAAAGTATAACTTAGGTTTATGTTCTCTAAACTATGTTTCCTAAATCTAGTTTCTAAGGTTGCTACTAAACTTTCTCTGATACCAACTGTAACGCCCCAACCCGAGAAACCCAGAGCTAGTGCATTACTTTATTATATTAGCATGATTACAAGAAATAAAATCTCAAAGGACTGATTAGTTTAACAATTTTAGAAGACCATATTACATAAATTATACCTATAGTATATTTGGAAAGATAGAAAATAAAACATGATGCATAATAAACTGAAATAAACTGCCACATTTAAAGCTTATTCAAGGTTCTCTTCTTCATAACCTGGGGAAAGGAAACATAATAAGGGTGAGATCAAATTCTCAGTAAGGTTTAAACATATTAGAATCATGGATCAATAATAAGTGAATCATAATCAATTATACATAACTAATAAGGCATGATAAATAAATGAAAACACATGCCATCAATAAGCTGAGAATAAAAATGAATCCATAAATTTTGTCATAGTGAAAATCTCATGGAAAGTAAAAACTGAATATTGAATAAAGAGGATAATTATTATTTAGATGTCATGTATCTAGCACATGAACCATTCTACTGTCAATACATTTTAAGTCTGTGGGTAGAAACTCGTCTGATTTTTTGGAAACAAACTTGAAGGGTTTGTCGCCAACTAGTTTGCCTCATAAGACCTGTCGATACTTCAGGGGATATAGTGGGCCCCACCCATCACTGTTAGTCCAAACCATTATTTATAAAAATATTTAATACAAGAAAAATATGACTTTTAAATATTCAACTTGAGTAGAGGATACAGATTCATCAATATTTCCATAGTTAAAGTAGCATTCAAAATAAACACCGTATGTGAAATGGTATTCGACTTAAGGAAATAATCATATCCATGATACAAGAAAATGGATATTTAATATAATTTTAATTTCAAATGAAAAATTATCTCAAAAGGGCAATATATACATCGCATAATAAATATTAGGTTCTCATTACCAAGTAAGTCTCAATGAAATTAAAATTAAGACAAAGTCCCTTACCACATTGTAATCAATCGAATCGTATGAACAAAAATTAATAATCACCAAATGAATCAAAAAATACCATGAATATAAATATAATCATGGTATTACATATCAAATGGCAGTACAAATACACCATATACAAGAAATAAGTGGTGAACAATGGAAACCTCACAGAATTAAAAGTGAGATGAGAAAACTCATACCTTATGCCCAAATGCATCCTTCAATTGATCTTAATGACCTGAATAATAAAATTTAGATTAATTAATTAATAATTATAGAACCTCATATACTTATTATTGATTTATTATAACCTTATTAGCTTCATTCATGGCCTTTTTATGGGTTTAAGAGGTTCAATTTTATTGTTTTGGAAGCATTTTCTTCCTTGGTTTTCATAATCAGTTTACTTGTATTCATGAATGGAAGTTCATTTGAAATGTGGTTAAACATCCATAATTGATAATATATATTATTAGTGACATTATAAATGAACTTATAATGATTTTTTTATATACCATGAGGATGAATCATTAGATAAAAGTTAATGATAAATGCTTGGATTAACTTAGCGTTTTTGTGCACAATGAACTTGTTTTGTATTATTATTTTATATTATGAGTGTGTAAGGATTCCAGAACATTACATAAGATAAAATAAATATATTATGATTTTTTTAAACCATTAAAAAGGTTTCATGACTAGTATTGAAGATAGTAATTCAAATTAAAAACCTGTCATCCTTGAATGTGATAAATTAACAAATATCGGACAATGTTTTCATTTATAGTATAAAAAGGAGGGAAAAGAAGAGATAATGATATATATTCCAATATCATAACAAAATTATATTACATATAAGGTACTGGAGTTGTCATAACATTTTTATGAGAATAGGTGAGAATAGAAAAGATAATAAATGAACTTGAAAAGAAAACAAAATAACTGAAAAGAGGAATTTACCTCTTGAATATATCTTCCTTTGAGAGCCTCTTTAAGGGAGAGGATTTGTTCTTTTGAGGAGACCAAGGGGTTCTGGACATGGGGGAGGATATTAGGGATAAATTTTAGTTGAATTTAGGAAAGGATTGAATCTTTATAGATGTAAAGAAATGAGGGTGTGAGGGGTGATATTTATAGTGGAGGGGAGGATAGTTTTCTTAATATTTTAATCATTAGTTTATTATTTTCCCTAAGACAAGAAATAATGATGATTCCATGAACAAAAATAATAATAAGTTCATGTGAGTTCTAAACAAGTGTTCTTACATTAGAAATGATGCAAGGAATAGTGTATTTATCTTAAAATGTATATATACAGTAAATTATCGTATTTTACTATTCATAAAAATTCAAGTATTTTAGAAAAATCCCAAAAAATCACTGTAACCATTTTTCAACGTGTAGAATCCAAAAATGAACTCCATTTTTTGAAAATAATTTTCTAAATATGAGAAATTTAATTTTTAATTAAAATCATCATTTAATCAAAAAATACCAACACTTAAAATATTCACCTTCATTTTTAAGGTGCCTAAATTTTATTTATACTTTCATGTGTAAGGTTACCATTCATAAGGGTAAGTTACTATTTATAAGTGTAAGTTACTATTCACCAAAAATTAAGTTGATTCTATCAGACTCCAAATATTACCTTGATCATAATTGTGTATGTCTTTTTTTCAAAATTCAAAACACATAAGTGAAAAATTTAAGTTTGATGACTAGGTTATGACTATCTCCTATAAATAACCAAGTATTGTTTCACAGATACTCAGTGATTCATGCAATATAGACTATCTAATTAATTGAAAGTATTTAAGAGAAACATACCATAAAATATTTGGGGTGTTATAATGGATGAATTGGTCTACATATATCCCTTTGAATTTGTTCAAGAAAGGCTGGTATTTCAACCTTAATTTTAGCTGGAGATGGTCTCATGATCATCTATCCAAGAAAACAAACCTTGCATGGAATTTTTCTTAGTGGAGAGATCTTTTGAAACTTTATTGAATTTCCATGAGAACTTTCAATTATTTTTCACAACATTCATGAACCAAGATGACCTAATCAGTCATGCCACAAATCAAAGATTTATGGTCCATTCTTTACTACCATATGTGATTTGATTTCACTTATATATGTATAATACAATCCATATGATAATTTTGGTAGTTTTTCTAGTACATGAATCTTACCGAATTTATTAATGGTAATGCACATGTATATTTCATTTATCTCAGATATAGTTTCAGTATCATACCCATGCTGGTATATATCATTGAAACTTAACAAGTTTCTTTTGGACTTTGGGGAAAACAATTCATCTTTTAAAAAATATTACATCCCATTGGGTAAAGAAAACTCGCTTTACTAGCTTCTTCTATCAGATCTATAGGACTTGATAAAGTATTCATAATTGGTCTTGTTGATTTAAAATAAGAAAAATATTTTTTATTCTTAAGAATTGTGTGTGTTGTTCCACTATCCAGTATGCAAATATCTGTCCCATTTAATAAATCCATTTTAATGATTCAAAGTAAAGAGAATAATATTGTAAGAAAAACCTTGTGAAATTCAAATAATACAACATCTAAAATATAAAACATACAGAACAAAATTACATATCATAACTACTATAAATTTTCTGAATTATTTTCAGCTATCATCTCATCAAATTCACAAGTAAAATCACTCACTTTGAGGTAAGTGAAATCATCATTTGATGGCTCGTGATTCTCATTAAAATTCACCTCCTTTTCTTTATCTTTATAAGATGTCTCAATAAAGTGTGGTTTTTTATTATTTTCTTCAAGATATGCTTTATAGAGCTTAAAAAGATTCTTTGGGGTTCGATAAACTTGAGACCAATGTCCCTTAGAACCACACCTATAGCAGGAATCTTCAGGATTTCTCAAAGTGTTTGAGTTGATATTTCCTTGATTCTAATATTCATTTTGAGCAGGCCCATGGTTACGACCACCTCCTTGATTGCATCTTCCGCCAAAACCACATCCACCATGAGAATCATGTCCCCGACTTCTTCTGTGATTATTTTCATAAAATATATCATTTTCTTTGGGAAATGCTATCGTTGAACCAGTAAGATGAGACTGATGATTTTTAATTAAAAGATCACTTTTCATCTCTGCTAAAAGTAGTGATGATATGAGATCAGAATATTTTAAATACCATTGCAAGTGATATTGTTGTTGTAGGGTGATGTGAGATGAATGAAATTTAATAAATGTATTTTCAAGAATATTGGAATCTATAATCCCAATACCATAGTAATTTAGCTGTGATACAATTCTATACATAGAGGAATTGTAATCACTAACCCTTTTAAAGTCTTGGAAGCATAAAGAATTCCATTCATCATGGGTTTCTGGAAGAACAAACTCTCTTTTATGATCATAACTCTCTTTCGAACTCTTTAATAGCTTGCATGAATCTCTTTTTATGAGATATTCACATTTGAAACCTTCATTGAGATATCTTCTACGGAAGATCATCACATTTTCTTTATTTTGGAGGGTTTGTGAATTATTTTCTTTAATTGTTTTCATGAGATCCATCAATTCAGATGCATTTCCACATCCATCATCCATGACATGTAATTACTTCTGGTAATGTCAAGAGCGGTGAATTTGAGATTCATGAGATTTCACATGATGATAACTATAAAACATTAAATAGGTAAATGTTATCATTTAATATTTTATATATATATCCCGCCCTAATCAGTTAATAAATATTTCATGTGGGGATTAGAAATAAAGAAATAAATTCATCGCATTACTCGTTTAAAACTTTCTCACATGTACCGATTTATTAATTATACCATCTAATCAGGTGGAGCAAAATAAATTTAAACCACATAAACCATCCAATCTGGTGGTAATTTTAAGATAAAAAGAGTAAGTAATTAAAACCATCTAACTAAGCGGTGAGAATAAAAACAAAAACATACCTTTCTCATTTTGGAGTGTTTGTTCTAATAATGTATTGAGAATACAAAATTAAAATGAGAAAATTAGAATAGAAAAGAAAGATGAATAAGAAAATAAGAGATATAATTTATTGATAATGTAGTGTTTCCTTATTTTGTTCCATGTATCTTCTATCAGGAGGTGCAATGCCTTTTATAGTAGTGTAGAATGCAATTGGTGGGGGTGGGCAGCCCACCCCCATTGAATTATACAGACACTGCCAGATGCCTAACAAATAACAGTTAATATCATTATTATTACAACTATACTTAATAATAATTATTTTTATGATTATTAAATAATAATAGTAGTAAATGTTATTAATAAAAAATGTCATTATTTAATTAAATTATTTAATAATAATGATGATTCATCTAAAAATAATAATTACAATAAATTAATTTCATTAATATTGCTAATTATTGCAATTAATAATATTATAATAATATTAATTATATTTAATAAAAATAAAATATTTTAATTTCATTTATTAATAATATTCATTACTATTGATAAAATTATTAATTATCATTATTATCAATTATAAGAAATTATTATTTTTATCATTCTTTAAAAAAATATAGTAATGTAATTATAATTATTTAATATTAATTATTATAAATTAGAAATGAATAATTACATTTAATAACTATCATTATTGATATTGAAAATTACATTTAATAATAATATTAAATAAGAATTTCATTTTAGTAGTAATTACATTATTAATAAAAATAATCACATTTAATAGTAATGTAAAATAAAAATGATCATTATTACATTTATCATCATAAATAATCAAACAAGACTCAGGTAATGGGATAATCATAAATAATTATAATAGTGTTAATTATTGAAGGTAATTATTGTATTTAATTGGTATGGTTTTTATTAATAAAAAATTATTATGATAATTAGTTATAAATATTATTATTATTTTAGTATAATATTATTAAATAGTTTCATTTAAATCTTTAAAAATATATTATTTCACTCATTTTTTATTTACAATTTTTTAAAATTATTTTTAATATATTAAATATTGAGTCACAGATTGAAAAAATAAGAAAATAACTATTCTAGAGCTTGAACAGATCAAAGGGGGTTCCACATTAGAAATCCTGAAAATATTTTAAGAACAATTACATTATAAAATAGAGATCTTATTTATATTTTAAATGAAAATTTCAAAATACTTTAATCAATTTAGCATTAAATATAATATCAAACAACATCCTCCTCTGTGGTAAAAATATCATGTATTCTTTATAGAGGGAAACACTTCAACCCAAGGATTTATTTAATGTCGAAATTACCATAATATAAATAACTTGGGTTGGTTGTTTTCTTGAATATTATAACAATATTTTGTAATTTTGTATAAATACTATTGAAAATCATTTAATGTCCTACAAAACTTTTGATTATTGAAGTAAATTAGTTTTTTTAATTAATATTATTTTATTCATGCGATTTCTTCATATAGATGCAAGGACTATAATTATTGAATTACTTTCATTATTAATCAATTCATATTAATTGATTATTATGATTATAAGAGTAATTAAAATTGGGAATTCAATAAATATTCTCATAAAATCACTATTGGAATTAGTTTATAATTCAATATGTTTATTTACATGTATGATATGGATAACATTGATCATAAAAATGATTTTCAAGTAGAATACTAAAAAATTATTGATATCATAGTTTAACATGTGCATAATATTTCCCTTAGAAGATTGTGAAAAAATTATAATATAAGATCCCTTTGGAATAATACACAAAGAACATTATGAAATCATTATCACAAAATGTTGTAGTCAAAGGCCATTGTTTGTGTGTGTTAGCACTAAGATTCCAACAAGGATGAATCACATTTTGGGAGGGAGGAATAAACTTGAGTGATGAATACTTTAATTTTTGATTCCTTAAACATGCTTTTACTAGATCATTTTTCCTTCATCGAAGGAACATATGTAGTCCATCGTCTACCAAATAAAATTTCAATGCTAAATAATAAATAAAAACACAATAACAAAAAGATTTGTCTCTTTACCCTCAATATGAAAATACTAATTTACAGTGTAAACATGATAATTTGTTATTGAATATGAATAAAAAAATGTACTACTAGTGATTATAATGTTTTAGTTCAGTCAAAAATTAGGATTCCCTCAATCCACACTCCCAGATTTGATGTAAGAAATACAAACATTACACATATGTTTTGATACCAAGTGAGATGAACCAATCATAAGACACATGTATTTTATATCATTTGTATAGCATATACATTTTGTATCACTAATTCACACAATCCTATAATATAAAGTTTTAGTGTGTTTGGATTTTAACTACACGATCTTAAAAAGTCTTAAACATTTCACAAAAGATTATCAAAACATGATATTAGGAATTTCATACTTAATACTCTTATTCATTTCCTAAGAAATGAAAACATAAGAAAAGGGTGTGCTTAGATGAATGGTAAGAGCATACATAAGTGATATCAACCAAATATCACAAATGAGCATAAGTCAAATGTGGGGGTATGATATCATAATCAAGGTGCATGAACATAACATAAAGAAATCATACTTTATAAAACATATCTAAAAAATCAAGAGTCATGCATAAGGGTTATAGAATAATATAAGACACGAATGAGTGTGGAAACATGATCCAATAATCATGAAAATATAACATAGGTATAAAAATGTGGTATATACATAAACATAAGAAATCATAACATTGTGAACATCAAAAGCTGCAATCATGTCCAAACAGAATCTTGTAAACATATCCACTCACAAATATATCAACACTGACATGTGAACATAGCTACCTGTAATCATGTCCATGCATATTTTTGTGAACATAGTTACCCATAATCATTTCCACACACATACTTGTGAATATAACAACTTGAAATCAAGTCCATGCACAAACCTATGGACATAGTCACCCACAATCATGTACACACAGATACTCATAGCATAACTATCTACAATTATCACACCCTAACCATGATTTATTAATTATTTTATTATATTTGGATTTGTATTTTAGTTTTGGGTCGAACCGGTTTTGAATTATAAAATTCAGGGGTTTCTAGCATAGGCGCATGGTTAGTAGAAACTATTCGTAGATCATGCAAGGACGCCTTTAATTTTGATAGATCTAAATTGAACGGTCAACGCATGATTTGGAAAACCATGTGGTTTCTCGTTCTGGTTTTCTAGGGCCTCCAGTAGAGGCTCACATAGTTTCCAGGTTTTTGAAAAATAAAATAAATTAGAGTAAAATGAAAAAAAAATTGTTTAAATAATAATATAAAAATATTATTATTTTTATTTATTATAATCATCATGATATTATTATTATAATTATTTATTATAATTATTTTACCCCCAATAAGGGTTTTTATTTCCCCTTACCACACGATCCCCTGCCCTCTCCAGTTCACACGACGACACCTCCCTCTCCTTCCTCTCACACGACCCGACCGAAGCCCCTCTAATGCGCCACCTCCCTTCCTCTGTTGGTTGATTATCCTACCAATTTTGGGTGTAGTCTTCTCTGGTAAGTCTCCTATCCTTCCTCCTCCCTTGGTTGACCAATTTTCCCTCTCCTCATTGCCTCATTCGTTTTAACTAAACCCTAGGTTAGGGATTAACTTTATTTTTGGTTTTTTCTTCGGTGTTAGGGTGTGCGAAGGGTCTCTTAGGTCAAATTTAGGCATGTTTCGGTGTTCGACATCGAAAGAGAAGCATTTTAGACCATTTTAGTCTGCTCTCTATTAATTTTAGGCATGATTTTCTCTATTACTCAATGTTTTTCAATTTTTAATTGTGGTTTTTATAGTTTCTAAGTTTCTGGTAATTTTATTTAGTGCATTTTGATATGTCGTTAGAGAGGGTGACTTATACCCATGTGCAGGGGTAAGACACACATATATATACCCTCTTTTTACATATTCCCTAATGGTGAGGGGAACAAGTGCAATGTATCTAGGGGTATATATATATATATAAATTTATTTGCATGTAAGTGTAAAGACTGGATTTGAATTGTCTTTGTCAAAGTCATCGAGTGCCGAGATATTTTGGCTTGGACTTCTTCTTCTTGAGGTAGGTCCCCTATGCCAGAGCCTTTAATTTGAATTCTTTAATTACCTGAGCATTTTAAAAGTGTGTTTTTATTATTATGTTATATTATTATATGTTATTCAAAATGGTATGACACTTAGAAATGGTATTTTTAGCTTTACATGTTTTCCCTAAGATTTCAATGCGGACTTCCTTTGTTTAAGCTTGTTTTGATCTTATTGGAAAGGCGGTGCAGTTAAAAACATTTAATTGGTTATCTAAATGATATTCCTAAATATGTTATCTAAGTCTTGGACCAATTGGAAATTTGAGAGGTGGATTTATTTATAAATAACCTAAATTCCTATTTGGAACCTTTCGTACATGTTGTGTATCATCTCCTTGGTTTTGGAAATTATTTTGGAAACAGATTTGGAATTGTGAACATTAAAGGCTCAGTTGGTACTTTATGACATTTTTGGAAATCAGTTTCAAAGTGACATGACGTGTAGGCCCAGTTGGCATTTATTCATGAATTTTTGTGAGATGGGAACCTATATGGTGGAACCTTTTAAAATAAGTTCATCACATAGGTGGTGTCGGTTTTTGGGCTAGGCAAGCATGGTGGTTGTGGGTTTTAGTTTGAGTCACACATGTGAGGACCACCCCATTCACCACATACTATTATCATGGTATTCCTGGGAATCATCTAGAGGTTCAAGAGATGGTTGCTTATCAACACTGATTATATGGGTTAGTGCCCCCTGGATTAGCTGAGAGGCCAGGTGGGATGTGCCATTAGATTGGATAGTTTAGAGTGGAAAATTGGTTATAAACTATGGAGCTACACTATACGCCAATAGGTGAGTCTGAACCGAGTACATCCAGTGATTATTTTTAGATATGTTTAGGAAATGACCATTATTACATATTTTATCTTTCTATTTCATTCTATGACACTTTTGTTACTTGATTCCATGAAACTACTTTCATTTTCATGCTACATTTCTCCATTTTACAATATCTTTATAAAGTGAAACCCTTGTTTTTATTTCATATTAAAATATCTGATCTAGTCTTTTAAATAAATATTTTGAAATGTTTTCTTCATACTTTGGAAAATTATTCTTGAAATGAAATGGAAGAAATTGTTTTTCTTAAAAATGGAAGCTTGTTGCCTAGTTTTGAAAAGAATGAAAAACCCTATTTTTATATATATCGTATTTCTAAACCATCAAGAATAGACTTCACTTTAAAGGTGGAATATAGGAATTTGTTTATCCTTGGAAACCCTACTGAGAATTTTGGTGCTCACTCGTACTCTATTTTTTTCAGTTTCGGGCTCTTCTAGTTTTGGATCACTCTTAGAGCGAGCGTGGTTCTGTGTTCGGTGGTGATCCATGAGGTCACCTGGAGGTATGTTTAGCCATCTAGTTTTATTTATTTCTCCACTGCTAGTTTATTTTATTTTATTCTTGTTTATTTATCTATATTTTATGGTATAAATCATTCTCAATTAATTATATTTGATGCCCACCACTAGTTGTTAGCTTGAGAGAATCAGGAACACCTCTTGGTCCATGTTGCGGGCTGGCTCAGGTGGCTAGTTTGGGGTTGACCCGGGTTAGTTCGTGACAAAAATCATGTCCACACATTTCATCATTGTTGGGGAAAAATCCCTCAAGGTATCATTGAATCTTTTTTGAGGTGATTGTGTTTGTTGACAAAGAAGACCTCCATGTTGTGTTTGTTGACAAAGTAGACCACGATGTATAATTTTTTGACAAAGGGGGTTTACATGGGAATTTGTTGGGTTTAGAGATGTTGTCAACAATCCATGTTTGATTGAAGAAACTAGACAAAGTAATGGACGATCTGGTGGCAATACAAAAAGAATAGATACAAGGTGGTTCCATTTTCCAGTGTTTTCCAAATTTTTGGGCCTGGAAATCAGAAAATGGAGAGATGTGTTTTTGTCAAAGGGAGGTGTGTGAAAAATTAGAGTGGTGTGTGAAAAATACAGTGGTGCATGAAATTTTGGTGTGGTGTGCGAAATATAGGAATGGAGTTTTTCGCGCAAGAGGTGTTTCGAGATCAAAATCTCAAAAATTGGAAAAGTCCTGAGGTGCGTGAAAAATTGGAGCATTGCGTGAAATATGGTTTTGCATGCTCAAAGAGGATTACGCGTGGAAGGAGGGTTTTTTGCGCAGGGGTCAATTTTTCCTATAAATATGAAGTGACCCACTCATTTGTAGTAGCTCAAGACTTAGAGAGTATCTGAGCTCTGGCGCTTAAAATTAGAGTACTCAAAGGAGTTGCGCGTAAAAGACAAGTTTGCGCGTAAAAGAATTGTTTGTGTGTAAAGCAAAGAGTGTGCGTAAAAGATAGTTTTTGCGTATAAAAGAAGTGTTTGTGTGTAAAGAAAAGGTTTCATGTAAAAGAATACTGTTGAACATAAGATAATTGGTTACGCGTAAAAGAGGTGTTTCATGAAAAGTGGATTTCATGCAAAAGTAGGGAATTATGCGCACAAGGCCCAGTAAAGGCTACGCGTAAAAATTGGGGTTGCCCGGTACACCCAATGAAAAGAGAGATTCATTTGTAGATAAAAGTTAGACATCAACAGAGCATCTATCAATAGTTGAGGATGTAGATTTCATTAGAGATAATAAAGAGACCTATAGGTCTATAAACTATGAGTGGATCTTCTAAAGAAGCAGTGAGCACACTTTAGTTGAGAGAGTAGTGAGCTTTTACTTCATTATTGTTTGTAAACTAGAAGGGACAGTGAGTCCACTTCGAACATTGTAAACAGTAGTGTGCTTTTAGTGGATTTGGTACATCGGCATATCGCCGATGTGTGCTCTTTGGATGTAGCCCAATGAGGGTGAACCAAGTAAAAATCGATGTGTCCTATGCATGATTTAGATTTTGTTTATACTTTTCTATAGGAAATAGAGAGAATATAGTTTTACTTAATAACAAAACAAGATCAATAGGGGAAGTTGTTTTAATCTGTCATACCCTTATTCACCCCCCCTCTCAGGATATCTAACTTAGTGGACCTAACAATCATTATCTCATGAGATATAAAACTTTACCCAACATATTAAGGGGATATAAAATACCCACTCATCGCATAATGATAAACCATACAAATGAACACATTTTGTAAGAAACCAGGTTTTCGTATGAGGTATAAATCTTTTTTTTGGTTTAAATACTTTTTTATGACCTAGTGTGAATACCCTTTGAGATCATGAGTGTATAAAGGGTGTCTGAGGCTTGTTCAGAACCTAGAACCCAAATTTTTGGGAGAATAAGTTAGACTTCATGGTTAATAGAAACCGTGCGGGGCAGGTCTCATGGTTACTACAAACCGTGTGAGGCTGGACAGTGGGTTGGTGGAGCTTTCACGGTTTATTAAATAGTATGATTTTAGGTACACACCTGTACAAGATCTCTACAGTTTTTGAAAATGGGATGAGACATGATTTTCACACAGTTTTTCAAATAGTGTGAAGTTCCCCACTTTACAGTAGTGGGCGCACGGTTTGGCCAACAGTGTGGCCAAACCTTGTGACCTAGTAATTTTGGTGAAATTACGATTTTGACCTTAATTAATCCTTTATTTCAAACCTAATTTTCATTCTTCATCTTTGTTGTAAAACACCTTCATTGAGAGATCTTTTTGAGCCAAATTTTAGGCTTTGATCCAATTTCTTTGTTTGATCTTGGAATCGAGTTCTGATTGTCTCATTGGTTCCACATTAGTGAGTACTAAATTCATTTTATACCATTACTTATTCTTCTTAGTATAAAATATGATATTTAGGTGCAATATAATTTTCCATAATTTCAGGTTCTCCATCTATTCTTCAATTCTCTTCTGATTGGAGTCGAATCAGAAGCTGATACTAGATGAGCACTCAACTACGGAACTACGGTATGTGGTATATACTTTTCCCATTTGGTTTGGTGATTTATTAGTCTATTTATCATTATGTCACACACCATAATTTCTATAATGACCCCAAAATTGAATTGATTAATTGAATTAAATGAAAAGGAACCTGTTAGGGATGCCCTTTAGCTTCCTTGAGACTCGTTGGAGGGTTTTCCCCCAAACAAAGCCACCCATGGGGTGTGACCTTTTTCCTTTGCCCATTGTTGAACCACCCAAGGGGTGTAGTTTGAGCTTTACTAGTTAGAGGAAATTCTTGAAATAAATTGAATTGAATTGCTTTATTAGGAGATGTACTGCCTCTTTACCATGTGATACATGATGTTGAATTGTTTAATTGTTGAATTGCAAATGATATATGAGTGGGTAAACTCTTTGGTTGTTTTTGAATGTGAATTACTATATGAGTGGGTATACTCACGAGACTTGAATTCTTGATGAATAAATGATATGATTTGAATGATAGTCAATTACTTGGTTGAAAAAACTTAGATCTTGATTCCATTAAATGTCATAGATGTTTATCCTATGGGTATTGAATGTGGTAGTGAAAACTTTGGATAGAGATTGATCCTTAAGTCTTGATTCTATGGAATTTCTTTGGACTTTCTACCACTTGGACCTAGTTTGTCTTGATCTTACAATAGAAATAGTTGGTAGACATGCTCCTTGGACCCCAACTCAAGACTAACCGAGTTTCCATCGAGATACTCCTGAGACTCAACGATGATGCCTTGGTCTATTATACCTTGGATATGGCCTTGTAGGGTCTAACAATTATAATATATGGCGCAACCATTATAAACATGACATTTTTTATTATACAACACGACCATGGTAAATGTGATATACTTTATTATACGACTCATCCGTGGTATATGAGACTCCTAGATATATGGTAAGGCCATGGTTGACATTATATATATGGATGTGTGGCGAGGTTATGTTAGTCGTTTCTATATTGTTTATAGTTTCATTATTATAGGAGCTTAACCCATGTTTTGCAGGGAGTCTTGTTGGGCTATACATTATCACTTTTTCTATAGTATACATGCCATGTGCAATTTAATTTTAATTACTGCTTAACTGTGATATGTATTACACTCTACTTTAGCTTATATTGCACAACTAGGACTGGTTATTGACTTTTGGGTGGTTACCGACTGGGATTGTATCTTACACCTTATTTTGGGCATTAATGGGTATCCAAGAAGACTATTTGGATTCATGTAGGGATTAGGGAAAGCCCCCCGCAGTTCGATGCTTGACTTTATGCTATGCTTAGGAGCAAGGGAGCACGAGACTGAGCTGAGGCTTGTGATGTTATCGAGAGATTATAATTTTGAGACTTTTTGGTATTTTGATACATGTATTGTACTGACTACTATGTACCTATTTTGGCTGCTTTGTAGAGACATGTATCATCATCATTATATATGAGGTTCTTTTTGGCATTGTTATATATTATGGTAGTTTTTCTATTGTCTGAATGTTATACTACTTCCTTTATTTGATCTATATGTTTTCTACCTCTATGTTACACTCTGGTAAGAGGAAATAGTCTCCCCATAGATACACCCTAGGCCCACACTGTTAGTTGAAATCCTTTGGCATTTGTAGATATGTGCTTGAGGCCATGTGGCCAACCGGGCTCGGGGCATCGTTCAATGGCATCTGGGTCCGAGACATTACAAAGTGGTATTAGAGGTGGTTTTTTCTTACTTTACTATTTTGTGACAATATGTAGAGATAATAAGGAATTGGAATTTGGTAATGAGCTATACATGGATGTATCTAACCCACATATAGGAAAAATATAAACTGACTCAAACTAAATTGTAGTTTTCTAGATTTTGATAATTATGGTTGATTTGATTCCACTATTGGGTGATGCACTTGAATTTTTATGTTATTATTAATATGATTGTGGGTTCTATTTTTTTTCAACCAGATGAGATAAGGGTATGACATTGATAGTTGTATTTCATGCATATATTTTATGGTATTTTAATAAGTTGATTTGTGCATTAAAATGAATAATCTTTCCAATTTTGGAATAGATTAACTTATTTTGTGTTTTATGGAAGAAAAAAATGAATATTTGGAAAAGGAACAAAAAGTGGAGAATATTAGAGGTAAAATACACTTCACACCATGAGTTAGGTGAATCCACGCGACATTATATTTTTGAAGATGATCATGGAGAACTTATGGGGAATAAAACTGAAGAACTAAGGTGAAAAGAGGCTTCCAAAGTAGAAAAATGACATTACATATCATGTAAAATCATTACACATCATGTACCAATGAAATTCATGAAAAGAGAGACATGGCATGAAGTGAAGAAAGTTTTGGGAAATTACACATTTTGTAAACACATTAAACATCATGTAAGTATACGAGCAGAAAAATAAAGATGCATGGGCTGATAATTTGATGATATTTTTGAATAGAATATCAAATTTTTAACCCCATGGGACACCATGGATATTTTATAATTCCATTAAATGAATCCAAATCCCCCCTGAAATCTTATAAAGGAAGGATCTTCCTACTGTTCAAGGAA
The DNA here is from genome assembly GCA_963277665.1 of Viscum album. NCBI lineage: Eukaryota > Viridiplantae > Streptophyta > Magnoliopsida > Santalales > Viscaceae > Viscum > Viscum album. The sequence continues at coordinate 1,000,736,752 of OY728133.1, forward strand.
CAATTCAGATCCGGAGACCAAATCTTTGAGTGAGAAGTTGTAGGGCCCTTTCCGAGTTCTTTTTCCCTTTACATTATGATTTACTTTTATTTTCTCATACCTTATTATTATCTCATCACTAGGATGAGGGAGTAAATCTACCATGTTATAGGGTAATGTAATAAAATGGTGAAAGTGGCATTGGATTTATTTCTTTTCCTTTATTCATGCATTCAGTTTGTGTGATTTCTTCAATCATTTTACAATCCATTTATTTTTCTTTTATCATGAACATTGATATTTGAATCTAAAATAAACATTAAAATTTCACAATTGACAATCCTAAATGAGGCATGACCATTGTCGAATTTAGGGGAAATCAGTTTTAAATATAGTATCGAGACAAACGTGATTCGGTGAAATCCTAAATTATTGGACCAAGGGAAATAGGGTATTTCTACATCAAATAGGGGATAACATGACCATTGGATCTTAATCGTCTTGACTCTAACAACAATCATGAATTAATCAACCTATTTTATTAAATCTAATTACATCCGAACATCAAAATTATAAAAACCCTGACATTATTTCCAAATTTGATCACAAATCGACCAATCTACATTGATTTTTTATTTTGATTTTTCAAAATCAAATCAAACCCAACTTTTATCACATATTTATTAAAATTAGTAAAATTAAATCTTTTTGAAAACCTAATAAAACTAATTTCACCATATTTGTGGATCGATCTTGACTTTCTTCTATACTCATTTTAATTAATTAAATAGCATAGTTTGAGTTTTATAAATTTTTGTTTTGCATAGGCCCGTAGGGAATTAATAGCACCCTCTGGGCCTGTCACCCATCTCATGCATCATTTTAGGAACTTGTTATAAATAACATTCCATGCATTATTCCATGACATATATGATGAATTGTATGTATTCATGATGTCATGATAGGTTTCATGATAGATATACCTATGGTTGTGATAGACTTTTGTGTAGTGGATTGAGGAAAATTGGTTGGTACTCAGAGTGTCCTTCATAACCAAAGCAATGTTTTATTAATTAGGCTACAATAGATACCCTAAGAATACAATTGTAGTACATTAAGTCATGGACCATGAGTCGCATGGACTGGAATGTGTTATGATGTGGACTAGATGGATGCCATATTTTGGTTTATAAGGGGCATGAGCCCTTATGGATTGTAAAGTGACGTACCATTTGGTTCAACAATTAAAATAGAATGTGAGATGAATATGAAATTTAAATGGAAAATTTAACTTGTTAAATAGATAACTTGACATAGACCTGACTTTTGAGTGGGTAAGAGACAACATCTCTAGTGACTTTTACAACTATTTCTTTTATAAAATCCTAAATTTAAGAGAATGTTGTGTGGTATAACCTTGTTATAGGAAGGTTTCGACCTGTACTATGATTTTACACTATAGACTTTGATATCGTTCTTTTTTGAGAAGCATGTTTGGCATTATAAAGGTATGTCATCATGACGACCTCCAGTCATACGCTAGGAGGGTGGCTATGACCACACTCTAGAGGTGGTGGGACATGGACTACTGGTGGATCCTCCTTTAATGCCATATTATGAACTGACTGTTATTCCAGAAACATGTTATGAGACATAGTTTCATGAGGGGTTTTATAACTTTATGCAGACTTTTCAGGAAGCACCGCAGCCTGCCTCATCTATGGCTGAGCTGACGCATGTGTTCCAGCAGCAGCATCCTCCCATGTTTTCGAGGGATTGAGGATCCTGAGCTATGGATTGAGACTATGTTTTCTATATTCAAGAATTTATAGACACATACTGCTAGAAGAGTGAAGCTCATAACTTATATGCTATGTGGAGCAGCAAATTGCTGGTGGGATGTACTGAACCAGGCTGAAAGACTACGAGATATGGTTTGGGTCGATTTCCAAACTAGGTTTTGTGACTAATTTTACCCCGATACTCTGAGGGAAAAGTAGGATAGTGGGTTCATGTGTCTGGAGAAGGTATCTATGATGGTTATGGAGTACTCGATATGCTTTATAGAGCTGCAACATTTTGCACCAATGTACCTTTCTGATGAGTTATTGAGGGTGAGATGCATCGAGGAAGGTCTATGATATGCTATTCGATCTCAGGTTAATGTGTTCAGATTGAACTATGTTACTAAAATTGTAAATTTGGTGCTGAATACAAAGTAGAACCTGAGGGAAGATGGGGGCACAAAGTAGAGAAGTGCAGTCTTTCGACCCAATGGTTCAGTGTCTTCAGGTAGGAAGCACTGTTTTGAGGCTTCCCATGAGATGAGTACCAGTCAAGATATGAATACTGGTAGCTTGGTTTTCTATAATCAGTGTGGAAAATTAGAACACATGAGGAATCAGTGTGATCATGAACCATTCAAGTGCTGAGCTTGTGGAAGGATGGGCTATGTGCAACATTTTTACAGGACCATCCCTCTTACTGCGAGTGGTATAGGGTCAGCTCTAACAACGGGTTCAAGAGAATGTTTCATAGCTCCGCATCAGGCTGGGAGCTAAATCAGTACTAGTTAATCATGATAAGGTAGTGGTGGTTATGGCCAAGGTATCCAGGTACCGGTTACACCAAGATAGAAGAGCGGGCCTACTCTGGGTAGCAAGGTTATGTCACAAGGCTATGGTTCAGACCAAATCTATTCTATACAACCTACCCCAAGGATAAGGGATAAAAACCATCTATAGTGATAGGTATGATCTTAATAGCCTCAAATCTTGTATCTTTTCTTTTTTAACATAGGTGCATCACATAGTTTCATATCTATACCTATGGTAAAAAGCATTGGGCTCGTTATATTGTTTTCTTGAGGGTGTCATGACACTTGATACTTTGTTGGGGATTATAATGAAGAGTTTTTGCTAGTGTAGGGAGTGCCCCATTGAGTTTGGTGGGTATAATTTTTTCAAGAATTTTTATGTCCTCAAGATGACAGAGTTTGACGTTATACTCGAGATGTACTGGTGATCACACCGCAGTTCACTATTTCATTTTTAACCTTACATCACTATGCTAAACTAGTTTTGTATTGAAAATTATAAAAATAATAACAAATTGAACGTTATTTTTAATTAAATTATTTTGTATTTTTTAATGTTAAAAAGGTAAATGTTACTTTTTTTTGATAATTACATTGTAGGTGGAGGTGATTTGGAGGGCCCATGATGATGTCCAAGAAAAATGGTCCAAACTACACAGGATCCATGCACACCATTGGACTCATCCACACACTTATACTAAACTTTGAATCCAAATGGGATGAAATTTTGTGGTCTGGTCCAAAAATTCATTAGGCTAAATTTCATCTGAAGGAACCCAAGACTCATTCGGCCATCTGGTGGCCCAATCGACCTGATCTGTCAAACACACCGAATCTACATGAAGTTAAAAGTGGTGTGCTGTGTTATGTTAATATCTTGAGTTGTGTTTGTCCAAATTATGACAAACATTAATTAGTTATATTCTAGAGTTGGGGATACAATTTTTTAGTTTTTTCAAAAGTTATATAAGACTGTCTGGCCATCAAAAACCATGGACCAAGTGGTTTCTCTAAATCATGGTGCTCAAAACCACCTTCCAATTTTCCTATAAAATGGAACCTTGAGATCCCCATTTGTAAGTTCGACCAAGAGAGTGAATTGATGAAAAATTGAAGTTCCAGAGGATTTTTTTCATCCCTTTAGAGGTACTAGAGCTCCCTATCCTCATAGGGAGAGCTGAAATGAAGAAGGAGATGCACCTGAGCTTCCTCCCCCTCGATATCGGGCTAAACGGTGGGCGTTCATTATGAGGGAGATACACACATATCATGGGAGTTATGATGAATATATTAGATACTGGTTTGGATTAATTTGGTTTTTTAAACATTTCATTCCATTTATCTTACATGATTTCATATTTTAATTCTTGTTTTGATACATGTGATCGTTATGCTCTTAATTTCTAACCGATCAGTGTAAGGTTTTGAGTGCATGATTTGTGTTGTTCTAATTGGATAGCACAAGAATCCTTTTCATACCCACCTTCTTGAGATTTCAATCTACTTTAGATGCTCTTATTCCCTACATAAATGATGGACCTTGACAATATGATTGTTATGTCAATGTTTGGTTCTTTAAGCATTGAAATAAAAGCTTAGAAATTAATCGGGATTCCGATTAATTTGAACCAAATAATTACTCCAAACTTGAATGAATCTCTAAGAACAATGAACTTGAAATGTGTGTAGTGAAATCAAAATTACCCCTTTATCTCATATTTTTCAGTATCCACTTGGTATTTCAACTTTTAAACTATTTTGATTAAGTTATTTCCTTTAAACTATTTTCAAAATCACTCCCTCTTTTAGTAATCTTTATTAAAAATACATACTATAAACTACCAAAGATCCATGAGATATGACCTAGGAACTTCCATAGACTATAAATAAACCTTAAAAAACATAATCAATTTTATGTTTCATGACAACACGATCAAATTTTTGCACTGTTTCTGAGAAGCACTTTGTTTTTTAGTGTGGGTTTTTGATAAGATTTTTGGAATTTTGTGAATATTTTTTTGTTTTATCTTCCTCATTTAAATATATTTTTGTTTTTTGATTTATTTATTATGTAGGTTCTATGCATTAAGCATTCTAATTCATGATACTTTCCACATTTCAAACCCTAACCAGAGAGGATCCTACATCAGTGACACCAAGACACAGAAGAGAACCCTTTGAAGGAGGACACACAAAACATCGACACTCTTCTTGATCTTTACTTATTATAATGAAACTCACATTAAAACTGAACAAAAATTGCATAACATGGCTGAAAATAACCTTACATTAAAATAAATAACATCACCTGATGTTGATATCCAACCCACCTATATTCAAATACAAGGTGAGGCACCAAATTTTGAACTAAAATCTGGTCTAATTCACTTATTGCCAAGATTTCATGGACTTTCTGGAGAAGATCCACATAAGCAATTAAAAATAATTTCATACTATGTGTTCTACATTAAAACATGCAAATGTGGATGAACTAAAATCTGGTCTAATTCGCTTATTGCCAAGATTTCATGGACTTTATAGAGAAGATCCACATAAGCAATTAAAAATAATTTCATACTATGTGTTCTACATTAAAACATGAAAATGTGGATGAATAATAAGTAAAGCTAAGGGAATTATTATTTTTCATTAGAAGATGCTGCAAAATATTGTCTTTACTATGTTAATTCATCAATTAGAGGTTGGGCGGACATGAAACATCTTTTTCTTGAAAAATATTTTCTCTCCTCTCAAACTAAAACTACAAGGAAAGAAATATATGGTATAAGGAAATCACAAGGGGAAGCATTACATGAATATTGGGAGTACTTTAAAAGGTTATGTTCAAGATTTCCACACCACCAAATAAGTGGTAAACTTTTAATACAGTATTTTTATAAAGTTTTAATTCCAATTGATTGTAACACGATTGATGCTACTGTAGGTGGTACACTAGTGGATAAAACCCCAATTCCTGCAAGTACCCTAATTGAGAATATGGAAGAAAACACTCAATAATTAGGTTCACAGTCTAGTGTACCCATTCAAGGTGTCCATGAGGTAAAAAGTACATAATTTGAGAAGAAGTTGGACACAAAGTTTGAAGAGGTAAGTACCCTTCTTCAACAACTAGCTCTTTTCCAAGGAAAATCCGAATCTCCTTCTCTCATCCATTGTGGTATATGATCTTCTTATACCCACTACTCTGACCAATGCCCCCAATTGAGAGAAACTTCTGAGATTTGTGAGGCAATATTTCCAGGCCACCCCTATAACCAAACCTTTAGGAAAAAACCTTACTATCCATCCAATCCTAGGTGGAAAGAAAACCAAGATTATAGGCAATGGGGGTATTCAAACCAACATCAACAATAATGTAACCAACTAGGTCAGAGTAGTCATCCACCACCACCACCCAGAAATCCTCAACCACCCCAAAGGCCTTTCCAAAAAACCCTTCAAAACCCGAGCCTAGCCTAGAAGATATGATGAAACAAATGGCTACCAACAATCTCCAATTCCAAAAAAACACTCAGGCATCCATACAAGATCTAAAAAATAATTAGTCCAACTAGCTAACTCAGTGGATGAAATTCAAATTCACGGGTTGGATAAACTACCCTCTCAACCAATAGTTAACCCTAGGGATAAGGGAAATGTTAGTGTCATCACCCTTAAGAGTGGGAAACAACTTAAAACCCAAATGAACCCTCCATTAGAGTCATCCCCTCCTAAGGAAAACACCATCCCAACTATTTAAATCATTCTAAATGTTGAAAATCCTTGTCCTGAGAGAATACCTTCCAAAGGAAAGAATGTGTTTATTAATGAATCACCTAGACCAACCATTCCTCTTCCATTACACCAAAGGTAAAACCAATAAAAAACAAAAATAAATAGAACTTGATAAGTAAATCTTGTAAATTTTCAAAAAATTTCAGGTCAAAATCCCCTTGATTGATGTCGTGAACCAAATTACATGATACACTAAGTTTTTGAAGGAGATGTGTACAAACTAAAGGTGACTTAATGGAGATGAAAAGGTGAGATTTGGGAGGAATGTATCAGCATTGATAGATCCATCACTTCCCACTAAGTGCAATGATCCCATGACATTCTCAATTCCATGCACCATAGTGGAGTATTCATTTTCCAATGCTATGCTTGATTTAGGTTCTTCTATAAATGTGATGCCTCACTCTATTTACTATGAATTTCAAGTTGGAAAACTGAAGCCCATTGGAATTTTTGTTCAGCTGGCTAACTAGAGTACCGCACACCCCTCTGGTTTGTTAGAGGATGTTCTTATGAGGGTCCAAAATTTAATTTTTCATACTAATTTTTATGTGCTAAAAATGGAAGATGATAGGATGAATCAACACGCCCCAATTATATTTGGGATACCTTTCTTCAAAACCTCAAAAACCATAATTAATGTCCATAATAGTACATTATCTATGGAATTTAGTGGTGACATAATCCATTTCAACATCCTTGATGCCATGAAGCACCCCTCAAAAGAACATTCCTCTCTCTCGATAAATTTAATTGATGTACTCTCTTCCCCTAAAACACTTATTTTCATTCCCCTGATACCCTTTCTGAGTTTTTATCCTTGATTGAAATTCTTGGTAATGAATTAATCATCGATTGTTGTAGTGGTCTAGAAAAGTGTCATGCATGTTTATTAATTGATAATTTCTTAAACACTGAGGATCCAATGACCATCAATGATATTTATAAGCTTGTAAAATATCATTACTCACCTGAGGATGATACTATTGAGTAGTTAGATGAGATTAGTGACCTCTCACTTTCACACACACTCCCATCAATCCAAAATCCACCTGAATTGGAACTAAAACAATCACATCAAGATTTAAAATATTCATATCTTAGGAATTGAAATAAGATTCCCATCATCATTTCTTGTTCACTCCCTTACAATCATGAATTGTGACTACTTGAACTTTTGAGGGAGTATAAACAAGCATTGGGATAGAAAATTGTGGACATTCATGGTATTATCCCACCAATTTCTACACATCATATTTTGTTAAATGATGAGGCTAAACTAGTGAGGCAGACACAACGTCAACTGAACCCAAACCTCTTAGATGTAGTTAAAAAGGAAGTAACAAAATTATTGTCTGCTGGAATCATTTACCCCATCTATGATAGCCAATGGGTTAGTCCCATTCAAGTAGTTCCTAAAAAATCTGGTCTTACAGTAATCAAAAATGAAAATAATGAATTGGTTCCAACTTGTGTACAGAATAGTTGGCATGTCTGCATAGACTATCACAAACTAAAACAACACACTAGGAAGGACCATTTCCCATTTACATTCATTGAAAAATTCTAGAGAGGCTAATAGGGAAGTCCCATTACTGTTTTCTTGATGGGTATTATGGATACTTTCAGATCTATATTCCCCCCAAGGATCAGGAAAATACAACCTTCACTTTCCCCTTTGGCACATTTTCCTATAGAAGGATTCCATTTGGTCTGTGCAATGCTCTGAGAACTTTCTAGAAATGTATGGTTAGTATTTTTTTGGATTACTTAGAGAATTGCATGGAAGTTTACATGAATTATTTCACTGTATATGGATCCTCTTTTGATGAATGTTTGAGTAGTTTAGGTTTAGTCCTACGCCATTGTATTGAAAATAATCTCATATTAAATTATGAGAAATGCCATTTCATGGTGTGACAAGGTATAGTTTTGGGACATGTCATTTTTGGGGATAGTATCCAAGTAGATAAATCAAAAGTGGATGTCATTTCTTTCTTACCATTCCCTAAAAATGTATGAGATGTGTGGTCTTTCCTAGGTCATGTTGGATTTTACCGTCGTTTCATTCGTGAATTTAGTAAAATTTCACTCCCCATCTCCCGATTACTCCAAAAAGAAAAAGAATTTGTTTTTGATAAATAATGTGAATAATCTTTTAATAAGTTAAAAATAGAGTCCCACGCCACCCCTGGTAATTCAACCACCTTAGTAGGATTTACCATTTGAGCTCATGTGTGACACCTCTAACTATGCAGTTGGGGTAGTCTTATCACAAATGGTCGATCGAGCTCCACATGTCATTGCTTATGCTTCAAATACACTGGGCCCTACCCAAAAAAAATACACCACAACTGAAAAATAATTTCATTCCATTGTGTTTTCCTTGGATGAATTCAGGTCATATCTTTTAGGGTCCAAAGTAATTGTGTTCTCAGACCATGCAGCCCTCTGATAATCTCCTTAAGAAACCGAAAGCAAAACCACATCTCATTCACTATGCTCCTCCTTCAGGAATTAAATTTATAAATTAGAGATAAAAAAGGAGTAGAGAATTTGGTGGCTGACCATATCAATAGGATCCACCCATCCTTAGACATTGACTCATCCCCCTGTATTCCCATAAATGACATGTTTCCCGATGAGAAATTATACCGAGTGCAAGATTCTATTCCTTGGTATACCAAAATTGTAAATTATTTGGTATCATCTTTCTTTCCTACTGATTTCAAAAAAACCAAGCCAATCATCTAAAACATGAGTCCCTTTGGTACATTTGGGATGACCCCAACCTTTGGTGCACATGTAGTGATCAAGTCCTTAGGAATTGTGTTCCTCATAGTGAGTTTCAGTTTGTCCTTAGATTCTTCCATGCTCTTGCTTGTGGGGGACACTTTGTACCCCAACAGACTGCTCTCAAAGTCCTCGATTATGGTCTCTTTTGGCCAACACTTTTTTGGGATGCCCATGATTTTTGTAAATCTTGTCCTCGTTGTCAAAGAATAGGTAATGTTTCTAAAAGAAATTAAATTACACAACAACCATTTCTCTTTCATGACATTTTTGATGTTTGGGGCATTGATTTTATGGGGCCATTTACCAATTCCTTTGGCAACTTTTACATTCTTCTAGTAGTTGATTACGTGTCAAAATGGGTAGAGGCATGATCCACAAGGACATATGATTCCAAAAAAATTATAGAATTTCTGAGAACCCAAAATTTGTGTAGGTTTGGATTACCTAGGTTCATCATCAACGACCAGTGTTCTCATTTTTGCAACCAAAAAATGCAATCAATTTTTCATTGGTATGGGGTCGGTCACTGAGTGTCTACTACATATCACCCACAGACCAATGTTCAATCCAAGGTGTCAAATAGAGAGGTAAAACAAATTATTGAAAAAACAGTTCAACCCAATAGAAATGATTAGAGTTTTAGAATTGATGATTCATTATGGGATTATCGTACTACTTTTAAAACCCTAATTGAAATGTCACCTTATAGGATTGGTTTTGGAAAGATTTGTCACCTCCCTGTTGAGATTGAGCACCGAGCCTACTGGGCCATCAAACAATGCAATTCTAATCTTTCTAGTGCAGGTGATCAAAGGAAGTTGTAGATTTAAGAGTTGGAGGAAATGAGAATAGATGCATATGAGAACTCTAGAATTTATAAGGAATGAACCAAGGCTTCCCACAACCATATCATCCTTAATCATAAATTCCACATTGGGCAGAAAGTACTCATCTACAATGCAAGTATGAAGTTGCATCTAGGTAAGCTTCATTCCCACTGGTTTGGACCATACACTATTACTAATGTATCTCCATTTGGTGTTGTTCAGGTTCAAAATGAATAAACTAATAAAACCTTCATTATCAATGGGCAGCATCTAAAGCACTTCCACAAATACCTTCTAGAGTTCCCGATGGGGGAACTCCATGTTCAAGAAGAAACATACCAATGACACCAACTAGGTTTTATCCTTCCTCTCCACATTCTATTTTATTACAGTGAGGACACTACACACTCTAGGTGTGGGAGTATGGGTACATTCCTGGGTTAGTTAAGAATTTTCATCATTTTTTTCTCTTTTCTTACTTGTTGAATAGTATTGTCACTTTCCCCTGTTTTCTCTCTCTCTTTTGTGTCAGAATGTTAATTTTATCATGGAAAAAGATGCCCACTTTAAAAAAATTCCAAAACATTTTTCATTCTTGAGTTGATTGTGTGTAAAATTCCATTGTTTTTGGAAAACCCTTTTTAAATGAATGTTGATATGGAATATTTTTCTAGAATTTATATTTTCAAATCATTCTTAGGTGTTTAATCGATTTTTGAAACTCATGCCTCATTAGCACTGAACAATATTTTAATCCCTTACTCGAGAGACATTCTAAGCCCTTTATTGAATATTCTTCCTTTAAATCACTTTCTTGAGAGTCTCGGGTCATATAGATAAACTAGAAATTTCCTTGATTCTATTTGAATCTATAAGATTCAAGTCTGCTAAATTCATGATAGAGGTCATTGTTCATTGAAAATACCTTTGTACAATTAACCTCTATTTTTGGCCACCTTGTCATTTTACCCTTCTTAAGCCTTATAGACCATGAAATTCCTATTTGGTAGCCAATATACAAGATTATTTATCCCTACCTACCCATCTATTATGTACATTCTTGTTTTACTTTCATAAAGTGTGGGTGAGAGTGTGTTTCCTGGGGAATTATCAGGAATAAATCATTGTTATGGGTTGATAGAAAGGGTGCCTACATTTTCCTTGGGTAATGGGTTCAAAAGACATATTGTATCATTATTTTAAAAAAATTCCCTCTTTATATCCAATGAAAATTGTAAAAAAAAGAAAATAGTTTTTTACATTGAAAAAAAAACAGAACAAAAATAAAAAAACTAATAGAGAAAAGAGGAAGTTTATTCATTATTATTCACTGATCGACTGTGACCCACACAAATGGATAATGGGGATAATGAGTTGGAAGTGATACAATTTGTGAGGGGATGAGTGTGTACATTCATTGTGAACACTTGCTAAATTTTGACATGTTTTGTACTTAAGAGATTAAACACTCTTCTTTTGCCTCAAATGTTTTATACATTAAATCCTACCAACCCTTGAACCTCAAAACAACCTATTAAAAGTTCTCTTGAGTAGCACACTAGTTTCTACCATTAGAGGACTTAGAATCATGCCAAGAATATGGTAAGATCACATGAACTCTAGGAAAATATAATAACTCCACTTTCAAATGTTCCTTGAGTTAAGATGAAAAATTTCTAAGTGAGGTAGGCTACGACATGTTGCATGGGTGAACAAATGAAGTTGAACAAATTCAAATGTGAGAGAAGAAAAATGATAAGAAAATTGAATTCATAAAAGAGACATGATGAATTTAATTTCAGGATAATCTTGTAACTTTTCTCATCTTTGATTTATGAATTATTCCTGTTTTGGATATTAGAATTTTCCCAGGAGTGCAAACGTTTAAGTGTGGGGGTGTGATCGCACTGCGATTCACTGTTTCATTTTCAGCTTTACACCACTATGTTAAACTAGTTTTGTATTAAAAATTATAAAAACAATAAAAAATTAAAGTTTATGTTTGATTCAATTATTTTTTGTTTTTTAATATTAAAAATGTAAATGTTACTTGTTTTGATAATTACATTGTAGGTGGAGGTGATTTGGAGGGCCCATGATGATGTCTAAGACAAATGAACCAAACTACGCAGGATCCATGCACACCAGTGGACTCATCCAAAATATTCTACTTAAAAGTGATTCAAAATGGGACAAAATTTTGTATAATTTTCCAAATTTAATTGGGCTACATTTCATATGAATGAACCCAATACTCATTTGGTCATCTGGTGGCCCAACCGACCTGATTTGTCCAGTACACCGAATCTGTATGAATTCAAAAGTAATGTGCTATATTATGTCAATATCTCAAGCTGTGATTGTTTAAATAACTTCAAAATTTATTTGGATATATTAAGGAGGTGGGTATAAAACTTTATAGTTTTTTTAAAAAGTGAGATAAGATTTTATGGCCATCTAAAACCATGGTCGAAGTGGTTTCTTGAAATCAGGGTGCTCAAAACCACCTTCCAATTTTCCTATAAAATGGAACCTTGGGCTTCCCATTTGTAAGTTCGACCAAGAGAGTGAAGTGATACAAAATTTAAGTTCCATAGGATTCCTTTCATCCCATTTTAGGTACTGGATCTCCCTATCCTCATAGGGAGAGCTGAAATGAAGAAGGAGATGCACCTGAGTTTCCACTTCCCCTCGATTTCAGGATAAATGGTGGGTGTTTGTTATGTGGGAGCTACACACATGTAAAGGGAGTTACAATTTATATATTAGATACTGGTTTGAAGTAATTTGGGTGTTTAAACATTTCATTTCATTTATATTAAATTATTTCATATTTTAATGCTTATTTTGATACATGTGATCGTTATGCTCTTAATTTCTAACCGATCAGTGTGAGGTTTTCAGTGCATGATTTGTGTTGTTCTGATTAGAAAGCACAAGAATAATTTTCATACCCACATTATTGATATTTCAATATGATTTGTAATCTCTTATTCCATGCACAAGTGCTATACCTTGACAATACAATTGTTATGTCAAGGTTTGGTTCTTTAAGCATTGAAATAGAATCTTAGGAATTAATCGAGATTCCAATTAATTTGAACCAAAGAATTACTCCAAACTTGAATTAATCTCTAAGAACAATGAAATTTAAATGTGTGTAGTGAAATCACAATGACCCCTTTATCTCATATTTTTCAAAATCCACTTGGTCTTTCAACTTTTAAACTATTTTGATTAAGTTATTTCCTTTAATTTTTCTTCAAAATCACCCCCTATTTTAGTAATATTTATTAAAAATACATACTATAAACTAAAAAATATCCTTGATATTTGACCTAGGGTATTCTCTAGACTATAAATAAACCTTAAAAACATAATCAATTTGATGTTTCATGACAACATGGTCAACTGACTAGTGGATTATCAAGCCTACATTGACTTCTACCACTAGAGGGTGACTTTCACAACACTAGAGGGTGCATTTTATACTTGTAAGGGTGAATGGGATTTACAATAGATCCGATCTGGACCACCACATCATTGTATGGGTGGGATAATAGTCCAAATTTCTAGATTATATCTAGATGATCATGGAGCACATCAAAAATATTTTTCTTTAGTGGTTGATCATTTTAGGGATGTTTTCTTGGACGAATTTTATGGTTTACCTCCAAATAGAGAGGTGGAGTTCTCCATTGATCTAGTGTTAAGAGATAAATTGGTATCCATTCCTCCATATAGGATGACTACAAAGGAGTTTCATGAGCTCAAGAGGTAGCTAGAGGATTTGGAGGCAAAGGGGTTTATTTGACCCATCACTTCTCTATGGGGTTTACTGATCCTTTTTGAAAAAAGGTAGATGATACCCTTAGGATATGCATGGATTACCAAAAATTGAACCAGTTGATGGTTAAGAACTGGTATCCCTTCCCACAGATAAATGATCTTTTTGATTAGCTTCAAGGATCTAGGGTGTTCTTGAAAATTGATTTGAGATCTAGATACAATAAGGTGTGTGTTCGACATGTAGACATACCTCATATAACCTTTTGTAGCAAGTATGATCTATATGACTATATTGTTATGTTGTTTGGTCTCATGAACATGATAGTATTTTTTATAGCGCTGATGAACTGAGTTTTCCATCCTTGTTTGGATAATTTATGGTGGTTTTCAAGGATGATATTTTGGTGTATCCTCACAGTCGAAACGACCATGAAAAACATCCTGTGATTATTTTGGATACATTGAGAGAGAATAAATTATATTCTAATCTCATAAAGTTCCACTTTTGGATGGATGAGATTCACTTCTTTGGTCACATTATCTCAGAGATAGGGGTATCAGTTGACCTAGAGAGGTGAGAGTTGTAGTTTCTTGGGAGCAACACAAGAATGTCTTTGACATACAGAGTTTATTAGGGCTAGCTAAATATTACAAGAATTTCATATAGAACTTATAATGCTTATAGGAGATGTTTATGGTCTTAACTAAGAAGGGTTTGAAGTTTGTAAGGTCTGATACCTGTGAGACCGCCTTTGAGAAGATGAAAGGGAGATTGAATTTAGCACCAGTCCTAATTCTTCCAGAGCAGGGAAAAAGCTACATTGTTTATTAGGATGCATCAAGTATCGAGATTGGAGTAGTGATGATGTAGTGGGAGTAGACTTGGGGTGTATGGGTCACGATAGTTTAGGCCACATGAGAGGAACTACACAATTCATGATCTTGAATTAGCTGTGGTTGTTCATGATTTGCGCTGTCAGAGACACTATTTACCGAGAGAGCGTTTTGTGGTATACACGAACCACAAAATCCTCAAGTATATTTTTACGCAACATGATATAAATATGAGGTAATTAATGTGTATTTAATACCTATAATCTTTTGACTTTGAGCTTGCCTACAGCCTGGGAGGGGTAATGTAGTGATCGATGCACTGAGCAGGAGGACCCAGATATAGATAGTTCAGGAGGCTAATAGTGAGTGGAAGCTTATGTATTTGTTCTCTGAGATACACTTAGAGGTGTATGATAGTCGTAGGAAGACTTATATTTCATCCTTAGTTGTGAACTCTATCCTACTGGATAGAGTGAGGACATGGTAGATATTAAACTCTAAGGGCTTAGTCCTACGAGAGAGTGTGGAAAGTGAGGACCCACCTACTGGTTGGAATATATGTGAGGATGAGATTATATGTATAAATTGACACCTATGGGTTCTAATGGACATACGTGAGGAGATGATGTATAAGTTTCATACCTCAATTTAGGAAGTTCATCCCGGTGTCACCAAGATGTATCATGACTTGCATCATTAGTAATGGTGGTCGGGTATGAAACTTGAGATAATTAGTTTTGTTATGAGGTGTTCCAACTATCAGTAGGTGAAGGAGGAACATTAGAGATTATCTGGAATTCTAAAATAGTTACCTATTCTTGAGTGGAAATGGGATAATTTCGTGATGGATTTCATGATTAGTTTGCCGAGATTGTCTCAAGGAAGTGATGTTGTGTGGGTTGTCATTGACAACATCATGAAGGTTGAACATTTATTTTTGATCAAGGATACCTTTAGTGTGGATGATATTGGGAGGTTGTAAATCTATGAGATAGTATGAATTCATGGGGTCCTGTGCACTATCATTTCAAATAGGGACACCCAGTTTATGGCTTGTTTCTGGAAGAGTTTACAGAGGGAGCTAGGTACATAGATGCTTCTAATAACAACATAACGCCGTCATACTGATGGTTAGTTAGAGTGTATGATACAAGTGCTTAAGGAAATGCTGTGAGAATGCATACTAGATTTTATGGTCTCTTGGGAGAGACATATACCCCTTGTTGAGTTCACCTACAATAATTGTTATCAAGATACCATACAGATGTAACCTTATGAGGCTTTGTATGGTAGGCCATGCCGATTTCCCCTATGCTTGTTAGATGCAGGTGATGCAGCTTTATTAGGACCACATCTCGTGAAGGAGACTTCGGAATAGGTCCACTTGATTAGGAAACAGATGAATACTCCACAGTCTTGATAAAAATCTTACGTCGATCACTACAGATGACCTCTAGAGTTCAAGGTCGAGGATTAGGTCTTTTTACATGTTTTATCAAGGCTGAGACACAAACAGATCAGGAGATAGGGTAAGATTTCACCACAACATGTCGAGTTGTTCAATATTATGAAGAGATTTGGGATGATATCATTTGGTTGCAGTTACCTTAGAGGTATCAATCCATGCATGATGTCTTCCATGTATCTCAACTATGTCATTATCATTCAGACCTGTCTCACATTCTGCATCCTAAGGAGGTTGAGTTACAAATAGATGCGTCCTTTGAGAAGCATTTGATTCGTATCATTTATAGGAGAACATAGTTTCTCTAAGGTTGTTCAGTTCATCTAGTATGGGTGATATGGAAGCATGACCATTTATAGGATGATACTTGAGAACAAGAGGATGACATATGTGCTCAGTGGATGGAGTTTTTCTCAGATGAATTTTGACCACCCTTGAGAGGGAAATTTAGGGACGAATTCCTTTAAGGGGGGAAGATTACAAGAACCCAGGTTTTCATATGAGGTATATATCCTTTTTTAGTTTAAATGCTTATTTATGGCCTATTGTGAATACCCTGGGAGGTTATGGGTGTATCAGGGGTGTCTAGGGATTGTTTGGAGCTCAGAACACACTTTTTAGGAGAATAAGGTAGACTAAATGGTTAGTAGAAACTATGTGGGGAAGGTCTCATGGTTACTATAAATTTTATGAGGCAAGATAGTGAGATGGAGGAGCCTGCATGGTTTTTCAAACCGTGTGATTTGAGGTGTGTGCCCATGCAGGATCTATATAGTTTTTGATAGTGGCTAAGACACAATTTGTGCATGGTTTTTCAAACTGTGCATGCAAACCATACAAAGTTCCCCTACTTATAGCAGTGGGAGCGTGATTTGACCAACTATGTATCCAAATTGTGTGACCCAATAATTTGGGTGAAATTATAATTTTTACATTAATTAATCCTTTATTTCAAACTTAACTTTCATTATTCTTCTTCATTTCACAACACATTCATTGGAAGAGATTTTTGATCCAAATTCTAGGATTTGACCCCATTTCTTTATCTGATCTCAGAATCGAGCTTTGATTGTCTCATTGGATCCAGATCAGTGAGTAATCAATTCCTTTTGTGATATTTCTCATTCTTCTTGGTATCAGATGTGATATTTAGGTGCAATATAATTTTCCCTAAATTCAGGTTCTTTATTTGTTCTTCAATTTTCTTCAGATAAGAGTCAAATAAGAAGTTGATACTAGAAGAGAACTCTACTACGGACCTACAATAGGTGTTATATACTTTTACCATTTGGTTTGGTGCGTTATTAGGCTATTTTTCATTGTTACACCCATCATAATGTCTGGTGTGGCCCTGAAATTAAATTGATTAATTGAATTAAATGAAAAATAACCTATTAGGGATGCCCTTTAGCTTTCTTAAGACTCGTTGGAGGTTGTTTCCCCAACCAAGGCCACCCATGGGGTGTTCTTTTTACCTTTTCCTATTTTTGAACCACCCAAGGGGTGTGGTTTGAACTTTCCTAGTTAGAGGAATCCCATAATGAAATGAATTGATCGATTAGGAGATGTATTTCCTCCTTTACCATGTGATACATGATGTTGAATTGTTTAATTATTGAATTGAAAATCATATATGAGCGGGTAAAATATTTGGTTGTTTTTGAATGTGAATTACTATACAAGTGGATATAATCATGGGGCTTTAATGATTGATGAATTAATGAGATAATTTGAATGGTAGTGGATGTGTTGGTTGGAAAACATCGGATCTTGATTCCATTATATGCCATAGATGTTTCTCCTATGGGTCTTGAATGTGGAAGTGGATGCCTTTGATAAATATTTCTCCTTGGGTCATGATTCTATGGGATGCCTTAGGTCTTAATACCCCTTGGATCTAGTTTGTCTTGGGATCACAATGGACATGGTTGGTAGACATGATCCTTGTAATCCAACTCAAGACTAACCGAGTTTCCATTGAGATGCTCCTGGGACTTGATGAGGATGACTTGGTCCACTTTACCTTGGATCCAACCTTTTGGGGTCTGAAACTTCTAATATATGGCATAAATACTATAAATGTGACATTATTTATTATACGTCATGACCATGGTAAATGTGATATGCTTGATTATATGAATTAACCGTGGTATATGAGACTACTAGATATACAGAAAGTTCATGGTTGACAGGATATGTATGGATGTACGGTGAGGCCATGTTAGTTGTTTCTATATTGTTTGTATATACATTATTATAGGATATTGAACCATGATTTTAAGGGAGCCTTCTTGGGCAATAAAATATCACTTGTTCAATAGTATACATTCCATGGGAACTTTACTTTTTATTACTTCTTAACTGTGATATGTATTTCACTTTGCTTTAGCTTATATTGAACAACCAGGACTGGTTATAGACTTTTTGGTGGTTAACTATTGGGATTGTACCTCACAACCTATTTGGAACACCTATGGATACCCATAAACACTATTTGTATGCATGTAGGGATCAGGCCGAATGCCCATAGTTTGATGCTTGACTTTGTGTTATGCTTAGGAGCATGGGAGCATGGGACCGAGCTGAGGCTCGTGATGCTATCTGGAGATATCACTTTTGTGTATTTTATTTATTTTGATACATGTGATATACTAACTGATGTGTACCTATTTTTTTATTTGTAGATACATATATCATCATCATTATATATGATATTCATTTTGGAATTGTTATATATTCTGACAGTTTATTTATTGTCTGACTCTTATACTACTTCCGCTATTTGATCTGTATGTTTGATATCATTGTGTTACACTATAGTAATAGGGTATAGTCTTCCTACAGACACTCCCTAGGCCCTCACTACTAGTCGGTAGTCTCTGGTGTTTGGGGATATGCGCTTGAGGCTATGTGGACAATCGGGCTCAGGGCACCATTCAGTGGCATCCCGGTTCAGGATGTTACACATTTATAATTAATTTATATCTTAATTAACCCATGATAATTAAATGGGTTTCATGAAAACATCCATAAGACATTATTAAAACCCACACATAGAAATAAATTAGATGGTATCATAGAAAATATCCTTGGTAAAATAAAATAAATATCAATGGATGTTGATATAGATGAAAAACATTTTTTATAAGAGAATTATAAAATTGATTTAAAAAATAAGAATAAATATATTTTAATTTTTATTTTTTAAAGGAAAATATTTTATAAAAAAATAGGATGTAAAACCATGAAAAAATGTAAAAGAAGATTCATTATGAAAATTAGAGAAAAGGGATGGAAAAGGCATGTAACATGAACCCCTTGGGCCATGACTACTGAGCGGTTCCCAAACCAGTGGAGTAGTCACTAGGACCTTAGGCACACCTCCCTGTATGCTAGAAGACATATACTAGTAGCTAGGGTATAGGGTGTTACCGTGGGGTGACTATACCTCTACATCATAGTGCATAATATCAGACAAAACTAACCAAACATCATCCAAAATAATAATAATTAGAGTAGGAAGAAGCAAAAAATACAAAACTCAATAAAAATAACAATGAATGTAGAAGAATATAATCATATAAACACATGATCATGCTTGAATACAACAATGACCTCCCATCAGGCCAATCACATATGCAAATAAATAAAGTAAATAAATGAAATTGAGGCTTTTCTATAATTCATAAGCTTTAAATCATCCCAATCCCTAGTCTATTTGAGCCATCCTACTCGATCATGCAACTTTGGGACTTTGCCCAGCCTGTACCTACGATTAATGAGATCCGCTTTCATGAGGGACCAAATTACTAAAAATTACACCTTTATGTTTTTCTAGGGCTTGACAGTGCTGATAGGGAGTTTATAGGTGTTTCAGAGTCTAGGGGAGAGCTCTATCCATTCATAGGGGTCACTAAACTATGGTGGTGGGTGTTGTGCTATTTGTTTTGGACTTTCGTGTTTAGAGGTTCATCATGAGGCTATCCATGTGGTGTTGGGGTGGGACACATATAATGAAATAGTATGGCTGGATATGTTATCAGGTGTGGCACTTGGTTGGTCTCCCTATAGAACACATGTAGTAGAAAACACCCAACAAAAGGCATGGTGTTTTGGGGGACCACTCATGTAACATAAAGAGATTGAGATCACCATGTCATGGTCATGGGAATAGTGAATAGAAAATGGTGATTCTTTTATGCTATGTCGTAGTGGTTGGTTGTGGTGGGTGTTAGAGGAGCTAACATGCCTTAGACTATGTTGTGGCTGAGGTTGTGGTGACAATCAAATTAGTTTTTAAAACACATGGAAGGATGTGGGGGAACCATGGGAGACTTAGATCTCCTTTTAATTATGGGTATCATGACATAGTAGGCTGTCTGCACTTTGTGGTGAGGCCATTCATAATTTCCATATAAATAGAGGGTTCGACCTCCCTTGTTTCAACATCCTTTCTTCTCCTCCAAACTTTGGTCAACTCTATACCACCTTAGCGCCCTTTAATTTTCTCTCTTAAGGGTTCCAACTGTTAGGTCCCCTGGTATAGAAGTAGTGACTAGAGGGGGGGGGGGGGTGAATAGTCCTTTTGATTTATTATTACAGATACTAATTTATCAAAGTTATAATAGTGTTAAAAATGTAGTCAAAATAAAAACAAATAACATCAGAAGTTTTTATAGAGGGTTGGATTACCAAGATCCTAGTCCTCTCATCAATCTCCTATAATACTTGAGGAGACTAGTATTCACTAGACCATAACTTTTTAATGAGAGTGATAACCCGATTATAAACAAATACAAATGTACCTTTTCCACAACTAGTGGTATAACCCCTCACTTTTGAAGGAGTCACAACCTACCTTCCTTTTGTCTAGGAAGAATAACTTGACCTTACTTTTAGATGAGAGGAATAACCTAATGACAGATTTTAGATGGGAAAAGATTAAACCAAAACTCTAGATAACAAACAGGTAGTAGGAATTATTACAATGGAGAAATAAAAAAAAACAATTTAGATAGTAGCTTGAGCAGATGATGTAGAAATTTGGTGCAATTAGTGTTATTTAATCACTCCAATGTGGAAGATGAAAGCGATGAATAATTCCAATGATCATAGTAGAACAACAGAAGTCAAAGAAGTTTCATAATCAATTTGAGAGTAGTAGAAATTGTATAATTATATTCTTGTGGAATGTGAATGATCTACGCTGGTGCATATTATTTACCCTTAAATCAATCACCCAAATCATTAAAACTGAGATCTATAAGAGGGTGTCCATATACAATATCTTCACGAAACTTGTTAGTGTATAAAAATATAATAATATGTTTATTACCTTTTATCTGTTAAAGTCACGTTGTAAACAAAACTCAATCAAACTTTATATTTATTCATGAAATATTAAAATAAAATATTTAATATTTTAATAGTAAAAATTATAAACAAATTATAATTGTAAAACAATTTAAATAAAAACATAATCTTCCAGATTATACATACAACAAAAAATGTAAAAAATAGAGCATCGTATAAACTGTTAAACTGCAAGTAAATGTGTCCATAAAAATAATGTTACAATTATTTTTACACCCTTATATGTTTTTAGATCAATATAAAAATAGTAAAACAATTAATAAAAGATTTATTTTAGTAATAAAAATTCAAATAAGAAATAAAAATTTTATAAATTTTTTTAACTAACGACGGGTCATTGACCTACCGTTGGAATTGTCCAATATTGGAAAAATAAAGCATGACCTACCATTGAAATTTTAAGCCAAAATAAATAGAATTAATCAAAACAAAAAGCAATTCCAAGAATCTTAGAAATAAATGGATTCATAATAAGAATAAAAAATTATATACTGTTGGATGTCCAATGGTGACTCATGACTCACCGTTGGGTTCTAATGGTTACTCATGACCTACTATTAGGTTCCAATGATGGATCATAGAAAAGCATTTTCAAACAATCAGATTGAAGTTACAAATGAATAAAACTAATAATAAAATATGAAATTACTTCAAACAATGAGAATATAGTTCTTTCAAATTAATTAAAAAATTAATCATTCACCAGCAAAGAAAAACACCTACAAAATTTTGAAAATATTTTATGATAAAAATAAAATAGAAATAAATATATACAGTAACCAAAAAAAAGATGTAGGATAACTCATGTTGGAACTTGAAAAAGTTTCTGCTGTGAATTTGTACAGTAAAAAGAAATAGTTACATATATAAGAATAAAACACTGTAGTCGATACAAAAAAAAGGGTGCATGTTAGAGTTTTGAAGAAGATACTATAGTGTCCCTATACAGAAGGAAGAGACAACAACTAGTGTGAAAGTTGAATCACCATTGATGTCTAATGGTGGGTGAAATGATTCATCGTTGATGTTCTTAATGATGGGTAGATCACCCACTATTGATGTCTGGTAGTGGGTTATTGGCCCACCATTGGTATTTTTTTATTGGTGACTCATTACTCACCATTGGGTTTTTACCAACGGTGACTTGAATCACCCACTATTGAGTTATTCCAATAGTGAATCCAAGTGAAACCAAAATAAAAAACTTTGAACCATAGACTAAGGAAGAATATGAAGAATAAAAAGCTTTGAAGATAAGATAGAACACCGAAGAAGAAGAGGTTCTCACTGCTGAAAAATGAACAAATATACAAAAATATTAACCGAGACCAAATGATATAAAACTAAAAGATTAAGGGAGCTCAATTATGGATTTTAGAGACACTGTAAATATCATCGATGTACTAGAGAGTGATTGGTCAACTAAGGAAGAAGAAAGGGAATATTTCTTAATAAAAATGAGGAGCGTGAGATCATGATGAAGATTGAAATAAGAAATCAATTTGGGTTGAAAGAATTAAGCAAGATGAAGTATATTGTTTTACTGGAGAATGATGAGATACTTGAGGAAGATACTGAAAAATGAAAAGAGGGATGAATGGGAGTTTAAAAAAAGAGTGTGTGGGATAAATAAAGAATATTGGATGGCTTGAAGAGAAGAGATCTAATGGATGCCCGAGACACTACTTCTGTCTGAGAATTGAAGGACATATGAAAAGTAACAATAAAAGAGAGTCATATATAGAATCAATGACAAGATAGGTGAGAGGTATGAAAATCACCTTGCACTGATAATTAGTCAGAACAAAAACACAAAACACACACACACGACCTATAGGCCAAGTGGGTGACCCATGCCCAACCCAAGTTTCTCCTATCTTCCTTAGAGGGCCTTATACATGGGAATGGTTGTGCTATGTGAGTAGTATGTTCAACCTAGGCTTTGTGCGAGCCTCAAAGGTTGGACCTACCATGGGAGTTGAAATCCAAGTCCACTTAAATGTGGTTGTAGGTTCGACCTAAGGGGCTTGTGCATAATAACTTATTTTTTATAACACTTAATCCAAAAAATAATAAATATTAAGAGTAAAAATTAGAAAACCAATGATCAAAATAAAATATTAAAATATGTTGAAAAGAAATATTATTTTTTAAATAATATTGAATTTAATTAAATGTGATGTAAGAGTAATTTATCAAAACAACGAGATATTTAAAAGTGTTAATACTCAATTACAAACAATCTCCCCCTTTTAGTAAATTAAAAAATATAACATTTAATAAAATTTAGAAAAACTTAAAATAAAATTATTAAATATTCAAAAACTTTATCCCCCCTTTTTAAAATTTATCAAAAAGTATAGTAGTATTTTTAAAAAATATTCTCTTTCAATAAAAAAACAATTACTTTAATAGTAACAAAATTAAATATTCAAAGAAAGATGAATTGAAATAATGTTATAGTTTGATAGCGAATATTTAAAAAATATGATATAATTATCATTTTAGGAGAGTAGGGAAACAAAACAATGAGATGAATAACTCAAGTAAAAATATTGAAAATATTTATAAAAAAAGATATATACTAAGTAGAATTTTAAATTCCATCATACCCAATTCACACTTCAACTTTTCAAATTTTACAGAATCTAAGGGTTTTGTAAAAATATCATCTAATTGTTTCTCAGTAAGAAAAAATTATAAAAATATATAACCTTTATTTATATGAAATAAATAATTAAGATAGAGTTGTAGTTTAACAATCAATTTTAATAGTATGAACTAATTATTATTTAATCAGAGTGGAAAACAACATTGTGTTACATAACATTTACACAACACACAAAAATACAAGCTTCTTGTAATTTAAGTTCAAACATTAGCATATTACAAAAAAAATTTATATTCAAAGATCAAATATAAATTATTTTCATGAATATATTAAATGAGTCAAAATGATTCCAAAATAAATGAATAGTTTTTAAGGGTTTTAAAAACAAACTCCACCTGAGTTTAAGAATAGAAAAATTAGATTTAAAAATAGCTCAAAAAAATAAAATTTTATTATCAAAATTAAATCATTTTTAGAATAAATTGATTATTTAAATTAATTTATAATTCCAAACAAATTTAAACTTAGAATTATGAAAAAAAAACTAAATTATAAAACACACAAGATATTTGTAAGAGAGTAAAATAATTCCATAGTTCAATTGTTAAAAAATTATTTCAAACAAACTAAGGAAATTTAAATCTGTATAAGCTAATTGTTTAAACACTTATTTAAAACCTACATTGCCATATATTATTTAAATTAACAAATAAGGGGTAACTCCCCCTAAAGTCATACATATTTAAAAAAAGATTAATCAATACTGTTAAAATTTATAGAAAGGTAAACATATAATCAGTATATTCAGAAATAAAATTTTAACTATGTACACTACAATAATTTTACTTTATAAAATAGAAACATATAGAATTTAATGTAGATGCATTGATTAAAAAATAGAAGTATTATTAAAAAGATATTAGATATCTTGTATTCCAGCACATCAAATTATATTATAGTATATAGAATGCATGCTAGATGAAAATAAACTTATCTTGAAATGGTGATAAACTTAGGTCCAATAGTATTTAAAACATCCTTTTAGAACCCATGTTATCCATATACCATGTGACTTTAGAACTCTTCAGGAAGACTTCTTACAAAACAAATCAAGCATAAGGTTTCTTTGGTACCCAAACTAGTTTGGATTCAACTGCATTAATAGAAAAAGTTTTAGGTACCCATATAAATTTGAGAAATTTATTATAGGGTAATCTAGAAGATTTTTTTTATCATTGAAAGTATTAGTATAGCCCAAAAACTGAGTAAAATTTAAATAACATTAATTTTCATAATTCCAATTTAAGTTACACCTGAAGAAAATAACATTTTAAATATTCCCATTTTTACCTTTTATAAAAATATTTCTATATATCTTAAGAACCTGATTATTATATCTACAACCTATTTTATCATATTTAGGTTTTTTTATTTCCATTATTTTATCAAATTTCTCTTGGCCTCAAACAAAGACCGATAAGGTTTTCTTTAGTCTAGTAATTTCTTTTTTAAGGTTTTTATTATATTTCTGAATAACTTCCTGGTCATCACATATTTTTACATTTTAACATGATCCAAAAAAATTTAGTTTCTTATTTTCATGTTTAAGATTCTTACATTAATTTTCAAATATATAGAAATAATCATAGACTAATTTAAATATTATATGTCGATCTTCATCATTTTTTGATATAAAATATTTTATTCTTATATTCTCATCTTTAACTTTGATCAATTCAAAATCTAAAAACTGTTTCTCTTTTATGTTACTTAAAATAGAATCATTTAGTTTTTTATTTTCTTTTTTAATCTTCTTATTTTCTCTTTGTAGTTCCCTATATAATTAATCCATTCTCAAGATATCACTTTGAAATTTTTTATTTTGATTAGTTAATTCTTTAACTTAATTTTCAATATCAATTTCATATCCAAAATTGTAATTATAATCTGAATGTACCTCATTTTTAGTTGTCTCCATTTAACACAGGTTGATGGATTATTTTTCACTTTTAGAACCAATATCACTTGAGTCTAACTCTTTTGTACAACTTCATCCTGCATGATATGCCTTTCTTTTCTCCTTGTATTGCTTGTTTTTTTCATCTTGTTTTAATTTGGGACAGTCTGATTTTATATTCCCTTTTTTCTACACTCATAGCATATTAATTCAGAAAAATCATATTTACTACTTTTACCCCCTTTAGTATCCTTTCTGTCATCTTTTTGATGATATATTCTGAGACACTTCTTAAATAATCTTTTACCCTTCGTGTTCTTGTAAACACCTTTGGTGAAATTTTCAATTTCAGCCTTATCACTTTGCTGTAACTCAGAATCAAAAGAATTAGTAAAAGCATTTATATTTGATTTAAATGATATACCTTTACTTTTATCATGGTCATAAGCATTATCATTCTTCATTTCCAGCTCACATTGAAGTAGTGATCCTATCAAATAATCCATTAAATATTCAGTGAAATCATTACTTTCTTCAATATAAACTTTCTTTGAATTCCATCTCTTGGGTAGAGCTCGAAGTAATCTTTTAATGAGAGATTCATTATTCATGGTCTATCCGAGTGCAACCGTACTGTTGAAAACTTTGGTGAATCTATTATATATCTCATTTATGATTTCTTTATTAGTCATTCAGAATTCTTGAAACTATGCTCTGTGTATACCTAGCTTGGCTCTATAAAACTTATCAGTTCCTTGATGAGTGACTTTTAAAGTCCTCCAGATATTAGAAGCAGTTTTACAGGATGAAATATGACTATACATCTTTATAATTAGAGAGTATTATAATTAATTCATAACTTTGTAATTTAAAACACATTTTGAAGAATCATTACCAAAATTTAAATAGTTTATATTGTTTTGAAATTATATCCCAGTAATCAAGACCTATATTTTAAATAAATACCTCCATTCTATTATTCCATTAGACACAGTCACTTCCATTGTAGTGAGGTGGTATGATGAGATTTAACATATCAAAATCCTAACTATCTATAACAGAGCAGTGGATATTTTCCTTAGACTTTTAAGTCTATAATAATGGTTAGTTTAGAAATAGATAATGAAACAAATAAAACCAAATGCTTAAAAAGGAACCATGATTTGATACAAATTTTTAAGTACCTTGGCATGGAGGTAGTTACTAGAGGGGGGGGGGGGCATACTCCTTTTTAATTTATTATTACAAATACTAATTTATCATAGTTATAACAATGTTAAAAATTCAGAGGAAATAAAAATAGATAACATATGAAGTTTTTATAGAGGTTCGGATCTCCAGGATCCTAGTCCTCTCATAAATCAACTCTACTCTTTGAGGATACTGGTATTAACTAGATCCTAACTTTTGAATGAGAGTGATAAACTGATTAAAAACAAATAAAAACATATATTTTTCACACCTGGTGGTATAACCCTTGACTTTTGAAGGAGTCACAACCTAACTTCTTTTTTTTTCTGAGAGGAATAACCTTAAAATCCTTTTATATAGGAGGAATAACCCAGTGAAAAATTTTGGATGGGAAAATCTAAAACCAAAGATCTAGAGAAAAAACATGTATTAGGGAGTATTACAATAGAGAAATAACAAAAATAATTTAGACAACAACTTGAGCAGATGATATAGAAATTTAGTGCAGTTTGTGTTCTTTGATCACTACAGTGGTGGAAGATGAAAGTGATGAATATTATCAATGATCATAACATAATAATAGAAATCGAAGAATTTTCTTGATCAATTTGTGAGCAGTAAAAATTGTATCATCATATTTTTTTGGAATGTGCATGATCTACACTGGTACATGTTATTTATCCTTGAAGAAATATCTCAAATCATTAAAAATGAGATCTATAGGAGTGTGTTCATATCCAATATCTAAACAAAACTTGTTAGTGTATAAAAATATAATAATATTACTATTACCTTTTATCTGTTAAATTAATGTTGTAAACAAAACACAATCAGGATTTATATTTATTCATGAAATATTAAAATAAAACATTTAATTTTTTAACAGTAAGAATTAAAAATAAATTAAAATTGTAAAACAATTGAAATAAAAAAAAATAATATTCTAGATTATATATACAAAAAAATTGTAGAAAAATAGAGCATCATATGGATCATTAAACTGCAAGTAAACATGTCCATAATAATAATGTTACAATTCTTTTTATACACTTGTATATTTTTAGATCAACATAAAAATTTTAAAAAAATTAATAAAATAGTTATTTTAATAATATCAATTGGAATAAGAAATAAAAATTTGAACAAAATTTTAATTAACGGTGAGTCATTAACCTACCATTGAAAATGTGCAATGATGTAAAAATAGAGCATGACATACCATTGAAATTTTAAGAAAAAGTAAAAATAATTAATAAAAAAAATCAATTCCAAGCATCTTAGGAATAAATGTCTTCATGAGAAGAATAACAAATTACATACTATTGGATGTCTAATAGTGAGCCATGACTCACCATTGGGTTCTAACAGTGACTCATGACCTACTATTGGGTTCCAATGGCAACTCATGGAAAAGTATTATAAAAAAATCAGATTGAAGTTACAGAAAAATAAAAATAAAATAAAATAGGAAATTACTTCAAATAGTGAGAATAGATTTATTGTAAATCAATTGAAAAAATAATATTCTACCAACAAAGAAAAACACCTACAAACTTATGAAAATATTTTATGGTAAAAATAAAATAGAAAGGAATATATACAATAACCAAAAAGAAGATGGAGGATAGCTCCTATTAGAGATTAAACAAGCTTCTTCCATGGATCTGTACAACAAAAAAAATGTCTGTAGATATAAGAATAAAACATTAAATTCAATACAAAATAAAATGGAACTTTCTAGAGTTTTGAAGAATCTCCTACCATGTCCCTATACAGAAGGAAGAGAAAAAAACCTGTGGGAAAGATGACCCACTGTTGATGTCCAACAGTGGGTAAAAATACTCACCATTGATTTTATCAACAGTGGGTAAATCACTTACTATTTATGTCTGGTGGTGGGACACTGACCCATAGTTGGTATTTTTTCAATAGCGACTCATTACTCACCATTGATTTTTTTACCAATGGTGACTTGAATCACCCATCATTGGGTTCTTCCAATGATGACTCCAAGTGAAACCAAAATAGAAAACTCCAAACCAGAAAAATATATATAGGAATAAGATGAAGAAGAAAAGATTAAAAGAGAAGAGAGAACATCGAAGAATAAGAGGTTCTCACTATTGAAAAAGAAACAAAGATACAAAAATATTAATCGATATCAAATTATATAAAACCAAAAGATTTAGGGGGATCAATTATGTATTTCAGAGACACTATAAATATACCTAGTGTACTAGAGATTGACTAGTTATCCAAGGAAGAAGAAAGGGAATATTTCTTAATAAAAATGAATAGTATGAGATCTTGATAAAGATTGAAATAAGAAAGCATTTTGGGTCAAAATAATTATGTGAGATGAAATATATTGGTTTACTGGAGAATGATGAGATGCTCAAGGAAGAGACCAAAAAATTAAAAGAGGGATGTGCGGGAGTTTAAAAAAAGAGCACATGGGATAAATAAACTAGATTGGATGGCTTGAAGAGAAGAGATCCAACAGCCACCTGTGACACTGCTTCTGTTTGATAATTGAAGGATGAATGAACAATAAAAATAAAATAGATCCCCACATCAAATCGAATATAGGATAAGAGAGCGGAATAATAATCACCTTATGTTGATTATCAATCAGAACAAAAACACAACACAGACACATGATCTACGGGCCAAGTAGGAAAACCATGACCAACCCATGCTCCTCCTGCTTCCCTTAGAGGTCCTTATACATGGTCTTGGTTACACAATGAGAGTATTGTGCTCTACCCAAGCTTTGTGCGAGGCTTAAAAGATAGACCTCCCACAGGAGTTGACCTCCAGATCCCCTTAAATGTAGTTATCAGTTTGGCCCAAGGGACTTGTGTAGAAGGCCTTATTTTTTACAACACTTAATCAAAAAATAATAAATATTAAGAGTAATTTATCAAAAAAAAAGATAGATTTAAAAGTGTTAATACTTAATTAAAAACACCAACCTCCTAGATTGTAGATAATCATGTTCCCTTGATGCAAGGTACCTTCTTCTCTCATTTCCACTATTTTGTTCTTCCCTTTTATCTAGATGTTCATTTTAGTGAATCCCTCTATTTTGGATTGAGTAATAATAATGGGTTTGTGATGAATTTTTTTGGATAGGTTTCTGTAGTTTTTCTTTCAATATTGGTTAATTTTGATTCCATGATTCTTCTATATTGAGCATGGTTCACTTTGAAGTTCCAATCGAGGTTAGGGATCCTCACTCTCTTCTTCTTTTATGTTCATTTTTGGTAATCGATTCTATTTTTACTTTGGGTGGATAGTATAGGTTGACATAGTATGATAAATAATTGGCTTAATTTGAAATTTAAGGGGATGTGAGTTCTCATAATTCTTTTACTTGATTTTTTAAATTAAAGAATTATCCATGATTATCACTTTTATGAAAATCATAGCTATTTGGATCCTATTTTTATTGTGATTGGTGTGATTTGTGAAACCCTTGTTGTTTTGATTATTTGAACTCACCATTCATAAAAGTATAAAGAACCTACATATGGATAATGAACCAATTACCCATGGAAAAATGAAATTTTGTGATAATACCCATTCTAAATAATATACGATGTTATAAAATCCCTTTAATTGAAATTTTAGTAGATATGGAAGTTGAAATTCTTTTTATGTGTTTATGTGATTATTGTGTTGTCTTGTGTGATGTGAGTGGGACTTATAAGATTTTACCAATTATAGTGGTGATTGGGTTTGAGGATTAATGTGTTAGATGGTGAAACCATGGTTTGTTGGAATGAGATATGATGTAGAATGATGTGTAGTGAGATGGTTTGGTTATGGTGATGGCTTGGATTAAGATGTGATATTTGTTGAAATTAGGTGGATGTAATGTTATGTGCTATGTTGATGTAGTTTCCAGATAGTGATGAAATAGAATGATAATGTTGATATTGAATGAGAACTAATAGTTAGAGTGGTTTAACATAAATATGAAAAGAATATATTAATAAAAATAATTTTTTTGGTAACTAGAAAATCTAGAAAACAATTAACTTGAAAAGGGGGCAAATGAAATGTGGCTTGTTTTTGTGGTGTGTTTCATTAATGAAGGTAACATATAGTGATAGAGATTGTGGGATGTTGTGGTGATATCATGAGATACATTGGTTCTATTATTATAAACCTATAGTTTGAGTGTGTATGTAACTATTATACATTATATATCCCTTGTGATTTCTATATTCACCCCAATCGAGTCGTGTGTTTACACTTATGCCCAAATGTTTTGGGTTCTGAGTGTTTTCCCAAACATCCAGGTTGGTGAGGGTGGATGATTATCTACCCCCTCTTCCTCATTCTCACTTCTAAGCAAGGTTATTACACACAAGCTATTATGGATTGCAGATATGGTTCACCATTGATGATGATTGATAAGATAATGTGGTGGTTCATAGTAGGGGTCATGCATGGTAGGAGGAGGAAACAAGGTTGATGTCCTTCATATTCATAATACCCTAATATTTTGGTTACATGGAAGTGGTTATAGAATGATGATGATGTGATGGTTATGGAATGATTTGAGAGTAAGGGATTTCCCATTATGATGAGGCTTGTGGTGATATTAGTATGATGAATACAAAAAGGATGAGAGCACCATGACATATGATGTTGAGGCGTGAGAGAAAAAAATAAATGGGGAATTAGTGAATGGTACCTTTTTTTATATGATACTTATTATATTATTATACTTGGATCTGTTATTTGGTGAGTGGACCTTAGTGAGGCCAGGAAATAGCTAACCCCCTAAGTGCTTGTTGATTTTTTTATTTGATCATTTGGTAATTGGCATGCTCTTCTCACATTTTCACCAGAGATCTTGGGTATGATCCTACTGAGTATACATGTTATTCTCACCCTAATATATATATATATATAAACTATTTTCAAGTTACCAGGAGATATTTTGAGATGGAGGTGGACATTTCTATCCTGGAGCTGTTGAGGTAATGCCTTAAGATTCCTTGGGTATGGTCATTTTGGGATTGTATTAATTTGATATTATTCATGAATTGTGGGGTGATTTTATACCTCTTCTATTTTATATGATGGAGGTCTTTGGTGTTTGATGTCTTATATCATGATCCTACTTTTCTATTGAGGGTAATTCCTCCCATATTTGTGAATTTAATTATACTCTCAATACTAGTCTCCAAACTGAGGCCTACTAGAGGCAAGAATCAGGGGTCATTATCTCTCTCCCTTCATTATTGGCCTAGGAGGAGTAACTTATAGGGAGGGGGGCATGACATAGTGGTACCAGATGGATGTTGAGAGATAAGATAGAGCTTGGGGTTAGGAACTTGTGAGGACTACATGGGTTGGTAGGGAAGTAGTATTAGCAGAACTTAGATCATGACATAGAATAGGGATACTCACAAGGATATGAGATATTAGGGGGCCCATAATCTAATGAAAGGACTTTAATCTCATTTAATTACCAAGTCAAGTGGTTTTGATTTCAAGGTAGATACCCAGGATAGATACACAAATCGTGTTTGTTTTCACTTATGATTGAATAATGTGAATTAGGGAATTTAAAATGAATTTAATTAAATAAATATAAGTATTCCTTGCTCCTAGGATTAGGTACAAACTTGTGTTTTTAGGAATGAATCCTGGTCATTGTTCATGTGTAGACTAGGCAGTGGAGTTTTAGTTGGATCTTCCCATTGATCATCAAAGGGTTGATCCGACTGAGTAGGATTAGAAGTGAAAAATGTAATTCCATGCATTTCAGTGACAAGATATTTAAAAGTATGAGGGGAGTGTCTCTAATCTAGAGATAAAGTGTTGACTAGAGGAGCTTGAGATCTCCATTGGTTTGATTTGGGCCTAGGTGGAGTACTAGGTTTCACTAATAGTCATTCATATGAGGGGTGAAACATATCAGTGTTTGACGTTGTATCTTGGCGAATAGAAATGGGTATACATTTCTTGGGAAGATATTGAGAAGGAGATCTAGGAAGAATTCATGTCATTGATGATGGAGGCAGAAAAGAGGTAGGAGTTGATTTCTCTTGATAAGGGGAGTATAAATGTGTAAGATCTTGAAATTAGATTTAAATAAATTTTATGTTTCACTCTCGATCCTTTTCCTGAAGAGGATTCCCATAAGTGATGTATTGAGGAGGTTTTCTTAATATCTATCTAGTATATTGTTACTTGGTTTATCATACTGACATATTAGAAGGTGCATATGAAGGTATAGCTGATCAATCACATGCACTTGTGATAAATGATATCACAAGAGGTGAGACAATATGGATCTTAGAGGATCAAAGTCATCAGAAGTAGATCTTATATGCTAGGGACTTTGAAGCTTCAACCGATGAGGGGTCATTTTTATTTGTTTCCTTTCTAGTCTTCTTGGGCTAGTAGATCCCATTATTTTCCTAGGGAATATGGATTAGTGTTCTATGTCCATGTGGGGTCTTGATTATCACTAGTATCAATGCCCAATGTTCCTTAGATATAAGTATGGGGGTGGAAGTGATGTTCAATACCAATCACAGTAGCAGTTTCTAGGGAGGTCATACCATTAGTTACGGTATTGTACTTATGATCCACCAAGAGGAGATGGGTAATGCAGGGTCCAACCTCAGTATGTTACCTATATTTAGTGAATCTTACCATATCTTGGTCATGGGAGTGGTTTACAATAGTGGGGTAGAGGAGCTAGGTGTGGACAATTGTATGCTCTAGAGATTCCAGTACTAGAGGGGCTAGAGATTGTCATAGGTATGATTAGTTTATTATATACTCTAATGAATAACTTGTTTTATTCATGATCCAAACAATACTTTATTAAATCCACCTTATTCCATGCATTGGTATTGGATGTAGAGAGGCTTACCATGACCATGATGTTCACTATATTAGTTGGGGGTCAGATCTACTTGTTTGATGTGTTGCAAGGGTGTATAATAATGATGGGGAAACATCAGTCATGTGAGTATTTCATCTTACTATAGATACTTTCATATGATGTTATCCTTATCAAGGGTTAGTTGTATTCTATATGTGTGGTTATTGAATCCTTTCATATGAGAGTCATGTTCTTTGATGTGACTGGTTGGAATGTAGTTTTTATTGATGAATAGGGTTATCAAATGGACAATGGGCATGTAGATTCCCTTATTTCCTTGATTGTATAAATTTCAGTGAAGTTAGTGGGTGCTAAGACAACAAAGGCTCCTATTGTTGTTAAGTAATTTCTAGATATTTTCTTAATGAGGCTGTAACATAACCTCCTCGATGTGAAATCAATTTTGGAAAAAATTATAGCCATACACCTTTCTGATTTAAATGGATCCTTATTGGATGAAACCTTCTAAGTTACAAAAGTTGATGATTCAAATATATGATCTAATATAAAAGGGTTTCATCTGAACTAGTGTGTCTCTATGAGGTGCTCCAATGTTATTATCCAGGAAAGAAGATGGTTTTCTAAGGCTATGTATAGACTAACAAAGACTAAATTAAGTGACAATCAAGAACAATTACCCTCTTCCAAGGATAAATGATCTTTTATACCACTTAAGAGGTTCTATTTGGTTTTCTTAGATCAATTTACACTTTGGATCTCCTTAGTTGAGTGTAGAGGAGAAATATATCCAAAAGACTGCCTTTCAGTGCTGATATAGACACATTGAGTTTGTATTTATGTCATTTGGCATAATGAATGCACCAAAATTGTTCATGGGACTCATGAAATCTATATTTATTAAGTTATTAGACTAGTTCATAATTGTGTTCATCGATGACATTATAATATACTCTAGATTATAGGAGGATCATGCTAAGCACCATATAAATTGTCTTACAAACTCTTGAACACCACCAAATCTATGGTATGTTGTCTAAGTGTAAGTTTTTGATGAAAGAGGTGTATTTTATTGGACATGTGGTGTCTCAATAGGTATTAGTGTTGGATCCCTTGAAGTTAGGGGTAATTTTTTCTTGGGAGAAACCCAAAAATGTGGCATAGGTTTGTATATTTCTTGGTCTCATGGGTTATTATTAGAGGTTTGTGTTTGAATTTTCTTATATTATGACCCCATTGATAACTTTAACTAGGAAAGACAAAAATTTAATCTGGACTAAATAGTGTTATACATCCTTCGACTACCCAAAGGATAGGTTGATTAGTGCCCTAGTGCTTCAATTTACTAAGGGGTGATGTTTAGGTCTTTTATAACACTTCCAATCTGGTCTTGGGATACTTCTTGATTAAAAAGGGGTGGTTATATCTTATTGGTCTAGACAATTGCATCCTCATGAGTATAACTATTCCATTCATGATATGGAGTTGGTGATGATGGAGTTTTCATTGAAGTTTTGGCTACATTACCTCATCTATGAGTCCTTTATGGTCTTCACGGATCACAAGAGGATGAGGTATGTCTTCTCTTAGTGATATTTGAATCTTCAGTAGTGGAGGTGGATGTATTTTCTCTAGGATTATGATTCTGATATCTTCTCCATCCCAAGGAATGGAAATGTTATGGATGATTTTCTGAGAAGAAATTCCTGAGGATATATTGTTCGAATATCAAGTGATGCTTGGAAAGGTATAGAAGAACTTGAGGAAATGGATCTCAACATAGATTAAGTCAATATTAGAGGTTATATTTATTAGATGACTATGAATTCATCTTTGATACGATAGGTGGGGGATTCTCAGTGGGGAGACTTAGAGGTGGAGGTGATATAAGGCTATTCCATCCCTAGAGATGCTCCAAAGGGGTGGTTGAAGGATAGTCAAAATAGGATGTTATTCTATGGAATACCATTAATTCCATTTTCTATGTGTGATGAAGTCCTTCATGAGTTCCACAACTCAACCTTAGTGGTATATTAGGGTTTTTATAAGATGTATTGTGGCTTGAAGAGGTATCTTTAGTGGCCTGGGATAAAGTAGTCAGTGGTGGAGTTTGTAGCACGATGTCTAGTTTGTAAGTAGGTGAAAGCTGAGCACCGTGTATCTGGAGATTTTTTGCAGCCCTTTGATGTCCATGAGTGTAAGTTAGAGGAAATTTTAATGGATTTCATCATTGATTTATTCTAGGAATAGGGAGGATATGATGTTTTTCTGGTGATTCTGAACTATCTAATGAAGTTGGCCCATTTTTTAGAAATTAGGGAATCTTATGTTTTGGATGAAATTACAAGGAAGTATGTAGAAAAAGTTCTGTAGATTCATGGGTTTCCAAGGAAGATCAGTTATAATTAATATCCTCATTTTACCTCATGAGTATAGAGGGAATTATAGCATGAATTTTCCTCCCAATTGATCCTTAACACTACTTTCTGATGGGTAGATAGAATGAACCATCCATATGTTAGAGGATATACTACGAGAATGCATCTTGGATTTTTATGGGTAGTAGGTGAAGAAAATACCCTTGGTTTATTTATCCTATAATAATATCCATCACTTATCCATTGGAATAACACAATTTGAGGAATTTTATAGATGATTGTTCCTTCTTCATTGTACCAGACCGAGGTTGGGGAGTCAACACTTCTTGATCTTGATATGGTAAAGAGAATGATAGAGAAGATATAGATGGTTTGAGAGTGGATGGAGGATTAAATGGACCACAAAAAGGCCCATGCAAATTTTTAATGGAGGACCTTGGATTTTGAGGTTGGATACCACATGTTCTTAAGGGTTTCCCCTCATTGGGGCAATGAAGGTTTGGCAGAGGGAGTAATATTCCCCTAGTTCATTAGACCTTTTGAGGTGTTGGAGTGCATTATAAAGGAGGAATATTAGTTTTACCTACCACCATATATGGATAGGATCCATAAAATATTCTATGTATCCTAGATTTATCTGTATTTTCACGATGACACCCATGTCATTGACTGGGGTGAGTTGGATATTGAGGATGATGTAACGTTCATGGAGAGTCTAGTTGAAATATAATACCATTGAGAGAAGTTAATACATGGGTGAGTTATCCCCTTGGTTTTCATTTTATGTAGACATAGTGTCTTGGAGGAGAGTACCCAGGAACATGATACATAAATTCATTCTCTATAACCTGAGTTATTTTGAGTTTTTGTTTTGTTTTAATTTCCTTTGGTGGTGTAATGTTTGGATTGTTTTTGGTTTATGAAATATGAATTTTTTTATTACTATTAGTTCTTGGATAGTGGTTTCATTTGGGTCATAATAAGATCCTTGAGTGGTATATCATAGGATGGTTGTTCAGAACTTTCCCTTTCTCTCCATCCCTTTCAGCCTTTACTTTGATTCTTGAGGAAGATATTTTTTTTGAGAGGTATCTAATGTGAGGGACTAAATTCCTAAAAACCCTACCTTTTTTTCTAGGTTTTAGTGGTTCCAAGAGAGAATTTGGAGGAATTATGGAGTCTAGGGATATTTTTTTCCATTTAGAGGATCACCACGCCATGGCGGTGGGCATGGTGCTGGTTGTTTTGGACTTGGGTGTATAGAGGTTAGCTATGGGGCTAGACATTTGGTGCTGGGGTGCTCTATGGTGAGTGGAATAACCTAATTGTCTATGTTATTGGGCATTGTTCTTAGGTGGTTACCATGTGTAACATGAGCAGTAGGAAATGCATAGTTAAAGGCATGGTTCTTCACATGGTATTTTGGGGGACTACCGATGTAACATGAGGAGTTGGATATCACCACGCCATAGTATTAGGTGTGGTGAGTATAAAATGATCAAGGTTTTTTTCTACACCATAATGGCTGGTCTTGGTGGGCGTCGGAGGAGATAACATGCCTTGGACCATATAGGGGTTGAGGTCACAGTGATGTTCAAATTATTTTTTAAAACATACCAAAAAGGGAGGAAACAACCACATGAGATTAATATATCCTTTTATTGTGGGATTCCATGACACATTGATCTTTCTCCATGTCATGGAGAGGCCATTCATGATTCTCCTATAAATAGATGGTATGACCTCCCTTATTTTGATATTTATTATTTACCTCCAAAAATTAACAGATATCATACCCACTTGGAACCCTTTGATCATCTCTCTTGAGGGTCACAACCTCTTGGATCATAGATAATATAGTTCCATTGATTCAAGGTACTGTATTTTCTCTTTTACTCTCTCTCTTTCTTCCCTCTTTCTTGTATGTTCATTATGGAGAACCCATATGTTTTGAGATGGGTTTTAAGCATGATGATTATTTATTGTGGATAGGTTCTAGTGGTTTTCCATTCAATCTTGGTGATGTTTTATCCCTTGATTCTTCTATTTTGAGCAAGGTTCTCTTTGAATATCTAATAGAGGTAGGGGATCCTCATTCTCTCCTTCTTTTATACACATGTGTAGAAATTGAAATATCTTTTCTTCCTTTTAGTGGACAGTATGAGTTGAAAAAATAAAATAAATAATTCATTTAATCTAAAATCAAAGGGGATAGGACTCATAATTATTTTACTTGTTTTTTTTGGTATTTCTTAAAGTATTATCTATGTTTGGTGTATTGCTAAAAATCATAGTTTTTGGGAGTCTTGTTTGTATTGCGATTGGTGTGATTTGTGAAACCCTTTTTGTGTTGATTTTATGAACTCACCAAACATAAAAGGCTAAAGAACTTACATATGGATAATGAACTGGTTGCCCATGAAAATTTTAAATTGTGTGATAATACCCATGATAATGAATATGTGGTGTTATGAAAGCTTTTGAATTGAAATTATGGAATATATGGAATATGAAATATGTTGTTATGTGTTGATGTTCTAGCTGTGTTGTACTGTGTAATGTGCATGGACCTTATGTGTATTTTATCGATGATGGTGGTGATAGGGTATAAGGAAGAATGTGTTGGGTGGTGAATCCATAGTTGGTTGGCATGGGATATGACATGGGATGATATGTAGTGTGATGGTTTGGTTGTGTTGATGGCTTGGCTTGAGATGTGATGTTTGTTGGTGTGAGGTGGATGGGCTGTTATGTGTTATGTTGATGTAGTTTCTTGGTAGAAATGGAATGGAATGCTAATGATTATATTGAGTGGGAAGTGATGGTTAGAGTGGTTTTACTTAAATATGAAAATAATGGATTAATAAATGGAACTTGGTTGGTGAATAGTAAATATAGAAATTGGTTAACTTGGAAAAGGTGGAAATGAAACGTGGATTGTTTTTCTAGTGTATTTCATTAGTGATGGAAATAGATAGTGGAAATAAATGTGAGATGTTGTGGCGATTTCATGATATACACTGGTTCTATTATTATGAACACATAGGTTGGGCATGTGTGTAGCTATTATACACTATATTTACAATGTGATTTCTATATGCACCCTGCCAGAGTCATATGTTTATGCCGACACCCAAAGGTTTTGGGTTTTGTTTATTTTCCTCAAAGATCCGGGTTAGTGAGGATGGATGGATGGATACTCCATCTTCCCTTCTCTCTCTTCCAGGTAAGGTTATTATGCATAAGTTGTGATGGCTTACAAATAGTGTGGACCAGAATTGATGATTGATGAGAGGATATGGTGGTTTATAGTGGGGGTCATGCATGGTAGTCAGTGGTTATGATGTTAATGTATTTCATGTTCATGATACCATACTATTTTGGTTACATGGTAGTATTTATGGGATGATGAGGATGTGATGGTTTTGGCATGGGTCGAGAGCTAGGGATTTCTCATTATTTTAAGGCTTGTGGTGATTTTATACTAATGAATATATAAGATATGTGAAATATAGGGTGTACGAATTTGGCGCATGAGAGTGGAAAATCTATGGGGAAGTAGTCTAGAGTTCCCTTTTTGATATTATTATTATCATATTATTATACTTGAATGTGTTATTTGGTGAGTGAACCATGGTAATGCCAAGAACTAATTTTCCCCATAGGTTCTTGTCGATTCTATTGTTTATTCATTGGGTCATTAACATGCTCTTCTCACATTTTCACAAGATTTCTTGAGTATGATACTATTGAGTATACATGTTATACTTAGGCCGATATATATAAACTATTTTTCAGGTTACCAAGAGGGATTTTGAGACCGAGCTAAGCATTACTAGCTTAGATCTTGGAGCTTTCAAGCTGATTCTTGAGTATTCCTTGGGTATGGTCATTTTAGGATTGTATTTATTTGATATTGTTTATGCATTGTGGGATTGGTTACTACCTATTTTCTTTTATGTAATGGAGTTTTTTAATGTTTTATGTCTTATCTCCTGATCCAACTTTTTCTATTGTGGTTAATTCCTTCCCATATAAATGAATTTATTTATACCCTTGGTGTTAGTCACCAACCTGTGGCCTACTGGAGGGAAGACTTAGAGGTCATTATCTCTATTCCTTCATTGTTGAACCAAGAGGGGTAATTTTGGAGGGAGGGGGTCATGACAGCTCAGGTACACAAGTACCATGGTTTCCTGAGCAGGGTGTGAGTAAAACACAGTTGGGAACCACCAACATAGCCCCATATATAACCAGTAAATGATGTGTACATGAATATGACATGATCAACTAAATAATAAATACAGTACATAAGCATAACAAATAACTATTATTAATCTTTAGGTTCTACCATGATACATAAGATCAACCCAAACCTACTTTGTCTAGTTCCATAGTGCCTATGAGCACAAAAAGTTATCATTCCAACTAAATAATTGGCAAATACACCTACCCAGGAGGTAATCATGGGTGGTCAATAGTCATCAGACATAAAATGATCCCTAGGAGGTAATCATAGGTGATCCAATAGTCATCAGGTGTCATCATCGATCCTTATGTGGTAATCTTAGGTGATCTAATAATCGTTAAGCATACACCATACTATTAGAGAGATGACTCAAGGAAATATAGTATCATCAGGCTCCAAAAATAATTCCTAGGGGGATAAACCTAGGAAATCTAGCAGCATCAATCTCCATAGATGCTTCTTAGAGGGATGTCCCTAAAAAATATGGTCGTATCACTAATAGGCCCTAACTCATTCCAAATCATCCACATTAATTAATTATAATCATGTTATAGTTAACTAATTAATTATTTTTTTTATAATTAATTTACAATTCAATTCATGTATGAATATTGTCTAAAAACTCCCCTCATTACATTGAAATGGTGGCTAAATCCATACATAAGGTTTGAAATTCACTAACAAAATCATCTCAGAAAAATACCTAAAACACAATAATGATTAAATATCCAAATTAATTTAATTTTAAAAAAATACCTAAAATAAATTTATGTGATGAGATATATTATCTGAAACTGTGTATGATGGCATGAAAACACTATCCTGGGTCTCCCTCTATGAAAGTTGAGAAAAATACCCATAAGAATTAGCCAATTCCCCCACCCTCTTGTGGAATCACCACTAAAACCCTGTGACGGATCTCTCAAATTAGAAACTATATAGGGGAAACCAAAAATATATGTAAGTGGAGGTAAAATATTACCTTAAATGAAACAAAATCACCACCTAAATCACCCTAGATCGATGGGAAATTGAGAGAGGAGGAATGGGTAGAGCACTGGTAAAAATGAATCCTACATACCTACTTCTCAACTGAATAATAAGGGGTTATGTCCCAATAAAAATATGGTTTTTCCACTATTAAAAAAAATCAACCAACATACTTTCATGACATGAATAGGGGTTCACACTATAAAATTTTAGGGAGCTCCCCATGGAAAACACCATTCACAGCCTCAACATCCTATAATTACCACACAAAATGACCATTCATATTATGAATGACCCATTATTCCATGATTGATCTACTTATACTAAAATTTAGCAGTCTGTACATCCATCCCTTGGTCTGAAATCTAACAGGACACCTGGTCCCTCCATAAAAGCTTAATCCATGTCCAAAAAACTATTTAAAGATGATAAAAATCTTATAACCTCATTCTTAGTCTAGATTCTCAAGATGAACCCACACAAAATCAAACATTCAAATTCTCATATAAATTATCAATCTATAAATGGTATGGGGTTTTATGACCTCTCCATCATTACAATTCTCATCCTAAGAAGTCTCTTCTACCATTTAATCAATAATCCCAACCTAAGAGTGTCACAAATCCATGATCAATTCATCAAGTTCCACTCCATAATTTTGAACAACCATTCACTCTAAAACTCTAAACCCAACTCATACTATTTATCGAAATCTATGTCATCGCCTAATATCACCCATCACTAAATCACCCAAACATAACTTAACCATTCCCATCTATCCTAAGAAACTATATTTTAGTCAACCAATTTATCACATGGATCATTGTGATCCACTAAATAATCCTCAACTCATAATGGTCAATTATAATTCATGGTGATCCTCACTATAGGAATGAATTACTGAAAATGAATTCTTAGTAGTCCAATGTGTAGGTTCCGAGCACAGTGAAAGCACGTTGGTGGGTTTGCCCAACTTTAATTTTAGTGTTAACAACGATCAATCCGAGATCCATCACGATAATAAAACATCAGATCTTCAGAATAGAACAAAGAATAGAAAAAGAAAGAGGGAGTCCCAGAACCATAAAGAAAGGATCATCATATGTTGGTTATAATTAATTTAATTAATTGATAAGAATTACCTTGATGGAAATTCTTTCTTCGTTTATGTCTTCAGTCACAATACGATGTGATTAATCATTGCATCACAGAAGCCAAGTGTAGACTTCCTCTAGCGGTGAGGCACACATGCACCACATATCTTTGGAAATCGCCAAAGGAATCTCTGGGTGCTAGCATGGAGAAGCCTTTTTTTTTTCATTTTCCACCTTAGATCGCCTTGATTCTATGGAGGAGGATCTCTCTCGATCTTGAGAGCATTCTTGGAGGAAGGAGTTCTTTCGGCCTTGAGAGAATTCTCCGGAATTGTTGTGCACAACAATTCTCTCTAGAAAAGTGTTGGGGTTGTGAGGATATTTATAATCGAGTTTGAGGTT
Organism: Viscum album; assembly: GCA_963277665.1. NCBI lineage: Eukaryota > Viridiplantae > Streptophyta > Magnoliopsida > Santalales > Viscaceae > Viscum > Viscum album. The sequence continues at coordinate 1,000,779,952 of OY728133.1, forward strand.
ATAGAGTTATGATAATAAATAAATGCATTACACATTTTATTTATTTCATTAAATCTTATTTAAAACCCCCATGTTGAATGATTAATTCCTTGACATGCGCCCACACTGATTATAAAAAATATTATTTAATAAAGTGATATTATTTCCTCAAAATCCCGACTGAAAAAACTACACGACATATAATCATTAATACACGATGTGTACTCATTTTCCATGAAAATTACACGGCATGTACATTCAATGTACACAACATGTTTATCTTGTTTTCATTTTTCTTTATTTCCTCCACCACATTTATTATACCTTGAGTAATGTCTATTTATTTCTTAAATAAATGTAACTACATTACTCACTAATAAATATATATTATTTTACCCAAAATATATTCTATCGAATAAATAGTGTCGAAATAAATTCAATCAAGTATCCTTAAATAATTATTAAACCACAGTCAGGAATAATATTTATTTAACTTGTTAAATTAATATTTAACTGAGATACATGGACACACTTAGTGTGTGACCCTCTAGGCCTCTTTCTCAGTGGCATTAGGCGGAGCCTACCTAAAGTCCAAGGTTAACTTCTATCAACACGCCAAGTCACCCATAGAGAAAGAAGTTAAAACCGCAATGACGTATCACCTCATATGAACGCTTACCATGTAATATAATCCCTTTGTCATGATATCTCAAATCAAGCGGGTTGTATGCTAGTGCCATTAACCCATGTGCTCGATTATTCTTTCTTTGACTTTCTAGAATTGAACTCACCCATTCCTTACCATGGACATGGATTTATTTAGGCTATATAAATTCCATCAATGGGCCTGAGATATCTACTTCCGTTATGTAACAGAAGGGAAAAATCCTTTATCGCATTATCTATTAATGCAGTATTACTCACGACGCACCCAACATATCCTACCTCGCAGTGAACAGTGTGTCGTCACAGTTTTCATCAATACATCTAAGTGCATGAGTTGTAATACCCATTAACAATAATCTTAAAGTCCAAGGAACAATACACACATCTGTAGATAGGAACATCCAATGACACTATAAAATGTGGATTTCCTACTGGCGGGTCTCATTCTCATAATATTCTCCTGGATATTACCAAGGGTGCACACCATGAGAAGGTGCCTCAAAGTTTTATGAGTCCTCACCCCTAATGGCCTGAATTATTTGTGTCTCTCAAATAACATCATCCGGCCATAGAACATATATTCAAGAGCAGTGTTATGGAACTTCCGGGTTCTCATCATAGTAGGGATCTACTATGGCCCTTTAATACAACAGATGTCCTTAAGATATTATCACATGCATTGTCACGCAGAAGAATAATAAAGATGTGATAAGGTATTTATTTAATGAATAAAGTAAAAAGTAGTTGGTTCTAGTCCACCAACTCCAACAGACTCCCACTTGGACTAGAGCTAACTACTAACAACTTTTAACCTGCTAGCTCTCACATGATATTCATACTTCTGCTGAGATAGTCCTTTAGCCATGGGGTCTGCCACGTTCTCTTCCGTGGATGCTCTGCTCACTGCAACTTCACCCCTTTGATATAAATCCCTCAAGAGGTGATACTTCTAGAGTATGTTCTTTGTATGTTGATGTGACCTTGGTTCTTTTGTAAGAGCCATCACTGTAGTATTATCACAATACAACGTGATAGGAGCTTTACTACTAGGTACCACATCAAGCTCCTGGAAAAAGTTCCGAATCCAGATAGATTTTTTGGCTGCATCAGAAGCTGCTTTATATTCAGACTCCACTATAGAATCGGCAAAAACTGGCTTCTTTGAACTCTTCCAGCTCACAACTCCTCCATTGAGACAGAAAACATATCCATATTATGGCTTCAGATCATTCTGATCTATCTGAAAACTAGAATCATCATACCCTCTGATGAAAAGTTCTTCGTCTCCTCCATACACAAGGAAAATATCTTTAGTTCTTCTCAGATACTTAAGGATAGTCTTAACAGCAGTCCAATGCTGTTCTCCTGGATCTTCTTGATATCTGCCTACCATGCTCAGTGCATAGGCAACATCCAGCCTGGTACATAGCATGGCGTACATGACGGATCCTATAGCCAAAGCTTATGTGATATTACTCATTATATCTTTATCTTATTGTGTCTGAGGACACATTTTCTTAGAAATATGTAGGCCATGTGACACTGGAACCAATCCACTCTTGGATTTCTCATTACTAAATCTCTTTAGAATCTGGTCAATGTATGCACCCTGACTTAGTCCAAGCAGCCTCTTGGATCTATCACAAATGATCTTGATCCCTAGAATATAGGCTACTTCACCCAAGTCTTTCATGGAGAAACACTTGTTCAACTAGTTCTTAACTAACTATAAGACTGGTATATCATTTCTAATAAGAAATATGTCATCAAAATATACTACTAGGATAACGATCACATTCCCATTAAACTGCTTATAAACACATGGCTCACATTCATTCTTAATGAAACCAAATTCCTTTATGGCTTCATCAAATCGAATTTTCCATGACCTGGATGCTTTCTTTAATCCATAAATGGATTTCTGCAACTTGAAAACCTGTTTCGCTTCACTCAGTGTCACAAACCCTTCTGGTTGTGTCATATAGACATCTTCCTGAAGGTTCCCGTTAAGGAATACTGTTTTGACATCCATTTTCCAAATCTCATAGTCATGGTAAGCTGCTATGGCATGCATGATTCTTATGGATTTAAACATGGAAAATGGTGAGAAGGTTTCATCATAGTCAATTCCTTGATGCTTTCTGAATCCTTTAGCCACTAGCCTTGCTTTATAAGTGCTAAATTGACATTCCATGTCCAGTTTTCTCTTGAATACCCATTTGCATCCTACAAGATTTACATCAACTGGCTCATCGACAAGAACCCAGACTTGATTATGATACATGGAATCCATCTCAGAATTCATATCTTCTATCCATCTTGCAGCTTCTGAGCTTTCTACTTCTTCCTTGTAGGAGAGAGGTTCATCATTATCCAACATTAATGATTCACCATCCTTAGTGACTAGGAAACCAAATCTCTCTAGTTCCCTTACCTCTCTTGAGATCCTACGTAGTACTTGTGTTTATGGAACCTCTTCCACGGGGACCTGTGGAACTTGATCCTGTACAAAATCCTGTGTATCTTGAGCATCAAATTTGTCAAAGTCAATCTTTCTCCCACTATCCCTTTTGAGGATGTTCTCCCTCTCCAGAAATATGGATTTTCTGGTGATAATCACTTTTTTATATTGAGGGTTATATAGGTAATATCCTTTTTTTCCTTGGGATATCCTATAAAGATAAACCTCTTGCCCCGAGGTGCTATTTTGTTGCCTGATAAGGCCTTAATAAATTCCTCACATCCCCATACATGTATATGCGACAAAATGGGTTTCTTTCCATTCCATAACTTGGAGGGAATTCTATTTTCCGCCTTAGTTGTCACTCAGTTTAATGTGTATGCTACAGTTTGTAATGCATATCCCCAAAAGTATAATAGAATATTTTCATGACTCATCATTGACCTCACCATGTACAACATTGTGCGGTTTCTCCTTTCACTAACACCATTCCACTGTGGTGTATAAGGAAGAGTGAGGTGAGATAGAATCCTAGACTCTCGTAGAAGATCGATGAAATCTTGGTTCAGATATTCTCCACCTCGATCCGATCGAAGTTTCTTTATCTTCTTACCAAGCTGATTCTCTACTTAATTATTGAATTCCTTAAATTTATCTAAGGATTTTTAATTATACCCCATTAAGTATACATATCCACATCTACTCAAATCATCATTAAAAGTAATGAAGTAAGAATATTCACCTCTATCTTCTATTGGAAATGGTCCACACACATCTGTGTGCACCAATCCTAGAAGATCTGTGGCCATTTCACTTGGTCCACCGAAGGGTTTCTTGGTCATTTTCCTTGTAAACAAGCGTGACATCTATCAAGTGGTTTTAGCTCAGTAGAGTCCAAATAACCATATTGGCATAGCTTTGTCAAGCGTTTCTCATTTACATGACTGAGACGGTGATGCCACAACTAGGTGATGTTTGAGTCATGTGAGTTTGTTTTGTTATCAATTTCCAACACTTGGTTTTCATAATTTAATACATACAAACCATTATTTAAATGTTCCATACCATAACATATGTTGTTCTTATAAAAGAGAGAACCCTTATTTCCAAACTTGAAAATAAATCCATCCATATCCAAACAAGATATAGAAATTATGTTCTTGGTAACACTAGGCACATAATAACACTTATGTAAAACCAAAATCATCCCAATTGGCAATGAGAGGTGGTAATAACCAATAGCCAACGTAGCCAGCCTTGTGCCATTGGAAGCTTGAAGATCCACCTATCCTCTGGAAATCTTTCTAAATCTACTTGGTTCCTGCATTTGAATATATATGTGATCCCCACAATCTGTATCTAATACCCAATGTGTAGAAATGGAAAGATTGCACTCGATAATGAACACACCTTTAGTGTCACCATGATTTTGAGTGTAGTTTCTATTCCAATGGACTTGATTTACAATGAAAAACATACTGCCTTCTGTTCCTTGCCCTGCCTCTGGATCTTCCCCTTCTTGGAGGGAAGATGCTCGGGGGCTTCAGACCATTTATAAGTCTTTGGCCCCTTTGCCCTGTCCTTCCTTTTCTTATTCACCATAAGGACTGTGGGTTTGTCACACCCCATGTCCTTATATACCTGGAGAATCAAGGTCAGAAGTTCCGATAGACTCTTCTCATTATTGATCATGTTGTAGTTGACAATAAAGCTTGAGAAGGTCTTGGAAAGTGATGATAGGATGAGATCTGTACGCAACTCATCTGGGAATTTAATCCCTAAGATGTCTAGGCGTTTGATGTAGCCAATAAGCTTGACTACATGAGGCCCTGATGTCATAGACTCTCCAAGCTTAGTTGTAAACAAAGCATTGGATATATCATATCTCTCTTGTATCGCCTTCTCTTGGTAGAGATCCTTAAGGTGAGACATCATGCTATACGCATCCATGTTTTCATGTTGCTTCAAGAGCTCATTAGACATGTACGATAGCATGAAACATTATACATATGTGTCATCATCCATATGTTTCGCATAGAGAGATATTTCCTCATCACTAGCCTCTTTTCTAGGTCCAACTATAACAGGATCTTCCAGTACATACAATTTCCTTTCATGGCGAAGGATGATGCGTAAACGCCTCGGACACTCTTGGAAATTGGTGCCGGTGAGAATATTTTCCTTCTCAATTATGGTTCGCAATGATATGTTTGAAGTCATTTTTCTTTCCATTTCTATAAATTAATATGATCAAAGATTTATTACTTTATCACAAAACTAAGACAAATAAATAAATTAATACTTATTAGTCTCCCACTATTTTATCGAAATCCAATAGCCCTCACCATTAACTTCAGAATATTCTGTTGCCTGAATATTCTAGTGGAAAGGATACATATTTCCCTTTGCATTACCCCAACTAGGGTTTGTCAAGAAACTTGAAGTGTTTTAGGTAGGCATTCCAAATGACAACTACATTAACTCGCATCTCCTTGATCCGCTGAGTGGACTCCCCAATTCTGAAATCCTTTTATTTTGGATTTCCTCAAACTTTGCCTCTTGGTCACACCAAGTCCTGCTATGGAAGTCAACCCTTGATGCGAACCAAGTTAAGTCAACCCAAAACCTTTAATTATAATTCCCCGATAATTGAAAGCACCCCAGCTAGGGTTGGTCAAGCACTTTGAACTATGGTTTGATTCTAACCAAGATTATGGAAGGCTATACCGACTTAATATTTCTTTGAGAGATTTTATCCTTATACATAAAATTACATTTTATTATCTTTAATTACATTATTGTTAATATTAAATGGGATATACTTAAGTGATTAACCAAGTATAAGATAATATTTATGCATAAGACGGTCTTATTTTAGTTTCATCTTGCATGCTTGTTTAATTCATTAATTGTGTGATCGTGACAACACACCCACAATAAATAAACCATGCAGTTGACAGAAATAAATGGTATGATCATGAGTTTTTTCTATTGGTTAGTTTATCTAGCGGTTGATAAAATAACCCAATACCTAGGGGAGAAACACCTTGAACCTTCCGGGTTTGTGTTTACAGCTTTCCACCTATCCACCTTTGTATCTACTTGGATTGGTTTCACCTTGGCTCCTGACTTGAGCCACCTCCACTAGCTTGGGAGCTCCATCCATTACATATGCATTTATCTCACACGCAGGTGAGGTTTAAAAGGGGTTTTTATATAAAATAAACCCTGGGCATGTAGGCCCTACATATTAATGAGGAGAAGGCTCGTAGGCTAACAAATTTAATTTAAATAAATACATTAAAATAAACCATTCACATACAAAGGTCTTGGTCTAGCTCATGATCATCCATATATGCAACGATATTACACATTAATAAAACTAGCATTCGATTCTTTAATCATTCTTGTTTAAGATAAATCGCGCTTGAATCAATTAATTATCTTTAATTTATCAATCCTTTTATCTTAAACCCTTTTTATAAATTTCCTTGAGATTATCATCCATCATAATTTTAAAAAAATAAATTCATTTAAAATTATCTTTGTACATAATTTGTACCTTGGAGGCAACCCAATGAATTCTCATTCATCACGCATATGTTAAATTAAACACATATATATAAAACACCTATCACATGTTGTGACTTAGCTTTACACCTGCACTATGGTACACATTTCAAGGGTTTCTATAATATAATAATAAATTTTAATAAATCTGTGTAATTTGGATGAGTACACGACGTGTAGTTCCAACTACAAGATGTGTACTTTTGTTCATCGTCCATCCGAAGTACACGCCCGGGGACATGGAGTGTAGATGTACTTTAGAAATTTTCGGAGTACATGGAATTTTCAATTGGACACATTCCATGTAGTATCTGCGTTATACGGTTTCCAGCCAGGCAAGCCATGTACGGGGTATACGGTCCAACCCTAACCCAAAGGGACTACACGCCGTGTTCAATTGGACCACATGGTGTGTAATCCGAAAACCGTGTTCCACCTATCCCTGGTCAACACACGGTGTCATAAATGACTTAGATAGGATCCAATACATGACTTGATTTGGCGGATTAATCAATGAATTGAACCTATACTACATGATGTGTACTTCCGATTACACGCCGTGTATTCTGGTGTTGTACGGCCAGGAGAGTTTGGAACCTCTGGATGAGTTCCTCTATTTTATTTTAATCAAAATTAAAATTAAAATTTGTTTCTGTAAGGTGAACGAGAAATGATAGGGGAGGAACAGATCTTGAGATTCAGATTTTAAATAATGGTTAACTTGAATTGAAACAACTAAATTATTAAATGCGTAAATCACCAATGAAAAAATAAATAATTATAATCAACAATATGACCACTCTGATACCACTTGTAGGTTCCGAGTGTAGCAAAAGTGCATTGGTGGGTTTTCCCAACTTTAATTTTAACGTTAATAATGATCAATCCGAGATCCATCACAATAATAAAACATCAGATCTTCGGAATAGAACGAATAACAGAAAAAGAAAGAGGGAGTCCCGAAACCATAAATATAGGATCATCATATGTTGGTTATAATTAATTTAATTAATTGATAAGAATTACCTTGATGGAAATTCTTTCTTCATTGATGTCTCCGATCACAATCTGATGTGATTCGTCATTGCATCGCAAAATCCAAGTGTAGACATCCTCTAGCTGTGATCCACACGTGCACCACGTATCTCTGGAAATCGCCAAAGGAATCTCTAGGTGATAGCATGGAGAAGCCTTTGCATGCGTTTTCCTCCTTAGATCACCTTGATCCGATGGAGGAGGATCTCTCTCGGTATTGAGAGAATTTTTGGAGGAAGGAGTTCTTTCAGCCTTGAGAGAATTCTCCAGAATTTTTGTGTACAATGATTCTCTCTAGAAAAGTGTTGGGGTTGTGAGGATATTTATAATCGGGTTTGAGGTTATAGAGTTATGACAATAAATAAATGCATTAGACGTTTTATTTTTTCCATTAACTCTTATTTAAAACCCCTATGTCGAATTATTAATTTCTTGACATGAGCCCATGCTGATTATAATAAATATCATTTAATAAAACAATATTATTTCCTCAAAATCTTGACTAGAAAAACTACACGGTGTGTAATCATTAATACACGGTGTGTACTCGTTTTCCATGAAAACTACACGGCGTGTACATTCAATGTACACGGTGTGTTTATCTTGTTTTCATTTTTCTTTATTTCCTCCACCACATTTATTAGACCTTGAGTAATGTCTATTTATTTCTTAAATAAATGTAACTGCATTACTCGCTAATAAATATATATTATTTCTCCCACAATATATTCTCTAAAATAACTAGTGTCGAAATAAATGCGATCAATCATACTTAAATAATTATTAAACCACAGTCGAGAATAATCTTTATTTAACTTGTAAAATTAATATTTAACTGAGATACATGGACACACTTAGTGTGTGACCCTCTAGGCCTATTTCTCTATGGAATTAGGCGGAGCCTACCTAAAGTCCAAGGTTAGCATCTAGAAATACGCCAAGGCACCCATAGAGAAATAATTTAACGCCGCAATGATGCGTCACCTCATACGAACACTTACTATGTAATATAATCCCTTTGTCACAATATCTTGAGTCAAGCAGGTTGCAAGATAGTGCCATCAACCCATGTGATCAATTATTCTTTCTTTGAATTTCCAAAATTGAACTCACCCATTCCTTACCATGGAAATGAATTTATTTATGCTATATCAATTATATCAAAGGGCCTGAGGTATCTAATTCCATTATGGAATAGAAGGGAAAAATCCTTTCTCACATTATCTATTAATGCAGTATTACTCGTGACACAGCCAATGTATCCTACCTCACTACGAACAGTGTGTCATCATTGTTTTCATCAATACATATAAGTGCTCGAGTTTTAACACACATTAATAATAATCTTAAAGTCCAAGGACCAATACACACATCCACAGATAGGAACATCCAATGACACTATGAAATGTGGATTTCCTACTGGTGGGTCTCGTTCTCATAATATCCTCCTGGATATTACTAAGGGCGCACACCATGAGAAGGTGCCTCAAAGTTTTATGAGCCCTCACCCCTAATGGCCTGTATTATTTGTGTCCCTCAAATAAAATCACACATCCATAGAACATATATTCAAGAACAATGTTATGGAACTTCTGAGTTCTCATCATAGTAGGGATCTGCTATGACCCTTTAATGCAACAACTATCCTTAGGACATTATCACATGCATTGTCACGCAGAATAACAATAAAGATGTGATAAGGTATTTATTTAATGAATAAATTACAAAGTAGTTGGTTCTAGGCCACCAAATCCAACACAATGACCCGCTCAATGATACTTATATCTCACTCCACACAATCCTACTTAAAAACATCAGTCAGTACTCCTCTGTCCATCAATTCTTGAATTTTTTTGACCACACCCACTGACACACTATCCCATTCACTTAAATCTTCATTACTTAACTCCTGAAGGCATCCCAATATCACCCCAACACACACACACACACACAATTAAATTCAAACCCGAATCTTGGTGTGTTTTGACAAATGTTCCCCCGGCCAACATAAACAACCACTATGCCCTCAACCAAAAACTAACACACAATTAATTTGAATAATGTTGGGATTAACTCAAGTTTATCCTGATTCAATGACAATATGAATAATCCATCCAAAAATGCATCTGAGTATCACATATGGTATTCTCCAAGGGACTAGATAAAATTATATTCATCTTCTCGTTGACATCCTAGTGACATATCAACTATCCAAAAACCTGTTTCATCACACCCATGACCCCAACCACATGGGGTCATACCTCTATAACTCACATTCCTTATATTACCATATGTAATGATTGGACACAGACATCCAACTCTTAATCGAGCACCAACTGGAAACATTAAATGATACTCATTTCAAGATCATAAGTAATGATATCCTTGAAAACCACTAAAATTCATCATAAGATGAGGGGCACACCCTATAACAGCCAATGGTGCACTCACCACTATATGGTTTTACTTATATCACTCATATAACACAACCTAAATTGGTTTCATCATCACACCTTCCTAACAATTAATGTCAAGGAACACCCTTTGGTCAACCATACCACAACACCAGAATCTATCCATAGTATAACCATCAATTTTAGGGGTAATGTTCCTCACTATAATCCAAGCTCTAATATTCTATTCCTATATGAATCTCATCAAAATCAATGGTCCTCAACCTATACATGACCGCCCATTGATTTATAATTTAAACAACACTATTTTTAACCAGTGAACACTACATCAATATCATCTAAATCCAACAAGTGAATGCTCTAGTACAACCCTATCATATAACCTAACTCTTTCCCCCATGATTTTAATGTCTCATCACACTTAGGATCACATGCCTAAATAGATTACCATGCTCTAAAAAACATCAATAACATCTAAACAGAAGCAACCCATGATCTTTTCCATCAACCAAACATCCCTCACATGTTGAGGAAAAATGCATGATTGTGCACTATAAGACATTATTTTTGAAATCACTAGTGTCTAACCATTCTCTCACCACACTCCTAAAATCATATCCAAAGTTAACAGGGTCAAGAGATCAACCATTCCTGCCCTCAAAACCAAACTTTGATACAAAATATTTAACACTCAAGGTTAATTCCCCATGGAAATCCAAGGCATAATCATTACCTCACCATATATGATATCATGACCTATTAATCAATCTCAAACCCTAATTATCTACCCATGCTTCCTACCACTAAGGCAATCAAAACCTTAGTCTAATCGCTAACACAAGTTACCCTCATACATATCATATCCCAACTCATCCATAACACCTAGACCACCTATCATGAGAAGAATATTAATGACACTAGGATCACCCACCTAACCCATAGGTTACATCTCACATAAGTCATAACTCATGGTAAATACCTCCATGTTCCCGTATCAAGATTCACACAGAAAATCACATGCCAAACAACCCAGTCTATGGTTCTCACATATTTGTATACATCTAAGGCATCACATTCCAAATCATTAGACTACCCACGAGCACCCATACCTACTAGACATATATATACAAGACTACCCCCTATAGGATCAAAATATAATACAAAGATACACACACTGGTATTACATGCCAAACCATGCTTACTAGGGAACTAATTCTCATCGAGCATCCTCATACATGACTACCCCCTCAAGAATAAAAATCTGAATATGATCCTCACTGGGAATCCACATGCAAGAGATACCCCCTTCATGATCACATTCTCATCTCAAAAGACAAATATATTTAATAGAATCTCCTTCCCATGATATGTATTGAGTATCCCATAGTTAGATGGGTTGGTTAAGTAAAATATCACCAACAAGATATATGGAAAACACCATATTGGCTGTTATTAAAACTTTTAAATAAATAAAAATATTATTTTTTGGGATCATCATTAGGTATAAAATGCTTATACTGACCTACTAAGGGTTACTATACATCCCTTACTCTGAGGGACAACATAGTCATCATAATCAAGAATCTCACTATAGATCCACATGAATTGTCATTAGAATAAACTATATCATCATTCAACTGAGTAGAATTACACCACCAATTTATATGAAAAAAAATCATATAATTTTTTATTGTTAATTTAAACAGTTGAACCTTATCATCAGTGAAATAAATCATATGAAAGCACACATATGTCATGTGAATCCTATGTTCCAAATATGGATAAATAAACATTGAACTCTTTCCAATGGGTAAAAAGCTGAAACCACATAAATTAGAGATAAAAAATCCACAACCCAAGTGTGTCATGCTAGGTGAAATCATACAACTGTAAAATTAGAAGCCATGGATAACATTCCCATATCCCTGGTAACTTGGAATTCCAACCAAAAAAGGTGTTTGTGATGCACTAGTTTGATATCCATCACAATCTATAACACATTCCTATGTCACTTATCTACCATTAACCCAAATAGAAAGATGAAAAAATATCTGATATGTTCTATGATACTAGACACATACTAGTTCTTATACCACTTTATAATGTCTTCCCCCTAGTCTTTTTCCACTAATAAGTTCCTAGAGTAGGGGAGTAGTCACTAGGACCTCAGGCGAACCTCCCTGCATTCCATAGGCTAATGACTAGTAGCAGGTGTCTAGGGTGGTACCATGGATAGACCATACCCCTATATTAGAGTGTGAAATATCATACAAAAAAACTAAACATAACTCATAATAACAATAATTAGAGTATGTAGAATTAATAAACACAAACATCAATAATAATTATGAATATGGAAGCTTACAGTTATACAGACTCACAATCATGCCAACATACAACAATGAATGCCTAACAATCCAATCACATATACAAATAAAGAAAAGAAACAAATGACACTGAGTCTCTAATACCATCCCTAATCTTAAACTCATTCCAGTCTCCAGACTATCTAAGATATCTTGGTCAATCACATAGCTATAGGCCTTTTCCCAACCTATACCTATAATAAGTGATATCTATTTGGGTATCCCTATTCCAAGGTCGCTCGTGTAGGGTGTGAGTAAAAATAAATAGTGCACCACTAATGTGGTTCTGTACATAACTAGTAAATTAAATGTACATGTGTATGAAAAGATCAAATTAATAATAAATATAGTAGGAAAGAATAAATAAATAATTTTTTACAATCCTCAGGTTCTATGATGATACCTAGGATCGACCCAAACCTACTTCATCGAGTGACAATGTTTCTCTAAGAACATCATATAATAGTTTCTAACAAATAATAGGTGAAAACACCAACCCCAAGAGGTAATACTGAGTATTCAATAGTCATCAGGAATAAGATGATCCCAAGGAATTAATCTCAGGAAATCCAATAGTTTCAAAACATCATCATTGATCCCTATGAGGCAATATTAGGTGATTTAATAATCATAAATAATTAATATATCTAATTAATAGGGGGATAATCCTAGGTATTACAGTAGCATCATGCTCCATAGACAATTCCTAAGGGGATGACTCGAGGAAATCTGGTAGAATCAGGCTCTATAGTCGATTCTTAGGGGGATAATCCTAAGAAATATGGTAGCATCAGAATCCATATCTAATTCCTAGGGACATGATCCTAGGAAATCAATCGCATCAGGCTCTATAACTGATACATAGAGGGATAAATCTAAGAAATCCAGTAATATCTATCTCACTAGTCGATTATTAGGGGATGAACCTAGGAAACCCAATAATATCAATCTCATTATCCAATTCCTAACTAGATGGCCTTAGGTAATCATGTAATATATGGATCATCCACTAATTCCTAGGGGATGAACCTAGGCAATCCATAACATATGGTTCCAAGTTGATTCCTAGATGATGACCCTAGGAAATCAATAATATCATCAGGTGAAATCATCTAACCCTAATAGGTAATCCTGCGAGTTCTATAGTCATTATGTATATATGCTGAAGATGAGGAGGTAATCCTAGGAACTCCATAATAGTAGACACGAAGGTCATATCCAAGAAGAATTTCCATGACATTCCATGTATCTAAATATATATCAATGGGTAGTGCATCCCACATGAACCACCTCACGTCATAACCATTGTAGCCACTTTAGTCTCACATCATCGATCTAGGACCTAAGGTGACACCTGTGATCATCACTACCCATTTCCCATGCTCTATCACTAGGGTAAACATGTCACTAGGGCATCCACACGAGTCCCTTAGGTCTCACTAATAACGAACACCCTTCATGGGTTTCCTTATCTCAAACACATATCCTAGGTAAATAGTCATCACTTCAGGGTAATACGTCCCTCATACTTATTATGATTTTCATATAGACTCAATGGCCTCATAATAAAATCCACATTGGAATTTATCTCAAGAGATGAAAAAAGGTCCGTCTCTATTCTAATTTCATCCCTAAGTTAGTCTACTCACCCAACCTATCCATCCACCTCTATAGGGTCTAACCACTCAGGTAATCATAATCTTAGTAGGGGAGGAATTATCTCCACACAACCATATCACTAGACCAAAGGCTTCACTACATCTCAAGGTTCTCACATGTATAATATCTATTCCAACCACCTAAATTCACTACTCCCTCTAACTGGATATTACTAAGGGCACTAAACACTAGGAATACTACTTCTTGTTCACTTCCATTCATTCATTCTACACCAATTAGGGTCCAATTTTCACAAGGCACACAATCATAAGGCCTCATCCATTAGTGGTTGATTTAATCAATACATTGCACAAGGGGTATGTTGTGGACCATGGAACTTTGTTCAACTCATTCATATACTTCCAATTTTATATAAAAAAATTGTTAAATTTAAATAGGTTGGTCACCCAAAGTAAATAGACCACACACATCATGTGACATATAAATAAGTCACAATACCAAGGGGTATATACGAGGGACCCACTATAAAAAAATAGGTCTTATAGGCGGTTTATTAGAGACATTTCTAATAACCACCACAAAATAAATCATATTAAAAAATTTATAATATAGCGGAATTTTAATAAAATTGTCACTATATTTATTTTATTTTAAAATTTAGTGGTGTTTTTATTTAAAATGCTGCTAAATATTTCAAAAAACCCTAATTTTAACCCCTCCCCCGATCTTCTTGACCCCACTCCCCACCCACTCCCACTCCCCTCGATGACCCTCTACCCCTTCCTCTATTCTCGATGGTGACCACCATGACCTTGACCCCCTACCCTCGAAAGTAGCCATTGTGACCTCAAACCCTCCTATCAGCTACCATTGTGACCCCAACCCCCCTTCTGGATACTATCGTAACCCTAAATCTGCCTATGGGTGATCGCTGTGATCCCAACCCCCTAATTTGGATGATAACCATCGTGACCTTGACCCCCTACTGGTGATCACCATGACCCTAACCCCCTACTACCAATGGTGACTGTCGTTACCTCGACCCCCCTATCGGTGACCGCTGTGACCCCAACCCCCCTTCTGGTGACCACCATGACCCCAACCCCCTACCAGCTATTATCATGACCCTGTCCCCACTATAAGCGACCGTTGTGACCCCGACCTCTCTTCCAGCTACCACCATGACCTTGACCCCACTGGCAGTGACCACTGTGACCCTAAACCCCCTACCAACTACCACTATTACCCCAACCCCCCTGTCATTGACCATCATGACCCCAACCCTCCCTTGATGATGAATGTTGTTACCCCATCCCCCCTACTCCCAACGACGACCAACTTGACCCTAACCCCCCCCTTCCGGTGACCTCCGTGACCCCAGACTCCCCTTTCAGTGACCACTGTGACCTCAACCCCCCCTGTCGGCAATCACTATGACCCAGACCCTCTATCAGCTACCACTATGATCTCAACCCCCCTGCCGGTGACCACCGTAACCCTGAAACCCCTTATTAATGACCACTGTGACAAAAACTCCCCATTATCCCAACAATGCCTATCCCCCCTACAACACCAATTACCCTAACCCCCCTTCTCCCTAACTAGTACCTCGTAATGACCCCTTTCTCCTTGAAAGTGACCCCTAAAGGCCTCTCTTCCCATTTTTTCAGTGTCTGAAACCCTTGACATCATTGATGGTATGTTTGATAGAATTTTCTAAGGGTTTTAATTAAATTATATAAATATCGATGTCATTGAGTGTTGTTTATGTTTTTAATGTGGGATTTCATCATTTTTATATTGAATTTGTGTTATGTTGAATCAAGACCCTACCCTGGTCAATGACGAAGTTGGGTGATGTTTAATTTTGATTGTACTTGTTTGATTAAACATTTATATCTTTATATCTGAATATACAAGGAGAATATTGAAAATAAAATACCTATGGATAAAATTTGGATTATTTTAACTTGAAACACACCTTGTTATGACAAGAGTTTAGAATAATTTTTAGATTATGAAATTGAAAACTGATCAGTGGATGGTAGAATAAAATTTCTGTGTCCTGATTGTAAATTAAAGTGATGGTTGAATAGATATGAAGTATATGAGCATTTTATATTGAAATAGTTTCCTAATCGATATGTATGTTGGATTTTTCATAGTGAATCAAATGTTATGGAAAGTCAAAACAATGACAATACTATCAACAAAACAAAAAGCAACCCACCAGAGGAGAATTCAGTCTAAAATTTGATAAATGACACATTTGGATTTTTAGAATACAATGTCCAAGATTTTAATCAATCAAAGGAACCTTCAGTTGATCCTGAGAAGGTTAATATTTATTAGAACTTTAGTGACAAAAAATGAGTTTTATAAATTAGTTAAAGATGGACAATAAGAATTGTATGAAGGGTGTGGTGAGTAATCAAAGTTGTTTTTCTACTTAAGTTGTATCATATCAAGTGTCGCTATGGAATAACTAAAAAAATAATGTCCATGATTTTATAGTTTATTTATAGTTAATTTAGTGAATCTAATATCCTCGATCATTTTATGAGATGAATAAATCCATCAAAGAGTTTAGACTTGATTATACAAAGATACAGGCATTCCCTAACGATTTCATGATTTAATAGGGAGAAGAGCTTAATAAATAAGAATGCATAATATTTCATACAAGAAGATAAAAGTCAATGAACAACAATGAGAGTATAAATCAATGAAACCCCAGAACAAATAGAAGAAGAAAACTCATGTAAAGTTATTGCATTAATTTCCTCTAAAACGACACTTGAAAATATCATTCTTGTTGTCTAAGACTACATACGACATGAAGTGGAATACTTAGGATAATAATTATGACTTTATGTGACATCTAAAAGATTAAACATCATGGAATATATTTGATTCATTATATCCATATTTTTCTTCGGATCCTAGAAATATATGTTTGGGATTAGATTCTTATGGTTTTAACCCTTTTGGTACTTTAAGTACTAATTATAGAATTTTAACAACTATTTTTATCCCCTATAATCTACCTCCATGAATGTATATGAAGAATAATTATTTCATTATTTAGATGATTATTCCTAGAAATAATTTTTTTGGAAATGACATTGATGTATACCTTCAACCACTAATAAAATAATTATGAGAATTATGGGATGATGGAATAGAAACATATGATGCTTTAATGAGAAAACTATTCAAAATTCATGTTGATTTAATGTGGACAATTAGTGACTTTCCTAGACTAGGAAATTTATCTGGTTGGAACTCTTATAATGGTTTGGATTTTTCGGTTTATAATTTGAATTTTGAACCTCAACGATTACCTCATAGTAGAAAATTGTTTTTTATGTGTCATCGTCATTTTCATGATACTTCTCATAAATTCAGGTTTAATAGTATATAATTAAATAGAGATATTGAATTGATAAATCCACCGAATTTGTTATCTGGTTTAAGAATCTTGGAAAAATTAATTAATTTCATTGAATAATTTGGAAAATAGAATTAGTTTAAAGAGGGTGGGGGCGGGTACAAGGTATAATATCTAAGTAGCTGGAACACAAAAATGAAAGAAAAAAGAGTATATTTTTCAAATTTACTTATTTGGAGTTTAATTTGATATGTTGTAATACTAACTTAATGCATATTGAGAAGAATGTTCATGACAATGTAATTTTTACATTGCTGAATGAGTGGGGTAAATCGAAGGATCACCTCAATGATCATTAGGATTTGAAGTCAATAAATATAAAGTATTATTTGTGGGAAAATTAGAATGGAAAGTATCCTTTAGATATTTTTAGAATGAAAAATCATGATAAAGACGTATTACTTCAAACTTTGAAGAATGAAAAAGTGCTATATGGATATTCAAGTGACATATCAAGTTGTGTTGACTTAAAACATTGAAAGTTACATGGATTGAAAAGTCATGAGTCACATATTATGATGGAGAAGTTGTTGCTGTTGGAATTTCATAATATGTTACCTGAAAAAGTAATTGTGGTTCTTGTTGATTTTTTACCCCTTTTTGAGGGCTTTGTGGAAAAACTCTAAATCCAACTGAGTTTGAAAAACTTCAATAAAGAATTTTTTTGACACCTTTTCATTTAGATATTTTATTTCCCCCTTCATTATTTATAGTCACAATTCATTTGACTGTTCATTTGGTTGAAGAAGCTAATCTTGGTAGACTGGTACACTATCAACATATGTATCCAATTAAGAGGTATATTTATATTATTTTTATTTTCATTGGTGAATAATTGTGTAATTTTTTTAATATGTTTCTTATTTTTTTTCATCTGGTACTTAGGTCATTTGAAATCATATGTGAGGAATAAAGCTCAACCGGAAGGCTCTATTTCTAAAGGTTACATATTCGAAGAGTGCTTGACCTTTTTTTCTAGGTATTTGGATAGGATTGAGACTATATTCAATCATGTTGGATGTGTTTATGACATATCCACTAATTCTCATTCTGAAAACCAATCATCGGTATTTCCAACTATTAAATGACTAATCATAAAGGGGTCAAAATTTACACTAACTGAATTGGAGTTGCTAAAAGAATATATATGTGTGATACTCAATAGTCTTATTGTAGATCCATTTATTGAATAATTTTGATTGCAAAAAAAGATCCAACTAAGGGGTCAAGATTGAAATGAGCTATAATTAATAAAAGTAGTTGATAAGGATATTGTCGAATGGTTCACCCATTATTTAAGTATATACTCATATTCATATTATTTTTCTATGTTAAAATTAACGCCTTATATATTCTTGTATAGATAACGAATGTTTAGAATTGAGTTGAAATATCAAATGATTTGATGCTTTTTGGATTGAGGTACTCTAAGGTAGGATAAAATATTTGATGCCTACAATATTCACAACTTTAGGTTTCATATAATTTATCATGAAGAAGACTTGAAAATTAAAAATAGTGGTGTATTTACACTTACATAGGTGAGGTATTATAGAAAGATGAATGATATAATTGAATTAAAATATCATGTCCTTTTTTAGTTGTATTATTCAAATGAATTTGGGTTAACATTGATATAGTTATAATGAAAGATTTTTTACATTTTAATTATGTAAAATTATCTCTCTTGATCTATACCGATGAGCATGCAGAGCATGATAAATTTATCTTGACTTTACAAGAGAACATGTTTTATTATGTGTATGATAAAATAAGTGAATGTTGGAGTGTTTTTGTACACTTAAAGCATAGAGACTTATATGATATGGGTGATAAAGATTAATTGGTACTTTGTGATAGTGAACCTCATCACCACAAAGAATTGAATAGTTTTTTCCTAAAAATATCAAAATAATAGAACTTTAAAGAGAGGGTTAAAATGAATAACTCATCGCAATGAAGGTTGATAATAACAAATAAAATAAAGATAAAGATAATTTAATTTATAAATTGGTAATGAAAATATATTAAATTTTTTATTGATAATTGTTTTGTACATATATACATTGTTCTATTTTTTACTTTTTATTTTTTATAAAAATATTTATTTTTTCATTTTTTATACATTTAATATATATAAACAATTTTAATTATAGGAATATTGAGAAAAAAAATCAAGATCATAGCCAATCTGCATCTCAGAGAACACCACCACAACCTTCAGTTTCAATGGATTTGAGTGATTCCATTTTACCCGAGACTACTAGAGAGCTAGCTGTTTACCTTGATGTCATTGGTATCCCACCATCTGATTCACCTTTGGTGATGGATTAGTTGGTTACCCCTCTATCTGGGGGATATTGGTGAGTTAGTGTTACTGGTCTGTATGTCATCATACAAAAAAACTATATATTTTATTAGTTTTTTAATTCATTTTTCCAAAATATGAAGATAAAAATAGAAGGGATATAAATATGAACATGAAAGATGAATGGGACTTTAATGACTTCAAGATTATCATTCCATTTGATGAAGGATGCCTATCAGTGATGCTATCGAAATCTATGGGAAGATTCTTGGGCATCTTTCTTGTGAGATGGTGTGCTTTCTCATTAATTATAAAGACTGGAGGCATATTACCACAACTTTGAAAAATAAGGTATTTAATAATCAAGTAAAGTTAATATTATTTTAATATTCATTGACAACAGATTTAAAAGACATGATTATTTTTTTAATATACTTATAAAATGTTCTATTTTTTTTATTTCAAGATGTATTTTCATTTTCATGTCCCTAACTCTGTTTCACACCCATAGACTCTGAAAAATTTGAGGAAGAAATAAAGATATTTTAAATGTATATTATGGAATGAAATGAATGAAACATATATGAGCTCATAACAAATGTATGATAAAGTACCTGAAGGCATTTTTATGAGCAATGGAAGCTATTTGTCGATATTAACAGAGATGCATCTCATGAGGTAATTACATATTTTATAGCATCTTAATAACATAAACACAATAAAATTATAATTTTTAATAATGTTTATATTTTTTTGTAGGAATTATCTAAAAAAATACTATTATGAGAAATAAGTCATTACTCATATCACTAGGTCTTAATGTTATTCGAGAAAAAGAATAATTTTGGTTTTTATTTTATCCATTATTATTTATACCATTTTATTGTAATTTAAGGTTTTTTCTAACTTGTTTATATTTTTTTATAAAGGAAAATGAATTAGGTCACTTTGTTATCTGAACAGAGATGTGGTTTAAAGTTCATAGGAAACCCGATGACAATTTTGTAAATAACCCTACCAAACATGTTGAAGTAAGTAATTTTCCTTACTATTTCATGTTATTTCATTATTATAAAAACATAATAATGAAAAAATATTATAAAAAAAACAATCCTTACATCCAATTAAATGGGGCTGACTACATGGATAAAATGATGCCCATTTTGAGTCGTTTGATACTTCTAGCCAGCCACAATTAATTGGATTTAAGACTTATTTTTTATTATAATTTATTTTTCAATATTATGTTTTTATAGTAAAGAAATAACAATAAATAGTAATGAAAAATTTATTAAATAGATAATATTATAAAGTTCAGATATTTTTAAAAATTATTTTTAATATTTTTATATTAATAGGTTAAAATTCAAGAAGTATGAAATGTGAACCCTTCAAAATAATCATTGGCTTCTAAGAATGATGTAGTTGCAATTGTTTTAGGTAATGAGAATCTTGAATGTTTATGAGGGATGGGTTCTGGGACTACTCCGTCAGCTATCTTTGGTAGGACATTTCCATCACTTACTAATACACCCAGTGGGGCTTTGAGTAGTACCAGTTATCGAGAATCACAAATATAAATTGTAAGGTTGAAATAAAAATTGAAAGAATGTGATTATTGTAGGAAAATACATGATCAATGGTGGTCAACAATGGAAAATTATTTAGTTTCTATTTTTTAGCTGATGACCGGTGTGATCCCCAAGGAAATATCTATCCTTATAGCTGATACTTCTGAGGTAAATTCTAAATTATATAGATCATTCACACATTTACAAAGAACACATAAAAATTTCATAAATAAAACTAAAATGACACTTCTATACTAAAAACACACACTTTGAGTCATACCAACCACATATTGTTCCAGATTGATGTTTGGTTGATTCCTAAACATCAAAAACAAATTATGGATCGTTATCCTTAAATTTTAAAAAAATTCGATATCATTTTATTGGTTTTGAACCAATAAACCATTTTTAAAGGTACCAAAGACTTTAAAAACGTGTTTCAGGGGGTCAAAACTAGGAAAAAAATGTCGTATTTCCATGAAATTATTAGACAATGATCTTAGATTTATTTTTAAAATATAGGAACCAATGAAACATCGTTCCAAGTTACGGTTTGGATAGGATGCCCATAAATTTATTTTTAGTGTTTTAAATCACTAAAACATATGCGTAATGATAAAAACCTTAAAAAACCTCATATTGATGTGAAATAATGTGAAAAAAACATTGAGTTATTTTTGATGTGTATGTATAGAAAACACATCAATCCAACATGCGGTGTAGTCGAAATGACTCGGTAAACAATTTTAAAAGTCCCCAAAGCCTTTAAAAACATGTGTCAGGGGGTTAAAATCAAGAAAAAGATGTCATATTTCCCTAAAACCATAGAAAAATCACCATAGATTTATTTTTGAAATATAAGAACTGATGAAATGTCATTACAAGTTACAATTTTCTTGGGATGCTTGTAAACATGTTTTTAGTGTTTTAAAACACTAAAACATGCATTCAATAATCAAAACCATATAAAATGACCTAATATTGACATGAAATCATGGAAAAAACACCATTTAGTTATTTTTATGGGTACACATAGAACACACACTAATCCGATGTGTGATGTTGTTAGAATGACTCAGTAAATAGTTTTTAATGGCAATAAAGCCTTTAAAAACATGTTTTGGGGGGGGGGGGTCAAAAATAGGAAAATGATGTCGTATTTACATTAAATCATAGGAAATTTATTTTAGATTTATTTGTTAATTTTAGGAATTGATGAAATATCATTTAGAGTAACAGTTTTCCTAAGATTCCTGTAAATGTGTTTTTAGTGTTTTAAAACACTAAAACATGTGTGCAATTGTAAAAAGCATAGAAAAAAACCTCATATTGACATGAAATCATGGAAAAAACACCATTGAGTTATTTTTGAGGTGAATTTTTAGAGAAAACATCAATATAACGTGCAGTATAGTCATAATGACTCGGTAGATAGTTTTTAAAGGCACCATAGCCTTTAAAAGCACGTGTGTGTGTGTGGGGGGGGGGGGGGGGGTAAAAACTAGGAAAATTACATCATATTTCCATGAAATTAGAGAAAAATGACCTTAGATTGATTTTTAAAATATATTAATTGATGAAATGTAATTCAGAGTTATGATTTTCCTATAATTCCCATAAACACATTTTTAGTGTATTAAAACACTAAAACATGCGTGTAATGGCCAAAAACCTAGAAAATAACCTCATATTGATGTGAAATCATGGTAAAACCACTATTGAGATATTTTTTACATGTACACATAGACAATACATAAATACAACATGTGGTGTGGTTGGAATGACCTGGTAAACAGTTTGTAAAGGTATCAAAGCCTTTAAAATTATGTGTTGGGGGATCAAAATTAGACAAAAAATATGAGATTGAATTTAAATCATAGGAAATGACTATAGATTTATTTGTGAAATTTAGAAATTAAAAACACATAATTCTAAGTTACAGTTTTCCCAGGATTCTCATAAACGTGTTTTTAGAGTATTAAAACACCAAAACATGCATGTAATGGTCAAAACCATAGAAGAAAACATCATATTGGCATGAAATCATAAAAAACCACCATTTATATATTTTTTTATGTGTATATAGAAAAAAAACATTAATATGACATGATGTGTGGTCATAATGACTCAATAAATAGTTTGTAAAGGTACCAAAGCCTTTAAAAACGTGTTTTTGGGGGGGGGGGTAAAAACCAGACAAACAATGCTGTTTTCCCATGAAATCAAAGTAAAATTACTTTAGATTGATTTTTGAAATGTAGGAACTGACGTACTATCATTCCAAGTAATGATTTTCCTGATATGCCCATAAATACGTTTTAGTGTTTTAAAACATTAAAACATGTGTGTAACAATGAAAACTATAGAAAACAACCTTATATTGAAATAAAATCATGAGAAAACCACCTTTGAGTTATTTTTGACATGTAAAAAAAGACATTACATCAATATGATGTATGTTGTGGTTGGAATGACTCAGTAAATAATTTTTAAAGGTGCCAAACCCTTTAAAAACTTGCATCAGGGGGTCAAAATAAGAAAATGACATTATATTTCCATGAAATCAGATGAAAACAACCATAGAGTCATTTTTGAAATATAGGAACTGAAAAAGTATCATTATGAGTTATGGTTTTCCTAGGATGCCCATAAACATGTTTTTAGTGTTTTAAAACACTAAAATGTGAGTGTAACAGTCAAAACCATATAAAATGACCTTATATTGATGTGAAATCATGGTAGAACCACCGTTGAGTTATTTTTTATGTGTACATGCAGACAACACATCAATATGACATGTGGTGTGATTGGAATGACACAGTAAACATTTTTAAAGGTACCAAAGCCTTTAAAAACGTGTGTTGAGGGGGCGAGGGTGGGGGGGGGGGTCAAATCCATAAAAATAAAATTGGATTTCCATGAAATAATAGGAAAATTACCATAGTTTTTTTGTAAAATTTAGGAACCAAAAACAAGTCATTCTGAGTTACAGTTTTCCTAGAATTCTTATAAATGCATTTATAGTGTTTTAAAACACTAAAACGTGCGTGTAACATTCAAAGACATTGAAAACAACCCCAGATTGACATGAAATCATGGTAAAACCACTAACTAGATATTTTGATGCTTATACATATAAAACACATCAATATGACATGTGTTGTGGTTGGAATGACTTGGTAAATAGTTTTTAAAGGCACTAAATCCTTTAAAAATGTGTATCGGGTGTCAAAAGAAAAAAAATGATGTTAGATTTAAATGAAATCAAAGGAAAAATATTGCAGATTGATTTTGGAAATATAGGAATCAATGAACCATCATTATGAGTAATTTTTTTCCTAAGATTACCATAAACACATTTTAGTGTTCTAAAACACTAAAACATGCATGTAATGGTCAAAAACATAGAAAATGAACTTATATTGACATGAAATCATGGTAAAACCACTTTTGAATTATTTTTGACATGTAATCATAGAAAAAAAATTAATCCAACTTGCGATGTGGTTTGAATGGCTCGGTAAACAATTTTTAAAGGCACCAAAGCCTTTAAAACATGTATCAGGGGGTAAAAATAGACAAGTGATATCATATTTCCATGAAATCAGAAGAAAATAATGATATATTGATTGATGAAATATAATAATCAATTACTTGTAATTCTAATTTATGGTTTTCTTGAGATGCCTGTAAATGTATTTTTAGTGTTTTAAAACCCTGAAACATGCGTGTAATAACTAAAGCCATAGAAAACAACCTTAAATTGACATGAAATCACGGGAAACCACTGTTGAGTTATTTTTTATGTATATGAATAGAAAACACATCAATCCAATGTGTGGTGTGGTCGGAATGACTTAGTAAACCTTTTTAAAGGTATCAAAGCCTTTAAAAACATGTGTCGGGGGGTCAAAACAAGGAAAAAATATTAAATATACATGAAATTAGAGGATAACGATGTAGATATATTTGTGAAATGTGGAAAATGAAGAAACATCATTCCAAGTTATGATTTTTCTAAGATGCTCGTAAACACATTTTTAGTGTTTTAAAACACTAAAATGTGCATGTAACGGTTAAAACCATATCAAATGACCTCAGATTGATGTGAAATCCTATAAAAACCATTGTTGAGTTATTTTTGATGTGTACACATATACAACACATCAATTCTACATGTGGTGTTGTCATAATGACTTGGTAAACAATTTTTAAAGGTATTAAAGCCTTTAAAAACATGTACTAGGGGTCAAAACCAAGAAAAAGATGTTAGATTTCCATGAAATAAGAGGACAATAAATATGGATTATTTTTTGAAATTTGGAAATTGAAGACATGTTATTATGATTTATGGTTTGTCTAGGATGCCCATAAACACATTTTTAGTGTTTTAAAACACTAAAACGCGCATGTAAGGGTCAAAATCATAGAAAATGACTTCATATTGATGTGAAATAATGGTACAACCACTATTGAGTCATTTTTTAAATATAAAACTTGTTGTTATATCAAAATATTTAAAATTTGTTTATTAAGTAAATTTCAAGCACACCGCACATTGATTTAAAAAATAATTAGATTGTTATATACTTATCCCTTTTCAGTTTCAAGTGTTGAACCATATCTTAATTAGGTAATTTTATGTTTTCAATTTTTTTTCACGATATATTATTTTTTATGTTAAAATGTATTCTTTTTTGATTAAAAAAATAACAAATTTTATGTGCAATATTCTGAATATATTATGTGTCTTTTCTAATTCTCATTTCTTTACTTAATTTTTATTCACGATTCTACTATAATTCTAATTTATTATGTTTAGTTTTAATTTATATCTTATTTTTTATTATAGTTTATGAGTTGATGTGGCTGGTTCCAGTTGATGAGATGATATGAAGGCAGATGGATGTAATAGAGGTTATGAGATGGATGTATATTGGGCATTGTAAGAACCCGATTCTTATTCTTAAGGTACGAGTTTCTTCTTTTCTTTTTTTTTACTTAAGTGTTTTGATAAAATAAGGAAAATGGGAGAAAATCCTATATTTTGTAACTACACGCCGTGTACTTTTCCACACGCCGTGTACTTTGGCCATGTGGAATGAGTACACAGGGCGTGTAGTCCAGTTGTCGATGATGGGTGTAAATTAAACCATACATGCCCTGTGGTGTGTTTTACACGCTGTGTAGTCAGTTGAAAGGCAAAAAGTAAGGCGGTGGCTAGCTGAGTGACAGTACACGCCGTGTACTCAGGTATTACACATCGTGTACTCATGTTGATAGATGAATAGTGCCACACTGGTGAGAAGCCACTGAAGGAACAATTAAAAAATTAAAACTACACGCCATGTATCC
Source organism: Viscum album (assembly GCA_963277665.1). NCBI lineage: Eukaryota > Viridiplantae > Streptophyta > Magnoliopsida > Santalales > Viscaceae > Viscum > Viscum album. The sequence continues at coordinate 1,000,806,748 of OY728133.1, forward strand.
AATAGTACACACCGTGTAGTATGTTTTTTTCACTTAAAATGGCCAGTAGCCTCCCCTGTTCACAGGGAAGGCTTAGAACTGGAGGAGAACTCAGGAGGGATGGCTGGAGCTTTGGAGATCACTCAATCGAGCACCGAGAATCCGATTCCGCCTCCGTCGATCTCATTGGAACCGCACAGGCGAGTTCTTCCTTCTCCTTTCTTAGTTCTTGCCAATTATTCCTCTAAAGGGAGTTATTTATGTTTGAACGAGAATTATTTTACCTCATATATACGTCATTCTCAGGCATTTTGAGGAGCATCGTTCACGTATATCGATCAGGGGCGATCGAGGTAGGTGGTCTAGTGTTTATTTCCAACTGCTGTGGTGAATTTGTGCACCGTTGTGATATGCGCCCATGAATGGGGTATCGTATGGATGAGGCCTTGCATAATTAAATACCTAGAATTTCATAAGTAGTTTAATAAACATGTATAACTGTTGCTTGGGATCGCTGCTTGGATCCAGGACCATCCCTGGGGGTGCATTCCTCTGTTTAGCCGTTTGGCCAGGTTACCCGAGGGTATACCATAAATTTTAGCATGCGTTAAATTTCCTTGAGAGGAATTTTACACAACTGCTTGCTTATATGTTGTGATCAGACTAGTTACTTGCGCCTGAAGGCAGTGTTCTGTTTACCCTGAGGGCATTGTTCATTTTAGCCTAAGGGCGGTGTTCTGTTTAGCCTGAGGGAAACTCCTTCCATGCCTGAGGGTAGTAGATTCTGTGCCTGAGGGAGACACTTCGTACGCTTGAGGGCAATATCTGTTATGCCTGAGGGCAATTACCTGTGGGTTGGGACTCTGTTTACCTGAGGGTAAGGATAGTATGTCTAAGGACACGACTATTTAGAATATTCACTAAGGATATTTCTTACGAATGACTTCCAAGCCGAAGCACAAGCTTGGATGTGATAAGTAATAATTAAAATGGCATTATAACTGGTAAAGTTAGTTACTTTTGAGTACTACTTAGTTTATTTCATTTAATACTGCACACTACTGTTGCACATTTACACTAATAGTTGGGCACAGATCTTTGGTGGGTGCCTACTGGGATTCATTTCTCACACCCTATTTGGGTCATGTCTTTGGCACAAATAGACTATATCTCTGCAGGTATGAATAAGGAAAAGGGTACCTATACAGGTACATGAGTGTTTCTGAGGTGTAGGGGAGCATGGGACTGAGCTCAGGCTCGCGATGCTGCCAGCCATTCTATTTTTCTTTTCTGCACTTGTACTTCAGTTGTATTGTATTACAGTGTAACATCTTTTGGCTGTTTTTATAGAATAGTGACATGTTGGATCTTTATATATATGACTGCTGGTTTCCTTTTACATCAGTTATCTATTTCAATTATATATTTATTGTTTACTGCTTCTGCTTGTTCTATGTTATTTATCTTTTCCACTGTGCTAAACTTTGAAAAATGAGGGCATAGTTTCCCCACTATCAGACCTGGGCCCTCTCTACTAGTCGGTAGCCTCTGGCGTTTGGGGAAATGCGCTTGAGGTCACATGGAGAACCGGGTTCGGGGCACCTGTTGAGTGGCACCCAGAACCAAGACGATACAAAGTGGTATCAGAGGAAAGTTTTCTTTTCTTTGACTTACTATTTAGAGCCTTAGTCAAGGATAGGATGGAAATGGTAGTTGGTAATAAGATTGCCCAGGAGTAGCTAAAATGTGTATAGGGAAAAACCAATTTACCTCGTGTTGCAATTTTATTGATTTTTCAATTTACAGTTGATCTGATTTTCATCATTGGGTGACGCACTTGTGATTGTGCTATTTATATGTTATCCATGGGTTCTATTTAGTTGCAACCCAATGAGATGAGGGTATTCCATCTCATGCACCATTTAGGAACATACTAGAAATCACATTCCATGCATAGTTCCATACCATGTAGGGGCATTAGAAATTGCATGATTTTGTGATAGTTGTTGTGCTAGAAAAGCATGCTGTTGTGATATCTACTTTGATAAATACCTGCTATGTGATATGGTATTTTTGTGTGTGAACCTGTTGATAGGATGGATGCAAAGCTTTGGTTTTTGGGGAGTATGGGCCCACAATGACTGGAATTTGGTAGATCATTGACTTGTTTACTTGTAGATAACATGTATAAGATTCCAAACTTTGATTCTCAGGGAGTATAGGCCCTCACAGATCCGAATTTGGAACTTAGGTGTTGTTTTTCGGTATTTTCTTGGTACCAGAGTAGTATCTGAGGCTTGATGTCTAGAAAACCCAGGATACATGCCGTGTAGTTCCTCGGACACATGCCGTGTGTTCTTCTGTTTGAGAAGAAATGGAAACTTTTTAAGTACACACCGTGTACCCTAAGTACACACCATGTAGTCTCTTCCCTGGTCATAGACCGTGTGGGTGGGGACACAGGGTAGGGAAAGTTTTTGGAAAAACACACCGTGTACTGAATATACATGCCGTGTAGTGTTGACCTGGAGTCTGCCCGTGTAACTAACAACACGGACGGAGGAGACCTTGAGACGTACACGACGTGTCCACCATGGAACACACCATGTAGTCTGACCCGGGGACCTAGTCATGTAGCTAACAAACACGGGTCGGTGTTAGCTCTTCTTGAACATGCCATGTACCTAAGGGACATGCCGTGTAGTCCTTAATGGTGGGAGATCGTGTGGACTTGGCTGTGTGGATGGGAAACAGGGTGGTGTACACGCCGTGTGTGAGTGTAACACGCCATGTGGTTTCAGCCGAGTAGTAGGCCGTGTCACGAACGACACAGGAAGTTGGAAATTAAACCATACACGCCGTGTAGATTCCATATATGCCGTGTAGTCTTATTCAAGTGAGCCGTATGGCTTAGGTATGTAGAGGGACTTAGGCAGGGAAGGAGGATTTAAGTACACTCCGTGTATTTAGAAGGCACGCCGTGTGTTTGGGTTGTTACACGACCAATTTAAGTTGGGGTACACGCCCATGTGGATGACTTGCGAGAACACGCCATGTAGTTTTATATACACCATGTAGTCAAGTTTAGTAAATTTTTAAAACTTTCCTTCTCCGTCTCCTTGTTTATGGTCTTTGATAATCTTGATCTAAGGTGTGAGTTTGACCTTGTAGAGTCATGCCGCTGAGATGACCACGTGTTTTTCACCAGGAGAGAAGCAACGATTATACTCCAGAGATGGTAGGCCATGGGCTACCAGTGGATCCTCCAGCAGAGCCAGATGTGGCATCAGTCGTTATACCGGACACAGGCACGGATGCGCAGTTCTGTGAAGGCTTCATGTGGTTCATGTAGACCTTTCAGAGAGCACCGCCGGCCGCCATATCTATGGCTATGTTGACTCGTATCTTCCAGCAGCAGCATCTGCCTACATTTTCAGGGGATTGCGGACCACTGGCTACGGATTCTTGGATAGATTCATTGAAGACTATTTTCGAGCATCTTGAGATACCTCCAGGGCGGAGGGTCAAGCTCGCGACTTATATGCTGCGTGATTCCTCCAAGATGTGGTGAGATGTTACCACCCAATCAGAGCATCACAGAGACATGGCGTGAGAATATTTTCAGACAGCTTTCTATGAATTCTTATTCCCAGAGATGCTGAGGGCAGATAGAGCTCGAGAGTTCATGAATCTGTAGCAGGGCGCTATGTCGGTGATGGATTATTCTGCTCGTTTCACCGAGCTTTAGCGTTTTTCACCCGTTCTAGTGGGTGATGAGACGTTGAGGGCTAGACGCTTTTAGGATGGTATTCGATATGAAATCCACGCACTGTGAATGTTTTCAAGTTGCCTACTATACATGCTATTGTGAACCAGGCACTCATTACCGAGCAGAACCTGTGGGAATCTGGTGGTGTGGGTTAGGGCGGTTCGACACCAGTTTCTGGTACTATTTCTACCAGTAAGAGGAAGAGACAGATGGAATTCTATCACGGTGGAAGTACCAGCCAGAAGAATGTTTCATGTGGCTAGATCAGGTGCTACGAGTATGGTAAGAAGGGGAACAAGAGACCGCAATGTCCACGTGACCCTGTGGAGTGTCGAGCTTACGGAAAGATGGGGCATATGCAGTGCTTTTGCAGGGCGTTTCCACCAGTTTCTAGTGAGAGGGGTTCTGTGCAGACTCCGTGTGCGGGAACATGACCAGTAGCTTTTTACCAGTCGAAAAACTGGAATACGTTAGGGCGTGCAGGCAGAGATGGTGGTCGTGGTCGTGGTAGCCAGACACTAGGATCTTAGAGGCAGCAGGGCTGGACAGTTCAGGGTAGCCAGGATGTGTCATAGGGATGTGGCACTGGGTAGGCATATACAGTGCAACAGACCCAACAGGAGAAGGATCCCGGGCCTTCTACTATCATAGGTACTATTCTAGTAGCTTTTGTCTTATCTTCAGTACTTTTCGATACGGGTGCTACACATAGCTTTGTATCTGTGCCTGTTTTAGAGAGCCTTGGGTTCTGTGTTTCTTCTTCTTCTGATGTTATGATGCTAGACACTCCATTGGAGACTAGAATGGATAGTGTGCATTAGTGCAGGGAGTTCCCCCTTGAGGTTGGTGGGTGTCACTTCCTTTGGGACCTCTATGTCTTGAAGATGACGAGTTATGATGTCATTCTCGGGATGGACTGGTTGATTCCCTTTTGAGCCTTTGTAGACTACTATTGTCGTAGGGTGCATTTCACGTCACCAGAGGGTGGAGATTTTCTATACAAAGGCGAGTGGGATGTTTAGGAAAGTCGAGCTGGACCCGAGCATCATGGGCGAGGTGGAGTCACAACCCAAATTGTGAGTTTATATCTGGATGATCAAGGGACTTTCTAGAAGGACTTCCCTCTAGTGGTTGATCATTTCAGGGATGTATTCCTGAACGACTTTTCAGGTCTACCTCCAGAGCGTGAGGTGGATTTCTCTATTGAGCTTATTCCAGGAGTGGCACCGGTATCCATTCCTCCTTATAGGATGGCTACACCTGAGTTACAGGAGTTCAAGAGACATTTAGAGGAGTTACAGTCAAAGGGTTTTATCCAACCCAGTACTTCTCCTTGGGGTTATCTGGTCCTTTTTGTGAAGAAGGCGGACGATACCCTCAGACTATGTGTGGATTATCGAAAACTGAACCAGTTAACGGTCAAGAACCGATATCCCTTACCAAGGATTGATGATCTTTTTGATCAACTTCGAGGTGCACGAGTGTTCTCAAAGATTTACTTGAGATTCGGATATCATCAGTTGCGTGTTGGACCCTCTGATATATGTTTTACAGGCTTCAGGAGTAGGTATGGCCTATATGAGTACTTGGTTATGCCGTTCGGACTCACGAACACACCAGCAGTTTTCATGGATCTGATGAATCGTGTGTTCCATCCTTATCTAGATTATTTTGTGGTAGTATTCATAGATGACATCTTGGTGTACTCTCACACTCGACACGACCATACCACCCATCTTGAGATCGTGCTGAGTACACTGAGAGAGCATCGACTATATTCTAAGCTCTAAAAGTGCCACTTTTGGATGGACCAGATTCACTTCCAAGGTCATATCATTTCAGAGGCAGGAGTTGTAGTAGACCCAGAGAAGGTGAGAGCAATATTTTACTAGGAGCATCCTAAGAACGTATTTGAGATACAGAGTTTCTTAGGGATGGATGGTTTCTACAGGGGCTTCATCTAGGACTTCTCTCACTTATTAGCACCGTTGATGGGTTTGACTAAGAAGGGTGTGAAGTTCGTTTGGACTGAAGATTATGAGACATCCTTTTAGGAGTTTAAGGGAAAGTTGACATCAACACAGATCCTGATACTTCCAGAGCAAGGAAAGAGCTATACAGTTTACTGTGATGCATCAGGTATTGGGCTGGGAGCTGTGTTGATGCAGGGCAATCGAGTTGTTGCGTACGGGTGTCGGCAGTTGAGGACACATGAGAGTAATTACCTGACGCATGATCTCAAGTTAGCTGTAGTTGTTCATGTGTTACACTGTTGGAGACATTATCTCTTTTGAGAGAATTTTGTGGTTTTCACTAACCACAAAAGTCTCAAGTTTATCTTTACTCAGCGTGACTTGAATATGAGGCAGCAAAGGTGGGTCGAATACCTTTAGTCCTTTGATTTTGAGCTTGCCTATACACTTGGTAAGGGCAATGCAGTTGCTGATGCACTGAGAAGGAAGACTCAGACAGAGGCGGTTCATGAGGCCAATGGTGAGTGGAAGCTTATGGCTTTGTTCTCTGAGATGCATTTGGAGGTGCACGATAGTCAGGGGAAAACCTATCTTTCAACTTCAGTTGTGACTTCTACCCTCCTGGGTAGAGTGAGGATGAGACAAATATCTTATTCAGAAGGCCTAGTTCTATGGGAGTCGGTGGCAAGTAAGGACCATCCTCCTGGGTGGACGATAGGCGATGATGAGGTACTGCGTTTCCATGGACGAGTGTGGGTTACAGGGGATATACGCGAGGAGTTGATTCGGGAGTTTCATGCTTCATCTTGGGCAGTTCATCCCAAAGTTACCAAGATGTATCGTGACTTGAGACATCAGTACTGGTGGCCGGGTATGAAGAGATAAGTAGCTGGTTTTGTTACGAGATGTTCCACCTGTTAGCAGGTGAAGGAAAAGCATTAGAGGCCATCCAGACTGTTACAGAAATTACCCATTCCAGAGTGGAAATGGGATGATGTCGCGATGGACTCCGTGACTAGGTTTCCGATGTCACTTCAAGGCAATGATGCCATGTGGGTTGTTGCAGACAGACTCATGAAGGTAGCTCACTTTTTGCCGATCAAGGAGACCTTCAGTGTTGACGAGCTCAGAAAGATGTATATCAGAGAGGTTGTACGTCTTCATGGGGTCCCTCGTTCTATCGTTTTAGATAGGGACACCCATTTTACATCTCATTTCTGGTAGAGTTTTTAGAGGGCACTGGGTACATAGGTGCTTCTGAGCACAACTTACCATCCTCAGACCGATGGTCAGTCAGAGCGTACGATACATGTGCTAGAGGACATGCTGCACGCATGCATCCTAGACTTTGGGGGATCCTAGGAGAAGCATACACCCCTAGTCGAGTTTGCCTATAATAATAGTTTTTAGGCAACTATTGAGATGGAACCTTATGAGGCTTTATATGGTAAGCCATGCCAATCACCTTTGTGCTGGATGGACGCAGGTGATGCAACTTTACTGGGACCACGTCTTGTGTAGGAGACTTCTGAACAGGTCCAGTTGATTCAGAAGCAGATGGCTACTACACAGTCTCGTTAGAAATCTTATGCTGATCGCCGCAGATGACCCTTAGAGTTCTTAGTTGGGGATCATGTTTTCATGCGTGTTTCACTGAGGTTGGGACAGAGTTGGATCAGGAGACAGGGTAAACTTTCACCGAGGTATGTAGGGACATTTGAGATTCTGGAGAGAGTCGGGCCGGTTGCCTATCAGTTGCAGTTACCATAGAGGTACCGGGCCATGCATGACATCTTCCATGTATCTCAGTTGCACCACTATCATTCAGACCCATCTCACGTCTTTCAACCAGAGGAGGTTGAGCTTCAGATAGATGAATCCTTTGAGGAGCATCCGATTCGTTTTTTTGATAGGAGCAAGAAGGTTCTCTGAGGCCGGTCAGTTCCTCTCGTATGAGTGCTATGGCAGCATGGCTGAGTCTAGGACGAAACCTGGGAGCAGGAGACCGACGTACGTGCTCAGGGGCTAGAGTTGTTCTGAGCTTTATCTTCACTACCTTTGGAAGGGAAATTTGGGGACGAATTTCTTTAAGGGGGGAAGTTTGTAAGAACCTGGTTCTTATTCTTGAGGTATGAGTTTCTTTTTTTTTCCTTAAGTGTTTTGAGAAAATAAGGAAAATGGGAGAAAATCCTAAATTTTATGACTACACGCCGTGTACTTCTCCACACACCATGTACTTTGGCCGTTTGGAATGAGTACACAGGGCGTGTAGGCCGGTCAATGATGATGGGTGTAAATTAAACCATACATGCCGTGTAGTGTGTTTTACATGTTGTGTAGCCAGTCAGTAGGAAAACAGTAAGGCGGTGGACAGGTGAGTGATAGTACACGCCGTGTACTCAGGTATTACACGCCGTGTACTCATGTCAAGAGATGAACAATGCCACGCTGGCGAGAATCCGCCGAAGGAACAATTAAAAAATGAAAACTACATGTTGTGTACCCAATAGTACATTCCGTGTAGCCTATTTTTTCTCTTAAAATGGGCAGTAGCCACTCCTATTAACAGGTAAGGCTTAGAACCGGAGGATAACTCGGGAGGGACGACTGGAGCTTTGGAGATCACCCGATCGAGCACCGGGAATCCGATTCCACCTCCGTCGATCTCATTGGAACCGCACAGTTGAGTTCTTACTTCTCCTTGCATAGCTCTTGCCATTTCTTCATCTAAAGAGAGTTATTTATGTTTGAACGATAATTCTTTTACCTTAGATCCACATAATTCTCTGGTATTTTGAGGAGCATCGTTCACATATATTGATCAGGGGCGATCGAGGTAGGTGGTCTAGTGTTTATTTCCAACTGCTATGGTGAATTTGTGTACCATTGTGATATGCGCCCATGAATGGGGTATCGTATGGCTGAGGCCTTTCATAATTAAATACCTAGAATTGCATAGGTAGTTTAATGAACATGTATAACTGTTGCTTGGGATCGCTGCTTGGATCTAGGACCATCCCTGGGGGTGCGTTCCTCTGTTTAGCCGTTTGGCCAGGTTACCCAAGGGTATACCGTAAATTTTAGCACGCATTAAATTCCCTTGAGAGGAATTTTACATAACTTCTTGCTTATCTATTGGTATCGGCCCGGTTACTTGCGCCTGAGGGAAGTGTCCTATTTAGCCTGAGGGCAGTGTTCATTTTAGCCTGAGGGTGGTGTTCTGTTTAGCGTGAGGGCAACTACTTCCATGCCTGAGGGCAGTAGATTCTGTGCCTGAGGGAGACACTTTGTACGCCTAAGGGCAATATCTGTTATGCCTGAGGGCAATTACCTATGGGTTGGGACTCTATTTACCTGAGGGTAAGGATAGCATGTCTGAGGACACAGCTATTTAGAATATCCACTGAGGTGATTTCCTATGAATACCTGCCTAGCCGAAGCACAACCTTGGAGGTGATAAGTAATAATTAAAATGGCATTATAACTGGTAAAGTTAGTTACTTTTGAGTACTTCTTAGTTTATTGCATTTACTACTGCACACTGCTGTTGCACATTTACACTGACAGTTGGGAACGGATCTTTGGTGGGTGCCTACTGGGATTCATTTCTCACACCCTATTTGGGTCATGTCTTCAGCCCAAACTAACTATATCTCTATAGGTATGGATAAGGTCAAGGGTCCCTATATAGGTAAATGAGTGTTGCTGAGGTGTAGGGGAGCATGGGACCGAGCTCAGTCATGCGATGCTGCCAACCATTCTATTTTGATTTTCTGCACTTGTACTTAAATTTTATTGTATTGCAGTGTAACATGTTTTGGCTGTTTTTATAGAATAGTGACATGATGCATCTTTATATATATGAATTCTGGTTTCCTTTTACATCACTTATCCATTTCAGTTATATATTTATTGTTTACTGTTTTCGCTTGTTGTATGCTATTTATCTTTTCTACTACGCTACACTTTGAAAAATGAGAGCATAGTTTCCCCACTATCAGACCTGGGCCCTCGCTACTAGTCGGAAGCCTCTGACATTTGGGGAAATGTGCTTGAGGTCATGTGGAGAACTGGGTTTGGGGCACATGTTGAGGGCACCCGGAACCGGGACGTTACAAAGTGGTATCATAGGAAGGTTTTCTTTTCTTTGACTTACTATTTGGAGCCTTAGTCAGGGATAGGACGAAAATGGTAGTTAGTAATAAGCTGTGCCTGTTAGTAGCTAACCCGTGTAGAGGGAAAATCCAATTTACCTCGTGTTGCAATTTTATTGATTTTTCAATTTACAGTTGATCTGATTTTCACCGTTGGGTGATGCACTTGTGATTGTGCTGTTTATATGTTATCCATGGGTTCTATTTAGTTGCAAACCGATGAGATGAGGGTATTCCATCTCATGCATAATCTAGGAACATACTAGAAATCACATTCCATGCATAGTTCCATGCCATGTAGGCACATTAGAAATTGCATGATGTTGTGATAGTTGTTGTGCTAGAAAATCATGCTGTTATGATAACTACTTTGATAAATACCTACTATGTGATAGGGTATTTTTGTGTGTGAACCTGTTTATAGGATGGATGCCAAACATTGGTTTTTGGGGAGTATGGGCCCTCAATGACCGGAATTTGGTGGATAATTGACTTGTTTACTTGTAGATAACATGTATAAGATTCCAAACTTTGATTCGCGGGGAGTATGGGCCCTCACGGATCAGAATTTGGCACTTAGGTGTTGTTTTTCGGTATTTTCTGGGTACCAGAGTAGTATCTGAGGCTTACTATCCAGAAAACCCAGGATGCACGCTGTGCAGTTCCTCGGACACACGCCGTGTGTTCTTATGTTCAGGAAGAAATGAAAACTTTTTAAGTACACGCCATGTACCCTAAGTACATGCCATGTAGTCTCTTATCGTGTCATAGACCGTGTGGGTGGGGACACGGGGTAGGGAAAGTTTTGGAACAAAACACACCATGTACCGGATGTACATGCCGTGTAGTGTTGACCCAGAGTCTGCCTGTGTAACTAACAATATGGATGGAGGAGACCTTGAGACATACACGCCATGTCCACCATGGAACACACTGTATAGTATGACCTGGGGACCCGACCATGTAGCTAACAAACACGGGTTAGTGTTAAATATTCCTGAACACACCGTGTACCTGAGGGACATGCCGTGTAGTCCTTAATGGTGGGAGACCATGTGGACTTGGCCGTGTGGCTGGGAAACGGGGTGGTGTACACGCCATGTGCGGTTGTAACACGTCGTGTGGTTTTATCCGAGTAGTCATCCGTGTCACAAACGACACAAGCAGTTGGAAATTAAACCATACATGCCATGTAGATTCCATACACTCCATTTAGGCTTATTCAAGTGAGCCGTATGGATTATCCGTGTAGAGGGACTCGGGTAGGGAAGAAGGATTTAATTACACGCCGTGTATTTAGAAGGCACTCCGTGTGTTTGGGGTGTTACACAGCCAGTTTAAGCTGGGGTACACACCCATGTGAATGACTTGTGAGAACACGCCATGTAGTTTTATACATGCCGCGTAGTAAAGTTTAGTAAATTTTGAAAACTTTCCTTCTCCGTCTCTTTGTTTACGGTCTTTGATAATCTTGATCTAAGGTGTGAGTTTGACTTTGTAGAGTCATGCTGCCGAGACGACCACGCGTTGTTCTCCAGGAGAGCGACAACGATTATACTCTAGAGATGGTAGACCATGGGCTACCAGTGGATCCTCCGGCAGAGCCAGATGTGGCGCCAGTCGTTATACTGGACACAGGCGCGGATGCACAGTTCCTTGAAGGCTTCATGCGGTTCATGCAGACCTTTCAGGGAGCACCTCCAGCTACCACATCTATGGCTGAGCTGACTCGTATCTTCCAGTAGCAGCATCCGCCTACGTTTTTAGGGGATGGTGGACCACATGTTGTGGAGTCTTGGATGGATTCATTATAGACTATTTTCGAGCATCTTGAGATGCCTCCAGGGCGGAGGGTCAAGCTCACGACTTATATGTTGATTAATTCTACCAAGAGGTGGTGGGATGTTACCACACAGTCAGAGCATCACAGAGACATGGTGTGGGAAGATTTTCAGACATCTTTTTATGACTTCTTCTTTCCAGAGACGCTGAGGGTAGATAGATCTTGAGAGTTCATGAATCTGCAGTAGGGATCTATGTCGGTGATGGATTATTCTGCTCGTTTCACCGAGCTTCAGTGTTTTTCACCCATTCTGGTGGGTGATGAGAAGTTGAGGGATAGATTCTTTGAGGATGGTATTAGATATGACATACATGCACTGGTGAATGTTTTCAGGTTGTGTACTGTATATGATATTTTGAACCAGACACTGATTACCAAGTGGAACTTGCGGGAAGCTAGTGGTGTGGGCTAGGGCAGTTCGACGCCAGTTTCTGGTACTATTTCTACCGGTAAGAGGAAGAGATAGATGTACTTCTCTCATGATGTTAGTACCAACCAGAAGAATGTTTCAGGTGGACAGATCAGGTGCTACCAGTGTGGTAAGGTGGGGCATAAGATACCACAGTTTCCACATGACCCAGTAGAGTGCCTAGCTTACAGCAAGATGGGGCATATGTAATGCTTTTGTAGGGCGTTTCCACCAGTGGCTAGTGAGAGGGGTTCTGTGCAGAGTCTGCATGTGGGAGTAGGAACAGTAGATTCTTACCAGTCGGGAAACTAAAATACGTCAGGACGTGTAGGCAGAGATGGTGGTCGTGGCCATGGTATCCAGACACTAGGATCTCAGAGGCAGCAGGGTGGGACAGCTCAGGGTAGCCAGGCTATTTCGCAGGGCTGTGGCTCTGGGCAGGCATATGTAGTTCAACAGACCCAACAAGAGCAGGATCTCAAACCTTTTACTGTCAGAGGTACTATTCTAGTAGCTTCTGTATTATCTTTAGTACTTTTCGATACGGGTGCTACACATAGCTTTGTATCTGTGCCTGTTTTAGAGAGCCTTGGGCTCTGTGTTTCTTCTTCTTCTGATTTTATGATGCAAGATGCTCCATTGGGGACTAGAATGGCTAGTGTGCGTTAGTGCAGGGAGTTCCCCCTTGAGGTTGGTGGGTGTCACTTCCTTTGGGACCACTATGTCTTGGAGATGACGAGCTATGATGTCATTCTAGGGATAGACTGGTTGGTTCCCTTTCAAGCCTTTATAGACTTCTATCATCACAGGGTGCGTTTCACATCACCAGATGGTGGAGAGTTTCTATACAAAGGTGAGTGGGATGTTCAGGCAAGTCAAGCAGGACTCGAGAATCATGGGCGAGGTGGAGTTACAGCCCAGATTGCGAGTTTATATCTAGATGATCAGAGGACTCACTAGAAGTACTTCCCTCTAGTGGTTGATTGTTTTAGGGATGTATTCCTGGATGACTTTTCAGGTCTTCCTACAGAGCGTGAGGTGGATTTATCTATTGAGATTGTGCTAGGAGCGGCACTGGTATCCATTCCTCCTTATAGGATGGCTACACCCGAGTTACAGGAGCTCAAGAGACAGTTAGAGGAGTTATAATCAAAGGGTTTTATCCGACCCAGTACTTCTCCTTGGGGTTCTCCAGTCCTTTTTACGAAGAAGGTGGACGGTACCCTCAGACTCTGTGTGGATTATCGGAAACTGAACCAGTTAACGATCAAGAACCGATATCTCTTACCAAGGATTGATGATCTTTTTGATCAAATTCGAGGTGCACGAGTGTTCTTGAATATTGAATTGATATTCGGATATCATCAGTTGCGCATTAGACCCTATGATATACCTCTCACAGCCTTTAGGAGTAGGTATGGCCTATATGAGTACTTGGTTATGCCGTTCGGGCTCACGAACGCACCAACAGTTTTCATGGCTCTGATGAATCGTGTGTTCCATCCTTATCTGGATTCTTTTGTGGTAGTATTCGTGGATGACATCTTGGTGTACTCTCACACTCGACATGACCATGCCACCCATCTTGAGATCGTGCTGAGTACACTGAGAGAGCATCGACTATATGCTAAGCTCTCAAAGTGCCACTTTTGGATGGACCAGATTCACTTCCTTGGTCATATCATTTCAGAGGTAGGAGTTGCAGTAGACCCAGAGAAGGTTAGAGAAGTAGTTTTCTGGGAGCATCCTAAGAACGTGTTTGAGATACAAAGTTTATTAGGGCTTTCTATTTACTACAGGCGCTTCATCCAGGACTTCTCCCACTTAGAAACTCCATTGATGGGTTTGAATAATAAGGGTGTGAAGTTCGTTTGGACCGAATCTTGCGAGAAAACCTTTCAGGAGTTGAAGGGAAATTTGACATCAGCACTAATCCTGATACTTATAGAGCAAGAAAAGAGCTATACAGTTTACTATGATGCATCAGGTATTGGGCTGTGATCTGTGTTGATGCAGGGCGATCGAGTTGTTGCATATGGGTCTCGGCAGTTAAGGCCACATGATAGAAGTTACCCGATGCATGATCTTGAGTTATCTGCAGTTGTTCATGCATTACGCTGTTGGAGACATTATCTACTGGGAGAGAATTTTTTGGTTTTCACTGACCACAAAAGTCTCAAGTATATCTTTACTCAGCATGAATTGAATCTGAGGTAGTGAAGGTGGGTCGAATACCTTCAGTGCTTCAATTTTGAGCTTGCCTATACACCTAGTAAGGGTAATGCAGTTGTTGATGCACTAAGAAGGAAGACTCAGACATATGTGGTTCATGAGGCCAGTGGTGAGTGGAATCTTATAGATTTGTTCTTTGAGATGAATTTGGAGGTGCATGACAGTCAAGGGAAAACCTATCTTTCATCTTCAGCTGTGACTTCTACCCTCATGGGTAGAGTGAGGATGAGACAACTATCAGATTCAGAAGGCCTAGTTCTACAGGAGTCGGTGGAAAGTAAGGACCCTCCTCCTGGGTGGATGATAGGTGATGATGAGGTACTGCGTTTCCATGGACGAGTGTGGGTTCTAGGGGATACACGCGAGGAGTTGATGCAGGAGTTTCATGCTTCAGCTTGGGCAGTTCATCCTAGAGTTATCAAGATGTACCATGACTTGAGACATCAGTACTGGTGGTCGGGTATAAAGAGAGAAGTATCTGGTTTTGTTACGAGATGTTCCACCTGTCAACAGGTGAATGGAGAGCATTAGAGGCCAGCCGGACTGTTACAACAGTTACCCATTCCAGAGTGGAAATGGGATGATGTCAAGATGGAATTCATGACTAGGTTGCCGAGGTCACCTCGAGGCAATGATTCCATGTGGGTTGTCGTGGATAGACTCACAAAGGTATCTCACTTTTTACCAATCAAGGAGACCTTTGGTGTTGATGATCTTGGAAAGCTGTATATCAGAGAGGTTGTACATCTTCATGGGGTCCCTCATTCAATCATTTCAGATAGGGATTCCTGTTTTACGACTCGTTTCTGGAAGAGTTTTCAGAGGGCACTGGGTACACAGGTGATTCTGAGCACAAATTACCACCCTCAGACTGATGGTCAGTTAGAGTGTATGATATAGGTGCTAGAGGACATGCTGTATGCATGCATCCTAGACTTTGGGGGCTCCTAGGAGAAGCATACACACCTAGTCGAGTTTTCCTATAATAATAGTTTTCAGGAAACTATTGAGATGACACCTTACGAGGCTTTATGTGGTAGTCCATTCCGATCACCATTGTGATGGATGGACGTAGGTGAGACAACTTTACTAGGACCACGTCTCATGCAGGAGACTTCTGAACAGGTCTAGTTGATTCAGAAGCAGATGGCTACTGCACAGTCTCGTCAGAAATCTTATGCTGATCGCTACAGAGGAACCTTAGAGTTCATAGTCAGGGATCAGGTTTTCTTGCATGTTTCACCAAGGTTGGGACACAGGCGGATCAGGGGACAGGGTAAAATTTCACTGAGTTATGTGGGGCCATTTGAGATTCTGGAGAGAGTAGGGCTGGTTGCCTATCGGTTGTAGTTACCACAGAGGTACCAGGCCATGCATGAAGTCTTCCATGTATCTCAGTTGCGCCTCTATCATTCAGACCCATCTCACGTCTTTCAGCTAGAGGTGGTTGAGCTTCAGATAGATGCATCCTTTGAGGATCATCTGATTTGTATTGTTGATAGGAGCATGAAGTTCTCCGAGGCCGGTCAGTTCCTATCGTACGGATGATATGTAAGCATGGACGAGTGCAGGACGAAACCTGGGAGTGGGAGACTAACATACGTGCTTAGTGGAAAAAGTTTTTATGAGCTTTATCTTCGCCACCCTTGGAAGGGTAATTCAAGGATGAATTGATTTAAGGGGGGAAGTTTGTAAGAACCCGGTTCTTATTATTGAGGTACGGGTTTATTCTTTTTTTTCCTTAAGTGTTTTGAGAAAATAAGGAAAATGTGAGAAAATCCTAAATTCTGTGACTACACACCATGTACTTTTCCACACGCCGTGTACTTTGACCGTGTGGAATGAGTACACAGGGCGTGTAGGCCGGTCGACGATGATGGGTGTAAATTAAACCATACACGCCGTGTAGTGTGTTTTACATGCCGTGTAGTCAGTCGGTAGGCAAACATTAAGGCGGTGGCCAGCTGAGCGACATTACATGCCGTGTACTCAGGTATTACACGCTGTGTAATCATGTTGACAGATGAACAGTGCCACGCTGGCGAGAAGCCGCTGAAGGAACAATTAAAAAATGAAAACTACATTCTGTGTACCCAATAGTACATGCCGTGTAGTCTGTTTTTTTCGATTAAAATGGGAATTAGCCTCCCCTATTCACAGGGAAGGCTTAGAACTGGAGGAGAACTCAGGAGGGACGACCAGAGCTTTAGAGATCACAC
Organism: Viscum album; assembly: GCA_963277665.1. Lineage (NCBI taxonomy): Eukaryota > Viridiplantae > Streptophyta > Magnoliopsida > Santalales > Viscaceae > Viscum > Viscum album. Next base: position 1,000,823,326 of record OY728133.1, read on the forward strand.
GATCGAGCATCGGGAATCCGATTCCGCCTCCGTCGATCTCCTTGTAACCGCACGGGTGAGTTCTTCCTTCTCCTTCCGTAGATCTTGCCAATTCTTCCTCTAAAGAGAGTTATTTATGTTTGAACATGAATTATTTTACCTCAGATATACATCATTATCGAGGGTTTCAAGGAGCGTCGTTCACGTATATCGATCAGGGGCGATCGAGGTAGGTGGTCTAGTGTTTATTTCCAACTACTGTGGTGAATTTGTGTACCATTGTGATACGCGCCCATGAATGGGGTATCATATGGCTGAGGACTTGCATAATTAAATACCTATAATTGCATATCTAGTTTAATGAACATGTATAACTATTTATTGGGATCACTGTTTGGATCCAGGACCATCCTTGGGGGTGTATTCTTCTGTTTAGGCGTTTGGCCAGGTTACCCGAGGGTATACCATAAATTTTAGCATGAGTTAAATTGCCTTGAAAGGAATTTTACATAACTGCTTTCTTATCTGTTGGGCTTGGCCCGATTACTTATGCCTGAGGGTAGTGTTCTGTTTAGCCTGAGGGCAGTGTTCATTTTATCCTGAGGGCGGTGTTCTGTTTAGCATGGGGGCAACTCCTTCCATGCCTAAGGGCAGTAGATTCTGTGCCTGAGGGTGACACTTTGTACGCCTGAGGTCAATATCTATTCTAACTGAGAGCAATTACCTGTGGGTTGGGACTCTGTTTACCTGAGGGTAAGGATAGTATGTCTGAGGACACAACTATTTATAATATTCACTGAGGTGATTTCCTATGAATACCTGCCAAGCGGAAGCACAAGCTTGGAGGTGATAAGTAATAATTAAAATGGCATTATAACTGGTAAAGTTAGTTACTTTTGAGTACTACTTAGTTTATTTCATTTACTACTGCACACTACTGTTGCACATTTACACTGATAGTTGGGCACAGATCTTTAGTGGGTGCCTACTGGGATTCATTTCTCACACCCTGTTTGGGTCATGTCTTCGGCCTAAACAGACTATATATTTGCAGGTATGGATAAGGGAAAGGGTCCCTATATTGGTACATGAGTGTTGTTGAGGTGTAGGGGAGCATGGGACCGAGCTCAGGCTCGCGATGCTGTCAGCCGTTCTGTTTTGCTTTTCTACACTTGTACATAAGTTATATTGTATTGCAGTGTAACATGTTTTGGCTATTTTTATAGAATAGTGACATGCTACATCTTTATATATATGACTGCTGGTTTCCTTTTACATCATTTATTCATTTCAGTTATATATTTATTGTTTACTGCTTCCGCTTGTTGTATGCTATTTATCTTTTCCGCTGTGCTACATTTTGACAAATGAGGGAATAGTTTCCCCACTATTAGACCTGGGCCCTCGCTGCTAGTCGGCAGCCTCTGACATTTGGGGAAATGCGCTTGAGGTCACGTGGTGAACCGGGTTCGGGGCACCTGTTGAGTGACACCCGGAACCGGGACGTTACATGCATGGGTTGCTATTATACAAATTTTATATTTATATATTGATGTTTGAGGTATGGGATAACTAAGGATATTAGTTGAATGAGGTTATGGTGACTGAAGTTATAGTGATTATAATTGCATGTATATATGAGTGTGGATATATGATGTTTTATGTATATATGATGGGTTTACTATGAATTTATGCTTTAGTTTTGTAATTCCCTGACCCCAGAAGCCTAGGTCCGGTGCATTATTTTATTACATTGACATGTTTACAAAGAAAAAAATCCTAAGGAACTGATTAGTTTAGCAGTCTTGGAAATCCAGATTACATACATGATACCCATAATACATTTGGAAATAGGAAATTCAAACATGATAAATAATAAAAAGAAATAGACAAATGCTGAGTAAGGCGAGATCAAATGCTGAGTTAGGTTAAGTAAAGTGGAAGAAATAATTAATCAATAAGAACAAATTAACATGGCAAGGTAAATAATTGATGACACCTACCATTCAAATAAATATATAAGGCAATATAAATACAGTAATGTAAGAAACTGAAACTCATGCTATCTAAATCAATAAAATGAGAATGAAATGTATCCATAGATATGATGATGAAAAATATCATGGATGAATAATAACTGAATATAAATGAGGGAAATTCTTAATTATTGGATTTCATGTTTCCTAGGTACATGGAACCTTTACCATCAAGACCTTTCAGAAGACGCTTTACAATATATAGGGTAAAACTCATCTGATTTGGCCAGAATATTCATCTCACGAGACTATCGATGAATCAAGGGGATATCTATAACCGAACCCAACCCATTTCATAATAGTCCAAATCATTCCTAATATTCATGAAATATCTACATTGAATAAAAGATATGGATTTATCAATAATTCCCTAGTGAAGGCTAAGTAACAATAAGGGTTGTTGACATTAATGAATGAAACATTTAAATCATAAACCCCAAAAGGAATAATATTAAATGAAGATTGTAATATCATTAGAGTAAGTATATTCATGATATAAAATGTTAAATTTTATTAAATACACCTAATAAAAGTGAATTGGTGCATAATAACAAATAAGTCTCAATGGAATGTAAGTTGAGATGAAATACCTTACCTTAACCTTCCTTTTGTTGTGTGGTCTTTATAATCTCGAATAGTGGTTTAAATATGTTAATAACTTATACCAGAACCATAATCATATTTATAATATCATATATTAACTTCTTACAATATTTTATTACCCTTTTTTAACACTCTTTCATTATTTTAACTATTTTGGGTATTAATTGCTTAGTTTTCTCAAGTATGTTTTGACTTGTTACTTATTGATCATATTTATTTGATCATGATTTAATCATCTATAGAATTTAAACCATGAATTAATTATCTTATATATTCATTAAATATTTATTTATAATTTTCCATAATATTTGGAGATAAAAAATGAAGTAGACCGTTCATGGAGATAGTAGGCTATACGTATGCATGAACGCTACTTTCATTTATTTTTTCATATTAAAAGAATGAAAAATAAATGATACATATGTATATTATAATTAAAGTATCATATCTATGTTATATATGTTACATAGGTTTATTAAAACCACCCTTTATATGTTCCATGTATGAAATGAACAAGTCATATCACTTTGAGGGTGAAATAGTCCATACTTTCTTAAACAAAATTATCGTATTTACACAAGATGGAAAGCATAAATGTATGTCCTAAATAAAAATTACAGAATATTAAATACATTATAAATATAATATATAATATATATAAACATATTTTCCATCATAATGGCCACCATGATAGGTGGTAAAGGAAAAATGAATAATCATTGTTTCGTGAGGCAGTAGTTAGCTGTACACAAAAACAATATGTTTGTTACCAATTAGATAGAGGTGTGTGTAAGTAAAATTAAAAAACTTTACATAAAAAATACCATTATATTTAGGATATTTTTTTATATAATCATGGAATAAAGATATTTTAGTAGTTTGATAAAGGAAATGAAACTAAAGAGCTTGTGAGAAGACATTACCACTTAATCAGGTAACTTCTTTTGGTTTGTATCAAAAGGATTCCTTGTATTTATTTCTTCCCATGGAGGGGATTCTAGGAGTAGGGGGGGGATTTTGAAAATTTTATTTTCCAGATATTGGCCGAATCTAACTGGTTTGATAGGTGTGAGGAAGTGGGAGAGGTGGTGTCCTTTTATAGGGAAGGAAAAGGACTCACTTGATATTTTTGAAAAGAAGTTAGGTGTACCCATGTATTTACCTAAAAAAATTATTAAAAAACTAACCAAAATTAATAATGGAAGGTTAATTGTTGAAATATTTCTATAAAATGGGTGTTGTACAAGTGTATAGGACATTTTTCTCTTAATTTAAAGGTTTAGTCCTTTATTAACCTTAATTTTAGCTTAATAATTGTAAATAATTTTAATTACTTTCACTAATATTTTTGGTAAAACACTGTGTTGAACTTATTATATATTATAAATTATTTTTATTACAAATATGGAATCAATTTTTTTAAGTTAAAATCACATAATTTGTAGAAATTAATTTAAATTTAATCTCGAAGATGAGACAACAATGCATGTTTTTAAGATAAAAAAGTCTAAAAGTTTATTATGTTTTTATAGTCATTTTCAATGTGAAATTGATTACAATGACCTAAATTGTATTAATTTATAAAAATATTATCTAATTAAACTTTAAAATCAATAAAAAATATAATCTAACCTTATAAATAAATTTGTTGAAAAAGAAATTTTGAACTAAAATTCAGTATTTTTAACTATTCATTAAAAAATGATATGTTTCTGAAAAATATAAAAAAATCACCATAACATAATTTTTATGTTTATATTTAAAATATTAAGTTTATTTTTGACATATTAAATCAATTAAAGTGTCAAAATTAAGATTTAAAAGGGGTTCACATTTAAAAGGCGATAAAATTGCTTTTATAAAAATATAGGTTTTTCAGGATAATATTTGGTTTGTTATTATATTATGCTTATCAAATCTATTGGATGAAATTTAAAAATATTATATTGAATATATGATATATATATATGACATTAATATCATACACTAGTTTTTATTAATTAAATCTATTAGGGTAAACAAACTTTGTGAAAATAATAATATTTTCATTTATATTCAATCAGTTTTTATATTCATTTCTAATTAATTTATAACCAATGATTTCATTTTAAATTTGTGTAAAACATATATTTTCATAAATTAGTTACACATTTTCATAAATAATAATTTAAAGACAATGTTATATCTTATTATATTTAATAATATATTGTTATTCGGTAAAACTCGGTCTTGTGTGTAATGTAAGCTTTCGAAGAAAGTCGCTCTTATGTGTAACACAAGGTAACTCAGTGTCTAGTGAATTAAAAAATATATAATATATCAAATATATTTAAAATATTAAATATATTTTAAAGTATCAGGGTATTATTTTCCCTAATGCACTTGGTGACGTGTGTCTTGCACGCTCTCGAATATAAGGTTCTTACTTTAAAATTTTAGGATATTACATTCTCCCCACCTTAAATAAATTACGTCCTCAAAATTTAAAATTGATCTCAGAAATATAGGGATTGAAAACGAACAATTGTTTAAATTCCCAAATTATAAATAGGGTTAATAATAAATCTTCTTAATAAGAGAGAAATAGGCGTACAAGGGTCACGTAACTAGGTTTCCTAGTAGAAGAAAATAAGTGGGAAATGGAAACATACATATGGAAGAAAAAAATAAAGTTATAATGGAGAGTTCTAGAGAACATGTTCAGATGAAAGTTTTTGAACACAAAAACATAAACCATTAAGTGTGATTGATATCATAAAAAATGATGATAATAGGACAACATTTTTGTTTCAAAACCATTTTATTTCTATAGTTAAGTAATTCTTTCGTTGTATGAGAATATAAGTAACTATACATTTCTATACACATAATATTTTCCTTTGATTACACCTTGAAATATTTATACTTCATCTCTTAGAAAATTATGCATCATATGGTGAATTAATAAATTGAACTCTAAAATCTCATCCAATGATCAACTTAAAACATTTTTTAAACGGTTAACTTTTCAAACAGATTATAATCCAATTACTTTTGAAGGAAAGTCACTGAATTTCAAAAATGAACTTATCATTAGCCTTTAATAAAAATGAAGTATATCTAAATATTCACATTAAAAACTTGTTAATAACATCATCATGTATCCTTTTAAAATATGGTAATAACTCAAATCACCATAAAAACTTATTGGAAAAATGCATTATTCCATATTCCTTAAGTAAGACTCATGTTATTGGATATATTCCTTAAATAAAAAAGTGTTGTAAACTCCATCAATAATAGAATATACCAATTTTCTAAAATTCATTAATCAATTACAAGGTATTCAAAACTTTTTCTAAATTAATCATTTCTTCATAATTATCTCAACATTAAGAACATATTAAGAGATTTCTTTCCCTTAATCACATGTATTCTAAAATTTTTAACTTTCTACTAAATATATTTCATAGAACCATTAAAAATATGATCTTAAATCCTTAATGAAAAATCACTACAGTACAATCCACACATATTTAATAAATATTATGATGATAAAATCATAATCAAAATACTTTTACAATATATTTCTTAGATCAAAATACAGAAGCACATTAATCATTCTACTTTTCTTGTGTCAATAACATATGCTTGAACTTGATCCCTTAGCTTCTTCTGAGGTATATTATTTTGATGCTTGGGAAATTAATTTGCATATTTACTCATCTCTTTGAAATTGTAACATTGTATAAGAGTATTTTCCTTCTTTCCTTTGAATTATTTTTCCTGGTGACCCTTTCTCCACACTTATAACAAACTCCCAAACCTTTCAAGCATTTACGAGGGTGATTCTCTCCATAATTATCACAAGTTGGAAAATCCTTTTTTCATTTATCTTATTTGACTCATTTTCCATTTCATGGTGTTCATATGACCTCTTGTACTATTGGTTTTCCTTGAATCCATAGTACTTGGATAATTATTTCTCTACATTTATATCACATAAAACTATTTCATCGTATGATTTTTTTAAGACACTAATGCCCTTCAGAGACATGGATTAAGTCCTTGAAAGAAGTGGTCAATCTTGAACTATGTGTTGTGTATATAATCCATATCATACCTGGATAACCTTGTAAAGGTAGATTCATAATCTACAACATTCACTTCTTCCTTTTGCTTTAAGACAAGGAAATTTCTCTTCATCTCAATTTTTTGATCACGAGGAAAGTATTTATCGAATAATTTCTCCTTAAAAGTTCTACATTATATAAGTTCAATTTATTCTTCCTCCCTTGTATTCTAGATCATATACCACCACTGTTTGGTGTCACCTTGGAGACAATATACCAAAAGTGTAACCTTTTCCTTTTTACTGCATTCCAAGGTAGTAAATATCTTTTCTAGAGACTTAATCCATTACTTAGATACAATTGGATTATTAGTTCCACTAAACTATGGGGGTTTCTACTACATAAAGTGATATAGCATAAGATATTATCTCCATGTAATAGGTTTCTCCATTTTGGTAAGGTTATTTTTTATAAACTAATTAATCTTCCCTAGTATATTCATAACTTGATTAGTTCCAATACCAGTTGTATTTGATTTCTTAGTAAGAAAATCTCTACATTTTCTATGAGTACTAATTCCATTCTTACTTCTAGGAACTATTTCTAAACAATAAAATACACTATATTATCTCGTAAAGTTGTGAAATTTTTATAACTCTAAATAATATATAGAACATAACATAAATTTATGCATCATGAATCCTAGAATCATAAAATTTGGTTACTTTGAGGTAATCTTTAATTTCAAATCCTTCATAATTGTAGGTAAAGAAAATTTGAATTATCTTAATAATATCCCCTAAGAGTGTCAAACCAGGTGATCAATAAGGCCCTTTTTCATGTACTAGGTTACCCCAAGTCAGACCTAAAACTCCTTGTTGGAGTTATTACTCCTAGGTAAATCTATTCAAGAACCACTTCCACTTGTAGTATCCAGAGAGGGATGTATTTCTAGAAATACACATATAATCACTACCTTACAAAAATTCTAGGATATTCTTATATACTTATCCTCAATGTCTATATTAGGTTTGTGATCCCAAATCTATGTTTTCTGAATCTTGTTTCCAAGGTTGCTGATAAACATCCTTTTATACCAACTATAACACCCTAACCCAAGAATCCTAGTACCGATGCATTACTTTATTACATTGGCATGTCTATAAGGAAACAAATCCCCAAGGATTGATCAGTTTAGCAGTCATGGAGAGCCAAATTACATACATGATACCTATAATACATTGAGAAATAGGAAATAAAAACATGATACATAATAAAAATAAATAAAAAACATCCTTGAGCACTTATTCAAATATTTATTATTCATAACATTGGGAAATGAAACATAATAAGGGTGAGCTCAAATGATCAGTAAGGGAAAGTAAAAGGAAATAATAATGAATCAATAGGAATAAATTAACATGGAAAGGTAATTAACTCACAAAACATGCCATTCAAATAACTAGATAAGGAAATATCAACATGGAAAGGTAAGAAACTAAAACACATGCCATCTAAATCAATAAACTATGAATGAAATGTATCCATAGATATGTCAATGTAAAATTCCATGGATGAATAATAACTGAATCTAAATGAAGGAAATGCTTAATTATTAGATTCCATGTTTCCTAGGTACATGATACCTTTATTGTCATAGACTTTCACAATACAGTTTACAACATTTAGGGTAAAAACCCATATGATTTGGCTAATATATTTGTATAATGAGACTACCAAAGCATTTAGGGTCTATCTATAATCAGGCCCCAACTGTGTCGTACCATACCAAATAATTCCTCATATTCATGAAATATCCACATTGAATAAAAGATAAATATTTATCAATAATTCAATAGTGGTGACTAAGTATCAACAAGGTTTGTTGAAATTAATGAATTAAAATACCATTGAAGGATCATAAAAACAATCTTGAGGGAAATGACATTCGAAACATTTTAATGTGTCCCATACCACATTGAAACATTTAAATCATAAAACACATGAAGAAATAATATTAAATGAAACTTATAATATCATGAGATTAAGAAGATTCATGATATAAAATTTTAAAGTTTAGTAAATACACCAAATAAAAGTGAATTGGTGCATAATAACAAATAAGTCTCAATGGAATGTAAATTGAGATGAAATCCCTTACTTTAACCTAAATTTTGTTGTGTGGTATTTATACTCATTTATATTTGTTTAAAATATGTTAATATCTTATACCATAACCATATTAATGTTTATAATATCATATATTATATTCTTATAATATTTTATTACCCTTTTGTTAACACTCTTTTATTATTTTAGCTATTTCGGGTGTTAATTGCCTAGTTTTCTCAGGTATGTTTTGAATTGTTACTTGTTCTTTATATTTATTAGATCATGATTTAATCATATTTAGAATATAAACCTTGAATAATTTATCTAATATATTCATTACATATGTATTTATAATTTTCCATAATATTTTGAGATAAGAAATGAAGTGCACCGTTCATGGAGACAGTAGGCCGTACGTACACATGAACACTACTTTCATTTCTTTGTTGTATTAAAAGAATGAAATATAAATGATACATATGTATATTATAATTATAGTATCATATCTATGTTATATGTGTTAAATAATTTTATTAAAACCATCCTTTATATATATTCCATGTATTTCATGAACGAGTCATATCCCTTTGAGGGGGAAGTAGTCCATACTTCCTAAAACGAAATTACCGTATTTACGCAAGATGGAAAACATAAAGGTATGTTATAAATAAAAATTACAGAAGTATAAAGTCATTATAAATATAATATATAACATATATAAATATATTTTCCATCATAATGACCACCATGATAGGTGGTAAAGGAAAAATGAACAATCATCATTTTGTGAGGCAGTAGTTCGCCGTACACAGAAACAATATGTTTGTTAACCATTAAATAGAGGTGTGTGTAAGTGTAGGTAAAACCCTTTAAATAAAAAATGATAGTATATTTATGATACTATTTTTGTTATATAATCATGTAATAAATATATTTTTGGGGGTGGATAATGTAAATAAAACTAGATAAATAGAGAGAAGACGTTATCTCTAAATCAGTTAACATCTTTTTGTTTGCACCAAAAGGGTTCCTTAGATTGACTTCTACCCAAGTAGTAGTTTATAATAGGAATTGGGGGATATTTGTAAGTGTATTGGGTATATAATTATAAAAACTAAGTGGTTTTAGAGATGTGAGGAAGTGGGAGAGGTGGTGGCCTTTTATAGAGAAGGAAAATGACTCACTTGGAATTTTTGAAAATAAGTTAGGTATACCCACGTTTTTACCTAAAAAAAGTCTTCAAGAACTAAAAAAATATATAATATAAGGTTAATGTATGAATTATGGCCATAAAATGGGTTTTGGACAAGTTTATAGGTCATTTTTCCCTTAAGTTAAAGGTTTAGTCATTTATTAAACTTGATTTTACTTTAATAATTGTAATTAATTTTAAATACTTCCACTAATATTTTTGGTCAAAAAATAAGTTGAAATTATGAGAAATTATAAATTTATTAATATTCAAAATATGGAATCCATTTTTCACAATTTCAACCACATAAGTGGAAAAAATTAATTTAAATTTAATCCTGCAGACGGGACGACAATGCAGGTTTTTAAGGTAAAAATGACCAAAAGTTTGCTATGTTTTTATAGTCAATTTTAAATTGGAATTGATTCAAATGACATAAATTTTATTAATTGATAAAAATATTATATAATTAAAATTTAAAACTAATTAAAAATATAATTTAACCTTATAAATAAATTAGATGAAAAATTAGTTTTGAACTAAAATTCAAAATTTTTAACTATTCATTAAAAAATGATATGTTTCCGAAAAATATAAAAAATTCACCCTAACCTAATTTTTATGTTTTAGTTTCAAATATTAAGTTTATTATGATATATTAAATCAATTAAAGTGTCAAAATTCATATTTAAAATTCTTTCTCAATTAAAATGCGGTAAAATTTCCTTTATAAAAATATAAGGTTTTAAGTGTAATATTTGGTTTATTCTTATCTTATGCTTATAAAATCTATTGTATGAACTTAAAAAATATTTTATTGAATATTTTATATATATATTACATTAATATAATCTACTAATTTATATTAATTAAATATATTAGGGTAAAACAGCTTTGTCAAAATAATAATATTTTCTTTTATATTCAATCAGTTTTCATATTCATTTCTAATTAATTTATAACCAATGATTTCATTTTAATTTTTTTAAACCATATATTTTTATAAATCAGTTACCAATTTTCTTAAATAATAATTTAAAGTATAGTTTATATCTTATCATATTTTATAATATATCATTATTCAGTAAAACTCGGTCTCGCGTGTAATGTAATCTTTTGAAGAAAGCCAGTTTTGTGTGTAATGAAAGGTAACTTGGTGTCGAGTTCATTACCAAATATAGAATATATAAAATATATTTAAAATAGTAAATATATTTTAAATTATTAGGGTACTATTTTTCCTTATATTCTTGGTGTCGTGTGTCAATCACACTATCGAATATAAGGTTCTTACTTTAGAATTTCAGGGTGTTACATTCTCTCCACCTTCAATAAATTGCATCCTCATTTTTTAAAATTGATATCATAAATATAGGGATTGAAAATAAACTATTTTTAAAAGACACACATCATAAATAGGGTTAATAACACATCTTCTTAATAAGAGATAATGGGAAGTACAATGGTCACATAACTAGGTTCCCTAGTAGGAGAAAATAGGTTGGAAATAGAAACATGGATATGGAAGAAAAAAGAATAATCAAGTTATGATGGAGAGTGATAGAGAAAATGTTTAGATAAAAGTTTTTGTCCACAAAACCATAAACCATAGGTGTGGATAAAATTCATTGATATCATAAAAAATGATGATAATAGGATAATATTTTTGTTTCAAAACAATTTTATTTCTATAGTTAAGTAAAACTTTAACTATATGGGAATATAAGTAAATATACATTTCTATACACATAATATTTTACTTTGATTACACCTTGAAATATTTATACTTCATATCTTTACACATGATGCATCATATGGTGAAGTAATAAATTGAACTCTAAAATCTCAACCAATGATAAACTTATACCATTTTGTAAACAGTTAACCTTTTCAAGAGATTATTATCCAATAACTGTTTAAGGAAAGTCACTGAATTTCCAAAATGAACTAATCATTAGCATTTAATCAACATGAAGAATCTCTAAATTTTCACATTCCAAACATGTGAATAACTTCATCATGTATCTTCTTGAAATATGGTAATAAATTGAATCACCGTAAAAACTTATTGGAAACATGAATTATTCCTTATTCCTTAAGTAAGACACATGTTATTGGATATATTCCTTAAATCAACAAGTGTTTTAAACTCTATCAATAATATCATAAAGCACTTATCGATAATCCATTAATAAATTCCATGGTAGTCTACACTTATCCAAATTAATAATTTCTTCATCATTATCTCAACATCATGAACATATTAAGGGCTGTCTTTCCCCCAATCATGTGTTTTATATGAAGTTTAACTTTATACTGAATACATTTTATTGGTACCATTGAAAATATGATTTCAAATCCTTAATGAAAAAGTACTATAATACAATCCTTACATATTTCATAAATCATATGATGAGAACATCATAAAAAATACTTTTACAATATATTTCTTAGATCAAAATATAGAAGTACATTAATCATTCCACTTGGGTTGTGTTAATAACATATAATTTAACTTGATACCTTATATTATTCTGAGGTATATTCTCTTGAAACTTGGGGTATTTGTTTGCATAGTGACCCATATCCTTGTAGTTTTAACATTAGATAATAGTATTTTTCTTCTTTCCTTTTCATTATTTTTCCCGGTGACCCTTTTCTCCACACTTATAACAAACTACCAAACCTTTAAAGCATTTACCAGGGTGATTATTTTCAAAATTATCATATGTTGTAAAATCCTTCTTTCCCTTCATCTTCTTTGGATTATTCCCCTTTTCATGGTGTTCAAAATACCTCTTCTTATCTTGGTTTCCATTTAATCCATATAACATGGAGAATTATTTCTCTATCTTGATAGTACATAAAACTATTTCATCATATAAGGAAATGTTTTGAGACACTAGCGCCCTTTGGAGACTTGGATTAAGTCCTTCAAATAAGTGGTCAATCTTTCACTCTGTGATACATATATAATCCTCAGTATACCTGGATAACCTTGTAAAGGAAACTTCATAAACTATATCACCCCCTTCTTCCTTTTGCTTTAATCCAAGGAACTTTCTGTTCATCTCAATTTTTTGATTACGAGGAAAGTATTTATCAAATAATTTATCCTTAAAAGATATCCATTCCATGAGTTCAATTTCTTTTTCCTACCATGTATTCTAGATCATAGACCACAACTGGTCGGCGTCACCTTGGAGAAAATAAACTACAAGTGTAACCTTTTCCTTTTCACTGCATTCTATAGAAGTAAATATATTTTCTAGATACTTAATCCATTGCTCAGCTACAATTGGATCAGTAGTCCCACTAAACTATGGGGGATTCTACCACATAAAGTAGTCCAACATAATATATTCACTCCATGGAATAGTTTGCTTCATTCAAGAAAGGTTATTTTTCATTACATGATTAAGCTTACCTAATATATCCATAAATTGATCAGTTCCAATACCAGACATGTTTGATTTATCAACAGGGAAATCTCTACATTTTCTATGAGTACTGATACCATTATTTCTTCAAAAACCATTTCTAAACAATTACATACATTGGATTATCGCATAAAGTTGTGAACTTTGTATAACTCTAAATACAGTATAAAACATAACATAAATTTATCCCTCATAAATCTTAGAATCATAAACTTTGGTTACTTTGTGGTAATCTTTAATTTCAAATCCTTCATAATGGTAGGTAAAAAAATGTGAATTATCCTTATCATATCCCCTAGGAGTGTCAAAATAGGTGAGTAGTAGGACCGTTTTTGTTTACTAGGTTACCCCAAGTCAGGACTAGAAAACATTTTCACAGTTATTACTCCTAGGTAGATCTATTCCAAAACCACATCCACTTTTAGTATCTAGACATAGATTTGTTTTTAGGAATACCCACATGATCACTACCTTACCAAAATTCTAGGATGTTCTTGTATACTTATCCTCAATGTTTATCTTAGGGTTGTGATCCCAAATCTAATTTTTGTAAAACCTATTTCCAGGGTTGCTAATAAAAATCCTTTGATACCAATTTTAATGCCCTGACCCCATAATCTTGTTGCTCGTATATTATTTTATTACATTGTCATGTTTATAAGGAAACAAATCCTGAAGAACTGATTAGTTAAGCAGTCTAGAAAAGCCAGATTACATACATGATACCCATATTAAATTATGAAATAGGAAATAAAAACATAATACATAATAAAAAGAAATAAATAGAATCCTCAAAACCTTATTTAAATATTAATTATTTATAACCTAAGGAAAGGAAACATAATAAGGGTGAGATCAAATGCTCAGTAAGGGTAAGTAAATCAGAAGCAATAATGAATCAATAGGAATGAATTAACATGGAAAGATAAATAAATGATAACACATTCCATGCAAATAACTAAATAAGGAAATATCAATATGTAAAGTTAAGAAACTAAAACTCATGCCATCTAAATCAATAAACTAAGAATGAAATGTATCCTTCGATATGTTGATGAAAAATATCATGGATGAATAATAACTGAATCTAAATAAGGTAAATGTTTAATTATTGGACACCATGTTTCGTAGGAACATGGTAACTTTACCATCAAGACCATTCACAAGATTGTTTACAACATATAGGGTAAAAACCCATCTGATTTGGCCAAATTATTCATCTCATGAGACTAACGATGCATCGAGGGGATATCTATAACTGGGCCCCACCTATGTCGTACCAGTCCAAAACATTCCTCATATTCATGAAATATCCAAATTTAATAAAATATATGGATTTATTAATAAATAATTAGTGGAGGATAAGTAAAAATAAGGATTGTTGACATTAATGAATAGAAATACCATTGAAAGATCATAAAAACATTCTTGAGGGAAATGACATTTTAAACATTCTAATGTGTCCCATACCACATTGAAACATTTAAATCATAAAACCCATGAAGGAATAATATTAAATTAAACATATAATATCATTATATTAAGAATATTCATGATATAAAATGTAAAATTTTAGTAAATACACCAAATAAAAGTTAATTGGTGTATAGTAACAAATAAGTCTCAATGGAATGTAAATTGAGATGAAATCCCATACTTTAACCTTCCTTTTGTTATGTTGTCTTTATAATCCTATATTGTGGTTTAAAATACTTTAATAATTTATAATATAACCATAATAATGTTTTCAATATAATATATTAACTTATTATAATATTTTATTACCTTTTTGTTAACATTATTTCATTATTTTAGTTATTTTGAGTGTTAATTGCCTTGTTTTCTCAAGTATGTTTTGAATTGTTACTTATTATTACTATTTATTAGATAATGATTCCATAATATAAATAATTTAAATCATGACTTAATTATATTATATATTCATTACATATTTATTTATAATTTTCTATAATATTTAAAGATAAGAAATGTAGTGCACCGTTTATGGAGACGGTAGGCCGTACGTACGCATGAATGCGACTTTCATTTATTTGTCATATTAAAAGGATGAAAAATAAATGAAAAATATGTATATTATAATTCTAGTATAATATATATGTTATATATGTTACATAGGTTTATTGAAACTATCATTTATATGTTCCATGTATGGCATGGACGAGTTATATCGCTTTGAGGGGGCGATAGTCCACACTTTTTCAAACGAAATTATTATATATACACAAGATGGAAAGAATAAAGCTATGTTCTAAATAAAAATTACAGAAGAATAGAGACATTATAAATATCATATATAACATATATAAATAGATTTTCCATCATAATTTCCACCATGATAGTCATTAAAGGAAAAAATTAACAATTATCATTTTGTGAGGCAATAGTTTTCCATACACAGAAACAATATGTTCGTTACCCATTAGATGGAGGTGTGTGTAATTTCAGGTAGAAAAATTTACATAACAACATACTAGTATTTTAATTATACTGGTTCTATTATATAATCATGGAATAAAGAGATTTTAGGGGGTGGATAATGGAAATGAAACTTGAGAGCTTGACTGAATATGTTACCTCTTAATTGGGAAACTTGTTTTGGTTTATACTAAAAGGATTCATTTGATTAATTGGATTTATTTCAGCCCAAGATGGTGATTCTATGAGGAAGGGGGATTTTTTTTAAGTGTATTGGGTATATCTTATCCAAACCTAAATAGTTTTATAGGTGTGAGGAAGTGAGAGAGGTGGTGGTCTTTTATAGGGAATGAAAGAGACTCACTTGGTATTTTTGCAACGAAGTTAGGTGTACCTACGTTTTTACCAAATAAAATTATTAAAAAATAAAAAAAACACAATAATGTAAATTTAATGGCCGGATTATTTCTATAAAATGGGTTTTGGATAAGTTTCTAGTTCATTTGGTCCCTTTAGTTAAAAGTTTAGTTTTTTATTAAGCTAAATTTTACCTTAATAATTGTAATTAATTTTAATTACTTTAACTAATATTTTTGGTAAAAAACTAATATGAACTTATTATACACTATAAATTATAATTATTACAAATAGTGAATCATTTTTCTGAATTCTAATCTTATAAGCGCTAGAAATTAATTAAAATTTAATCCTGCAGACAAGACGACAATACGGGTTTTGAAGGTAAAAATATCCAAAAGTATGCTATGTTTTTATAGCCAATTTCAAAGTTAAATTGATTAAATTGAAATAAATTGTATTAATTGATAAAAATATTATCTAATAAAACTTTTAAACCAATTAAAAATATAATTTAACCTTATAAATAAAATATATGAAATAGAATTTTTGAACTAACATTTAGTATTTTTAACTATTCATTAAGAAATGATATGTTTCCGAAAAATATAAAAAATTAAACCTAAAATAATTTCTATGTTTATATTTCAAATATGAAGTTTATTTTGATATATTAAATTAATTAATGTGTTAAAATCCATATTTAAAATGGGGTCTCCATTAAAAGTCAGTAAAATTGGCTTCACAAAAATATAGGTTTTTAAGTGTAATATTTGGATTGTTCTTATCTTATGCTTATGAAATATATCGAATAAAATTCGAAAATAATATATTGAATATATGATATTTATATTACATAAATATCACCCACTAATTTTTATTAATTAATTTTATTTGGGTAAAATGTCTTTTAGGAAATAATAATATTTTCTTTTATATTCAATCGCTTTTCATATTCATTTCTAATTAATTTATAACCAACAATTTCATTTTAAATTTGTTTAAAACATATATTTTCATAAATTATTTACCCATTTTCATAACTAATAATTTAAATACTAGGTTATATTTTATTATATTTAATAATATATCGTTATTTGGTAAAACTCGGTCTTGTGTGTAATGTAAGATTTCGAAGAAAGTTGCTCTTGTGTGTAACACAAGGTAACTTGATGTCGAGTGCATTAATAAATATAGAATATATAAAATATTTTTAAAATAATAAACATATTTTAAAGTATCAGGGTATTATTTTCCCTTATGTGCTTGGTTCTTCATGTCATGCATGATATCGAATATAAGGTTCTTACTTTATAATTTTGGGGTGTTACATTCTACCCACCTTAAATAAATTTCATCCTCAAAATTTAATATTGATCTCTGAAATATAGGGATTAGAAATAAATAATTTTTGAAGGATTCACATACTAAATAGGTTTAATAACAAATATTCTTAATAAGAGAAAAATGGAATTACAATGGTCATGTAACTAGGTTTTCTTATAGAAGAACTTAGGTGGGAAATGGAAACATGGATATGGAAGAAAAAAACAACAACCAAGTTCTAACAGATATTTCTAGAGAACATGTTCAGATGTAATTTGTTGACCACAAAACCATAAACTATATGTGTGAATAAAGATCATTGATATCATCAAAAATAATGACAACACGACAAGAATTTTGTTTCAAAACCATTTTATTTCCATAGTTAATTAATTCTTTTACTGTATGAGAATATAAGTAAATATATGTTTCTATACACATAATCTTTTCCTTTGATTACACCTTGAACTATTTCTAATTCATCTCTTAGAACATGATGAATCATATGATGAAGTAATTAATTTACCTATAAAATCTCATACAATGATCAACTTAAACCATTTTATAAAAGGTTAAAATTTCCAACATATTATGATCTAATTAGTTTTGAAGTAAAGTAACTAAATTTCCAAAATGAAATCATCACCAGCCTTTAATAAACATAAAGAATCTCTAAATTTTCACATTCAAAACTTGTTAATAACTTCACCATGTATCCTATTGAAATATAGTAATAACTCAAATCACCATAAAAACTTATAAAAAACATGCATTATTCCTTATTCCTTAAGTAATAAACATGTTATTGGATGTATTACTTAAATAAAAAAGTATTGTAAACTCCATAAATAATAGAATATACCACTTTTTGACTAGTTATTAATCAATTCAAATGTAGTCAAAACTTATCCAAATTAATCATTTATTCATAATTATCTCAACATCAAGAACATATCAAGGGTTTCATTTCCCTCAATCATGTGTTTTCTAAAATGTTTAACTTTATACTGAATAACTTTTCTTAGTACTATTTAAAATATAATATCAAATTCTTAATTAAAAAGTAATAAAATACAATCCTTACATATTTCATGAATCATATGATGAGAATGTCATAAAAAAATAATTTTACAACATATTTCTTAGATCAAAATATAGAAGTACATTAATAATTCCATGTAAGAACCCAGACCTTCTTTTTAGGTACATTTTTCCCTTTCTGATCGTTTTTGGGAAAAAGAGGAGTTTTTAGAAATTTTTGAAGTACACGCCGTGTAATTTATGAGTACACGCTGTGTACTCCTTTTTCATCGGAGACCGTGTGCTAGCCATGTCCGGACCACACACATAGTGTGTAAGGGTGATGTGGAGGCCGCTTAAAGCGAAGTATGGAAAAGCTGAGTACACGCCATGTACTTCAGAAGTACATGCCGTGTTTTTTTTCATTAAATGGACCGGGGTCATGACTTAACCCTGAATATGTCTTATTCTCCAGCTTCTTCGACCGAGAGCGAGGGTATGGCTGCATATTTTCTCCAAGCCACCAATCCGTCACCTGCTATCCGAATCGACCACCGTCGATTGCATTGGGACCGCAACGGTAAGATCTCTCTTCTTCTAGAGATTTGTTTCCCAATTCCTCTTCTTTCTCAAGTTATCAAGGGTTGAGCGTTTTGTGTGTTTTTATAGATCTACACTGTTCTAAGGATAATCAAGCATCATGGTTCAAGTATTTCAATATCCTAGGATCGAGGTAGGTGGTTTATTTCCATACGTTGAAAGTCTTTAAGTTTTTAGTGCAAAAGTTCCGGATACCCATGTTTCGGGTATCCTGGGTTAGGGTTTTGACCATGTTTATTTATCTACCTTAAATTTCTTGTATGCTTGAGGTTATTAGATATATAATGTATGCTTGTTTTCATGTTTGAGGATCAACCATGGGTGTTTTTCTTATTTGGATATTTATTGATGTTTGGCACAGTTTGCCTGCGAGGCAAACCCTGTTGCAAATGCTAGTTTCTTGTTATAACTGATTGCATATTGCCTGCTGTTTAGATGTTTTGATGCATTGTAACTATTATCCAAGTAGTTTTTTGAGCTTAATTAGGCTGCTAACAGTCGATTACGTACGACTAAACTGCTCAGGGCTGTGTGAACCTAGTGTGGTAGACTAAAGGGGGAATTGATGATTAGGGATTCCCTAGAGAGTCTGTTATAAATTAATATCGTTTGCATGACCTATGGGAATGAGACTTTGTGCTTCCTCAGGGTGTCATTAGTTACGTAGCGAGACTACCGGGGGAATTATATGTAAGTGCTTCCTCATAGAGTCTATATCTATCATTTCAAGACCACATGGGAATTGACGGTGAGAAATTCCCAGAGTGTCTGTGCCTATGTATGTTTACTTGACTAGAGGGGTCTTCCAGCAGGATACACCTAGAGAGTCAGTGTTATTATTTGTTTGGTTGGTTGTGATGAGTCCACCAAGCCAAAGAAAAAGATTGAGTTTTTTACTGCTTGCTGTTTAGGTAGTCTGCTGAGATACCTGTTGTGTTACTTGCTGTGCCTTGGAATATAGAGCTGTTTGCTAGATTCCTTGTTTGTTAATTATTTTATAGAGTTAAATAAATAAATAAATGTGAATAGATAATTGTAGGATTTTTTACTTTAGAGTATTCCTATTCTCTACTGCATTTATTTCCTTTACTTTTTCTATATTGCTCACTGACAGTAGGGAACAGATCTTGTGGTGATTGCCTACTGGGATTAGTCTCACACCCTGTTTGGGTCCTACTTTTCGACCCAAACAGGTTATATGGTTGCAGGTGTGGATAGAGATTTTGACCCTTCTACTTCAGGTACATGATTGCTGGTTGGAGTTGGAGAGCATAGGACCAAGCCTAGGCTTGCGATGTTGCTGGAGTTGCTGTTTACTTTTAGTACTTTGTTCTCAGTTATATTTTAGCATGTTGTTGTGTTTGCTACTTTCCTTAGATACTTGTACCTACTGCATCATTTTCATCATTATTATATTATACATTTCTTCTGCTGTTTAGTTTCAGTTATTGTATGCTATTTACTGCTTCCGCTATTGACTGTTATTTACTTTCTTTGTATACCTTACCAAATAAGGGAATAGTTTCCCCAATGACTCACCAAGGCCCTCACTGCTAGTCAGCAGCCTCTGGCATTTGGGGAAACGTGCTTGAGGTCTTGCAGCGAACCGGGTACCGGACACCAGTTGAGTGGCTCTGTATTTGGGTCATTAAATTCCACTTCAGTTGTGTCATTAACATTTGCTTGACCTTGATCCCTTATATTATTCTAAGGTATATTTTCTTGATGCTTGGAGAATTAGTTTGCATAGTGCCCCATCTCCTTGAAGTTGTAACATTAGATATAATTATTTTCCTTCTTTCCTTTGCATTTTTTTCCTGGTGACCCTTTTCTCCACACTTAGAAAAAATTCCCAAACCTTTCAAGAATTTACCAGGGTGATTCATTTCATAGTTATCGAATGTTGTAAAATCCTTCTTTCACCTCATCTTCTTTAACTCATTCCCCCTTTTCATGATGTTTAGAAGACCTCTTATTTTCTTGGTTTCAATTCAAGCCACAGGACTTGAAGAATTCTTTATTTGTCTTTATAGCACATAAATCTATTTCATCATATGAAGAAATGTTTTGAGACTCTAGTTCCCTTTGGAGACTTGGCTTAAGTCATTTAAATAAGTGGTCAATCTTGCACTCTGTGTTGTGTAAATAATCTGTAACATAACTGGATAACCTTGTAAAGGGAGCTTCATAAAATGTATTAATCCCTTCTTCCTTTTTCTTTAATCTAAGTAACTTCCTCTTCATCTCAATTTTTTAATCATGAGGAAAGTATTTATCAAATAATTTATCCTTAAAAGTTATACATTCCATGAGTTCAATTTCTTATTCTTCCCTCGTATTCTGGATCAGAGACCACCACTGGTCAGCATCACCTTGGAGACAATAGACCACAAGTGTAACCTTTTCCTTTTCACTACATTCCAAGGTAGTAAATATCTTTTCCAAATTATTAATCCACTACTCAACTAAAATTGGATTAGTAGTCCCACTAAACAATGGGGGATTCTGCCACATAAAGCAATCTAACATAAAATATTCTCTCCATGGAATAGGTTGATCCATTCGGGCAAGGTTATTTTTCATAACATGATTAATCTTACCTAATATATCCATAAATTTCTCAGTTCCAATACCAGCTATATTTTATTCCTTAGTAGGGAAATCTATACATTTTCCACGAGTACTGATACCATTCTTCCTTATAGGAACCATTTCTAAACAATGACATACACTGGATTATCTCATAAATATGTGAACTTTGTATAACTACAAATACGGTATAAAACATAACATAAATTTATGCATCATGAATCCTATAATCATAAAATTTCGTTACTTTTGGGTAATCATTAATTTCAAATCCTTCATAATGGTAGGTAAATAAAATTTGAATTATCCTATGCATATCCCCCAGGAGTGTAAAACCAAGTGTCTAGTAATTCCCTTTTTTTGTTTACTAGGTATCCCTGAGTCAGGCTCAGAACACATTGTCAGAGTTATTACTCCTAGGTAAATCTGTTCTAGAACCAAATACAATTGTAGTATCTGGAAAGCGATGTATTTCTAGGAATACCCACATAATAACTACCTTAACAAAATTATAGGATGTTCTTGTATACTTATCCTCAATTTCTATCTTAGGGTTGTGCTCCCAAATAAAAGTTTTCTAAATCTTATTGCCAAGGTTACTGCTAAACATACTTTGATATCAAATGTAATGTCCCAACCCCATAATCTTGGTGCCAATGCATTATTTTATTACACTGACATGTTTACAAGGAAACAAATCCTAAAGGACCTATTAGTTTATCAGTCTTGGAAATCCAGATTACATACATGATACCCATAATACATTAGAAAATAGAAAATATAAACATGATACATAATAAGCAGAAATAAACAACATCCTTGAACCCTTATTTAAATATTTATTCTTCATAACCTAGGTAAAGAAAACATAATAAGGGTGAGCTCAAATCCTTAGTAAGGGTAAGTAAAGCAGAAGCAATAATGAATCAATATGAATAAATTAACATGTAAAGATAAATAACTAATAACACATTCCATTAAAATAACTAGATAAGGCAATATCAATATGGAAATGTAATATAATAAAACTCATTCCATCTAAATCAATAAACTGAGAATGAAATGTATTCATATATATGTCGAAGAAAAATCTCATGGATGAATAATAACTGAATATAAATGAGGGAAATGCTTAATTATCAGATTCCATGTTTCCTAGGTAATTAGTACCTTTACTATCAATATCTTTCATAAGATGGTTTACAACATATAGGGTAAAAATCCATCTGACTTGGACAAATGATTCATCTCATGAGACTACTGACGAATCGAGGGGCTATCTATAACCAGGCCCCGATTGTGTCATACCAGTCCAAAGCATTCTTCATATTCATGAAATATAAACATTGAATAAAAGATACAAATTTATCAATAATTCCCTATTGGAGGATGATAAGTAATAACAAGGGTTTTTGACATTAATGAATATAAATACCATTGAAAGATCATAAAAAAATTATTGAGGGAAATGACATTTTAAACATTCCAATGTGTCCCATACCACATTGAAACATTTAAATCATAAACCCCATGAATAAATAACATTAAATGAAAATTATAATATCATGATAATAAGTATATTCATGATATAAAATGTTAAATCTTAGTAAATACACCAAATAAAAGTGAATTGGTTCATAATAACAAATAAGTCTCAATGAAATGTAAATTGAGACGAAATACCTTGCCTTAACCTTAATTCTGTTGTGTGGTATTTATCCTCCTTTATAGTGGTTTAAAATATTTTAATAACTCATAAAATAATCATAATAATTTTTATAATATAATATATTAACTTCTTACAATATTTTATTACCCTCTTGTTAACACTCTTTCATTATTTTAGCTATTTTGGGTGTTAATTTCCTAGTTTTCTCAAGTATGTTTTGAGTTGTTACTTGTTATTAATATTTATTAGATAATTATTTAATAATATAAAGAATTTAAACCATGAATTAATTATCTTATATAATCAGTACATATGTATTGAGAATTTTCTATAATATTTGGAGATAAGAAATGTAGTGCACCGTTCATGGAGATGGTAGGCCGTACGTATGCATGAATGCTACTTTCATTTCTTTGTGATATTAAAATAATTCAAAATTAATGATAAATATGTATATTATAATTCAATTATCATATATATGTTATATATTTCACATAGTATTATTAAAACCATCCTTTATACGTTCCATGTATGGCATGAATGAGTCATATCACTTTGAGGGGGCGATAATCCACACTTCCTCAAACAAAATTATCATATTTACACAAGATGGAAAGCATAAAGGTATGTTCTAAATAAAAATTAAATAAGTATAAAGACATTAAAAATATCACATATAATATATATAAATATAGTGTCCATCATAATGTCCACCATGATATGTAGTAAAGGAAAAATGGACAATCATCATTTCGTGAGGTAGTACTTCGCTGTACACAAAAACAGTATGTTCGTTACCCATTAGATGGAGGTGTGTATAATTTTAGGTAAAAAAATTTACATAAAAACGTCCTATTATATTTATTATACATTTTATATTATATAATCATGGAATAAATATATTTTAGGAGAATGGAAATGAAACTAGAGAGTTTGAGAGAAGGCGTTACCTCTTAATCAGATAACTTCTTTTAGTTTATACCAAAAAGATTCATTGGATTAATTTCTTCCAAATATTGGGATTCTAGGAGGAATGAGTGGATTTCGGGAAGTGTATTGGGTAGATATTGTCGGATCCTAAGTGGGTTTTAGAGGTTTGAGGAAGTGGTAGAGGTGGTGGCCTTTTAAAGGGAAGTAAAAGGACTCACCTTGTATTTTTTCAAAGAAGTTAGGCGTAACCATGTTTTACCTAAAAAAGTCTTGAAAAACCAATTAAAATAAATAATTTAAGGTTAATAGACTAATTATTTCCACAAAATGGGTTTTTATAAGTTTTTATGTCATTTGGGCCCTTAAGTTAAAGTTTTAGTCCTTTATTAAGCTTAATTTTACCTTAAGAATTGTAATTAATTTTAATTATTTTCAATAATATTTTTGGTAAAAAACTAATTTAAAATTATTAAAAAATATAAATTATGATTATTAAGAATATGTAATAAATTTATCCAAATTACAATCACATAAGTGGTAGACATTAATTTAAATTTAACCTCACAGATGGGATAACAATATGAGTTTTTAAGTTAAAAATGTTTAAAAGTTTTCTATGTTTTTATAGTCAATTTCAAAGTAAAATTTATTAAAATGACATAAATTATATTAATTTATAAAAATATTATCCTATTAAACTTTAAAATCAATTAAAAATATAATTTAACCTTGTAAATAAATTATATGGAAAAACAGTTTTGAACTAAAATTCAGTATTTTTAACTATTCATTAAAAATGATTTGTTTCCAAAAAATATCAAAAATTAACCCTAAAATAATTTTTATGTTTCTATTTAAAATATTAAATTTATTTTGACATATTAAATCAACTAAAGTGTAAAAATTCATATTTAAAATGGGTTCTCCATTAAAAGACTGTAAAATTACCTTTATAAAAATATAGGTTTTTAAGTGTAATATTTGGTTTGTTCTTATCTTAGCTTATCAAATATATTATATGAACTTAGAAAATATTATATTGAATATATGATATATATATATATTAAATTAATATCACTCACTAATTATTATTAATTAAATATATTAATGTAAAACACATTTGTGAAAATAATAATATTTTATTTTATATTCAATCAGTTTTTATATTCATTTTTAATTAATTTATAAACAATGATTTCATTTTAAATTTGTGTAAACCATATATTTTCATAAATTATTTATCCCTTTTCATAACTAATAATTTAAAGTCTATATTATATCTTATGATATTTAATAATATATCATTATTCGGTAAAACTCGATCTTGCGTGTAGTGTAAGTTTTCGAAGAAAGTCACTCTTGCGTGTAACGCAAGGTAACTCAGTGTTGATTTCATTTCCAAGTATATAATATTTAAAATATATTTTAAATAGTAAATATATTTTAAATTATAAGGGTATTATTTTACCTTAGGTTCTTGGTGTTGCGTGTCATCCATGCTATCGAATATAAGGTTCTTACTTTAGAATTACGTGGTGTTACAAGTTTATTACATTTCAGAGTTTTTATATTTATATTATTTTATAATTTTTTTTTAAAAAAAAATTAAATTTTAAGAGATATATTTTTGGGCAGTTTTATAGACCACCACTAAATAAATAACTAAAAATATTAACTAGAAGTAGTTACTATTAACCATTACTAAGAATAACCGCCACTGCTTATATTAGTGGCGGTTAAGTTCATTTTATCTATATTATTTTTAGGTTATTTTTAAAAAAAAAATCACTACTAAAAAAAATAAAAAATGCATCCAAATTATCCAAAAACAAAAAATAAAAAAATTCCTCTAAAAGAAAAAAACCATTGCTAAATGAATTATGACACCAACTCGGGTTTTCCTTAATGGAAGCCGAGCAAACAACCCTAAAAATCAGTTGATTCCACCTGCTCCATTGTAATCAACACTAAAACCATACATTAGATCACTCAAATTAGAATCAAGGATGGGGAAACCAAAAATGTAAGGAAGGGGAGGGTTGATCATACCTCCAATACCGCAAAATAACCCCCAAATATCCCATAGTCAAGGGAACTTGAGCGAGTAGGAGGGGGGGGGAGAACTGACCAAAAATGGATCCTACCATCCCCCTAACTGGATGAATAATAAAGATAAACTCCCTAGTAAAATGATGATTTTTTATCCATTAAAAAAAATCTCCTAACACACTTTTGGGACATTCCCCTCGGTTAACCCCATTCATGACCCGAGTGTCTTGGAACCCCCCATGAAAGCACCATTCATGGCATGAATGACCCTTCATGTCGTGAATGATCTACTATTGCTAAAATTTTTATCTATAGTCACCAAGATATTACTCCAACATTTTCCAAAACATCTAGGCCCTCCAATGAAGCTCAAACCATGTCCAAAAATACCATTCAAAGATGCTCAAACTCTTATAATCTTATTCTGAGTATCGATTCTGAAACCCCCCCCCCACCAAATCAAAAATTAAAATTACCTTATAAATTATCAATCTGAAAAAGGTACAGAGTTTTAAAAGGTGATCATGTAGAACACATTTAGAAGAGATTCCTTCCATATGTAACTAAGGTTAAATTTGGGAGAAAATGACCATATAGAAAATGTTAAAAAAGTATTACTTTTATAAAGGAATTAAATTAAATTTAAAAATAACTTAATAAAATATTTAAGTATAGATAAGTACATCTATAAATATATATAAATAATAAGGACATGTAGGAGAAATATTCTCAACCAAAAAGAAGATATAAGGTCGTCTCCACTTATAAACATCCTTTTGGCCAAATTATGAACTAATGATAGATGAAATGGTAATAAGGCATGAAGAAACTAGAATTAAATATAGGACAATAAAATATATAGGGTCTTATTGAGAAATAACATACAATTTATCTTAATAAAAATTCAAATATAAGCAAACTCGATTTTAATATAATATTGAAAAATAGACCCTTATGATTTTGGTATATTTTTGAATCAAAATACCTTGGAAGAAAAAAAATTATATAGATTAAAAATCTCATAGATGATATAAAAAATATTTTAATATTAATTCATGGGGTAATATATACAATATATAAATAATAAAGGTGGTGAATATATAACATATCTCAACAAAAGTAAATTGAGATGACAAACCCTTACCTTATATTATTACATGGTAAAACATTCTTTAAATTTATATATAATTAACTAAAAATCATTAAGAATATTTTTTGGAACCTTATTCAGGTGTATTACCATTTATATTAATATTTTATATTTCTTTATTACATAGTTATTTCTTATTTTTCGTTAATATTTATAATTGTATGTTAACAGTTTCAACCATTCCTTGTTTGTTTCAGTATAATGGTTTCAGTCATCATTCCATGTTCATGAGTTCATAATCTCTTGAATAGTAAAGTTAGTATAATAAATGTCCTATTATAATTTAGAAAGTTCTATTTTTATTCCAAGGGAGTTTCAGACATGTTTCTCTAAGATGAAATCTATAATGCACTTGTTTCAATAACTATTAATGAATAAAAGGTGGTATATAAATAATCTATTAAATATTAATATTACCATTATAGAACCAAAAATAAGAAATTATTTACTTATTAATATCATATCTTACCACTAATTATGTTCCCATAAATATCTATGATAAAAAAATTTAAGGCATTGTTTATGTAGGTGGTTAAACCGACACAAACAAGAATATGTTATAATCAATAGATGAGTGTGATAATGAAATCATTTTATTATAATATAATCATTACATAAGTATAAAATTTTTTTTATATGTTATTAATGTGATAAATCAAAATTGGAAAGAGTTAGGATAATAAAATAAATGAAAAACATGGGTAAGAAGTCATCATTTACAAAAAAGAAATTATATCTTCTCTTATAAGACTTCTTGGTTTTAAAGAAATTCGAGCATTCTATTAAGGCTAGAAGCTACCAAACATGATATAGTATTACTAGGGAAGTAAATATGTTTGATTATATGGATTAATTATAATTTTTTTCATCATTTTTAAGGGGTAGTGGATGGGTCCTTTTATAAGCGAGAAGGGGTGACATTTTTTTAAATATTAATTTTATAATGAGAAAAGAATGTCATTTTCAAGAAAAGTGGAACCAAAGTGAACAAATAATGTAGTTAGGATATGTTTAGTTCTATAAATCCATTATAAACACATTTTTATAGAGGGTTTTATGATATTTTAAGTCTTTACCACTTGGTTTACCACTTTTTACGTCATTTAACCTTTTACTATTGAGTACAATTTTTACCATGATAACTTATTTTTTTCCAAAAAAATGGGGTTAACCTATTTAAATATTTTTTAAATTCTAATGATTTTTCTGAATCCATTTAATCTAATTAAAATAATTAATATGGTAAATTTATCTTTTAAATGAAAACATAAAATATATATATAACTATTTTTATAGATAAATGAGTTTTTGAGCATTATGTGTTCTTAATACTATTTAATACTATTTACTAATTAAATGGGGGTTAATATATTAGTTTATACATTTAATCATTTAATTTTAGTCATCATTTAAAGATGATAAATTTAATATATTTGTTTATACATTAAATTATTTTATTTTTGTCATACTTTAAAAGTGATCAATTTAATTTATTAAGATAAAAATATATAATAATTTGAAAACAATACTTTGAGAAATATCTCCTTTTATCATTAATTGATTTTAATATAATCCCCATAAAATAAATTATTTATCTTCTAACCATTAAATTGTAAAAATATATCAGAATATTTTTTTTTATTTTATAAATAAATTAAATAATTCATTAATAATAATAATATGTAATGTATAAAAATATATTTTTATAATAAAATATTATAATTAAATTTTATCTTATGTTTCATTATTTATCATTTTTGAATTATATTATTTTCAATTTATTACAAAAAATTACACACCTTAAATATTCATATTTGATACATGCATACCTAATGACTATATATCCAATGACCATATTTATAATGACTATATTTTTAATAGCTATAAATCCAACGACCATATATACGATGGTCATATTTTATTCCTATATATATCCTTGAAAATATCACTAAAATCATTCATCTTATTAAATTATCTCTCAACATTCCTATTATATTTTTATTGTTTTCCTTCTTTTTATAGTTATAATTAAGGTGGTGATCTTCATAGAAAACCATGAGGATAAATATTTTATATTCATGGTTTTTTTTATTTTCTTGTGGATTTATTCCTATTGTAAATTTTTTAATGATGTTTAATATTGTATTATCATAATGTATTAATGTTTATCTTCTATTATAATATTTTATCTCAATAAAATACATCATAGTTCATTTTAGTTTAGGGTTGTGTGTGAAATAAGTTATTAAACATATTTTTTTATTTAAATATAAAGTTATAATAAAATATCAATGTGTTACATTTTAACCCCTTAAATAAATTTATTCCTCACAATTTTAATTATCTCTCACTAATGAAAATAACTGAGGGTATCCAAAAGATATAAATCAATCAATATATAATTTCTAATGAGATATCAACCTCATTATCTTATGTAAGACTAAGAAACTCATATTTTCTCACATAGTAAGAATATCCCCAAAATGAGTTTCTCCACAATAATTTGAGCTAAATACCCATCATTATTGGGTAGTAAGACCCATATGATGGAATTCATTCCCATAGGGAGTTTATAGTCATCCTTGCATCAATAGATGACCATATATTGATTTGGGATACAAAATGTGATTTCCCTATCCTAGAAATTGATATGGTATTTATGTAGAGAGATCTAATACATTCCCAAAATTATATCCAATGAAGCATAATAAGACTTATAGGAAGAAAATTCCCATAAACTTTTATCAGAGAGGAGTTATAGTCTTGGGATTCAATCATCATACCATTAAAAATTTTCACTAATAATTCAATATCTAATCGTCGGGGGATATGAAATGTGATTTACCTATACTAGAAATTAATATGGTATTTATATAGATATATCCAATACATTCCCATAATTACATTAAATGGAGCATAATAAGATTTACAAGAAGCACATTCCCACAAAATTTTATCAGAGATGAGTTATAGTCTTGGGATTCAATCATCACACCACTAGAATTTTTCACTTATAATTCAATATATAATCATAAGGATTTTGATTGTATCCTCATAGAAAAAATTATAAATATATTGGGTAGATCTATAATAAAATAATACATTTTTAGTTCTTCAGTGAGTATACCTTTCACTATTTTTTTCATGACCAACTTCAGTAGTTTTGATTTTATAAAACTTCCCTTTCTTCCATATATTAAAAGATAACTGATGTCTATTATCATCATTAACCCTTGGTTTAGTGATTTTTTTTGGCTTAATATAAATACTCCTTAAAACTAAAGCAATGGAGTGTGGATGGTGAATTATATTAATCATTCATTTTATACTTTATATCCCTTTTACATTCATGTTATTTATAGCATTCTTTCCCACAATTAAATCTTTTAACTTTATATTTAATGTAATTTATTCCATGATTCTTCCCATATTTTTGGTATTATTGAAGATGAATCTTACTCACTCCATAGTTATTATCAGTTGATATTACAGAAACCTCTATTTTTCTCTTTTTATACCATAAACTGTGAGAATAATGGGAGTCTCCAATCTCTATTTCTACCTTGAGGGAACATCGAATAAATTATTCATAGCCACCAAGTCCCTTATATCCAATGCCTTTTAGATAATTGGTATAAACCACTAATTAAATAGTTGATTTTTTTCATTATCAATGATATAACTAGAAGCGCACCTTGAAAGTACTAGGAAGTTTTCTTCATAAGAACTAATAAATTCATTATTCTTTTATTTTAACTATAGAAATTATCTCTATATTTTAGTGTGAATAGTCTGAGGAAAATATTTATTAATAAAAATACCTACTTAAACTCCCACCATTTCATAGAGTTGATTTATTCTTTTGGACTCATGTTCTTTATCAAACTACACCATTGGTGTACTTCATCTTCCAACTAATATAGAACTAAGATTAATTTTTCTTACTCTGATAATTTAAAAATAAAAAATATATTTTCTATTAGGTTAATCCATTACACAATAATTAGTGGATTAAGAGATCCACTAAAGTTATGATATCATTGATTCATAAAAGACTTAATATCGTGTTTCTACTTCTTTGGTGTTTTAGGGATCTCAATATGGTTTAAGTTATTTTTTATTGCCTAAGATACAATTTTTATGAAGTTTTTTACTCTATCTCCCATCCAATTTGGTTGCTCATCGAAATAATCATTATAATATCTATCACACACATTGTTAACCTAATTCTTCCTAGTTACATCTATTGACAAAAACAAAATAGGTTGCAGTGAGTATCATGGAATACTAATTTGATAAAGAAATCATATTATAAGGAAAATAAATTGTTATATGTCCTAAATTATTTTTGGTTGGAGTAGAGTACTCAAGAGAGAGGGTGGTGAATTGAGTATCGATTCAAAATTTCTGTTTAAAAAGTATTCCCAAGAGATTTACCCAAAGTTAAATACAACCAAGTTAATCAAAGTAATACGATTATGAAAGTTTGAATATTTAAATAACTTCACAAAATATTGATTAATTCTTACTAATATTAATACCATTTATTAATATTACTTTTAAAGATATTATAATAAGGAAAAACAATTATAAATTCTTTCCAAGATTAACTATCAAAGTAAATTTAGAGATTTATGAATTATACAGTAAAGTAGTAAAATAGAGAAGACTAAATTAAGTAGCACAAAGAATATAAAACAAGTGGTTTAGTATCAAGCTGAGACCTAATCCACTCCACTTGGTGATCACCTGCCACCAAGCAGTTTATATAGATAAACTTGATCCACACCCTAGATCTGGGTGAACAATAGTACACAGGACTGTTAGGTCACATGACCTCTTCCACATTTCTTCATGGGTACAAACTACCAGACCACACAGGGACCTCTTCCACACTTATCTGTGGGTATACACAAGTGTAAAATGATGTTTGAGAAAGGATATCTTATATCATTCAATTTAATTCAGGATATAGAGTGTATTTTTATACAGATACACACACTACTCTAAAGCTAATAAAATGATACACAATAAATCAGGAATGATGACACAAGGTAATAAGTTATTTGAGTGGTTGTTTATGAGGATCTGGACTTATAGGATGAAGCAGATATAGAAATTGAGTTCTTGTATGGAAAACAGAGTATCGCAAGTCAGCTAGATCTGGCGTGTGTTCTTCATGGTGTTGAAAGTGAGAAGATGTCCTCGAATCTGGGATTTAAGTATGCTTCATGTGTTATTTAGAAGTGTTGAGTTGCATGTGTTGGTTATCTTTTTAAAAATGCTCTAAGCTTTTCTTCATTATGGTGCTCACACTTGCTTGCACACACTTTTTGTTTTTGGGCCTCACTACTCTTTTATTTTGGAGTGCATGTGTTGAAGCCAACAGGATGTCTGTATTCTACACCTCGTACCTCGTAATTTCAGATGAAATGTCTACAAAGAAACATTAATTATATCAATGCATTTAAAATCTTCAAATATGACCATTAGAGATTAAATTGAAAAACTACAAAACAGATTAATAAATGGTGTCACAGTCTGTTAGGAAAAAGTTTCTCCATGAAATGATGTCTTCTTGAAACAATGTCTTATTGAAACGATGTCTCCTTATCTTCCTTTAAGTGGTGAGACAACTATATTTCGACAAGGATCAGGAACTAGTAACATAGATGTGGTGTTAGGATCACAATATCTGGTCATGGTGTCTGAATGGTTACAGTGTCTGAAGGGTTACGATGTAACGCCCCGACCCTAGTTGCCTAGAGTCGGTGCATTATTACATAACATTGGCATGATCACAATAAAGATCAAATCTCGAAAGACCGATTGGTTTAGTAGCCTTGGAAACACTAGATATATTTATAAGTCTTACATTAAATCATAAAATGAAAAACTACTACAACAACATATTGTCTCCATAATCCACACTCATATCCCCACATAATATCCCTGCAGGTCATTCATAATTTACTTCTTCACTTCCTGGGAAAAATAAAACATAGAAAAGGGGTGAGCTCAAATGCCCAGTAAGGATAACAATATAGCGGAAACTTTCATAAATAAGAATAAACATTTAAGGAAATGTATAACTAAAACAAAAGCCTTTCAAACTTGAACTTTCAACATAGTATGGCATAAATAAAATGAAATAATGCCATTTACTTATTCAAATGGATATTCTACTAATCGAATAATCACATGAAAAATCAATAACCACTTTCATAATGATGGAATGCATAATGCTGAACTTTAATTTCTTTGTCAAGTCCTCATCCCAAGACCTTGGGGATAACTGTAACCGGAACCCAACCCGGAGTGCCTCTAATAACCGGACACCAACCCGGAGTGCCTCTAATAACCGGACACCAACCCGGAGTTCCTCTAATAACCGGAGACCAAACCGGAGTTCCTCTAATAACCGGAGACCAAACGGGAGGGCTTACTTTTACCGGTCCCCAACCCGGAACATACTTGTCTAACACATTCATCTGAATGAAAGGTTGAAATATAACATAAACATTCGGATTACAAATAACTTATGAAATGTCAATACTCTAAACAAAAACCATGAGTGACATAAGAATAACTTATCCACAGTAAAAAATATCACAAAACCTTCAATAAAATATGGATGTTTTGTATCATAATAAATCAACTTCAAATAAGCTTAAAATACATCAAAGGATGTTGACATAGATGAAATAAAGACTATTTTAGAAAAATATCTCTTTCTATTTTGAAATCATTTAAGAGTCTTATATTTATGAAATAAAACATTTTTTTTGAAAATATTCTTATTATCTTGTAAGGGAAGCTTCGACGATTTTATAACGGCGGAAAATAGCCACACCCGCCGTATAAGTTAAAAAAAAACATTCTTACCTTAATTTTGTCGAAAAGGTTAAAAAGCACCTTGTTTGGAAAACGACGGAAAGATTCCTTTATAAACCTCTTATAAAAAGTCAAACAAGGGTATAAATGACTTTAACCCATATTCTAGTAAATAGTAAAAATGTTTTGAAATTCATTTTTAAGAAACATGGATGTGGATGATAAAGAGATCCCAGTAGATTATTACATATAAACAACCTCGGATAATGAAGAGATTGCGAAATAACCCTTACCAATTTGGTAACTTATGAAACATACAACCCATGAAAGAGGTATCATACTATGAATATGTAAATACACATAAATTATAGTGTATTAAACAAAGAATATAATTATGGGCAGTACATACACCACACAAAAGGTGATGGTGGCAATATGGCATGAATCTCACGGGAATAAGGAGTGAGATGAAAACCCCTTACCTTGTACTTTTCCTTGGTTGGGGTAGGTTAAACTCCTGTATAATGGTGAAATAATTGTTATTAAATTATTCAAGAATCATATATATTAATATGATATCATATATGATCTTTTAACATTGATTTGTTAATAATATCTTTTAATTATCGTCGTTTTGGGTGTTAACTACTCATTTTCTTTTATATGTTTTGTTACATAAGACATGTTTGTTATCGATAGGTTGTATCTTATTCATATCCAGAATGATATCAAGTCCTTAAACATCATTTTTAAATCATCAAATGATAATTATACTTTAATGGATACGATGGAGAATGAATCTCATCGCGTTCGTGGAGACGGTAGTACGTACGTACACACGAGCGAAAATATCATTCTTTTGATATTAAAATAATATATAAATGGATGTTATATCATATATACATAATCATTAACATGTTATATTTATTATTTACATGAGTTACACATAATTATTATACCCATCCAAATAATAATATATTGAATAACAATTACACCACGACGTGGAGACGGTAAGCCGTACGTACGCACGTATGGTGACATGTTATTCAAAGGGTGGATAGAATAATGAATATGGTAGTACCATATTTATAATAACATCACAGTATATATAAGATACTGGAGTTATTATTTTAGAATGGTAATAACAAAGAAAGAATAAGTGGAAGAAGAAAGGAACTTGAAAAGGGGTGGTGAAAACATTACCTCTTCTTCAGGTTCTTCCTTTTGATTTGATCAAAAGGGCTCCTTAGGTTGGATTTCTGATCAAACTAAGGCATCTATGTTGTACTTAGGGATGTTGGGAGAGTATTTGGGCAGAGTTTGGCCGAACCAAAAGGCTTTGAAGGTGTGAAGAAATGGGAAGGAAGAGTGCCCTTTTATAAGAGAGGTGAGAGGCACCTTTGGAAAAGCTAGAAATATTAGTTTATATTAAATTCATATTCGGTTTCTAATGGATCAAAAGTTGATTATTCAAAGGTTAAGGTGGGGATAGGTCTAAAACAACTCAACCAATAGAATTTAGACAGGTTTGGGTACTTATATTAACCTTATCTTTAAGTATTAACTCTAAGTTAATTAGTTTCACTTTTACAATGTCTCTTTGTATTTTTATATTATATGGTTAATAAACATACCATATACATCCAAGAGACCCCAAAGTGGTCCATTAATGATACACCTATCATGATATAAGTCTCGTGGCTGAACCTTATATTTTTAGGAATTTAATATCAATTAATAATATAATATTTTTTTTAAAAACTCTTTTATGTCAATTTTGACACTATTCAATAGTTGATTTTTGTGAAACTCATAACAGAATGATTACTTCGAAAAAATTTAATTAAATCAATCATAATATGTCATATTATACTAGAAAATTAGTGTAATTCATTAAAAGTTTCATATTATATTTATTTGGGTATTTATAATATCAATTATTTTGATTTTTTACTATTATAGTAATTACTGCATCATCATTGTGTCATAAATAAATTAAATTATTTAATGTATAAAAATTATAAATAAACTATAATTATGTACGAAATCTTTTTATATTTATAATGAATATTTATAATCTAAAATCCAACATATATAACCCTATTTACAAATTGTTTTTCTAAAAGATATATGCTTGTGTCATTTTTGTATTCATTTTAACTTAATTAAAATAAAGTGTCCCTATCACCTACAAGTGGCACCATGAGGTCCCAAAATCGACCCAAATATGCCTATGTCCTAACATGTATCAACTAATAAGTCTAGGACACGTTTTAGGGTAATTTAGTATTATTATAATATTATTTTTTAACCCTTTTTTACCGGATTTACCCTTAACCATGGTAAATAAAATATTTACCGCAGTAATTATTCAAAATGTATAAAAATAAAAGTTACCTATTTACACAATTTGAACATCCTGATTCCAAATTTGGAATCCATTTTTCTAAATTCAAAACACAGAAGTGGCAGAAATTAATTTAAAATTAATTCCCGCTGTCAAAACAAAAAGCGTGTTTTTAAGAGATAATAACTATCAAAAGATTGACACTTGTTTATGTTCGGTTTAATTGTAAAATTATGTCCAATGACCAACATTATATTAAATGGTAAAAATATATTCTAAATATACTTTAAAACTACTCAAATTCATAATTTATCACTATTAATTATTTTGATTAAAAAAGTTGTTTTTAATTAAAATTTAGTAATTTTCACTATTCATCACAATATTAAAGTTATCCGAAAAGTACCAAAATTTCCCCTTAGGCTAAATTCGATATTCCGAATCCAAAAATGAATTCCATTTTTAAATATAAAATATATATAATTTCAAAAAGTAGGTATTACTATTCATAACGGCTAGTTTGATTGGTTGTGGTGTGTGTTAGAACTCGAAGTTGCGTACAACACACGCTACTGTATTATTCAAAGGAAAGCGTACCGTGGAAGCCTGGGATGTTTCATTTTAATTTTTTTTTGATGTCCCCATTTAGTCAAAATGTTTAAAATATTTTATTTAAAAAGGGTTCACCATTAAAAGTTGGTAAAAGTGCAATACTGAAAATGAATTTATTCTTACATTATGTCTAAGAAACTCATAATATGGATTCTAAAATTATAAGGATTATATAAAGTTTAAAATTTAGTTAATACTATTCATAACCTCTTTTGAACGGCTTGTTTGGTAAGTCATGGTGTAATTGAACTCGGTGTTGCGTGTAGTGAAAGTTATTGAATTATTTTGAAGAAATAACACACTATGAATTCTTGGGGTGTTACATACGATGTCTAAAGGGTCACGATGTCTGGAAGGTTACGATGTCTGAAGGGTCACAATGTCTGGATGATTACAGTGTCTGGATGGTTACTGTGTTTGGATGGTTATGGTGTCTGGACATAGTGTTTGGTTCCTTAGCTAGAGAAACATAACCGGTGGCAGACTCACAGTGTCTCAGACTTAGCTAAAAATATGTATTCATACTTAAGCAGTGATATTCATAGAATGGATTAGAATTAATCATTTATCAAAGAAATCATTATAAAGTAAATTAAATATAGTGTACAATAATCAAACTGAATGTATAGAAATTAAGATATTGGATATCTTTATTTAAAGTATGAATATAATAATCATATGTACATATGATGTGAGATAGACTACACAGAATTAAAAAGTTTTATAGGATGAATATGATTTGTGATCATTAAAACATGATTAACACATGAGGAGTCAAAAAATATCACCCTTTTTGATGATCAAAAATCATGTGAAGTTAGAGTGTATATTTCTCTAATGTACATATAAACTACATATTTTTCTATTCTTTCATTAGTGTGAATATTTTTCCCCCTTTTGGGATTATAAAAATAGTGAATAGGAAATAGACAACAAAAGTGCACAATGTATTAGATAAAAAGAGAGTTAGTACAAAGAGTAAAACAAATGCAACAAGATCCCTATCAAAAGATAGTAGTCACTATGCTTTATCACTGGATGGTCTTCTCCTTTACCTTAGTAGCAGCATCAGAAGAAGAGACCATAGGATCAGAGGTTGAAGTGGAAGAAGGGAGTGAACTGGTTGATAGAGAAGGTAAAGGAAGACCTTTGAAGATAGAAGGGGCCAAGGTAGATGTAATAGAAGACTGAGACAATTGTTGATCAAGGATAACATGTTTGATCTAACTCAGAGCCTGAGATATAGACATAGATATAGAATAAAGGGCAGGAGAAGAGAAGGTAGGCAAAACCGATCTTTGGGGTGTAACTACAGGAGCCATGGTGGAAGTACTTTGTATATGAAGATAAGGCTGTAGAAGCTTGTTAAAGTCAGCAATGATCTCTCCACCATACTACATTTCTTTTTCAAAGTCATCCTCGTTCTCCATGAACTTTTCCAACAGATGAGTGAACTATGTGAGATTTTGGACTTGAGTCTTGAAGGCTTTAATTACAGGAGGAATCCTCATATTCTCCACAAGGTAGTTGAAATGATTGGTCATGTCATTCTTAGAGAAGATATGGTTGAAGTAGAAGTACACTTTCTTGGAAATTTCTTGCTGAGTATCATTAAAAATATTAGAATGGATTCTCACCAAATCAAGAACTCTGTTACTGTTCTTGATAACTTTGGATAGATATTATTTATTAAAACCACTAAGTACAGCCTGAATTTATTCTTTGACCACTGTTTGAAATAGATCACTATCTAAAGAAGGTTGAGATGATTGTCTAGAGGCATTAGAAGAAGTGAAAGACGAGGTAAGAGATTTTAGTTAGTTGATCACTTTCTGAAGGCACCCCTTATACTAATTAGTTAACTTGTTAAGTCCAATAACAAGTTCACTCATCTCTTGAACAATCTATTTGTTTCATTAAGCTACTTTTTCAGATAAAGATGTTAGATGAGGTTGAATCAATGAGGCTAATTCCTGTGGGGTCTGAGTAAAAATATTCTCAACAGGATGTGAAGCAGGATCTGGTATCAAAGTTCAACACTTTTTTAATATTTTCAACCATATCTATTCGAGTCTTTACTTCATCACTAAGCGGTTTTTCTCAATTTTGGTTTCTTGAATCTCATGGATCATCTTAGGTTGAATATACTAAATAATTTTCTCCAGAAATAGTGAAGCATCTCTTTCACTCAAATTTTTTACAGGATCCAGTTGAGTATTCAGGAGAATTTCAACCTCAGCCAAAAGGGTAACTCCAAATTCTTTCAGGTCATCATTATTCACTAAGGTTGGAGGTTCTTATGAAGGCTCAAAGATAGAAGCTAATATAGGCTTAGGTTCTTTGGAAAAAATAGCTTCTGGAGTAGATTCCATTTTTAACTAAAACATAGTAGTCAGTTCAAGACCTTTGATTGAGACTTATTGTAAATCATTAACATTGAAATAACTAGGTAATTTATACTATGTGTCCACTAAGATTGGATCAATTGGATTTAACACTTTAATAGATTCCATACCGGGTGGATAATTCCCCTCAAAAGGTGCATCTTCCTTAAGATTGAGAGATTTAGATCCTTGATCTATTTGCACGATGTCATCTCAGATTTCCTCAACCATTTCCTTTCGAACCAATTGAAAGGCTTTCTCCATTATCTCTTCAGCAGAAAGAATGACTTCAGGAACAACTTGTTCCTCTAAGAGTTCCTCAAGTGTAGCTTCTTTCATAACAAGGAGATATTCTTCTATATTTTCTTCCACATCATCCTTTTCGGTTACCTTAGAAATAGATTCTTCCTCTACATGTTCCTCACCAGTAGTTTCTTTTACAAGAGATAGATTTTCTTCTATATGTTCTTCTACAACTTCCTTTTCTCTTTCAACAACAACAAAATCTTCTTCAGTAGTGGGTTTTTCTTCCAAATCAACAACCTTTTCAGAAACAAGTATTTCCTTCTCAATTACGACTTGAGGAGTAGGTGTACTATCTTCCTCATCAAGAATAACTTCTCTCACAGGTACAACATCCTCTCATTCTTCTTCCTTATCAGAATATTCAAAAAGTTCATATGGATCCAATCCAGGATTAGAAATACCTTTTAGTCTTGAAGGGTGTTCCACTAGATTAAAATTTTCATATAATCTATCATTATCTTCCACCCATGACTTTATCTATGGATTCCAATTGATTTTAATCCTCTTTGCTGTAACTTTTGATAGAAAAAACTCACAATCATTGATAACTTATTCATTTTGTACAACCACACATTTGGCATGAAGCACAGATAAAATAAGCCATGAATAGAATATAGAGGTTGAATTGGAGGTTGTCTTGATCAATTCCCACATATAGTGTATGAAATACTTACAAAGATTGATCTTATGTCCATTTTTCATAAGATGTATCAAAAATAAATCCTGATATTTGAGTATAGCATAATCACCTTTTCTGGGGATAAATAAATTCTGAATAAACTTAAACAGAAGTTTAGATTCTCCATCTAGCTCAGCAGTGATGGATCTCGTCTTGGTTTCATTTCCAGTTAAACTCCTCAAAGCATCTTTCAAAACAAATAATTCACTTGGAGGTGGAGGAACTCTCTGGTTGTCCTCAAAAATACCTTCATGAGGCATCCTAAGTCATGCAGCCCATAACCTCGAAGAAAATGTGCATATCTGGCCATTTATCCAACTTCTTACAACATAACCATCTTCAAAATAAAATGAAAATTGTACATACTGATAAAATTGTGAAACTAGCTTCGGGTAGATAGGCCTATCCTTCTTAGTAAACCAATCTAACCAACCTTGATCTATTAGCACTTTTAAAACCAAAGTATTACTTGTCAGAAGCCACTTAGGGAATATCTCTTTCTCAAGTTCTACTATCCAGTTTACCAGATTTGGATTCAGAGGAACCTCGAGTGATAACTTTGGCACTATCTTCAACTTCTTATTGGAACTGCGTTTCTTAGGATTCGACGACGAAGGACATTTCATCCTGGGCATTCACCGAAGGTTCGAGAGAGATAAGGGTTGAAGATGGGTTACAGTTTGAGAGAGGAGAAGAAATATATAGTGAATAATGAGTGAAACTTCTTTTATTTTATCATTTAGGAATAACAATCATCGCAAAAACAAAAACATTGGAAAGTAAAATGGTAAAATAATGAAATACCATGATACGAGTTCTAATTTATAAATAAAACAACAAAGTATTCTTATAAATCATTTTTGTGGTGAGACCGTAATCAAATTTCATAGTGGGACCGTAAAAAGCCTTCACGGTTCACAAGCATTCACGGTGAGACCGTAATAGTGTGATTCATAGACTGCGCGACTATATTGTTTGAGATAGTAAGTGTCAGACAGTAACCAAGAAATAGTAACTATGAGACCATAAACATGTAATAGTAAGTCTTAGGATAGTAAAATATGAAATATTAAGATATGAAACAATGATATATGAAACAATAAGATATCTACTTAAGGTTTATCATTCACAATTCATGTATGATGTAATTTATTCTTTCATAATTTAATGGTTTGGTGAATATATCAGCAAACTGATATTCAATTCCAATGAATTTCAAAGTGATATCAACTTTTTGATAATGATCTCTCAAAAAGTGATGTCTTACATCAATATGCTTTGTCCTAGAGCGTGAAATATGATTTTTCAAGATGTTAATAGCACTTATATTGTCACAACTTATAGGTACATGCTTGAATTAATATCTATAATCTAGTAATGCGTGTTTCATCCACAAAATTTTTTCACAACAACTACCAGCATCTTTGTAAAAAAATTATCCAGTATATAATGCAACATAATTTTGTTTCTTACTACACCATGATACTAGTGACTTTCCTAAAAAGTGACATGTTCTAGAGGTGGTTTTAATATCTAAATTACAGGCACCGAATTCAGCATCAGAATAGCTAACTAATTCAAATGATTGTCCTCTAGGATAGGACAGTCCTAGATTTGGTGTATTCTTGAGATATTTGAAAATTCTCTTAACCACATTTAAATTAGATTCCTTAGGATTTTCTTGAAAACAAGAACACATACACACACTAAACATAATATTAGGTCGGCTATTAGTTAAGTAGAGTGAGCTTCCAATAATTCCTCTATAGGTGGTTTGATCAACAAATTTTCCATCTTCATCAAGATCCAACTTACACATAGTACTCATTGCAGTTTCACTACTTTTAGTGCTATCCAAACAAAAACATTTTAGAAGATCTCTAGTATATTTTATTTGATTTAAAATAATACCATCATTATTTTTAAAGATTTAAAATCCAAGAAAGAATTTAATTCACCCATTAAACTTATTTCAAATTTGTTTTGCATCATTTTAGAGAAATCAATACATAAAGAATTTCTTGAAGATCCAAAGATAATGTCATCTACATAAATTTGAACTACTAAAACATCATTAGAAATTAATTTTATAAAAAGGGTAGGATCATCTATTCCTTTTTTAAAACCTTTGTAAATAAGAAAGGTACTTAGTCTATCATACCGAGCTCTTGGAGCTAATTTTAAACCATATAAATCTTTTGATAATTAAAAATATGATTTGGAAAATGAGGGTATATAAAACTAGGGGTTTTCTCAAAAAAGGCATCCTTATCTATATACCCATTTATGAATGCACTCTTAACATCCATTTGATATAGTTTGAAATTCAGATGTGCAACATAAGTAAGAAGAATTATGATAGCTTCAAGTCTAGCTACTGGTGCAAAGGTCTCTTTATAGTCAATTCCCTCTTTTTGACTATAGCCTTGTGCAACCAATATATCCTTGTTTCTAACTATGTTACCAGCTTCATCTACCTTATTTCTAAACACCAACTTAATGCCTATGGTGAATGTGTCTTTTGGTCTTTTGATAAGTTTCCAAACCTTGTTCCTTTCAAATTGATTAAGTTATTCTTGCATATACATTTTCCAAAATTCATCATTGATAGAATCATTAATGTTTTTAGGTTCAAGTTGTGAAAAGAAGACTTGATATTTAACCTAATTTCTAAGAGAATCTCTAGTTTGAGTTCCTTTGTCTAAGTCTCCTACAACAGCATCTAAGGGATGGTTCTTAAGAGTTCTAACAGCTCTAGAAAAGTAAGGAATAGTAATTTTAGGTTCATCAATAGGTTCATGATCAATTTGACTTAAGTATAAGGAATTTCTAGAGTTGGAAGTTTTCACAGATTCCTTCTTAGGATGGTTATAGGATTTTAAATTAATGTCTAGATTTGATACATAATCTTTTAGGTTCTCTAGAGTGGTATTAGTCTCATGTGGATTTGTTTCATCAGATTTAATATGAACAGATTATTACACACATTTAGTTATTTTATTAAACACTATATAGGATTTACTAGAGATGGAATATCCTAAAAATCTTCATTCATCACCCTTGGATTAAAATGTGTCAAGATTTTCCTTAGTATTAAGGATATAGACTTTACAACCAAAAACTTTTTAGTAGCTAAATTTGGGTTTTCTATTGTTCCATAACTCATAAGGGGTTTTGTTAAGAACAGGTCTAA
Organism: Viscum album; assembly: GCA_963277665.1. NCBI lineage: Eukaryota > Viridiplantae > Streptophyta > Magnoliopsida > Santalales > Viscaceae > Viscum > Viscum album. Next base: position 1,000,867,221 of record OY728133.1, read on the forward strand.
TCAACACTCTATTGATTATGTAGCATGCTATATTTACTACTTCAGCCCAAAAATAAATAGGTAGGCCATACTCACTAAGAATGGTTCTACCAATCTCTTGCAGGGTTATATTTCTTCTTTCTACAACTCCATTTTGTTGAGGTGTTCTAGGGGAAAATAAATTGTGACTATAAAAATTTTGTGAGAAAAAGGATTAAAACTCTTAATTTTCAAACTCCCAGCCATGATCACTTCTCAAGGTCTTAATTCTAAGTCCACTAATATTTTATACAGACTTGGAGTATTTAATGAAGTAAGAATATGCTTCATTTTTGTGAGCTAGAAAGTATACCAAAGTGTATCTAGAAAAATCATCTACTAGAACATAAACACAGTTCTTCTTATTTAAACTAGAAAATCTAGATGGTAAAAAAAAATCCATGTGAACCAATTCAAGAGGTTGAGAAGTTGACACTTATTTATTTTATTTGAAGGAAACTGTGTGTTACTTTCCCTTTTGGCAGGGATTACACACTTTACCATTTGGAAACTCAAGTTTGGGTAGGTCTTTGACTAATATTTTTCTAGTTATATTTCTAAGGGAGTGAATATTATAGTGTCCTAGTATCCTATTCCAAATCCAAGACTCTTTATAAAATACACTTATACATGAAGCATTTTGAGAAGCTAAAGAATCCAAGTTAATAGAATAAACATTTTCATTTCTTAATGCAGAGAACACTAATTCATATTTATAATTAAAAAAATTTTAAGCATAATTTTCAAATTTAACATTAAACCCATCATCACATAATTGTGAAATACTAAGTAGATTATATTTCAATCCATCAACAAAAAGTAATTTGGAAATTAAAACTGAGTTAGAGTTACTAATTTGGCTAAGGCTAATGATTTTTCCTTTGGAATTGTCTCCATCAATTTTTATTAGGTTCTTGAAGCATGAGTAGTCTCCTGTCATGTGTCTTGAACACCCACTGTCCAAGTCCATAAAATTTTACAGGAACTCTTTAAGAAGCTTTCCTACAAAATGATCAAGTAAAAATAGATTTTTGTACCCATACTTGTTTGGGTCTAGTAACATTAGTGATAAGTGCTTTGGGAACCCATATCTACCTTATAGGTTTCCTATAAGAATTATGTAAGGTATTTGAAAAATAAACTCTATTTGGTCCAGAAAAACTTGAAATAATAGAGAGTGTATCATAACTTGAAGTGGTTGATTTGTTTCTAGAACTGGGAGTAAAGCTGTATGCCCTAGATTTAGAAAAAAAGTTTGTTCTTCCAAAATTTCTTTTTCCAAGTTGATAGCCAATTCCTGTAGTATATTTAGGGGTAATTTTTTTATCTAGCATTTGAGTAAAAGTATCTTTCCCATTTGTAATATTTTCTAATACTTTCTTTAATTTCTCATTAGAAATTTTTAATTCATTGTTCTACTTAAGGAGTTGAGCATTTTTCTCTTTTTCAGTTGTGAGTTCAGATTTAATAGTCACAGTAAGAGCATACTGTTTCTTCAAAGATTTATATTTATCTTTTAGTTCATTGAATGTTTCTTCAAGTATATTAAAATATTCAAACATTTCTTCATTAGACATATTTTCAGTGTCACTCTCATCTCCATAATAGTATGAATTATGTATAGGGGAGTCCAGTGTTACTTAAGATGTGTTTGTCATAAAACAAATATTGGATTTGTTAGACTGTTCATCATGTGAAGATTCTAAGTCACTTGAACTATCCTCAAAAGCACTCCAGGTTGCTTTCATTTCCTTTTTATACTTTCTATATTTATCCTCATATTTCTTTTTGTACTTGAGCTTTGGAAAGTCTGCCTTGATATGTCTTTTGTACTTACATTCATAGCAGACAATCTCATCAGTCTTGTCACTTCTTTTCAAATCTTTCTTCCAATATCCTTTTTGATCATATTTTCCCTTGAAGTTAGGATTTCTGAAAAAAATATTCTTCTTGTAAAATATCTTGAATCTTCTGGATAATTGATCCATCTCCTCATCACTATCAGATGATTATTGTTCACTACTATAACTCTCTACAGAAGCTTACAATTTCCCTTTGTATTTGTGTTTAGAGGTGGTGGTTTTGAATGAAACTAATTTTAATTTGGGTTCATCCTCCTCCTCCTTGTTGAATTTAAGTTCCTCTTCATACATCACTAGTTTTCCAATGAGTTCTTTTACAGATAGCTTGATGATGTCACATGATTATCTAATAGAGACAGAGGTTCCTCTCCATATTTCAGGTAGAAATCTGAGAATTATCATGATATATTCCTTGGAAGTGACTTCTCATCCAAGAGAAATAATTGTGTTGAAAATTTCATTGAACCTGAGATACATTTTAGAAACAGGCTCATCAGGTTTCATTTTAAAGTTATCATATTTGATAGTATAAGTATTAAGTCTCATCTCTTTCACACTATAATTTCCTTCATGTGAAACAGACAAGGTATCCCAAACTTCATGGGCAGTTTTACAAGCAAAAATTCTACTAAATTCATTATCTCCTAAGGAGTAGTATAAAGCATTAATAGCTTTGAAATTACTATTGTAGGCACTTTTTTAAGGTTCATCCCAAGTGATTATATCAATAGTATAAATATTATATTCATCTATAATGGAAGACCAAATCTCAAAACCCATACTTTCTAAATTCATTTTCATTTTGATTTTCCATTGAGTATAATTGGTTCCGTTAAATAATGGTGGTCTATTAGTTACAAAACCTTCCAATCTATTATCCATAAAAAATAAATACTTTGAAAGTGCTATAAATTAATAATTAACAAAAATTTAAAAATCTTTAAAGTACAACTACAATCACAGTTAAATAATATTAAAAGTAGAGTCTTAATAAACAATCATCTGATACCAAATGTTGGTCGGAGTAGAGTACTCAAGAGGGGGGGGGGGGGTGAATTGAGTATATATTCAGAATTTCTGTTTAAAAAGTATTCCCAAGAGATTTACCCAAATTCAAATACAGCCCAATTAATCAAAGTAATACAATTATGAAAGTTTGACTGTTTAAATAACTTCTCAAAAGATTGATTAATTCTCATTAATCTTAATATCAGTTATTAATATTACTTTTGAAGCTATTCTAATAAGGAAAACAATTATAACTTCTTTCCATGATTAACTATCAAAGTAAATTTAGAGATTTCTGAATTATATAGTAAAGTGGTGAAATGCAGAAGACTAAATTAAGTAGCACAGAGGATATAAAACAAGTGGTTCAATCTTAAAATGATACCTAATACAATCCACTTGGTGATCATCTGCCACCAAGCAGTTTATATAGATAAACTTGATCCATACCCTGTTTCGAGGTTAACAATAGTACATAGGACTGTTAGGTCACACGACCTCTTCCACAATTCTTTGTGGGTACAAAATACCAGGCCACACAGGGACCTCTTCCACCCTTATACATAGGTATACAAAAGTGTAAAAAGATGTTTGAGAAAGGATATCTTGTATCCTTCAATTTAATGCAGGAGATAGAGTGTGTTTTTATACAGATACACATACTTCTCAAAAGATAATAAAATGATGCACAACAGATCCAAAATGATGAGACAAGGTTAGAAGTAGTATGAGTGGTTTTATATGTGGCTATGGACTTCTAGGATTAAGCAGATGCAAAAATCGAGTTATCATATGGAAAACAGAGTATCGCAAGTCAGCTAGATCTGGCATGTGTTCTTAGTGGTGTTGACAGTGCTAAGATGTCCTCGACTCTGGGATTTAAGTCTGATTCGTGTATTCTTCAGCAGTGTTGAGTTTCATGTGTTGGTTATCTTCTAAAAAATGAGCTAAGTGTTTCTTTGTTATGGAACTCACACCCTCTTGCATGCTCTTTTTATTTCTAGGCCACACTTCTCTTTTATTTTGGAGTGCATGTGTTGAAGCCGTCAGGATGCATGTATTATGAACCTCATACCTTATACTGTTAGATGAAATGTTTACAAAGAAACATTAATTATTTTAGTGCATTTAAAATCTTCAAATATGATCGTTAGAGATTAAATTGAAAAATAAAAAAAACAGATTAAGAAACAGTGTCACAGTTTTTCAGGAAACAATGTCTTCATGAAATAGTGTCTTCTTGAAACATTGTCTTCTTGAAATGGTATCTCCTTATCTGCCTTTGAGCAGTGATATAGTTAGAGTTAGACAAGGATCAAAAACCAGTAGCATAGATGCGGTTTTTGGATCACAATGTCTGGTCACGGTGTCTGAATGGTTACGGTGTCTGAAGGGTTACAATGTCTGAAGGGTCATGATGTATGGATAGTTATAGTGTCTGAAGGGTCACAGTGTCTAGATGACTATGGTGTCTGGATGGTTATAGTGTCTGGATGGCTACAGTGTCTGGACACGGTGTCTGGTTCCTTAGCCAGAGAAGCATAATCGGTGGCAGACTCACAATGTCTCAGACTTAGCCAAAAATTTGTATTCAGACTTAAGCAGTGATATTCATAGAATGGATTAGACTTAATCATTTATCAAATAAATCATTATAAATTAAACTAAATATAGTGTACAATAATCAAACTGAATGTATAGAAATTAATATCTTATACAACTTTATTTAAATTATGAATATACTAATCATCTATACATATGATGTGAGATAGACTACACATAATTAACAAGTTTTATAGACTGAATATGATTTGTGATCATTAAAACATGATTCACACATGAGGATTCCAACAATTATGACATATTTATTTCATCATATGACATTTTAGGTTCATTTAACATTACATTTGGTTCATAATAGGTAGTTTTAGGTCCTTTCCACTTATTATTAACATCATAATACCCTAAAATTACTAAACCCCAATCTGATACAAACTAAGAATCCATCGACCCTTGCTCTTAGATCCGATATAAGAAATACAAACTTTAAACATATGATTTGATACCAAGTGAGATGACCTGATCATAACACACATTTATTTTACATCATCTACATAATTTTAACATTTCATCTAAAAAATAACACAAAAAACCCTAAAAGTTTAATATCTTTAAATATTAGCAACATGATCTGGTTAATTCTTCAATATTTCCAAAAATATTCTTCACACATGCATGTTGTGAGTTGAAAAATTGAATTTTTTTGTCTATTTTCATTTTAAAATTACACCCATTAATTCATGAATCCTCGAAAAAATTAGTGTTTTTTAAATTTTTGGGAAATATTTACTTTAAATGATAATGGAGTAAATATGGATTTTTTGTGATTTATTATTTCTTGGATTTAACTAAGGAAGACATATATTGATTAAGAATATAGAATTTAATTATTTCAAAGACATTTATTTTTGAATGTTAATGTTTAATTCAATTAATAAATTTTATTGGAAATTAATTGCGATTTTTGAATTTGGAATTCAATTGTTAAAATCATGATTTTAATTGGAATTAATTTTGGTGTTTGGGAATTTAATTTTTAACTTTATTATTTTATTTTAAATCCAGAAAATCACATACTAAAAAAATGTGTGTTATATACAGGTCTAAATTTGAAAAGGACTCAAGCGACTATGAAATTTCATTAGAAATTCAAAAAAGTCTCAAATCTACCACAACATCTCCAATATAACACATCTCCTTTTCTCTATAGTTGATCGCAACACATCATCCGTAACCTTGAAAAAATCCCCTCAAGCTTGCCGAAACCCTAAGGTCGAGCCACATTATTATTCTAGTCGAAGTACCTGATCGTCGATGTTGAATCAATGATGTTTTCATTTATGGATGACCCATCAAAGAAACCAAACCTTATTGAAGATTAAAAATATCCCTCTCACTATATGAAAATAAAGAAAAAGGAGATAAAAATGCTCACTATAGAAGAAGTCTAGTGCCGCAATGACCAAACCACCGAGGATAAAGTTCATATTATAAGAGATATCTTTGATTCCACTTGAAATAATCACCCAAAGTTCATAAAAAATTAACGAGGCTAATATGGATAAGATTTCACCATGAATATTATCTAGATATTGAATTGAAGATGAAGGAGTTTGATACATGATGAAACCCTGATATCAGTTGTTAATGAATAACAATCACGCCGAAAGAAACCTTGTTGAATACCAAGTGAGGCCAAGATAAACTAAATTCAAGGGATATGAAACCCAAGTATATAAAAAATCCAAATTAAAAATTTCAACAAAATCTATGCCACTTTATTATCACTAGTGAAATCAAATTTGGTCACACCATCTATGGAAGCTCACTATTGAAGAAGACTGAAATAGATTCTGATTATTGAAATCATAAAAAACATGTGATAAATGATACTAGACATATCATATGTAATAATATTATTCATTTATAATGGAATATAAACACAATAATGGTTTAATATTAGATTCTCAGTAAGGGTATACATAATTGATATCAATCTAAGATCACTAGTGAGCATAAGTCAAACATTTGGGTATGATAACATAATCAAGCTACATGATCATAAAATAAGGAATTAAAATATGATAAAACATATATAATAAATCACAAGTCTTGGAATAAGTATTTCATAATAATATAATAGACACGTAATACTATTATGGAATCAAGAGAAAATAATCATGAAAACATAACATAGGCATAAGAATGTGACAGACCCACAAGTCATCATTAATTTCCTATGGGAGATATCAATATTAGAAATTTATATTATTCCTGGATAATAATACTAATAAGGTTAACATCAAAATTATAGTATAGGGTTGAGTCTATATATAGGTGAAAGTGGTTGGTGACACCTCAGAATTGGTACCTAGAACTGACTCTTCACAAAGATTTGGGTGAATGGAATGAATTAAATATTTAAGCTAAGTTAAAATTGATAAAGAAAGGGTTCAAAATCAATTTCATAGAGTTAGTTCAAGGGATTTAATTAATCCAATATTGGGTAAATCTAATGGTATTGGCTGAAATTTTATTTTAAAGTTATCAATAACTTTTGATCAAATTAATTTATTCTACCTAAACCATAAAATACTATTTGGTTTAGAAGTACTTATCAATATAGATTCTTTAAGTGAAACTATTAGAGTAGAAAAAAAATTTATTACATTGTTCATAACTTAAATTATTCAAATTAGATTAGATTTCCTCTTTCATAATTACCTAGATTAGGCTCATACAAAAGGATGAGATGAGGTTGATTTCTCAATGCAATTCCTTACTGATAGGTTACCCATGTTTTGATTAATGATTCATTGGAGATATTCCTCCCTTAATATCAATTCCTAACCCTAATTGGATTATTAGTGCATGGTATAAACATAATTACTCATATGAGATATAAGAAAATAAGAAGTAATCATTATAAAAAAATAAAACTTGAAGAAAAACAATTGAAATCAACATAACTTACTTGAAATCAGAGAAAACTATATGAAAATAAGATTGGAATTAAAAAATTAATAATTTGGGAGCACAATAGAAGGTGTAAAGGCCATAAAGTTCAATATTAATATAAGAAAATATAGAAAAGAATGAAGAAATTGGAAAAAATAAAATTCTTTAAAATTTTGAGGCACTGAGATATAAATAATAAAAAATGATTCATGAAGTGAATTATAATTCAAATTACAAGATGACATGAGATCATTCATATGGGAGGATGATATAAAATATCACATCATGAAAAGTGGATTAATTTTGATAATGGAAAAGTCAAGTATTTATGGCTTGAGTCTTCCTTGATTATTGGATTGTACTTCTGCCATGAGATATTTAGCGACTTTAATGAGGGTTGACCGGTGGATAGAGGGAAAGCAGTTCACATGGTGAATTTTATTCATGTTATCAATAATCATGGTTTCAAGGATTCATGGCCCAAATGAGGTTCACATCTTGAAATGGGAACATTTTAGCAATTCTTTAGTTTTGTATCATAACTTTCACATTGTGAATAGACCATTCACAACATGAATCATTAACAATTATAGATTCCTACAATAATTTCTCTAAACTTTTCAATTTCTAATTATTATGAAAAAATATAACACAAATAAAGGCATCAAAGTATAAATTATTTATAAGACTTAATAAATTCAACCCAAAATGTATATAAAAATTCAACACATTAAGTCTACACACACTTCAATAATTGATTGTATAAAAGAAATAATCATATCAATAGGAATCTCAAAGAAAAAAAATTTCTAAAAAGAAGAAATAATTAACAAGCATGACAATAAAACCAACTATTAACATAAAAATATTAGGCCTTAATGTCCATTCCTACAAATAAAACTAGTCATGCTTCATAGTCAAGTCATTTATTAGAATCCCTCCTTTCTTTGATTATAATTTTTCAACAATTCCCTAGATAACAATGCCCTTGTTGTGATTTACCTCACTATGAATTTTCCCTCCCCACTAAAGGAAAATATGTCCCTGTAGTTATGATCATACCTTGATCACAATATATTAACCATAATCTTACATCAAATCCTCTTTATCCACTTCGTAAATAAAAACAACACAATTAATCATGAGGACTTTTCATTAAAAATAAAACGACTATGAGGATAAGGGTAAGTGGGTAGATGATGTTTAAAAATAAGTAAGATATAAAGATGAGGCTAAACCCTAAAATACAATTCATGGTTTTTAAAATATAATCTCAGTGAATGAAGATCCTCTAATATTGTGTGTTTCATTTTTTATATATTTATTATAGTTATTATTATTTAATTATTATTTTTTATTTTTTAAAACAATAACAAGAGGGATAAAAAATGAAATATAATGAATGAAATCATGATCCTTACCCCCATATCCCACAGAAATACCATTTCTTTTCCTATCAAGAAATATCATATCATTTTCACTATAAACAACCCCTACATTTATTCAATTTAATATCATGAAAAAAAGAGTTAGGTATGAAAGGATAAAATAGGATTATAATGTGGATATTCCCCAATAGGACTTCCCAAACTTCTATGAGATAAGTAAGATCAATGTGGAGGTGGGTCTAAGGATAAAAGAGCTTATTAAAAATATGCCTCAATCATTTTAAAATTGAACCTGTTCAGTCATAAATTTGAAAAAATACATCAATGAAAGTTCTATTAGGTTCATATGTCCCAATTATCTCTCTAGAAATATAACAAGAAAAGAATCTATTATATGAGGTCTACAATCCTCTCAGGAATGAGAATAATAAATAAAACAACAATCAATCAATACATGGATACCAAGTATTAGGTTAATCAATGATCAATATTAGAAATTTGGAATCATAAATAAAGTTCTCAACTCAAAAACCATTATGTAATTATAATTAGAAATAATAAATGCATTTTTAACAACATTTATCTAAAAATTTATCTTTTATTTATATGGATGTAATGAAAATTTCAAGTTAATTAATATATCTAGTGAAAAATGTCTCCTAAATTAATGAGAACAAGTGAAAGTCCAAGTGAAATCTAATAAATCTCAAGAAATTACTCCCCCACAATTAACCTCAAATATAATCCCCATAATTTGGAGTAAATATAGGATAAATGAACATGAAATATGAATAATGAATGGAATAAAGTAAATATAAAAGGGACATAGGAGCTCCCTCAATTAGTATAGCCGACCTGGGTAATGAGTGGATCATGCATGAAACCTGGTACCTAAAATAAAGAAAGATAAAAAATACCCACGCTTTCAAAATGACGATATCAAATATATATAAGTAATAATGAATAAAATAATAAGTATAATCCATGACATAAGTGAAAAATTATTTCCAAAAAATGATTTTAATTAATTAAGATAAATTCAAAGGTACAAGGATGCCAAAAAAGACAACAGGACTAAAATAGGGAAAAAACAACCAAAACCAAAAATAAAATGGATGAATAACAAAAAGAAAATATGAATTATGGGTTTCCTCCCATTAACTATAAATTTTAACATCTTTAGCTAGATATATTAACTAAGGTCAATAACTGAAGTCCATAAGATTAAAAGTTCATGACCTCTTACCCAAAATAGAATTAGTATTCCTCTACTCTAGAGAATGATTTTGGGTGAGGTAAGGGTATAAGTTCCCTAGGAAAGTAATGATGGCAAAGTTTCAATATTTGGATATCTCTTTGAGGCCCTTCTAGTGGTGTAACATGAGGAAAAGTCTCATGAGGGAGGTATAAATAAAATCTCAAAGGGAAATTAGTCATTAGCATAAATTATTCTAATTGAGGCATGAGAGGGAACTAAACTTAAGTATGAATGAGTAAAAAGGAATTCATTAAAAATTGTACAAAAGATGAAGTCCTTTATATAATATCCTTAAACCCATACTCTCAAACCTAGTGATAAAAACACAATCTTTACATTTCTGACTTTGATACTGATAAATGCGATCTAATATTGGATATATAAAACTTAACACATCTAATGGAAATATTGGATCACTTAAATATCCAATAACCTTTTAGTTTTATAGTTTTTTATATTTATAAAAAACTCTTTCAAAGTAGATATTTCCACATAGTAACCATTTTTCTCATAAAATAAGTTCTTTATAAAGACACACTTACTTTGTTCAAAGTAACTCCCATATCTAGAACTCTAACGTTATTAATGTTTCTAATCATATCTATGTCTTATTATTTTTTTAAAATGTGGTATGAGAAAAAAAACATAGTAAGGGATATATATAAAAAATAAAATAAACCCATTAGTCAATTTCAAAACCTTGAGATCATATAAGAGAGTTTTCCTTTAACATAATAAACTTTGTGATTAAATAATCATTTACTTGCAAATGAAATTAGCTAGACCGCCAATTTTTTTTTCATAAAACACTTTATAAGAAAACATAAAGGCAAAATCATAATCATGATGGTTTCTTATAAGAAATTATAATCCATGAAAATCATTTTCTTAAAAATATATAGTTTTACCCTTAAATAGAAAAATCATTCCTTTAAAAAAAGATCATTAGATTAACTTATGAAATAAAAAAATTTCAGTAAAAACTCATTAGAAAGCATAGAAAATTATTGTATGTTTCTTGGGACATTATATTTATATAACCCTTATAATAACCCTTATAATTGGAATAACCTACTTGGTTAATCCCAACATAATTATCTGGAGAACATAATAATTACCCAATGAATTGGAGAGCTATATCATACTCAACCATCATTATAAAAAATTTACAAGGAACATAACATTCATAAAACACATATAATCTTGTATTACCATAATAAAAATCATAAAAATAAACTTTTGAATCCATAAGAAGAACATTTTCAGGTATTGATGTATCCCTTTTCTTTAAAACCCAATTTTCAAAGATAAAATTTCCAAAAAAAAGAGAAGGAGAGTTTTTATTTGAAAAAATAATGAATTTTATAAAGGAATACTAACATAAAATAATGTTTATGGTGGAAGGAAAATACATTTATGTCATATATGTTAAAATAGAACATTACTTTTTTCCTTTTATCAAAACATTCCATATAAAATATATAAAATGATTTCCTTTGAAAACATATGAAAGAATGTAAAAAGAGACGTAAAATTTATTTTTTAATTCATTTATTTAAATATTAATATAGTTATATTTTTTTAAGAATATGGACATGGAATAAAATTATTTATAAAATAAATCTTTAAAACATTTTAAAAAAGATTTTAACTTAAAATGTGCCTTACGAATTGATAACTTTTAAACCAATGAAACATTGAAGGAAAGAACATTGAATGGATTTGTAAAAACATTAATTTTTATAGTATAATGATAAAATAAATCCATAAGGTAATTTATACACTACAAAAAATAAAACAAGTGGTGAGAATAGCTGAAGTCTTAAAGAAAGGGAATTAAGACTAGAAATCCCTTATCTCATGTTTGTCCAATCATATATATTATTTATCTATAATATAATAAAATTATATTAATTATTTAATTTAATAATAAAATTTTATAGGTTTAATACCTTATCATAAAACCATTTAGTTAATTTATTTAAATATCAATTTTAATTACTTAATCGGTAAGGTCCATGTCAGGTGTTTTAAGGACGTTCAGTTCATAATGTCAAAACGACTTTAGTATGTTTACCATGTTCAAAGAGGTAATTATCCCATTATATAAAAATAATAATAATGAAATAATTATAATTTTTATACCTTAATTATACTTTTTAAAACTAACTATGTAAGGTGGTTATGAAAAATGAATTATGTTACAACATGGAGATGGTAGTACATACGCACACATGGGTAACACTTCCAATTTTAAAGAAACATGTAGGAATTAATGTATGTATCATTCTATCTTTGTAGAATTATGATTATATCATATATATCATATTATATCTTTAAATACCTTTATATATTCTGGTTATGTGAGGTGGTGAAGAAAAATGAATCACATCGCTTTGTGGAGGTGGTAATCCACACGTATGCACGAATGACATTATCATTTTTCAATGGATAGAAAGGTAAGAAAATTGGTGATATATTATATTTATAAAATTATAATTATGTCAGTAAAATCATATATATATATATATACATATATTAAATCCACTATTATAACTATTCTTGAGATTTGGTGATGGAAAACAAATTACATCGGTTTGCAAGGTGGTAGTCCACCGTACACACTAACGATGGTTTCATTTCCCATTTTATAGAGGAGGATATTGATAAAGGTTAGTAAATAAACATAATAACATATTTTTTTATATACTGATTTTATTATATTTTAATATTTAATATAGTTTTTAAGGGGACAAATAAAAAATAAAATAAAAACACTTAGTTAAGTACTTTGCCACTTCTTCAAAAAATATCCTTATTTTTACACATTTGGACTTATAAGGTGGGAATTTTGATCAAAACAAGGTGTATTGGACATAGTGAGGGATGTTATAAATGTATTTGGGTAGGTATTGGCTAAGATAATAGGATCTTGAAGTGTGAAGAAAAGAGGATAAGGTGTATCCATTTATAAATGGGGGAGCATATAGATTTAGAATTTCCCAAATGATTAAAAATATATTAATTTATTAATCATAAAAATGGCTCCAAAATGAAGCATTTTAGTATAATATATAATATTGGGTCAAAATATGGCCATAAAACAGGATTTAAAAAAGTTTTTATTTCATTTTAACCCTAATATTTTTAGTTTTTACCCTTTCAACCCATTTTAACTCTTATTATGGTAACTAACTTTTTTGAAAAACTATTCAAAATAGACAAAAATGAAAGTGAAACCATTAAAAAAATTATATATGATGATTAAAAATAAGTATTACATTTTATCAAACTGAATTTTAATAAGTTTTATAAATTAATTTTAAAATAAACCTATAAAAAATAATTAAAAATGGTTTTCTAAAAACTTCCTTTTAAGCATAAAAATGATTTTATAAAAAAATTAAGTAAAATATTGATTAAAATGATAGTATGTGGCACCCTATAGTTCACATGTTTTCTTTAAATTAAGATTGGTTTGTCTTGTATTTTATTCTATAGGTTTTTTGGGAACAAATATTAAAAATGAAAATTTTTGGAGAAGATAGTCCAGACGCATTGTTGGAAAACTGTTAACACTAATCGTGTGGTATGGCTATGTGAGGTGATACATGAGTTTTTCATGGTTTGAGAATGGTTAAAAAAATTGTGTGTCTAGCCAAGGAAACTGTGTGGGGTCAAGGTGATTTTCTAGGGGTGTCACAAGTTTGAACACAATTTTTCCAAATCATGTGGCTTGTCCCATGAGACCATGAAACATGTCTTTTAAAGAGACAATATCCACACATGTTTAGCGCATGGTTATAATAACTATGTGTACTAACAATGTATGATCATCTAAGCCTTTAAAATATTAAAAATTAACCATTTCCCTTGATTTTTTATGCATAATCTCCTCCTAATCCTCATGAGGCTTGACCTTAACCTTTACCAATATTTTAAAGGCTTCTTCCCATGGATTCTTGTCCATTTTCCTTTATTCTTGAAAGATCTATGATGGTATGTTTAGTTTTTAGTGCAGTTTCCTATCCCTTTTTTATATACTTAATAAATATCTCATCCCCTTATCTCATTGGAACCTAAATGGGATGTTGATGCCGAATCTAAGTGGTTTGATAGAGTTTTGTTTTTGTTTGTATGGATATAAGATCATGAGGCCCTGATCTATTCATTCTTGATCTTTGTTTATGAAAGTGATTAGTTTTCACTCTATTATTGAGGTAGGTTTCTCTATACATAGGCTTTATAACATTAATTTCTTTATATTCTAGCAAATTAATTTGGGTTATTACATAAAATTGGTTTAAGTGTGATTTTAATGGTTTTATTGGAAGGGATACACATTTTTAAAGGGGTTTTGATTTAAAAACATATTTTTACACACCATGTGTTCAATGAAATGATTTAATGGTTTTCTTTGATTCAAAAATGGATTTTATAGTATAAGATCAGATTTTATTTACTATAAAATGTTTTATAAATTGTGATCATGGATTTTAAATATATTTAGGAAAACTTATCACATTGGGTAAACTTAGGTACACCGAGAATAGATTTGTCACTTTAGTGTGTGTAATTACACTAGAGCTTTTGTGTCACTTTAGTGTGCATAATTCCACTTGAGGTTATACTAGTTGGATCCACATTTATCCTATATTTAGGATTTTCTTTCATGTCTAGCATGTATTCCCATAGGTTAGATACAAAATTTGTACCTTTTCATTTATGATTGGTTTATCACATGATGGATTAATTCATGTTTATTTTCTTACATACTTTTTTTATGTTGTACCCATTTTTAGTTTTGATTAAGATTTCATGATTTATTACATGTACTTTTTATATTCCTTGCTTTGTGAATATGAAATCATTTTTTATGAAAACCGAATGATGATTTATGAAATGGTTTTATCTTATGAAAATACTTGGTAAAACTAGATTTTTTTAAAGTTAGAATACCACATTCTTGATATTAGGAATTTTTATAGATTCTTTTGTGAAATACTAATGAGCTTCATTCTCACACCCTGATTTTTTCTTTAAGTTGTTTTATATTTTTTTTAAGAATTATGTAAAGGGATTGGAATTGTGTTGTAATATGGTTTCTCTTGTTGTCATAATCTTCATAGCAGGATGTTTCATAGGTGACTGTTGGTCACATGGAGACTTTGGTATTACCTTTTTTGAGTTTCTAATTTAGTTTGTTTGGATGTGATTTGTATGTATCATGGATATTTATTGTTTTCTTCCACATTATACTCTATTTTTTTTAGTTATACATGAGACTTGTCTTTCTTTATTTCACCTCACCATGTGGCAGTCACTCTTAGGAGACTTGACTAGTTGACCCAGGTTAGTTTTTTATATAATGGTATCAAAGGGAATACTTGTCTTGAAGTGTTGTGACACTGCCTAGGTTTGTTTTGATTTATTAGGTATACATGAATTAGGACTATCAGAATTCAAGTAGTAAGTATGGGAGGGTGCCCAACCAGCTCACTTTTATGTTTGAACTTGAGTTACCATGGGTGGTAGGGAGTTTTTACCAATCTTGGGACTTAGTGTGTGAGGTCATTTGAATGAACTAGATATGAGGTTTATTTAAATTTACCCATTCTAAATGTGTTTTAATTCATTTAAAGTATTTAAAATGATTTATATATTCTTGTTTAAAGTTATGGATTCTTGAAGATGGTTCTTTGATTTTAGAATTTGATCTCAAGATGATTGGATTTTGTCTTTTTTTTAATTAGATGATTCCTACTAGAAAAGATCTTCCAATATGAGAGTGGAAACTATGAGATAGTTTCCATAGAAAAATACTCCAGTGTACCCTTCTTTGTTGGAAGCTATAATCCACACTATTCAGACTCTGGGTTAAGCGGGTTTTGGAAACCTGAGATGAGTGGTGGATCATAGATTAGAGTTTATCAAGAAGAATCCACCCATATTCCTTGGTGATAAAGGAACCTAAGAATCTTAGAAATTACTTGAGAATATTGATAGGATATTTAACTTCTTGAAGAATCCTGAGTACTCTATTGTGGGTTTTTCCACATACATGTTTTAGGGAACATGAAGTAGGTGGTGGGACTCTATTATGAAATATAAGTTACTTGAGGATCTTACCTATAATTCCTTAATGAAAATCCTCAACCGAATTTTTTTTCTAGAGATGTTGTGTATGGAAAATATCCTAGAGTTTTTGACTTTGGATTAAGGGAAGCATACCATTCTGGAGTATTCCACTTGTTTTACTGAGTTGGTGCATTTGGAGTTAGAGATTGTTACCATCAATTACCTAAAATATCAGAGGTTTGATATAGGGATGAGGGATGATATATGGTATATTTTTATTCTCATGTGCCTTATGAACATTTTTGAGGTAGTTGATAAAGAGAATATGGCAGAGGTAGGCATATATGGGAGAACAAGTTTGGGTAGAGCTTTAGTTGGTGTAGTTGTTAGCCAGAGTGTATCTTCTGGCCATAAAAGGAAGTGTATGGGTGGTCATTTTTCTTAAAGAATAATTTTAGGGGCTTCTTCAAGGTAACAATAGGTAGTTTTATATCAATGTATAAGGCTTGGTCATAACATTCCTAACTAGGAGGAGGCTCCCAATACTAGTCACCATTGTGGAAAATTAGTCCATATGAGGCATTTCTATGGAAAGATATCCCAAAGCACTAAGGATAAATCCACTCTCACCCATGATTTTTAGGTTTGTTTTGATGTTTCCAAGGGTGGTGGGTCTTATCCTTTGAGTAAGGGGGATGATCATGTGGCTAAGAAATCATAGGGAGGAAATGATACCAAATGTATTTACGTAATAGAGTATGCACCCAAGGAATCTAAAGTAGTGTTGACTACTATTAGAGGTAAAATTTTTATTTCATCCTCTATGGTACTAGTTTTATTTGATACAGGTGATACTAATTATTTTATATCATAAAAATTAGTTGATGTGTTGGGATTACATTATGATATTATTCCATTCTTGTTGTATATTTCTATGCCTTTGGGAAACATACCTGAACAAGGTTTCAAATGTATCACGTGTTGGGTGACGATAACTGACTTTGAAGTGGTATGGAATTTCTTGGTTCTTGATCTTGATATATTTAATATGATTATTATAATGGACTTGATGATCAAATTTAAGGCCTAAATAGAATATTATCATCACCATATTCACTTTTTATCTCTAGATAGAGTCACTCATGTATTTCAGGGTGAGTGGAAATCTGGATCGAGAAGGGCATGTCATGTTGTTCTTTATTCTAGAGTAATATCATAATAATTTTTAGAGATGATCCAAGGATATACTGTTACTTGTTTTAATAGACCACTTCTTATGGTGGTATGTGAGTACCCTATGGTCTCTCCAGATGTTTTTTTGGTTTACTACTATAGAGAGAGTCCAATTTTATCATTGACCTTCTATCTGGTACGATTACCATTTCTATAAATTATTATCATATAACACCTACCGAGTTAATGGAACTTAATATCCATCTTGTGTACCTCAATTATAAGGTATTTATTCATCCTATCATGTCACCATGGGTGTCGTTAGTTCTATTTTTGAAGAAGGTAGGAAGGATCCTTAGAATTTCTGTGGAAAATTGAAAGTTAAACCAAGTGTTTGTTAAGAACAAATACCACTTTTCCAGGATTAATGATCTGTTTGATCAACTCCATGGGGCTCATTGGTTTTCAAAGATTGAACTTTAGTCATGTTACCACTATATGCGATTACAAAAAATAGGATATACATAGGATAATGTTTAGGATCCGATATGGGAATTTCATGTTTTTTGGTCATGCTATTCGATCTCACTAATGCTCTTACAATATTTATGGAATTGATGAACCAAATCTTTCATCGGTCCTTAGAAACTTTTTTTGTTGTGTTCATGGATGATATTTTAGTGTAATCTTGGTATGAGGAGGGGCACATGGACTATTTGGATATCATACTTATAACATTTAGATAACATTGTTTGTATGGCGATATTTTCCAATTTAAATTTTGGATCCAAGAGGTGAAATTTTTGGGGAATGTTATATCTGAGAGTCATGTCTCAGTAGATCCTAAAAAGATACAGGAAATAATTTCATGGGAGTGGCCAAGAAATGTGCTTAAGATCCAGATTTTCTTGGGTATGGATGGTTATTATAGGTGGTTCTTCCATGAATTTTCCATGCTCTCATATTCGATGATAGCTATAACCCATAAGGGTGTAAAGTTTGAGTGGGGTGAAAAATGTTAGAGATATTTTGTGGAACTGAAGGTGAGGTTGAATTCATATCTAGTTCCGATTCTTCTAGAACTAGGTTTTGCGGTATGATGTTTTCTGTGATGCTTCTGGTACAGGTTTGGGGTGTGTCTTGATGCAGGGAAGGTAGGTGGTTGCCTATGGATCTCTCTAGTTATTCCCTCATGAGAAGAACTACCCTACCCATGATCTTGACTTAGTAGCAGTTATTCATGAAATCAAAACATGGAATCACTACCTATTTGGGGATTGGGTCATGATATATTATGATAATAAGAGTCTAAATTATATTTTCACTTAACGAGATCTAATCTTGTGGAAAAGATGAGGGATTTAGTATCTCAAAACATTTAATTTCTATATTTATTATAATCATGGGAAATAGAATGTGGTTTCCGATTATTAGATAAGAAAATTATCAACCCATACTTTAAAGGAATGGGAAATGGAGTGTATTTTGATGGTTTTGTTTGCTAATATGACCCTAGGAGTGGGAGAGGCTTTAGGGGAGGTGTTATTAGCCTTGATGAAGTCTAGCTCATTATTTTATGAATAGTTTAAGATTGAACATGTATTAGACACTGATTTTTAGTGCTTTAGAGAAATAATAAATGGTGTGGAGACCTCTGTTGAGTGGTCTCAGTCTCTTGTTGGCTCTTTGTGCTTTCAAAGAAGGTTGGTTCTTCTGATTTCTATGAGGTAGGAGTTGATGGATAATGGAAATTGGTCTTGTTGGTTCGTGAACCTGAGGAATAATAAGATTTATCATTATTTGAGACATTTTTGTTAGTGTCTAGTGATGAGATGACCAATTTAATATTTTTTTATCATGGTGCCTTACATGTCCTAGAATTATGAAAAAACACCAAAGACCTGTAGTTTTTTTTCAACCCTAACCCATTCCAGTATGGAATTGGGATTAAATTTCCATAGATTTCATTATTGGTTTACCACGAACTCCTAGTGGGAAGGATGTAATTTGGTTGATCATTTATCAACTGATGAAATTATTGCAACTCCTCTCTATCAAGGAGATGGTGAAGGTATAACAACTTGGGAACTTGTATGTATGATAAGTTGTGAGCATTCATGGGTTTCCCTATGAATTTGTTTTTGATAGGGACCTTATGTTCATATACAGGTTCTAGAAAAGTTTTTAGGATGAAATGAGTTCTCATTTTTAATTGAGAATGACATATCATCTATAGAAGGATGGAAAGACAAATATATCTATTCATATTCTTAAGAATATGATCCAGGAATGTGTGCTTGATTTTTTAAGGTTCTTGGTAAAAATATTTTCCTTTGGTTGAATTTTTCTATAAAAATAGTTATCAAGACTTGATAAATATGGTTCCATTTTAAGTGTTATATGGGGGACCATGCATATCTCCCTTGTGATGGTTAATATTGGGAGGGTGGTCCTTGGTTGGACCAAGTCTTGTTCAGGTGACAATAGAAAAGGTGCAATTGACCAGAAAGAGATTGGGTATGGAACAAAGTCATCAGAAATATTATGAAGATCATCATCATCAGCCTATAGAGTTTGAGGTTAGTGATTGGGTTTTTATTTGTGTTTCACCTTTTGTGGGACATCGTTGGTTGGGTAAGAAAGGTATGTTGACAATGTGGTTTATAGTCCCCTTTGAGAACATGTAGAAACTTGGAAATGTAGAATACCAGTTGGAGTTACCATCTCATTTTAAATCTATTCATGATATTTTTCATGTTTCTTAGACGAGGAGGTATCAACTGGATCCCTCCTATGTGATTTAATGGGAGGATGTTGATCTTGATCCTGACACCACTGTGGTTGAGCAACCAGTTCATATTATATATCACTAAGATAAGGTTCTACATGGTAAAATAATTCACCTAGTCTATATACTATGGTAGTGAGGACATGATAGCCATGAGACATGTGAATGAGAATCATTGACAAGATAGTAGTGGAATTCTATTTTCATTATATGATATTGATCACTTTCTTAGGATAAAAATCTTTCATGGTGAGGAGAATTAAGATAAAATTAAGTTAAAAGTTATGCCTTAAATTAATCTTGGTTTGTATTTGGGTTCATTATAGAGGTTTTTGAGGAATGGGGGTTGAAGATAAGAAATTCAAGTGAAGACAAGCTAGACACATGGTTAGAACACGGTTAGCACTAACCTTGAAGTATGGCTCTATAAGGTGACATATAAGTTTTTCACGGTTAGTACCTGATTAAACAATATATGAGGCTCTCCAAGGAAACCATGTGGAGTTAGGGATACTATACATGGGTGTCACATGGGTTGAGAACAACTTTCCAAAACCTTTTATATTGTACCAAGAGATTGTAAAAAATGTTTTTCATAGAGATAGTATCTAATCATGATTGGTTCATGGTTATACTAATCGTATGGACTAACCATGAACTCCCTCCAAGCCTTTAAAAATATTGAAATTACTCATTTTTATTGATAGATTTTATGAATAATATCCTCTTAATCCTCACGAGGCTCTACCTAAGCCTTCCCCAGCTCTTTATATTATTCTTCCCTTGGATTCTTGATGATTTTACTTCTTTCTTGATGGATCTCTAAAGGTATGTTCAGTTTTTGGTGCGGATTCCTTTCCCTTTCTTAGATCCTTTCTAGATCTATCCTCCCCTTATCTCATTAGAACTAAAATGGGTTGTGGCTGTCAGATCTAAGGGGTTTGATGTAATTTTTATTGTTGTTTCTTATGGATCAAGGATTGTGAGGGCCCGATATATTCATTCTAGATCTATTTTTTCAAAGGTTATTAGTTTTCCCTCCATTCTTTAGGTAGGTGTCTCTATACAATGGTTTGATCACATGAATTTCTTTATGTTATTGTAAATTCCTTTGGTTTATTCCATGAAATTAATTTATGGGCGACTTTAATGGTTTTATTTGAAGGGATACATGTTTTCAAAGGATTTCTATTTAAAAAAATATTTGTGCACACTATGAGTTAAATGAAATGATTAAATTGTGGTTTTGGTTAAAAAATGTATTTTCAAGAACAAAAAAGATTTTCTTTTCCATGAAAATGTTTTATAAATTTTGAGCATAGAATTTAAATGTATTTTGGAAAACTTATCATATTGGGTAAACTTGGGTGCATCAGGAATAGACTTGTCACTTTAGTGCGTGTAATGATATTAGAGGTTTTATTTTACTTTAGTGTGTGCAATTAAATTATTGGTTATAATTTTTAGATCCAACTTTGGACCAGATTTGGAATTTAAATTCATTTCTAGCATGAATTTCTATAGGTTAGAGCCCAAATGGTGTGCTTTTTTGTTTATGATTAGTTTATCACATGATGGTTTATTTCATTGTTATTTTCTCACATGCTTATCTTATGGTGTACCCACAGTTAGTTTAGATTATGATTTCATGATTTATCACATGTACTTTTCATATTAATTACTTTGTAAATATGAAGGGTTTTTTATGAAACCAGAGGATGATTTAAAAAATTGTTTTATCTTAGAAAAACTATTTGTAAAAGTAGATTTGTTTTAAAGTTAGAACTACCACATTATTCATATTAGATTTTTATAGATTATTTGATGAAATATCACTAGGATTAGTTCTCACACCATACTTTTTAAATTTGGTGGTTATAAATGTTTTTTTAGGACTCAAGTAAAGTGAAGGTTATTGTGTAGCATGTCAGTTTCTCTTGTTGTCATCATCTTCATAGCAGGATGTTTTGGAGGTGACAGTTGGTCACATAGAGATTTGTTTGGTCTTGTCTAGTTTGAGTTTTTGGTTTATCTTGTTTGTATTATATTTTCATGTCTCGTGTATATTTATTATTTTTCTTCCATGTTGTAAATTTTTTAGTTATACATGGGTCTTGTCTTTCTTTGTTTCACCTTACCACGTGGTGGACCCTCTCGGGTGACTTGACTAATTAACCCTAGTTGTTTCGTTACACAATAATTGGAATTTTTTTTCATAAAAAGAAACTAAAGAAATTTCAAAACCAATTCAAAACAAAAAGTGGGACTTTGTAAATACTTTATTGGAAAAGATAGCTTTATATAAAATCAATATTTTTTCACTATTCACTGAAAAATTAAACTTTTCTGAAAATACCAAAATTTAAACTTGATATAATTTTGATTTTATGAATAGAAAAATGATACCAATGTTTTCAAATAAAATATATAAAATCTATATAAATTAATTATTATATCTATACACAAAATGAAATAAAAACCATTTTTGAAGAAAATATATTTTTGGAACATAAAATAAATTGATTCTCATTCCTTTTTTAATAACCATAATTAAATGAATGTCCATTCATTAAATTTAATATATAATATAATTATTTCATTATATTTTTTTATTTATGTAATCTATTATGATAAAAATACAATGCACATATAAAAATAGTTTTATTGAAAATATATATTTTACCTTCAAACAATTTTATCTTTATTTAAAAAAATTTTAATTTAAATATATGTAGTGACTATATATTTAATGGTTATATATATATATACAATGTATGTGTTTCCATTTTCCATATATATAATGGTTATATTACATTACTATATATATCCTTACACGATTCACTAAAATTTATTTATTTACCTCTCTCTCATCATGTCTATTGTATTCCTAATTCTTTTCATTATTTCCATAGTTACAATTGGGGTCACAGTCTTCATATTGAAACATAAGGATAAATATTTTATGCTTATAGTATTTATATATATATTTTAATTTACTCCACTTGTACTTTTCTTCATTTTTTTCATATTAAAACCTCTTAATGTATTAGTGTTTATCTTTTATTGAAATAATTTATTTTAGTAAAAGTATAACCGTTCATTTTAGTTTGATTTTTTTATATCACAAGATATCAAATATAATATTAAATTAAAGTCTAAATACATATCCAAATATATGATTGTTACATTCTACCCCATTAAAGAAATCCTATCCTTGCAATTTTATTTAGTTCTTGATAAAAAGGGTTTAAAACCTTTTTAG
This sequence comes from Viscum album, assembly GCA_963277665.1. Classification (NCBI taxonomy): domain Eukaryota; kingdom Viridiplantae; phylum Streptophyta; class Magnoliopsida; order Santalales; family Viscaceae; genus Viscum; species Viscum album. The sequence goes on from OY728133.1 coordinate 1,000,890,574, forward strand.
AATCACTTCCATGGAGTAGAAGATAAAGCATATGATTATGAAAGTAAAAACTTTTTAATATTTGAAAATACCTTTGTTGAAAACCCACATCAAAAAAGTGGATTATAAAACATCATTTTGAAAATAAGAGATTAAAATTATGAAAGTCACATGAAATAACACATTATAAGGTTCCCAAATAGGATAACATTCGTGGGTAGTGAGAATATATACATAAAGGGAAACAGTAATGTCTAAATAATGATGGAGTGTGACAGAGAACATTGACCACTGTAAAGGGAATTATTTTGAGAATGTAAATGACCACAAAACCCTAGACCAATGAGGTATATAAAATACCATCAATTCATTAAAAAATTAAGGCAATAGGTTAACATTTTTATTTCAAGATCCTTTTCCTAGAGTTGAGGAATTACTTTACCATATATAATAAAAATATAAGGAAATATACTTGCTTGATTTTTTTAAATTTCATAAAAATAATTTAATCTTTTGGATGCATGATTCAATCAGTTTCCACTTTGATATCATCTCTTACTCTAATAAATAAATATTCAAAAGTGATTTTTTCATTATTGAAGCACTAAAATAAACTTAAAATGAATCAAAAGATACAAAAAAGGATAAAAATTAATTCTTCCTATCTTTAGATATTAATCAAAATAAAAATGGTTATCACATGGTAAGATAATATCTAATATGAATAAACCTTCATATGAAGAAATACAAATTTGACCTCCAAAGCCTCAACAATAATACCCAAAGTTCATATTTAATCATTTGATAAATAATTATTCATAAAATTATTAAAAATATTCATAAATAGGATTTAAAACCAAATATTATTATGATTTGACTACATATTCTTCTAAGATAAAGTTAAAATTTATCTCCAAATGACATCAATCACTCTTAAAGTCTCATAACAAAAATGTATATGACTTGATCATATATTATCCAAAATACACTAATCATTTACCAAAATAAAGTCAAAATAAATCATATATTCTTCCAAAAGATAACACAACCTTAATTCCCCAAATAAAAACCAATATTATCCAAAAGTATTTCTATTTACCTTAATAATATAATTTCCAAAAAATAGTGAAATTTCAAAAAATGAAATTATTCACATAGTCACCAAATCACTTTTCAATCCCATGGCTATCCATATGATAAATCATATGTTCCAAAAATTTAATAACCATTTTATCCAAATTAACAATAATTACCTCAATATCAAATATCATCTTAACCCTAAAGGATATCAACACCTTTAAACTTGTGTCCATAAAATATAAAAGAATTATTACTCAAATAAAGTTTTCACTAAAACTCATACTAAAACTAAGGTTTGTATTATCATATATTTATCCCACAATACTCTGAATCATTTTAAACTCCCATAACATAAAACATCAAAAGGGGTGTCTATGCCTCTGAACTTATGATCAAGCTTAAAATTATAAAAAATTGATGGTATCCATAATTATTAAGTTAAAATCACTTGAAAATATCTTAATCTTTAAGGTTATCCAAAACCCACTTTGATACCTAATATAACATCCTCAAACCCACACTCTTGGATCTAGTTCTAAAAACATAATAATTACATTTCTAGATTTGATAGTGATAAATGTGACCCAAATTTAGCTATCCAAAACAAAACACATAACATAAATATTTGATCACTTACATACCAAAGAAACTTTTAGGTTTATAGTTTTAGATAATTAGAAAAATCACTTTTAAAGTGGAATTTTTCACACAACATCTATTTTTCTCACAAAATAAGTTCTTTATAAAGACACATTTGCTTTGTTTAAAGTAACTACCATATCTAGAACATTAACTTTATTAAAGTTTTTACTCATTATTAAGACCAATGTTTTTAAAATGTTGGATGAGAAGAAAATTTTTTTAGTAAGGGATATATAAAAGATAAAAGAAACCCATTATTCCATTTCAAAACCATGAGATCATATAATACAGTTTGTATTTAACTTAATAAATTTGAGCTTAAATAATCATTTACTTACACATGAAATCACATTTACTACCAATTGTTTTTTTCATAAAACACTTTATAAGAAATCTTAAAGTAAAAAATCAAAATCCTGAGGGTTTATTAGAAAGCATGACAACCCATGAAATTTTTTTCTTAAAAACATATCATTTTACCCTTATATGATATAATCATTCCTTCAAAAAAAAATTCATTATCATAACTTATAAAATAAAATTATTCTTATGAATACTCATTATAAATGAGATAAAATTCATGTAGGTTCATTGGAAAATTTTCTTTATTTAACCCTCATAAAAACCCTTACAAATGGAATAATCTTCCAGGTTAATTACAATATAATTATCCATAGAACATAATCATTAACCAATAAATTAGAGGGATATATAATGATCAAAAATAATTATAAAAAATTTATAGGGACCATAACATGAATATAAAACATATAATATTTCATTTACATCATCAATATCATAAAAATATACTTTGGAACCCATAAGAAAAACCTTTTCATATATTGATATATCCGGTTCCTTTAAAACAATATTTTCAAAACTAAAATACCCAGAACTAAGAGAAGGAGGGTTTTTTATTTTAAGAACACATGAAAATTTATAAATTAATACAAACATAAAATAATAGATGTGGTGGTGGTAAAATCCATCGATATCATATATGTTAAAATAGAACATTCTTTTTGACTTTTGTCAAAATGTTCCATAAAAAATATGTAAAAATATTCATTTTGAAAACCTTTTAAATAACATAAAAAGAGACATAAAATATACTTTATAATTCATTTATTTATATATAAATACATTCATAAAATAATTTTATGAATATAGATATGGAATATTTTTTTAAAAAAAATAAATCATTAAAAAATTTAAAATGAGGTTTTAAGGTAAAGCATCCCTTATAACTTGATAAATTTTTAACCAATGAAACATTGTGGGAAGAACTTTGAATAGTTTTTTAAACAATATAATTTTTATAGGAGAATTATAAAATACATTCATAAATTAATTTATACACCACAAAAAATAAAACATGTGGTGAAAATATCTTTAGTCTCAAAGAAAAAAAATTGAGACCATAAATCTGTTACCTCAAGTCCGACATATCACATATGTTCTTTATCTCCAATATAATAAAATTATATTAATTATTAAATTTACTAAGAAATTTTTTCCAGGTTATATACCTTATTATTAAACCATTTATTTCAATGATATATTTAATTACTTAATCGATTATGTCCACGTCTGGTGTTTTGAGGATGTTTTGTTCATAATATGAAAACAACTTTGGTATGTTGATAGTGGTAAAAGAGGAAATTCATCCATAATATAAAAATTAATAATAATTAAATAATAATAATTTCTATAGACTAATTATACTTTTATAACCAACTATGTATTTTGGTTATGAAAAATTAATCACATCACAACATGGAGACGGTAGTCTGTACGTACGCATGAGTAATATTTTCACTTTTCAACGAACATGCAGGAATTAAGGTAAGTATAATTTTATATGTACATAAATATTATTATATTATAAATATAATATTATATATTTAAATACACTTATATATATTTTCCATGTGATTTTGTGGATAAAAATGAATCATATGACTTTATGGAGGTGGTAATCCACACGTACACACGAATGATGTTATCAAATTTTAATGGATGAAAAGGTAAAAAAATTGATGATATATTATCTTTATAGAATTATAATTATTCCATTAATATAATATATATAAATTTAATCCATAATTACCATTTTTAGATGCTGCAATGGAAAACTAATTATATCAGTTCGTGAGGCGGTAGTACTATATACACACAAACGATGGTTTCATTTATCATTTAATGAAAGATGAAATGGATAAAGGTTATGAAATAAAAATAAAAATATATTTTTATATTTTATATTATGATTTTATTATATTTTAATTTTTAAGATAGTTTTTATGGAGATAAAATAAGAAATAAAATAAAAACACGTCGTTAAGTGCTTTACCTCTTCATTAGACAACATACTTAGGTTTATACCTTTGGCCTTATAAAGTGGGTATTATGATCAAACTAGGACATAAAGAACATGAGGAAGGTTGTTATGATGGTAATTGGGTAGATATTGTCCAAGATAAGAGCCTCTTAGAATGTGTATAAAAGTGGAGACTGTGTATCATTTTATAAGTTGGGAAGAGGATACACTTGAAATTTTTCAAAAGACTAAAATTTATTAATGTATTAATCAAGAAAAATGGCTCTAAAATGTAATATTTTGGAATAATAGATAATATATAGTTTAAATATGTCCATTAAATCGGATTTATAAAATTTTTTAGGTCATTTTAACACTTATATTTTTAGTTTTAACCCCTTTTAACCCATTTTAACTCTTACCTTAGTCATTAACTTTTTTTACCAAAGTTACTATTCACAATGACAAAAAATGGAAGTGGTGTCATTAAAAAATTTGGAAATTATGATTCCAAATATGTATTCCATTATATCAAACTCAATTTTTATAATTGGTAGAAATTAACTTTAAAATAAACCTGGAAAACGCGATGAAAACAGTTTTCCATAAAAATGCCTTTTTATGTTTAAAAATGTTTTTATATCAAATTCAAGTATAATGTTGATTACAATGGAACTAATTGGAATATTTTTAATAAAAATTAATTAATTAAATTTTAAAATCAATTCAAATCAAAATGTGGATTTGTAAATACTTGAATGGATAATATCAGTTTCTATAAAAATGATATTTTTTATATATTCATTGAAAAATTAATCTTTTCAAAAAATCTCAAAATTAAAATTTAAACTATTTTTGATATGATGAATTAAAAAATATCAAAATTTTAAAATAAAAATTAATAAATTGGCATATCTTAATTATAATATCTGCACACAAAATGTAATAAAAACCATTTTTGAAGAAAATGTATATTTGAAGATAAAAATGACTTTATTAAAATTAATTTACTTATAAAAATAATTAAATGATTATTAATTCATTAAATTGAATATATAATCTACTTATCTCATTATAATTATTTATTAGTTTAATCTATTACGATAAAAATACATTTCATATATAAAAACAATTTTATTGAAACTATCTCTTTTACTTTCAAACAATTTTATCTTTATTTCAAAAAAATTGAATTTAAATATACCTAATGACTATATATTTAATATCTATATATATACATTTTATATGTGTACAATGACCATATATATAATTTTCATATTACATTCCTATATATAGTATTATATGTTTCACTAAAAATTATTCATTTACTTCTCTCACATCACATCTATTGTATTCATAACTCTTAGATATATTTACATAGATGTAGTTGGGGTCATAGTATTCATGTTAAAACACATGGATAAAGATTTTATTTTTTGGGTATTTTTATATATATGTTCATTTACTCTACTTTTACTTTTCTTCATGTTTTTTCACATTTCATCCCCATAATGCATCAATGTTTATCTTTCAATGTAATAATTTATTTCAATAAAAGTATCATGGTTAATTTTATTTTGATTTCATGTGAATAATAAGATATCAAATATAATATTAATTTAAATGATAAATACATATTGAAATATTGGGGTTTTACACTTTCCATTAGATTTCATAATATTTATAAAAAGGTTCTAAGAATAATGAAAACAAAAAATGACATAGTGAAGAGTACATAAATAATGGGGGTACGAAATGAGGGAAAGATAATATGAATGCTCATTGTCCCTAAAATAAGAAGTGGTGGTACCCTTCCCAAGGATGGGTTGTTATAACTGCCTAGCCATGTCAATGTCATCAATGGCACTTGAGGAAGGAGGATTAGTATCCTGGGCAGTAGATGGATAAGAAGTAATAACAAGAAAATCTAGTGTAAGAGGAGAAGGAGGTGGAGAATAAGTACAAATATAAATGGGTGTTTAATGTTTAATGTCATGATAAATAAATTAAACCTCTAGTGGATTCTTAAAGATAGGTCCATTGCCTCGACAAGTGTGCTTGGAAAGGAACTCACACTTGTTAGTGGGGTTAGTGATCTTAGGAGGAAGCTTGAATGGGTGTGTGGCTAGATATATAATAGAAGGAATAAGAATAGAACTATAAGATGTCTCATCAGTAGTGGGATGAGAGTGGGGAGAAACACTACTGGGAGGTGGTGTCTAAGTAGTTGGGGGTGAGGTGAATAAAATCTATAGGGGCTCTATAAAAGGTATGTATAGGCGCTGACAAATGGAGTTTTGATTTTATAGAAGAAAATAGTGATCCCCACATTAATGTAACCAATATTTAGGGGTGTAAATAATTGGTACTAACTTAGAAGAGGTGAATTTATGAACTTGGTAGGAGGTGGGGTCACCTCCTAGTCCACTGAAGAATTTGGAATTAGATCCTCATCCATATAGTCTATGTAATTAGTGACCTACTCATACTTCTTGATAATTGTTATAATCAAACTCATCTTATATATGAGGACTAATTAAATGGATTGAATCAGGACCAAGGTTTATATGGGTAGAGACGAGTAAAAAACCCCATGGTTCTTCATGAGATGCAAGATAATATTTCCAATAACGATCATGTTATGGGTATTTTCACATGAACCTTGTAATATAGTGAAAATTAGAATACCATATTAACTACAGGGGATACCATACAAGTGGTAAGAAGGAGGACCTCTAACTGACTGACAACCCCATGAGAATTTCCTCTTTCCAACCAGATATGGGTAATGTTATGATGGGAAATCCTCAAATCCTCACTACTCATTCAGGTTCTCTTCACCATATGAGGATCATGAATGAATTCCTTTTAATGGAAAATTAATGTCCAGTTCTTTGATGTGTCACCCTTATTAGGGTTAATACTTTAGTTACTATAGGAAGAAAAATCAATAAAATATAACGAGTAAATATTGAGGATAATTCCAAAATTATTCATAGGAATATACCACTACTGTCCACCCAATCTGAATGATACATAAATGAAATCTGGCTTGATGGTAGTGAAGAACTCTAGAAAGATCTCTAAAAAGGTATCCTTATAGACCTCAATGATGAATCATAGATTCATCATATTCAAGACCTCCATGAATTCCTCATAAACTCGAATCTCTTACAGTATTTATAGATCAAGTGTTTTGATAACCCGTATAGGGTTTTCCTGTAAGTGTGTAAGGAATAGATAATGCTGTGGGTTATAAAAATAGAGACATGGATGAATAGGTGGAGGTAGAACATCTTTCTAGGACAGATGTGATGGGTGGTAATCCAAGTTGAACATGGAAGGGTGGTATAAAGGGTTGGTCTATGTAGGGGAGGGCTCCTGATCCTGATGTTCAGTAGTTTATGGTGCTCTAGTCTTGTTATCATTCTTATCGAGGTGTTTGGAAGGTGATCACTTAGTTTAGTGCTTTATTCATGCCATGGATGATAAGAAATGGTGTAATAGAGTAGGATCAGAGAGGGGGAGATGCACATAGAAGTTTTTAAGGTGGATATGAATGAGGAAAAATTTAGTGGAAGATAAAATGAGGATCAAAGAGGGGTCGATGAAATGAATATTGTAACCGAAGAGTCATTATGAGATTAGGGTTTGAAACTTGAATTTTAAAGGAACTAAACCATTATTGTTGTCAATAGTACCTTAAAATTGTGATATTTCAATTTTTTAAATTAAAAACCCCATTAAAATTCATTAAATGAATGTTAAGTTTACATCATGAATTAAGATAAATATCTGGTTTTCCCTACTTGAGATAACAGTAGCCACATGTCCACATTTTCAAATTTCTAGATCCTATAAACAACCAATATATCCTAAGTTAAAAAACCTATGTTGAATTCCTATCAGATATTTATTTAAATTAAAGATCTATATTTTTTTATGGATTTTCAAGTGAATTTAAAATATAGGACACACACCTATTAGAATGATTCCTGGTAGATATTCAGACATTTTCTATTTTTAAGGTAGGTTCTATTTTATGTAAGATTTCCACTTCTCCATGGGGAAATATTTTACTCATGAAGAATGTTCCCAACCAATGATATTTTAATTTCCTTGGGTATAATAATAGTCAAGACTAGAATAGTAACACATTTTCCCTAATATAAATGTCCTTTGGTCTATGTGCTGGTCATGACAGTGTTTGTTCCTTTAGTTTTAAATTCTTGAATTTCTATAACCATCTCACCTAAATTATTCTAACTCATCCAATTGGAGTAGTCAGTGCTCTACCAATCATTGGTAATCCATGTTTTATTTCATGATATCATCGAATGAATGGTTCTTTAGTTCAACTAGTAAGTGGTATGGATTTCCATAGACAAGTTGGAATGGGGTTGTTCTAAAGGATGTTTTAAAAGTTGTCTGATATTCCCATAATGTGTCATAAAACTTTTGACTCCAATACTTGTGGATTTAATCCATATATTTTTCTAAAAATTTTATAATTTACCCATAAAGTGTTTGATAAAGCATGTGTTGCGATCACTGATAAATAAATTTGGAATATTAAACTTAGAAAAGATATTGATTTTAAGAAATTTCCGGACAACCTTGGTTTTTTCGAGTGTGGTAGCTTCTGATTCTACCCATTTTGACACATAGTCCATGCACACTAGAATATATATTTTTAAAAAAAGGTTTGGTAAGGCGAACATAAATTCAATTCCACATACATATAATAATTTAACTTCAAGAATATGATTTTGGGGTATTTCATTTATTTTTACAATATTTCCCACTCTTTAAAAATAATCACAACATTGAACAATTTTTTTTTGTAATTTTAAAGTGGGTGGGCCAAAAGAATACACTTTGAAGAATATAAATAACAATAAAGTTGGTCCCATGATGTCCTCTAGTGGGTGATTCATGAAAAAAATTCCAAAACACTTTCCACTTTATCTTTGGGAATGTATCATCGCATCAACCCATCATCATATTTCTTTAAAAGCAGTAGTTCATCACAATAGTAGTGCAATGCATCAACAAAGATTTTTTTATTGCTATGAGATGTTGGGATAAAGGTTCCTAGTATAAATGTATTTTCCTATTTTAGTAAAAAATGATTTTTCTTGTAAATATATATAAAAAAATGTTTCATTAGGGAAGCCATCTATAATTTGCAACTCCTTGTTTCTTCAATAGCTGACAACTAAAGTATTAAAAAATGGTCATTGATGACATTTTCTAATCCCTTTGTGTCTTTGATTATTATATCGAAATACTATATTATTCGAATCAATAATATCAATATTTTATTATAATAATTTTTGTTCAATAGATATTTTATTACTGCATTGTTTATATAAACAATGACTTTTAATAGAATGAGGTATGACCTGAATTTATCAAATACAAACACCACTATAAGAAATTTATTTTATGTGAACATTTAATTTATTTGATCATTATTGAGAGTGAAAATAACATAATAAATGGGTTTCAATGTATGATAAATTCATATTCCCAAAAATTATCCCATGGAGAATTCAGTACCATCACACATTAAGTGGGAATCTCTTTCCCAATCACTTGATTTGATTGTTGGGGATACCACCAGATTGTCCTTCAAGATATTAAAAGATTAATAGAAGTATTTATTAAAATCAAATAGAATTTACTTGGATAATAGTTTTGTTAATGTTTAATATATATTGGATAAATATTTCAAAAACTAGTTATAAAATCCCACATAGGCAAGAAAACTCCCCGATGGCGGGTATCGACAATTCTCTAATTATGTTAATTTTTTACAGATCTAATTCTATATCATGATTCAAAATTTTGTATTTGATAACTATGTATCATTTCACCATAAAATATAATTTTTTTGAGTTTATCACTAGGAAATTTTTTTCACATCACTTTAGTATGAGATCCATGTTTTACAAGAAGAAATCAAAAAATCTTTAATATATTGAAAATCATCCATGAAAATTTCCATAAATTATTTTTCCATGTCATGGAATATGCATATAAAACACTTTTAAAATGTTTATGATGCATTACACATTCCAAAATACATCATTTTAAAGGATAAACTTCTGTATGGACATGTGAAGGTGGTCCAGACAGTTTTGTTGGGTCAATATGTATTTGATTATAACAAGAATAGTCTTCCAAAAAATAATGAAACTCATTCCAAAATAATATTTCTAAAATTTGATCTATAAATGGTAATATAATTTGATCCTTTTGTGTGGACATGTTTAAATATATATAGTCAATAAAAACTCACCATACCATGATTTTATGGGTTGGTATTAGTTCATTTCTATTTTCATTTACCATGATTAAACATCCTTTTTTTCAAAACTAATTAAATCTGGATTACGCATTTGCTATTAGAAATAGAAAAAATGATGTCAATATCAAGTATATTTAAAAATTACTTTTCAACAACATATTTCAGAGGAGGATCAAGTATTATTTGAGTTTTAAATCTTGGTTTCACTCCTTCAAATTAGATTTTATGTGTGAAAATTGTGGGGTTGATTCCTTTGATGTCATCCATGCTTCAGAATATCAAGTATTTTTTCATCTTCAAGACTGTTAATATATTTAATTCTTATTATTTGGTAATTTTAGAGTTTTTAATTACTATAATCACACCATAATACTCTAAAAATTAATACCTAAGTTTACTTGGTAGTAGTTTTAGTTTTAAAGTTGGGGGCTTGATAATCAAGGGTGTGAACTCTGGGTATGAGTCTCTTGTCAAGGGTTCAATGTACTTCATTTCCTTATAATCACTATTGTTATATTCTTCACGGTGTTGTGTATCTCTCCTATATAAAATTAATTGAAAATATCCATCATGTATTATTATTATTATTATATTAGATGCTTTAATTTTATCTCATTTGAATATTCTTCTCCATCATCTATAAAAATAGCTTGACATTCAACCAAATCTTCCCCCTATTTAGTATTTTCACTAATTTAAAATAAACTTTCTCTTATATGACATGGAAAATGAGCCTTCCTTGGTTCATATTTATTAATTTCCTCCCATTGATAAGAAAAAGTCTTCCTAGAATGATGGTAACATCACCTTATTTCTTTACTGTCACGACCCGTCCTCAGGACCCGTTCCGTGACTACCCCAAGACCACCTCCCATAGGCCAGGGGATAGAGAATAGAACCAAAGGCGTAAATCCCGAAAAAGGGGAAGGCATTGCCTTATAAAGTAAACAAACATAACAGAGTAAGCCAGCAGAAGCAAACACTAAGTAAAACTGGGTACAAAAGTAAGTGCGGAAAGTAAATGTGCCAGAATACAAACCCAAACTGAAAGTAAAGTAAAAATGGAAAGAAAGTACAGCAACTGAAAGTAAAGCAGCAACGTCGAGCCATCTACTGGATGTCCCACCTGAAGGGTGGGTACAGATAGCCTCCTCATCTCCTCGGGTCCAGTCGTCTGCTCCGTGTACATCCCGCCCAGTGGTCCACCTCCAGGTACCGACCTACTCCACAAGCCTCAACCACGATCAGCTTTGTCCGTTGTCTGCATCCAACACAACGTAGTGCGGGAATAGCCCGTGCAGGGGTGAATATACGATACTCAGTAGGGACCCCGAGACCCCTGAAGGTCTCCCAAAATCCACAAAGGATAATCCAAGAAGGAAAGATACAATCACGAAGTAACATCCAACACTACTTAGGTATATTCCCATACATATACCTAAGTCAACAATTCCAGTTCGGCTCCAACATCCAAGCCCAAGTTTGATCACGTCCACACAGGATAGTACAACCCAATACATATAGGAAAGCACAACACAATCCACATAGGAAAGCAAGTCAATCATATCAAAGATAATGATTGAAAGTCAAGACTCAGATCACACAGGTATACTTCTTCATAAGATAATAGAGATGATCAGATGTAGCCACTAATTCATCTAAGCTGGGACCCACGTAGGATACAAGAACAGATTCAAACACTGCCGGACCCACATAGGATACAAGAACAGTAGTACTGCCGGACCCACGTAGGATACAAGAACAGTAGTCATCGCCGTCGAACCCACGGAGGATTTCAGTACGGTCTTCATTGTTGCCGAACCCATGTAGGATTACAGTGTAGTCTTCATCGCTGTTGAACCCATGGAGGATTTCAGTGCAGTCGTCATTGCTGCCGAACCCACGGAGGATTTAAGTGAAATCATCATCGTCGTCGCAGTCGCAGCCAGCTCTAGGGTTCCCGCACACAGCATGCTCATTTCCAGGAGGGTTTTCTCCCCAAGACAAGGGGGTCGATACATCAACTGACATGTAGTCCGGAGTTGATGTATCCCAAAGTTCCGTCTCGACAAAGGGAACTCAACGCGACAGACGGTGCGTCAATCGGACGCCCGGTCTGAGAGTTATTGGCTTTTTCGTTCCAGGGGCCCGGTTGGTTTTTAAGTCAAAACCTACTCGAACGTACTCCAACTACATCCAAACCTCAAGTGGAGTAAGCCAAAAGGTCTGTCTCACTGAGAGGAATCCAAAAGTCGACGGCACGTCAATCGGACGTCCGGAGCTCAAGTTATAAGCGTTTCCTCTCCGAGGGCCCGATTGGTTTCGTGATCGAACCAACCCTTCTGTACCCCAAGTTCTCCGAAACCTTGAGTGTAATATACCGAAACGATAGTATCGATCCAAGGATCGCATCACAATTGACAGTGCGTCGATCGGAGGTCCGTAACCCAAGATACGAGCGTTTGAAAAGAACTATCCGGAAATAGGGGGTTTTGGGCCCGGACCGACCCGACCCAAGACCCCCTGGGTCAGCCCGACTCGGGTCCAGGTATGGCCCATTAGGGCGCGGCCCAGCCCGGCCTACATGGCCTGGCCCGGCTTGGCCTGCACGGCCCGGCCCGGCCTGGGCGGCCGGTTGGCCTGGCACGGGCACGACCCGCGTGGCCAGACAGCTCGGCTCAGCTGAGTTGTCACGAAAGGGGGGGGGGGCGCTGCCCCCCTGATTGAGAAACCGCAGCCCCCACGTGGGGGCCACTCCTTTCCAACTGGGGGTTACGACCCCCGGGTTTTCTCGGAACCGGCCAGCTGGTTTGGCCGGCCGGTGTGTCGCCGCGGGATCCCCGTGGGTCCCGCCCTCCATGTGCCGACAGCTGGCGGTTCCGTCCGACGCTCCCCGTACCACCGCGGCGTGACAGCGCTGCGCCCCTTCACCGCGTCCCCACTCCGGCCGCTTTCTTTTCATGGTTATCCGGCGTGGCGCGACGGCGCCTTGGCTTCGTTCGGCCTCAACGGCGCGGCGCGACGGCGCCGCACATCTTTGCCCGTTCCTCTTGCTTCTGCGCGGTGCCGTTGCACCGCGCTGCCTTTGCTCGTGCCGCAAAAAGTACAACATTAAAGGGGGAGGAGGGTCAGTCGTATTCGTGCGGTCCGAACTCCTCCTGTTATTACGATAACAGGTGGCCCAATATAAAAGTCGATGAACAGGAAAGAAAACACGAACAAAAAAATAACCCCTACCTCGATGAAGTCGTCAAACTAGGTTCGTCACGGAAATAAGACGTCGTGGAAGACGACGTCGTGGAAGGAGGCTCTGTAAGCATCGTCGACGTCGTGGTACACGGCGTTGTGGTGAAGAGGATCTTCGGTGTCGCGGTACATGGTGTCGTGTCGTCAATCTCCGAGGAATTAGCGTTCTTCGTCGGTGTCGGTGCGTTCTTTGCGTTCTTCAAGGAGGAAGATGAAGTTATTTGTGGAACTCTCCCTCTTAACACAATGAAGAAACCCCTAATGAAATAAGACTTTTCTTATTTAATTAACACACACAAGCCAACATTCCATTTTAAATTCAAAAGAATTCATTCAATTAATTAATTAATTGAAGAGTCTTAATAGTCCAATTAATGTGAGAGTTGACTTGGCATTTAATAAGGGGGTGCGAGTGTGTTACAAAATAATGGGGGCTTGAGGAAGTTGAATAGGTGGGGCTCGTGTGGGGACCACCTCACTAATATCCTATCAAAATGGGTTAGGATATATTGGGTCCCACCTCAACTTCCATAAGTAGATTTAAACTACTTAGAACATAAAATAAAAATTGTTGCACAACTTTTATTTTATTCATTAGTTAACCCTTTTTTTAATTAACCACACCCAAGCAAACACAACTCCAGAAAAGGTGTTCCTAAGAAAATAACGGTGCTGTGGTTTTATCGGTGCCATCGGATTTCGATTCCGAGCACCAGTTCAAAAGTTAGGAAAACCCACTCGCTCGTTCACTAAACGTACCCGAGCTAAATTTTGAAAATTGATTCCGGGCACACCGGGCCTCGGAATCAGGTGCCGTCAGAAACTGCGTACTTGTAAAATCCCAAATAAAAAAATTAAGAAAAAATTTCCCATGAATTTTACGAGTCTTTAAATTTACAACAAGAATGGGGAAGTGAATGGGAAATATAAACCTACTAACCTTCACAAGAACATCCTCAAGAATTATATTAGGGTATTTAGCTGATCTATCAACAAGTTTCAATGATCCCCTTAAAATCTTGGGGTTATTGCTCCCTAATATCCATATGAAACTCATTAGTATTAATTTAACACTTTTACTAAGATCACACAATACCTTTATGAAATTGTAGATGCCAATGGTTTATGTGATGGATAAACTTCTAGGATCTCTCAATTTTGGTGGAAGTTACTACTTTACAACAACTGAAAAACCTTAATTAAGGGAGATCACTCCCAAGTCTTCCACCTTCTTCTTATTATATATAATTTATTTAAAATCTTACCATACACCTATATTTTAGAAATGGACTCAGTGAAGGGAATATTTATATGAAGTTGCGTAAACATATCCAAGAACTTCTTATATTGACCATCCATATTTCATTGTTACATCCTCTCTATAAATGGATGAGGGGTCAGTATGGTATTAGTGCCACATATGTGTCTTCTTTTGATAACTTTTTTTTTGTGGTGATTAAGATTATTCTTCCTTTATCACATCTTGTTCATGAATATGTTCCTTTTTATTTTTGTGTATATCATTATCTTCTAATTTTTCACCTGTTATGTCATCAACTGCCTCATCTTGAATTGGATAATTCTCTCCATATTATTTATTAAATTTTAGGTATTTTTACCTTTGATCTCATCCACTTATAAATAACAATATCTTGGCCTCGTCTAGAGCATGAGTCTCCATATTACTGGGAAATGCATCTAGTAGTCAATCTGATAGAGTTTAAGTAATTTTTTGACCCAATGTTCATAGTTGTAGAAGGAAATTTTTCAGTAAAGCAGTTTAATTTCCTAAACAATCATCTATTGATCTACCTTGTTAATGAAAATTGAAATCAAATTCTCTAGATTTGATTATATCCATTAGGAGGATTCTTTCTCTCTTGTGGGGGTGGTTGTTGGAACTGACTTTGAGGTAGAAACTGTTGTGCCTTAGGTTGTGGGTATGGTTAGAGTTGTCAAGGATATTGTGGATGAGGTGAATATCTAGGTGGTCCCTGAGTTCTTGGTTTATCATGACTAGTTATTTATTGATGATACCCTTTATTAGCTGTTTGTTAATTTTTAACATGTATTTGTTAATAGTATGGTTGTTTATATTATTGTTATGATTGATTATAAATAACATAGAAAAAATAATGAGGATTGATTTTATCCAACTCAAATGAAAACTCTTGATAGGGGTGTGTACATACACACATTTTACAAGACTGTACTTCTATGAAGAAGCTATATGGGGTGCCTATTACTATAGAAACTATAAATTTTATAGCTTCTTGATAAGAGATTATACTTCATCCCTAAGGTGATCAGTTTATTCTACTTGATGCGTACCCCACCTTGGTATCCCTTGATCAATTTTACAAAGAATATAATTGTGAGATATCTCATAAATATGATCATGATTGACTTATGGTGTTTCACCATCATATTTCCATCAGATGAAGAGTCTACCATGACTCACACCACATGTTTCAATCTATAATAACATGTTTGTAGTTTTATCTAAACATTGAGAATTTTATGAGATAAATTTATTAAGAACTCTTCAAATCATTCACATTCCTCCGAGGTAGATTCACCATCCATATTTTCAAAACCATGATTATCATTTTGTAATTTTCATGCTCTTGTGGGTGAAAAATATTTATCTAAAAATTTCATAGTCAGCTCATCTAAAGTTATAATGGATCTTAATGTTTGATTATTTGTCTAGTCATTGGTTTGGTCTATGATGGAAAATGTAAACACCCTAAGTCAAATTATATTATTATTTACCCCTTTGTGTTTAAATTTATCACATACTTTTAAGAAATTCAATAGGTTTCCTTGCCGATCCTCACTCTGGAGTCCAAAAAATTAGACCATAATCTGGATAATTTGAATTAGGATAGTATTATTTCGAAAGTGTTTTATTAGATTAGAGGGATAATGATACTTGGAACAAAACCATAAATAGATAGTAATCCATAATCTATAATGGTGTTCTTTGGAAACAGTGGTCATAATCTATTTCATTCTTGCTGTGATATCTGTACATTATGGTCATTATGAGTAACATGGTTTTTGTGTTTTTCCATGTTTTAATGATTCTATACAAATAAGAACATTTCTATTTTGAGTTTGAAATTGAGAATTTATTGAGAGTACATTCTCCTACAATGATTTGTGGGATCCTATCTCATACACTATTAATCCATCACAGTAGAAACATGTGCCTGTGTAGAGGAAAGAAAAATAGAAAGGACATGAAGAAGTATTAGGTTCACTCCTGAGATTCACCATAACTCCTCGGTAGTAGTACTAAAATTTTGACACACCCTTGGGGCATTGTTACTTAACCACAAGACATATCAAGATTATAAATTTATATTTTTACTAACTAACACAACTATAAAGGTTCATAGAATAGTGGTAGTATGGGGTTGATTACACATAGAGGAAAAAGTGGTTGGAAACACCTCATAATTGGTACCTATAATCAAATACTCACATATATTTTGATGAATAGATTGAATTAAATATTTAAAATAAGTTTCAATTGATTAATAAAGGGTTTGAAATCAATTTCAGGGAGTTTTTCAAGGGATTTCATTGACCCAAACCTTGTTAAATCTAGTGGTATTGGATGAAAAGTTATTCTAAAGTTATCAATAAATTTTGATAAAATTAAATTATTCTAACTAAAAAATAAACTACAATTTGGTCTAGAAGTAGTTATCAATCTATAAGATTTAAGTGAAACACTTAGAGTGAAAAAAACTAATTCCATTGTTCATAACTCAACTTATTCCATTTAGATTATATTTACTCCTTCACAATTCCCCACATTAGGTTCATGAAAAAGGATGAAATGAGATTAATTGATTAATCTAATTCATTACCAATTAGGTTACCCAAGTTTTGATTAATGATTCATTTAAGTTATTCCCCCCTTACTCTTGATTCCAAACCCTAAATGGATTGGTTTTATATGGTAGAAATTAAATTCCTTATATGAGATAGTAAAGAATATAAAGTAAATGTGGATTCAGAAGTATTACTTCCTAATTTTCCATTTCTTTAGTTTTGCAAATCACAAACACTTTTTTAAAACATGTTTCCTAACTTTTTATGTCCCAAGTGTTTTATTATATTTTTTTAGAAAACATTATCTTTTAACATACATAGAAAAAGATCTAATGTATTGTGAATATAAAAATATTTATCAACATTATGATCATCGGATTGTGTGTGCATTCGATACATAGGAATTACCTTTAATCAGACTAGGAGGTAGACTTTTATCTTTTCTATCATATTGACAAAAGACTTGACCATCAGACTAATTCTAGTACTGAAACAATCAGACTGAACCTCATAAGTATCATTGTATTGAAAAATGTTAATGAATTCTATCAGACTAACCTAAGTTTATATTTAGAATACATATACTTATTTCTATCATATGGAATATCATTAGTACTGAAATGTTGTTAAATCAATATGACATCAGACATTTAGTTACAAATGATATATCAAGAGACAGCTACCTAATTCCATTACAACAAACTTATAAATATGACTATTAGAGAATTGACTATAAATAGATAGTCATTTGAATAGTTTGGAGATAGTGATTTAATTTTCAACTCAAGTTTTCTGAATATTACTAAGCATGAATTGCTCTTTCTTAGTCTTTTTAATTCTTTAGATAGTTGGTAGTTCTAAGGAATACTTATCAGGTCAATTTCATCATGGAAATTTACTTTTTTAATCACATCCAATCATTGTTATGATCAAGGGTTTTCGAGGATAGGATGATGGTGCTTCCGATTCATGAGATCAAGGGCTTATAGAGATATAAATATAGAGTTTATCATCATATCAAGGACATATGAGGATAGTAAGATAGATCTATTCTGATCATCGCATCAAGGGATTTCTTGGGAAAAAATGATAGTATTTACTGTAAGTATAAAACAGTGGATACCTTTAGTAAAGGTTATTGACTACCTTAATCTTAAGGTTAAAATAGTTAAATTTTTTATTATATCTTGTAATTCATTCTTACTATTTTGAGATATTATATTGCTTTTCCTTACAAGTTACTATTCTACTATGAAAGTAATAGAAATATAGTCATCATACTCATCTTTATATTATATTTTTTTATCATTATAACTATGATTATGATAAATGTACTTTGATTAACTGGATCCATTGTGATTTTGATCATTACTCTGATAATCATAATAAGTATGAGTCTGATAAATATACTTTAAGAGGCTATGTGTTTTTCCTAGTTTAAATCTTTTAAACTAAGTTTTTAAACTACAATTCACCCCTTATTGTAAGTATAACCATCTAAGATAATTATTAATATCATAAAATTGATATTAGAGAATGTATATATTGCCTATATATTTGATGAGTTTTTACTTATTCTATTAATTTCAAGTTTTTTAAGTTTCGATGTAAACTATTTTTTTATAAACATTGTTACACTAAAATACACTTATGGAAAAGAATTTATTTTTTTCTAATATAGCTGGTATGAATGTTGTTTTTATTGAAAATATAAATCTTATTTGAACACCTATATTTTATGGGAATTACTATGAATATTGGAGGTACAAAATGAAGACTTTTGTGATCAACACCGAGGTTGATAACTTTTTGATTCAACCTAGAAAATATAATATCTCTGATAAGGAGTTTTCTAAATTTACAAATGCTGAGAAGTAAGAATATAAATTGAATTAAAAGGTCATAAATAATTTACTATGTTATATGTAAAGAAATATCTATAGTCATATTTTATCCTGTGAAGCTAAAAACAGTATCTGGAGTAAATTGGAAGTTACTCATTTTGGTACATCCAAAATTATGGAAACTAGAAGAGCTATGTTAAGACCCAATTATCAAGTTTTTTATTTTTTACCTGGGTATTATGTAGAAAATATGCATCAAAGATTAATGAATACTATAAATATTTTATAATCTCTTAGAGAAAAAGGTCTTGATGATGATATTCTTGTGGAAAATATTATTAATATTTTTCCCAATGAGTGGGAATAAAAAATAACTATTGTTGATGATATGGGGAAGTTAACTAATCTTATTCTTAATGATTTTATTGGTACCCTTATAAAGTATGAGGTAAGACTTAAAATATATGATGAGAAAAAAATGGTGGTGTTTCTTTTTCTACAACATCTATTATACCTTCTAAAATCTAGTTAGCTGAGAAAGTTGTGAAATCTTCAAGGAAGAAGAAAGTTGTTTTTCAGTCAGATTATATCATGTAATAAAATTCATAAAATTATTTAGATAATATATCTATAAGGATGAATAATATTATTGTAAATAAATAATTTCAATACTGATACAAAAAAGTTAATACGGATAAATGTGATAAGAAAAATTCTAAATTCACTTGCTATGAGTATAAGAAAGCTAGACATATCTGACTTAATTTTACAAATCTAAAAAGAAAATATAGAAAGGAAAATAATTCATAAAGAAATTACAAGTACTATAATTATAAGGAAAATAATGTTTTTAAAGCTTCTGACACATGAAGTTCCAATGGTGGGGATTCTTCTAATAGTTATCCTGAGAATGAAACTTCCAAACCGAGGAACATTGGAATTATTGCTAAAGTACCCATTGTAAATCAATGTTTAATAGAAAAGGTATGAACAAATTAATCTCTTAAAAATTTATATTTAAATTCTAATTACCCTAAAACTGATAATGAGTAAAATTATACATTTTTTATGGAGAATATTCCTCATCCAATAAAGATAGTACTTTACCTACTTATGATAAAGTTTCAAGATTTTCTAAACTCTTAGAAAATTGGATTTGTAATATTTAAAAAATATATGATAATTATAATGATGAACTTTCTTAGGATGAATCAAGGATATATATTTTAACAAATAAAATATTAGATCTTTATAAAGATCTTGATAAAACTATTTCTGAAAAATAAATTCTTTATAAAGATTTAGAAAAAGTTATTTCTGAGAGAAATGTTTTAAAATAAAAACTTAGTTCTAAAACTAATACTAATGAGAATAAAAATTTAGTTGTTAAGATAAAATCCCAAATTTCTATTTTAAAGAATCTTTTATCAATGTTTAACAATATAAAGGATTTTTTTATAAAATGTATAAACAAATTAGACCTCAAGGTAATAGTTCTAGAATGGGTTATACAAATAAAAAACCTATTTTCAGAAACAATTATTTTGTTCCTAATAGTGTACCTTTTTGAACTAAGTTCCAAAGTGGTGGGAAATTGAAGAAACATTGTTCCTTAAATAGAGTTTTATTCCTAGTATTTAGTAATTCATATTTTTATAAATAAATGAAATTTTCCCCCAACAAAATTGGACAAATGTGGTTACCTAATTTTTTTATAACATTAATGGACCTAAGAAGGTTTGGGTTAATAAAATATAATCTTTTTATTTTCAGGATAACAAAGATAGTTCAAAAAAAAGTTGTGCATGGATAGTGTATTTTCTAGGCATATGACTAGAAATAAATATTTTTGTAAGAATATAATCATGTTGAAAGTTTTTAAAGTAAATTTTAGAGAAAATGATCAAGGGGAGATTATCAAAATAGGTAACATTTTTCTTCTTGAAAGAACTATTATTTCAAATGTTTTACTTTTAGGACTTAATCACAACTTTATAAGCATAAGTCAATTATGAAATGAATGTTACCTTAGGATATTTAGGAATGATAAATGTTTATTAAATAGTTCCATGGATGAATTTATTATTTATGCCAATCGGCATGCGAATGTTTATACACTTAAATTAGGAGGCCTTAGGAGCCAATCATGAACTTTACTTAGTGAGAATAGAAGTTTAGGAAACTGTAACCTTAGAAACTTATCTATATTGAGTAAGAAAGGACTTGTTAAGGATCTACCTAAACTTAGATTTGATACTTCAAAAGTCATTGACCCTAGTCAATATAGCAAGAAACATAAGCCAAGTTTTAAATCTATTAGTGATGTCTCAACTTTTGATTCTTTATAGTTAGTGCACATGTACTTATTTGTTCCTACCCAAACTAAAATTATTGGTGGAAAATACCATGTATATATCTTATTTTATGATTACACTAGATATACTCAGGACTATTTTATATCGAAGAAATATGAATCCTTTTAGTTATTTTAAAAACTTTTATAGCCAAAGTAAAAAATGAGAAAAACCTATCCTTGTAACTATTTATTGTGATCATGGTGGATAATTTTTAATTTTTTATTTTGAAACATTTTTTTAGTATGAAAGGTATAAAAGATAATTTTTATGAACCTAGAACCCCCAGAAAAATGGTATAGTTGAAAGAATAAATAGAATTCCTCAAGAAATAACTAGAACCATGCTGAGTGAATACTTAGTTGCTAAATATTATTGGGATGAAGCGGTTAATACTACCTTATATACTATAAATCTAGATTTAATTATAACTTTTCTTAATAAAAATACTTATGAGTTGTGGAAAAGAAGAAAAAAATGTTTCTTACTTAAATTTTTTTGGTTGCAAAGTATTCGTCCTGAATACTAAAGATAAATTACATAAATTTTCACCCAAATATTATGAAGGAATATTTTTAGGTTATTCCACTACTTATAAGGATTATATATTTTTTAATATAAATTATTTT
The DNA here is from genome assembly GCA_963277665.1 of Viscum album. Classification (NCBI taxonomy): domain Eukaryota; kingdom Viridiplantae; phylum Streptophyta; class Magnoliopsida; order Santalales; family Viscaceae; genus Viscum; species Viscum album. The sequence continues at coordinate 1,000,912,827 of OY728133.1, forward strand.
ACTGTTGATTATAAAATTCATGTTAAGTTTGATGAAACTGATCTTTTTATTTTAAAACAACCTCAACCCATATCCCCAGATGTTATTTCTAAAATTAATTTTCAACATTTGTTAGAGAGTTCTTCTCATAAGGAAATAACTCAAGAATTATTTTATGATTTTTTTCCGTAGAAATATTTTATAATTATTTTTAAAGAATATAATTTTGAAAAACCAAGAAATCAGTTATTTCTTATGAATTATCTTAGTGAAAGTATCTTTGGTGATATAGATCAACCGGTTTGGACTAGAAGTTCCTTAAGGAATGAAATTGAACATCTTATTTTCTTATCCCAATTTGAACCTAATAATATTGATGAGGCTTTAGGTGATGAGGAGTGGATTAAGGAAATGCAAGATGAACTCAATTAATTTGAAAGGAACAAATTTTGGACTTTAGTTGAATGACCTATTAAAAATTCTATAATTGAAGTAAAATGGGTTTTTTTTGGAAAAAATGTGATGAAAATAGAATAATTGTTTTAAATAAAGCTATAGTTATTGATAAGGGATATAATCAAAAATAAGGAATAGATAAAGAATAACCTTATGATTTAGTATCAAGATTTTAAACCATTCAAATACTTCTAGCCTTTGTAGAATTATTTAATTGAAACTATTTAAAATTGAAATGAAGTTTGATTTTACAAATAGATATTTTTTGGAGGAAGTTTATGTTGAAAAAACACCTAGTTTTGAAAATAAAATACATTCAAAACATGTTTTTAAACTTACAAGAGATTTATATGGATTTAAATATGTTCTTAGAGCTTAGTATGATAGGTTACCTAGATTTCTATTACAAAAAAATTTGTTAAGGGAGTTACATATCCAACACTTTTTATAAAAGAAGTAAATAAAAATATTATGATTGTAAAAATTTATATTGATGACACTATATTTGGTTCAACTTAATAATATTTAACAGATTCCTTTTTGAATCTTATGAAATATGAGTTTGAAATGTGTATGATGGGTGAGTTAACATATTTCCTTAGTTTTCAAATTTCAAAAAAACTAGATGTAACTTTTATATATCAACATAAGTATATAAAATATCTTCTTATGCAATTTAGATATGAAAATACTAAAAGTATTAGTACTCCCATCGGTACCTCCAATACTTTATATCTTGATGATACTAGAAAACCAGTCGATCAAAATATTTTTAGAGGTATGATAGGAATTTTGCTTTACTTAACTAGTAGTCATTTGGATTTAATGATTTTAGTATTATTATGTACAGGATATCAAGACAATCCTATAGAATCCCATATTAAAGCTGTAAAACAAAATCTTCATTATCTTATGGGATTTATGGATTTAAGACTTTTATATTCTTCTGGAAACATTTTTTAATTAAAAAGTGTTTTTGATGTTGAATTTTGTAGATGTATAATGGATAGAAAAAGTACATCCACAGATTTTAATTTCTTAAGAGATTATTTAGTTTCTTCTTTATGTAATAAAAAACACTCAATAGCAATTTCCACTATTGAAGCTGAATATGTGGCAACTGGAAGTTGTTGTCCTCAAGTGTTGTGGATGCAACATACACTCACTAACTATGGAATGAGTTTTAATAAAACTAAAACACATTTTTATAATAAAAGTTCCATTTATTTAAGTAAAAACCCAATAAAACACTCATGTACCAAGAAGATAGATATAAGACACTATTTCCTTTGGGATCATACACTTAAATGAGATATAATCTTACACTTCCTCAGAACACAAGATCAACTTGCTGAAATTTTTAATAATCCCCTTAGTTCAAATGGATTCAAATATATTAAAAATAAGCTATGAATGATCTATTTAAAGTGATTATTCATATCTAATTATTGTTTAAGAATATCCTTACATTAACTTAATCCATTTCATAGGGGGAGTACATATGTTTTTTGTTTTTCAAAACTTTTAGTTTTTCTTAAAATTGTTAGTTTTTATAAAATTGGTAGTTTTTCTAATACTATTATCATAATGAGTTTTTTGGACTCACACTTCTTATAAAAATTTTGGATTCCAAATTCTCAAATTACTTTCTAAACTTAAAAATTCTTATTAAATTTCTAGACACATAATTTGTTAAAAAAATTTTAGATAAAGAAACTATCATATTCAATTTTCTTAAGAAACTAACATAATTAGTTTTCATAATATAAATATTAAAATTAATTTTTAATTTCAAAAATATCATAATCTAGTAATTAAAATCAAGAAGAACATGTTGATCACACCGATAGATCTTTCCAATCTAAAATGTACTCTTATATTATTTTAGTTTTTTTCACTATTTCATTAGTTTAGTTTTTATATGTTGTTTTTATACTTTTAGTTTTATAAAAACCTTGTTTTTTTTTCATAATATATTTTTTTAATAGTATTTATCCTCACTACTATAAAATTATTAAAAACTTTGAGAGTTTAAAAAATTATTTCAAAAACCTCATCAGATCAATCTTTATTATCAGATCAGAATGGTTTTGAATCTCTACCATTGGTTATCTTATGGAAGTAGAACTATCACCACTAATTTCTATATAAGGGTGGGTCAACCCATTTCCCACATCAATTATTCAGACTCTTCTCTCTTGAATTGATGCTCTCTTCAAAGTCCCTAATCTGATAATATTTCTTTACATCTATTCTTCAGTCACAATTTTAGTACTAATAGAATCCATGAAAGATTTTTCTAAGTGGTTCTTGTTTAGGGAAAGGCTGATTGAAAGGTTGTGGTATGAAAAATATAATTCTATACCCAAGAAGATATTTTCATTCCAAGGATGGGAATCCATATGTGTCAAAAATCCTGATAAGGATTTTAACTTATATTATCTAGATGTTGTTTCAAAGTTATATCCTTCAGTTCAGTTTTTGAAGAAAGATGGTAAAGAAAAATATTCCGACACAATTTACGGGAATGAATATAATTTGACTTATAGAAGAGTTTCTGATCTAGTTGGAGTTCCCTCAGAAGGATAAGCTTACCTTCCTTCTCACAATATTCCTAAAAATATCGAAACTTTCAACAAGAATAAATATGATGATTCATTGTTTTTAGAATAGGAAAAAGTTATAAAGGTTTTACACTTGAATCTGGATAACAAATTCATGTATTTATAGATTCAAAGACACATGATTCTGAGGAAGAGAGACTGGGATACTTTAAAAGTATAAAATATTTTTGTTTTGTATTATATTGTAAACATGAGGAAGATAGACCTGATGAAGTTTATTTTTATCACATTGAATGATATCAAAAAATATTCTATCAATTCAAAGATAATTATGTTTCTTGATTTTATAAGTAAGTTGGTAGTGAAATGAATCGATATTTTTAAAGCTTAAAACACATCGTATCCAATAAGGGAGAAAATTTCTTTTATTAGTGATGATATGATGTCTAGGATCAAGTTAGTATTTGATTCAAAATCAAAAAAGTTTGTTGAAAAGGTTTATGATTCTACCTCTGATGCTCAACCATCAAGAAAATTGGAGGAAAATAAAAAGAATAAAAGCAAAGATGATCCTTATCCTCTAGGAAAGAGAAATAAAGAAAAGAAGATGTCTGATGAAGTTTTTGAAGAAATGATAAAACATAAGTCTTAGAAAAAGTCAAGGATCTAGAGTTTGGAATCAATCCCACAGAAGCTAAGGCATTAAAGATATGTGTTTCAAAAAATATAAAATAAGAAGTTAAAATAAAGAAGAAAAATAAGAGGTTATAAGAAGAACAACTTTTTAAAAGTTTGATGAAAAGTGTAGAAAGAGATTGATAGAATCTTATACTCTCAACTTCCCATATTGATCAGATAAATCCAAAAGTGGGGTTATTTTTCAAAGAAACTTATTCTGTTCTATCAAAAATCCCTTTTGTGGCTGATAAAGTAAAGGATAATATTATTGTTGAAGAATTGGTTCTAATTGTACCTCAGAAAGAATCAGTACCAGAACCAGCTGGAAAAGGAGATATAAGAATGGAAAGATATATGTAAGATGAGATTAATAAGAAAGTATATGAATAATTTTATGGAAAAGAAAAATAAGGATAAGAAAAAGGAAATGAAGAATAATTTGAAGAAGTAGAATAAAAGGTTGAAGTAAAAGAAAAAGAAGAAGAGTAAAATGAAGAATAAGATAATGAAGAAAATGATAATGAAGAAAATGACGATGAAGAAACTCACTCTGATAAGGAATCATTATAATCATCTTCTTCCTCATCAATTTTACCCTCCATGACTGATAAGTATGAAAAGTCAGGAAGTACTAAGTAAGTATCATCTTCATAAAAGGAATCATAATACTCATCAAAGAAATAAGAACAAGATCAACAATGTAAGACCAAAGTTTTTGACAAATCCAAGACTGATAAAAATGTGGAGATTACGGAAATATAAGATTATAAGAAAGTTTCAACGAAATATGATAATAAAGTCAAAGAATTCGATGTTGTAACAAGAAGAAAAAAACCTCTTGAGGTTGATCCCAACCAATTAGACTCATAGACAATAATACCCCAAAAAGGTTTTTATTATATCTCTCATGTTTTAAGGATATTATAAGGTATAATTCCTTACTTTCCAAACCTTGAATAAAGATACTAGATCATTTAGAATAGTTTTAGTGAGACTTCAGAGTCAATAAAAGTTTTAATAGAGTTAGTGATTTATATTGAATATGAATTAAATTTTTTAAAGAGAATTCTTGTACTCACAAAATATCTTGCAATCAGATGGTAAAGTGGTCTAATTAGGTTGAATCCAATATCCATATGCATGATGATTAGTTTTATGAATCCAAGAAAATTATGTTAGAATAAACTGAATCTTTTAAAAATTTATCATTAGACATGGAAGATAGAGTAATTTTTTTGAGAAATTCAAATATGAAACAGATGAACAGACTGAGGAGGTAAATATTCTGAAACAAAAGATTTGAGAAATATAGTTAGATATGACCAGACTTAAATCATGTGAATATGAGCTAGTCATAATGAGGGATCTGAATAGATAATTGTTTAAGGAAGTCAAAATGATGAATACTCAAGACCAGACTCAAGAATAAAGGATTGAAAATCTTGATAAGGATTGACATGAGTATAAGAAGATAAAATCCTTCGTCAAGAATATTATGAGCAAAAAATGATTATTTATCTTTTGAATGCTTGATGTATTTATTTATCAAACTTTTATAAAAAATTTGAATGTTTGTAATGAACTTCATCACATCCAAATCTTATTTTATTTAATGTTTTTCAATTCCAATTGGTTATATGTTCTTTCATATTTACATAGATGATTAGTTAGCTCAAAATCATTTTATTTGTTATTTTTCTAACATTTCAAGAAACATTAGACCTTTCCCATTCCTTTTTAAAAATCACAAAGGGGGATAACAATATATTAAAGGGGATAATGATATATTAAGGTGGAGTATTTATTTTAAAGGGGATAATGTTTTATCTAAAGGAGAGAATACTATCCTTGGGGGGAGTAAAATTCCTAAGGGGTAAAGTTTTCTTTATGGAAGAACTATTCTAATATTCTAAATCATATTCAACATTATATTCAGAAGAGTTAAAACACAAGAGAGTTAAAGTTATAATAATAAATATGAATATGAAGTTCTTAAAAGAACAAAGAACTGTAATATTTTTAAGTCATTATTCTATTTAAGTTTTGGGGTTTGTGATTTCCAAAAAGGGGGAGATTATGGAGTCATAAGTATCACTTATTACTTTTCCATTCCTTTAGTTTTGTAAATAACAAACACTTTATTAAAACATGTTTATGAAATTTTTATTTCAAAAGTGTTTTAGTATGTTTTTTTTGTAGAAAACATTATCTTTTACCATACATAGAAAAAGATATAATGTATTAAAAATATAAACATATTTATCATCATTACAATCATCAGATCAGGTGTAAATATGATAAATTGGACTTAACTTTAATCAGACTAGGAGGTAGACTTTTGTCTTTTCTGATTTATTGAAAAAATCCTTGACCATCAGACTAATTCTAGTACTGAAATAATCAGACTGAACCTCATAAGGATTATCATATTGACAAAATTTAAGCAATTCCATAAGACTAACCTAAGTTTATAATTGGAATACATAAACTTATTTCTATCATAAGTAATATATTTAGCATTGTAATAGTGATAAATAAATATGAAATCATAAATTTAGTTACAAATAGACATAAAGTGTAATCTATATGAGGTTATTGCAAAAAAATCAAATATATGACCATTGGAGCATCACCTTTAAATAGTGAGGAATTTGAAGACTTTGGAGCTAGTGATTTCATTTACAACTCAATTTGTATGAATATTGCTAAATGTTAATTTCTCATTCTTAGTCTTTGTAATTCTTTATAGATTTGGTAGTTTTAGGGAATCCTTGTGAGTGATGTTTACTAAAAAAAATTCTTTTAAAATCGCATTCAATAATTTTTAGGATTGAGGGATTTCGGGTATAGGAAGATAGTGAATTTGATCCATAAGATTAAGGAATTCTAGGGATAAGAATACATAGCCAATCATCAAATTAATGGATTCTGGGTATAGGAAGACATACCTATTCCAATCATCACATTTTTGGATTTCCTAGTTAGTAAATACAATCTTTATTTTAAGTATAAAATAGTGAATAACTTTAGTCAAGTTTATTTACTACCTTACACTTAAGGTTAAAAGAGTATATTTTTTCTTAATATATCTTGTAAGTCATTCTTACTATTTTGATCTATTGTATTTCTTGTCTTTATAAGTTACTATTCTGATGTGTAATTAATAGAAAGTTATTTATCAAAATAATATTTCTATTATGTTTTTTTATTGTTATAACTCTGATTATGATAAAATTACTCTAATTAATAAGATTCATTGTGATTTAGATCATTACTATGATTATCATACTAATTTTGAGTATGATAAATTTAATTTAAGAGGCTTTGTGTTTTTCCTAGTTTAAATATTTTAAACTAATATTTTAAACTAAAATTCAACCCCTATTGTAAGTATATCCATATAAGATAGTTTTTAGGATCCTAAAGTAAATATCTTGAAAAAATAAAACTTGAATAAAAATAATTGAAATCAATATATATTACTTGAAATGAGATAAAATTCTATCAAATAACAACTGGAATTAAAAATAAAATCATCCAGGAGAAAAATGGAATGAAGAAAGGCCTAAAAATTCAAAAGTATAATAGGAAAACAAATAAGTGAATGAAAAACTCATGAAAAATGAACTGCTTAAAAATTTGAGGTTCCTGAATATAAATAGGAAATAACAATTCATAACATGAATGGTAATTCATGTCATGATATGAAATATGATCTTTCTAATGGGAGGTTTCCATGAAATTTCACATCGTGAAAAGTGGATTCACATTATGAATGAAAAATTAAAATATTCATGGATTGGGTATTTATTGATTCATAACTTATAATTCATCAGAGATATCTTCAAAGGATTTAATGGGGGTTGATCAATAGACATAGGTCAAGCTGTTTATGTGGTAAATTTTATTCACATCATGATCAATCTTGGTTTTAGGGATTTGTGGCTCGAATGAGGTTCAAAGATTAAAATGGGAAACTTTTAGAAATTCATATGTTATTTATTTGAATGTTAACATTTTTAATGGAATATTAATGATATAAATCATCTGCAATTCCATCTTTGAGTAACAATTTCTATAAAATCTTCAATTTCTAATTATTCAACAAAAATAATGAACAAATAAAGGCATCATAACAAAAAATATAAACGAGAATTATAAAATTTATAAATAAATGTATATACAATTTAAATATATCATAATGTGTCTTATACATAATCCTAGAAAATCATAACATTCTAAACAAATATAACCGCAATCATGTCCCCACAAAAAATTGTGAACATCTCTACCTATAATCATGTCCAAACACAAACCTGTGAACATAGATACCATAAATCTTTTACACACACATTTTTTTGAACATAAATACCTAAAATCATATCCACACTCATAATTATAAACATAGCCACCCTAAATCATGTCCATACACAAACCTGTGAACCTAGATACTCACAATGATGTCCACACACATACTTGTGATCATAAATATGAAATATCATGTATATGTAAAAAATAATAATTTCATGAGATATAATACACTATCCAATGTATTTGGTGACTTTAACATACCCACCCATATTATAATTATAAACCATACAGATGAATACATTCACAATTCCATTATAGATTAATTAACCTGGGGGAAAGAAATGGGTTTCATGAAAACATACATAGGACATTATCGTTATCCATATAGAGAAATAATGTGTACGATGTCATTAAAATATATTCCAATTGAAGTATAATAAATATTAAAGTATGTTTACATAGTTAAAAAATACTTTTATAATATTATTAGAAAATATATTTGAAAAATAAGAAGAAATATATTTTACTTTTGAAAGTATTTTTTTAAATGGAAATATTTTATAAAATTAGAAAGATAAGTCTTTTTTTAATATCATGAAAAATTTTAAATGAAGCTTAATAAATAATAAATTTTTTGTGAAAAGGTGATTTTATAGAACATGTTTAATAAGATATTCCTTTCATACTTCTGTAAGGAAGGTCAAAGTTTGGAGAAAATGACCATATAGAAAACATTAAAAAAATATTACTTTTGTAAATAAGGAAAATTCCATTGAAAATACCTTAATAAATCACATAAGTAGAGAAAAGGAAATCTATAAATTAATATAAATAATATGGACATGGAGGAGAAATATTCCCAACCAAAAAGAAGAGATAAGTTCAGATCCATATAAAAATGTCCTTTTAGAAAAATTATGAACCAAAGTGAGTTTAAATGCTAAAAATACATGTAAAACCCATAAATAACCATTGGATAAAAAAATATATGGATTATTAGAGAGAAAAAATAACAAATAATTTTTCATAATGTAATTTTAAATATAAACAATATTGATTTTTAAATGATATTAGAAAATAAATTATCACGACTTTAGTAAATTTTGAATCAAAATAACTTGAAATAAAGAACATTATATGGCTTTTAAAACCATGAATGGATAAAAAAATAAAGAATTAAACATTCACGGGGTAGTTTACACAACATGTAAATAAATAATTTGGAGAATATAGAACATATATCGATGAAAGAAAATTGAGATGACAAACCCTTGACTTGGATTTATGCTTGGTCAGACACACTCTAAATTATTATATAATATACTAAGAATATTTAATCATTTATTTCATAACCTTAATCACATGTATTACCATTTATATTTTTATTTTATATTCATTTATTACAATTATTAATTTTTTAGTTAATATTTATCATTGGTTGTGAGTAGTTTCATCCATTCATTATTTGTTTTGGTATAACGACTTCAGTAATCACTCAATGTTAATGAGTTTATCATCAATATAATATTAAATGTATTATAATAGATATTCCATAATTATTTGTGATGTTTTAGGTTCATTCTATGGTAATTTTTTGTATGTTTCTCTAAGATAAAATTCATAATGTGCTTGTTTTAGTAATTATTAATGAATAAAAGGTGTTATATTAAAAATGAGTTAAATATTAAAACTACCATTAAATATTTTTTTATTTAAATATTAATATAATATAATATTACTAATTAAGATTTCATAAACATCCATAATATAAATTTATATCACCGTTCATGTAGGTGGTTAAACTGACCTGAATAAGAACTTTCTATAATCAATGGATGAGTGTGATTTTGAAGTGATTTTGTAATAATATCATCATTATATAATTTTAATGATAATATTTAGATTATATTAACATGATAAATCTGAATGTTGATGATTTAAAAGAATAAGATAAATGAAAAACATGGATAAGAATTCATTACTTATAAATAAGAAATTGTATCTTCTCATGGAAACCTTTTTAGTTTTGTATGAAATAGGGAATTATATAGAGGATATAAGTGACCCAACATGGAAGAGTATTATTAGAGAAAGAAATATAGAAGATTATATAGAGTAATTATAAATTTTTTGGATTTTTAGGGGTAGTGGAGGGGTCCTTTTATAAGTGAAAAGGGGTGATATTTTTATAAATATTCATTCCTTGATGAGAAATGAATGTCATTTTCAAGGAAGGTAGGCCTAAAGTGAAAAAATAATGGAGGTGGGATAAGTTTTTGTTAATAATTCCTTAATAAAAAAAATTTATAGATAATATTTTATGATTATATATGCATTTATCATTTAGTTAAACCCTTTTAACCTCATTTTACCTTTTATTGTGGTAACTCATAGTTTACATTGTTAACTTATTTTTATGCCTAAAAATGAAATTGTCCTCTTAACCTAATTTATACATGATAATAAATAATTTAGACTCTATTTAATCTAATTAATTTTCTAAATATGTGAAATTGAGTTTTAAAATTAATACATAAAAAATTATAGAAAGAACTGTTTTTATAGGAAAATGACTTTTTAACCATTATATATTATTAATCCTATTAAATATTAATTACTAATTAAATGAGTATTAATATATTGGTTTATAAATTGAAATATTTTATTAAAATAATATTTAATAGGATTAATAACATATAATTTTTAAAAATTACGTGTTAATATATTGGTTTATTAATTAAAATATTTTATTAAAATAATCCTTTAAAACCGATCAATTTAATTAATTAATATAAAAATACACAACACTTTAAAAAAGAAATATTTTAAAAAATATACACTTTTATCATTATATGATTTTAATCACATGCCCTTAAAATTAATTATTTATCCTATAACCATTCAAATTTATCAATTCATTAGAATTTTTATTTTGATTTTATAAATATATAAAATCAATATTTTATAATTATATTAAATAATAATATGATACATATACAAATATATATTTTTATAAAAAAATTTTATAAGAAAATTTTATATACTTTTTCATTATTTATCATTTTTGAATTATGTTATGTTGAATTTTCTAAAAAACATTATACATATTCAATATACCTATTGGATACATTCATACCCAACGACCATATATCCAACAACCATATTTCAAAAGTCTATATTTCCAATGACCATATATATAATGACAATATTTCATTTATATATATATCCTTAAAAACATCACTAAAATCATTTATCATATTTACTTCTCTCTCAATATGTCTATTATATATCTAATGTTTTTTCTTCTTTCAAAATTTTTAATTGTGGTGATGATATTCATAGAAACCAGAAGGATACAAATTTCATGTTTTTGGTATTTTTATTTACTTAGGGATTTATTACTCTTGTAAATTTCTTAATTATTTTTTATATTATATTCTCATAACATGTTAATTTTTATCTTTATTGTGATATTTTTAATTTATAAAATGTATCATAGTTCATTTTAGTATAGTTATTTTTATGAAAAAATCTATTAAAGACAACATTTATTTAATGATAACTGCATATTAAACTCTTGGGGTGTTATAAAAACCATGTGTATGGGTAATTACTTTCATAGTTCATACTAAGTACTTTATATTGGAGTAAAAAATAAGACACACATGACTCTATCAGATCCATATAAAAATATTATAAAAATAAAAAATAATTTTCATATATAGCACTCATTTTTATTTCATAATCTACTTTAATATTCAATTCATATATATATATATATATATTAAATATAAACTAACTAATTTTTTAAAGGTGATGACATAAATAATTGTTTTTAATTATTAATTTTTAATAATAAAAAGTTGAATAATGGATTTTTTATTATTTAGATATTTAATATTTTTAATTAAATAAAAATAATGGATTTGATGTTTAGAGATTAGTTTGGAATGATATTCTGATGTGTATTCAGAGAAGGGATCTTTCTTAGGCCTGGGATTTTCATGTGAACTAAAAGGATACCTACCTTTTATTTATTCTTCTTATTTCAAATTTAGTAAATATATAATATTCAAACATGGGAGACATTTTTTTTAAAAATTATGGTATAAGTATAAAATCATCTTATTATTCTTATTCTTAACATCATATAATGATTTAATGGTAAACCTTGTCAGATTTTATATGACATTAAAAGGTGTGTGTTGAATACAACTTTAGAGGTTTGGGATTTTTGGACTTCCTATGGTCCATAAGATCTATAATTGATATTTTATTATTTAATAGAGTATAATAAATTCAATTTGAGGTAGGTAGATACAATATTACCAAATTATTTTGATAATAATGTATTACAAGGTGAAATATAGTTTTTCAAAAACTAGATGTTTTCCTAAAAAAACAACATATTAAATATTAAAATCCTTTTACAATAAAAGTGGAATATCATGGAGTAACATTTATTAAGAATATGTATTTTAAAATTAATTATGAGTAGTAGTTAGGTATAATTTATTGATACAACTAATAAAACACTTTTTTTTAAAGTTTAAGTAGAAAACCTAAAAGAAATATGAACCAAGCATATGAAATTAAACACTTACAGACTAATAGATTTAACAAAACTATAGAGGGTTAATTCCTTGGATTTCCAAACAGTGATTTCTTGGAGTTTTAGCCTTTTTTTAGATTAAAAACAATTAAATTAATTCATAATTAATTTATTTATAAAAAAAATATTTTTCTATTTATTTTATTTTATCAGGTTTCGAATAGAATTTTTTTATTTAGTCATTTTGTCTTTGGATTCACATGAACAAATTTATACTTTGTTAATAGATATTTAATGAAGATTATTAAAAAGTACCTCAAGATTGTTATATGTAATATTATTAACATGTGAAGGTGAACATGATATAATGACCTATCTTTATAGAGCATCCATTTAAATTTTATGTTGTTTAAATCATAAGTATACTAGTAAAGAACTCAATTTTTTTTTAATTTTTCCTTGAAGGATGGTCCTTGTGTGGGAAACCTCAACATGATTATTGAAAGTTTGTACCCATGAGTTTGATTATATATTTTTCATAAGTAATATTATGGAAAATATTATGGTACTTCCATTCCAAAAATTATTTAGTAGGACATTTTCCCTAATTATTACCTAGTTTGGATAGGTTATATAAATTAATCATGGTATATTTAGTTAATGCAATGTATTGTTTTATTTTTTCAAATTAATATTCTTCTCACATATGTATTCAATTATGTTTTTACAGTATTGGTTACTTGAGACCCTATTTTTTAATAAATATATTATTCATTATTGTAATATTTTTTATCACACCTATTAATATAATTATTAGACATATTATTTTCACACATTTCTAGGTGGTTTACACTTTTATTCTAAATAGGGATATTTATTACATATAACATGAACACTGACACTTTCATCCAATGTTATTCACCTAAAAAATATTATTGGGACCATTGAGGATATTATAATGTGTTTCTTACCCAACACCGACATGTGAAATATCTTTTTACATGTATATGTCATTATCTTGAAGTAATAATATGAAATAAATTCCCTGATCGATGGGGGTTGAGGTTAGATGAGAAGCTCCGTAATGGAAATATTGATTAGAGTAGTGGATTTATTTGTTATTATTTTGGAGTTCAAAGATGGGACATGTAAACAGAGACTAATTTTTTATTGATATTATTTTAATGGACACCTATGGGATATTTTACTATTTTTATATTTTATTTATTGCTGTCTATATATTATTGGGAAGTTATGCATGGATCATGAAATTATATTCATATATATAACATGGAGTCATTTTCATTTTACACATACAATTTTCTTATAAATTGATGATTTTTTGTATATGATATATATATATATATATATCGGTATTTCATATTGTTGTGATTAATATTTTTTTATGTTGGAAATGTTTCTCTCTAAGTTTCTTATTAACTCTCGATGCTAGTCGCCAACCTCTAGCATTCTGGGGAATAATATTGAGGGAATATGTTGATACAAATTGAAAATTATGGTATTTAAATATTTTATTATTATAACAAACCTCTAGTAACCTTGTAACATATACTTTACTCCAATAAGAACTACAAAAAAACCATTGACTGTTAGTTGATTTGATCTAATTTTATTATTTTTATACCTAGTGTAAGTAGATGCTTGATTTTAAATACATTCCATTGTCATATCTATTTTTATACTTCCAAATATGTCTATAATATTCTAAAATTTAGTTTAATCTCTTACTTATTATAAAAATCACATTATTATATCCTCAATGACTTAAAATCAATGTTTAGGATTTATATCACATGCATAAGAGCCTCTATGATAACTCTGTATTTCCTATACGTAAGAAATATGGTCAAATCCATCAATTTATATTGACTAATATCCATTAATATATTATAAAAAAAATCACTATTAAATGGATATATGATCATATATCTTATATTTTAAAAAATACAAACAATTATGTATTGGGAACCTTTTTTTTTGATTTCTTGATGTCACACCATATATTCAAGAATCTAGATTTCAAATAATGTATATAAAAAACATAGAATGTTTCCAATTATCAAATTTAAAATAATATGCAATTATATCCCTAAGAATGAAATTATTTCCTTTCTCTAGTGGTTGAATAATTATACTAATAAAATTGATTAACAAAAATACATTCTTTTATCCTATATCTCATTTAATATAGAGATTTTTTTATTTCTAATTTAGAGATACATCTCTCTAAATAAAATATCATTAAAAATTATTTAATAATTTACCAAGTAAGGAAATTAGATACAAAGAATATATCATATTTTTACTATACAAACTATAAAATCCACTACTACTATATGAAATATCTATAATAAATCCTAATAATATATCATAATTTATCAAATATAATGCTTTTGTATGATGGAAAAACACACATCTAACATTAAATACCCCATTTCACCTTGAAGCTACTCACTACAATAAAGCCAAACCTTTAATTTTAAACAATGAAACTTGAACTTTTATTAGATGAAGTGACATGACCTGATAAATTTTATAAATTAGTATAAATTTATAATTGATTCTTTAGTATATTTTACATAACAGAGTCATCGTATAATATTATACTCTACACAACATAGTATAACAATTTCTCCCTGACTCAGTTCAATTTTCTATAGGACACAATATGAAATTATACTATATAAAATACATAATACATTTCTAAGATAAACAACATAATTTTATTCTCTATATATAATAACATAATTTTCATCTACTAGATTCACCATTTCTATTGCTATTCTAAAAAGTATATCAATCTAGTGAATACCCTCATCCTTGGCATTGATATATACCAAGTGTTATTTCAATGGATTGAAAAAAGATTATGATGAGTTATCATTATAAGTCTATTGATCAAATAAGATCTATTTCCTAGATCTATATATCAATATAATTCTAGTGGCATGATATAGGGACTCAATAAGTATTTATCAACCCCAAATTTTATGTAGAGGAAAGCTGGTCATTCTGGGTAAATATTTATTCTAAGAAGAAACAATGTTTATTTTTTAGCTAGAAAAATTATGAATTCACATTTTAATTTTTTGTCTCTTATCCCATATTCATATCCCCTCTTTTTCTTCTCCACTTTATGGACAAATAAAAACCATTAAAGGTAATAGAATCTATATATCAAGGTTAATTTAAGACATATATATTTGTTAGCTATTTAATTCATCTAGATACTCTTTGGGTTGACAACCCTAATATTTTTTATGTGGGTTTATAAATCAAACCAATATGTGTTATTCAACATGTGATATTCTCATAGTTAATATCGATTAATTTGACATAAGTGACCCCTATCCTTGTTTAAGTTAATTCTGTTTTTCTCTACAATGTTATGTAATGGGACATGTGAAACCTAGAACATGTAACCCAATGGTGATAAAAAATGTAAAAAAATAATTTTACTTTAGGAATCATATGTTTTTATATCAATACACATTATATTAAAGGAATATTGATTTTATAATAATCCTAGAATCATTTTTTGACACTATGGGTGAAAAGATTAAAATTTTTCTTTGTAAATATGTTATGGTATTTTATTTTTATAACATAATTTGAATAATTTAAATAATTTTTTTACATTTATTATATTATATATCATTAGTTACCGATATATTTCACGTTTTTTATGTTTATATAATGACCAATTTTAATATATTCATATATATAGTAAAACTAATTGACATTTAATTGGAAAGTTCCATTTATATGCAATGTTTTTTTCCAATTTAATTTAAAAAAATATTAAAATTGTTATAATAAATTGTTATTTAATTTTCCACATATATTTATGGTTTGTGATTGGATATTTACTTATTCTATATAAGTTAAATGTGTGACATCCTAGAACCAGATGCCACTAAATGGTGCCCCAAACTTTGTTGTCCACATGATATCAAGAGAATATCCCTGAATTCCAGAGGCTGGAAACTATTAGCAAGGTCCTTTGGTGTGTTGTGGGGAGACTATTCCCTCATTACTAGAGTATCACAACAGTACAATTACCAAATAGCAGAAGTAGTATAATAGTGAATAAGTAATGGAAACAAACATGAATAACTAAGAAATGAATAATAATCAAACGTAGTAAACTGAGTCATATACATAAGGATGATAATGTATGTCATATATCTATAAAGAAAAAAACATGGATATAGGTAGCAAGAAACATTACTATACAAAAAGGTACAAAAGGGAAAAATATATCCCACCATCACGAGCTTCATCCTGGTCATCTTCTACCAAGCTCCATACTAATAAATTCCCAAATGTCACACATCCATAAGAGTATGATTTCCCTTATCCACACCTGCAAGAATATAGTATGACTAGGTGCCATAAGAATCCCATATAGGGTATAAGATAAACTCAGTTGTCCACCACCAACAACATCAATAAATATCTTATACAATATGAAAATGTGTATATATAATAAGTAAAGTAGTAATAACAACAATAAATGGGTTGGCTCTAGTTCCTTAAAAAAATCCAGGCTGGAACTACCTACTTTGGCCCATGCCAGAATAACTCTGAACTAGTATTAAGGCATGGAATTCCCAACATCAAATTTATAAGGGATTACATGCCTAGTATCACAATAGTAGGAGGGAATCCATTCCCAGTATCATAGTAGTAAGGGATTCCATTCCCAATATCACATAATAAAGGATTTTATGCCCAATATCATAGTAAGGTACGCCATTCCTAGTATTACAGTATGGGACATCGTGCCCATATAGTGTCACAAGTGACGTCATACCTGTATAGTTTCACAAGGGATGTCATGCCCGTATAATATCACAAGGTATGTCCTACCCATATAGTATCACATTCATATGAGGGTCACCATGCCCATATTGGTATAACATGTTCAAGGGTCATCATGCCCATTTAGTATAATTGTTAAGGGTCATCGTGGAAATTTGATATAATGTAGGAGAGATGCCATTCCCATTTAATCATGAAAAGGGTATAACCATTATCTAGTTTAAGCAAGTGACATGGGCTCACCACTCACTTTAATTCAATTCATTAAAATTTTCAAGGGCACTAGTCACTCTATTCCATTTCATTTAATCTATATCAACATGATATCATCATTTATAATTAAGACCAAACAATCCATTAGGTACTTTGGCCATATTTTCATAAAATAAAATTAGGCATATAAGAGGGCACAACCAAGGGGATAGATCCATCTAAGGTTTAAAAATAAATATTAATTTGCGTTCCAAAAAGTAATTAGGCTCTATATAAATAAATAAATTCAAGTAATATATAATCTTGGAGAAATTTATGGTGAAACTAGTGTGCGGCACAATGAAACATATTATAAAACACCAAAACTTGATGGATAATTAATAAAACACCTACCTCAAACTCTATAAAATATCCTCATCTAGTTTTAGACATTTAGTTTGGCCTAGATTTTAAGAAATAAAAAGAATGGATGAATGCCCTGAAAATACAACATATGATCCCGTACCTTGATAACTATATCGAGGGAAAGACAAACAAAGAATGACAAAAAAGAAATCAAGATCTTACTGGTTGATATCCAATTATACTGATAGAAGTTGAATTATACACAAGACTATAAAGTTATCAAGAATCCTAGATTTTATTGTAGGAGAGATCAAATGGGAGGAGGATCCAACTTCCTGCTGGAAATGATAGAAAAGGCGAGGTGGGGTGGAATTATTAAGTCATTAAGGTATTTTTTTGTCATTTCACCCAAAATATCCAGGTTGCTAGAACCAAGGTTATCCTTTTCTGGAAATTTAGTGTGGTTTGTGTTTTTTTCAATCCTCACATGTAAGATTTTAGAGTTTTCAAAGAAAGGGATCCTATAGTTTAAGATGACAAAAGTGTTGAAGGTGGTGTCATTTCTCTGTTTTTTTCAAAATTTTTGGGGTCCATAATTTGGAGGATGGATATCATTGAGAAAAGTGTTTTTTCTTAAAGGACTTATGGAAATATGTAAAAGGAATGAATTTTTAAAATATGGGCTTCAAAAATTATGTATCACTAAGGAAAAAAGAAAGTTGAAGGTGATCTACATGACAATGACAAGCATCATGAACAATGATGAATTGGAGCATCACAAATGGTGACAGTGATCTCCATGATTATGAGAATTGAATCTTCATGGTAGCATGTAGGTTTTGACAGAAAGTGCCATGATTATGAATAGAATATTGAATAGGAAATTTCCATGAATCTTCATGACTGAAGGAGCTATGTGAAGATTTTTTTGAAAGATATGGAAAATATGAAAAGAGGTGGTGGAGCATTGCGAATAGTCGAGAATATAAATATGAGGCTACCCCACTTCACTATGCTTAAAATTTTCTAAGGAAAATATGTAATCAATTTGATTTTGTGAAGCTAGGGTAGCTCTGAAAAATTGACATTCCATGCGAGCTTGATCATCACAAAAAGACTACTTTAGTCTTGAATGATGCCAATGATTTTGATTAAAGGGTGCTTTACAATGATGAGGTATTCTTCATTGAGTTTGTGAGATTCATAAAGGAAGTTTGTTCCTAAATTTTAAGAAGATTCAAAAAGGTATGGAGCTTCGTGAAGGCAGTGATCTTTGTGAAGTAGTTTCGTGAAAGGCAATATTGAACATCGAGTTTAAGAGGATATGGCTTTCAGAGTGCATAAACTCAGGTCTATGGTGTAAGAAGAGTCTTATGCTAAGTCAAAGAAAAAGTATTTAATGAAAAAATATTTAAGTGAACTTCAAGTAGATAAAATGAGATAGACTTCTCTCAAAGAAGTGAGCTAGGGGGAGTTGATAGAAGTGTTCCGAGGGACGTAGTGAGCTATCCCTAAATTATTGTAAAGGAAGTGTGCCTGGAACATAGTAACTGTGACCAAACTTTTTTATTCCACATATAGTGAAGAATATTGGATTTAGTTATGAGCAACACACTGTCAACTTATTCTCCTTGTACTATCCCTTAGTGGTGAACCAAGTAAAATTCATATGTGGTATTGATACTTTTGAATGTCTTAATTAATGCACATTACCATTAGATAGTTTTAATAGGTTTCTACCAATATGGGAACAAGATCAGTTACTTTAGAAGAAAAAGTTGACACCTTGATTCAACCCTCCTCTCTTAGGGTGTTCTGGGGTCCTTCAAGTGGTATCAAATGGTAAAGGTTTCTAGTGTTAAATATATCCTTATTTGTTGTCATGGATAATTCAATTAATGTTAGGGGAGTCCCCCACTTTTATGGAAGTAAATTTTAGATATGGAAGAATAGATTGAGATCACATCTAAGATCTCTAAGAATGGAAGTCATTTTTTCCACTACACAAGGAATAAAAGTCACTCGTCCAACAAGCCCACCTATGACTGATACAGATAGGAAAATGCTTCATATAGATGCTAAAGCACATAATTCCCTCACTACAGCTCTTTCTGATCAGATCTATTTAAAGTTGAAGATCTGTAATTCTGCATAGTCTATGTGGTAAAAACTATAGAATATATATGAAGGTGAAAAAAAGTGACGGAAGTGAAACAATAAGTTTTTCACAATAGGTTTGATGATATGAAGATGTATCTGGATGAAAATATAGATACCTTTTTCTATCTAATTACTGAAGTTGTAAGAGAAATAAAAAGCATTATGGAAGAAATCAAAGATATTGACATTGTAAAGAAAATATTGAGAATACTTCCACCTCTTTAAAATACAAAAGTGTTATCCCTTGAGGAAATACATCTTTTGAAACTTTATTTAGATGATCTGATGATCAGTTTGGTAGCATATGAAATGTGTGTCAAACTAGAGTATGAAAAAAGTTGTGTTAGTAAGGAGATGGTATTCAAAGCCATGGAAAAACATGATATTTTATGATATAATGTTAATAAATACAATGAGTAAGATGAATTTATTTCCCTCTTTTCTAGGAAATTCAAGAGTGGGAAAGAGATATTTGAAGTAAATATACCTTTGGAATGATTTCATTGTGGTTGATTTGGGAACATTGCTTATCAGTTCTCAAGGAAGTCTGATGATGAAGAAAGTGAAGCTGGAAACTCACAGAATCCTCAGAAAAGGTTTTCTCAAAATGGAGACTTTAAATATAGAAAGAAATTATAGATAAAGATCTTTGTTTGTAGAGAATAAGATGATGACAATGAATTATTTGTGGAAGAAGAACCAGAGTTTAAATCTGGGACCCATGCATCTATGATGACTACATTAGATAATTCATAATCATTTAAAGATAAAGTGAGAGATAATCAGGTGGTTGCTGATACTGATCTCAAGTTTCAGTTTAAGGATGCTCTTAGTAAGCTTGAGAATCAATGTAGTAGATGTAAAAAGTATAGATCAGTTGTAAAATAATCATCAGAATATATTGACCAACTTGAGGCTGAAATCGAATGTCTAGAAGAAGTATTTAAAGAACAATAAACAACCTTTGGAATCATAGAAGATTTAGTGGAACTCTATATCATAATTTAAGAACATTCAAAGGTCATCAATGACCTTAAATACAGATTGTAGGAGAAGTTCATGCTTGTTGAGGGTGTTGAAGAAGAAGTTATTACTCTTATGAGTAAACTTGAAAGTGAATCAAATTCAAAAGAACCAAAGAAGAAATTACAGTTTGGAAGATTCTAAGATACTGAGCTGTTGGAGAGAGCTAAGAATGGTTCTAATGGAGTGGAAAGTATTTTTAATGATCAGATACCCACATGCATGGGAAATAGTGGAATTAGTTGTGATGCAGAAATATCAAATGATAGAAATAAAATGGGCTAAAATAAAGGTAAGATGAAAGTTGGACATGTTGAAAGGTCACCTAAAGGGATATAAAAGAAACCCTCAAATCAAACTGGAAGGAAAATTGAAAACTATCCTCAGGCTTCTAGAAATGATAGGCAATCAAACCATTTTCCTAAATAAGGATATATGAGGAGTAATAGAAATGAGAATATGTTTCCTTATATAAAATGTTAATTCTATGGCTATCTAGGCCATACCATGTAATACTTTGAAGAAACAAGAATATATTTGAATGGAGAAGAGCTAGAAAGTCAACAAAGGAGAACAAATTCATATATTACTTCTTATAGAAGAAATAATTCCTATAGATATTATTTTCATTGTTCTAACTTTGTCCATAAAGCTGTTTATTAAAGGTAGAGGAAAGATATGAACAATTCATATAGAACTCAAAGAGAATCCAATACTCGTCAAACAGACAGTGTTTCTCTTATAAATTTTTTTTATCCTCTAGAAGAAGAGTATGAGTATGATAAGCTTGTGCACATGGAAAGAAGATTTTAAAGGCCATATTCATCCTTCACTAAATCTAATATTCCATGGAAGAAAACGAATAAGATCAAGAAATCCAATCTTATTGAAGTCTATCTCAAAGCTACAAATAATAGTATCACCTTGATTCTTGATAGTAGATTCTCATACCATATGATGGGAAAATATGATTTATTAAATAATGTAAATAAAATGGTTGATGGAATAGTATGGTTTTAGAATGATGGTGTTTTGAAGATAAAAGTCAATGGAAGTACTGAACTGGCTAATGGAAAGCTAGAGAAAATTGAATTTCTTTATGTGGATGGTTTGCGTCACAATATCCTTAGTGTGAGTCAACTCTATGATTCAGGACATATAGTGACATTCAATCAAAGAGGCTGAACTATAAAATAAAATAAAGGAAATTCTCTCATGAAAGGTTGTAGAATAGATTGGAACTTATATCAGGTTGATAGTAAATAGAACATTTGTTACATGACAGTTGAGGAAGAGAAAAACTTGTGGAACCAGAGGTTGGGTCACATCAATTAACAAGACATGAAAAATATATCTAAACTAATTATTATCATGGATATCACCAATCCAAAGAATTAATGGGAGAAGAATTGTGATGCTTTCATATGAGGAAAACTGGTCTATTGTTTATATCATCCAAAGAATAAATTTGCATCAAATATTCTTGATTGCATCCATATAGAAGTATATGGTCCAATAAATGTTGATGGAACATATAGATAAAGGTGATTAGTTATTTTCATTTATTATTATAGTAGAATGGCTCGTATGATGGTTATACACATGGATTTTCAAGTGGTTGATTGCATGAAAAAGTATCACCGAATAGCCAAGAATGATACTGAACAAACAGTAAAAGTTCTACGGTATGAAAATAGAGATAAATACACATCGATTGAGATTTAAAATTACCTGGAGAAGCCTGGAATTCAATATGAGGTGGATACTATGAGAACCCCTCAACAAAATGGATTTTTTGAGTTCAAGAATTTATAGGTGAACAATATGGCCAGAACTATGCTAATTGAGAGTAATATCCCTCAACATTTCTGGAAGGAGGCTGTTCAAGCTACTATGTATACTCAAAATCAAACATGGATTTATATGGATGATACTAAGACACTGTATGAGTTGTGGCATGTAAGAAAACCCTATTTTAAGTATTTCTATGTTTTATGAAGTAAATTTTTTTCATAAACAAAAAAGGAAGTCAAGTAAAGTATGTCAATGCTATAGAATAAGGAATATTCCATGGATATTCAATGTAGTGAAAATACAACAAGTGTATCAATAATCATCTTAAAAGAATTGTGGAAACTAATTATGTGATGATCATTGAGGATAATACCACAAATACCTCAAGGGGATCTTATTATGATGTGATTGAAGATGTGGAAGATATTTGACATTGAAAAAATTCAATTACTGAAGTAGATGAAAGAGTGAAAAACACTCAAAGGTCATAACGTGATGTTGATTCAGAATAAGAGTCAAACGAAGAAACCATGGATGAATAAAATTCTTCTAAACCTCATAGGAGAAATCAAAGAGAAAAAATTGATCAGCCCAACATCATTGGGGATTAGACAACACCCACACAGATAATGAGAATGAGGAATTATGCACAATTAAATTTCCTATCAGTTATGGAACCATCCTCATTTAAAGAATCTCCAATAGATGAATCATTGGTCAAATCCATTAATGAAGAGTTTGATCAAATTGAAATGAACTAGACATGAGATCTTATTATGAGACTCGAAAGTCACAATGTGATTGGTACAAAGTGGATCTTTAAGAATAAGTCTAATGAGAAATGTAATGTAATTAAAAATAAGGCACAATTGGTGTGTAACGGAATTCAATAATTGAAGGTGTTGATGTTGAAGAAACATTTGCTCCATTAGCGAGACTGGAGTTGATCAAGATTTTCCTTACCATGGAAATTCAAATAGGCAATATAGTGTATCAAATGGAAGTCAAAAAATATTTCTTGAACGGTGTTATTAAATAATAAGTCTAAATTGAACAACCTGTGGGTTTTCTTCTTAGTAATAATGAAATGAAGGTTTTCATATTAAAGAAAGAACTATATGGTCTGAAATAGGCACCAAGGGAATGGTACCCTTGACTTGATTCTTATCTAAAGAAGTTTGAATTTAAAATATGATTAATGGATCACAATATCTATGTGAAGAGTTATAAAAAAAATCAGTTCATGTTAATGGTGTACGTAGATGATATTATATTTGGTGGACATAAGCAGAGATTTGTGGATTAATTTTCCAATCACATGAAATTAGAATTTGAAATGACTATGATTGGTGAACTCACATACTTATTAAAGCTATAAGTGATTCAAAGGAAATACTAAACTTTTATTTCTTAAGAAAATTATGCAAGAGAGTTTCTGAAGAATTTAAATATGCATGATTCCAAACCAATGTCGACTTCGATTGCGGTTGGGACAAAACTAGGAAAGCCTGAAGATGGGTCATCTATATATCCAACAATGAACAGAAGAATCCTCAGAATTCTATTGTACTTGACTACTTCATGGATGTATATTGTATTTTCAACATGATTAGTGGACCTATTTCTAAGTTATACAAATGAATAACATATGGAAGAAGTGAAAAGAATCATGAGATACATTCAAGGTACTCAAAATTATGGCTTATACTTTGCTGTAGGAAGAGATAGTGAACTATCACTATTTTTTGATGCTGACTGGGATGAAGATGTTATTGATAGAAAGTCCACAAATGGTGGACAATTCTTTATTGGAAAGAAATGTGTGGTCTAGTTGAGAAATAAATAGGAATTTACTTCTCTTAGTACCACTAAAGAGGAGTATATATCCGCTACAAAGGCTTACACTCAGCTATTTTGGATGAATCAATAATTTAATGATATTAGTGATGAGGTGAAAAATCCAACGGTGATTCACTATGATAACAAGAGAACAATTGAACACACAAATAATCCTGTTCAAAATTCTTGTATGAAACACATTAAAATTAGATATCACTTCATCAAGGAAAAAATTGATCAAGGCATGATTAGAATGGATCATGTTGG
Organism: Viscum album; assembly: GCA_963277665.1. NCBI lineage: Eukaryota > Viridiplantae > Streptophyta > Magnoliopsida > Santalales > Viscaceae > Viscum > Viscum album. The sequence continues at coordinate 1,000,937,853 of OY728133.1, forward strand.
AACTGATGATTAAGTGGTTTAAATTCTGACCAAGCAATTGTCCATACATGTTTTTGAGAAGCATCGGTGGAACCTCGATGTTCAACCACCTCTCGGTGCATGAGGTGGTTATGGGGTGTCCCTTCTCCCCAATCAAATTAAATGTTTTAATCTCTTTGTTAAAGTGATGCAGGTTTATGAGGGAGATACATCCAGAGGGAGTGTGTTTTTGAGCTCTTAAATATACAAATACTAGTCTTTGGGTTTATTGTAAATGGGGAAGAATGGATAAATTCAATGGAACAAAGGAGAAAAATGACGATTTGAAAAGGGAAAAATGTACATTTGGTGTTATGAGGAAATAGTTTAGGGAATGTTATGCTTCTGTGACTTGATGAGCATTCGGTGTTATGGGGAATCCATTTTGGGAATGTAATGCTTCTGTGACATAGTCAGTGAATTACTTGGACATCTTTAAGAATTCCAAAACATGAGAACTCAATTCATGATTTCACTATTATTTTCTACAATGATCATTTCTCATGTAGACTTAGAGTATTTTCTAAGTTACTTCTTGTGTATTAGGTTTTGATTGTGGTCGGTGCTTAATTGAATTTATTTTTAGATTTCCAATAGACCCAAAGAGGGAGATTATTGGAACCAAGGATGTCCTTTACTAGAAATGGAGTTTGGTTTGTTTTTTTGTCAATACTCACATGGAAGGTCAGTGAATTTTCAAAGAAAGGTATCCTATAGTTTAAACTGTCAATAGTATTGAAGGTGGCATCATTTCCCAATTTTTGAAAAAAATTTGCGGTCCAAAATTTGGAGGATGGACATCACTGTGAAAAGTGGTTTTTCTTGAAGAACTTATGAAAATATGTAAAATTTATGAATTTTGAAAATATGGGATTCACTAATTATGTTTCTTAAAGGAACAAATAAAGATGACGGTGATCTACATGACAACGATGAACATCAAGAATGGTGAAGATTTGGAGCATTGTGAATGATGCCAATGATCTCCGTGATTATGAGAATTTGAGATTCGTGGCAGAGCAAAGGTTTTGTGGGAAAACACTATAATTATGATGAGCATCACAGATGGAAAATTTCCATGGATCTTCTCGATAGAAGGATCTATGTAAAGATGTTTTTGAAAGATCCAAAAAATCTGTGAAGAGGTGGTAGAGAATCGTGAACAGTCAATCTTATAAATATGAGGCTACCCCTCTTCATTACACATGATTTTTTAAAAGGAAAATCCAAGATTACTCTTATTTCTTGAATCTAGGGTAGCTCCATGAAACTGACATTCCATGAGATCTTGAGCATTGTGAAAATACTACTTCAGTCTTGACTGATGCTAATGATTTTAATTAAAGGGTGATTCATGATAATGGGTATTTCACATTGACTCTGTGTGATTCATGAAATAAGTTTGTTCCATGAAGGTAGGAATCTTCGTGAAGGTAGGGAGCTTCATGAATGTGGTGAGATTCACAAAGGAGATTCATGAAAGGAAGTATTGAAAATTAGGTTAAAGATGACAGGGATTTCAGGGTGAATCAACTTAGGTCTATGGTGCAAGTATAGTCTCGTGCTAAGTTGAGGAAAATGAATTTAATGAAAAACTGTTAAAGTGACTATCAAGTATGTAAAATGAGTTAGAATTTTCTTAAAGTAGCGAGCTAGGGGGATTCGACAGAAGTTTTATGAGGGATGCAGTTATATATCCCTAAAATATTGTAAATGCAGTGTGCCTGAAATAGAGTGACTATGAATGAACTTTTGTATTCCACATCTAATAAAGAATAGTGGATTTTGGTATGACTAAAAAACTATCGGTGTATGCTCCTTGTAATAGACCATAGTGGTGAATAAAGTAAAATTGTTGTGTCATCTTGCTGCTTGTGAATGTTTTAATTACTTCACATTACCATCAAACAGGTTTAATGGGTTCCCACCAATGCGGGAACAAGATCCTTCACTTGAGAAGAATAAGTTGAAACCCAGATTCACCCCTCCCCTCTCAGGGTGTTCCGGGGTCCTTTATGGGTCACAAAGTTTGGCCACATAGTTGGCCAAACTATGCACCAACCATAGACCCTTCTCTACTTCAAGGGGCACCTCGCATGGTTCATGCACAAAGTTTGACTAACCATGAACAATAATTGTGATATGACTATTCTAAAAATTATAGCTGATCCCACTCAGGCATGCACTCCTTGATGCACATTTTTTTTAAACCATGTGCCTTTGGATATAGGCTTGGACCACATCACATGGTTTTACCAAACTGTGCGATTTGGGTTATGTGGGTTATACTAACTGTGCAACCCTACTGTTTTTCTCTAAAAGTTAGGTTCCAGGATCTAAACAAGGCCTAGAAACTCTAGAAACCTCCATGAAGTCATAATGCATTCATATCAGGTCCAAATAAAAGGATTATACTGAAATTAAAGGGATCCATACCAAAAATAATGACTGGGTTCTTACATTCTTCCTCCCTTAAAGGAAGTTGTCCACAAGTTCACATTCCAAGGGTTGAAAAAATTCATCTGAGAATAATTCTGGCCACTGAGTATATACATCAACCTATTTATCCTAAGTCTCATCCTTTACCCATACATGCTACCATAACAACCATATTAAAGGGATATATCGGCCTCATAGAGCCTTCATGCTTAGATCAATGATTCTTATATGATAATCCTAAAAATAAACATCAACATATAGATCAAAATCTTTAAGATCAATATTATGATATGGGTTGGAATGCTACCGGGGATGCTATAAAACGTGGAAGATGTCCTGCATGGAATGTTACCTCTAAGGTAATATCAACCTATAGGCTATCAGCCCGACTCTCTATAGAATCTCAAATGAAAAGATAATGTGTGGTGATATCTTCCCTTGATTTCGTATCTATCTCTTCTCAATTCTGGGTGATACCAATAAGAACACACAATCCCCAACCTCAAACTCAAGAGGTCATCAATGACAATTTGAATAAGATTTATATATTGACTGAGCAGTACACATCATCTTCCTAATTAGCTGTACCTACCCTGAAGTCTCTTGAATGAGATGATGACACACTAGTACTGCCTCTACCACCTCTAAATAGTATAGGGGTGAATGGTATGACCTAACATATAGGGACTTATAGGGATTACTATGTATTTTTTCTTAATAACTATTATTTTAGGTAAACTTGAATAGAGGGATATGATTTTCCCAAGATCCAATGAAATCAAGGATGCATTCTTGGAGCATGTACTCTAGAACTTGTATAGTCCATTCCAATTGACCACCAGTCTGAGGGTGAAAGGCTGTGCTCATAAGAACCTATGTACCCATATCCTTCTAAAATCCATTCTAGAAACTCTATGTAAATGAGTGTCCCTATATGAAATGATATTAATAGGGACCCATTTAGTTGTATAATCTCACAGACATAAAATATCCCTATTTCATCAACTGATAAAGTTTCTCGAGTAAGAAGGAAGTGGGATAATTTCATCAGTTGATCCAAGAATAACCAAACCACATCACTACCTCAAGGATATCTTAGTAATATGACAAAAAAATCTATAGTAACATCCTACCATTTCCATTTCAGGACCAATAATGGCTGCAGAAAGTTGGTAGGTCACTGGTGTTCAACCTTTACCTACTAACAGGTGAAAAACCTAGTGATAAAACCAACTATCTGATGCTTCATCCTTCATAAACAATACTATAGACACATATATTGATACGTATTGTAAACACCCATGTGAACTACCCACTGAGAAGCATAGGAATCATGCATTATCTCTTCTCTCATACCTATGGGAACCCAGATACACCCATATATATGTAGGATTTTGTCATCATGAATAGTCCAATTTGGAGGCGATTTCTCTCCAGCTATACTCTCTCATAGGACCAAGCCCTTAGGACATGAAAACTATCTCATATTCACCTTATCTATAAGTAAAGAGGTCACTGATAGTGATTCAAGTACATACTATCCATGATGGTCATGCACCTCTATGTGCATATTAAAAAACTGATCCATAAGCTACCACTTACTATTGACCTTATGAACTACCTAAGTTTGATTCCATCTACTCAGATCATTGACAATAGCATTTTTCTTTCTAGGTGTATAGGCTAGATCAAAGTCAATGGACTTCAGATATTCAACCCATCTTCTCTTCCTGAGATTTATGTCTCATTTTGTAAAAATATACTGGAGTCTCTTGTGGTACATAAACACCACAAAACACTCTCCCAGTAGGTAATGCCTCCAACAATTCAAGGTGTGTATAATAGATTCTAACTCGATAGCATGTGTTGGGTAATTTTTCTCACGAGGCCTCAACTTTCATGAATCATATACAATGACTTGATCTTCCCGCATCAACACTTCTCCAAGACCGATACCTGATGCATCACAATAGACTGTATATCTCATGGCTAACTCTAAAAGAATCAGAATCATCACTGAATTCAACCTAACTTTCATAAATTGAAAGGATGTCTTATAGAATTTAAACCATATAAATTTCACACCCTTCTTAGTCAATACTATAAGAGGTGCTACTAAGCACGAGAAGTCGTGTATAAAATCACGGTAGTAATTAGATAGCCCCAAGAAACTATGTATATCAAAGACATTATTGGGATTCTACAAATTAACCAAAACTCTCACCTTCTATGGGTCAACTGAAACTCCTACATTGAAGATAATGTGACCCAATAAGTGAACCCTATATATCAAAAAATGACATTTACTGAGCTTATCATACAACTAGTGCTCTCTCAGTGTATTAAAAATGATCTCAAGTTGAGTGTCATGGTCATTCTGAGTTTGATAATACACCAAGATGTCATCTATGAATACCACAACAAATAAATCCAAATAGGGATAGAAAACCCTATTCATCAAAGCCATGAATATTGAAGGTGCATTCATAATACTAAATGAAATCCCAAGATACTCATATAATATGTACTAACTTTGGAAAGCCATACATAGAATATATGAATGTGTGACTCGAACCTGATAATAGAACGATCTCAGGTTGATCTTCAAGAATACCATTGATCCTCTGATCTAGTCAAAAATATCATCTATACAAGGTAAGGGATACTAGTTTTTCAATATAAACTGATTCAAATTCTGGTAATCCACACAAATCACGAGGGTTCTATCTGCCTTCTTGGAAGAAAGGACCAGTGAACCCCAAGGAGAATTACTGGGCCAGATAAAACCCTTGGCCTCTAAATCCTCTAGCTATCTATTTAGATCCTTCAACTCAATATTATCCATCCTATAAGGAGAAATGGATACTAGTGCGGCTTCAGGAACTAGACTAATAGTAAATTCTACCTCTCTCACATAAGGTATTCTTGAAAAGTCTTTGTGGAATAAATCCATGAATTGATCAACTACAAGAGGGAACTTAGTCTGATGTAGTCCCTGATCCACTATATAAAGGACAATAATTAGGTGTTCACTCCGCCTAGCCCAAGATTCTCTGGTCTAGCTCCACTAGCCTAGAAATCCCACTCACCCTTGTGAATATAAGCACCACCACTTGGTGATGCAAATGAAACCCTACAGTGATAAAAATCCACATAGGTATGATAGGGAACTAACCCGTCTATCCCGAGAATGAAATTAAATCCAGTCATCTCTAGGAAAAAGAGGTTTCATAAGAAACTATGGTTCCCTACATCAAGAGGATAGTCCTTTCACTGGCATATGCTCTCGGATCGTATACCCAAATGTGTATCAAGTCTCATAATACCAAAAGAATACTCAACATGAAGCCCAAGAATCTCCACAATAGGAACATATATGAAATAATGTGATGAAACTATATTGAATAAGGTAGAAAATATAGTATAGGATACTAGGATAGTACCTCAAATAGTAGATGGCCCAATATCCTGCTCCTCTGGTATTAGCTGCACTTTATAGATATGGCCTGATCCACAATCCTATGCCTCAACCTGACTACCTGGATCCATTTTTCTCTATTGGTTATGTATATTAGAAGCTTGGTTACCACGATCATGACCACCTCCTCTACCTGTATAGATATTAGTACTCTATCTACCTTCCTAGTGAGGTGCTACTGAACCTTCTCTTGAAGGTGGAGTAGGCATGGATCTTTCCCACTTGGAACATATGAGAAGGTCCTGTAGAATCGATGTAGATTCACCAATACACCAAAACCTTGGAAATCGAAGGGGTCTCTAAGATACTGGATATTCTTATGACCATGATTCCCACACCGGTGAAATGCCATGTAACTATCTGTGGAAGTCATCTGGATTCCACTTCTCATGCATGTAGTCTCAAAGCATCACTTATGACCACTAATAGAACCATTAATCTGTCTGGGTTCTGAACCAACCTAGCTAAAACCATCTACTTTCCTCAGGTTCTTCTTGGTGATAAGGTCATGGTTTACTATTTTATATTTAGTAGTCAATTGGAAAACATTTACCTGACAATGAATAGGATGCCTCAGACCATCCTCAAATTGTCTCACCTTCACTAGTTCATTAGTGGTGTAGATAGGAATGAAGCACCAGAGTATTGTAAAATGAGATGAATAGTCCATGAATTCTATTGAATCCCGTTATAGGTTTATGAATTCCCTAGCACAACCAGACCTTAGGGTCTTGGGAATGAAATATTCAAAGAAACTCAATTGAAAATCTCTCCACATTGCCTCTCGATATTGACCAACATAATTTAGAATATCCCACCATCGTTTGGCAGATCCACCAAGAATATAAGTATAAAGTTTCAATATCCTCTCCTAATGTGCCTCCAGATGATAGAATATATAAATAATAGTCTTGACCCATAACTCTACAACTTATGGTCCTCTATCCCCCAAAAATGTGGGAGTACATAGTTGCTGGAACTCCCAAGTCAACTCTCCTAGAGAAGCGAAAAAGTGTGGAGATCCCTGTAAGGTCTACATAAGCCATAGGAAATCTCCTCAAAACCATGAATCATATACCACATCAAGAATAAGAATAGTTTCCACTAATGGAGGTATAACTAGAAGCTCATGACCCACCACCTTTGGGGAATGGTCATTACCACCCTCCTGGCGTACGACTGAAGGATGTCATGGTGGAATTACTCTAAAATTTCCAAACACACCCCTTAGATAAAGTTAAAAAATATAAAAATCCATAGATATAGGACTATGTAGGTACAAATCATTTCTATGTAATAGTATCAACCCTCTTCTATCTCCAAGAGTCATTTTTAGGTCATGAAAACATTTATATAGAATAACAGAGGTTCTACCATCTACCCACTACTAAGGTCTGGGCTGGGTCAAGCTCTGTGTTTCCTAAATTGAAATTTCATTTTTAAATTCATATTTATATCATTATTATATTTAAATGTTTGAACTAGATGGTTCACCAATTCCAATCCATAAGGGCCCATACACCCTATGGACTGAAGTGTAGTGTCCACCCAACCCATACCATGACACATTCCAGTCTATACGACTAATGGACCATGACTCAATGTACCATATTTGATTACTTAGGGTGTCTACTATAACCCATGAAGGAATTAAGTATTATGTTATGGAATGCACTACAAGTACCAACTATGTTTTCTCAATCCCCTACAAAAATTATTAGCTAATAATAATTCTATTTATAACAGTAATAGAACTCATGGAAATCATAGTCAATGTAATCAATAAAATGATCCTATATGGCATGGGATGTGAATTTCCTTCAAGGTTTCTAATATGATGCATTCTTAATGATTCATTTCCCTCATCTCATTGGGCCAAGGATAAATTATAAACCCCAATTATATGAATAATTACTTCACTATTCAAGTAAAACACCCCATGGTGGAATCATATCAACTATAATAAGAACAATGTAGAACATAAAAATTTCTGTTAGAGGCAATTTGGGTTTTCTCTATACATGATATGGCTAATCGCAGGAAAAAATCATCACCAAATCCCATAGAATTATTAATCTATTTTATATTGTCTCATAATAGTGAGGAAAGAAAAATAAAGCTCTAATAACACTTTACGATGTCCTGGAACTATATTCTACTAAACGGTGCCCTGAGCCTAGTTAGCCACATGGCCTCAAGAGAATCTCCCTGAATGATAGAAGATGTATACTAGTAGCAAGGGACTTGGGTGTGTTCATGGGGAGATTATTCTCTCAATACCAGAGTATCAAAATGGTACAATCAATAGATAAATATCATAAGAAGTATAACAGTGAATAAGCCGCAGAAACTGACAAGAATAACCAAGCACTAAATAATAATCAAATGCAGTAAACTGTGTCATATACAGAAGGATGATAGATTATTTCATGCATCAATAAAGTAGAAAAACATGGATACAGGTAGAAGGCAGTATTACTATTCAAAAAGGTACAAAAAAGGAAAAATCAATCCCAACATCTCAAGCTCCAGCCCGGTCATCTGCTAACAAGATCTATCCTAAGACATACTAGGATTTGATACATCTGTAAGAGTATGCTGCCCATCATCTATACCTTAAATAATATAGTCTTGTAGGGTGCATAGGCATCCCAGATAGGGTGTGAGATAAACTCAGTAGACAACCACTAACGAAGACTATAAATATAAAATCTATGTATGCAATATAGAATTGTGAAGATATAACAAGTAAAGCAGTAATAACAATTATAAATGGGTTGGCTCTAGTTCCTGAAAGGAAACCAGGATAACACTACCTACTTCAGACCATGCTGAAATAACTTTGAACTAGTATCAAAGGACGTAGAGCCCGATATCACATTTATCAGGGACACCATTCCCAATATCAAAGTTTTATAGGGGGCTCTATGCCCAGTGTCACAGTAGTAAGGGATGCCATGCCTAGTATCACATATTAAAGGATTCCATGCCCAGTATCACAGTAAGGGACTTTATTCCCAATATCACAATAGGGGATGTCATGCCCATATAATATCACAAGGGGCGTCATGCTCGTATAGTATAACAAGGGACTTCATGCCAATATAGTATCCCAAGGTACGTAAATATCGTATAATATCACATTAATACGAGGTTTTCCATCCTAGTATTGATATAACATGTTCAAGGGTCATCATGTCCAATTAGTATAATTATTAAGGGTCATTATTCCCATTTGATATAAAGAATTTAACATGCCATTCCCATATATATATATATATATATATATATATGTATGTATATATATATGTCATGCATAAGGTTCATCGTTCCGAATTTCTATAATTAGAGAGGGTCTCCATTCCCACCCATACTTCTTAGTAATATACATTACCTTTAATACGAACCAAGTAATAATTCATAATTTATTTACATTTAATTATGATAAGGGTGTAACCATTGTACAATTTAAGAAAGTGACATGGGCTCACCACTCACTTCAATTCAATTCATTAAAACTTTCAAGGGAACCAGCTATGGTAGTCCATTTCATTTAATCTAGATCAACATGATATCACCATTTAGAATTAAAACCAAACACTTCATTAGGTTCCTTGTCCATATTATCATAAAAGAAAATTAGGCATATAAGCGGGCACACCCAAGTGGATGGAACCATCTAAGGTTGAAAAATCAATATGAATTTGTGTTCTAACAAGTCATTAGGCTCCAATCAATGAAACCAATTCAAGGAAGATATAATTTAGGGTAAATTCATGGTGAAACTGGCACATAGGACAATAACACATATTATAAAACACCAAAACATGATGGATAATTAATAGACCACCTAGCCCATACTCATACAACTCTCCTTGTCAAATATTAGCCTTTAGTTCAGCCTGGACTGGAAGAAATATGAAGATAGGATGAATGCCCTGAAAATAGGGAATATGAGACTTCACCTCGATAACTCAATTGAGAGAAAGAAAAATAGGGAACAATGAAAAAGGAATGAAGATATTACTAGTGGATATCCAATGAGACCAACATAAGATAAATCAGACACCATATCAAAGAGTTATAAACAAGACTATCTAATTTTTGAGGAGAGATCAAATGGGAGGAGAAACCCACTTCCTACTGGAAATGAGAGAAAAAGAGTAGAGGGGTGAAATTATTATGTCATTAAGGGAATTTTTTTCATTAAATCCAAAATATCTATGTTTCATGGTTTGTCTTCATGGTTGGACAAACCATGCACCCTTACCTAATTCAAGGTACACCTTTCATGGTTCATGTGATCAGTTTGACTAACCATGCATAAACCATGTGATATGCCTCTATTAAAAATTTCCAGTTCTCCTATAGGGTTGTGAACCCTCGGATGCATGGTTTCTAAAACCACGTGCCTCTAGACAGAGGCCTAGACCACCTCAAACAATTCTACTATATGGAATGGGTCATATGATTTTTAATAACCATGTGGCCCAATTTTTCTCTCTCTAAAAGTTAGGTTCTAGGCTTCAAACAAGCCCCATACACCCACAAAACTTCCATTATGTATCAAGAATCTATATTAGGTCAAAATAAAAGGATTAGATTGAAATTAAAAGGATTCATACCACGAATAAATACATGATTCTTATAAAATGTTTTCATTTATTAATACAATTATCTATTTATATATAATCATATAAAATTTCTCCATGTTTTCATGGATTTCATGATTATATTTTATGCATGCAATTAGAATGTAATTAAAAAGTTGCATTGAAATTTAAATGATATATATTTAATTACAGATTAATTACAAACCAAGGGTATGTGGGGTTATGATGATATGTGATATTAGAGATGGTATTTTATTTAGTTAGGATCACTTTAATTTCTCATTTAGCGTGTGTTGGTTTCAAAAAAATATTTTGTTTTGTTTAAAACACTTTGATTTCCAATTTAAAACATATTTTTTGAAAATTATTTTATTTTATTAGGTTTACATTGATTTTTTATAACTATATTCTTTATGAAGTTATGATTTTCATAATATTATATATAATTGTGTCAAGATATTATTAAAAAAGAGACAACTAGGAGAAATAATACTCAATAAAAATGATTCTAAAATTAGAGGAGAGAGAACCTAGGAAACTATTAGGGTGATTCTAAATGAAGGAATTTAATTTATTTTCTTGTGAGAGCCTTAGTGTCTTATTGATAGGTTTTTATTCAATAGTGGGATATTGTCTAGAGAAACATTATTTCTTTCATGAGGGAACTAAGGATATGTTTGATAATTTTTCATTCCAAAAGGGCCCAAGGAATAGAGTGATGTGTTTTATTTAACCATGGTACGAATAGATTGAGTGATATGTTTTCATTCACTAGGTTCCTAATTTCTGTAGATATATTTTTTATGACACATTCTATGGTATGGAAACTTTGAATAAATGAACTGTTGGATTCCCTTTAGAGAATTCATATATCTAATATCCATAAAAATCCTACTATGGATATAAATATTTATAGAATCACTCATAACTACTGAGAAATTTCTATTTTCACTATGATTTTGATGTGATACTATAACCACAATGATCCCGGAACATTAAATCTCCCACTAGTGGAACCCTAAATGGTGAAAACCTATGGGTATAACTTTTGAATTCTCATAAAAGTCCATATAGTTTCATATATATCACTATAAGGGTTTTATAATTTCAACCAAATCCTTACAAAACCAATTTTTTTTGAAACAAATTAGTTAATTCCTTTTTTATCCCCTTAGGAATCAATACCTCTATAAATAAAGACAAATATATGATTCTAATTGGGTTTTATTAAACTCTCTATCCACAACTATTCCACAATTTATCATCAACTATCTTGATCTCAACCCATCGTCACAACCATATATGCACAAAAAAATATCTCAATCTTATAATTTCCTACCTTTTATCTGCTAGATAACATTTTTTCCTCATACTCATAAAAACAGTGAGGAAGTTAATAGTTCCCATCTAGTTTGTCCTATGTAGACTATCCACAAATATAATTAAATTAGCCTTGAAATAAAAAAGGCATGCCATGGACTTGTATGATGTATCATACCCCATTAAAATCCTAGTTTGTATAATAAGGTCTCTATCATGCATCATCAACAATATTCTTGTTCAAGAATACATTGGTCATCGCATCAATTACCAAGTCCTATAACATGACTATATTAACTGAAGATCCTTAGTAAGACCCGTTCTAACTATACCACCCAGTCCTCACATATTTTTAACTCTATACACCATCCTATCACTCTGATACCAATTTGTCACATCCCATATCATCAGTAAGTAAAATCCCCAATCCTTCCTCCACTAAGTCAAGGGATATTGACCAATGTTGCAGTATCTTCACATCATGGGATGCATTAACTCTAATAAACCTATCACCAGCTACCATACATCCAAATCCACTATAACATGAATGAAATATAAATACAAACAATATAAAAAATGCATATATATAAAAAAATCTATATGATACAACATTAAATCATATATATGTATCACTAGGTACATCCTTCACATACCGAATATATTCCATCCCAAATGTGAATGATATGATAGTATCCATAATTATGATCATATCCAATCCATCTAAAATCTATAACCATCATCCATATCCTAGATCTATGATCATCAATCATCTGTATCCACTAATCTTCATAGGCACAAGGTGAGTAATGTGAAAGTGTACATACATGGATGAGTAAAATAATACTCAGTATAGGCATACCATGTAGTGATATCACCCTATAAACATATAGTGTCTATGTGAATTAATAGAAATAATGTGTAGAAAATAATAAATCACTTGACATCATCACTATACATATAAATGATAAATTTATCCATAGATCACATCCATCACAATTGATTAAATAAAAATATTTTCAAACAATATCTCAAAACCCATTAAATATATTCCACAAGGTAATTCACCCTAGATACACTAGTCATGATATAATGGTAGAAAAATAATTCTTTGACCATCTAGGTAGTATTAGAATAAATTCACATATTCAACAATCATATAAGTAATAGAGGAAATACACATAACTTCTTGAGGAAATACACATCTTCAAAGCTAGCAGTGTATACATGTCCAGACACTGGAGGAAATACACATTTCAATGGTAAAGATTTATATTAGTATATTGAAGGAAATACACATTTCCAGGTCTGCTACTGAATATATTGCAATCTCAATCCTAGAAATTTTTATAGGAAGCAAAGATATCATAATATTTATTGTAATCAACCTCAATCCATATACTATTGAAAATAAGGTGTGTCTCCACTTAATTAAATTATAGTTACCACATTCACATTATAAGGATTTTGTAAGATCTATAAATCTACACTCACTATATCTATCATGTTCCCTCATTAGATATTATAGTTTAAATACTCATATCTATCTATATTTTACCATAGATGTTAGAGGAATTACCCATGCCCAACTATTTCCTATAAGTACTTGAAATATCTCATCCCATAGTTGTGGGTGATGGTTTATAGATACATATATAATTCATTATTTTTCTTCACCCATATCAGCGGTCGTGATAAGGTATAGTAACCATCATCCCCTCAAACCCTAGTCAAAAGGTGAGTGTAAAGTTTATCCATATATATAACTTATTTATATTGATATCCAAACACTGAAGGCTTTAACACATCTTAAGGTGTGTAATCAAACATAAAAAAAATCTCCTCATCAAAAATATGGACCATCTTATTAGTCTCAAAAAATTATATTTGTAGAAAACCAACTACTTCATCCTCCTCTAAATATCACCACTTTCCAACCCCATAGGGAGTGAATAATAATTCAATAATAAATAAATGTTGTTATTGAATAATTCTACCAGGAGAATCATAAGGTAAAATATCAAAATTTTCTAATAGAAGTAATATTTAGGTCATCAAATGTAACTCAAGCTACTTCCACCATGTTTCCAAAATAATTCCATGTTATCTAAATATTTATCAGAAATATTATTCCAAATATTATTTAAATTAACCATTATGGTCCCTCTTTTTTAATTACCATCATTCATAGAAAAATCAATAAATAATTTCAATTCATTCACTATTAGATCACATTGCCTGAGGGGATACCTATCCTCAATGTTATACCATCATATCATTCTAAAATAATATATCCAATTGGAGTGATTATAAATAAATTATATTTTCATTGGTGTGACCTTTTCAATTATATGTGTTTGGTCTCTTGATTCAACTATATGGAGGAGTTATTCAAGATTTATCAAAATCTAAAATTTTCCATCAAATTTTATGAAATACATGAATCAAATTTTAATGATTCAAAGGGAATTGAATTCAATTTATAAATTCATTTATGGTATAAAATGGTTCAGTTTAATTATAACATTAGGAGATCTAAATTTAATTATAAAGTTTTATAGAGAAAATATCTCTCTTTAATTTAGATCCATTAATGTGGGAATTAAAAAAATCCATTTTAGATCCATATAGTACATGATAAATAGATTCTAAGCTTGCTTAACTATGGAGTTATAATATCTAAGCTTACTTAACTATGGAGTTATAATATATAAGAAATCTTAACCTATATATTTCCTCGACATGTGAATGTGGTAATGGAAATTTAATCGAGTGGAAAACCCCATTTTTTCCATTTTATATGGATCACGGTGGACAACAATACACTTGATATTATCTCTACTCCCTTCCCACTACTATGGGATTAAGAGTAAAAGATATTCTATGAAAGCTCTGAAGATGTGTATTTCTTCCAATATAACAATATAAAACTTTAGATTTGGGCATGTGTATTTCCCCTACATTAAAACAAGTATACTCTACTAGCTATGGAGATGTGTATTTCCTCTGATAGAGATATGTATTTCTTACAATAATTTTGAAATAGTTGGGGATCCATATTTACTCCAGTGATATCAAGATATGTGGAGAGATTTATTTCCTCTATAATTTCATGACTACTTTATATAGGGTGAATTATCATGAAGAATATATATGATGGGTTGGGTGATATGACTCATAATTTTTTATTGGGAAATATTGTTTATTTTTTTAGCATTATGGATGTGAGCTAGGGAAAAATTGATCATGGATATGTATAGTGACAACTTTGGGAAACATTATATTATCTACACATTATTTCTATTGACACACATGAACACATGATGTTTATGGGGTTAACTCACTACTTTGGATCACCATATTGGGTATTATTATACTCAACCAGATATGTTCACTTACACATTTGTTGTCTTATGTCCATGAAAATCAATAAATATAGATAATGAAAGATCATGGAGTCAATAGATAGGCAACAGTTATGGATTACTGATGGATTACAAATTATCATGATGAAAATAATGATGAAAATCATTCTCATATTGTCATCATTTGGGATGATATTTATTCGGTATGCGTTGGATGATCCTGGTGATTCATATGTATCATTTCAATTTGTATCACAAATATTTTTGTTATATATATACACATGTAATATTTTTTTAGATTTATATTTCATACATGTTATGGTGGATGTGGATGTATATTAGTGAGTGACTAATTGATTAGAGGCAATTCCTACTCTGATGTTGTGTATACTTGGACACTAGCCTCTTCCCTAGTACAAGACTTAAAAATTATACTTTTTTATTGAGTTGATATTTAACATTTTTCAGGGTCCCAAGAATTAGATTGATATAGGTTATCCCAAAAGGGACCTAAATAGTTGGAATGGTAATTTTTCATTGACTAAAGTCCAAATAGTATAATAAATATTAGTTATCCCAACAAGGTCCTAAGTATTAGAGAAGTAGGTGTGATTTTGATATGGGGCCATTGCCCATATTTTATAATGATAGTTTTTTGGGGTTAGGGGTGTTAGAGTGATAATTGTTCTTATTATTAGGAGGCTAAGTAAGAACAAAATAGAAATATGGTTATTAGTGACCTATGAGCTAGTGAGATGTAGATATTGTATTTTTTAGGAATGTCTAAGTCATATAGATAATTCCTTTTTTAATATTAATTATTTTTCCCAACTGTAAAATTATTTAGAGTACATTCAATGCATTTAAGGTTGATATGTGTTAGAAATTATCATTTTTACTATCAATAAATTCCTAAAATGACGTTTTTTTGAAAATATATAATCTCATGTGTAGTGTATTTTTATTATATATTATCACTATACACTAATATAAATATATGATTACACCTTGACTAATGTTTGAGGTTTGGTGGTGACTCTTGTTAAGTAATCAATGTCACACCCAACATGCACACATTTAGTGTATATGGAAAAAATAATTTTATATAATGCAGGTAGAGATATAAGAATATGATCTATATGAAGGAATAATTGTGGATGAGTTATATATTTTGAGGTTGTTAAGAGGCAGGACCTAAGCCTACTATATGGATCTCTAGAGTCGTCTATTTTTTTGTTTATTTTATATATAATAAATATATATAAAATATTCTTATTATTAATGTATGATGATTTTTATATGACATGAAATGAATTTTTTAGTTAATTATCATAATACTAAAGGTAAAATTTTTATTGATTATTATCAAGTAATATTATATTTAATTGTTTTTATTATTTTGTTTCTTAATTTTTTTGATGGATATTGAGGGTAAAAACCACCCCAATGATGGATAAATAACCCTTGAAACTAATCACAAACCACTTGAAATCAGGTAGTGTGAATGAGATCAAATTTAATTCTAGATCTAGTTGGGTATATCAGTGTTGTGTTGGGACATTAACAAATTCTATAAGATCATATTTCATTTAATTTATTAATTTTATGATTTTTTATACAATAGATATGATTTTCTGTACATGGGAATTATTCTATGAATATGTATAGATAACATAATAATAGTTATATCTCAAGTTAAAAAGGCAGTATGAGATTTGATTGTATTTTGATTCATTTTGTAATTGGATTTATTTATAGGATAGTATATTGATTTAAATTTTTATTTCATTCCCCTTGGTACATGATAAGAAAGGATGTGTAGAGTATCATTAATGATATTCTATCACTTTAAATTTTATAGAATGTTCTTCCTGGAATGTTTTTGTAATTAGTTTTTTTGTAAATGGATTCAAATAGATAATTATGTGAAAACTGTTCTAGATAAATTACAATGTCACTCATAAACATTTATTATTTTCTTATATACTAATGCATAGTAATTTAATTAGTCCTGAATATCATGGTATTGGTCATTGATGTGTATACTTATTAGTGGGTTTTAATTCCATTACGATTGTGATATGAAAATATTGTTATATTTTATTGGAATTTGGTTTTTAAATTTTTTCAAGTTTATATATAATTTTTTATTATCTTCATTATGAATTATAATGAAATAAATGGATGAAGTCATGATATGTTATCATTAAAATTAAATAAATAGGTGAATTATTAAAAAAAAATTAATGAAACATTTAATTTTTAGTTGGAGATAAATTTGATTGATTAAATAAAAAATGATATCAAACATGATAAAATTTAATTTTAATTTTTTTAATTTTATTTAGCTATTTTTTATAATGATTTCCACTCAATTGTCATGATTGAATTACACAGGGTTATTTTATTGATTAATATTGTTTTCAATCTATGAAGGAATTATTAATCTTGTTTTTATTTATGAGTATATATATATATATATATATTATTCTACTATTTTTATTCTGTACCATTTTTGGCCACATAGAGTTTAGAGAGAAATATATTCATTCTAGAAATATTTAAAGCGAACACTGTGATTTTAATTATAAATTTAAATTAAGTTCATTGATGCGTTAATTTTATAAGATATTGTTGAGTTATTAATAAGAATGAGTATGGTCATAATCCTTATAATTTAACTAATTTAATTGTGAATTTATCTGGTAGAATGATATTATATCATTAGTTTCTAGAGGTATGCCATGAGGATGTGCTAAAGGGTGTTTCTCTATCTTGAGTACTTGTTGAATTATATTTCATAGTATGTTTAACACTTTAAAAAAAATATTTTTTTGATGAATATGTCAATGAAACAATAGCTATCCAAGAATTATTAACAAGGTTTTAACCGGTTATTAATGATTTATTAGGGTCGTATAATTCAATGAATTGGATGGTGAACATACACAGAAGGTTTGAGTGAATTAATACTCTTAAGGATATAAGGTTTGGGTATTCCACTTTTAAGTTAAAAGGATTAGAAAATTAATAGTTTAAGTTATATATGCTGATGAAATAATTTGAGGGCTTGTCATGGATTAGTTTCCAATCACAATATTATAATACATTTTATCCTAAGGCTTTATAACAATATAAAATTAAAGAGTTCATATATATCCAATATAGTGAAACGACTGAGAAGGATCATGAAAACAATTATTAGACTTGATTTTTTATGATAAACATTTGTCAAAATTATTTTATAATGTATTTATATTTTTAAAATGGAATTTGGGATCCATTGGTATTTTGGATCATAAATATTATATATATATATATATAGAGGTGATCAATAAGGGGTTTGAAGTTAAAAATTTGGTTTTTTGAAATTGAGGTGAAGATGCATTCTTACCTTTTAAGGTTCCAAAAATTGAGGCATTGGTTGCACATAAATTGAATATGAGTGAGGAGTATGAAGGTGATGGGGGTCCAAATAACTATAAATATATTCTTTTTATCCCATGACCATATAGGATAGATAAAGTTGAATGTAATCAGTGTGATTAGAAGAGACATATTAATCTTGTGTGTGAAAATGCACATAAGAAGTTTCATAGGTGTAGTAAAATATTGTTCCTATGAAAATATTATAGTCCATTCCACTGTGAAGGCATAGATAATAGTATATTCATGTTTGGGCTTCATTTATTGGTGGAATGATGACACTAATCTTTCTGAGGTATGTTTTTAATATTTTTAACCCTTTGATTCCATTCATATGAAAACTGAATATCAAGGATTTTGAAAACATGATAGACTACTCTATAAATATTAAATATTTAAAATTTAACTTATATACACAAAAATATTTAGTGGGAGTACACATATTAAACTATAATCAGAAAAGAGGATGTTAATTAATGGAATATAGTAGACTCATTTATGTGGAATGATTTAGTGGATGATCTATTAACATTCTCTAAATTATAATTTATCTATATTTCAAGGATAAATTTTTAGAATTTATCACCATATTTATAGATAATTAATGAGATAGAAATTGAATATAATTTTCATATATACATTTGGTATAATAAGGATGATGAAATGAGATATTCTTTAGTGATGATAATTCTAATGGTGGGATGTTTTTAACTTTGGGTTTCATTAGATCATTATATGAAAATTGGTAGTGAAAGAGAAACCAAACATGGATGGATCTATCTCTATGGAATAAAATTATTAAGTGTATAAATTTTTTTTCAAAGGGAATACCTTACATAATTATACAATAGTCGATTCCATTTTTTTAATTTTATTTAGTGTTCTTGATGAAGATGACGAGGATAATCAGATGAATGAATCCAAGCTTATAAGGGAGAACACCAACCAATAGATCAAAAAATGATTCACAAGGTCTCCCAAATGATAAAAGGGGCAATAGTTCCTTCATTGAATGATCAACAATATTTGATAAAGGAATAGAGATTCATCTAGCATGAAATCATCACTAATTCCACACATACTTTACCACACTAATGGGAGAAGAATCACATCCTTATATTTTCATCCCTGACACTCTTCATTGAATGAAGAGTATCATCTATAACATAACATATTGGGTGAAATTTATTGGAACATGAATGTTACATCCTGTATGGTTCATTGAAAACTTACAAGAATAAGGTGTGATAACCATAAATGAACCAAATCTTTGGTTCTTAGTTAATGAAATCATGCAGGAGGAACATGGCACTACACATGAATCACATGCACATCAAAACCAAGAATTTATGTTGATCGAAACTTCACACCCAACAACATAATGTATTTATGGATATTTTAGAACACATATTTCAATCTCACACTTGAACTAAAATCTCAGAAGGATTTTATGAATAATTTTATAACTCTTTTGGGATTCATACAAAACTCATTTTGGATGCAGTTTCATTATAATCTCATCATTTTATAACAAATGATTTGATAAAAACTTAATATTTATCCAAGGGACTAAATGTGTAACCCTACAGGACATAGTATCATTGAAAATATATATGAAATCCCTATTTCATAGATATATGAAAAGAGAAACCTCTATAAAATCATCAGCTCTTTTTTAGCTACTAAAGATTTTGGTATGATCTCTATCAAACATAATCACATCTCTATACGAACATGACCACCATGAGATATATCACATAAAATTTATCTCTCTATATAATCCTTTTATCCATGATATCAAGTGACCAATAGATATAAAACATGTCAATCTAGTTTAGGCCTATCATATTTTGTTGATTCTTTGAAAAATACTAACCAAGTTGGTGAATACATCACATGAAACTCATCTATCTAATTAGCACATCATATTTCAGTCATTCAAGTAATTGATCACATTATATGCGAGTCAAATAAGAACATCTATGAATTTAATCAATCTAATTTAGTTAAGGACCAATTTTATTTACCTATAATACAAATAGGCAAATCCCATCTTTGTTGTTATCCAATTGATGACATTATTAACCACATACCTAACCACAAAAGTATATTCTACATTCAGTTTTGAATTTAATAAGTATGGTATCGAAATATGATAGTTATCATTCTAGTAATATCACCAACCTTGGG
The DNA here is from genome assembly GCA_963277665.1 of Viscum album. Taxonomy (NCBI): domain Eukaryota; kingdom Viridiplantae; phylum Streptophyta; class Magnoliopsida; order Santalales; family Viscaceae; genus Viscum; species Viscum album. The sequence goes on from OY728133.1 coordinate 1,000,958,699, forward strand.
TAAAAGGATTGATAATAAGATTAAAAGCCTAAGTACATCTATGACTATATGACATTCAATGAGATATACATTAGTGGATCAATCCAAGTAATATGACTCTACTTATTACCTCATGAATCCATTTTTCATATCTCAAAATGTAATTCCTTTTAATGAGTACAAGAATCTATTAAATATAATAGTATCATATCATTACAACCCATAATACTTTATGATGATCACCAATTACAGATGTAACATCCTGGTTTGGGTTCCACTAAACTAGTGTCCTGATCTAGTGTGCCACATGACCTCAACCAAGAATCCCCATATGCTAGAGGATACTAAATAACACTGAGGGTCTAATGGAACATGTGAGGAGAATACAACCTCTTTACTAGAGTAAAACAATAGTGTAAATCAAGATAGATAATAATCAATTAATAATGATAAAAAATATGTATCATATAATCAATTCCCAAAACTGGGTAAATGACCATAACTGAAATAAAATAAACATGCCATGTCATACTAGTGTCAAGTGTCAACAAAAACCCAAAATAAAGACACATTATAAATACCCAAAACAAGTAATGATATTATGATTGGTCCCTTCATCCATGCTCCACCACATATCCTAAATCAACAATCTAGTATAGGGATATTGGCCTTGTCCTAACCTGCAACCATGAAGTATACTCTAGTATTTAATGAGGACTTGAGAAGGGTGTGAGTAAAAATCAATAGGCCACTAACAATGATGTATAAATAAATATCCAGTAAAAAACACTATATATATAAGTATAGTAAATAATAGAAAAACAATAGATAAATTATGTTCCATTATTTAATAATATTTAAATAAACCAGATTTGTTTTTAGTTCCAAGTGATGCTCGTAACCATCAAAACTACTTTGGCCCATGCTGTTCATCTGAACCATATGTCACATGGGTCATAAGTTAGTATACAAGGAGAATCAGTCCAAATATATAACTAGGACTTGGAACATCAAGTTTGACCATCCCCAACCATGATATGGAATTCCATTTCCATACCCTTGAAGTTCGGAGAATCAGTCCATCCTTCAAAACTACGATGCATTAGGGATCCTAGAGTATCAGTTTGGCCCATCCAAGAAAGAGGAGCATCAGTTCAACATACCACCAACCATTAGTCACATTTCCAAGGTTAGAATCATTAACATTTTTAGTAAACAATAACAAAAGGTACACCTTTTAATTTACACATATCCATGGTTCATTATATTCGACTTATCCCCAATCCCCCTAATAAGACCATTTTACCATTTGAGCATATTAAAACCATTTTCCACACCATTCAAGACATTTAACTTCATGGGCATGCATCTTTAACCATTTATCACATTCATCCATTTATAATAAATAAATTATTTAACTTATTCAAGTTAATTCAAATAACCATTTAACTCTAGGTTAATATTATAAACACAATTATCATTAGTTTAATCTCATAAACCCTTCAATTCATCATTTAACAAAAAAATTATCATCTTCAAGGGAGTAGCACATCCCATGGTTGACTGTAAGACTTGTCTAATCATCCTAAATGGATCTAATGGGAATAATGATTGGTCTAAAAAATCATTTAAACAACCAATTTATCATTTCCTACCAAGGAATCACATGCGTAGTATAATGACACAAAATCACAACCACATACACATGAATTAATACTAAGACTATGGGTATAACTTGTAGACCATGTACCTCAAGTTCATAGAAAAATGCTCTCTTATACATGACCTTTTATTAAGGCCCAAATAATCCTCAATACCCAATCTGTGAATCCACTTGAAAAAGGGTTAGGGATTCATAAAGAGAGAAAATATCCAACATTGCTTCTCCTAAAAAATGGAAGAAATATGAGTGGTAGAATCACCTAGGGATTATATTTTCAACCAGTGGTGCTTTAAATGACCAAAAATTGATGGATAATCACCCCTAGGAAGTTGGGGAGGTTTGGTTCATAACCCATGTTGTTGGAAGTGGAAATGGGTAATAAATCAGGTAAGAAATCTTAAAGACCGTGGGAAAAAAATAGGAAATTTACCTAATTTTAATGAGGCTCAAGGGTTGGCTATATAGTTTGTCGAACCGTGCATCGAGAATGCATCAAAAATATATCCAAAATGGATATTGGACACATGTTTTGATAGATCTAATATCATAGTTTGAAAAACCATGTGGTGGATCTGTTCCTGCCTCTATCCATGGGGGTTATATTGCACAGTTTTCTGGGACACAATGCACAATTATCTCTAACTGTGTACCAACCATGCATTGGATGGACTATTTTCTTCCTTTTTCATGTCCCAAACCCATTTAACACCACTAAATCTTCTTTTATTCATGGGAAACATTTCATTAACTCTTAAAAACAGAATTTAATCAAAATTTATATGTGATATACCTCACAAGAAGGTCGAGATCTTAAAAAATCTCCACCTTACAACAAATCATCCTTAACCTATACTCCTAATCATCACTAAGAAACCATAGTAAAATGATTAGGCCACCAGACTAGTATATCTACCTCCCTCTCCCATGTTTCCTACAAAACATTAGCATGATGCCACAACACTTGAACCAAAGGCACAATCTTACCACAACAAAATTTATCACTATGATCCATAACACGAACCAAATGGTCCTTAAAGGACACATTATCCTCACACTCAACATCATTAATATCGATCAAATGATATGGGTTAGGGTGATATTTTCAAAGATATGACACATGAAAAATATCATGTATATCACTATACCACTGTGTAAGAGCCAATCGGTGCACCACTGGTCTGATCCTCTCCACAATCTCAAGTGAACCCACATACCTAGGTGCCAAATTACACTGTTTCTAAATACAATGGAAGCCCAACCTTGGAGACACCCTAAATAACACATGATCACCCACTATAATCTCATGAGGCTGATAAAATCAATCAGCATATGACTTTTGTCTGCTCTGGTCCACATCCATATACTTCTGAATAAACTAAACCTGGTCTGATGTCTCCTATATGAGACTTAGTCCCAATAAATCTAATTCCTCAGCTTCTATCCAACACAAGGGAGATCTACATGGCCCACCATAGAGTGTATCATATGGTGCAATATGAATAGTCTCTTGTTAAATTTTTTTATATGAGAACTCAATGAGTTCTAATTGTTTCTCCTAAGATCTACCAAAGTCTAGGAAATATGCCCTCAAAATGTCCTATAATACCTAGATAGTACATTTTAATTACCATATTCAACCACCACTATACCGATGCCCCGATCCGATGCACCACATGAACTCAAGTGCACCTCCCTATACACTAGAGGCTACCTACTAGTATCAACGGTCTAATGAAACATGTGGGCAGCCTATACCCTATTTTCCAAATTAAACCAATAGAGAAAATAATTATAGATAATAATTGAGTAATAATGATCAATAACCATGCATAATATAGTCAATTCCCAATACTGGGTAAATTCCTATAACCAAAATAAAATAAATATTTCATGTCATACTAGTTTCAAGTATCAATAAAATCCCACAATAAATACACACTGTAAATCAACAAAATGGGTCCCAACATCATGACCAGTCCCCTCATCCATTCTCTATACCAAATTCCAAATCAACCATCTAGAATCGTGATCTTTACCATTTCCTAAACTGAGACCATGAATTCTATTCAGTTACCCAATGATGGCCCGATTAAGGTGTGATTATAACTTAGTAGGGAACCACCAATGACGTCCAAAATAAAATCCTTTCCAAAAATAGTGTATAAAAAGTTTAGTAAACGATAGAAAAATAGTAGATAAATTAGGTTCTATTATTTTAAAATATTTAAATTAACCACATTTTTTTAGTCCCAAGTGATGCTCGTACCCATCAAACCTACTTTGGACCATGTCAGTCATTTTATATATATGTAACATGGGTTATAATTCGGTATACAAGGATCATCAATCCAAGTATCCTACCAAAATTTGGAACAACATGTTCGACCATCCCCAACCATGATATGGAATTCCATTTCCATACCCTTTAGAGTCAGGAGAATTAGTCCATCCTTCAAAACTATGATACATCAAGGTTCATGGAGTATTAGTCTAGCCCACCCAAGAGAGAGGATCATCAGTATAATATCCATCCAACCATTAGTCACATTTTCAAGGTGAGAATAAGTGACTTTTTTATCAAATAATAACAATAAGGGTATACCTTTTCATTTTCAGATATACATGGTTTATTATATTCAACATGTCCCCAATCCCCATTGTAAGTCCATTTTACCATTTGAGAACATTATAACCATTTTCACCCTATTCAATGCATTTAGACACATGGAAATAACTCTTTAACCATTTATCACATTTACTAATGTACAATAAATAACACATTTAACTTATTCAAGTTAATCCAAACACCCCTTTTATTCCATGTTAACTTTATAAACATAATTATCATTGGTTTAATCTCATAAAACATTAAATTCACCATTTAAAAACTCAATTAGCATTTTCAATGGAGTGGCACACCCCATGAGTAACTATATTCTTAGTTTAATCATCCTCAATGGATCCAATAGGAATCATGAGTGGTCCAATGCAACATTTAAACAAACAATTTATCGTTTCCTAACAAGGAATTACCCAAATATAATAAAGGAACAAAATCACAACCATATACACATGAATAAAAACCAATAATATGGGATATAAATTTTACACTACCTACCTCATGTTCGTAGAAAACTGCTCGCTTAAACACGACCCATGATTTAAGTACAAAATATCCTTAATGACCAATCTAAGAATCTATAGAAATAAAAATTCTTTGGGATTCAGAATAAGAGAAAGCATCCAACCATGTTACTCACAGAACATAGACGAAAGATGAATGGTATAATCACCCGAGGATTTGATTCACAACCAATAGTGCTTCAAATGACCAAAAATTAAGGTAGAATCAACCTTAGGAAGTTTGGGAGGGTATGGTTCAAAACCCTTACTATTGGTGGTTGAAATTGTGAAGAAATTAGTTAATAACTCTTAAATCCAGATGGGGAAAAATAGAAAATTCCCCCACTTTTAATGAGGCGCATGGTTTGGATGCATGATTGGGAAAACCATGAAATAACCATGTGACACCATTTATCCAAGAGGGGGCTAGGACACATGGTTTGGCGAAGCCACTTGCACGGGTTGAAAAACCATGTGGTAGATGTATTCTTTCCTCTATATATGGGGCTTATTCCACATGGTTTCCTAGGCCTTGATGCATAGTTATCTGTAACCATAAAAAAATTGTGTACTATGCCCTGGATAACCTATTTTCTTCCTTTTTCGCATCCCAAACCCCTGAGACACCCCCAAATCCTCTAATATTATAGGAAAAAATTTCATTAACCATTAAAAAGGGAATTTAATCAAAATTTAGACATGATGTATCTCATATAAAGTTTAGTATCTTACAACAAACAACTCCAAGTCTTACTTTTAGTGGATATTATCATTATACTGTTCATATTAAATAAATTACAACAAAAATGAATGAATGATAAATGGAGATTGAATTTATTATAATAACATGATACATTTATAACCATTACAACCAATCTATGATGTGTATTACACCCTGAGATTCTACATAACCCTCATGTTGTAGTTGAGGTAATGGTTTCATAAATGGATCTGATTTATTCTCTTATGTAGCCACACAAAAGATCTTTTCATCACCACTTTTAATGATATCTCATATGAGATGGTATTTTTGAAGGATGTGTTTAGTCCTTTGGTGAGATCTAACTTCCTTATCCTTATCAAAAACCTTATCATTATAAAAATATAGCTAAATTTATCATTCAATTCGAAGAAGAACCCCATGTTATGTGATGAACTTATTAATCCAAAAAAACCCATTTCACAACATCAAATGTAATGATGTACTATACTTATATTTTAATGTCCTTTATGGTGGTTTTTTGGGAACTATTTTAACCAATAGAATCACCATTTAGGGAAAAAAATCTAGATTGATATTTTATATCCTCATTATTAGATTGGTAACTAGAATCTATATAAATCTTTAACCAGATTTCATCCTCTCCTTTAGAGATCAAGAACATATCCTTAGTCCTTATTGATTACTTAATAATGTTCATTACAAAAATACAGTAATTCTCGCTAGGATTGGACTATAATCTAATAGTTATGCTCAAAGAATAAGATAAATCCGGTTTACTACACAACATGACATACATGATAGATAATATGAAATATTAATAAATAATTATACGAATCCTTTCTAACTATTTAGAAGGATCTTGAATCTTCTTAAGATTCATCCAATACAACACTGGTAAAATCCCCTTCTTAGAGTTCTACACACTAATTTTTTTATCACTTTACCTGTAAAGACCCATATTTCCTGTGGAATTTTATTTAAATACATGGAGATTTTACAAGTCTATAGTTTCTAACAGCGCTTGATTTTGAGGCCCTGTGTTCCCATAATCAATTTCTGAAGTTTTGTTTGGGTATGTTCAGTAAACATACGAGCAGGATTTTATAACTTTTGAACTGGTGCTCAGAATTGAAATCTGAGGGCACTGTTGAACTCGCAGCACCAGTTTTCGCTTAGGCAGACTTCCACTTCGACGGCAGTGAGTCGGGAATAAAAGTTAGTTTTTAGCTTTTTATAAAAAAATAATAAAATAAAGTACAACACTTTATTTTATTTTTTTAAGCTTCCATGTGTTGGTTAAAATCTCCCCTTGGAGGTTGGTGGTGGGACCACCACACCCTAACCTCCCATGAGAGGTTATGGTGGTGGGCCCCACCCGAGCATAACCTCCCATGGGAAGATAATTGAGGTGGGGACCACCCGAGTCGCAAAACCTCCCTATTAATGATAGGGGTGGGGACCAACCGACCCCTATTGATGGTGGAGGATGAAACCACTCCACTATCCCTCATTAACGAGGGAGAGCCTTTGACCTCCCTGAGCAATTAATTGCGCCAACACTTGTGTTTTAATAAGGAGAGCCTCTGGGAATCCTCTAAATTAATGAGACAACACTCATGCATTTAATTTGGAGGAGCTGGGATTTTAATTCACCATTTTGAATTGCGTGCCAACACTTAAAATAATAGGAAAACTATTATTTTATTTGGGTTGGCATTCTCTTCTGGTGGGATTGTTAGAGAAATCTCCCAACAGAGAACCACTCTCCTAATGAAGAAATCAAAGAACACCGATGACACTATTTCTTCTTCAGCTTCTTCCTCAGACTTCCTCTCCAGTTACCTACCGATGTGGAGATGCTTCCACAACCGTCGTGTGAACTCAGAAGCGGAAGTGTGCGGTGGACACAACAGATGAAGACCACATATTCTTCCCGCGACTTCACCATCGACGCCCGAATTTTCAGGTAGAGAGTTTTGTGTTTTTTTTATATTTGAATATAAACCTCGTTCTTCATCGAACAAAGATATGGTATAAGATTTGCCAATTTCTATCACCGTAAAGAGGAGGGCTGGGGCCGCACGAACATGGTAGGACCCTCCCCTTGTTTATTCTTGTTCGATGACGATGGCTTGGAAAAGAGGTGACGACGATGAAGACAACAAACAAGGGCCGCGCTACCTGCGAACTGCGCTACCGCTGCAGTGCCCCAGCGTGCTTCCCGCGCTCTGGTGCACTGCCCCAGCGCGTTGCCCGCGCCCTGCCGGTGCACTGCCCGGCGCCCCCGCGCCCCACTCACACGCTGCCCGGCGCCCCCGCGCCCCCTCGACGTGCTTCCCAGCACCCCCGCGCCACCGCACCTCCCGGCGCGCTGGCCAGCTTCCCTGCGCCCCGTCGGCGCATTGCCCGACACCCCCGCGCCTCACCGGCGCGCTGACTGGCACCCCCGCGCCTCGCTGGCACACTGACCGGCACCCCCGCGCCCGTCCGGCACGATTCCCGGTGCCCCGACGCCCCACCGACGCACTGACCGGCACCCCTTGCCCTGCTGGCGCGCTGACCGGCGCCCCCGTGCCCCGCCGGCACGCTGCCTGGCGCCCCCGCGCCCCATCGGCGTGCTGCCCGGCGCCCCCGTGCCCTACCGACGCGCTGTCCAGTGCCCCCGTGCCCTCCCGACGGCCTTCCCAGCACCCCCGTGCCCTGCTGGTGTCTTGCCCGATGCCCTTCACCCTACCGACAGCCTGCCCGGACCCTGCCGGTGGCCTGCCCAACACCCCGGCGCGCTTCCCGCGCACCTGTGCATTGCCCCGACGTGCTGCCCGCGCACCTGTGCGTTGCCCCGACGCACTGCCCGCGCACCTGTGCGTTGCCCCGATGTGCTTCCCGGTGCACCCGCGGCCTGCTCGGTGTCCAGCCAACCTACCCATGCCCTGCGCGGTCTACCTGTTGGCCTCTTGACCACTGGCCTCCTGAGCTGACCTGCAGCGTCCCCCGCGATGTCACTGGCCGAACCAGCCCGGTCTCCCAGGCTGAGTTACTGAGCCGCCTACATGGCGACTACCAGGCCGAATCACCATCGCGGTCCTCTGGGCCGGGTCCAGCCGACCGTGTCAAAACTTAGCGGGCTAACCCGCCTAATGGGCCGGGTCAGACCCAACGAGTCTGACCGGGTCGATCTAGACTGGGTCGGCCCAGAATTGTTTGGGCCGAGTAGGTCCAACCGGGTCGGACCGGACCTGGGCCCATTACTAACCCATTACTTTCTTGGAGCATATCCATCCCTTTGAGTATACCCACTGGAGTTTGGAGTATAGTTGAGTCACAGTCAGGTTGGTTTGTACACGAATCCAATGGGGCCCTGGGACTAAAATGCTAATAACTCACAGACCGGGCGTCCGACTAACGTGCTGTCTATTGAATTGAGAACCCTATGATATTGTGGTACTTTGAGATACTTCTACACGAGACTTCATGACACTTGGAGTATCAATCAGTATCTCGTGGAGCGGATTCTTATGGTGACGAGAAGACAGAGTGCTGAGACCTTGTAGCTGTAGACCTGATGACTGCTTAACTGATTCGATTTAGAGAGACTCAATTATACCAGTGGGGAGTGCCTGATATTTAGTGGCAGACCCATGGAAGATGGAGCACCAGGTATTCGGTAGCAGACCCACGATACTCGACTGGAGGAGTACCTCTGTAGGCTATAGGGGGAGCGCTCGGTATTTGGCGGCAGACCCACAGCGGACGGTGCGCCTGGTAGTTGGAAGCAGACCCACGATACTCGACAGGCGGAGTACCTCAGCAGTCCAAGGTTAGTGAGAAACTTCTCGGTTTTATGACAGGCCCACTGTACTCGACAGAGGAGGATTTCTCCAGCAGCCTTGGTTTCGATAATGAAAATCCTGGTTTGAGTTGAGTCAATGACCTTTGTGTTTTCCTCATGATTGAGATGGGTTACTAGATAACTTAGGTATATGTATGGGCATATACCTAAGTAATGGTTATCCATTGATTCATACTTTGTGGTTTATCCTTGTTGGATATTGTGAGACCTTAAGGGTCTTGGGGTCCCTACTAAGTATCGTTATACTCACCCCTGCATGGGCTATTCCCGCACCTCGTTGTGTTGGATGCAGACGACTAACAACGCTGATGGAGGCCGAGAGTGCCAGGACCAGATGGTACCCAGAAGAGGACCTTACGATGTATCGGTACACAGTGGAGTCTGACAGACATGGAGTGATATGGAGGCCATCTGTACCTACCCTTCATGTAGGAATCCCAGAGGATGATACAGGAGCTGCTTTCACTCTTCAATTGTTTATCCTTTTGTCAGTTGTACTTGTTTTTAGTTGTTTTTTTTACTTTACAGTTGGTCTTGTATTCTTCCTCCCTTTACTTTTAGTACTCTTGTTATACATATTTTTCTTAGTGTTTGCTTTCGCTTGTACTATGGTTGTGTGTGTTTATGATTTATAAAGGCAATGCCTTCCCAGTTTTAGGGATTTATGCCTTTGGTGCTAGTCGCCAGCCCCTAGCCTATGGAAGGCGGGCTTGGGGTAGTCACGATACGAGCCCCAGGAGATGGGTTATGACAAATTGGTATTAGAGGACGTTGGTTCTACCGCATAACTTAGGACTCTGATATTTCTTTTCGGTGAAGCAATAGTGTTAAGGGTACTAAGTGTGGTTTTCAGTTCAGGGAGTCCAGTGTTGGTACGGGTGACCGACGTATCCATACACCAGGACCCTGACTTCTGATTTCTGACTCAGTGCACGAAAACACTGATTGCGTGTGTGTTTTTAAAAGTTTTCTTTAAGTCAACTCAAACGAGGTCAGCTCACCAGGTTTAGTCTTTTGACTGTGTCACATCTGTTTCTTTCGGAATGACTCCCTGTGGACGACCAGCTAGAGCCCCGAGAGTTGTATGTACTGACAACCTACTGAGTAATGAGGCCGTAGTATAAGGACCTATTCTAGTTGAGGCACTAGCGGAGGCACCAACGGTACTACTTCCCATTGAGACACTGATGCCACTAGCCCCAGCAGAAAATGATGCACTCCGCTTGAGTGCGTTGCATGAGTTCTAGCGCCAGAGGCCACCCAGGTTCTAGGGAGAGATAGACACACAGGCGGCTAAGGATTGGATAGAGGCTGTGGTGAGAGTCTTCAGACTAGTAGGGACACTGGACGACTTTATAGTGATCATTGTTTCCAGCCTCCTCCAAGAAGCAGCAGACAGATGGTAGAGCCTGATACTCCAGATGCATGATGAGGCGAAACTTCTATAGACAGACTTCGAGAGTCTCTTCCAGGCAGAGTTTGTACTAGCCACCCTTTGAGTGGTGTAGATACAAGAGCTACTACATCTACAACAGGGTAGAATGACAGTGGCACAGTACTCAACGAGGTTCACCGACCCCTCATGCTACTCCACTAATATGGTACGAGACCCGTTCTTCAGGGCCCGAACCTTTGAGAAGGGACTCAGGAGAGAGATCAGAGCTTTAGTTATCTCCCACAGTATCCTGACATAGACGGGGGGTGTTGGAGCGAGCCCTCATAGTGAAGAGTTTTCTTGCTGAGCAGTCTCCAGTAGTGAGACCCACCACTAGTCGACTTGCAGCAGAGTCTTCTGTAGCTGGTAGTATACAGATGATGCAGAGGTCCAAGAGGACTAGACCCACAGGTGGTCTACCGCACGACTCAGGATCGATTGTGTGGGGCACCCATAGTGGAGACAGATCCAATCATGCCAAGAGCGAATAATGTTACTTCTACAGCCGGCTTGGTCACATGGCTCCTGACTGTCTGACCCGCCACACTGATGATCAGTAGATAGTTGAGGGACCTCTGAAGTAGAGGCAAAGGTTCGATCGAGGCTTTCCGCAGGGAGGAGGAAGACGTGGAAGAGGATATGGACGTACAACTGGCAGTGGATGACGATACGAGGTGCTACCGCGACCAATACCAGGAGGTCCACCCTGACCATAGGGAGTGGGTGGACAGGGGAGAGCTCAGCTTCAGAAGGTCCACCCCGACCACAGGGAGTGGGTACCCATACTCATTACATAGGTAGAGTCAGTACTCCTCCATACTATAGTAGGGTGAGGGTCCTCTATCTATAGAGTGATACTTCCCTATCTTCAAGGTCTGGTGGTGAGTGGGTCCTCTATAGAAGTTAGTTCCCCCTTATATGAGGATCATAGCGGTGAAGAGTGGGCCCCTACACTTGGATTTTGGTGAGTTTGATTATGGTGTTGGTAATTAGAGATAGACCTTTAGATCTTCAGGTTGAATCATCATACTTATCTGGGATGTGGAGATGGAGATACCTATTCTCTATCACTGGGGTTTCTTTATAAGAATATCTATTTGTTTTTTTTCCTTATAACTTATGGGTTAATTGGAATGTTATTTCTTTTTATTGATCCCTTTATGGGTTTTTGGTTGTCCTACTAGGTATGTATATACTCACATCTTCATGGGCTTCACCCGCACATATTGTGCCTGGTACAGATGAAAAATAGATCAGTGGTGACCTTGGTGGTGTAGGATTCAGAGGAGCATAGTTGTACCTAGCGGATCTAATTTTGTTCAGTGTTAAAAATTGGATATTGTGATATATACTCTCTTTAGTCTCTATATTTTCCATTTTTTATCAGCCTGGGACCACATTTCTAGTTGGGTGTGTATTTTTTCATTTATACTTTTATACTATGATACTATAATTTGATTCTTTCCTAGAGGTTGTTTCATTCATGGTTTTTAATCTAGATGTAGAGTATTCTATAATACCCCTTCACTATTTCATGGAGTTGGTTATGTGTGTGCATACAAGTACTTAATTTAATGACTCCTATTTTAGTATTTCCTACTAGATGCTTGCCTCCACCCCCTATCCTATTGGAGGAAGGATTGGGGTGTCTCAATCAGCTTACCACCATCCAGGAAGGGACTGATGGGTCAAGTTATGAAATATTTGTATCAAAGGTGTTCTTTACCATGATTTGGTGTTTGTATTTTGAATCGGTTGTGCATATTGGTTTGGGAACTTAGGTAAATTGTGTTAGATTGTATCAAGTGTATCTTTCACACTAGGGAACTTAGTGTTGGTGAGGTGTCCAATTTATACATTCATCAAGACCCTAACTACCTTCTTTTCACTTGAAATATCAAGCCATAGGTTACAGGGAACCAGTGATGCATCATCATATAGGATTGTGTTGTTTGAATTTCATATCCTTCTTGATTCATCACCCCATATATTCTCATCTAACCATGATACATATTGATAACTTTCATGATTATTCTGTGATGATAATTAGATAGGATATCATTCCATGTTTGTGAAAAAAATCAGTTGAGTGATGAGGCCTTATTTGAGGGACCTTATCATGAGGTGTTTTCCCCAATGGTTTAGGTAGAGGATAAAATGCATGAGGGATAACTGATAGATTCTATAGGCTAGGAAAAAAATACAAATAGTCTTAGAATATGGTGTTATTTACAACGATAGATAATAATAAGGATTTGTGGTGAGTTAGACCCTTAGGTGGTGGAGTATTAGCTCGACTCAATGATCTAAGTATTCAATCTTGTACAGACCCTGACTGATTAGATGTATGCACTTGAAACCAGTATTATTTATAGATAAATAGGTAACCAATGGAGTTTGATCATGTATATTCATGATTAGATGATTCTCACATGGTTATAATTCTAAAAGCTATTTTATGATGATTATTACCATTCATTCATTTTCTATGTGTAAATTCATGAGATTCTAAAGTAGTACGAGGGTCCTATGACAGTTTTTGAGTATGCCATGAGGTTTAATAATCTCATGAATTTCTCCCTCAATATGGTGCAAGATGATTTATTCTGTGCATGGAAGTTTGAGAAGGGCCTTTATAGAGGCATCCATGACAGCATAGTCTCCTTGTTCACTCCTACATACGCCGAGTGCTAGAGTGGGATATAGTTACAGATAACTTCATAATAGTGGGATGTTGGGCGGTTGGATCCCATAGTGTTAATCATGGGGCTGAGTCATTTCCAATAGCTAGTAGGAAATATATGATAGGATTTTGTCACAGGAGGCATACCCATGTCTAGAGCTAGACATTTGGATCTATGGTGCAGGGTTCATACTGAGGATCTGGTCAGATTGGAGTGGGTCAATGTTATTCTTGTGATGGGTGAGGTCACATGGATAATGATTTCCCTACCAGATGAGTTGAGTAGGATAGGAAGGCAGTGGATGAGTCACCATGGAAGTGGCAAAATCATAATTAGGGATCTCCCAGGTGTAGCTAGGGTGGACCTCAGGGAGGCAACACTGATAAAGGAGTGGGTGGATCTTTAGAGAGAGGAGTTTCTCGTGGAGGGAAACACTATGAGATACTTCCACCACCACCACCACTAGGTATCCCATTATAGGCTCAGAGGGTTAGCGGTTGAGGGTACGAGCCACTATAGTCTATGAAGGGACATTATTACACTGCTCACCAGATTATTCGAGGTATAATATGTGACTTTTTTACTCTTTACATAGTACTAGAATACATATGAATTGGTTATTACATTATCTATATATATATATATATATATCCCTTTTTTGAGATATAGAGATTTTGGTTAAGAATTTATCCTAGAAGATATGGATGGAAGTTCCTATAGGGATCAATTCTTCTATATCACACATATTTCCAAAGTTTGAGTTGGCGTTCGGTAGAGATTTTTTCTCACGGGACCTCTTGGTCATTATGATGAAAAATTACAAAAACATATTGGGGATAGATGAGTTTTCCATGGTGCATGCACATATAGAATGTTATCACAAGAGAGTTAGATTCCTTTCGATAAATGGGATGAGATTCTCATTTTTGGGTGAGAGAGATATCATGGAAAAGAAGGTGGGGCTTATGATAAGGAAAATACAACCCATCACCCTTTAGTTTGTGAGATTAGAACTTGGTGTAGTGGTATCTTCATAGATACATATTTTAGTGATAGTGAACCATTATATGGATATATTCCTAGAGGATTTTATGGGACTACCCTCAAGGTGAGATATAGACTTAAACATCAACTTGAACCCCTAAATCGTACTGATGTCTTGTGCATAATATTGGATGACCCCTACCAAGATCCGAGAGATGAGGGTGAAGTTGGGGGACCTTTAAGAGAAAAGTTTTATCAAACCCAACGTGTCCCTATAAGTGGATCTAGTTTTGTTTGTGGAAAAGGAGGATAAGAGTTTTAGGATTTTTATTGAATATCATTACTTGAATCAGATAGTGATTAAGAATAAGTACCCATTACCAAGGATTGATGAACTCTTTGACCAGTTGAGTGGTGTCTTTTGGTTATCCAATATTGATCTCAGGTTCAGTTTCCATTATTTTAGGGTTTTCAAGGATGACATTCCAAAGAAGGAATTACATTGTCACTACAAAAAATATGAGTTCCTAGTGATTCCTTTTGGTGTGACGAATTCCCCCACTATATTCATGGATCTTATAAACTGAATCTTTTATCTGTACTTGGAACAATTTATAGTTTTCTTCATCAACGACATACTCATATACTCTACATTAGAGGAGGAGAATACATAACATTTGAGGATGGTTCTAGACTTACAATAGGAGCACTAAATTTATATTAATCTCTCAAAGTACAATTTTTAGACCCATAAGGTTCATTTTCTTGGGAATGTCATCTCTGAGTGTGGTTTAGCTATGGATCGAGTGATGATTTATGTGGTTATTTCCTGGGAGCCACCTAAGATCATTTTAAAGGTGTATATTATTCTTGGTTTGGAAGGGTACTAAAGAAGGTTTTTGGTATAAATTACTAGGAGAGAAGACCCTTTAACCTCCATGACACAAAAAGAATATACTTTTTCCAAGACTGAGTAGTGTCAGAGAGCCTTTAAGGAGTTGAGTCAGAGTTTGACCAACGATTCTGTATTGAGACTACCATATGAGAGAATTGAGTATGTGGTGTTTGTGATTCCTATGGATATGGGATGAAATGTATTTTGATGTAGAGGATGGTTGTGATTAATTATGGATCAAGGTTGTTGAGACCCAATGATAAAAATTACATGAATCAAAACAAAGAGTTGGAAGTGGTAGTCTTCACTCTGATGATGTGGAGGCACAATATTTTGAGAGAGAGTTTTGTTGTTTACTCAAACCACCAGAGTCTTAGGTACATCCTCACATAGAAAGATCTAAACCTGAGATAGCGACGTTGGTTGGAGTTCTTGTAGGGATATGAATTTTATATAATATATTAACTTAGGAAGGTAAATTTGGTGATAAATTCCATTAGTAGGAAGTCTCATTATCTATTTATGTAGGATGCATTTGAGGAGATTGTTTCATTTTTTTTGACCCTAGTGAAATAGTGTGGTGTAATTTTTCTTCATTAGATTGTGAGGACTCCACCGCTTCTTTAGTGTGTGAGAGAGGCTCAGTTGGGAGACATTTAATTTGAGGTTCTATAAGACCAGATATCATCAAAAGATATAACATATGGATTTTATGAAAGAGGGGACTATATATTCTTTTTTCATGGATATATTGTGGTTTTAGTCATGTTGAATGAGGAAGTAATGATGGAGTTTCTTATTTATCCCTTGGTTTTACATAATTGTGTGGAAAATATGTATAGGGACCTTCAATGATAGTTTTGGTGGGTTATATTGAGGCAGAGCATTGCTCAGTTTTTCTCTCAGTGTCTCACATGTCAACAGTTAAAGGCCCAATATTAGGATCTAGTAGGTTTGAATCAACATCCCGAGATCTCAAAATTGAAGTGGGGTGGAATATAGATGGATTTTATGAATGGAAAATGAAGGTCCATAATGCTATATAGGCAATTTTTGACTGACTTACCAAGTTATTACACCTTCTTACCATTAGAGAGTAGATTTTAGTTAAGTATTTGGGATAGTTATATGTGCATGATAACATTTAGCTTCATAGAGAACCCACAACGATCATCACCAACCACGTTACTCAATTACCATCACAATTGTGGAGATGCATACAAGATGATTTTAGGACCTAGTTACATATTATTACATCATTTAACCCCCATATGAATGGTAAAACCAAGTAGACTATCTAGGTGTTGAAGGATATGCTAAGAGACTATATGTTGGAATTCGATTGGAGTTAGGAGGATCACTTTCCATTAATAGAGTTTGATTATAATGACCAATATTACTCTACTATCATTATGTAACTTTTTTATTCCCTACACGTGAGACCCTAAAATTCACCCTTATGTCAGAATGATATTTCCAAGAAATATCTTGTTGGTACAAAGATGGTGCTGGCGATGATTGAAAATTTTTAGGTGATCTGCGAGCGTATGAGGATAACCCAAATATAATATAAATCTTACACAGATTGTAATCATAAGACTTTTGAGTTCATGTTTGGACACCATGTTTATTATAAATATTTAGCTATGGATGGAAATGATACCCATGGTATATCAGGCCGTTTGAGATCCTATAGAGAGTTGGTGAGGTTGTTTACCACTTATACTTTCCCCTATAATTTAAAAGAGAATATTATGTCTTCTAAGTGTCATAGATGAGGAGATAAGTTCATAAACCTACAAAAATTATTTATTGGGGTGATATGACACTGAGGATGGAACCACCTTTACGAAGTATCTAGTGGCATTTGAGGATTGATATGAGAGGATCCTTCTTGGATGGACCATCTATTTGGGTCAGGTGCTTTGGTAGCATGAGAGTGTACATGAGAGATCATGGGAGTGTTAGAGTCAAATTTGGGCTCAATACCCCCATATTTTTATATAGATTTCTATTTTTAAGGTGAAAATCATTAAAGGTGGGGAGAATGCAACAAATTCATTTTTATGGATTTAGTCCTTTAAATATTTCTATAAATGTCTATGGATTTTTACTCAAAGTTGGAATTATGGTTGGGTTTCATGAGATCCCATAATTAATATATTAAAAATATTAATATATATTAAATAATGCACATAAATATTTATATAATAAATGGGATTCCTACTATTTGTGACCTCAGATAGGAAATCCCAGATAATGGTTTATTTCAGAATGCAGGGTTTACCCTAGGAATAAAATAAAGTTGTTTAGCATTGGTTTTTCAGTTGAGGGAAAATGTTGATGGTGTTTTAAGTAGAATAGATAAAATAAATTATTTATTTTATTTAATTGACCTAAAAACCTAAATCTCTATGAAAATGTCCTCATATATGGAATCCTTAGGGTTATTCGCATAACCCTTTGAGATTAGAGACTAGGAAGGATAATTATTTATTAGATTTGGAAAACCAAGAATGTGGATCAATGATGAATGATCATGGGGAATCATGAGATGATTATGTTCATAGTGGATCTTCTTCTCCATTACTATAGAGCACATTATTCACTAACAATTGATCCAATACTAAGGTATGACTCATTATTTTATTGTTTTCTTCCCCTATTGATTATTGACAATGGATTATAAATTACCTACTTAATTTATCTTGGGTCCCATGGATAACAAAATATAAATATAAATCTTGTTAAGATCCTAATTTATTATTTCATAGGTTATTCCATGCAGCACTTCTGCTTTACCCACTTTGTGATTATTTATTAGGACCACATCGAATAACAATGGTTATCACTTATTTTTTTTACATTTCCCCCAATTTTATTGATATTATTCACCATTGGACAAACAATTTGGGGTTTGATGTTTATGGGTTTGATTTTATCATGATCAAACCTCAGACTCATAGAGGACATGTGCATGATGTATAAATCAGTGTTTTGCATATGGATTAGGATGTGATGGTGGTTGTGAGTATTGAAGACACAGATCAGAGGTCGAGTATCAGTTCTTCATCCACATGAGAGGTAAAATGCAACAATATTAACCACACATGATTTGGGTGGTTGTAATCTAGGATGATTAGTAAATATACCACACCCAAGTAAAAAACTTGGATTGGATACCAACCCGGTCAAATGAGAATTTATAAGAAAAAATTTATTCCTAGTTCAAGATATTCCAAAACTAGAATAGTTCATATTCTTGTGGACCTAATAAAGTTTTTATTTATAAATATTTTAATTTTTCTTATAGTAAACCTTGTAAAAATCTTTGGACTCCAAATTCTCTTAATACCAACTTCTTTAGATCCAAGAAGGTGTGGGTACCAAAATTATTTCTTATCTAAATTTATTATAGGAAACCTGCTTAAAGAGAACCAGTAGTAATTTATGGTATCTAGAAAGTAGATTATCTAGACATATTATTGGATAATAATCAATATTTAAGATCCTTATAAAGGTGGATGGTGGACATGCCCCTTTCATTAACAATTCTAAAGGAAAATAGTACTTGGTCAAATCGGTAACACTAATTCGGTTTTAATTTCAAAAGTCATATTTTTTTGATGGTTTAAATTATAATATAATTAATATATCATATTTATGTGATGATAGTTATCATGTAAATTTTGAAAATAATTCTTTCAAAATCTCTTATTTTAAACATGCTTTATTCATTACTTCATTTTGTAATGATAATGCTTATGTAGTTGACATATATTCTTTATTTTCTCAAAACATTTCTTTCTTAAGTACCTTTCATAAAGAATATTTCATATAGAATATGAGACAAGGATAATATAACCTTCAATATCTTAGAAATATAAGAAATAATGTTTTAGTTAAAGATCTTCTTAAACTATAATTCCCAAAAGATAAAGTCTGTAACCTCAGAGAAAAAGGGAAACAATATAAGATTCATTTCAAACCATAGAAATACTTTTCAACTTATAAACCCATATATTTGGTTCACACGGACTTTTTTAGACATTACAGATTTTCTAGATTTAATGTTAATCATTATGATTATATTTTTATATATTACTATTCTAGATATACCTAGGTATTATTTTTAGCTCATAAAAGTGAAGCTTATTCTTATTTTAAAATTTTTTCAAAATCAATGGAAAATTTTAGTGTATTTACTGTTAAAAACTTAAGGAGTGATCGTTGTAGTGAGTTTTAAAATCAAGACATTGAAACTTTATACTCGCAACATGGAGATAATCACAAACTTTCACTCCTACGACTTCTAAATTGAATGATCTTGTATAAAAAAGGAATAAGGCTCTACAAGAAATTTCCTAGACTATACTCAATGATTATGACCTACCTATTTATTTTTTTGTATAGGTAGTAAATACAAACTACTATATAATCAATAGTGTTATTATCATAATAATTTTAAATAAGACTCCATATGAGTTGTGTAATGGAAGAAAACCAAAGGTTAATTACTTTAGAGTTTTTTGTAGCAAGGTATTTATTCTCAATACAAAGGAAAATTTAGACTAATTTTCATTAAAAAGTGATGAATGAATATTCCTTGGTTACTCAACCTATGGTAAAATATATAGGGTGTTCAATAAATGAAAAAACTTGTGGAAGAATCTGTACATGTCATATTTGATGATATAGATCCGAATAAGCCTAAAATGTCTTTATAAAACCTTGAGGATGATCTTTCTAACATGAATATCAATATCTCAACCAAGACTAGTGATTGTTCTATAAAACCTCACATATAGATGATGATTTTTTTGAGCCAAACCTGAATAGAGAATTTAAATTTCCATGTACTTCTATCCTTAGATCCATTAGATCTCATTGAGTCCATCCTTTAGATGCTGTTGTAAGAGATCTAAATAGAGGTACTCAAACTAGATATTCTCTTAGAAACCATGTTGAAAATCAAGCTTTATTGTCAAAAATTGAAACTAAAATCATCATTGATGTTATAGATGATAAAATATGGATATTTTCTATGAAATAATATTTGAATCAATTTGAAATAAGAAAAAGTTTGGGAACAAGTGGAAACAACTAAATACTCAATAACCATTGGGACAAAATTGGTGTTTAGGAAACAAGTTGATGAGTATGGTATAATAAATAGAAATAAATTTATACTGATTACACATGGGTATATTCAAGAAGAAGAAACTGAATATGAATAAACCTTTACACTTGTAGTAAGAAACAAGGCTACAATAATACTGATTTCTTATGCCACACATTTTGATTTCAAACTCTATTGAAAGGATATTAAAAGTGTGTTTCTTAATGGTTATATTATTTAGGATTTTTTTATTAAAACCCCCGATATTTTAAAAACCTCATCAACCAAATCATGTTTTAAAATTAAGAAAATATTTTTATGGTTTTAAAAAAACTCTTAGAGTTTTGTATGATAGGATAATTACTTTTTAAATTTCTATAGGTTTTTGGAAAGGTATAGATGATGAAAACTTCTTTTTAAAAAGGACTTCCAAAGATGGTTTGGTAGTTTAAATTAATGTTTATGATATTATTTTTGGATCATATAAAAAATCCTTGAGTACTGAATTTTCAAAATTGATAAAAAATGAATTTGAAATGAGTTTAATATGTGAGTTAAAAATCTTAATTGGTTTTCATATTTTTTTAAACTAAGGATGGAGTCATTTTAAATTAAATCAAATACAAAAATTATCTTTTAATTTTTTTTGTACAGATAACACTAAAGGAAGTGATAATCCCATGAGTACAAGATATATGTTGGATCTTGATAAAACTAGGAAACTAGTTGATCAAACCATCTACAAAGGTTTGATTGGAAGTTTACTATACTTAACTTTTAGTTGAATTTATATTATTTTTATTGTATTTTTGTGTTCTTATTTTTAAGAAAACCCAAAGTAATATCACTTGAATGACATCAAAATAATTTTCAAATACCTAAAACATACAACCAATTTAGGATCATTATATTATAGGGGATAGTGATTTGAATTAGTAAATTACTTAGATTTAGATTTTTGTGGATGTAAGTTAGAAAAAAAAGAACCTTTGTAATATATCATATTTTGGAAAAGTTTATAGTGTCATGGTGTAGTAAGAAACAAAATTCTGTTGCATTATCCACCGTGGAAGCTAAGTACTTACCTATAAGAAACTGTTGTGCATATATTCTATAGACGAAACATAAATTACAGATTATGGATATTAGTTTAGACATGTCCTGATAAACTATGACAATAAAAGTGCTATTAATATTTCTAAGAATCATGTGTCTCACTCTAGGACAAAACATATTGATATAAGACATCAATTTTTGAGTGAATAATTTCAAAAAGGGGATATTAATCACGAGTTCATTGGAACTAATCATAATCTTGATGATATTTTTACAAACCCATTTAATATTGAGAGAATGAATTATATCATACATGAGTTAGGAAGGATTAATTATTTAAAAATATTTTAATTCTGTTCCAACTCTTGTATTTATCCAATTCTTGTTATAATGTTTAAAATCTATGTTTATTAAGCTAATTATCAATTTAATATTTTTATATATTGTTGATATTGATGATGTTATTAATTAACCATGAATATTAGTTCATGTAGTTTTTAAAATGATCATGATTTTTTTGTTCACATGGTCAGTTAAGTGATTGTGAGTATTTTTTGTCATGAGGTAAGTATATCTATAATGATTTTATGGTTAGTATACCTACCATGCCTTATATAATATACCATGATTTTATGATTAGTTGAACTACCATAAAATTTTTAGTTTGAAATTTTATTTAAACTATTTTGGAAACATTTTCATTAGTTTATTATTACTTTATGACCTAAATGATTAAATAAATTTAAAATTATAACATGAATCATCGCATATATTTTTCTTAAAACCACCTTTATATTTTTTTAATCCACACTTACTCTATAAAATAAAAGAATTTAAAATATATTAATTGTATAATAAACTTAAATTTTTTATAGATTGATTTATTAGAAGCACTATGATTATTCTTATGTTACACACAACACTGAGTTAGCATGCATTTCACACAAGACTGAGTTTTACCGCCTTTTAATGGAACACCTATTTTAAAAATAAATTTTGGAAATTTTATAAATTTTATTTGTCAAAATAATATTAATTATTGATTTTTTAATTTTGAAAATAGCTTAAGGTTAATTTTAAGTATTTTTCTGAGAATTTTCATTTTTTTGAATAGTGAAAAATACTTCATTTTAGTTAAAAATTGCCTTTTCGTTTAAATAATTATTAATGTTAAATTATATTTTAAATTGAAATTAAAGTCAAAATGGATCAATTATACATATATTAATCCAATTTAGGTCATTAGAAAAAATTTTATACTAAAATTGTATATAATGGATTATTGAACTTCTGAACATTTTTACTTTAAAAATCCACTTTCTCACCATGTCTATGGGATTAGTATTAAACTTAATTTATCCACTTCTGTAAATTTAATTTTGAAAAATGGACATAAATAGTTTTAATTAGTATTATTTTTTTATTCTATTTATAAAACTTAGTTTTTGACTAAAAATATTAGTAAAAGTAATTAAAATTAATTACAGTGATTAAGGTAAAATTAAACTTAATAAGGAACTAAACCTTAATATTAAGAGCCAAAATGACCTAGAAACTTGTCTAAAAGACATTGGATGAAAATAGGTCAACCATAAACCATATTTTTTCTAATTTTATGGGTTATTGGGACACATGTTCATAAAAGTTCCCTATATAATAAGTTTGGTAAGGAAAAAGACAGAAAAGAACCTTTGTTACCTTTAACATTATAAAACTTTAAGATATGGAAATAACAAAATATTTTTTGTTATAAATAGCCTTTTGAAATATAAATGAGTTATTTTTATCATAATGATTTATGATTAATTTTTTGAGACGAATTAGTGACATTAAATTTTTAAGAAACGCCAATGTAGTGATTATTTAGTTTTAATTAACTAAAATAAATGATACTATAAATATTAAAAGGGAAGTAAATTGATTGAATTATTGTATTTTGTTATTTTTATATATTAATATATCATGTTACACTACTGTGAAATTAATAAATTTTAATTCCAATATCATTTTGTTATTTTTAAATTTAAATTAAATAAGTAATGTCAAAATTGACATTAAATGAAATTTTATTAAATAAATTAAAATTAATAAAAAACTATATCATTCAAATTTATTTTTAAGTATCAAAAAATATATAATATGGTATATTAATGGACCAATTGATCTTTTATAATTAATATATTGATCCACAGATAATAAAAACATTGTTTGCACCGTCCAGGTTAAAATAGTGTTTTTGTGCGTTACATGCGCTTGTTTTAAAATTAATTTCCAAAACACATGGGAATTATATTTTTTGAATTATATATAATATTTATATTTCATTGGGTCTATATTTTATAATAAATATCACTTTAATTTATTATAAATTATTTTATTACTTAGGTTAGAAATTTAGTAACTTTAATAAAAACCAAAATGATAAAATTGGGGAAACATAGAAGTTAAGGAACAAAATTATAAAAATAATATTCTTTATGTGGGGTGGAGGTTTTTATCAAAAATAATCTCCATTTAATCCATTATTTATTCATTTTTAGTCACATTATGTAATTGAGAACTCCCAATAATGTATACCTTTTGGTATTTACAGGAGTGCCACTCCTCCTCCACTGTAAAAGAAAATCATCCCTCCCACTTCCTCACTCCTCTAAAACCAATTTGGATCAAAAAATATGTACCCAAATAGATCCTAAAAATCCCTCCCCTCAAATTGGATATAAATACATTATTTTAAGATCTTTTGTGAAAACCAAATGGCGTTACCCAAATAAGAGGCAACATCCTTCCTAAAGATCTCTTGTTTTATTTATTTTTACACTCTTTAAATTATAATTATTAAATGATTATATAATAAAACCAATATCCTCAATATAATTATATTTTTTTATATTATTTTTTCAACCTAAACTTTCACAAATTTCCATCTAATGGCTAACAAACTTACCATTTATGTGTACGACGAACTACTGCCACATGAAATAGTGATTGTTCATTCATCCATTACCACCTATCATGGTGGGAATTATGATGGAAAACTATTTCTATATTATATATATGATAATTAATATATATTTATTATTATTTAATTATTTTATAACACATACCTTTATACTTTATATTTTGTTTAAATATAATAACATCGTTCGTGGAAGTGTGGACCACCGGCACCTCAAAGCGATATGATTCGTTCATACGATACATGGAATATATAAAGGACGGGTTTAATTGAAAATATGTTAAATAAATGAAATATATACGATATTAATGATATAATTAACTTTTTGGAAACATAATATATCAATTTATTTATGAACGTTTTTACATACTAAAAAGTGTTAACGTTAGTCATAGAAATGTGGGCTACCGACTCCCCGACATGACGTGATTCCTTTTACATAACAAGAATTATATTTATAATTATATATGATTAAATAAAATTTTATTTATTATATAATTATCATTCTGAAAAGATATAGTGTTACTTACCTTATTTCCACAAATATCATTGAAAAATGGGAATGTTACTCATGTGTACGTACGACCTACTATCTTCATAATTATAATAGTGGTTAATTTTTCATAACAATATTTTATGATTGGATTTAAAAGTTTAATTAATGTATAAATATGTTAATTATTTCATGATTATTATTATTTATATTTTTATATAATGATCACCTTTACCATAGTCAACCTACTGATGTAGTTTTTGACACATGAATCGGATTTGGTAAAAAACAACCAATGTAAACTTAATTGTCTAAGTAGTTGTATACAACATTGTAATAAGTGAAGTAAAAGAAATGATAAAATTTAAAAAGTTTTTGAAGAAAGTATATAATTAACATAAGTTTATTTTTTGGAATATAAATACACACGTGAAAAGTCGAATTCAAGGTAAAGGATTTTTATCTCACTTTTTTACATCTTTGAGATAAATGTCCCATTCAATACTTACTTATTTTTTGTTTTGTATCTAATCCCAATTTTGATATAATATATCGTTAATACTTTTATCTTCATGGTGATTATGTTTTTACTTTAAATTATATTATCCAAGGGGTTTTGTTTTGAAAATTACCTAGTGGTAAAATTTATCTTTTCAATATCCCTTTATTTTGTGATTGTTAAATTTATCTTGAAATAATCAATTACTTATGAGAATTTTTGTCATAAATACATATAAATAATCTCATACAATAAATATTATTATTTCCTAAACTATATACCATTTTTACACATATTATTCACTTTGATAGTTATTTTATTAACCATGGATTTATTGATAAATCTGTATCTTTTATTCAATATTGATATTTGATAAGGCATGTTATTCATTAATTAAATTGATTATTAGATATATTTATAATTATTTTTAAATTAAATACATGGTTTGGGGATAATTTAATGTAACACCTATGGGTTGGGGATCAGTTAATGCAGGGCCCTCGATACATCGGTGGTCTCATGAGATGAATCAGTTAGCCAAATTAGAATAGTTTAAACTGTCTTGAGAATAAATATTGATGGTAAAGATACCATTTAACTTGGAAACATGGTGTCCAATAATTAAAAATTACTTCATTTAGATTCATTTATTATTACTTAACAATGATATTTTGTGTCAAAATATCTATCGATTAATTTCACTGTCAGTTCATTAATTAATTGGAATGTGTTTTCAATTTCTTACCTTAACTTATTGTTTATTCCTTATATACTTATTTGAATAGATTTTTTATTAGTTGTTAACCTTTTCATGTTGATTTATTATCATAAATTCATTATTTATTCTACTTTAATTTACCTCACGGAGTATTTTATCTCATCCTTATTATGTTTCATTTCCCCAGGTTATGATGAGGAATCTTTTGAATGAGTTTAAAGGATGTGGAGATCTTACTGATGTTATGATTTATTTTATTTTACAAATGTATTATGGGTATCATGTATGTAATATGGATTTAAAAAAATAATAAAATATTTATTCCTTTAGGATTTGATTCCTTGTAATCATGTTAATGTAATAAGATAATGCACTGGCTCTGGGCTTTTGGGGTCAGGGCATTACATACTCTCACTCTCTCAAAACCATATTTCTCAAGGAAAACCTTTTGAGATATGAATATCATTGTAAAAAAGGGTTAGAGTAAAATGAGATCATGATGACACATCTCCTAATATATCACCTCACACAAAGAGATCTAAAAAGGACCAAAGTATCTCAAATTCTACAATCAAGCCATATAATTCTAATATGATAGATCAACTAGTATGTGTGGAAAATAAAGTAGATGTTGGGTGGATTAAGTCGAGAAAAAATTTCATGCAACATTTAAAACATCCCAAGAAAGAGGAATTCATTATCTTTAAGAACTAAGACATGTTATTTATTTATCTAATTAAGAATGAAGTTCATATTTGTTTATCCATGTATGTCAGGAGGCATATGGATGAGCTATGAAAACCCTAAAAATTTAATCCCATTCCTTATCCTAAGATCATCTCATCCCCCTTAGAGTTTAAATGATTATTTTTTAGGGTGTAGAAAGAGTAATTTCTTATGATATATTTTCCTAAATCAAAAGATATATAGACACATGAAGGTGAATTGGAATACTTTGATAATAGAATGGGTAATGGATATAAAAATATTTATGAAAAGTTTAATCCTCTAAAGGGCCATGACACACCAAGATACCAAGTGGACCCTGGCCTAGATCCTGATGAAATTATTGAATAATATTCTAACGAAAATGATGTTTCTAGGGAATATTTTTAAGTATAGTAAACATAGGTATCTTACCTCAATGAGGAATCTAGGGAAGCCTATTTATATATCAAGGATCTATCTCCTATAATATATTTTGGTTCTACAGAATCTACCTTACCTTTTCCTTCTCAAAAAGAATATTTATAAGATTAATATATTGAGGAAATTTATGTATCAATTAGTGGTTTTATTAAAGAAACAAAATGGGATGAATCAAGTGGGTCTGAAGAAATTGAATAAATATTTTAATAGTCTTCCACTTTAAGCCCTATAATTTGATGTATTCCTAGTCCTAGAGTAAGATATGCATATTCCAAGGGGGAGAAGTCCCATGGAACTATAGTACCTGGCTTGTAATATTCATAATATGATGATGATGACCATGGTGTAGTACAAATATTCATGGTGGACCTTCTATATCTTCTATTCAGAGAAAAATTTAAGGATCTCTTATATCTAGGATTTATTATCGTGAAATACTTCAATGACATCCTTCTAGAAATTCAGTTGAACATGTTTAGGAATAAATTTTTGGGTTAACTACTACTAAATATGTTGAGGAACTAGTGGATAACATTATTACAACCCATATTAGATCTATCCATAAAGATTCCCTAGAAATTGAAGAGGAAGATGATGTTGAAGTAGAAGTTCAGTCTTTGAGATCAAATCTTGTGGAGTTTGAAGGTGAGTTAGATGGAAGGTAGCTTGCTTTAGATCTATATAATTATATAACAATTTATGACCCATACATATCCTATAAAATCAAATATGATTTTAATAATTTCAAATCAGTCTTGATGTGTGTTCTGGAGGATTTTTTTATTGTTTTTAGGAGAATAATAGAACCAATCAGAGAAGAAGACATATAAAATATTTTGAAACCATTAATTTCTCATTTCTTACCTAAACTTAATCTAAAATTATATTTTTTGAGAAACAAGGCTAAATATTTGAGATATTAAGTTGGTGATATACATGAAGGTATTAGGGATATGATATTGATGTTATATTAGAGAGTTATAAATTCAGTTTTAAGGGGTTTACATCTATTTTTCCTCCTCTATATTATTCAGTTCCATCTCATACTATTTACCAAAGTGTTGTTAGTGAAGAGAATACGATACAATATATTAAGGATGAGTTAAAAGTAGTATTGGATGAATTTTATAAAACAAAAGATATTTTGTTTGATGGATTTCAAACTCATGTATAAAAAACCTTGAAATTGGATTGAAAATATGGAAAGAAAGATGGTAAAGATAGAGATATAATTAGAAGGCATGCTTATTTATATCTCAGAAGGAGGTTCATAAAATATGATATAAAGACAATGTTTATATCATTGGATAGTGATATTAGAATTCCTCCTTTGCCTGAATCCTTAAAATCTTAGGTGGAGAAATAGAAAGTTATTACTCAAGTTGTGGAAGACTTTACAGAAGACAAAGAAGATTGTATTCAGGCTATAGAGCATGGTGTAAGGTCCATGAAAAAATTCACCATATTTATTGAGCTATAAATTTATACTAAAAATACTTCCATTCTAGATACCCATTCCTTACCCATTTATTTATAACCTCATCATACCACCTCTTCCCTTATACCTTTCTTTGTTAACCATTTCATCTTGTCTCCTAGAAAAGCAGTTCAACACCTTCACCCTGTTTAAAAGTGTGTGGTTATACAAGAACATACTTAAACCTAAATATCATAACCTAACCATCCTGACTCAACCAATACAGCTAATAGAGGTGATACTATTCTACCACCTGACATCAGATATGTGCATGATTTTGATTTTGATTAGAGTAATATATATGGTATCTTTTTTGTAATCCTTTTGATTTTAATGAAATAATTTGTTCATATTTTTTTATTTCATTTTCTTAATTACTATATTTGTTTATATTTTCCACATTTATTAATTTTTTATAATCCAAAAAGGGAAGAAATTGAGAAGTATATTATTTTTCAATTCATTGCAAATATTTGATGTTTAAATTCATTGAATTTTTATATGTCATAATTTTTGATCATAAAAAAGGAGGAGATTATTGGCTTAGTCTAACACCTCCGTATTTTAAGGATCCCAAATCATGTTTCTTATGTTACTAATAAATTTTATGTTTTATAATAGAAAATAGTTTTTTTGAAAAAAAATATATAAAAATAGATAATACTATAAGTTACCACATCAAACTTCTGCATGAAGAAGTTCAACTTACTATGAAGTTCAAGTGACCGTGTATAGGTAACCACACATTGACATCCAATTGACTACATAAAAAATCATGTAAATGTGTGTCATATGAGTATTTTTTTTCAAATAATTTAACTGACTACACATTTAAGATTAATTGACTACATGAAGGATTACAACTACTATGAGAAGAAAATAAGTGATCGTATGAAGAAAAAAGTAACCACATAAAGAAAAAAGTGACCCCATGAAGAAAAAAAGTGACCGCATGAAGAAAAAAAGTGACCGTAGATAGGAAAAAAGTGACTGCATGAATCAATGAAGTGAACACATAAAAAAAAGAATTGACTACATAAATAAACCAAGTGACCATGCTAGGTGAACATGCCAAGTTATTGTGGAAAGTAACCATGATAGGTAACCACAATCCAAAGTAACAATGATTAAGTGAATACTATGTGAACGCGTCTAACTTAAGTAGTGATGCATATTAAAAATATAAAACAACTATTTTTAAATAATTTATTATATATGCAGACCATTTGAGGTTTCTAATGAGTACAAAGATTAAATTATGAATATACACTAAAGGATAATTAGAGAATTTTATCTCTTTAAGAAGTAGAGATACTCATTAAAAAGGAATATGAATATCAGTGCGAATTTGAGATACGTAGTGATACATTGAGGTCTTACTCTTATATGATATAAAACTCAATACTTCTAGGAAACACAGTTTTATGACATCCTAGTGCAACACTCAGTCAAATCTTTTTAATGATAGATTTAAATATAATTGATGAAAATAGATGATGGATTTAGCTACTTCAAACATTTACTCTTTCTATCTATTTTCCTATCTATTTTAGCTTATATTTGATTCATGTTTATTTTATCTACATATATTAATTAGCATAGGATCTTGCACTATACTAAAGAGTACTATAATACTTCCTTTATTATTTTACATATTCTATCTCATGTATAAGTATGGAAGAGGTTGTTTGTAGATTAGGATACCTATGTGTAATTATTTTTTGTAAATCCAAATCTAGGTTATTAATCAGTTTATTTGTTTAATAAACTTCTTGGGTGGAAGTGATTACCAAGTGGATAGGACTAGGTCTAGACTTGAGAATTAACCTATTATTTTAATTCTACTGCATGTTTTCTTATTTTTTTACTTAGTTTTAAAAGCAAACCAGTTTTAGTTTTCAAAACTATATAGTAAAACATAAGTTTGATAGTTATCTTTAATTAATGTTTTTTATAATTTTTTAAAAGTAATTAGACTTATTTCAAAAGATAAAGATATTTTAAAAATATTTTAACTAAGATGTGATCGAGCCTTTGAAAAATCATTATAAAAATTTGAATTATATATTTCTAATATTTTAGTTTACAGTAATGTTTTATAAATCAAGGTATTTAGTTTTAAATTTTTTTAAACAGAATATTTATTTGAAAACTCAATTCACCCCCTCTTGAGTTATCCAGTAGAACTAGTAATTTTTTTTATTAAAACAAAAACATGAGGTGTATATAGAATATTTGGGTGTATATAACTTTAAATATTGGTTTTAATGGTTGTAAATGTATCATGTTATTATAATAAAGGAAATATTAATTTATTATTCATTAATGTGTACTGCAATTTTATTAACATGAATGGTTAAATGACAATATCCCCTCAAAGTATGACAATGAGTTATCCCTAACCAATTATCATTATGAGGTGTTTTTTTTGATGATATATAAATTTTAGATTTAATATATTCACATAATCATTAAATATAGTTTTATTTTAGATACAATGAATGGATTCTTGAGGTAATAAGTATAGATTTATTACTTTTATTGACCTGCCAAAGAATATCACATGGAATTTTCTATAGTCATAAATGTACTTAGGGGTGTATGATTATTATTAATATTTCTTACTTGAGGTTGTAAAGATATATAGTATGATAGTATTAATAATTTTATACCCTAACTATGAAAGTTTAAAGTTAACTTATCTAATATGAGGGTGGTTGGGTATGTTTCTAATTATGTCATTAGTAATTCCCCGACCCCAGTTACTTAGAGTCGATGAATTATTACATAACATTGGCATGATCACAATGGATCAAATCCTGAAAGACCGATCAGTTTAGTAGCCTTGGAAGTACTAGATACATTCATAAGTTTTACATTACATTATAAAATGAAAAACAACAATGACATTTTCTCCATTGACCACATTAATATCCCTTATAATATCCCTTCAGGTCATTCATAATATACTTATTTTCATCCTAGAAAAAATAAAAAATAGAAAGGGGTGAGATTAGATGCTCAGTAAATATTAGAATACAACAGATAATTTCATAAATAAGCATAAAAATTTAAGGCAATATATGACTAAAACACAAGAATTTTAAACTTAAACATAAAAATAATATGGCAAAGATAAATCAAATAAATCCATTTATTTATTCACATGGATTTTCTACTAGTCGAATAATCACTTGTAGTATCAATAGCCAATTTCATAATGATGGAATTCATAATGCCGGAAATCATAACCACATAGTCATGGCCTTTTTCCAAGACTAAAAATAATATTTTTTCATATCCTTGTGCCAAGAAACTAGTTTTTCTAATGAGACCTACCGATGCATCGAGGAGCCATAGCAGGTTCCACCCTTCACTTACTAAGTCCAATGCATTCCTCATATGAAAAGGTTTAAACATAACATAAAAATTCATAATAAAACTATCATAAAAAATGCCAAAACATTATCCATAAACCATAAATGGTATAAAAACAAAAAATCCATAGTCAAACATATCACAAAACCTTCAATACAATATGGAAATTTGTATTATAATAAATCAACTTCAAACAAGTTTAAAATCCATCAAAGGATGTTGACATAGATGAAATGAAAACTATTATAAATAAATACCTATTTCTATTTTGAAACCATTTAAAAGTCACATAATTATAGAAGAAAACATTTATTTTTGAAATATTCTTATAATCTTTTAACGAAAGCTTCGAAAGTGTTATAATAGTGAAAAATAGCCTCACCCGCCGTATAAATTTTAAAAAACATTCTTTCCTTAATTTTGTCGAAAATGTCGTAAATGACCTTGTTTGGAAAACAACAAAAATATTCCTTTATAAAAATATTATAAAAATTAAAATAAGGGTATAAATGACTTTAACCCATAATATAGGAAATAGTAAAAATGTTTTGAAATACATTTTTTAAGAAACACGGATGTGGATGATAAAGAGGTCACAGTAGATACTTACGTATTAACAACCTCGGATAGTAAAGAGATTGTAGAATTAACTCTTAACTTATAATTTTCCTTGGTCGAGGGTACATTAACCTCATGTATAATAGTTAAATAATTGTTATTAAATTATCAAATAACCACATACATAAATATGATATTATATATGATATTCTAAAATTGATTTGTTAATAATATTTCGGTAGTATCATTGTTTCAGGTGTTAACTAATTGGGTTTTCTTTATATGCATGGTTACGTAAGCCATGTTTGTTAAGGATAGGATGAATTTTATTAATATCAAGAATCATATTAAGATATTTAACATTATTTTTAATCACAAAATTAAAATTATTCTTGAATGATTACGATGGGGAATGGATTACATTGCGTTCATGTAGACGGTAATCTATACGTACGCACGAGCGAAAATATCATTATATTGATGGTAAAATTGTATTAAATTGGATGGTATATCTTATATAAAGAATAATAAACATGTTATATTTATTATTTACATAATTTATACTCATTATTATACCCATCCAAATAATGAAGTGTTTGAATAACAAACTACACCACGATGTGGAGACGATAAGACGTACGTACGCATGTATGGTGACATGTCATTCATAGGATGGATAGAATAATGAATATCGATGTTCCATATTTATAAAAACATCACATTATGTATAAGGTAATGGAGTTATTATTTTGGTATGGAAACAACAATGAAAGAGGAAGTGGAGGAAGAAAAGAACTTTGAAAAAGTGTGGTGAAATTATTACCTATTCTTCGAGTGTTTCCTTTTGAGTTGATCAAAAGGGATCCTAGGTAAAAGTGAGAGTATTTGGGGGGGGGGATATTTGGGCTGGGGTTGTACAATCCAAATGGATTTTGAGGTGTTATTTTTAGAGAAGGGGAAGTACCCTTTTATAAGAGAGGTGAGGGTCACTTTAGGAAAAGCTTGAAATATTATTTTATTATACAATCATATTTGGTTTATAATGGATCAAAACTGATTTATTTTGAGAATAATGTGGGGATGGGTTAAAAACCTCTCAACAAATAGGTTTAAGATAGGTTTTGTTCACCATATTAACCTTATCTTTTAGATTAAACTCTTAGTTAAATAGTTTAACTTTTACCATGTATTCTTGTATTATTATATTATATGGTTAATGATCTTACTATAAAATTACAAGAGAAACCAAAGTGGTTAATTAATGATATATATATTATTATATAAGTCCTTTGGCTGAACCTTATATTTTTAGGACAATTATATCATTTAATAATATAGTATTTGTTTTAAAAACTCATTTATGTCAATTTTGACACTATTTAGTAATTGATTGTTGTGGAAGTCATAACTGCATGATTACTTCAAAAAAAATTCATTGAATCAACCCTAACATGTCATATTAATCTATAAAATTAGTGGAATTCATTAAAAGTATCAATTTTATTTATTTGGATATTTATAACATCAATTAGTTTAATATTTCATTAATATGGTAATTACTGCATCATCATTGTGTTATAATTTAATTTAACTATTTAATGTCTAAAAATTATAAATACAATAAAATTATGTAGGAAATATTTTTAGATTTCTAATTAATATTTATAGTCAAATTTATCTTATGTATAATCCTATATTAAAAATGTTTTAGTTATGAAAATTTTAATTTAACACTTTTAACTCTTCTTTAAATAAAATAATAATAAATGTCCTAATCTAATCCTAGTGGACCTAAAGGATCATATTTTAATCATAAGGTTGATTTTTTTCAAAATACACTTATACAA
Organism: Viscum album; assembly: GCA_963277665.1. Taxonomy (NCBI): domain Eukaryota; kingdom Viridiplantae; phylum Streptophyta; class Magnoliopsida; order Santalales; family Viscaceae; genus Viscum; species Viscum album. The sequence continues at coordinate 1,000,993,289 of OY728133.1, forward strand.
TAGAGTTAGGACATGTGTTAGGGTAATTATAATATCATTTTTTACCTTTAATTACCCTATTTACTTTTAACCGCGGTAAATAAAAGTCAAAAGTTACTATTCCCCAAAAACTATTTTTATCTTATTGAATCAAATTTTAATTACTGATGTCAACAATGTCTCTTAGATTTTTTAAATTCAATTCATAGAAGTGGTAAAATTATGTTTTATGCAAATTTTCAAATGCGCCTAGAAGGTGGGTAAAAGACGGTTAAAAGTTTAATAAAATTTTATATATCTAATATTATTATAAAATAACTCCAATGAATTAAATTGAAAATATATAGGTATTATGTATCTATTTTTACCTAATATAAATTTAAATAACATAACTAATTATTTAAATTAAAAGTCGGGTTTAAACAATAATGTAGTGTTTTTCACTATTCATCAAAACCTGAATGTTTTCAGAAAAATACAAAAAATTCACCCTAAGATAATTTTAATATTTCAAATCCAAAAATGAAGTCCATTTTGAAAAATAAAATTTATAAAATTTCAAAAAGTGGGTATTACTTTTCATAACGACTAGTTTTATTGTTCGTTGTGTGTTAAAACTCCAAGTTGCGTACAACACAAGATATTTCATTATTCAAAGGGAAACAAACCATGGAACCTTAGGGTGCTATGTAACCCCACCTCAAAATAATTTCATCCTCAAAATTTATAGAATATTACTGCATAAAAAGATTTGTGTGGTTCTTCATTATAAATTCACCAGGTTCCCACGTTGCCTCTTCCATCTTATGGTTTCTCCATAGAACTTTTACTAGACGAGTCATCTGGTATCTCAACACTTGTTCTCTGGTATCAAGAATCCTGATAGGTTCTTCACAATAAGACAAATCGAGTTACAGTTCTATTTCTTCATTGGTGAGTACATGCATTGGGTCAGGAATTTATTTTCTCAATAGTGATATGTGGAACACATCATGAACTTTGAATAGACTTAGCGACATTGCCAAATGATAAGATACAACTCCAATTTGTTCTAGAACTTTGAAAGGTCTAATGTACCTAGGACTTAATTTACCCTTCTTACCACAACATATAACACCCTTCCGTGGAGATACCTCGAAGAAAACATGATCTCCTACTTGAAATTCCAAATCTTTCATTCGATTATCAGCATAGCTCTTTTGCCTACTTTGAGCTGCTTTGATGTGGGTTTGGATAACCTTCACATTTTCCATTATTTCCTCAACAAGTTCTGGGCCTACAAGTTTTCTTTCACCAACATCATCCCAACAATTTGGTTTGTGACATCTCTTTCCATAGAATGCTTCATATGGTTCCATGTGAATACTTGAATGAAAGCTATTGTTATAGGAAAATTCTACCATAGGTAAATATTGATCCCACATACCTTGAAAGTAAAGTGAGAAAGATATCAACTTTTCTTATAAGTTTTGAATAGTCTATTCTGATTTTCCATCAGTTTGAGGGTGGCAGGCACTGCTCAAACGTAGTTCAGTATCCAAGGCCTTCTGAAGACTTTTCCAGAATCTTAATGTAAAATGGGGATCACAATCAGAAAAAATCGATAGGGGTACTCTATGAAGTCTTAAGACTTTGTTAATATATTTTATTGCTAGACATTCAAGTGGTAAATATTCTCTTATAGAAAGAAAATGTGTTGACTTGGTAATACGATCAATAGTGAACCATATTGCATCATTCCTTCTAGGAGTCTTTGGTAGTCCTATGACAAAGTCCATCATAATATCATCCCATTTCCACTTAGGTATGGGAAGAGGTTACATAACTCCTCTAGGATGTTTTCTTCTAGATTTCACTTATTGAAAAACCATACATCTTGACACATAATCAGCAATCTATCTCTTCATGATGTCCCACAAAAAATGTTCCTTCAAATCTCTATACATCTTAGTACTATTAGGGTGTATAGGGAAATTGGATCTATGAGCATAATCCAACAATTCCCTTTTTAGATCAGGTACATTAGGAATGAAAAGTCTCTTCCCAAATTTCAAAATTCTATCTTCATATACAAAGTCAATCAATCTCCCATCATTTACACCTTTAATCTTCTTTTCAAACTCCTCATCATTATTATGATAACTCTTTATCATTTATAGTAATGATGGTTTGGAAACCATTTAAAAAAGTATTTATGTTTCACCTTAAATGGTTATCCCCATATCCATCTTTACAAGATCCATGAAAATAGGATCCATTTTAACTCTCATCTTGTTCTAAAATCCATGATCCTTTCTACTCAAAGCATCTTCCACCTTATTTTCCATCCCTGGGTGGTAGTGTATAGTGCAATCATAATCCTTGAGTAGTTCAAGACATCGTCCTTTCCTCATGTTGAGTTCTTTCTATGAGAAAATATAATTCAAACTCTTGTGATCAGTATATATCTCACATTTCTCACCATAGAGATAGTTTCTCCATATCTTCAAAGCAAATATTACAGATGCTAACTCAAGATCATGAGTGGGATAGTTTTGTCCATGAATTTTTAGTTGTCGTGATGCATATGCAATAACCCTATCATTCTGCATAAGGACACAACCAAATCCTTTCTTTGATGCATCACTATAAATAACAAACCCATCATTCCCCAATGGTAGAGTCAATATAGGAGCATTGAATAATATTCTCTTTAGTTCTTCAAAAAATTCTTCACACACTTTTGTCCAAAAAAATTTAACCCCTTAACGTGTGAACTTGGTTAATGGGTTTGCCAATTGGAAAAAATGCTGGACGAAAGGTTGATAATAACCTGCTAAACCAATAAACTGTGTACCTAAGTTATACTCTTCAGTGCTCACCATTATTAGATTGCCTTAGTATTTGAAGGATCGACAGAGATTCCATCCTTAGAGACAATATAGACAAGAAAAGAAATCTCCTGATGCCAAAATTCACACCTAGTCAACTTCCTATATAATTCATTTATTCTAAGGGTTTTCAAAATAGTGTGCATGTGATTTTCATGATCTTCATATCTTTTTGAGTATACCAAGATATAATTAATAAATACCACTAAAAATTCATCAGGATATTCCTTGAAAACTCTATTCATTAGATCCAGGAAAATAAAGGGTGCATTAGTCATTCCAAAAGGAATTACTATAAACTCATAATTCCTGTACCTGGTTTGAAATATTGTTTTCAGAATGTCTTACTTCTTCACACACAACTGATGATATCCAGACCGAAGGTCAATCTTTGAAAAATATTAAGCTCCATGAAGTTGGTTGAATAAATCATCAATGCGAGGTAGAGGATACTTGTTCTTTATTGTTATAGCATTGATCTCCCTGTAGTCAATGCACAACCTCATAAATCCATCTTTTTTCTTAACAAAACGAACAAGGGATCCCCATGGAGAAACACTAGGGCGAATACATCCTTTATTACTCAATTCCTCTAGTTATTTATTTAGTTATACTAATTCCACAATGGCCATTCTATATGGGGTATTAGATATGGGCCTTGAACCAGGAATTAAACCAATGGAAAACTCAATTTCTCATTATAGAGGATGTCCAGGTAAATCATCTGGAAACACATCAATATATTCTTGAAAAATAGGTACATCCTCTATTTGAACATTATTTTCCTCACCGATAGTTATTTCATTATCTTCCTCCCCAATAATTGAATTTAGTAGAGCTACTGGGGGTGGATCTAGATAAGAATCATGTGGTCATATTTCTTATCTAAAGATAAGGTACTCCTTATCATCATAGAAAATTGTAACCTCCTTCTTCTTATAATAAATTTTCACATCATGGTTCAAAATCCAATCCATTCCATGGATTATATCAAAATTCAATCATGGGTATAATGACGAGATCATTAGATAAAGAACATTTATATTCTCTAATGGGAACTGATTTTCAAAACTTTATTGCAATGATACTTCCCTTAGAATTTTTGACTGAAAACTCCCTTGTTAAATTAAATTATAAATATCTAATTTTCTTAGCAAACTGGGAAGATATAAAACAATGTAATGATCCAAAATCAAATAAATCATTTGCTAAACTTGAGGAAACCATTAAATTACCTACCACCACATATTTTAGAGCTTCAACCTCAGTAGTAGTGATCACATAATCTTGTACTTTCTCCCTTATCCTATTCTGAGGTATGTTTCCTTGGTGATTAGGAAATTTATTTGCATAATTCCCCTTTTCTCTACAATTGTAGCATTCAACATTGACAACCTATTTCTTTCCCTTGCAATCACGAGCTTGGTGGCCTTTTTCACCACACTTATAACAGACTCCCATTCCCTTTAGGCAAGTATGAGGGTGTATCTTCCCACATTTACTGTAGGATAGATATTAAAATTTTACCTTCTTCCCCTTATTTCCATTACTAGAGTGTTCAACAGAACTCTTCTTCTCTTTCTTTTATTTAAAGTCATAAGAATTAGATAATTCCTTTTCTATCTTGATAGCACATGAGACAATATCTTCGTACGATGGGAAGGATTGTGAGACTAATGATTAAAGGAGAAATGGTTTTAACCCATTGAAGAATCGATCAATATTACTCATTGGGTTACGTATATAATCTACTACAAGCCTTGCTAACCTTGTAAAGTTAGCCTCATACTTTGAGACATTCTCATCCTCCTTTTTCCTCAGACTCAAAAATTGTCTTTCTATATCCACTCGATGGCCAAGAGGAAAGTATTTTTCTAATAAAATCTCTTTAAACACTCTCCATTCCATATTTGATACTTTTTTATCTTACTTTGTGTTTTGAATTAATGACCACCATTGATCTTCATTTTTCATGAGGCGATAAACTATCGTGACAACTTTTTCCCTTTCACTACTCCAAAAATCATAAAATATTTTCTCTAAGGAACTTAACCATTGCTCAACTACAAATGTATTTGTAGTCCCATTGAATGTTGGTGGTTGTTTCCTCATGAAGCGGTCTAGAATTGATCCTCTGTGTTTCAGATCAGGGTGCTCCATACGGGTAAAGTTATTATTCATAACCTGAGTGAGTTGTCCCAATATGGTGATAAGCTAATTTTCACCAGTTGCATCACCAGCTCCACTATAATTATTTTAAGTAGGAGGGAAATCCCTACATGGATTATGTGAATTGATACGGTTTCCATTCCTTCCATTAGGCACCATTTCTAAACAATAAAATACAATAGATTAGTTTATGAATCACAATACATAATTCCAAACTTGTAAAACACTTAACATAAATTGAACAGTTTATTGGCATAATCCATAATTATAAAAATGTTTTCTTTGAGGAGGTATATACTCATAAATCCTTCATAATGGTTTTTAAATAAAATGTGAATCATCCTAAGCATATACCCTATCAGTGTCATAAACAAGAGTGCCGCAAGGCCATTTTCATGTACCAGGATACCCCGAGTCAATCCTGAAACTCATTGTCAGAGTTTTTAATCCTAGGTACATCTATGTTAGAGATGCACCCACCTAATCATATCCAGATAAGGATGCATTTCTTGGAAAACTCACAAAATCTCTATATTACCAAAATTCTAGGAAGTTCTTCTATAATAATCCTCAAAGTCTATCTTACGGTAATGTTATCTAATCAGAGTTTTTATAAATCTAGTTTCCAAGGTTTGTACTAAACTTCTACTAATACCAACTATAACACCCTGACCCCAGTTACCTAGAGTAGGTGCATTATTACTTAACATTGGCATGATCACAAAGGATCAAATCCCGAAATATCAATCCGTTTAGAATCCTTGGAAGTAATAGATAAATTCATAAGTTTTACATTACATTATAAAATTAAAAACAACAACGTTTTCTCCGTTGACCACATTCATATCCCTTAGACAATCTTTACAGGTCATTTATAATATACTTTTCGCATCCTAGAAAAAATAAAACATAGAAAGTGGTAAGATCATATGCTCAGTAAGGATAACAATATAACAAAAACTTTCATAAATAAGTATAAACATTTAAGGCAATGTATAAGATTAAAACACAAGCCTTTTAAACATAAAATTCAGCGTAATATGTCAAATATAAATCAAATAATTCCATTTACTTATTCACATTGATATTATACTAGTCGAATAATCACATGTAATATCAATATCCAATCTCATAATGATAGAATGCATAATGCCGGACATCATAACCACATATCAAGGCCTCATGCCAAGACTATAAATATTTTTTTTCAAAGCCTTGTGCCAAAAAAATAGTTTTTCTCATGAGACCTACTGATGCATCGATGAGCTATAGTGGGCTCCACCCATCACTTACTAAGTCCAATGCACTCCTCATATAAAAAGATTTAAATATAACATAAAAATTCGTATTAAAACTAGCATAAAAAATGTCAATACTTTATCCATAAACCATGAATGGTATAAAAATAACACATCCATAAAAAACACATCACAAAACCTTCAACATAATATGTATGTTTTTTATCATAATAAATAAACTTCAATTAAGTTTAAAATCCTCCAAAGAATGTTGACATAGATGAAATGAAAACTATTTGAAATAAATACCTATTTCTATTTTGAAACCATTTAAAAGTCACATAATTATAAAATAAAACATTTATTTTGGAAATATTCTTATAAGATAGTAAGGGAAGATTCTAAGGTGTTATAATGGCGAAAAATAGTTACACCCACCGTATAAGTTAAAAAACCATTCTTTCCTTAATTTTGTTGAAAAGTTGATAAATGACCTTGTTTAGAAAATGATGGAAAGATTAATTTATAAAAATATTATAAAAATTCAAACAAGAGTATAAATGAATTTAAACCATAGTATAGGAAATAGTAATTTTTTTTGAAATACAATTTTTAAGAAACACAGATGTGGATGATAAAGAGGTCCTAGTAGATACTTACGTATTAACAACATCAGATAGTAAAGAGATTGTAGAATTAACCCATACCTTGTACTTTTACTTAGTCTAGGGTATGTTAACCTCATGTATAATAGTTAAATAATTTTTATTAAATTAAAAAAGAACCACATACATAAATATGATATCATATATGATCTTCTAATATTACTTTGTTAAAAATATTTCAATAGTATCATTATTTCAGGTGTTAACTGATTCGGTTTTCTTTATATAATTGGTTATGTAATACATGTTTGTTATGGATAGGATGAATTTGATTCATATATATAATTATATTAAGTTCTTAAACATTATTTTTAATCATAAAATGAAAATTATTCTTGAATGTTTATGGTGGGGAATGAATGTCATCGTGTTCGTGGAGATGGTAATCGATACGTATACACGAGCGAAAATATCATTATATTGATGGTGAAATAATATTTAATTGGATGGTATATCATATATACAGAATAATTAACATGTTATAATTATTATTTACATTATTTATACTCATTATTATACCCATATAAATAATTAAGTGTTTGAATAACAAACTACACCACGACGTGGAGACGGTAAGCCGCACGTACGCACGTTGGTGACATGTCATTCATAGGATGGATAGAATAATGAATATGGTTGTACCATATTTATAATAATATCACAATATGTATAATTTATTGGAGTTATTTTTTTGGTATGGAAACAATAAAGAAAGAGGAAGTGTAAGAAGAAAAGAACTTTGAAAAAGGGTGGTGAAATTATTACCTCTTCTTTAGGTGTTTCTTTTTGAGTTGATCAAAATGGCTCCTTAGGTTGACTTTATGATAAAATTAAGGCCTATATGTATAAGTGATGGTTGTTGGAAGGATATTTGGACAGGGTTTGGCTGAGACAAATGGATTTGGAGGTGTGTTTTTGAGAGAAGGGGAAGTACCCTTTTATAAGAGAGGTGAGGGTCACTTTAGGAAAATATTGCAATATTATTTTATTATACAGTCATATTCGGTTTATAATGGATCCAAAATGATTTATTTATAGGATAAGGTGGGTATGGGTCTAAAAACTCTCAAAAAATAGGTTTTATACAGGTTTAGGTCATCATATTAACATCATCTTTTATATTTAACTCTTAGTTAAATAGTTTAACTTTTACCATGTATTCTTGTATTATTATATTATATGGGAAATAATCTTACTATAAAATTCCAAGAGAACCCAAATTGGTTCATTAATGATATATAAATTATTATATAAGTCCTTTTTATGAATATTAGGTTTTTAGGACTATTATATCATTTAATAATATAGTATTTGTTTTAAAAACTCATTTATGTCAATTTTGACACTATTTAGTAACTCATTTTTGTAGAAGTCATAACATTATGATTAATTCAAAAAAAATTCATTAAATCAATAATAACATGTCATATTAGTCTATAAAATTAGTGTAATGCATAAAAGGACTCAATTTACAATTATTTGGATATTTATAACACCAATTATTTTAATATTTCATTAATAAGGCAATTAATGCATCATCATTGTGTCATAATTAAATTTAATTATTTAATGTCCAAAAATTATAAATAAAATTCCATTATGTAAAAAATAGTTTTATCATTCTAATAATTATTTATATTTGAATTTATCATATGTATAACTTTATATTAAAAATGTTTTAGTTATGAAAATTTGAATTTAACACTTTTAACTCTTCTTTAAATAAAATTATAGTAAATGTCCTAATCTAATACAAGTGGAACTAAAGGATCATATTTTATTCCTAAGTTTTATTTTGGTCGAAATAAACTCATAAAATAGAATTATGACATGTTTTAGGGTAATTATAATATCATTTTTAACCTTTAATTACCATATTTACTTTTAACTGTGGTAAATAAAAGTACAAAGTTACTATTCACCAAAAATTAATTTCATCTTATTGAACCACATTTTACTTAAAGATGTAAAAAATGTCTCTTGGATTTTTGAAATTCAATTCATATAAGCACTAAAATTATGTTTTATGAAAATTTTCAAAATGCGCCTAGAAGGTGTGTAAAAGACGGTAAATAGCTCAATAAAATTTTATATATCTAATATTATTATAAAATGACTCCAATGGATTAAATTGAACATATATAGGTATTATGTATCTATTTTTACCTAATATAAACTTTAATAAAATAACTATTTATTTAAATAAAAAGTCGCTTTTAAACAATAATGTAGTGTTTTCATTATTCATTAGAAATTGAAAGTTTTCAAAAAAATACAAAAAATTCACCCTAGATAATTTTGATATTACGAATCCAAAAATGAAGTCCATTTTGAAAAATAAAATTTATAAAATTTTAAAAAGTGGATATTGCTATTCATAATGGCTAGTTTGATTAGTCATGGTGTGTTAAAACTCCAAGTTGCATACAAAAAAAGCTATTTAATTATTCAAAGGGAAACATACCATGGAAGCTTGGGGTGTTACATAATTGGTTGGATAAAAACAATGATGATACTTTTCCACTTGTATGAAAAATTAATACATCTAGCCCTTGATTGAATTAGACTAAGTAAATTCACATACATGCTTAGATGAGTCACATATGATGTCATAAATTACTTAGATGAGTGAAATATGATACAAACATCATATATATAAATTACATGTGTTGTACCCATCAACTTTCTTATTAGTTTTCATAGAATTACAAAAATATGATAGGAAAATACTATATTGACTTGTTTCACATATTATGGTCACTTTATTCCATATAAAAAAGGATTATATAGGTTTATATATGATGTGTATGATAAATATTATAGTTTATATGTTAATATAGAGATGTGATTATGTTTAATGTAGTTTACACGAGACCCCTTAGTAGCTTGAGTAGAACTAATGCTTTTCTAGAGTCCACACTTTTATTATATCTATTAAATATGGATTTAATATTTGTTTTCAATGATACTAAGTCATTTACAGTCATAAAATTAGGCCCTCAAATAAGGATTTTATTATTCATATTTATTTTCCAAAATGAAGAGAGTTTGATGAAATTGTATCCAAAGGAATTTAGATGAATTTACAATTTTTTTTATATTTTCTGTAAATACATTTTGGAATTTTAGTGAAATTGGGAGATTATTGGATGTGAACTAAAATGGCCTTTACTAATTTGTAATGGTGCATGTAATGACGTGGTCAACAACCTTTTTTTGTTTTGATGTGAATGTGATGAATGTGTGTGGTTCCATATCCCCCCTAATGATTTCATTAGTTACGAACCAAAGAGTTGGTTTATTTATATCCAATACATCTCATTCATTGACGTTTCCAAAGAATGAATTCCAGAATACTATAACATTTGGGTTCCATGGGATAGAACTAGATACGTTGGATTATGTATGACACTCTTCATTTATGACGATCATCAGTGATAACTATAAAATAGGATGCTATCTTATTTTATAACATGTGTGTGATAGTTTTGAAATTTTTTTATTCCATTCAAAATTTATACTATCAAAGATTTTTATCACTAGAAGAAGGATCTATCACCCATTCTAGAACTTTAGAGTCCTAATGAATCCTTACTTGATCTATTAGTCAGTGTTCTACCTCAGAGATAAAAGGCATTCTACTACCTCTTCTTGTGATCATCATCAGATATGTTCTACGCAAGAAAAAGATAGAGGTATGTACACTGGTGTTTCAAGTATTATTATAAAAATTTACATGCATTTTTGGATACATTTTCATGTTTTATTCATTGGATATAGTTCTATTTGTACTTGGTTTCACTTTCACTTCCAAGGATCATATAACGATCCAATGAAACCCATCAGATGGATCCTCATCCATTGTCATACTCTTCTATGGGTATAGACAGATATCTAATATGACTCCTTCTCAGATCACATCCTAATTCATATAGATTCTAGTTCCAATAAATAAAATATAAATGATACTATATCTTAATCTAATATATGAAATTTTCCCTTAAACTAGATAAATCAGACCCATCTACACAAAATTATTCTAAATGATACCTCAATTACCTAATGAATGATCTAATCACACCCATTAATCCACCCACAGGTGGTTTATTATTCCATATCCCAAACTCCATCAATTAACCCACCTAATAACTCAATGTGACAAACCCTCTCATACTTAAGTTCCAATATGAATCAATAATCAAAACCCATTCCCTACTCACCAGGAACACCATCCTCTACATTCACTTAATTTTTATCCATGATAAGGGATATATATTGGTGTACTCCCCACTATATGGGTTCACTTATACCAATACTTGAGAGTAACCTCAAAAGGTTCCATTATTATGAACATTTTATCCTCTAGAGCAATGTTCATACATATTGATAATGCCTAACACTACCCATACATGATTTTAGTGTACACTATAGGGTTGACACCCCCATTCCCATCTAACACCCCATACCTCCATACGTATATAATTATAATAAATTCCATAAATCCTTGGATATACATGGACTCTTAATGATCTACAATCCAAATGGGAACTACACATAACCAATGAATATCACCTTGATCTCATTTAAACCCAACTGGAATACACTATAGTACTACCTAATCACACAACTTGAATCATCATACTTGAAGTTTCACATCATAAAAACTAGCATCACATTTCTGAATAGGTGAATATTCTAACTATATTTCAATATCATCTAATACAATTCAACCATGAGATATTTTCCAATATCCCCAAGGCATCTCACTTATGCCAAGGTTTATCAACCAATCACTTTCCACCCGTATATAATTCTGAATCCAAAAGACTATAATCATCATCTACCCATCCTAGATATAATATCCTTGGACTATGATTTACCACATCACCAAGAAAAATTCTTGAAATCACTAAGTCTAGTTACCCGATTGACATTTCCCTTAAAATAAAACCTCAATACCAGAAGAAATCTATGTGATTTTATCACAAAAACACAAGGTGTCTCACAAACCAATACCCACTTGACCATGAAATCATTGCAAGTTATACTTGTCACTACATAATCACCATCTATGCTTTCACATTCATGATAAACAAGTAATCACCATGCCTATACCGCTTACATGGTAGCATATATTGTTCATAAATCTCATAACCAAAGAATCTACCCATGATTCCTTCCTCTATGTAATTCACTAGTTTTGGAAAAAATCTATCTCAGGTTACCCTTATATATCACAAGGGAACCAGTCTCTCCCACACAACATATAAATCTTAACTCTCACATTGGTCATAGTTTTTGGGGAATCATCTATGTTCCCATCTCAGATATCATAAGGCAACTCATTCTCCAAAACACTCACTATCAGGAATCACATTACAAGTCATTATCCACTACCAGGAACTAATCCTTAGAAAGATTCTACATACGAGGCTTCCCCTTGAGGAATTCAATCTCATGCACACACACACACACACACACACACATATATATATATATATATAAATATATATTTCAAGATGATTCATACCGAGTGAAACTAAAGTCACATGTCCTAGTTAATAAGAACTCCATCAAGAAGCTATATGAGAAAACCACATATAGGTCGTTATTAAAAATTTAAGTAACCTAACCCATTTAATTTTTAAAACTATTGTAATAGTTAACCACAATAGTTTGATCATTATAGAATTCAGTTCCTATACCTACCCCCCATGGGACACTATAAATCACTTATATAGAGAGACTATATAGTCATCATCAAGGAGAATACCTTTATAAGACCCACATGACCTTTCATAAAAGTAAATTTACTATGGTTTAACTAAGTAGAATTCATTGAATATGTTTTATAGGAAAATTTAATATATGTTGTTTTTGGAACTTTAAATATTCAATCCCTCATCAATAGTGATATCAATCACATAGAGACATGAAAATGTCATATGCATCCTACATACCGAGATTACTATATAAACACGATTGCCTTACAAATGGGAGACAATCCAAAAACCCATAAATCATAAATCCAAAAACCCAAGTGTGTCACACAGGGTGAATTCATACTATCATAAAAGCAAAAAATAGAATAATAGTCCCATATCTCTGGTAACATAGACTTTCCCTCAAGAAAGGTGTTCACAATGCACCAGATCAAGTTCTATAATAAGCTTGACACATACCTATTCCCTATCTATCCAACCCAAAATAGTAATATAATAAAAATACACTTTGATACCACTTTATAATGTCCCTTAGATAGATACCACTAATTCTTTTCAGGTTTGGTGTCACTAAATGAACTCAGGCATGACTCCCCTTATGCCAGAGGCTACTAAATAGTAGTAAGGTTTTGAGGTGTTATCATAGGGATAATATAACCTCATACTAGTGTATCATAATATTGGAAAATAATGAACCATTATCTATAAGAAAAATAAAATCAAAGTACACAGATCTAATAAAACAATAATACTACAAAAAATATGAATAGTGGGAGCATAAAACCATATAGAAAAATGGTAATAATGACATAATTCAATTGATCACCAATTGGTATGATCATAAATACAATATAAATAAAATAATAATAGTATATTAGGCTCCAATACCATCTTTAAGTCTCATTTCATCAATATCCTGACTCCATCCAATCTATCTAGAATAAAAATCAATTCATGGGCTTCTACCTTACCTAAAACAACAAATAGTGAAGTCTTATTGGGTTCCCAAGTTCCATGGACATCCAACAAGGGTGCGAGTAAAGATTAATAGAGAAATACTAATGAGGTACCTAATATAATTAGTAAATTTTTGTATGCACATGTGATATTCTCATGAAATAAACAAATAACCTTGAATGCATAAATAAATGATCACCATCGATCCTTGGGTTCTATGGTCACACTCATGCTCAACCATACCCACTTCATCCAATGTTGGAGTGTCTATGGGTATAAGGAATACCATGAAAAGTGTTGGGTAATAATCTACCCTAAATGTCATCATAAGTATCAAGTGTACACATTAGATTCATCCTATCATATTATTAATTATAAACACTAGATCCTATAAAGTAACTTAGGCTTAAAAATTTCATCAAGATCATATTCATATTATAGAGAGTATCATATGAATCTTATATTAGTATTATCTAAGGACAAATACTAGGTAATATCATAGATATCCAAAGTAGTAGGCTCAAATATCTGTACCATAGGAAGTATAAAAGGAGTCCATATAGTATAAGACACATTGATAGAACCCATGAAATATCATAGGCATCTCGTTCATAAATACTCTATGTATGTGTGTCCCTCTCATAATATCTCATTCAAGTTATAATAATAATAAGGCTTGGATTAAACACCTAAATCCATCACATAATTCCATAGATGGTATCTAAAGAATAGAAACCATCATTGTCACTAAATCTACAATGGGATTACAACATTGAATATCAGATTATAAGGTGACACATGAGAATAAGAAGTTATTCTTCTCCACACTAACTCTCACTAGGGAAAATCATAACCTTATGGTACCCACTGAGTCCCCCTAGGTTTCATCATAACCTAAACACCCTACATGGGATAATCCTACCAATTATTATCTCTTAAACCTAACCTAAAATCCAGAGGGCATAAATTCCCTTCACATTGTCATAATCACATTATAGAATCACATACATCATAAGAAAAGTCACACTGGTATTACTCTATAGAGATTTCATAATGCCTATCTCATTACCTATGGTCATCCTAGGTTGGTCCACTCACCCCACCTATCATAATCTACCTTGGTTATACCCAACCAATTAATCATATTATATAGGGGGTAAGAACACTAAACCCACTCTCTAATTCCCTAGAATAAGGATTTAGGGTATCCCAAAGTTCTCATTATGGCCAATTTAGTCCAATAATCCTTATATAATACCCTCCTCTATAAGGATATATCCAAGGGAACCTATACCAAAGATACTACATATCATTCACTTAATTTAATTTATACCTTTAAGGGCCAATGTATATCATATATAATATCTATAACTAAGCCTTATATGATCAAAAACTAAGTAATTAAGCTATCTAGAAGCATAAAAAAAATGTTTTTAATTTAAATGTTAACTTCCCATAAGTGGTGAGACTGTATATATCATGATCAAGTAAAATGAATTTACCGAAATGGGATATTTTCGATGACCACATACCTCATTTAAAGAGTAATTCCTTTAATTAATGCTTGAATGCTCTCACCTATGCTCATACAAGACTCACATAATCACTTGGACCCCTATCTCAAGCCATAAAATCCAATTAATTAATTCCAAAATTTAATAATTAATTGCACGACTTAATTTAATTAGGTATATATTAATAATAACTCACTAGTTCATCCCATCACATAAAAACTACAACTAACCTCACCTAGAAGGTTCATGGAATACCCTTGACACCATCATAGTAAAAATCCCTAACATAAGAAATCAATTAAAAAAATTAAATTAAATTATTCAAAAAAGAAAAAAGAAAAATACATAGGGTAATATACCTCAATCAAAACATTGAAAGATATTGAATGTTTCTTATCACCATATATCCTCTAGCCACACCAAGAAAAATCCCCTTCATCCTCACCTGATTCCCCCATACTGTATTAGAATCAGGACCAAACCCCTAGTATAATTTCACAAAAAATAGTGTCAATTGAACATAAAAAACAAATAGAATACAAGAGGTGGATGAATTTTCCCTAGATGCTATAAAATCACTATGAAAATGCCTCTATCTATTGGGGAATCAAATAGGGGAGTATAAGATGAGGGAGCCATCCAAATTACCATCCTGTTCATGCCACTCAACCAAAGAATGAATTGGGGCCTGTATGGTAAATTACCATGAATAAAATTAAAAAAAAATAATCCCAGGAATCTGTCAAGACATAACTATTGGGGTTAAGACATGACCACTCCATAGGAAGAGGAATCGTTTGAGGCCCTCTTGACCTTCATGAAAAGACATCCTGCACCGAGCCTTTTATAGTGTGGCATCACTAGGTAAAAGGTATATATAATTATATAACCCATGTCATGTAATGAACTTATAGGTTCATGGAATGACATATTTTCTCTAAGAACACCTATGAGGACTATTGTTATTCATGGCATGTTGTGACCACCATCCTCCGCAACACGACGCATGACAAACAACTGAAATTTTAGATACAAGACTCCTAACCCTTCTCCAATGCTCACCCAAGTACCTGAGGCACTCACTAGGCCTCAATAAACATCTAAATACATCTCTTAGAGATTTATTAACCTTTAGAATTAGGATCTAAATCCCAATTCTCTGAACAACCTCTACTCTAAAGCCAAAATTCAAATTCCCTTATAATTTAACACCTCAAAAAAACATGGGTCATTACAATTTAATATTCGTTGTATTTTTATTTTTATCATATTTAATAAATATAAAAATAATTTAAAAATATTATTAAACCTTGATATATGTTCAGGTTCGATTGGTGACCCCTTACAAAGTCATCATTCTCACACGCTACAGGCTCATTTTGTGTGCATGTGGAAGCATTATGTTTATTTTATTGGGAAATGATAAAATAATTTGATTGGATATTGGGTCTAATTTTGGTTGAGTGATAGTTTTGAAGGAAATTTCAAAGGAGATACCTAGGTTCTCTATATAGACTATTACCTTGATTTTTTATTTCTTTTGACTTATTTTGTATATAACGGACCTATCCGTCATCTTGTTATACTAAATGTATGGTTTTTTAGATTTAACATGACATGAATTTATTTCTAAGTTGTAATTGGTATGTTGATGATTTATTTTAAATCTATAATTCAATATTACTCTTACTAATTATATTATGATCATTATTTTTATTGTTTATTTTTTTAGATTTGGTGTTGAGGTTATATTTTCTTTGCAATGATAGATGGATAACCATTTATGTTAGTCTCTAACCTATATTTATGGGGGATTATGTTTGAGGTTATGTAAAATTTAAACATGGGATAGGAGGATTGATATTGGTTTGGGTGTTAAAAATCTCTTATAACTAAAAAATCAATTTTTTATGTCCATTTTATATTTATTCATCCATTACAATTTAATACTCACAGTACTTTATAATTATTTACCTAACAATCTATTATCCACTATTATTTATTACCTATTAATTGATACTATAGTACACAAACTTCAATAAGTCCAATTTTATAAGAGAATATCAAAATTCATTACAATATAATACAATATAAATCAACAATTTTCCATTTAACAAATATAGTCATATCAAAAAAAATCTACCATATATCCATTTATATACCTTTAAAAACCTTCCAATCATTCACATAATTTTTGTTGTCCACCTCGAAGAAATTTTAACATAACTCTAATGCATAATGTTTTTCATAAAATAACAATTTTAACATTAATATCAATCCATGCATCCAAACTCCCATAGACTTTAAGTATATATCTTAAATTAAAAGTTCATTATAATTTTACTTTAAAATGAATATTGTATACTATGATATTAAAAATTCAAGAATTATGATATCAAAATATGAGATTTTATTTGACTTATTATTCTCCCAACATGATAATAATAACTATATATTCTTTAATAGTTTCATCCATTTAACTTCATAATAAATTAATTTATCATAAGTTTATTTCTTCATGATGGATTATTATTCATCATTGAACACTTAATTTTGTGCATGGTTTATTTATTTTATCACATACCTTTAATAATAAATTCATTTATCTCTTGATCATTATTCATAAAAATTTGTATGAAATCATCACACATATCTTTATTCTATTAATAAATATATAAAATCTCTAATTTTTAAATAGTAGATAGCAAAAGATTTATTATTCATTGGTCGAATTATCCAATTCACCAACTTTTATACCAATTATGATTTTAGATTATTTAGATTTAAATTCCTTATTTATTATTGACACATTTACTTACTTAATTTTGAAGAAAGAAACCTTTAGAAATAATGGTTAAACATAAATAATTAAGAATTATTTCAGATAGAGAGCATAAACTATTCATAGGTTAATCTAGTGGTAGAAATACTTAATATTATTCCTGTAAGTGTTATTAAGGAATTTAAGAGTGCTGTAGGATATATGCATGGTTAGTAGATATGAGTTTCTTCAGGAACATGTTCTGAAGAATATAACGACTAAGAATTTATTAATCATGAAATGTAGTGTGGATTTATTCATAAACTCACATTTCCTTATACACCTCAAAGCTATGTTGTTATTAATTATGATTGATTATGATTCTTAAATTCAAACATTTATTAGTAAAATATTTTGTGGATTAATTCCTAAACATGAATTTCCTTATACACATAATGATCATGATGTATGTAAAAGGAGAAGAAATGTTTAAAATCATTTTCATTGTAGAAACATCCATTATTTCCCAGACATGATTCGAAAATATAGTCATTATGCAACAAAAATATTGTAAATATTATAAAAAATGGATATCATATGAATTATAGTATGATATAAATACATAATGTCATAACAAACATGTGTTTAGATGAAAATAGCTTGTTATGGATATAAACAAACATGCATCAAGTAAAACAAAAAGTGCATCTATATTAGTATCCTAAACTTTTCTGGGGATATTAAGAAATCCATAAGTTAAAAAAGTAATAGTTATGTGATATAATATATTTCTATAAATGGTTCATATATCTATTTGAGATAGTGGGAGAAATATTAACTTGGATTTAGTTAATGACAAATATTTATAAATAGTTGGAATAAGAACAAGTTCCAAAAGAGATTGTGGAAAAGGATTTTTTTAGAGGTATATAATATGTAGGAAGGATAACACCATGATAATGGATTTGTATTCACCATGGTTAGTGATACATTAGTCATTGAGAATAATGAATCTTACAAGTATGTAGTAAATGGAAACAATATAAGTATGACAAGATAAATTAGAATTCTATAATAGATTACAAGTATAAAAGAAAATGTTCTAATTATTTTTAATACAATGATGTGTATTCAAGTGAGAATATATACGGGTGGTATAGGTGTGGTACTAATAAGGATTTATTGGTAATACCTAGTCATTATTACTAAATCCATTATAATTTTTCATGTAATATCTACTTTATGTGATCATTAAAATGGGTATTGGATGTGAAGACCACCAATATTGGAAGATATCTATATGACACAAATAGAAAGGATTCATGACACTATAGAATTCCAATTAGGGGTGAAAGTTACTAAAACACACTTTTGGATTGAACTAAAAAATATGATTGTCGAATATTCATTTGAAATGAATTTTTTCTATATGTCTATAAAAGGTTAGTGCAAGAACCCCTATTTTCAGGATAAAAATATGTTAATAACATATGTAAAACAACTTTTTTTATTACATTTAGTTAATTCTACAATGAAAGTAACTCTCTAGAGACCAAATTAAATTACCAACCTAAGTTGTAGGGAATGAGATCTATGTAGGATCCTGGGACACCCTGAGAGGGGAAGGGTGAATCAGGGTGTCAACTTTTTCTTCTTAAAGTTGTGGATCTTGTTCCCACGTTGGTAGGAACTACTTAAACCTATATGATGGATATGATCAAAAATGAAACATTCACATGCAAAGAGATAACACAAAAATTTTACTTGGTTCACCACTAAGGGCAACGTCCAAGGAGCATACACCGACAAGTTTCTGGTGGTACCAAATTCCACTAATCTTCACTAGTTGTAGATTACAATGGTTTGGGAACAGTCACTCTTTCCCAGGCTCACTGCCTTTACAAAAGGTTCAGGGATAGCTCACTGCGTCCCTCGGGTCACTCCCGTTGACTCCCCCTGGCTCACTACCGTTGGCGATGTCACACTCAGTTTATAGACGTGAAGTTCTCTTTAAAATATTTTCATAGAAGTCTTTGTCTCCTGTTCAGCATGAGAATTTTCTTGCATCAGAGTCCTGAGTTGATTCTCTTTTGTATTCAACCTTCTATTTTAGTGAAATAACTGAATGCACTATATCTTCTTCTTATCTTCCTTTGATTCTCAATACTAACACCTGAGTGTATTGATATATTCCCCTCTTTCTGTGCAGATCTGAGTTTAGTTGCACAAACCGTTCTTCTTCTCTTCGCAAAGCACAACGAGGATGTTAAACACCAGTCATGTTTGTGCGGTACCAGTTCTCTTTATAAAATCAGATTGTTCATTGCTCTTCCGTCTTTGAAAAGGAATACATCATCTATTACACCGAAAGTATAGAGCAATCTTTCAGCTTTTGTGCAGCTCCAAAAAGATGGGCGTACTCCAACAGCACCTGGCGCTATTCTCCAAGCCTGGCGCGCAAGTCCCAATACGGCGCGTAAGTCTTCGGCGCACAGGTCTAAACTGGCGCGCAGGTATCACCAAACCACCTGCGCGATAATGACTTCCTTAACTTCTAACTTGCATGACACACATCCTTCCTTGCCCAAACTGCCTTGGGCGCGCAACCAACAACCGGCGCGCAACTTCAAACACTGGCGCGCAAGTCTACATGCGTGACCCCACACCACTTGCGTGACTTCCACACCTACATGACGGGAGCTCTGATTTTTCTAAGTGTTGAACTCTGTAGGAAATGAATAGGGGTGGTCCAGTATTTATAGGCCATTAGACCACCTTGCACGACAGCGCTCAAGTCAACCATCGACGCACAAGTCTTAGTGCACTGGTCTCTTCCCCTGCTATTCACTTGCGCAAACCTCTTTCCTTTTCCAAATTTTGATCTTCTGATCTCGAAAAACCATAGGCGCGCAAGTTATCAAGCTTCCAAGGCATCGATGCGCAAGTCTCTTCCCGGCGCGCAAGTCACCTGTGCGGCCTCACAAAAACTTGCGCAACCCTTATCCCTTTTCCATATTTTGATGATCTGATCTTCAAAAACATATGGCGTGCAAGTTTCCTATCATCCCAGACCTCGTCGCGCAAGTCCCTTTTCCAAAAACACTTTTCTTTATTTGTCGATTTTCAGGCCCAAAAACTTGGCAAACACTGGGAAACGACACCACCTTGTATCTGCTCTTTTTTTCTTCCTCCAGATCATCTATTCCTTTGTCGATGTTTCTTGAATAAAACATGGATCATTATCCATAGTCCTTGAACTCGACATGCCACTATGGAATCTCTTTTGTCAACAAATTTGTATGTCGTTTGTTTGCTTTGTCAACAAGCACGATCACCTCAAATACACTTCTTCTTAGTGATCTGTATCATTCAGCAACTCTTCTGCTTTTATCACAAAATCCACTATTGTGATATGTATTCTTTGAAGGAATATATTTAGCATCGTCATCTTCTATGAAAATGTGATGTGCATGGCTATCTCAGAATTATAATCCCCACACGAACATCTTAGCATTCTAATCATTTTCACATTGTCTTCTTCATCAACCGTCATGATCTTCTTCATGCAAACCATATGATTCAATTCATCAAGAAGTCTCCTTTGACACATGTTCTTTGAACTTATGATCAGTAAAAAAATCGTCTGAATTCACATTCCTCCACTTCATTAGAGTACTTCTTGATCTACTTCATTTTGATCTTCATTGACAACTATTGACAAAAAATACAACCTTATACACAAAGTGGTTCCAACAATCTCCCCCTCTGTATTTTGTTATCAATACATTATACATCTTCTGAAATGAATTTGTCAATTTCAAAATGAGAAACTTCTCTTCAATCAACTTTTCTTTTCAAACGTTCATTTCACTTTTTCTTTTCAAACATTCATTTCACTTTCTCTCCCCCTTATTGACAAGAAATACAAAACGCATGGTAGGGAGGGTATTAATCCATACTTAAGCAATGTTTAATTAATCATTTCACTCTAAGTCTACTTGATCAATGCTCGATGTAGAAAACAGGAGAATTTTATTAAGTCAACAAGGCTGTCCATTATTCATAGATCATGATACCAACATGAGATGGGAACTCATGTATTTTGTCTTTAAGGGTTTACCACTTTTATTTTAGGCATAAGAAATCAAATGTGATCGGGAATAATCAACCTGAAACTCCTAGACTCACATCAGCAGACAGATCAAAAACATTCAAGTGCAATCGGCAGGATAAGTGACCTTGGGGCACATCCATTCTTCTTATGTCACTAGTCAATTCAGTTACTCCCCCTTTGTAGAATGATCTTTGATCTGAGTAACCAAGGGATAGATATTGAGAAATGTAATACCTTTTCCATTGACATGTTCTTCATGAAATTCATTGAGTAACTACAGTTGAGTCCAGTTGGAGTTGATATTGATTGAAATAGTGATTTTGGAAGCTTCTTCACTTTTCTCCCCCGCAAGGGAAAAACTCCTCATCATATTCATCAAGAGTAATCCTTCATCATCTTAATATTTTAATATCAATTGAAGAATCTACTAAGGATGGAAACTTCTTTAGCTTGGTTATCAAGAGTTGACAACATTCACTACTTCTCAAGTTCTCCCCCTGAGAGCATGCTTCACATTCAATTCCCTGCATTATTATGAAAAATACAATACAAAAATGAATAAGGGAATAAGGTGGTTCCTCCTTGATTCATTAATATGATCTGTAGGGTTGAGGTTCTTTTCTCAACCAAGTTCCTATGTTCACTCTTGTCTTCATGCCTGCACATTTGAACATATGTTCTGACATCTGTTGATGTGGCATGGATTTATTCACATTCTCTTCTAATTTGTGTGAGGAATTGTTCTTCTTACCATCCATCATGAATGATACATTCTTACTCCTTGTAAGGACTGCTTCTTGCTCTGGTATTAAGGTCAGGCAACCTTTTTCAATGTAACCAGATTTCTTGCACCACTCACACAGAACTTCTTTGACACGTGTGTTTCTCTTGGTTTGAAATCTCTCATGCACTGTGTCTTCATCATGTGAAAGTTTTTCTTTTCCTTTGTCACCAGACTTGGCCTTTTCATCTTCAAGTTTCCTCATTCTATTCAAATATTTAGGCGAGATGACCAATATGTCATTTGGAACTGTTGCAGCTGGTTTGGGTCTTCCACATGGGTTCATCTGAGTTTCATCCCACTTAGTGTTTCTTTTGGATGAATGACCCTTCAATTTCATGGATCTAAAATCTTGGGTCTTCTCAGCTTACCTACTTGAGATCATCTTGGGGAAATGTGTGTTCGCACTATTCTTCTAATTTATTCCCAAGGAATATTATACCTTCTTAGCTGGATTGTGTGGTCTTCTGTTCTTATCAGCTCTAGATATCTGTTGACATAGGCATGCATCATTCTTGTGACCACTGCCGCTGCATACATCACAGATGTTATCAAGCATTCTAAATCTATTTTCTTTAAACAGATGCTTCTAGACCTGCAGATGTTGCTTCTTCTTCTCTGGATTTCTTCCTTTTGACATAGGATTTCTTTTGGATTTTCTATTAAAGGGATTGTACCAACAATCCAGTGCACAATGGCCAAATCTGTTGCAGCACCAACATTGACCCACAAATCTTTTCTTCTTTGTATCTTCTGCATGAGGTTTTTGGGCCATCTTCTTAATCTTTTTTGCTCCATTTGAGGAACCAACTTCCTCCATTCTATTCCCATCCACCCTAGCCATGGTGGTAGGTTTATTCTTCTCACCTTTCCTCATCCATACTTGTTTAGAATTTTTCTTCCTGCCTACACTGATTGTGGGAACGCATTTAGAAACCTGAGTACAAGATGGTTTGGATGGTACCTTCACTTCCTCAGTTGATTATGATAGATCAATGAGTGAATTCATGATCTTCTTATCACATGTTGGAGGTCTTTTGACAATAGAATCCTCTAGTGAGCATTGAGTACCAGCAACAACTGATTCTTGATGTGGATAATCAAGATTTGTCATAATATTCTTGTCACATGTTGGAGGTATTTCAGCTTTAGATTCGTCCAATGAACATTGAGTACAAGCATTACTCATTTCATTCTTTTGTGAAGTCTCAATATGTGTATTCTCAATCTTGGTCAACTGAGCTTCCAATTTTGACCCTCAATATTGAGGATGATCTTCTGGTCTTCAATCATGATCATCTTCTCTTCACAAGTCTTCTTCAATCTTTCAACCTCAACTTCATGCCTCTTAACTTTGTTTTGTAACAGTGAGTCAAGTTCCATGAATTTCATGGATGTTTCTTCCAAACAAAAAATCTTGACTCCATTTCTCTTCTTTAGCTCAGATTCAAGTGCATGGATCTTTTCTTTTAGAGTCTTATTGACTTCCTCTTTTTCTTCAAATACTTTCACCTGTTTGGTGAGCTTCATACTTTCCGTAACTTTTCTTTCCAACCCCTTTTCCATATTGTCAGCTTCCCTTTCTAATCGAGTGATCTCAACCTGCATAGATTGGAATAGGCTACAAATAATAGAAACCCTTTCTTCAGGAATATCATGCAGATATGTTTTTAGTTTTTCCTGAAATCTTGAATTAGGGATGTCATCCTTTCCTCTGGAAGAATTCTGAGCCACCTGCTCGATACTTTCCAAGCCTGATATTTCTTCATTATTGGAATGGCATGGAGAACAAGACACTGAATCTTCTTTGTAAATGAGGGAATTCTTCAACTGCTTCTTCTCTTTCTTTTCCCTATTTGTCATGGTCTTGATGGATGTGGGCTTCTGCTCAGAAATGACTGAGTCATTATCAAGACTGGTATTCATTGTTGACTTTAGGAAAGAAACTCAAATCCTCTTCTGAATATGATTACTGTATAGAATCCAACATACATCAACCTTTCCCTCTGATACCACTTATAGGATCCCAGGACACCCTGAGAGGGGAGGGGTGAATCAGGGTGTCAACTTTTTCTTTTTAAAGTTGTAGATCTTGTTCCCACGTTGGTAGGAACTACTTAAACCGGTATGATGGATATGATCAGCAATGAAACATTCACATGCAAAGAGATAACATAAAAATTTTACATGGTTCACCACTAAGGGCTCTGTCTAAGGAGCATACACTGAAAAGTTTTCGGTCGTACCTAATTCAACTAATCTTCACTAGTTGTAGATTACAATGTTTCGGGAATAATCACTCTTTCCCAAGCTTACTTCCTTTACAAAAGGTTCAAGGATAGCTCACTGCGTCCCTCGGGTCACTCCCATTGACTCCCCCTGGCTCACTGCCGTTGGTGAAGTCACGCTCAGTTTATAGATGTGAAGGTCTCTTCAATAGATTTGCATTGAAGTATTTGTCTCCTGTTCAGCATGAGACTTTGCTTGCATCAGAGTCCTGAGTTGATGCTCTTTTTTATTCAACCTTCTATTTTAGTGCAATAACTGAATGCACTATATCTTCTTCTTCTCTTCCTTTGATTCTCAATACTAACACCTGAGTGTATTGATATATTCCCCTCTTTCTGTGCATATCTAAGTTTAGTTGCACGAATCGTTCTTCTTCTCTTCACAATGCACAATGAGGATGTTAAACACCAGTCATGTGTGTGTGGTACCACTTCTCTTTATAAAATCAGATTGTTCATTGCTTTTCCATCTTTTCAAACGAATACATCATCTGTTGCACCGAAGGTATAGAGTAATCTTTCAGCTTTCGTATAGCTCCAAAAAGACGGGCGTACTCCAACAACACCTGGAACTCTTCTCCAAGCCTAGAACGAAGTCCCAATATGGCACGCAAGTCTTCAGTGCGTAGGTCTAAACTGGAGGGCAGGTATCACCAAACAACCTGCATGATAATGCCGTCCTCAACTTCTAACCTGCGCAACACACTTTCTTCCTCAGCCAAACCGCCTTGGGCATGCAACCAATAACAGGCACGCAACTTCAAACACTGGCACGCAAGTCTACCTGCGCGACCCCACACCACTTGTGCGACTTCCACACCTGCGCGACGGGAGATCTGATTTTTCTAAGTGTTGAACTCCGTAGGGAATGAAGAGGGGTGGTCCAGTATTTATATGAAATTAGACCACCCTGCGCGACAGTGCGCAAGTCAACCATCGACGCACAAGTCTCGGCACGCAGGTCTCTTCCCCTGCTATTCACTTGCGCGACCAACTTCCAAACTTGCGCGAACATCTTTCCTTTTCCAAATTTTGATATTCTGATCTCGAAAAACCATAGGCATGCAAGTTATCAAGCTTCCAAGTCATCGGCGCACAAGTATCTTCACAGCGCGCAAGTCGCCTGCGCGACTTCACCAAAACTTGCGCGACCCTTATCCCTTTTCCATATTTTGATGATATGATCTTCAAAAACATATGGCGTACAAGTTTCCTATCGTCCAAGACCTCAGCGCGCAAGTCCCTTTTCCAAAAACACTTTTCTTTATTTGTCGATTTTCAGGCCCAAAAATTTGGCAAACACTGGGAAACGGCACCACCTTGTATCTGCTCTTTTTTTCTACCTCCAGATCATCCATTCCTTTGTCGATGTTTCTTGAATAAAACATGGATCATTATGCACAGTACTTGAACTCGACTTGCCACTATGGAATCTCCTTTGTCAACAAATTTTTATGTTGTTTGTTTGCTTTGTCTACAAGCACAATCACCTCAAAAGCACTTCTTCTTGGTGATATGTATCCTTCAGAAACTCTTCTGCTTTTATCACAAACTCCACTATTGTGATATGTATTATTTGAAGGCATAGCTTTAGCATCGTCATCTTCTATGACAATGTGATGTGCATGGATATCTCAGAATTCTAATCCCTACACGACCATCTTAACATTCCAATCATTTTCACATTGTCTTCTTCATCAACCGTCATGATCTTCTTCATGCAAACCATATGATTCAATTCGTCAAGAAGTCTCCTTTAACACATGTTCTTTGAACTTATGATCAGTAAAAAAATCGTCTTAATTCCCATTCCTCCACGTAATTGGAGTACTTCTTGATCTCCTTCATTTTGATCTTCATTGACAACTATTGACAACAAATACAACCTTATACACAAAGTGGTTCCAACAATCTATCCCTTTGTATTTTGTTGTCAATACCTTATACATCTTCTGAAATGAAATCGTCAGTGTCAAAATGAGAATCTTCTCTTCAATAAACTTTTCTTTTCAAACGTTCATTTCACTTTTTCTTTTCAAACGTTCATTTCACTTTCTCTCCCCCTTATTGACAAGAAATAAAAAACGCATGGTAGGGAGGGTATCAATCCATACTTAAGCAATGTTTCATTAATCATTTCACTCTATGTATACTTGAACAATGCTCGATGTAGAAAACAAGAGGATTTGATTAAGTCAACAAGGCTATCCATTATTCACAGATCATGATACCAACATGAGATGAGAACTCATGTATTTTGTCTTCAAGGGTTTACCACTTTTATTTTAGGCATAAGAAATAAAATGTGATTGGGAATAATCAACCTGAAACTCCTGTATTCACATCAGCAAACAGATCAAAAACATTCAAGTGCAATCGGCAGGATAAGTGACCTTGGGGCACATCCATTCTTCTTATGTCACTGCTCAATTCAGCTACTCCCCCTTTGTAGAATGATCTTTGATCTGAGTAACCAAGGGATAGAGATTGAGAAATGACATACCTTCTCCATTGACATGTTCTTCAAGAAATTCATTGAGTAACTACATTTGAGTCCACCTGGAGTTGATATTGATTGAAACAGTGATTTTGGAAGCTTCTTCACTTTTCTCCCCCTCAAGGGAAACACTCCTCATCATCTTCATCAAGAGTAATCCTTCATCATCTTAACATTTTAATATCAATTGAAGAATCTACTAAGGATGGGAACTTCTTTAGCTTGGCTATCAAGAGTTGACAGCATTCACTACTTCTCAGGTTCTCCCCCTAAGAGCATGCTTCACCTTCAATTCCCTGCATTATTAGCACAAATACAATACAAAAATGAATAAGGGAATAAGGTGGTTCCTCCTTGATTCATTAATATGATCTGTATGGTTGAGGTTCTTTTCTCAACAAAGTTCCTATGTTCCCTCTAGTCTTCATGCCTACACTTTTGAACATATGTTCTGACATCTGTTGATGTGGCATGGATTTCTTCACATTCTCTTCTACTTTTAGTGAGGAATTGTTCTTCTTAACAACCATCATGAATGATACATTCTTACTCCTCTTAAGGACTGCTTCTTTCTCTGGTATTAAGGTTAGGCAAACTTTTGCAATGTGACCAGATTTCTTGCACCTCTCACACAGAACTTCTTTGACACGTGTGTTTCTCTTGGTTTGCAATATCTCATGCACTGTGTCTTCATCATGTGAAAGTTTTTCTTTTCCTTTGACACCAGCCTTGGCCTTTTCATCTTCAAGTTTCCTCATTATATTCAAATCTTCAGACCAGATGACCAATATGTCATTTGGAACGGTTGCAGTTGGTTTGGGTCTTCCACATTGGTTCATCTGAGTTTCATCCCACTTAGTGTTTCTTTTGGATGAATGACCCTTCAATTTCATGGATCTAAAATCTTTGGTCTTCTCAGCTTCCCTACTTGATATATTCTTGGGGAAATGTGTGTTCGAACTATTCTTCTAATTTCTTCCCAAGGAATAATCTTCCTTCTTAGCTGGCTTGTGTGGTCTTCTGTTCTTATCAGCTCTGGATATTTGTTGACTTAGGCATGCATCATTCTTGTGACCACTGCCGCTGCATACATCACAGATGTTATCAAGCATTCTAAATCTGTTTGCTTTAAACATATGCTTCTAGAACTGCAGATGTTGCTTCTTCTTCTCTAGATTTCTTCCTTTTGACATAGGATTTCTTTGTGCTTTTCTATTAAAGGGATTGTACCAACAATCCAGTGCACAATGGCCAAATCTGTTGCAACACCAACATTGACCCACAAATCTTTTCTTCTTTGTATCTTCTGTATGAGGTTGTTGGGACATCTTCTTAATATTTTGTGCTCTATTTGAGGAACCAACTTCCTTCTTTCTATTACCATCCACCCTAGCCCTGATGGTAGGTTTCTTCTTCTCACCTTTCCTCATCCATACTTGTTTATAATTTTTCTTCCTGCCTGCACTGATTGTGGGAATGCATTTAGAAACCTGAGTACAAGATGGTTTGGATGGTACCTTCACTTCCTCAGTTGATTGTGACAGATCAATGAGTGAATTCATGGTCTTCTTATCACATGTTGGAGGTCTTTTGACAATAGAATCCTCCAGTGAGCATTGAGTACCAGCAACAACTGATTCTTGATGTGGATAATCAAGAGTTGTCATAATCTTCTTGTCACATGTTTGAGGTATTTTAGCTTTAGATTCCTCCAATGAACATTGAGTACAAGCATCACTCATTTCACTCTTTTGTGAAGTCTCAATATGTGTATTCTCAATCTTGGTCAACTGGGCTTCCAATTTTTGACCCCCAATATTGAGGATGATCTTCTGATCTTCAATCATGATCATCTTCTCTTCACAAGTCTTATTCAATATTTCAACCTCAACTTCATGCATCTTAACTTTGTTTTGTAACAATGAGTCAAGTTCCCTATATTTCATGTAAGTTTCTTCGAAACAAAAACTCTTGACTCCATTGCTCTTCTTCAGCTCAGCTTCAAGTGCATGGATCTTTTCTTTTAGAGTCTTATTGAATTCATCATTTTCTTCAAATACTTTCACCTATTTTTTGAGATTCATACTTTCCATAACTTTTATTTCCAACCCCTTTTCCATATTGTCAACTTCCCTTTCTAATCGAGTGATCTCAACCTGCATAGATTGGAATAGGCTACAAATAATAGCAACCCTTTCTTCAGGAATATCATGCAGATATGTTTTGAGTTTTTCCTGAAAGCTTGAATTAGGGATGTCATTCTTTCCTCTAGAATAATTCTGAGCCACCTGCTCGATAATTTCCAAGCTTGATATTTCTTCATTATTGGAATGACATGGAGAACAAGACACTGAATCTTCTTTGGAAATGAGGGACTTCTTCAACTGCTTCATCTCTTTATTTTTCCTATTTGTCATGGTCTTGCTGGATGTAGGATTCTGCACAGAAATGACTGAGTCATTATCAAGACTGGTCTTCATTGTTGACTTTAGGAAAGAAACTCAAATCCTCTTCTGAATATGATTACTGTATAGTATCCAACAAACGTCAAAATTTCCCTCTGATACCACTTGTAGGATCCCGGGACACCCTGAGAGGGGAGGGGTGAATCAGGGTGTCAACTTTTTCTTCTTAAAGTTGTGGATCTTGTTCCCACATTGGTAGGAACTACTTAAACCTATATGATGGATATGATCAACAGTGAAACATTCACATGCAAAGAGATAACACATCAATTTTACTTGGTTTGCCACTAAGGGCTATGTCCAAGGAGCATACGCCGACAAGTTTCCGGTCGTACCAAATTTTACTAATCTTCACTAGTTGTAGATTACAATGGTTCAGGAACAGTCACTCTTTCCCAGGCTCACTGCCTTTACAAAAGGTTCAGGGATAGCTTACTACATCCCTCCGGTCACTCCCATTGACTCCCCATGGCTCACTACCATTGGTGAAGTCACGCTCAGTTTTAGATGTGAAGGTCTCTTCAATAGATTTGCATTGAAGTCTTTGTCTCCTGTTCAACATGAGACTTTTCTTGCATTAGAGTCCTGAGTTGATGCTCTTTTGTATTCAACCTTCTATTTTAGTGCAATAACTGAATTCACTATATCTTCTTCTTCTCTTACTTTGATTCTCAATACCAACACCAGAGTGTATTGATATATTCCCCTCTTTCTGTGCAGATCTGAGTTTATCTGCACGAACCATTCTTCTTCTCTTCGCAAAGCACATTGAGGATGTTAAACACCAGTCATGTGTTTGCGGTACCACTTCTCTTTATAAAATTAGATTGTTCATTCCTCTTCCGTCTTTGCAAACGAATACATCATCTGTTGCACCGAAGGTATAGAGCAATCTTTCAGCTTTCGTGTAGCTCCAAAAATACGGGCGTACTCTAACAGCACCTGGCGCTCTTCTCCAAGCATGGCGTGCAAGTCCCAATACAACGCACAAGTCTTCGTCACGTAGGTCTAAACTGGCCCGTAGGTATCACCAAACCACCTGTGTGATAATTCCTTCCTCAACTTCTAACCTGCACGACTCACTTCCTTCCTCGCCCAAACCGACTTGGGCGTGCAACCAACAACCGGCGCACAACTTTAAACACTAGCACGCAAGTCTACCTGCGCGACCCCACACCACTAGCGCGACTTCCACACCTACGCGACGGGAGCTCTGATTTTTCTAAGTGTTGAACTCCATAGGAAATGAGGAGGGGTGGTCCAGTATTTGTAGGCAATTAGACCACCCTACGTGATGGCACGCAAGTCAACAATCAGCGCGCAAGTCTCGGCGCGTAGGTCTATTCCCCTGCTATTCACTTGCGTGACCCTCTTTCCTTTTCCAAATATTTATCTTCTGATCTTGAAAAACCATAGGCGCGCAAGTTATCAAGCTTCCAAGGCATCGGCGCGCAAGTCTCTTCACGGCGTGCAAGTCACATGCGCGCCCTCACCAAAACTTGCGCGACCCTGATCCCTTTTCCATATTTTGATGATCTGATCTTGAAAAACATATGGCACGCAAGTTTCCTATCCTCCAAGACCTTGGCGTACAAGTCCCTTTTCCAAAAACACTTTTCTTTATTTGTCGATTTTCAGGCCCAAAAATTTGGCAAACACTGGGAAACGACACCACCTTGTATCTGCTCTTTTTGTCTGCCTCCAGATCATCCATTACTTTGTCCATGTTTCTTTAATAAAACATGGATCATTATACATAGTCCTTGAACTCGACATGCCACTATGGAATCTCCTTTTTCAACAAATTTGTATGTCATTTGTTTGCTTTTTCAACAAGCACGATCACCTCAAAAGCACTTCTTCTTGGTGATCTGTATCCTTCAGCAACTCTTCTGCTTTTATCACAAACTCCACTATTGTGATATGTATTCTTTGAAGTCATAGCTTTAGCATTGTCATCTTCTATGACAATGTGATGTGCATGGCTATCTCAGAATTCTAATCCCCGCACGGCCATCTTAGCATTCCAATCATTTTCACATTGTCTTCTCCATCAACCGTCATGATCTTCTTCATGAAAACCATATGATTAAATTCGTCAAGAAGTCTCCTTTGACACATGTTATTTTAACTTATGATCAGTACAAAAATCGTCGGAATTCCCATTCCTCCACTTCATTGGAGTACTTATTGATCTCCTTCATTTTGATCTTCATTGACAACTATTGACAACAAATACAACCTTATATAAAAAGTGGTTCCAACAATCTACTAGGGTAGATCTAATGGGTTTCTTAGACCAATTCAATGGTATATATACTGAAAATGTATTGAAATATAAAAGTTAGAACAATTTGAGAGATAATTATTACTGATGTCATATGGAATAAATCACCCCAAGAAGACATGCATCAAGAATATGGAGAGATTAAAGAGATGAGTAGAATTACACAAGTTCAAAAAATGGATCTATCACATATTCCATGTTATGTAATATATATGATATTGAAAATATATATTTAATGGTATGAAAAATTTCAGCTATATATAGGATAAATACACGAGAAGTAGTTGAAAATATACCAGTATAATTGAGAGAGTACAAAAGATATGTACATGGTATGTGGTGAAGAAGGGATACAAGTTATAATATGATCAAACTAGTCTTTATATAGATCAACAAGATATAATATCATAGTCAGGTTAATGTAATGAGTAGGAGAAGCTCATTCAAGCCATTGGTATCCATATCTATAAATAAAGAGTGTGTTACGACTTCTAAGGTAGCTTAAGAAGAAGAGTATAATACAAAAAATGATTTTTTATAGTTCTTAGAATATTACCTAGTAAGTTTTTTTTCATAATATAAATTATGATAATCCAACTACTAAACTAGCTTTGATTCTAGTCTTTGACAGTGTGAATAAGAAATATACTCGGGGATATCATCACTTGAAGAGTATTACTAAAATAGGTGAAGTTAAAGATAGTATAATAACCATTAAATAGAGACATAACAAAGACAAGGACTAG
This sequence comes from Viscum album, assembly GCA_963277665.1. Taxonomy (NCBI): domain Eukaryota; kingdom Viridiplantae; phylum Streptophyta; class Magnoliopsida; order Santalales; family Viscaceae; genus Viscum; species Viscum album. The sequence continues at coordinate 1,001,026,343 of OY728133.1, forward strand.
ATCCGTAACTCAGTAGAAGCATTATATTATCATGTGATTTTTAACAAGGTTAGTTAGTAAGTTATATCTAGTGAAAGTAGAAGTATTATAATAGTGAGTTTCCTAGACCCAACATGAATAGTAACTTTCTATTACCAAATCATGTATAAAATGAGTTATGCAGGATGTAATATTACCATAATAGTGTTTATATCTATGTTTGAACTATTTATTGGTAATGTATATTGATTATTTGTCGTATCAAAATGTTATAATAGTTCTTGGGATATAATGAGAACCTTGAGATACTATGAAGTTAATCTTAAACATATGTATTATAGTCGATATTCATCATTATGACTAGACATAGATTATGTTTGACTATCACATACTGGGGGTTCATAACCATTGAGACTTCTTCTCATGAAGTTCACACTTGGTGATCTTAAATAAATGAGACCATGCAGACTAAAATTCTAATAGGAACACCACATGTTTCAGGTGTCATCCATAGTTCCTATCCATGAACATGTGTAATGGTCTTCTGAATTGATATAATTATCAATGAATACTATTCAATCACATACTTTGATATAAGGAATAAACTATGTAATTGGAGTTGTAATTCCATAGCTTGTGTTGGGTGCATCATTGGTGGTATGAAATTGATTTAATAATCACAATATTTTTTTAGCTTCCAAAAGAAAGTGATATCTCAAGCCTAGTTTACTAGAATGGTAGTACCAATAGTAAATCCATGTCCATGGTAGAAGAAGGTAATATATCAATTTAGTTTAAAACACAAAAAACCAAGAAAGGATAATGACACAAAGTATGCATCATGATTTATGAGATATAATGAAAAAATAGATTATATTACATGGTGTGTTCATAGAAAGGTTTTCATTATTATGACTTTTACGTATCACTTAAGGGGCCTTTATGGATTTCTAGACTCTACTCATGGTTTTTGAATTGTATTCACTACTATCAAGATAAGGGACTATAGGGTCACACACTAAGCATATTCAAAAGCTTGGCCTATTATGATAAATAGGAGTATAGGACATGTTTGGGACCGCCATGGGGACCGAGGGATTTATGAGAATATATGATCAACATGAAATAAATAAATTCATATTATTCTAGTTTAGAATAATTTTTATTTAATTCATTTACTAAAATAATTCAAAAGTGTTAAGTGAATATGAGGAAAATATATTTTGCAAATGAATAATATTTTATTCAAGTTTAATTAATATATTAATAGGAGAATGGAGACATTTTAATAGATCATATTCTATCATGTAACATAGTTTGTTTGTTACAAGTATGTGATACAATACTTATGATATTTACGACATGCATTATAAGTCTTCATTTTCATTAAGGACTTAATTAGAAGGTTGAGTTTATTCGGGGGGACAAAGTGTTTTTTCTATAAGCTCAAACCTATATATATAATCCATGAGAAGCTAAAATTCAAGTTACTATTCACATATTGAAATTTAAGAGCTTGTCTTTCCCCACACTCCGGTTTTAGAGAGATAAGAGAGAGTTTTTAGCATCATGATCTAAGAAATCCCTCCCAGATTGAAGAATCTATGATTATGTGATTGTGTTGACAATGAAGGCTACTTAAATTATTAGTTCTAGAACCCAATTATAAAACATATATGATAAAGCAATATTCTCAATCATGTTTCAAAATATAGATGGTTCTAGATTTGGTTCCCTAGAGAAACTATCACCAGTGATGAATGATTAATGAATACAAATTCAGATAGAATGAGATAATATTCAATTTATTTTTATTCTAAAATAAATTAATGTAGGACCCTTGGGGATTCATATAAGGCTGAAATTTTTTGGTGAAAAAATATTTATATTAATATTTGATGAAACATTTTAAATCCACATCACATATTCTACTATTGCACACCCCGATACCTTTAGATAGATCATCTTAAGAATTTTAATTTTCTAGAGTTTGCAGGAGAATCATTAGTGTGAGGTCAAGGAATTAAAAAATATAAGATATTGACTAAGCCATATGTTAGTGTACCACATGGTAGTTACAATAATGATTCTGGTGGCATCCTATGAGTTCACTAAAGGCATTCTGGGTAGTAATCCAAGGCATGCTTGAGGCCAGCCACACCTATAAAAATGTGATCAAGTTTATAAATATAATCAATCATAAATGATAATAAATCATAAGTTCAAGTGAATTTCCATGTCATTAACAATTCATTAATTAAACTAAAACATTACACTATTAAGTGAAAATCCTAACACACCATATAGGTGTCTTGGTCATAAGAAAAGTAATGTGGTCATGGAATTTAATCAACACACCTAAGGGGTGGTCCGAGTTTATGTTTTTGACCTCCAACTATGTCATAAGATCACATTGAACATCTAATTTAATGTATATGTAATTACTTAAAGTATTTAAACATTTTTGGAGGAACATAGTAATGGTGTATCATGTGATACAATGAAACAAATTATAGAAATCAAGAATTTTAGGGAAAAGTAAAAGACTACCTACCATAGCCCTATAGAAGATTCCCCATCAAGTCGCAACCTCAGGTTTGGGATTAAACAAGATAAATATAGAAACCAAATAAATACCTAAAAATGGGGTATATTATCTCACATAGATATAACACCTAATATGGAAAATAAAACCAAATAAAAAAGGTAAAGAGTGTTAAAATTACCTAGGTTAATCCAACATGATGAGCAATAATTGAAATAGAGTCCATATGAGTGATATCTATAAAAAACTTTATAATGGAAATAAAGATATCCATTGTGTGTTTCTATGAAAAAACGAGGCGAATAATGGGAGGAATTATGATCAAAGTCTTGAAGGGTATAAAGGCAGTTTTCATCTTTTTAATGGGGTGAATGGTTTGGTCACACGATTTGGAAAATTGTGCGCCAACTATGTGTAGCTACTATCCAGGTGCACCATACCGCCCACAATTTAGGATTATGGTTAGAAAATACATAAAAAACCATAAATATACACTATCTAGGTCCACTAAACCTAATATAGTATAGGCGTATGGTTAGACAAGCCATGCCCAAACTGTGCAAAGCTATTGTCCAAGGACACTACACCTTGCATGATTCAGCTGAAAAGTAAGAAAAACTATGTGAAAACCATGTGATATGACCTTTAAATTAATTAAATTGGTTTCACAGTTTATTTTCCCCATTTTAATGATTAATAATACTATATTTAACCCTTTATAGGTCACATGGTTGAGGTTCACAGTTAGCAAAACTGCGTGATAACCATATGCCTCATCCCGTCTTCCTAAAATCCTTACCCTAGGGCTCTTGAGCCCTTCCAAATATCCCTAAAACGAAAAATAATCCCTTGGGAACTTACAAATAATGAAAAATAAAGGTTTTTACATAAGTTAAAATGGTATATACCTTGATGAAAAAACTAGGATCTTAAATTTGGGACTTTGATAGTGGGATATTTCTTTGACCATATCCTTCATTTCTTTTTTAATTTAGTGTTTTATTACTCCTTGTTATTAAGGTCATCAATTTTTTATTTACTCACTTATCTCCCTATATTCCCTTTCTACACAACACAATATAGAATCCTCAATATTTGGTCTTGCTTACTTGTACTAGTGGTGGCTTGGTATGTTGTTAGCAGAAGATTTTGATGTTGGCTATCACATATTTCCCATGGTTGTTTGGTTTACCCCTTAGAATCATCCCTCAAATTGATAGATTCTATTCTCTTCAAGTCCCTTGATATCAATGGCCCCAAATCTCTCGATACTTAATTTCCCTAACCCATTTCTATAATTTTCTATCATTCCACTTTCTTTGAGGGAATATATGAATCAATATAAATAGATGAATTTGTTTGGATGTAGGAATTATGCCTAAAATGGTGGCAACCTTCAAATAGGTGATTTTGGATGATTATTGTGATAAGTGGGAAGAGATGGTGTGCCTCGATGATTTGTGATTATATTTAAGGTCTAGTTACACCATTTAAAGGTGGTATAATGATTTTTTTTTCTCTATTTTTACAATGGTTTTTTATTTCATGGTGTGGTGTTTGGTTGTGGCTTATGTAAATGATTATAGATAGTGGGAATTTTTAGTAAAAGGGTTCTAATATTAGTAGGTTCATATTTTCTATCACTCACTATACCTTTTCATCCTCACCTTATTATCTTACTATTGAGGTCATCATACTTTAACCAATCTAGTGAAAGCATGATGATGACTATAGTGGTTCGGGATTATGATGATGGATGCAGTGGGAGGTGGAATGAGTGCTTTTGAATTAATCCCTTATATGCTCATTTGGTTAAGTATTTGTTTCTTATTAGCATTTATTCCTCAAATATGGTGAAATAATTCTAATGATATAGTTTTGGTGTGATAATCATTAGTGAACAGTGATGGTCTTGGGTTCCCAATAGTATAAATGGGTGGATATGGGTTATACAATGTTTGAGGTAAGGTTTATATAAAGGTACTCATATCAAGGATAGTCGATGCATGAAGTTGGGTCTGGAAGTAGTCACATGAAGGAGTATGTCTTGATGTCCTAAGATGTCGATTCATTTAACGCTCACTGAGTATTTTGTTCCAAATCACTCATTTTTTTTGAACATTCTCTATTTTTTGATGGGTATTGGTGCTTTGTGTCTGATTCTGTGGGTTTACACTTCTATAATTAAATTTTTTTTATTTAAAAATATAAAAAATTTGACCGGTGTAATGAGGAAGTATAAACCACTATTTTCATTCAATAGAGTGAATTTGTCCCATTAAATAACTAAAGTTAATCTTACTTTTGAAATTAAAAAGTTGATTTAGTTACCTAAAACACTAGGTGAGAAAGGGATAAAGTAAAATTATTATAAAATGGAGACCATTATAAGATTTATTAGAAAATAAAAAATAAACTATGAAAATTGAATCAAATTCTATATCAAACATATTTTCTATATATAGCCACTATAATACATTTATTCCCAAAATGGAGAAATCGTAATGTAATGATAACCAAACCATAGATATGATCATATCCATCTAATTCAAATGGATTAAAACTTCAAACCATATTATAAAGAACCCATAATATAGAAATAATATCCAAAGATTATATTTTTTATAACTTCCCAAATGATTTCAAATAATCATATATCAGATGGTTTAATAAGATGGAATAAAAGAAAAAATTACTAGATATATAATATTATTGTTGACTATAATCAAATCAATTTTATCAAAACATTATACATTAAAAAATGAATCATGAAGCTATAAATAGTGAAATTCATGAATCTAATACTATATATATCCATTATTTTAACCCCAATTTATTTATAATTTTTTATTTAAATATTTTTATAAATAAATTATCAAATCTAAAAATAAAAATATATTTTTCTAGAAAACATATCCAGGTATGTGAATTAAATATTAAGGTAAAGAAAACATTCCTAAACATTTATTAAAATAATAATCATAATATTTATAGTGTATATATTGATATATAACTAATATTTAATTTTGGATATTTACATCTAAAAAATTAGAATGTATGAAATTTCAAATTGTTAATTTGGATAACTATACAAACATATAAATTCATCACTTTCAAATTTTGATAATAAAAAATTACAGAACATAATGATTTAGATAAATCAAGTCATACAATTTCAATATTTATTTTTCTAATCTACTACTAATCCTAAAAGAATTCAACATTAATATATCAATCATCCAATCTCAAAGAATAAAAAAATGTAACTTTATATAATTTTTTATATACTAATTAAATAAAAAATAATTTAAATGTAAATAAAAATGGAGTAATATTTTAAAATAATGAAAGAAAAATCATATACTCTCATTAAGTAAAAAATTAATTACATTAAAAATCTAGGGACATGGAATTAATAATCTACTAATCAATGTGTTTTTTTAAAATATTTTCCTTATAATTTTCATTGAAATTTGTATGAGAAGTCAAATTCAATATTAAATTAAAAGAAAATATTCCATATTTCAATATTTATAAATCCAATTCATGTTTTAGTATTTTTATTAAATAAAAATATATATTATATCAATATATCACATTAAAATAATTTTACAAGGAATGAAAAAATATTTATGCAAAAATAAATGAGTTTCACATTAAACTTACTTTAAGATTAGAATGTGACAACATAAAAAATGAAGAATAAATATAGAAATTGAATGTAAATTAACTCATTTGTTATATGGAATCTGAAAATTGATGACTATTCAATGTATTAATACAATCTCACCAACATTAATGGAACCTAGATAAAATATAAAAAATATTCTTTCATCATTTCCGAATAACATGGTAGTGGAAATTTGAAAAACAGGTCAAGGTCAAAAAAATATCTTATCATTATGGTCACTCTTCCAAGGATTGATCATGAAGTGGATATATGAGTATAAAATAATATAAGGGAGAATATTAAGAGAATAGGAGAAAGAAAAAGTTCATAGATAAGTGACGGGGGAGGGTAATTATCACTTCCCCCATGAATGGATGTAATATCCTAAATATTATTATATGTTATAGTTTTCAATTTTTTTATTAATAGAGGGTATAACATAGATTTTTAAAAGTGAATATTGATTATTGGAATTGAATACATGAAAATAAGAGTTATATGACCTCAATAATTAATTCTAATTACACTATTGTATCTAAGACATGGTCTTCATTTTCGAGTTAAAGTTTCTTAAGAATCAATATGTTATAGGTTATTTTGGAGTAGTTTATCAAGGTTGAATGGTTAGATACATGGGTAGGGTGTCCATGTAAACTTACCATGCATTTTGTTTTTGAGGAAGTAGGTTTCATATAGTCAGCTGTATTGGTAGGGTAGATTATTCCTTTTACTATATAAAATCTAATATTTTGTGACTATAGTTTCAATATGATGAGTCGTATGGGTTATAGAGATTACAAGACAAGACCATGAAAGAAATTTTATGTTTCATCATTAATGAATATCATAAGTAATGTTATTTTATGTATTCATGAAAACAATGATGATATATGTAATGCCCTGATCATAACTATTGAGTCCGAGCCAGCGATCTATAAGACCTCATAAACAAATTCCCATAAAGAAGAGGTTGCTAACCAATAGTAAGGGTCCAAAAAATGTCAGTGGGGAGGCTATATCCTTAGTATTATAGTCATAAAAATGAACAACATTAGAATATAAAATATAATAATGAGATTAACATGTGGAAGACTAAAATAGATAATGAGATAACATATAGCATAAAAGTTATAAATATAAAATTAATCAGGTTCCAAGGATGGAAAACCAAAATAGAGTATCTATAGAGTAAAAAAACACTATTAAAACCTCCAAAGTACATATCATGAAATCCAAAATCTCCATTCTCCTTAGCTCAACTATTTTCCATAGGCCCCTATCCCTTTCCTGGATTCCTATATATAAAATCTACACATACAATGAGATTCTCATACAACATGTGAGTAATAAAACCTAGTAGTGCACCCCTAATGCATCCTTAACAAGTGTTTATAGTTTTAAAAGGTGTATTCATAGATAATAAAAAATACACAAGAAATCATAAACAACCATATAGAAGCACCCATGTTCTAATCAAGCCATAATGATCCCTGACTATACCTACTTCAGCTCAATGCACAAATATAGTTGTTGAATGCCATTAATGATCATGAGCTGGACAAAAGGATCATAAACATTTCCCTCAGTAATCTCAAGGCATTGAGTCAGATCAAGCCTCCATGACATCATATCCCAAATACAACATGGCTTAGGCCTCCAGGCCATCATACACCATCTATGTCTCAGTTCAGGCCTCCAGACCATCATACCCCTAATGTTGTCACCTCAAGTCTGGCCTCGAGACTGTCCTTCCCATACTCTACGCTCAGTTTTTTCGTCTATATTATCACATGATTTATGCACTCCCCCTCTAAGGTATAACTACATCATGGTAGTCTACCTATTCAAAATCCAAAAAATATCTAAAGGCATGGTAACACACATAACATAGTGGTCCATATAAGGAAAATCATATCATATCATCAAGAGAAATTTTAGCAATAAAAAAGTAAATGAGATCATCATAAAACATAAAAATTATAAAAATTCATTCCCATGGAATCAAGAATCAGTTATTGGTTTCATGGCCCACACACACACACACAAACCCACATACTATCGAATTATTTCCTAGTAAACAAGCAAGCCAACTCAAGGATTATTCCAAGGAAACTATTGTAAAAAAGAGCCCCAAATGGTAATGATCTTCCAATTTCATGGTTTTTGATGAAGTGATCCTTGTTTCATTAAATAATCGAAGACTAAACCATGTTCTACACCCACAAATAATGATCTCACACATCAAGGATGCCTAACCCAATGTTCTATTTTGTTAAGAAAGAGGTTTAAAATAAATAACCAATAGGATTTCAAGTTAATAGGGATAATTATATAATCAAATACCTTAATTATTCAATAAACATAAACAATTATTAGGTATATCAAAGGAATGGTCACCAATTCATTAGATCCATTATTGATTTACGGATGGATTGTGAATTCCTCATCGATTCAAGAATATGAGAGACTCAAGATGATCGATCTATGATGACTTACCTAGAAACATCCACTATTATTTATATTTTTATCTCAATTCAATGAATTTTTTGTAGAAACATTGATAAATTCACCAATTAAACAATTAATAATCAATATATTAAGGATTTATCATCATTCCTCCATCAAGAAGAGGTCTACGATGATGACTAATAAATAATCACCCATAGAATGTCTATATTTGATGGTAGATCCTAATTAGATCAAGGAATGATTTAAAATCACCTGATCCACCATGTATTTAAGAAGAAAAAAGGTAATTTCATTGGATCTTCACGAAAATCACCAATTCAACACAGATCTATGTACATCTCTCAAAGAAGAAGAATAATTTGGGGTATATCAAAGAAGAACTCACCAGTCTAGCACCACTGGATTGGTCCATGATTAAAGAATCACGGGGATATGGATGAGAGAAGTCAAGAGTCAAGGGGGGTGGTCTCTAATTTCAAATAGGAGGTTTGGGTTAGAATTGTGTTTTAAAAAAGTTTCAAACCATGTGGAATTAAAACCCACTGGGTGAATTTAACTCAGCATTTTACCGAGGTGTGATACCCAGATAATGGGCCTCACTGGTGGGATGGTGGAACAACAACATAGTAAGTGACTTGATTAATTCTAAAAATTTACCTCTCAATATCTAGATTGTTAGCTTTTTTCAAATCCATTGAAAACACCACAGGCTAGCTAGTGGATCTCCTCTAGTGAGCCGAGGGCCTTGTTTTTAGCCACCATGCCACCCTTAATCTCCATTACTTAAATTATCATCACAAGAGACCCCTATAATATAAATTCCAACCTCTAAAATAAAAATAAGATAGATAAAAAAAATCAATTTAATAAATAATTTATTAACTTTAAACAAGTCATACATCTAAAAAAGTAAGGATGTTACAATTCTCTCACTCAAATGACTTCTTTTCCTTAAGAAGTACCTTCAAAGGTAATACTCAGACAACAAAGTCCATTGAGCTCAAATAGATTCTTATTTATCCCAAGTATCCTACTAGATCTCTCTATGATGATATATGATTCTAAGAAGTGGTACCATATTCTCTTGAAGGTGTTTTTTTTGCTTCAATTAACAATCCACAATGAGCGCTCCCCATATGATGCGTCAGGATATAGTTCAACATCATCATAGTTGATGACATGTATGGAATAATAAATTTAAATTTGAATATGAGACACATGAATCACATCAATTATACCTTGGTAAAATGAAAAAATATTCATATGTTACACCACTATCCTAACCTGTTCAATTATCTTGAAGGGTCCAACATAACACTATGCTAGCTTCCCTTGCTTTCTCAGATATAGGTGACCTTAATGAAGAGTCAATTTTAATAAAACATGGTCACTTAAAAAAAAATTTATAGGTATACTCATATGGCCAACATATGATCTATTCCTTCTTTAAGTTGTGATAAACCTCTTCTAAATACCCCTCACTCTTTTAGAGGTCTATTATACCGTATTGGACCCCACAACTAATACCTTAGTAGCCACATGCCTGTAAAGTGGTGAACAAAATTTCCTAACATATATATCCTCACAAGGTTTCATCTGAATAGAATCCTTATAATATTTGTTATATGAAAACTCAAAAATGTATTTGTGATGATACCATGCTCTACTGAAGTCTAAGATGCAAGATCGTCACATGTACTCTAATATATGGATAATCTACTTTGATTATTCATCTATCTGAGGACGGTACATTGTCCTCAATCTAAACCGAGTCCCTATATCCTTATAAAAGTTTTTATAAAACCATGACATAAAATTTGAATCTCTATCAGATACAATTATTTAGGGAACTGTATGCAGGACTACCATCTCATGGACATAATGATTTCCTAACTCATCTTCCGACAGAGTCTCACTAATCAGAAAGAAATGAGAAAATTTAATTAGATGATAAAAAATCACCCAAATATCATCATAGATCTTCGGGGTCTTGGGTAACTGCATCAAAAAGTACATCACTATGTTCTCCCAATTTCATATAGGAATAAGAAGTGGATGGAGCATTCCACCAAGATTTTGGTGATCGATTTATATCCTCTTATTGGTAAAGAATTCGGGAAAAAATCTTGTAATGTATTAATACCTTGCGAAAAGAACTATCACCTAAATTCATGATACCTCCCTATCACTCCTAGGTACCCCTACCATTTAGAGGTATGAAAGTATACCATCAGATCCTCCCAAATAGATACATGGATTATAACTATCTCATGAACTTGGATCACGCCATCATCATCCAACAACCACCCAAGAATTAGGTTACTACCCAAATAGCTACTCCCACATCCCAAAAAACATAGGCTTGGATTCATAACCATCCTTAAACCATTCCACCAAATAAGATGTGATAGAAAATGGGGAACAATTCATCAATCTATAGTCCTTAAAATCATCCACCCTCCACTTAGATAACAAATTTATCAGGTTCCACTATTCATCCAAAGGCCATTCACTAATCTCCAGGGCCACCTACATCTTACCAGTAAGATGATCTGCTATGAAATTAACTTTACCTAGGGAATAATACATCACAAATTCAAATATCAAAAAATAATATACATAGTACCTATTCTTTAGATTTATTTCCTATTGTGTGGAAATATAGTGGATGATCTTGTGGTCTATGTAGAAAAAAAAACTCTCACCAAAGAGAAGATGACACCAATAAATCAAAGTTTGGACCATGGTTACAAGCTCTAAGTTATGGGTATGATATCTTCATTCATAGAGTCAAAAACAATGTGAACCATAAACTACTAACTGGTCCCTCTGAATAAAAAATTCCCATAATATAGTACCTGACACATCACAATACACAAAATAATCAACCCCTAAATTAGGGAAAATCGAAATAACAGATTTATTAAACCTCTTAAAATCAATAAACACATCTTCACACTCGCTTAACCACTAAAACCTAACCCATTTCATTGTCAGTGTAATCAGGGGTTCTATTAAATTAGAGATGTTCTGGATAAAATATTAGTATTATCCTACTAAAACAAAAAATATCCTAATATCAAATAGATTTTAGGGATGTATCGAGGACATAACTACCTCCACTTTCTCTGGTTCCATGAATATATATTTCTTAGACACCACATTCCCTAATAATCTTACTTCATGAATCCAAAATTTACACTTAAATTTCTTGGCATAAAGCTGATACCCTCGGTGTGTCCTCAGAACTATCTTGAGGTGTCTCCCATGCTACTATTAGGTCAATGAGTAGATTAGGATGTCATTAATGAACACCATGATGAATGAGTCTAGATATGGGTGGGTGATCTTGTTCATGAGATCCATGAAAACTTCTAAAAAATATTTTACTCCCAACGACATTACTAAGTACACATATAGCCTATAATCACTTCTAAACTCCATCTTTTGGATGTCCTCCTATATAACCTACAAATGATGATATCCCAATCGATGATAAATATTATAGAACCACAAATATCTTTTTAACTGATAAAATATATCATTAATTATAGGAAAATGATATTTTTTCTTTATAATCACCGAGTTCAACTTCTGGTAACACTGCTACAAAATATGACTTTAACAGTGCTAGAAATGGACTTTATCAGTGCTAGAAAAGTGATGTTATTGTGAGCAACATTAAAAGGCCTGGACTTTTATCAGTGCTGAATTTTTTTTGATAAAGGGGTCATTTATTAGTTCTTTTTAAAGAAATATTAAAAGACCCATTTATCAGCACTTTAATTGAGCACTTCTAAAGGAACCCTTTATTCATGCTTTTTAAAGCATTGATAAATGTGTTTTTTATGAGTGCTTTTAAAAGAAATGATAAAGGTCATATTTATCAGTGCTTTTAAAAGCACTAATAAAGGACTATACTACAGTATGATGTTACAATATACTACAACACAACTACAGTGTGCTGTAACAGAACACTGTAGCACTAGAAACTCATTAGATATCAATGAAAACAAGTACCAATATTAATTTAAGTGAAATTAAATTTACAACATAAATGCCTAATAAAAAAATATATTACAGACATTTCAAACATTAGTTTATACAATTAAATTAATAGAAATTATTATATATAGTAAAAAAATCCTAACAGTCAATGTTACTAAGATTTCCATTGACTTTATTTGTCAAACTACTAACATTTCATGAGTAGTTTTGAACAAACCACTTCAACTCGAAAAACATAATCCCCCCTGTATAAGAAAAAATTATTATGAGTAATACTTAAAATAAATAAATAAAACATAAATACAAAATAATAAATTAATTCTATGAAAACTGATTCTATTATGAAAATATCAATATTACCTCTATGATTGAGAAGTGAAGGGAACTTGAAAGAAAGTGATAAATGACAACACTACAGGAGTGAAAGGTTTTGTGAGAGAATAAGTATGTGGAATTTTTGGTGCAGAAAGGGATGAAAGATGGAAAGAGCACCCAAACTCAAACAATATAATCCACCTATATAAGAAATAAATTATTATGTGAGTAATAATAAAGAGAAATCAATTAAACATATATATAAAACAATACATTAATTTTATGGACAATGATTTTACTATGAGAACATCAAGATCATCTCTATGATTGAGTAGATGAAGCGTCATTGATTTCCCTACAAAGGTAGAAGCGACCACATGAAAGAAATTGATAAATGCACCACTATAGGTGGGAACGGGTTTTAAGGGAGAAGGAGCCTGAAATTTGGACATAACACCCCAAATCGAACAAAATAATCCTCTTGTATAAGGAAAAAAATTATTATGAAAGTAATACTAAAAAGAAATAAATTAAACATAAATATGAAACAATAAATTAATTTTATGGGAAATGATTTTTTTGTGAAAACATCAAGATCACCTCTGTGATTGAGTAGAGACAACATCATTTATCTTCTTTCAAAGGAATGACACATGAACATAAATCTTATAAAATAAATATACGTTGTAAGGAATAATGAAAATTATGTCAACATTCCAATATATAATTTTTCTGTAAAATAGAGAAAGTACATCGTAACATTACCTTTGCATCTACCAAGAGGGTTTCCTTTATTATATTTTATGATTCTGAGGGATTGGTAACACCAACATGTATAGAATAAATTATCTTCATGAGTAGTTAAACATTTAATTTTTATTATGTTAATGTAGTAGAGAACATATAATATTATGAGTAAGATCATAATATATTTAAAAACACTTTTACCTTCTCATTAAACTCTATTTAGTTTTAAGGGTATCAAGGGTTTGGTTCCTCTTTCGAGAAACCTAATATTCTCTTTGTGGTCCCCATTAATTTACAAAACATTATCTACATTGGGAAAGACATGAAATGATTTTTATATCCCAATGAAAGGGTCATCCTAGATTAAATTTTCATCTGAATCTGCATTTGTTTTAGTTTCCAGCACAACAATCGACCAATTCTTGATTTTTGGGTCAAAGACATAAAATACTTTTACTGATTGTGATGACATTATGAACATATCATATTTTTACTCTTCTACAATGAAATTCACCTTCACAAAGCCCATTTTTTCAACTTTCACTTCATTAATATCGTTAACCCATTTACAATAGCAATGTGTAACTTGAAATGTTTTATAATCCAAATCTTATATCTATTTGATAATTCCAAAATATGACATATTTCCATAAATTTTATTTATATCCTTGGAACTAGATATGTGAATCGCTTCAGCCACAAGTGTAACACCACTTTTTTACATCATACTGAAGTCATCATGTTCTTTTTTATAGAATGTATAAGCATTGATTACAAACCCATTATAAGAAATAACATTTTCATTAGGTCATCTATCTAGACAATGAAATCATTCGGCAACTGAATTCTGATTTTTAGATAAATACCTATAATTTTTATCTCTGAACTATCCAATAAACTATGGATTATGTGTATATTATATCCATATTTCAGCTCTTCATGGATAAAAAAATCTCTAAGAATTTATTTATGGGACTCAATTTATGGATCAACATATTCACTACTATGTAATATGCAAAGATGTGTGTGATACCACTATGTTAATATAATTTTAATAACATCTCTTTCAGAAACCCCTTCACCCATAAGGCTTTTGCTATGACAAGACTTTAGGAGGCTAGTGATTTCAACATTTGATAGGTAATCGGTACAGAATGCAATAGCTTCTTCAACAATATATCATTATAAAATACAAACTTATAGATGACATCGATTCTTGAAATACCATTTCAAAATCATAATATACTATTCAATGGGGTACATCCATCTGTAATGGACATGACCACATAGTCAAACCTCTCTGACCAATTGAACTATTAGGTGGACCATTATATCAAATAATGATGGTGGGAAGAACATTTCTAATTCACATAACATGATTTAAATCTCCTTATTCGTGATGGGAAACTTATCTAAGTCTTTAATTTTTCTACATATGAATTTAAAAAAGAAGTAGAGTCTGGTCAATGTATTTCATACATTTTAAGGATGAATGCAACAGAATGCAATAGGCATTAAATCTTGCATCAAAACATGCTATCCATGAGATTTTAGACCTTGTAACTTAAAATTAGTCTTTAACATGTTATTATTGATGTTTTATGAATACCCCTATGGAATTTTTACACTCAAAAGGAAAATGAAAAATTTCAATTTTTTCTTGTATGGATAGAGTTTAAGCTACTGGAGGAAGCAAATTTCACCTTTTACCCTTCACCGGTGCCAACTCTTCCCTTATTCCAATTTAAATCAAGTATAAACTAGCCTTGATTCCCTAAATATTTTTTCTAGGAACATTTAGTAACATTCCAATAACACAATAAAATATATTTTTTTCTATATGCATGACATCAAGAAAATGTATGAAATACAAACAATTCAAATATGGAAATTCAAAGAAAATTGATCTCTTATTCCAACCAGATTTTGTAAGGTTTTTCAAAATTGGTTTATCAAAATCAGTGTTAACCTTTTTTAGTTTTTTTGTACAGTTGATCGCCCATTGCTGGAGATGGAATTGTACCTTGCTCAATATTTTCAATGAATACTGTCATCTAGGATCGGTATTTATCTCATCGAGGTAAAAAGTTTCTATGTCCTAAAAACAAAGTCTTTGAGGAATGTTTCAACCGAACTAAGTATGCGATTTTTTCACAAATGGGACACCACAACATGACTTTAATGCTATATCATGATGAATTTAAATTAATTGGGAAGTAATTTATCATTCTATAAAACATGTCACTCAATGTGAATTTGTCACTTCTATGAGCATAAAAAACTTTAACACCTATATCCCACATCAATTTCAAATCTTGAATTAATGGAGCCAAATAGACATCAATATCATTACTAGGTTTCTTTGGTCTAGATATAATAATAGACAACATAATGTATTTACATTTCATGAATAACCCTGGTGGAAATATATAATTTACCAACATGATGGGCCATGTACTGCTGAAAATAAATTTTTTATTATGTCAACACTTTTAAGGAGAAAGTGAGAAACCGTACATCACATCACCAAACACCACTTCACAAATTCACAACTTCACAACCTCAAAACCTCACAACTTCATCATTTCTCAACTTCATCACTCCACCATTTTACCACTCCAAACAAACCATGACCAATGAACATCAATTGTTCAAACCCCCAAACACCACAAAACATACCAAATCAACAAAAATCAACTATCCAAACTGGGAACCTTCAAAGCATGAGCTGGAGACACCAAAAGAAGTCCAGGAAACCACATATCGAGTAGCACGAAACCAGGAAAGCATGATCAGCCCTCAGACCTGACCTTCTCGAGAGCCCACCGATGCGACCATCGACATCATCCCAAATCCACACACCCAATGACAAACACCAAAAGGTTTTCCCAAAACTTTAAACACAGTGAGATATCCTCCCAAAAATCTGGGAAGAACATCCACATTAGGCCAACGAGAGAAGTAGATCGAAGACGAAACATGCCGTTCTGATGGCACACACCAACCCACATCCATCCTATATGCATCCTTAGGCAAAGACCACTCTACAAAACCCTCAAGCCGATCTGAAAATCCTGCAAGAAAGACCACAAAACACAAGGAACCAAAACCGAAGGCCCTCTCCCCTCCGAGCGCACACCGGGACAACATCAAGCCTCGTCTGAGGAGAGGGTTGCCGGGGACACGCTGAGCCGACTCACTGTAGATCGGTGAACTCCAGACCCTTGCAAGAAAAAACAAGACCAGATCCGAACCGTCACTGGGACAACACTCCAGCCGAATCCATGCCCGAACCTTCTCTAGGGGAGACAATGCCATATATACACCTTGCCGAGCCAACGCGCGGGGATGGAGAAGCGGAAGCTTCGCCGAAACCATCGTCGATCAGAAACACCAGGGAGATGACCGAAACACCAATCCGTCACTGAGGCACACCGATGCCAAGACGATAGCACTGACCCGAACCAAGGCACGCTGGAGGAGGGGAGAGAAGGGGGAAGATGAAGAAACCCTAGGCTCGAGAGGAGGAGAGAAATGCGCCGCTCAGAGGCCTTTATGTCCGATGGGCCATGAACTGTGAGTAGTAATTTAAGACAAAAAGGATTTATTCAATATATAGATAACACAAGACATTATTTGCTCGGCCCAAATCTAAATTCAAGAAACTCATAATCAATTTTCTTCCACTGAGGAGAATATATTAGATGACATAGGTTCCCATATTTAATTATTGTATCTTCATGGCTTGTTAATTTTATTGCATTTTCTTGACCTCCACATGGTCTTCTAAAACATAGAATGATAGGAAAGTATCATACAAATTTTGAAGGACTTTATTCATTTTTCTTTTTTTGATATGCACCACACATAGGGAATTTGATGAGTAATTCATGGTCCTAGAGAAAAAATATGAAATCATTTGGACAAGAATGTATTTTTTTAGAGATAATTCCCATTGAATGTAACATTTTTTTAGTATCATATGTTTGGAATGGTAGTTCATTTTCTTCTAGTAGTATATCTATCAAAAGACCAAGTAGTTTTGTAAAGATGGTTTCACTCAACATGCAGTAATCTTTCAAATATTATAACATCAATACATCTAAAAATGTTTTGTGTTTTGTAAAATAGATATAAAATGGTTTCTTGTAAAATATATTTAACTCCTCAAACAACATTGGATAATCATAAAGGTCATATTAAATTTCCTTTGTCATTTTTTCCATGCGATCTCTATCATCTTTTACAAAGGTATTAATATCAAATGATTCATAAACAATAGTATCATCCTAATCGATGTAAAAATTCATTTTTTCCCCGTGTTTAGTCCAAAATTTATATCTGTGATCTATTCTATGATTGATCAAATATTCTTCCAACTCTTATGGACTATTTTTTCTTGAATAACAACAACATAATCACAGACATAGGAATTTAGAAGGGTTGTCTACATGATCTCATTCAAAATTGATGAAATCATTAACTAAATATTCATATTAGTTTTTCAAATGATTAGCGTGCATCCATTATTGGTTCATATTGATCCTATTGGTTTCATAAAAGATTAATTTTATATAATATATAAATAAATACACATAATATATTCATTATCAAAAGTGAAAATTATAGATAATTCTAATAAGGGAAATATGGATCATTTCTACTATAATATATGAGCACCTTGATATTCAAAATCTAATAATGAGGTCTGTTGGAATTAGAAAAAATAGAGGGAGATAAATGAAGATAATAAATAAAATTATCACTAAACTTTATAGGTGTAAACTGGAAGATGGATAATGTAATGACCCTAGCCCGAATTAACCAAAAAACACCAGCTCAAATAATTTTATGACCACTAACACATCTCAAAGTCAGTAAAGGATGGTTTAATCTTTGGGTGTAAAAAACCATAAATTGGAGGTGGTCCCCCCAAATAGAAACAATTAGTACCATAGGTTGAACAAAATTCTATCATGACCCTTGGGGTCAATGGATATGCATAACCAAAATCATAATTACTTGATATAGGAATACCTATTAAACAAAAAACTATGGAAATAAATGACATAATAGCTATATAAACACACATAAATGTCATGCCAGTATAAAAACTCACTCACTTATAGTTTATAAGAAATATCAAATAGATAAAAACATGATATTCAAACATAACGTGAACTAAAGGCACCATAATGATTCAAAAAGTGAAGGCTTGATGAGATAAAACTTGATGTGCTTTACTGTGGATGACCCCTTTGAATATGGTCTATAAGAAAACTAAGTACCATAATTAATTCTAAGAGGAACTAGATCCTATGATACATATAACCAATATAGGAACATACATGACTCCACTAACTTGGTTTTTGAAAAATAGCATCTGAAGTTGCTTGTCCACTAAGGTGCCCATAAAAGGTGTCAACATATATATAATGACCAAGGAACCACCAATGTGCCTCCAATAAGTATTCAATAAACAATAATATACATGAAAATTTCTACACATTTATATACATATATGAAAAAATTATTTAGTAAGAAGATATAAAACATAACTGTAAAAAAATAATGAATAAATCTAAGGATTAGTGTTAGATATAAACAACATATCATATATTGGTAGTAAATACAAACAACAGACCACAAATAGTTCCCAAAACAATGGATCAAAAAAATTGTAAACAAAATATCATAAAAAAGGATCATAAACAAATCACTGAAGAAGAAATAAAAAATTAAACCAAAAATACATAAAGAAAATTGGAAGGCCTACCTCTATAGGTTGAGGAAAATATGAGACCATCTTCATATGTTATATGAGATGTTCATAGGTAGTAAAGGGGTGTTATTTGACCTTTTATTCACTAAGGTGGATCATCGATTGTGGGTGGTTTTTGTAGAAAACTTCTATATCACGACGGGTTCACAAATGGTTAGGGTTTTTAAAATAGACAAGGATTATTTTATCAGTGCATACCAATAAGTGATGATAAAACCAATCTTAATCAGTGCCAAACATATAACACTGATAAATGTTCATTTTATCAACGCTTTGTTTAGTGTTGAAAAATATTCAT
The DNA here is from genome assembly GCA_963277665.1 of Viscum album. Classification (NCBI taxonomy): domain Eukaryota; kingdom Viridiplantae; phylum Streptophyta; class Magnoliopsida; order Santalales; family Viscaceae; genus Viscum; species Viscum album. The sequence goes on from OY728133.1 coordinate 1,001,046,156, forward strand.
CTTTATCAGCATGAAAAAAGTGTTGATAAAGATTCTTTTATCATCACTTATTACTAAAGCACTATTAAAGGATTTATAATTATAATTATAAATAAAAATTGTAAATATTTATAAATACTTAATAAATATATATAAATATAAATATAGTATATATATTCATTTTTAAAAATATTTATTATTATTTTATAATTAATTATTTATAATTATAGATTTATATTTAGAAAATATTATTTATATAATTATATATATTTATATAATTGTACATATATATTTAATAAATATATATAAATATAAATCTAGTAAATATATTCATTATTTAAGTAACGTTATTTTAAATTTAATAATTATTTAAATATACATAATTATTTATTTGTAATTATATAAATACTTTTTAATAAATATTAATTTATTTATAATTGTAAATATATAATTATATAAATATAGTGAATTTACATTTACAAATATATTTGTTTACAAATGTTTTTTTACAAATATATTTTTAACATTACTAATAAATATCTAATTTTGAGTGCATGCATATATTTAAAAAATGAGTGAAATTAAATAAATTAAGAATATAAGTACACTTTAACAATATTAAAAAAATCGATAAGTTCTGTGTGTGTGCATATAGTATATAAAAATTCATTAAATACGTATAAATGAAATCAATATAACACACATTTTATCTATATTAAATTGAAAAATCATACAACATTCAATTATATATCGAGTACTATGCAATCATTCAATATTTTTAATTCATATAAATTTTTAATTATATACCATTATTCAATAAATATATGAAAACTTAATGTAAAGAAAATAAATAGTTTGTAATATATAAATCATATTTATATACATTAATATATATCTATATATTTAATATATACAATTTAATAATATTAATTATCATAATTATCTAATTAATAAAACGTTTAATATTTAACAATGTATAACCAATTAATTCACTTTTATCAATAATTATTTAATTTATAATATCTTGTAATATTTTTTTAAATAAACACATTATTTATTTATTTTTTATTTAATTATTTTATTTTATCATTTCTAAAAATGTATTGATGAAACAAATATTTATCAATGCAGAACATAAAGTTCAGATAAAGCGAACCCTTATCAATGCTAAAAATAAAGCGCTGATAAAGGTTTTCTTTATCAACACAAAACTAAAAGCACTGATAAAAGGTTAAATTTATCAGTTCTTTCTTTTTCACTGATAAATAAGCCATTTATTAGCATTTTATTCCAGTGTTAATAAATAAAAACACTATTAAAGGCCTGTTTTGTAGTAGTGTAATCTATATAGAGCCAAAGACTACCACCCACATTCCTTGAGAAAAGAAGAGGTACACCCCAAGGCGATGTAATCGGCCTAATAAATCCCTTATATTCAATGTCCCCTAGCTATACCTTGAGTTACTTAAACTTTAACAGTGATATATAAAAAATGGGGTATTGAAATGGGTTGCACACATGGAATGAGTTCTATCTCGAAAAAAACTACTCTATCAAGGGAAATTCTAATGAGTTAAACGACAATAATTTTATGATAGAGATCCAAAACTGGAGGAAAATATGAGGGGGTTTCTACTAATTCTAAAGATAGAGACAGGCCTGAAATTTATGCCATGATTATACCTTGTTGGATTAGGTTTGGACCCAATATACATACTACCAACATCCATTCATTTTTCATCATGAATTTCTCTCCCTTACAGGATATAAATGATATATATCTCTGATAAAATTCAATTTGAGCTTAGAAAATGGTCTTCCAATCTAGAAAAAGAATCAAATTGATGTTTGTAGTCTATAGAATGATGAATTATAACATATTTCTATAACTCAAAACAAATATAGGATACTATACACATCACTGAATATAGTCCACTTTCATTACTAATGATTTATCAAGGTAAATAAACATATAAAAAACTTGAATGATAAGTTAAGTCAAGAAATAACTTCTGAATAAATAAATAAATGGGAAGAACCAATATTAAGAAAGGTAGTAGGAATCATTGAAGAGATCAATACCATACATTGAATAATAAAAGTTCCATCACAACCATCCACTAGAGTCTAATCCACCATATAAACATAGGTTCCCTCAGATCCATGACCCTATCCCTAAGATGCATGATCCCCCCTCAGTCATATTCATCTTCCAAGTTTGCTGATGACAACCCTAGCTAGATCCACGGTTCCTTAAATACATATTCTGTGATCTCTTATGGAATCCTGAACTCAAATATATATGGTTGAATATAAGGCCCCAGCCTTAAACCTTACTTAATCTTGAGTTATTACAAGATTACACATTGAGGATCTTTTCAGGTTTACAGTTTTAGAGAATTAGATCATGAAACTTGCATTACATTCCACATTTAAACAAAGTGGCTACATAAAATACTGTATTCATTCTTCCCATCAACGGAAACATATTTAAAATAAAACAAGGATTCTTTCTTGACACATCCTTGACACTATCATCACATCATGTACCCTTCCCTTGACCTGTGAAAAACATTTCAAAAACTTGGGATGAGCATAAAAAGCTCAGTGAGGGATATAAAAATATGGAAAGGAAACATGAGTACATGTATACATAAGAATGAAATCATATATTAACCATAAAACAAAGGCACTTTCATACCTCATCAAACCATAAATAAATCATAGAAATCATAAGACATAAAGGTAACTTGAGGCATTCATAACATTCTTACGTAGGGAGTAACCCTCTTGGTTACGTTTGGAATACCCATCACAGTATATTCCCTAAATCTCTTCGAAAAAACCTTAATGTTTTACTCCTCCACGTTACCCAATGCATTGGAGAGCTATATCGGGATCACCCGCCCTTAGTTTATCATGGAACCACCCGTTTTCATAACAATGCCCAAGAACCATAACATAAATGTGTCACATAAAACATGCATAAAGGAAACATAACATTTCCACATTTCAATCACAATATAACATTTTAGTATATTGAAATAATGAATCCATTCAAAAAGAAACCATTTCCAAAACCATTTAAAACATTTAATAAAGAGATTTTTGAATCAAAGTGTCCCATACCACCTTGAAGCTTAAAATTTTAAACCATTAATATCCATATAATTAAATCCTTAAAACCATTTTTAAAACATGGATATTAATAAGAACAAATAATTAAAACATTTAAAACGATATTTTGGTTAAAGGTGTTTTACCAAAATTAGAGACACTTGAATACAATAATTGAGGAATAAAATTTAGTCAGAACTTTATAATATCATGAAAATAAATGGATTCATGATATAATACTCCAAAGGACAGTATATACACCATATAAGAGTGAATTGGTGTATAACAACAATGAACCCTCAATAGAAATGTCAAATGTGATGAAATCCCTTATAAAAGAGGTATCCTTAAATTAAGGACAAATCAATCTCAAAAATATGTGTGACAAATATAAATACACCGAATATAAGTGGATATTAAGTGTAAAACAATAAAAGTTCATTCACACATATTCAATGGATGACATATTCAATGACTACATGTTGAACCCAAAGAAATCGAAATTGGGTTAAAAAGTTCCCTTGACAGCCTAACGACATCACATCAAAATGAGTTGATGAGAGATAAAAAGTTTATCTCATCACATGGACATAAAATTTAAATCATTAAGGATATATGAGAACATATCCCAACATAACAATATGTAAATTAAAAGACCCAACAAAATAAGTCTTTTAAAAAAGAGGAGGGTGAAAGGTTCCCTTACCGACTTGGGTATCTTTCAAAACATACACCCCATGAAATAAGGACAATAGATCATTGATGTAAATACTCATAAACGAATGTATATTACACAAAGAGTAGAATAATGGACAGTACATACACCACTCAATGTAATTTGTGGAAAATGTAGCATAAATCTCACGGGAATAAAAGTGAGATGAAAAATCCCTTACGAAAACTCGGCAGCCTAACAGCGCCACATAAAACATCCGAATATGGATTGATGAGATCAAATAGGGTATCTCATCACATTACAATAAAATTTACAGCAAGAGTAACATAAAAGAACATCCCCCAACATTACAAAGAGGAGCTTAAAAGAAGTGACATAAAAGAGAGTACTTAAAAAGAAAGAGAGAGGTTAGATCTCTTACGAAAGTTCGGCAGCCTAACGGCGCCACTCAAAACTTCCAAAATGGATTGATGAGAGAGAATATGGTCTCAAATCACATGAACATAAAAATTAAAGTAAGTTTAATATAAAATATCATCCCAATAACAATAAAGATGAGCTTTAAAAGGAATGACATAAAAGTGTGTACTTAAAAAGAAAGAGAGGAGTAGGATCCCTTACCTCGGGTCCGACTTGACTCGATCGTTCTTTAATCTCCTGAATAATAAACTTGAGTTAATTTATACTTCCTTAATAACCATTTTCAAGTTCATTATTCCTTTTATATCACTTATTACCATGTCATAAACATTATGTAATCATTTAAGTTAATAATATTTGTTTTGCCGATATTTTGTTCTTAAGTCGAAAGTGGACTTCTTACAATTACATGTTGTTCGTGTGGCTGAATGTTTATTATATCCAGAATTGTATTTATGATTTAGATATCATATATGTCATATATATCCAGTACATGCATGCATTTATAACATTACATAATCATTTAGAGGTAAGAAATGAAATGCACCGTTCATGGAGACGGTAAGCCGTACGTACGCATGAACGCTACTTTCATTTCTATTTCGTATTTTATAGAATGGAATCATAATGATATAAAGGTATATTATAATTCCAGTATAATATCATATATAGAAATAGTTACATCATAATGGCCACCTTTGAAGGTGTTAAATGAGTATTGAACAATCATCGTTTCGGGAGGCAGAATTTCGCCATCCACGGAAACCGTATGTTCTTTAACCATTTGATGTAGTTGTGTGAGAGTGTAGCTCTAATAAATCTTATAACAACATCCTAGTATATTTAATATACTTTTTTTGTTACAAAAGAAGTAAATAAAAAGAGTTTAGGGGGTTGGAGAAGCAAAATAAAACAAATGAACATGAGAGAATGAATTACCTTTAAAAGTGTAACTCCTTTTGATTTGAGCCTAAAGGATTCCTTTGAAAGGATTATGCCCAAAGGGAATCCTCTAGGATGAGGAGAGGGATGTGGAGAGAGTAAATGGGCAGGGGTTGGCCGAGCCAAAGGCTTGAGGAGTGTGTGAAATGAGGTAGAGGTGGGGGCCTTTTATAAGAGGAGAGGAGGGGTACTTTTGGAAAGTAAGAAATATTACTTTATTTGAAAATGTGTTTCGGTTTTAAAAGGTCCCACATTGATATAATTCGTGGATAAGGTGATAAGGGTTCTAAATACACCCATCCAATAAGTTTTTGACATGTGTAGGTCATAGAGTTTACATTATCTTCTCATTTTATTTAAATCGTCAGATAATGATGTCATCGCTGCATCATTATGATGTCATAAATAATTTAATTTATTTAATGTATAAAAATTATAAAACAATTACTATGATTTAGGAAACATTTTTAGCTTTCCAATGACTATTTATAATAAAACATCTGACTGGTATAACCCCACTTAAAAATTGTTTTAGTAAAACATATCATGTTTGTGACATTTTTACTTTTACATTAAATAAAAAGTTATTTATGTCATTTCCCAACCAAAGTGGATCCATGGGGTCCCCAAGTTGACCCATGGCTTGTCTTGGTCGGCCATTACATATCCAATGAGGTTAGGACATGTGTCAAGTTCATTTCATTTTATTAAATCATTATTTTTACCTTAAACTACACTAATTATCACTAATCGCGATTAAAAACTTAATAAGTTACTATTCACCAAAAAATTATTTTTATCCCATTGAACCACATTTTACTTCTTAATGACAACCATGTATGTCGGATTTTTGAAATTCAAAACACATAAGTGGTAAAATTTCATTTAAACAAAAAATCAGCTTTTATAAGTACCACTTAGTGGTTTCACTATTCATCAAAAATTGAAGTTTTTCAGAAAAATCCCAAAAATTCACCCTAATCTATATTTGATATTCCGAATTCAAAAATGAAGTCCGTTTTACAAAATTCAAAACATATTAGTCACATTAATTAATTTAATAATTAATTCCCGCTGTCAGAGCAAATAGCGTGTTTTTATAAAACAATAAGTATCAAAAGATTGACAATAGTTTAAGTCTGATTTCAAAGTGAAATTAATTCCAACAAACACTATTGGATTTAATGGTAAAAATATTTTCTAATTTCACTTTAAAACCAATTCAAAATATTATCTAATCATATAAATAAATTATATTAAAAAGAGGTTTTGAATTAAAACACAACATTCTACACTATTCATTAAAAAATGAACTTTATCGGAAAAATACCAAAAAATTACACAAAGTAAAATTTGATGTCCCGATTCTTAATAAGAGTTTTATTTAGTACAAAAGAATGTTTAAGAGTGAACAAAACTATATTTAATGACGGTTCACCATAAAAAGGCGATAAGTGAACTTTTAGTGAAAACTAGGGATTATACGCCTAAAATTGAATTCTTTCCGTATTTTAAGCCTTTATCTTTTATTGGATAAAAGTAAAAACATTTAAAAACATATATAATCATATTTTGGTTATTTCTATCCATTCTCGCCAATACAACGACTACATGTTAACTTCCATTTAAAATAATAATATTTTTTTATTAGAGTGCAACGTAAGATTCCCAAGAAACTCGTTGTTGCGTGTTGGGTACGCCATCGAGCATAGCGTCCCCTTTAAAGTCATATTAATATTTTATTCACAAATATGGATAAATATGAAAATGTCATATTATTTATTTACCTGGGGTGTTACATCCTTCCCCCCTTTTGGGAATTGCATCCTCGCAATTTTAAAATTGAGCTTGGAAACATCCTTGAAAGTCCCACATCGGAACAAGAGTCGGTAAAACAATCACTTTAAAATAAAGAAAGATAAGTACAAAGGTCACCCGAGTTAACCCATACTAGGATTCCAAGTATGAAAATATGGACATGGAGGAAAAACAAAGGTTCATGTTCTGATAGAGAGTGATAGAAAACATGTTTAGGAGAAAGTTATCCACGAGAAAATCACAAACTTGTGATGGGTTAAACGGTATTCGATTCCCCAGTAGGAAAAGTTAATAGACAACATTTTTGTTTTAAGTTACTTTTTATTGAGGAATTTATTCATAAGGAAACATAATCACTTATCATATTGACTTTCAACTTTTATTAGATTCCTTACACAAACTCATATTTTCTCCAAAAGACGAGTATTTAGGGAGACTTGTTCATATTAAGAGTACTATAATCAACTTCTAGAGAATCACCTAATCCACAAAATATAACTATATACATCCCATGTATTTAGGCTTTAACCAAAACCAAAACCAAAAAGGTTAGTACAAGGTCAGATAATCCAGAAAAGGATAACCCTTTATAAAAAGAAAATCTATTCTTAATCTCCAAAATTTGTCCAACAAAACCCAAAGTTCAACGAGGACCATTCTATAATAAATTTGTCCACAAAATTCTTCAAATTAAACCAATATAAGATTGAAACCCAAATATTTGAAGGATTTAGTCACATAGTCTTCCAAGTTAAATCGTAACATTTATCTCCAAACAACATCAGTTGCTCCTAAAGTCTCGTATTGAAAAGTAATTAACCTAATCACATATCCTCTATGATAGGTTAATCATTTTCATAAATAACCCAAAATCAACTTACTCTTAAAAAAAAAGAATTAGTCAAACTAACCAGGGACTTCACGTAGTCCAGTGGTAGGCGATAAATACCAGTCACACATTGGCTGTGGGTTCGATTCCCGCAGCTTTGTCCGACGCGACGGGATGTCACACGGTCTGCGTGTTGTCCTTTTTTCCAAAACTATATAATTCTTAAAACATTCCCCAAAATGAGATAAAATATTCAAGAATAATCATAACATATTTTAACCTCAAGTTTATCTCATTCCTCTCATTTTCCATCATATCATAGAGTAACCCATAATTACCTAAAACTTAAGTATCATATAAACCCTAATGGTTACCTTAATAATTATTACCTGAATTTCCACATTGAGTTGGCCATATCATACATGATGCATTAGAGAACTCACCAAGGTTGAAGTGGTTGATCATGACTCCTTGATAGTTGGTTTAGAACAACCACGAGTTTCCTCATTGAATCCCCCATTTTATCTAGTATCTTAATCATAGAACCACCACAGTTTCCTTCAAACCTGTTGTCTCTTTGGTGCCTGCTAGATCCATCCATTCACTAAAAATAGAAAGGTCAGTGTGAGTATATCAACATAACCACCATGTACTAATGAGGAAGATAAACACTAAGATATACTTACTCATTCACTTTATCTAAAACTAGTACTCGTTCTGAAATTCTAACCATTATGGTACTATCACTTATGCTTAGAGAATACCCAAACCTCTAAATTTATCTAAACCGACCTTTGATACCAACTATAAGGCCCCAGCCTTAAAACTTACTTAATCTTGAGTTATTACAAGATTACACATTGAGGATCTTTTCAGGTTTAGAGTTTTAGAGAATTAGATCATGAAACTTGCATTACATTCCACATTTAAACAAAGTGGTTACATAAAAGACTGTATTCATTCTTCCCATCAACGGAAAAATATTTAAAATAAAACAAGGATTCTTTCTTGACACATCCTTGACACTATCATCACATCATGTACCCTTCCCTTGACCTGTGAAAAACATTTCAAAAACTTGGGATGAGCATAAAAAGCTCAGTAAGGGATATAAAAATATGGAAAGGAAACATGAGTACATGTATACATAAGAATGAAATCATACATTACCCATAAAACAAAGGCACTTTCATACCTCATCAAACCATGAATAAATCATAGAAATCATAAGACATAAAGGTAACTTGAGGCATTCATAACATTCTTACGTAGGGAGTAAGCCTCTTGGTTACGTTTGGAATACCCATCACAGTATATTCCCTAAATCTCTTCGGAGAAACCTTAATGTTTCACTCCTTCACATTACCCAATGCATTGGAGAGCTATATCGGGATCACCCGCCCTTAGTTTATCACGGAACCACCCGTTTTCATAACAATGCCCAAGAACCATAACATAAATGTGTCACATAAAACATGCATAAAGGAAACATAACATTTCCACATTTCAATCACAATATAACATTTTAGTATATTGAAATAATGAATCCATTAAAAAAGAAACCATTTCCAAAACCATTTAAAACATTTAATAAAGAGATTTTTGAATCAAAGTGTCCCATACCACCTTGAAGCTTAAAATTTTAAACCATTAATATCCATATAAATAAATCCTTAAAACCATTTTTAAAACATGGATATTAATAAGAACAAATAATTAAAACATTTAAAACGATATTTTGGTTAAAGGGGTTTTACCAAAATTAGAGACACTTGAATACAATAATTGAGGAATAACATTTAGTCAGAACTTTATAATATCATGAGAATAAATGGATTCATGATATAATACTCCAAAGGGCAGTATATACACCATATAAGAGTGAATTGGTGTATAACAACAATGAACCCTCAATAGAAATGTCAAATGTGATGAAATCCCTTATAAAAGAGGTATCCTTAAATTAAGGACAAATCAATCTCAAAAATATGTGTGAAAAATATAAATACACCGAATATAAGTGGATATTAAGTGTAAAACAATAAAATGTCATTCACACATATTCAATGGATGACATATTCAATGACTACATGTTGAACCCAAAGAAATCGAAATTGGGTTAAAAAGTTCCCTTGACAGCCTAACGGCATCACATCAAAATGAGTTGATGAGAGATAAAAAGTGTATCTCATCACATGGACATAAAATTTACATCATTAAGGATATATGAGAACATATCCCAACATAACAAAATGTAAATTAAAAGACCCAACAAAAGAAGTCTTTTAAAAAAGAGGAGGGTGAAAGGTTCCCTTATCGACTTGGGTATCTTTCAAAACATACACCCCATGAAAGAAGGACAATATATCATTGATGTAAATACTCATAAACGAATGTATATTACACAAAGAGTAGAATAATGGACATTACATACACCACTCAATGGAATTTGTGGCAAATGTAGCATAAATCTCACGGGAATAAAAGTGAGATGAAAAATCCCTTACGAAAACTCGGCAGCCTAACGACGCCACATAAAACATCCGAATATGGATTGATGAGATCAAATAGGGTATCTCATCACATTACAATAAAATTTACAGCAAGAGGAATATAAAAGAACATCCCCCAACATTACAAAGAGGAGCTTAAAATAAGTGACATAAAGGAGAGTACTTAAAAAGAAAGAGAGAGGTTAGATCTCTTACGAAAGTTCGGCAGCCTAACGGCGCCACTCAAAACTTCCAAAATGGATTGATGAGAGAGAATAGGGTCTCAAATCACATGAACATAAAAATTACAGTAAGTGTAATATAAAATATCATCCCAATAACAAGAAAGATGAGCTTTAAAAGGAATGACATAAAAGTGTGTACTTAAAAAGAAAGAGAGGAGTAGGATCCCTTACCTCGGGTCCGACTTGACTCGATCGTTCTTTAATCTCCTGAATAATAAACTTGAGTTAATTTATACTTCCTTAATAACCATTTTCAAGTTCATTATTCCTTTTATATCACTTATTACCATGTCATAAACATTATTTAATCATTTAAGTTAATAATATTTGTTTTGCCGATATTTTGTTCTTAAGTCGAAAGTGGACTTCTTACAATTACATGTTGTTCGTGTGGCTGAATGTTTATTATATCCAGAATTGTATTTATGATGTATATATCATATATTTCATATATATCCAGTAAATTCATGCATTTATAACATTACATAATCATTTAGAGGTAAGAAATGAAATGCACCGTTCATGGAGACGGTAAGCCGTACGTACGCATGAACGCTACTTTCATTTCTATTTCGTATTTTATAGAATGGAATCATAATGATATAAAGGTATATTATAATTCCAATATAATATCATATATAGAAATAGTGACATCATAATGTCCACCTTTGAAGGTGTTAAATGAGTATTGAACTATCATCGTTTCGGGAGGCAGAATTTCGCCATCCACGGAAACCGTATGTTCTTTAACCATTTGATGTAGTTGTGTGAGAGTGTAGCTCGAATTAATCTTATAAAAACATCCTAGTATATTTAATATACTGGTGTTGTTACAAAAGAAGTAAATAAAAAGAGTTTAGGGGGTTGGAGAAGCAAAATAAAACAAATGAACATGAGAGAATGAATTACCTTTAAAAGTGTAACTCCTTTTTATTTGAGCCTAAAGGCTTCCTTTGAAAGGATTCTGCCCAAAGGGAATCCTCTAGGATGAGGAGAGGGATGTGGAGAGAGTAAATGGGCAGGGGTTGGCCGAGCCAAAGGCTTGAGGAGTGTGTTAAATGAGGTAGAGGTGGGGGCCTTTTATAAGAGGAGAGGAGGGGTACTTTTGGAAAGTAAGAAATATTACTTTATTTGAAAATGTGTTTCGGTTTTAAAAGGTCCCACATTGATATAATTCGTGGATAAGGTGATAAGGGTTCTAAATACACCCATCCAATAAGTTTTTGACATGTGTAGGTCATAGAGTTTACATTATCTTCTCATTTTATTTAAATCGTCAGATAATGATGTCATCGCTGCATCATTATGATGTCATAACTAATTTAATTTATTTAATGTATAAAAATTATAAAACAATTACTATGATGTAGGAAATCTTTTTAGATTTCCAATTACTATTTATAATAAAACATCTGACTGGTATAACCCCACTTAAAAATTGTTTTAGTAAAACATATCATGTTTGTGTCATTTTTACTTTTACATTAAATAAAAAGTTATTTATGTCATTTCCCAACCAAAGTGGATCCATGGGGTCCCCAAGTTGACCCATGGCTTTTCTTGGTCTGCCATTACACATCCAATGAGGTTAGGACATGTTTCAAGTTCATTTCATTTTATTAAAGCATTATTTTTACCTTAAACTACACTAATTACCACTAATCGCGATTAAAAACTTAATAAGTTACTATCCACCAAAAAATTATTTTTATCCCATTGAACCACATTTTACTTCTTAATGACAACCATGTATGTCGTATTTTTGAAATTCAAAACACATAAGTGGTAAAATTTCATTTAAACAAAAAATCAGCTTTTATAAGTACCACTTAGTGGTTTCACTATTCATCAAAATTTGAAGTTTTTCAGAAAAATCCCAAAAATTCACCCTAAGCTATATTTGATATTCCGAATTCAAAAATGAAGTCCGTTTTACAAAATTCAAAACATATTAGTCACATTAATTAATTTAATAATTAATTCCCGCTGTCAGAGCAAATAGCGTGTTTTTATAAAACAATAAGTATCAAAAGATTGACACTAGTTTAAGTCTGATTTCAAAGTGAAATTAATTACAACGACCACTATTGGATTTAATGGTAAAAATATTTTCTAATTTCACTTTAAAACCAATTCAAAATATTATCTAATCATATAAATAAATTATATTAAAAAGAGGTTTTGAATTAAAACACAACATTCTACACTATTCATTAAAAAATGAACTTTATCGGAAAAATACCAAAAAATTACACAAAGTAAAATTTGATGTCCCGATTCTTAATAAGAGTTTTATTTAGTCCAAAAGAATGTTTAAGAGTGAAAAAAACTATATTTAATGATGGTTCACCATAAAAAGGCGATAAGTGAACTTTTAGTGAAAACTAGGGATTATACGCCTAAAATTGAATTCTTTCCGTATTTTAAGCCTTTATCTTTTATTGGATAAAAGTAAAAACATTTAAAAACATATATAATCATATTTTGGTTATTTCTATCCATTCCCGCCAATACAACGGCTACATGTTAACTGCCATTTAAAATAATATTATTTTTTTATTAGAGTGCAACGTAAGATTCCCAAGAAACTCGTTGTTGCGTGTTGGGTACGCCATCGAGCATAGCGTCCCCTTTAAAGTCATATTAATATTTTATTCACAAATATGGATAAATATGAAAATGTCATATTCTTTATTTACCTGGGGTGTTACATTGAATTGGTAAATATTCTCTAACCTTCCACACTACTGATACATTAACCTATGTGCTAGGCAGACCTTATGAAAATGTCTAAACATTCTATAGTTGATGCTCTATAGACCATTTACCATGGGAACTAAGGAAGAAAACTCTTCTCAACCTTCCTACCACTACCCTTTTATACATCCTCAGCCTTCCTCTTCCTACTAGTAGAATAGACACTCATAGAAGCAGTAAGAGGTCCACTCACCTGAGTACTAAAAGGTGGAAGAATACCAACTAATCGATCCTCCTCCAAACCCTTTTCGATGGTCATGTAATTATGTAAAAACTATATGTATATCATTAATTCAAAACATTAATGTAATGTCTCGACTTGGATCACTACTAAGATGGTGGTTAGATCGGTGGGTCATATGTCTTCAAGCACGTCTCCGCGTATGCCATAGGTTTCTGACTAGCAATGAGGGTGTAAGTGTGGTTAAGTGGGGATATTATACCCTCATTATTAGAGATGTACAATGGTATATCAGATACAGAAAAAAGAGGAAATAGTTGAATCAATAAATAAAGGAATGAAAAGTAGTATAAGAATAAAATAATATCTAAATAAATGTTTCCAACACCAATTTACCACAATTAATGTATGATAGATGATGCTACAAGTACAAGAAGTAAAAATTTACAAAAGAAAAGAAAAAAACCCAATGTTCAACTCCTCAAGCATCCTGAGAAAGAACCTGGTGTTGTGATCCCTATCTCCCATGCACACTGCACAACACAAGCAATGAATCCAAATACATGTAAGCCACAAGATCTACTCAGATTCCAAATGGTTCTTAAGCATGATGTGAGATATAAATCTCAGTAGGATGACACCCATAGACTCTAGCCCAATTCATTTAGTATAATTAACAATAAATGATATTTTGACATGCATTATAAATGCAAAGTGATAACAAATTTAATAGTAGCAACTTGGTTTGGGATCTTAAATGGACACCCATCCCACACCACTGGATTTGGCCTAAGTTGGATATCTATGTTTTTGGTTAGATTCTTCTATATTAGGATGAATCACTCAGAATATACCACATCTATAAAGACCCAATATTGAAGTGCATGAAAATTACATTACTTTTTTTCGGAATACTTAATACATTACATAAACAGACACCCATAGATCATATTAGTTTAGTTACTTTGGAAACTTGGAAGACATTATTATAATTTGGTGAAATATCTTCATTATCTCCCATAAAGATCTTCCCCTTTAGTACCTCTAACTAAAACATTTCCTTATAACATGGGGAAATGAAAACATAATAAAAAAGGTGAGGTCAGATGCTCATTAAGGGTAAACAATGCAGACATGAAAACATAATCATGAGAATAGGGGTATGAGAACATGACCATGAAAATAGAAGATAATACCCTTCATATCAGAGATCACAAACATGAATCAAGGCATAAAGATTAGTATTTTATAAAACATGAATCATGAGGAAATAAGTAACATGAGTCATGAAATCATAATATAGGAATAAAACTTGGAATTTTTATAGACACAAAATCATTTAAAAATGATTTTAATAGTAGTCAATAAATATCTTCCAAGGAAATGTTGGTAGTGTGAGTTCACTTCCCACACCATCCTTCTAGTCATGGTTCTCTCCCATAACCATCGAGGTAGTCATGGTTCACTCCCATAACCATATTGGTGTACAAGGTCCTTCAGGTCTATCTCATGAGATGTAAATATTTTTCTAATTCATTGGAGGGAGATATAGGTTCCACCCATCTTATAATGAAATCAATCTTAGTTGTTCCCCAGAAACATAAATAAATGATCATAACCCAAGGAATAAAATGGGTTTCTTAAACATCTTTCCATAATAACATAATCTATGAAAAAATAGATTTCATAAATAGAATTTCATCATAAAAATAATCAAACCATAGGAATAATGGAGATAGTATACTTGAATCATATCCTTATTATAAAATGTTATCTTAGATAGAAGATAATTTTGATAAAATGCTTGAAATTAATTATTGAGGGAAATATATATTCATCTTCATAAATGTTTTATTTTGTACAATTTTAAAACAAAATAATTTCTTTATAAATAACCTTGTAATATTATAAATTATGCTTCATCCTTTAATTCTATATAACTTAAAAAACATTCTTATTTTAATTTTTCTGAATATGTAAAAAAGTACCTCATATCGAAAATTACAAAGATTCCTTCCACACCATTTAATAAATATTCACCAATGGGTAAAATTTAATTTAAATTTTTTTAGAAGAATAGAATGAATATTTTGGAATATATATTTTGGAAACATGTACATGGATGATAAATATACCCTAGTCAATATTTATGTATAAATAATCTTGGGTAATAATGATATTGCAAAATTATCCCTTACCTAAGGTCCAATATCTTTTATATGTGTCCCAAAATCATGTATAGTGATTTAAAACATATTAATAAATGTTTAAAAACCCATAATAATGTTTATGATATTATATAGGAATCATTTATGACTTTATATTACCATTTCATTTAACAATTCCATGTTAAAACAACATTTTGGGTAATAATCGCTTTGTTTATCATACGTGTTTTGACTTGTTATTCTTGATATTTTTACTTATATCATGATTTAATCAGTCCCAGAATGTAAAAAATATTTTATATATCAAATATATTCAGTATATAAATATATATAATAGATATATAAATGAAATGGAATACACCGTTCATGGAGAGGGTAGGCCGTACGTATACATAAACATTGTTTCTGTTTTCTTATCGTATTGAATAGATAAAGTAAATGACATATATATATATATATTTATTATAAAAAAACTATTATGTCATATATTTTATTCTTATTCATTATATATATTTTTATAATAAATCTTGAATAGTAAACATGAAGAATTAATCTCATTGGCTCGTGGAGATGATAAACCGTACGTACACATGAGTGATGATATCAATCCATTAATAGTTAAATGGTATAAAATTAGATGGTATATTAATACTAAAGAATAATTATAATATTATATTCATTATTTAAATCCTTTATTTTCTTCATTATATCCATCTAAAATAAGTATAGATGAAAAACAGTTTACACTATAATGTGAAGATGGTAAGTCATACATACAGGCACATGGTAATATTGTTTTTTATAGGATAGGTAAAACGAGGAATATTTTTTCCCTATAATCATAATAGAATATCATAATATACTATATCCTATATTTATTAGTTTAGTATGGAAAAAATTTAGGAAATATAATTATAAGAAGAAAATAACTTTGAATGATTTGGTAAAACAATTACCTCAACTACGAGTGTCTTCTTTTGATTTGCACAAAAGGACTTCTTAGGTTGGTCTTCTTCAAAATGTATGGTATATAGAATGAATTGGGACATTTTTTGAAAATAAATGGAAAATTTTTTTGTCAAGAAAAAAAATGCTTTAGAGGTGTGAATAAAAGATAAGGAGAAGTTCCTTTTTATAAGAGATAAGAGGTTCACTTTAGGAAATTCCAAAACTATTAATTTAATATAATTTGATTTTTGATTTCAAATTTACCCAAAGTGAGTTATTTAAAATTTGACATGAGTATGGGTCAAAATCCCTTCATTAAATGAATTTTAGACAAGTTTTGGTCACAAAATTAACCTTATCTTTTGTCTTTAACCCTTAGTTAAGCAGTTTATCTCTTACCACGACAACTTGTCTTTTTAAAGTATCGAGTTAATATAGTTACTATAAAATTCCAATAGAACCCCAATTGGATCATTTATGAAATATTTAACATTATACTGGTTATTTGGTCTAAAAATATATTTTTAATAATTTTATACCATTTAATAAAATATTATTTATTTTAAAATTTTATTTATGTCAATTTCGACACTATTTATTATTTGAATTTTTCTAAAAATTACAACAACTTGATTTTATTGAAAAAACTACATTAACTAATCCCTAAAATGTCATAGTCAACCTAAAAATTTATGGATGGAATAAAATATTTCAAATGATTTTTATTTTCATATTATTAATGTCATTTATTTTATTATTCCTTTACTCTAAATCCCTAAGGCCTTAGTTTTTTATTAATTTTTGAATAATCCCACTTTTAAGGGTTGAGAGGTAACCCTTACATGACCCATAGGAACAAGTGGATTAAAAGGTTATAATTTCAACCTAAGGGTTATTTTTATTGAAACCCACTCATCCAATGAAATTAAGACAAGTGTTATTGTAATTTTATAATATTATAATACTATTTTTACCCTTATTTACCTGAATTACTCTTCAACCAAAGTAAATAAAATACTAAGGTTACTATTCAAAAAATTATTTTTATCTTATTAGACCAAAATTTCCATAATTATTATATCCATTTTTTTCCATTTTTCAAAATTAAATTCACAAAAGTAATAAAATTACATTTAATGCTAACCCCACAGATGTGGCTAGAAGGTGGGTAAAATAGACGTTCAAAAGATCAATAAATTTTTTAAATATAATTTATTTATAAAATTTATCCAAATGAACTAATTTTTTTGAATACATATATTATTTATCTATTTTTAATTTAAAATAAATTTAAAAAAAAAATAATTATTTAAAGAAAAACAAATTTTTTAACTGTGATGCAATATCTTTTAACTATTCATAAAAAATGAAACTTTAATGAAAGATACTACAAAATAACCCTAAGTTAATATTTTATTTCTAAATTCAAAAATAATATTTATTTATCAAAATAAATTTTAATGAGTGTCTAAAATTAATTTTATTATTTTTCTTAGAAGGAAAAAAAAGCAGTTCATTTGAGAAAATAATAGTTTTAAACATATAAATGCTTCACCAAATATTATATATTTTTTTTATAAAAACAATTATAACTAATATTTAGAAATTAGTTATTACTGTTCATATTACATGTTTAATGTCTATGTTATCACTATATTATTTAAATAATTATAATAGTAAAGTGCTGTTTCATAGAAACTCAATGTTGCGTGTAAAAAAAACCAGGTTGGTGTTGCATATAGTGCAAGCTTACCTTGCTGCTGAGTATAAAATAATAAAAAATTAGTGATTTTATATAATAAAAACAGTCTATATTCAGTGTTTTGTGAATAGATAATATCAAAATATTAAATTCATTCAAAAAAATCACAAAATCTCACGGTGTAACATTTAACCGCCCTTAAAATGAGTTTCTCCATCTAAAATCATTTGGGTTATCAAAATTTTAATACTTGAATGTTACTTTCATAGAAACCAAAAAATAAAATTGAATTCTAAAACTTCCTTTAAAAAACAGAAAAGTTGTAAAATAACTATTACCCAAAATAACTCATAACTAGGTTTCCACATATAAGAACATAGCTGAAGATTTGGGCATAAATGAAAAGAAAAAATAATCATAGAGATTTATAAAGATCATTGATTACAATAAATTGGGTGATCCAGATAATTTTAACAATATGAAAACCATAAACTAAATAATCATAAAATAGGTCAATGATATCATAAAAAAAATGATAACAATACACCATTTTATATAAAGATTCGTTTTATAATGTTGAATAATTTTCAAGAGAAGGTATACTTACTTGATTTCAGAAAAACATCCTCCATTTTTGTTCCTAGATCAATTTCCACTTTATCTCATATTCTATGAAATGAAGTTGAATTTTCTATTTTGGAAGCATTAGAAGATCATGAGATCTATAAAGAAAATTATGGGTCATTCCACCTATCTTTATTAGAACAAAAAGGTTTTCATAAGATATAAAATATGAAAAAATAAAATTATGGTGAGATAACACTTTAATCTCACAAAATTATCTGATTTTTAACTTAAACTTTCCATAAATGTGTAAGCCCACAATCCTTTTGAAAGTTGAAAATCCAAAAATTTTAAAAGAAGTCTAATAAATCAGCTTAACATTTGTCTCCCATATATCATAAGGTAGTTCACACTCCTAAAATTCCAAGAATGTGATTACCTTATTCACGTATTCTCTTAAAACATTGAAATAACCTAAATTACCATACATCCATATTGAAAATATGCATGTTTCCTTATTCTTAAATCTAAAAAGATATAAAATTAATCCCTGATAGCATAACCTACATGTTAATAATTCCTTAATCAGTTCAAAGTTAACTAGTTTCAACCAATTTACTTATTCATATCCAACATATCTTTATCCAAATATCATTATCTCAATATCATGCCTAGATAAAGGGCTATCCTTCCCTTAATCATGTGTTTTTCAAAACATATTACCTTATTACCTTAATCAATTTTCATGGTTATTAATACCATTATTCATATTATCTTAAATAATTAAGTAAAAACTACAATGGACCACCACATAGATGTTTCATTATTCCATAATACCATAAAAGTACTTGCACAACATTATTCTTGAATTCCAATACATAAATACACAATCATTTCCCAACTTCATTATTATACTCCACATAGACAACAATGATCACATGATATTTTCCTTTTTTGTTATCCTTAAGAGGTTGCTGACATAGATCATTATTGATAAACCATGGATCAGGGAACTGGTTAGCATAATTCCCATTCTTTATACAAATAAAGCACTGAAGTGGGGGAGGTGGATTTTGTGTGGATTTCTCTCCATTTTCATTAGTAGGAAACTTCTTCATGTCACTTTAGCAATCAAATTCTCGAAGGCCTTCCTTTTCAAGCATAAAACATTTCTTAAACCCCTTAAGACAATTTACTTATTTATTTTTCAAACATAGTGAAAAAATGAAGGCTCATTTTTTTATCTTCATGATTTTCATATTTACTTTTAAACTCCATCTTCCTCTTCTTGTCAAAACCTTGCGATTATTACATGACTCTAACCTCTATTTCAACCGTGATTTCTTGACGCGCAATATCTTCAAAGATTCTAATGTATCTTATTAATAAATCCCATACGAGACTTCAATTTAATCCACTCAATAACCCATCAACTTTACTATCATATTGGATGATAAATCCAGAAGCATAACTCATAAGTCTTGTGAAATTAGCTTCATAGGTACCAATAGATTCATCGTACCATAACTTTATGTCGAGAAACTCCTTCTCCATTTTTTCTATAGAATACGAGGAAAGTAATTATTAAATAATATGATTGTTAAGTCATCCCAATCCATGGAATAATTTTATCTTTTCACCTTGTATTCTTGATTAGAGTCCGCCACTTGTCCGCCTTGCCATATGACTGATAAAAAACCATAATGAATTTCTCTGTGATGAACACTAGAGAATAGAAAATATCTTTTTAGTGGTAATGAAATATTTCTTGGAAACAAGTAGATTAGAATACCCGTGAAAATATAGTGTACATTTCCTCATTAAGGACTTGATAGAATGTTGTTATCTCTATTGATCATTTGGAAAGTCTAGCATGATTTATAGATTGAGAAAGCTGGGTGATCATAGAAACAATATTTTTCATTCCAACTCCTATATCATTCGGTTTCTCCAATGGAAAATTGTTTCATTTTCCCTTATAACTACCATTAATATGGTTCCATTGGGTTTCAACCATTGACTAAAACGAAAATCATAGAGTAAGAAACAATTATAATAATGAGGGACCACATAATAATGAAAATTAACACATATGATGTCTAAATTATGAAATATTATTTAATATATATCACCTTAGATTCACCCTATGTTATTATTAGACAACTTCTATTTAAAAACATTATAACGGTTTGTGAAGGGTTTTTGAATTTCCAAAGCATATCCCCTGAGAGGGTCAAACATGGTGTGCAACAAGGCCCGTTGTCATATACTGAGTTATGATCAATTCATGGCTGATATACCTTGTCAGAGTTGTTACTCCTAGGTACATCTATGCTAGATCCACATCCACTTGTAGTATCTATATAAGGATCTAATTCTAGGAAACAATTTACACTATCAATTTCCAAAATTCCAAGACATTTTCCTAAACATTAAATCATCCTTAGATTTATCCTTAGGGACATCCCTAGACATATACTTATAAGAATACCTAAATACCTCACTAATGTTTTTGAATCCTAGTTTCTGAAAGTTAACTAATCCTTAACTCTGATTCCAACTGTAAAGAACTATTCTTAACATACATAGAAAATACATTACATTTGTGGAATACTTAATACATTACATAAGAAGTTACCCCAATACCATATTATTTTAGTACCTTTGGAAACATGGAATACATTCTTTTAATTTGGTGAAATATCTTCAACATCACCCATAATTATCTTCCCCTTTATTACCCTTAACTAAAACCATTCTTTATAACCTTGGGAAAAAACATAAGAAATAGGTTGATATCATATATTCAGTAAGGGTAAACAATGGAGATATGTAAACATAATCATGAAAATAATGGCATGAGAACATGATCATTAAAATAGTAGATCATACCCTGCATAACAAAGATCATAATAATGAATCGTGGCATAATGATTGGGAGTTCATAAAACATGAATCATGATGAAATAAAGAACATGAGTCATTGAAGAATAATATAGGTACACAACAAAGAATTGTGGTAGAAAAATAAGCATATAATAAGGATTTCCATAGTAGTCACGACATTGATTCCAAATCTTTGTAGTTTGGGTTCACATCCCATAACCATTTGGTAGTCATGGTTCACTCCCATAACCACCTTGATAGACAAGGTCCTTCTTGTTTATCTCATGAGATATAAATCTTTACCCAATGAATTAAAGGGAGATATAGGTTCCAATCATCTCATAATTAAATAATTATTAAGTGTGCCATAAAAATATAAATAATTCATCATAACCCAGGAAATAAAAAGGGTTTCTTAAAAATTATTCCATCATAACATAATCCATGAAAAACAAATGGATTTCATAAATATCCTTCCATAATAAACACAATAAAACCATAAGAATAATAGGTATAATATACTTGAAAAATATCCTTATTAAATAATGTTATCTTATATGGAAAATAATTTTGATAACATAATTGAAATTAATTCTTGATTAAAATATCCTTTCTTCTTCCAAAACATTTTCGTTTATTAAAACACTACACACTTTTAAAAAAAGATAATTTCTTTGAAAATAACCTTATAATACTGTAATGAATGATTAAAGTAAATATAAATTTATAAAAACATAAAAATCCATCCATTCCATATAAGTTAGAAAAACATTCTTCTCGTACTTTTCCTGAAAATTTTAAAAAGTACATTATTTTGAAAACGACATAGATTCCTTTCACACTATTTAATAAAAATTAACCAATCAATAAAATTCACTTTAAAAAATTTGAGAATAATAGAATGAATATTTTGGAATACATATTTAGTAAACATGGATATATATGATAAATATATCCTCGAAAATACTTACATATAAACAATCTTGGGTAATAATGAGATTGTGAAATTATCCCTTACCTTAAGTTTGATTTCTTCCATACGTGTCAGAAACTCCTGTATAGTGATTTAAAACATATTATTAACATGTAAAAAATAAAAATAATATTTATGATATCATATATGATTCATTTGTGACTTTATATTACCCGTTCATTGAATAATTCAAAGTTAAAACAACATTTCAGGTAATAATCGCTTTGTTTATCATACGTATTTTGACATGTTATTATTGATATTATTACTTATATAATGATTTAGTTACTTAGAAAATTAAAGACATGATTTATATATCATGTATATTAAGTACATAAATAAATATAATAGATATATAAATGAAATAGAATACACCATTCATGGAGATGGTAGGCCGTACGTACGCATGAATGCAATTTCTGTTTTCTTATCATATTAAATGGAAGCAATTAAATGATATATATATATATATAATTATAGTATAATTACTATGTAATATATTTAATACTTATTCATTATATATATATTTTTATAATCATTCTTTAATAGTTAACTTGGAGAATGAATCTCTTCATGTCATGAAGACAATAAGCCGTACGTATGCATGAACGAAAGTAACGTTCCATTAATAGTAAAATGGTATAATATTGGAGGGCATATTAATCATAAATAATAATTATAATTTCATATTCATTATTTAAATCCTTTATATTCATCATTATATTCATCTAAATAAAGTATAGATGAAAAATAGTTTACACCACGCTGTAGAGATGGTTTTTCATATGTACACACGCACAGTGGTATTGTCTTTTGTAGGATGGGTAAAATGATGAATATGTTTGTACCATAAATATAAAAACATATAAAAATATATTATACTCTGTATTTATTAATTTTTTATGTAAACAACATAGGAAAAGAAATTAGAAGAGGAAAATAACTTTGAATTATTGGGGAAAATAATTAACTCGTCTTCAAGTGTCTCTTATAATTTGCACAAAAGGAATTCTTAGGTGGCCCTTCTTCACAATGTATGGACTCTAAGATGTTGTGATGTATTTTTGGAGGAGAAATGTTTAGATTTTTTAAATAAATATTTCTTTATAGGTGTGAATAAAAGAGAAGGATGTATTCCTTTTTATAAGAGAGGGATGGTCACTTTAGGAAACTCCAAAACTATTAATGTATTATAAATTCATTTTATATATTAAATAGCTCCAAAGTGTGTTATATAGAATTTTAGATGAATATCAGTCTAAATTAACTCAAAAAATAAATTTTATACATGTTTAGGTTAGGAAATTAACCTTATATCTTGGCTTTAAACCTTAGTTAAACAATTTAACTCTTGCCACGACAACTTGTCGTTTTACACTATGGGGTTAATATAGTTACTATAAAATGTAAACTGAACCCCAATTGAATATTTATGAAATATTTTAAATTATAATATTTATTGGTTTTTAATATATATATTTATGAATTTTATATCATTTAATAAAATAATATTTATTTTTAAATCACATTTATGTCAATTTTGACACTATTTATTATTTGACTTTTTATAAAAATAAAAAAAAACTTGATTGATTAAAAAAACACCACATTAAATTATCCATAACATGTCATATTACTCCAAAATTTTTTTTATGGCATAAAATATTTCAAATGATGTATATTTTAATATTTTAATATTATTTATTTTATTCTTCCTTTAAAAAATCAATTACTACATCATTATTGTGTCACAATTTAATTTATTTATATATTTTCAAAAATTATAAATAAATTAAAATGATTTATATAAAAAATGTATCTTTATAATGAATATTTATAGTTGAATTAATTATATGTATAACCCTGTATTAAAAATGATTTAGTTATTAAAATTATGAGTATGAAATTTTTAACTTATCTTTAAATAAAACATAATAAATGTCACATTCTTACCCAAGTGGCATAAATAGTTTATAATTTCAACCTAACATTGATTTTTATCAAAACCCACTTATCTAATGAAATAAAAACAAGTGTTAGGGTAATTTTATAATATTATAATCTTATTTTTACCCTTATTTACCATATTTACCTTTTCACCGTGGTAAATAAAATACGAAAGTTATAATTCAAAAAAAAAAAATTTAGATTCTATTGGGAAAAAATTTTCTAATAATTACATCTGTGTATTTATGTTTTTAAAAATTCAATTCACATAAGTTGTAGAATTATGTTTAATTCTAATCCCATAGATGTGGCTAAAAGATGGAGAAAAGAGACTTTCAAAAGATCAATAATTTGTTTAATCTAATTTAAATATAAAAATTATTCCAATAACCTAAATTTTATTAATACATGTATTATTTATCTATTGTGACTTTAAAATAAATTTAAAAAATAATAATTATTTAAATGAAAAACACAATTACTAACTACGATGTAGTATTTTCACTATTCATCATAAAAATGAAATTTCACAGAAAAATACTAAAAATTCCCCAAAAGTAAATTTTGACATTTTGAATTAAAAATTAATGTTTATTTTATAAAAATAAATTTCTACGGGTGTCTAAAATTAAATTTATTATTTTTCATAGAGGGACATGAAAAATAGTTCATTTAAGAAAATAGTTCATTTGAGAAAATAGTTTGTATAAACATATTAAGACTTTTCCAAATATTATATTTTTCATTATCAAAATCATTATAACTAATATTTTAAAAGTAGTTATTACTATTCATATTACATGTTTAGTGGATAGGTTATAAATATTTTATTAAAATAACTATAATAGTAAATTTTTGTTGCGTAGAAACTTAGTGTTACGTATAATGCAAGACATGTTGATGTTGCGTGTAGTACAAGATTCCCTCGGTGTTTCATATAACACAATCCAAACATAGTGATTTTATATAATAAAAAAAACTTTATTCAGTGTTGTATGAAGTAAAAAATATTAAAATATTAAATTAATTCAAAAAAATAAATTCATAAAATTTTGGGTTGTTACATTCTATCCCACTTAAAATGAATTTCACCCTCAAAATTCATCTGGGTTATAAAAGGTTTAATATTTTAATGTTTTTTTCACAGAAAACTACATCATAAAAATGATTTCTAAAACTTCATTTTAAAAAAGAAAAGTAGAAAAATAATAGTTACCCTAAATAACTCATAACTAGGTTTCAACATAGGAAAACATAGGTGATGATTTGGGAATGAAGGAAAATAGTAAATAATCATAGAGATTGATAAAGATCATTGATAAAAAAAGTGGGTGATCTATATAATGTTAACAATCACAAAACCATAAAGTAAATAAGTATGAAAGAGGTCATTGATATCATACAAATTGATGATAATTGGAGACCCTTTCACATCAAGATTATTTTTCTAATATAGAATAATTTTCAAGATAAGATATACTTACTTTATTTCAGCATAACTCCCCCCTTTTATATTCCTAGATCAATTTACACTTAATCTCATATTTTAAGAAATGAAGTTGAATTTCTCACTCCTAAAGCATTAATAGTTTATAAGATCCATAAATAGAATTATGGGTCATTCGATTTATCTTTTTCATAAAAAACGGGTTATTAAAAGTTTTCAAATATTGATAAATTCACCAATGGTGAGATAATGGTTTAATCTCAAAAATGTATCTAATGTTTAACCTAAACATTTCATAAATGGGTAAGCCCACAATCCTTCCGAAATCAGAAAATCCAAGACTTTTGAAAGAATTCCACTAAATAGGATTAACATTTATCTCCCATATATCATAAGGCAGTTCATGGTTATAACATTCCAAACATGTGAATACCTTAATAATGTATTCTCCTGAAACATGTAAATAACCAGAATTACCATACAGCCTTATTGAAAACATTCATGTTTCTTTATTATTAAATCCAAAAAGTTGTAAAATTCATCTATGATAGCATAACCCACATGTCAATAAATACGTAATTAGTTTTATGGTAACTAGTACTATCTAATTTAATTATTCATATTCAGAATATATTTATCCAAATATCATTATCTCAACAACATTACCATATTAAGGGCTATCCTTCCATTAATCATGCGTTTTTCAAGAAATCTTACCTTTTCCCCTCAACCACTTTTCCTTATTATCAGTACCATTTAGCATATTACTTTAAATAATTTAGTAAAAACTATATTGGAACAATACATAGATGTTTCATTATTCCATAATACCATAAAAGTACTTATACAACATTTTTATTGAATTCTAATACATAAACACACAATAATTCAATAACTTCATTTTTGTACTCCATATTTCCAATAGTGATTGCATGAGATTTTAATTTTCATTTACCCTTAATTGGTTGCTAAAATTAATAATCATTAATAAAACGTGTATTAGGGAAGCAATTATCATAATCCCCATTATCCTTACACTTTTAGAACTGAAGTGGGGGAGGTTCATTCTATCTGGATTTCTCTCCATTCTCATTGCTAGCTAACTTATTCCCATCACTTAGGCTCTCAAATTCCCAATGACCTTCCTTTCAAAACATAAATAATTTATTATACTCCTTTAGACAATTTAATCCATGATTTTTCCCACACTTAGAGAATAAAGTAAGGATCCTTTTTTTATCTTCATGGTTTTTAGATTTCCCATTAAACTCCATATTCCTCTTCTTGTCAAAAACCATGCCATTAGTTCGTGACTCCGACCTCCATTTCATCCTTGATTTTACAATGCACAGTATATTCATAGATACTAAAGTATATTATGTATAACACCCATTTGAGATTGAATTTAATCTAATAAAGAACCTATCAACTTTACTTTCAGGCAAGAAGATAATTCTAAAAGTGTACCCCACAAGTCTTATGAAATGTGATTCATAGGTACCAATGGGTTCATCATACCTTTGATTTAATTGATGAAACTCCTTATCCATTTTTTTACATAGAATATGAGGAAATTACTTATTAAAGAATAAATTATTGAACTTTTCCCAATCTGTGGATTCAATTTCATATTTCCACCATGTATTATTGATTATAGTCCACAACAGGTCCGCTTCACCTTCTAACCAATAAATAGCCAGAATGACTTTATCATGTTTTGCACACTATATAAAAAAGAATATATTTTCTATAGTATTGATCCATTATTTAAAAATTAGTGTATTAGAAGACCCGTTGAATTCTTGTGGATGTGGCCTCATGACGGAGTCAATAGAATGTTGTTCCCTCCATTGGTCATTTGGAAGTCTGTCATGATTTATAGCTTGAGAAATCTAGGTGAGCATATAAAAAAGATTTTTTATTCCAACTCCCATATCATTTGGTTGCTTTAAAGGAAAATCATTTAATTTTATATCACTATTACCATTAACACGGTTCCTTAAGGTTCCAACCATCAACTAAAACCAAAATCATAGAGTAAAAAACAGTTATAATAATGTGGAAACACATAATTATAAAAATTCACTTATAAGATGTGTAAATCATGGCAACTTATTTAATTTTTGACACCTTAGGTTCACCCTAGGTTATTCATATCCAACTTCTATTTAAATCCTTAATAATGGTTTGTGAAGAGTTTGTGAATTTATAAAGCATATCCCCCAGGAGTGTCCAATGAGGTGTGCAGTAAGGGCTGTTGTTGTGTACTAGGTTACGATTGAGTCATGCCCGATGCACCTTTTCAAAGTTGTTACTCCTAGGTACATCTGTAATATAGCCTTATCCACTTGTAGTAATCATAAAGAGATATAATTATAGGAAACCACTTACTATATCATTTACCAAAATTCAAAGTCATTTTTATGAACATTAACTTATCCTTAGACTTATCCTTAGGGAAATCCCTAGAAATATCCTTATAAATATATCTAGGGATCTCAAAAATGTTTTCACATCATAGTTTCTAAAATTTAACTATACCATCACTCTGATACCAAATTCAAATAACCAAACTTTACATAAATGGATATTACATTACTTTTGCAGAATACTTAATACATTACACAAACAGACACCCAAAGATTGTATTATTTAAGTGACTCTGGAAATTTGGAACACATTCTTTAAATTTTGGGAAATATCTTCAAAATATCCCATAAATGTCTTCCTCATTAGTAGCCGTAACTAAAACCTTTCTTTATTACCTGGGGAAAAGAAAACGTAAGAAAAATGGTGAGATCAGATGCTCTATAAGGGTAATAAATGGAGACATTCAAACATAATCATGAGCATAAGGGTATGGGAACAAGGTCATGAAAATAAAATATCATACCCTACATATCAAATATCATAGAAATGAATCAAGGAATAAAGTTTATAAGTTAATGAAACATGAATAATGAGGAAATAAATAACATGAGTCCGGGAAGCATAACACATGAATAAAACATGAAATTGTGGCAAACACATAAGTATATAATAATTATTTCCATAGTAGTCAAGGTATTTCTACCAAGTCTATATTGGTAGTATGAGGTCACTTCTCATACCATCCTAGTAGTCACGGCTAACTCTCATAACCATCTTGGTAGTCATGGTTCACTCCCATAATCATCTCGGCAGACAAGGTCCTTCATTTTTATGTTATGAGATATACATATTTACCAAATGAATTGGAGGGAGATACAGGTTCCAAACATCTCATATTTAAATAATTCATATGTATGCCACAAAAATATAAATAATTTATCATAACCTAAGGAATAAAATGGGTTTTAAAAGATCATTCCCTCATAACATAATCTATGAAAAACATATGGATTTCATAAATAGAATTAATTCATAAACATAATAAAACCATAGGAATAATTGGGATATTATAATTGAAACATATCCTTATTAAATTATTTAATCTTAGATAGAAAATAATTTGGGTAAAACACTAAAAATTAACCGTTTCATAAAATATCATTTTTTCTTAAAAAACATTTTCTTTTATTAAAATGCAACTCAATTTTAAAAGAAAATAATTTTTTTTTGAAAATAACCTTGTAATATTGTAAATTAAGCTTCAAGAAAATAAAGAATTATGAATATGTAAAATTCCATTCACTCTATATAAGTTGAAAAAAACATTCTTCTAATACTTTTGTAGGAAATGTCAAAAAATACCTCGTATCGAAGACGGAAAATATTCCTTTCACACCGTTTAATAAAAATTCACCAATGGGTAAAATTTACATTAAATGATTTTATAAGAATATAATGAAAATATTGGTATATATATTTCAGAAAAATAGACATGGATGTTAAATATAACCAAGTAAATACTTAGGTATAAACAATATTGGGTAATAATGAGATTGCAAAATTATCCCTCCCCTTAGGCCTGATTTCTTCAATATGTGTCCGAAATTCTAGTATAGTGGTTTTAAAAATATTATCAAATTTTAAAAAATAATAATAATATTTTTTATATCATATATGATTCATTTATGAATTTATATCACCTGATTATTTAATAATTCAATGTTAAAACAACGTTTCAGTTAATAATCTCTTTATTTATCATACGTGTTTTAACATGTTATTCTGGATCTTATTACTTATATCTTGATTTAGTTACTTACAAAATTTAAAAAATGATTTAAATATCACATATGTTAATTATATAAATATATGTAATATATTGATAAATGAAATGGAATACACCATTCATGGAGACGGTAGGTCATACATAGGCATGAATGTTGTTTCTGTTTTCTTATCAATTTGAAAAGAAGCAAGTAAATGACATATATATATATATATTATTAAATTATAATTATTATGTTATATATTTCATACTTATTCATTATATATATTTTTATAATCATTATTTAATAGTTAACGTTGATAATGAATCTCATCGCGTCATGGAGACGGTAATCCGTATGTACGCACGAGCGATGATATCAATCCCTTAATATTTAAATGGTATGAAATTAGATGTTGAATTAATCATAAATAATCATTATAATTTCATATTAATTTTTTAATTTTTTTTATATTCATCATTATACCCATCTAAAAAAAGTATATATGAAAAACAATTTACACCACGGTGTGAATACTATAATCCTTATGTACACACACATAGTGATATTGTTTTTCCTAGGATGGGTAAAATAATGAATATTGTTGTCCAATGATCATAAAAACATATAAAAATATATTATATTCTAGATTTATTTCTTTATTATAGAGACAACTTAGGAAAAAGAAGCAAAAGAAGAAAATAACTTTGAATGATTTGGTAAACCAGTTACCTCATCATTGAGTGTCTCCTTTTGATTTGAATAAACAAACTTTTTAGGTTGGACTTATATGGAATGTTTGGACTCTAAAATTAATTGAGGAATGTTGGGAGTAGAAATGGGTATGTTTTTTTGAGAAAAAGTTCTTTAGAGGTGTGAATAAAAGATGAGTGATTCCCTTTTATAAGAGTGGGGGTGTAACTATAAGAAACTCAAAAACTGTAAATTTATTATAAATTGATTGGAAATTTCCAAAAGCTCCAAAGTGAGTTATTTATAATTTGGGATAAGTATTATTATAAATCCTCTCAACTAATAGATTTTATACATATACAGGTCAAAAAATTAACCTTATCATTTGGCTTTAACCCTTAGATGAATAATTCAACTCTTACCATGACAACTTGTCTTTTTACACTATAGGGTTAATATAGTTACTATAAAATACCAAAATTACCCAAATTTGGAACATTTATTACATATTTAACATTATCGTAGTTTTTGTGCCAAAATATATATTTTTATAAAATTTATATCATTTAATAAAATATTATTTATTATAAATTCTTATTTATGTCAATCTAGACACTATTTATTATTTGTTTTTTTATAAAAATCATAAAATTTTTATTTCTTAGAAAAAAACTACATTAAATAATCCCTAACATATCATATACATCCAATTTTTTTATGGCATTAAATATTTAAAATGATATTTTATTTATTATTATTAATATCATTTTTTTCACTCTTCCTTTAATATATCAATTAAGACATCATCATTGTGTCACCATTTAATTTATTCATATATTTTATAAAATTATAAATAAAATACCCTGATATAGATTTTTTTTATATTTGTAATGACTATTTTTAGTCGAATGTACCTTATGTATTACTATATATTAAAAATGATTTATTTATTAAAATTATGATTATGACATTTTTAACTTATCTTTAAATAAAAAATAATAAATGCCATATTCATACACAAGTGTCTTACCTAATATTTAATTTTTCAAAAAAACCATGAAATGAAATTATGAAAAGTGTTGGGGTAATTTTATAATATTATAATATTATTTTTACCCTTATTTATCTAATTTACACTTTAACTGTGGAAAATAAAATACTAAAGTTTCTATTCACCAAAAAATATTTTGATCTCATTAGACCACAATTTTCATACTGATTACAACCGTGTGTTTCTTTTTTTCAAAATTGAATTCACAAAAGCGGTAAAGTTACATTTAATGCCAATCCCACAGATGTGGAAAAAAGACGAGTAAAAGAGACTTTCAAAAGATCAAAAAAAAATTTAATCTAATTTTAATATAAAAATTATCCCAATGAACTAAATTTTATTGATACATGTATTATTGATCTATTTTAATATTAAAAAAAATTAAAAAATTAAAAAGTATTTAAATGAAAAACGCAATTTCTAACTACGATGTATTATTTTTCACTATTCGTAAAAAATTTTACTTTAAAAAAATACTAAAAATTCTCCCTAATTTAAATTTGTGATTATGATTTAAAAAATAAGGTTTATTTTATCAAAATCAATTTCTATGAGTGTATAAAATTATTTTTATTATTTTTCATAGAAGGACATAAAGAGCAGTTCATTTGAGAAAATAGTAGTTTTAAACATATAGAGACTTTACCAAAAATTATATTTTTCATTATAAAAAACATTATAACTAATATTTTAAAATTATTTATTACTATTCATATTACAAGTTTAATGACTAGGTTATAACTATCTTATTTAAATAAATATAATGGTAAAGTGTTGTTTCATAGAAAATCTGTGTTGCGTGTAATGACAACCAAGTTAGTATTACGTGTAGTGAATGCTTCACTTGGTGTTGCATATAACATAATCCAAAATTGGTGCTTTTATATAATTAAAAAATATATATATTCAGTGTTGTGTGGATTGAAAATATCAAAATATTCAATTAATTCAAAAAAATAGTCACAAAATCTCAAGGTGTTATATTCTACCCCACTTAAAATGAATTTGTCTATAGAAATTCATATAGTTTATCAAATTTTTAATAATTGAATATTCCTTTCATAGAAACCTACATCATCAAAATTAATTATAAAACTTCTTTAAAAAATGTTTAAAAATAAAATTTACCCAAAGTAACTCATAACTAGGTTTCCACATAAGAGAACATTGGTAATGATTTTGGTATGGAGAAAAAACATAAATAATAAATGATATTGATAAAGATAATAAATCCAATGAAATTAGATGATCTAGATAATTTTAACCATCAAAAAACTATAAACAAAAGAATCATGAAAGTGGTCATTTATATCGTATAAAATGATAATAAGAGGACACCCTTTTATATCACGATTCTTTCCCTAAAATTGATGAATTTTTAAGAGAATATATACTTACTTGATTTCAACATAACTTCCCCATTTTATATTCATAGATCAATTTACACTTCATCTCAAATTCTAATAAATGAAGTTGATTTTTTCATTCCTAAAGCATTAGCAGATCATGAAATCCATAAATATAATGATGGGTTATTCCATATATCTTTATTACAATAAAAAGGTTAGAATAAGTTATCAAATATACATAAATCCACCTATGGTGAGATAATAATTTAATATCACAAACTTATCTGATGTTTAACATAAACTTTCCATAAATGGATTATCCCATAATACTTTTTAAAGATGAAAATCCAAAACTTTTGAAAGGAGTCCACTAAATGGGCTTAACATTTATCTACCATATATCATAAGGCGATGCATGGTTCTGAAATTTAAAACATGTGAATATCTTAATAATGATGTAACACCCCAATATTTCATTGTACATTATCTCTTTAAAGTAGTTTAGTAGCTCATATTTCACGCAACACTGACTTGGCTTGCGTTATATATAAGATTGAGTTTCTGTGAAACAACAAATTAGTATTATAATTATTTATATAACATATATTTTTTATGAATTAAATATTTTAATATGAATAGAAACAAATTGATTTTAAATGTTATTTATAATGTTTTCACATAAATAAAACATATTCATAATGAAATGTATAAGTTTGGTTAAAATAGTTATATATTTAGAAAAACTATTTTCTTCAAAGAACTATTTTTTTTGTCGGGAACAATAAAAATAATTTTAGACACTCCTAAAAATTTAATTTGGTAAAATAGACTTCATTTTTGAATTTGGAATATCAAAATTAGCTTATGGTGAATTTTTGGTATTTTTCTGAAAACATTCAATTTTTGGATTAATAGTTAAAAACACTACATAGTACATAAAAACCAACATTATCAGTTAAATATTTATTTTCAATTAAAATTTATCTTAAAGTGAAAATAGATACATAATACACATATTTTTACAACATAATTCATTTGAGTCATTTTATTATAAGATTAGATATAAAAAATTTTATTGAACTTTTTAATGTCTTTTATTCACCTTTTAGGAACATTTTCAAATTTGTATAAAATGTAATGTTACTATATTTTTTAATTTAATTTCAAAAATATTTCAAAAATGGTGGTCATCAGTAAGTAAAACATAGTTAAATTGGATGAAAATAATTTTTGGTCAATGGTAACTTTGGAATTTTATTTACCACAGTTAAAAGTAAATAGGTTAATTAAAGGTAAAAATAATATTATAATAATATAAAAGTAACCCAAAACATGTACTAATTCTATTGGATAAGTGTTTTTTAGAACAAAATAAACATTGGGACAAAAATTTGATACTTTTAGAAATATTTGGGTTAGATTAGGACATTTATTATATTTTATTTAAAGAAGAGTTAAAAATGTTAAATTCATATTTTAGTAACTAAAACATTTTTAATATACGGTTATACATAAGATAAATTTGACTGTAAATAGTTACTAGAAAGAAAAAATTATTTCCAAAATCATGTTATTTTATTTATAATTTTTTGATATTAAATAACTAAATTTATTTATGACATAATGATGATGTAGTAATTACCTTATTAATGAAAAGTTAAAATAAATGATATTATAAATATTAAAATCAGTATTATTTGAAACTTTTATACCATACACTAATTTTATAGGTGACTATGACATGTTAGTATTAATTTAATGTATTTTTTCTGAATAAATCAAAATTTTAAGACTTTTAAAAAAATCAAGTATTAAAAAGTAACAAAATTGTCATAAATGATATTTTATAATAAATACTGTTTTATTAAATAATATGAAATTCATAAAAATATATGGTTCTTCCAAATAACATAAATATTGTAAAAATTTCCTAAATTATCCACTTTATATTCGTTTGGAAACTTATAATAACTATATTAAACTTTTTGTATAAAAATACAAGAAGACATGGTAATAGTTAAACTATTTAACTAAAGGTTAAATCTAAAAGATAAGGTTAATATGATGACATAAACATGTCTAAAACGTATTGGTTGAGAGGATTTAGACCTATACTCATCTTATCCTCAAAATAAATCAAATTTTAGTTATTATAAACCGAAAATTATTTTATACTAAATTAATATTTTTATATTTTTTCTAAAGTGCCCCTCACGTCTCTTCTAAAAGGGAACCTCCTTTCTTTTTAATTCACACCTCCAAAGCCATTTTTCCAGGACAAACCCTTCCCAAAACCCCTTAAAATGTACCTAAGTTTAACCTAGAAGCTTTAACTTTATAATAAAGCCAACATAAGGAGCCCTTTTGTTTAAATCAAATGGAAACACCCGAATAAAAGGTAAATATTTTATCACCTCGTTCAAAGTTCTTTTCTTCTTATACTTCCTCTTTACTTGCTGTTACCATACTAAAATAATTACTCTAGTATCTTATACATGATAATTTGTTATTATAAATATGTAACAATCATATTCATTATTCTATCCATCATATTAATGACAAAGTTTCCATGCGTGAAAACGTATGACTTTTCATCTCCACGTCATTGTGTAGTTTGTTATTCAACACAACATTATTTGAATGAGTATAATAATGAGTAAAAATAATTTAAATAATGAATTTAACATGGTAATTATTTTTTATATATAATATACCATCCAATTAAACATCATTCCACTATCAATATAAGGATATTATCACTCGTGCGTACGTACGACTTACCGTCTCCACGATGCGATGAGATGCATCTTCAACAATAACCATTCAAGAATTTTTATAAAAATATATATTGATTAAGTATGAGATATATGAAATAATATTTATACTATAATAATATATATTTATGTAGATAAATATATTTAATTTACTTACTTCCATACCATATGATAAGAAAATGGAAACAACGTTCATTTGTAGGTACAGACTACAGTCTCCATGAAAAATGTTTCCATTTAATATATCTACCAATTATATATATTTATATTCTGAATATATGTGATATATAAATAATTTTTTTTTATTATGGATTTAGGTAAATAATGATCTATGTGATACAATCAATAATAACAAGTTATAACACATACGATAATGAAAGCGATTATTAACTGAAATGTTACTTTAACATAGAAATTATTATTAAATTGGTAGTATCAAGTAATTAATGAATCATATATGATATCATAAATATGAATATGGTTCTGGTATAATTTAATAATATAATATGGTCATTATAAAGGAGGTTAAATATACCCTCATCTAAAGGAAAGTACAAGGTATGAGTTAATTCGTCAATCTCATTATTATCAGAGATTATTTGTGTGTAAGTATTTATTGGGACATATTTATCATCCAAGCCCATGTTTTATAAAAAAAATTCAAAACAAATATTTTCATGTTTTATGGAAGGGTTTCTTTAACTAGATCATCATTTTAAATAATTTAAATATTTATTTTTCAAAATCTATTTAATTAATGTCCATGATTTCAAAATGATTTTGAGGATATATTTATATGGACATGATTGTTTTAAAATGTAAATTCCTTTAAAAAGTGTCAAATTGGTATGGGAAACATTGATTCAAAAATATATTTTAAATTACTTATTTTATATATTGTGTTACTTTTAAATGAATTCAATAAAAAAGGATATTTCTTTCAAAGAGTTTTACTGAAAATTTTAAACTATGTCAACATCATTCACAGGATATTATTCTTGATTGAGGTTAATTAATTATAATACATTGTTCCATATTATATTGAATGATTTAATAAATTTTTGATTGTGGATGTGGTATTTTTATACCATTCATGGTTTATAGTTAAGTTATTGACATTTCATTTGCTGGTTTTAATATGAATGATTATGTTGTATTTCACCCTTTTCATATGAGGAATGCATTGGACTAAGAAATCGACAGGCGAGAACCTCTATAGCCATTGTATAAATCGATAGGTCTCATGAGAAAAACTAGTGTCTTGGCATAAGGCCTTGAAAAATTTTATATTTAGGGTCTTGGCATGAGGCATTGACTTAGTGGTTAAGATGTTTAGAAGTATTCATTACATCATTATGAGATTTGTTATTGATGTTACATGTGATTATTCGACTAGTATAATATCCTTGTGAATAAGTAAATGGAATTATTTGATTTATCTTTTCCATATTATGATGAAGTTTATGTTTAAATGGATTGTGTTTAAATTTCATACCTTTCCATTAACGTTTATGATTATTTATTATAGCTTTCGCTATATTGTTTATCCTTATTGAGTATCCGAGCAAACCCCTTACTTAAGTTTTATTTTTCCAATATTCCAAGAAGTGAATTATGATCGATATCTAGGGTTACGCTAGGGGAATAATGTCATCCTCAAAGTATTATCTATGCTGTATTTTATGTTAGAAATGGTAATGTAAAGTTATTGTTTGTATTCTATTTTCCAAAACTGCTAAACTGATCATTCCTTTGGGACTTGATTCATTGTAATCATGCCAATGTATTAAAATAATGCACTAGCTCTAGGATTCTAGGGTCAAGGCATTATAGTTGGTATCAGAGGATGTTTAGCAATAACCTTGCAAATAGATTTAAAATAACTTAGATTATGGATCATAACCCAAAGGTTAGCATTGAGGATAAGTATAGAAGACCCCCTATAATTTTGGTAAAGGATTACGTGGATATTCCAAGAAGTACATCCATGTATGGATACTACAATGGACGTGATTCTGGAAAAGATATTCCATGGGATGAAAACTTCGACAAGGTGTTTCGAGCTTGACTCGGGGTAACCTGGTACCCGACAACAGGCCTTACTGCACACCTAGTTTGACACTCCCAGGGGATATGCCTGGGATAATTAAATTTTTTATTATAAACCATTATGAAGTATTTATGATTAAATATTTCCACAAAGAATCCATTCTTATGATTATGAGATTAGATATGCATTATTTTTTTCAACTTATATTAAGTATTTCACTATTTTAGAATAATTCAACACGATTCATAACCTAATCTAGTGTATGGAATTGTTTTGAAATGGCACATAGTAGGAGGAATGACTACCCTAACAACGCATATGTTCCCTATAGTAAAATGTATCATATCTTTAATGGTATTAAGCCAACATTTTGAAGGGAAATATCCCCCCATTCATTCTAATCATATAAATAAATAGTATCATATTTTGATAAGATAAGTAAATAATTCTTTGAGTCCTATGGCTTTAATGGGAAACAAGAGAAGAAGTGTATGGAAGAGAGAAAGATTGATAATGGGAAGAAGGGAAAGAACAGTTTTCCTATATGTGATAAATGTGGAAAGAATCACCTTGGTAAGTGCTTGAAAGTACTAGGTGTTTGTTATAAGTGCGGAGAAAAGGGTCATCAAGAAAAATAATTAAAAGGGAAGAAAGAAAAGACTAATATTTAGTGTTCAAATGTAGTGAAATGGGACATTATGGAAATAAATTTCCTAAGCATCAACGGAATATAGCTTAGAATAATCAAAGGGATCGAGGTCAAGCATTAGATGTTACTAGAGTTAAAATGGAATAATTAATGTATATGTGTTTATAGATTGAAGGATTATGTCATTTTATTTGTTGTATCAATAATGTACTGGTTATATGAATTATGAAAAAAAAGGATTATATTGTAGTACTATTTAATTGAGGATTTGAGATTGTATGGTACTAAGAAAAGTGACTCAATACCAAGTTAATTTTTTTAAAAAAATACATGGTTGAGGGAATGATAAACCTTAATATAGTCATGATATTGATGTTGTGATTTTGGAATAAGAGATGATTGATTTGCATAAATTATTTTGGATATTATTGAGCGACATGGAACTAATTAATTGTTTTTTTATTCCATCATTGTTGTAGTTTACAATATTTTTGGATTTAAGGAGTATAAACAGTCTTATATAAGAAATAAGGAAGAATTAATGCATTCAATAAGGTTTTATGGTAATTCAAGATGTTACCATGTTTTAAGAGAATACATGAAGATGGTATTCACATTTTATTATGTGTAAAAAAGATATCTTAATTATGCTTACCTCCCATATAATTTTTTGTATAGTGAGTTTGGACACAAGTATTTTGGATAAATCTAAAAGTTGGAATGGAGTATGTTGAGCACTTGACATTTTTTTGAGGTTAACATATAATTTATTGGATACATGGACTTAACCTTTTGGATTTCAGTAACATATATAGGATTAAAGAAATACTTGTGGGCCTTATGATTTATAAAATGCATTACAGGCATTAAGAAAATAATTTTGAACATTCATTTCATAGTGTAAGAGATGAAGTGAAAATAGATCGAAGCCCAACCAAATGATGAGACTATGATTATAACAGGTAATGTAGTCAAGTATGTTTTCTTGAGTTCTTATCTTGATAGTAAATTAATCCCTCCTCTTAAAAAAATTAATTAAAAAATGTTTTATCATAATACCTTATGTTTTGTTGAACCGATGATACTTTAAATCATCATAGATTTATGGCCTTGAGGCCCTCAATTTTCTATTTATTGTTCACTTGTTTGTTATTGATGACCTTAATCACTCCCTAAAAATATTTACGTTTCCCTCTAATTATGTATCTCTAATTGATACCAATGTTCTCCTAATAAAAATTCTTATTTGTTGGTGACATTTTTAATTCCCTTCCCTCTTATTATGATTTAATTTTATTAAACCTATTTCTAATGTGGGTTTTCCATAATGATATTTTCTATTTTCAACCTTTTATTTTCAATGAGAAACTTCAAATTGCGAGGACAAAATTTATTGAAGGAGGGGAGAATGTAACACCCCAAGATTTCATAGTATGTTATCTCTTTAAAGTAGTTTAATATCTTATATTGCACACAACACTTACCTGGAATGCGTTATATGTATGATTGGGTTTCTGTGAAACAACACATTAGTATTATAATTATTTTAATGA
The DNA here is from genome assembly GCA_963277665.1 of Viscum album. Classification (NCBI taxonomy): domain Eukaryota; kingdom Viridiplantae; phylum Streptophyta; class Magnoliopsida; order Santalales; family Viscaceae; genus Viscum; species Viscum album. The sequence goes on from OY728133.1 coordinate 1,001,086,502, forward strand.
TATATTTTTTTTAAAAATTAAATATTGTAATATGAATAGTAAAAATAAATTTTCAATGTTATTTATAATTTTTACCATAAATAAAATATATTTATATTGAATGATATATGTTTTGTTAAAACAGTTATATATTAAGAAAAACTATCTTATTAAAATAACTACTTATTTTTGTCTTTTTGTGAAAAATAAAAAAATTAATTTTAGACACTCCTAAAAATTGAATTTTGTAAAATAAACTTAATTTTTTAATTTGGAATATAAAAATTAGCTTAGGGTGATTTTTTTGGTGTTTTTCTGAAAACATTCAATTTTTTTGAATAGTGAAAAATACTGCATAGTATATTAAAACCGACCTTTTCATTTAAATATTTATTTTTAATTAAAATTTATCTTAAAGTAAAAGTAGATACATAATACAAATATTAGTCCAATGTAAGTCATTTGAGTCATTTAATTATAAGATTAGATATATAAAATTTTATTCAACTTTTTTAACATCTTTTACTTGCCTTCTAGGCACATTTTCAAATATGCATAAAACATAATTTTACCGCTTATGTAAATTGAATTTCAAAAATCTAACAGAAACGATTTCTATCAGTAAGTAAAATATGGTTTAATAGGATGAGGATAATTTTTAGTTTATAATAACTTTTAAATTTTATTTACCACAGTTAAAATTAAATAGGACAATTGAGGTAAAAATAATATTATAATAATATAAAATTACCCCAACACATGTCCTAATTCTATTGGATAAGTGCTTTATCGAAAAAAATCAACCATAGGACAAAAATTTGATCCTTCTTGATCTACTTGGGTTAGATGAGGACATTTATTATATTTTATTTAAAGAAGAGTTAAAAAAGTTAAATTCATATTTTAATAACTAAACCATTTTTAATATTGGGTTATACATATGATAAATTAGAATATAAATATTAATTAGAAATCAAAAAATATTTCCTACATAATGGTATTTTATTTATAATTTTTAGATATTAAATAATTAAATTTATTTATGACATAATGATGATGCATTACTTACCTTATTAATGGAAGATTAAAATAAATGATATTATAAATATTAAAATAAATGTGATTTAAAAATTTCTATGCCATCCACCAATTTTCATGGTGACTATGAAATGTTAGGATTGATTCAATTTATTTCTTTAGAAGGAATAAAGTTGTTAGGAATTTTACCGAAATCAAGTATTAAATAGTAACAAAATTGACCTAAATGATATTTTAAAATAAATACTATTTTATTAAATAATATAATAGTCAAAAAAATATAAGGTTCTTCCAAATAACTTGGATAGTGTTAAAAGGTCACAAATTATCCACTTTAGGATCTTTTGGAAACTTATACTAACTATATTAACCTTGTAGTATAAAATACAAGAAGATATGGTAAGAGTTAAATTATTTAACTAAGGGTTAAATCTAAAAGACAAGGTTAATATGATGACATAAACATGTCTAAAATTTATTGCATGATAGGATTTAGAACCATCCTAATATTAGATTAGAAATAAATCAATTTTCATATATTGAAACTGAATAGTATTTTATTCTGAATTATTATATCAATAATTTTTATAATGTTCCCTGCACATCTCTCATAAAAGACCACCTCACTTTATTTTTAATTCTCACCTCTAAAGACATTTGGATCAGACGAACCCTACCTGAAACACCTCCCAACTTCCTTCACATTAATATAGAGTCCATGCCTTGAGCATAAATCCAACCTAAGGTGCCTTTTAGTTCAAATCAAAAGGAAACTCCTGAAGAAGATATAATTATTTTATTACCTCTTTCAATGTTCTTTTCTTCATATACTTTATATTTCATTGTTTTTACCATAATAAAATAATAACTCCGGTACCTTATACATGCTGATATGTTATTATAAATATGGTACAACCATATTCATTATTTTAAACCATTTTATGAATGAAAAAGTCACCATGCATGCGTACATACAACTTACCGTCTCTGCGTCATGGTGTAGTTTTTTATTCAACACTACATTATTAAGATGGTTATAATAATGAGTATAATTAATGTAAATAATAAATCTAACATAGTAATGATCTTGTATATATAATATACCATCCAATTAAACACTTTTTCACCATCAATATAATAATATTGTCGCTCCTGCATACGTACGACTTACCGTCTCCATGACTCGATTAGATTCATCTTCAAAAATCACCATTCAAGAATATATATATATATATATATATATATTGATTAAGTATGAGATATAATAAATAATATTTCTCCGAGAATAGTATATATTTATTTAGAAAAATACATGTCATTTACTTACTTCCATACTATACGATTAGAAAACGGAAACAACATTCATGCGTACGTACAGACTACCATATCCATGAACGGTGTTTTCATTTCATATATCTATCTATTATACATATTTATATTCATAATTTTTATAATATATAAATTAAATTTTAAATTTTATATGTATGTAAATCACGATCTAAGTGATAGGATCGAGAATAACAAGTTAAAACACGTAGGATAAAGATAACGATTATTACCTGAAATGTTTCTTTAACATAGAAATTATTATTAAATGGGTAGTATAAAGTCATATATGAATCATATATGATATCATAAATATGAATATGGTTCTGTTATAATTTAATAACATAATATGGTCATTATACATGAGGTTAAACATACCCTCAACTAAAGGAAAGTACAAGATAAGGGTTAATTCCTCAATCTCATTATTATCAAAGATTGTTTATGTGTAAGTATTTATTGGGACATATTTATCATCCATATCCATGTTTCATAAAAATGTTTTCAAAAGAAATATTTTATGTTTTTATGGAAGGGTATCTTTAACTAGATCATTATTTTAAATGTTTTATTTATTTATTATTGTAAATCTATTTAATTAATGTCCATGATTTTAAAATGATTTTAAGGATTTTTTTATATAGACATGATTATTTTAAAATATTAATTCCTTTTCCCATGTTTCAAAGTTGAATGGTACACTTTGAATAAAAAATCTCTTTTAAATGATTTCATTTATACATTGTGTGACTTTTAAATGATTTAATTAAAAAGGGATATTTCTCTCAAAGAGTTTTACTGAACACTTTCAACTTTGTCAAAATCCTTTACTAAATATTATTCCTGATTGAGGTTGATTTATTATAATACAATATCCCATATTGTATTTAATGAGTTATGATATGTTTGACTATGGATATGATATTTTTATACCATTCATGGTTTATGGTTAATTTATTGACATTTCATATGATAGTTTTAATACGAATGATTATGTTATGTTTTAACCTTTTCATATGAGGAATGCATTGGAATTAGTAAGTCATAGGAGGGGCCCACTATAGCCCCTAAATTCTTTGGTAGGTCTCATGAGACAAACTAGTGTCTTGGAATAAGGCCTTGAAAAAAATTCATATTTAGGGTCTTGGCATGAGGCCTTGACTTTGTGGTTAAGATGTCTGGAATTATGCATTCCATCCTTATGAGATTAGTTATTGATGTAACATGTGATTATTCAACTAGTAGAATATCCATGTGAATAATTAAATGGAATTATTTTATTTAACTTTTCCATATTATACTGAAGTTTATGTTTAAAGAGATTTTGTTTAAATTTTATACCTTTCCATAAAATTTTATTATTATTTATGATAGCTTCCTCTATATTTTTTTTATCCTTAATAAGCATCTGAGCTCACCCCTTTCCTATATTTTATTTTCCCAGGATTCCAAGAATTATATTATGGTTGATATGTAGGGTTAAGGTAGGGGAATAATGTCATCCTCAAAGGATTATATATTCTGTATTTTATGTTAGAAATTTTAATGCTAGGTTCTTGTATGTAATCTATTTTCCAAGACTACTAAACTGATCGGTCCTTCAGGAATTGATTCCTTATAATCATACTAATGTATTGAAATAATGAACCAGCTTCGGGCTTCTACGGTTAGGGAGTTACAATTGGTATAAGATGAAGTTTAGAAATAACCTTAGAAATAGATCTAGAAAAAATAGATTAGGGAACATAACCCTAAGAAAGAATTTAAAGATAAGTATAGAAGAAACCCCTAGAAATTTGGTAAAGTAATTATTATGTGGATATTCCAAGAAGTACATCCTTATATGGATACTACATATGGACATGGTTCTGAAATAGATGTACCTTTAGGGTGAAAACTCTAACAAGGTGATCTGATCTTGACTTAGGGTAACCTGGTACACGACAACAGGCCTTACTATGCACCTGGTTTGACACTCCCAAGGGATATTCTTAGGATAATTAACATTTTTATTACAAACCATTATGTAGTATTTATGTTTAAATATTTCTACAAAGAATCCATTGTTTTGATTATGAGATTAGATATGCATAAATTTTTTCATTTTATGTAAAGTATTTCACTAGTTTATAATCATTCATTAGGATTCATAACCTAATCTAGTGTATGATATTGTTTAAAAATGGTACATAGTAGGAGGAATGACTACCCCAACAATGAAAATTTTACAAAGAGTAAGAAAGATCCTATCTTTCATGGTCTTAATACAAAATTTTGAAGGGAAATAGACTCCCTTGTATTATCATCATGTGAGGAAATAATATCTTGTATTGATAAGATAAGTAAAGAATTCTCTGAGTCTTGTGGATTTGAAAGGAAGCTAGAGAAGAAGAGAATGGAAGAGGGAAATATGGATAAAGGGAAGAATGGAAAAAAGGATTTTTCCGTATGTGATAACTATTGAAAGAATCACCCTGGGAAGTTGTTGAAAGGACTGGGTGTTTGTTATAAGTGTGAAAAAATGGTCATTAAGAAAAATAATGAAAAGAGAATAAATAAAAGACTAATATTTAGTATTTCAACTGTAGTGAAATAGAGAATTACACAAATAAATGTCCTAGCACAAGAGTCTCAGCCCAGTTGGTGACGAATCAACTAGTGCATCCATGAGACCTAAGTTCAAAACCAAGTGGAGACATATTTCTGGTGGTGCTGTAGTAGTACTGTAGTTGACACTAATCAATACTATAGTAACCAGAACTATTCATACATTTGGGATTTCAGGCCACTGGTTTGGGCCTTGGGTCCTTTAAGGTCTTCAGGCCACCCAAGGCCTTCGGGCCAGTAAGGATTTCAGGACACCTCAAGGCCTCCAGGCCACCTAAAGGCCTTCAGGCTACCTCAATGCCTTCGAGCCTCCTGAAATTTTGATTAATGATCAGATAGACTCTATAAGGAGTAGAATACAAATGTGTATTTGAGCAGGCGCATTCACTAGAGCATACACCAAGAGGATTTTTTTTGAAAGAGATGGTATGGTATTGCCATCGGGACCAACTTGTGATTGCATGGGAAGCCTAGACGAACAACCATGCGAATGTGGAGAGATGATATCATGATGAAGAAGCTGGGAGGATGAGTTACACATATAGTCTATATAATTTCCTAAGGCCTACAGGTCATGTAATCTCTAAGCATATGGGACTTTTAAGGGTTCCCCCTTATCCATTGAAAGGGGGGTTATCAAAAAATTAATAAAAATATAAGGCCTTTGGGATATTTGGGCCACAAATAAATATCCTAAGCATCAACAAAATATATCTAAGAAGAATCAAATGGATTGAGGATAATCATAAGCTGTTACTACCATCGATTTGTAATAATTAATGTATTTGTGTTTTTGGATTGAAGAATTATGTCATTTGAGTGTTGTATCAATGATGTACTGGGTATTTGAATTATGGAAATAAATAATGATTGTACTGCTGTACTATTTCATTGAGGATTTGAGATTTCATGGTACTAAGAAAAGTGACTTAGTATCAAGTTAAACTTTTCTTAAAAAATACATGGTTGAGGGAAAGATAAACCATACCATGGTCTTGATATTGAGGTAGTGATTTTGGAATAAGAGATGATTGATTTTCATAATTTATATTGAATATTCTTGACCAACTTGGAACTAATTAATTATTTTTTATCCCATCATTGTTGGAGTTTACAACATTTTTGGATTTAAGGAGTATATTTAGGCTTCTATAAGAAATAAGGGAGCATTAATGTATTCATTATTGATTTATGGTAATCCAAGGTGTTACAATGTTTTAAGAGAATACACGATAAAGATATTCACATATTGTTATGTGGAAAAAAGATATTTTAAATTTGTTTACCTCCCATATAAATTTTTGGATTGTGAGTTCGGACAAGTATTTTGGATAATTCTAAAGGTTTGAATGGAGTATGTTGAGCACTTGATATTTTGTTTGAGGATAAAGTATAATTTATTTGATACTTTGACATATCCTTTTGGATTTCAATAAAAATATATAAAATTAAAGAAATAATTGTGGGCCTTATTATTTATAAAACGTGTCTTAAGAATTAAAAAAATCATTTTGAACATTCATTTCCTAGTGAAAGGGTTGAAGTGACAATAAATCAAAGCACAACCAAATGATGAGATTATGATTATGATAGGTAATGAAATCAAGTATATTTTCTTGAGTTCTTATCTTGATAGTAAATTAATCCCTCCTCATCAAAAAAGTTACGAAATAAACATGTTACCCAAATACTTTATGTTTTGTTGAACCGATGATACTTTAAATCATCATAGATTTATGGCTTTAAAGCCCTCAATTTTCCATGTATTGTTCACTTGATTGTGATTGATGACCTAAATCACTTCCTATAATTGTTTATGTTTTCTCTATAATTTTGTGTCTCTAATTTCCACCAATGATATTATATTAAAAATCCAAATTTTGTGGTGAATTTTTCAATTCTCTTTCCCTATTATTAAGAAAATATTTTATTAACCATGTTTATGATGTGGGTTTTCCACAAAGGTATTTTCTATTTTCAACCTTTTATTTAAAAAGAACAATTTTAAATTGTGAGGATGCAATTTATTGAAGGAGGGGAAAATGTAACACCCCAAGATTTCATAATACATTATCTCTTTAAAATAGTTTAATATCTTATATTGCATGCAACACCGACTTGTCTTGCGTTATACACAAGATTGAGTTTCTATGAAAAAACACATTAATATTACAATTATTTAAACGATATATTTTTTGCATATTAAATATTGTAATATGAATAGTAAAAAATAAAAATAAAATTTTATTTACAATTTTTTCACATAAATAAAACAGAATTATAATTTAATGTATACGTTTTGTTAAAATAGTTATATATTTAGAAAAACTATTTTCAGAAAAGAATTATTTTTTTGTCTTTTGTGAAAAATAATAAAATTAATTTCAAACACTCATAAAAATTTAATTTAGTAAAATAGACTATAATTTTGAATTTGGATTATTAAAATTATCTTAGGGTGATTTTTTGTTATTTTTCTAAAAACATTCAATTTTTGATGAATAGTGAAAATTGTTGTACCTCTCGTTCCCCTCGTTGTTTGATTTTCATGATCACAATCACCTTATTATTTGTCTAACCTTGTTTTTAAGTGTTGTGAATGATAGGCAAAAGATTGCCAAAGGATTGGCCTAAGAATGGACGAAGTGGACTGAAATTCAGTCCACCGGCCAACCGGTGTGATAGCACCGGCCAGCCGGTGGACCTGGCAGAGGCATTGCCCACTGCCAAGTTCCACCGATCAGCCGGTGGATCTGTCACCGGCCAGCCGGTGGCACCCAGATGAATAGTGTGAGCTACTGTCTGCCCACCGGCCAGCCGGTGGCTCTGGCACCGGTCAGCCGGTGCTGCCTGGACCAAACTCCTTCTCAACTTCCAAGGCACCGGCCAGCCGGTGGAGCTGTACCGGCCAGCCGGTAGCCCAGTCAAACTAGCCGTTGGGTTTGACCAGTCAACCTTCTTTTGGCCTCCAACGGCTCCGAGGCCTTCTCCAACGGCTCCGAAGCCTCCCCAAGGGTTCCATGCCTATAAATAAAGGCCAAGGAAGCCCCGGACACTCACCGGATCATATACAAAGCCACCGTACACATTTTCCATCTTTGGCGTACCTCCGGCGGACTTCCTTCAAAGGAACCCACCTTGCTCCAACAACTTCCACATCCAAGGAGCTCCATCAAAGAAGCTTGGAAGCGGCCTTCAACATCTCCAATCAATCAAAGGCGCCCAAGACTTCCTCAAATACAGTTTTTATTGTTTTATTTATTTTGAGCTTTAAATTTGGGTTTGTGCCTACAAACCCCAAACTCTTTCTTCCTACCTTTCTTTTGGGTTTCACATCACCATTAAGGTGCGAAGAGGTTCACAAGATTTTCCTCTAAAAAGCTTGAGACATAGGTGAGCTAGCCTTCACCTGTAAGAAGGCTAGTGGGTTCTTTCTATTCCATTGAAAGCAAGTGGGTTCTTGCTAAAACCATTGAAAAGCAAGCGGTAGAATCTCTCAACGGTTGAGTTGGGAGCGGAGACGTAGACCGGGTTTTGGCCGAACTCCGTTATCAATTTTGTGTCTTGCCTACTTTATTTCCGCTGCACTTTCAACTTTGATTTTTAATTTGTTTATCATTTTTTTAAAAGGCAATTCACCCCCCCTCTTACCATCCTTCCCGTATTTCTCCGACCTAACAATTGGTATCAGAGGAAGTATTTGAATAATTCCTCAACCGGTTTCAAATTTAAAGATCCTATTTTTTTTTTGATGGCTTCTACCGCTTCTTCCTCTCAATCCCCCGAAGGACATTCTTTGGATCGTGCTCCATTCTTTGATGGATCCGATTATTGTTTTTGGAAAACCCGCATGACCACATTTCTTAAAAGTATTGGCTATCCTATTTTTAGAATTGTTATGCATGGTTTTACCCTCACTTCTTCCGATGAGTCTAAGTGGACCACCATAGATATTAAGAATTTCGAGCTTGATGGCAAAGCCATGAATGCTCTTCATTGCGGGTTAGATAGAAATGTATTTAATTGTATTTCTACTTGCTCTACTTCTTACGATCTTTGGAAATTTTTAGAACTAACCTATGAAGGTACTAGCGAGGCTCCAAAGCAAGAATCCGATCAAAAGCAAGAACCCGACGAAAAGATCAAGCCCGTTTGCCCACCTCACAAGAAAAGGGCCATGAAGAAGAAGAAGAAGGCTTTAAAGAAAACTTGGAGTGATAGCTCCTCCTTCTCTTCTTTCTCCTCAAGCGACAATGGTAATAATTGCCTAATGGAAAAACATGAGGTATCTTCCTCCTCTTCCTCCTCTTCCTCCTCTAGTTCTTCTAATTCATTTAACCATCTATCTTATGAAGAACTCTCACACGCTAGAGACCAACTAGAAAATGGTTTTCATGAGCTTTCTTCAAAATTTGTTTCTTTGAAAAAGAATTTCAAAAAACTTTCCTCCGAAAAAGAACAACTTCTCAAAGAGAAGGAGGAACTTTCCCTAAAAATCCAAAATTTCCCAAATGTCGATTCTTTGGAATCAACCATCAAGGACCTTAGAGAATCCTTAGCCAAGTTCACCCAAGGTGAACAAAATTTGTCCAAACTCTTAGGTTCTCAACGAGTATCTAGAACCACCAATGGACTTGGCTACACCAACCAAGCCTCCTCCTCCCGTGCACCCACTGTTTTTGTAAGGGGGAGCTCTAGTTATAAATTTTGCAATTATTGTAAAAAACCCGGGCACCTAATTTATGAATGCGATTGCAAAAATGCCCGTTACGGTCAACCCAAATCTATTTTTTATTCGGACGAATTCTATAGGAGAAGACCCGCTATGAGACAAGTTTGGATTGAAAAATCCCTTCTTGCGAGTCTCTCTGGGCCAAAATTTATTTCCTATCCCCGGTGACTTCATTGTTTTTATTTAGGGGGAGAATTTTCAAAACCTTGTCTTAGATTCAAAACTTTCAATTCAATTTTTGGTTTAAAATTTTCATTTCAATTTTGATTCAAAACTTTCAATTCAAACTATTATTCAAATTTTCATTTCAATTTCAAAAATCTCAATTGATTTTCAAATCTCAATCTTGTTTTTCAAATCTTTTCCCTCAATCAAATTTTTATGCCCCACGCTATTTTGATAATCACAAAGGGGGAGAAATTCTTGATTGATTGGGGGAGAATCCTTTTGATCATGCTTAGCATTTACTTTCTTTATCCTTTAAGCATGTCTTTCTTTTATGTATTTTACATTAATTGTTTTGGTGATTGTGATCATCAAAATAGGGGGAGATTGTTGTACCTCTCGTTCCCCTCGTTGTTTGATTTTCATGATCACAATCACCTTATTATTTGTCTAACCTTGTTTTTAAGTGTTGTGAATGATAGGCAAAAGATTGCCAAAGGATTGGCCCAAGAATGGACGAAGTGGACTGAAATTCAGTCCACCGGCCAACCGGTGTGATAGCACCGGCCAGCCGGTGGACCTGGCAGAGGCATTGCCCACTGCCAGGTTCCACCGGTCAGCCGGTGGATCTGTCACCGGCCAGCCGGTGGCACCCAGATGAATAGTGTGAGCTACTGTCTGCCCACCGGCCAGCCGGTGGCTCTGGCACCGGTCAGCCGGTGCTGCCTGGACCAAACTCCTTCTCAACTTCCAAGGCACCGGCCAGCCGGTGGAGCTGTACCGGCCAGCCGGTAGCCCAGTCAAACTAGCCGTTGGGTTTGACCAGTCAACCTTCTTTTGGCCTCCAACGGTTCCGAGGCCTTCTCCAACGGCTCCGAAGCCTCCCCAAGGGTTCCATGCCTATAAATAAAGGCCAAGGAAGCCCCGGACACTCACCGGATCATATACAAAGCCACCGTACACATTTTCCATCTTTGGCGTACCTCCGGCGGACTTCCTTCAAAGGAACCCACCTTGCTCCAACAACTTCCACATCCAAGGAGCTCCATCAAAGAAGCTTGGAAGCGGCCTTCAACATCTCCAATCAATCAAAGGCGCCCAAGACTTCATCAAATACGGTTTTTATTATTTTATTTATTTTGAGCTTTAAATTTGGATTTGTGCCTACAAACCCCAAACTCTTTCTTCCTCCCTTTCTTTTGGGTTTCACATCACCATTAAGGTGTGAAGAGGTTCACAAGCTTTTCCTCTAAAAAGCTTGAGACATAGGTGAGCTAGCCTTCACCTGTAAGAAGGCTAGTGGGTTCTTGCTATTCCATTGAAATCAAGTGGGTTCTTGCTAAACCACAAAAAGCAAGCTGTAATAGGTCCTAGTGCTACCTCAAAGCCTAGTGGGTTTCTTGCTAAAACCATTGAAAAGCAAGCGGTAGAATCTCTCAACGGTTGAGTTGGGAGCGGAGACGTAGGCCGGGTTTTGGCCGAACTCCGTTATCAATTTTGTGTCTTGCCTACTTTATTTCCGCTGCACTTTCAACTTTGATTTTTAATTTGTTTATCATTTTTTTAAAAGGCAATTCACCCCCCCTCTTGCCATCCTTCCCGTATTTCTCCGACCTAACAAAAATTACTGCATAGTACATAAAAACCAACTTTTTCATTTAAAAATTTATTTTTAATGAAAATTTTTCTTAATGTAAACATAGATACATAGTACATATATTTTCTCAATATATTCTATTTGAGTCATTTTATTATAAGATTAGATATATAAAATTTCATTGATTTTTTTAATGTCTTTTACCTGCCTTCTAGGCTCATTTGCAAATTTGCATAAAACGTAATTTTATCGCTTATGTTAATTTAATTTTAAAAATCTAGCAGACACAGTTGTCATAATTAAGAAAAATGTGGTTCTATAGGATGGAAATGATTTTTGGTGAATAGTATCTTTCTAATTTTATTTACCATGATTAAAAATAAGTTGGGTAATTAAAGGTAAAAATAATATTATAATAATATAAAATTACCCCACACACATGTCCTAATTCCATTGGATATGCATTTTTCGGCCAAAATTAACCTTCAGACAAAAATTTGATCCGTTGTAATCCACTTGGGTTAGATTAAGACATTTATTATATTTTATTTAAAGAAGGGTTAAAAATACTAAATTCATATTTTATTAACTAAAACATTTTTAATATTGGGCTATACATAAGATAAATTCGACTATACATATTCATTATAAATCTAAAACATATTTCCTACATAATGGTATTTTATTTATAATTTTTAGATATTAAATAATTAAATTTTTTTTATGACACAGTACAGATGTAGTAATTAACTTATTAATGAATGATTAAAATAAATGATATTATCAACATTAAAATAAATGTGATTTGATACTTTTTATGCTGTAAAATAATTTTCTAGGAGACTATGACATGTTAATATTGACTAAATTTATTTTTTAGAAGGAATAAAGTAGTTAGGACTTAAAAAAAAAATCAAGTATTAAATAGTATAAAAATTGACATAAATGATATTTTAAAATAAATACTATTTTATTAAATAATATAAAATTCATGAAAATCTAATGTTCTTCCAACTAACATGGATAGTTCTAAAATTTTATAAATTATCCACTTTAGGTTTGTTTGAAAACTTATAGTAACTATATTAACCTTGTAGTGTAAAAATACCAGAAGACATGGTAAGAGTTAAACTATTTAACTAAGGGTTAAATATAAAAGATAATGTTAATATGTTGACCTAAACATGTATATAATGTAATTTTTGTGAGGTTTTTATCCCATACTAATATTATCCTCAAAATAAATCAATTTGGATCTATTGGAAACCGATAGGTATTTTATAATAAATTAATATGTCAACATTTTTTCTAAAGTGCCCCTCACCTCTCTTATAAAAGGGAACCTACATTTATTTTTAATTTACACCACCAAATCCATTTGTGTTGGAAAAAACTTGCCCAAAATGCCTAAAAACATCCCTCACTTAATCCTAGAGGCCTTAAATTCAGAATAAATCCAACCTAAGGATCCTTTTTTTTCAAATCAATAAGAAACACCCGAAGAAGAGGTAATTATTTTAACACCTCTTTCAAAGTTATTTTCTTCTTCTACTTCCTCTTTCATTGTTTTTACCATAGTAAAATAATAAATCCAGTAACTTATACATAATTATATGTTATTATAAATATGGAACAACCATATTCTTTATTCTATCCATCCTATGAATGACAAAGTCGCCACACACGCGTACGTACAGCTTTCCATCTCCACATCATGGTGTTGTTTGTTATTCAACACTAAATTATTTGGATGGGTATAATAATGAGTATAATTAATTTAAAAAATGATTATAACATGTTAATTATTATTTATATATAATATAACATCCAATTAAATTTTTTTACACCATCAATAGAATGATATTTTTGCTCATTCGTGCGTATGACCAACAGTCTCCACGACGTGATATGATTCATCTTCAACGATCACCATTCAAGAATATATATATATATATTGATTAAGTATGAGATATATGAAATAATATTTCTACTGGAATAATATATATTTATGTAGATAAATATATTTCACTTACTTACTTCTATACTATATGTTAAGAAAATAGAAACAACGTTCATGCGTACGTACGAACTACCATCTCCATGAATGGTGTTTCCATTTCATATTTATATATTTTATACATATTTAAATTATGAATATATAAGATATATAAATCTTGTTTTATATTCTTGAATTATTTAAATCATGATCTAAGTGATACAATCAAGAATAACAAATTAAAACATGTACGATAAAGAAATCATTTATTACTCAAAATGTTACATTAACATAGAAATTATTATTAAATGGGTAGTATAAAGTAATAAATGAATCATATACGATGTCATAAATATAAATATGGTTCTAGTATCATTTAATTAAATACTATGGTCATTATATAGAAGGTTAAACGTACCATTTACTTAAGGAAATTACGAGGTAAGGGTTAATTACTCAATCTCATTATTATTAAAGATTGTTTATGTGTAAGTATTTATGGGGACATATCTATCATCTATGTCCATGTTTAATAATTTTTTTTAGAAGGATTATTTTAAGGTTTTATGGAAGGGAATCTTTAACTAGATCATTATTTTAAATTTTTTAAAGATTTATTTTTCTAATTCTATTTATTCATTTTTAGTGATTTTAAAATGATTTTAAGGATTTATTTATATAGAAATGATTTTTTTAAAATGTTAATTACTTTCAAAAGTTTCAAAGTGGTATAGAATTTTTTTTCAAAAATCTATTTTAAAATTAATACTTTTATATATTATGTGAATTATAAATGATTTCATTAAAAAATTGAATTTCTCTCAAAGAGTTTTACTGACGATTTTCAACTATGTCAACATCCTTTACTAGATATTATTCTTGATTGGGTTTGATTTATTATAATACAATATTAAATATTGTATTGAACATGTTAAGATATGTTTGACTATGGATGTGCTATTTTTATACCTTTCATTGTTTATGGTTAAGGTATTGGCATTTCTTATGCTAGTTTTAATTCAAATGATTATGTTATATTTCACCATTTTCATATGAGGATAGCATTGGACTTAGTAAGTGATGGAAGAGGACCGCTATTGCCCCTCGATGCATCAGTAGGTCTTATGAGACAAAATAGTGTCTTGGCATAAGGCCTTGAAAAAATTTATATTTAGGGTCTTGGCACAAGGCCTTGAGTTTTTGGTTTAGATGCCCGACATTACACATTCCTTCATTAAGAGATTAGTTATTGATGTAACATGTGATTATTCGACTAGTATAATATCCATGTGAATATGTAAATGGAAGAATTTGATTCATTTTTTCCATATTATGCTGATGTTTTTGTTTAAAGGGCTTGTGTTTAAATTTTATACCTTTCCAAAAATGTTTATGATTATTTATGATAGGTTTCGCTATATTTATTAACCTTACTAAGCATATGAGATCACCCATTCCTTATGTTTTATTTTCCTAGGATTCCAAAAAGTGAATTATAATTGATATGCAGGGTTAATCTAGGGGAATAATTTCATCTTAAAAAAATTATATATACTATATTTTATGTTATAAATTAAAATGTTATGTTATTGTATGTAATCTATTTTCCCAGAATACTAAAATGATCGGTTATTCAGGACTTGACTTCTTGTAATCATGCAAATGTCTTAAAATAATTCACTGGCTCCAGTCTTATGGGGTCAGGACATTTCAATTTATTCTCTTGAAACATATAAATAAATTGAATTACCACACATCCTTATCAAAAACATCCGTGTTTCCTTATTCATATGTCAAAAAACAAGAAAAATTCATTCACATATTGTACCTTGAATCATATCTGGAGTGTCGTGGTCATAGACCTCAGCTGCCTGGAGCTAAGCTCGTACCTGTCCACCTAATCCCTATGGTTGTGGTGGACCACCTGAAGGTGGTGGTGTTAGAACCTTGAATCGCTGCCCACTGCCTACTACATGGCCAACTCCTCTACCATGTTTTCCTGCTGACTGTAGACCTCCCTACTTGAATATCTGCCTCTACATAGATGGTCCCTCCACTATCTACTGGTCTTAAGTGCAGCTTCTTGAGCAGTTATGAGGCATGTGACCCTACCCGCCTTACGTAAAGTATACTCTTCTACTCTACTAGCCTTATCTACCTCATGAGCCTCAAACCTTCGACCCGATGTCTTGGGGCCATCTACTATATGGTATGTCCCACTTGGACCTCTATGTCATCTGTCTACCACTAGCTGTAGAGGAATCCGCTACGTGTCGCCCGGTGGTGGGTCTCACTATCAGTGTATTCTCAGCTAGGAATCTCTCCACCAAGAGTGCTCTCTACAGTACTCTAGCATGCGTCGGCATGTTGAGAGATACAATCAAAGATCTAATCTCCCTTCAGTGTCCCTGATCAATGTTCTGGGTCCTGAAGAAAGGGTCTCACACCATGTCATTAGAGTAGCATGAGAGGTCAGTGAACCTCTCTGAGTATTGGTCCATGGTCAGGTTTCCCTACTATAAGTGTAGTAGCTCATGTATATGCACATAGCATATAGTAACTAGAAAAAAATATTCCCTGAAGAGGCCCTTGAAATCTACCCAGGTGAGGGTTGCCTCATCATGTATCTAGAGTGTCAGGCTCCACCATCTCCCTGATGCTCCCTAGAAAAGACAGGTAGCTAGAATCACCATCTGGTCAGCTAGTGTCCCAACTAAGAAAAAAACTCTGGCCACAACCTCCATCCATTCCTCAGCTGCCTGCGAATCCATCTTTCCTCGGAACCTTAGAGGCCTCAGTTGCTGAAAATCATGCAATGCGCTCCGTCGGCATGCACTATATACTGGTGGGGCTAGTGGCAACAACTGAAAAATGGGTAGTTGTGCTGCTAGTACACCACCCGAAGGAACTATCACCGAAAGAGGGCCCTGCACGAAGCCTCATCACTCGATGGTCCATCATTGAAAAATAACACTAGAACCATGGATGTATGTCTACATAGAGGCATTATAAAAGAAAACAGATGTGCCACAATCAATAAGTTATACCTGTTGAGCTAACTCAAAATAAATAAAAAGGAAAAACGTTTCAAACACACACGCAATTAGTGTTTTCATGTACTGACTCAGAATTTAGAATTAATGGTCCTGCTGTATTGATAAGTTAGCCGCTGCCCAACACTGGATTCCCCAAACTGAAAATCACACTCATAATACTTAACACTATTTCCCATGAAAAGATCAGAGTCCAAGTTCTTCGGTAGAACTGACTCCTCTGATAGAACTTTTTCACGACCCGTCCCCCAGAGCCCATGTTGTGACTACCCCAAGCCCTCCTTCCATAGGCTAGGGGTTGGAAACTAGCACCAAAAGGCATATCCCTGTAAATGGGAAGGCATTTCTTTTAAACATGCAAACACACTGACCAAGTATACAATAGGATGCAAACTACGAAGTTAAACTACAGTAGTAAAAGTGTGTATTGAATGTAAAGGGGGCCAGAATACAAGCCTAACAGAAAAGTACTACTACCATAGAAAAATAGCTCTCAGAATTTTCCACCAGGGTTCCTACCCGAATGGTAGGTACAACTCACAGTCGGTCGCCACCGCAGCTCATCACATCTAAAGGTACTCCTCCGATCACTATCCATTACTGGATCCCAAACCACAATTAAAGCTGTCCGTCATTTGTACAGGACACAATAAGGTGTGGGCAACGCCCATGCAGGGGTGAGTATAACAATACTCAGTAGTAACCCCAAGACCCCTAAAGGTATCCTAGTGTTCCATGAAGGAAAAACCACAAAGAAAGACCTCAATCACAAAGCACTAAACAATAATCATCTCACACCAGGTATGCAACTCAGAGGTCAAGAATATAAATGATTAGTCTTAAGATATATCATCTTATTCCATTTAGAAGTTCTGTAACTGATCCAAAAGAATTTGTTCTATTATCGATCCAATCATGGATATAATTCACAATTGTACGATGGGCCAATGTAAGGTTGGTCGTCGTCGGGTCATGCTACTACTGATCCACTCAGGGTCACTGGAATGATTATCCACACAAGGTCGCTGGAATGCTGATCCAAACAGGGTTGATAGAATACAGATCCACATAGGGTCACTCAATACTGATCCACAAAGGGTCGGTAGAAGTTGATCCTCGATGGTACACTCTAAAACTGGTCCTCTTTAGGTAGATACGATGCTGATCCACACAGGGACGCTACTTCAAAGACAACCAGCCACAGGATTCCCCACACTAGGTGCACTCGAGTTCCATAGAATCTTCTCCTTGAGACATTAGTCACACCTCAACTGCCACTAAGATCCCAAAAGGAGTATCTCAAAGGACCATCATGTCGTAAGGGTTCCAACGTGAAAGACGACATGTCAATCGGATGACCAATCTTTGAGTTATAAGCATTTTAGTACTGAGGGCCCGGTTGAAATATGGTTCGATCTAACTCGGACATACTCCAACTTTCTCAAACATTTGAGTGAAGGATACCAAAAGGACCATCTCACTCCAAGAATCCCAGTGCCACAGACGGTTCTTCAAACCGATGTTAGGATTTCACATTATGGAATTTTTAACAAAACTAGGTCTGGGTCTGGTCCAACCCGGCCTGACTTGGTCCGGCCCGACCGAAATTGGTTAGGGCTGACCCGACCTAGTATGGGTCAACCAGAACCACCCCGTAGGGGGGCGCGACCTATCCTATAATAGGAATGGCCCGGATCACAGGGGGGTACGGCCCGCCCCGCAGGGGGCATGGACCAGCCTCCAGTAAGGCACAACCCCACTGGTTGGAGGGCGCAACCCAGACCAAAGGAGGGAGCGGGCCCCACCCTAGCTGGCATAGAGGAAATCATTCCATGTTTTCCATAAATGGAAAATCCGTTCATGATTTTGAGCAGCGACGCTGCCTGGTCACCCGCGGGACCTGCAAGGTGCAGGTCCCTGCCTCTGCTGCGGCTCCAACCCAAAAAATCCATCAATGGTGCGCGACGATGCACCACTCCACCTCTGCGGCCGGCCGATTCTAGCCGCCCTGCTCAACCATTGCGACTGAAATATTGTGGCCTCCTCCTCCTGCGGTGCGTGACGGCATGCTGCCACCATCACCCTGGCCCGCCAGTGTCGACTGCCTGTTGACCGCCATAACCACCTCCTAAAGCATGCATCAGAGCATCGCTGCCACCACAGATGGCGGTGCCAGCCTCCTTCCTCACCTAACAGCACAGGTCGCCAGTGCCGCTGCAACAGTTTTAGGCCAGCAGTCTTCCGTGGGCCATCAGGTGAGCCCTGATGGTCCGTTTTTCCATATGTTCACACCTACAGGCTTCCCGAGTCCTCTTCTTTGCTTCTTGACCCTCATATTTGGGTTTCTTCCAACCTGAAAATTCACCCGCATTGAACGCAATGACAAAACAAGAGGCGGAAGGACCTGGCCTTGCTCGTTTGGCCGGCCCCCTCTGCGTTAGCATATAAACAAGGGAGAAGATAATTGATTCAACAACTCTTAAAATATAAATAAGAAAAAACCCTACCTCATGAGTCATTAGAGAGAATCCTGCGTTTGAAGATGGGTCGGTGTTCGTCGATCCCAAATCAAGTCTCCAACAATGCCGCTCAAATGTCGATATTCGGTACTGGCTTGAAGGATCTGTTCTTCGTCAAGAGGCTCCTCAAAAATCCCCCTCTCCAAAAACACCACTCCTTTTCCAACGAATTCAAAAATAAAAAATAGAGAAGAGGGGAGTTTTCTTTACGAAACATAATTAAGAGATTTTCATTAAATGGTGAAATTAATAAACCTTCTTAATTGTATGTAGGGTCGTTACACATTTTTTTGTAACCATGCATTTAATGTCGTTCATTAAATGCCTGACAACCCCTTGTGGTCCCTACCACCAAAACCAAAAAGAGAGATGGAAGATATTTAAAATAAATTAGATTTATTTTATTAACATGCCACGAAAACCACAAAAACCAACTTCCTCTCTCAACCCACTACAGTCGAGGTTAAGGCTCTCTTAAGTGAATCTTAGCACTACGAGTTCAACCGTTCCCTCAGATTTAAATTTTGAGTACTAGTTCAAAAGTTGGAATTTCCCGCTCGAACATTTACTAAAAGTACCTTATGAAAATTTCATATTTCATTCCAGGCACACTGAGAATCAAAATCAAATGCCGTCAGATTTTGAAAACTCAGAATAGTTCCATATAATTCAAAAAAATTACATGGAAAATCCAGTTTTTTACACATAAAACATGAATCATGAGAAAATAAAGAACATGAGTCATGGAATAATAACATTGGAATAAAACATGGGATTGTGGTAGCCACATAATCATGCAATAATTATTTCCATATTAGTAAAGGCATTGCTTACAAGGACATATTGGTAGTATAGGTTCACTTCCCATACCATTTTGGTAGTCATGGTTCACTCTCATAACCGTCTTTGTAGTCATGGTTTACTCCTACAACAATCTTGATGGAATAGGTCCTTCATGTCTATATTCAAATATATAAATATTTAACCAATGCATTGGAGGGATATATAGGTTTCAACCATCTCATAATGAAATAATTTTTACATGTTCCAAAAAACATAAATAATTCATCATAACCCATGGATTAAAATGGGTTTCATATACATCGTTCCCTCATAACATAATCCATGAAAAATTGGATTTCATAAATATCATTAGATAATAAATATAATAAAAACATTGGAATAATAGAGATATTATACTTGAAACACATCCATATTAAATAATCTTATCTTGTATAAAAAATAATTTTCATAAAACACTTGAAATCAACTCTTGAGGAAAATATCATTTCTTCTTCAAAAACGTTTTCTTTTTTTAAAATGTGGAAATTTTTTAAAAGAAAATAATTTTTTTGAAAATAACATTGTAATATTGTAATGTAATATTATTGGAATTAGGTGTTATGAAAATGTAAAAATCATTTTATTCAATATAATTTAAAAAAATTATTCTCATACTTTTTTCTAGAAATGTTAAAAAGTACTTCATATCAAAGTTGACAAAGATTCCTTTCAAACCGTTTAATAAAAGTTAAGAAATGAGTAAAATAGAATTTAATTTTTTTTTATATAAATAGAATGAATATTTGGAATTACATATTTACGAAACATGGACATGGATGACAAATATACTCCAGTAAATACTTATGTATAAACAATCTCACGTTAAAATGTGACTGTGAAATTATCCCTTACCTTAAATCCGATTTCTTCTGTACATGTACAAAAATAATATTTAGTGGTTTTGAAAATATTATTAACATGTAAAAAAATCATAATAATATTTTTGATATGATGTATGAAACATTTATGAATTTATATAACCTATTGATTTAACAATTTCATGTTAAAATAATTTTTTTTGGTAATAATCGCTTTGTTTATCGTACATGTTATGACTTGTTATTCTTGATCTTATTACTTATATAATGGATTAATTACTTCAATAATTTAAAAAATTATTAACATATCACACATATTAATTATATAAATATATATAATAGATTCATAAATGAAATGGGATACACCGTTCATTGAAATAGTAGGTCGTACGTACGCATGGACACTGTTTATGATTTCTTATCATATTGAATGGAAGAAAGTAAATGCCATATATATATATATTTATATTATTACATTCGAAATATTTTGTCATATATTTAATACTAATTCATTATATATATTTTTATAATCATTCTAGAATAGTTAATTTGGAGAATGATTCTCATCGCGTCGTGGAGACGGTAAGCTATACATAGGCCCGAGCGACAATATCATTCCCTTAATATTTAAATAGTATGGAATTGGATGGTATATTAATCATAAATAATAATAATAATTTCATTTTAATTATTTAAATCTTTTATATTCATCATTATATCATTCAAAAATAAAGTACAAATGAAAAATAGTTTACACCATGATGTGGAGACAGGAAGTCAGACGTACGCCCATATGGTATTTTTTTTTCATAGGATTGGTAAAAGGATGAATATGGTTTCCCCATAATCATAAAAACATCTCATAATATAATATATTCTGGGGTTTTTACGAAAATATGAAATAAACTTAGGAAAATGATATATAATTATAAAATAACTTTGAAAGATTTGGTAAACCAATTACTTCATATTTGAGTGTCTCCTTTTGATTTTCACAAAAGGACTTATTAGGTTGGCCTTCTTACCAATGTATGGCCTCTAGGATGAAGTTAGGGATTTTGGAATGAGAAATTGTTACTATTTTTCTAAACAGAAAGGCATTATAGGTGTGAATTAAAGAGAATGATATGCTTCCTTTTATAAGAGGGGGTTGGCCCTTTAGGAAAGTCCAAAACTATAAACTTATTATAAATTGATTTTTGATTTTAAATATCTCAAAAGTGAGTTATTTATAATTTTAGATGAGTATGGGTAAAAATAACATCAAAAAATTAATTTTAGGTATCTTTAGGTCACAAAATCAACCTTGTCTTTTGGTTTTAAACCTTAGTTAAACAATTTAACTCTTATTGTGACAACTTGTGTTTTTTCACTACATGGTTAATATATTTACTATTAAATGACAATAGAGCCCAAATTGAATCATTTATGACATCTTTAACACTATAATAGTTATTTTAATGAATTTTATATTTTTATGAACTTTACATTATTTAATAAATTATTATTTATTTTAAAATCTCATTTATGTCAATTTTGACACTATTTATTATTTGAAATTTACTAAAATTCATAACATATTCATTTCATCGAAAACAATACACTAAATCATTCCAAAAATTTCATAGTATTCCAAAAAATTCATGTATGACATTAAATATTTCAAATGATTCTTATTTTAATATTATTGATATCATTTATTCCGTTCTTCCTTTAATAAATCAATCTCTATGTCATCATTATGTCACAATTTAATTTATATATACTTTATAAAATTATAAATAAATTACCATGATGTATATAAAAATTTTATATTTATAATTAATATTTATAGTCAAATTTATCTTATTTATAACCCTATATTAAAAATTATTTAGTAATTAAAATTATGAGAATAAAAATTTTAACATATCATTAAATAAAACATAATAAATGTCATATTCTTACCCAAGTGGCTTAAAAATATTATAATTTCAACCTATGTCTGCTTTTTATCAAAAAAAATCATCAAATGAAATTAGGATAAGTGTTAGGGTAGTTTTATAATATTATAGTATTATTTTTACCCTTATTTACATTGTTTACCCTTTAACAATGGTAATTAAAATAATAAAGTTACTATTCATCAAAAAATTATTTTGACCCTATTAGACCACAATTTTAATATCGAGTAAAACATTCTATGTCCATTTTTCAAAATTCTATTCAAAAAAGTTGTAAAATTACGTTTAATGCTAATCTCATAGATGTGTCTATAAGGCGGGATAAAGAGACGTTCAAAAACATCAATAATTTTTTTAATCTAATTTCAATATGACAATTATCCCAATGAGCTAAATTTTATTATTAATTGTATTATTGATATATTATTACTTTAAAATAAATTTAAAAAATAATAGTTATTTAAAAAAAACCTAATTTTTGACTATGATGTAGTATTTTTCACTATTCATCAAAAAATGGAACTTCACAGAAAAATACTAAAAAAACACTGTAAGTTAATTTTGTCATTATTAATTAAAAAATAATGTTTATTTTATCAAAATAAATTTCTATGAGTGCCTAAAATTTATTTTATTATTTTTCATAGAAGGACATTAAAAACTGTTCATTTGAGAAAATAATAGTTTTAAACATATAATGACTTTATCAAAAATTATATTTTTCATTATAAAAACCATTATAAATAATATTTAAAAAGAATTTATTACTATTCATATTACATATTTAGTTTCTAGGTTATAAATATCTTATATAAATAATTATAATAGTAAATTATTGTTTTGTAGAAACTCGGTCATGCGTGTAACACCATTCAAATCAGTGTTGCCTATATTGTGATCTTCCCTTGGTGTTGCGTATAACATAATACAATAATAGTGCTTCTATATAGTAAATTAAATTTATATTCAGTGTAGCGTTAAGTGAAAATATCAAAAGATTAAATTAATTCGAAAAAAATAAATTCCCAAAATCCATGGGTGCTACAATAACATACAACCTCTTCCCTCAAGCTAACCAAAACCTCACCCTTAGAAATAACAATAATATCACCCTCAAGAATGATGTGACAATGAATATAGACCTCAAGAATCTAACATAATCATATACTCTACCCTCATGTATTTAGTACAAGTGTGCCTACCCTCAGGTGGTACGAAATAATGCACCAAGTTCTCAAGCATGAACACCAATCATGAGTACTCACACATCCCATATAATCATACACCCATCCCTTGGCCATAAAGCATATGTATGGATTACCCACAGGCATAATGAAAGAATATGCACCAAGCCCTCAAGTGTCCACATTAAACTTGAGTCGTATCCAGAAAAACTCAATATGCCAATCACAATAAAACCCTCTAGTTTCAATCACATCGATATCACATAAGCTTGAAAAATAAGAAATAAAAATCAAAACTCTAGTATCAAACACACCAAATTTATCTTCATAAGACACAATGATCAACAGATCATAATTATCATCTTTCAAACCAATTTATTTTATTAATCCAGTTTTCTAATTATTATCACAATTATATAAAACCTATTTAATAAATAATTCAATCCTAAGGTCGTAAATATATTAATTTACCAAATTATCCAAAGTGATTATATCATAAGAAATCACACAACTTATTATTATTCCAAATCAAAGACTAAGAAAGCAATCGATCAATTTATCCAAATTTATTTTAAGGCTTTAAGGTCAAACAAACCAAGTCTTAATAATATCCAAGGTTGGCACACCAATCAGGTGGCCGTAGGTTGGAGTCTCCATGCCTATATACCTAAGGGGATCCATGGGGTGGTTTAAAATGAAAAATTATAATTTAATAAAAATTATTAAATTTATCTGGCCGTGATCATGACATGATGATGCAATCCCACATATCAAAAATTACTATAAATAATTGTATCATATAAAAAGGGATTTAGATTAGACCAAATGAAATAATATCTTTTAGGGCTTGAAACCACCATAAAGCATGTTGTTGAAAATATTCAAAATATATCGTTGAAAAATTTTACATGAACCATTATTATTTAATTATAACAATAGTTGTGGTTATACCACCCTAATAAGTTACATTTAATTTAATTAATTTAAATCTTTAAGAAAAATGGTCCATATTTAATATTCTAAACCAGGAAAGGAATGAAATTTAAACATTTAATGAGGGAAATCCACCAAGTTCAAGATATTTTACTTAACTCAACCCACTAAATTTAATTTATGACATGGAAAAAATCAAAGAAATAACCATCCAAATCATTAATCCAAAGCATGATTTAAATCACAAATCAATAATTTTTGGTTTATATGACAGTGTACCTCATCAGATGGGTTTTATTATAAAATCATGATTTTTTATTTAACAATTCATTTAAGAGATTGTAATTTTCATTTATGAATGTATAATTATATTTATAAAAGAAACACTTAAATCATTCTTAAATTTAAAGGGCAGGTGGTAAAAAAATCATATGGCTAACACACCCACCGAAAATCATGTTAATAACTCATATATTACATGTGAAAAAGTTAAGGTCTTTCTACCTTTGGAGAAATGATGAACTATGAAGAGGGTTGATATGAGTTTAAATACACCACTAAAACCTCATGGATTTTGTAATCAAAAATATATTTAATTTTTTTTTGTCTTGATGAACCCAACAACACCGAAAATGATTAAATATGATAAAAATTGTATTAGATATTGAGTTTCAAAGTTTAAAGATAATAATATTTAAAAAATAAAGTAGGAGAGAGGGGGAAGGGATAGGGTGTGAGAGGGAGTGTGAGGGATGTGAGAGAGGACTCCCCCTTTCCCATTCCAACCACCATGATCCTCTTATAGGAAAATATTTTTATCATTATATTTAAAAACAATAAATACTATTAATTTAAAAAAAACACTTGAATCCATGTGGCGGGCATTTGTTTCTCCACTATGCCTCATAGTACAACATTCCACCATGGTGTCTACTTAATTCAAATATATAATTCTTTAATTACTTATATTTTTTTATCTCGTCCTCTTAAACCCATTTAACCATTTATCAAATATATATATATATATATATATATTGTCATCTACATTTATTTATTTAACCTTTATATATATACCATATATATATATATTAACACACACATATATACACATTATATATATTTATATATTTATAAACATACAAATGTATATACATACATTTATATTTAACACAAATATTATTTTATCAAACTAATAATAATTGCAACAACAAAAATATTTATAATTTTCATTATTATTAATTATCGCACATTAATGTCACCATTAAAATTTTCAAAAAAACAACCATTAAATACTGATAACAACTAATAAATTAATATTGATTTCACATTTGTATTTAATTGGAACAATTAATAATATCCAAATTATTACATTTCTAACTTTTTATTTACACCAAAACACAATTTATCAACTGTGGAATTATATTTTCATTTTTTTCTACATAAATAATAATATTAATGATAAAATTATTTTTATTTATAATATCCCCACAAAATATATAAAACCCAATTAAATTATCTTCAGGTTAGATTTGACCAAACGCCTGACGGTCACAAATGTTAAACTCTACCTAGGGTAAACCCTATGTTCTTGACCCAATGATGGTCGTATATTTCTTACACAATGCACCGTTGGAGATAAATTAATTATTTATTAATTAAAAATGGAATAATAAATTAATTAAAAATAATGATAGTATTATTACGTGAAATATTATCAAACACTTGATGCACATTAAAATTACACCCTTCCTATATTAATCTATATGTTTTGGACATAACGGTGGTCTCAGATATCTCATACAATGAACTATTTGGTAGTTATTTCATTTTAATATAAAAAACACACAAGTTTATGAATAAAATATATTTAATAATTTTATTCTAGCAATGTCGAGGGCCTATGGGTCTCAGAATCCCATGATGACTCAGAGTCTAACTCGGAAAATACTTCATACAATATTTCAATGTGGTAAAGAAAACTTTTCCCCTTCAGTAAAGCCTTAATAAACACAAGTATTGAAAGATTAATTTTTCACACCAAAATATTTGTAATTTATTAAAAAAATTGGGATTTGGTTATCATTTAAAAATGAGGATGTTACAAACTCCCCACCTCATAACTTGTCATCCCCAATAAGCATTCAATATTAACAAAAACATCACCTAACCTATAAGGGTCATTATGTCTTAATAAGATGGTCGTGTTGAATTTCCAAACACCCAACACAAATTTATGCATTTATTATGAATGTGTAACTAAATTCATTAATATCCGATTCAATGCCCATTTTTACAATCGAAAAATTGAAATAATGATTATCTGAGCCCGTTTAGCTAAATACATTACCATGTTATTGTATCTAGAAAACAACCACCTGGTGGTGCTCCCTACAATAGGTGTCAAACTATAGAAGGTGACCAATTTCGATCCATGAATCCTCCACCACTAGAATTTTCTTAAAAGCATGACTCAAAGCATTCGAGCGATGTTACAGGTAATATTTTATTTAAAATAACAAACCCACTTAACTTTGATGTCATATTTGGGACCCCATCATAAAGAAATGGTCGAATTCTAGATCGACCAAACATAACTAGTTGCACAAGATTTCCAAGAAGACACTACAAAAAATTAAAGCACACCCTCCCTAACCCAAAAAAATTCTTCACAAAGAGGTCACTTAAACATCCCTACAATTTTTAAACTATATCTTGACATAAGACAAATTCTCTCTTAGTGTATCACAGACAATGTCAAGATTGGAGACATGATCATATCTTAAGGAAGAGTACAATAATAGGGTTTTAGAGATTACTAGAAGGAGAAAATTTGAACCAATACTATTTGATATCTTATAAAAACTCAACTTCACCTTCCAATGCTTCATTATTAACCGATCAATGAGCCTTTACTACCCGAGGCATCCCGTGATCATTTAAGCTTACCCAAAGAATTCCCCCAAATACCAATGATGTTTCTAAAAGGTTTCATACACTTCCAACCAACCCAAAGTCATGCTGTTGAACAAGCACCGACATTATTCAAGACTCAAAATCCTAAAAGGAATTCAAGAAAAACTGACTATATCTGAATGGTCCTCTCGATTTCTTTTCCTTCTACTCAAAAGTAATCATTTACCAGAATCGACGTGACACTTCCCATGTTAGGAGAGTACTAGTGGTCCAAATAAAGGAATCTATCCACTCAAAAGTGAGCTATATCAGATTCAACTTAAACATTAATTTTATGCTCTTATGATCCACACTCACGTATGCCAAGAATTAGATATAAAAGTCAGAACCAAATAGATCGGTGTGTCAAAACACCCGAGTCTCAAGGAAGTCATCCTAAGAATTGGGATGAACTTATTTCATTAACTTGCAGGTCACTCTACTATGGAGATGACATGATAGCATACTTAATAGTACAAGGATCAATTATTACACTAAACTCATTCAGTTCATTACATAATTTAGAATTTGATATGCATCACATACATGAACGCATGCTACCCCGAGGTTCTGGAAGCAAGACAACATACCCTAAATACTATACATAGGCTATCCACCCTATGAATTCAGCATCAGATAGTCTATACAATATATCTTACCCTAATTTTTATTTCCCCATATGACCATTAACTCGGATGATGTGATACCAATTCATCCATCACTGAGGAAAATAAATGGTCAAGGATACCATGACCACCCATATAAATAATGATTTAATTAGAATCTAGGAATCCTATAAGGCATAAAAACACCTGAATGACACCAAATGTTAGAAAGTCACAATACATTCAAGGAATTTGAATTATAATGGTGCTACCAACTATAGTCCATCACCTTACAAAAGCATAGGTGTCAGCCCTATCACTAAGTCTCACCAAAATGAAAACACTAGGATCAAGAGCTGATCATTTAATCCATTGATAAAAAGGAAACAACCTATGGAATATTCTCATGTTTCTATTCCATGGCTACTCAAAAGAAAATACCAAACTTCCCTTACATGAGGGTTTAAATGATGGAAACCTATAGATGTTCTATTTTCAAGTCATTTCATTTATTTACAATTTAATTTTTAAATATTTAAAGTACGTAACTAAAACATCAATGAAAAATATGAAAGTATCAAAAAAATTCTTTTATAAAACATTTAACAATTATTGACATCCCATCATGATTAGAAAATTTATTAAAAGATATTCATTTTATGTTATAAAAGATAAAGCGACCTACGAGGGCCCCGCTAAGAAAACTTGGGTTCATCAGAATGTAACCCAATAGCAGTTTCAGAAAATTTAATGCTCTAGAAACCCATAAAGGGTTATCCCATGAGGACAATTCCCCAACTAACCTAATTGAGTCTAGTTGAGAATTTATATGGTTTAACAGTTCATTTAAAATTAAAATTGAACAAACTTTAATCATATTTAAAACTATAAGATGGATTGAGTATACGGGTTACCTTTTACCACTTTTAAGGATTTCATACACCTTAAAATAAAAAAGAAGTTAGAATTTTAATCAGAAGCAATTACATTTATCCCAAGACATTAATTACATATTTAAAACAAAGTGAATTATGTATTTACAAGAAACTAACATAAAGAAACATATTGAAATCAGAGTAGCATGTCATACTAAATAGGAAAGTCATGCTAACTAGTCAGGTATCCTAGAATATAAAAAACTAAGAATGTTATACAATCATGCATGGCATAAAACTCAAGCAACATAATCAAAATAGCTATCAACTTACATATGCATCTATATGGAATGAAATATTCTTGGAATGTGAATTCTATATGTGTCTAATATGATTCATGTAATGCTTTATACTTTCCATATGAGGAAAAGAGTAAAATACCATAAATATCATAAATCAGTAAGCATCAAAAAAATACACTAATCACTCTTGGTGAAATTAGATTCAACTATAATATCAAACAACATGACCAACATTCCCAACCCTAGCCACCTAGACATTTCCACACACATGGGGTGATCAGTATCAAGAACATCTATTTACCAAGGGCCGATATATTCCTTATATGCTGTGTACTTTCCCAAAACAATAAGACAAAAGGAAAAAAGAAAGCCTCTAATATAATTTTTTAATGTCCCAGCCTAGATCACCACTAAGAAAGTTTTCATTCCTTTTGGTCATATGTCCTAAAGCATGTCTCCCCATATGCCATAGGTTGCCTACTAGCAACTAGGGTGTAAGGGTGGTTTAATGGGGGAGACTATACCCTCATCATCTGAGATTCACAATGGTATAATATATTAAAATTAAGAGGAAATAGTGGAATAAATAAATAAAAGAAAGATAAGTAGTGGAAGAATAATATTATATCATAATAAAAATGGACAATACAAATTTATAGCAATGCATGTATGAAAGATGATACTACAAGTTCACGTAGTACAAATTTACTAAAGAAAAGAAAAAACCCAACGATCAACTCCTCAACCATCCTAAGTAAGTTCCAAGTCCTGTTCTCCCAAGATCCCATGTACACATCATAACATAAGAAATTAAACCAAATACCTAAAAGCAAGAATATATACTCGGGTGATAAGCGGTTCCCGATAAGGGTGTGAGATATAAATATATATATGTCGGCACCCGTAGTGTCTATACCAATCCATTTAGTGAAATTAATAATGAATGAAAGCATGACATGCATTATAAATGAAAAGTGATAACAAATTAAATAATAGCAACTTTGTATGAGATCCTAAACAAACACCCATCCCATACCACCAGCTTCGTCCTAAGTTGTATATCTATGTATGTGGATAGATTCTCCTACATCAGGATTAATCACTCAGAATATACCACAACTTATGATCTATTACCTTAGGATAATTAAAAAACCACCCTTAGGCATAAATAGAATCTCACCCTTAGTCATTGTGTGACTGTGAATCTAGCCCTTCGGAATATAACATTATCATATAATCTACCCATAGGAATTTAGTACTAGTGCACCCAACCCTCAGGTGGTATGAAAGCATGCACCAATCCCTCAAGCATCAACACTAATCACGAGTCATTAGACATCCCATATAATCATATACACTTCCCTTAGGAATCAAGTACTTATATTCCTTTCCCTCAGGTAGTATGAATAAACATGCATCAAGACCTCATGCATCCATATTAAACATGATTCATATCCAGAAAAAATCAATATGCCAATCAGTATCAAACCCTCAAGTTTCAATCACATTGATATCACATAATCTCAAAATATAAGTAATAAAAATAAAAAATCTAGTGTCAAACACAATAGATTTATTTTCATAAGATACAATGATCAATTTATGAAAAATTATCATTTGTTGAACCAATTTATTTCATTAATATGGGTTCTTAATTATCATCATAATTATATCAAACCTTTTTAATAATTCATTCAACCCTAAGGTCATTAATATATCAATTTAACGAATTATCCAATGTGATTCTATCATAAAAGATCACAAAATTTATTATTACGCCAAATGAAAGTATAATCCAGAAATAAAACCATTTATCTAAATTAATTATAGGGATTTAAAGTCTAACAGAGCAAGTCTTAATAATGTACAAGGTTGGAACACCGATCGGGTGGCCAAAGTTTTGAGTCTTTATGCCTATAATCCTAAAGGGATCCAAGGGGTGGTTTAAAATGAATAATTATAATTTAATAGAAATTATTTATTTTATCTGTTTGTTCTCATTACATGATGATGTGATCCAACATATCACAATTACTAAAAATAATTGTATTAGATAAAAAGGTATTTAGTTTAAACTACCCAAAATAATTTCTTTCAGGTATTTCAAAAACATAAATCATGTCATTGAATATATTTAAAATATATCATTGAAACATTTTACATAAAATGTGCTTATTTAATTATAACAAGAGGTGTGTTCGTACCACCTTAATAAGTTAAATTCAATTTAATTCAATTAAAACTTCAAGGAAGACATGCCATCTTGAACATTCTAAACAAGTAAATGAATGACATTTAAAGATTCAGTAAAGGTAATCCACCATGATAAAGCTATTTTATTTAATTCAAACCACTCAATTATCATTACGACATGAAGAAAAGAAAATAGATAACCATCCAAAGCATTAATCCATAGCATGATTTAAATCACTAATCAGTACTTTGTGGTTTAGATGACTGTGCAACTCATCTGAGGGGTTTAATTATAAAATCATTACATGGTTTATTAAGCAGTTCATTTAACATATTAAACATTTCATATTAGAATGCATAATTATATTTATCAATGAATCACTTAAATCATTCTTAAATTTAAAGGTAATATGGTAAGGGAATATTAAGGCTTCACATGCACACAAAAAATCATGTCAATAAATCGTATATTACCTATGAAACATTTTACCATAAGTGAAATGATGACTGATGATGAGAGTTTATATCAGAGATTAACTACACCACTGAAACTCTGTTCCTTTCATAAACAAAGATATGTTTAAAACTATTCTTGTTGAGAAGAATCCAATAACACTGACAATGAATCAATCCGATCAAAATTGATGTAGATATCGAGGTTAAATCTTTGAAGATAATAAGATTAAAAAAACAAAGTTGGAGTGAGGATGTGAGAGGAAGTGCGAGAGATGTGTGAGGGGACTAACCCATTTACCATGCCCACCACCACGATCCCCTTATAATTTTTTTTATCATTTTATTTAAAAATAAAAAATACCAATAATTATAAAAACATTTGAATCCTTGTTATGGGAATATATTTCTCTATTACGCCTCACTGTATAACACCCCCTAATACCCCACCTTAATTCAAACAATTAATTCTTTAATTATTTATATTTTTATTATCTCGTCCTCTTAAAAACATTTATCCATTCATCATATATATATATATATATATATTAAATTTCATCTATATTTATTTATTTATTTAACCCATGTATATATATATACACCATATTATATATATATATATATTAACATATATATATACAAACATTATATATATATATTTATACATCAGAAAATGTATATACATACTTATATATTTAACACATATATTATTTTATCAAAATATTAATAATAACAACAAAAACAATATTTTTTTTATTAATTATATTACATTAATTACACCATTAAAATTTTAAAAGAAACAAAAATTAAATACCTATAATAGACAATAAATTAATATTGATTACATATTTGTATTTAATTATCATAATTAATAATATCACAATTATTATATTTCCATCTTTTTATTTACACTGCAACACAATTTATTAATTATGGAATTATATTTTCATTTCTTTCAACATAAATAATAATATTAATTATAAAATTATTATTATTTTCAACTTCCCAACAAAATATTTAAAAACCAATTAAATTATATTTAGGTGTGATCTGACCAAATTTTGGACACTCACAAATGTTATACACTGCCTAAGGAAAACCCTATATTCAAGACCTAATGGTGGTTTCAAAATTCTTATATGACATGGAAATTGTGAGAAATTAATTATTTTTTAAATTAAAAATGGAATAATAAATTAATTAAAAATAAAGAGGGTATTATTACGTGCGTGGATTCCAAAAACCCGACACACATTAAAGTTATACCCTACATAGGGTAAACATGGCATTCCAGACCCAACAATGATCTCATATTTCTCATACAATGCACCATTTGGGAGTTATTTCATTTTAACTGAAAAAACAGAAACATGTATGGATAAAAATATATTTAATATTTTTATTTTATCAATGTTGAGCGTCTATGATCCTTGGAATCCCATGCTGAATCGACATTTAAATCTAAAAATATTTCATAGAATATTTCAAATTGATAAAGAAAAACTCAAACCTTTGGAAAATTTATAATAAACACATGTATTGAAAAATTAAATTTTCACACCAAAATACTTGTAATTTATTAGGAAAAGTGTGGATTTGGTATCATTTAAAAATTGGGATGTTATAATTAAACCTATCATTTATTGTTGAGATTAAGTATGATCATGAAATTTATGGACTTATATGTCTCATTTCCAACCAAGAGAGGAGAAAAAAATGAGGGTTAGTGAATTGGGTAGAGTGTATGGGTTCCATCATGGATCCGTACTGCTACTCCATGAATTAATGTTCTTTGTACAACTTCATAGTACCCAGAAAGAATTCCTTAAATAAAATAACTCTAAAGGCCTCTTAGGTGAACATATCACATCTGCTAACCTATCTTATCTTTCCCCACAACCACTTGGTGGGTCCCTATAGCATGAATATAGCCATATTCACATTCCTACCATCATTTGTCTCAAAAAATTTAAAAATAATCTCTAAGATATTTATCCCATCCTATGAATATTCCATCCCTCCAGTGCCCTAAAAGGCTAGTGGATTCTAGAGGTGGATGTCTCTAGAGTAGTTAACCAGGGACCTCAGTGCCCATCCACCATGGGTTGGTACAAGAAGAAGGATTCCCAACTGATGTAGGCCAACTACCTACACCATTAGAGCTGGTATAATATCATGATCTATTGCATGCTTCTGTATAGTAAGTGGTTGAACAGGGGAATCCTCCCTAGAGGAGAATCCTAATCTATGTCTGCGGGGGGTCCCATCAGTCTTTTACAAGGTTTTATATTCTAAAACATGAATGAAACATTAGAAAATATAGTCCATTTGTACAAATCCTAACTAGTATATAATATTACACAATGGTTTTCCTCGGAGTCTACCCTTAACCCAAGGTATATCCTTCCAAGAACTAACCAAGTTCCTCTATACCTACTTGTCAGTCACAATCATATATTTAGAAAAACATAATAAAATTATCAGGTTCTACTAATTAATACCATCATAGATATATCACAATAGCCAAGAAAATAGATATAACACACCATAATAAATACAAATCTATCATGAATAAATTACATAATAAAGACATTAAATTATAGAACTATCATTCTGAATGATATATGTATATATATGGAATTTGATCCTATATACCTAGTCATGATGCTTTAATGTACCTAAAATTCAACAAAACTATAACAAAATTCCTTTCTATTGTAACATAAAAGTCAATTACACATTAGCTTACCATGAACATAGAAAATCCCCTACTTGAGTCCCACATAGCCTTTCTCTTTTCTACAATGTACCAGGTTGGTCAAAAAGGAAATAAAAAAAACTTTACTTTGATACCATTTTTAAAGTCCCAATACAAATCACTGGGTCTGAGATGGTGAGCCATAATAATTCATGCATGCCTCCCCATACATGAAAGGCTGCTAACCATCAATGATGGTTTGACATCCACACGTGTTGAGACGATACCCTCAATATCATATCCATACACAAATAAAAAATCATAGAATATAATATATAATAATGAGATTAACATAAGGAAGCCTAAAATATCATAATGATATAACAAATGGAACAAAATTCATATATACAAAATAAATTAGGAAATTAGTATAGAAATAAAAGCTAGAGTATATGTAGTGTGAAATAAATTTTAAAAA
Organism: Viscum album; assembly: GCA_963277665.1. NCBI lineage: Eukaryota > Viridiplantae > Streptophyta > Magnoliopsida > Santalales > Viscaceae > Viscum > Viscum album. Next base: position 1,001,121,791 of record OY728133.1, read on the forward strand.
ACACTATGAAAACCTATGAAGTAAATACTTGAAGTTCTACTATATCCATGATACTCAGCTCAAATATTTGCCATGGACCCTTTCCCTTGTATTTATCCGTATATATGAAATATTCACATGTAATTAGATGACTGCACATGTTTTAAGTAACAAGACTCGATAGGACACCACCAATGTGTCATTAAAATGTGTGCATTGGAATAACAGGTGTACTACATGACAATAATATATATGCAAGTAAGCATAAACAACATTATGCTAAGAATCTATGTGCTAATAAATACACCCTAATCACAATCCAATCCTACTTTATCTCCATTCTTCAAGGATAATGGTAGAATATAAAAAAATGATCAAGAACCAGACACAAGGGTCATAAACATGTCACTTAGAAATATCAATACATCGAGTCTGATTAAGCCTCAAGGATTTTATATCAAGAATCCATCATGGGTTTGGCCTCTTGGGAATCATACCCCATTTATTCCTTATTTATGGACTCTAGGAAGTCTTTCCCATAATACCATTTTCTTTGGTTAATCCACCAGATCATCATACTGCTACCATGTCTTCACGTACATTATCACCATCATCCCAATTCATGTGAACTCCCCCTCTAAGGTACAAACATATCATTGCACCTATTCTGAGTACCATCCAAAAACCATGGAAGTCATGGTAAAACACATAATAGGGTAGTGTTTACATGGAAGACTATAGAATATCTTAATGAGAATTTATAAAAATAAAAAAGTACACCTAGTCATCATTTAACATGTAATACAACTATAAATTTATACCTATGCCAACAATCCTCATGAATGGGTTTCCCGACACACACACACACACACAAAACTAGATGAGATCAAACTCAAACACGGTGAACAAGAAATACAACATAAAAATCATACCAAGGCAATAAGTTTATACAAGATCCATAAATGGTAAGGAACATCCTACAAAAAGGTTGTTGATGAAGTTATCTAAGGATTTTTGAATGATCAAATACCAAACCACATTGAAAACCCACGAAGAATGAGCTCACACATCAAGGATTCCTAACCTAGGTCACATATTTTCAATAGATAAGTTTAAATTTGTTACTCAAGTGGATTTAAAATCAAGAAGTGTGGTTATAAAATCACATATAAAGGTATGTCCAAGAAGAGGTATCCTATTCACTAGATGCATTTTCAATTGAGGTAAATATAATGAATTATTTCTTGATTAGATAGAAAAACATTAGGTCTATCCAATGAACATCGATCCACCACCAATCCATAAAAAAGGAGATTCAATAAAATAAGAGTCTCAAGATGATCAATCTATGATAAATTACCCAGAAATATCTACAATTCTTAATAGTTCTATCTTTGATTAGGGGGTTTCATTAAAACATTGATAACTCCACTAATCTACCAAAGAATTATCAATGGATTTAGGTTCTATCATCAATCCTCCATCAATAATAAGTAAGAAGATATATATAAACACAACCCATATAATGTTTATATTCGACTGTAGATGTTGATTAAATTAAGGAATGATGTCAACTTGCAAGATCCACTACTGATCTAAGAATAAAGGAAGGTATAATAATTTACAATTCATGAAAATCATATATATGACATATATATATGTACAAATATCAAGGAAGAAGAAGAATTTGTAAAATATTTAAGACGAACTCACCATTCAAGCGCTACCTGACCGGTCTAAGCTTGAAGAATCAAGCGGTGATTAATGGGAGGAGTCAAGAGTCAAGGGGCGATGTATCTAATTATAAAAATGAGTTTTTGGGGTGGATTTTTGTATTAAAAAATGTTTTAAACCATGTGAAATCAAAACCCATGGGGTATATTTAATGATCCATCAGACTAGGCATACCGGTTGGTTAGTGGGTTTTTCATTTTTAATAACCACTTACTATACAACCAACTAGCTAGTGGATCACCAATATCTAGAAAGTGCCATTGTTTTATCCACAATTTCCTCTCTTAAGCTCTATTATTTCAAACACTCATCCCAATACCCTCTATACCATAATTTAAAAACTCTAAAACATCTATAAAAAAGATGAAACATCAGAGGAATATAAAATTTATTTACTTTAAATGAATTATACATTGAATACAAGAGGGTATATTACAATGTATTCTCATTGAAAATTAGGATATATTGGGTGTTCATAGTATGATAGTGGATTAATGGATAACGTGAGAAAGGATTTATCACTTCTGTCTCTTGAAATAGGTTTATATCTCCCACCATTTGATGAGAATGAAACTACCTTGATAAATCCATAGACATAATGTTAAGTGAGAATTTTTATTTATGTAAATCAAAGAAATATACACCCAATATATTGGTTTATGACACCGATATAGACCCTACTTGATTATATATTTATAAATAAAGGGCTTATATTACACAATGATCATTAGTAGAAGGATGCATCTTGTTCCAAAATTAGCTTCTTTATCTATGGGTGTCTTGGTGTGTTAAAAGATTCTAAATAAGGGATTTAGGAATATATTGATATTTACATTAAGAAAGAGGTCTATAGGGTTACACAGTAAGTGTATATGCAATCTCAATTAAATTCAATGTTATATTTAACAAGTTGGAATACAGATTATTCCTTCTTTGTGTTTTAATAGGTATTTTAGTTTGTTTGATATCCATGATTTAATCATAAGTTATTCAAAATAATACATTTGTTAAATTATAATAATAAATATATATTTTAATGGTTTTAATAATATAATATTTATTATATTTATTGAAAATAATGCAGTGATATTTATTTTTTAAGTAAAAATTCACTATTCAAGGTTCAATAAATGTCATGTAGGATATGAGGACTGAAATATTCTTATTATAAATGAAATAAATGATATTTAAGTAGTGAACATGATAAATTAATAATAATAATATTATTATTATTATACATTAGGTCCACTGAGAATTGAGGAATTATAAGCGGGTTTGTGTTCAATTTTCCAATCATAGACCTAACTTTATATATATATTTATATCACTTTAAAAAAACACACTTGTTGTTCACAATAGGTAGATATAAGCTCTATAATGGGATAAGGATTATTTTATAGGTTCATAATTTGCTATCTCCTTCTCTTCAATTAAGACATCAAGATAATACCAATAATTATTTATCCTTAAAAAGAATTATGTTACGATCGACCATGAATGGTGCAAGTGATTAGGATTGACCATTATAGAAACTGAAGATTCTATGTTTATGTTTAGTGATTTGGGTAAACATATAGAACAATACTAGAGGGATTCTATACTTGGATCTAACAACACAATTATGGTATTATTAGATCTTGTCAATCAGATCATCAATAAAGAAATAATTTCATGTTCAGGTAATTATAGATCTAATAATAAATTAATTATATATTAAATATGATGATCCTACTATTCAAGTTCTATAATTTAATATTTTTATGTAATATATGAATTCTATTGTTCATGGCATCATTCTTCATGTATATTAACGATTAATCATAAATTAAGGTAAAAAATCAATGTTTTTCATGAAAAAATAGGCGTTTCTACTACACCGGAAATATATAACTAGTATCACAATGGTAAAATAGTTATTTTAAAATTATTTATTAATTTTTGATTTAATGTAATGAAATTTAAATTTATTTTACTTCATATTTATTTATTATTGAAATCTGAACATCATTTTCTATTCCCTTTCTTTATTCTCACTCACAAAACCTATAAACAATTGTAATACTATTGTTGTTCCAATAAATACCATGTGATTTAAGTTTTTATGTTCTCAAACACGCTTAATATGTTTATAATGATTATTTTTTTATGTTTGTTGATCATGTTTTAATTTTATTTAAGTTAATTCTACTTTAATATTTAATTCAATTAAAGTTTTCTGAAATTTCCTAAATCAATAAAATATGCTATGTGAGGACTTTTGATATGTGGATGTTTAGTTACTTTAATAAATAAGTTACATCAATCAGTGATATGAAAATATTTCCTTCACAAGTCATGTACATCACAGAATTGGCTACATTGAAGAATCTTTTATGCAAGCAATTTACTAAATTGATGAATCAATCATGTGTATAATATGCATGGAGTAATTAGTTATATGATTTGGATATGTGGCATATTAGGATAAAAAGTTCTAATTAGATAAATTATTCATTTGGATATGAAACTTTTATCTTTGTGTACAATACAACTACATAATTTTTGTACAAGAAGAAATCACCTATGTGAAATACAACTACGTGGATCAATTCAACAACAAAAATTTAGAGAAGTGGATTTAGTCTATGTAGTGATATAGAAATGTCTACTTTATTCTAAAACATGGGAATTTATTACCATTGGATCACTTCAAATAGAAATTAATGCATTAAACAATATAATACCTATTTTTTTAAAAAAAAATTTCCAAAAGGTTGCAAGTACTGATAAAATAAAATATCAGATAATATTTTATTTCTTAGTGTTTCTTATTGAGGTATTTTTTATAAAAGGACATATAGAGTTTTTCCCAGAGGCCTATTTTTAATTGATATCATGATATTTAAAAGTATATGAGAATATATAAAATAGTATTTGAATAATAATATAATCTATAAAACTTTTACTCTCTCTCTTTCTCAATATCTTAATTTTTTTGTGATGATTCTCTATGATAAGAAAAATGGATAAGACAAATAATGTTTTATAAATGAAATATATCAATATCATTCTTTTCGTGCTTTAAAGAACCTCCTCAGGATATACTTTATTTATATTCTCTCTCTTGGATAAATCTTATATTCTATCAATTTAATCTTATAACTACGTTCTTCTTTTTGTAAAATCTTCTTACTATTTCTTATTGCATGAAGTGATAACTCCTTGTACTTAGTATTGAGGGATATTTTTTTATAAAGCCCTGTAGGATTATGAAAAAATATCATGGATTTATACCAAGTAACATATTTGTACACTTAGTAGGGTTGTTATAGGAAAAGGATTGGTTCTAGTGAAATCCCAATGCTCTATGAGTTTAGCATTAGTAAAGTGGACGAGGGTATATCTATTCCCAAAAATAATTCAAATATTTAGTGTTTTATCCTTTACTTATTATTTTTATTTATGTTTCTATATTATGATAAAAAATATTAAAATCTATCATAGCTTAAAGATGATGGTTTTAAGGGGAGAATTTTTTTATAAGTCAATTCACACCCTCTTGAATATTTATGTGATTATTATCTGAAAAAAATTAGTATCACAGGAATAGAATTTTGAGTTCTCAACTTGAAAAGGTTAAATTATAAAAGATCATCATTAAATGGATGATATGCATGAAAATTGAGAGTGTATGTCTATGGTTAAAACTCTCCATTTAAATAGGGAAATTATAAAGGCATGAATGATTATTTACTTGAAGAACATTGGTTTAGAGGTTGACTTGAAATATATTAATCATTATACAATTACTGAAGGATGTACAAAAAATGGGATGCTATGTAGAAGGTTAATGTAATATGAACTCCAAAGATATGAATTATATTATATGTGGAATCAGTCTAAATGAGTTCAACATAGTTTATAAATGTAATACAACGCAAGGGATGTGGAAAACTATATCAAAAACTTATGATGATAATTATAATGTAAGATTAATTCGGTACAATACTGAAAAATTAATGTTTAGAAAATTTATAATGATTGATGGGGAAATCATAACACAAGTTAAAATAAGGTTAATAGACATCGTGAATAATTTTTCTTCTCCAAGAGCATTGATTCTTAAATTTAATCAATACCTAAAAGCTCTTTGAGTTATACCATCCAAATGGAGTGACATTTCATATTCCATTATGTGATCCAGCATTGTGAAGGATTTCAAAATAAAAAATATCATTGGAACACACATAATATATGAGTAAAAAAATAAAATCTTAAATTTGTGAGCATATAATTGTTAAAATGAAAAAAATACTTATTTAAAATTTTCTACTTCAAATGATGATAATAAATTCAAAGGAATTTAAATTTCTGAATCATCTAATGAAGATACATAAAATAGTTTTACTTCTAAAATAGAGAATTCTAAATTATAAAATAAGTTCAAGAAGTTATATGAAAAAAACTAACCCTAGTATCGCACAGTAGGGAGTCACATTATTACATTGGCACAATATATAAGAAATTACATCCAAAAGGGATGAATAGTTTATTAATCTAGATAAACTAGATACATACTTTAAATTCAAATTACATTTTAAAACGAAAAATAAAAAAACGTTTTTTCTTTGTGAATTTCTTTCTTCCCCTTAGCATATACCTATATATTAATCACAAAATAGTTCATAGGATCTAGAGGAAAATAAAACATAAAAAATGGGTGATCTCAGATGCTTATTTAGGGTATGTGTACAAAAAAATCTATATTGAAAAAAAATTTATAAAAAATATTTACTGGTAAATAACTAGAATTTTTTTATTTAATTAATAACTTGACCATGGAGAATAATATGGCATTAATAAATGATGATAAAATAATGCCATATAAATAATCACATTATCTTTAAACATAAACATGAATTATCTAACTAATCAAATAATCACAAGGAATACTAATAACTAATATCATAATATAGGAATTTATAAGTCCAGACACAATAACCATACCATCCTGACCTTTTTCCAATACATATTACATAAATTGGTAATACCTCAACAAAAAACCCAAGCTAGTTTTTTCACATGAGACCTATTGATGCATCTAGGGTATATATAGGGTTACAACCTTCACTTACTATTTAAAATGTATTCCTAATATTAAAGGGGTTAAATAAAATAAAAAAAAACATTCATATTGAAAAAATAACATATAAAATTAGAATAATTTACCCAATCAATAAACATAATCATAAACCATTTAGATTAATATAGAGAATGGAATAAATATAGTACATACAAAATCAAACTGACCATAAACCATCTAGATAAATAATAAGTATGTTATCATTATAACATATTTTAAATGTATCATAAGTACAATAAATATTTGACATTTTTGATGAATATAATCACAAAAAAAAAATCCATTAAATTCTTTCTTGAGGAAAATATACTTTTCACTTTGAAAATATTTTTAAAAATAAAAGTTAAAAAAATATATTGAAAATAATTTTCTTTGAAAATAACCTTTGAAACTTGTAAAGGATTAATTAAAAAAATGAGTGGTCTTGATAGAGGTAAATTTTTTATATGATGTACATGTTAAAAGAACTTTTTATTCCATATTTTTGATAAAATCCAAACAAGTCTTGTTTAGTAAATGACATGAATATTAATATAAATAATTTCAAAAATAAAAAAATGGATAAATATTTCATTAATAAATAATTTTGATAATTGTTTTTTAAAAAATAAATCATTTTTAAAAAATTTGGTTTTGGAAGAAAACAAATTTTTGACCAGAGAGAAATAAAGTTGAATTCTATTAAAAATAATTTCATAATAATTTTAATTAAAAAAGAGTGGAAAATAGTAATATTACTTGATTTTTTTAATAATTAGAGGATAAGAAAATTTATGAGTTTCTTGAATGATACATCATAATATTTCAACATCGGAAATTTAATCATAAACAATCCCGACAAACAATGCGATTGTAAAATAAACTGTTACCACTTTGGAAACTTTTGAACTGTAATACCATTGAAATAAAAAATATACAATAAAACATTAAATACCATGAATATATATATATTAATGATATAATATATCAAAATGGGAAGTATATATACAACATAAATTATTTAAGTGTTGAATAAGTCCTAAGATTTACTAAAGTAAAAGTGTTGTGAGAAACCCTTATCTTAGGTTTGATTATATTTGTACATATTCAAAACATCTGTAAAATAAATATAGATTTATTAAAAATATATTTAAGTAACATAATAATATATTTCAGGCCATATATTATTTACTTATAGTATTTTATCATAATTTTACTAACATTTCTTTTTTAAAATCACTCTTTCAAGTGATAATTTCTTCGTTTTTCATGTATGTTTTGTTTTGGTAATTTTTGTCCTTTTACTTTGATCAGGTTTATATAATCAAAAAAATGATAAAAATGATTTAAATATAATATATAATCATTATATATGTAATTATATTAATCTATAAAATTTAGAGATAGAAAATGGATTATACTATTCATGGAGACGGTATGCTATACACACTCATAAATGTGGTTTTCATTTTTCAAGATGGATGAATTTAAATAAAAAATAAATGTTAATTAACATTTACTGAATAATTATTATGTTATATATATAATTTATATTAATTAAATACATCCTTATTACCATCCATGTTAAAAAAATGAAAAACATCTAACATCACTACGTAGAGGCAGTAGTCCACACGTACGCACAAGCGATGTTATTATTTTACAAAAGATTAGAAGGTAAGAATATAAATGTGATATTATATTTCCAAAAGTATTTTCAGGTCATAAATATTATATATATTCCTTACATTTATCCTTAGTACCTTTCATATAAAGCATAAGAGAAACATGAACTACATCACTTCGCGAGGCGGTAGACCATTGTACACATGAATGATGTTATCGTACCCTCCACAGAACGGTAAGTAAGAAGGTGTATATGATATAATAATTCAATATTTATAATAATTTCATAATTATAATATATATATATATATATTTATATATTTATATATGTTAAAAACATCATCATATACATCCTTTAAAGGTGTTGATGGAAAACAAATTACATTGGTTCGTGAGGTGATAGTCCTTCGTACACATGATCGATGATTTCATTTCCCATTTAATGGATGTGAGTATAGATATGGGTCATTACATTAATATAATAACATCTTATTATATATAATGCACTTTTATTATTATAATATCATTATTTTATGTGATTTTAAGGAGTTGGAAGGGGAAATGAAACAAATATAGATGTTTAAAAATTTTACCTCCTCTTGGGAGAGCCTCTTTAGGTTTATACCTAAAGTAATTATAGGAGGGATTAATAATAAAAATAATTTCTCTATTATGTATTAAAGGAATAAATTTTTGAATTTTTTAAGGTATTTTCTATATAAAGGATTTGTATGTGCGAATATAATAGGATAGGGGTGACTTTTTAGAAGTAGGGGAGGGGACAAACATGAATTTTTTAAAAAGTTAAAGTGATAACCACATTTTTCTCAAGAAACAGTCCTCTAAAATGTGTCAATATAGATCCTTAAATTTTATTATGTTGATATATGACTAGTAAATGGTTGTTGGAAAAATTTTAGTTCATTTGTAACATTTATCTTCTTAGTTTAACACCAAGGTAAACTCATTTTCACCTTAACCGAGGTAATTAATTTTTACAATCCCAAATTTTATTATGGCCAAAAATTAATTTTAACTTATTATATGACATAAATTATGTTTATTAATCATATATAATCCAATTTTCAAATTTATTTCATAGAATTGGAAGAATTAAATTTAAAATTAAACCCACAGACATATTGAAAAAACAAATTTTCCAAAGAAAAACATTCAAATGTTTAAAAAGTTTTTATATCATAATTCAAAATAATATTTATTAATATGTCCTAAATTATATATTTTTAATATAATTTAACCAATTTTACTATAAAACCAATTTAAAATACAATTTAACCTTGTAAATAATTTAGACGAGAATGTAGTTTTTAATAAAAATCATTACATTTGACTAATAATCAAAAAATTAATATTATTTGAAAAATTCAAAAAATAACTAAAATATATATTTTTATATTTGGATTAAGAAAGAATGATGATTTTTTCAAATTAAGTTTTTAAAAGTGGTAAAATTTAATTTTAAATTATGTGTGAAAAGTGTAACAAAACTTTATTTTAGCTAAATACAAGTTTTTAAAAAACAATTCTTTTTTTTTTCATTCAAATAATTATTATTTTATTTATAATAAATATATAAACCTTAAATATATTTTAAAAATGTGTAAAATATAGAGTTTTTATAATTTATTTATCCCTATTCATACATTCAAACTTAACATCTAGGTTACAAGGGTTATGTTTAAATATTAATATTTTAATAGAGTATTGTGTTTCATTTAAACCCAATTCTATGTCCATTACAAGTTATTAATGTGATTTAATTTATTTAAAAATAAATATATTGTAAAGTATCAGTGTGTAAAATTCTTTTCTAATCTTGGTGTAGCATGTCATATACACTATTGAAGATGATGTTCCTATTTTAAAATCTCAAGATGTTACATTGTACCCACTTAAATAAATCATTTCCTCATAATTTAATCTTGATATCAGTAATCAATGGTTTTAAATATTAAAATATCTTTTTTTGAAACAGACATCATAAAAAGGGTTAATAAAACATATTCTTGACAAAAGATAAAGAGAAGTACAAAGGTCATCTAGAATAACACATTCTAGGTTTCTATGTTGGAAAATATTGGTGGTAAGTGTAAGCATGGAAATAGAAGAAAAGTTTAAATAATTATAGATAGTGATAAAGATCATTGATCACGAAAATTGAATGGTTAACATAAATCTAAAGTCCTAAATACTATAATTTTTTTTGATTTAAAAGTCAATTTGATTCATCAAATATGAAGGTAATATGATAAATTTTTTTTGAAATTCTTTTACTAAAGTTGAATATTTATTATAATATCTATTAATATAATGATATATACTAACTTGACATCTTTCTGCTTCATATGCATAATTTCATCAATTGGTTAGGCACCGATCAATTTCCACTTAATCTCTTAAACCAAGAAATAAACATACAAAAATTAATATTTTTTCTTGAATCATTGAGATTATATCTTAAGGGATCATAAAAATAATTGAAAGTTGTTATACTTGTCTTTAGATATCTTGTAATACCAAAATGGTTTGCATGAGTGATCCCATAATAATTAACTATTCAATTTTGACCCTTATACCATTGTGTTAAACTGAATTTGTATTGTAAATTACTACATAATAAAAAATTTCAATTCAAATATGGTGTAATTAATTAATTTTTTCACTTTTTAAAATTTAATTTTTACTCTTTTAATGATTAAATTGTAGGAGGTGATTTGTGGGGCCAATTATGAAATTTAAGCAAAATGGGCCAAACTTCAGAAGATCCCAAACTCACATGTGAACATAAATATTTATTATGGATAAAAAAGGAAACCAATTAGTTTAAAAATGTGTGGATGAATTAATAAAAATGTGGGATAAATTTTTCTAGAAGACCATGGATCCCAATCCATCTATTTGGAGGCCCAAAGGATGCCCATAATGTGAATAAATTCTCTATAGGACAGAGTAGGATACCCTTATATATTTGGGATATAATCTGAGCATCAAACCTCCAATTATAATGATTCCATATAAATTTTATAGATATCTCTAATTAACACCTATGAAAAAATTTAAGCCAAATGAATGTGTTATGGTTAGTCAACCATTAGAAAAAACTAGAGAGAAAAAATATACCATGAATAGTCACCTATTCTATTAGGAAGATAACATATTTTTTAGAAATTTTGATGTATTTTTCCAAAAAATAACTCTTTCGAACCATTATAAAATATTTCTTGACCATAGGGTATTATTTTAGTTTTTGGGACATTCTTATTCAACATCTATGGATTTGTCCCTTTATATGGAGTTCTAAAATCCTTGTGATCACCTTGGGAGGAACATGATGCAAATCCCATGCTTCATGTTTGTATTAATTTGAATGATATTTTAAATTCCAAGTTTGTATATTGTTTTTCATCATCCTAACTTATTTTTTAAGTGATTTAAGTACTGTTATTTCATACTTAAACTCATATGATCATGTTTAGGGATACCCATTCATGTGATGAATGACACACTATTCACCTTCTTCCCCCTTTCTAGTGTGGTGTTTCTGTGGTTCATATAAGTCAATTGAACTCTCATAAACACTTAAATTTAAATGTAATTTTTTAATATTGTTACATTAATATAACATACAAACCAAGACAACATATGAATGTCTTCATGTGTTGCCTTTGTGATTTTTTAGTTATGATGTCAGACACAAATAATCCTATCATCGTTGGTAGACAATGAATAATTTTTTGGTTCCAAATAAACCTTAAGAGGTATAATAGTATAAAATATGTAGAATTATTTTTATAAGAGTTACAAAAAACGAATTAAAATATCTAAACACATTCTCTTGATGTGATGATGGATGAGAATCATGAAATTTACGCAGTTTTATCATTCATAATCAAATATGTTATTTTATTCTCTATTTTATTTCATTCATTTATTTGTTGTATTCTTAAATTAAAAACCCCAAGCTTTATAAAATCCCATTCCCATTTTATTTTCCCAATAAAAACCTTATTTTGAAAATTAATGATATATGGATCCATCGAGAGAGGACCTAGGGTTCCTGTTATACTGCATAAATTATAGTGAAAAAAATTAATACTTTTACTTGATCGACAACGTGATCAAATTTTGGCACCATTTTCAAGGATCCAAGATCATTTTTCCATTTTTTATTTCTTTTATTTTTTATTTCTTACTCCTTTCAATGTTTCCCCCTTCTGTTCTGATTTTTTGTTTGTTTTGTTTTTTATTTAATTTCTTATATCTCTTCTATATCTCTATTATTATCTATTTATATCTATAATATATGATTACCTTTTTTTCTCTTTTATTTTTCTTGAGTGATTTTATTTTATTCATATTTTCTTGGAAAAAAATAGTAAACATACTAGACACAATTTTTTCATGATAAGATCTTGAAAAGAAATACTACTTGATAATATCCTAGAAATATAAAATACACTTCCCTCATAAATTATCTCATTTAGAGTAGAAAAATCAAGTAAAATTGAGGAACCCATTTTGGAATCTCAAGTGGACCTAAAATAATCTTAATGTGAACTAAATAAAATTCCTAAAATCATGGATACAAATAACCAGACCTTAAAATAATTGACCACCTTAGATGTGGAGTACCAACCTACGTACATCCAATACCTTAAGAAAGTATCCTACATTGAGATGAGATCATTCCTCATCCTCCTCCTTCCTAAAATCCATGGTTTCCCTAGTGAGGAACCTCAAAAAAATCTCAAGGAGTTACACATAGTGTGATTCACCGTGAAACCCCAAAATATGTTTGTATACCTCATAAGGTTTAGGGACTTCCCTTTATCCCTTGATGGTGTATCCAAATATTAGTTATAATATCTAACTACCATAGCTATGGTATTGAATGGCCTTAAATGAATCTTTATAGATATTTTATTTCGGTCCTCCTAAACTGCATCCATTAGGAAAAAAATCTGTGGCATTAGGAAATCATTAGTAGAGACTCTTCATGAATGTTGGGAGAGATTAAATAGTATTTTTTTCACGTTTCCCCCATAACCAAATTAGTTAATAATTTCTAATTCAATACTTATATGAGGGACATTTCCCTATGGATCGCGACATTATAGATGTGGTAACTAGTGGTTTTCTAGTAGATAAACCCCCCATCCACTGATGAATTAATAAAAAATATAGATCAAAATTATAAAAAATTTGACCCAATATTAATTTCAACAACCACCGGAGTTAATGAGTTAATAAATTCATACCCAGAAAAAAGTTAGATAATAAAATTTATGCGATAAATATGATCGCACCATTATTCACTGTATCATTTTTACCCATAACCATTGTGATAAACTAGTTTTGTATTGAAAATTATAAATATAATAAAAAATTTAAATTCATGTTTGGTTAAATTATTTTGTGTTTATAATTTTAAAGAGGTTAAATGTTACCTGTTTTGATAATTCCATTTTATGTGGAGGGGATTTGGAGGCCCCATAATGAAGTTCAAGAAAAATGGGCCAAACTGCACAGGATTCAAGCACACCAGTGGAATCAACTGCAAAATTATTCTGAAAAGTTGATTCAAATGGGATGATATTTTGTGTCCTAGTCTAAAATTAAATGGGCTACATTTCATATTAATACACCCAATCTACATTCATTTAATAAGGGGTCCATATGAGCTGATTTGTCAAGGGGATCAAATCTACAAAAACTCAAAAATTTAGTTATGTATTTAGTCCATATATCCAGACGTGAATGTTCTAATTGTGCCAAATTTTAGTTGGATATATTCATTAGGCGGGGATAATACTTTTTAGTTTTTTAAAAAGGAGAAAATAATGTATTTACATAAATAACAATGGGTAAAGTGGTTTTACACAATCTGTGTGCCCAAAACCATCTTCCGATTTACCTATAAAATGATACTTTGGGAAACTCATTTTGAAGTATGATTAAAGAGTGAATTAATTCCAGTTCATAGTTCCATAGGATTGAACTATTCATCCTAGAGGTTTCAGAGGTCCCTATCCTCATGGGTGGATCAAGGATGAAGATATAGTTCCACCCAATTTTCCTCCTCCTCTCGATGTTGGGATAAAAAGTTGGTGTTCATTATAAGGGAGTTACACACATGTAAAGGGTGTTTTGAGGCATCCATTAGATACTATTTTCGATTAATTTGGGTGTTAATACATTTAATTCCATGTATCATACATGATTTATTTTTTTATTTATTATTTATATGCATGTGAATGCTATGCTCTTAATTTTAAACCAATCAGTGTGAGGTTTTGAGAGTATGACTTGTGTTGTTCCAATTGGACAAAAAATAACCCCCTTTTACCCAATTTTTTGATATTTAAATATATTTTTTAATATATTATTCAATTCATAAGTTTTGGACCTGGGAAATTTGATTTTTATGTCAAGGTTCATTTCATCAATAAAAGAAATAAAGGCTTAGGAATTAATCAAGATTCCAATTAATTTGAAGAAAATAATTACTCTAAACCTAAATGAATCTTCTATAATAATGATCTTTAAATGTGTGTAGTAAAATTACAAGGACCACTTAGTCTCATATTTTTTAAAATACACTTTGTTATTCAACTATTAAAATCTCTAAATTAACTTATTCTCTTTAAAATATTTTCAAAACAACCCCTTATTTTAGTAAATTTTATTTATAATTCACACTTGAAACCTTTCAATGCTTCTTAATATATGACCTAGGGTATTACCTAGGATATATAATCATCTTTAAATCATAATAAATTTGACGTTTCATGTCAACACGGTCAAATTTTCGCACCATTATTGGGGAGAACTATTGTTTTTAGTGTGTTTTTCATAAAAGTAATGATCATTTTGTAATTATTTGTTCATTTTTATTACTTCATTTTTTAAGTTCATTTATAAAAAAATAATTTCAGGCCTTATGTATGAAATAGTATTTATCATAGGAAGTAATTCCATTTGAATTCGGACCTGAGAGGATCTTACCTCAGTTCCACCGAGATGAATAAGAGATCCATTTGAATGAGGACACACAAAACATAGACACAATTCTTGATCCTTACTATTAATATAAAACCTATATTACTTCTGAAAATATCTCATATAACATGTCTGAAAATAATCAAACACTAAAATAACTAACCTCACTTAATGTTGATATCCAATATTGACACATTCAATTATAAGTCGAGGCACCCAATTTTGAACTAAAATCGGATCTAATTCAATTATTGCCAAGATTTATTGGACTTAATGGATAAGATCCAAACAGAAATTTAAAATAATTTTATATAGTGTGTTCGACATTAAAACCTGCAAATGTGGATGAAGAACAAGTTAATATTAGGGAATTCACATTTAAATTAAAATACACTACGAAATATTGGTTGTATTATGTTAAATAACCAATTAGAGGTTGGGAGGACATGAAACACATTTTTATTTAAAAATACTTCCCAGCCTCTACAACCACAATAATGAAGAAATAAATACGTGGTATTATACAATCTCAAGTTGAAACACTTAATGAATACTATAAAATATTTAAAAGGATTTGTTCATGTTTCCCACACCACTAAATAAATGACCAACTTTTAATTCAATATTTTTATAAAGGATTAATTCCTCTTGATTGAATATGATTAATGATGCTATAGCTGGTGCACTAGTTAATAAGACCCCAATTTCTATAAGAATACTAATTGAGAATAGGGCATATAACACTCAACAATTTGGTTCAAGATCTAATGTTACCATTCGAGGTGTCCATGAGGTGAAAAGTACTAAATTTGTGAAGAAGGTGGACACAAAGTTTGAAGAGGTAAACACCCTTATTCGACAAATTGCTATTTACCATTGTAAATATCAATATCCTCCTCTCATATAGAGTATAATATGTTCTTATAACACCAATTATTCTAACAAATTCCCCCATCTAAGAGAAACCTTTGAGAGTTGTGAGGAAATATTTTCAGGCTACGCCTATAGCTGAAACATTAGTCAAGAACCTTACAATCCATCCAAACTTGGGAATAAAGAAAAAAATATTATAAAAAAGGGGGTATTCAAACCAAACTCAACAATAATAGAACCAACTGAGGCAGAGTAGTCATCCACCACCACCACATAGAAATACCCAACCACCAAAAAGGCCCTTCCAAACACCCCTCCAAACCTGAGCCTAGATTAGATGATATGATGAAAAAATGGATCCAAATATTCTCCAATTCCAAAAAACCACCCAAATATCCATAAAAGACATAAAAACCCAATTAGGCCAACTCGCTAACTATGAGTGGGGAAATTAAAAGTCATGGGTTGGGTAAACTATCCTCTCAACAAGTAGTTAGCAAAAGGGATAAGGGAAAAGTTTTTTCCATCACCCTTAGGAGTGGGAAACAACTTAAAACCAAAATAAACCCTCTATTGGAGTCATCCATTCCTACGGAAACCACTATTCGAAAGGATGAAAATGGTCTTAGAGAAGAAAATCCTTGTCCTAATAGAAGTTCTTACAAAGGAAAGAATGTGTCTATTTATTATTCACCAACACCAACCTTTACTCTTCAATTTCCCCAAAGTTGCACCCAACCAAGAAAAAAGGTAACTGGACATGATAAGGAAATATTGGAAGCTTTCAAAAAAGTGCATGTTTGTATCCCCTTGATTGATTCCATGAAACAAATTCCAACATATGATATGTTTCAAAAGAGGATGTGTAAAAACCTAAGGAAAATTAGAGGTGATGAGAAGGTGAGATTGGGGAGGAATGTATCATCATTGATATAGCCATTACTTCCCACCAATTGCAATGATCCATGAACATTCTCAATTCCGTGCACCATAGGGGAGTATTCCTTATCCAATTCTATGATTGATTTAGGTTCTTCTACAAATGTGATGACTCACTCCATTTACTCTTAATTGTAGGTTAGGAAACTAAAGATAGTAAGAATTGTTGTTTAACTCCCAAATCAAAGTACACCACACCCCACTACTATGTTAGAGGATGTTATTGTGAGGCTAATTTTTTTGATTTTTCCTTCTGATTTTTATGTGATTAAAATGGAAGATGATAGGATAAATGGACATGCCCAAATTATATTGGGGAGACCTTTCTTGAAAACTACCAAAAAAGAATTAATTTCCACATTGGTACATCATCTATAAATTTTGGTGGTGACATTGTCCACTTCAACATCCTTGATTCCAGGAAGCACCCCTAAGAAGAACCTTCCTAAATCTCTATTAATTAAATTCATGTACTATATTCACCTGAAAAATGATCTTTTCATTCCCTTGATCCTCTTTTTGAGTTAATCATTGACTGAAATGAAGGGAAATGAATCATGCATAGAATTTTGTAGTGGTCTATAAAAATGTCATGCATTATTGTAAATTGACTATTTCATGAACAATGAGGATCACATGACCATCAATGAAACTACTAATCTTTTAAAAATTCATTCCTCATCTAAGGATGACACCATTAAGACATTAGATGAGATTAGTGACTTCTGACTTTCACACTCACACTCATCAATCCAAAATCAACCTGAATTGGAACTAAAACAACTACCAAAAGATTTAAAATATTCCTATCTTGAGAATTTAAACAACTTGCCTGTCATAAATGCTAGTTCACTCCCTCTTGAGAATTAAATGTGAGAACTTGAACTTTTGAGGGAGTATAAAAAATATTTGTGATGGAAAATTGTGGGCATTCCTTGTATTATCCCATCAATTTTCCCACATCATATATTGTTAAATGATGAGGATAAAATAGTGAGGTAGTCACAATGCTGACAGAACCCAAAAATAGATGTTTTTAAAAAGGAGGTAAAAAAATTATTGGCTACTGGAATCATTTAACCCATATCTGACAGACAATGGGCCAGTCCAGTAAAAGTGGTTCCTAAAAAAACTGGTCATACAATAATCAAAAATGAAAATAATGAATTGGTTCTAAATCATGTAAAAAATAGTTGGCGTGTCTGTATAGACTATCACCGATTAAACCAACACACTATGAAGAATCATTTTACATTTCCATTCATTAACAAAATTCTATAGAGGCTAGGAGGGAAATGCCATTATAGTTTCCTTGATGGGTATTCTAGATAATTTTAGATCCACATTTCCTCCATGGATAAGGAAAATACAAACTTCACTTTCCCCTTTGGTACATTTGTATATAAAGGATGCCATTTGATCTGTGCAACGCTCTGGGTACTTTCCAGTGATGCATGGTTAGAATTTTTTTTGATTACCTTGAGAATTGCAAGGAAGTATTCATGGATGATTTCAATATTTATGGATCTCATTTTGATGAATTTTTGAGTAGTCAAGGTTCATTACTACATCTCTATATTAAAAATAATCTCATATTAAATTATGAGAAATGTCATTTCATGGTGTGAAAAGGTATAGTTTTGGGAAATTTCATTTATCGGGATGGTATCCCTATAGATAAATCAAAATTGGATATCATTTCTTCCCTATCATTCCCTAAAAATGTATGGGATGTGTAGTCTTTCATTGGTAATGCTAGATTTTACCATCCTTTCATTCGTGACTTTGGTAAAATTGCACCCACACTCCTAATCACTACAAGAAAGAAAAGGATTGCATTTTGATAATGAATGTGAGGAAGATATTAATAATTTAAAATGTATTCTCATGTCACCCCTGGTAATCCAACCACCTATGTGTGATTTACCATTGGATATCATGTGTGATACCTCTAAATATGTAGTTGGGGAAGTCTTATCACAAAGGGTCAATTGAGATCCACATGTCATTTCCTATGCCTCAAGTACACTGGACCTTACCCAAGAAAACTACACCACATCTGAAAAATAATTTATTTCCATTGTGTTTGACTTTGATAAATTTAGGTTGTATCTTTTAGGGTTTAAAGTCATTGTGTTCACAGACCATGAAGACCTTTAGTTTATCCTTAAGAAACTAGAAGCCAGACCATGTCTCATTCACTGGATGCTCCTCCATCAGGAATTCAATCTAGAAATTAGAGATAAAAAAGGACAAGATAATGTTGTGTCTGACCATATTAATAGGATCTACCCATCCTCGGACAATGAATAATTCCCCTTTATTCCTATAAATATCATGTATTTAGATGAGAAATTGTATCGAGTGTAAGATTCTATTCTTTAGTATTATGGAATTGTAAATTATTTGGTATCATCTTGAATTCTTGTTGATTTCAATAAAAACCTGCCCAACCTTCTAAAACTTGAGTTTCATTAGTACATTTTAAAGATCCTTACCTTTTGTGCACATGTAGTGATCAAGTCCCCAAGAGTTTTGTTCCCAATAACAAGTTTCAATCTATCCTTAGGTTCTGTAAAACTTCAGCTTGAGGGGGACACTTTGGTCTCCAAGGGACTGCTTGCACAGTCCTTGATTCTGGTGTATTTTGGACAACAATTTTTAAGGATGCCAATGTGTTTTGTAAATATCATCATCACAGTCAATGAATGGGGGGTGTATCAAAAATAAATGAAATTCCACAACAACCCTTGTTATTTCACGAAATTTTTGATGTTTATGCCATTGAATTTATGTGACTATTCCCCAATTAATTTGGGAACTATTAAAGTTTTTTGCTAGTGGATTATGTTTCAAAATGGGTAGAGGTATGCGCAACAAGGAATAATGATTCTAAAACAGTTTTGGAATTTTTGAGAACCCAAATATTCTATAGATTTGGATTACTTAGGTTCATAATTAGTTCCAGGGTTCTCATTTCTGCAAACAAACCATGTAATCACTTTTTCCTCAGTATGGGGTTGGCCATAGAGTGTCTATTACTTTTTAACCATAAATAAATGATAAAGTTGAGGTATCAAATATAGAGGTCAAAAAATTATGGAAAAAATGGTTCAACCCAATAGAAAATATTGGAGTCTTAGACTCAAGGAGACATTATGGTCTTACCCTACTCCCCTTGAAACTCCCATTATAATGTTTTCCCATCAGTTGGTGTTTGGAAATAGTTATCACCTCCATATTGAGATTGAGAACCATTACTACTGGGACATAAAACAATGAAATGATAATCTTTTCAGTGCATGTTCTCAAAGGATGTTGCAGATTTAGGAGATAGAGTACATTAGAAGAGATTTACATGAGAACTCTATGAATTATAAGGAGCGAACCAAGAATTCCAACAATCATCTCATCCTTCATCATTAGTTCCACATTTGGAAGAAGGTTCACCTCTAAAATTAATGACTAATGTTGCATCTAGTTAAGCTTCGTTCCCACTGGTTTGAACCATATACTATTACTAATGTCTCTCTATTTAGAATTTTTCAGGTTCAATATAAAGAATCCAACCAAATATCACTGTCAATGGGAAGCAGTTGAAACACTTCCACGAAAACATTCTCGATTACCTGATGGAGGAACTCCAATTTCAAGAAGCAGTCTATGAATTACACTCACCAGGATTTATCCTTCCTTCCCACATTATATTTTATTACATTGAGGAAACTATACACTTTTGGTTGGGGGGTTGGTGGGTGGGTATATTCTTGTGTTAGTTATAAAATTTCAATTTTTTTTTCTTTTTCTTTCTTTCTCTTGCTGTATAGTATTGTAACCTCCCGTCATTTCCCCCTCACTTTGCGCCAAAATTTTAAAATTTTATGCCCAATCTATATTGGAAAATTATGTCTGCGTAACCATGGAAGTTATTAAAAATTCATTAGGAATTTATGTATTTTATATTGTTTTAAAATTCAATTTTTTTGATGAAATGTGAATTTTAGTAAGAATTCAATATTATGGTGTGAATTTATATTGAAATTTGGTTGTTTTTTCAATGATATAAATGGTTAAATCATTTTAAAAACTTTGATAAGAATGGTACCCTTTGTCTGAGTAATTTTAGGGAAAATTGTGGCACTTAATTTCTCCATACACCATTGCACAAAAATATGAAGTGTAAGAATATCTTACATAATAAAAGGAAAATATTATTTAGGTTAATTTTTCTATACTTTCCAAAATAATTTTCTCATACATTTTTTCCTTATCTGATCTATTTAATTACTGTAACAGATTGACCAATGCATGTGTACTTACTATCTGACTCTTGTACGCCCTCAAAAAAATAAAAAAAGAATGTATATTGGGTAGGTCAAAAATCACTCTTCCTTGAATTTTGATCTTGTTATAACTATTACAATTAGTGTCCTTAGAGGACTAAACAATGGTTTAGAGAAGCGTGTGACATTTTTTCTAAGTGAAAATTTTGAAAAAAATTATAAACTAGGAGAGTGATGAAATGTACAACATATAAAGATATATAGTTCGAGAGTTTATGGTTTAACTTCAGGTAATGTTTAAGTGAGTGGGTCTTTAAATTTATTGCAAAGGATATAGGTCAGGTTTGGTGGAAAGGATCATGTAAGTAATTCTTTTTAAAAATAACTTATATTTACTTGATAGAAAATAGAATGAATATTATAAAATGGTTGTCAAACACACACATGGAAAATTAGTGACATGATTAACTTTTGAATTATATTATTTTATTGGTATCATGCATATCTTGGAATTTCATTTTGATACAAATTTTGAGATGTTTTCCATGATCATTGAGAATAACCCCTTAGTGTGATATTTCTCTGACCACATTTCTATCAAGAATTAAAATTTAATTTAATATTAAATATTTTTATGTTTGAAATATATACATGCATAATTTTTTGAAATATGACTTTTCCTTGGAGTGAAAATTATTAGTTGTCTGGGTGTGATCGCACCACAATTCACTGTTTCGTTTTCACCCTTACACAATTCAGCTAAAATAGTATTGTATTGAAAATTATAAAAATAACAACAAATTAAACATCATTTTTTCTCTAATTATTTTATTTTTATCACTATTAAGAAGAAAAATGTTACTTGTTTTTATAATTTCATTGTAGGTGGAGGTGATTTGGAGGGCCCATGATGAAGTTCAAGAAAAATGGCCTAAACTGCATAGGATCCAGGCACACCGGTGGACTCAACCACACAATTATACAAAACTATGACTTAAAATGGAATTAAATTGAGTGGTATGGTCCCAAATTCAATGGGATAAATTTCATATGAATACACCCAAGCCCCATACATCCATTAAGGGTCCCATCGAACTGATCTGTCTTAGAGATCAAATCTGCTCAATGTCAAAAGTTTGGTTATGTATTTAGTTCATATATCTGGATTTTAATGTCCTAATAATGCCAAATTTTAATTAGAGATATTCATTAGGCGGGGCTACAAGTTTTAAGTTTTTTAAAAAGGGATAGAATACTATCTGGCTACTGAAAAAAATGATAAAAGTGGTTTTACACAATCTATATTCCCAAAACCACCTTTCACTTTGCCTATAAAATGATACATTGAGAACCTCATTTGTAAGTTCGACTAAGGAGTGAATTGATACCAATTTATAGTTTCATAGGATTCATCTCTTCATCCTATATTTTTTTGGGGCCCCTATCCTCATGGGTGTGTCAAGGATGAAGAAGGAGTTCCACCTGAGCTTCTTCCTCCTCTCGATGTTGGGCTAAATGGTGGGCATTAGTTTTGAGAGAGATACAAACATGTAAAGGGTGTTATAAAACATATATTATCTACTGGTTTTGATTAATTTGAGTGTTAAAACATTTCATATCATTTATCTTACAATATTTTATTTTTGAAATCTCGTTTTTATGCATGTAAATGTTATGGTCTTAATTTCTAACCGATTGATGTGAGGTTTTAAGTGCATGACTTGTGTTGTTCTGATTGGAAAACACAAAAATTATTTTCTTATACACTTTATTGAGATTTCAATCTGATTTTAAAGCTATTATTTCATTAATAAGTTCTTTACCTGGGCAATACAATTGTTATTTCAAGGTTTGTTTCTTCAAGCAATGAAATAAAGGCTTAGGAATTAATTAGGATTCCAATTAATTTCAACCAATGAATTACTCCAAAACTAAATAAATATCTAACAAAAATGAATTTGAAATGTGTTTAGTGAAATAAAAATTACCCCTTGGTCTTATAGTTTTCAAAATACACTTCTTTATTCAACTATTAAACTCTTTAAATTATGTTATTCTCTTTAAACTATTTTAGAAACAACCCCATTTTTTATAATTTTTTATTAAGAATACACACTCTAAACCTATCAATATTCCTTGAGATATGACCTAGGGTCTACCCAATACTCTATGATAATCTTTAAATAATAATCAATTAGATGTTTCAGGACAACATGGTCAAAATTTAGTGTCGTTTCTGGGGAGAACTTTTGTTTTAAGTGTGTGTTTTTATTAAATTATTACGCATTTTTTAATTATTTGTTCATTTTTTTATTTGATTTATAAATTAATACCTTTTAGTAATTTTAAATTAAATGATATTAATTGGAGTAAATACTTCAATTCTAACATGAACCAAATAAAGTCTTACATTAGTGACACTGAGACACATAGGAGAACCCTTTGATGGAGGACTCAAAAAACATCGACACAATTTTTGATCCTTATTCTTCTTCTAAAACCCACAATAAAATTGAACATAACATGTACAAAATGTTTGAAAACAATCAAAAACTAAAATAACTCACCTCACCTGATGTTGATATTCAACCCACAAACATTCAATTAAAAGTCAAGGCACCCAATTTGAAACTAAAATCCGGTCTAATTCACTTATTCCCATGATTTCACGGACTTGCTGGAGAGAATCCACAAAAGAATTTAAAATAATTCTATACTATGTGTTTGACCTGAAAATATAGTAATGTGGATGAAGAAAAATATAATCTTAGGTAATTCCAATTTTCATTATAATACACTAAGAAAGATTGGTTTTATTATGGTAATTCACCAATAAGAGGTTGGGTGGATAGGAAATACCTTTTTCTTGAAAATACATCCCAGCCTCTAGAACTATAACAATAAGGAAATAAATATGTGGGATATGACAATATCGAGGGGAAATTATTCATTAATAATGGGATAGATTTAAAAGTCTTTGTTCAAGTTGTCCTCACCACCAAATAAGTGATCAACTTTTAATTTAGTATTTTTATGAAGGTTTAATTCCTATTGATCAAAATATGATTGATGCTGATATAAGTGGTGCACTTATTGATAAGACCCCAATTTCTATAAGAACCCTAATTGAGAACATGGAATAGAATACTCAAAAATTGGGTTCAAGATCCAATATACCCAATCGAGGTGTCCTTGAGGTACAAAGTACTGAATTCCAAAAGAAGGTGAACATAATGTTTGAAGAGGTAAGTAAATTTATTCAAAAACATTATCTTTCCTAATGGAAATCCCAATAACCGCATCCCATATACTATGGAATATGTTCTTCGAACCCCCTTTATTCTGACTAATGCCGCTAACTAAGAGAAACTTCTAAGAGTTATGAGGAAATCTTTCTAGGACACCCCTATAACCAACCCTTTAGGAAAGAACCTTAATATCCATCCCACTATGAGTGGAAAGAAAACCATGCTTATAGACATGGGGGGTATTCAAACTAACATAAAAATAATGGAACCAATCCAGGAAGAGTATTAATCCACCACCACCAACCAAAAATACCCAACCACCACAAAGGCCTTTCCAACCACCCCATCTAACACCCGAGTCTAGCCTAGAAAATATGATGACACAAATGCCTTATAAAAATCTGTAATTCAAATAAACAACCCAAGAATCCATACAAGACCTAAAACCCCAATTAGGCCAACTCGCTAATTCTGTGGTGGAAATTCAAAGTCATGGGTCGGGTAAACGACCCTCTCAACTAGAAGTTAACCCTTGGGATAAGGGAAATGTTAGTTACATCACCCTAATGAGTGGTAAACAACCTAAAACCCAAATTAAACCTCCATTAGAGTCATCCACTCATGAGGAAACCACCCCCCTATTACTGAAAATAGTCCCAAATAAGAAAATCCTTATCCTGAGAGAAGCCCCTCTGAAAGAAAGAGTGTGTCTATTGATGAGTCACCTATCCCAACCATTACTTTTCCATTTCCCCAAAGGTCCACCCAAAAAATGAAACAAAATGAAATTGAGCCTGATAATGAATTATTGAATTTTTTTTAAATAGTGCTTGTTAACATCCCCTTGATTGGTTTTTTAAAGAAAATTCCATGATATGCCAATTTTCAGAAGGAGATGCGTACACAAAAAAGGAGACTTCGAGGTGATGAGAAGGTGATGCTGGGTAGGAACATATCATCATTGATAGAGCCATCAATTACCACAAAATTCAATTATCTACGAATATTCACAATTCCATTCACTATAAGAGAGTATTCCTTTTCTAATGCTATGATTGATTTAGGTGATTCTATAAATGTGATGAATGAATCCATTTACTCTTCATTGTAGGTTGGATAACTATAGCCAAAATTAATTTTTTTTCAAATCACAAAAAAACTTACAACACACCCCACTGGGGTGTTAGATAATTTTCTTATGAGGGTGAAAGTTTTAATTTTTCCTCCTGATTTTTATGTACTTAAAATGGAAGATGATAGGATGAATGGACATGACCCAAATATATTGGGAAGACCATTCTTGAAAACATGCCAGACCATAATTAATGTCAATAATGTCTCATTATCTACGGAGTTTGGTGGTGACATTTTCCACTTCAACATCCATGATGCTATGAATCACCCATCATAAGAACATACCTATCTATCTATTAATTCAATTGATGTAATCTCTTCCCTTGAAAAAACATATTTTCATTCCCATGATCCCCTTTCTGAGTTTTCATCATTGATTGAAATGTTGGGAAATGAATCATGAATAGAATGTTTTAGTGGTCTAGAAAAATGTAATGGATGTTTTTTAATTGATGATTTCTTGATCACTAAAGATCACATGACCATCAATGATATTAAAAAGTTTGTAAAAGATCATTCCTCATTTGAGGATAGTACATTGAGAAGTTAGATATGATTAGTGACCAAGCACTATCACACAAACTCCCGTCAATCAAAAATCCACTTGAATTAGAAATAAAAAAACTCCCTCAAGATTTAAAATATTTATATCTTGAGAATGGAAATAAGTTGCCTCTCATCATTACTAGTTCCCTCCCCCATGAGAATTAATTGTGACTAATTGACCTTTTGAGGGAGTATAAATAATATTTGGGATGGATACTTGTGAAAATTACTAGTATTATCCTATCAGTTTGAACACATCATATATTTTTAAATGATGAGGCAAAACCATTGATGTAGTCACAATATCGTCTGAACCAAAACATCCAAAATGTTGTTAAGAAGGAGGTAAAAATATTATTAGCTGTTGGAATCATTTAAAACACATATTTTAACCAATGGGTTAGTCCAGCACATGTTATTCCTAAAATATTGGTCTTTTCGTAATAAAAAAATAAAATAATGAATTGGTTCCAACTCATGTGAAGAATAGTTGGTGTGTCTGTATATACTATCATTGATTAAAGCAACAGTCTAGTAAAAATCATTTACTATTTCCATTCATTGACAAAATTCTATAGAGGCTATGGGGACCAAGTTGGATGGAGAAGGAATTAAGAAGAGTTTGCAGTTACAGAGTGTTGTCTTTTGTTGTCAAGGGAGATAAATCACTTCACTTTGTAAAGGAAATTAAAACCAAACGATGCATTTATAATTTTTATTTCACAAATATCATAAGTTTGGAGAACTTCTGATTCAAGACTTATAAACAAATTGGGATTAAAGGTGATGACAGTCATATGCTGTTTTTATTGGAAAGAATGATGCTGATGGAATATAGTGAAGTTTCAGTACTTCCCATTGAAAAACTGACGATGCTAAAGCTTTTAGATCATAGGATATATATCACAATAGTGGATTTCATGATGAAAGCAGAATAATGGTTATGGGATGTAGTGAAGGGAACAATGATAAAGAAACATACAATCTGGAGGCAGTATAAAAGAACTTTTTATGGTGGTGCTATTTTCCTGTGTTTGCCAAATTTTAGGGCCTAAAAATCAGGAGATGAAGAAACATGATTTTGGAAAAGGATGTTGGATACAAGATCTATGGTGGTTTTGAAACTAGCATGCAAGGCATTTTTATAGAGTAGAATGTTGAAAAATGGAAAAGGCAGGAGGTGTACAAAATAATGGAGAATTGGTACAAAAAAGAAGGTTTCACGAAATATTGAAGAATTGGCGTGAAAGAAGAGGTTGGAGAAAAACAAAAGTGTGCACCAAAGGTGAAGTAAAATGGGGTTTTTCATGTTAGACATAATTAGTGGTTCAAAATTTAGAAAATTTCAAAGGATGTAAGCGTTCAAAAGATTTCAAAAGTGCAAGAAAGAGGAGGTTGGGGTGAAAGAAACTTGTGTGCCAAAGGCGACGTAAAATGGGGTTTTGCATGCCAGACATAATTTGTGGTCCAAAATTCAGAAAATGAAAAAGGAATGAAGCATGTGAAAGATTTAAAAAGTGTACGAAAGATGAGGTTGGCGTGAAAGAAACTTCCACACCAAAGGTGACGTCAATCGGGGTTTTGCGCGACGCATCAGGATCTTGCGCGACCCGTAGGGTTTTTTGTGCATAGGGGTCAACAGGGTATATAAATAAGTGGTGAACCCCTCAAATTTATGATGCTCAACACTTAGATAAATCCCATGATCTGAGGTTCATAAAAATATTAAGAAAAGGAGAGTGCGTGAATGAAATAGAGTTGCTCACAAGAAGAAAAAAATTGCGCGCAAGAGGATAGTTGCATGTAACATTGAAGTTGCGCGCAAGAGGTGTTTCATGAAAAAAGTTTAATCTTGTAAACAAGGAATAAAAGTTGCATTAAATACACCTAAAAGGGTTCACAAAATATTTGGGGCCTTCACACACATTCAGTTGTGCGTAAGATAGTTCTTACCATCTTCTGGGTAAGAAAGTGAAGATTTTTACTTCAATGAGTACACATATTCAATTGAAAAGAAGCACTGAAATAATATAATTCCCTATTTGTGCTAAGAGGGTGCACAAAAACTTTCGTAGTGTTTTCCAGGTGCTACATGAGTGTAAGGGTATATCCTAATTTTTGTATTCCACATCAAAGGATAGTTTTCTAATGGATTGTGTGGTACTCGATTATTTTTGTACCATACTAAGGACGTAGATACTATTGTTGAGTAGTGAACCTTGTAAATCTTGTGTTCTTATGGTTGTGTGCATTCAGTAGATAAGACACTATTTAATAGTAGGTGAAGGTTGTTTCAAAAATAAGGAAACAGAATAAAAGATATCACTAATTCACCCCTCCCCCTCTCAGTCATACATAGATCCTGATTGGGAACTTAAGAGGCTAAAAGGGAAGTCCCATTATTGTTTCCTTGAAGTGTATTATAGATATATTTAGATCCATATTACCCTTGAGGATAAAAAAATACAACCTTAACATTAACCATTATCACATTTTCATATTGAAAGATGCCATTTGGTCTACGAAATGTTTCAAGTAGTTTCCAGTGATTCATGGTTTGTATTTTTTCAGATTACATGTAGAATTTATTTCAAGTATTCAGGGATGATTTCATTATTTATGGATCCTATTTTGATGAATGTTTGAGTAGTATTGGTTCAGCCCTATGTCACCGTATAGGAAATAATCTCATAATAAATTATGAGAAATTCTATTTCATGGTATGACATGGTATAGTTTTGGGACATGTCATTTCTATGGATGGTATCCTAGTTGATAAATCAAAAGCGGATGCTATTTCATCCCTACCATTCTCCAAAAATTTATGGGATGTTCCATATTTTCTAGTTCATGTGGGATTTTACCATCATTTCATTCACTACTTTAGTAAAATTTTACTCCTCTCCCAATTTCTCTAAAAATGAAAAGGAATTTGTTTTTGATAATGAATGTGAGGAAGTTTCTAATAATATAAAATTGAGTCTCACATCACCTTCAGTAATCCATCTACCTTGGTGTGATTTACCATTTGAGCTTATGTGTGATTCCTCTAAATATGCATTTGGGGCAGTCTTATTAGAATGGTTCGATCGAGAATCACACGTCAATTCCTATGCCTCACGCACACTGGACCCTTCCCAAGAAAGCAACACCACATCTGAAAAATAATTTCTTTCCTTTGTGCTTTCCTTGGATAAATTATAGTCGTATATTTTAGGGTCCAAAGACATTTTGTTCTCAGACCATTAAACCTTCTAGTTTCTCCTTACGAAACTAGACGCCAAACCACATCTCATTCCCTGGATTCTCCTCCTCCTAGAATTCAATCTAAAAATTAATTATTAAAATGGAGATGAGAATGTGGTGTCTAACCATATCTGTAGGATCCACAAACTCTCACACATTGAATCAACCACATGTATTCCCATAAATGACATATTTCCAGATGAGAAATTGTATAGATTTCATGATTTTATTCCTTGGTATTCCAAAATTGTAAATAATTTGGTAGCATCTAGCATTCATAATGATTTCAATAAAAACTAGGCTGACCATCTAAAACATGAGTATCGTTGGTACATTTGGGATAACCCCTACCTTTGGTGCACATTTAGTGATCATGTCCTAATCATTGTATCCCCGATAGTGAGTTTCAGTATATCCTTAGGTTGTGTCACACTCTTTCTTGTGGGGGAAACTTTTGTTCCCTACGGACTGCTCTCAAAGTCCTTAGTTTTGGTCTATTTTGGCGAAATCTTTTTTAGGATGACCATGTTTTTTAAGTATTTACCTCACTATCAGGGAATTATGAATTTATCAAAAGTAAATGAAATTACACAAAAACCCTTCCTCTTTCATGAAATTCTTGATGTTTAGGGAATTTAATTTATGGGACCTTTCCCCAATTCATTTGGGAACCATTACATTCTTCTAGAAGTGGATTATGTTTCAAAATGGGTAGAGTCATGAGCTATATGTACGAATGATTCTAAGGTAGTTGTGTAATTTTTGAGAACCCAAATCTTTTTTAGGTTTGGATTACCTAGGTTTATTATCAGTGACGAGGGTTCTCATTTCTGTAACTGAAAAATGAAATAACTTTTGCATCAGTATGGGGTTGAGCATCATGGGACTACCACTTATCACCCATAAACCAGTGGTCAAGATGAAGTGTGGAATAGAGAGAATAAACAAATTCTAGAAAAAATAGTTCAATCCAACAAAATATTTTAGAGTCTTAGACTCGATGATTCATTATGGGCTTACCATAATTCCTTTAAAACTCATATTGGAATGTCTCCATATTAGATTGTGTTTGGAAATAGTTTTCACCTCCCTGTTGTGATTGATCACTGGCCCTACTGGGCCATAAAAAAATGGAATTATAATCTTTATAGTGAAGATTCTCAAATGATGTTGTAGATTTAGGAGCTGGAGTAAATGAGAAGAAATTCATATGAGAACTCCTAGATTTATAAGGAGTGAACCAAGGCTTACCATGACTATCTCATAATTTATCATCAATTTCATATTGGGAAGAAGGTTATCCTATATAATCAATGGAGGAAGTTGCATCCAAGTAAGACTTATTCTTACTGGTTTGTACCATACACTATTACTAATGCCTCTCTATTTGGTGATGTTAAACTTGAAAATGAAGAAACCGAGAAAACCTTCACTGTTAATGGGTAGCAGATAACTTACTTCCACAAAAACATTCTAGAGTCCCCGATAGAGGAACTCCAAGTTCAAGAAGTAGTCTATGAAAGAAATTCACCATGTTTTATCCTTCTTTCTCATATTCTCTTTTATTATATTGAAAACACTTCACACATTACATGGGGGTGGGATGGGTATATTCTTGTGTTAGGAATTTTCATCATCTTTGTTTTTTTTCTCTCTTTTTTCCTTACTCTGTATTATTTTCACTTTCCTCCCCTCAATTACCCCTCAATTTTGCGCCAAAATGTTAATTTTTTATTCCCACTTTATCATGGAAAATGATACCCACATAATCATAGGAGTTAGTGAAAATTCATGAAGAATTTCCATATTTTATATTGTTTTAACATTCAATTTTTTTATTAAATGTTCATTTCAGTAAGAATTCAATATTATGTTGTGACTTTTTTTTTGAAATTTGTTTATTTTTAGATGATATAAATGGTTGTATCATTTTCAAACCATTGATAAGAATGGTACCCATTGTGTGAGTAGTTTAAGGGAAAATTGTGTCGCTTAATTTCTCTACACACATTTGCACACAACCATGATGTGTGAAAATATATTACTTAATATAAGGTAAATATTAGTTTGATTAATTTTTCTCTACTTTCCAAAATGAATTTTCCCATACATATGTTCCTTATCCAATATATTTCATTACTATACCAGATTGACCTATGTGTGTGTACATGTTATATGACTATTATACACCCTCAAAAATAAAAAAATACGAAAAACAAATAATGGGGTTTTTATTGGTCTGGTCAAAAACCAACCTTCCTTGATTTTTGATCATGTAATAACTATTAAGATTAGTGTTGTGTGGAGGTCAATCAAGGTTTTAAAGAAGAGTGTGAGATTTGTTTCAAGGGAAACTTTTGAAAAATAATAATAATTGAGTGTAGTGATAAAATGTAAAACATATGGGGATATCTAGGCCAGGAGATAATGGTTTTAATTTTGGGAATGATTAAGTGAGTGGGTCTTTAAATTTGATTGTAAAGGATGTAGGGTAGGTTCAGTGGAAATGATCAGGTAAGTATACAATTTTTAAAATAACTTATATTTAATTGATAGAAAGTGGAAAGAATAGAATGAAGTGGTTGTCACACACAAAAATGTAGAAAACTAGTAACATGATTAACTTTTGAATTATTTTCTTCAATTGGAATCATGCATCTCTTAGAATTTCATTCTGATACAATTTTTGATATGTCTTTTTCCATGATCACTGGGAATAACTCCTCTGTGTGATTTTTTCTTTGATCACATTTCTATCAAGAATTAAACTTTTATTGAATGTTAAATATTTATGATTTTGGAAATATCAACATGAATCATTTTTGGAAATATGAATATTCTCAGGAGTGAAAATGTTTTATTGTGGGGGTTTCATCACACCATGATCCAATGTTTCATATTCAACCTTACACCATTGTGCTATACAATTTTTTTATTGAAGATTATAAAAGTAATAACAAATTTAACTTCATGTTTAATTAAATTATTTTTTGTTAAACACTGTTAAAAAGGTAAATGTTACTTTTTTTGATAATTTCATTTTATGTGGAGGTGATTTAGAGGGCCCATGACAAAGTTCAAGAAAAATGGGCCAAACTATAGGATATACAAGAACACCGGTGGATTTAACCGCACAATTTTACTAAAATGGGCATTAAAATGGGTTGAGATTTTGTTTCCCAGTCCAAAATTCAATGGTCTTTATTTAATATGAATACACCCAAACCCCATTTTTCTATTCATGGGCCCATCCGAGCTGACCTATCTATGGGATCAAATCTTCTCAAAGATAAAAAGTTGGTTCTATATTTAGACCATATTTCTGGCTGTGAACTTTAAAATTGTGCCAAATTATTTTTCGAGATATTTATCTGGTGCGGATAACACTTTTTAGTTTTTTTATAAGGTAGATAACACTTTTCATTCACAAAAAAATGGGAATGTGGTTTTACCCAATCTATGCCCCCAAAACTACCTTCTACTTTTCCTATAAAATGATACATTGGGACCTTGTTTGGAAGTTCCAAAAATGAGTGAAGTGCTACCAATTTGGAGTTTTATAGGATTTATCTCTTCACCCAATAAGTTTTGGGGGCCCATATCCTTATGGGTGGATCAAGGATGAAGATGTAGTTCCACCCTAGCTTCCTCTAGCTCTCGATGTTGGGCTAAACGGTGGGTTTTCATTGTAAGGGAGATACACACATGTCAAGGGAGTTCTATAACTTCTATTAAAAATTGGATTGGATTAATTTTGGTGTTAAAAAATTTCATTGCATGTATCTTACCATATTTAATTTTTGAATTCTTGTTTTATGCATGTGAATGTTATGCTCTTAATTTCTAACCAATCAGTGTGAGGTTTTGAGCACGTGACTTGTGTTGTTCTGATTGGACAACACAAGAATACTTTTTTACCTAGTTTCATGAGATTTAAATCTTATATGGAATCTCTTATTCCATGAATATGTTCAGGACATTTTCAATATGATTTTTATGTTATGTTTTGGTTATTCAAGAAATAAAATAAAGGCTTATAAATTAATCAGGATTTTAAATAATTTCAACCAAAGAATTAATCCAAACCTAAATGAATCACTAAGAAAAATGTACTTGAAATTTTTTTAGTGAAATTAAAATGAACCCTTTGTTTCATATTTTTCAAAATCTACTTGGTTATTCAAGTATTAAACTCTTTAAGTAATGTTATTCCCTTTAAACAATTTTAAAAACAACCCCCTCTTTTAGTAATTGTTATTATGAATACACACTCGAAAACTATCAATGCTCTTTGAGAGACAACCTAGGGTCTTAACTAGACTATATAATCATCTTTTAATCATAATCAATTTTACATGTCATGAAAATGCGGTCAAAATACCCCTCTAATAAAATTTTCTCAAACTCATGGTAATTAACACTCCCCACACATTCTATTGAATTGTTGTATTTGTTTTAATAACACTCATATTTTTGAAAAGTTCCCACAAATTCATGATTCATAAGAGTCTTGCGCAAAAATATTTCCTAGTTATCCATTCCACAAAGTACCTACCTTAAATAAAGAACCATTCAAGACAAATAAAAACATTTGGTTGTAATAATAACCATTGTACAGAAAATGAGGAAACTCAAGATACCCCAAATAGAATTGTTATATACAAGGCCAAGGTATGAAACATTCTTATCCTTCACCTTCTTGTAATAATCCTCCATCTAAAAAATCTTAAGCAGGTCTGAAGGACATTGTGATGAAAATTGAAACCAAGAACCTCTAGTTATAAAAGACCATGAAATCTGCTACTCAAGTCCTTTGAAATCAAGTGGTACAATTTGAAAACCCCATCAATGATATAAAGATAAATTGTTATGGAAAATTACCATCCCATACTACTGATAATGCAAAGGAAAGAGATAATGTAAGTGAAAAGAATCTTCTTAGTGGTAAATAAGTATTTTCTTCCAATTATTCTACACAAAAGGTATGTCCACATCTTGAAAAATCTCTCTCTACCATAAAAATATTTAAATATAGAAAAAAAAACCAAAAGTATAAAAATATTATTATTTAGGATTTCTATAAACAATCCATTATCCTACTTTCCCTAAAATACTCTCCAAATCTAAGAGAAATTTCAATAATGAGATTGATAAAGGAATCAGGGATACATTTCAAAAGGTACAAGGTAAGATTCCTCTATTGGATGTAGCTAAAAAAATAATCTATATTAAAGATTTCTTAATTACATTTTCACATAGTGATGATGAATAAATAGTAATGAAAGATTATGTCTTTGCAGGAATGTCTTGGATTTGATATAACCAGTGATTCCAACCAAATGCAAGGATCTAGGAAATTTTACAATACCTAGCACTATAGGGGAGACATACATCTATAATGCAATGCTTGATTTAGATTATTAGACTAATGTAATTAAAAACATTATGTATAATTATTTTCAGGTTGGAGAGATTCAACTAATGAACGTCATCATGCAACTTTACAATTGGAGCATAACACACCTATTAAGAGTGATCGAGGATATACTCATAAGAGTGAAGAATCTCATATCTACTACAAACTTATAAATTTTTGAGATTAAAGTTACCTGAAACCAATAACATTTTACTCTGATACATGGAAGGCTATTCCACATATATGATTACCAACATTAACAATGGTACACTATCTATAGAAATATGTGGAGGAAATGTAAGTTTCAATATACTTGATTCTATGAAACACCTCATTTTAGCGCACTCTACTCTTTCGTTATATTCAATGGAATTTTTCTCTAAGGAAATACACACACAAACACAACATTATCTCCTTGAACTATAATCTAATTGATTTTCCTATGATTCAATCTTGGATGATTTTAATTTTAATTCATGTATTCATTATTGTGTGGGTTTGGAAAAATGTAAATTTTATGCTTTAATTAATGTGTGTGTTTATTCTAAGGTACCAATGACCGTTAATGATTCTATGAAACTCATTTCTATTGATTCTATTTCCTTAGAGAATAAAAATGAGTAGATATATAGTTCATGGAATTTAATCTCCCTAAATCCACTCACTAAATCCAAAAAACCACTAGTCTAGTAATTAAGAAAACTTCCATCTTATTTAAAATACGCCTATCATAAGGGTATTGACTAATTTCTTATCATTATTTCCAACAACCTCTCTCCATTATAAGAATAAAAACAACTATACATTTTTAGAGAGTTTAAAAAGGAAATAAGATGGACATTTTATGATATTCCTAGGACTAACCCATCTATTTTTATGTACAATATAATTTTAGATGACAAGGATAATCTTATAAGGAAAAATAAATACCAGTTGAATACCACTCTCCTTAAAGTGGTAAAATTGTGTTTCAGTAAATTAAATGTTATTGGGATCATCTATCCTATATCTTGTAATGAATGAGTTATCCCATTACACATTGTGCCTAAAAAAACTGTAACAGTGGTTGTTTAAAAGGAATAAAATGAATTCATTCCAACATGTGTGAAAAATGTCTGTGAGTCTACATTGAAAACCATTGACTAAATCATGCCATGATAAAGAACCATGTTCCTATACTATTCATTGAACAAATGTTAGAATGATTTTCTAGTAAGTACCATTATTGTTTCCTTAATGGTTATTCAGGTTATTTTAAAATCTATATATCCCTGAAGGATTAAGAAAATACAACATTTACTTATCTATTGGACATATTTTCCTATTGAAGGATTCCATTCAGTTTTTTTAATTCTCCCAGTACTTTTATCCATTGTATATTGAGTATATTTTCTAAGTACCTTGATAATTTTATGGATATTTTTATGGATGATTTTAAAATTTATTAATATTACTTTGAATACTATTTGGTGCACATAGGTTATGCATTTAAAAATATCTCTTATTAAATTATAATAAATTCCATTTTATGGTATGGAGGGGGATCGTTCATGGGAATGTTATTTTTAATAAGATAATTTAAGAGGATAAATAAAAAATTTAGTTAATTTAATCTTATTCATATCCAAAATGTTTTCATGAGGTGAAATATTTCATGGTTCAAGATGGTTTTTACCACGGTTTCATTAAAGAATTTAATAAGATCACACTTCCCTTGTATTAGATATTACAAAAGGATTATGAGTTTATTTTTGATAAGAATCGCGAGGATTCATTTAATTCACTAAAAATGAGTCTCACATTACCACCCATAATCCAAAAATCATGGTGGGATTTTCCCGTGGAAATTATGTGTAATGACTCTAACTTTTCAGTTCGGGAAGTTTTATCATAAAGGGTTATGAGGAATCCCCATGTCATTGTGTATGCCTCACGTACCCCTAACCTTACTCAGGAAAAATATATGAAAAATAAAAAATTACTTCTTTATATTTATTTTTCCTTATAAAAGTTATATTAATATCATATTCAAGTAAAATTGATTCTGATTTATTAATCATTTTACCCATTAGTTTCTCTTTAAGAAATGAAAATATAAGTCTCACCTCATATGGTGTATGATCCTCCACATGTTTTACCTAGTTATTTGAGATAATAAAGGAGTTAAAAATGTTTTAGATGAACACATTAGTAGTAATACCCCACCATTGGACCACTATGTTGTCTCATACCTCCCTATTGAATAATTATTTCTTCATGATAACCATTGTGATGTTGTGAAACTTACCCCTTGGTATACAAAAATTGTGAATTTTATTGTAGCATAAAGGGTCCCCATTAATTTTATTAGTTCACAATCCCAGAGACATAATCATAATTCATGATGGTACAGTTGGGATGACCCATACTTGTGCAGAATTTGTAGTGACTAGGTTGTTCATTAATGTGTCACCAACCATGAATTCACCTAAATTTTGAGATTATTCCAAACTTTGGCATGTGGTGGATACTTTTTCTCTAAACATACATCTTGAAAGGTCCTTCAATTGAGACTTTATTGGAAAACATTGCATATAGATTCCCATTGATTTTGTTTGTCATGGACATGATTTCAATTCATACCAAATATATCCAAGAGGAATGAAATTACTGAACATTCCATGTTATTTTAACACACCTTATTTTTAAAAATAAACTAAAATTCATTAAAAATTGTATTAAGTAGATATTTATAACTACCATTTAAACATAAATTTGTTGCTTCTGTGATTTAAATTTCAAAAAATAGTCATCTATGGTTGTGATTATTAATTTATTTCGATTCAAATGAAACCAACAAAATTTTTGATGAATAGTAACATAACTTATGAATAATAACATTAATAGTAAATTTTATTATAATGTTATTTTCTTAAGGATTTATGATAATGACATCTTGATTAATTTTTCAAAGTAGTATTAATTGAGTTATAATTTTAAAATTGTTGATTTTTGAATAAAGTATGATTTTATTTGAAAATTAAATTAATAATATTTTGAAAATTATTTTCTAATAATGGAGTTCATTTTTAAATTCTTCACATAGAAAAATAGTCAGGGTGACTTTGGGTATTTTTCTGAAATTCATGAATTTTTTAGGAATAGTAAAATAAAATAAATTATGATTAATGCTAAATACTTTTTTTAATGCATCAGAGGTGATGAAAGGATGATCTAATACCAATTTTTTGGAACTTAAATGTAATTATTACTATTTCGGGTCAAATTAATCAAGAATATTCATAGTATTGGGAATAAATATTAAAATAATTATTAAAATAATGTAAAATCCCTCCTATCATCCACTACAAAGACCACCATCATTTCCCTCTTTATCTCACACCTCTCAACCCTTGATAATTTTCAAAGTTCTACCAAATACCATCACCAAATATATTCCCCACGTCCAAGACCTTTTGTCTCACCAGAAGGACAAAACCAATGGCCTTAAGGAGGATCTTAATGAGAAGAGTTCCAGAGGTAAGAATCCCCTTCCCTTTTCATGTGTTTTCTTTTCAATTACTTTATTTTCTTATAATCTCTCCCCTTACCTCATAAAGAAGTTATGAAATCAAAAGAATCTTATATATTCTATGTGTTATCATGTTCATGTAAAAAATTTCAACATCTTTATTCCTCACCTCTCCTCTTATAAATCCATCGTTCCTGATGTGTCGTTTTACCAAAATTTTTTGAAATGTGTTTTCGATTTCCATTACATCATTTAGAGCTGATTATAAAACCCTTTTAAAGGTTAAAATAGAATTTAATTTTTATAATGTAACTTATTTTATCTTCTATAATGAACTCTTATTAATGACATTAAATTATATAATGATACAAGTTTAGGGTTATCAAGGAACACCAAAAAATGATCTAAATAAATATCATTAATGTTTTATCTAAGGATTCATCATAATATGTACTAAAAAAATTATTTATGGTATCCATATATATTTTGGAAACACATGAATACAATTTAATTCCCCTACAATAATTTCATTTCCACATGAAAATAAAATCAAATACAAACTACCCATGGAAATCACGTAAAGAATTCTCCCAAAACAATAGAAGGAACAAAATACTAATAATTAAATGGTGAAATGATGTTATGAAATGATGATATAAGGTGTTATAATCATAAATATGTTTCTATAATATTTTAATAACACTATTTTAACCATTATATTGTAAGTTTAAATAGGTTTTATGTAAGACAAACCTGAGGTAAGAGAATTATTTTCCAAATTTCCATTTTTAGGTTATCCTTATACTTCTTTAATTGTTTGGTTTTACAATATTTTGTGTGATTATTTTTTATATTATGTTTTATAATGTGTATTTATAGTTTATAAAAATATTCCTTTTGTTCAGTTAATTATATAATCAATTATATGGTATTTTTATGTGAGTTTTCTTATAAATTACTCTTTTAAACTTCTTGTTTTACAAAATTCAAAGTGAATGGTTTTATGAAATTATTTTTGTTTAATGATTATTTTATGGTTCTTGGGAATTTATTATGATTAATGGTGGGAACTATATTTACCTCCAATGCATTAGGTATGTGCATGTTTGAGGTCAGCTGTATGGTTACTCCATGTGTAGCTACGATGGTTACACTATAAGGTATCCCTGATGGTAACATTGTTAGGGAGCCCTGAGGGTTACAAATAATAAGGTAACAAATAGGGTTAAAATATAAGTAAGGATTACCCAAATATACTTTAATGGTTATATTTACGTTCTATATGTTTTTTGAAAATCTTATGGAAATATAAAGTTTCACAAAGTAAGTTTATATGGGTGAGAAGTATGTCTTTTTTGAAAATGATTTCATAAGTTACATGTATTAATGGAATACTATTTTCTTTCCATATTTCTATATCATTTTCTGAGTTTTTTGTTGTCATCCTATGTTTTTAAATTATTTTCACAGGTTATAAGGATGTGTAAGACAAAGAAATAATACATGTTAAATGTTATGAAGATTTTTCAAAGAAATCAAGTTTTATTTGAAAAGTTATATATTATGGAATAAATGGACACTATTTTTGTAGAATCAAATATGTATTAATATAGAATGTTATTTATTTATTTATATCACAAATTTCGAAAACAATAAACTTGAAAAGATCATCAAAGTGAAAGAAAATGTGTTATTGACTAAAATTAAAGATTATGTAATGTAAAAAGGTTGGGTCCTTATAGATGGTATCAGAGGATGGTTTAAATAACTTTTGGGGTTAAGATGATGTTAATTGAATAACATAAATTATTTTTACTCAATGTTTATTTAGAAATGATATAGAATTTAAATATTACTATGTTTATTTGACCAAGATATGTTTTTTCAGAATGGTTCTCTATATAAGAAATAAGGAAGATGAAGTGGAGAGACATCGACTGAATGATATCCTTCCGAATCAGCATACCAAAAAGGTAGCGATTGGAACCACGAAGTTTTTGATTGTAATAGATCAGATGAATAAAGAAATTAATGGTGGTGTAATCCATGGAAGAGAATAACTAGAGGTACCACAAAGGAACATGACAAAAGTGGAACATTTTATGAGACAACACCCTCCTGCTTTCGATGGATATTTAGACCCAATAGTGGTTGAATGATGGATTAATGCCCTTGAAAAGATATTCTACATTATGGAATATTCATATAATCAAAAGGTAAGTCTTTAAATTTATCGTTTAGAAGGTGAAACTGATCAGTGGTTGTTAATGGTCAAGAATATAATATATATAGAGGAGATTGATTCCTTAGAGTGGGATGAATTTAAAAGTATTTTCCTTGAAAAATATATTCCTAAGGTGATGCGACTTAGAATAGAGAATAAATTACATGAATTAATGAAAAATGAGGAAGAATCAGTGGCTGCGTATGAAGTGAAATTCACCCGACTAGTGAGGTATGATCCAAATCTTAATCGGGATCATGATTGCAAAATCAATAGTTTTTACTGAGGATTTAAGCCATGGAATCAAATGGAATTGGCCTCCCATGAATTCAAAAGTTATAAGAAACTCTTCTTATGTGATGAGATGGTAGAAATAGACTTTTAAAATGATCACATTCAGTTTTAACATAAGGAGAAGAATAGTTTCAGATGGAAATCAATGAGTAAGAATCAAACAAATAAATCTGATGGTATAAAAGTCTAGTTTTCAATTTGTGAAAAGTGTGGAAAAAATCACCCTGGGAATGACTTATCAAAATTGGGATGTGTTTTATATTTTTTAAGTCTATTCATATGGCCCAATATTGTAATGAAATTTATCTTAAGACTAATCTTGATAAGAAAACTGTAAATTATATTAAATGTGGTGAGATGGGTCATTATGAAAATTCCTACCCAAAAAGTGTTCTGAATGATGCAATGAGGAAAAAATATAAGAATAAAGGTGTAGTGAGATCATTTGTGACTATGTCAGTAGATGTCAGACCATCCAATGAAGTGGTTTTAGGTACCTTGTTTGTTCAATCAGTTTTTTCTAAAGGTTTGTTTGATACAGGGTCTACACATTCCTTTTTTTTCTAAGGAATTTTATGTTAAATTGGAAATATCACCTCAAAAAATGAGACAAGAACTTATTATTAAAACAACATGGGGGAAATATTATAGAAAAGATGAATTATAAGAATCGTTCAATTTTGTTATGTGGAAATGCATTACCTGAAAACCTTTTTGTTTTTCCCTTAGTAGAGTTTTATTTCATTCTAGGGATATATTTGATTTCTATTAATCATGCTATGATTGATTATAGAGAAAAAGAAGTAGTTTTTTGGAATTTTTTTGAGTTTTTATAAAATAATGAACCCATAAAATTGATAACATATTAGGAAGATGAGAAACTGCTAAAAGATGGAAATGAAAGTAATCTTGTTCATATTGTTAAAACAATTGAATTGTTAAGATTAATGAAGTTTTGGTGGTAAATGAATATCTTTTTGTGTTTCCTAATGAGTTACACAGTGTTATACCTAATTGAGAAGTTGAATTTACAATTAACTTACTTCCTGATTCTAAGAAAATTTCAAAAGTGCCTTACCGAATGTCTCAAATGGAACTTTTAGAGTTGGAAAATCAGTTGCATGATTTTCTTGATAAAATATTCATTTATCCCAGCACTTCACCATAGGGAGATCTTGTTTTTTTTCATAAGAAAGAAATATGGTTCTATGATGATTTTAATTGATTATAGATCCTCTAATAACATCACTATTAAAAACAAGTATCATTTTCTTCATATTGATGAATTGATTGATCAACACTATGGAGCTCAATACTTTTCCATGATTAACTTGAGATACATATACCATCAGTTGAAGGTGAAGGAAGATAACATCCTGAAAATAGATTTCCATACTAGATATGGGAATTATGAATTTTTTTATATCATTTGGGTAAAATAAATCACCTTCTGTATTCATGGATCTTATGAATAGAATATTTCATGATTTCTTGGATAAGTTCATGGTTGTTTTTATTGACGACATTTTAGTATTTTCTAATAGTAAAAAGGATCATGAAAAACATGTAAGGGTTTTTTTGAAAACCATAAAGGAAAATAAACTATATGGAAAATTTAGAAAGTGTGATTATTGGTTCTAATAGATTTCTTTTCTTGGGAACATTATAAAAATGAATTCAATTACAGTTGATCTTGCCAAAACAAAAGTGGCTGATGAATGTATAGGAACAAAAAATGTTAATGAGATTCATAGATTTATTGTATTAGCAGGTTATTACCAACAGTTTGTTAAAAACTTATCAGGATTATCTATCCCGCTATCTAAGTAAACATGAAAAATGTTTAACATTGTTTGGATAAAATATTGTGATGTTTTTTTAGGAACTGAAGTGAAGATTGGTGAATGCTCCAATTTTGGTCCTGCCTTCCCAAAATGACGAGTTTTTCATATAAAGTGATACTTTATTAAAAGGACTTGGTTTTGTTCGGATGAAAAATTATCAGGTAATTTCTTATTCATTAATAAAACTAAAACCTCATGAGTTATATTATCCCACACATGATTTGGAATGGAAACTATGGTTTTTTTCAATAAAAATTTAGAGGAATCATTTATATGGATCCAAATGTAAAATATATAATGATCATAAAAGTTTGAAGTATATATTCGCTCATAATGAATTAAACATGAGATATAGAATATGGTTTGAAATGAAAAAGGATTATCTTTTCACAATCAATTACCATCTGGGAAAAACAAACAAAGTGAAAAATGCCTTTAGTTGAAAACATCATGAAACATTAAACATGATGTATTCATAACATGATACATTGATTAATGATTTGATGAATTTTGGTTTTGAAGTTGTTGGTGCAAGAAATGCATCTATCTTATTTCATGTTTCAATGATGTCTTCATTATCATACATAATTATGAAAGTGCAGAAGGAAGGTCGTGAGCTATAGAAAAAGGTATAATTTTTTAAAATGGGTATGTTTCCAAAATTTAACCCTGATAAAGGTTGTGTTTTGAGATTTAGAAAAATATTACGTGTGCCTTGTGATTCCCATTTGAAGAAATATTTATTGTGTGAAGCTCATAGTTCTCTATTTTCAGTAAATCAAGGCAGTACTAATATGTATAGAGACCTT
Source organism: Viscum album (assembly GCA_963277665.1). NCBI lineage: Eukaryota > Viridiplantae > Streptophyta > Magnoliopsida > Santalales > Viscaceae > Viscum > Viscum album. The sequence goes on from OY728133.1 coordinate 1,001,165,618, forward strand.
AGAGAGTATTACTAGTGGGATGGAATAAAAAGAAATATTGCAGATTTTACCATGAAATGATTGACATGTCAACAAGTTAAAGTAGAGTTTCACTTTCTGAAGGGGATTGTTTAGCCTTTCCTAGTGCTAGAGTGGAAATGGGATAATATATCTATGGACTGAATTGTGGGACTAACAAATCCTTCTCATGGTAGCAATGAAATTTTGGTTACTATTGATTAGCTAACTAAATCTACACATTTTATTTCTATTCGAGGTACAATGTCTTTGGATGATCTTTCTCAATTGTATCTCAAAGAGATTTTCAGGCTACATTGAGTTCTTCTTTTTATTTTTTGTGAACGGGATCCTAAGATGACATTTAATTTTTGGAATATCCTTCATAATTCATTGGGAATTGAATTAAATTTTAGCAAAAATTTCTACTATCAATATGATGGGCATTAAGAATGAACTATTTAGAAATTGGAGGATATTCTTCAAGTTTGTTCAATGAAATACTAGGGAAGTTGGGATCATCATATTTCTTTAGATTTGTTTTCTTATAAAAATATATTTCATTCCCATATATAGGTAGAACCTTTTTAGGAATTGTATGGGAAGAGGTTTCGAAGACTATCATTTTGGGATGATGTAAGGGAAAGGAAGTTTATGGTACTAGAATTAGTAGAGGAAGTGGCTGAGAAAGTGAATATGATCCCACAACACAAGAGGAAAACTAAGAGTAGGAAGAAAAGTTATGTAAACAACATTAGGAAATAATTTTATTTTCATGTATGTGATCATGTTTTTCTTAGAATCTCACCATGGAATAGTGTTATGTGTTTTGGTAAGAAAGGAAAGATATGTACATGGCTTATTGGAACTTATGAAATCTTGGATAATGTTGGACTAGTATTCTACTGAGTAGCTTTTCCACCAAGTTTATCTCAGGTACATAGTGGTTCTCATGTTTCAATGTTGAGAAAGTATATGCCATATTCATCTCATGTTTTGAGCCGTGAAGTAGTTAATCTGGAAGAGAACCTTTCTTATGAAGAAACACCAGTTCAGATTCTTGATCGAAAGGAACAAGTATTGGAGAATAAGGTAATCCACCAAGAAAAGGTTTTGTGGAGAAACCGCATGGTTAAAGAAGAAACATGAGAGTTGAAAAATGATATGAGGGAAAGATACCCTCACTTGTTTAATAAGTAAATAAAACTGCGAGGATACAATTTCAGGATGGTGGGGATAATTCAATACCCCATGTTTTTAAAAATAAATTGAAATACATGATACTTTTTTAAGTAGATATTGATAACTAATATTTAAACCTAATTTTCTTCTTTTATGATTTCAATTTCAAAAAATGGTCATCTAAGGTTGTGATCCGTAAGTTATTTAGAGTCTAATGGAACCAACATGATTTTTAATGAATAGTAACACACCCTTATGAATAGTAATATGAATAGTAATATGTCCTTAATGAATAGTAAATTGTATTATTAATATTTTTCTTATGTTTTTAAGATAATGGAAACGTGATTAATTTTTCAAGGTGATATAAAATGAGTTATAGTTTTAAAATTGTTAATTTATGAATAAAGTATGATTGTATTTAAAAATTAAATTAACATCATTTAGAAAGTTATTTTCAAAAAATGGAGTTCGTTTTTAAATTATACACATAAAAAATGGTTAGGGTGAATTATTGAGATTTTCTGAAATTTTTTAATTTTTCATGAATAGTACAATATGATACATTACGATAAATGATAAATACTTGTTTTAATTCATCATAGGTGATAGAAGGGAAAGTTAAGCCCACTTATTTCGAACTCAAATGAATTTATTACATTTTTGGGTCACATGAATCAAGAATATTGATAGTCTTGAGCCAAAATATTAATATAATGGTTAAAATAATGTAAAATCTCTCCTCTCCTCCACTATAAATACCACCCTAATTACCCTCTTCCTCTCACACCCCTCAAGCCTCAAAAATTGTCAATGTTCTACCAAATACCCTACCCAAAGTTCTTCCCCATGTCCATGAATTTCTGGTCTCACCAAAAGGCCAAAACCAAATGTCTCAAGGAGGATCTCAAAGAGAAGAGACCAAGAGGTAAGAATCCTCTTCCTTTGTTCATATGTTTTCTTTTTCAATTCCTTTATTTGATTATACTATATTCACCTCCCATCATCTAGGAGGTATAAAATCCCATGAATCTTAAATATTATAGGTGTTATCATTTTCATGTAAAAAATTTCATCATCTTTCTTCCCCTCCTCCCCCTCTTATAAAAACATCGTTCGTGATGTGTCATTTTACCAAAATCATGGGCGATGTGGTTGCAATTTCCATTACTTCCTTAAAAGATGATCATAAAACCCATTTAATAAATACAATTTAAAGTTTAATATATAACCTATTTATGTTTTTAATGAACTCATATACATTAAATTAACTTATATAATGAAACAAGTTCATGATTATCGAAGAACCACCAAAAATGATCTAAACAAATATCATTAAGGTTTTATCTAATGATTCATCATCATATATGATAAGAAAATGATTTATGGTATTATTATATATTATGTAACACATGAATACCATTTCATTCCATTTTTTGAATTTTATTTCCCTATAACAAGATAATCAAACACAAACCAGCCATGGAAATCATGTAATGAATGAACCCAAATCATTGGAAAGAACATTATACTAATAATTAAAGGGTAAAATGATGCAAGGAAATGATAATATAAAGTGTTATAAACATTACTATGATTATATGAGTTATTAATAACACTCTTTTAATCATCATATAGGAAAATTAAACATGTTTTAAGTAAAACAAACCTGAGGTAAGAGAATTGTTAACCTAATTTCCCTTCATTGGGTTAACCTTCTAATTCATTAATTATGTGGTTTTAAGATCATTTGTGTGATGAATTTTTATTTATATTATGTTTTATTATGTGTATTTATATTGTATACACATATTAATTTACTTCAAATGATTTTGTAATCAAATATATGTTATTTGTAAGTGAATTTTATTATAAAATCCTCTTTTAAACTTCTAGTTCTACAAATTTCAAAGTGAATAATTTTGTGAAAGTATTATTGTTTGATGATTATGTTGTTTTTATTGTAAATTATTCATGACTAAGGGTGGGACCTATATTGTAGAGACCCACACTTAACATACATCGATATTACATTAATTTTTCAGAATACTTAATACATAACAAAAACATACACCCAAGGACTGTAATAGTTTAGAGTCTTTGGAAACTCATAACATAATCTTCTAATCATGGCGAAAGATCTTCGACATCTCCCATAAATATATTCCATTTTTTTCTTACGTAAAACCTTTATTTATATCCTAGGGAAAAAACATAAAAAGGGTGATCTCAAATGCTCAATAAGGGTAAACATGGAGAACATAAAACAATTCATAAACATTTGAACGTAATAACATGAACATAAAACATCAAAATCATGAGTAATGACATAAATCATGAAAATACATGTAACATCCCGGTTCTGGGTGCCACTCAACAGGTTCCCCGAATCCGGTTCACCACATGACCTCAAGAGCATTTCCTTAAATGCCATAAGCTGCAGACTAGCAATGAGGGCCCATGTCTGATAGTGAGGAAACTATTCCCTCATTTTTCAAAGTGTAGCACAGCGGAATAAAAAAAATAACATAAACCACAACAGAAGAATCCATAAACCATACACATTTAAAATAAACAACTGCAGTAAAAGATAACCAATAGTTATATAGATGATGATGCAATATGTCTCAACTTCTAAGAAAACAGCCAGAACATGTTACAAAACAATATAGTACAATACAACATAGAGTAAAGCAAAACCCAAACAAAACAGCTGGTAGCATCGTGAGCCTTAGCCCTGTCCCATGCTCCCCTACTCCTCAACAGCAATCAAGTACCTGTATAAGGACCATTTCCCTTTTCCACACCTATAGAAATGTAATCTGTTTGGTCCGAAGACATGACCCAAACAGGGTGTGAGAAATAAATCCCAGTAGGCACCCACCAAAGGCCCGTGCCCAACTGTGTGAAAATATGCAACAACAGTGTGTAGTAGTAAAAAGCAATAAACTAACCAGTACTAAAATTTAACTAACTTTACCAGTTATATTTCCATTTTATTATTCATTTAATCATTCATTATAAGGAAACCACCATAGTGAATCTCAATGTAAACAGTCAGTGTCCTCAAACACGCAAACCCTTACCCTCAGGTAATCAGAAATGTAACCCGTAGGTAATTTCCCACAGACATAACAGATATTGCCCTCAGGCATACAAAGTGTCACCCTCAGGAACATAGTTTATTGCCCAGAGGCACAGAAGAAGTTGCCCTCAGGCTAAAAGATGCACTTCCCTCAGGCTAAGTAAAACAACTCCCTTAGGCTAAACAAGTAACCAGGCCATTCCCAACATGTAAACAAGAAATACATGTAAAATTCTTCTCAAAGAAATTCTATAATCATTACTATAAAGGCATACCCTCAAGTATCCTGGCCAAATGGTTAAATAGAGGAATGCACCCCCGGGTGGTCCTGGATCCAAGTATCGATCCCAAACAGTAGTTTATTATCACATTTAATTACCTATAAAATTCCAGGTATTTAAAATAGCTAAGGCCTCAGCCACACGACACCCCAGCATGGTTTCATGGCTCAACAATTCACAAAAATGCACAACAGTTGGAAATTAAACACCAAGCCGGCTACCTTAAACTCCCCTGAATGGTATACGGGAAGGACGATCCTCAAATTGTCCAAGAACAACTTAGATCTGAGGTGAAATAAAACATTGTTCAAACCTAAATAACTTCCCTTAGAGGAATAATTTGCAATAATGGATTAAGGAGAGTGGAGGGCTTACCCGTGCGGTACCAATGAGATCTTCAGCGGAAAAAATGGATTCCTAACACTCGATCTGGAGATCCATGAAGGTCCTGCCTCCTCTCTCGAATCATTCCTCTGGTTCTAAGCCAATCCTATGAATAGGGTTGGCTACTGCCCATTTTATGCGAAAAAACAAACTACACGGCGTGTACTTCTCAAGTACACGACGTGTAATTTTCATTTTATAACTATTCCTTCGGTGGAATCTCACTGGGATGGCACTGTTCATCTGTCGACATGAGTACACGGTGTGTGACACCTGAGTACACAATGTGTATTACCGCTCAGCTGGAGGCTACTTCCACCACCTTACTGTTTGTCTGTCAACTGACTACATGGCGTGTAAATATTTACTACACGGTGTGTAGTCGATTTTTACACCTTTCGTCGCTGACAAGGCTACACACCCTGTGTACTCATCCCACACGGCCAAAGTACATGGTGTGTGGAATAGTACATGGCGTGTAGTCCCAAAATTTAGAATTTTCCCCCATTTTCCTTATTTTCTCAAAAACACTTAAGGAAAAGAGAAAAGAAGAAACCCGTACCTCAAAAATAAGAACCAGGTTCTTACAAACTTCCCCCTTAAAGCAATTCATCCCCAAATTTCCCTTCCAAGGGTGGAAAAGATAATGTTGTGAACAACTCTGGCCACTGAGAATGTATGTCGGTCTCCCGCTCCCATGTTTTGTCCTGCACTCAGTCATACTTCCATAACACCCGCACAAGATGGACTGACAGGCCTCAGAGAACCTTCATGCTCCTATCAACAATATGAATCGAATGCTCCTTAAAGGACACATCTACCTCAAGATCAACCTCCTCAGGTTGAAATACGTGAGATGGGTATAAATGATAGCGGCTCAATTGAGATACATGGAAGACATCGTGCATGGATCGGTACCTCTGTAGTAACTGAAAATGATAGGCAACCGGCCCGACTCTCTATAGAATCTCAAATGGCCCCACATACCTCGGTGAAAGTTTACCCTGTCTCTTGATCCTCCTGTGTCCCAACCTCGATGAAACACAGAAGAAAACCTGATCCCCGACCACGAACTCTAAGGGTCGTCGGCGGTGATCAGCATAATATTTATGATGAGACTATGCGGTAATCATCCGCTTCTGAATCAACCGGACCAGCTCATAAGTCTCCTGAATGAGACGTGGTCCTAGTAAAGCTGCCTCACCTACCTCTATCCAGCACAAAGGTGATCGTCATGGCCTACAGTATAATGCCTCGTAAGGTTCCATCTCTATAGTTGCCTGAAAACTATTATTATAGGAAAAATCGGCTAAGGGTATATGCTTCTCCCGAGAGCCCCCAAAGTCTAGGACGCATGCATGCAACATGTCCTCTATCACCTGTATTGTACGCTCTGACTTGCCATTGGTCTGAGGGTGGTAAGTCGTGCTCAGAAGCTCCTGTGTACCCAGTGACCTCTGAAAACTCTGCCATAAATGAGACATAAAATGGGCGTACCTATATTAAACGATAGAGCGAGGGACCCCATGAAGACGTATGACCTCTTAGATATATAACTTCCTGATCTCGTCAACACCGAAGGTCTCCTTGATTGGAAAAAAGTGAGATACCTTCATGATTCTGTCTACAAAAACCAACACGACATCATTGCCTCAAGGTGTCCTTGGAAACCCAGTCACGAAGTCTATCACAACATCATCCCATTTCCACTCTGGGATGGGTAACTACTTGTAGAGACCCGCAGCCTGACGTACATGGACATTACATTACTTTTGCGGAATACTTAGTACATTATAAAAACACACACACAAGGATCGTAATAGTTTAGTGTCTTTGGAAACTCGGAACGCAATCTTCTTATCGTGGTGAAAGATCTCCAATATCTCCCATAAAGATCTTCCCTTTTTTTTTACCTAAAACCTTTCTTTATATCCTGGGGAAAAGAAAACATAAAAGGGTGAGCTCAAATGCTCAGTAAGGGTAAACAAAAGAAATATAAATCTCATCGTATACACAAGCACGTAACTTTTTGAAATCTTAACCTGCAAAAGAGATCATAATTTCATAACATGGGATAAATCATGGCAGTGAAATGTAATCACAATAATCATAACATAAAACATGAAACTTTGTGGCATTCACACATAATCATAGATAATCATTTCTTGTTAGTCAAGACTCATTGCCAAGACTATCTTAGTGGACAAAGTCCCTTTCTTAATCGAGTAACCCTCGTTTCAGTCCTGTTTCACTGAACCGGTATAACCTACCATTCCAGCCATGTCCATCTCATGAGATATAAAATCTTTACCCAATGCATTGGAGGGAGATATAGGTCCCACCCATATCATAATTATACCATTCTTATGTGTGCCACAAAATCATAAACCATAAATCATTTCATAACCCATGTAATAAAAATGGGATTCTTAAACATCATGACATCATAAAACAATTCATATAAGATAAAGGAATTCATAAAAATAATTCCATCACAACATAATCAAATCAATGTAATAATAGGGATAAAAATAGAACCCTTTATTATCTTAGATGGAAAATAATTTTGATAAAACACTTGAAATGAATTCTTGAGGAAAATATCCTTTCTTCTTCAAAATCAATTTCTTTTCACAAAATGTCATGCAATTTTAAAAGAAAGAGATTTTATTGAAAATAGTCATGAAATCTATTGGAGGATGCTTCATGAAAATAAGGCTTTATAACACCGAAAAAATCCGTTCGTGCCATATAAGTTAAAAAAAACATTCTTCTCGTACTTTTGTCGAAAAAGTCAAAAAGTACCTCGTACGAAAACGACAAAAGATTCCTTTCATATCTTTTACAAAAAACTCACTGAAGGGTAAAATTGGATATAAACTATTGTAGAAGGATGGAAATAATATTACATATTGAGGGAACATGGATGTGGATGATAAAATACACCCCAGTAATTACCAAAGTAAAAACAATCTCGGATAAAAGTGAGATTGTGATATTTCCCTTACCTTAGGTCCGACTTGCTTTGTAAGTGTCCGAACCTCCTGTATAATGATTTAAATAATGTTATTGAATTATTCCAGAATCATATTCATTGTTATTATATCATATATGGTCCACTTATGACTTTATATTACCTGTTCTTTTGTAAATTCAGGTTAAAGTAGCGTTTTGGGTAAAATCGTCTCATTTGTCGTTCGTGTTTTTAACTTGTAATTATTCATATGATTACTTAGATCATGATTACTTAATTCCAGAATATAAAACATGATTTATATATATATATTCAGAATATACATATATAATAAATCAGTAAATGGAAAGAAATACACCGTTCATGTAGACGGTAGTCCGTACGTACGCATGAACGCTATTTTCGTTTCCTTATTGAATTGAATGGAATTAAGTAGATGAAATACATATAAATATAAATAATTCCAGTATCATTATTAGGTCATATATTTCATTATTTCTTATTATATATACTTTATAATCATTCATGAATGGTTAATCATTGAGAATGAATCTCATCGCGTCGTGGAGACGGTAGTCCGTACGTACGCACGAGCGATGATATCGTTCCCATGGTCGTGGAATTGTGTTGAAGTGTATGTATACTATTTCAGTATCAATATCACTTTATAATAATAATATATAGTTACTAATTACACCTTTATACCCATACAATTAAGGTGGTGGCGGAAAATAGATTACACCACGGCGTGGAGACAGTATTCCGTACGTACGCACGCGCGGTGATTTCCTTTTTCCGTAGGATGGATAGAAGGTTAATTAGAGTTGTTTCATATTTATAATAAAATATCAGTATATAATAAATAATTATGTTATTACTTTATCATGAAACAACTAAAGAAGAAGAAGTTTAAGAAGAAAGAAATTGAAAAAGATCGGTAATGGATATTACCTCTTTTTGACGCGCCTTTTCTTAGCCTCCACATAATGAACTAAGGACGGTCTTTGAAGAAGACCAGGACCTCTAGGATGATACTAGGAAAGTAGAGAAGGTATTTTGGCAGGGGTTTGCCGAGCTTGAGTGCTAAAATTGGTGTGAGGAGGAGGGGGAGGAGGTGTCCTTTTATAAGGGAGGAGAGGGGCACCTTAGGAATATCTCAAAATATTATTTTATATTAAAGTCAAAATCGGTTTATAATGGTTCCAAAGGGTCTTATTTCGAAGCTAAAGTGGGGATGGGTCGAAATCCTATCAAACAATAGGATTTAGAAAAGTTTAGGTTATTATTTTAACCTTATCAATTAGATTTAACTCTAAGTTAAATAATTTAACTTTTACCGTGTCTTTTTGTTTTATTACACTATATGGTTAATACACTTACTATAACATGCCAAACGAACCCCAAGTTGTTTATTATTAATATATATATCCTTATCTAAGTCATTTGGCCGAACCGTAGATTTTTAGGAATAAAATAACAATTAATAATATAACATTTGATTTAAAAACTATTTTGTGTCAATTTTGACACTATTTGATATATGATTTTTGTGAAAGTCATAACAGAATTATATGTTCGAACCAAGTTGATTAAATCAACACTAATATATCATAGTAACCTAGAAAATTAGTGCAATTCATAAAAAGTCTCAAATTACATTTATTTTGGTGTTTATAACATCAATTATGTGAATATTTCATTAATAAGATAATTACTGCATCATCATTGTGTCATAAATAAATTAAATTATTTAATGTCTAAAAATTACAAATAAAATACCATTATGTAGGAAATCTTTTTATCTTTCTAATTAATATTTAAAATCGAATTTATCTTATGTATAACCCTATATTAAAAATGTTTTATTAAATAAAAGTTGATTTTATCTCTTTTAACTCTTCTTTGAATTAAATAATAATAAATGTCCTAATCTAATCCAAGTGGACCTAAATGGTTATATTATATTCGTAAGGTTGTTTTTCGTCGAATTACACTTATCCAATAGAATTAGGACATGTGTTAGGGTAATAGTAATATCATATTTACCCTTAGTTACCCTATTTACTATTAACCGTGGTAAAAAGAAGTAAAAAGTTACTATTCACCAAAAATTATTTTCATCTCATTGAACCACATTTTAGTCCTTGATATTAACCGTGTCTGTCGGATTTTCGAAATTCCATTCACAGAAGCGGTAAAATTATGTTTTATGCAAAATTCAGTTTTTAACCAACCACTTAGTGGTTTCACTATTCATCAAAAATTGAAAGTTTTCAGAAAAATACCAAAAATTAGCCTAAGCTATATTTGATATTATGAACTCAAAAATGATTTCTATTTTATCAAATTCAAAACATATCAGTTGAATTAATTAATTTAAAAATTAATTCTCGTCGTCTAAACAAAAAGCGTGTTTTTAAGAGATAATAACTATCAAAAGATTGACACTTGTTTATAACTGGTTTAAATGTGAAATTACATCCAATGACCAACATTGTATTGAATTGTAAAAATATATTCTAAATATAATTTAAAACCACTCAAATTAATAATTTATCACTATTAATTATTTCGATTGAAAAAGTTGTTTTTAATTAAAATTTAGTAATTTTCACTATTCATCAAAATATGAAAGTTATCCGAAAATCACCAAAATTTCACCCTAAGCTAATTTCGATATTCTGAATCCAAAAATTAATTTCATTTTGAAAAATAGAAATTACAAAATTTCAAAAAGTGGTTATTACTATTCATAACGTATAGTTTTAATAATATCTTAATAGCATATCGTTGTTTAGCGAAACTTGGTGTTGCGTACAACACACGCTATCGTGGAAGGTCGTGATTGCGTGTAATGGAAGGAAAGTCAAGGATGCGTGTTGTGAAAGCTTCTTTTGGTGTAGCGTACAACACAAGACATTAGTGAAATTAAAAAGAATATTTTTCATAAAATCTCGGGGTGTTACATTCTACCCCCCTTAAAATGAATTTCGCCCTCGAAATTCGTCGGGGTTATAAATGGTTTACTATTCGAAATTTTCTATGATAGAAACCCACATCGTAAAAAGGAATACCAAAACATGGCTTTAAAAACTAAAGTATGAAATGTAACGATTACCCAAATAAACTAATCACTGGGTTTCCACATAGGGTAAAATATGGATATGGAAGAAAAATCTAACCATCATGTTCTGATGGAAAGTGGTAGAGAAAATGGCTATGGAAAAGCCAACAATCACAAATCCATAAATTTGTGATGATCTAAGGTACCATCTGATTAATCAGATATAAGAGCACTAGGACAACATTTTTGGTTTTCAAGATCGTTTCCCTAAAGTTGAAGAATTTGAATTAGAATAAATACTTACTTTATTTTGGTACAATCTCATTGTTGTTCATGCCTTGAACAATTTCCACTTCATCTCTTAAATAAATGAAGTTGGAATTTGTTATTCATGAAGTGTTAGCAGATCATGTGATAGAATGATGGGTCATTCCATCTATCTCAAACAAAAGGTTAGAAAAAGTTATTTAAATATACATAAGTCATTCTATAGTGAGATTAATCATATATGGTTCCTAAAATGGACTTATACTTCATATATCATACTGCTTAATATAATAAAACTAGTTTCTACTAAACAGGGACTTCCTGTAGGCTAGTGGTAGGCGATAAAGGCCAGTCGCACTTGGGTTGTGGGTTCGATTCCCACAGCCTTGTCCGACACGATGGGCTGTCGCCCGTCCTGCAGGTTGTCCTTTTTCTAAAGCTATATTACTATAACATACCATCAATAATATCTAAAAAAACATTTTATCCTAACTTATGTCCAACATAATCTATTCTAATCTTTAGGATTATCTAAAATACTTCGGTCCAAGCTCATAGTATAAAGAAAATGATTACTTGAAATGTCGTCAACCAAGCATGTGAATACCATCATTTATCCCCCATATATCTTGTTGGTCACATTCCAATCATGTGAATACCTTAATGATGTATTCTCTTGAAAAATGAATACCCATTAAACCTTAGTGAAAACATGAATGCTGTCAAAAGTTAACTCTTTCCACATACCAAAATCCAAAAATTCTATATACTCAAACCATGATATCACGTAGTCCTTATATCAATCATGAGATCATGAATACTGTCAAACATTTCATTTTCTCCTTATCCCTTCATTATGAGCATATAATCTACTTTCCAAAATATTTGAATCACTATTCATGGTTACCGGTACCTTAAAATTATTGAAAACCACAATAGACCAATACATAAATATTTCAATACACCATAAAAGTACCTCAACAACATTATTCTTGAATACCAATACATAAACACTTCATTCCATCCACTTCAATGATTGTCCTGGAATAAGTCCTTCCTTGATTTAGAAGTAAATTTTTAGGTCAGGGCATTGATTTGGGTAATGCCCATGTTCTCCACAAATAAGACATTGAACTCCATAACAGTCTATCACTCTATGACCCTTTTCTCCACACAGATAACATCGGTCCCTCCATTTGAGGTATTCCTCAAGGTTCTTCTTCCCTTCTTTATAAATCTCAATCTTCCTTTCTTTATGCTCCTCAACATGCGAACATGAATAATAGTTTATCTTCCTCTTCTTTGATGAATTAGGCATACCACTAAATTTCACCTTGTTAATCATATATCGCGATGACTGATTCGGCATAATCACAATATCTTTCTCTCTAGGAATTACACAATTTTGGTGCTCATAGTCACCAATTTGTCCATTGGATTCAATGTTAACCGAATTCCTTCTGGTTCCCTCCATTAACTAAAACACAAAAAGAATCTTGTGAGAGGAAAAAATCATGCTAGAGAAAAAAACATAGTAAAGGGGGAGTACCCTCAATATCTAACATCTTAGGTTAAATTCTAAGATCGTTACCGTAGTTCTAGTACTATAACCTATACGTATACTTAACCTTAGGGACATCCCTAGACTTAGACATACTTTAGAAATATCTCTAGGGATCTCACTAACGTTTGCGCATCCTAGTTTCCAAAGGATGACTAAACCTTTCCTCTGATACCAACTGTAGAGACCCGAAGCCTGACGTACATGGACATTACATTACTTTTTCGGAATACTTAGTACATTACAAAAACATACACACAAGGATCGTAATAGTTTAGTGTCTTTGGAAACTCGGAACGCAATCTTCTAATCGTGGTGAAAGATCTCCAATATCTCCCATAAAGATCTTCCCTTTTTTTTCCTAAAACCTTTCTTTATATCCTGGGGAAAAGAAAACATAAAAGGGTGAGCTCAAATGCTCAGTAAGGGTAAACAAAAGAAATATAAATCTCATCGTATACACAAGCACATAACTTTTGGAAATCTTAACCTGCAAAAGAGATCATAATTTCATAACATGGGATAAATCATGGCAGTGAAATGTAATCACAATAATCATAACTTAAAATATGAAACTTTGTGGCATTCACACATAATCATAGATAATCATTTCTTGTTAGTCAAGACTCATTGCCAAGACTATCTTAGTGGACAAAGTCCCTTTCTGAATCGAGCAACCCTCGTTTCAGTCCTGTTTCACTGAACCGGTATAACCTACCATTCCAGCCATGTCTAACTCATGAGATATATAATCTTTACCCAATGAATTGGAGGGAGATATAGGTCCCACCCATCTCATAATGATACCATTCTTATGTGTGCCACAAAATCATAAACCATAAATCATTTCATAACCCATGTAATAAAAATGGGATTCTTAAACATCATGACATCATAAAACAATTCATATAAGATAAAGGAATTGATAAAAATAATTCCATCACAATATAATCAAATCAATTTAATAATAGGGATAAAAATAGAACCCTTTATTATCTTAGATGGAAAATAATTTTGATAAAACACTTGAAATGAATTCTTGAGGAAAATATCCTTTCTTCTTCAAAATCAATTTCTTTTCACAAAACGTCATGCAATTTTAAAAGAAAGAGATTTTATTGAAAATAGTCATGAAATATTTTGGAGGAAGCTTCATGAAAATAAGTCTTTATAAAACTGTAAAAATCCGTTCGTGCCGTATAAGTTAAAAAAACATTCTTCTCGTACTTTTGTCGGAAAAGTCAAAAAGTACCTCGTACGAAAACGACAAAAGATTCTTTTAATATCTTTTACAAAAAACTCACCGAAGGGTAAAATTAGATATAAACTATTGTATAAGGATGGAAATAATATTAAATATTGAGGGAACATGGATGTGGATGATAAAATACACCCCAGTAATTACCAAAGTAAAAACAATCTCGGATAAAAGTGAGATTGTGATATTTCCCTTACCTTAGGTCCGACTTGCATTGTAAGTGTCCGAACCTCCTGTATAATGATTTAAATCATGTTATTGACTTATTCAAGAATCATATTCATTGTTATTATATCATATATGGTCCACTTATGACTTTATATTACCTGTTCTTTTGTAAATTCATGTTAAAGTAGCGTTTTGGGTAAAATCGTCTCATTTGTCGTTCGTGTTTTTAACTTGTAATTATTTATATGATTACTTAGATCATGATTACTTAATTCCAGAATATAAAACATGATTTATATATATATATTCAGAATATACATATATAATAAATCAGTAAATGGAAAGAAATACACCGTTCATGGAGACGGCAGTCCGTACGTACGCATGAACGCTATTTTCGTTTCATTATTGAATTGAATGGAATTATGTATATGAAATACATATAAATATAAATAATTCCAGTATCATTATTAGGTCATATATTTCATTATTACTTATTATATATACTTTATAATCATTCATGAATGGTTAATCATTGAGAATGAATCTCATCGCGTCGTGGAGACGGTAGTCCGTACGTACGCACAAGCGATGATATCGTTCCCATGGTCGTGGAATTGTGTTGAAGTGTATGTATACTATTTCAGTATCAATATCACTTTATAATAATCATATATAGTTACTCATTACACCTTTATACCCATCCAATTAAGGTGGTGGCGGAAAATAGATTACACCACGGCGTGGAGACGGTATTCCGTACGTACGCACGCGCGGTGATTTCCTTTTTCCGTAGGATGGATAGAAGGTTAATTAGAGTTGTTTCATATTTATAATAACATATAAGTATATAAGAAATACTGATGTTATTATTTTATCATGAAACAACTAAAGAAGAAGAAGTTGAAGAAGAAAGAAATTGAAAAAGATCGGTAATGGATATTACCTCTTTTTGACGCGCCTTTTCTTAGCCTCCACTTAAAGAACTAAGGATGGTCTTTGAAGAAGACCAGGACCTCTAGGATGATACTAGGGAAGTGGAGAAGGTATTTTTTCAGGGGTTGTCTGAGCTTGAGTGCTCAAATTGGTGTGAGGAGGAGGGGGAGGAGGTGTCCTTTTATAAGGGAGGAGAGGGGCACCTTAGAAATATCTCAAAATATTATTTTATATTAAAGTCAAAATCGGTTTATAATGGTTCCAAAGGGTCTTATTTTGAAGCTAAAGTGGGGATGGGTCGAAATAATATCAACCAATAGGATTTAGACAAGTTTAGGTTATTATTTTAACCTTATCAATTAGATTTAACTCTAAGTTAAATAATTTAACTTTTACCGTGTCTTTTTGTTTTCTTACACTATATGGTTAATACACTTACTATAACATACCAAAAGAACCCCAAATTGTTTATTATTAATATATATATCTTTATCTAAGTCATTTTGCCGAACCTTAGATTTTTAGGAATAAAATAACAATTAATAATATTTTATTTTATTTAAAAACTATTTTGTGTCAATTTTGACACTATTTGATATATGATTTTTTTGAAAGTCATAACAGAATTATATGTTCGAACCAAGTTGATTAAATCAACACTAATATATCATATTATCCTAGAAAATTAGTGTAATTCATAAAAAGTCTCAAATTACATTTATTTTGGTGTTTATAACATCAATTATGTCAATATTTCATTAATAATATAATTACTTCATCATCATTGTGTCATAAATAAATTAAATTATTTAATGTCTAAAAATTACAAATAAAATACCATTATGTAGGAAATCTTTTTATCTTTCTAATTAATATTTACAATCGAATTTATCTTATGTATAACCCTATATTAAAAATGTTTTAGTAAATAAAATTTGATTTTATCTCTTTTAACTCTTCTTTGAATTAAATAATAATAAATGTCCTAATCTAATCCAAGTGGACCTAAATGGTTATATTATATTCATAAGGTTGTTTTTGGTCGAATTACACTTATCCAATAGAATTATGACATGTTTTAGGGTAATTGTAATATCATATTTACCCTTAGTTACCCTATTTACTATTAACCGTGGTAAAAAGAAGTAAAAAGTTACTATTCACCAAAAATTATTTTCATCTCATTGAACCACATTTTAGTCCTTGATATTAACCGTGTCTGTCGTATTTTCGAAATTTCATTCACAGAAGCGGTAAAATTAAGTTTTATGCAAAATTCAGTTTTTAACCAACCACTTAGTGGTTTCACTATTCATCAAAAATTGAAAGTTTTCAGAAAAATACCAAAAATTAGGCCTAAGCTATATTTGATATTATGAACTCAAAAATGATTTCTATTTTATCAACTTCAAAACATATCAGTTGAATTAATTAATTAAAAAATTAATTCCCGTCGTCTAAACAAAAGGCGTGTTTTTAAGAGATAATAACTATCAAAAGATTGACACTTGTTTATAACTGGTTTAAATGTGAAATTACATCCAATGACCAAAATTGTATTGAATTGTAAAAATATATTCTAAATATTCTTTAAAACCACTCAAATTAATAATTTATCACTATTAATTATTTCGATTGAAAAAGTTGTTTTTAATTAAAATTTAGTAATTTTCACTATTCATCAAAATATGAAAGTTATCCGAAAATCACCAAAATTTCACCCTAATATAATTTCGATATTCCGAATCCAAAAATGAAGTCCATTTTGAAAAATAGAAATTAAAAAATTTCAAAAAGTGGTTATTACTATTCATAACGTATAGTTTTAATAATATCTTAATAGCATATCGTTGTTTAGCAAAACTTGGTGTTGCATACAACACACGCTGTCGTGGAAGGTTGTGATTGCGTGTAATGGAAGGAAAGTCAAGGATGCGTGTTGTGAAAGCGTCTTTTGGTGTAGCGTACAACACAAGACATTAGTGAAATTAAAAAGAATATTTTTCATAAAATCTCGGGGTGTTACACTACTGTAACAGTCCGGCTAGCCTATGATGCTCTGCCTTCACCTACTGACTGGTGGAACATCTCATAACAAAACCTGCTACTTCTCTATTCATACCCAACCACCAGTACTAGCGTCTCAAGTCACGGTACATCTTGGTAACTCCAGGATGAACTGCCCAGGCTGAAGCATGAAACTCCTGCATCAGCTCCTCGCGTATATCCCATGGAACACATACTCGTCCATGGAAATGCAGTAACTCATCATCACCTATCGTCCACCCAGGAGGAGGGTCCTCACTTGCCACTGAATCCCTTAAAACTAGGCCTTCCGAATGAGATAGCTGTCTCATCCTCTCTCTATCCAGGAGGGTAGAGGTCACAGCTAAAGATGAAAGATAGGTCTGCCCCTAACAATCATGCACCTCCAAATGCATCTCAGAGAAAAAAGCCATCAGCTTCCATTCACCACTGGCCTCATGAACTGCCTGTATCTGAGTCTTCCTGCTTAGTGCATCAGCTACTGCATTACCTTTACAAGGTGTATAGGCAAGCTCAAAGTCGAAGGACTAAAGGTATTTGACCCACCTTCGCTGCCTCAAATTCAAGTCACACTGAGTAAAAATATACTTGAGAATTTGTGGTTGGTGAAAACCAAAAAATGCTCTCCCAAGAGATAATGTCTCCAACAGTGCAACACATGAACAACTGCAGCCAACTCGAGGTCATGTGTCAAGTAATTCCTCTCATGTGGCCTCAACTGCCGAGACTCATACGCAACAACTTGATCACCCTGCATCAACACAGCTCCCAACCCAATCCCTGATGCATCACAGTAAACTGTATAAATCTTCCCCTGATCTGGGAGTATCAGGATTGGTGCTGATGTCAACCTTCTTTTCATGTCCTGAAAGGCTGTCTCGCAAGCTTCCGACCAAACGAACTTCACACCCTTCTTAGTAAAACCTGTCAATGACGCTGCTAAGTGGGAGAAGTCTTGTATTAAGCTTCTTTAGTAACCAGATAGCCCCAGGAAACTCCGTATTTCAAACACGTTATTAGGATGCTCCGAGAAAACTACTTCTATCACCTTCTCTGGGTCTACTGCAACTCCTGCTTCCGAGATGACATGACCCAGGAAGTGAATCTGGTCCATCCAAAAGTGGCACTTTGAGAGCTTAGAATATAGATTATGCTCTCTCAATGTACTCAATACGATCTCAAGATGAGGGGCATGGTCATGTTGAGTGTGGGATTACACTAAGATGTCATCTACGAATACTACCACAAAAGAATCAAAAAAAGGATAGAAAACACGTTTCATCAGAGCCATAAAAAATACTGGTGTGTTCGTGAGTCTAAACCACATAACCAATTACTCATACAGATCATATCTGCTTCAAAAATATGTAAGTGGTATATCCGATGGTCTCACGTGCAGCTGATGATATCCTGATCTCAAGTCAATCTTCGAGAACACTTGTGCTCCATGAAGTTGATAAAAAATATCATCAATCCTTGGCAAGGGATATCGGTTCTTAACCATCAACTGGTTCAGCTTTCGATAATCCACACAGAGTTTGAGGGTACCGTCTGCCTTCTTAGCAAACAAGACAGGCGAACCCCAATGAGAAGTACTGGGTCAGATGAAACCCCTTGACTGTAACTCCTCTAACTGCCTCTTGAGCTCCTGAAACTCAGGCGTGACCATCCTATAAGGAGGAATGGACACCGGCACTACTCCTGGAACAAGCTCAATAGAGAAATCCACCTCATGCTCCAGAGGTAGACCTGAAAAGTCATCTGGGAAGACATCCCTGAAATGATCAACAAATGGAGGGAAATCCTACTGATAAGTCCCCTGATCATCCAGATATAATCACGCAATCTAGGCTGTGACTCCACCTCGCCCATAATGCTCTGGTGCAGCTCAAATCACCTTAACATCCCATTCGCCATTGTATAGAAACTCTCTGCCCTCTGGTGACGTGAAACTCACCCTGAGACGATAGTAGTCTACAAAGGCTCGAAAGGGAATCAACCAGTCCATCTTGATATTGAAATCATAGCTCATCATACCTAAGACATAGAGGTACCAATGAAAGTGACACCGACCATCCTCAAGGGGGAACCCCTTACACTGATGCACACATGTCGTTCTCATCCCCAACGGGGTGTCTACCGTCATAACAACAGAAGGAAAAGAAACACAGAGCCCAAGGCTCTCCATGACAGGCACATATATGAAACTATATATAGCACCCGTATCAAAAAGTACTGAAGATAAGACAGAAGCTACTAGAATAGTACCTATGATAGTAGAAGGTCTTGGATCCTGCTTCTGCTGGGTCTGTTGCACTGCATATGCCTGCCCAGTGCCGTGGCCCTGTGACACAGCCTGGCTACCCTAAGCTATCCCGCCCTACTACCTCTGAGATCCTGATGTTTGGCTACTGCGGCCACGACCACCATCCCTGCCTACACGCCCTGACGTATTCCAGTTCCCCAACTGGTAAAAACCTACTGGTCTTGCTCCCGCATGCAGAGTCTACACAGTTTCCCTCTCACTAGCCACTGATAGAAACGCCCATGCAGAAGCGTTGCAGATGACCCATCTTTCCGCAAGATCGGCACTCCACTGGGTCCCGTGGACACTGAGGTCTCTTGTGCCCCTCCTTACCACACTGGTAGCACATGACCTGGCCACCTGAAACATTCTTCTGGATGGTACTGCAACCCTGAGAGAAGTCCATCTGTCTCTTCCTCTTGCCTGTAGAAATAGTACCAGAAACTGGTGCTGAACCACCCTGGCCCGCACCACTAACTTCCCGCAAGTTCTTCTATGTAATTAGCGCCTGGTTCACAATAGCATGTAATTAAGGAAACCTGAAAACATTCACTAGTGCTTGGATGTCATATTGAAGACCATCCTCAAAGCATCTGGCTCTCAACATCTCACCACCCACCAGTGCGGGTGAAAAATGCTGAAGCTCAGTGAAACGAGCTGAATAATCCATCACTGACATAGCGCCCTGCTGCAGGTTCATGAACTCTCCAGCTCTATCTTCCCTCAACACCTCAAGAAAGAAGAATTCATAGACGACTGCCTGAAAATCTTCCCACGCCATGTCTCTGTGATGCTCTGACTGGGTGGTAACATCCCACCACCTCTTGGATGAATCACGTAGCATATAAGTCGCGTTCTTGACCCTCCTCCCTGGAGGCGTCTCATGATGCTCGAAGATAGTATGCATAGACCCTATTCAAGACTCTGTATCCTGTGGTCCGCCATCCCCTGAAAACATAGTTAGATGCTGCTACTGGAAGATTTTGATTCAGCTCATCCATAGATGTGGCAGCCGGTGGTGCTCCCTAAAAGGTCTGCATGAACCGCATAAGGCCTTTATAGAACTGCGCCTCCGCACCTGTGTTCGGGATAACAGCTGGTGCCGTATCTGGCTCTACTAGAGGATCCACTAGTAGCCCATGGCCCACCATCTCTGGAGTATAATAGTTTCCTCTCTCTTGGCGTACAACGCGTGGTCATCTCGGCAGCATGAGTCTACAAGGTCAAACACACACCTTGGATCCAGATTATCATGACTGAAAATGAAGGGACCAAAAAGGGAACTGGTTGAAGAAGGCATTTAAGATTTACAAAACAAGACTACATGGCATATATACTGACTACAAGCCATGTACCCGACTTCTCTTCCCTTCCCGGGTCCTTCTACACGGCTAAGCCACACGACTCCTGTTGAACAAAACTACACGGCCTGTATGGTGTAATTTTCCAACTACCCATGTCATTTTTGACACGGCTGACTACTCGGCTTGATATTACATGGTGTGTACACTACCCCATTTCCCAGCCACACAGCTAAGTCCACACAGTCTGTCCTTGGACAAGACTACATGACGTGTCCCACAAGTACACGACGTGTACTATAAGAGCTTCACTGACCCGTGTTGTTAGTTACATGGTCGGATACATGGCTCAAACTACACGGCATGTTCTATATACAATCGGCATGTACACGAAAGGATTACATCGACCCGTGTTGTTAGTTACACGACCGAGTCCCCAGGTCAGACTACACGGCATGTTCCATAGTGGACACGACATGTATGTCTTAAGGACTCCATCCATGTTGTTAGTTACACAGAGGACTCAGGGTAAACAATACATGACATGTACATCTAGTACATGACATGTTCTCCCTAAGAACTTCGCTTCCCCGTGTCCCTACCCACACAGTCTATGAAACAGGAAGAGATACACGGCGTGTACTTAGGGTACATAGCATGTACTTAAAAAGTTTTCTTTTCTTCCCGAACAGAAGAACACACGGCGTGTGTCCAAGGAACTACACGGCGTTTATCCGGGGTTTTCTAGACAGTAGCCTCAAATACTACTCCGGAACCTAGAAAAAACTACTGAAACAACTCCTAAGTGCCAAATTCCGACCCGTGAGGGCCAATAATCCCCACTAATCAAAGTTTGACATCCAATATGAGTTATAAATATAGTAAATGGCCAATGATCCACCAAATTCTGGTCAATGAGGGACCATAGTCCCCAAAAACCAAAGTTTGGTGTCCATTATATCAACAGGCTCACACAAATACCCTATCACATAGCAGGTATTTATCAAAGCAACTATCATAACAACATTCTTTTCTAGCACAACAACTATCACAACAAAATTCAATTTCTAATGCACCTACATGGCATGGAAACTATGCATAGAATGTGATTTCTATCATGTTCCTAAAGGATGCATGAGATGGAACACCCTCATCTCATCAGGTTACAACTAAATAGAACCCATGGATAAAAGATAAACATCACAATCACAAGTGTGTCACCCAACGGTGAAATCAAATCAACTGTAAAAATTGCAAAATCAGAAGAATTGCAATACACGAGGTAGAATGGCTTTTCCCTGTACATGGGTTAGCTAATCCCGGGCACATCTTATTACCAATTACCGTTCCCATCCTATCCCTGAATAAGGCTCCAAATATTAAGTCAAAGAAAATAACTCCTTTGATACCACTTTGTAACGTCGCGGTTCCGGGTGCCACTCAATGGGTGCCCCGAACCCGGTTAGCCACATGACCTCAAGAGAATTTCCCCAAATGCCAGAGGCTGCCGACTAGCAGCGAGGACCCATGTCTAATAGTGGGGAAACTATACCCTCATTTGTCAATGTGTAGCATAGTGGAATAAAATAAATAACATACACCACAAAAGTGGAAGCAATAAACCATACACATTTAAAATAAACAACTGTAGTAAAAGATAACCAACAGTTATAGAGATGATGATGCAACATGTCTAATGTTATAAGAAAACAACCAAAACATGTTACACAACAATAAAGTACAGTACAACACAAAGTACAACAAAACCAAAACAAAATAGCCAGTAGCATCACAAGCCTATTTCTGGTCCCATGATCCCCTACTCCTCAGTAGAAATCAACTACCTGTTTAAGGACCCCTGTCCTTATCCACACTTGTAGAAATGTATTCTGTTTGGGCCGAAGACATGACCCAAATAGGATGTGAGAAATAAATCCTAGTAGGAACCCACCAAAGTCCCATGCCCAACTATGTGAAAATATGCAACAACACTATGTAGTAGTAAAATGCAATAAACTAAGTAGTACTTAAAAGTAACTAACTTTACTAGTTATATTTCTATTATATTATTCATTTAATTGTTAATTATAAGGAAACCACCACAGTTAATTTCTATGTAAATAGTCAGTGTCCTCAGACACACAAACCCTTACCCTCAGGTAATCAGAAACATAACCTAGAAGTAATTTCCCACAGGCATAACAGATATTTCCCTCAAGTGTACAAAGTGTCTCCCTCAGGCACAGAGTCTATTGCCCATAGGCACGGAAGAACTTGCCCTCATGCTAAAAGATGCACTTCCCTCAGGATAAGTAAAACAACTCCCTCAGGCTAATCAAGTAACTGGGCAATGTCCAACATGTAAACAATCAATACACGTACAATTCATCTCAAGGAAATTCTATAATCATTATTATAAAGGCATACCCTCAGGTATCCTGGCCAAATGACTAAACAGAGGAACGCACCCCTGGGTGGTCGTGGATCCAAGCATCAATCCCAAACATCATTTTATTATCACATTTAATTACCTATACAATTTTAGGTATTTAAAATATCATGTCCTCGGCCACACAACATCCCAACATGGGTTCGTGGCTCAACAAATTCACACAAACACACAAAAGTTGGAAATTAAACACCAAGCCACCTACCATAAATGCCCCTGAACGGTATACGTGAACGACGATCCTCGACTCATCCAAGAACAACGTAGATCTGAGGTGAAATAAAACCTCGTTAAAACCTAAATAACTTCCCTTAGAGAAATAATTGGCACAAAAAACTTAAGGATAATGGAGGGCTTACCCGTGCAGTTCCAACGAGATCGTCAATGGAAAAAACGGATCCCCGACGCTCGATCTGAAGATCCTCGAAGGTACAACCTCCTCTCCGGACTCCTTCCTCTGGTTTTAAGCCAATATTGTGAACACAGTGGGATACTGCCCATTTTAAGAAAAAAAAAATGACTACACAGCGTGTACTTCTCAAGTACACGACGTGTACTTTTCATTTTTTAACTGTTCCTTCGGTGACATCTTGCCAGCCTGGCACTGTTCATCTGTCGACATGAGTACACAGTGTGTGACACCTGAGTACACAACGTGTACTACCAATCAGCTGGCAGCTACTTCCACCGCCTTACTTTTTTCCTGTCGACTGACTACACGGCGTGTAAATATCCACTACACAGCGTGTAGTCAGTTTTTACACCTTTCGTCACCGACAGGGCTACACACCCTGTGTACTCATCCCACAATTCCAAAGTACACGATGTGTGGAATAGTACACAACGTGTAGTCCTAAAATTTAGGATTTCTCCCCATATTCCTTATTTTCTAAAAAACACTTACAAAAAATAGAAAAGAAGAAACCCGTACCTCAAAAATAAGAACCAGGTTCTTACAGTACATAAGGAATAGATCATAAAGGAACATTAATCATGATAAAATATCATGGGAATAAAACATGTAATTCTGGAAAACCATTCATCACATGTTATGATTTCTATAGTAGCTAAGGAATTGTTTCCTAGACCATCATAGTGGACAAAGTCCATTACTGAACTGGGTTTACTAACCGTTCCAGCCCTGTATTACTGAACCAGATTCACTTTCTGTTCCAGCCATGTCTATCTCATGAGATATTAATCTTTACCCAATGCATCAGAGGGAGATATTGGTCCCACCCATCTCATAATGTAATCATTCTTTCTTGTGCCACAAAATAAACATAAATCATTCATCATAACCCAATTAATAAAATGGGTTTCATAAACATCATCACATCATAACATAATCCATATAAAACAAATGGATATCATTTCATCATAAGAAGAATCGAACCATGTAAATAATAGAGACATTATACATGAAACATAAACATGCTAAATAACATCATCTTAGATGGAAAACAATTTTGATAAAACACTTGAAATGAATTCTTGAGGAAAATATCATTTCTTCTTCAAAATCATTTTCTTTTCCCAAAATGCCACAAAATTTTAAAAGAAAATGATTTTTTTGAAAATAATCATAAAATATTGTAGAGGTTTATTCACAAAAATTAAAGTGTTATGAAAGTGTAAAAAATCCATTCATTCTGTATAAGTTAAAAAAACATTCTCCTCGTACTTTTTCCAGAAAAGTCAAAAAGTTCCTCGTATGGTAATCAAAAGAAAGATTCCTTCCATAACACAATGTAAAAGACAAATAGGGATAAAAATTACTTTAAAAATAAATGGAATAATATTAAACACTTTATGAAAAACATATTTATGGACATGGATGAAAAATATAACCCCAATAAATACTTATAATAAATCTCGGATAAAAATGAGATTTGAAAAATTATCCCTAACCTTAGGTCCACTCTATTATTTAGGTGTCTGAAACTCTTGTATAGTAGGTTTAAACATATTATTAACTTTTAACATAACCATAATAATATTTATGATATCATATATGACTCACTTATGACTTTATATTACCCATTCTTTTGTAAATTCCATGTTAAAGCAGTGTTTTCGATAAAAAGCGTTTCATTTATCGTACGTGTTTCGACTTGTTGTTCTTGATATTATTACTTATATCCTTATTTAATTAATTCTAGAATGTAAAAAATTATTTAGATATCATATATATTCAGCATATAAATATATATTATAGATCGATAAATGGAAATGAAATACACCATTCATTGAGACGGTAGCCCGTACGTACGCATGAATGCTGTTTTCCCTATTGAATTGAATGGAATTAAGTAAATGAAACGTATATTAAAATAAATCCAGTATCATTATTATGTAATATATTTCATTATTATTTATTATATATACTTTATAATCACTCTTTAATGCTTAAGATGGAGAATGAATCTCATCGCGTTCATGGAGACGGTAGTCCGTACGTACGCACGAGCGACAATATCATACTTTTGATATTAAAATAATATATAATTGGATGGTATATAATATATAAATAATCATAATAATTTTATATTTATTATTTATGTTATTTATACTCATTATTATACCCATCAAAATGATGAAATGTTTGAATAAAAAACTACACCACGACGTGGAGACGGTAAGTCGTACATAAGCACGTGTGGAGATTTTTTCATTCATAGGATGGATAAAATAAATAATATGGATGTATGATTTTTATAATAAAATCAAAGTATATATAATATAATGAAGTTATTATTTGAGAATGGAAACAACAAAGAAGGAGGAAGTGGAAGAAAAAAGGAACTTGGAATAGGTGGTGAGATATTTACCTCTTCTTCGGGTTCTTCCTCTTGATTTGATGAAAAGGGATTTGTAGGTTGGATTTATGACTAAAAGAAGGCCTCTAGGATGAATTCAGGACATTTGAGAGGGTATTTTGGTAGGGTTTGGCCAAGATAAATGGTTTTGGAGGTGTTAATTAGAGAGAAGGGGGAGTGCCCTTTTATAAGAGGGGTGAGGGGCACCTTTGGAAAAACTTAAAATATTATTTTATAATAAATTTATATTCGGTTTATAATGTCTCCAAAGTAACTTATTTCGAGGATAGGGTGAGGATGAGTTGAAATAATCTCAAAACATATGTTTTAGAAAAGTTTAGGTTACCATTTTAACCTTATCATTTAGATTTAACTCTAACTTAAATAATTTAACTTTTACCATGTCTTCTTGTATTTTTACACTATATGGTTAATAAACATACTATAAAATGCCAATAGAACCCCAATTGGTTCATTAATGTCATATATATTATTATATAAGTCTTTCGGCCGAAACTTATATTTTTAGAACCATTATATCAATTAATAATATAATATTGTTTTTAAAAACTCTTTTATGTCAATTTTGACACTATTTGGTATTTTGTTTTTTATAAATTAAAAATAGAATTATTACTTCGAAAATAATTCATATAAAAAACACTAATATGTTATATTAACCTATAAAATTAGTTTAATTCATAAAATGTCTCAAATTAAATTTATGTGGGTATTTATAATATCAATTATGTTAATATTTCATTAATAAGTTAATTACCGTATCATCATTGTGTCATAAATAAATTAAATTATTTAATGTCTAAAAAATATAAATAAAATACCATTATGTAGTAAATATTTTTATATTTCTAATGAATATTTATATTCAAATTTATCTTATGTATAACTCTATAATAAAAATGTTTTAGTTATTAAACTTTGATTTTAACTATTTTAACTCTTCTTTAAATAAAATAATAATAAATGTCCTAATCTAATCCAAGTGGACCTAAAGGGTAATATTTTATTCTTAAGGTTGTTTTTGGTTTAATTATATTTATCCAATAGAATTAGTACATGTGTTAGGGTAATAATAATATCATTTTTACCCTTAATTACCCTATTTACTTTTAACCGTGGTAAATAAAAGTTAAAAGTTACTATTCACCAAAAATTATTTTATTCTCATTGAACCAAATTTTACTTACTAATAGCAACCATGTCTCTCATATTTTTGAAATTCAACTCACAGAAGTGGTAAAATTAAGTTTTATGTAAAATTTCAAATGCTTCTAGAAGGTGGGGAAAAGACGGTTAAAAGTTCAATAAAATTTTTATATATCTAAAATTATTATAAAATAACTCCAATGAATTAAATTTAACTTATGTAGGTATTATTTATATATTTTTACTTAAAATAAATTTAAATAAAATAATTAACTATTTAAATAAAAGTCGGTTTTAACCAATAACATAGTGTTTTCACTATTCATCAAAAATTGAACGTTTTCAGAAAAATACCAAAAACTCACCCTAAGCTAATTCTGATATTCCGAATCCAAAAAAGAAGTCCATTTTGAAAGATAAAATTTATAAAATTAAGTTGGTATTACTATTCATAACAGCTAGTTCATAATAATATTATAATAATATCTTGTTTAGTGAAACTCGGTATTGCGTACAACACACGCTATCGAGGAAGGTTGCTCTAGAATGAAACATAAGCCTAGAATAGTGTTTGCGTGTACTGGAAGCTAATGTGTTGTTGCGCATAGCGCAAGCTAATATTGGTGTAGCATACAACACAATACATCAATGGAATTAAAAAAAATATTTCTCGTAAAGTCTTGGGGTGTTACATTCTATCCCCCTTAAAATTAATTTCTCCCTCAAAATTCGTTGAGGTTATAAATCATTTACTAATTGTAAATTTCTTTCATAGAAACCCACTTCATAAAAAGGAATACCAAAACTTAATTTTAAAAACTAAAGTATGAAACATAACTGTTACCCAAACTAACTCATCAATGGGTTTCCAGATAAGAGAACATAGGTGAAAATATGAACATGGAAGAGAAATCTAACCATCAAGTACTGATAGAGAGTGGCAGTGGACATGGCTATGAAAAATCCAACAATCACAAACCCATAAATTTGTGATGATCTAAGGTACCATCTGACTCATCAGATATGAGGGTATTAAGACAACATTTTTGGTTTTCAAGATCATTTCCCTAATGTTGAAAAAAAATTATCATAAGGAGAAATACTTACTTGATTTAAGTGTAATATCATTTTTGGTGATTCCATGAACAATTTCCACTTCATATTTTATTAAAGAAATGAAGTTGAATTTTTTATTCTTTAAGTGTTAGTTGATCATGCGATAGGTTATTCCATCTACCTCAAAAAGTTAGCAAAAGTTATTAAATATACATAAGTCCATCTATGGTGAGGTTAATTGTATATGATTCAAAAAATGGACTTAGACTCCATCTATCATACCACTTAATAAAATAAAACTAATTTCTAATAACCAAGGGATTCTTGTAGGCTAGTGGTAGGCGATAAAGGCCTGTCGCATTTCAGTTGTGGGTTCGATTCCCGCAACCTTTTCTGACGTGATAGGTTGTCACCCGTCCTGCAGGTTGTCCTTTTTCTAAAACTACACTATTATAACATTCTAGAAAAAAATGTTCTATCCTTAAACAATGTTATCTTATGTCCAACATAATCCATTTAAAATCTTTAGGCTTATCCAAAATACATCTATCCAAGCTCATAGAATAAAGAAAATGATTACTAGAAATGTCATCAACCAAGCATGTGAATACCATAATATATCATATGATATATCTTGTTGGTAGCATTCAAACACGTGAATACCTAAATCGTGTATCTCTTGAAAAAATGAATACCCATTGAACCTTATTTAAAACATTAATGCTGTCAAAAGTTAACTCTTTCCACATACCAAAATCCCAAAATTTCTATATACTCAATCCATGATATCACTTTGTCCTTATATCAGTCATGAGCTCATTAATAATATCAAACATATTATTTTCTCTTTATCCCTTCATTATGTACATATCATCTTCTTTACAAAAATATTTCAATCACTTTTCATTGTTATCGGTACCATATAATTATTGAAAACCAGAATAAACCAATACATAAATATTCCAATATTCCATAATACTATAAATGAGATTCCACAACATTATTTCGGAATCCCGTTACATAAACACATAATCATTCCACTACATCATTGTCATACTCAACATCTCCAATAGTGATCGCTTGTGACTTCCCTTTTTCATTTTCCTTAACTGGTTGTTGAGGTTGATCATCATTAAACCTTGGATTAGTTCATTGGTTAGCCTAATGCCCCATTTCCTTTCACTTGAAGCATTGAAGTGTTGGTAGTGAATTTTCTATAGTCTTTTCTCTATTCACATCATTATCTACCTTTTTCCCTTTACTTTGGAACTCATCTACTCAATGTTCTTCTTTTCCACACTTAAAAACATTTTATAGTCCCTTTAAGACAATATCCACCATGCTTTTTTCAACACTTTGAGCATAACGAAACATTTGTCTTCTTTTCACCATAGTTTTGAGATTTTTCCTTGAAATCCATATTTTGTTTCTTGTCAAAACCATGAGATGTATATGTTACACCAACTTCCAGTTCTACCTTGATAGCACAACGCACAATTTCTTCATAGCTATTGAAGTCTCTTATAGCTAATGCCCTTCAAAGACTTGGTTTTAAGCCACTGAAGAATCGATCAACATTACTTTTAGGTAGGATGATAAAGCCAGATGCATACCTTGCAAGCCTTGTAAAATTCACCTCGTATATACCAAAATATCCATCATCCTTTTTATTAATATTGAGGAACTCCTTTTCCATATTTGTTTGAAGAATACGAGGGAATTACTTATTGAATAACAAGTTCTTGAACTCGTCCCATTCCATGGATTCAATTTCATCTTGGGGCTTGTATTTTTAACTAGAGTCCACCACTGGTCTGCTTCACCTTCTAACTGGTAAACAACCAAAATGACGTTTTCAAGCTCTGAACAGTGAAGTATCGAAAATATATTTTCAATGGTACTAATCAATTGTTCAGCAACAAGTGGATTAGAAGACCCACTGAAAGAAGGTGGACGTTTCCTCACGAAGGACTCAATAGAATACTATACCTTTCTATAATCATTTGGATGTCCAGAATGATTCATAGCTTGTGTAAGTATAGAAATAATATTTTGCACTCTGTCTCCCATAACATTGGTTTGTTCAGGAGGACAATCATTGCATTGTCCATTACATTGATCAACACAGTTCCTACAGGTTCCAATCATCATCTAAAACCCAAAAAGAATATTGTGAGAGGAAAACATAATGCTAGGAAAACAAAATAATAAAGGGGGTACTTTCAATATATAACATATTAGGTTTTATTCTAAGATTGTTACTATAATTCTAGGACTACAAACTATAATTATACTTTTCCATATAGACATACCTAGACGTACATAATAAGCATCTCTAGGGATTTCACTAAAGTTTTCGCATCCTAGTATCCAAAGGTTAACTATACCTTTTCTCTGATACCAACTGTAGTGACCCACACTTGACGTACATGGACATTACATTAATTTTGTAGAATGCTTAATACATAACAAAAACAGACACCCTAGGAGCGTAATAGTTTAGTGTCTTTGGAAACTCAGAACATAATTTTCTGATCATGGTGAAAGATCTTCAACATCTTCCATAAAGATCTTCCCTTTTTTTACCTAAAACCGTTCTTTATATCCTAGGAAAAAACATAAAAATGGGATCCAAATTCTCAGTAAGGATAAACGTGGAGAACATAAAACAATCCGCAAACATTTGAACGTATTAACATGAACATAAAACATCAAAATCATGAGTAATGACATAAATCCTGACAGTACATAAGGCATAAGTCATAAAGGAACATTAATAATGATAAAATATCATGGGAATAAAACATTTAATTGTATAAAACAATTAATCACATGTTATGATTTCCATATAAGTCGAGACATTGTTTCCAAGACCATCATAGTGGACAAATTCCATTACTGAACCGAGTTTACTTGTCGTTCCAGCCCTGTATTACTGAACTAAATTCATTTTCCATTCCAGCCATGTCTATATCATGAGATATAAATCTTTAACCTCTGGATTTTAGGGAGATATAGGTCCCACCTATATCATAATGAAATCATTATTACTTGTTCCACAAAATAAACATAAATCATTCATCATATCCCAAAGAATAAAATGGGTTTTATAAACATCATCACATCATAACATAATCCATATAAAAAATGGATATAATTTCATCATAAAAAGAATAAAACCATGTAAATAATAGAGAAATTATACCTGGAAAATAAAAATGCTAAATAATTTCATCTTAAATGGAAAATAGTTTTGATAAAACAATTGAAATGAATTCTTGAGGAAAATATCATTTCTTCATCAAAATCATTTTCTTTTAAAAAATCCCACACAATTTTAAAAGAAAAGGATTTTGTTGAAAATAATCATGAAATTTTGTAGACGAAGCTTCATGAAAACTAAGAATTATGAAACCATAAAAAAATCCATTCATGCCGTATAATTTAAAAAAACATTCTCCTCATACTTTTTCCAGAAGTCAAAAAGTTCCTCGTTTGGTAAACAAAAGAAATATTCCTTCCATAACACAATGTAAAAGTCAAATAGGGGTATAAATGACTTTAAAGATACATGGAATAATATTAAACACTTTATGAAAAACATTTTTATGGACATGGATGAAAAATATAACCCCAGTAAATACTTACGTATAAGCAATCTCGCATAAAAATAAGATTTGAAATATAATCAATTACCTTAGGTCCAACTTCTTTCATACATGTATGAAACTCCTGTATAGTGGGTTTAAAAATATTAGTAACTTTAAACATAAGCATAATAATATTTATGATATCATATATGATTCACTTATGACTTTATATTACCTATTTTTTTGTAGATTCCATGTTAGAGCAGCGTTTTGGGTAAAATCATTTCATTTATCACACGTGTTTTGACTTGTTGTTCTTAATATTATTACTTATATCCTGATTTAATTAATTACAGAATTTAAAACATGATTTAGATATAATATATACTCAGCATATAAATATATATGATAGATCGATAAATGGAAATGAAATACACTGTTCATCGAGACGGTAGGCCGTACGTACGAATGAACGCTGTTTTTGTTTCCCTATTGAATTGAATGGAATTAAGTAAATGAAAAATATATTTAAATAAATCCAGTATCATTATTATGTCATATATTTCATGAATATTTTTTATATATAATTTATAATCACTCTTTATGCTTAACATTGAGAATGAATCTCATCACGTTCATGGAGACGGTAGTCCGTACGTACGCATGGGCGACAATATCATTCTTGTAATATTAAAATAGTATATAATTGGATGGTATATAATATATAAAGAATCATAATAATGTTATATTTATTATTTATATCATTTATAATCATTATTATACCCATAAAAATGATGAAATGTTTGAATAACAAACTACACCATGACGTGGAGATGGTAAGCCGTACGTACGCACGTGTGGTGAGTCTTTCATTCATAAGATGGATAAAATAACTAATATAGTTGTAAAATTATTATAATAAAATCACATTATATATAAGATACTGGAGTTATTATTTTATAATGGAAACAACAAAGAAGGAGGAAGTGGAAGAAGAAGGGAACTTGAAATAGGTGGTGAGATATTTACCTCTTCTTCGGGTTCTTCCTTTTGTTTTGATCAAAAGGGATCCCTAGGGTGGATTTTTGACTAATGAAATGACTCTAGGATGAAGTGAGGACAATTGAGAGGAAATTTGGGTAGAGTTAGGATGATCCAAATGGCTTTGGAGGTGTGAATTAGAGATAAGGGGGAGTGCCCTTTTATAAGAGGGGTGAGGGGCACCTTAGAAAAAACTTAAAATATTATTTTATAATAAATTCATATTCGGTTTTTAATGGCACAAAAGTGACTTATTTAGAGGATACGGTGGGTATGGGTCGAAATAATCTCAACCAATAGGTTTTAGACATGTTTAGGTTACCATTTTAACATTATCATTTAGATTTAACTCTAACTTAAATAATTTAACTTTTACCGTGTCTTCTTGTATTATTACACTATATGGTTAATGAACATACTATAAACTGCCAATAGAACCTCAATTGGTTCATTAATGTCATATATTTTATTATATAAGTCTTTTTTTTCTGAGCCTTAGGTTTTTAGGACCATTATATCAATTAATAATAAAATATTATTTTTAAAAATGTCTTTTATGTCAATTTTGACACTATTTGGTATTTTTTTTTCTAAATTCATAACAACATTATTAATTCGAAAAAAATTCATCTAACCGACCCTAATATGTTATATTAACCTATAAAATTATTTTAATTCATAAAAATCTCAAATTACATATATTTGGGTATTTATAATATCAATTATTTTAATATTTCATTAATAAGGTAATTAATGCATCATCATTGTGTCATAAATAAATTAACTTATTTAATGTCTAAAAAATATAAATAAAATACCATTATGTAGGAAATACTTTTATATTTATAATGAATTTTTATAGTCTAATTTGTATTATATATAACCCTATATTAAAAATGTTTTAGTTATTAAACTTTGATTTTAATTATTTTAACTATTTTTTAAATCAAATAATAATAAATGTCCTAATCTAATCCAAGTGGACCTAAAGGGTAATATCCTATTCATAAGGTTGTTTTTGGTCTAATTACACTTATCCAATAGAATTAGGAAATGTGTTAGGGTAATTATAATATCAGTTTTACCCTTAATTACCCTATTTACTTTTAACCGTGACAAATAAAAGTTAAAAGTTACTATTTACCAAAAAAATATTTTTCTCATTGAACCAAATTTTACTTATTTATATCAACTGTGTCTCTCAGATTTTTTAAATTCAACTCACAGAAGTGGTAAAATTAAGTTTTATGTAAATTTTCAAATGCTCCTAGAAGGTTGGTAAAAGACTGTAAAAAGTTAAATAAAATTTTATATATATAATATTATTATAAAATTACTATAATGAATTACATTGAACATATATAGGTATTATGTATCTATTTTTACTTAAAATAAATTTAAATAAAATAAATTATTATTTAAATAAAAAGTCGGTTTTAACCAATAACTTAGTGTTTTCACTATTCATCAAGAATTGAAAGTTTTCAGAAAAACACCAAAAATTCACCCTAAGCTAATTTCGATATTAAGAATCCAAAAATAAAGTCTATTTTGAAGGATAAAATTTATAAAATTTCAAAATGTGGGTATTACTATTCACAACAGCTAGTTCATAATAATATTATAATAATAACTTGTTTAGTGAAACTCGGTATTGCGCACAACACACGCTATCGAGGAAGGTTGCTCTGGAGTACAACACAAGCCTAGAACAGTGTTTGCATATACTGCAAGCTAATGTGGTGTTACGTATAGCGCAAGCTATTCTTGGTGTAACATACAACACAAGACATCAATGAAATTAAAAAAAAATATTTCTCATAAAATATCGGGGAGTTACATATATCTCCCTCTAATGCATTTGGTTTTTGTACATTGGTGGTTGTCTGTATGGTTTCTCTAAGTGTAGCTGCGATGGTTACACCATAAAGCAAGTGTGATGGTTGCATTATAAGGTAGCAATGAGGGTTAAAAATCATAATGTTGTCGTGAGGGTTATAATATAAGTAAGTAATGACCTAAGATAAATTTATGGTTATATTTTTGTTCTATATGTTATGTGGAAATCTCTATGTAAATATCAAGATTCACAATGTATGTTTATATGGGTGAAAAGTATGTCTTTTTTAAAAATTATTTCATAAGATACAAGTATTCATGGATTAATGTTTTTTCCCATATATATACCCTTTACTGAGATTTTTTTTCTCATACGTTGTTTTAAAATGATTTTCATAGGTTATAAGGACGTGTAAGACAAAGAAGGAATCCAAGTTAAATGTTATCAATATTTGTCAAAGAAATCATGTTTTATTGGAAAAGTTTTATATTTTCGAAGAAATAGAAACTGTTTTTGTGGTAACCACATTGTATTAATGTGGAATGTTATTTTTGTATTTATGTCCCATATATCTAAAACTCTAAACATGAAAATATTCTCAATTTTAAAAGAAGTAAGTTATGAATACAATTCAATATTATGTAATGTAATAAGCTCAAGTCCTTATAGTTGGTATCAAAGGATAGCTTAGATAAATTCAGGGGATATGATTATGTTTATAGAATACCATAAATTATTTTTACTCTATGGTTAATTTGAAATGATATAACATTTAAATATTACCTTGTTTATTTGACTAATATAGGTTTGTTCAGAATGAATTTCCGTAGATGAAACAGGGAAGCTAATATGGAGAGGTACCAAAAGAATAATATCCTTTCAAATCTGCACCCGAGAATGGCTGGGATTGGAACCAATTAGTTTGTGACTGTAGTGGATCTACTGACACATGAAATAAATGGTGGTGGTATCCATAAAAGAGAACAACTATAGGTACTACAAATGAACATGATGATAGTGGAACATTTTATGAGACAACACCCTCTTGCTGTTAATGGATCTTCTGACCTAGTAGTAGATGAAGGATGTATTAAGGACCTTGAAAAGATATTAGATGTTATGGTCTGTTCAGATAATCAAAAGTTAAGTCTTTCCATTTATCGTTTTGAACATGAAGCTGGTTAGTGGTGGTCAATGGTCAAGAATATTATAGATAGAGAGGTTATTGATGCCTTAGAGTGGGATGAATTTAAAAGTATTTTCCATGAAAAATATTTTCCTATGGTGGTGAGAAATAAAATGGAGAATCAATTACTTGAATTTAAGAAAAAGGAGGAAGATTAATTACCTTTGTATGAAGCGAACTTCACCCGACTGATGAGGTATGATCTAATTCTTATTCTGGATCATGATAGAAAAATCAACCATTTTACTTTGGATTGAAGCCAAGGTATCAAAGGGCATTGGCCTCTCGTGAAATCAAAAGTTATTAGAAACTTATTTGATGTGCTGAGAGGGTATAAATGGAGTTTACTAATGATTACAAGTACTTTAAAAATAAGAATAATAAGTGGTTCATATGACAAGCGATTGGTATGAATTAATTAAAGAAATATGATGGTAAGAAAAAAAAGTTTCCAGTATGTTTTAAGTGTGTAAAAAAGCACCATGGGGACTTCTTTACCATAAATGGAAAGTGATTCCGATGTGGTAGGTTTGGACATATGGCCTGAGATTGTAATGAAATTGTTCCTATGACCAATCTTGAAAAGAAAACTATAAAGTGTTTTAAATGTGGTGAGATGGGTCATTATGAAAATTCAGGCACATATAGAGATTTTAATGATGAACAACATCCAAAATATAAGCATAAAGGTGTAGTGAGATCCTTTTCAACTACGTCAGAAGACATACTGACATCCAATGAAGTGGTATTAGGTACCTTGTTTTTTACTAAGATTTTATGAAGATTTGTTTGATTCGGTGTCTAAAAATTCCTGTATTTCTAAGGATTTTTTTTGGTAAATTGAAAATACCACATCAACAAATGAGACAAGAATTTATTGTTAAAACACTAAGGGAAACTATTATAGCAAAGAGTAATTATAAGAATCTTTCTATTGTGTTATGTGGAAATACTTTACCTACAAGCCTTGTGGGTTTTCCCTTAGTGGAGTTTGATATCATTCTAGGATTGGATTGAATTTCTCTTAATCATGATAAGACTGATTTTAGAGCTAATGTAATTTTTTTAGAAAGAGTTTTAGTTTTCATAATAGAATGAACCCATAAAATTGATAACATATCTAGACGATGGGAAACTATTAAAAGATGGAAATGAAAGTTATCTTGTTCATATTGTTGAAAACAATGGAACTGTTTAGATTAATGAAGTGCCCGTGTTAAATGAATATCATGATGTGTTTAATGATGTGTTACCAGATGTTATACCTAACAAAGAAGTCACATTCACAATCAACTTAGTTTATGATGGTAATCCAATTTCAAAACCCCTATACTGAATGTCTAAAATAGAAATTTTAGAGTTGAAAAATCAGTTGCATGATTTTCCTGATAAATGCTTCATTCATCCTATAACTTCACCATGGGGTGATACTATTTAGTTCTTCAAAACAAAAAAAGGTACCATGAGAATTTTCATTGATTATAGAGGCTTGAATAAAATCACTATTATAAACTAGTATCCGTTTCCTCATATCAATGACTTGTTTGATTATCTCTAAGAAGCTCAATACTTTTCATGATTGACATTAAATCTGGATACCATCAGTTAAAGGTGAAGGAGGATGAAATCCTGAAAATATATTTCTTTACCAGATATGATAATTATGAATTTTTTTATATAGTTCGGGTTAACTATGCACCCAATGTATTATTGGATGATATTAATAGAATATTTCATGAGTTCTTGGATAAGTTTGTGGTTGTTTTTATTGATGTCATTTTGGTAATTTTTAAGAGTAAATAGGAGAATGAAATATATCTAAGGGTTGTTTTGATTACCTTAAAGGAAAATAAACTGCATGGGAAATTCAAAAAGTGTGATTTTTGGTTACAACATATTTATTTTCAGGGGCACATTATAAATATGGATAGAATAAAAGTTGATCCCGACAAAAATAAAGTGGTTGATGAATGGGAAAGAACATCAAATGTTACTGAGATTCATAGTTTTCATAGATTAGCAAGTTATTACTATTGTTTTGTTAAAAAATTTTCATATTTATCTATCCCTCAAACTAAGTTTAAACAAAAAAGGGTTAAACTTGTTTGGATAGAAGAATGTGATGTTTTTTAGGAACTGAAGGGGAGATTATTGAATGCTCCAGTTTTGGTCTTTCCTTCCCAAATGGTGAGTTTGTCATATACAGTGATGCTTTATTAAAGGGACTTGGTTGTGTTCTGATGCAGAATTATTAGGTAATTTATTATGCTTCTAGAAAACTAAAATATCATTAGTTAAATTATCCCACACATGATTTTGAATTGGCAGCAATGTTTGTTTATTTTAAAATTTAGAGGAATCCTTTATATAGAACCAAATGTAAAATATATACTGATCATAAAATAATGAAATATATAATCACTCAGAATTAATTAAACATCATACTGAGAAGATGGATTGAATTCATAAATTATTTTTATTGTACGATCATTTACCATCCTAGAAATTCAAACAAAGTGGTTGATGACTTGAGTTGAAAACATCATGAATCATTAACAATGTTATGTTTGGAATACGATCTTTTGATTAATGATGTGATGAATTTTTTTTGATGTTGTTGGTGTAATAAATTCATCTAATTTGTTTCAGGGTTCAGTGCAGTCGTCATTATCAGATAAAATTAAGCAAGCATAGAAGGAATACTGTGATCAATAGAAAAAATTTTAATTAGTTAAAATGGGTAGGTTTCCATAATTTTACCTTGATAGAGGTTGTGTTTTGAAATTTAGAAAATGATTATGTGTGCCTTGTGATTCCCAGTTGAAGAAATAGTTTTTGTGTGAAGCTCATAGTTCACTATTTTCTGTTCAACCAGGAAATACTAAGATGTATAGAGATCTTTAGAAGTATTAATGGTGGGTAGGAATGAAAATAGATATTTATGATTTTACCTTGAAATGATTGATATGTCAACAATTTAAAGTAGAGTGGTAGTTTATGAAGGGGTTGCTTCAGCCTTTTTCAATTTCATAGTGGAAATAAGAGAATATATGCATGGTGTTCATTGTGGGACTACCAAAGACTTCCTGAGGTTACAATATAATTTGTGTTATTGTTGATCCACTGACTAAATCTATACATTTTATTTCTATTTGAGATAAAATGTCTTTGGATCAACATTCTTGACTGTAACTCAAATATTTTTTTAGGTTACATGGAGTTCCTCAATCTATTGTATAAGACCAGTATCCCAGGTTCACTTATAATTTTTGGAAGGGCCTTCAAAAGTATTTTGGAAAAGAATTAAAATTTAGTACACCTTTCCATCCTTAATCAGATGGGCAGTCAAAAGGA
This sequence comes from Viscum album, assembly GCA_963277665.1. NCBI lineage: Eukaryota > Viridiplantae > Streptophyta > Magnoliopsida > Santalales > Viscaceae > Viscum > Viscum album. The sequence goes on from OY728133.1 coordinate 1,001,204,929, forward strand.
ATGATTCAGACATTTAATGATATACTTTGATCTTGTTCAATAGACTAATAGGGAATTTGGGATCATCAATTTTCTTTATTTGAGTTTTCTTTTAATAAAAATATTCATTCCAGTATACAGATGATAACTTTTGAGGAATTGTATGATAATTAGTGTCAAACTCCAGCTTTTTGGGATGAAGTCATTGAAAGGAAGTTGATGGGACCAGAATTAGTAGAGGAAGTGGCTGAGAAAGTGAATATGATCCACAACACATGGGGATAGCCTAGTGTAGGGAAAAAGTTATACATACCATAGGAGTAAAGACTTTTCTTTTGAGGCGGGTGATAATGTTTTTATTAGAATCTAATCGTGGAAAAGTGTTATGCATTTTGGTAAGAAAGGAAAGATAAGTCCATGTTTTATTGGAACTTATGAAATCCTGGAGAAAGTTGGACCAATCATTTACAGAGAAAATTTTCCTCTAAGTTTATCATAGATACAGAATTTTTTTCATGTTTTGATGTTGAGAAAGTATGTGCTAGATTCATCTAATGTTTTGAGCCTAGAAGTAGTTCATTTGAAAGAGAACCTTTCTTAAGAAGAGAAACCAGTTTAGATTGTTGATTGAAGGGAAAAAGCATTATAGAGCATGGTAATCCAGTAGGTAAAGGTTTGTTTTTAGAAACCACATGGTTGAAGAAGTTACATGGGAGTCTTAAAATACTATGAAGGAAAGGTACCCTCACTTGTTTAATAAATAAATAAAACCGCGAGGACATAATTTTCGGAAGGTGGGGATAATGTAACCCCACAAGTTTTTAAAAATAAATTGAAATGCATGATACATTGTTTTAAGTGGATATTTATAACTTTCCTTTAAAAATAATTTTTACACTTCTTGGATTTGAATTTCAAAAAATGGTCATCTACAGTTGTGATCAACAAGTTATTTGGAGTCTAATGGAACTAACTTGATTTCTAGTGAATAGTAACATACCCTTATGAATAGTAATATTAATAGTAATATGACCCTAATGAATATTTAATTTTATTATTATATTATTTTCTTAAAGCTTTAGGATAATGACATCTTGATTAATTTTTCATGGTTATATAAAATGTGTTATTGTTCTAAAATTGTTAATTTTTGAATAAAGTATGATTTATTTAAAAATTAAATTAATAATATTAAGAAAATTATTTTCAAAAAATGGAATTCATTTATAAATTATACACATCAAAAGATGTCCATGGTGAATTTTTGGGATTTTTCAGAAATAATGGAATTTTTTATGAATAGTAAGATACTATAAATTATGATAAATGATAAATACATGTTTTAATACATCATAGGTGATTCAAGGCTGATTTAAGCCCACTTTTTTATAATTCACATAAAATTATTATAATTTGGGGTCACATTAATAAATACTATTCTTAGTCTTGACTGAAAATATTAATATAATGATTAAAATATTGTAAAATCTCTTCTCTCCTCCACTATAAATACCACCATCATTTCCCTCTTCCTCTCACACCTATAAAGCCTTTAAAATTGTAAAAGTCATTAAAATAACCCTCCCTAAATCTATTCCCCACATACAAGACCTACTGGTCTTACCAAAAGTCCAAAACCAAAGGCCTTAAGAGGATCTCAAGGAGAAGAGATCGAGAGGCAAGAATCCTCTTCCTTTTTCATGTGTTTTAGTTTTCAATTACTTTATTTTCTTATAATATTTTCTCATACCCTCATCCAAGAGGTATGAAATCTCTAGTATATTATATATTTTATGTTTTATCATGTTAATATAAAAAATTCCAGTATCTTTCTTCCTGTCTTTCACTCTTATAAAAACATCATATGTGATGTGTCATTTTAACAAAATTATGGGTGATGTGTTTGAAATTTCCATTAATTACTTCAATTATGATCATAAAACCCTTTAATGATTGAAATATAATTTAATTTGAATTATTTAACCTATTTTATGATCTGTAATGAACTCTTATGCATGACATTAAATTATATAATGAAACAAGTTCATGATTATCAATGAACCACCAAAAATGATCTAAAAAAATATCATTAATGTTTTATCTAATGATTCAACATAATATATGATAAAAAAATGATTTATTGTATCAATATATATTCTTCAAACACATTAATTACATTTCATTACACTTATATAATTTTATTTCCATATGTTATGAAAATAAAAAATAGACCAGCCATGGAAATCAGGTAAAGAATGCACCCAAAATAATGGAAGGAACAAAATATTAATAATTAAAGGGTGAAATAATGTAATTAAATGATCATATAAGGTGTTATAAAAATAAATATTTTTCTATAAGACATTAATAAAACTCTTTTAAAAATTATACAAAAGTTTTTGACAAGTTTTAAGTAAGACAAACAAGAGGTAAGGGGATCCTTAACCCAATTTCCTTTCTTTGGGTTAACCTTCTACTTCATTAATTGTGTGGTTATAAGATCATTTGTGTGATGATTTTTTCATTATATTATATTTTATAATGAATATTTATATCATTTACACATATTAATTTCATTAAATTGATTCTATAATATATTATATTTTATTTGTAAGTGTCTCTTCTTATAAAATCCTCTTTTAAACTTCGAATTTTACAAAATTCAAAGTGAATGTTTTTATGAAAGTATTATTGTCTGAGGATTATATTGAGGTTCTTGGGAATTTTTTATTATTAATGGTGGTAAATATATATCCCTCCAATTTATTTGGTATGTGTATGTTGGAGGTCGGTGGAATGGTTACTCCACGTGTAGGTGCAATGGTTACATCATCAGGTAGTCGTGATGGTTACATTGTTAGGTAGCTGTGAGGGTTAAAAATCATAAGGTAGACCTATGGGTTATAATATAAGTAAGTAATGACCCAAGATAAATTTATGTTTATATTTATATTTTATATGTTTTTTGTAAATATCATTGAAATATCAAGTTTCACAAAGTAATATTTATTTGGGTGACAAGTATGTCTCTTTTGAAAATGATTTCATAAGATACAAGTATTAATGGAATAATGCTTTCTTTCCATATTTATATGTCCTTTACTGAGCTTTCTGTTCTCATCCCATGTTTTTAAATGATTTTCATAGGTTATAAGTTTGTTTATGACATAGATGTAATAAAAGTAAAATGTTATGAATATTTGTTAAAGAAATCATGTTTTATTTGAAAAGTTTTATATTTTGGAAGAAATGGACACTGTTTTTGTGGTATCCACTATGTATTAATATGAAATGTTATGTATGTATTTATGTCCGAAATATATAAAACTCTGAACTTTAAACTATCCACAATGTGAATTAAAGTGATTTCTTGACTAATATTCAATATTATATAATGTAATAAGGCCAGGTCTTTATAATTATTTAGTGAGATCTTCAAGGCATGGGGTGTTCAACACAAGGTTCCTTTTTTTTTAATTCATTTGGATTTAATTAATTACTATTGGTTGTTATATATGTCTATAAATTGGTGGAAGAAAAGGAAACTAGGACATATAACTCTTGAGTGGTTTTTCATTTGTGATATCTCATATTTTTTGTAGGAATGGTTTTCCAAGATTCATCATTCGTGATTAGGGTTCCATTTTTTCAATCAAAACATGAATAAATTTCTCTATAATTATGTGGTTTTTCATAATTTCTACACTTATTATCACCCCCAAACTAACAAAAAATATGAAATCACAAATTTAGAAGTTAAGATAATCTTTCAAAAAAAAATTGTCTACCTAATAGGAATGATTGGATTTTTCTCTTGGATGATTCAATTTTGGTTTAATGGAAAAATTTTAAAACCCCAATTGAAATGTCACCATATAATATTTTTTTGTAAAGGATTTTGAACTCTAGATAGAGGTAGATAACAATGAAAATTGGGCTGTTAAACAATGTAATATGAATATTTCTAATGAATGTGGGAATAAAAAATTGAAGATTTAGGATTTAGAAGTAATTCAGTATGGTGCATGTAGAAACTACAAAATATATAAAGATAATATAAAGTCTATCCATGATTAAATTATTCATTAGTTGAAGTTTTATATTATTGAGAAGGTCATCGTGTAAAATTCCAGTCTAAATATTTATCCAGGTATGCTTCATTTCTAATGGATCAGTCCTCAAAATGTTACTAATGGTTACCATTTTAGTGAAATATAGATTTTACATGATTAGAGAACCCAACAGATTACTATAAATTGGAAAAATAAATAAACACTTTTATAATGATTTTACAAAACATCTTGTGGATGAAATACAACTTCAAACAACAATATACCAGTGAAACCCACTAGTTTTTATACTTCCTTCCCATATTATCTTTTATTATAGTGAGGAAACCGAAGAATAAATGTGTGTGTGGGGGGGGAGGGGGTACCTTCGTGGGTTCGTTATCAGTTTCATCATCTTTATTGTTTCTTATATTTTCTCTTTATTATATTATTTTTAATTTTCCCCACCTTATTGAGTTTATTAGGATTTTCATAGTCTGTCTTATTTCATCTCTTTTTCACTTGCTACATAGTTTTTTATCTCTCCATATTTTCTCCATATTTTCTTCACTTTTTTTCAAGAATATCCACTTTTGACACTAAGTTAATCATGGATATTACTAAAAATTTAGGTATAAATTACCAATTCTATGTTGTTTTAACATTTAATTAGAATTTTCATAGTTATGTAATGTAAATTTTAACTTGAATTTTACATTGGGTTGTGATTTTTAGTAAATTTGTTTTTTTTCTATGATAGAAATGTTTTTATCTCTATGAAACATTAGAGATGATTTATACCCTTTCTATTAGAAGTTTATGAGAAAATTGGGGCACTTAATATCTCCACACATTTTGAACCCAATAATAAAGAGTGGTAATTTATAATTCAATAGAAGGTAAATATCAGTTATGTTAGTGTTTATCATCTTTATAAAATGTTTTTCCATATGTTATTTCTTTATTTGATTTTTTTATAATGTATTGGATGGACCTATGCACGTATAATTGTTACCTAACTATTGTAAACCCTAAAAAATAACAAAAACAGCAATAAAAATAAGAAAAATAATAATAAATTAGGGGATTGATGAAATATATAACAAATAGTGACATCAAGTTCTAGATACTAATGATAGAATTCAAGGAATTATTAAGTGAGTGGGTCATGGAATTTTTTTTAATGGGTGTAGGGAGGGTTCTGTGGAAAGAATTAGGTAAGCATATTTTTTTAAAATATCTTATATTTACTCGATAAAAAGTGGATAGAATAACATGAAATGGTTTTCACACACACATAAACACATATGGAGAGTTATTTTCATAGTTAAATTTTAAATTCCTTACTCATATTGGCAACATACGTCTCCTTGAATTTCATTTTCCAATACTTTATGAGACATATTTTTCCCTGATCACTCGGAATAACTCTTTGGTGTTTTTTCCTTGATCACATTTCTATAAGGAATTAAAATTTAATTTGATGTTATATATTCATGAAGTTTGTAATGTCTCTATATATCAATTTTATTCTGGAAATTTTACTTTTTCTAGGAGTGAAAATGTTTAGGTTCCAGGGTGTGATCAAGTAGCAATTCAATTTTCATTTACACCCTTATAAAACTATGTTAAACTGAATTTATATTTTAAATTAAAAAAATAATAACATATTTCACTTAAATTTTTGTTTAATAAAATAAATTTTTTCACTATTTAAAAGGTAAAATTACATTGTTTTAATAATTTAATGGTATGAGTAGGTGATTTATAGAGCTCATGATGGAATTCAAGAAAAAATGATCCATACTATGGAAGATCCCAAGAACACATGTGGAATTAAATGTTTACATTGTATAATAAATGGATCCAATTAGAATACAAATTGTTTTAGGAATGAAAAAAAATTTAGACACATTTTTCTATAGTACAGTGTTTCCCAATTCTTCATTGGGAGGCATAAAATATGATAACAATGTGAAGAATTTTTGGGTGGGATCGATTGGTCCAAGATTCTATATTTGAGGAATAACAAAGGTCTTGCTTATAAAATTATTATTATTATAACTCTATTTTATAGATAACTCGAATACCCACCCCTCCACAAAATTTAATAAAAATTGAATGCATTTTGTTTAGTAAAACATCCAGAAAATATAGAGGGAAAAAGTATACCATGAATAGTGACATAGTCCCTCAGCCATTGGACTTATTTTGGAGAAATTTTGATATATTTATCCATAAAATAACTATTCCTACACATTATAAAATGTTTCTTGACCATAGTGTTTGACTTTAGTTCTTGGTACATTCTTCTTCAATATCTATGGATTCCTTCCCTTCTATAAAGTACTAAACTCTTTAGAATTACCCGGGGAGGAGCATAATGAAAATCCCAAGCTTTATCTCTATATTATTTCGAATTATATTTTAAATTATAGGTTTTTATGTTTTTTTAATTATCATATATTCATTTAGAATTTAGTTATGTATTATTATTTCATACTTAAACTCATATTATCATTTTTTGGGTTACCCATTCATGTGACGGTTCTTGCACCATTCCCCACTTCTTCTTCCCCCTGTAAATTACGAAGATTGTGTGGTTTTTATTGATAAATTGATATCTCCTAAAAAATTAAATGGAAATTTAGATTTATTTCAGGGAATCACTTTGAAATAACATAAAAACCTAGAAAACATTTTGAGTTCTTCATGTGTTTCCCTAATGAGTTTTATTTATGAATCTCCACAAAAATCAACCTATCATTTGCAGTAGCTGGTGAATGATCTTGTGTTTCTAAATGAACACTAGGAGGTATAATTGTATAAATATATATAATTATGGTTCTCGTTCTTACAATCTAGGTATTAAAATATATAAACCTTTTTTCATGAAGATATGAAGGATGAGCTTTGTGATATTTACCCAGGTTGATCACGTTTAATCAAATCTATTAATTTCATCTTTTTTATTACTTTCATTTAACTATTAAGTTTTTAAATAAAAAAACTAGTCTTAAAAAATCTCATTCCCAATTTATTTTAAAAATTAGATAATATTTTAAAATTAATGATCTAGTGCTCAGTTGATATACGACCTAGGTTTCCTTCTATCCTAGAGAGATTATAGTAATTTCTTTCTAATTTTATGTGCTCAACAACGTGACCAACATGTTATCCAATAAAATTTTATTTTTGAGTCCTAAAAAATAACAAAAATATTTATCTTAATCCATTTCATAATTATTTACTCTTCCAAAACATGAATTAACAAATTCAATAACCAAAAATTTGGACGGAATGTCACTTAATTTAAAAAATCAACATAACATTAGATTCTCCAAACAGCATAATGTATCTCTTAATGTCATATTAAAAAAATGAGAATATATTAATCAAATTAATCCTTTATGAAAGCATTAATTCTTACAAAAATTATTTTTCTTTATATTACTTAAATAAGATATGAAATTATTGAATTTATTCTATAATTCAAAAAATGAAGTAAACTCCAAAAAGCATCAAATCACTCACCCATTTTAAGGTCACCAATGCTATCCTATAGACATATATTCTTCACTATTATTTAAAAATCAGGAATATATTAATGGTTATCCTCCCTTAATCATGAATTTTAATAAAATATCTCCTTGATTGTTATCTACCCTTGGCCATTAAGATCATTAACTATATGTATAAAAATCCTTAAAGAAAAACTATTGGCATATAATCCTTATATATTTCATGATTCTTATAAAAAATATACCATTGATAAAAATTCTTCTACAATTTAATTCTTAAATCCCAATATATATACTTTAACCCTTTTACATCAACATTGGTCCTTCCTTGGTATAGGGTTTAACCATTAAAAGACTCCATTGAATCAAATAATTTTTGAGTTCTACACATTTAATAAAACAACTATTAATGGTCCCCTTGGATGAAATTAATTTCCTTTCACAATACACATAATTTTCCAAAATATTTTTGCAGTTTATTCCCTTCTTTTATACACTTAAAAAATTTACCATTTCTTTGAGACACTTTCTACGATGTCTCTTTCCACATTTCTAACATAAAGGATATCAATCCATCATTACTCTATGGTATCCACCTATTGATCTCTTAAAAAACTCTATCCTTATATTTTTTAATGAGTCCAATAGTTGGTTAAGGTATAAGTTGTTAATCATATTTTTGGATATCTAACTAGGAATAATCGTGATATCCTTTTATTCAGTCATTATAATACATGGTTTCTTATAGTGACCACATTGTTCTTAATATTCAATGTTAAAATGATTCCTCAGGGATCCAGCTGTTGAATAAAAGAAGAAATCATAGTGTGAGCAACAATTATCACAGTGGGAAAACCATATAATCATTTATAGTACGTTTAAATCATAAAAACTAAATTTAAATCTAAGAAACCTTCAAATTACCCTAGATTATTCATTGTCATCATCCATTAAATTCTTTATAATGGTTTTTAAGGAGAGTATGAATTATCCAAATCATATCCCTCAAGAGTGTCAAACCAAGTATACATTAAGGCCTATTGTCATGTACTAGGTAATGCTCGAGTCATGTTTGATGTTCCTTTTTCAGATTTATTACCCCTAGGTACATATATTCTAGAACCACATCCACCTTTTGTATCTATACAAGGATGTATTATTAGGAAAAAATCATAATATCTACCTTAAAAAAACATTAGGATGTCATCATATACATATAATTATCCTTAAAGTAATAAATTGGGTTATATTACCTAATATATTATTTCTTAAATCTAGTTCTCAAGGTTTGTACAAAACATCCTCTAATATAAACTAAAAATACTCTATCCTTAGTATCCTAGATTTAGTGGTAACATTATTACATTATCACTGGATACATGAAACTTCATCCTAATGGACCGAATAGTTTAGTATTCTTTGTAAACATGTTAGCCACTTTAAATTCACATTACATTTTAAAAAATAAAATACACTATTTTTTTTCAAGGATAACACTATTATTCCTCTCAAAATATCCCTTAAAATTGATCCCTAAATACTTCCTGGTATCCTATGGAAAATAGAACATAAGAAACATTTGAGATAAAATGTTTCTTAAACGTAGAAATAAAACGAAAGCTATCATGACTAAATAAGGCATAATAAATATGTCAAGGTAAATAAATAAATCACATTCTATTTAATAAATAACGTGAACTTTAATAATAATATGTTAGTAAAAAATTATGACCAAATAATTCCATATAAATAATAACACAAGCTTGAATCACAACCTTGGATATTCTAAATAATTGTATAATCACCTGAAATATCAATAAATAATCTCATAATGAGGGAATTTATAATTATAGACATCATAACTATACCATCAAGGCCTTATTCCAAGGCATCTTATATAAACGGGAAAGGCCTCAACCAAAAACCCAAGCTAATTTGTCTCATGAGACCTACTAATGCATCAAGTGTATATAGTGGGCCCCACCCATCACTTACTAAGTCTAATTAATTACTAATTTGAAAGGGGTGAAACATAATCAACATAAACATTTTTATTGAAAATCTAACATAAAAAATGTCAATAATTACCCCAATAAACAAACATAATCTTAAACCATTCATAGTAATATGGAGAATGGTATCAGTATTATACATCCAAAGTCAAACTGATCCTAAAACATCTAAATATATAATACTGATGGTTTAATGTCAATATATCCCCAATGTATAAAAAGTATAATAAAGTTTTTATGTTGTTAATTAATATAATTACCATAAAAATTTCATTAAAAAATTATTGAGAAAAATATCATTATCAATTTGAAAATATTTTAAAAAATTAAATTTCACAAAAAAATTGAAAATAACAATTGAAAATTATATTTTAATATTTAAAATATTTATTTTTCATGAATTTGGTAAATTCCGTACATGTCATACATTTTAAAACAAATATTTATTTCACATTTTCAATAAAGGCCAAATAGTCCTTATTTCGAAAATGACATAAAGATTCATTTCAAAAGTTTTTTGTGAAAATTCAGACATGGTTAAAAATTTATTTAATAAATCATTTAGATAATATTAAAAAAATTGAAAACATTTTAAAAAAAATATGGTTTTGGAATAAAAATGATTTTCGACCGAAGGGAGAAATAATATCAAATTTTCTTAAAAACATTTTCACAATAATTTGAAGTACCAATGAGAGGAAAATGGAAATATTACTTGAAAATTTCATTAATAACTATATTTTAAGAAAGTTCATGAGTTTAAATATTTATATATCATGATATTTCATCATCATAAATTTAATCATAAACTATATCGATAAACAATTAGATTGTAAAATAAACCATTACCACTTTGGTATCTTTCGAATTGGAAGACCCAAGAAAGTAATAAAATCCTAAAAAACATTATATTCCATGAATATATAGATATTTATGATATAAAATATCAAAATGGGAAGTATATAAACTAGGCAAAATAAGTAATAAATGAATATATCATACATATCACATAATATAAAATGAGGCGAGAAACCCTTACATTAGGTCTGATTACCATTTTAGTTTTTTTAACATCCAGTATAATAAATATATCTTTATTATAATTATATTAAAGAAAAATAATCATATATTTCATACTATATATGATTTAGTGATAATCTATTTTCACCCATTTGTTAACATTATTTGTTTGAATCACTATTTAGGGTAACAATTGCATCATTTTTCATGTATGTTTTGGTTCAGTAATTTGGTTCCTTTTACATTGATAATGGTTAAATAATCTCTATAATGTTAAACATGTTATAAATATCATATATATTCATTATATAGGTAATTAGAGTAATATTTAAAATTTTGATATGGAAAATGGTTGTGACTCTTCATGGAGATGGTAAGATGTACGTACGCATGAACACTGCTTCAATTTTTCTTAAATGATGAAATAAAGAGAAAAATAATTATTAATTTACCATTAGAAAATAATAATTATATTATTTATATCATTAATATTAACCAAATATATCCATATTAACATCTGTGTAAAAATAAAATAGAAAATATCTCACATCACTACGTGGATGCGGTAGTCCACACGTACGCACGTGTGATGTTTTTCTTTTCATATGAATTGGAAGGTAAGAATTTAGATGTAAAATTATATTAAGAAAATTATTTTTAGGTTATGAATATCAAACATATTTATTAAATTTATAATTACTACCTTATATGTAAAACATATGTGAAAAATGAATTACATCGCTTCACAGGGCGACCGACTGATGTATACACGAGAAACGTTATCGTATCCCCACACGTAATGGTAGGTAAGAATGAATATGTGATAAAATAATTGAATAAGTATAATAATTTAATAAATATTATATAAATATGTTAAATCCTTCATTATATATATCTTTTAAAGGTGTTTATAGAAAATGAATTAGATTGGTTTATGGGGTGACAGTCCGCCATACACATAATCTACGATTTCATTTCCCATTTTATGGATGTGGATATGGAAATGGGTTATGAAATTAACATAATAAAAAATTATATATAGGGGATAATGGTGTTTTTATATATTCATAGTATAATATGATTTCAAGGAGTTTGTATAAAAAACAAATACACATTTTTAATAATTTTACCTCTTCTTCGGAGAGTCTCTTTAGGTTTATATATAAAGCCTTCATAGGAGGGATTAATAAACAAAATAAGGCCTAAAGGATGTTGTAAGGGAATTAAAGAAGGTATTTGGGTAGGTATTTTCGAAGGACAATGGTTTTGGAAGTGTTAATAGGAGAGGATATGTGGTGGCCTTTTATAAGTGATGGAGAGGGTACACATGGAATTTTTTAAAAGATAAAGTGATACTCATAATTTTCTCATTCCAAAATCCTACAATAATGGGTAATTATTAAGAATTAAAGGTGATAAGTTCAAAACATGTCCATATAATTTGGGTTTTTAAACATTATTGGTTATTTTAACCCTTAAATGTTTTGTTTAACCCCCGATAAACTTGTTTTCACTATAAATGCTATAATTAATTTTTTTCATTTTCATTATTAGTTATGGTGAAATAATAGTTTGGAATTATTATATAATATGAATTATCATTATTAAAAATATGGAATAAATTTTTTGATATCCAGTTCACAAAATAGGCATAATTAAATTTAAAATTAAACCCACAAATGCATCAAAAAATAAGTTTCTGTAACGAAAAGAAATCAAAAGTTTAAAAAGTTTTTGTATCATAATTGAGTATAAAATAGATTCCAATGAAATAAAATAGTTAATTTTTAATATTATTAATCTAATTTAAATTTAAAACCAATTTAAAATATAATTTAAACATGTAAATAATTTAAAAAAGAAAAGTTTCCATTAAAAAAGAATTTTCACTGTTCATTAAAAATTAATATTTTTAGAAAAATCCAAAAAATTGACCAAAGATAATACTGTCATGTATATTTAAAAAAATATTTTTTCAATTAAAATTTATAAAAGTGGAAAAACATAATTTTAAATTATTTGTGTAAGGTGCGACAAAACTGAATTTTCGAAAAATACAATTTCTCAGAAAACATTTCTATTTTTATTCAAAAGATTCTTATTTTATTTATAATAAATAGATAAATATTGAATTTATTTTATACATGTGTAAACCATATAATTTTCATAATTTATTTTTTCTTTTTTATAGCCACCAACTTAACAGTTTGGTTATAATGGGCATGTTTAAATAATAATATTTTAATAGAGTATCATGTTTAGTTTTAACACAAAATTGTGCGCATCAAAAGATATTCAAGAGATTCAGTTTCTTTAAAAATAAATATATCATAATGTCTCTGCATGTTACACTCTATACAAGCTTGATGTTGATAGTCATATATGATATCGAAGTTTATTTTCCTATTTTAAAATCTAAGGGGGATAAATTCTATAATATTTAAAGTGGATTCAATGAATAATTTAAAAACTTATAAAAATATGATATATATTCTAATGAAATAAAGTGATATAAGTTCAAAAATCTTGGAAATATAAGATCATATTGTCTATAACTTAAAGAAAATAATAAATCTGATAATAAATAATTATGGAAACAAAATTCCTGAAAAAGAGTAAAATATCTATAAAGGCCACATGAGGTGATTTTTAGGATTTTTAAGATGACACATAATCTAAATATGAATATTAAATCTCAATTAAAAATGAAAACAAATGAGCTTTATGCAATTTTCTAATGAGGTACATTCATTTTACTTTTATAAGCATGGGACTGATTTTAAAATAGAAAATATTTCTTTTAAATAAATGAATGAATATTGTACCATGATATAAACAAAATATACATTATTGAAAAAGAAATATAAATCCATAAAAAATTAATATTATATTTTTTACATGAAAAATTTAATTTTGAAAAATAAATTTTGGACATGAATGGGAATCTAAAAAATTATTTTTCTTCTTATGCTGAACATTGTAATAGATTTTAAATATTACAAAAAAGTCATTCAATCCACTAAAGATACTTCTAGTGCTTTTTAAAATATGGGAAGATTACCTAAATCAAATCCTTGTTAACAATAAATTTCTAAATTATATTTTTAGAATAGTATGAAAAGGTATAAAACTGAAGTTGCATAAATTGTTTTTCCTAGTTAAAATAACAACCACATGTCTAGTGTTATTTGTTTTAATTCTGGATAACCTGATAATTAAGATAATGTTTATAATATAATAAACCCTTCATTTTTTGTTGTTAGTAATGCTATTATTTCATAAAATTAAAAAAAATTCAATGCTTGAATTTCTAGACAACCAATGTAGGTTTGGATTCCCAAATCATTTATTGCTAACATATTCAGATCTAAGTGTATATGGGTACAAAAATGATTTCTTATATAATTTGTATTATAGGGGAAATTTAAAAACCTTGGTAATTATATATTAAATAATTTTCATTTTTTATAATATTATTTAATAATATAGTTATATTCATCATTAAAATATTATGTAATTTTTAAATAAAAATAGAAATAGTTTTAATTAATAACTTTTCTTATATGAATTTATTTAAAGATTTAATTTATAAATTATAAAATTTTAGTTTAAAAAAATTCATTTCATTTCTAAGTTTAGTATTTGAAAATAATCTTATGTTTATATTTTTTGATTTTTTTGGAAAATATTTATTTTTTAGTGAATAGTGAAAATAACATTTTTTTTAAAAAAGTCATTTATTTTCAATAAATTAAACAATTTGAAGGTAAGATTATGTTTTGGTTTTGGTTTAAAATAAAAAATTTATTATTTAGTTATATTTAATACACTTAATTAATTTTTAATTATTTTTATATTTCATTTTAGAATAAGTTTATTTTTGTGTCTAAAAACATATTTTTTCTGAAAACTATTTTAAAGTGCATAATATATCTCTATTTCAATTAATTAAATAATAACTAATTGGGAATGCATTAAATAAGATTTATATATTATATATAAATAAATATTAATTTAAATTCATAAAATTATTATTACTAGTCATATAGTTAATATAAAATCATCTTATGCTTGAAAAATACATTTATTAAAAATCCACCTTTTCGACGCATCTGTAGGTTTTAATTTTAAATTAAATTCTGGGACTTCTATGAATTTAATTTGGTAAAATTGATTACGTATTTTTAATTAGAATAAATAATATTACATAATTATTTTAACTTAATTTTATTTTTTAATTAATAGTGAAACACTTATAAATATTTTACAGTTGTTAAGGTAAAAATGGATATACTAGGGTTAAAATAGAAGTATAAGGGTTACAATGACTTAAAAACATCTCTAAATAATATTTAATTACTATATTTAGAAATTATATAATATAAGGATCTATAATGGTCCATTTTGTATGCATTTTCAAGTGAATAACATGTGTATCACATTCTTTTTTTAAAAATTTCAAGTGTGTCCAATCTCCCAATTATAAAGGGCCACACCCTCTTCACTTCTATTCACACATCATTAATATTTTGGTTCAGAAAAAACATACCCTAATACTTTTTTTAATTTTCCACCCAAATATAATATACCTTTTATTTATCATAAAACAAATCTAATAAATCTTTTTGTGTAAACATTAAGAGGTTTTCCAAAGAAGAGGTATCGTTCTTACCAAGAATTTTTATATTATTTTTTCTTCCACATCCAAATATTATTAAACTATTATTATATAATAATTAAAGTATATAAAAAATAAATATATTTTTTTTAATGTTAATATCATAACCTAAATCAATATTTTCTATGTAAAATGTGAAATGAAACCATCATTCATGTGTATAGCGGGCTACCGCCTCACAAACCGATGTAACACATTTTCATCATCACCTATGAAGAATTGTTAAAATGATATATTTAAAGTATATACATATGATATTTGGAAAATAATTATATTATTTTAATTATTATATCACATATATATTCTTAATTTATATTTCATGGGGTATATGATGATGTCGCTCATTTTTAAGATGGACTACCCCGTCACGATGCTATGTGACTTGCTTTTCACTAACACATTACATGGAAGGTAATAAGGATAAATTTAAGGAATATATTTGATATATATGAAATAATTATTATATTAATTAAATATTTATCATTCTTAAAATAAACTATATCATATTTTTCTTAAATTTACACTCACTCAAAAACTATAATATCTTTCACGAATACATGTGGACTACTGCCTCTACAAAGCGATGTGATTATTTTTTTCATCAACACATCACATAGATTATATATATATAGGTACATTTAGAGAAATAATATGGTATTTAATATATTATTATAATTATGTAAAGATAAAATAATACTCACTTACATTCCATAATGATCATTGAAAAACAGTAACGTTAGTCATGC
This sequence comes from Viscum album, assembly GCA_963277665.1. Lineage (NCBI taxonomy): Eukaryota > Viridiplantae > Streptophyta > Magnoliopsida > Santalales > Viscaceae > Viscum > Viscum album. The sequence continues at coordinate 1,001,220,934 of OY728133.1, forward strand.
GTAGGTACAAAATTCTGTCTCTATGATTATAACGTAGTTAATTTTTAGTAATCATGATTGATTTTAAAAGTATAAATTATTTATAAAAATAATAATTATGTCCTAATTATTATTATGGGGATGATTTAATAATGAACTCTTTTACCATATTCATCCTACCAATGTCATTTTTGAGACAGAAACCGAATTCCATCTAAACATAGGAAGTAAAACTAATTGTTTAAATAAATTAGTGTAACATGGTTAGAGATAAAATTAAAGGAAAAATAAACATGAAAATACTTATTATTAAATTAAATAATTAACATATGTTTATGATTATGAAGATAATGAACATATGTGACAATTCAGACTCAAGATAAGGAATTTTATTTTTAAAAAAATATACTTTTAATGATATATTTTTGAACACTTTTTCTTCCGTGCCTATATTTTTAATTTTTTTGATGATTTATATAGAAATAAAATTTTTACCAAGGGAATTTTTTTATCTTTTTTTAGTTTATTTCTGTTGTTTTAAAAATAATTTTTTACATATTTTATAATGAATGTTTTGAAAAAAGTTAAAAGTAATGTTACATTTTAATGTAAACATAGAAAACAAATTTTTCCACCACCAAAATGTGAATTTATGTTTAGATTACATTAAAAAATTTCATGATTTATTAAAATAAACACCCTATTTCCATTTTATAGTTATTTTTCAATTTAATATTGGGTTTAAAAATGAAAATGGTATTTAGATTTTGAAAAGAATTTTTTATATGAGTTTAATATTTGCAAGGGTTTTATTAATGATATTGTCCTTGGACATTTTTTTATGAATTGTAGATCCCAATTATATATCATGGGAAAGATTGAAATATATTATATGATATGTGGGCCTAAATAGTGCTCTATTACATTGTTTAATGATTACGTTCTATAGATAATTATATTAGAAGTTGACAATATGGTTATTCCAGTTTGTAAGGGTTCTTGTTAGGGTTATTTTCCAATACACCTACATGAATTTTTAATGTTTTCTAGTGATTTTTCATGAAATTTTTTTGATTTAAAAAGTTAATATAATGATTTTTAAATGAAAAATTATGACCTTTGTGTGAAAAGTTATTTTTTTTATAATGTTTTTTCATAGGTTTTCTGGGTTTTTACTAGTCTAATAAATTTATTCAGTTAATAAACCTTATTGATATATTTATGATCATCACAAGTTTTGAAATATTTTTCATAGGGATTAATTATGGTTAAGGGAAATAAAGAAGTCATGTTTAAAGTTGTGAAGATTTATCATGAAAATAAATCATGTTTTATTGTAAGAGTTTTATATTGTGGAAAAAATCGATACAGATTAGAAGTGTCCAATTTGTATATATTCATGGGTTTATTATGTAAGATTTAAGACCTAAATATCTAAAAATATAAACCTAAACACTTTTTGGGAATTAAATAAAGTTAATATTAGTTTAAATTCACTAGAATATGTAATTTTTATGGATGGGTCCTTACAATTGGTGTCATATAAAGATTTAGATAAGTTTAGAGGTTATGAAAATGTTAATAGCATTAAATTTAATTTTTTTACCTTATCGTTAAGTTTAAATTACATAGATTTTTAAAATTACCATATTTATTTATCTAAAATATATCGGTTTAGAAGGGTTTTAAACAGAGGAAATAGGGAAGAAATAGAGGGCAGACACCCAGAGGATAATTTCCTTTCAAATCACCATCTTAGAATGGTGGGAATTAGAATTGATATATATTTTTATAGTGATGAATCAATTGATACAGGACATAAATGGTGGTGGTATTCATGAAGGAGAGTATCTGTACATTCCAAATAAGAACATTTCAATAGTTAGGTATTTCATTCTACAACACCCTCTAATTTTTTGTGGAATCTCAAAATTAATGGTAGCCAAATGATGAATCAATTTCATAGAACGTGGAACATGTAAAAATATATTACTTGAGAAATATTCCCATAAGGTTGTTTAACTATGTATTGAATAACTTTTCTTATAATTTCATGAAAAAAATAATTATTATGTAGTTACATATGAATAAAAATTTACAATATTAGCTATATATGTGCCAAATTTTATCCGGGATCCTGATAATATAATTAATAAATTTTAATTGGAGTGGAAACTAAGAGATCAAATGGAATTAGTTTATTATGAATTAAAAAGTTATGAGAAACCTGTTTCATGTGGCGACAAGGTAGAAATTCAGTTTACCAATGGCCATGTATTCCATGGAAATAAGTAGAAAAAGTTCTTAATGGTTGGAAATGGGGAATAATTCATCAATAAAATATGTATATAAGAAAATTAAGTTCTCATGTTTTGAGAAGTGTCATAAAAATAATACTAGGGAATGTTTGGTAAATTAGAGAATGTTTTTTAGTGTAGTAAGTTTGGCCAAAGGGGTCATGACTGTGAAAAAAGGAGCCCTAAAAAATCAATGAATGTGGTAACATATATCTATCCATCAGTGAGATGTTCTAGTTGCATTTATTTTGGTCATTATTATTACATATGAAAGATGTTAGTTTCTCAGGATGAAAGTCATCAACACTAAAAGTAGAGAGGTGTGGAAAGAATCATTTTATATGACCACAGTTGATGCAATGATTTTTAATGAAGTGGTAACAAGTATGTTACCAGTTTTTTTTGAATTATTCCAAAAATATGTTTGACTCTGGATATTCGCATTCCTTTATTTTTGATAAAATTTCAAGTAGATTTGAAATATTATGTCATAAAAGTATGATAGAACATTGGGTGAAAAATCAAGGTGGAATTATTAAAGAAGGAAATATTTATAGGAAACTTCCAATAGTTATCTATGGAAGGGTATTTTATAAAAATATTATTTAACTTTCCATAGTGGAGTTTGATATAATTTTCGGTATGGGTTGGTTTTCATTTTATCGTGATTAGATATATTTTAGAGTTAAAAGATGTTGTATTTAATGAATTGATAAATTTGATAACATACCAAGATAGTGATAAATTATTTATAGATGGAATTGAAAGTTACCAATATCATATTTTTAAAATAATGAAACCATTTACATTAGAGATATCCCGATAATGAATAAATTTGTGGATGTATTTCTTGGTGATTTTATCAGTTTTATTCTATATTGGGAGGTTTAATTTAAAAATGAATTAGATCAAAATGCTAATACTATTTCAAAAACTCATTATCGAATAGATCACGTAGATCTTTAAGAATTGAGAAATAAACTACAGGAGTTTCTAGATAAAGGTTTCATTAATTCTAGAGCTTCACCATAGGATGATTGTATTTTTTTTAAAATAATTTAAATGATGAAATGAAGATTTACATTGATTATAGATCCTTTAATAACATCACTGTTTATAATAAGTATCATTTTCTTCATATTGATGATTTTTTGATCAACTTTAGGGAGTATTATTTTTCAAAGATTGATCTCTGGATAGGGTACCATAGGTTGAAATTGAAGGAGGAAAATATTATAAAGGCTGCATTTTGGTGTAGATATGGACACTAAGAGTATTTAGTTACACCCTTTGGGTTATCTAATGCACCTTCTATATTTACAAAACTTATTAATAGAGTTCTCCACAAGTTATTTGATAAGTTTTTGGTTGTTTTCATTGATTATAATTTTTTATATTCTAATACATAGGAGGAACATGAAATAAACCAAAATATTTTTTTAAAAACATTGAATGAAATTGAACTATATGAGAAATTTAGTTTGTTTGAGTTTTGGTTGAAAAGACTTATTTCCTAGGATATATTATTTATAAATATCTCATAATGGATGACCCTACTAAAATTAATGTTTTTGATTAGTATTCAAGACCTAATATTTTAACAATGATTTTTACTTTTCTTGCTTTGGTAGGTTATTACTGGCTATTTTTTTGAAATTTTTTCTCTATTATCCATCCCACTAAATAATTTAACTGAAAAGGTAGTGTAATTTATCTAGAGAAAAGAATTTGAGGACTGTTTTGAGTAACTAAAAATAATATTATTAAATGATATTTTTTTGTACATTCACTCTATAAATAATGATTTTTTATCTACAGAAATGGTTATTTAAAATGATTTGGTTGTGTCCTAACATGTAATGGTTATGTATTGGTTATGATTCATAGGAAGTGAAGACTACTGAGTTAAATTACCCATTAAACGATCTAGAATTATCTTTTTTTTTTGTTTTTGAATTAAAAATTTAGAGGCATAATTCTTATTGAGTAAAGAGTGAAATATATATTAATAATAAAAGATTGAAGTATATATTTACTCAGAATTCATTCAAAATGAGATAGAGAATATGGAAAAATTGATCTAGGATTATGTTTTAATGATTTATTACTTTATTTTAAAATAAAAAAACATGGTTGGTGCTTTGAGTCATAAAAATGATACTATATAAACCATGTTATCTTTGTAACATGACCATTTAATAAATGATTTTATGAAATTAGGCATAGAAGTTGTGGATACCGAGACATCGTCTATTTGTTTTAAAGTTTTAGCGTAGTCGAATATTTCAGAAACAAGTATGAAAGCTCAGAAGAAGGATTATATTTTAATAGGAAATGGTAGAATATATTGATATGGGTATGTTTCTTGAGTTTAATGTTGGTGAAGAAGGTGTTATTAGATTTGGAAAAATATTATGTGTGCCCTATGATTTCTAGTTGAAGAGAGAGTTATTATATAAAGTAAATAGTTAACTATTTTTCCATTGATCCTTAAATCACTAAGATGTACCGGGAACTTTTGGAGTTTTATTAGTGGAATGAAATAGAAATAAATATTGCAGACTTTACCATGAAATATATGAATTTAAGTAGGTTAAATTAGAATGGAAATTACCTAAGGAAATTCTTCATCCTTTTCTAGTACCATAGTGGAAGTGGAAAACTATATAAATTGATTTTATAATGGGATTTCCAAAGATATATTGGGGTAATAATAAGATTTGGTTTATTTTTGATCAATTAAGTAAATATTAACATTTCCTTCCCATTATAGATACTGTGTATTTGTATTATCTTTATGGACTATATATCAAGGAGATAATTATATTATATGGAGTTCCTCTCTCCATTGTATATAACCGTAATCCATAGTTCACTTTAAATTTTTGGAAAGTACCTCAGAAATATTTGGTTACTAAATTTAATTTAATTAAAACATTTCATCTTCAAACTAACGTTTAGTCCAAGAAGACAATTCAGAACATGTAACATACACTTTTTTTCTTGTTTAATGGATTACTTAGGAAGTTGGGATCTCAATATTTCCTTGGATTAATTTTCTTATAAAAATAGTTTTCATTCTAGTATACATATGGATCATTTTGAGGCATTATATGAAAAGTAGTTTCAAATACAATATTTTTTGGATTAAGTGGGAGAAAAAAAGTTAATGGGACTATAATTGGAAGAGGAATGGAATAATGAGGTTCAATTTATTCAGAAAGATATGAGAATAGATCATAACAGAAAAAATATTTAAGGGGATAACCAGAGAAAATATGTTTCTTTTAAAAAAGGTCATCATGTTTTTCATAAAGAATCCCCATAGAAAAGTGTTATGCATTTCGGTAAATTGGAGAAGTTATGCACATATTTCATTAGACCATTTGAATTCCATGATAAAGTTAGATCAGTTTCTTATCGAGTGACTTTTCCTTCTAGTTTATCATGGGTACAAAATGTGTTTCATGTTTTAAAGTTAAGGAAATTCATGTTAGACTCATTTAATGTTTTGAACCTAGAAGTATTTTAGTTTGAACATAATCTATATTATGAGGAATAGTCTATTTATATTCATGACCATAGAGACAAATTTCTTCAAGAAAAGGTGATTCACCAGGTCGAGGATTTATGAAAAACTACATGGTTGAAGAAACAACATGAGAATATGAAAATTCTATGAGGTAAAGTTATCTACACTTTTTTAATAAGTGAATACAATTATGTGGATGAAATTTCCAAAAGTAGGAATAATTAAAAAACCTATTTAATTATATAATAAATCATTTTAATTTTATAGTAATATTTATGAATCATATAGTTGTATTCATTATAATAATATTAAGTAATTTTTAAATCAAAAGGAAATATTTTATCAAAATAATTTTACAACATGGTTTTATTTAAATGTTTGATTTCTAAATTATTGAATTTTAATTTTAAAAAATTAAGTTGCAATTTTTCCATCATATCTAAATTAACTTAGGTTAAAATTTTGGGATTTTTTTGAAAATAATGATTTTATAGTAAATAGTGAAAAATACATATTTTTTATAAAACTGTAATATATTTTCAATAAATTAAGTAATTTAAAAGTAATATTTTGTTTTAAATACTATATAAATTTAAAAAGTTATTATTTACTTATATTTAATCCAGTAAATTAAATTTTAATCATATTTATATTGGATTTCAGTAGAAGTTAATTTTTGGGTTTAAAAATAGGTATTTCTAAAAACGGTTATAATGTTCATAATGTTTCTATATTTTAATTAATTATAGAAACCCCTAATTAGGATTAAATTAAATTAAATGTATATATTAAATATTAATTATCATTAATTTAAATTCTTACAATTATTATTACTTTTTATTGAGTTTATTTAAAATTATATTATGCTTGAAAAATACATTTCCAGAAAAAAAAAATATCATCATGTGTGTGGGTTTTAATTTTAAATAAAATTATACCACTTATGTGAATTAAATTTAGTAAAATGGATTAAATATTTATAATTATAATAATTTATATTATATAATAATTTTAACTTATATTTTTTTCTTAATGGATAGGGGAAAAAATAAAAATTATTTTATCACAGTTAAGGTTAAAACATATTTAATGATTGGTAAAACAAAAATGAAAACTGTTAGAGTAACATAAAAACTTGAATAAATTATATTTTATAGACATATTTATACCTTATAAAATATAATTATTTATAATGGTATATTTTGGATCCTCTTGGCTTGTAAAAAAGTTGGTATAACCTTTTCTTTTCAACAATTCCAAGTGTGTCCTCTCCCCAACATAGAAAATTATACCAAATATCCTCTCCTATTAACACACACAAAGGATTTTGGTCTAGCCGAAACCTAAAAAACCCATTAATTAATTCCATCCCCACCTACTGTAGTCATTTTTTATCAACAAACATCTAGTAGATGTTTTTATTTAAAATTTAAGAGGATGTATGAAGAATATGTATCATTCTTAACTGAGCATTTTTATATTATTTATTCGTCCACCTCCATAAAATATTATTCAATTATTATGATATAAAAAAAATATTATTTCTAATATTATGAAATTTTATTATGTTAATTAAATACCCTAAATCTATCTATTAATTCATCAAATTGGAAAAAAACAATCATTCCTGTGTACAACGGACTACCACCCCGTGAACTGATGTAATTCATTTTTCATAAATATCTTTCATGAAATTTTATAAAGAATAATTTAAAGTATATATATAATATTTTTAATGTAATTATAATTATATATTTATTACATCACATGAAACAGCTTAATTTTTATTTTTTGGTGGGTATAATAATGTTGCTCATGTGTACGGTGGACTACCACCTCACAGAGTGATTTGATTTGTTTTTCATTAATGATTTAAATAGATGGTGATCAGGATAATTTTAATGAATATATTTATAATATATTAAATAATGATGATATTCAGGAAACATTTATCATTTTCAGAAGATAATATATCATTTTCATTCTTACCATTCCACTCACTGAAAAAATGATAATGTCGTTCATGCATACGTGTGGACTACCATCTTTATGAAGCGATGTGATTCATTTTCCATGATCGCATCACATGGATGATATATATAAGTATATTTAAGAACATAATATGGTATTTATTATATAATTATAATTATTAATTGATAAAACAATAGTTACCTTTATTCCATAATGATTTTTGAAAATGGAAATGTTACTCATGTTTAGGTACAACCTATCATCTCCATGATTGTAACACAGTTCATTTTTCATAATCATCATCCATGATTGGTTTTAAAAGTATAAATTATGTATGAAAATTATAATTATGTTCTGATTATTATTTTATATTTGAGTTAATAGAAAAATATATTTCCATAGTCAACCTATCAAAGTCATTTTTAAAACATATGCCGAATAATGTCAAAACATCCAATGTTAACTTAAATGATAAAGTAATTATATATTGAATGGTTAAAGATGGAAAACAAGAAATAATAAACTTGAATAAAGTTATTAATTAATAAAATAATTGTCAAAATGTTATTTTTCATGAGGATAAATAATATATATGATGATTCAGACTCATGATAAGCGACTTATTCTTAAAAAACTCTTCATATAAAGATTTATTTTTCAACTATTATTCTTCCATATAGATATTTTTAAAATTATTTTATTGATGTCATATATGGAAAAAAATATTTATAAATGAAATTTCATATTACATTTGAAGTTATATCTCTAGTTTTCAAAAGGAATCTACTTACATATTTTATAAGAAACGTTTTGATAAAAGAAAAAAGGGTGTACTATTGTAATGTATATGGTAACAATGAATTTTATCACCATTGTAACCATTTTTTGAATTTTGGATTCCAATATAGTATTTAAGGATTTATTCTAGGGTAAACCCTATTACAATTTTTCTTGGTAATTTAGTTTTGAAAATGTTTTTCTAAAAGAAAAGTTTATTTTGATATCTAAAAGGCGTTTTCATAACAGTTTAAAAGAGTTTTTCAATGGTTTTATCATGATATAGTATTTGGTCATTGTTTTTGAAGGGTTGAGACCCATTATAGCTCATTGGTGATCCTCATATATCTTATATGATCTGTACACATAGATATCACTCTAATTTATTTGTTAATGATTATGTTTTTTGGTTAATTATATTATAAGTCAATCGTATGGTTATTTTAATTTTTAAGAGTTCTTCCATGTTTATATAAAGATGATGTACCAAGGTTCCTACATGAACATTATATATTTTTTTATGTGTTTTAATGGAAATAATTTAGTTTGAAAAGGTATCATAATGATCTTTTTAAATGAAAAATGATGCCATTTTTTGTAAAAAGTTATGTTTTTAAGAAAATATTTTTTCATGGGTTTTCATGTTTTTCATTAGAATAATAAGTTTCTTCTTTTTATATACTATATTGAGATTTTTTGTATCATAACATGTTTTAAATTTTTTAATAGGGTTTAATGACATGTATCAAAAACTAAAAAGTCAATTTTAAATTCATTAATATTTTTATGAAATAAATCTTATATTATTTAATAGTTTTATATTGAAGGAAGAATGGATAATGCCTAGAAGTGTCCAATTTGTATATACAAAGGTTTTAAATGTGATACTTATGGATAAAATCCCTAAAACTATAAACTTAAAAGATATTTGGGAATATAAGAATATTAATTATAGCTTAAATTCACTAGAATATGTAATGTTTAAGGATGGTTCCTTACAAAATTCTTTCAAGAAAATCAATGAAAAATGGTATATAAATATTATATTATTAATAAATTTGAGTGGTGGTCACTAAAATTTATAACCCTTATCAAAAATTGATGGAGTATACATAACATTGAGTTATAATACTAAAGGAAAAATTATTGGATTTGGATTAGTTAAAAATAAAAGCTCAGTTCTTATCAAAACATTTCTTTATGTGGAAGTATTGAAACACAACCAACTAAGTATTTCTAAACATTATGATGAAGTTTACTATATATATTTTTTAAAATAATGCCTTTTATATTTTTAGAGTTAAATTTATTATGTTTAATGCACCTAGAACAAACCATTTCTATACTTTAGTTCTTAATTATTTATGTAAAAACAAATTAAACTATATAAATATTGAAACAAACAAATATTGGATTTGGAATAGGAGACATAGACCTTTTAATATTGTCTCCATGAGAATACATTTTGTGAAAAATTAAATTTAAGAGGTTCCTCAAAAAAATAATAATAAATATATGATTTATTTTAAATGTGTATGAAACACATGTCAAATTCTAAATCAATTAAAGAGGTTGCTAAATCTAGGACTTTTGGAACATATCTACATGGATTTTTTGGACCATCTAGAATATAAATCCCATGAAGAACAAATTTTTTGGTATATATTAGTAATTGATTTTTCTAGATTTATTGGGAAATATTTTTGAGCCTAAAATGTTATGAATGTTCAATATTAATATGTTTTTTACATTGAATTGAAAATAGAAATATTTGTAATTATTTCTTAGAGAAGTGACCATGGGGGAGAAATTGGAAAATATGAGTTCAAATATTATTATTAAAAACATGGTATTAAAAATAATTTTTCATCCCCCAATATACCTTAAAAGAATAGTGTTGTTGGACCAAGGAATTTGACCATGCTTGAAATTTCTAGCAAAATGTTAAGTGAATATAACCTATCCACACACTTTTGGGATGAAGCTATAAATAAATCTTGTTATTTCAGTAAGAGAGTTCTAATTCAGCCTATTTTTGAGTAAAACACCATATGATTTATGAAAACAGAGAAAATAATATTTTATATACTTAAAAGTGTTTGGTTTTCAAGTTTATATTTTCAAAACCCTGGATAATCTGGTTAAATTTGATCCAAATGTGGATGAAGAAATATTTTTTGGTTATTATTCTACTTCCTAGGCTTATAGAGTTTTCAAAAAAGTTAAAATTTTGTTAAATAATCAACTCTAGTGGAATTTGATAAAATTGATCTTATTGATTATAAAATTAATCAATTTGATGGGTTAAGTGATTCTTTTGGAAACCTGAGACATGAACCTATCTTTAATAATAGAAAGGATGATAATTTGGAACATGAGTTTTTTGAAACTAATCATGAAAGGACATATATCAGTGAACCTAAATGTGTGATACCAAGATAGACTATAACACTAAAAAATAATCCCTTATAAATATTAATATGAATCTTATATAAAGTAATTAGGACTAGAATAATTATAGGAAACCATATCTAATTTTTTTTCCATTTTACCTCATCCAAAACCCAAAACCCTAAAAGAATACTTAACTAATGAAAGTTGGGTTTTATCTATGCAAGAGGAGTTGAAGAAGCCCAAAAGGAACAATGTATAGGTTGATACACCATATAATTACCCTATTATGAGAAAAAATTTGGGTTTTTGTAATAAATAGGATGATCATAGCAAGATCACTAGAAATTAGGCCAGATTAGTGGCTAAAGGCTATAGATAAGAGAGATGAAAAGACTATGGGGAAACCACTTTACCTATATCTCAATTAGAAGAAATTATAATTATTATATCTTATGAATATCATATGTATTTAAAATTATATTATAGATGTGTAATATTCATTTCTAAATGGTCTTCTTCAGTAAGAAGTTTACGTTGAAAAAACTCATAATTTTGAAAATATTCACTTCTAAATTTCTATTTTTAAACTTACTAATAATATATATGGTATTAAAAAAGCACCCAGAGATGTGTATGAGAATTTAGGTTCTTTTATTTTATCAAGTGGATATTCAGTTGGGGTGGTATATCCTTCTATTTTTAATAAAACATCATCTTCAGATATAGTTTTATTTTAAATATATGTCGATGATGTGATTTTGGGTTCTATAAAAAATGAGTATGTAATGAATTTTTTAAACTCATGAACGATGAATTCAAACTAATTATTATTGGAATGTTAAATCTATTTATAGGTTTTAAAATTTATCAAAACGACTTTGGTAATGTGTTAAATCAAATAAAATAAATACTTGACTTACTTTAGAGGTTTGACCTTGAAAATTTTAAAGTACATGAATCCCCTATGAGTTCAAAGGAATATAATGATTTTGAAGAATCTAAGAAACAAGTTGAAAAAATTTAATATAGAGAAATAACTAGGGTTCGACTATATTTATCTATTATTAGACTAGACATTATGTTTTCGGTATACTAATTTGCTATATTACAAGAAAATCCCAAGTAATCTCATTTAAAAGATAAAATAATAATTTTAAGGTATTTAAAAGGAATAATTTATCTTTATTTTTTAAAAAAATTCTTAATTTATTTTGATTTTATACTCCGTAGTTGAATTTGATGGGTGTAGTCTAGATAGAATGAGTATATCATGAACCTCTCACTTTCTAGGCAAACCTTTAGTATCCTGGTCTAGTAATAAAAACAATCACTTACATTATCTACAAATTAAGTAGAGTATATATATTCTAGAGGTGTTTGTGCACAAGTTTTTTATATTAAAAGCCTTTATGGAATTCTGATTTGATTTTATTCAATTTTCAATCAAAAGTGATAACAGTAGTGAAATCATCATTTTCAAAAATCCTATAAATTATTTGATAATAAACCTTATAAATATAAAACTTTATTTCTTGAGAGATCATTCTCTTAAATGTTAAATACCTCCTTTATTTATCTCTATTCATAATAAATTATTTTATTTTTTTCCAATCTCCTTGATTGTGATCCATTTGATTTTATTATAGGGGAATTATGGTCATTTGAATTAAATTGATTTAAACTTCTTTTTCATTTCTATTTATTTAATTTATTGTATTTATTGTTTGTTTTTAAATATGTTATGATTTTTATTAATTTAATTATGTCTAAATTTCATTTTAAATATTAATTGTATTTCGTTTTTAATAAAAATAATGGTTTTGTGTTATATTTTATTTCACTTATTATATTAAAGTCAAATATAACACTAAAAACAAATTGTTTATATATCCATATCTTAAATCAGGTATGTTACCTAACCTTAAAATTGATCCTTCCCCTCATTCCATTCACCTATATCATTTATCTGTTGAAACTAAAATACTACCTCCTAAGTCTCTCAACCTTCAACATACCTCTCTAAGATGGGGGAAGTCAATGTGTAGAGACAATAGTTGTTCATAATAATCCATGAAATCTAAGGATGGAGGTGTTCCACACTGAGTACATACATGGAATGATATGGATATGTCTTGATTGAAAAAAAATGATTGTGTTTATAGAGAAGGTATTTCAGTTCCTAGGTTGAGAGTTTTTCTATGATGTGATGAAATATTTCTTCTTATTTAAAGAGGATGTTAATGAGTTTTTGTGGAATATAGAGTTTCAGTTTAGAGTAACATAGGATTTTATTTTTACGAGTGTAAAAGGAAATAATCTATTATTATGTTCTTTGGAGATTATACATAAGAAACACTATCCTCTTAAAGGTGATTATAGTTTCAGTTAGACCTTATTTGGAAAAATATTAATAGGACCCTATGATATCTTTAAAATTTTTTTGGGTCATCTTCATTTGAGAAGAAAATAGTGAAGGATAAAAACTAAGTGGATGGTAAAATAGAAGTTTTTTCAAACCAAAATTTCTTAGAAGGAATTTGAAGAGGAGAATGTATTATTTAAAGTAGTGTATCTATTATATGTCATGATCAATAATGTGAATATGAATCTTGAATGGTATACGAAATTGTTCATTCAAATTATTTTTAAGGAAAGGGGAATATAAATTAATACCCCTATAGAAGGAATATACATTTGATCTTAAGAAAATAAGGAAGTATACTTACCAACAAGTTGATCCAGAAGAAAATATTCTAACCACTTCTCATGAAGAAATAAAAATTAAAGATAATGAAGATGGGATAAAACCAATAGAAATGTCTACATCCACAAAACAACAGGTCTAAATATCATAAGATGAAAAATAATTTCCATAATCAGAGTCACTAGCTAGATACCATTAAGAAATAGATTATTCTTTATTTAAAATCTTAAGATGTTTTGGGTCCGCATTCCTGAAAAAATACAAAGTTGATCTGGTAGACATATTCCAAGGAAGGTTAGAATAATCCATGCATGGTTACTATTTTTAAGGAACCAAGGTAAATCCCTCACCATCAGTCATCTTTTCCGGGACACTCAAGACAACTTCCTTAAAGAAAGCACACCCACCACTGCACGAAGCCTTAATAAGGTACCATTCCCCCTTGTATCCTTAGAAATGTTCGCCCATTTCTTTAATAGGGGTACCACTACCTAGATTTCCTGGTGACAGCCAACACGCTGTTGAGAATCAATATGATTGGAGACATCAACCTAACAGTGATAAGGGATTATCAATCCTGAAGACCATGTATGGTTTTCCATAGACGAAGTAACCACTTTAACTAAGTCAACCTGAGGGTCCGCGGAGACACTTTGAGCTCTCTCCAGAGCCACAACCACCAGAAAACTCTTGACTCTATAGTTGGAAACCTAAGAATCAGATTTACTAGGAGTCATCACATCCTCCAAAATGGAAGTTGTCTCCTTGAGTGCATCACCCTCATGAGTGATGGGCTTTGAAAAATATGCATTATTATTCCTTGACTTCTTTTGGAAAATATATGCTGGATGACCCATCACTCCACATTCCTTACATGAAACATTCTTCCGACATGTCTCTAGAGTGTGTTCCACAACCATACATTCATTTCTGAAAAGAGGTTTTTTTCATACTCAACATCAATTTGAATGTTATCAGAAGGAGTAGATAGTGTTACCTTGTCAATCAAGGTAGATATTAGGTAAATATACACCAAAATCATGGAAAAGTGACCAAAACAAACATCCTCTATCTCATTGTCAAGATGAATATGATTCCCAATTACTATCCCAATATCATAAAAATTCCACATATTCCAAAAGAACTAATTGATCCCATGAAGATGAACCCAATCCTAAGAAAAGGAATTTCTTGAAAAGAAAGTATAAAATTCCAAAGACCATTCAGGTAAGTGAATCAAACTAGGTTTCAACAGAAGAGTCCCAAAGCTCCATGCACAAAGATTCAAATCTTCTGAAGGAAACAAACAATGAATAAAAACCACATCTAAGAGAGATGCTGTAACGACCCGAAATTTTTTAAATAAATTTTGTTCCCTAATTTTATGTGTTATTGTTATACTCAACAAAAATGTTTTATTTGATAAACATGATTATAATTAAAATGAGATCAGTGGGTTTTGACTATTATATAACCATCGGTCAACATGACCGCTGTGAACAAAATGTTTTGATTATTGTCTCTAAATATAAGTAATCTTGGTTAATTATTATAGAAAGAAGATTCGATGGCCTCACCTAGTAGTCTTGGACCGATCGAAGCCCATCTAACAGAGCTTGGGAAAGAGGTAGCACCACTGGGCTTTGCTCTGGATCAAATCCAAGCCGAACTTCATCATGTGAAGCTGGAACGAAATCGCCTTCGTGAGAAGTTCAAACTGATAGAAATTACTACTCGGGCAATGTTGACTGAGCCGCCCCAAGATTCTATCACCCTAGCACACCTTACTCTTAGGTCCTATGCTGGTATTATAAGGGGTTATGTAACGAGACCGTAACAACCTTGTGTAATCCTTGTTTTAAATAAAAATTGGGATTTCTTCTTATGATGAAGTTTATGAATTTTGAAATGACCGGATAAATATAGTATGCATATTTTTGATGAATTTTAGAAAAAGGATATTTTAAATATGTTTATGTAAACCCAAAATAATTAAAAATGTGTAATGATTTTCAAAAAATGGTCTTCTACAATTATGTTCAGTACTAAATTTAGAGTCTAATAAGATCAACTTGATTTTTGATGAATAGTAAATTATGAATAGTGATTTTATGATTAGGATTAGTAATATGACCAAATGGATTAGTAATCTCACTTAAAGAAAGTTTTAAAATAATCTAGGCACCTTGATTAAGTAATGTGATTCAATAAAATAGTTAAATAACGGTTTCATTAATTACTATTCAAGTATTAGTTTTTTCGGGTGAATAGTGTTTTTTAATTAAAAATTTAATTAAAAATAATTAGAAAATTATTTTTATAAAAATGACTTTATTTTTGAACTCAGAGCATCGATATTATGTTATGGTAATTTTTGGGGTTTTTTTCTGAAAAAAATGAATTTTCGATGAATAGTGTTTTTATTTAAAAATTAAATTAAAAATATTTAGAAAATTATTTTTATAAAATGGATTTCATTTTTGAAATCAGAGCATCGATATTTGGTTAATGTGAAATTTTGGGATTTTTCTGAGAAAGTTGAATTTTCAGTGAATAGTAAAAATACAGTTTTAGGGTTTCGGTATGTTTAATGACATCATAACGGTGTCATGATGATGTCATGAGATCGTTTGAGGGTTGGCCGGCCAAGGGTGATGAATTATTGTTTTGGGGGCCCCATGTGGCCTAACTCCATGATAAATGACAAGGGAGAGCACATGGGTTTGAGAAAAGCCCATGTGTGGTGTCCCTTGGCCATTAATGCCTTGTCCCCTCACTTTCCCTATAAATACCAAGCCCTCCTCTCATCCATTCGACTCCCCACTCATTCCCAACGAATTTCTGGTCTCATTACCTCCCAAGGAGTCCTCCCAAGGTGCCCCCAAGCCCTCATGGTCCCAACCTTTGAGGTTTAAGAGTTACATTTTAAGGTAAGGGATCCGACCTCTCTCTTTCTTTTCAAGTAATCTCTTTTATGTCTTTTCTTTTATACTCCATGTTCTTATGTTGGAGGATGTTCTTTTATATTCATCCTACTTCCTATTTCATGTTCATATGATGAGAGACACCCCCTTGCTCTCATCAATTCGTTTTAAGAATGTTTAAGTGGCGCCGTTAGGCTGCCGAATTTTTAAGGGATTCTTTCACCTTCCTCGTTTTCAAGTTCTATTTTCATTCAAGTCTTTCATGTTTCTTTGTATTATGTTGGGGAATGATCTATAAATTTATCATACTGATCTTTTATGATCATATGATGAGAGACCCCATTTTATCTCTTCAATTTAATTTTTTTGAAGTTTTATGTGGCGCCGTTAGGCTGCCGAATTTTTTAAGGGATTCTCTCACCCTTCTCTTTTTCAAAGTTCTACTTTCATGTCATGTCTTTCAAGTTAATTTCTATTATGTTGGGGTATGATCTCTATATCTATCATACTGGACTCTTATGTTCATATGATGAGAGACCCCATTTGATCTCTTCAATTCAGTATTTTGATGTTTTAAGTGGCGTCGTTAGGCTGCCGAATTTTTAAGTGGTTCTTCACCCTTCTCGTTTTGAAGATCTACTTTCATGTCAATTCTTTCAAGTTACTTTTTGTTATGTTGGGGAATTATCTCTATATCTATCATACTGAACTCTTATGTTCACATGATGAGAGACCCTATTTGATCTTTTCAAATCGTTTTTGTTGAAGTTTAAGTAACGTCGTTAGGCTGTCGAACTTTCATAAGAGAAATCTAATTTTTGTCTTCCTTCCATGTTTTTCATTTCAAATGGTATGTCCTTTAAATTTCACTACCAAGATCATGTATCCTTCTTATTCTGTCCATCTACTGTTTTATGGGTCATTTATGAATGTTTGACCCATTTTCCCTCTCTTTTTAATGTCTTCTAAAACCTCATAATATAGCCGTTATGCTGCAGAATTTCCGTCTCAAAATGTCTCTCTCTTTTTCTAAAGTTATTTTATATTATTAAGTGAATACTCAAAGCTCTTTCTTCTAAAGGGGTATTCACATATATACCAAAATGTTCTATTTTAAATTCTGGGATTTACATACATGAGACCCACCTTCCTTTTCTGTGGGTTTTAAAGTGATATAAAGATCATGTCTTTAAAGCAGTTTTTAAAAAGTTATGATTATGAAATGAAACCCATTTCCTTTATGCTATATGGGTTATTTATTAAATGTTTGATGATGATATATGTGTCTCACATGATAATAAAGGCAAATTTAAGGGTGCGCCCTGATAGTGCTCCATTGCATTGGGTAATGATGTAACCACTAGAGATTACAATTTTAACGATGCCTTGGTGAAAAACCTTGGTAATTTTTTAACGACACCTTGGGGATGGACCTTTGTGAAACGAAACGATTGTCAATATTAAATGTTGCAGCCACATCTTCAAGTTATGAAAAAGTTTTATTTTTATTATGATATGCCTCATGATTTCATTTTCATGCATTAAAGTTCTTTTCATGACTTTATTGATGTATCTCAAGTTCATATGTAAAATGTTTCACTTGTTTCCCTTGCTGGGCCTTCTGCTCACCCTTCCTTTTGATGTATGTCCCCAGGTTATGAGATGCAGTAATGAGCCTGGGGTGAACATGAGGAGAATCCTTTCAAGTGTTTAAGAAGAATGTTTTTTTTGTTTCATGTTTTATGTTCCTTGTTTCCAAGACACTAAACCTTAAAGATCCTCAGTTCCGTGTAATGGAATGAAAAGTTATGTTATAAAAAGACGGGATGCTATAGTTGGTATCAAAGGATGGTTTAGTTATTTGTGGAAATTAGGATATGAAAACTCTAGGAGGAACCCTATAGAAAAGTTTAATATAGGTAATCTTCCTGTTATTTTGGTGAGTATTGAGTAAGGGGTTGCCAAGCAAATACATCCCTGTCTTGATACGAGCAGGTAGAGGTGGCTCTGGCACAGATGTACATAGGGGTAAAACCCGAAAACACCGCTTTGAGCTAGACTCAAACGGGAACTGGTACACGACAACGGGCCTTGCTGCACTCTTGGTTACGACACTCCCGGGGGATATGCTTTGGTAAATTCATAAGCTTGGTATGAACCATTGTTAAAGGAACAAAGATAAAATAAAATAAAGGTTCACATAAGAATATATGATCATTCATAACCTAGATGGGAACCTAGGAGATAACAAGTTAGGGTATACCTTTCATATACAAGTTATCCTTATATGCTTTCAGTTCCTTTTCATGATTATTAGCTAAGTACTTAAGCCCCTAATTATGCTTTCTCTTCTTAGTTAATGGTGGGAAATGGAAGAACGTGTTCCGACAACCAATGTGATAGGAAATGCGACGATTTTCGTATTAATATGACAGGGATGATTAGGGGATTAAAATATGATTATTATTTTGGAAGACGTTCATTATTTTGGGAACCATATTTGATCGAGGTAAATAGATTACTACGGTATTTTCATTGAGGAGTAAGGTTGACTTATATTTTGAAGAATCGATGAATTTAAGGTGAACTTATAGTAATTTAGGTTACTTATGGGAATGAATAACCTATCTTGGGTAAAATATGTTTAGGTTAGCTACTTTTTTATAAGATGTTAGGAGTGGTTGATGTTGTCTGGAGATGAACAATGAAGTTGTTTTGGAAGACTATGTTATCAAATCCTTATTGTATTTGGGTTTCAATCTTAGTTTGGTTTGTTTTGAGGAATTTTAAGGACCGTTATTTATGGAATGGTCTATGATGAACTTTGGGTAGTACCATGGAACTTTGATGATTTAAAAGTAGTTTCCATTCCTATGGGATTCTTTCTTTTTGAAGAGTTGTTTTACCTTAACCTTTCTGTTTTTGGGATAATGTTTAAAGATAGAAGAAATAGATAGTTAATCTTTTGTAGATTATGTGATTCTATAGAAGATGATTCTTGTGCTTTTATGAGACCAAGTGTTTTTGAATTCTCATAATTTGGAGAAAAGATTAGTGTTGGTAGGGACTTGTTAAAGGATGAAACTCTACTTGAAGGTAGGTATATTTTCTTATGTTTTCGTTCTATGTAGTAAATGAAATCCTCAAAATTATGAAAAGAAACGTAAAACAAAAATGTTGTTGGTTTACGTTTCCTACTAGGTAATCAAAGACCGTTTACACACATCATAAGTTTGGGATTTTCTCATGGTTAAATTTCTCCTAATCATGTTCTCTATCACTCTCCCTCAGAACTTGACCCTTTGTTTTTTCCTCCATGTCCATGTTTTCCTACATGGAACCCTAGTGTGGGTTAACTCGGGTGACCATTGTACTTCCCTCTCTTTATTTTAAAGTAATAGTTTTACTGACTCCTTTTCCGATGTGGGACTTTCAATGAAATTTCAAAACCCAATTTTAAAATTGCGAGGATGCAATTTTTTAAGGGGGGAAGATTGTAACGACCCGAAATTTTTTAAATAAATTTTGTTCCCTAATTTTATGTGTTATTGTTATACTCAACAAAAATGTTTTATTTGATAAACATGATTATAATTAAAATGAGATCAGTGGGTTTTGACTATTATATAACCATCGGTCAACATGACCGCTGTGAACAAAATGTTTTGATTATTGTCTCTAAATATAAGTAATCTTGGTTAATTATTATAGAAAGAAGATTTGATGGCCTCACCTAGTAGTCTTGGACAGATCGAAGCCCATCTAACAGAGCTTGGGAAAGAGGTAGCACCACTGGGCTTTGCTCTGGATAAAATCCAAGCTGAACTTCATCATGTGAAGCTGGAACGAAATCGCCTTCGTGAGAAGGTCAAACTGATAGAAATTACTACTCGGGCAATGTTGACTGAGCCGCCCCAAGATTCTATCACCCTAGCACACCTTACTCTTAGGTCCTATGCTGGTATTATAAGGGGTTATGTAACGAGACCGTAACAACCTTGTGTAATCCTTGTTTTAAATAAAAATTGGGATTTCTTCTTATGATGAAGTTTATGAATTTTGAAATGACCGGATAAATATAGTATGCATATTTTTGATGAATTTTAGAAAAAGGATATTTTAAATATGTTTATGTAAACCCTAAATAATTAAAAATGTGTAATGATTTTTAAAAAATGGTCTTCTACAATTATGTTCAGTACTAAATTTAGAGTCTAATAAGATCAACTTCATTTTTGATGAATAGTAAATTATGAATAGTGATTTTATGATTAGGATTAGTAATATGACCAAATGGATTAGTAATCTCACTTAAAGAAAGTTTTAAAATAATCTAGGCACCTTGATTAAGTAATGTGATTCAATAAAATAGTTAAATAACGGTTTCATTAATTATTATTCAAGTATTAGTTTTTTCGGGTGAATAGTGTTTTTTAATTAAAAATTTAATTAAAAATAATTAGAAAATTATTTTTATAAAAATGACTTTATTTTTGAACTCAGAGCATCGATATTATGTTATGGTAATTTTTGGGGTTTTTTCTGAAAAAAATGAATTTTCGATGAATAGTGTTTTTATTTAAAAATTAAATTAAAAATATTTAGAAAATTATTTTTATAAAATGGATTTCATTTTTGAAATCAGAGCATCGATATTTGGTTAATGTGAAATTTTGGGATTTTTCTGAGAAAGTTGAATTTTCAGTGAATAGTAAAAATACAGTTTTAGGGTTTCGGTATGTTTAATGACATCATAACGGTGTCATGATGATGTCATGAGATGGTTTGAGGGTTGGCCGGCCAAGGGTGATGAATTATTGTTTTGGGGGCCCCATGTGGCCTAACTCCATGATAAATGACAAGGGAGAGCACATGGGTTTGAGAAAAGCCCATGTGTGGTGTCCCTTGGCCATTAATGCCTTGTCCCCTCACTTTCCCTATAAATACCAAGCCCTCCTCTCATCCATTCGACTCCCCACTCATTCCCAACGAATTTCTGGTCTCATTACCTCCCAAGGAGTCCTCCCAAGGTGCCCCCAAGCCCTCATTGTCCCAACCTTTGAGGTTTAAGAGTTACATTTTAAGGTAAGGGATCCGACCTCTCTCTTTCTTTTCAAGTAATCTCTTTTATGTCTTTTCTTTTATACTCCATGTTCTTATGTTGGAGGATGTTCTTTTATATTCATCCTACTTCCTATTTCATGTTCATATGATGAGAGAAACCCCCTTGCTCTCATCAATTCGTTTTAAGAATGTTTAAGTGGCGCCGTTAGGCTGCCGAATTTTTAAGGGATTCTTTCACCTTCCTCGTTTTCAAGTTCTATTTTCATTCAAGTCTTTCATGTTTCTTTGTATTATGTTGGGGCATGATCTATAAATTTATCATACTGATCTTTTATGATCATATGATGAGAGACCCTATTTTATCTCTTCAATTTAATTTTTTTGAAGTTTTATTTGGCGCCGTTAGGCTGCCGAATTTTTTAAGGGATTCTCTCACCCTTCTCTTTTTCAAAGTTCTACTTTCATGTCATGTCTTTCAAGTTAATTTCAATTATGTTGGGGTATGATCTCTATATCTATCATACTGGACTCTTATGTTCATATGATGAGAGACCCCATTTGATCTCTTCAATTCAGTATTTTGATGTTTTAAGTGGCGTCGTTAGGCTGCCGACTTTTTAAGTGGTTCTTCACCCTTCTCGTTTTGAAGATCTACTTTCATGTCAATTCTTTCAAGTTACTTTTTGTTATGTTGGGGAATTATCTCTATATCTATCATACTGAACTCTTATGTTCACATGATGAGAGACCCTATTTGATCTTTTCAAATCGTTTTTGTTGAAGTTTAAGTAACGTCGTTAGGCTGTCGAACTTTCATAAGAGAAATCTAATTTTTGTCTTCCGTCCATGTTTTTCATTTCAAATGTTATGTCCTTGACATTTCACTACCATGATCATGTATCCTTCTTATTCTGTCCATCTACTGTTTTATGGGTCATTTATGAATGTTTGACCCATTTTCCCTCTCTTTTTAATGTCTTCTAAAACCTCATAACATAGCCGTTATGCTGCAGAATTTCCGTCTCAAAATGTCTCTCTCTTTTTCTAAAGTTATTTTATATTATTAAGTGAATACTCAAAGCTCTTTCTTCTAAAGGGGTATTCACATATATACCAAAATGTTCTATTTTAAATTCTGGGATTTACATACATGAGACCCACCTTCCTTTTCTGTGGGTTTTAAAGTGATATAAAGATCATGTCTTTAAAGCAGTTTTTAAAAAGTTCTGATTATGAAATGAAACCCATTTCTTTTATGCTATATGGGTTATTTATTAAATGTTTGATGATGATATATGTGGCTCACATGATAATAAAGGCAAATTTAAGGGTGCGCCCTGATAGTGCTCCAATGCATTGGGTAATGATGTAAGCACTAGAGATTACAATTTTAACGATGCCTTGGTGAAAAACCTTGGTAATTTTTTAACGACACCTTGGGGATGGACCTTGGTGAAACGAAACGATTGTCAATATTAAATGTTTCAGCCACATCTTTAAGTTATGAAAAAGTTTTATTTTTATTATGATATGCCTCATGATTTCATTTTCATGCATTAAAGTTCTTTTCATGACTTTATTGATGTATCTCAAGTTCATATGTAAAATGTTTCACTTGTTTCCCTTGCTGGGCCTTCTGCTCACCCTTCCTTTTGATGTATGTCCCCAGGTTATGAGATGCAGTAATGAGCCTGGGGTGAACATGAGGAGAATCCTTTCAAGTGTTTAAGAAGAATGTTTTTTTTTGTTTCATGTTTTATGTTCCTTGTTTCCAAGACACTAAACCTTAAAGATCCTCAGTTCCGTGTAATGGAATGAAAAGTTATGTTATAAAAAGACGGGATGCTATAGATGTATTTATAGTTATTGAAACCCGATAAGATTAAGTTTCTATGAATCAAATTTTCAAGCTTCCAAGGGTTTTCACCTTTAGGTAAAACAATTCATGCAATCAATGACTTTTTCTCTATTACCATTCTCTAAAAAAGAACCGTAGTGTTTGATTCAACATGAGATGATGAACCCTTATAAAGGATTATACCAGGGCATGAGTACATGAACATACTCAGAGAACAAAATTCATTCAACTTAATCCCGTAATTTTAATTCTTTAATGAAGTATCATATGATTGAGAAGGATGGCCATTAACTATGGTTAGAGCCACCCTAGCATCCCACATCAACGCATTCTCCATCAGAATAGATGATAGTCAAGAATCACCATGTTTTGGAATCATAGCATAAGCAGACCTATACAGCGCAACCTCAACTCTCGAAAATAGATCTTGAATAAAAAATTATAGCATATCATTAGATCTATTAGAAGGATCTAAATCCAAAATAGGGCAGACCGAGACATGATTCCTCAACACGTCCAAAGGGTTGTAGGGATTTATGAAATTCGGTGGGTCATGGATCACATGATCAGATTTGTTGGGTAGATTAGAGTCAAAATGGGGACAAGTTGCATTGCAGGTCTTCAATGCATCTATAGGGTTGCATGAATCATCTAGAAACCAAGGATCACAAAAAGGAAAAGTTTCCAATGCTGCTCCACTGGAAGGATATTGAAACTGAGGTAGTGAGGGATGGTCATGGCCAAACCCTAGAGGCCATCATTGAGGGAGGAGGCTCCCCAAGCAGACTTAAATGAAGGCGGAGTAGTTATGTTCCATAAGAAAAACACTTTGTATAAAATACTAATGAAGAATTGTGGATATAATTGTTATGTTACTTATAACTCCATGAGACCTGTTATATAGGTGGGTGATGCTTAGTTGGTTGTACCGCCACCTTATCCAACTTAGGGGGAGTAGTTCATGACCTCATCTCCTAGGGATGCAACAACTAATGAGATGGTTCTTTCTATGGAAGTGGAGAAGAAAAATATTGATATATTAGAGCTATGGTGATAGAATTTATACCTATAGTTGAAGCTACTCATTGTCAAGAAGATTTAGATGCTAGTGGAATCAAGTAAATTTAGAAAAATGTTTTTACTGTTGAGATAACTACTAGAGGCCAGGTGGAAAGTCTAGTTGAGACTATGCCTAGTGTATCAGCTACTAGAGATAGATTGTAGTCTGAAGCTGAGCACACAATGGTTAATCCACTCCTTAGATCAAATTCTACTGATAGATATAAAAAAATTTATGCAACCATGGAGGAATACTCTAATTTTTTACATACCCTTGATCCTATTCAATCTCCTCCACTTGTGAAAGTAGATGAACCTTAAATGAGAAAATTTAATGAAAGATATAATGTTGAGAATCATATGCAGATGTTTTTATTGGAGTTAATGTGTAAGATTGATAATATCAAGGAATATTATGATGAGATCAAGAAATAGTTAATCTTTTCCAAGGATGAGAATATATAGCTGAAGAAAAAATTATTATGTAGAGATGATTTTGATATGTCGGTTTGGATGATAGATGCCCCAACCAAATTGATCAAGAATATATAACCGATGAAACTGGTGTCTTATTGTGTAAGTGATGATTAGTCATTAGTTACTGGAACCTAGGTAAGTGAGATTAAAAGTGTTTGTGTCTCAAACACTAATGTTAATGAGCTCAAAGTTCTTACAACCTCACAAAGGGACACGATTCAAAATCTTTTAGTTGTCTAATCAGAGTTTTTTGAGTCTTCCCATGATGATATTAATATTTTCAAATCATATACCAAGGAGATTGAAAAATTTGAAGAGTATGGTGGTGATCTAATTTAAATTCATCATGATATTTCATCCAGTTACCGCAACTACTTTAAAACATTTTGTGCTTCTAGATATCCAACCATATTTTAACCAAATATCTTCAGAACATAATTCAGTTTCTTCCTAGATTTATTCACTATAACATGGCATGATCTCTACTATGATTTTTGAATATTTCAGTAAGGATATTTTTAATGAGTTTAATGAAACTAAAGAATCTATAAGAATTTAATAACTTGGAAATGATGTATCCTTGAATGAGATGTTTTGATTTATCATGGAATATATCCCTTCGGTCAGTTCTAAAGAGTATGAAACTATAAAGGTATCCATGAAAATCTTGAATACGGTTTCCTATTATATTAGACCATTAAGAAGAAATCTTTTTATATTTTAAGCCATGCTTGGAACGATCTGTAATGAATTTAATATCTTTACTCAAACTATTTTGAAGAGGATTCTAGTTCTTCAAACTCATAAGAGTCCCCAATTATACCTGCTATAGATAAGAGAAAGGAGATTTTATGTCATGACCCGTCCCAGAGGGGCCCGTGCCGTGACTCCCCAAGCCCGCCTCCAATAGGCCAGGGGATGGTGACTAGCACCGAGTAGGAATATCACTAATATGGGAGGCATTTTATAAGTATCTATACACATGCACACATCTCCAAGACCACAAATGCTTAAATGTAAAACACTAAGGAACAAGAATGCATGCATACAACTAAACCCCAACCAACAGAGTACGACGAAGGGTAGAGTACTGTAAAAGTAAACTGGGCCAAAATACAAGCCCACCAAAAACAAGAGTCTAAAAACTGCAAAGTGAAACCTGTAAACACAAAAGGTACTGGGACTGCCACTCGTATCCGTAGGAAAGCCTCGGCCTATAGGGAACTCAGAAAGCTCGGTCTTGTCTTGGTCCACCCAAGACTTTGTCAAAAGGCTGCTCGTCTGCACAAGACACCAAATGTGTGGGAAAAGCCCATGCAGGGGTGAGTATAACAATAATCATTAGAGGACCCCAAAAATCACAAAGTAGTAAACAAATTAAAGGTACAATCACCTATGCATAGTATATGTCTTCAGAACATATAGAACAAACTAGATATACTCAACACCCAGACCCATGGTATAGATACAAGTCACACAACCACATACCCGCGTTAGGGATTCTGTTTGATGTTTCCGTGATACACTTGCTACGGGAGAACACACTCAACAAGTCTTATAGCTCTAATGTCGTTCATCCGATAAATGTTGTTTATCAAGAACCGTCACGAGAGGTAGCTGCACTCATTATGGGAGACACACTCTTGAGTGGGAAGGTTACAGTAGATAGAAGGCACTCATTACGGGAGACACACTCCAGAGTGGGAAAGATCAGGATACACCGATGAGGATCACTGCCAGGGCCATGGAGGATACCACGACTCATCCGAATTCACTAGTTAGGTGATACACCAGCTAGGTAGAGGATCAAAGCCCAGTAAGGTTGGTCACATCGATTCCTGAATCTACCTAGGGTCAGGAATGGATAGAGGTTCTCGATCTGGGCCTCTCGGATGGATGCCTGACTCTATCACAGAAAGTCCTACTGAAGGGATCATACACCTGAGTGGGAAATGATGCCTAACCTTCAGGGGAATGAGAAGAAGGGGCACTAACCCAAAAAAAAGACATCCAAGGTATGGTGAACGAAAGGACCAAGTCGTTTTCCAAAAAGTACATGACGTGTAGAAAATATAAACGCCGTGTTGTCTGTCCCTGGGTACTGCCTATATACAATGACCCGTGTCTTAGTCTGGTCATGTAGGCAAACTTAGTACACGGCATGTAGTACGGTATACACTCCGTGTCTGGGTAGCTGGGGATGGCTCCGTGCACTCTAGCCATGTGCCCGTACATGGCCATCAACCCGTGTACATCAACCCGTGTCCGCGTATCCGCGAGATACATGCCGAGCTCTGCTTAGCCGCTTATGCCGCACTGTACACACCGTGTCGCCTGAAGATGTTTTGCTCATCCCGTGTCCGTGTACTACCCAAAGTACACACTGAGCTCCGCATAGCCGCTTCTGTCGTGCTATACACGCTGAGCTTCGGGGAAAGTCAAACACACCGTGTGACCGGGGTCACACACCGTGTTGTTCCTCTCTGACCCCAAAACCCTAGCCGCCGCCACCAGTACTACACGTCGTGTTCTTCGGAAGTACAGGCCGTATATTCGGAAAATTTCCAGAAATGGCACTTCTCACCGGCGCACCTCCCGTGCTGCTCCGATATTCGATCCAGTGATCTGATCTCCATGAAAACTTCAGGTTATGGTCGCCCGACACCACGAAGCCTCTTCTAGTGTTTTCGGGCCCCCGATCAGCTCCAAAAACATGATTTTATTCTCCCACGCGAAGAGCGCTCGAAGAACGCCCCTTAACGATCCTGTTCGATTCATCCTTGACCATCATCACCGCACCTCCACAAGGTTATTGCAGTGTTGAACCTTCGATTTTGGATCGTTGCATCACAAAACGGATTCGGAACGATCTGTTGTTCATCGCCCCATGAAGAACGTGAAGAATGTGTGAGAAATGAATGGGGGGAAAATCCAATAAACAAATTGAGGAACGAACCTCCACCTTCATTCATCACAGCGTTGATCCGCTCCCGTTAATAGGTTTAAACTGAGTAGAGATCAACATGAATAAAAAGCATGGATTAATTCCCCAAAATCATCCCAAAGAAAACCCTCCCGTAAGAAAGTACAAATCCGTAGATCAACTTGTTCATGGTTGATCTGTGTTATTCGTTAAAACTGAAAAATGGGAAAGAGAAATTGAAATAACAAACCCCTACCTTTCGAAAGGATCGATCATTGACGAAGGTTCCACACTACTGTTGTCGTCGAGATCCTTCAACGTCAGCGCAATGATCCTCGATCTCGATTTTTCATCGTTGGTCACCAAGAATTCTCTCTAAAGCCTCACGGATTCGGCAGAGATTCCTCCCAAACATTGCCAACTATCAACAATTTCATAACCCATTAAAAAGGGAAACATGTTGTCATTTAATTATGTGGAAACATTAATGACATCGACACACCATTTTAAAGTTATTATGACGCACCATTAATTTAGGAAACAATTGCACTATTGCCACACTACAACAAATGTTTCCTTAAATGAAATAAAATAAACTTGTTAATTTATTTTATTTAATTTTACTTAAAACGTCCAAAAATAAACTTTCTCCCTCGACCCGAACCGGTCGAGGTTAAGCTCGTTCTTAGGTAAAGTCGTCGTCTCGGACGCAAAGGTGCCCTCATATTTTTAATCCTGGCATCCGTTTGGAATCCGCCACAACCGCGCACAATCGCCGACTCACTTAACTTTAAGAAAAAGTTCAAACCACCATTCTGGGATCACTGGACCTCAGAATGATGTGCCGTCTTTGCACCCGGTCTCAAAATAATTCCATAATTTTTAAAATAATAAAAGGAAAAATCCAAGAAATTACATTCTCCCCACCTTGGGGCTTTACGTCCTCGAAAATCCAAAACAAGAGATACTCAAAAAGATGAGGGTACTGGGCACGGATCTGAGCCTCCCGCTCCCACGTGCTCTCCTGAAGATTCCCGTGCTACCACTGGACGCACACCAAGGGAATCGATCGCCCACAAAGGATCCTCTCCTGCCGATCCTCAATCTCCACTGGGTACTCAACAAAGGTCACTCCATCATCGATGTCCAGCTTGCCCCAGTCGATGACATGCGATGGGTCGTGCACGTACCTCCTCAGCTGCGACATGTGGAAGACATCATGTACCCGATGCAAATGTGTCGGTAGAGCTGGGTAGTACACCACCTCACCAATATTGAATAGAATCTGGAAAGGTCCGATGAACCTCGAAGATAGCTTTCCGCCTTGGCCAAATCTCTGCAACCCTCATCTAGGTGAGACCCGAAGAAAGACGTGGTCTCCCTCTTCGAACTCCAGAGGTCTCCCTTGCCTGTCAGCATAAGACTTCTGCCGGCTCTGTGTAGTCTTCATCCACTCTCGTATGATCTGCACCTTCTCTGTGGTGGCTCGCACTAACTCTAGACCCATGAGTGCTGACTCTCTGAGGTTGGTCCAGCAAAGCGGTGACCGGCAGGGTCTCCCATACAAGGCCTCAAACGGTGCCATACTGATGGTGGAGTGGTAGCTGTTGTTTTATGAAAACTCCACCAGTGGTAGGTTTTCCTCTTAGCTACGACCAAAGTTCAAGATACAAACTCACAACATATCCTATTGAACCTGAATGGTCCTCTCTGTCTGACCATCCGTCTGGGGTTGAAACATTGTACTCAAGCGTAGCTGAGTCCCAAAAGCCTCCTACAATCCCTTCCACAACCAGTAGGTGAAGCGGGTGTCTCAGTATGAGAATATAGTTGAGGGGACACCATGAAGCCGAACTATCTCCTGCATGTAGAGGCGTCCCAAGCTCTCCACGGAACTCTGCTCCCTAATAGCTAGGAAGTGGGCCAACTTGGTGAGTCGGTCAACGATCACCCAGATGTAATCATGCCCCTTGGACGTCCGTGGTAAGCCCGTAACGAAGTCCATAAATATTCCATCCCACTTCCACTCTAGAACTTCTATGGGGTGAGCTACTCCCGCTGGAACCTGGTGCTCAGCCTTCACCTGCTGGCATGTGAGGCATCGAGAAACAAAATCTGCTACTGCCCTCTCCATGCCTGACCACCAAAACTGTCATCGAAGATCCTGGTACATCTTTTCCACTCCAGGATGTATCGCCAAGGGGGATGTATGAAACTCCCTCAGGACCTCTTCTTGGAACTCCACTGGAAAAACAGTGCTTCCTTTGAAAATGAGTACGTGTTCCCCACCTTGCGAATATACATCAGGTGCATGTCCCGTGGATAACTGAGCACATAAAGCTACACAGACGACATCCCCAAGCTGTGCCTCCCTAACTCACTGTAAGAGTGGAGGGGTAACAACCATCGATTATAGGTAAGCTGTATCCTCTCCATCCATGAAAGATAACTGTAACGCAGCTAACTGCTGTGTCGCCTCACTCAACAGTTGTGAGCTCGACCTTCTTCTATGAGAATCTACCACCTTATTCACATTTCCATGAGTATAGATGATCTCAAAATCATAGTCCTGGAGGAACTATAGCCAACGAATCTGCCTTAGATTTATATCCTTCTATGAGAATATGTACTTGAGGCTCTTGTGGTCAGAGTAGACAATAAACCGCTCGCCCATAAGGTAGTGTCGCCACATCTTCAATGCGAACACTACCGCTGCCATCTTGAGATCAGGGGTCACATAGTTATACTCATGTGGCCTAAGCTGGCATGAACCATAAGAAATTATTGCATTCCACTACATCAGGACATATCTGAGCCCGGTCCTTGATGCGTCGCAGAAAACTACGTACTCGACACCCTCCTCTAGAAATCTCAAAACTGGGGCGCTCATCAAACTCTGTCTCAATTTCTCGAAAACCTGCTGGCACTTTTCTGTCCACACGAAGGGTTTCCCCTTCTTGGACAAGGCTATCATCAGTGCTGATATTCAAGAGAAGTCAGGAATGAATCTCCGGTAATACCCTGCCAACCCAAGGAAGCTCCGCACCTCCATCACGCTCCGAGGTGGCTCCCTTGCTAACACAGCCTCCACCTTTGCTGGGTCCATAGCCACTCCAGCAGTTGAGATGACATGTCCCAAAAATTGGACCTCCTAAATCCAGAACTGGCACTTTGAGAGCTTCCCATAAATCTGGTTCTCCCGAAGTACGTCCAGAACCATCCGCAGGTGTCTCTCGTGCTCCTCCTCTGACGCCGAGTACACAAGGATGTCGTCGATGAAGACCACTATGAACCGGTCCAAGTACGACTGGAAGATCCGGTTCATCAGCCCCATGAACACTACAGGGGCGTTCGTCACGCCAAAAGGCATCCCCAGGTACTTATAGTGATCGTAGCGGCATCTGAAAGACGTCTACAGTATATCCTCGTCCCGCACTCGTAGCTGGTGATAGCCTGATCGAAGGTCAACCTTAGAGAACCACTGTGCCCCTCTTAGATGATCGAAGATTTCATCAATCCTCGACAGTGGATACTTTTTCTTCACCGTCACCTGGTTCAGGCACTGGTAATCCATGTACAACCTTAGACTCCCATCTGACTTCTTGGCAAACAAGACCGGGGCCGCCCAGGGTGAGACGCTGGGTCTTACGAAACCCTTGCTCTAAAAATCCTCCAACTGCACCCTCAGCTCGCGAAGCTCTATAGGAGCCATCTGATAAGCCGATGAGGAAATCAGTGTCGTCCCGGGGTGTAAGTTGATGCATAAGTTAATTTCCCGGCAGGGAGGTAATCCTGGAACATCTTCGGGAAAGACGTCCTCATACTCCAACACCACTTTTGGGAACTGAGAGCTCACATCATCAACTTCTCTGAGGGTAAGGGTAGCTAACTCATGAGTGATCGACTACAACCTCCTATGCGTGAGCCCATTTTGTGCTTCCTGGGTTTCCTTTTCTCCGACGAAGGAAAACCTCGTTCTATCATAGCAGACACACCAAAATCATCGCCTAAAACAGTCAATCTGGGCATGGACTGAAGATAACCAATCCATACCAAGAATGACGTCGTTAGACCTCGATGCTACCACCAAGAGGTTCCAACTGAAACTCTCGCCTACAAGGGTAATATCACACTATATGCAAAGGTGCGTGATCATTGTGTCTCCTCCCATAGGTGTTTCCAAGTGTAAGGATCGAGTCAATGGTTCTACCAGAATCTCGAGGTTTTGTACAAGACATGTGGCTATAAGAGAATGACTGGCACCTGTGTCTATGAGTACGACAACTAAGGAAGAAAAGACACATATCGTACCTCGAATCATCCCTGGAGCCCCTAGGTCGTATGGCTTGACTGCATGCAGCTGTCCTCTCCCCTGTCCCCCAGCACCCTGAGCCTGGTGCGGAACTCATGGGGGTGGTGCTAGAAGTAAGTTGAAGCATCTTCCACAACTTGTAGCTCTCCCTGCTCCTCTGCCACGTCCGCCGCCTAGTGGGTCTGTATGCTCTATTCTCTGCCACTTCATCGGTGGTCCATCCACCGCTTCCCTATCAGTAGCTCGATGGGTTGGGAAATCCCTAGAAAGATGTACCCTACCATCACATGCATAACATCGCTTCTCCCTAGGCTGACTGGATCCAGCCTTAGAGCCCTAGACCTTCGATCCCCTATCCTGGGTCCTCCTTCAACGTCTCTCATGTCCTGATCCCTGCGTCTGACGATGGATCCCTGCCGCCGAGGTCTCCGCACCTATCTGCCTGCTGCTGACTGCTGGCGGCTATCTCTACTCCGCCAAGAAGCTCTCAACCACCAAAGATTGCTCGAGAACTCCAGCATAAGTCAATATGCATAGAGGCACGACACTAGCTCATATATCCCGTCATAAACCTCGCTCGAAGGTCCTAGATCTAAAGTACTGATCCCTGACCATATCCATCGAGTACCTAGCGAGGTTAGTGAACCTAGATGAATAGTCAACCACTGTCATACTTCCCTACTGGAGCTGAAGAAGCTACTGGATGCGCACACCTCTCAGCGTAACTATAGAAAACTCCTCCCGGAAGAGTTGCTCAAACTCTGTCCATGAAAGAGTCTCCTATTCATGAGTATGTGTGGTCAGACACCACCGTCATCCGGCCGAAACCTAAAGAAGGCTCTCTCTTAGGATCACCATCTGGTCTGCTGGTGTCCTCACTAGGCGGAAAACTCTAGTCACCACCTCAAGCCAGTCTTCAACCGCCTGAGGGTCGGGCTCGCCTTGGAACCTGAGGGGTCTCTGTCTATGGAACTCATGGAGTGCGCTAAGCTTGCGCTCCTCGCCGTCCAGTACTGTAGGTACCACTGGCTGCTCCACTGGTGGTGGCATAGTAGGTGCACCACCCGGTGGCAACGCCTGGGGAACTGGTCCCTGTACCGAAGCCTCTTCACTGATGGGGTCATCCTCGTGATCGTGCTGCTGAGTCCTAGAGGGTATGCATCATGGAGGCATCCTGTAAGGAAACAAGACGTACCATAGTCAAAGAGTATATCTGGATAGCTGAAACGAAGGACATGGAAACCACAAACCATTCCTATATGATAGATGTATCTTTTTATTTCCCTGCAACCATTGTTTTCATGTACCATGTTGAAAAGTAGGTTATCAGAGTCCTAGTGTATGGATACGTCGGCCGCCACACCAACACTGGGGTCTCTGTCCTGAAATCCGAACCCAAAACACTGAACACTGTTTCCCAAAACCAAACTCACAGACTCTTGGTCCTAAGGTAGAACCGACCACCTCTGATACCACTCTGTCACGACTCGTCCCAGTGGGGCCCGCACTGTGACTCCCTAATCCCACCTCCAATAGGCCTGGGGCTGGTGACTAGCACCGAGTAGGCATATCACTAATATGGGAGGCATTGCATAAGTACCTATACACATGAACACATCTCCAAGCCCACAAATGATGAAATGTAAAACACTAAGGAACAAGAATGCATGCATACAACTAAACCCCAACCAATAGAGTACGACGAAAGGTAGAGTACTGTAAAAGTAAATTGGGCCAAAATAAAAGCCCACCAAAAACAAGAGTCTGAAAACTAAAATGTCCGACCTGTAAACACAAAAGGTTCTGGGACTGCCACTCGTAGCCGTAGAAATGCATCAGCCTGTATGGAACTCAGAAATCTTTGTCCTATCCTAGTCTGCCCTAGACTCTGTCAAAAGCCTGCTCGTCTGCACAAGAGACCAGATGTGCGGCCAAAGCCCGTGTAGGGGTGAGTATAATGATACTCAGTAGAGGACACCGAAAACCAAAATGCAGTAAACAAATTAAAGGTATAGTCAGCTATGCACAATATATTTCTAAAGAACATATAGAACAAAACAGATATACTCAACACCCAGACCCGTGGTCTAGAGACAAGTCACACAACCGCATACCCCCTTTAGGGATTCTGTTTGAAGTTTCCATGATACACTTTCTCTGGGAGAACACACTCCACGAGTCTTATAGCTCTGATGATGTCCGTCCATAAAGTGATGTTCATCGGGAACCGTCACGATAGGTAGATACACTCATTACAGGAGACACACTCCTGAGTGGGAATGTTATAGTAGATAAAAGGCACTCATTACAGGATACACACTCTTCAGTGGGAAAGATCTCGATACATAGATGAGGATCACTGCCAGGGCCATGGCAGATACCACGACTCATCCGGATTCACCAGTTAGGTGATACACCATCTAGGTAGAGGATCAACCACCGGTAAGGTTGGTCACGTAGATGCCTAACTCTACCTAGGGTCCCGAATGGATAGAGGATCTCGATCCGGGCCTCTTGGATGGATTCCTGACTCTATCACAGAAAGTCATGCTGAAGGTATCATACTACTGAGCAGGAAATGATTCCTGACCTTCAGGGGAACGATAAGAAGGGGTACTAACCCAAATGAAAGACGTCCAAGGTACGGTGAATGAAAGGACCAAGCCGTTTTCCAAAAAGTACATGGTGTGTATAAAATATACACGTCGTGTTGTATAACCCCAGGTACTGCCCGTGTACAAAGACCCATGTCTTAGGCTGGTCATGTAGGAAAACTTAGTACACAACATGTAGTATGGTATACACACCGTGTCTGGGTAGCTGGGGTTGGCTCCGTGCACTCTGGCCATGTGCCCGTACACGGTCATCAACCCATGTACATCAACATGTGTCTGCGTATCTGCAAGATACACGCCGAGCTCCGCATAGCCGTTTCTGCCATGCTGTACACGCCGTGTCGCCTGAAGTCATGTAGCTCATCTCGTGTCCGTGTACTACCAAAAGTACACGCCGAGCTCCGCGTAGCCGCTTTTTCTGTGCTATACACGCCGAGCTTTGGGGAAATTCCAACACGCCGTGTGACCAGGGTCACACGCCATGTTGTTCTTATCTGACCCTAAAAACCTAGCCACTGCCACCAGTACTACACGGCGTGTTCTTCGGATGTACATGCCGTGTATTCTGGAAATTTCCAAAAATAGCGCTCCTCGCCGGCGCGCCTCCCGTGCTGCTCTGATCGTCGATCCAGCCATCCGATCGCCACGAAACCTTCAGGTTATGGTCTCCCCGACACCACGAAGCTGCTTCCAGTGTTTTCGAGCCACTGATCAACTCTAAAAACATGATTTGATTCTCCTGCGTGAAGAGCGCTCGAAGAACACCCCATACCGATCCGGTCCGATTCGTCATCCGCCATCGTCGCCGCACCTCCACAAGGTCGTTGTGGTGTCGAACCTTCGATATGGGATCATTGCATCACAGAATGGATTCACAATGATCCATTGTTTGTCGCCCCATGAATAATGCAAAGAATTCCTGAGAAAAGAATGTGGGGAAAATCCAATAAAAAAATCGAGGAACGAACCTCTTCCGTCATTCGTCACGACATTGATCCGCTCCTGTTAATAGGTTTAAACAGTGTAGAGATCAACATGAATAAAAATCATGGATTGATTCCCCAAAATCATCCCAAAGAAAACCCTCTCGCAAGAATGTACAAATCCACAGATCAACTTGTTCGTGGTTGATCCGCGTTCGTCATTTAAACTCAAAAATGGGGAAAAGAAATTGAAATAACAAACCAATACATTTCGAAAGGATCAATCATTGAAGAAGGTGTCGCGCTGCCATTGTCGTCGAGATCCTTCAACGTCGGCACAGTGATCCTCGATCTCGATCCGTCATCGTTTTTCGTTGAGAATTATCTCTAATTCCACGCGGGTTCGGCAGAGATTCCTCCCAAACATTGCCAATGATAAACAATTTCTTAACCCATTGAAAAGGGAAACATGTTTTCATTTAATTACGTGGCAGAATTAATGAAGTTGACTCAGCAGTTTGAAGTTATTATGACGCACCATTAATTTCGGAAACAGTTGTTCCGTTTCCGGGCTGTAGTGGATGTTTCCTTAAATGAAATAAAATAAACTTGTTAATTTAATTTATTTTATTTTACTTAAAACGTCCGAAAATAAACTTTCTCCCTCGACCCGCACCGGTTGAGGTTAAGCTCGTTCTTAGGTAAAGTCGTTGTCCTAGACGGAAAGGTACCCTCATATTTTTAATCCGGGTATCCGTTTGGTAACTACCATAACAACACACAAGCGCCGACTCACTTAACTTTAAAAAAAAGTTCAAACCACCATTCCAGGCTCACTGGACCTCAGAATGATGTTCCGTCTTCACGCCCGGTCTCGAAATAATTCCATAATATTTTAAATAAAAAACGGAAAAATACCGGACATTATATTTTAGTTTATAAATAAATCAAAAAAATTTATCATATTCAAGATACTGTATATTCTTTGGTTTCTCAAGAAAAATATAGTAATTTACCTGAGTTTTCTCAGGTCATTATAGAATAGTTAGCCAACTTGGATCACAAATTAACTTCTTTGGAAATGAGATTGATCATGATATATGTTTCAAAAGATGGTATTGCCACCAATGAATTTTTAGAATAATCTATAGCTCCATCAATTCCAAAAACTACTGATATGGTTATTGATTCATTGGGATTTTCCACTGGAGAGATTTAATCATTTAAAGGATTGATGAAAAATGTTCTCTACTCAATTTCTCAGATGCATCAACAGTATTGTACAACCACACTAGAATTATAAAATTCATATATTATCATTCATATTAATATATTTTATGATTAAATTTAATATATTAGAGGCAGAAGATCCATTGGACCAACACCACTTGAAAGAAATAAGGAATCTCTCCAGAAAATGGACATAGTGTTTTATCCATACAATATCTATAAGTGAGAGAAATGAAGATATACTATGGATAAACCTGCCGGAATAGAAAATAAATGTTCTATACCTTCCATAAATTTGGGCATTTTGAGCTCTATTCTTTATGACATCTATATCACTTCAAATAATCTTGAAAAATTCTTATGCATTCCTACCTAGTGTCATAAAGAATTATCAAGGTTTGGAGCTAAAGAATGTTCTATAATACAAATTAAAAGAGAAGTCCTACTTCTAATGGTTTTACATCCTACCACCAATTCATATTCTCCATCCATTAGGAAAAATTTAACTAAACCTCATTCTGATTTTGAACCCATTCATAATCCATGGTCATCAAACTAATGTAGTATATATTTATGTGTTCCATATTTGAATTTTTGTAAAAGTGTTCATTTAAAAAAAATTATATCTTTGTTTACATGTGAAGTGATTGGTTTTATTTAATGTTTTTCATCTTCATGAATGTTTTAATTGTTTTATTTTAGTCATGCCTTATCCAAATTAAGTTTATGTATTCTATTTTATCTATTCACATCTCACATTACTATAAAAAATGTATTTTTACTCTCATTACCTTTCTGTTTCAATGTAACAAAAGGGGGGTAATATTGATAATTAGAGTGAATAAAAAATAAAAACAAAATTTCAAAATCTTTATATATTATTATATCAGTTTTTTGAACAACATTTTAAATTTTTTTTCAAATTTCATGTTTCATATTTGATGTGTTTTTTGATCATAAAAGAGGGAAAAACTATTGGAATGCTGATGTTGTTCCAAAATATCCCATGCTCTTTATGATTTAATGATCTTAAAAATAATTTATAAATTTCTAATGATTATATTTTAATTATATTTGTATGGTTTTAATCTTATTTATGTCAATTTTGTTGTAATATTCAATTTTGTTGAAGTTGGTTGAAATTTCCTAAGTTTGGAAAATTTGATATGGTGGAATTTATCAACGTAGATATTTAGATTGTTCAGGAAATTAATTACATAAATTAGCTATATGAAAAAATAACCTATGTAAATTGGATACACAATAAAATTGTCTACATGAAAATAAAATATGGTATTGAATCATCTATGTTTGAAATCAACTATATCGATGAAAGAGCTACATGAATTTACTACATAGATTAAATAACTATGTGATTTGGATCCCTAGAATACTTGGATATGTGGTTTTAATGAACTAAATTATTAATTTGTCTATATTAACTCTGGTTATCTGAGCAATCCAACAACATGACTTGGATACATGAAGAAACTATACATGTAAAGATGATATATGTGGATCAATTGGGCTATATGAATTTATATAAGTGAATTTTATCTATGTAGTGATGTTGAATTTTCTATGTCATTCTAAAACTAGGCTATTTATTACCATTGAATCATTTCAAGTGAAAATTAATACCTCTTTCTATGCATAAACAATGGACTAACTTTTTAAATAAAATTTATTTACAAAGTATGAAAGTATGGAGAAAAGAAAATAGTATATATTAGTTTATTGATAAGTGATTTTTCATAAGGTATTTTCCATAAAAAACATCTTAAGTTATACCATGAGGCCTTTTTTATGGGATATCAAACTATTCAGTAGTAAATAAGATGATATAAATTGGTATTCTAATAAAAAAAAATGCTATATCACTTTTACTCCCTCCCTATATCTCTCTTGATCAAAGCATTATGTGTTGCATCTCTATGTTAATAAGGAAAGGTAGAATCATGGTTTCC
The DNA here is from genome assembly GCA_963277665.1 of Viscum album. Lineage (NCBI taxonomy): Eukaryota > Viridiplantae > Streptophyta > Magnoliopsida > Santalales > Viscaceae > Viscum > Viscum album. The sequence goes on from OY728133.1 coordinate 1,001,259,940, forward strand.
ACGATTTTGCTATCAAGATCATTCATGTTGTGTTTTTAAGACTCTTCTTGAGCTATAATTTATTCTTATTCTCTCTATTGGAGAACTCTTCCCTTCTTTCCGTTCTATATTTCAAATGTGTGATTCTTTTTGTAAACTCTCATTATTATTTATTACTACTAAAAGTGAGATCTCCTTGTACCAAGTGTTGAAGGATATTTTTTTTATAAATACTTATAGGGTTATGAATAAAACTCTAGGATTTGTACCAAATGGTGGTTTCATTCAATTTGTCAGGGAAAAATAAGAAGAGGAATTGATTCTAGAAAAATCACCAAGCTCTAGGAGTTGAGCATCGTTGGACTGTACTAGGGGATATTCGTTCTCCAAACTACTAAAAATATTCCCCATTAATTCTTTTCATTAATTTTTTTATTTATTTTTCTTGATTGTGATAATAAAATATTAGAATCTATCATTCCTTAAAATAGGGTGGTTTAAAGTGAAGAATATATTTACGAATTAAATTCACTCCCCTCTTAAGACTTTGTGTAGCTATTCTATGAATGAAAAAAAACTAATTATGTTAAAATGAATAGGAATCTAAAAAAACCATCTAGATATTCCAAAGTTTTTTTAATAACACAAGAGTACTTGATGTGTAACCCAATATATACATCATATAGACATGTATCTTTATACATCTCACAATGATATCATATTCGTCTAATAAAATTGGATCATTGATTTGATAAAGCTGGATCAAGACATAGATCTATACAATTAAATTATATAGTTTTAAGAACCACATGAATTGTAACATGCATAAATGGTGTGTAGTTCACATATATTCATGATGTATTACATTAGGGGACTAAGCAAGTTGTGTATCTACTACATGAAATGGGGACTAAAAAATGGTGAAACATCGAGGCCACACATTATGTAAGAAGGACATACATTAAGTACCTAATGTAAATCCAAGATAGGAAACACACCAAATCTATTGGCATGTGTTGTAGACACATGAATAATAGGTTAGAAACCATGTAAAATGGTACAATCCATATAGTTGTGCAAAAAAAGTGATTAATTTGACGTGGAGAGAATAATTAATTATATAATTAAACCTATTAAATTGTGTTTTTTGTGTCATTAATTTTTTGGTACACACCATTTCATATGATTATTGATTATTATTATATTAATTTATGTGTTAAATTATTAATATACTAGTTGTGCATGGTTCTTTCTTATTGTGTACTCCACACACACAAGAACATCACATGAAGTGAAATTAACATATGTTCTATGTTGCATTTGTTTTACATTACATTCCAGGTGATTACCCACCCCACATGTATATTGGATTCCAAATTAATAAACTAGAAAAGGGATCATTCTATTTAGTTTGGATGAGTACATATCATTTCCTCTAAGTACACTTTTCCATTTTATTAATTTTAGATAAAATTTATTCTGTTTCATAATATAGATAATGGGTTTTCAAGGATTATTATATATAATGAAAATATATTGAATAAATTGGATTAATTCACGATGTTTTATCTTAATTAATTAATGAAATGAAGTAATTTTTTATTATATTGAAATTTATGTTTATATCATGTTGTATGGATGATCTGAGGTTAGAAAAGACCTATGTATGCGATTGATTTTCTTTTAGTTTATTTTTATCTTTGAATTAAAATGATTACCTACATGTCATTATATTATCCCTATTATTTAGGGGATTTCATGAGTGTATTTTATTTTATTTTATTTTACCCCCTTAACGAATCCATTTTATCCCGTCACTTGAATTTGAATAAAATATTTTAGAAGGACAATGATCCTAATAAATTGGAGTCAGTCCGATTCCTAGAGCTTAGGAAAGACCAATTGATGTGATACATAAGAGACAATATGGATTGATGGAACAAGAACTAAGCTAGTGTAAGGTGGTTTCCCCTACGATCAATGGTTATTTGATCATATCATAGAAAAAAAACATTATATAATTTTAGGATTATGCCACTTATATTTTATTTATATCAGTATCATGGTTTATTATTTATGTTTATGGATTCTTTAAGTTCAATTAATAAAGCTATTAATGAGCATGAATAGAAAAATAAAATAAATCTGGATTATGCATAAATTTTAATAGACATGGTTAATCACTTAATTAAGATACACTTAATATTAAGAAGTATTTTGATAAGATCAAAAAATTCATTAGGTAAATGGATAAATATATACCAAACTAAAATATTAAGTAGTTATAAAATTTTATTACTTAATTTAGAAATAAATCCATAGTTCAAAGTGCTTGACTAGATGATGTCCGAGTTATTTCCGTTATTGAGGAACTTTTATATTGATGTTTTGGGTTGACTAAACATGGTTCACATAATGGGTTGACTGAACCATCAATAATTAGTGTAAATTATATTATAGTGCTGAGGAAATAATTATCAAGGATTTTAGGATCAAGTAGTCCACTCAACCGATAAATGAACTATGAGTTAATGAAATTTATAAGTTACAGCAACCTAAAACACTTCAATTAACTTTTCAAACCCAATTTCGGGAATTGAGAAGGGAATTTGGATACATTGCACTAGAATATATATGAAATAACTTATTTCCAAACTAATGGGGAGGGCTATTATATTTTGATAAAATAGTGGGAGATTAATAAAATATAATTGAAATTTGTTAATCTAATTTGGCAATAAAGTAATAATAATTTTCTATTAATTTTAATATAAATGGAAAACCACATGACTTTGAAAATATAAATACAATCTATAATAGATAAGGAAAACCTTCTCACGAGATCAAATTTCCATGATTGGAATAGGTTCTTATGCATTATACTTCATAGTGAACGAAAATTATACATGTTTGAGATCCCACATCACAAGTCTCTTGTAAAAGAGGCAAGTGAAGAATTATAATCTATTTAAAAAATCATGGGATGATGAAATTTAAGTTGATTTTTTTATTATATCTTCCATGTATAATGAGATTATAAGGAAATATTAGGATAAGGTGATCCATGAGAGATATGAGATATCCAATGCACTATTCATATGAAATCTTGGAGAGTCGGTACAAGCTGTGACTCATGTAGTCAAGATTATGGGATATATATAATGGTTAGAAATATTAGTGTTTAAGATACCTAATTAATTTTTCAAACATATATATCCTTACTCAATACCTAAATAAATCAATATTTTCTTTATGAATTAAAATATGAACAACAATGAGAGGAATATTTTGGAACCTATTACTCTTATTCTCCAATTTGATAAATACATGGGGAGTGAAAAACATGCAGTCTATATGGTGAATACTAAAAGGAAAAAAATTAAATGGTCCAAAGACTCATTCCAAGTATAAGTTTCTTGAAAATCATCATTCCTAGAAGAAGAAAACCTAGCATCTAGAAAAGGATCAGAATGTCGTTTTTTAATATGGTATGCAAGGACATTGAATTAGGAACTTCACGCAACCATAGATGAAAGGGAAAGATTCAGGTGCATTAATTATTGAGTGTAGTCATTCCATATCTAAAATTTGGGTATTATATATTGCATGTGGTTATCAAATTTGTATCCAATTATAGGAACCAAGTAGATTTATAATATTTCTAGAGATGAGGTGGATCTATGGGCTACATGTGGGGAGAAGATGGCTGCTCTATCCATTAAATAAAACAACCACACATTGATAAAATGATTGATTATGGTCTTAAAGAACTGTTATTATGTCGTTAGTGTTACCAGGAACAACATATCTATTTCTTGTTTAGATATTGATGGATTTATTTTCAATTTTTGAAATTAGAGCCACAAATTTTATAAATATATAATATGTTATGGTATGACACATATGTATATTGGTCTTTATTTATTAAATTATGAAACCCAATATTGGATATTGATAATGAATAAAATTCACATGACTTATTACATACCCATTTGTGGCATCATTTCCATGGGAACATAAACAAGAATTATTTTACTGGGGCTTGAGATCTATATTAAGAATCCTAAGGAAAGTCCTAGTGAGTAAGTCCCATATACACAAGTAATGAGACTGCTTCTCTAGAAACCCTTGTTTCTCACACCAAGCATAGATCATCTTGGATTAGGGAGTTCGAATAATAATATCATTCATATGAAAATCCTTAGTCAGGAAAATGGAAACCTCAATGTGTAACCTCAAATTAACAACATAATACTGTATGGCCCATATATAAGTGAAATGTCAATGTGTAAGCCCCGACCAATTAAACTATTAGGATTCCATTTCCTTTCTTAAATATGATACATAGGAATTATTCCTAATGACCATACCCAAACTAAAATGGGAATCCAAATTATTATTAGTCCCTCCATGTCTCCAAAATTTCAACCATAGAGAACCAATCATTCCGATGGTCTAATCATGTTACATCATCCATCAGTAGATTGAGAAACCGATTGAACTACAGTGACTCAAATTACCTCTATAACCAGGATATGTATGATTCCTTCCTAAGGCATATGAATGAAATCAAATGGGAATAATCCTTATTATAATTTCCACCATATCTCTGGAATTTCATCCATTGGGACCTAGTCAATGCCATGGTTTGATCATTCTACCACATCTTTCAACTTATTGAGAAATCAAATGAACACCGATGACTCTGATTCTGACTATAACAGGATATGTAGGATGCCTCCCCAAGGTCGAATATCCATATTAAACATCTTAAGGTTATTATTGGACTATAATAGCCTCATAAATATGCAATGAATTTGATCACATTAAATTTATTGTTTCTCACAATGAGAATAGATCTTGTGGGATTAAGGTGCTTCAATGAACACATCATTAGCATCCTGAATCTCCACTAGAAAGGATAATATAAGTATGTCATCCTTGATGAGTGTAATGATATAAATATCAATTATATAAGGGAATATACCTTAAGGCCAGTCCAAAGGGTGTGATCAAACTATGATAACTCTTCTTTGTACTATAATCAGAATATATAAGACGTCTCCTCGAGACTCGATCTCAAAAATCTGGTTCCTAAGTTCCCACTGAATTGTCCTTTCCACATGATGTTAAATTTCATAGTTTTAAAAAACAACATGATTTTTTATTCATGTATTAAATATGGTATGTAGGATGCCTCATCATGGATCAATCCCCTCTCCAATATATTAACCTCGTAATTGCATGAAAAAAAAATCCTAAAGTGCAATTCATTTTTGAGAAATGGATGAAGAATCATAGATACATATAGATGGATTCAATAAAGATATTACCATTTATTTTTTATAAAAAATATACTTCACCTATAATATTTATGTTAGTGAAATCAGTCTCGTATCAGGATTAGTAAGATATTCTAGAACACACATTAAATCTATATGAGAGTCCCAGAGTTGGAAACAGTTCCCCCCAAAAGGGTGATATGATCTTGACTTCCCAAACTCTTGAACAATGTGAGTCCCTGTGAATCATTGAGTCTAAAACCCTAATCAACCACATTTATTTGGAAAGTAGTTATGTACCCAGTTATGGTTGAGGGAACCATTGGGATTTTCTGTTAAGAATAATGATTGGGACCTGATGATGATGTTTGGGAACGAAATAAACCCCCACAATAAACTATAAGGTCAAACCAAATCCACATCAAACAGGGGTTCCCAGTAATATCTTCTCTATCCAAGAAAATTATCTATGTATTTAGGGGTATGAATATTATTATTTAATTCTCATTCACTTTGATTATGTCATTATACCCTTAATATCTTTTAATGGTCACTGATGAAATTCAATTCCGAATGCTTATATTTACCCTTAATGAGCATAGTAGATCATCCATATTTTGTTTCCTCTTATAGAAGTTCTTAATAATCTTTTTAAATGAATTATTTCATGAAGTATTTCATATGTTTGATGATTTTGTCTTAGTTTGAAATAAGAAAAGAGGGGTATATTGGGAAAAACACTCTTTTGAATTCTGTTGTAAATTTTATGTAAGATTTCTTCCTAATTTTATAAAAATAATAACTTAAAAGATTCTTGGGTATATAAGTGGTGCAATATTACTTTTCATGTTGTATTTTTTGGGTCCTAAAAATTTGGTCACATTCATCGGTATCAAATATTGAAATGTAAAGTTTATGATTTTAGCTTCATATCCCAGAGTGAGGGTTCAGTGTTATTATAATTGGTATCAAAGGAAAGGTACATCTAACTTTAGATATTAGGATGTTTTCATAGGAGGTTATATTTATAGCAATATATTCTTCCATGGGTTTACAAGTTTAAGGTTAATCGTAATTTCAAATTCTTAGACACCCCTTTTGAGGTTTAAAGTAATGAATTCTTTTAGTGGTTAATAAATTTTTGGGAGATGTATTATTGGGTTGAGTTATATGTAACTCCTAGGTTTAATGTGAGGTATTATTATGGGAATAATAAAATTAATTTTGTGAAAATAAGTTCAATGGTATTGATGACCTTATGGAATTATCATATATTTATTGAGTTAATTAAGGGTTATAACAGTTTAGTGACATATGATATATATTACCATGGGATGGAAAATAGATTTGGTGACTATGTGACTAATTAAGAAGTTAATTATTTTTGGGAACATTTCATGATTAAGTAAAAGAAAACATAATGTGATTTTATTTTAGGAATAAAGGTAGAATTATATTTTTGGTAGCATATATGATTTTAATGTGGTTTTTTGGAGATTCAGGTTATTTTTGGAAAATTATCCTTTTTTTGGGAGAAATGTAAAATTTATCTTAGAATAATATGTTACTAACACATTATAATAGTTGGATTTCAATATTAGTTAGAAATATTTTATATAATATTTTTTATGGAATGATTCATTTTGAAATTTGGGTATTACTATTAAATTTCTCATATTATTGTAGTTTTTCATCAAAGGAAGGTTTATTCATTTTGGTAATTATCTAAATATTTTCTAACCATTTTGGTTTTGGTTAACATATAATGATATGATGAATATTTTTTATCCTTTTACGACTGTATAATCCTTTAAATGTCAATTTTAATGTTCCAAGCATTGAAAAATTCATATTTAATACTCATTGTTTAGAGAAAAAGTTGAGATTATGGTGGAAATTTGTTAAAGGATTAAAATATACTTTTCATGTAAGTATATTTAACCATTTTTTAGTATATATTGTAAATTTATTCCTAAAATACAAGAAAAATATCTTAAGAAATAATATCCTAGTACGTTCATTTCTGATTAATTGATGCCCCTTTCACCCATTATCGATTTATGGATTTGTGGTTGTCAAATTTTCTAGATCATTAAATTTATTATGATCAATGATATCTATATATATCCATAATTGTTCAATATATTCTTCCAAGTAAAAATGTTCACAACCCACTAATATTTTCTTACTTGGAATCCTAGTTATGTGCTATTCTAGATGACCATTATACTCCCCTCTCTCTTTTAAAGTTATTGTTTTATTAACCCATTATACAATATGGGTTTAAAGAAATAGAAAATTTAAAAACATTAATTATTGAGATAATGTTAAAATTTATAGGACATAATTTATTAGGAGGGGGGAGAGAATGTAATGGCATATGATTTAAAAAAGGAATATATGATCGATAATATACAAGACACACAACATCGAGTTTAAAAAAACCATGAAATAATATTATTTTAAATATAACAATCATAATATTTCCAATAAATTTGAGGGTATATGTAATGAAACAAACTTTTATTAATTAATATCCATCTTGATCTAATTAAATGTAGGAGAATGTAAAATGGTTATATAAAATATTCACATCCATGGTTTTTAGTATTTGGAATTTAAAATACCATTAATAATTCTTACCATTTCTAATATTTTCATTAAACAGTGACATCAAGATGAGTATAAATATAGGTATTTAACAAATCCAATTTACTCAGAAAAAGGAAGTGATAGCCTCATCATGTAGAATTACTCCATACGAAGCCAATTTGTCATAGCTCGGAATAGAGGTAGAATCACTAGGTTTTGCTCTTGACCAAGACCAAGAGGAGCTACAATACATTAATCTTGAAGGAAAGTGCATACGGGAGAAGTGGAAGTTGATAGAGATTACTAACTGAGCGATGTTATCTAAGCCACCCCAAGAGTCTGTCACCATCACACACCTTACCCTTAGGTCATATGCGGGGTGTTATAATGGGATATGTAACAAGACCGTAACACTATTATTATGGGCATTATTTTTGTATAGAATAAATAATATAAATTAATTTAATTATTATTACTTTGTAAATAATGTTTAAAGCACAAATAGTATTTTTAGTTAATATTAAATTAATAAATAAATTTAGATGAATTAATGAAATTTTGAATTAAATAATATTTTCATAAAATATTATTACTAAATTAATTTTTTTTAAATATAAATGATCATATGCTTTTTATGAATATAGTTGTAATTTTTATTAATGGTTGAAAGATGTTTTTGTCAAAACCATTAATTTTTGATAAATATCAGTTTTTATTTTAAAAGTAAATATTCACATATTTGGAAAACTATTTAGATTAAATGAATGTTATTTATTGGTATTAGGGTGTCGAAATTATCCAATGGGGATTTTTTCATAATTTTAAGAGACAGTCTAATTTTCAGTTTAAAATTAAGTGCTGTTTAAATATATAATGTGTTTTATGACATCATAATGACCCAATAGAGATGTAATAATATATTATAAAAATGTTTTTCGGCCAATATATTTTGTACCTTTAAATTTACATGATTTAAGATTTGTTTGATTAATTTTATGGTGCCTTTGTGGACCCTCTAAATTTATAAAACATTTTAATTTTTAAAATGATTTCCTTAAGATGTGACTCACCTCTAGATAAGGATGTCTAATATTTTAAGAATTTTTTACATTGGAATTATAAAATATTTTTTTCCACTCCACTTTGGAAAAAACCATGGTAAAAACTCAGGGTTTGGTGTGTTGTTTTGATTAGTTTAATGTGTAGTTTTCAAAATATAAATAATAAAGAATTACTTCTCATTTCCTATATAAACCTACCCAATATCCCATTCTTCTTCACTCATAACATTTGGATCTTGAGAAAACACTTCCCTCTTCTCAATAGAATCCTCCCTAGGAACCCCATACTCTAAAGAAGCCTCTTTGAAGCCCCTCTCAAGCCTTTAGGATCTAAGGTATTAATTCCTTTCTGATTTTTTTCCAAATTTAATTATGTTGTTATAACTTTTATTTTCAATTAAAAATGTTGGGGTATGATTTCACACCTCCCCCATACTGCCCTAATTCTTTTTGAATGATTATAGGCCTCTTTATCTCTCATTAATGCCTCCCATGTACACCCATTACCATGCCCAAATTCCATAAGGAATTTATCTCTTTTCATTTACATTCAAAAAATTCTTTTGTATTATTCATGTAAATTCCATTACATATGTTGGGATATTATGTTCCATGACCAAATTACTATCTATTTCAGGTATAAATGATGAGATACCCCTTTATCTTTCATTATCTCATTTTACGATTTCTATTTGACGTCATTATGCTGCCAAAGATACACCAAAATTTCCCATGCCAAAAACAATGTGCAAGTGAATATAATAACCATTTCTCTCTCAGGTGTATTTACCTTTATGAACATGTAATTTTTGATTGAGGACTTACCTTTTTGTATTTCAAATCACTTATTTATGGAATAAATTATGATGTTTAATTAATCCATGTTGTATGATCCATGTGGAACACTAATGCATGAAATTAAATGTTTATAAAAGATGCACCCTCAAAGCACTCCAATGCATTAGGTAAATTTTAGTATCATAATACGTTAAGTGCAATGGGGGTTTACTCATTCTAATTCAATTTAAATGAAGGTTTACTAAATCTCCATGTTCAATGAGCCTTATCTCATGCTAATATTATATTAAATATTCTTTCCACATTTCCATGTTCTGATTATCAGGCTATATCATGCCTTTATGTCCATGTTTCTCTTATTGTACATTTATATTCGTATTTCTTAACATGTATTTTATTTTTCATGTTATTCCTTGTTTAGTCCCTTACTGGGGTTTATAGCTCACCCTTTCCGCATTTATGTCCTCAGGTTATACCATGAAATACTAGGTATGAGGGAATATTGTGGTAATGTAAAAGAAGTTTTCAATAAACATGTTGTATTTTTATGTCTTAAGTTGTCATGTAATGTCTGAAACTTCCCAAGACACTAGAACTCTAGATCTTTAGAGTTATCTTAAGTGCAAGTTTATGTAATAAATCATTTTTAAGTGTGTAATAATGAGCAGGGTTATTATAGTATGAGTAATATTAACTACTTTATGAAATATATTTTATATTAAATATAAATTTATTAATAAATATTTTTTAAATAATCAGTAACTTTTTAGTAAAGTAATTTTATTATTTAAAAGTATGTTTTCTCCAAAATGATTTTTATTGATTTTTTGAGTAAATATTATAATTAATTTATATATATTTTATATAATTTATATGATAAAATTTAATTCATTTTTTTATCATCAAATAATAATTAAAGTAGTGTGAAATCTTGGTATTTTTCAAAAAATATTGATTTTTAGTGAATAGTGAAAATACCGATTTTTGTAAAATAGTTCTTTATTTTCAATAAATTTAGTAATTTAAAAGTCTCATTAGGTTTTGAATATAAATGAAATTAAAATAAATATTATTTAGTTATATTTAGTCCACGTAATTACATTTTAATCATCTTTATACTGCATTTTTGTATAAGTTTATTTCTGGGTTTAAAATGGGTTTTTTTCTTTTGAAAACTATTTTAAAGTGAATAATATCTCTCCATTTTCATTAATTAAAATAACATATTGTGAGGGATGTTTTAAATGAACATTATATATTACATATCTACAAGTATTAATGTTAATTAATATATTTATTATTACTTTTTATAGAGTAATATTAAATCATCTTATGCTTGAAAAATATATTTTTTGAAAAACCAAATTTTCATTGCATTTACTAGTTTTATTTTAAATTAAATCCTACGACTTATATGAATTTATTTTTTTAAAATAGATTAATTTTTTAATTAAAATAATTTATTTTGTATAATAATATCGATAATTTTTTTTTCAATATGAATAGTGAAAATTTTAAAAATATTTTGCCGTAGTTAAGGTTAAAACAATTTTATCAGGGGTTAAACTAAAACTTTATTGGATAAAATGACTTATTTTTTTTTTCTAAATTCTATTTTATGGACATATTTATAACTTATATCATTTTAGTCTCAATAATGGACCATTATTAAGACTTATGCCCGGTAAAAAAACATAGGTACATTTTTGTTAAAATTTTCCAAGTGTGTCCTCTCCCCCAACCTTCCCCCACCGTTTCAAAATCCTGCTATTATTAGGATACTCGGGAACCTTATTGGAATGTATCTATGTTCGGATAACTGCACTAAATCCCTTTGTCACCCTATTAATCCGCATGTATGAATCGAAATGGATGTATCGAAGGTTCTGTTTGAATATGTTTGGATCACTATTGGCGAGGAGTACCGATGCAAACAATGCGTGGTCTATGAATCCTAGACGGATTTTGGCTCTGTCTGCAAGCGCCTGGGACAATCAAGGGATTACTGTCAACATGGGTCTAAGGAAAATTTATAGGCTCATCCAACTGGTATGGAAGGCAGTGCTCGGTGGGTTCGATCTCCTAGGGGTCCGCTGTAGTCATCACTGCTAGCTTCTGTGTGGGGGGGGGGGGGGGGGTTGAGGGGCCTGTGGAGGAGGAACGACCTGTTAGTTCTGAGGTTCGAGATGGCTTGGTTCATAGTGTTGGAAAGTATGCAAAATTGAGTAGGCCAGACATGGTTAAGGGGAAACATCTAGTGTTTCAGGATAACCCCCAAGTCTCTACGATTTTTAACAGATTAAGACAGGATTTGGTTGGTCCTGACAGGCGGTACAATTTAAAAGACAATGGCAATGGAAGAGGGGAAAGAGTTGGTCTGGTTGACATTTCTTGGAGTGAATCTCAAAAGGAGGTTAGTAATGGTGCCATGTTCCAAATGTCAGGAGTTGAAGTAGATGTTGTTAATGGCTCTTTTGTGGAGGCTTCACGAGACATGGATATCCTGCCCAAGGGAAATCAGCCACTGGTTATGGATGACCAAAGTTTAGCCCGTAAGGAAGGGGATTCCACCGAAGTGAACCAGTACTCAATTCAAGTGAGAAACAGCTTTGAAGCTCTTGCAATGGAAGGTGTGAACACTGAACAAGAAGATCAGGACTGTGCAAACAGGGTCCGTGTGGAGGATCCTATTGAAATCGGTAAGAGTTTTTCCGCAGAGGAAACAAGACCGAGAATTGGTAGGAGTAACAGGTGAAGTAAGGGTAGGAAGGATTACTCATCCTTACCTCCTCCCTTGGATACTCGTTCAGAAAAAAATAAAGACAATGAGAATACAGTCAGCAAGACCATGTGTCAACCGAAATCAAGCGGTCTTTGTGAACAACAATTGGATTTTCTTTTGTGTTCGGAAGATGAGGTGACAGAACAAGTCTTGCTACTCAATGCTTCTGAAGAGGAAGAATCCAAAATGATGGGACAGTCTATTAAAGTGGTTATGAATGAGGAGAAATACACATGGATTGACAAGCAGGACATGATCTTAGTTGGGGGATTCAACAAGTGGAAGATCACCATTGAGGAGTATATATAGACATGGGACAAGATGGCCTCTACATTTGAAGATATGATAATGGGTGAACCGAGCACTCAGGTAACCTCTATTTCCTGGAACTTGTTTAGGGATATTGAGCCTGGTAAAATTAAGTTTCTTTTCAATGACTCTGCTTTATTGTTATGTGGTTGACTCTTGGTTTCTCACTTTTCTTCAAAAGTGTTTGAAATAAAAAATTAAATTTCCACAGATACCGCCTCGCGAGCCTATGTAATTTATTTTCATAATCACCTCATAAGGTTTTAAATAATGATGTATTATAATTATATATATATTATATTTTTGACATATTTAAAATACTATAATTATTATATCACATATGCCATCTAACTTTCTATTCCACTGGTGATATGGTAATGTCACTCGTGTGTACGAAGGACTACCACCCCACGATGTGATGTGATTTGTTTTTCACTAATGCTTTACATGCAAGGTAATAAGGCTAAAATTTATGAATTTATGTGATATAAATATGAAATAATTATGGAATTAATGAAATATTTATCATTATTAAATAAAAATATATCATGTTTTACCTTTCCACTCACTGAAATACGGTATCATCGTACGTGCGAACATTTGGGATACTGCCTCCATGAAGATATGCGATTATGTTTTCATCACCAAATCACATGGATATTACATATAATTATATATAAAAAAATAATTTTATATTTATAATATTTTTATCATTATATAATGAAAAAATAATACTTACCTTCTTTCTATAATGATCAATGTAAAAATGAAAATGTTACTCTTGCGTATGTATGATCCACCTTCCCTATGATCATAACAAAGTTCATTTTTCATAAAACATTTTCATTGATGATTAAATTTTATAATTGATTTATAAAAATGATAATTATTTGATGATTCTTATTATAGAGATGTTTAAATAATTTCCAAATTTGTTAGTCGACACACTAAATCCATTTTGAAACAATGAACTGATCATCATCAAAACACCCAATATAGACTAAACTGAATAAGTATTTAAATTTGTAATTAATAAGAAATAAAATTAATTAATTATATTTAAGGTATTAAAACAACTAAAATTTCTTAATAAATCAAATAATTTATATAATCTTACTATATATGATTTAATGTACCTATATGGAATGTCTGGACTCGAGGTAAATGAATTCTTATAAATTTTCCTTCATTGAGGCATATTTTAAAAGTTATACACATAATTTATTATATATAATGTATATGATGAAAATTTTATAGGTAATATTATAAAAAACATAATACATATTATTATTTTAATTTTCAATTTTAATTATTTTATCCAAGGGAATTTGACTTGAAAGTAACCAAGTGGTAAAAAATTTCATAGCTCAATTGATTTTCATTTGGTTATATTAATTATTTATTTTAGTAGATTTTATATGATTATATGTGCAATTAATTGTGATTATATTATTTTTTATCTAAAAATTTTCAATTTTTATTTACATTTGATACACACAATCGAATCATAGATTAATTTTCAATTCAATATTATGATCATTGTAAAGGTGGCTTGTATAAAATTTTATTCTTTGGGAAATATGTTATTTTATACACCAATATTATTTTATGAGGTTTATCTACTTCCCTGTAGAAAAATTATATTATGTAACTCTATATTTTCAATATATTTGAAGTTGTTTTTATGCTATTATTTCATTAGGATTACAATTTAGTGTTTACCAAAGAAGAGAAGTCTTTATGATAAAATCGTATATATTTTTAGGATTGTTTTTGTTATTAGTTCTTTTGGTGGAAATAATGTTATATTATTTTCATGAAATAAATATATTTTATTATCCTAAGATTATTCATGAAATTTTAAATTAATAATACCATCTTCCTCTCATTCGTACCTAAAATTATCTAATAAAATATTTTTAATAAAATCCGACTTCAATCACCCTTTAGACAAAAATAATTTTTCTTACGAATAAACATTATTGATTTTTTAATATGATTGCTTAATTCCATTTTTAAACATAATTTCATTTTAAAATTTTATAGGGGAATCTTCTAGTCATTTTTCAAATAATATACTTTTAACTATTATTACAAAAATTTAAAAATAGTATTCATTTTTAAAGTACTCAACATGAACCAATATTTCCATCATCATGAACACATAATGTTATAAAGATTTATTTTTATGTTTAAAGGGATTTTTTTAAATAAAATTATATCTGTAAGGATTTGTAATGTTTTAGATTTTAAATAAGTGTTTTCATAATGGAAATGATATTTTCTTCAAGAAATGTTTAAAGCGTTCTTTCAAAATTATTTTCTATGCAAGATGAAATCCTTTGATGTTACTCAATGTGAAAATGATATTCCTTACAAGAATGTTTTTAATGATATTTTAATTTTATTTATAATCATAAATATGAACAACCCTTGATGTTACTTATCCTCCACTCTAAAATTTTGTAATGATACCATCAATATTCTTTCACTGGATAAGTTATGATTATTTAAAGGGATTTTCATTGAACGAAATTCTTTTACATGGGTAAATAAAGTCATAAAATGATATATGGTTTTTTATAAGATTTTTTTGATGAAAATAAATATCTATGTACATTAATTATATTATGGTTCTTATAAATTATGTATACTAGGGGTACACCAAGATAGTGATGGGTGAGACCGACATAGCTTATATAATGGGTGTACCAAGGCCACACTCTAATTCATTGGGTATGAAAGATAACCATGTGATTATTCAATTTGTAATGGTTATATAAAGATAACATTCGATGATACCATTAATTTTTCTTTTATTTTTGATATGGGGTTTTAATGTTTATTTTAATTAATATTTATATAATATGGGCCATGATTATTGATTCTTAGAAATATTTCTTTTATTAAAACCTTATTACATGTTTTATGATTGTTGATACAGGTATATATGGGTATGAATATTCTTCTGTTATGATCATGAACTTTGATTATGTCATCATACCATTATTAACTTCTTATACTCACTAATGGAATTCAATTATTAACACCTATGTTTACCCTTACAGAGCATTTGAGCTCACCCTTATTTTGTTTCATCTTACCTAGGTTATCAAGAATGATTTTATTTTAATTATATCTCAAATGGATTGATATAGATGATGAAGATAACTTATTTTGAAATAATAAAATCTGGGTATAGTGGGAAGGATAATCTCTCGAAGTTGTGGGAATTTTTTATGTAATATTTTTTATTAATTATTTAAACCTATAAACCTAAAATGTCATTGGTTATGTAAGGGATAAAATATTTATTTTTATGTTGTTAATTTGAGACTCTAAAAAATGGGCCACATTCATTGGTATAAAATACAAAAATATAAATTTTATTATTTTTTCATTGGATCTCGGAGTGCTAGTTCTATTCTTTGATATTACAGTTGGTTTAAATCTCATTGGATGAAAATGGGAAATCCAGAGAAAGATATACATGGATGGTTATGTTAATACCTAAAAATAATATCAAGTGGAAAAAGGGTTTAAATAGTGTTAAGGAATTTACTATGATGAAATATTTGTACAAATTCCCATATTTAATGCCAACAAAATTATACTTTCCATAGTTCCCTTCCATCACTGTGAATTTTCTTATGGATATCAAAACTAAATTACTTACTATAAAACTTTAGAAATATTTGTATATGACACAACCAACATGAATTTTGACTCAATGAAATGATAAAAATTTATGCAAGTTACATAGATTAATTTTCAGATTAAAGAAAGAATCTAGGTTATGGAACATTCAGTTCAATGATCCAATTCAATATTTTTTTTCATTAAGAATGAATTTGATCCATGTTCTTATAAGTATTTAAGTGGTAGTCCAACCATTTTAATATAACTATATGTGGATGAAATATTACTAATCTTAAATGATATACCTAGTTTATAAGAGGTTAAGGCATATTTGAGAAAGTGCTTCATAATTATGAACATAGGTGAAGAAACCTACATTCTAGGGATTATGATCATGCATGATATATCGAACATGTTACATAGACTAAGTCAAATTATATAAACTAATTAAATTATTAAGAGGATCAGTATGAAACTATCCAAGAGATAATTTTTTCTAAAATCACATGGTATATATCTTTGTAAGAATATGTGTCCTCCTCCACAATAGGAAATAGAGAGAATGAGTAATATCTCATATTATTTTGTGATGGGATCTATCATGTATGACTTGTTATGCACAAGGTTTTATGATTCTATTTCTTTGATATTTGTAGGAATATATCATGATGATCTATGTGAACATCATTGGACTATAGTTAAGGATATCCTTATGTATTTGAGGTTAACTAAAGATATTTTTATAATGAATGGATATGATGAAGAGATAGTCATTAGGGGTATATAGATGCTAGATTTCAGATAGATCAGAATGATCTGAAGTCATTGTAAGGATATGTCTTTTATCTCAATGGAGGAGATGTAGTGATAGAATAGTTGAAATAATATAGTTTTTATTAATTCTATAGTGGATTCTGAGTATATTGTGACTTATGATGTAGATATGGAAGTAGCTAGAAACCAAATTTTTATTACCTGATTTTGATGTTGTACCTAAAACTTTAGACCCTATCATAATTTATTTGATAATACTACTATGGTGGATATTTCTAAAGATCCAACGCCTCATTAAATGAAGAAGTATATACTTCCAATGTTTCTTCTCTTGAGGTATTTTTCTCAATGAGTATAATTACAATGAGAAATGTATCTACGGAAGAAAACATGGTGGACCAATTTATGAAGGTACTATCTTATTAGAAGAGTGCGTATCATGTGAGAACTAGTAGACTAAAAGTAATTAATAGTTGGATCTAGTCCAAGTGGGAGTCTATTGGATTTGGTACCCTTGAACCAAATTCCATTAATGTGATGATTACATATATTCGTTATTTTGAATATTAATGATGTTTCTTATCACATCACAATTATTCTTGTACATAGAATAGTTTTTGATAATGTTCTATGGATATATTATTCAATGAAAGTAGATGTTAGTTATTTTACATGATGAAATAAATTATATTTTATGACAATATTCTTTAAACCCATGTCATATGGTTAGATGATATTGTTTGAAGGGTTATAGATGACATAGTATATCAGGGGTAGGAGGCTCATAAGAAATTAAGAAAACTTCTCATAGTGTTCTCCCTAGGTATTATATAAGATGTTAGGTTTTGAGATCAGACGCTATAGTAGGAAATCCATATTTTATGTGTCATTTTATGTCCATATCTATTGATATTTTTATTTGTCCTTATACATACTGATCATCACTAATGAATTTCATATGCTGCATACTTTGATGTGTTGATGAAAATTCTAATGACATATGCTCCTAGTAATGTACGACACAATGGGTATGTCACTAGGGATATGTCATTAAGGTATATTGAGAGAGAAGATTTATTTATTTTGTTTCTTTCCATAGGTTGACATCTCAAACACATTGACGAGGATACATCTGTGTGGATAAATCCTTGGTTAGGGTATTCTTTTGGAAAATTAATTTCTGGAAATTCAATGAAAGAGACATCAAGAACATAGTTGGTCACACTAGTATGAAACCTTATTGATTAAATATATCATGATTAATATATTATATTACACCATGATAATTAATAAGAGGTTCTATATCATTGTGACATCAACTTCTTTCTTTATGAGTTCCTCTTCATGTTTCTATATGTAAACCATATAATTTAGGTGTCTCTACAAATTACTACTAATAAATATGCCAATAGGGTCACAAAAAAAGTGTATCTAAAATTTTAATTAAATTAAATGTTGAATTTAAGATGTTAGAATACATATTATTTGTACTTTATAGTTTAATATTTATTTGGATTTGGTTGATCTCTAGGATTTAATAACAAGTTATTTTAAGGAATAAGATAGTTTAATGATAATAATAAATATATATTTGAAAGGATTGTTGAATATAATATTTAATATATTTATCTATAAAACATAGAAGGAGATTTACATACTAAATAAATGGTGATTATTCATGGTTTCAAAAATGTCAAGGAGGATATGCAGAAAAACATTTATGGTCTGATATGAAATGATATAAATAATATTTAAGTGGTGAACATTTCACATGAATAATAATTATATTTGAATTATTATTATTAGACATGGGATCATTATAGAACTGTGCAATTTTAAGGGGGCTTGAGTGTAAGTTTCCATCCCTAGACCCAACTTTATAAATATCAAATTATATCACATTTCAAAACACACTTGTTGTGTAAAATGGACAGAGAGAAGATCACTCAAGACATTGAGAAAGTTATAGAGATCTCGAGTGTGCCATATAATCCTCTTATCTCAATCCATCTTAAGAAGATAAAAATTTTACATCTTCAATGATAATTATTTTTTGATTAACCATGAATGAGAGAAGTGATCTGGACCAACCATGCTAGCTCTTAGTGATTCTGTGATGATGTTCAAAGATTTTTGTGCACATGTGGATCACCTTTAGATCGATTTAAAACATTGATCCTATAACATAATGATGGTATGATGATATTTAGTTAACCAGATCCTTAATGAAGAATGAACGAAAATTATAATAAATTCAATATTTTCATATAAATTAATTATAAATTCCATTTTTTCATTCTCCTATTATGGTTATGGAGTTTAATATAGTCAAGAAGTATTTTAATTCTATTTCTCATGATTTCATTCTCTACACACAACAATGATTATTCAAAAATTATGACTTAACATTAATTTTTTCCATTCCAAAATTAGAGCTTCTTCTATTCCCTATACATACATTTGATACTTAAAATATTAACAAGAAGATAAATAATAAGTTTAGAGATGTTTTTACTCTATTTATTCCATTAATTTAAGTCTAGAATTTCACAAGGAATACAATTTGTAATGAATTTGTTAACTATGGGTGAAATTATGATAGTCGTTGTTTTGGAGGTTCTATGGAATTCTTACTCTCATGTAATGTGAAAATTTATATATAAATAGTATATTTTTATATAAAATATAAGACCAAGAGACATAAAAAATATACTCACCCTGAGAAAAATGAAAATTAAATAAATTTCATAAGAATCTATCTCACAAAACATCAATAAATATAAAACTCTTAGAGGTTAATTTCTCCGTAAAAACAATAAGGAACTAAATAGTATAAACAATAGTTTTTCCATTAGGGTTTAACATCATTTATTTATAAAAATAATGGTAAAACCTTTCCCCAAGTTATTCTAACATAGGTTCATTAAAAAACGACATTAAAAATCATCTTCTATTATTGATTAATATATAACTGAGGTTAAAAAACTTATCTGGGGGGTTAACATAAGTTACAAAAATAAATTATGTTAAAAGTAAAATTTCTCATAGAACACTAGTGATGTTTAAATTTCATTCATATAAAAAATTTCATGGTTTAAATTCTCACCTAAAATTTAAAACATCATGACAATTCTTTCCATTAAATGAATATTAGTTTTCATTCTCCTATATTTTGTTTTTATGATCCAATCCCACTTTTTTCCACATCAATATTTCAGAAGATATTCATTAAAAAATATCTCTATAGTATTTATAACTATTGTTCCTTTATTTAATTTTAAAATGATTGTTTTTCTAAAGTGATATATTATTTAATGATATTTTATGATGAAGAATACTTATTTTGATCAAAATGAAAGTATTTCTACATTATTTTTACTGGATTGAGTTTAAAATGACTTAACAGCCACCATTTCATATTCCTCACAAGTTCTAACCACAAAAAAATTGAATTATGACAAATGACATTTAGAATCAATGGACACCACCACAGTCATGAGAAATAATTCTTATTGTTTTGTTTATTTTTCTCTATTTTATTTGGTTTATTCCATTTTTAACATTATGTGTCTCATATTTTAGTCATTTTAGTAATATTAATTGAAATATATTTTTTAAAATAATTATAAACATTCAATATTTGATATTTTTACAACTGATTTCGAAAATCACATATAACATTTGTTATAAAAATAGATTTTATATGTGACTTCTAATGTCAGTTTTAAAAATAAAAGGCATAAAAAGTATTAACTTTTTTTATTAAAATGGTGATTTTAAATTGAATTTTAATAACCATAATTGATGATATATTTACATAATTTCTTATAAATATGTCACCCAAGAAATTGATGTTAAAAAAAACAAAAGATGTAAAACCTATTTTTATGCCAATGACCACTATGAAGAAGTGCTTGAAAAAAGTCTCATTAATTGAGATTATTCATGAGGAACCTTATTATATTTTCAATATGGAAATCCTCAGGGAACCACTTCCATTGGAAATCACATGATGTAAAATATTTTTTCAATTAGCTTCATGTAAATGTTCCATTATTAGAGTTATTATGCTTGTGTAAAAATCTAATTATGCCCTTAACCTCTAAGTTATGATATATATAATTATTTTTTCAACAATATTGTTTTCATTAAAATGGCGTTAGATAATTTGAGTATTTTACTGGATGATCCTTTTACACACCAGTCATACCTTCCACACAATCCTACTAGCACTAAATTGTGGATATTTTATTACTTATCGGAGGACTCCTCATTAAGCATCCTCTTATTAGGGGAATCTATCTTATGAAAATATAGATGATTTCAAGGTAAAAGGTTGTTATATTTTTGGTAAATATTCAACATAGTGTTCAAAGTGATGTTATGGTAACAACTTCCATCACCATTTTCATTAATTCAATGCATGTGGATACCACATTCCATCAAGCAAGGTTTCACTTTAGTTATGATCATTGAGATAGATTGTTTTGGTGGGAAAACTTATTAATTGAAGTTATAAATTAATTTAAATAAACACTCTATATTTTTGGGTTCCATGAAATAACACCTAATACATCACATTATAGATGATTCTCTTCATTTAGTGGAGAGCATTGAGGATTCCTTTATAAGAAAGTGATCCTTATTTATTTGGGGGTAGTGTAGTGTCTGTGGTTCCGATGATGATTTCATTATATCCAAGATTAGTTTCCATTAACTAATATCATTGATCACTTGGATTATGCACTAGATATTACACCTATCTATATCTAACAGTGTTTTCATGATCATAAACACTCTCTTGTAATTCTAACAATTTTATTTAAGTGATTTATATTTATATTTAATTGACTTTGACCCATCATTGATAAACAATTATAAATCTTTGAATATTTTTTATATTCCCTTTTAATGTCATAATGGACTTACTAAAGCCTTTATATGAAGATGTAATATCTATATAAGTCCATGGAAGGAAGTTTTTCATCCACTTCATGAAGAAGTATACAGAAAGAAGCAACAAATTGCTAATGGTATGGATAATATATTTCTAATACAATAGGAGTCAACCAAAAATTTAGTTGAGGTACACCGACTAACCTAGGGTAGTATTAATATCCTATGTTATCTCTATGAACATACCATATTTTTTGTTGAATCAGGAGGCTATCTAGTGCCCATGACTCTTCTTATCAAGGATCTTAAATATCATGATTCCCACTACTCTTTTGGTTTCATTACATGTCTTG
This sequence comes from Viscum album, assembly GCA_963277665.1. Lineage (NCBI taxonomy): Eukaryota > Viridiplantae > Streptophyta > Magnoliopsida > Santalales > Viscaceae > Viscum > Viscum album. Next base: position 1,001,282,405 of record OY728133.1, read on the forward strand.
TTGACCTGAAGGATTCCAAAAAACTATTGAACTATTTTCTGATAATAAAATTAGACCCTATGTGTCTTTTAATATATACTTCATCAATAACAATGTTATCAATCAATTCATTGTTGAATCTCTATAATGGCTAATACCTCCCCTCAGAGAGACTGTATTAATTTACAAATATCAAAGGTTCTCACCCTTTTATTTATTTATCTATCTGTCAACTTTTTAAATCCTTTTTATGTGAAAAATAACTAAAATTTTAGACAAATTGTCCAATAAAATAATCTCTTCTCATCCCACCTTTTACCGTTTTTTTCTTTACATTTCCTTCAAAATTTCATGGGAAGTTGGTTTCTTTCTATCTCCGTCGAAAGGAAAGGGAAGATGGTTTCTCTCTATTTATTTTAAAAATAAATTGAAGCTGTAATAATTTATATCTATCCATTTTATGGGTGGATATTTAAGGGATCATGATGAGCTATTGCTGAACCCCTTATCAAACTATATTTATATTCTCTTTATTTTTATGCATTGCATCATCAGATATTCATTGACATAAATTGTATATATTTGATTCTTCCACTTTATTTTATGTTTACCTGGTTAATTTACATTGACATTAACCTTTTAATATGAATATTTTTTTTATTTATCTATATTTAAATTTCATCACTTTAAATTTTTTAATATGAAATTGATTTTTTTTAATTTCTTGTTTTAAATTTTAAAAGGAAATTCAACCTCTCATACCATTTGGTCTCTAAAAAAAATTGATATTAGAGGAGAGATTTATATTTTTATTAAAAAAAATTTATTTTCAAAATTAGTATTTATTTTGAAAATATTATTCAATTTCAAAGTACAATTTTAAAATGGAATGTTCCTCTTATAGTCATGATCCATTCTTTAAATGAAAATATTTATCTAATTAGAAAACTCAAAATTATTTTTTTCTCATAAGTATTAGATATCCTATTTGGAAACTGTTTATGCATGGTTGAACCCCTAAAACTGAATTGAATGATAAATGGATACCCAAATATATTTCCTCCTTTAAATTAGATATTAATGTTATGAGTTCCTTTCATTATGGTCTTTATCAAAATAAATTTATTCAAATATCAACTTGAAAAATGGATTAAAAATTATATAAATGACTACAATTCACACATGATGGCACCAAAAAGAAAAATACACTATATTAGATATATATCAAAAATAATTTGAAGGTTTTTCTAAGTATCCAAATGAATTTATTTGTAGTTTTTTTAAAAAATTTACTAATATTTGTAATGGTAAAAAGTATCTTTGTGATAATTTGTCTATAAAAATGTTTATAAGGAAAATACTATTGGTTTTACCTAGTTTGTGGGATCACAACCTGGTTTATTTCAAATGATAAAAGGAAGTAAATAATATGGATATTGAATAACTCATCAGATCACAAATGATTTTTGAAATCAATATGGAAAATCATGTGGTAAAAGAAATATAAAAAACCAAGGAAAGCAATAATATATTAAGGAAATCAAAGATGATGATTCTTCTATAAGTAATAGTTATGATGATGTTTAAATTGAATGCAAGACTAAGAAATTAAAAAAATTGAACAAAAATAAGGGAAAATTCCATTATTATAAAAAACTTAAATTGATTTTTTAGAGTTATCATGTTATTAATGTAATGAAAAGCGATATATTATAACGAAATACCATGTATACAAAAATTAGTTAAAAAAGGATAATGGTAATAATGACATTAAATATTCAAAATGGGGTGTATGTGATGAAAACGTGGATTTAAACTCATCAAAAAACTCATTTCCTAAATGCATCATGGAACAAATCAAGGTAAGTGATAATGGTAGTTATTTTATATCTCAATATTCTTATCATTCACATTCCTCCACTCATTCCTTATCTTCTCATTTATCTTTTTAACAACAATATGTTTTGGGGAATATTTGTAAAGAAATATTTTTTAATTATGATTAACTTATAAAGAAATAAAAACATGTTCTTAATGAGAAAAAATTAATCTTTTAATGAAAATAATATTCATTCAAAACAAAAATATTATTTTACATTAAAAATAAAAAATAAAATGGATGTTTATATTTTAAAAATAGAAAATATGGATCTAAAATTACCTCTTTGTAAATTTAACAATGGTGAACAAAATTTTAACCAGAACCTTGTTTATCAATGTGTGAAATGAAATATTCATATTTTTGGTTTTTCAAAAATTAAGAGTTTATCTATAAATAATTATTTTGAAAATGAGATTTCTAAATACATGTTTTATAATTATTTTCTAAAATTTGGGCATCATATTTTTGAATACTACTAAAAATATTATATACATGGAAGACCTAAATACATTCCTATTTAATCTAACCTTTCTAAAAAAATTGAATTCTAAAAACATTTTCCTTCCTAAATCCTTATAAGAAAATATTTTTGGACCCAAGATTGTTTCCCCATATTAATATTTATTAACTAACCTTTCAAGACCCAAAATCTCGGTAAAAAGAAGCTATTTTGATTTATATTTTAAAAATATATTCCATATAATATCACTCATTTTCCTACGGTGAGTTATAAATAAAAATAGTGTTGAAACTATTGAAATCATGGATTGAATCTATCTATCTTAATCCAAATTTTAAATTCCCCAATCGATGGTGTGATTTTCTTTATAATTTTTGTTTTCAAAAAAGGATGATATACACATGAACTGGATTTTTGATATCTTTAAATATTAATTCCATATTGAATAAATTTTATATAAATATGATATATCTCTTCAAATAATATATTCCTTATAAAAATAGGAGATTTATTATCTTCAATTTTTTTTTGTTTTATCCTTTCCTTATTATTCATAAAATTATTTTCAAATCTATATTATCTCCTTTTTCAATCCTCTTTGCATTTTTATTTTCTTATCCCTCTCGAAATTATTTACTTTTCTAATATTATTTTTTAAAATTATGATTTTTTTTAAATATTTTAAATATTTTTAAATTATTGAAAATATCTATTATTTTTGACTTTTTTATTTTCTAAAATTATCTTTCAAAATATTTTTTAACTTTCATTTTTTGGGAAAATTAGTATTTAATGGCATTTTTTATTTATATTATATGAAATTATCAACTTGAATTAGGTTATTTTTCTTCACATTTTTCTATTTTTTATAATCACAAATTTGGAGATAATTTTGGGTTAAAATGAGAAGAAAATGTTATATTTTTAATGGGGATATGTTTCTTGGATTTTGGGGAGAATTTGGTTTACTTATTGAGCATATTGATTATATTTTTATTTTATTATATCTCATGTGCATGTTTAATATATTGATATATAAAATATATAATTTAATTTATAAATCAATAAATATTTTTTATCACTTATTTTATATTTGAATGTTAATTATTTATGGTCATCAAAAGGGGGGATTTTTGTACATCTCTCTCTTTATCATATTGTTTTCAAGATCAAAAATAATCTATCATGTTTCTAATATTTTCATTTATGTAATTTTAGTTTATATTTAATAAAATTTGAAGCATGATTGATAAATCATATATTTTTATGTTATGTTTTCATAATCCTAAAAATTGGGGAGATTGTTTTACCCCTCTCTATTAGGGTGTTTTAGAAAAAAAACTCTATTGTGTTTCTAAAAGTTTCATTTATGTGATTTTAATTCCTATTTATTATAATTTTAAGGATATTGGATAAAAACATTCAATGTATTTGAAGAGGTTATGAAGTATTTTCTCAAGTCATAATGGACAAGCTGAATCCATTGACGGAACATCAAAGTCCACGAAAAGAAGTTATTGTTACACTTATTAAAGAACGATGTCGTAGAAAGCACTGGTTTGTTAGTTGAATGGAAAATAGATTCATAATCTCATTGGTGTCCATAGTCCAGATGATGGTGGTTCACTGACCTATAGGTTGAAGAAAATGGATCTTGGGATGTCTCCCAAAGACTATCGGCTTGCTAGTGGAATCAGGTGGGTGGACGGTGGTGGTGATTCTTTTTTCCAATGTTTTTTAATTACATGGGTACTACTATTATTAAAGTGTCATTAACATTTCTTGTTATCATGAAGGATTAAAGAATCTTAATGGATCTAATTTTTCCAACATAAAGAGATCATAGGTTGATTTGAATTTATAATTTATCAACAACAATTATATTCTTTCAATTAAATACTAAATCTCTATAAATATTAAATCTGTCATCTAAAACATCCATTCATAATTTAAAAATATAAAAATATTCAACTATGTCTATATCTCTCTCTAATTATTAAATCATTTTATAGATATAATATAATGATATTGTAACATATTTTTAGTAAAAAACATTCTCTTCGCATCCCACCTTTTACCTTTAATTTCTTTCAATCTACGTAAAAAGGGAAGTAGTTCTTACTATCTACCTATAAAATAATGTTATGTTCTTTGATTAATATTTGTATTAATAATATAGGGATGTTCTAATAAGTCATATCAACAAATTTAATGGGTGGAGACATAGGGGATTATATTGATCTATTCCTAAAATCCTTATCAAATAGTGTTGGCCTTCTCTATACATGTATTCATTACATCATCTAATCTCAACACAAATAAATTGCATAAATCTTATTCATATTCCTTCCATTGGGATTAATCTCTTAACTAACATTGATATTGGCCTTTTAATATGAATAAAATTTATCATTTATCACTCTTTTGATTTCATTTTTTTATCATTTCAATATTGTTTGGAATTTTACTTTTCATTTTTTTTTATTTTTAAAAAGAAATTTAACCCCATGTCATTAAATTTATACTATAACCAACACAATAACCCCTTTTAGAATTATGGAGTCCTCATAAAATGCTCATGGGTCCATAGTCTAGTATTAAACCATAAGAGGTAGGAGGAATTTATTTGATTTTCATTGTAATCTTCATCAAATAAAGTCCACCAAACAAAGTAAGATTGAAGTTACTATTGTTTGGTCATTTAAGGTATGCCATTTTATACTCTCTATTAAAAATATACTTAATTTCATGATCTCTAAGAGATATATTCATCTATTATTGCTTTCACTTCAACTTCAAATAATCATATGATGATCCAACAAAGCACATCAATAGTATTAGAGTGAGTTTCTTCAAAAATTAAGAATTCCTAATCCATTTATTCGAAATGAATAATAATAAATACGATGTACTAGTGCCCATGGTGTATCCATTGAGACTTCAAAACACATGGATAACCATCACCATAGTGTAGTGACATCCATGTTGGTTCATCAAAAATATTCTCTAGGAACCATATGTAATACCATGCCTTGGCTTCCCCATGGTTTACTGTTTTTTTATCCTCATAGTATTTCTTTCCAAAATAACTGGAGCTTTTGAACCACAGTGTTTTACAAGCTATTGTGAAGTTTTAAAATGTTTAAAATATTTTTTTAACTTTTTGATAAGATTTTTTATAAAATTTATTAAAAATAATTATTAAAGTTATAATGGTGTATTTTATTTTATAAAATGTTTTAAATTAATTTATTATAATTTTTTACATATTTAATTAAATATTTATAAAAAAATTGTTATTAAAATATTCCAAAATGATTAAATTTAGTATTTAAAATACATTTTCATAAATAATATGACATATCTTATGATCAATAAAATATGGTTTACTTATAAATGATGTGAAATAATTTACCAATCGATTTAAATTGTCACATAAGGTTTAAATATAAAAATTATTTATATTTATAATTATGAATTTATCATAATTAATTGATTTGAAATTATTCATGATAAAAAGACAGACTTTTTCAACGATATTGTTTAGACTATAAAAGTTTTTAATTGACTAATTTGATTAAAGGTTTGAATGATATTTTAAATTCCATAGAATGATAATATAAAGGGTTTATATTTATTTTTAATTATTTTGAAATAGTTTTCATTCAACATTATAGAATAACTATAATGTGATATTGAATTTAAAAATATATATAGTGATCTTATATTTAAAAGTAGTTTATAAAATTATCTTGTTTGGAAAATAAATAAAATAAATAAAATAGTTTTTATATTTTTTATAGTTTATTAATATTCATATTAAGTAATTTTTTAATGAAATGTGAATAATTTGTATGAAATATGTATTTAATAAATTTATTATATTATGGAGCCTTAAATTTCTAGATAAGTATGAAATAGAAAAATATAGTTTTCATCTACCAAAACCAGAGTATATTAATATAATTTTGAGATAGAGAATAGTTTTGAGTAATGTTTTTTCATATTAGGTGTTATAATAATTAGGAATTGAATATTAACTTGGGTATAGTTTCTCTTGATAGAGGGACATGGGGTCAGACTACCTACTCTTCTAGGGGTTTATTCCATATAGAGTTTATCAATATCATATAACTATATGAATTTACATGAAACATATATTTATATTATGTATATGATTAATTTTGATCTGTGTGAATATTTTTGGCTTCTGTTTTTGGGTGAGTAACACAAATATGTAGATTGTGTAAAAAGTTACACCTAAATGTGGCATGAACACATTAATTCTATTATTAGAATATGGATTCAAAAAAAATCATTAGATGCATGCAATTAAAAAGATGGATTAATACATGAGAAGGTAATGATTATATATAATTTAATATTTTTGAATTTAATATGAATATAATTTATATTAAATTTTAAATACATAAATAGGAAACCCCTTAAATACTAAGTGTGTGATTCCTTCCAAATAGGAACTTGTTAAGACCTCAATGATCCAACTTGGTAGTTTCATGCCACAGTTGGTTTCACCAATATTATCTTGGGAAATGAAATAAAAAATAAATGAGTGACTTTGGATTTTCAAATTGGGTAGTTTCACATGATTACGAGGTTACCCTAGATTATCTTATTCCAGAATGTTTTATGCTTTTTTGAGTTATAGTTAGTTGGGAAAACCCGAGGGTTTGGATACTAGGGGAATTTTGTTTAATATTATTCATATGATTAATGAAGACAAAATATTTTTCACTCAAACATCCAAGAATAAAAATTTCTATGATTAGGATGAATCCTACCTATATAACTAAAGTGACATATATCATTCCATAACAGGGTCATTGGTTAGTGAAATATGGATGTTATGTCACTAAAATAATGTGATTTTAAGGGTCATTAATTGTATTGGGAGCACTATCATTAAAAGTAATTAATTAAAACATATAAAACATGATACTCAGACATTGATATTTCCTTATTGTAAACTATAACATTCTTTATATTAATAATTTTGAGATCATTAATATATATGACCTATAAAATTGTAAAATATTGGTAACTAGGATTTAAAAGTGTTCTCTAGTATAAACATTCAATGTTCTGGAATGTAAATGTTATAGATATTAATTCCACTAACTCTAGATCATGGGTATTTGATACTGGGTTTACCTAAAACTTTTTTTCTGAAAAAAATAGTTTAAAAAATGGATTTTTAATATGAGGTGATGGGTTCTTCAGTATACTTATCCAGTATGGTCTTCACGACGTGACGAGGGGTTACCCGTCATGACCTGACCCACACCCAGGTTTAATTCATGCGTTTGGTATTTTTTTCTCAGCCATATTATTATAGAAATTATTTCTCTCAAACCTATATGCTTACTATGTGATTTTCAGAGGATCATATCCTTCTGGATCAATTCAATCATCATTGTATGTTCGTTGCATCTACATTGCGTCCCTCTAGGTAAGTTTTATTTCTAGTTCTTCATTGCGGTTGATCGCATTAGTGCCCTAGATTTTCATTATCATATCCATTGATATATGTTGTATGATTTTTCTTAGTTTATTTTAGATCTGTTGTGGGATCTCATTCCAGAGTCCTTTTCCTTTATTATTCATGGTGTGGCAGACATTCGTCCTCATGGTATGTGGGTTTCCTCTCTTCCTTTGACCCCTTATATTCTAAACTGAATCAATCTGGATGTGTATTTGATTATATGGCCTTCATTGTCATTATTGGATTTCATTTTTGTGGATTCCATTGCAGATGTGTGCGAGATGAGTTTTGATGTAGATGGTTCCATCTCTAGCCTATGATAATAATCTTTTTTGTTTTTCTATATAAATTGATTTATGAAATTTACAAGATTGTTTGTGTGTGTTGAAAAAGGGTTTTAAATGTGAAATGGGTTTTCCCTGGTTTTTGATGAATGGATTTTAAATTTTATTTGATAGTTTTCAAAGAGTTGAAATTGGTTTGGGAAATTGAGGACATGGGTTAACTTGGGTACTTAGGTGGAATGTTTAGATTGAGGCCATTATCCATTGTTTTTTGATTATCAGTGAGGTTTTTCTTGGGGTTTTCCTCAGTTTATTAGGCCTATTGTTATATGAGATATATATTTAAATTTTGGTGGGGTTTACTCATGGGATATTCCTATCAATCCTAGGCCTATTATTCTAGGACAATTTTTGTTCAATTGATTATTATGGTACAATTAATCTAAGGCTTGGACCTATAAAATTCCTTGGTGTTGTGATACCTGTTCTTCGGTTATTTACTAATATTCATTCTATGTTAGTCTTGATATTCATATTTCTGATTATGAAAAATGAAACAGAAAATATGCATTGAAACTGATATACCTGCATTTGTTTGGACCTGAGAAATAGGGAAATGTTTACCATGTTTTCTATAAATCTAATTTACTTCTTTTTAGGACATGTTTTTACTTAAAATGATTATATAATATTTTTTATATAGTTTCTTATGATGGAACTACTGGGTGGGAACTATTGATCCTATAATCTCACACCCCACAAACCTCTTCGGTGGAATATAGAACTTTGTTGGTCTTCTAGTGCATGGAATGAAAACACACTGCAGTGAGGTGATAAGGTTCATGTTAACTGGTATGGGTAGCTAGTGGATTTTTTCCATGCCATCACATGGAGTATCTATTGGTTGTAGTAATTTGTAGTTGGACTTGTCTTTTTTATGTTTTATATGCTGTTAAAGTTGTTCGATTTTTTATGATTCCCTATAGTTATGGAATATATATTTTTTAGTATTCAACTATTTCTTCCTTTCTATATATATGTATTTCATGTGGTGGTTTAGGTTGGGAGAAATCATTCCCTCGGTTTTTTCATTCGATGCCTAGGTGTTTTTCCCCAACCCATGCGTATTGGGAACAACCTTTGGTTATGTGACATATCAGGTCAGATTCTAGGTTTGAGGGAAACCTGGGTTGGCTCATTACCTTTCGGTATCAAACAAGGTATGTCCTAAAGAATCATTTTCCTAGGACATCTATTAGTTTGGAGATTGGATTTTTGGTACTTGATAGGTATGTTTCGATATGTTCTTGACTATCTCTTGTTGTAATAAAACTCATGTTATCATGGGATGTCATGTTATGTGTCTATAGTGTTAGCTTTTTCTTTTGAAATTTCAGTTTTTGCTTATGGGTTTTCTAGTTTGAACTGATATTTGTTCTATATCGGATTGTTCTTATGATTTATTGTGTAGTGATATGACTTTAAGAAATCTTCCACTAGTTCCTTAGGATGGTTTAGCTAATGATCCTCAAGGGAACCCACCTGTAGATCAAAATCTCATCAAGATGATCATACGACCAGACCATGTTGTTGATCAGGATGTTCCATGAGTCCAGAATGCAGTGGTTGAAGTAAAAATAGGAGCCGGAGGAGAGAGAGATCGATCACCGGAGTTCATGAGTGAGAACCCACAATCCTTTGATGAAATTATTGAATCTCAAGAGGTGGAGGATTGGAGGTCTAGGATCAAAAAATTCATTAAACTCCTAGATACACCTAGGAATATTAGGGTGATTTTGTAATGCTTTAAGACTCAAGGTTTTTAGCAAAAATTTGTGGGATTCTATGGTCTAGGAAGACATTCATGTGGTCTTGGATTGGAAGGGATTCAAAACACTATTCATTTATAACTATTTTCCAGATTCTATGATGTTGGAAAGGTATTTGGAGTTCTTATACTTGTAGTAGGAAGAGCATATGGTGTCTATATACACCAACTGATTTACTATGATTGTCTGTTTTTCACCGGACGTGGTAATGAATGACCAGCTAAATGCTCAGAAATACCTACAGGCTATTTGACTGGATATCTGATCATAGGTTTTCATGTTAAAAATTTATACCTATGAAGAGACAATCCATCGAGAAATGATGGAAGAGAAGAAAATGACAGGAAAGATCAAATTTTCCACCTATACTCTTCCTATCAGTTACAGATTTAGTGGCATGCATGGGAAGAAGAGGAAATGGAAGGAATGTCGCATTAGTGGTGGAGGTGGGTCTCAGCATCGATCCTCATATACAGTATCTATTATAGTTGGAGGTGTGACTCTAACTTGTTATCAGTGTGGAAATAGAGGGATTATTGGATGTTCTTGTCACATACCTGCAATTTCGTGCGATAGCTATAGACATGTTTGTAATGTACATCATTTGGGTTAGTCTATGAATAAGCCTCATTATAGTCTAGGTTATTTGACTCCAAATTCTTTTGTGGTGCAGGAAGAATCTTCACTAAAAATAGGGATCCATCTATAGGCCTCAAGAGTGAAGAATTTACATGCAATAAATGAGTGTCCAAGGGAAGTTGATATAGGCCCGACAATAGTGAGTGATACACTTTTTTTTATTTCATCTTCAATAGAAACTACTTTGTTTTATACTGGTGCCCCTCAGTTATTTATATCTATATGCATTTTTGATGTGCATAATCTTCCAACAAAACTTATGCCCTTTACAATCGAGTTAGAGACAAATCTTATAAAGAGGAAAGATCATGGATTTCAGTGTCCTTGTTCATTAGTGATAGTAGATACGAAGTTGGTATGGTATTTTATCATTCTCGATCTGGATCTATTTGACATCATTATTAGTATGGATTGGATTATCTCTCATCGAGCTGAGGTTGTTTTTTATCATTGGTGTGTTTTATTTCTTGTTGAGGATGGGAGTTATCATTTGTTTTATGGGGAGTGACACCAAATTTTTAGCCCTGTATGCCCGTCCCTCCCAGAGCTCAAGAGTTTTTTGGTTGGTGTTGAACTTGATCCCAATGAAATTTCATCTTTTGCTGATCTTCCCATTGTTTTTGAATATTTCCTTGATGTTTTCCGAGATGATTTCGCTAGTATTTTTCTATAGAGAGAGGTATAGTTTACGATTGACCTTGCACCAGGTACATAACTGATATCGATGCCTTATAATCTCATGGAAACAATAGATTTTAACATACACAATATTTAGTTGGATGACATGTCAGTTAAAGGTTTCATTCACCCTAGTGTCTCTCTATGGGAAGCCCCTGTTCTCTTTTCTAGGATAGTGGATATTTCAATTTAGTTATGTGTAGACTATCATAAGTTGAACTGGGTAATGGTTAAGAAAAATATCCATTGCCTTGTGTGGATGATTTTTTTGATTATTTGAAGGTAGAAATGTGTTTCTTGAAGATTGATCTTTGGTCAGTTTATCATCAGATTAGAGTTGAAGAGTCTGATCTACTGAAGACGGCCTTCAAGAGAAGGGTTTCCCATTATGAAAATTTTATGTTGCTTTTTGTTATAACTATTTCACCTATTGTTTTTATTGTCTTAATGAATCAAATATTTCACAAAAATATTGAAAATTCTATGGTAGTATCAATGGATCATATTCTAGTAAACTCAGAATCCAAGCGTGAGGATGAGAACCATTTGACTTCAGTTTAGAAAATTATGAGAAATCATAGTTTGTATGGAAACCTTTCAAAAACCAGTTTCTGAATTTGAGAAGTGAAGTTCTTAAAGCATAGATTTTATGACCATGTCTTATTAGTTGATCTAGAGAAGGTAGAGGTTATTATGTATTAGAAGGAAATGCTTAATGTCTTTGAAATTCGAAGCTTCCTTGGTCTTGTCGGGTACTACTGATAGTTTGTAAATAATTTCTCTAAGACAGAATCACCATTGACTATTATTACTAGAAAGTCAGTGAAATTCACATGGTATGTGACGTGTCAGTATTTATTCAAAAAACTGAAATGAATTCTGACATCAGATTATATTCTGATCTGACCAGAGCCCGGTAAAGGGTACGTGGTGTTTTTTGATGCATCTGGTGCTAGTTTGGGATGAGTGTTGATACAGGATGATCATGTGGAAGTTTAACACTATCATAAACTTTTACCACATTAGAAGAACAATCCCACTCTGGATTTAGAGATTATTTCAGTTATGCAGGCACTTTAATGATTGAGGCACTATCTCTTTGGGGGAGAAGTTCATGGTCTTCTCTGATCATAAGACTCTGGGCTATATCATATCTCAGAAAGACTAGAATATCAGATAGAGATGATGAATATAATACCTATAGATGTTTGTCTATGACATTTCCTACACCATGGGTAAAGGGAATGTTTTTGCGGACACTCTTAGTAGGAAGGTACCATCACATGCTGTTTTGGAATCGAAGGAGTGGAATCTTATTTGAATTTTTATTCAGTTGCACTTGAATGCTTTAGAGGATGTTTCAGGTATGGTTTTGAACAATACTCAGTTATTATCATCTATCCTAGAGTCTATTTTTCAATGTCAACTATAGGATGACGATTTAAGAAGACTCGATAAAGCCTTTATAGTGGGTAGACTGTTTCTGGTTCGTCTATTTCTTTAGATGGTATACTTCACTTCAAGAGGCGAGTTTTCATCCCAAAACCTGTGAGAAGTTCAATCTTAATTCAATATCCTAAATCTACATGGGTCATTCTTCCAGGTGCAATTAATATGTATTGTGACATGAAAAGAATATTCTGGTGGATGGGTACTAAACATGACATTTGATATTATGTGTCCCACTATTAAACCTACCAACCGATAAAGTATGAGCACATAAAACATTCTAGTATGCAATATCCTCTTATTTTACAGGATTTTAATTAGGATGTGGTGTCCATGGATTTTTTGTTGGGTTTCCATAGACACCTTGAGGGAAAAATCCTATCTTGGTGGTTGTTGATTAGTTGTTGAAATCTTCTCCTTTCATTCTGATCAAAGACACCTTTAATGTCAAAGATCTGGGTAATATATATGTGTTGGAGATTTTGAGGATACACGGGAGTCCTTATTCATGTGTTTTATACAAGGATGCTAGGTTTGCCTTGAGGTTCTATAAAAGTCTTAGAGAGGAAATGGGAACTCAGATCAAGTTGTGAACATCTTACCATCCACAGACAGACAGTTAGTGGGAGCATGTAATGGAGATCTTGGAGTATATGCTTCATGCCTACATCTTGGAATTATGTGGATCATGGGATAGCCATCTAGGATTGGTTGATTTTGTGTAAAAAAAAATTTACCAGTCGTCGATCAGAATGGATCCCTTCAAGGCATTGTGTGGTCATTAGTGCATATCACTTATTTGTTGGACAGAGGTGGGTGAAGTATATTTGGTTGGACCAAGGCTATTTCAAGAGATATCAGCAAATACTTAGGATGTACAACAACATTTGGTTACAGTACATAGATGAAAGAAATCATATGCAGATCGATGGTGTCGTCCTTTGGAGTTTAATATAAGTGACTGAGTTTTCTTGAAAGTTTCTCCCCATTTGGGTCACCTTCGGCTTGGAAAATCAGGAATGTTGTCCCATAGATATGTTGGACCATTTGAGATAACTAAAATTCTTGGACATTTTGCTTAGTGGTTAGAATTTTCAATTCATTTGAGGGTCATTCATGATGTCTTCCACATATCTCATCTCATGAATTATTACCCTGATCTTGCTCACATTCTGGGTCAAGAAGAAATTGATCGTGAACTAGATGCATCTATTTTGGATAAACCAGTTGAGATCATTGAATCTCAAATGAAAGTCTTTCTTGAGAAATATATTCAGTTGGTTAGAGTTCTATGGGAAAAGTTCTAAGATTCTCATGAGACTTGGGAAAGTGAGTTGTTGATGAGGGACCAGTGGCCTAATCTTTTTTCCAAGAGGTACATCTTCCACATGAGTACCTGCGGATGGAAAGTATTTATGGTGGGGAGTTTTTAACATCCTGTTACCTTTATAAAATAAGTTTACTTTATTTATAAGTTCCCTTTTGGTTCGATTCCTTAGGAGTGGTTTTCTGGATTTCATGTTGGCTTCTGAGTAGGTACACATTGTGTACCTAAGGTACACATCGTGTACTGGCTACTGTGTACAAGTCAAGAAAGGGGAGATCATGTTGTGAACTGGTACATTCCATGAATGGGGGTTACACATCATGTAGGGTTTAAATGATAGATTTTTAATAATAGGTTATATGTTTTTTGGCATACATAGCCAGTGTGGCCATCATAATGTGACTTGGGGTAACACATTACGACCCATCCCATGCCCAGGTTTAAGTCAAATGTTTGGAAGTTTTCCTTGGACCACTCTTTCAAGAATTCATTTCCCTTTACCCTAGACTCTTCCTAGGTAATTTTTAAAGAAACCAGTCCTTCTGGATTGATCTGATAGGATTTGGATCTTTGTTGCTTCTATGGTGCATCTCTCCAAATAAGTGTTCATTGCAGTTCTTCATTTCATTTGATCATGGAAGTTACCTAGATTTACATTACCAGATCTATTGATATATGTTGGATGTTTCTTCTTGGTTTCTTCTAGATCTATTTTTAGATCTTATTCTGGAGGCCTTTTTCTTCATTGGTCATGGTGCAGAGAGCATTCATAAACAATGTATGTGAGTTTCCTATCTTCCACCAACCCCTCATCTTGAAAATTAAATGAATATAGATATGGATTTGATTCTACGGACTTTCTTTTTGTCATTATATTTCATTGTTGGTGGATTTTGTTGTAGGCATGTGCGACCTAAGCTTTGAGTTAGGTGGTTTCTCCTCTATCCTATGATAAGAAACCTACTTGTTTTTTTTAATAAAATGATATATTAAATTGGAATGATTGTTTGTTTGTATTAAAAAAGTGGTGTAAAAGAGAAATGGTTATTCTTTGGTTTTTGAAAAATGGATTGTAAAATGTTTTTGAATGGTTTTCAGAGAATTTAAATTGGTTTGTGAAATTGAGCACATGTGTTATGTTGGGTACTTAGGAGGAAGGTTTAGTTAGAGACCATTGTTAATTGTTTTGTTATTATCAAGGAGTTTTATCTTGGGTAATTCTTCTGCTTCTTAGACCCGTTAGTATTGGAGGCATATAAAGACATTTTGGGGGGGTTTACTCATGGGTTCTTCCTCTACTTCCTAGGCGGGTTGTTCTAGGATCATTTTTTTCACATGATTATTATGGTACGAGAAGTATATAGCCTCTAATTTTAGTATTAATTGGTGTTGTAATATCTGTGATTTGATTTTGCTGGGCTTGGATTTCTAAGTTTGACTTAATATGCATGTTAATTCTTAGAAAAATGATATGGAAAATATGCTGTGAAATTAATATACATGGTTTTTTTAGAAATGATAAAAAGGGAAATGTTTAAAATGAGTTCTATAAAACTTATTTACTGTTTATCATGACATGTTTTTACATAAAATGAGTATATATTATTTTTTATAGAGAGACTTGTTATAAAAAACCTTGGTGGGATCCTACTGAGCATGTTAGATCACACCCTGTGCACCTCTTCCATGGTGCATAGACCTTTGTTTGTCTTATAATGTAGGGAATGGCAAGCTGTCACAGTGAGGCAGTGAGGTTCATGTCATTTGGGATGAGTATATGGTGGTGAGATGGTGGGATTTTTTCCACACCATCGCTTGGAGTAGCTGTTGGTTGTATTCCATTGCAGTTTGAATTGTATTTTCCAGTTTTATCTACTATTAATGTTGTTTTGTTTTCCCTGTTTTCCCTACAGTCATAGTATATATCTATGTTAGTCTTACTCTATTTATTCATTAATATATATATTTATATATATCCCATTTTGTTGTTCAGGTTGGGTGAAATCATTACCTTGGTTTTGTCATTCGATGCTCAGGTGCTTGTCACAAACTCGTTGGGATTAGGAATGCACTTCGGGCATGTGACGGATCGGGATGAGTGTCGGGTTTTAGGGAAACCCATTTCGGTTATTTAAATTTTGGTATCAGAGGAGGTTTTTCCTCAAGAATATTTTTATTGGGACATCTGTTAGACTGAAGATAGGATAGTCAAGAATTTAGAGGTTAGTGTGATAAGTACCTGGCCATATATTGTCATAAAAATACTCATATTACCATGGGATGTTGGGTTATGTGTCTCTAGTGTTGGTTTTTTCTTTTGAAATCCTATTTTATTCTTTTGGGATTTATAGTTTGAACTAAGATTTGTTTTGTGTATGACCATTCATGTGCTTTGTTCGGCAACAGCATGTCGTCAAGACATATTCCATAGGTTCCTTAGGAAGGTGCAGCTAATGCTCTTCAAGGGAACCCACCTATATATAATAACCTCATCAAGATGATCATGTCGACATTTCTTGCTTTCTATCAAGATGTGCCACGAGTCCAAAATGTAGTGGTTGAAGTACAACCAGGAGATGGTGGAGAGAGGGAGGGAGACAAATCTCGGGAGTTATTGTGTAATAATCCATCATAATTTAATGGAATGACTTACCCTCAAGAGGAAAAGGATTGTCTGAACAATATTAATCAAATATTTAACTTCATAAAGACACCTGATAATATCAAGGTGAAGTGTGAAGTGTGAAGTGTTCATACTTGAGGGTTCCTAAAATAATTGGTGGGGTTTTATGGTCTAGGAATATAGAATCATGGGATTATATTGGAAGAGTTTAAAATCCTTCTTCATTCAGTACTTTTTTATAGTCTCTAATGTTGGAAATGTTTTTGGAGTTCCTATCATTGCAACCGGGAGAGCATCAAGTGTTATCATACACCAAATGATTTGCTGAGCTTGTCCATTTTTCTCCAGACGTGGTAATGAATGAAAAGATAAAGGTTAAAAAATAAATTTATAGGTTGAAAGAAGATATCATATCACTTGTTTTTATGTTGAAGCTGTATACCTATTCAGAGAAAGTAGATAAAGAAATGATGGCACATATGAACATAGCAGACAAGGTCAGTTTTTCCACATATTCTCTTCCAACAGGTAATAGCTACAATGGCATGCATGGGAAGAAGAGGAAGTAGAAGGACTATCGTAGAAGTGGTGGAGGTGGGTTTCAGCAGCAAGCCTCCTCCGAACCATCAGTTGCGGTTGGAATTATTCTTTTGACTTGTTATCAGTGCCGCAAGGGAGGGCACACCAAACATTCTTATCCAATCCCGCAAAGATGTGAAATAGTTATGGACCTGTTGGTCATCTATAAAATTTCTGTTAGGATATAAAAATTCCTTATTATCATCAACTTTCATTGGCTCCAAAGGATACTATGGTGAAGTAAGAAGCTTCAGACACTAAAGTGCTCCATCCATAGACAATAAGAGTGAAGCATCAGAAAATAGTAGATGAGTGTCTAATAGAAGTTGAAGTAGGTATGGAAATAGTGAAAGGTATGCATCTTATTTCAACTTAATTATATGTTTGTTTTTTTGATACTAGTGCCTCCAACTCATTTATATCTTCACACATTATTGACATGCTTAAAATTCCAAGGGAACTTATTCCCTTTACAATGGAGTTAAAGACACCTCTTGAGAAGATGAAAGATTTGGGTTTTCCGTGTCTTTCTTGTTCATTAATGATAGCTAATACAGAGTCGGTCTGGGATTTTATCATTCTTGATATGTATCTATTAGACATCATTATAGGTTTATATTGGGTTGTTGCTCATCGAGATGAGGTTGTTTTTTATCATCACCATGTTTTGTTTCATGTTGCCGATGGGAGCTCTCATGTGTTTCATGGGGAGTGGGACCTAAGGTTTGGTCATGCAGGACCACACATAGCTCAGAAGTTTGTTGGATTTAGTTTCATTTGATCTTGATAAATTTTTTTATACTGATGATCATCATGTTGTTCTTTGAGATTTCCCTGATGTTTTCCCAAGCTATTTCTCTAGTCTTCCTCTAGACAGAGGTTGTCTTTACGATTGACCTGGTTCCAGGTACGCTGCCTATATCAATTCCTTCTTATTGTATGTCACTAGTGGAGTTGAAAGAACTCAAGATTCAGTTTGACATCCTATTATAGAAATGATTTTTTCTCCTTGGTGGCTCTCTATAGGCATCCCCTATGCTCTTTTCCAAGAAATTAGATGGTTCACTTCGGTTTGGTGTGGACTATAGAAAGTTGTACTAGGTAATAGTTACGAAAAATATCATTTTCCTTGTGTGGATGATTTGTTTTATGAGTTGAAGAGGGAAAAGTGGTTCTCATAGGTTGATCTTTTGTCGGGTTATCATCAGCTCAGAGTTCAAGTGTCTGATATACTCAAGATGACCTTTAGGAGCAGGTATGGCCATTATAAATAACTTATGATGCCTTTTAGTCTAAATAATGATCCTTCAGTTTTTATTTCCTTGATGAATTAGATATTTCACAAAAATCTTGACATGTTTTTGGTAGTATATTTGGATGATATTATGGTTTACTCAAAATCCTCTTGCGATCACGAGCACCATCGGAGATTGGTTTTTGAAATTCCAAGAAATAACTATTTTTATGGAAAGATTTCCAAATGCAGTTTCTGGATTTGAGAAGTGAATTTTTTGGGGCACCAAATTTATAATCATAATTTATTTGTTTATCCATAGAAGGTAAAGTGTATTATTTCTTGGAAGGAACCACGAAACATCTATGAAATTCGATGCTTCCTTGGTCTTGCTGGGTACTGCTGACGGTTTGTTAAGGATTTATCTAATATGATATCACCTTTGAACACTCTATCCTAGAATGAGGTGAGATTCACATGGGATTTTGAGCCACAGAATTATTTCAATGAACTGAAATGAATTCTGACATTAAATATTATTATGATTTTACCTAAGATTATTATAGAGTAAAAATTGTTTTGTGATTCATATGGGGATGGTTTTGGATGTGTGCTGATGAAGGATAACCATAGGATAGATTATGGATCTCATTAGCTCCAACCACAAGAGAAGAAATATCCTAATCATGATTTAGAGCTAGACATGGTTATGAATGTACTTAAATGTTGTTGAAACTATCTCTTTGGGGAGAAATTCACGTTCTTCTATGATCATAAGATTCTGAGCTATATCATCTCTCATAAATACTTGAATATTAAACAGAGACAATCAATGTAATTCTTTTATATGTTTGACTTCGACATTGCCTATGCCCTAAGGAAATGTAATCTTGTTGAAGATGCTCTTAGTAGGAAGGTACTGTCAGAGGCTATTTGGGAAACAAAGGATGCATGGAATCTTATGGGGATTTTTAATCAATTTCCCTTGGATTGTAAGAAGGATGTTTCATGTATGTTTACAAAGAGTGGTCAATTATAATCATTTATATTGGAGTCTATTTATCAAATCCAGTAGGATGATGGTGAGTTTTAAAAGACTCGGTAAAGCCTTTATGGTGGGGATACCATTTCTGGTTGGTCACTTTTTTAGATGTCAAAAACAATTTTGGGAATCAAGTTGTTGTCCCAGCACATCTGAGAAGTTAATACTTTTTTCAATTTCACAACTCTTCAGGGGCCATTCATTAAGGAGAAAAAATATGTATTATGATATGAAAAGATGTTTATGGTTGCCTAGTATGAAGTGTGACATTGCAGATTATGTGTCCCACTGTAACACCTACCAATGAATAAAGGAAGAGAACTTGTAACCTTATGGTATTATTCAATTTATTTTAATACTACTTTGGAAATTGGATGAGCTATCCAAGGATTTTTCTGTTGGGTTTCCCTAGAAATCCAAAGGTAAAAATGGTATCTGGGTGGCTGTTGATCTATTGAAGAAGTATTCTCATTTCATTCAGAAAAATAAACCACTAAAGTCGAATATCAGGGTAAGATGTATGTGCAGGAGATCCTGAGGATACATTGGAGTATTTCTTTAATTGTTTCAAATAGGCATCCTATGATTACCTCAAGGTTCTAGAGAAGTCTTCAGGAGGAAATGGGAACCCAGATCTAGTTTAGAATGACATACCATCCACAGACAGATAGTCAGATGGAGTGTGTAATTCAAATTCTTGGATGATATGTTTTGTACCTATATATAGGATTTTAGTGGATCAAGGGATATACATTTGGGACTTTTTGAGTTTGTTTACAACAATAATTACCAGTTGTCGATAAGAATGGATCCCTTCAAGGATCTGTATGGTCACCCATTCAGATCACCTCTTTACTGGGCAGAGGAGGGAAAAATATCATTGGTTAAAAAAACTGGTTTAAGAGATGTTATCATAGATTCAGGATGTGCGATGATGTCTGGTTATATCCTAGATTTGACAGAAATCATATGATGATCGGTGGAATTTTCCTTTAGTAATTTCTATAGGTTTCATTATTTTCTTGAAATTTTCTCCTTGTTTGGATCACCGTCGTCTTGGAGAATAGGGATTGTTGGCTCCGAGATATATTGGACCATTTGAGATCACTAAACAACTCAGATATGGTGCATATCAGTTAGCATTACAGATTCAGTTGATGGCCATTCGTGATGTTTTCAACATATCTCAACTCAAGAAGTATCACCTTAATCCCACTCACATTCTGATTTGGGAATAATTTGAGCTAGAACTAGATTATTCTATTTTGGAGAATCCAGTTGAGATAGTTGAATCTCATATGAAAGTATTACATTATAAATTGATTCCATTGGTTGGAGTACTAGGGAAAAAAGGTCCATATTCTCATGAGACTTAGGAACCCATGTTGTTGATGAGGGAGTAGTGGAATCATCATTTTTTAATAGTTACATCTTCCTCATGACTTCCCAGGATAAAAAGTCTTTATAGTGGGGAGTTATTAGATTCTCGTTACATTGATTGGGTATGTTTTTTCCTTTTTCTATGTTACTTTTTGTTTTTAAGTAATTTAGAGTGGGTTTCTGTAATTTTTTCAGGCTGTAGAGTAGGTACATTTCGTGTACCTCAGATTCATGTCATGTACTGGCTGCTTGGTATAAGTCATGAAAGGGGTGATCACGCTGTGTGCTGGTACACATCTTGAATGGAAGTTACCTGTCATGTTGGGTTTAAATGATTGTTTTTTAATCAGATTCAATGGGGTTTTCAGCATACTTACCCAGTGTGTCCATCACAACGTGACTAGGGGTTACACGTCATGACTTGGCCCGTGTCTAGGTTTATCTCCGGAATTTGGTGGGGGTTTTTAGATTTTTCTTTCCATAATCTACTTTCCTCGACCCTAGACTCTCACTAGGTGTTTATTAGAGGTTTCTATCTTTCTAGATTGATCTAATCATCTTTGGATCTTCACTGCGTCTGTGGTGAATCTCTCTAGGTACGTGTTCTTTCTGATTTATCATTACAGTTGATCATGGTAGAACCATGGCTTTGCATTACTCGATCCATTGATCTATGTTACATGTATCTTATTGGTTTAATCTAGATCCATTATGAGATCTCCTTGTTGAGGAGTTTTCCATCATTGGTTATGGTGTAGTGGACGTTCTTCCTCGAGGTATGTGGGTTTCCTCTCTTCCACTGATCCCTAGTCTCCTAAATTGAATCAATATTGATGTGGATTTAATTCTAGGGCCTTCATTGTCATCATTGGATATATTTTTTGGTGGATTATGTTATGGGTGTGTGTGACTTTATCATTGAGGTAGGTGGTTCCATCAATATCCTATGATAATAATCTTGATAGTTTTTCTTTACAAACAAATTTTTAAAATTGGAATGATTGTTTGTGTGTGTTAAAAAGGGGGTTTAAAAGAGAAATGATTTTCCCTGGTTTTTGATAAATGGAATGTGAATTGGTTTTTAATTTTTTTCAAAGAATTTAAATTGGATTGTGAAATTGAAAACATTGGTTATCTTCGGTACTTAGGTGGAAGGTTTATCTTTAGTTCACTGACCATTTCTTTGTGATTATCAAGGAGGTTTGTCTAGGGGATTTCCTTTGTTTCTTAGCCATGTTATTATAGGATATTTATATTGATATGTTTTGGGGTTTACTCATGGGTTATTCCTCTTCTTCTAAGTATCATTTTCTAGGATTATTTTTGTGCAATTGATTATTGTGGTCTGAGTAGTCTGTGGCCTGGACATATAGTATTAAATATTGTTGTGATACCTATGCATCTGTTTCTGACTTCTTGGAATTCTATGTTATCCCTGATATGCATGTTTAGGATTGTTAATAATTACATGGAAAATATTCTATGAATCTAATATACCAATTTTTTTTAGAACTGAGAAAAAGGGAAATTTTTACCATGTTTTATATAAAACTTCTTTACTACATATTATGTCGTGTTTTTACATAAAATGAGTATACAATATTTTTTATACAAAGACTCATTATGGAACATCTGGTTGGGATCCTACTAATCCTATTATCTCCCACCCTATGCTCCTCTTCTATTAGTCATAGACCATTACTTGTCTTCTAGTGTTGGGAAAGGAATGGTTCCACAGTGAGGTGTTGAGGCTCATGTCAACTAGGATAGGTAATTGGTGGTGATATGGTGGGAGTTTCTCCATGAAATCACTAAGAGTATCTATTGGTTGAAGTCTTTACAGCTGGACTTGTCTTTTAGAGTTTCAGCTACTCTTACAGTTGTTTTGTTTCCACTGTTTTCCCTACAGTTATGAAATATATATTTGTTAGTCTTTTGCTATTTATTCCTTTCTATATATATATATATATTCCATATGGCTATTCAGGTTGGGAAAAATAATTCCCTCGGTTTTGTTGTTCGATTACCAGGTGCTTGTCACCAGTCTATGGGGATCGGGAACACTGTTCAGGTATGTGATGGATCAGGTTGGGTGCCAGGTTTGAGGGGAGCGTAGTTCGGTTCGTTACAATCCTAGTTTTTCTATTATGAATATCTAGGGTAGCGAATCATTATTAAAATGATTGAATTGTAATAATATTTACTATAAATCTAAAAAATTATTATTATTGGATATCTCAAAGAATATACGAGATATTATTTCTATAATACGACTGATCACAAAGTGTTTGTGGACTAATTTTTAATAATAATTGAGTAGGAACAAATATTAAGAGGTTTCATATGGAAGAAAGATAAAATTAGAGATATTATTGATGAAAAAATAAATTTTCCTGATATGAATGTTGATCCAGTTCTGTAAAGAGTTGTGGAAGAAGAAATGACACAAGAAATACAATTGATATGATGGTTTTTAGGGGTTTTTAAGAGTTAATGAGATATTTATCCCACATTAAAAGTGACAGTGAAGTATTATTCTTATGTGATGAACCTGTAAATTTCTAGGAATACATTGGGAGTTTAAATTCTAAGAAATAGTTAAAATCCATGAAATATGAAATGTGATCCTTATAAGATAAAAATGTTTCAAAGTTGTTTGATGCACCAAAAGGGGTAAGTACCATAGGGTGAAAGTATAATTTATGTAATAAAACTAACATGGATAGTAGAGTAACTACCTATAAATAATTCCTGGTGAAAAAGGGTTATAAAAAAAATACATGGCATTGAATATGAAGATAAATTTATGATTATTATGTTGATAAAGTCTATTCATATATTGCTTACAATACTTAATCAATATGATTATGAGATATATAATTTTTATGTAAATAATTATTTCCGTAATAATTTTTTTAGGACATGTATATGATACAACCTGAGGTTTTCAAATTACCATATGAGTTTTATAACACTTACAAGTTGTAATGGTCAATTTATGGACTGAAGAAAGATTCTCAATGTTGGAATATCTGGTATGATGATTCAATAAAAGAGTTTGGTTTCATAAAAAATGTAGATAATTCATATATGTATATGTATATTAGTGGGAGTATATTAGTTGTTTAATATTTTATGTAGATTACATAATGCTTATCAAAAATGATGTCTCAAATCTTAACACAATGAATTTATGGATGGGTAAATGTTTCTAAATTAAATACATGGGTGAAGATTCCAATATACTGGGCAAGAGTATCTATAAAGATAGATCTATGTATCCTATTAGTATTCATGAGAATAAATATATTGGTAAAGTGATATTTTAGTATAACAAATAGATCTCCAAGAAGGTGTCTTTACTATATTAAATTGAATAAATCTCTACATTTTTCAGGATCCTTCAAAAGAGTTATAATGTATTGATAAAACTCCTTATACATCGACTATATGATCAATCTTGTATTCCATGTCTTTTACTCAACATGATGTCTCTTAGTATTTGTGAATAACTACTAGATACCAATTTAATCAAGGTGAGAATCACTGGTTTTCATGTAAGAAAATTTATAATCACATGAAGAGGAAACAAGAAGTTGTTCTTCAACATCATAGGAAATGATAAACTCTGTGTAAAGGGATACCCAAATACTAGATTCCAATCTAAAAAGTATGATATGAAATCCTAATATGGATTCATATTTTTTCAAAATAATTGATCTATCAGTTACAAGAGTTCCAATCAATACACTATAGTGGAATCAATAATAGAGGAATAGTATATTTCAACATTTGATACTATTAATGATGTAGGTTAGATCTAGAAGTTCATTACAGAACATGGGTGTTTCCTAGAATAAATTGATAAATTGAGATATATTTCAATGAAAATGGGAATTTTTCTCTGGATAAAGAAGCCTGGTCTCATCAAAGGGCCAAAAACATATGTAAAAAATAAAATTTTATATGATATATCATTAAGAGGGTTGATACAAAACAAAATGTTGAAGATCCATTGAAAAAACCATTACTACACCAACAACATGATGGTTATGTATAATATATAGTTGTAAGTCACATAATATATTAGTTGTAATGTTATAATGATGAAATACCCTAAAATAATAACATTGAGTTATCCCTAACCGATGACCATCATAGAGTATTATATTTTTTGATTATATGTTAAGGTTAGAATGATTATAATCTTTTACTCATTAGAAATATTTTTATATGAGATGAAAATATTATATTAATGGAGTAATAAGTAAATACTTATTATAAGGATTGGCCCACTATTGTATATCTCATGTAATGTCATATAGTCATCAATATAATCAGGGGTTCATGGTTATTTTAAATCATTCCTACATAAAGTTATATATATACTTATAATGAGATAATTTATACTTTTATTACCTCTATACTCAAGTCTATATGTTGACTTAGCTAATTAGGGGTGGTTAGGTATGTTACTAATCATATTTTTGGTTGAAGCATAATGAAGATGGGATTTTTCAACTTGTATGAAAAGTGCATGAATTTGGACCTTGATTCAATTAGACTATGGAATATTCATGTCCATGCATAGTTATATCCCATATGATGTGATCAATTAATTTGATGAGTGATGTATTATGTACTCATCATATTGATCAATGAAATGTGATGTATTCATACGATTTTTTGGCTTTTATGCGAATCAAAAATAGATGAGAGGCCTATACTGTATTGAAATTATCCATTTCTAGTAGTCACTCAATGTCTT
Source organism: Viscum album (assembly GCA_963277665.1). NCBI lineage: Eukaryota > Viridiplantae > Streptophyta > Magnoliopsida > Santalales > Viscaceae > Viscum > Viscum album. The sequence continues at coordinate 1,001,308,061 of OY728133.1, forward strand.
GGAAAAAAGGATTATATAGGGTAGATATGATGTATATGATAGATGTTGTTTTTGAAATATATGTATAGAAATTTGATTATGTTTAATGGATATCACACATGACTCCTTGGGAATACGAGTAGCACTAATTATTTTATAGAGGAGAATATTTTACTACGTCAAGGAAATAAGGATTTCATATTTTATTCAACACTACTATGGCCCACAATGTCACAAAATCATTTCCTTAGATAAGGAATATTTTTTGGAAAATTATTTTATTCCAAAATGAAGAGAGTCTGATGAAACTGTATTCAAATGAGTATGGGTGGATTCACAAAGAGTTGGTAAATATTTAATAACATCCTTATAGGATTTTAGTATAGGTGGGGGATTGTTGGATGGAAAATACAATGGGATCCACTATCCATAATGGTAAAATTGATGTCATGGTGATGGATGAGATCATTTTTTCATCAAATAGATGTATTTAGTTTCTATATTCCTTCCTGGATGAATTTAATTCTGTTTTGACCTATGTGTTTGATATTTTTGGTTATCACACTCATTCACTAAACTTTTCAATGAATGAACAAGAACATGTTGAAATATTCAAGTCCCATGATATGGAAATCGATATACAATGTTATGGAAGCCCCTCTTCATTCAATGAAGAGTGTCGATGATTAATTTATAATTTTATGATCCATATCTTGTTTGGGTAATCAAGTGTGTGTGCTTTCTATAATTATTCCATGATATCCAAGACTCTATTCCATTAAAAAAGATCATTAATTACTCAGTGAAAGTTATGGAACCCCTTTAAGCATTTAGGAGTCCTCATGAAATGTTTGTAGATACATATAACAGTATTTCCCCTTAGAGGAAGGAGGCATTCATTTACTGCTCATTGTGATATTCATCAAGCACAGTCCACTTAATGAAGTAATGCTTAAATAGATGATGTTTTTTAGTTTAAGGAGTTCTGTTTTATAATGATTTTTTTATATAAACTTATGAATTTTATTCCTTGTAGATAGATCCAAATGGGTTTGGTTTCACTTCTTATGTTAAGGGTCATATGATGATCTAAAAAAAATGAATCGCATTTTTTATAGTTCATATTAATATTATGCGCACTCCTTATCTAAATTATACAAAACCATGTCACATAACACGGATTCTGGTTCCATCTAGGAATATTTTTCATTGGTTGGAAAAAAAATTGTGACACCCCAAATTTTTTCCTTTAACACATTGAATATCTCGTTTGACACACAAAAAAAACTAAAATTTAAACTTACACATTTTATTGGGATAATGTTTTAAAATAAAAGATTAATATTATTATATTATTACAATTAAACATGAATCATCATAATGAAATTTAAAAGAGTAATAAAATAACAAGTAAAAATGACATGAAAATGAAATATTCATCCTCATGGTTTTCCTTGAAGATAATATAATGGATCTCAACTGTATAAGGAAGGGAAAAAAGTTATAAATATAATTAGAGTTAGTGTCCTAAGACCAACTGGTCATATTTTGATTACATGTATATTTGATTTATTTAATATTAATAAAATATCTTATTATATGTTGTTCATTATTCTTCATGACTCTAATTTAATAATGTCCCATAGTATACATCACACTAATAATGTAACATTAGTTCTCTGCAATGATGAGACCCTTGAAGTGTTATGAGGATATTATTAAATAACATTCTACAGTTTGATAACATACTATTATGGGACATGAAGTACATATAATATTAGGTGAGATTACTCTTAAGAGGATGAGGATTCTTCTCATGAAGGTTCCCACTCAGTAATCTCTAGGATGTGAGATTATGAGAACCATCCCAACAATAGAAATTATGCATGTTTTTGTGTCAGTGAATATTTTTATATATGAGAATGTGTAATGGTATTTAGAATTAAATATTATAATTAATTAATTTCAGGACTCACACACTAATATTTCTGATGAAAACTATGACACCACATATTCACAATGGGGAAGAGAACATTGGGTATGCCACGATTGACAAGTAATTAATGGATAAGTTGAGGAATGATTTGTACCTTCCTTAGTTTTTGATGGTTATTTCTCATCCCTTTAATTGGAATAGAACCATCACATAAAATTCCATGTCCATGGTGAAATGCTGTGTCTATTTTAGAAAGTCAAAGAAAGATATATCAACTATATTGGTAGTGACATAGATATGAAACCTTCTTGATGAGATATTGTGAAAAAGGTATTATATTTCATAGTGAGTGTTTATATATAGTTTTCATAATTGAGAAATTATGTTCCATATATTCAGTGAAATGAAATGTTACCAGGTAACAATTATTTACTTTAGGTAATCTTGCCTAATACCAATGAAAAATAATCCAAGAGGGTCACACACTATGTTTTTTTGATGAACTTGATTAAATTATATTTGAATTTAACTGAATGAATAAATATTATTTCCAAGATTTATGGATAATTTTATTCAAGTTTTATCAATCAAAAATGATTATTAATGGATGAAATATTTTAATTATATATTTATATGGGAATTTCATAAATTCTAGAGGAGTTTGAATAGACCAAGACCGAGTCTAGTGAAAAATATTAATTAACAATCCAAAACAATATTTTTTATTCCTCAAGTTTGAGTGCACCCAATAATAATAATTATAATATTAATATGTGGCATGAGGTTTATTGAGTATTATTATTTTATTTAAGACCCGACATGTTGTTAATGAATTATATTAACCTAAAACCTTGCTCTATAAATAAACAATTATGTCTATTGTGTATTGCATCAAAAATTGAAACTAGAGAATTATTACAAACAATGAATTACATCATGAATCCTCCACCTCTCTCCCTATAAAGAATAATAAATTCAAGGTATATTCCTTAAATATCAAAGTATGGGAGGTCAATATGGAAAACAAAAGATATCTGACACACTATTCCAGCACTCAGAGTTCGGTTAGAATTTTTTGGAGATAAAAGGTGCATGTGTGGATCACCACTAGATGGATTCTAACCATGGATCCTGAAAGTGAAATGAAGGTATCCAATAGGGTATTTTTAGATGGCCAATATCCACATCAATGAAATATACTAATCCAAGGTATTCATTTCTTCTAATATTAAATTAATTAATTATAAATTCCATATGCATTATCCTTGCTAGAGGTCCTGGAAAACTCCAAATTAAAATTATATTTTAATATATCTCAAACCACTCCACGCTACTACTTTTCCTAGAAAAAACAAGTTATATCAGACTGGTCACATTCAAAAATATAATTATTTATTTTATTTTTTATCTATATAAAATCATGGATGAATTTTCATTTTATATTATTTATTCTTCAATAAAATTTGAATTAACATGTTATCGACATATTAATCATGTTTTTATGTGTTTAATTTTCTTTAAGGCATTAGAATAGATGAATAATAACCAGATATTCCATTGATAAATTCCAATTTATGGGCCGATAAGACAGGGTTACACAACGTGTATCCATAGTATACAATGTGTACCCTTATACAATAAATTAAGCAATGTTGTGGGGTACACAATATGTGACACAATTATGATATGTGGTCTATTACACATGCGGACCAACCAACCAAATGCACTGTATGTCTGATTACATAGCGTGTATAAAACATACATGTTGTGTAGTATTTATGGTTTGGCAGCATAAATCACACAATCTGTGTGGTAATTATACATGGTAAAACCACATGAGACTGACATCTTGGAGTATTTATGATATAAATGATGTGTATGTAATGTATACACTGTATATTCGTCATTTACTTAGTCCAAAATACACACCGTGTAATTTGGAGAGTGAAGTGGACACATGTTATAAGGGATACATGAAATGTTGTTGGCTTATACATGTTGTGTGATCTTGTCGAGATACATTCCTAAGACCTAGGCATAGAATCTAAAATACATAACAAGAGGATACATTACATGTAGCAATCATGTACATTCCATGTAGTATGTCTGAGTAAATATAGAAAATCCCTAGGCGTGTAACCTAGATACATAGAGACCTAGTCACATGGAATGTAGCTAGATAGTACCCATCGTGTAGTCTCCCAATTAATAGAAAAAATTAACTAAATTAAATATAAAATTATTTTATTAAAACAAAATTGATATGATAGGAACAATAACTACTTCCCAATTTAATAAGGATTTTGAAGAATATTTAATTCTCAATTATTTTATTATAATAAGTCTGTGACTCTTGGTTCTGCTATTTGTTTTCCCTTAATAACTTAATGATGGTTATCTACAAATGAATTCAGATGGTAATTAATATGAAAAGAAATTAATTAATTAATTAATTATTAATTTATTTCAATTACATTTATCTTAATAATAAATAATGGATAATTAAATTAATGTTAGACATTCACTATTTGGTACACATTGCATGTATGACCATTCATGTTATACTCCAAGACCAGTGTATGTGTTGAAATTAATGTATTTTAATTTATTTCATGGGTTTTTATTTATTTATTATTAAATTAGATTTAATGGCCTATGATTCATTCCTCTCTCTAATATTATGTTGGACCTATATATCCAAGTATATGTATGTAATACCCCTTCAACCAATCATTTGGTTCCCCTAAAGTGAATTTTATTTATAAATAATTACAATTAATAGAGTTTCTCATGGAACATGAAGGTTTTTTAATACAAAAACATAATGATTCCAACCGAGGCGATACATAAGTGGACAAGTGGAATGTTGCAACTCATGAAAAAACAAAAAATATGGATTATTTCACTTGGTAAAAGGTTTATTTAGTGTGCTATCATTAAATCGAACATTAGATAAACCTATGGTAAGGTTGTTTAATTTTTTTATTATGTCCATAAAATTATGTATTTCACTTACGTAAAACCATGATCACAAAAATAAATAAATAAATGCACAAAAATAGAATTTAAATAGATGGATTAATGTTTTATCCATCATGGGTAATTAATTAGGTAACATCCAACAAATATTAACAAGATATGTAAAGGATAAATAAATAAAAAATTTATGCATAGTAAATTAAAATACCCCAATTACAAATTATGTTATACTTGGCCTTCCATTGGTTGATTATGAATGAAATCCTTAAAAATAAGTGTTTGACCAACCTTTATTGAGATGCTTAATATTAACATGGAGTTCTTGTGATGGTTATAGGTTGAATTTTTAATCTTATATCAGGATAATTATCACTTTATAGATATGACGTAACTTGGAGGTAAGTGTTGAGAAAATAAAAGTAAGAATTTTAGGATAGGGTAGTCCAGTTAATAGATCAAGGAGCTACAAACCCATAGTTGGAAAAGGCCTACGATCATAAATTCCTTCAAGTAGATTTAACAACCCACATTAGGGTTATGTAAAGTGGAATATATATCCTTCCCAGTAGAATATCCTAAAAACATGAAATTAAAGGTTTAATTTTAAGGGCTATTGGGAATTGATAATATAGTGGGATATTTAATAAAAAATAAATAAATTTATTATTTATCATATTATTAGTAATGATAAAAAATAAATAATGATATGATATTTAGTTATATAATAATATGGAAGGCTCTATATCCACATAATCTCTATGATAAATATTGGATAAAGAAAACCTCATCATTAGTAGTATCTTTTAGTGGTGGTTATGATGGATTTGGGTTTTCCATCAACATAAATAGAAATATTAAATCCTAGAATCCTTAATTCCAAATCTACCTGTCAAAGAGGAGAGTGATGAAAATTTACTTTTCTATAAAAAAAATTTTGCAATGTTTTTGGTGAAAACTATTTTATTATTTCATATATGTATTGTAAAATCATAAAGTCTCACCAAAACATGGATGTACATAGAATGCTTGTAAACCACCATGGTATTTACAAGGATAAAGATAGACATGAATGATTTGAGATTACTGAGTTTCTCTTTCATAACAGGCTTAGATAGGGTGCCCAACTGCATCTCACGTAATAAATATCATTGGAAAAATTGAGTTCCTAGAAGATCGAGGGTTTAAACACCATTAATATCTAGTCACTGATATAATTCTGGTATCAATCACACAGATCTTCTCTATATTTTTTGTAAAATATAAAATGAGAAAAACTAATAAGCATCTCCCATATAAACATAATCTCCTTTGACAAAAATACAAGGATATTAAGAATAAAAATCCTTGCATCCAAACAGTGAACAAATATAAAAGGAAATTGAAGAAATTGAAGTAAAAAATTCTTCACACACTTCCAAAAAGAGGAATATCAAGGTATAATAAAGGGGAAAAGATGTTATTTTTTTCACATGGAATGAAGGGCCACTAGAAGAAAAAATTCACTCAGCCAAAGAAACTATAGGAAGATTTAGCTGTATTTTTTATTGACTGTAATTTATATGTATCTATAAATTGGTTATTAGATAGAGATTGGGGGTGGTTACAGGTGTGTTCAAATACAATAACCAAGTATATTTAGAAAAATTGTTGAGGGGAGGTAGATTTGAAAAGATCCAATGAAGCTAAAATTTCTGTTGTAGCTATTGGGGACTGCCACATCACATTGCCAACTAATATGATATTGGTTTTGAGTGTTTTTTATTTTGTTCCTTACATTACAAAAAACATAAATTCTATATCATGATTTGATACAGATGAATTTATTTTCAAATTATTAAATGAATATTTCTTCTTTTATAAGGATGTCATTTTCTATGGTAAGGCACATTTAAACAATGGTCTTTATTTGTTGGATTATATATACCATGTAATGGAAATCAATAACAAAACTGCTTCACGTGACTCATAACACACCCAACTATGTAATCATCATTTAGGTTATGTAAATGAAATGTGATTGACTAAATCAAAACAAGATGAATATTTAGATTCTTTTTAACTAATTCCACTTGTAATATATCGTGTATGTTTACAAGGTAAAATGACTAAATCACTATTTAATGTAAAAGGTGAGAGGGCCAAAGATATTTTTGAATTATTTTATATATGTGTGTGTGGACCAATTCTTATTGAGCAAATGGGTGGGTAATAATAATTCATAACTATTAACAATGATTTTAGTATATATAGATATGTCTAATTAATGAGGTATAAGTCATATTCTATTTTATAAGTTCATGGAATTCTAGAATGAAGTTGATAACCAACTTGTTAAGAATATTTAGAAAATCTAATCAGTTTATAGTGGATAATATCTTAATCAAGACTTCATTTATTAATTATAGATGTTTGATTCCCTATATTAACTCACTCCTACCTATAAACCATAGTGGAACGGTGTATGTGAAAGGAGAAACCTTGCCTTATTAGGTATGGTGAGATCAATGATGAGTCATCTGATTCTTCCATTATCATTTTGGGGATATGCATTAAAAACCACATCACAAATATTGAACCATGTTCTAACTAAATCTATATATGTTATACAATACCATTTATGGAATAAAAATAAACTAGTGTTGTAATTATTACATGTGGGGGGCTATGAAGAATTTTTAATCCCTCTTTAAGTAACAAACTTTCACCCCAAAGAAAAATTGTACCCTTATAGGATACCAAAAATAAACAAAGTCATATTAGTTATATGAACCCCAAAACAAAATTTTAATAGTAGAAAAAACCGTATTACATGAGAGGGAGAACATCTGTAAAATTGATAGTGGGATAGAGATAGACTTTGATAAAGGACTTTGATAAGGAATTGATGAATAAATGCTTTTCTAGGATGGAATTGGGTAAGGCAGAATATATTATTGAGATTTTGATCCATCATGATAGATCCAAGAGGTTTTTTGGCCTAATTGAAACAAGATACATTGGTAAGATACTAAATTGATTGAGTATGGAACAATCTAGGATGTGATTGTTTCCAAAGTCACATGGAAAACATTATTCAGGGAAAATATGAAATCATCAAAATGAGGAAATAAATATAATAGCAATGATTCCATATTAATTAGTGATAGGGGTTGTCAAGTATGTTAATACATGTACTATTCATGATTTCACCTATATATTAAGTAAGGTAAGAAAATATTATGCTAACCCTTGTGACCACCATTGGATGGAAATCAAAACTATCCTTAATTTTTTGAGGCATACTAAGGATATGATCCCAGTTTATGGATGAGATAGGGAACTATTAATAATATTATTGGCATATTATAGTTTCAAAACTAAAAAAATACTATATGAAGTCACAAATGATATATATATATATATATATATTCAATTTTAATGGAGTTTCTGTGAGCTAGAAGAGCTAAAAAAGGCATTAGTCACAAATTATACTATAGATTATTAGTATATTGTGGATTCTATGGAAGCTAAATAATCACTATGAAGGAGAAAATTCATCTAAGATTTTGATATTTTACCTATTTCCAAAGATCTGAATACACTCTGCTGTGATAATACTAAAGTGGCGACTCTCGCAAAAGAGCTAAGGTCACATCAGCAGATGAATCACATAATTTAGATGAATCACCTTATGATGTATCCTTCTTAGAGAGGTGAAGTCTTAGTGAGTAGTATTTCCATGGAAGACAATGTGGAGGACTCCTTGACTAAATCCTCAGATTATAAGAAACATTATTATCTTATAAGGTCTCATAAACTGAAAGTTATATATAGTTATATATAGTCAAAGCTGGATTTTTTTGGAGTTTGTGACCAAGGATCAATTGTTTTAACTTTTATTACATGTATATTTTATGTATTGAATATTAATAAAACTTATTGTAACATATTTTTTTATTCTCTATAATTGTAATGTAATAATGTCCAAGATTATACATCACATTGATAAGGTTATAATAGTTCCCCACCATGATGATAACCTTGAAGTGCTATGATGATATTCTTAAATAATGTTATATGGTTGGATAATGTAAAAAAAGGGACACATAGTACATAGACTGTTAGGTACGAGTACTCATAAGTGGGTAAGGATTATTCTCATTAAGTTCACACTTGTTAATCTCTAATATAGTATATTATGAGAACAAACCCTCCAGTAGAAATTCTATATGTTTTCATGTCATTAGATATTACAATTTTTGAGTACATGTAATGATCCTTAGACTTTAGTATTATCATTAATGCATGTCATTAATAATACCCAAATATTTTCGGATGAAAACTACGATTCTGTATGTTCATGTAATGGTAGGTCACGTTAGGTGTGTTATGATTGACGTGTCATCTGTTGATAATTTGAGGAATGATTTGTCCCTTCCATCATTATGGATGTTGATATCTCGACCCATTGATTGTAATATAACCATCACATTAAATTAAATGGCCATGGTGAAACTAAAAATTTATTCAAGACATTCAAGGAATGAATTATCAAGAATATCGGTTGGTGACACAGATTCCAAACATGCATGATGAGATGGTGTGACAAAGGGAATATATTACACATTGGGATTTTATATGAGGGATTCATAATTATGAAATTAAATTCCTTCTCTTGGGTGCATTAAACCATTAATATAGAGTAATCTTGTACTCTAGGGATGGCCACCTAATTCCAATGAGAAATTATCCTAGAGGGTCACACACAAGGTGTTTTTGATGATCTTGATTAATTTATATTTGAATTTAATTAACTGAATAAATATTATTCTCAATATATATGGATAATTTTATTCAAATTTTGTAGATCACAAATGTTAATTAATGAATGAAATATTTAAATTAAATTTTTATTCATGAGTTCAATAAATTGTAGACTATTTTGAATAGAATAAGACCGAGTCTAAAGAAAAATATTAGTTAAGAAGCTAGTTAATTAGTATTTTTTATTATAAAAGTTTGTGTGTGCCACAAAATAGGAATAATAATATTATTATTAGGTTTCATGGGGTCTATTAAGGATTATTATATTATTTAAAAGTTGACATGTAATAAAATAATTACTTTCAGCTAAACGTTGTCTATATAAATATATGGTTATGTCAATTGTGTATTGCATCCAAAATAGAAACTAGATAATTGCTGTGCATAATGAATTCCCAATCAAATCCCCCTTAAATATCCCTATTAAGAAAAAGAAACTTGAGATACATTGTTTTATGATCAAAGGACGATCAATCAACATAAAAAAAAATAATATATTCGATTCTTCATGGTAGTACCCAAAGAAAGATCAGGGTTTCTTGGAGATCAATGGAGTATGTTTGGATCACTTTTGGAGGGATACTACCCTAGGATCCTCATATAACAAAAAAAGGAAATCCAAAATACATTTTTTTGATGATCAAAATCCATATCAAATAATAATAAAAATACAAGGTATCAATTTATCCTAAAATTAAACAAATTAATTATAAATGTGACATTCACGATTCTCACTCAGGACTTCGAGAAACTCAATATTAACATAAATTTTCTTATATCTCCCACTATTATATGATTTTGATGCCCCCAAAATGAAAAAAATATAATATCCTTTTTGAGAGAGAAATAAACAAATAGGTTGAATGAATTTTTGTGAAGCATGTAATCTAATATATACAATTGTAATATGAATGTTTTATATATTCTCATTAAATATATTTTGGTTAGATATATTGTCATTGGATATATAGTTGTTTAATGTAGCGACCCCAAACCATGTAGCCCAGAGTAGGTTCTTTCTTTATTACATTGGCCTAAGATACAAGGAATCACATCCAAAATTACAAAATAGTTTATCATTCTTGGTAAACTAGATACATAATTGATTCCCTAATACATTTTTAAACACAAATTAAAACACAATTTTTTAAGAGAGTAGAATTATTTCATATAGTATATCCCTATAAATCAATCATTGTAAAATTCATGGATTTATGGGAAAGGAAACAAAATAAGGGTTAGATCAAATTCATATGGAGGGTTAAGTAAAATACAACCTATAATTAATCAATAATGAATAATAAATATGGAAAGGTAAAGAACGGAACATGATTTCAATTTAACTAACCTAAAAACATGAATATATAAGGAATAAAGAATGGAAATTCCAATAGATGAAAAAAAATTCTATTTAAAAAATATCCAATAATTAAATAGATCTATATATAATATCATAGTGAAAATATCATCGATAATAATAACTATTATTGAAGGAAATACTTAATTATTGGATGTCATGTCTCTGACACATGATACATATACCATAAAGATCTTTCACAAGATGGTTTAAAATACATGTAATATTTTTAATTATAGATTACATATTTTTCTCATGATACCAATTGATTCATTGGGGTACTATATTATAATGGACCCCACCCATCACTGTAGATCCAAATCATTCATCTTATAATGAATAATAAATTTTATTCATAAACAATGTTCCTTATCATCAAATATCTATATTGAGTAAGTAATAATGATTTGTTAATATTTTATTGGACAATAAAATAACATTAAATGTAAAAAAAATTATATATAAATCTTATATGGTTTAATAAACAAGAATACCGATGATAAACGATGTGGATAATTAAGGGAAATTTAATATCGAATGATCACAGGAAGGTGAATATTTGATGGGGAAGTTAATGAATACTAACATGAATAAAATAATGGAATTTCAATATAATACTTGGTTAAAATAATCATAAACTATTTATAGGAAGAATAATGATGACATTGTCACTAAATATTCTAAGCGGAGTTTATATAAAATAATGGTATTTTTTCATTGATGAATAGAAATATCATAATAAAGTATTTAAAAATATTCCAGAGGAAAATATTCTTCTCTTTTTGAAAATAAAATTTTAAAACTAAAAGCTCACAAAAAATTTTGAAAAAACATTTCATTGAAAATAATATTGGAAACTTATAAAAGAATTTTTAAAACATTGAGTGTTCATGATGGAAAAAAATTTCTTACATACCTAGTATGTTAAAAAGAATATATCTTTTTCATTTTTAGTGAAAGAAAAATGAGAAATATTTTGAAAAAGAAATAAATATTCATTTCAATTTTATTGTAAAAATAATAAAATGGGTAATTTTCATAGTAAATCATCTGGGAAAGGGTTAATTATTTTTTAAAACTTTTTTAGAAAACATGGTTTAGTAATAAATTGGTTTTCTGATTGAAAAGATAAATGATGTTAGAATTTATTAAAGAATTATCCTAATAATTTAAGTACCAAATATTAGAAACAATGGAATTATTACATGAACAATATCATTAATAAACATATGAGAATAAAATTAAATGTTTTATTAAACAATGATAAAATAAATCTTTTCAGTGGAATATCAAAAAAATAGTTCAGATTAAAATGGGATTGTGAAGTAAAGCCATGCAATGATCATTGCATTGAAGTAAAAATTAACCAGTGAATATATTATGTTTATCAAATTTAGATCCACATAAAATAAATTTTAAATAAAATAATATAAATTGAAAAGTCATTACACACAAAATCTTCGAATGTCATAGACAACGAAGAAGTAATATAATCTAATGAATAGAAATTGAGTTATGAAATTATTGACCACATGGTTACACTTAAGTAAAATTACATTGGATTAAATAATTTATATAGAAATATAAAATACCATTTATTATTTATTAATGATGATATTATATGTCCAATAGTTAGTATATAAAAATATAAAATAAATTGGTCTATACCATATAATTGTTTCTTAATGAAAGGATATTGAGACAGAATCCCTTATAAAGAACATATCATTGAAGTGGAGATTATTCAATGAATAGATTATGTGTATCAAATGTAAATCAACATAAAATTTGTTTAAATTACAAGATAATATAATCAAATTTCATTACAAACATATTATTAGAATGAAATAATCAATGATGTAGAAATTTAACATATTGAATGGAAATTGAGTTAAGAAATACCTTACCTCACACATCCTTTTTAATTAACGTGATTGAACCTGGTGTTTAGTGGTTTAACACATTTAATTAACTTCAATAAAAACCATTTTAATATTTAAACTATCACATATGATCAATATATAACTTTTTATCTCCCATTCATTAGTAATCTTTTATGATTTTCATTATTTTTTGTGTGAATTGCCTTGTTTTCTCATTCGTTCTTTTTCATGAATGTTCTCGTTATAACATACATTAAAAAGTTCTATAATATACAGATTAATAATAACTAAATAATTGTCATATTTTTAAATTATTAATACATTTAAAACCAATCATGAATGACAATTATGAAAAATTAAGTATGTTACATTCATTGAGACAGTTGGTCATACGTACAAATGGGTAACATATCCATTTTCAATGACCATTATATAATGATGGTAAGTAATTTTTTATCTTTAAATAATGATAATAATATACTATATATAATATTATTTCATTAAATATTCTTATATATCATCCATTTTGTGTGGTGATGAAAATAAACTCGCATCACTTGATGAAGGTGGTAGTCAACACGTAGACGAGCGATGTTATCATCTTTACATGAGTGAAAAAGAAAGAAAGAAAATGATAAATCTATATATTATATTTTTTATAATTATATGTATTTAATTTAAAAAATAATCATATCATGTATATCAAATATAATGATTAATAATATTCTTATCACTTTCCATGTAAAGCATTAGTGAAGGATGAATCACATCACTTTGTGAGGTGGTAGTTCATCGTACACTCAAGCAATGTTATTATATCCCCTATGGAATGTACGGTAAAAAATTATATATTATATAATGCTTAAATTGATATAATTATGGTCAAATATCATATATAATCTTTATAACCATCATCATAAACAACCATGAAAAGTGGTAATAGAAGAACAAATGAAATCAGTTTGTGAGGATATTGTCTTCCATACACATGAATGATGATTTTTTGAACCATTTGATTAAAGTGGTGGTGGATATAGGTAATAACCGAAACATAAAAACATCTCATTATATGTAATATATGGGTGATATTAGATAATTACTTTTTAGTAATAATTCAAGGAGCTGAATGATGAAATAAGATAAAACATCTCATTGAAAAATGCTACATCTTATCAGGGAATCCTCCAAAGGTTTTCACCAATGCCTTAATAAGATTTATTTTTACCATAAAATAAGGATGTTAGGATGATATTGGGTAATTTTTATTTTTATTTGGGTAGGGTTTGGTCGAGACAAAGGGCTTGAGAGGCGTGAAGAGAGTGAGGAGTGTGAATGCTATTTTATAATCGGGGAGGGGTGGGATTTTTGTAAATATCTAAAAGTAGTCACTATTGGGAGGTCACTCTTACCTCATGTGCCTAAAAAATAGTTAAATAATGGATTGGATGGATTATGTGATCTAGAAAAACCTCCAAAAATACATTTTTTATCATCTCATTCTTTATTCATTATTATCACTCAATTTTACCCTTTTAGGTTTTTTACCATGATAATTTGTATCTTTTTATTTACCTTGAAAATTTACCCTTTAAAAATAAAATATAAATTATATTTATTATAAAATTTATAAAAAATTATTTTAAATATTAAAAAATATTTATTAAATAAAAATAATATGTTTATGTAATATAAATTTTAATACAAACACATATAATGCACAAAACCCTATTTTAACCTTAATTACGATAATAAATTTTTATAATTTTCACTAATAACTATGTTAAAAAATTAAATTAAACTTATTAGATAATATAAATTGGAATAATTCAAAATATATAATACTTTTGAACAATTAAATTCACATAATTGGTAGAATTTAATTTAAAATTAACTTCATATAGGCGATGAGAAAACATGTTTTCTTAAAGAGAAAATATTCACAAGTGTAGTTAATTTTTATATCATAATTTAATATAAAAATGAATATAATGAATTAAATTGGATAAATTTATATAAATTTTTACTAATTTTAATTTAATACTAACAAAAAATATAATTGTACATTAAAAATTATTTAAATGAAAAGTTAGTTTTCAATTAAAATTCAGTATTTTCACTATTCTTCAAAATTGAAATAATTCATAAAAGTAACAAAAATTAACTCTAAGATAATTTTGGTATTATTATTTCATAAATAAAAATTATTTATTTTAAATAAATTTTCAAAAATTGGTAATAATTAATATTAAATTATGTGTGCAAAGCACGACTAAACCATCTTTGAGAAAAAATAAATTTTTTTAGAAAATATTTCATATCCTTTTAATTAACTATTATCTATTTATAAAAAATAGAAATATATTATTTTCATAATTTAGTTAGTATTATTAATACCTTCAAATTTAACTCTAAGATCTCATTTTTACAAGGTACTTCCCTATTTTAGTTTTTCAATAAAATTATTCTTTTAGGGGATCCGTTGTCTGTAAATCTCATTTGTCGATAATCATATGGAGATGGTGATCCTTTTTTGGTGAATAATATCTGAATTTTTTGGATTTTTATTTGTTTTAATTCAATGGATTCCTGGTATAAAATTTTTAAATGGTCTTTAAAATGTTTTTTTCTATGAGATTCAAAGGATTCAGATGTTGATCAAGATCTTTTGCAGATTTTGGACATAATGATGTCTAAATAAAAATTGCATGACATGTAAATGAATTAAAAGTCATGTAACTAATTCTAGGTAGATTTCATTAAAGGGTTATAGGATGTGAACATGTTCACATAGTGAAATGGTTACACATCATGAATACTAAATACATGGTGCTTAATATTCATGCTGGTTTAAATTCACCCAAGGAAATGTGAATTTCACCATAACTGTTGAATAAAAAAAATATAAAACATGAAAGGGAGTTACACAACATTCAATTATTAGGCAAAAAATGTTTAAGTCCATGATTAGTATGTTTAATTCTTTCACCTCATGAGTAGTCCTCCTGTCTCAATCCCTAAGTAAATTCCTAGAAATTTTTATGCCCATTCCTTCATTTCAGATTTCCCATTCAAGCGATCGATCCATAGTGAGTAAATCTTCTTAGTTATTTCATTCTCTTCAAGTTTTTCTCTGGTTGTGGTGATGGATTCTCTTGACTGTTGTTGTTTTGGGAATTGTTATTGATCTTTTTTTTCTTGTTTTCTTCTTAAGATCTTCTATTCCATCCTTTTTATTTTATTTACCTGTTGGAAGTGTTCTTTAATCCACAGTTAAATATACGAGGTATAAAACCAAATACTATGTTCTATTTAATTACCATGTAAGTGCAATATCGTAAATGCGCTGACACAACATGTGTATTTATAAATTTAATGATGAAGGATGATAAAACATATATTGGATTATTCCTCAGATCAGTTCGGATTCAATTATGTTGTGACCAGTAATATGGTAACCCATTATATGAGTGAAACCATGATAAATATTTAATTGGATAATGTATTAATGTGGATTTTATATGAAAAGATAAATCAAGTGATTAATTGATATAAAATCAATAAGGTAATAGATTTTGTATATCAAAATTTCTAGAGATAATTTGATAAATAAATGAATGAGAGCTTAAAAGAAAAATATAAAATTTAATAATTAACCATTCAGGCTTATGAAATGATATTAAAATATCTTTGTTATTATGAAATGTGTTTTGATTGATGCTTTAATGATTATATAATGGGATTTTCCCAGTTTCATTCTTTAATTATTATTTATTGGGCAAAGTCTGGTTAATACTGAAATGCCTACATAAAGGTCTATTCCAAGAAATTGAAATGCTTTTATAGAGGTCTTGGACAATTTGATGCTGAAATGATTATATATTGGGATTTTATATGAGGATTAAATTATTATACAAAGAGATATTCTCAATTATGTAATTATTCCATGGTTTTATGGTTATAGTTGGCACAATTTTATTACATGCTCGGAGATATTTTGGCATTGTGCTGAAACATGTTGATTGTTTTATTATATTATTGTGATTAATTAATACCAATTATTTTAACATTATTTCATGCACATATTATCAATATAGTTTTTAGGAATGGTGGTGTCAACCTACTAACTTATTCTGACCCCCCCTATTTGGAAAACTATTTGGTACCTAATCAAATTACATGGGTGTATGTTTGGAAAGTGGAGGGGACCTTGTTGCTGATTTTTTTCTTGTAGGATGGGATGGAATTTTTAGACAGGACCAACATGAGGTTTGGACTGGGGTCTTTTTGTTTTTTTTAGTGAGCTAGTTCTTTATTTTTAATACATTAATTTTTAAATTTAGATTCATTTTAGACAATCATTTCATGATTCACGAGTATATGATTTATCGGTTCCCCCTTTACTTCATAGTTGTATGTTATAATGTTACTTCTATTTTTCAATAATCTGATATGTATTTATATTTTATAGTTATGCAGTCTTGTAACCCTAAAATAATAGGAATTTTATCCCCAATATACTCATCACACCCCCGCTACTAGTTGGTAGCCTTTAGCGTATAATGAGGCATGCTTGAGGGCATGTAACTAACACTATTTGGCCACGTGAGAGAGTGTTAGATCACAGGTTATTATATTTATGGATAGTTTATAACTATTATATTAAATAATAATTTTTTTAATAATATTTCATATTTCATTTAAACTCGGGGTTGTGTGTAATGGAAGTTAATATCCATGTTGCATATAACGCAAGAAGGACTCAGTGTTGCATATAATGATATATAATCTCAGTGTTGCATGTAATTCAAGATATCAAAGAGATTTAATTTAAATAAATATATCGTAAAGTATTGAGGTGTTATATTATCTTCTAATCTTGGAGTTTCATGTTATACATGTGATTAAATACAATGTATTCTTTTAGAATTTTTGGGTGCCACATTAGATATATGTTCATTATTTGTAAACAAATCCAATTTTTATATTGATTATTTTATAGTAATAAGTAAATAATGTGTTACAAATAAAATATTTGACCTTTAATTGACATAAAATAGGTAATACTTGAATAAAAAGAAACTAATTCATTGATAAAAATATCTATTACTTTAAAATTTTAATTTGGGAACATAATGTATTTTAAATTAAATTTATCATTCTTAATGAATCATTCTGATAAAATAGATTTTAAAAAATTCAAGGATCTACTAGTAAAATAATTAAACAATATTTAATAAATAATTAAGGAGTTACAAGGAATAAAAATTTAAAAAATTCATGTTGAATGAAAAATGTTTTATTTTAAAGAATTGTTTTATTACATATTTTGTGTATTTATATAAATTTACAATTTCTCAAATTTGGAAGATTAAATTTAAGGAAAATTATTATTTAGTTATAAATAAAATAAATTAAATATAAAATAATGATTATAACATACAAACGAATAATAATAAAGTAACCTTTAAACTTAAAATATTGTTTTCTACATGTTAATTTAATTTTAATTTTTAATTTATAAATAATGTAAATCATAATTAGAAACGTAAATTAATAAAATATAATTTCTTAGAATCATGGTATTGAAATAAGATAGGAGGAATAATTTAAATTTGATGAAAAAATAAGTTACTATTATAGAAATTGTGTTTCCATTTAAAGGGTAAAATTGGGTAAAATTGATTAAATTATAAGGTAAATTCCTAAAATATATCTAAAATTATCCAAAAACCTTTTTTATTAGGTGATATTTGACCCATATTCATTATTTTTCAACATTGGATCCACTTACATTGTAAAAATGCATTCTCTACACGTTATTGAGTGGGTCTTTACAGAAGTACCCCAAAACTCACCTTCAGATTGATCTCTTTTCTACCAAATAAAGGATTTAGGGAACATTTAATGTTGTTGGGATGATGCTCAAAAATGAATTTTCATCATATTTAATTGAGAAATCTAAAGAAAAAAATAAGGGAGACCATCAATTCTTTAATAGAGGATCTTTCACAATTAATTTTTAATTAATTTAAAACAAGAATTTCCTCACACTTAATATTTATTATTGTAGATCAATTTGAAAACCTCTATAGCCATATGAACATTATAATTTATAATAAAAAATAAAACACCTCTAGTTTTATCCACATGTGATATATGAATATTGGAATGCCTCTTTAGGTACTCCAAGTCCTTTCATGAAAAAACCAAGTTCCATGATTTGTTCATCTTTGATCACAAAAATAAATCATTCTTATTCTCTCTTATTATTGAGAGGGATAGAGGAGGATTTTGTATCTAAATTATTGGAAGAGTTTTAGAGGATTCTCATGAGGCATAGATAGAATTCTCTGTTTAGATTTTTTCATGAAAAACACTCCTCCTGTTCATAAATTATATAATCAGAAATATATACTAGGCTAAAATATTGGTAATTGTGGATCATCTATTTATCTAATTTTTTATTCATTGTTAACCCCATGTTAAATAATAATAATCTTTATATACTCTCTTGAAATGTACAAAACTCACAAATCAATATAACATCTATGTCAGGCGCATTAAATTGGACTACCAATCCTCTATAGCATTTAACAAACCATGGTTAATAAAATATTTATTTAAATAAATAAATATCATAATATTATTAATAAAATATATGAATAAATATTATATACACTAAAATTTGAAATAAATATTTATTTTTCTATTAATGGAACTAAATAAATATTTACATTAATATATTAACTAAACTGGTGAATAATATAAATTTTTATTTATTACGTTTTGAATAATAAATAATATGTAAATAAATAAAATATTCATTAAACTCATGAATAAATGTATTTTTAATATTCATCTCAAAAATTATAAACTAAAATATGCTATTATTGAATCAATGTAATCAAGTTATCTTGAATAATTATTATTCTACAAGATAAGTTCATTATGAACCCTTTATATTAAATTCCACACAGAATTTTATAAGTATCTAGATACACGTATTGTATAAACCACTAGGCCTATTTCTCAATGTTATTAGTAAAACATTAATTAATTACACAATTAGTGTATATAAATATTTAATGTCACCCATATATAAATAAGATAAATTTTTAGTGACCAAAACCTTACTATGAATGATTACCATATATTATAATCCCCTTGTCTCAACACCTCATCAACAAGGTTTCATAACTTGTGTCATTAACATACATGCTTAATTTACATTTATTTTTCCCAATAAAATAAACTCATGGATGAATGAACATGGGGATAGATTTAATCCAATAGTTATATTTCTAGAAAAGGGATAGATATATATTCTTCAATTAACTCATATTGGAAAAATCCTTTATTGATATATTTAGTCAATATAACATCACTTATTTTGGACCCAACATATTCTACGTATTAATGAGCATATTTTATCATGGTTTTTTTCAATATGTAAAAGTACATGATTCCAGATATACATTAATAACATCTATAGATGGTAATATCCAATGAAAAATATATCAAATGAAATTCCTATTAGTGTGTATATCCTCATGACCTCCCTTTATAGACATAACCAAGTATGAAATTCATGAGGGGAAGTATCAATATCTTATAGGCCTCTAGAACCAGATAACAAAAAACATCATATGTATCTCTTCCGATAGATGCTATCTTAACCATAATAAATATGTTTATGAATATTGTTATAGCTTTTATGGGTTTTCATTATAGCAGGGAACTTCAATAACCTTTCAATGTGATAAATATTTTAAAAATATTATCAAAATAATGGTACATTAATGAAAATTCATCATTTGATAAGATATTTATTAATATTTTGGTAATCAACAGTAAAATGTTTGTTGGTTCTAGGGAACCAACTCCAAAAGACTCCAATTTGCACTATATATAAATTAACTAACAACATGTGAGCTCTCAATAGATAAAATTTCTTCCAGTGTGGCATATAAACCGCTGTTCGACCTACCATGTTTTCTTATGGCTATTATATTTATTTTAACTTCACTCCCAATAAAAAATCCATTAATAAATGATATCACCGGGTATTTATATTTTGATCCACTATCAAAAACATTACATCTTTGAAGATAACATAGTTTTATGTTTATCATAATATATATTATGGTAGTACTATACTACCTTGGTATTATTCCAAAATCTTAAACAAATCATTATTAAACTGATTGTAAATATTCATCAGAATCCAAAACATCCCCAGTCTATATAGATATGGAAACCAATGACTATAATAATTTTATCTTGAGTATTACCTTATCCTTACAGTGATATTATGAAAAATTGACCTAATGTTTGACTATATTTGAAAACATTTTATTAATAGGGTTACCATTTCTCCAAGTTTGAGAAACATATAGTTTTCACTTTCCCAAGTACTATAATACAGTACCAACTTCAATTTCATGGCTCTGTTTCATATTTTAATCTTTTGATTAATGCATGAACAAAATAAAATTATACTTTATGTCATATAATACATGATAAATTCAAAACACTATAATCATATGAAATTACTATCACCATCATCAGATCCTATATCTTGACATGAAATCTTATAGAGACTCTATTCCATGTGATAGAAAAAAATCATTCTTTAATTGTTCTATATTATATTTTTCAATACAATGTAAATATATGTATTATGACTATATCTAATAAAACCCATAAATATATTTTTTTGTATCTTGTTATCAAGAATTTTCATTCATACATTATGTCTATTATAGAGAATTATAGTTTCCTTATTCATACCAAATTGTAACACTTTATATATATTTTCCATGTTTTATCAACATATTTGACTTGAAAACTATAGATCCCACCATTAACCCCTTATATAAAAATGGGTAACCATCATTGTTAATAACATTGAACAGTATTATAACTTCATCCAAATAAATATTCTATAATTATGTTTCTTTATTGAATCCATGAATGGATATCAGCTACTTTTATAATTAATTAAAAATATTTTAGGTCACCAACATTTTCTTAGATACATCATATATTAATCTTCCACAATGTTTCAATCAAGTAAAGTGGTCTTGAAGTCCATTTTACCAATATAATTATCATATAAAATTTCTATGAAATTGTATATTCTTAATAAATATAACATGGAGATTTGTGGAAAGGTTCTTTCCTAGACTATGTATAGACACCACTAGAAACCTTCAGTAACAAATCATGTCTTATAGGTAAAAAATTTACTATCTATGACTAGTTTCTTCTTAAATAACTGCCAATGGATTTGGAAAATTTATAGAAACCAACCAAATAGGAAACTTGATTTGGGTATAAATAATCCATCACTAAATTCAAATGAAATTTACAATCATGGGTACTTTCCATTTACTACTTCCTTTAGGATTCATTATTTTTATTGATTAAAATATCACCTATCTTTTTGAATATAAAAACACTTATTTGGTATTAACTTTCATATATAGTATGTTTATTTATAAGATATACTCCTACTAAATCATGATGATTTTAATCTTCCCATGCTAACTCATGTTCATTTATAAAAATGATTTCATGGAAGCCTATCTTTCTCCCACTATCTCAAAAAAAAATTATTCATATAAAAGTATATTCAAATACTTAACTAATAGTATTATACATTCGGAATAAAAATATCAAGAGTAAATTTAGGATAATTAACTAATATGCACTTATTATTTTCATTGATATATTGTTTCACCAAGATTAGCTTTCAAAAATGATTCTTATCAAACAAAAGAATTTATCACATAAGGGATCTCTATCTTACTACAACTTATATGATAACCCATAGTCAATATAGTTGGAATATAGTTACCTTTTATGCTTATATTTTTGAAACATGTCTTGAAAGGTAGTTTAAATAACTTGAAATACATATAATTCTACTAGTAAATTCTTCTTTGTACTATCATAACCTATTTAATGTCTATAAGTTATTATGAGTTTAGGTAGGGATCTATTATATATTTAAATGTTCAATTAATTATCAGGATAGATATTTTCCAATTGGCTTAACTGAAAGAACATATATCTTTTATAAAGGGTATTCATTACATATAATATATATTCCAAAAATATATTAATGGAATATCATGATGTTTATGAATTTGTAACACCCCAAGATTTCATAGTGTGTTATTTCTTCAAAATAATTCAATAACTTGCACTACACACCACACCGAGTTCAAGCACACCATGACTTACCAAACAAGCCATTCAAAAGAGGTTATGAATAGTATTAACTAAATTTTAAACTTTATATAATACTTATAATTTTATAATCCATATTATGAGTTTCTTAGACATAATGTAAGAACAAATTCATTTTCAGTATTGCACTTTTACCAACTTTTAATAGAGAACCCTTTTTAAATCCAATATTTTAAAATTTTATATATTTAATTTGACTAAAAAATTTACTTTTTAGAATGGGGAAATCAAAAAATTACAATGAAACATCCCAAGCTTCCACGGTACACTTTCCTTTGAATAATATAGTAGAGTGTGCTGTACGCAACTTCGAGTTCTAACACACACCACAACCAATCAAACTAGCCGTTATGAATAATAATACCTACTTTATGAAATTATATATATATTATATTTCAAAATGGACTTCATTTTTGGATACGGAATATCGAAATTATCATAAGTTGAATTTTTGGTATTTTTCTGACTTCCAATTTTTATGAATAGTGAAAAATACTTAAAAACAACTTTTTTAATCAAAATAATTTATAGTGATAAATTATATTATTGAGTGGTTTTAAAGTATAATTAGAATATATTTTTACCATTTTATCCAATGGTGTCCATTAGAATTAATTTCACTTTGAAATTGGACCTAAACAATTGTCAATCTTTTGATATATATTGTTTCTTAAAATCACGCTATTTGTTGTGACCGAGGGAATTAATTATAAAATTAATTATTGCAACTTATATGCTTGGAATTTTTTAAAATAGACATCATTTTTGAATTTGTAATATCAATTATATCTTAGGGTGAAATTTTGGCATTGTTCTGAAAAACATCAATTTTTGATGAATAGTGAAACTACTAAGTGGTAGTTAAAAAACTGAATATTTTCATAAAACTTAATTTTACCACTTCTGTGAATGGAATTTCGAAAATACGAGAGACACGGTTAATATCAAGAAGTAAAATGTGGTTCAATGAGATTAAAATAATTTTTGGTGAATAGTAACTTTTTACTTTTATTTACCACGGTTAAAAGTAAATAGGGTAATTAAGGGTAAAAATGATATTAATATTACCCTAACACATGTCCTAATTCTATTGTACAAGTGTATCTTGACCAAAAACAACATTAGGAATAAAATATTATCATTTAGGTCCACTTGGATTGGATTAGGACATTTATTATTATTTAATTCAAAGAAGAGTTAAAAGAGTTAAAATCAAAGTTTATTTACAAAAACATTTTTAATATATGGATATACATAAGATAAATTCGATTTTAAATATTAATTAGAAATATAATAATATTTCCTACATAATTATATTTTATTTATAATTTTTAGACATTAAATAATTTAATTTATTTATGACACAATGATGATGCAGTAATTACCATAATAGTGAAAAATTAAAATAATTGATATTATAAATACCCAAATAAATATAATTTGAGACTTTTAATGAATTAAACTAATTTTATAGGATAATATGACATATTAGGATTGCTTTAATTTACTTTTTTCGAAGTAATAATTCTGTTATGAGTTTCACAAAAATAAACTATTGAATAGTGTCAAAATTGACATAAAAGAGTTTTTAAAACAAGTATTATATTATTAATTGATATTAAATTCCTAAAAATCTCATTTTCTTCCTAGAGACTTATATCATGATAGGTGTATCATTAATGGACCACTTGGGGGTCGCTTGGATGTATATAGTAAGTTTATTAACTATATAATATAAAAATACAAAGTGACATGGTAAATGTCAAACTAATTAACTAAGAGTTAAAACTAACATATAAGGTTAATATAATGACCCAAACCTGTCTAAATTCTATTGGTTGAATGTTTTTAGACCAATCCCTACCTTAAACTTTAAATAATAAATTTTGGAGCCATTAGAAACCTAATATGAATTTATTATAAATTAATATTTCTAGCTTTTCCAAAGGTGCCCCTCACCCCTCTTATAAAAGGGAACTCCTCCTTATCATTTCTTCACACCTTCAAAGCCTTTTGGTTAGGCCAAACCCTGCCCAAATACTCTCTCAACTTCCCTCAATTCATTCTAGAGGCCTTACTTTAGTCAGAAAGCCTACTTAAGGAGCCCTTTTGATCAAATCAAAAGGAAGAACCCAAAGAAGATGTAATGATTTCACCACCCTTTTTCAAGTTCCTTTCTTCTTCCACTTATTCTCCTTTGTTGTTACCATTATAAAATAACAACTCCAGTATCATATATATATTGTGATGTTATAATAAATATGGTACAACCATATTCAATATTCAATCCATCCTTTCAATAACATGTCACCATACGTGCGTACGTACGGCTTACCGTCTCCACGTCGTGGTGTAATTGTTATTCAATAAATTATTATTTGGATGGGTATAATAATGATGTGTAATTCATATAAATAATAAATTTAACATGATAATGATTCTGTATATATGATATACCATCAAATTATATATTATTTTAATATCAAAAGAATGATATTGTCGCTCGTGCATACGTACGGACTACCGTCTCCACGAACGCGATGAGATTCATTCTCCATCGTATCCATTCAAGTATAATTCTCATTTGATGATTAATAATTGTATTTAAGGACTTGATATAATTATTGATATGAATAAGATACAACCTATCCATGAAAAACATTCCCTACGTAACAAAACATATAAAAGAAAACGAGTCAGTTAACACCCGAAACAACGGTAAATCTAAGATATTATTAACAAAGCAATGTTAAAAGATCATATATGATATCATATTAATGTATATGATTCTTGTATAATTTAATAACAATTATTTAACCATTATACAGGAGCTTAACCTACCCCAACCAAGAAAAAGTAAAAGTTAAGGGTTTATTTCTCAATCTCTCCATTATCCGAGGTTGTTTATACGTAATAATCTGCTGGGATTTCTTTATCATCCATATCCATGTTTCTTCAAAATGTATTTCAAAACATTTTCACCATTTACAATAATATGGGTTAAAGTCATTTATACCCTTGTTTGACTTTTTATTAGAGTTTTATAAAGGAATATTTCAATCGTATTCTAAACAAGGTGCTTTTTAACATTTTCGACAGGATTAAGGTAAGAATGTTTTTTTAACTTATATGGCTGGTGCGACTATTTACTGCCGTTATAAAAATGGCAAAGCTTCCCTTACAAGCTTATAAGAATATTTTTAATTTAAATGTTTTATTTTATAATTATGTGACTTTTAAATGATTTCAAAATGAATATTTTAAGAATTTCTGAAAGGTACTCTTTATCAAGATCATAATTTTAAATGTTGTAAAGATTTATCTTTCTAAATATTTTTAATTAATGTCCATGTTTTCAAAATTATTTTAAGGATTTATTTATATGGACATTAAGTCTTTGAAATTATATTTCTTTTCAAAATATTCAAAGTGGTATGGGACACTTTGATTCAAAAATCTCTTTTAAATTTCTTCCTTTATAAATGTGTGACTTTTCAATGATTTTGAGAAAAGAGATATTTCCCTCAAATAGTTTTGATTTCATCTATGCCAACATCCTTTGATGGATTTTAAGATTATTTGAAGTTGATTTATTATGATACAAAACTTTTGTATTGTATTAAAGATTTTGTGATATGTTTTACTATGTATGTGCTATTTTTATACCATTCATGGTTTATGGTGAAAGTATTGACATTTCGTATGCTAGTTTTAATACGAATGTGTATGTTATGTTTAAACCATTTCATATGGGAATTCATTGGAATTAATATGTGATGGGTGGAGTCTGCTATAGCTCCTCGATGCATCGGTAGGTCTCATGAGACAAACTAGTGTCTTGGGACAAGGCCTTGACAAAATCTTATTTGTAGTCTTGGCACAAGGCCTTGGCTATGTGGTTATGATAGTCTGGCAATATGCATTCCATCATTATGAAAGTGGTTATTGATATTGCATGTGATTATTTGATTAGTAGAATATCCATGTGAATAATTAAATGGAATTATTTCATTTTATTTTTTCCATACTATGTTGCAGTTCAAGTTTAAAAGGCTTTTGTTTTAGTTATACATTGCCTTAAATGTTTATGCTTATTTATGAAAGTTCCCGCTGTATTGCTTACCCTTACAGAGGATTTGAGCTCACCCATTTTCTATGTTTTATTATTTCCCAGGATTCCAAGAAGTATTTTGTGATTGATAAGAAGGGTTAAGACAAGGGAATAATGGAATTCATAAAGGATTATTTATGTTGTTTTGTATGTTATGAAGTGTAATGTAACATTCATGTATATAATCTATTTTCCAAGACTGCTAAACTAATCAGTCCTTTAGGACTTGATTCCTTGTAATCATGCCAATGTATTAAAATAATGCACCGACTCTGGGTAACTGGGGTCAGGGTGTTACAGAATTAACCTCTATCTAATCCTTATAATATTTAACACAGTTATTTCTTAATTATCTCAAGAATAATTTTGGATCTATAATCTTAAACATTTAAATTTTGCATTTTATTAAAACATAATATGAATTTATATTAAAATACCTAAGAGTTTTAGATCAAATGATATTAAACGCCCTTCTGGGTATATACTTGAAAATTAAATTTAGTCTTATATTACTAAGTATTATCTTTCTAAAACCAATATTACATGATTCTTATATTTTATATTCATCAATGATTGATGATATTTCATATCAATGATTCTTGTAATACGAAACTATTCATTGAGAATGACATACCATAAAAATATTCATTTCAATTATAAAATAGTCGATATAAAATAATAGAATATGAAACTGAGAAAACTATATTGATAACACTTGATATAAAATAGTAGTTTTATGAGAATCAACCCAATTTAAAATTTAAAGACATGGTTTTCTCTTATATAAAATTTTAATGACCCTCCTAAACTACTTTTAAAGTTATATTTAATTCATGAAATATGTATTTTCATTTTTGGTTCATGTATTTGTATAAATTATATGAGTTACATATTTTATTTAATCCCCCATAAGTAAAATAAAAATATTAAATGAAATGATGAAAATACATGAAGTTGAAGTCTCTACTTTTGAATTATTAAATTCATTTAAATTCCTATTCTATTTTACTTTAATGACATATATAAAGTAGAAAACATCCTCTTTAATTCCTTGAATTTGAATGTTTTACTTCCTTTTACTAGTGTTATAAATGATATATTGAGTATGAAATTATTTTATGATTTTCAACCATGTCATTAACTTTATTAACCATAAGGGGTGAGGATCCATATTCCAAAAATCATTATATTTTCAATGAAACATAGCCAACATTTTTCTTATTAGATTATCTATACGATTAATTAAATAATTTTTAATGATTTAGTATAATCATGGTGGTATGGATGATAATATATGATCAATGAATATGTTATTAGCTACATGGAAGAAAAAATTTTCCAACTGATTAGTATACACTAACATAATGAATGAAAGATAACTACCAAGGTATTAGTATTATATTTTAAACTTATACAATATAGCAATGATATCAATTATCTTTAGCATATTTTTTCCTTTACATATTTCTAAATATGAGCAATCATGATGTATATATCCAAGTCTTTGTGATTAATCATTATATATTTGGAGAAATATAATAACATGGTGAAACTAAAATTAGAAGAATCCTATATGTATATTTTATAGGAATCCTTTTATCCTTTTCTCACACATTGAGGTGGTTGAAAATGAATAGTATATTTTGACACATATTACAATTTTTCCCCAAGTAGTGCAATGTACGAATGACTATACCAATCATGAAAATTTGTTTTAGTGAGGGAATTTTTTTGTATATAAATGATCATAGTGATCATGTGGATTTTCTTTTAATTTTGTACAATAAATAAAGGAGTATTTTAGTAAATTATGTTGAATATAGGTAGTGATTTAATTAAAATATTATTAGTCTCACACTACATTATCAAATCCCAATATCTGATACCATGGGTTTCATAATATCATGTTTCTAAGATTTTCTAATGGAACAGATTTATATTCACATTTTCATAACCCCAATGTGGTCTTTCTCAAATTATTCAAAGGAATTTAGGTAGAATTTTCATGAAATATGGATTAAATTTCATCTTCATGATATATTGAGTGGACCCCCACCCCAAAAATTAAAAAAATGGATTTTTTTAATTCTTGACTTTATGCGATAGAATTCCTTTTAAAGGAAACTACTCTTGATCTTGACATTTTTGAGTAAACCCAAAACATTAATTATAACCCCCCCAATGAATGAATGTATCCAAATGATGTCAGGACTAATACATTGATCTATGGTTGTATTCTAAGTCATGTAATGGAAGGTGAAATCTAATTTAATATTTTCCTTGATAAATTTTGTTTAACATATATATAAATATTATTTACATTTTTCATTATATAATTTTCAAATTAGATGCATTATACATAATAAATTAACAAAGTTTGATAAAATAATTAATTTATAATAACAATACTTTATTTCATTATAGAAAACCTATTGAATTATTTATTGAACATGTTCATGTTTAAATAACAAAATAAAATATTAATCACCTAAATAAATAAATTACCATTCATTGAAAAATAAAATAAATATGTGAAATGATCATGAAATTTTAACTTCAGGTTAATTTATTGAGTTAACGATAAACAAACATTACCCCTAGAAGAAATAACCCCATGATTTGATTCCTATATCGAGTTGTATTATCCCATTGTTAACCTTTGTATCGCTTTGTTTGTGACTATGTTAGATATAGTCTTAAACTATATCCTCTCACTAGGATCAAATTATTTTACATATATTTACTCACTTACAAGTGAGAAGTATTAGGGGTTTAGGGATACATTAAATAAACATTTCATATTTAGGCCCATAAAAAAGGAAGAATGGATGATACCTAGATCTAGATATTAAATTTAAAAAAAATTATCACAAAAACCATGAACAAAATAAACAAATTAGATAAACAAAACACATAAATAGCTTAATAAATATCATGAATATTCAAAAAATACAATGATTACACATTAAAATTAGAAACAATCCTATCAATTTGAAATTTATAAAGATAATTTTACTCAAATATATAAATTAATCTGATTTAATTTTAATTCAGTATCATAATAATATGTACAGACAGTCCTAGAGATTTATATCTTTTGAAATTTTAAATAAATAAAATACAATTTATTTTAATTTTAAAATTTTTGATTAAAATTTATTTACTAATGGGAATCATGAATTATACCCTCCTGGTCACATTAAATTAAATTCTGAAATTTAATAAATACACAATATATACTAGAGATGACATGGTGCGTACCATTATATATCTGATTAAACCTATATTTACTATTTAATACCTACAAAAAGTGTTTTTTTCACTCAAAATGACTTGAATGTTATGATGTTTATGGTTATAGTCATGTACTATAAATTTATATGACATGTATAATGACCCAATGTGTCAGGATATACATAATATATTATTCCACAGGCCAAGACTTATAGTCTGTATAGAGTGCATAAAAATCCAAAAAGCAATGAATATACATGATGTGTACCTTGGGAAATTATTGTGAATTACAAGTTGTAATATTAACATACTCATAATGTATTTGAATAATTAAATTGATAATAATTATTAAATCATTTAATTCCACACAACCAATCAAAAATAACTCATTATGTTTTTAGTGTGGAATTACCTTTTATCCAACATGTATGTCTAGATATGTTCCATGTAGTTATGTATAAATTTTAATTATCATTGTGTTGACTCACATGACATTTCAGGATCAGTGTCTACTTTTGATGAGTTAGAACATATGACGCATTTCATACCATTAGCTACACGTCATAAAATCTATTTCTAGATACCTATACGACATGCATATGTAAATGATGTATATAATATTCATGTTATCTTGTGTAACATGACATT
This sequence comes from Viscum album, assembly GCA_963277665.1. NCBI lineage: Eukaryota > Viridiplantae > Streptophyta > Magnoliopsida > Santalales > Viscaceae > Viscum > Viscum album. The sequence continues at coordinate 1,001,339,245 of OY728133.1, forward strand.
TAAAAAATATACATGTCTTGTAATTCACATTTTTTCATGTCATTCGGTTGGAAGTCAGTATGTGGCATGTAATGACACCACATACATTGACCACATGACTTCCTCATTGTACATAGGGTTAATACCTTGTTGGGGATTATTACATGTACACCATATACATAGTATGTTATCCTTATAAATATATGTTCCAACTACAAGTCAATATAAAAAAATGTAAGGCACCATATACTAACCCCCATATAGCATGTTGTGATTACTGTGGCATGCCCTTGTGTACTTGACTGAGGGTACATTATGGGTAATATTTTTACACATTATGTATCCATGAGATGTGGCTAGTATCCCTGGAACATATTGATGGGATCCTTGAGAAATAATCTTTTTTTCGTGTCCTATTCTTGAGTATATGAATTCAGAAAAAGGTCTAATCTTGAATTTGATTCTTATGAATGTATTAATTGAAGGGAATAATTTCTAAATTACTATAATTCAATCAACCAATTTTTAAATAATTTGAAATTATAATGTGACTAATATTATTCTAATTGAAGTATTTGAGGTGTTGTGTAAGTAGTAATAACGGAGCCCAATAATGTATTTTCATCAATTTCAATAGATAATTATAATGGACATAACAAATGAAACCCCAAATTAATAATTATATGATCATTCAAATTTAATTTGTATTTAATTTTAAAAAATATTTATTAAAACCTTGATAATTATTCCCATTGATCAATTCAATTTTCACTTCTCTGATATCATCATTATGGTATAGAATCCAAACTATAAATCCTCTAGTTATATTCACACATGCTTGAGGAATCTCAGAACAACACTCTTGGTATTATCGGTTATTCTGTGGAGGAACCATGTTCCTTGAGTCCTTTTACATTGATTTCAATAATAAAAATATATTATTCTCTCTTTTTATAAGAGTATGGGTGGAGTATTTTCTCTATATGTTCTTAAAAGTATTCCTGGAGATTATATCTAGGGCTTGATATAATTATATATAGAGGTTCAATTGTGCACAAAACTCTATCCAATAGAAATTATTTAATCAAGAATACATATATAGGGTTAAAAAATTAGTAATTATGAAAATTATATTAAAATAATTGATTATTATAAGTAAACCACATGTAAAATAAAAATAAAAATAATATTATTTTACTCCAATGACATGTGGTGAACTCATATATTAATATATAGTCTCTATTGGAATGGTTAACTCGGCTCATCTTCCATCATAATTTTTCAAACCTTGAATAAGAAAATATTTTTTTTAAACAGATATCATTATATTATTCATTCAATAAATAAATAAAAAACATATTCTAGAATAAATATTTATTTTAATATCAATATAATAAATAAATATTTTTATTAATATATACACCAAACTGGTGACTAATTTATTTTTATAGTTATTATTTTATGAGTAATAAACAATAGATAAATAAATATTTTGTTTAATAAAGTAATGAATACATATTTATTTAATATTAAACTCACTTATTCTAAACTCAAATATCTTGTGATTGAATTTTTATGATCAATATGAATTGAATAATTATTTTTTCCAAAGTTGAAAATAATATTTATTTTATATATTATATTATATATATAATTTAATGTTATTTTAGATACACATAGTGTGTCACTTTATAGGCCCCTTTCTTAGTGGAATTAGGAAAACATTCCTACAGTCCATGATCAAAATATAGTAATATGTTAAGGCACCTAGAGACATTAATGTAAATGTAATAATGATTAGAACCTTCCAATGAACACTTACTATGTAATATAATATCTTTATCATGATATATCATCAAATAGGTTTCATACTTTGTGTCATAAATTGATATGCCTGATTCATATTTCGTTCTCTCTATTAAATTATCTCAAAAAATGAACTTTAATGACCATGAATTTAATCACACAACACTATTTCAATCAAATGGATTGAGATATAAACTTCTTTTAACTTTGAAGGGAAAAATAATTTTGTGACTTGTTCAATTAATATAATATCTTATATCAGGTTACCAAAATTTTCTACCTCATCATGAGCATATCTCATCATGGTTTTCATCCATACATTAATGTATGTGATTCATTATATACTTTAATAATAATTCGAATTCCAAATTCCAATACACACATTTATATATTGGAATATTCAATTGAATATATAACCCATTGAATTTCTATTGGTGGGTTAATATGCATGATCTCCCTTCATATAGATTACCTAGTGAAAAACTAATGAGAATAAGTCGAAATGTCTTATGAGCCTCCAGTTCTAGATAGTCAAGATATCATATATGTCCCATTAAGTAGATGTTATCTAAATTATTAAAAATATGTTTAATAATATTAACATAGAATTATTAGGTTCCTATTATAGAAATGAACTACTATAAAAATTACCTAAAATAAATACTCTATAGAAATTGTCATATTAATTTTAAGTGGAAGAAAAATCATCATGTGATAAAATATTTATTAATATTGTGGTAATCAAAAGTACACATTCAACTATTTATAGAGAACCAACTATAAAAACATCTTCAAAACACACTTTTAATTTGGTAAAAACGTAAATCCATTTACAGATTACCCCTCCTAATGTTTTATTCCATGTTTAGTTGCCTTTGTTTTCAAGAAAGAGGCATAAATCATTCATTATGAATGAACATGTTTTGAGGAGTTAATTCTTAAAAGTATATAGTTATTTTCCATATTTATCAATTTCCTACTTAATAAATTTTTTCTTCTAAATAACATTATAAATTCTAATGATGTTATAAAAATATATTTATATTTTGGTGAAAATGATACTATTATTATATAACCTTATACTCTTACTCATTCATTAGTATAACATGTCATGATTGGGTAGGTTCAACCACCTATATGAATGATGATAAACCAATACCATCACTTTTATCCTGGTTGAGTATCAAGACATTTATACATATAATATATGATAATAATGAGTAATTTATGTTATTATTATAGATCAATATGGGATAAAAAAACGAATGGTCAATATTAAATTATTCGTTGATATGAGTAACTTACCTAAAATATTATCATCGGTATTCTATTATCATGGATCATATCCATACATTCCATGATATGAACATGAAAATAAATAAATATTTACAATAAATATGACACTACCTTGGTTAATTTAGTAATTTTTAACTTTCTATAAAATAATGAGGATCAACATCACTATTACAATATTTATACAAAATAATCCAAGTTTCTATTATCTGATGATGAAAAATAAACAATAAATAACTAATATATGTGTAATATGTTATTATAATTAAAGACGATAAATGTTAGTATGATTATTTGTTTTTATTATTATGGTTATTTTTATTATACTGGAGGCTAAATGGATTTCATGGATGTTTAGTGTAATGGTAATGGTTTCTTTTCCAATATCTATTTGAAATCAGGACTCTCTATGACTAAATTACAATTGGGTGAAATTGTATATTCTTTTTATATAAAAATACATGTGTTTTATTCTAATCTATTAGTCATAGGTTTTACATGTATCCTTCTAATTTGTTCCCCAATTGGTTTATAATTCACTCAAAATGATTCTATTATATAGAACCAACCATATATATATATATATATATATATATATTACTTTCAGCCGATAATCATTCTAATCTATGTTCATGTTTATCAAATTGTTTCACTCTATCATTATTTTTAATTTAATTATTAATCAATGGTTCTTTCTAATAGTTTTAAATTATTTTAAAAATTTTCTCAAAGAAATATTTTTATCTCTACCCTATTATGTTTTCCAATTGGTCATTTTCCCCCACATTTTACTTCTATTTTATTTACAAAGTCTCCTTTCCATATTTTTTCATTACTAAAATAAAATAAAATTTATGTTATTAATATTTTCCAAAACCCATTAATTTATAAATTATTAAATTACAAAAAATTATATAAATATAAAGGACAATTTATCTTATTTTTTAAATTATATTCTAAAATTATCTTAAAGTCTTCTTTATATATGTCAAAATATTTTTATTATTTCTTACACATAACTAGGGATGACACCTTACACATTATTTACCTAGATAGATTATAATAATGTGTTGTGGAAATTTTGATGAAACTAATTTCATTATAATGGTTTCTTTTTGAAATGTATTATTTATGAATGTAATCATGTTCATGTGAAATACGTAGGTATAGATACAATTATGTGAAGAGTGGACTAACAATTATATAGCTATCCAATTCATAGGGTTATAATTTATATATCATTGGATTCCATGTAATGAAATGGGGAGAGAACCAAATATAATATGTTTAAGTTAATAGTAAGCGAACCCAATCCCTTATGTTATGAAACTCTTTCAACCAAGAGATAGTGGTGTTGTTAGGGAGCCCTAAAATAATAAAATATTTTGTATTCTTATATTTATGCAACATACCTATGTTATATATCCATGGATCAAGATTCTTGTTTTATGTGACTCATTAATATGTCTCATTTATCATGTTAGGACAAAATACTTATGACATGAATCATCATTTATGATCTAGGATTCATTGGGTAGAATTTCGTTATATTTTGTGTATACACTGTGATTATGTTCTTATACCCACACGTTCACCATGCGATCTACTATGATATTAAATTTATATTTTTTCTCACCATTTATTAAGACTCTATGATATGACCCAACCCACCAAGAAATCTTCTTGGTCTACGATGAGCCTAGTGTGGAAGCACAATCCCGCATCCAATAGGCCAGGGGTCAAAAACATGCACAAATAAGTTATAATCACAAATGGGAGGCCTTATAATGTAACAACATAAAAAATATGATATTTAATATGGAGAACATAAAAAAATATATGACATCAAAATAAATTAATTACTAAACTATATATCAAGGAATATATGAATATTATCTATACAACATCACACCACAAGGGAAACCCCAACAGGTAACCAAACACAAGAAACAATATATTGTACAGTAGATATGTATAAAGGAATAAAAAATCTTAGTAGTAGGGTCACCTTAGAAGATAAATCATGTTTCACATTACACTAAGGAATCCAAAATAGAATCCATCATAATAGCCACATTTTCCCTATACCACCATGAATCTATTATATATAAATAGATCCACCACCATCATCTCCAAATCCATGTCTATATTATGAGATATCTTCATAGACACAAGATGTGTGGGTAAAGGTCCCATAGATGGGAGATTATAAAAATACACCATATGATTCCCCAAAAAAGTAAATTTAAGATAAAACAACTAGTCATATCAAAACTACCTGTATAATAATAAAATGTGATAAAGAAAATATTGATATGAATTAAAGGAATACAACACATGTACATAAGGAAGACTCCTGTTATGATAACTTATCTCTTAAAAATATCATTTCAGAAAAGTATCGATGGTCATAGAGGCCATAAAATCTATGATATGCCCAAATTCTACAACTTAGTTATAAGAAACACCTCAGTGGTGATCCCTATTAATATTAAGGATCTTCAGAAAATCATAGTTCACCCCTTAAGATCTTGAATACAAATATAATCAAAGAACATTGGAGAATCCTTATGATGAAAACAATATAGTGAATCTAATGATTACGTCTCCACTATTACACTAAGGAGTGGGGTTTTGTCTTCTTTATTGTGACATACATCAATATCCACAACTCATTTCTATATAGATTAATATCATAAAAAATGGAGTACCAAGAGAACTATGAAACCTAGTGCACTCAAAAAATATTATTTATTTCAGTCCCATAACGATCCTTAGAAGTATATGTAATGGGGAGCCTACACCTTGATGGAAGGAAACTCAATAGAGGGAGTGATAACATGTATGGAGGAGCTATGCACCGATATATGTATTTTTCATCATCGAAAGGGTTATGAGTGGAGGGCCTGCACCTCATGTAACATGCAACCATCTTTTTAATATGTCTTTTATTTTATCATATTGATGAGAATTTTTAACTTTTAAAAGTTCATGGGGGTTATTTTTTTTAAGAATTTGTTTAAAAAGATAAAATAATAGAAAAAAATATTTTTGAAATTTATAGTTGATATGATTAAAAAATTACATAAGACAATGGATATTGAATATAAAATTAATATTATGATAATTAGTTTTATTATTATTATTATTATTATTAATTATTAAAATGTGATTCATGTTTATTATTTTTATTATTGGTGTGTTCATACATTTGAAACGCAATAGATAATTTTTGTATCCTTTGGAAAATATATTTTCAGATGATAAATTTATGTGTTATGTTGATTTATATTATTATTTTTTCAGGAGTATATATGTGTGGGTTTTCATAAAATATTTTAACCCCTATACCTAATAAAAAGTTATTATTTTTATTCTTATTATTATTATAATTATTATGTTATTTTAATAAAAAAAATTAATAAATAAATATACATGTAATTTACATTAATTATAAATTTTAGATTATTAATATGATATATATATATATGTAACATAAATTTTATGATATTATAGATATAAAATTTAATGGATATTATTATTATAATAGGGGAAAGGTAAAAGAGGGAAGAACACAATAGGGAAGGTGTCGTTGGTTACACATGTAGGGAAGTCAAACAAGGGGTTAGTGCACCCCTACCTAACTCATTCCACTTCTTCCCCTTTCTTCCAATAAGTCTTTCTGTCTTGATAAATAGAACCAGATAACCCTATAATCATTTTCTCCAATTTTTTTACACATGTTTGAGATTTGGATCAGATTTAGCCAAAATAATTTTAAATCATTTCATGTCTTGGGGATTCTTCCGTATCTGTCTTAGGTATGAAAATGTGTTGCTTTATTCTTGTATGATTTATAATAATTTTTAATTGATTTAATCAATTGATGTTGGATGGTATATTATCATTCAAGATTGATATTAAATATTTATATTTGGTATAATTTCTTTAAGAAATTTTCGAATTTACCTTTTTTTTTATCCCGACTTAAGATTATCCTTATAATCCAATAGTTTTATTTGTAGAGATTGATAATATATGTTCTAATGGATCTGAAGATACTTTGTTTTGATTATATACTATTTTGTGGCCTCTCAAAAATTAGGGGAAATCCTATCCACACCCATATGGCCTATGGATTGCTTCAATGTGTCCCTCCAAGCTATGACACCTTCAGTTATTGGAAGGATCATTTTGACATGGGTTGTCCATGAAGACTTCATACTACATTTTCACCTGCCCCCAAAGAGGCCTCTTTTTCCCATTAACATAATCCCAGTGGATTAATCTCAATCATTTAGTTCAGTTCCTTTACCTAGATTTTGTTATTCTTATGAGTGTTTTGTAAAGATAACTTCTTTTTTTAGTGAGATCTTAAGGAAGGGGAGCGGAAAGTAAAGTGTTCCCCTATTTTTACCTTTAATTCTTCATGTATTGACCTCATACAACCAATCCTTCTTTTTGGAATAGATTCAGTAGATACACCTAGTTTTTGTAATTTAATTATGACATGACACATTAGTGGCTCTAGACTTTGCTTATTTCATCATAATAAGGATTTAGTCATGAAACATTGCCATGTAACTAAATCCATTTCCTTTTTCAAGTAATGATATATGATGAATACTATACATGTGGATTTGTGTGTTCTTCTAGTAGTGGACGATATTGAATAAAAATTATGGGTTACATCGTTTCCACTAGGTTATATAACTTTAACATCCTCATATAGTTTCTTTGGTCCATCTTCATTCTATAATCAAGTCTGTATTTCTTTCTTTTTTCTTAGTAATAAATCATTCCAAGGGTGGTGTTCTTTCTGGGCTTGTAGGATCAACTTTATCTAAATTATATTATATCATGGTGTCATTTAATTATTTTATGTTTCATATTTTCATAATACAGAGTAGCGATTATCTATTTATAGAAATTAATTAACATTTTTTATAAAAAAACTTACCAATTCACCTAATTAAAAATTTATATGAATATCGGGATTATGAATATTCTTATAGAAAAAATTGATAGCACCACCTCTAAATATTGGTATTATGGACACTTGAATCATATTGGATTATATCTATAAAGTATTTAAATATAAATTTAATGGTGAAAATGATTTCAACTAGTGAAAAATAAAGATTATTTCTCCCCTAGATCATTATGAATTTATTGATTCTCTTGGTGATTGTAAAAGGAAAATCATCACTAAATCCCTTGATGCATTTTTTCCTATATTTATGTTTTGGTTGATTTTCTTAGGAAATCCAACAGTATAATGTTTATTTATTTAGTGGATAAATTTATTTAGGAAGTAACATATGTGAATTATGATTATAGTATTTATTATAAAAAAACTGTATAAATGATTAAATATATAGTTGAGAGAATTTATAAGAGGATAAGTTTTTATAATTTTAAAGTGATCCCCAGAACATCATTAATCGCTCACATTTATGAATTCAATAAAATGTTATTAAATATTTCCAATATAGATGTCGAATTGGGGGATGTGGACTGGTCTATAATAGTGTTAACATAAAGAAATGATTTATCTAATTCTATTATGGATTCTATGATGTATATAAAAGAATATATTACTCTTAAAGGGGTTAAATCTACTTTATTATCCAAATATTTTCAAAATATGTTTAGTGTTAATGTTGTGGATTGGGTTTTAAATGTATAGGGTATAAGTGAGTCATGGGGTAGGCAGAGAGAAAAACCCGGTCTAGAAAATAGAGGTAAAATCAAAGAATAAATTCATAAAAATATTTTTTAATTATGAAACCTGGGAACTTAAAGAAGAATTATCTTAAAAAAATAAGTGACTATGAGTACTATAGTAATGACCATTCATTGTAACTTTAAAAGAAAAATAATACTACTAATTTGATTAATGTATATGACCACAACATAATTGAGGAGAAGATCATAGATTCTAGGTACTCCTTTATCATGTGTCATAAGAAGATTTACTTCATCAGGTTAATCGAAGTTGAGTTTAGTCAGTTATTCTTAGGTAATAAAAAGATTTGTCATATTATGGGAATCGATATAATTTATTAGAAAATAATGATATGATTTTTAAAACTCTTTATGTGGATATCTGGGTACTTGAGATAAAATGAAACCTCATTTACCTCTAGTTATTATATTAGAAAAGTGAAACTTTTCATTCAGGCTATTATGTCTATAAATTCCCACAGATACCGAATTATTTTGAAAGGAAGTATATTAAATGGTCTATATGGACTGGATGGTAAAAATTATATTAAATGGTTGAATTCATCTAGTGTTTGAAGTTTCTATTGGACCTCCCATTGGTATAGTAGTCTTGGGAATATGACTTTCAAGGTCTTTGCTGATCTTTTGAAGTAAGGGATGTTGAATAATGTTACTCATACAATCTTTCCAGTATTTGAGGATTATTTATATGGAAAATATAGACCCGTATACTTTAGTAAGTCAACGTATAATGATAGAGCCCCGCCTGAGTGTGTTTACATTGATCTTTGGTATCCCTATACGATTTCATACCATGGTTAAGGCTATTAGTTATTTATATTTACTTCTAATTACTCTATAAATGTATGTATTTACATCCAAAAACACAAGTCTGATATTTTTTATACTTTCAAGAAGAACAAATCTAATGTTGAGAAAGAATATGGAACAAATATTAAGGATTAAAAAATTGATAATGGTTTAGAGTATATTTCTAATGTATTTTTTGAATATGGAAACTCTAAATGTATAAATAGATACTAAAATATTTTGGAAACCCCACAAAGGAATGGTTTTAGTAGATATAATGAATATGACTACCATATAAAGGAAAAGATACATGTTGTACCACTCTAACCAAATAAGATATTTTGGGGCTGAGGCTACCACTATGGTAGCATACTTGATTAATTGATTAGAGTCCTCTAGAAATTCCTTCATGAAACTAGACGAACTCTTGAAAGGTATACTAGTAGTCTTTCAAAATATAGTATATTTAGATCCCCAACTTATTCACATACCAAAAATGACAATTTTTAACATAGTTTCATTTAGTGCATCATTGTGGGATATTCATAGTGTGATACTGGTTACATGTTATGGATAGATAAATCTAGTTATAAAAATGTATCATAATCTATGATGCAGTATTCCATGAACCTAGAATATCAAAATAAAAGAGCATTAAGACTAATAAATATATGAAAAAAAATATTGTGACAAGTAAGGACACACCAATACCCAAACCTTTGGGTATTAAAATGACATTACATTCTAGACAAAAAATTTCCCTAGTGGCTATTTCCACAAACATCTCTCCATAGACTCATGGTGATTTTGATTCTATTTTAAATTCTAAACCTGGGATAGAAGAAGATGAAAATATTAGATATTATCAACTTACTAGAGATAGAGAGAGGAGTTGCATTATACCTCCATCCTAGTTCACCCAAGCCGATGTGGCTGCCTATGCATTTAAAGTAGCTCCAGATTTAAATAATGAGTAACTTCAAACATATAATAATGATATTAAATCAAAAGAATCCATAAAGTGGTTACCAACAATGTAATAGAAGATAAACTCCATTATAGGTAATATAATATGGATGTTTATAATACAAACTCGTAATGATACAATTATAGGTTTCAAATAGATATTCAAAAGAATGTAAGATAAAACTAGGGAATATAAAATCAAATACAAATCCTAGTTAGATTCAAAAGGATACTTTGAACAAGAAGGGATTGATTATAGTGAAATCATCTTCCAATGGATTAATTCATTATTCTATTTGAATTATTCTTACTTGTTCTCCTCAATTTTATTTCCATATTGATAAATTATATGTTAAAATTTAATTTTCTACATGATAACCTTGATGAATGAATTTATATAATTCCCCCTAATGGTTTTAAGAATAATTTAAAACCTAATAAAATACATCTTTTAAAAATCATTTGTATAGACTTAAGTAATATTTAAGGAAATGCTAAAGGGGATTAAATCAATTATGATTGATTTTTTTTAGTTGGAATCATGTTTGATGTATGTTCTTATTTTATGAGTATTATGAAATAATATATTTACCTACTTTTATATGTATATTGTAGTATTATAATATGAAAAGGCTGTTTATAAATAATTCAAAGGCCTAATTTTTTTTCATTGATAAAAAGGATCATGAAAATGAAAAATAAATTTTTGGTATGGAAATAATAAAAGATAAAGGAAAAATTATTAATCTATCTCAACATTCTTATGTAAAAAATGTTTTAAAGTGGTACCTATTTGAATAAATTAATCTAGTTAACATTACACTAGGATAACACTTTAAATGATCTGTGAATAAATCCCTTAGTAATTAATCTAATAATTATTTTATGAATAATTTTTTGTATGCCAGTGTTGTAGAAATTCATATATATCCAATGGTTTGTTCAAGATAAGATATTATATTTTATCTATGTACTCTGAGAAGGTTCTTAGAGAATCCTAGTAAAACTCACCAGTCTAGATAAAGTTAATCATTAAGTTTATTTTTATGTCTTCTAATTTGAGCATTAGATATGAAAAATGATATATTTTGTGATGACATTGAGGGGTTTTTTGGATTCTGATTATATTATTTATATTGAAACTTGTAAATATATTACTAGTTTTGTGTTTATTGAACAAGAATGACCAGTGACACAGAAATGTAGTATGGAATATATTGTTTCACTGTTTACCGCTGAGGTAGAATATGTAACATTGAATGTGGAAATCAATGAAGCTATATGTTAGCGAGGTTTTATAAAAATATTATCTTAATCTCTTTAAATCACAGTAATTCATTGTGATATAAAATTTAATATATATTTTTCTAAAACTATAGTTCCATGATATATCAAAGCAAATAGGCATTATAATTCATTTTGGTAGGGATATTATAAAATTTGGTATATTTTTTCATTAAGATACACACTAGGGCCAACCTGGATGATAGTTTGACTAATGTCTTAACTTTTACCAAGTTCAAACTATACTTATAATTGATGAACACAGTACCAATTCTATAGTTATAATTTCAAGAACAATATCATTAAATCATTTTAATTTTATGTTGGAGTTTTTTTATTTATGAATTTTTTATTTTGTATTTAAGTTTATTTTCCAAATTTATGTGGGGTTTTTTATTCTCTTACAAGCATGTTATTCACTGTGTATGTGAGGTATAATTTCAATATAAAATTTTCTATATCCATCAAATTTACTTGGGGATCATGACTTATAGTTTTATATATTTTCTATTGGATTGATTTATTGTCATTGATGGTCTTCGATCCAATGGTATGATATTATTTTGGAATATTTCTTTACTTTTTCCCTGTCACATATGGTGAATGATCCTCATCACACCCCCTTTCCATATGGAATTCATCCATGTGTCCCACTCCACTATGCCAACATTAATTATTAAAATAGTCCTTTTGATCTGAGCCATCCACATGACCTTCATCCCACATCTTCACCTGCGCATGTTGATTCCTCACATAGTTATAATGATCTCTCTGAAGGATTCACCTCTCTAATTCGATTAAGTTTTTTAATAATTATTATTGAGAGAGTTTAGTGAAGGGAACTTCTAGTTTATGGTGAGATATCAATGAATAATAGGTGAAAATGAGTTTTCTTAGAATAATTCCTTCTTTATATCCATGGAACACTGATCTCCTATAACCGATATTCTTTTCGAAAGGCGATTTGGTGGAGATTCACAGATCATTGGTGCTAGATGATGAAAGAACACATTAGAAGCACCCGACTTGGAACCTTTCATAATAACCGTGTTTTTTCAAGAAATATTTAACTATATTAGAATATTTTTCAATTTTTAAGAAATGTTTTATATTGTATCCTTTACATGTGTGTGTGAGAGTTCATCTAGATGTAGAAAAAACCGAGTCCTCATGTTGGGTTTCATTAGATCCACTTGGATAAACAAGGTTGGCCTCTTTAGATACATTTTATGGTCCATTTTATTTAAAAAAACTTGGTCTATATTTCATTCCCACTTTTCTTTTAATTAAATAAATTTTAAGGTTGATGTTCTCATTGTGAAATTAAAATAGGTGCAATAGAAATAATTTTAAATATTTGTGTATATTATTTTTTTTTCTATTTTATATTCCCTATTTTTATATATTATAAGAACTATCGTCTATTTTCAAAAAATTAATTCATAATTTCCTTGTAAACAAAAAACTTATCTATAAACCTTGTAAACATCACATAAAAATCAATAGATCATGGATATTATTGTGTTTATTTCTGAAAAACCTCCCCCCCAACACCCAAAGAGTCTATTAAACTGATAAATTATATTTTTTGGCACCAAATTGTTTTATTTTCTTGGCCACCCTATATATTCTCTTGGGATTAATATTTTTTTAGAAATTCATGATATTTAGGGTGATATGTGGGTGTTTTTGAGTCACATAAATTAGTAATTTTTTATAAGGTCCTTAATGGAATGATTTATGTTAATGAAACCTCATAAAATGTTGTTTGGTTTCTTTAATCATATAAGTAAGAGCTTTGGTGGGATTTCCATTTTTGGACCTTTTAAGGTGGGTCTATTTTTCCTGGTTCGTGATGTGTGATTGTCTAAATTATTGTTTTTTAAAAAAAAGTAGGCATGTCATTTAATGAATAAAATTTTAAATGACATATTGTGGTAGGTGATTTAATAATTTACCATTTATTAAGAAAAATAATTTTTTGCTTGTCCATTTTAAATTTCTTTTATATCTACAAAATTACACATTAAACCCTTAATGGTCTATTTAAATTATTTTTCCATGGTTGATAAACCATTTTGTAATTTGAATCAAATGAGTATTTTTATAGAAATATCATGTGAAATTAAACACTTTAATTTATATTCTTATGAAGTTTTTGAATAAAGAATTGAAATATATTTTTTTCATGAATTTATTGATAGAGATTTTAAGAAATGATTTCTCAGAAACTATAATGAATTACTATAATTTCTTTCGAAGATTTCAATTATTAATGTTGTGTTTAATTACCTTATAGTAATATTTCTATAAGTATAATTTATTTTTAATTTTACCTCATTTCATTGTTTTTAATGGTTTAAATAAAGTTATAAAATATGGATCGATATTCTCCCTTTGTCAACAGAACCCTGCATGACTAGATTTTAAAAGTAAATTTTAAAAATAGTATGTAAGTGTATTATTTAGTGGTATGATTTATATAGACATAATGTTTTTATTATCATCTAGATATTGGAAATGGAAAGAGTACATTTTTTTGTAATATATTGAATTGATTGCTTATTTTTTAAATGAATATATTTATTATGAGTGATTTTTTCTACTTGTTAAAACTCCTGGGAAACCTGAAGTACTTGTTTTGGATAATAAAGAATTGATGAAGTCATTTATACTATTTATGTGTTTCACCCTAACTAAGGAGTTGAATTATTACCTTAACAAGTTAATTTATTTTCTTTGGAGACTTATCCTCAGAAACCATGGGGTGTACTCTCATGATGCATTTTTATAGTTTTTATTATAAATTATTCTTTAGTTATAACTTCTTTAAAAGTATTGTACATATAATATTATTCATATGTTTTCCATTTTTGAAAATATCTTTTAAAATTTAATGTAAACCATTTTACATGTTTTTAATAATGGTATGAACAGTGGTACTTTTATATTTTATTCTCAAACCATCATGTATGATTTTGAACCAAAGGGATTTTTTTAATTCTTATTGGGATCCTACTAGGATTTAGATCACATTAAACACACACATTGGTGTGTTTTTATCTTTTTATCTATTTGGATCATTATATATATATATATATATATATATATATATTATTGGTGTTTCAAGATTGTTGGTGTGTACTGTGGAATGGGGTTAGGGCTATATAGGAGGTTGTATAAAGGATTTCCATGTGTCATGTGGATATAATAGTGAATTTTTATTTAGGAGTATCATATTCTAGTAATTTTTAATTTTTTTTAGTTTTTTAATGGTTGATGTTATGAAATATATGTTTATTTACTCAGATAAACTATCATGTTATTGTTGAATTTGTGTTAAATTATAAAGGTAATACACTACCATCCATGTGTGTTACCATTATAATTAGTTTTTGTCCCATGGTGATAGGGTGAAATATTTGGGATTTATTGATTCTTTTCTAATGTATAATGGAAATGTACACAATGTGGTATGTGACAATATGTTATTAGAGTGTGAGTGGGATATTGGGCCTATGATACTTGGTCGTTGGATCATTGGAAAATAATAAGTAAACCATAAGAAAGTCTAATCACCCTCTTTACAGTAGGAACTAATGTTAATATTATTTTTTGTAATTGAGTGAAATTTGTAAACCATTTTTTGGGTTTACACATCTTTTTCATTTCACATTAGTGTGCCTTGAATAATGAATTTCTTAGTTAGTAATGATACTTATAAATAATATATGACTAATTATTCAAGTTAATTGGATTCCATTTGTGATCATTTGGTTCTCTCCATAGTGTTATTGGTGGAAACATGATTAATATTTTATTTATTAATATATTTTGATATATTTTATTGTTTTACATTTCATTCCACAGTGATATGTGTTTAGTGACTGGTTGATTAACTAAAATATAATAAATGTGTTTTTTAGAGATGAATTTATCTTAATGAATGTTTTGGAGACATTAAAAGTGTAATGTTTGAACTTCACATGAATATATTTTTCTATAATTTCGTAAGAATATATTATTTTTAAAGAAGTTTTATACAGGTATGAACCATAAAGTGTTTGGTTTCATAATATATGAATTTTTTGATATTATTAAGGTTTAGAAAATTTTTCATTGAAATAAAGAGGGTTATGATATTTTGTTTTCAAATTTAATAACTCTAAAGGGTTTGTTTTAAAATTTATAATAGTTTTTAGATGAATAGGGTTTTAAGATAATAGAATTTAATATATTTTGGTAAATTTTATGACTTTTAAGAAGCATTTTATTTGTGTTGATTTACCTAATGAGTTTTATTTATGGATTTTATTTTTTTAGAATCATGGAAATTTTTGAATATGTGGTTTTATTTGGTGTTATTCATAAAGTGTATGTAATTTAGTAACTTTATTAGTTGATAATAGGATTCCGTAAAATGTATTAGTACCTATGTCAATTTAAATGTCATGGGTAAAATCTCACAACCATGATTGAATGGTTAAATCTATAGAGAGGAATTGAAGGGAGGTTAATATTTAATTTTATAGGTTAGTGTACTTTATATAAAATAATATTGAACCCAATAAGTTTGGATTATTAAATTAAAGATGATAATATAACCTCATTGATATCATTTATAATTTTAGATTTAATAGGAAATTGTGTATTTTCTTTTCAGTGATTTGGAATATATTAAATGTTGGAAGGGTTATGTTCTCCAACCAGGTCATTTAAAAAAATAAACTAATGGTCTTCTTGTCATGTATTAATTTATATAAGGATATTTTCAAATTATCAAGGATGATAAATTTTTTAAATTTCCTCTTAAGGAAATAGTGTATTTAAAGGATGTGATAAACTACTCAGTGATGAATTAAAGATTTAAGTTTCTAAAATTATTTTGAAATTTATTTGTATTTCCTTTCTAATATTTCATTAAAAATAGACCATTTATCTTTATTTTTAAATGTATATTTATATGATGTTAATATATCATGAGTATATAAAGAGAAAATTTTAAAACCATAATTTGTTTAAATATTCAAGGTGATTTAAAGGATATATTTTTTTAAATACAGAAATTATTATCGGTTTAGAAGTTAACGTTGATAATTATTAACATGGTAATATGTTTTTAGGTTTTTGAATGAGTTTTTAATTTTTAATTTTAATAAATTATTTTTTTTTCAAATGGGGGTGTTAGAAATATGATACCTTTTTAAATTATTTTGACCAGTGTGTGTCAAGATCTATATTTAAGGTGTACTACTAAATTTTCATTTTTAATGTGTCAATTTTTATAAACTACTAATTAAACCATAATAAAAATTTTAAAATCAATGAATTGTTTCTTTGATCATTAATCCAAATGTTTTATTGGAAGAGTCTATTTTTTAAATGAGTTATTTTATTAAATTATTATCAAGGTAAATCAATCAGTTTTCCTAGTTTAAAGTATTTTTTTCAGACTTTTTAACTTGATTAGTTGTTTATATGTGATTCTTTTACTTATTGTTTTATTAAAAAGAGTATTAGAGTCTTGTAAATAGGGTCATATGATTGAAATTTCTTTATTAATTTATGTATTGGTAACTATGTATGGAATGAAAATGGCTTAAATATATTTTGTTAAATAAAGAATTATTCTTTTATTTTAAATTATTTATGAATAGAGTTTGATTTTAATGTTTAAGACCTTGCTTTTTTAGATGTTCTATTTAATGTACATGTATATTTCTACGAAAAATGAGTATTAATATATGACATGGAAAATACTGAAATTAAACAGAACCTATATATTGGATCGATGATAGGAAAATCAAGGATATATGGAAATAGATTATGGTGGGGAGTTACAATATATGAAAGGATAATAATTTTAACATCATAAAATTATGTAAGAATATTTTATTTGGTAAAACATGTGTATTTTTATTTCAAACTTTAAATTTAAAAACAAATGGTGTTTTTCTTTATTAAACATAAATGTGTTTTAAATAATTGTGTACAAAGTGTTATAGTGAAGGGGAATTGTAGCAGAACAATATTATTTAGTTTGAATATTTATTATTTAAGTATCTTGTTGAGAATTTCAAACTTTTAAAAGTCTAGGGTTTATATTTTTGTATGATTTTTTAAATTAAGAATTAATTGAAAAATATATTTTTCAAATTTGCAGTTTATATGATTATAAAATTATATCATTTAATAGATATGAAATATAAAATTAGTATCATGATAATAAATATTTTTTTTATTAATTATTATAATTTGATACATGGTAATTATTATTTTTATTATTGGTGTGGGTGTAAATATAAGTCATAATGGTAAAATCCTAACATTGTTTAGAAATGATACTTTAATGTGGTAAATACATGTGTTTTGTTTATTGATATTATTAGTTTTTCTTGTGTGTGTTTATACATGTCTTTTTTTTGAATTTTTTAATCCCACTACCTAATAATTAATAATAATAATAATTATTATTGTTATTATTATTATTATTAAGTGATATGTATATATATAATTTACATTAATGTGGTGTTGCAAAATTATTATAATGTTATATATATAAATTTATTATTAATGTTATGATATTACATATATAACAGTAAAATAATAATAATAATAATATTAAATAATAATAATTACAAGTATGACATAAACTAGGGGAAAGGAAAAAGAGGATAAAAACAAAATGGGGGGAGGAGGATCAAGTGATACCTAAAGGGATGTTGAGAAAGGGGGATCAACACACCCCTACCCACCTCAATACACTTCTTTCCCTATCTTCTAATAAGTCATCGTTCCTAGATTCTATAAAAATCATTAGTTCAAGGTACTCTAATATTTTTCTTATCCATTCATAGTTCTTATATTAAGAATATGGTTATTATTTAGACAAAATTATGGAGAATCCACATCATGGCCACGGTAATTTTCCTATTGTTCTTTGGTAGACCCAATGGATGAAATTACACCCCTTAAATTTCCATTTCAGTATCAATTTTCCCTTTTCCCAAACCATGCTAAGTATTCCATCAAGATTAGTTTTTTGTAAATTATTGATAATTGGGGTGATATTTGGGGTTGTTTGAGTTTCAAAATTAAGATTTTCATTAATAATTCCCTTAACATATCACTTTAGATCAATCTAACATCAAAAGAAATTTTTTGTTCACTTCACTCTTTCCTAGTAGGGGTTCTAGAGGTATTTCCACTAATTTTAATTTCAATGAATTTATATTTTAAATGGTTTATGATGAGAAATTTTTTAAATATGTATTGATGAATTATTCTATGGTGCTCATCAAATGCATCATGTTGATATCCGTAAGTTGACGTATTTGATTCTATTATTTACCAATTTCGTTAAAAAATCATTTATACATGTCCATTTTAAATTTATTATATATCCATGAAATTCTCCTTTAAACTCTCAATGTTGGATTTATAATAGTATTCTATGTTTTTATTAATAATTTTAGAATTTGTTTCAAAGGTGTTTTTTATAGTAAGAACATGTTAATTTCTTCACTTTTATTTCAATTCCAATATGGTCTTTAACAACACGAGAACTTTGTTTTTTCCTGAATAAATTGTGGGGGATTTTATAAAATTATTTCTTTTTAATTATAATGAATTTATAGAATGTTTTTATAAAGTTTTAATGATTAAGTGTGTGTTAAATTACCATCAAATTTAATTTTTCCGGAAATTTTTATTCAATTTCAACTCATTTGATAGTTACAAACAATTTAGTTTAAGTTATAAAAAGTGGATCCATATCATCCCTTTTTCTATTGAATGTTATGTTTTGGAGATCAAAATAAAGTTTATAAAATTCAATAAAATTTTCTTATTAATGCATGGTAGATTGAATTATATTAAAATAATGTTTTAATTATTATCCAAATGTTGGAAATGTAAAGAGCTTGTTTTTAATAAGAATTTGATATGTTCATTAATTATTTGATGGAATACCTTTTTAACGGGTGATTCCAAATATTATTTAAACCATATGAAAAAATAGAGGTTCTTGGGTAGAATAATATAAAAGGGATAAGGTATTTTCCATTAGTTATGTGTGTCTCCCTAAATATTGAAGTAATGTACGTTGCACCTCCCACTAATTGGCAACATCAATTTTGATCCATCCCTCTGGTTGAGGGTATTATCTAAATTGGTGAAGTTATTCACCAAAGGGAACCTATCCTTAATAACATTGGGGTGTACTCCCATGATTCATGTTTAGATTTTTTATTTTAAATTCTTCTTTAATTATTAATTCTTTAAAAGTCTTGTACATATTAATTTATTCACATGATTTTTTGTTCCATTTTGAAATCATGTTTTAAAATTTAATGAACCCCATGATACTTGTTTTTAGTGAAGGAAAAATAAATGGAACATTAATATTTGTATCTCAAAATATCATCTAATGTTTTTCAATGAAAGATAATTTATAGAATAATTGGTGTGATTATTTTTTGATTTAGCTAAAATGCCACATATATAATTTGGTGTGTTTCTATCCTTGTCTCTCATTAGTTTATTTTATAGGTATAATTGATGTCCCTAGATTTTAGGTGTGTACTATGTATTGGGTTTAGAGATTTGAGGAGGTGGCATGAGAATTGACCATGTCACATGGTCTAATAGTGGGTCATTTTTATCTATGAGTATTATATCATAGTTCTATATACTATGTTTAGTTTTTAAATGTTTAATTCTATGAAATTTCTATTTATTTATTTAGATAATTTTTCATATGATTTTAATTTTTTTAATTTATGATAAATGGTAAATGTTCCAATATTTTTGTGATACACTTGAATCTGGTTTTCATCTAATTCTGATAGGGATCATGAATTGATATTTGTTTCATATAGGACCGAGTATAGTTGTTAGGTACTCTAGAGGGTACGTGACACCAAATCTGTAGGAGAGGGTTACCTGCCCCACTATATAAAAATATAACCCATACCAGGGAGATAGATTTTTTTACAAGAGGATTACTATCCATAGGGATGTTTCAGTCATTATTCCTCACATATCATCATCTCTATGAATAAAAAAACTAAAATTGTAATGAATCAGATTTTCCATGTTTTATTTTTTGATATTACATGGGATATTTCTATGACTAGTCACTATGATGTCATGAGATTCTGAGGACTTGTGTGACTAGCATAAAGTTTTCAAATATATTAAATATCACATGTGCATAGTTTTCCTTAAAAAGTAAAATAACTCCTAAATAGGGGCCTATATCAAAAATTTGAAGGAATAATTGAATTTAGAACATAGATATCACCCCAGGGGAAACATAAACCTTATCGGATTGGGGAATTTGTGAAAGGTGGTTGTGGATGAAAATGAATGAAATAAAATAAATTTAATTGTTTGTTTTATTTTATTTTTTTTGATGTGGAAGTTGATCTATCCTATAAATAACTGATTATAGAGTTTGTACCAGTGATATCTTGTAAAACATAGATACCTAGAGAAACTTTTGGAGAGAGTTTTTAAAAAAAATGATGGATCGAGATTGGATGGAGGATCGTTGTACCAAAAGAGTTTATATATCCTATCAAGGATGGAAATGTAGAACCATTATTCATCAATGATCGATCCAAAATCTATGTAGGATGTTGATTTTTTTATTTTCATTCACTTTCACAGTTTCTGGTTGAATGAGGTTAAATTCCACAAATAGAATTTATTTCCACATCGACAATAGATTTATTTGAGATGGATTATTTTAGTTAATTGAGTTGATTATCCCCTTTGTCTGTCTATTTCTATGACAATAGGTCGATGTTGAAAAAAGGCGGAGGTTGGTTCCTCTGTTTTTATTTCTTATGGATTTCTCCCCCCACTCTTCTCAAATTCATTACTTGAAATTTATTTTGCTCATGGTTCAATGAATATTGGTATTCAGTCATTGCATTACTATTCTTTAATGAAACTGATCAATACCATGGGTGTGGTTTATGATTGAGGCTATGATTTATTTGTGACAATAATGGATACCAATCAGAGGTGGATCATAACAGATTGAAAAATTCCATTCTTCCCAGTTTTTGAATGCAATGACATTTTGTCTTGATAGACCTTTTTCCAAGATGACCACGGATCAATATTCAATGAGTAGGAGATGTTGTGGTCAAGAGACAACTAATATGTAGGTTCTAATGTTGGAGGAGTCTATGGAGACACACATAAGGCTATAGAAGAGATCTTGATGGATTAGAAAAATCTCACTATACATAGTGTGTATTTCAAGATTACACATCGTACGAGACACCCTGACCACGATAATATGGATTTCATAGAGAGAAAATGTATTACACATTGTGTGACACTATCATACACTATGTGAAAGAAGTTAGGATGCTCAGTGTGTAACTCAAAGGTTACACAGGAATTACAAGGACAAGTACATGGACATGCCTAGAGTATAGAGGCATGATCCAGTATACATGGGAATGACCAGACGGTAAAAAAAGGGTTATTATAAACAACTAAACACTGAGTGTGATCAATTACATGATGTGTATATTGATGTTTACATAACATGTGAGACATTACCACATGACTAGACCAGTGCTTATCTGTAGATTTTATGTACCCCCCAATACACAACATGTACATCCTTTAAGGGTGTTTGTATCCCTTCTTTTCTTCCATAAGGACTTGTCTTAATTGAGTATATTCCCTTGGTCCATTCCCTCAAGGGAACATTGTGGTTTTACATACACATCTTAGGATTCTGATTCTCTATAGAGGATGATCCTTAGATATAGTTTGGGGTGTCCCTCTATGAGACTGAAGTGAGAACCTTTATTATATTTATACCTTAGGTGGGGTTTGTGGAATCGGCATGAGCACCTTGAGCAGGGCATTAATCCCCCATATAGAAGGCTATATCGGTGGGGTTCATGATATAGTTGGAATACAATCCCTAACATAGAGGGTTGATCTAGATTGGGTCTGTGGTGTCCCCCAACAGTCCGGGGCATGACCCCTATCTATGTATCGAGGTATTTGAGACCAGTGATTTGGACCTCTTGAACATGTGTCCCCAGAGATAACATGGATCATCGAGAGGATTCTCCAGTGATGAACCTTACTTCAAGAATAATCTTATGAATAACATTTGGTTATGACTGCATGGTGGCACGGTGTACTTCCTGAGTAAATTTGGGTGTTTTTTGTTTTAAATTGATTTTAATATCTTTTCTATGACCTGAATATTCTTTTTCATTCATGTTTAGTGTTTTTAGGGTGTTCTAATGGGTATTGTTATACTCACCCCTACATGGGCTCTAACCACACATGTCATGTCTTATAAAAATGAAATCCATTTTGATGGTGTCCAGGGTAGACAGGGAGCGGGTGTAGCGTGGCTTGATATTGACAGACTATTGTGTTTTTTGGGTGTTTTCATTTGATCATAGTTATCTCCCTTGGAGAATATTAAACTCTTTACACTATGGGAAAAATGGATTTTTGTGACGGGAATAAATCTCATCGCAAAAGGTCCGTCCAAGAGGTTATTTGCGACGAGGGTAACGACCCCTCACAAATAACTAACTATTTTCAACGAGATTTCGTCTCCCGTCGCAAATAGTTTGGTGCGGATAGTGCACCAAACTGCGCGAAGGTTATTTGCGATGGTGGGATCCCACCGTCACAAACAGTTAAGTATTTGCGACGGGGCCCATCGCAAATAACCGGCGGTGGTTTACAGCTTTTTGCAATGGGACACCTTTTGAGACGGGGCTCGTTGCAAATAACCGGCAACGGTTTATAGCCTTTTGCGACTGTATGTCGTCTAGTCGCAAAAGGTGTGTCGACAGGGACTATTTGCGACGGGTCCCGTCACAAATAACTTTTTAACCGCTGGCATTAATTAATGAGGGCGTAGGTATTTGCGACGGGCCCCATCGCAAAAGATACTATTTGCGACGGGATACCCGTCGCAAATATTCCCGTCACAAATAATCTAACCAATATATACCCCATCCGTTTTCCTCTCATTTCTCTCAAATTTTAGATCCTGTTTCTCTCTAAACTCTGATTTTAGAGAGAGAATTTTTCTAAGTTAACTTTTTTGCTCACGAAGAAGTTGTGAATCCGTCTGCATCAATAAAAAATCAGCCTTAAAGGGATTTATGTTTTTTTAATTTATTATTTATTTCATTTTTTATGTTAATTTTTTTATTGTTGATTAGTTGTAATTAAATTAAATTTATATTGTTTTGTCATTAGTATTTATTTGTACTAATAAATTGAAATCTTTATTACTAATTTTTAATAATTAGTAGTAATTAATGATTATTAACGATAATTAGTAATGTATATAATTAATTTGTAGTAATTAATAATAATTGGTAATAAATATAAATAAATAGTAACAAATAAGAATAATTAGTAAAAATTTGGAATAATTAGGAATAATTGGGAATAATTAGGAATAAATATTAATAATTAGTAATAATTGGTAAAAATTAAGAATAATTAGCAATAATTAAGAATAATTAGCAATAATTAGTAATAAATAGCAATAATTAGTAATAAATAGCAATAAATAGCAATAATTAATAATAATTAGTAGTAAATTGTAATATTTTGTAATAAATATTAATAATTAGTAATAATAACTGATAA
This sequence comes from Viscum album, assembly GCA_963277665.1. Taxonomy (NCBI): domain Eukaryota; kingdom Viridiplantae; phylum Streptophyta; class Magnoliopsida; order Santalales; family Viscaceae; genus Viscum; species Viscum album. The sequence goes on from OY728133.1 coordinate 1,001,363,773, forward strand.
TTACTAATAATTAGTAATAAATACTAATAATTATGAATGATTAGCAATAATTAGAAACAATTAGCAATAATTAGAAATAAATAGCAATAATTAGCAACAATTAGCAATAATTAGGAATAATTAGCAATGATAAGAAATAATTAGCAAAAATTAGAAATAATTATGAATAATTAGCAATAATTAGCAATAATTAGCAATTAATAGAAAAAATTAGTATTAAATATCAATAAATAGTAAAAAAATTAGTATTAAATAGGAATAATGCGTAATAATTAGGAATAATTAGTAATAATTAGGAATAATTAGTAATAATTAGTAATAAATAACAATAATTAGGAATAATTAATAATAATTAGTAATAAATTGTAATAGCTAGTAATAAATTGTAATAATTAGTAATAAATTGTAATAATTAGTAATAAATACTAATAATTACTAATAAATACAAATAATTAGCAATAGTTAGCAACAATTAGGAATAATTAGAAATAATTAGCAATAAATAGAAATAAATAGCAATAATTAGCAACAAATAGCAATAATTAGAAATAATTAGCAATAAATAGAAATAAATAGCAATAATTAGCAATAAATAGCAATAATTAGTAATAAAATGAAATAAATACTAATAAATAGGAATAATTAGGAATAATTAGGAATAATTAGTAATAATTAAGAATAATTACGAATAATTAGGAATAAATACTTATAATTAGTAATTCTTACTAATAATTAGTAATAATTAGTAATAATTAGAAATAATTAGCATTAATTAGTAATAAGTAGCAATAATTTGTAATAATTAGCAATAATTAGAATAATTAGAAATAATTAATAATAATTAGTTGCATATTGTAATAATTAGTAATAAATTGTAATAATTAGTAATAAATTTGAATAATTATTAATAAATTGTAATAATTAGTAAGAAATACTAATAATTAGTAATAACTTCTAATAAATACTAATAATTAACAATAAATACTAATAATTAGCAATAAATAGCAATAATTAGGAATAATTAGCAATAATTAGAAATAATTAGCAATAATTAAGAATAAATAGTAATAATTAGCAATAATTAGAAATAATTAACAATAATTAGCAATAATTAGCTATAATTAGCAATAATTAACAACCATTATCAATAATTAGCAATAATTAGAAATAAATTGCAATAATTAGCAATAATTAAGAATAATTAGCAATAAATAGAAATAATTAGCAATAATTAGTAACAAATAGAAATAATTAGTTATAAACAGAAATAAATATTAATAAATTGGACTAATTAGTAATAAATAGGAATAATTAGTAATAATTAAGAATAATTAGTAATAATTAGGAATAATTAGTAATAAATATAAATAATTCGCAATAATTTGGAATAAATACCAATAAATAGAAATATTTAGCAATAATTAGTAATATGTAGCAATAATTAGTAATAATTAGCACTAATTAGGAATAAATAGAAATAATTAGAAATAATTAGCAATAATTAGTAATAATTAGCTATAATTAGTAATAATTACTAATAAATACTAATAATTAGGAATAATTCGGAATAATTAGCAATAATTAGAAATAATTAGCAATAATTAGCAACCATAAACAATAATTAGCAATAATTAGCAATAAATAGGAATAAATTGTAATAATTAGCAATAATTATGAATAATTAGGAATAATTAGAACTAATTAGAAATAATTAGAAATAAAAATAAATAATTAGCCACAATTAGGAATAATTAGCAATAATTAGAAAAAATTATTAAAAATTAGGAATAATTAGTAATAAATAGGAATAAATTGTAATAATTAGTAATAAATTATAATAATTAGTAATAATAAGTAATAAATTGTAATAAATAGTAATAGATAGTTATAGATAGTAATAAATAGTAATTAATTTTAATAAACAGTAATACTTAGTAATAAATAGTAATAGTTAGTAATAAATAGTAATAGTTAGTAATAAATAGTAATAATTAGTTATAAATAAGAATAACTAGTAATAATTAGGAATAAATACTAATAATCATGAATAAATACTTATAATTAGTAATATTTTGTAATAATTAGTAATATTTAGCAGTAATTTTTAATAATTAGCAATAATTAGGAATAATTAGCAATAATTAGTAATAATTACTAATAAATACTAATAATTAGCAATAATTAGAAATAAATAGTAACAATTTGATATAATTAGATATAATTAGAAATAATTAGTAATAATTTTAATAATTGGTAATAATTAGTAACAATTAGTAATAATTAGATATAATTAAATATAATTAGATATAATTAGATATAATTGTTAATAATTAGTTATAATTAGACATAATTAGAAATAATTAGTAATAATTAGTAACAATTAGGAATAATTTGTAATAATTTGTAATAATTACAAATAATTACTAATAATTAGATATAATTAGTAATAATTAGTAATAATTAGATATAATTTGTAATAATTATATATAATTAGATATAATTAGTAATAATTAGATATAATTAGATATAATTAGATATAATTAGATATAATTAGTAATAATTAGTAATAATTAGTAATAATTCGTAATAATTAGTCATAATTAGTCATAATTAGTCATAATTAGTCATAATTAGTAATAATTAGTCATAATTAGTAATAATTTGTAATAATTAGTCATAATTAGTAATAATTAGATTTAATTAGATTTAATTGTCCTTGCTTGGTTGATCACCTTGCAAGTAGCATTGCAATAGGACAACCAAAGTCATTCCCTTCTCATCTATAAGAATTATCTCACATGACCCTTTACATAGACTATTCTTACTTGAAAATTTTATGAAAAGATACTGATGTCCCCTCAAATTTTTAATGAAGTATGATCTATGTAAAGGGAGTGAGATGATTCTTAGAGACGAGAATGACATTACATTGGTCATCCTATTGCAACACTACTTGTGGGGTGATCCACCATGCAAGGACAATTATAGAGTGTACATAGGACATGGCTGACACAAACATTTTATTGCACTAGACTAGAAAATTGGTGACCCTTTGAGATTTGAACATGTAAAGAATAGAGAAAATCTTATTGCGAATATTGATAATTTTAATATTTTTTTATTATTTTAATAATATTAATATTTTTTTTCATAAATATTGATAATATAATTTTTTATTAGTAATAATTAGATATAATTTTAATTAGTAAACAAAAACTGCTTGGATAATGAATGGAAATTTTGTAATCATCTCTATAACGATGAATACCAAAAAAAAAACATTATTCAAGTAGTTTTTATTTTTCTAAGTATGAATAAGTATTGCTAAATTAGTAAAAATTAGAAATAAATAGTAATAATTAGTAATAATTAATTAGGAACAGTTAGAAATAAATTTTAATAAATTTTATTAAATTCCAAGAACCTGGAACAATTTCTAGTGGATTGACGACACTTCTTTTTCTCGATGAATTTTCTCTGTTCAACTCTCACTAACTCAAAACAATATGAAAAATGTGCTACTAAAAAGGCATATTCAATCTTGTATACACGATATTGGGTATACATTTGTAGGATCATATTTTTAATAATGTTTCCAGGTGGTGACAGTTAGAAGTAGTCAATTCATCAATGAAAAGGGGGCTCTTTTGTCCGACCGCTCATTTACTTGGATCTTTCTCACACTCAAATAAAAATGAAGAATCTCGTCGGAGATACGTTTTTTCATTATCGTGAATACGAGAATGAATATGCGTACCTCCGACCAGATTCTTCATTGTGATTTCATTGTGAGAAAGATGCAAGTAAATGATCCATCAGACAAAAGAGTAGTCGTCAATCCACTAGAAATTGTGTCACCTTTAATTAACGGTAATTATTAAGAAGTAATATTAATTATTTATCTTCTTTTTTTAGAGTATTTTTATAATATTAAATTATTCAAAAACAGTGATGATTTTATATTTTATAGAAAAATATGGAACACAGAAGTCGACATCAGTCATTATTAGAGGACTGCGCTTGGATAAATCAGCACAGAAATCCATGTGGTTCTGGTTTAAATCATTTATATATTGAGGGTGTTGAAGCTTTCTTAGCATTTTCATCATCAAAACCAGAATATGATTCAGAAGTCACAATTAAGTGTCCTTGTAAAAAATTTGCACTGAGAACGTTTGACACATTTGACAAGGTTGGGGGACATCTTTTACAGTTTTGTTTTCAACTAGATTATGTTTTTTGGTATCAACAAGTTAAACATAGTTCCAGAGAAGATACTAATATCTTGATTCCAGATCCATCATAGTTCCAAAATTTAGTACATGATGTTGCAGGTCCATCTGTTCAACAAACCGAAACTCATGATGATATTGATTTAACTCCTGAGTTGGCACCATCCAAATTTTATAAGTGGTTGAGGTCTATTGAGGATGCATTATATCCTGGTTGCAAGATAAGTAAATTAGAATCCGTTGAAAATTTTATGGCTATTAAATCAGATAATGCAATGTCAAACAACAGTTTTGATCAGATATTTTCTTTGGCTAAATCACTGTTACCTGAAGGAAATGTTTTGCCTGCAAATTACTATGAGAGAAAGAGGTTGGTTCATAATCTAGGCCTTAGTTATCGGAATATTAATGCATGTGTAAGTGATTTCATCTTATATTCTGGTGTAATTGAGTCGTTGGATAGTTTTCAAACATGTGGACAGTCAATGTATAAAGAATCTTAACCAGGGAAGTCTGGATTTATTCCTGTAAAATTGTTGAGATATTTCCCCCTTAAACCCAGGCTGCAATGTTTATTTATGTCTCATAACACAACATCAATGATGGCATGGCACAAAAACCAATATTTCAAATGGTAAAAGACCAAATCATCCATCTGATGGTGATTCATGGAAACATTTTGATCATCTTCATCCTTCTATTTCTTTAAAATACCGAAACATGCAATTGGGTCTTTCTACTAATGGTTTCTATCCGTTTGGTTCTTATGGTAGTCAGTATTCATGTTGGCCTGTTTTAATAACTCCGTACAATCTACCTCTATGGATTTTGATGAAGGAGCCCTATATCTTTTTGACCTTATTAATCCCAGGACATCCAAAAAATAATATTGATATTTATTTGAAACCATTTATTGATGAGTTAAATACATTGTTGAGTGATGGTGTAGGAACATATGATGTTGCTGAGAAACAAAATTTCACATTAAAAGCTGCATTGATGTGGATGATTAGTGACTTTCCGGCATATGGCATGTAATCTGGCTGGAGTACACATGGTCCCAAATCATGTCCTTACTGTATGAAAGACAACAAGGTTTTTATGCTGATCGATGGGAAAAAATTTTGCTATTTTGACTGTCATCGCAGATTTCTTCCAACCGATCATCCTTTTCAAAGGATCAAATATCATTTTAGAAAAGGCACAATTGAAAGGGATGAACCTCCAAAAATGATCTCAGGTACAGAGATTAAATCACTGGTATTTTCATTACCTCCCATCACATTTGGGCCAATAGTAAACCAATAGAAAATTCATGTCTTTGGGAAAGAATATAATTGGTTAAAATAAAGCCTTTTTTGGTATCTCCCATATTGGCCAGATTTATTGGTCCGACACATGTGGGATTGATTGAACATTGAGAAGAACTGTTTTGATAATTTATTTCATATAGTTTTGGATACACCAGGTAAGACCAAAGATACTGTAAAAGCACGATTAGATCTTGCCCCAATGTGCAGGGGACCAAAACCTGAACTATTTGAAAATGTCAGATCATAGAGGTTATTGAATCCAAAAGTAGCTTATACACTGTTCAAAGAGAATCATTTATTATTTTGTCATTGGATTGCAGATTTGAGACTTCCAGATGGCTATGCTTCCAATTTGGGAAGATTTGTTAAGAATAGTCATATTACCGAATTAAAAATTCATGATTGTCATGTTATAATGGAAAGAATTATACAAATTGGATTCAGAGGTTTGTTGAATTCTATGATTTGGTATTCGATAACAGACATATCATATTTTTTTAAAGACATTTGACAAGTGAAAACTGACTATGATGCGCTAAGAAAACTGGAAGAAGATGTTGCGGTAATTATATGTAAACTAGAAAAAATCTTTCCATCTGCTTTCTTTGACTGAATGGAATATCTGATATTACATTTCCCACATGAATTTAAATTTGGAAGTCTAGTACAGTTTCGATGGATTTACCCATTCATGAGATTCATGCAAAAATTTAGGAAAAAAGTAAGTAACAAAGAATCAGTTGATGGCACAATTACTGAAACTTATTTTCAATAGTAAATTTATTTTTTCTGCTCTCACTATTTTGAATATGAATATCCCTCAAAACAAAACCACATGGGATGGAATGAATGAAATTTGAATGATGAAATGAACAACAATTTATTAGTTTTTAATCAGCCAAATCATGGCTTCGGTGGAGTTCAAGAACGATGGATTTCAGACGATGAACATCACATAGCTCATACATATGTTCTAATCAACTATGAAGAAATGATAGCATTTGTAATGTGACTAATTCTATCACTTATTCTATAATTTCGGTTATAGTATGTAATCATATTTTATTTGTAGGTTATATGATAATCATATCAATAAACAAGTTCCAAAAACTAGAGCAGCTGCTCTTGAAGAACACAGACAAAAAAAATTCACAAGGGTTTCAAAAGATGGTAACATAAATTATTGATGGTTTAATATCAATTCAGTTTACTATTAATTATATTGATAATTGTTTTACAAATTTTTAGGTGTCTCAACATGCTAATAAAATTGATAAGCGACTGTATATTGAGTAACCCACCATCCAAAATGGTTCAATCTTATAATGCATATGTGGTGAATGGTTTTATATTTCATACATGTTCATATGGGGAATCAAAAAAACAATGAATAGTGGAGTTTTTTTGAGAGGATCACATCATAGAGGAACTAAAGTTGACTTTTACGGAATTCTGGATAAAATTATTGAGATATGTTATCTTGGACAAAATTATATAACGATGTTTAAATGTCAGTGGTTGGATACTGAGAGAGGCTTGTGTGTTCATTCGACTCATGTAATTGTTGATATTAAATATAAAATTCTTCATGAAGTAAATGACCCATTTTTACTAGCTCAAAAGCACATCCAATTTATTATGAAAAGTACTGTGCTACTTCAAGTGACCTGGGTGATTGGTGGAGCATAATAAAAATGAAATCTTGGGAAAATGAATTTACTCAAACTGAATGTGGTTCCACTGAAGTGGAAGAACGTGAAAACTTTCAAGATACTACTCAAAAATTATCTTTTTCACAATGAAACATGAATATCAATGAGGACATGCCACAATTAAAAGTCCATGGTGATGAAGATGTTAATGATGTTACAAATGAAATTGAAATGATAGGGGATGATGAAAGTGAAACTCATATGGATATTGATGATGCCGAGGAGGAATATGATGACATTGACATCGTTAGATATGAAGATGATGATGAAGGTAAACATTGGCATAGTTAAATGCTGTTTATGATCATAACTAATATATATATATATACTAGTTACTTTCAACTATCTGCTAACAACAATCATTTTGTGTTTTAGATGGACTCCGATCTATTGAGTGAGCTAGAGGAGGCTGAGCTACCTTTGGATGAGGGGGGTGTGGGATCATCTAACTGTAACATCCCAAGTAAGTAATGAATAATAGATATTTTTATCTATGTCTATTAATGATGAAGATAGTGTTTTAGAGGCTTAAAATGAAAATAAATCCAATCTTAAGCATGGAATACACTAATATTCTTAAAAGATTGTTTTACTTCCTTATGATGGGAAACCCTTTTTAAATATATCTTTTGACAATTTTATAAACTATGTTTGTCAAAATAAACTTATTCTTTATGATTGGGACATCAAAATTTACTTTGTGTGAATTTCTGGTATTTTTCTGACAATGTTCATTTTTTTAATGAATAGTGTAAAATACTGCATTTTACATCAAAACTGCTTTATAATCTAATTTATTTATATGATTAGATTATCTTTTGAATTGGTCTTAATGTGTAATATGAATATATTTTTACCATTTAATCAAATGGTGGTCATTGGAATCAATTTCACTTTGAAATTAGACTTAAACTGGTGTCAATCTTTTGATACTTATTGTTTTATAAAAACACGCTTTTTGCTCTGACAGCGGGAATTAATTATTAAATTAATTAATGTGACTAATATGTTTTTAATTTTTTAAAATAGACTTCATTTTTGAATTCGTAATATCAAATATATCTTAGGGTGAATTTTTTGTAATTTTCTGAAAAACTTCAATTTTTGATGAATAGTGAAACCACTAAGTGGTACTTATAAAGACAGATTTTCCGTTTAAATAAAATTTTGCCATCATTGTGTTTTGAATTTCAAAAATCCTACATAAACGGTTTTCATTAAGAAGTAAAATGTGGTTCAATGAGATTATAATAATTTTTTGGTGAATAGTAACTTATTAAGTTCTTAATCGTGATTAGTGGTAATTAGTGTAGTTTAAGGTAAAAATAATGCTTTAATAAAATAAGATGAGCTTGACACATTTCTTACCCTCATTGGTTGTGTCATGGTAGACCAAGACAAGCCATGGGTCAACATGGGGACCCCATGGAGACACTTTGGTTGGGAAATGACATAAATAACTTTTTATTTAATGTAAAAGTAAAAATGACACAAACATAATATGTTTTACAAAAACAATTTTTACATGGGGTTATAAAGATCCAATTTTTGATTATAAAAGATCATTGGAAAGCTAAAAAGAGTTAATACATCATAGTATTTTTTTTTATAATTTTTAGACATTAAATAAATTAAATTATTTATGACATAATAATGATGCAGCGATGACATCATTATTTGACGATTTAAATAAAATGGAAGGATAATGTAAATTCAATGAACTACACTTGTAAAAAACCAATTGGATGAGTGGATTTCGAACCCTTATCACCTTATCCACGAATTATATCAATGTGGGACCTTTTAAAACCGAAACACATTTTCAAATATAGTAATATTTCTTTACTTTCCAAAAGTGCCCCTCCTCTCCTCTTATAAAAGGCCCCCACCTCTACCTCATTTCACTCACTCCTCAAGCCTTTGGCTCGGCAAACCCCTGCCCATTTACTCTCTACACATCCCTCTACTCATCCTAGAGGATTCCCTTTGGGCAGAATCTTTTCAAAGGAAGACTTTAGGCTCAAATCAAAAGGAGTTACACTTTTAAAGGTAATTCATTCTCTCATGTTCATTTGTTTTATTTTGTTTCTCCAACCCCCTAAACTTTTTTATTTACTTATTTTGTAACAAAACCAGTATCTTCAATATACTAGGTTGTTGTTATAAGATTTATTCGAGCTACACTCTCACACAACTACATCAAATGGTTAAAGAACATACGGTTTCCGTGGATGGCGAAATTCTGCCTCCCGAAACGATGATTGTTCAATACTCATTTAACACCTTCAAAGGTGGCCATTATGATGTCACTATTTTTATATATGATATATGATATGTTTATTTTTTCTTTAATCTTCTGTATTTTTCATTTTGGGCATACCTTTATGGTTTCCATTATGGGTAAACACGATATCTTCATTTAAGGAAGTGCGGACTACCGCCCCCTCAAAGTGATGTGATTCGTTAATGCCATATGTGGGACGTGTAAAGGATTGATTTAAAGTTATTATTATGTTATACTGGAATTATAATATACCTATATATCATTATTATTTCTTTCCATTAAAGTATGATATAGAAATGAAAGTAGCGTTCATGCGTACGTACGGCTTACCGTCTCCATGAACGGTGCATTTCATTTCTTATCCCCAAATGTAATGTACTATTAAAAGTACATGTATATAATGGATATATATAATTAATAATATATCTAAATGATGAATATAATTCTGGAATTAAAATATACATACCTCTCATTTAGTTTTAATTCCATTAATATGACAAAGAAATGAAAGTAGCGTTCATGCGTACGTACGGCTTACCGTCTCCATGAACGGTGCATTTCATTTCTTACCTCTAAATTATTATGTAATATTATAAATACATGTATATTCTGGATATATATGATACATATTATATCCAAATCGGGAATTTCATTCTGGATATAAAGAACCTTTGACCACACGAATAACATGTAATTGTAAGAAGTCCACTTTCGACTTAAGAACCAAATATTGACAAAACAAACATTATTAACTTAAATGGTTACATAATGTTTATAACATGGAAATAAGTGATATAAAAGGAATAATGAACTTTAAAAAGGTTCTTAATCAAGTATAAATTAACTTAAGTTTATTATTCAGGACGTTAAAGAACGATCGAGTCAAGTCGGACCCGAGGTAAGGGACTTCGTCTCAATCTCCTTTCATTGAGGCATATTTCATTTTATACACAACTTTATTTTATACGGTGTATAAAACCCTTTTAATTTCACTTTAATACAAAAGGAATCTTTTTCTACGAAGCGATTTACTAAATGAAAAAAAAGGAATGTTATTTTTAATGTACGCGGTGACAACGACCTTTTCCGCCGCCGCGAGTATTATTTGGTCTTTGGCTTTCTCAACAAGCCGTAATGTTTTTAGAATAAAATAAATACCATATACTCTTTTATGTATTTCGGTATTGAAAATGGTTTTGAAAAAGGATTCTATTATGTCAATATATTTATGATATATTGTGATTGAAATGTGGAAATGTTATCATTCCTCTATATTGGTTTTATGTTTTATGATTTTATACTGGTACTTGGACATTTTAATAGGTGGTTACGTTATAAACCATATGACGGGTGGTGCCGTGAATACCGGGACGGGTGGTTACGTTATAACCTCCAATGCATTGGTATGGAAGTCGGCCGTATGGCTATTCCATTAAGTATGTATGGAAATTGGCTGTATGGCTATCCCATTAAGTGATATGTGTGGGAGTCGACCGTATGGTTATCCCACTTAAGTATGTTTATGTCCCAAGTTACCTTTATATATGTTATGTGTTCTTTATATGGGTTTTATAGTAATACTTTGGTTACAAAAAGGTAAGTAATGATACTTTATTCAGTGAAGAGTTTTTACTACTTCATGAAGGTGAAGGTATTACTTTGATAGAGTATACATGGTTTACGTGATTTTGAAAAACTAACAGTTTTCATTCTTTGTGTATCCCTTACTGAGCTTTTTATGCTCACCCCAAGTTTTTTTTGAAATATTTTTCACAGGACTTAGCATGGAATAGGGTCAAGGATGGGATCAAGGGAAAGTCATGCTACCTAAAACATGGAACTATACACGTTTCTTTTAAAGAAATTTTATTTTATGGAAATTTAGTAGAAGCGACTACTTTGTAATCTTTTGAGATGTAATAGTTATGTCCTAATTCTCTAAAACTCTAAACCTGAAAAGTTCCTCAATGTGAATTACTCATTTAATTCATTATTAAGTAAGGTTTAAGGCTGGGGCCTTATAATTGGTATCAAAGGACGGTTTAGACAACTTTAGGGATTAGGGGTTCTTGTGAGACACATGAATAGTCCCTATATCTATTATTTCAGTTAAATCCTTGTTTTAAAACTTTTTTTTCAGGTCAAGTAAATTCGGTTACGAATGGAAGGAGAAGGATCTTAAACGACATTCCTATCTCTTCCTGATGACATGCTTTCAATAATTATTGCAAAGTCATCTTCGGATGATTGTGAAACTTTTTCTAGCATACAACTCACTTGCAAGCAGTTGTTTGAGATATCAAACACATCCACTATACCTCGTTATCATTGTGGATCATGGGTTATTTTTAGACAAATACTATTTTCACAATATTCTCATATTTTTAGGAAAGGTAAATATTATCAAGGTATTTTCAAATATTTTACCTTATCACAAGAATTTGAAGCATATTATGATTTTAAAAAGGGTGCTGAGGAAGGAGACCCTTGCGCAACCAATTTATATTTTATTTTACAATATAGTCTCACATCACATACTTATGGTATTTTAAAAGGACCAATAATAGAAAATTTCAACTCAATTTCGGTCCGACTATTTTATAGAAATCATGTTTTATCAGATGTTTTGGAATTATATGTCATACATGATTATTTTCCAAAACTATTTTTCTGTGAACACCCATATGACCCATGTTGTACGAGGTGTATTTGGATGGAGGAAGCAAATGATTTTGAAGGATCTCTAAATCATTGTTGTAATGCATGGGACTTCTACCTACGTGAACAAGATGACGATGAAACCGAGTGGACGTCACGATCAAGGTATGCTATTATGAGTTTGTGTAAGAAACCTAGAAAGAGTTGAAAGTCAACATGACAAGTAAGTATGTTTACTTAAGATCAAAAATAAATTCCTCAATGAAAAGTAACTTAAAAGAAAAATGTTTTCCATTAACTTTTCCTACTGGGGAATCAAATACCGTTTAACCCATCACAAGTTTGTGATTTTCTTGTGGTTAACTTTCTCATAAACATGTTTTCTATCACTCTCCCTCGGAACATAACCCTTGGTTTTACCCTCCATGTCCATTTATTCATACATGGAATCCTAGTATGGGTTATCTCGGGTGACCTCTATACCCCCCTTTCTTTATTTTAAAGTGATAGTTTAATTTACTCCTTTTCCGATGTGGGGTTTTCAAGGATGTTTCCAAGCCCAATTTTAAAATTGCGAGGACGCAATTCCCAAAAGGGGGGAAGGATGTAACATCCCAAGTAAGTAATGAATAATAGATATTTTTATCTATGTCTATTAATGATTAAGATAGTGTTTTAGAGTCTTAAAATGAAAATAAATCCAATCTTAAGCATGGAATACACTAATATTCTTAAAAGATTGTTTTACTGCCTTATGATGGGAAACCCTTTTTAAATCTATATTTTGACAATTTTATAAACTATGTTTATCAAAATAAACTTATTCTTTATGATTGGGACATCAAAATTTACTTTGTGTGAATTTTTGGTATTTTTCTGACAATGTTCATTTTTTTAATGAATAGTGAAAAATACTGCATTTTACATCAAAACTGCTTTTTAATCTAATTTATTTATATGATTAGATTATCTTTTGAATTGGTCTTAATGTGTAATATGAATATAATTTTACCATTTAATCCAATGGTGGTCATTGGAATCAATTTCACTTTGAAATTAGACTTAAACTGATGTCAATCTTTTGATACTTATTGTTTTATAAAAACAGGCTTTTTGCTCTGACAGCGGGAATTAATTATTAAATTAATTAATTTGACTTATATGTTTTGAATTTTGTAAAATAGACTTCATTTTTTAATTCTTAATATCAAATATAGCTTAGGGTGAATTTTTGGTAATTTTCTGAAAAACTTCAATTTTTGATGAATAGTGAAACCACTAAGTGGTACTTATAAAGACTGATTTTCCGTTTAAATAAAAATTTTCCATCATTGTGTTTTGAATTTCAAAAATCCTACATAAATGGTTGTCATTAAGAAGTAAAATTTGGTTCAATGAGATTATAATAATTTTTTGGTGAATAGTAACTTATTAAGTTCTTAATCGCGATTAGTGGTAATTAGTGTAGTTTAAGGTAAAAATAATGCTTTAATAAAATAAGATGAGCTTCACACATGTCCTACCCTCATTGGTTGTGTCATGGCCGACCAATAAAATCCATGGGTCAACTTGGGGACCCCATGGAGACACTTTGGTTGGGAAATGACATAAATAACTTTTTATTTAATGTAAAAGTAAAAATGACACAAACATAATATGTTTTACAAAAACAATTTTTACATGGGGTTATAAAGATCCGATTTTTGATTATAAATAGTCATTAGAAAGCTAAAAATATTTCCTACATCATAGTATTTTTTTTATAATTTTTAGACATTAAATAAATTAAATTATTTATGACATAATAATGATGCAGCGATGACATCATTATTTGATGATTTAAATACAATGGAAAGATAATGTAAAATCTATGAACTACACATGTACAAAACTAATTGGATGAGTGTATTTCGAACCCTTATCACCTTATCCACGAATTATATCAATGTGGGACCTTTTAAAACCGAAACACATTTTCAAATAAAGTAATATTTCTTTACTTTCCAAAAGTGCCCCTCCTCTCCTCTTATAAAAGGCCCCCACCTCTACCTCATTTCACACACTCCTCAAGCCTTTGGCTCGGCCAACCCCTGCCCATTTACTCTCTCCGCATCCCTCTACTCATCCTAGAGGATTCCCTTTGGGCAGAATCTTTTCAAAGGAAGCCTTTAGGCTCAAATCAAAAGGAGTTACACTTTTAAAGGTAATTCATTCTCTCATGTTCATTTGTTTTATTTTGTTTCTCCAACCCCCTAAACTCTTTTTATTTACTTATTTTGTAACAAAACCAGTATCTTCAATATACTAGGATGTTTTTATAAGATTTATTCGAGCTACAATCTCACACAACTACATCAAATGGTTAAAGAACAAACGGTTTCCGTGGATGGCAAAATTCTGCCTCCCGAAACGATGATTGTTCAATACTCATTTAACACCTTCAAAGGTGGCCATTATGATGTCACTATTTTTATATATGATATATGATATGTTTAGTTTTTCTTTAAGCTTATGTATTTTTCATTTTGGGCATACCTTTATGGTTTCCATTATGGGTAAACACGATATCTTCATTTAAGGAATTGCGGACTACCGCCCCCTCAAAGTGATGTGATTCGTTAATGCCATATGTGGGACGTGTAAAGGATTGATTTAAAGTTATTATTATGTTATACTGGAATAATAATATACCTATATATCATTATTATTTCTTTCCATTAAAGTATGATATAGAAATTAAAGTAGCGTTCATGCGTACGTACGGCTTACCGTCTCCATGAACGGTGCATTTCATTTCTTATCCCCAAATGTAATGTACTATTAAAAGTACATGTATATAATGGATATATATAATTAATTATATATCTAAATTATTAATATAATTATGGAATTAAAATATACATACCTCTCATTTAGTTTTAATTCCATTAATATGACAAAGAAATGAAAGTAGCGTTCATGCGTACGTATGGCTTACCGTCTCCATGAACGGTGCATTTCATTTCTTACCTCTAAATGATTATGTAATATTATAAATACATGTATATGCTGGATATATATGATACATATTATATCCAAATTGGGAATTTCATTCTGGATATAAAGAACTTTTGACCACACGAACAACATGTAATTGTAAGAAGTCCACCTTCGACTTAAGAACCAAATATTGACAAAACAAACATTATTAACTTAAATGGTTACATAATGTTTATAAAATGGAAATAAGTGATATAAAAGGAATAATTAACTTTAAAAAGGTTCGTAATCAAGTATAAATTAACTTAAGTTTATTATTCAGGATGTTAAAGAACGATCGAGTCAAGTCGGACCCGAGGTAAGGGACTTCGTCTCAATCTCCTTTCATTGAGGCATATTTCGTTTTATACACAACATTCTTTTATACGGTGTATAAAACCCTTTGACTTTTACTTTTATACAAAAGCAATCTTTTTCTACGAAGCGATTTACTAAACGAAAAAAAGGAATGTTATTTTTAACGTACGCGGTGACAACGACCTTTTCCACCGCCGCGAGTATTATTTGGTCTTTGGCTTTCTCAACAAGCCGTAATGTTTTTAGAATAAAATAAATACCATATACTCTTTTATGTATTTTGGTATTGAAAATGGTTTTGAAAAAGGATTCTATTATGTCAATATATTTATGATATATTGTGATTGAAATGTGGAAATGTTATCATTCCTTTATATTGGTTTTATGTTTTATGATTTTATACTGGTACTTGGACATTTTAACGTGTGGTTACATTATAAACCATATGACGGGTGGTGCCGTGAATACCGGGACGGGTGGTTACGTTATAACCTCCAATGCATTGGGTATGGAAGTCGGCCGTATGGCTATTCCATTAAGTATGTATGGAAATTGGCTGTATGGCTATTCCATTAAGTGATATGTGTGGGAGTCGACCGTATGGTTATCCCACTTAAGTATGTTTATGTCCCAAGTTACCTTTATATATGTTATGTGTTCTTTATATGGGTTTTATGGTAATACTTTGGTTACAAAAAGGTAAGTAATGATACTTTATTCAGTGAAGAGTTTTTACTACTTCATGAAGGTGAAGGTATTACTTTGATAGAGTATACATGGTTTACTTGATTTTGAAAAACTAACAGTTTTCATTCTTTGTGTATCCATTACTGAGCTTTTTATGCTCACCCCAAGTTTTTTTTTGAAATATTTTTCACAGGACTTAGCGTGGAATAGGGTCAAGGATGGGATCAAGGGAAAGTCATGCTACCTAAAACATGGAACTATACATGTTTCTTTTAAAGAGTTTTTATTTTATGGAAATTTAGTAGAAGCGACTACTTTGTAATCTTTTGAGATGTAATAGTTATGTCCTAATTCTCTAAAACTCTAAACCTGAAAAGATCCTCAATGTGAATTACTCATTTAATTCAATATTAAGTAAGGTTTAAGGCTGGGGCCTTATAATTGGTATCAAAGGACGGTTTAGACAACTTTAGGGATTAGGGGTTCTTGTGAGACACATGATTAGTCCCTATATCTATTATTTCAGTTAAATCCTTGTTTTAAAACTTTTTTTTTCAGGTCAAGTAAAGTCGGTTACGAATGGAAGGAGAAGGATCTCAAATGACATTCCTATCTCTTCCTGATGACATGCTTTCAATAATTATTGCAAAGTCATCTTCGGATGATTGTGAAACTTTTTCTAGCATACAACTCACTTGCAAGCAGTTGTTTGAAATATCAAACACCTCCACTATACCTCATTATCATCGTGGATCATGGGTTGTTTTTAGACAAATACTATTTTCACAATATTCTCATATTTTCAGGAAAGGTAAATATTATCAAGGTATTTTCAAATATTTTACCTTATCACAAGAATTTGAAGCATATTATGATTTTAAAAAGGGTGCTGAGGAAGGAGACCCTTGCGCAACCTATTTATATTTTCTTTTACAATATAGTCTCACACCACATACTTATGGTATTTTAAAAGGACCAATAATAGAAAATTTCAACTCAATTTCGGTCCGACTATTTTATAGAAATCATGTTTTATCAGATGTTTTGGAATTATATGTCATACATGATTATTTTCCAAAACTGTTTTTCTGTGAACACCCATATGACCCATGTTGTACGAGGTGTATTTGGATGGAGGAAGCAAATGATTTTGAAGGATCTCTAAATCATTGTTGTAATGCATGGGACTTCTACCTACGTGAACAAGATGACGATGAAACCGAGTGGACGCCATGATCAAGGTATGCTATTATGAGTTTGTGTAAGAAACCTAGAAAGAGTTGAAAGTCAACATGACAAGTAATTATGTTTCCTTAAGATCAAAAATAAATTCCTCAATGAAAAGTAACTTAAAAGAAAAATGTTGTCTATTAAATTTTCCTACTGGGGAATCAAATACCGTTTAACCCATCACAAGTTTGTGATTTTCTTGTGGTTAACTTTCTCCTAAACATGTTTTCTATCACTCTCCCTCGGAACATAACCCTTAGTTTTACCCTCCATGTCCATGTTTTCATACATGTAATCCTAGTATGGGTTATCTCGGGTGACCTCTATACTCCCCTTTCTTTATTTTAAAGTGATAGTTTAATTTACTCCTTTTCCGATGTGGGGCTTTCAAGGATGTTTCCAAGCCCAATTTTAAAATTGCGAGGACGCAATTCCCAAAAGGGGGGAAGGATGTAACATCCCAAGTAAGTAATGAATAATAGATATTTTTATCTATGTCTATTAATGATTAAGATAGTGTTTTAGAGGCTTAAAATGAAAATAAATCCAATCTTAAGCATGGAATACACTAATATTCTTGAAAGATTGTTTTACTGCCTTATGATGGGAAACCCTTTTTAAATCTATCT
Source organism: Viscum album (assembly GCA_963277665.1). Classification (NCBI taxonomy): domain Eukaryota; kingdom Viridiplantae; phylum Streptophyta; class Magnoliopsida; order Santalales; family Viscaceae; genus Viscum; species Viscum album. Next base: position 1,001,381,854 of record OY728133.1, read on the forward strand.
TTTGACAATTTTATAAACTATGTTTGTCAAAAATAAACTTATTCTTTATGATTGGGACATCAAAATTTACTTTGTGTGAATTTTTGGTATTTTTCTGACAATGTTCATTTTTTTAATGAATAGTGAAAAATACTGCATTTTACATCAAAACTGCTTTTTAATCTAATTTATTTATATGATTAGATTATCTTATGAATTGGTCTTAATGTGTAATATGAATATATTTTTACCATTTAATCCAATGGTGGTCATTGGAATCAATTTCACTTTGAAATTAGAATTAACTGGTGTCAATCTTTTGATACTTATTATTTTATAAAAACACGCTTTTTGCTCTGACAGCGGGAATTAATTATTAAATTAATTAATGTGACTTATATGTTTTGAATTTTGTAAAATAGACTTTATTTTTGATTTCGTAATATCAAATATAGCTTAGGGTGAAGTTTTGGTAATTTTCTGAAAAACTTCAATTTTTGATGAATAGTGAAACCACTAAGTGGTACTTATAAAGACTGATTTTCCGTTTAAATAAAATTTTGCCATCATTGTGTTTTGAATTTCAAAAATCCGACATACATGGTTGTCATTAAGAAGTAAAATGTGGTTCAATGAGATTATAATGATTTTTTGGTGAATAGTAACTTATTAAGTTCTTAATCGCGATTAGTGGTAATTAGTGTAGTTTAAGGTAAAAATAATGCTTTAATAAAATAAGATGAGTTTGACACATGTCCTACCCTCATTGGTTGTGTCATGGCCGACCAAGAAAAGCCATGGGTCAACTTGGAGACCCCATGGAGACACTTTGGTTGGGAAATGACATAAATAACTTTTTATTTAATGTAAAAGTAAAAATGACACAAACATAATATGTTTTACAAAAACAATTTTTACATGGGGTTATAAAGATCATATTTTTTATTATAAATAGTCATTGGAAAGCTAAAAATATTTCCTACATCATAGTATTTTTTTTTATAATTTTTAGACATTAAATAAATTAAATTATTTATGACATAATAATGATGCAGCGATGACATCATTATTTGACGATTTAAATAAAATGGAAAGATAATGTAAAATATATGAACTACACATGTCCAAACCCAATTGGATGAGTGGATTTCCAACCCTTATCACCTTATCCACGAATTATATCAATGTGGGACCTTTTAAAACCGAAACACATTTTCAAATAAAGTAATATTTCTTTACTTTCCAAAAGTGCCCCTCCTCTCCTCTTATAAAAGGCCCCCACCTCTACCTCATTTCACACACTCCTCAAGCCTTTGGCTCGGACAACCCCTGCCCATTTACTCTCTACACATCCCTATACTCATCCTAGAGGATTCCCTTTGGTCAGAATCTTTTCAAAGGAAGCCTTTAGGCTCAAATCAAAAGGAGTTACACTTTTAAAGGTAATTCATTCTCTCATGTTCATTTGTTTTATTTTGTTTCTCCAACCCCCTAAACTCTTTTTATTTACTTATTTTGTAACAACACCAGTATCTTCAATATACTAGGATGTTGTTATAAGATTTATTCTAGCTAAACTCTCACACAACTACATCAAATGGTTAAAGAACATACGGTTTCTGTGGATGGCGAAATTCTGCCTCCCGAAACGATGATTGTTCAATACTCATTTAACACCTTCAAAGGTGGCCATTATGATGTCACTATTTTTATATATGATATATGATATGTTTATTTTTTCTTTAAGATCCTGTATTTTTCATTTTGGGCATACCTTTATGGTTTCCATTATGGGTAAACATGATATCTTCATTTAAGGAAGTGCGGACTACCGCCCCCTCAAAGTGATGTGATTCGTTAATGCCATATGTGGGATGTGTAAAGGATGTATTTAAAGTTATTATTATGTTATAATGGAATTATAATATACCTCTATATCATTATTATTTCTTTCCATTAAATTATGAGATAGAAATGAAAGTAGCGTTCATTTGTACGTACGGCTTACCGTCTCCATGAACGGTGCATTTCATTTCTTATCCCCAAATGTAATGTACTATTAAAAGTACATGTATATAATGGATATATATAATTAATGATATATCTAAATGATGAATATAATTCTGGAATTAAAATATACATACCTCTCATTTAGTTTTAATTCCATTAATATGACAAAGAAATGAAAGTAGCGTTCATGCGTACGTACGGCTTACCGTCTCCATGAACGGTGCATTTCATTTCTTACCTCTAAATGATTATGTTATATTATAAATACATGTATATGCTGGATATATATGATACATATTATATCCAAATCAGGAATTTTATTCTGGATATAAAGAACCTTTGACCACACGAACAACATGTAATTGTAAGAAGTCCACTTTCGACTTAAGAACCAAATATTGACAAAACAAACATTATTAACTTAAATGGTTACAAAATGTTTATAACATGGAAATAAGTGATATAAAAGGAAGAATGAACTTTAAAAAGGTTCTTAATCAAGTATAAATTAACTTAAGTTTATTATTCAGGATGTTAAAGAACGATCGAGTCAAGTCGGACCCGAGGTAAGGGACTTCGTCTCAATCTCCTTTCATTGAGGAATATTTCGTTTTATACACAACTTTCTTTTATACGGTGTATAAAACCCTTTGAATTTTACTTTTATACAAAAGGAATCTTTTTCTACGAAGTGATTTACTAAACGACAAAAAGGAATGTTATTTTTAATGTACGCGGTGACAACGACCTTTTCCGCCGCCGCGAGTATTATTTGGTCTTTGGCTTTCTCAACAAGCCGTAATGTTTTTAGAATAAAATAAATACCATATACTCTTTTATGTATTTTGGTATTGAAAATGGTTTTGAAAAAGGATTCTATTTTGTCAATATATTTATGATATATTGTGATTGAAATGTGGAAATGTTATCATTCCTTTATATTGGTTTTATGTTTTATGATTGTATACTGGTACTTGGACATTTTAACGGGTGGTTACGTTATAAACCATATGACGGGTGGTGCCGTGAATACCGGGACGGGTGGTTATGTTATAACCTCCAATGCATTGGGTATGGAAGTCGGCCGTATGGCTATTCCATTAAGTATGTATGGAAATTGGTTGTATGGCTATTCCATTAAGTGATATGTGTGGGAGTCGACCGTATGGTTATCCCACTTAAGTATGTTTATGTCCCAAGTTACCTTTATATATTTTATGTGTTCTTTATATAGGTTTTATGGTAATACTTTGGTTACAAAAAGTTAAGTAATGATACTTTATTCAGTGAAGAGTTTTTACTACTTCATGAAGGTGAAGGTATTACTTTGATAGAGTATACATGGTTTACTTGATTTTGAAAAACTAACAGTTTTCATTCTTTGTGTATCCCTTACTGAGCTTTTTTATGCTCACCCCAAGTTTTTTTTGAAATATTTTTCACAGGACTTAGCGTGGAATAGGGTCAAGGATGGGATCAAGGGAAAGTCATGCTACCTAAAACATGGAACTATACATGTTTCTTTTAAAGAGTTTTTATTTTATGGAAATTTAGTAGAAGCGACTACTTTGTAATCTTTTGAGATGTAATAGTTATGTCCTAATTCTCTAAAACTCTAAACCTAAAAAGATCCTCAATGTGAATTACTCATTTAATTCAATATTAAGTAAGGTTTAAGGCTGGGGCCTTATACTAACCCTCAACCTACTGGTGGTTCAGGAGGTACGCGGAGGGGGCGTGATCTTGCACGACTGATGATTCCTGACCCTATCCCCAAGCGACCTACATGTCGTGGATTCGATCCACACACACAGAGGCATGGTAACCTGTATATTTTAGTTAGATTTCATTAATTTATTTATATATATACTAATTGTTTGATTATTTATTATTTTTTCATAGTTTTGCACATGTAGCTATTCGATAGAGGAGTGCTATCTTGTGCAATTATTTTTCTTACCCATGGACCACATGGGAAAAGATTCCCAATGATGTGCAGCTCGGCATGTACAATCATTGGATGATACGTAAATAAATAATATTTATTTTGAAATTTATTTGATTAATAACTTGATATTATAAATTATTTGTAAGGTTTTGGGTATCCCATCAATGATAGCATGCATGACGATATCTATGCAGCATGGGAGGTGGCTATGCGGGAGTGTTTGGGTCAGTTTTTGCACAATTTGAGAAAGAAGACCATTAAGAAATTAGAAGCGACAGTATTTGATGTCTCGTGTAGAGCCCACCGTCCAGAGTACATTTCATCTGAGGTTTGGGATGGATTATGTGCACACTAGTTGGGTGGTGGATTTCAGAGGAGGTCTTTATTAGGTCGGAAGAACCGGAAGAGATAAGAGGTGACCCATCAAGCTAGTAGTCGTACATTCAGTACGCATAGAGAGCATCTAGTAAGTATTTTTTTAAAATATTTTATATGAATTCAAATAAAAATAGTTTATTTTATATTCATATAGGCAGTCGAGCATCCCGATATTACAGAGTACGATTTTTATTGGAGGATGTACAATGATCTAGCCACTGGAGAGATTAGATGTGATCGCCAGCGTCAGATTGTGGTTAGTCTTATTTTTTTCAGTTTTAAAATTAATTGCATATAATATTTTCAAAATTTTAATTTCAAATTGGAATTTAAGGAGTCATATGAGGCAACGACTTCTCAAACACATTCTGAGGGTCAAGATGAGGCGACTGATTAGACCAGTGCCCACCATTTCGATGGGGAAGCATGGATGCAGGTGACTCAGTATGGTTTTGAGAAGGGCCGAGTAGTTGGTATCAACTCTCATCTGACTCCTGGTACTTATTATGGTGCTTCTACAATGTCGGCGTCCAACTCGAGAGGAGCACATGATGTGGCATCATCTTCTAACTCACAGTATCAGGAGTAGTTCCAAACTCAGAATGACCTTATAGAGAGTTTGCAGAAGTAGCAAGAAGAGATACGTCAGCAGCAGCAACAACACGAGGAGGAGATGCGTCAATGGAAGCAGCAGCATCAGAAGCAAGAGGAGGAGATGCATCGATGGCAGCAATAGCATCACGAGTAGTTGGAGTACATGCGCCGTCTGACTCGTATTTTAGGGATGGAGTTTCCTCCACCAGCTCCTTCATCTCTTCCACCTCCTCCAGAAGACGACCCCGCAGTGATTTTTTTATATAAAAAACATTTGAATTTAAATTTTTTGTAATATGAACTATTTACAGTTTTTGTCTTTTATATTGGTGCGATTATTACATAATTTAATTTTTAATATATTATGATTTGTTTTTGTGGATATTGAGAATTTTAATATTTTTTATTTTATTATTATTTTAATAATATTAATATTATTGTTTCATTAATCATAATTTTCTTAAATATATTATTTCAGTATTATTTTTTTTAATATTTGTTTATTTTACTAATAATAATAATAATAATAATATTTAATGATTTTTTTATAATTTTTTGTGAATATTGAGAATTTTTATATTTTTATATTATTTTAATAATATTAATATTATTTTTTCAATAATCATAATAATATTTTATGATTTTGTTATATTTTTTTTGTGAATATTGAGAATTTTAATATTTTTTATTTTGTTATTCTTTTAATAATATAAAAATTAATTTTTCAATAATCATAATAATATTTTAGGATATTTTTATTTTTTTTTGTGAGTATTGAGAATTTTATTATTTTTTATTTTTTAATTATATTAATAGTATTAAAATTATTTTTCAATAATCATAATTTTATTAAATTTTGTTTTTGAAATTTATTTATTATTTGCTATGGGATCTGTTGCGACGGGATCCCATCGCAAATAGTCTAAATAATCTTCTCTTAAAAATGGTATTTGCGATGGGATTTCGGGCTCGTCACAAATACTATTTGCAACGGGGCCGTTGCAAATAGTCTAAAAACATATGTTCAAAAAACATTTGTGATGGGTTTACGGGCCTGTTGCAAAAAAGTAGTTGTGATGGTCCCGTCACAAAAGAGCTTATATATATATAAAGTATATAATCCGAGACTTATTTGCAACAGTGTAGTTTCCTGTTCCAAAAAATATTATTTGTGACAGGACCATCGCAAATAATATTATTTGCGACAGCGTTTTCTACAACGGGCTATATGCTACGGGGCCCCGTCGCTAAAGCCTATTTGCAACGGGATCCCGTCGCAAATAACCCATCACAAATACCTTGAATTCTAGTAGTGTTATAGTTTTATATTGGGCTTTTATTATTCCCCTTTTTCTATTTTAGTACTTTAATTTCATAATCTGGTTGTTGATCTTAGACTTATGCATGCATTGGTTTTATTTATTTTATATTTCAGCATTGTGTGTGGTTGGAGATGTGTGTGAGTATAGGTATATTAGTCTAATGCCTCCCATTTTTAGAATATTCATACTCGACACTGATCACTAGCCCTTGGCCTATTAGAGGCGGGCTTGGTGTATTCATGGGATGAACCATGGTAGTTCTAATCATTATCAAAGGAAGACAGTTCTACTATAAAACTAGAGTCTATGAGATTGGTTTAGAGAATCATTGTTAAGTGTTCGGAGTTTGTTTTTTACACCAGAGACCGTTGTTTTGGTGTATAAACTGATGTATCCATACATAAGGATTCTGGTCACATGACTTTTGACATGGTTCATGTATACATTAGTTATATGTAAATCATTGTTTCATACATCATATTTTAATGGTATGTGGTTCCCATTTCCTTCTTGAGTGATCTCTCTAGATATAATCTTTGAACATGATAAGTGTTGATAATCATCAAAATTCTTCAATGATGGAATCCATCTCTGATTAAGATATAATGTTATGTTGAACCCTAGATTAGTGATGATGTTTCAGTTTGGGGACCTACTCATGTGGTGTTTACTCCAGGTGGCCATCGAGCAATGCTACCACCTATTTAAATGTTCATGGATCCTTTTGCGGATAAGGAAGATAAACATCTGCATATTGAGTAGTCGATTGCTCTTGAAGGATATGAAAATGGTACACACATGCTTTACAAATTATGTGAGATCTATATAGATATATCACTATGTTTATGTAATGAGACATACCCCTAGTTATTGGAGGTTTGACTCAATGTAGTGGTTCAGGTTTCCCACATGTGTAGATCCCAAACAATCATATGGTTGTGCATGAATCCTATTTTCTCAAGGGATAAGTAGTTGGCTCTAGTGGTATGGATGAATGACACACCTTGGATGATTGTGCATTGTGGGTTACATAGATAGTGATCTCCCATGTTACATAGTGGGATAAACCCCCTTCTCGGGTGCTAGAGGACTGGAGTGATCTTGTGGTGTGAAAGTCCTGCATGGATGACACCCCTCCAATATGGTGGTCCTTCCGATGAGACTTCTCTAGGGTAACATGGGGAATTGGTAGAGAACTATTTCTGTGAGGTTTGAAAAGAATTTTAATGTGCAATAAAGATGGAAAATTACCCCATCGATATGTTTTCTTGAGATACGATCCAAAACTATATGGTTGAGTCATTATTTCACAATGAAAATAATATCTAGGTGTGGTGGATGGATTAATTTAATATGTTTTTTTGATGTTTTTTTCATGATCCATGTTTTCATAGAAGGAACTATTTATGGTAAAAAAGTTGGATAGGGAAAGGATGATTTCCAATAATTAGGTGCTTGCATAGGCTTCGAGTGTAGCCTGAAGTAAAATGAGTGTCTTCACTGCCCTGAATACAATTTGTACACAGAATTATGAGATAGTTTTTCATAATTAAACCCTCTGTTAAAGAACTGTTGATAAAATGGATCCCTTTTTGATACCCATAAGTTAGATTCTCTTACAGATATGATCACAGATTACATGCTTCTACCAATAGTGTGACATGGCTTTGGATGGAGAGAGAGAGATAGAGTCAAACATGGAAATATTTTTGTAGTGTAAGTGATACCATACGATGTTTTCCTTAGTATAGACTTGTTCCTTACCATCCATGATCAATTGAATTATACCAATGAGTGTATTAGTCTTAAAGTATGTTGTGGTAGATTTTTCCTATGTTTTCAAGGAGTGATACCCAAAAAAGGAAATATGATCTCATTGATAAGACTAAATGTTATATATATTTTTTGTTTTAATATTTCCATTGTTTTTCATTCATTTACTGGATAATTCACATGGTATATTTCAAATATTCTATGAAATAATACTTAGTAAGGTTCCAAAGAAGAAAGGAAGAAAAGATAAAAAATGGTCATGTACACGTCATGATGGCCAAGGTCACATAGAGTACTTGATGATCACATCATATGTCAAGACTGGAGAAATTTCTAGTTCATGGAGTGAATCCCTTTTACACATCATGACTCAATTCAAACCAGAAGATGAGAAAGATGTGAGGATTCAATGAAAAAAGCCAGCTTCCCATGGGGTACATGTCATGAACCACCTACACATGACTTCCCCATTTTAAAACATCATTTATCCATGGAAGGTCCACATGCCATGCTAGATATCCTTGTCAAAGTAACATGGATTAAGGGTTCACAATGTGAATATTAAGTGCAAGTTGTGACCATTTCTGCCAATATAAAGAGGATCCTTGCAACACATTGGAGGAGGATTAGATTATCTCTCTCTCCCTTTTAGAATCCATTCAGAATTTCCTTCTCTTTTCCCAATTAAAACACTTTTGTTCTTTGTAATTCCTTATGTTTTCAATCAAAGAGACATGGATTCATTTTCATTAACAACTTCAATTCCCATGTAATTTCAATTCCTTTTCTCCATTAAAGTATGGTATTATTTAAAGTATTCTTCCATGTTTATATCATATCTCTACATGTTTATCAATTTAATTCTATTATCATCGTTATTATGATTTCTTTTATCACTTTTATTTCTTTAATTACCATCATCTGTAGCTAAATGAATCATGGGTAGGGATCAAGATTCAATGCATCTACACACTTAATTAGACCTCTAGTTTTGAACATGGAAAACCTAATTAGATTAGTAATTAAGATATAAACTAATGGTCAAATCCCTTTGCGAGACTATACCGTGACCATCGAACAATCAATAAAATGACCCTATCCAAATTGGAGGCAACTGTGACTATGAACTTTATATTAGGGAACTTTTTATAATTGAAGCTGAAATTAATGAATCTAGGAATGTAACTAGCCTCATGACCATGTAATAGATACATCCTTGGTAGAAATAGAATAGTTAACCAAGGTTAACTAGTAACTACCACTTTCTTCATAGGCTATGCAGTTAGGACATTTTAAAAATTAGAATTAGGATCACCTTTATCTAGATACTCATACTTGATATCGACCCCTGTTTAACCAATTGACGTAAAACCCAATAATAGTTATAAAACTCTCAAAAATTAATCATCCTTGTAAAGAATCCTAAAAAGGATTTAAGACAATATTTCTATTCCCTAAAGAACAACATCCTCCTCGTGGGATCGACTTCGAATGTATACTATACTATTCCCTAGTAGTTAGTAATGTTTAGGCCATATATAAATTTCTAATCTGACACACCCATGTGAAAATAGATGAAACACGTTTCTCAAACCTATTAAATTTTCATACCATTTTATTGGAGGAAGAACTATTCTTTATGTTAGGACTTTGGTCTAGATCTAAGATTACATTTCCCTCACCCCTTTCCTTCATTTTTTGATTCTCTTCTGTCTCTTATTTTTCCCTATGCATGTACTAAGGTCCCTTGACACCTTAAAGTAATATTGAAACACATTAATATTTATCCTTCGATCTAGAGATTTAAAGGCATTTATATTCTCTTTGGTAGTCAGCGATGGTCGAGCAATTACACCCTGCATGACCAAACCCTCCAAAACCGAAAAATCAGGTCATTCCGGGAGAACACCTGATAATGAACCAGGATAAGATGATCATGGATTTTCTCTTTCCACCAATCCATGGTAAAATCTCAAGAATTGACCAAACCTCTATCCAATCCCATACTTTCTCTATAAAAACTATATTTATTCATATGATCCGGAACATGGGGAAATTTAGGGATCTTCCAAGTAAATATCCACATGATCATATTTCTAACTTCCAAGAGGTCTGTGATACCTTTATCAACAAGGGTGTTTAATATGATAAAATATGGATCCATGTCTTCCCATTTTGAATAAGAGATAGAGACAAGGACTGGATAAAGTTTCATGCTCCAATGTCGATTATGAGTTGGGAAGAACTGGCCAAGAAATTTCTAGATAAGTATTTCCCACCTATCCGGACCTAGAAGCTCCAGATGGATATTCAAAATTTCGACGAAATTGATTGATAGTCTACTTAGGAATCATGGTACCTCCATAAAGAATTAATGAGTAAATATCCATAATATGAACTTCATATGTGGATAAAACTCCAAACCATCTATCAAGGACTCCAACCAGCACCACGTAATGTAGTCGATGCAGTTGCTAATGAAGGTCTCATGTTCAAGACTCCCGAAGCTAGATGTACCATTCCTGATGAAGTCTTTAATAATTCTAGTTTGTGGAAGAGTGATCATGGACCACCACTACATCGAATCCACGATATTAATGAGACCCCAAGGATATAAGCACTAGTGGAAGTGATCCCTAAAAAGATATAAGCATTTCAGATACTAACTACTCAACCCCTTCCTTCTCCTATAATGGAATTTCAATCATGCGAGATGTGCGGTTGCCCACATGTTTATCAAAACTGAAAAGACGTATATGAATAATGTCAAAATGATTGTAATTACATGAATTTTAATCAGTTGAACCCACCATCTTAGCAGTAAAATTATTATCTATAGAGGCCTGCTTAGAAGAAACATCAGAACAATCAGGGTTATTTTCGACCGAGTGGTGAAAATAACGAATTCAGAGCTCATGGAACACCAAGGTATCATCTGATGAACCCTATACCTTGGCCAAAAGATCAAAATAAATAGTTCCCTCAAATAGAAATCAATTTCATCCATCTCAGTGAGGACCCTAGCAAGCACCTATAATATGAAATTTAGAAAACCTCCTAGAGTCATTTGTGCAAAAGTTTGGTCAAATAATGACACCGCATGAGACATATATAAAACACCAAAGAGTTTCTCTGAGGAACCTTGAAGTGATAATGGGTCAAATATCTAAGTCCTTATCTTAGAGATTACTAGGTACTATACCTGGTAACACTGAGACATACCCATGAGAGGAATCTAAGGCAATAGTGATGAAGATCATAAAGAATCTAGACATCCAACAACCCAAATAAGCAAGACCACAAGAAGAAGAGCTGATAAAATAACCAGTACCTGATGTTAAAGTTGATGAAGTCACTCACACCTTACATCAGGAATATGTACCATCTTAGAATGAACACATACCTGAGCAAAAAATAGAACCTATGTATGTTTCCCCACAACCCGACCACCCACCTATTCCCTATCCAGAAAGATCAAGGAAAATTGGGTATGAGACACAATACAAGAAGTTCCTAGATATGTTCAAGCCATTATATATCCACAAATATTTTTGCAAAGTAATTTCCTAGATTCTTATTCAGGCCATGTTCTTAAAATACTTATTATAAAAAAAATAAAAATAGATGACCTAAGATTCATCTCTCTAAATGAAGAATGATCTAATATGGTACAACAAAAAATTCCACCAATTATGAGATACCATGGATGATTCACAATACCTTGTGATATAGGCACCTAAAATTTTTTTAGAGCACTCTGTGATCTTTGAGAATGCATTATCCATATGCCAATGAGTACTTTCCAAAAACATAGACTCAAAGATCTCAAAGAAACAAGGGTATCACTGAAATTAGCTAATCACTTAGTCAAGTACCCTATAGGAAATATGGAATTGTTCCGGTAAATGTTGGTAAGTATATATTCCCAACTGATATCCTTGTATTAGTCATGGAAGAAGATAGAGATGTTCCTATTATCTATGGAATACCTTTCCTAGAAACAAGAAATGAACTAATCTATGTGAACCAAGGAAGTATCATCTTTAGAGTAAGATAAAAACAAGTTCTTTTCTACCTGATTTTAGCATTGAAACACTCAGATGACAAATAGGACTATAATATTATAACTCCTACCTAGAAGGAAAAATATTCCATTGCTAACAAGGAAGAAAGTAATGACTCTTTTACAGAAAAATAAAGAGGTTGTGACTTCAATGAAGTCATCTTTATTGAACCACCCACCATAGAGTTCATTCATTCATTGATCCCATCCAATAATTAGACAATTACTATAAAAACTCATTTATAGGGGAATCATCCTCCTTTCCCAGTATTGTCAACACCAAATTACAAATAGATATATCACCATAAAAAATACATGATCATGGATTGAATATGTTTCATGAACCATTCCATGAGAACAATATCGTCAAATTATTCTTAATTTAGTTAAGCTATCGACTATAAATGAGTACTAAATAGGAGGCATCCCAGGTTAGAAGTTAGTTAAGTTTGAATAGGAAATGTCATTTTTGACACTCTTATTATCATTTGATTAAATTGGTGGTGTATGAAAGGAAAAAAACAGAGGAAAACAATGAAGTGCATGTCGTGAACCCACAGGTCATGATGTGACCCTCCTCCACTCTGAAATCCATATTTTCATCAAGGGTCCTGATGTGATCCTCAAGTACACACCGCGACCTAGCTTGGGATAATTTTTTAAAAAACTGAAGGGTTATGACCACTCGACTCCTATAAAATCTAAGACCCCCTCCTCTTAACCCACTCCGTCTCATGCACGAATCCTCCCCTTCAAACCTCACGACGCTCACCCTTCCTCTCTTCATACAAAAACTGAACCCACCACCACCTCTCTATGGTGAACACAAATATACCATTTCCCACGAATTCAAATTCTTCATTAGCGTCATCTGCCTCAATGAGCCAACAACCTACTGCTAAGCATCCACACCCTCCAACCATCTCACTAGACACAAGCTCCTCCCCATCTATGGACGATAACCTTAATTTTTACCTTATACTAGGCTTTTCAAACCCACAATACCATATTAATATCATTTTGTTCCAGAAAAAACCCATGAGGACCAATAAGACTCTGGATATGGCCTTGCTTTCCATGATGAGTGTCGCAGATGACATCCTGAGATTATTGGAGATGCTTCATGTAGGAAACATCATTGAAATTCGGGAGGAGACGTACAAGGAGTTATTCTTGGAGTTCCTAGCCACCTTTGACATTTCAGTGGATTCTTTTCACTAGAGACTAGGCGGGAGACCACCCCATCTCACCATGGATGAGTTTGGTGTAGAACGTTGTGTCTACACTGAGGATTTCATTATCTCATATAACTACCCTACCATAGAGACAATTCTCTCTTAGGAAGAAGAAGCGAGCCTTCATTATCTCATCGCTCGTGATCCTTGGTCCCACCAAGACCCCAGGATGGAGAAGTCCACCATGATGAGGACTCTCTCTTTGCATATACTGCACCAGGCCATGGCACAAAGGTGGTCCGTGTGAGGTGATTCCCATGACAGCATTAGCCAACATGATGTTCTTATCCTCTCTACTGCCATGGGTGGACCTCCCATCAATATAGCTACCTAGTTCGCCTAAAAATACAGAGTGCTGGCATAGAGGAGGTAGGGAAAGCTTATTGGCAGATCATTCATTTGCAGGTTGTGCATATACATCTACATTTTTGATTCCTCGCAACCCCTAACCTTAGTAGGCCCGATCGAGCTGATTTATCTAGTGCTTCTGCACAAGATGAGGATGATAGTGTAGGGGGGAGATGTCTATTTATGGGTTCCTAGAGTCCAAGAGCCTGTACCCCAGCCGGATGCAGCTTAAGAGGCTAATCCATAAGAACAACCACTATAAGCCGTAGTAGACCCTTCTACCCACCATTTTCCTACCCAACCATCAACACCAGTATGCCCAACCACAAACCCATCCACCCAGCCTTTACCTACCCATCCCACTCTATCTAACCTGTGGGTACTTTTCCACTACATCCTAGAGAATCCTTGCTAGCTCGCTACCCACCTCCCCCTTCCCTTCATAGATCTGTCCTCATTCACCCCTCCACCACCTACTACCACAATACATTCCTCATCCACCATTCCTATCTCACCATCTCTTACCTCTGACTTACCTCTTGATGTAACAAACCCTGCCACTCAATAGGATTTTCTCGCAGAGTAGGCCCAGAATGGCATGAGACCAGCCACTGAGCACATTTTCGTCGTCTCTTTCATTGATTCAACTACCAGAAATAGGGCCACTGTATGGATCAAGGATTCCCCACTACCCACCCCATATTAACATACAACCTCTAACACACCACCATCTACCTTAGACCCACCTACCACTACTACAGCTACCAATGGTGATTTAGCTCACTAGTTCACTCCATATTCTGATACTGGTCGGACCATGGAAGAGATTTTTTGCCCGTAGAACATTTTTTTATTTACATACTTTTTGAGATTTGGGACACTATTTGAATGGGCGGGCTGTTATTCACTTTATTGTTCTTTACATGGACATTTTTATATACAATCTTTGGTATCTTTAACTCTTGAATATGTGTCTATTTTTACTAACTTTTTATTTTTCAATAAAATTTCTAGCTCCTTGAAGTCTTCTGATGTTATTGGTGGACCCATTCCACAATTCGTTATTCTTCAACGAGTAATCCAGCATGTTGCATAAATCACAAATCAACTTTTGGTTTTATCATTGGAAGTACAGCAGCATAAGAAACCACATCCACCAAGGATTCCATTTATGAAAAATTTAATATTTGGTCGAGCTACACCTGAAGTTTTGAATATAGTTAAGAGACCACATGAACATGAGGACACAATGACTAGTATCTACTAGTGAAATAGGAGAAACTGAGTGAGTGGGACCGCTCTTTGAATTTTTGGTCCACCAGTCTGGCTGAAGACGATAAGTTAGCTCTTTATAGGAGGAAACCCATAGTTGTTTTTGAGTTCTGTTTCAATTCATGGATTTTTCAGTGTTTCATTACAGTAATTTTTACAAACATTCATTCAATAAATAAAATCATTACCATTATTCTTTACTTTTACACCTCCATATTTTTTAGCTATTAAAATGTTTAAAACTGTGAATTAACATGTGTTCTATAGTGCATGATTTTTCTACCAACAACATTCTCCAGTGAATAAAACATTAATTTTATGACACCTCAAACACCCCCATGGAAACCACTTCATCATATGGAGCTCTCGATTCACTCTTTTTTTCCTGTCGTCATCGCCTTGTAAATTCCATTACAAAAAAATCATGGTGACACCACTCCCACCCATTCTTTCATAGACAGTGGGGAAACTATCTCCCTTTATGTGTGTATGAAGGGGGGGGGTTCTTCTGATTTCACTTTTTCTACACTTTATTATTTCCTATTCTCACTTTTCTAGGAGATATTTTTCAAATTTGAATGCATACTAAAAAATTGAAAACCAATATGCCCATGAAAATTAAAGATAATGTTTAAAAGAAAATTTTAAGAACCATGTTTCACCTCTTATTATAATATTAAAATGATTTCTATGTTTTGAAATTTAATTAAATTTAAAATATATAAAATTTTTATTAATTAACTCACTACTCAGGATTTATACCCTTTTAATTCTTGATTTTATTTTATTCTCATTATACAAGAGGATTCAAATTATTCAATCTCATTTTTTTCTGAGAATATTTCTTGTGAGATACTTGGGACATGTAAACCTACCAGAGCTTTCACTAAGATCATATCCAAATAATGACTGAAAAAGTGTAATTTTAAAATGATTGAGGCACCCTTTGATAACCATTTTAACCTAATACCCACAAGTCATCTATCTTTCATTTAGCCAATAGTTTCCATGAATGACTTTTTAGAAGAAAAGTTATTTCCTACCTATTTACCCTCATACCCTTCTATTTGTAAAATACTTTATGATTTTTTGGAACAAGTGTTTGGGTGGAATTCATACAGCATGGGATGCTTTCACATTCTGAGATGTACAGTGTGCTCACATGACTACTAGGTTGTAATCCAGACACATTTTTTCTATATCTCATTCGTATCGAGTTGCTTTTCAAAATTTAAAAGAAAATGAATTTTTTATATGAGTTGTGTACTAGGAGGGTCAAAAATCACCATTTTCCAGACTTATGAATCCCTCAAAGGATCATATATGGTTAGGTGATGGATGTGAGATCTATCCTATAAATAAATTTCAGAAAATAAAAAAGTAAATGAAAATGGAAAGGAATAGAATCATTTATTTATCTACTCACATTCTATAATTAGGGATCCAACATGAGTTGATGGATTATAGACCTAACTCACCAGATGAAATAATTGTTTCACATTTTCCTTGTTGAATTTTCATTGTACTTTAGAGATTACCCCCATTTTGAGCATGATTTTCACATTTTACCTACCAGCCTATAGCCTCAGAATCATCAGAACCATGTTGCTAAAATTCCATAAGATTATTTTTTACTTGTCCTTACATAGTAGAGAAGATAGATCTAGTGAAAGCCTATGGTTTGGAACATGTACTCAGGGTACGAGCATACCTTAATTTTATTTTACCCTGAGTGATGATAGTAAAGCATGGAGAGGTAAATTTCCACTAGGAATATATCTTAAGGAACAATTAAAATATTACGTTAAAAGATTTTAATTTATTTTGAGAATATGAAATACGATGCATGAATAATTTATAAGTCCAGATTAAAACTATAAATTAATTACTTTTCTACTTACACTTCATTTAATTACAAGGACATAATATATATTTATGGATTTAAAAATTTCTTATCATTTTTAAAATCATGGTTGAGATATTTTTCTTGAGAAAAATAAATGATTCAAGTTTGGGGGGGATTTGATGATCCTAAATGTTATATAAATATATTTTTTTCCCTTTTCTATTGGTTTTCATTGACTTATTGGATAATGCACATGGTAGATGTATAATATTGCATCAAATAGGGTATAACAATATTCCAAAGAAGAAAGATTGAAAATCTACAAAAAGGGCCAAGTACACATCATGATGGACAAGGTCACGTTGTGTACTTGATGATCTCATGCTGCATTAATACTGGAGAAATTTCTAGTTCATGGAATAATTCCCCCCTACACATTGTGACTCAAGTCAAACAAAAAGTCAAGAAAGATATGATGATTCAAGGAAAAAAGCCAGCTGGCCATGGGGTACATGTCATGAACCACCTATACACGATTTGGCCATGGTCAAAATTTATTAATCCATAGAAGATTCGCATGCCATGCTGGAGATACTAGTCAAAGTGATGTGGACTAGGGGTTCAAGATGTGATAATTAAGTACATGTCATGACCATTTCTTCTTATATATGGAGATGCACGGCAACACATTGGAAGAGGATTAGATTAGCTATCTCTATATTTTAGACTCCCCTAAGAATTTCCTTCTCTTTTCCCTCTTAAAACCCTTTAGTTCCTTGTAATTACATATGTTTTCAATCAAAGAGTTGTGGATTCATTTTCTTCAATGCCTTCAATTACCACGTGCATTAAATTCCACTTCATTTATTTCAAGTATTGTTTTATTTAAAGTACTATTTCATGTTTATTTCATATCATTACATGATTATTCAATTTAATTCCCTTAATAACATTAATATAATTTCTTTTATACCTTTAGTTGCATTAATTACCACCATTATTAGCTAAAAAATTAGGGGTAGGTATCAAGATTCGATGTATCTGCATGCTTAATTGGACCTCTAGTTCTAAAGTTGTAAAACCTAATTGGATTTGTAATTATGATATAAACCAACATTCAAATCCCATTTGTGTGACAGTACCATAACCATCGGATATTAAAACAAACAACCCTATCCTAATTGGGGGTAACTAAGATGATTTCCATTAGCATGGGGAACTTTCTGTAATAGAAGATTAACTTAATGAATATAGGACTGTAACTAGCATCCTGACTATGGAATAGTTACATCCTAGGTAGAACTAGAAGACTGGACCATGTTTTACTAGTGAACAAAGCTTGATTCATAGACTAAATAGTTAA
This sequence comes from Viscum album, assembly GCA_963277665.1. Lineage (NCBI taxonomy): Eukaryota > Viridiplantae > Streptophyta > Magnoliopsida > Santalales > Viscaceae > Viscum > Viscum album. The sequence goes on from OY728133.1 coordinate 1,001,399,985, forward strand.
GACCTTACCAAGAATAGAATTAGGATCAACCTTATATAGATACTCAGACATGATCCCAACCCCTCTTTAACCAATTGATGTAAAACCAAAAAATTGGTAGAAAAGTGCCAAACATTAGTCAGACTATTAAGGACTTATGAAAAGGATTCAAGACTAGATTTCTTCTCCCTATAGTACAATATCCTCCTTGTGGTATCAACCCTAGACATGTACTATACTATGACCCAGTAGTTAGTAATGTTTGTAACACTAATAAATTTCAAATCTGACATGACCATGAATTAACAAATGACCTACGCAGCTCATTCCCATCAAAGTTTTGCACCGTTTTCATGGGCATCTCTATTCTTGGTTTTAGTACTCTCATCTTGATCGAGGATTACCTTTTCCTCACCCATTTCTTTTGTTTTTAGATGCACTTGAATATCTTCTTTTTTCCCAGGCATGTACAAATGTCCCTTGACTTGTACAAGGAATATTGAAGCACATTCAACTTTGGAATTTGATCTTGAGATGGAAAGACATCTCTCTCCTCTTTTCTGGTCAGTGATTGCTGAGAAATTCCACCCTACAGGACAAAACCCACAAAATCCCAACAATCAAGTCATTTTAGGAGAACAACCGATAATGAACAATGACAAGACCATCAAGGATTTTGGATTTCCCTCAATCCATGGTATAATTAATTTCATTGTTCGACCCCTTATCCATGCTCATACATTCAAAATAAAACATGAAATCATTCATATGATTCAGAACATGGGGAAATTCAATGGTTTTCCAAGAGAAAATCGACATGAATATATCCTCAACTTCCTAGAGGTCTACAATACCTTTCACAAAAAGGTAGTTTCCTTTGAGGCAATATGAATCTGCGTCTTCATATTTTAATTATGATACAGAAAAAATTATTGGATAAAGAGTCATTCTCCTAAGTAAAATAGGAATTGGGATGAACTGACCATGATGTTTATAGAAAAGTATTTCCCACCCATTTGAACCTGGAAGCTCCGGATGGACAATACAAATTTAATCCAAATTGATGGAGAGTCTACTGGGGAAGTGTGGGACCACATTAAAGAATAATGAAGAAATGTCCAGATCATGGACTTAATATGTGGATACAACTCAAAACATTTTATCAAGGACTCCATCCAGGAACATGTAATGTTGTCGATGCAGCCGCTGATGGAGGTCTCATGTTCAAGACTCCCGAAGCTGGAAGAACAATTCTTGATGAAGTCTCTCACAATGCCAGTCTATGAAAGAGTGATCAGGGACAACCACGGTGTGAAATACACCAAATTGATGATACCAAAAGGCTAGAACATCAACTGAAATCACTCACTAAGAAGTTATAAGCATTTCAGATATCAAATACTCAACCCCCACCTACCCCTATAATGGAACTGCAATCATTAGAGATGTGAAGTGGCCGACATCTTTAACAAAACTGAAAAGATGGATATGAATAACTACATCAAGATTGAAATTACGTCAATTTCAATCAGAAGAAACTACCATTTCAATAGAAATAATATTATCAATAGAGGCTTTCTCAGCAACAACCTTATACAATCAGGGTTATTTTCTAACTGAGAGGTCGATAAAACCAATTTAGAGCTCAAGTACCACCAGGGTATCCTCTGATAAACCATGTAACTAGGCCGCAAGATCCAAAACAACCCTTCCAAAAAGAGAAAAACAATTTCAGTCACCTCAACCAAGACCTCAACAAGAACCTTTTAAATGAAATATAGAAAACATCCTGGAATTATTGGAAAAAAACTCTAATAAAATAATGATGACCCATGAGAGAAATATACACAACCAGAGAGATTCTATAAGGAAACGTGAAGTGAAAATGGGTCAATTCATGAGGACCTTATCTGAGATATTACCAGGTAATCCACCTGGTAACACTAAGACATACCCATGAGAGTAAGCTAAGGTAGTAGTGCTGAGGTACAGAAAGATTTTGGACTTCTAACAACCCAAAAAAGAAAGGACACAAGAAGAAGAACTGAGAAAACAACTAGTACCTGATGTTAAAGCTGATGAAGTTACTCCAACCTAATATCCTGAAGAAGTAACAAATGATAAGGAACACACACATGAGAACCAAATAGAACATGTGTATGTCCCCCCCCCCATCGTACCATCCAACACTTCTCTATCAAAAAATAGAAAGGCAAATTAGGCATGATACATAATATAAGAAGTTCCTAGATATGTTCATTAAATTAAATATCAATATCCCTTTTTCTGAATCTATTTCCAAGATGCTTATTTATTCCATGTTCTTAAAAGAATTATTATAAACAAATAGAATACTTAGGAGTTATCTCCTTAAATGAATAATGCTCTATTGTGGCAAATCAAAAAATTCCACCAAAGATAAGAGAACCTAGAAGATTATCAATCCCTTGTGAGACATGTACATAAAAATTTGGTAGATCACTCTATGATCTTGGAGAAAGCAATAACCTTATGACAATGATTACTTTCCAAAAAATCAGACTCAAAGATCTCAAAGAAACAAGGGTATCTTTTCAATTATATGATCACTCAATTAAGCACCCTAGAGGAATTCTGGATGATGTCCTAGTAAAGGTGGGTATGACTTTTATTCAAAGCTGATTTCTTGGTATTGGACATGAAAGATGTTAGAGATGATCATATTATCTTTGGAACACTCTTCCTAGAAATAAAAAGGCACTGATCTATGTGAACCAAGGAAGTGTCATCTTCAGAGTAGGAGAAGAATAAGTTGAGTTCAACCTAATTAGAGATGTGCAACAATTAGATGACACAAGGACTATACATTATATTTCTTTCCCAGAATGATGAAGATTACAAGTCTAAAAAGGAAGAAAGGGATGACTATTTTAATGAGAAAGAAGGAGGCTGTGAATTCAAAGAAGATAAATTTATTGAACCACCCACCAGAGAGGTTGCACCTTCATTGATCCCATCCATCATTTAGCTTTATAATTTAAAAAAATCATTTCTAGGGGAATCTTCTTCCTTACCCCGTATTGTCAAATAATAATTACACATGGATAGATCACCATAAAAAATACATGATAATGGATTTCATATGTTTTTTGAATCATTTTGCGAGGAGTATGTCTTCAAATGAGCCTTAACTGAGTCAAACTATCGACTATAAATGAGCGTTGATTGGGAGGAAACCCAGTTTTTGAGTTAGTTAAGTTAGAATTGGGGAGGTCTTCTTGGAGATTCTTCTTCCCATTTGAAAAAAAGGAGGAGAAAAAAATGAGGTAAAAATAGTAGAAACCAAGGAAGTACATGTCATGAACCCACAGGTCATGGCGTGACCCTCTGTCGCATTGAAATCCTATTTTTCTCAAGGATCATGATGTAACCCTAATCTAACTATCGTGACCCATATCAGGTTTGTTTTTAAACAAACCTAATGTTTATGATCCCTCAACTCCTCTTAAACTTGATCCCCCCTCCTCCTAAGCCACTCCCTCCCACACGCGGCTCCTCCCCTTTAAACCACACGATGTGGACCCTTCTTCTCTTCTTCCAAAAACCAAACCCTACTCTTCCTCAACATGGCACAGACAGTGATAACACTACCCAAATCATTGGATTCTTCATCTTCTTAATCTACCTCCATGAGCTAGATTCATACTGCTAAGTTCCTGTGCACTCCATCTATCTCACAAGACACGAGCTCCTCCCCATCAATGGACAATATTCTTTATTTTCACCTGGTTCTATGCTTTACCAACCCAAAACACCAGATTAAACTCTTTCATATCCATGAGAAACCCATGAGGACCAAAAAGACTTTGGATATGGACATTCTTACAAATCTGAACGTCACAGATGACATCTTGATATTATTGGAGACACTTCACATTGACGACATCATTGACGTATGTGAGGAGAAGTAGATGGAGTTTTTTGTGGAGTTCTAAGATACCTTTGACACATCGGTTGATGACTTTCACTTTATAATAGTTAGAAGACCACACCAACTCACCATGACCAAGTTTGGTGTGGGACTCGGTATCTACACCAAGGAGTTCATTATCTCAGATATGTATACTACCCTACAGATGAGGCTATCTGAAAAAGGAAGCACCTAGCCTTTGAAATCTCATCGCCTATGATCCTTGGTCCCACTATAACACCATGCTGGGAAAGTCCACCAAGCTAAGGAATCTTTCTTTGAATATACTGCACCGGGCCCTTGCACATGGGCAGATCATGCCTGTTGAGACCCATGGTAGTGTCAGCCAGCTTGATGTTGTTAACCTTTATGCTGCCATGGGTGGGACTCCCATCACCCTGGGTACCCAGTTCACCTCATTCTACAGAGTGTTTGCACAGAGGTGGAAGGGCACGCTTATGGGCGGATTGTTCATCACTAGGATGGCTACATACCTCCATGTTTTCAATGCCTCATAGCACCTCAACTAGGTAGGGCCAGTTGAGCTGATTGATCATGTGCTCTCGCACAAGATGGGGGTACTGGTGAAGGAGGTCAATGTATATTTCTGGGAACCTAGAGTGTAGGAACCTATACCCTAGCTAGATGCACCTCAGGAGGCTGGTTCGTAGAAGAATCCCCCAACAATAGAAGTAGACCCTTATACCCACCATTCTTCTACCCACCCATCACCACCGGTATCCCCAACCACCACCCCATCTACCATGCCTGCACCTACCCATCCCACTCTTTCTGACCTGTGGGCACTCATACAGTGCTTCCGGGTGAATCATTTCCAACTCACTGGCCACCACCACCATAACATCATTATGACTTATACATTTTCCCCTCCACCACATACTACTATAGTCCCTTACTCATCCACCATTCCTCCCACACCCTCTATTCCCTAAGACCTACCTCATGATGTTACGAAACATGCTTCTCAGTTGTATTTTCTCATGGAGCAGGACCGAAAGGGAAAGGGACCAACTACTATGCCCACTATCGATATCTGTTTCATTGATCTAGCTTACAGAAAGATGCACAATGTACAGATCAGGGATTACCCACCCCCCACCCCAACCCAGCATACCGCAACCAATACACCACCATCACCTTAGCCCCACCGACCACTATTGCTAATACCGATGGTGATTTTTCTTAATAGTTCATTCTAACTTCTGATGTTGGTCTGACCCAAGAGGATATTTTTGTCCCAGAGCACTGATTTGTATTTTCATAATTTTTAAGGTTTGTGACACTTTTTTAAGGGGCATGCTATTATTCACTTTCTTTTTCTTTACATGGATATTTTTATATACATTCTTTGGTTCCATCCACTCTTTCATGTGTGTTTATTTTTACAACCTTTTTCATTTTCAATGGAAATGTCTAGCTACTCTGAGTTATCTAATGTTATCTACAGACCCATTTCTTTTTCCTTTCTTCATAAATGAGTAACGCAGCATGTCACAGACATCACCACTCAACTTCAAATTTCGTAATTAGAAATCCACTTATAGCAAAAAAACCCTCCACTAATGATTCCATTTATATGACATTTTATATTCAGTCGAGATGCAACAGAAGACGTGAATCTAGTTAAGATACCACACGATCTCGAGGACATGACGGCCAATAGCTACAAGAAAAGAAGGAGAAACTAAGTCGATGGGACCACTCTTTGATTTTTTGGTCACCCTGTTTGGATGAAAAAGATAAGTTTGAGCTTTATGGGAGGCAAACCATAGTTGTTTTTTAGTTTTATTTTGAGCCTTGGATTTTTCAGTGTTTCATTACATTACTTTGTAAAAAATTTCATTAAATAAATAAAATGGTTCCCATTATTCTTTACTTTTACACCTACCTATGTTTCAGATATTCAAATGTTTAAACCTATTAATTAAGGTTTGATCTATAGTGCATGATTTTTCTACTAACATCTTTTGAAGGTACAAAAAACATCAATTTTAAGACAACTCAAACACCCCCTTGTCAACCACTTTATCATAGGGTTCTATGAATTCCATCTTTTGTCTGTCATCACCGCCATGTCAATTACATTATTGAAAATAATCAATGCCACACCACTCCTACCCATTATTTCATAGACAGTGGGGACATAATCTCCTTTTATGGGGGGTAGGTCTCTTGTTTTCACTTGTAATGCACTTTATTTTTACCTGTTCTGAGTATTATTGGAGGCATTGTTCAAATTGATATATATGAGGCAAATTTAAAAACCATTATGCCCATGTAAATTAAAGATAAAGTTAAAAAAAATGTTAAGAACAATGTTTCACACCTTCTTAAAATTTTAGACTGATTGATGAGTTTAGAAGTTTAATTCAAATTTAAAATCCTTGAAAATAATATTATTTAACTCACAACATAGTTTTTATACCGTTTTTAATTCCTAGTATTTATTTTATTCTCATTACACAAGTAGATTCTAATCCTTCATTCTCATTTTCTTTTCTGAGAATATTTATTGAGATATAGCTGGGAAATGTAATCCTACTAGAATTTGCACTAAGATCTTATCAAAATTACGAGTGAACAAGTGTAATTTTAAAATTATTGGGTCTACCTTTGATATACATTTTTATGTGAGACCCACCTAGAATCTATCCTTCATTTATACCTTAGTTTCTAGGAATGAATTTTTAGAAGAAATGGTATTTCAATCAAACTTTGATTCCAACCCTGATCTTTGCACAATTCATGAGGATTATTTCGGAACATTTTTGGGGGAGGCATTTAGATTTCATGGGATGTTTTCACTTTTTGAAATGTATAATGTGCTCACCTGACTACTAGGTTGTGATCCATATTACTTTTTTCAGTATTTCATTCATATATGGTTCCTTTTAAAAATTTAAAAGAAAAGAAAAAATTAATATGGTTTGTGTATTAGGAGAGTCAAAAATAACTATTTTTTAGATCAATTAATTCTTTTAAGGATCATATATAGTTAGGTGATGGATGTGAGATCTATCCTAGGTATAACATTCGAAAATAAAAATTCAAATGAAAAAAGAAAATAATAGAATCATTTCAATGAATAAATACATGATATTCTTAGGAATCCTACAAGGGCTGATTGAGTATGGATCAAACTTGTTAGATGAATGAATTTTCTCACCTTTTCCTTGTTGCATTTTTATTGTAATTTATAGATTTCCCTCCTTTTGAGACTGATTTTCACATTTTATATACCTACCTACAGTCTCAGCCTCTTCCGAACCTTATTTCTAAAAGTCTTTATGATTATATTTATACTTGTCTTTACATAGTGGAGATAATAAAACCTATGCCAGCCTATGCTGAGGAACCTAGAATCATGGTATGATCATACCTAACATATATTTTACCCTGAATGATGAGAGAAAATAAGGGTGAGGTAAATTACAACTGGTAATATTACTTAAGGAAAAATTAAAATATTATGTTTAAAGGATTGGAATTTATTTTGAAAATATCATCTATGTGGCATGATAAATTTTCTTGGAAGGATTAAAACTGGAACATTACTAATTTTCTGCTTATACTTAATCTAATTATATATACATAACGTACATTTCAATATTTAAAAATTTCTTATCCGTTTTGAAATTTTTGTTGATATATTTTTCTTGAGGATAAGAAATGATTCAAGTGTGGGGGGTGCTTGATAATCATAAATGTTATATATATTTTTCTATCACTTTTACATTGTTTTTCATTCATTTATAGGATAACGTACATGGTAGATGCCTAATATTTTTAGAAATAGGGATTCACAAAATTCCAAATAAGAAAGGAAGAAAAGATAAAAATAGCTAAGTACACATTGTGATGGCCAAGGTCATGTTGTGTGCTTGATGATCATAGCCTGCATCAAGACCAGCGAAATTGCCAGTTTAGTACGTGAAGCCCTCCTACACGTCGTGACTCAAGTAAAACTAGAATTAGAGAAATTCATGATGATTCAATGCAAAAATCCAAATGGACATGGGGAAAAAATCATGATACACCTATAAATGACGTGAGCATGGTCAAACTTCAATAATATGTTGAAGATCCTCAAGCCACACTTGAGATTCTAGTCGAAGTAACAAAGATTAAGGGTTCACTGTGTGAAGATTAAGTACACATCGTGGCCATTTCTTCCTATATATGGAGCAGCTCGACAACAAATTGGAGGAGGCTTGGATTATCTCCCTCTCCCTTTTAGACTCCCTTTGAGATTTCCATCTCTTTTCCCTCTTAAAACTATTTAGTTCTTTACAATTCCTTAAATTTTCAATTAATGATCCATGGATTCATTTTCTTCAATGCCTTCAATTCCCGCATCATTTAAATTCTTTTTCATTCCTTTAAGTATGGTTTTATTTATAGTATTCTTGAATGTTTATTTCTTATCATTACATGTTTATTCAATTTAATTATATTAGCATCATCATTATAATTTCTTTTATCACTTTTATTGCTTTAATTACCATCATGAGTAGCTAAAAACATCTGGGGTAGGGATTAAGATTCAATGTATCTACATGCCTAATTAAACCCGTAGTTATAAAATATAAAAACCTAATTGGATTAGTAATTAGGATATAATCCAATGGTCAAATCCCATTTTTGCGACGGTACTATGACTATCCGACAGTCAAGAAAATAACCCTATCCTAATTGGAGGGAACTAAGACTATGACCATTAGCATAGGGAAATTTCTACAATAGAAGTAGAACATAATGCATCTAAGGCTGTAACTAGCCTCATTACCATGTAATCGTAACATCATAGGTAGAACTAGAAGATAAGACCAAGTTTAACTAAAAAATACCGCTTGCTTCACAGACTAAGGATTTAGGACCATTTCAAGATTAAAATTATCATAACCTATATGTAGATACTCAGACATGTTCCTGACCCCTCTTTAACCAATTATCATAAAACCCAAAAATAGTTATAAAAATACCAAACATTATTCAAACTAGTATGGACTCCTGAAAAAAATTCAAGACCTTATTTCTTCTCCCTAAAGAACAATATCCTCCACATGTGAATGACCTTGGACTTCTACTATACTATGACCCCGTAGTTAGAAAATTTTGGGACACATAAGTTTCTAATCTGATGCGCCTGTGCGGAAACAGATGACCTGCATGGCTCACGTACATCACTCATTCATAGTAGGTTACAACAACTTCCTTATTTATTGGATAGTATAACCATTAGAGTAGAGAGTTATATGAGTTTTTAGTTTTTATGATAGTGAAGGAGTATGAGGGAATCCTTCTTAAGGATGTTCCAGGTTCACCTCACCATCAAGATTTGTCTTTCTACATATAATTGCACCTAAGTATCACCCAGATATATTAACAATCATACCATATGACTTGTATAGTTATTCAAGAGATGAGGGTGTGATTGAAGGACTTTCAGAAGAAGGGCATTATGAGACCTAGTTTTCCCCCCGGGTGGCCCTAGTGTTTTTTTCCAAGAAGTTTGATGGGGGATTGAGGTTATGTTTGGACAACCAATTCATTAAGTAGGTGACCATGAAGAATATGTATACACTACCAAGAATTTATGATAGTTTTTACCAATGGAGACTGCTCTTAGTGAACAATAATAGATCAAGAACACATCAAGGATCATTGGGACAATTGAGGACATTGATCTGATCAATGATGAAAATGATGAATGGTTCTATATGAATTATCGATCCAAACATTGTGTAGGATGTTTATTTGGGATTTTCCATCACATTAATTTATCCCATTGATCATAGATGAAATCCACAAATAGAATTTATTCACATGTTTATGGTATATTTATTTGAGCTGGATTATTTTTTTTCATTATTTTGATTATCCCCTTCATCTATCTATTAATACGACCTCTAATTAGTTCCTAACAAAAAATGATGAGGTTCATTCATCACTTTTTATGGCTTATGGATGTCACCTTTATTATTCACACATTCATCACAAGAAATTTATTTGGCCCATTGTTTGATGAATATCAAGTATTAGATAATTGCATGACATTTTTTCCTTTAAAATAGATCAATAATATGGATGATGAATTGGATCGAGGTAGAAATCATGGTGAAACGATGATGGATGATGACTAGTGGTGGATCAGAATTGATTAATGAATTCCATTATTCCTAGTTTTGGAATGTGCAGATGGTTTGGCTTGACACATCATTTTTCGAGTTGATAGCGGACTAAAATACAATTTTTGGGTGACATTGAGGTTAGGTGACCTATGATCCCTAGTTCATAGTGATGGTGGCAGATACAATGACTCATAGAAGGATTCAAAAGAGATCTTGAATGATTTGAAAAATTCTTCTTTACAGAGAATTCGTTTTAGGATTACATGTCGTGTATGACCCCCGAGATGTAGTGATGTTGTTTACTTAGAGAGAAAAAGATCACATATCATGTGACCCCTTCACATCACATGTGACATATGTTAGGTGACTCAACACATAACTTACATGTAACATTGGAACAAGAACACTGAGTAAACAGGCACGAAAAGTGCACACAGACACAATCTAGTGTCCATGGGAACAACCAGATGGAATAGGCAGGGTGTCAGGAAACCTATACACCCCATGTTTGATAACTTAAATGCCATGTATATTGATGTTTACATTCTTTGTGAGGTGTCACCATACAAGGAAAACTGAGGGTTAACTGAAAACATTGTGTACCACTAGTACATAATGTGTTCTCCTTTAAGGGAGTTTGTAACCCTTCAATTATTTTGTATAGACAAGTCCTAGTTGAGTATGATACCTTAGTCTATTACCTTGAGGGTACATTTTGGTATTAAATCCATGTATTAGGGTTGTGATTCCCTATAGGGGTTGAGTCTCATTTAGATTTCATGTTGTCCCTCCATGAGACTGGATTGTGATTCTATATCATCATTAAACCATAGTTGGGGTTTATGGAATCAGCATGACCTCCTTGAGCTGTGCGTTGATCATCCATCTACTTAGTCATATCGGTATGGTTTGTAGTATCATTGGAATATGATCCCCTATGTAGATGGTTATCTAGATTTGATTTTTTGTTTCCCTAAATGGTCCTAGGTATGAACCCATATATAAGTATCATGGTTTTTGAGACCGTTGATCTTGACCTCCTAGATGTGTATATTTGGTGATAGTATGTCTCATGTAGTGGATTCTCCTAGGATGATAATTACATCAAGAATAATTCTACGTATGACATTTGGTTGTGACCACCTGGTAGTGCGGTGTCCTTCCTTTGTATATCTAGTTGTTTTTCTTCAATACATTGATTTTTATATCCTTTTTATGAGATCAATATTATATATTATTCATGTTTTTAAATTTTGGGGTGTCCAATTGGGTATTTTTATACTAACCCATTCATGGTATCTACCCGTACATGTCAAGTATTATGCCAACAAAGTCCCGTTTAATGGTGACTGGGTTGGAAAGGAGCGGGTGACATATATATTGAGCATGAAATATGGGGGTGTTTTCAACGAGTTTGAATTTGATCATAGTCCTTTCACTTAATATAGGATTGAATCTTTAATGTTTTTGGTTGGGCTTGAATTTTTCCCATTTTTCAATTTCAGAACATTACTATCCTATTCTTATTATAGATCTTAGAAGTATTCATTCATTATTTTCAATTATTTGACATTTCATCATTTTGTGGACATAGAGATGTGTGAATGTTTATAGGTACATTAGGATAATGCATCCCATTTTTAGGATATTCATACTCGGTGATGGTCACCAACCCCTAGACTAGTAGGGGATGGTTTGGGGAAGTCACATTTGAGACCCCGATCACTCAGGTCACGATAGAAACTATTTGAAATATAAACCATAGATGATGAAGATACATGTACCATCACGTTCTATGTAGAGAAAAAACATTGAAAAAACTATTTATATGTCCAAAAATATACTCCTAGTTGAAAGAAACACAGAATTTTATATTCTCCCCAATACCTAACACGTTCATTAGAGTATCAAACTAAAAGACACACTCAGGATTTCTAATTGTGTACTTTCATATCTCAATACATCTGAATAAAAAGTACTCATTTTGTGTACTAGTGTATTGAAAATGTATAACTCCTCAAGATGGCTGGCGTGTAAACTGAATACACCATGAGAAGCCTTTATAGTTGTACACTATATCTCTAAAAAGTACATCAGGGGAAGTTCACATGAATAATATTATGTTTGTTTAAATCTTTTGTATATAGAACATAGATCAAACAATTATCATATAGACCATGATACATTATGTGAATAGTTGTAATGCCCCGACCCCAGTTACCTAGAGTCGGTGTATTATTACATAACATTGGCATGATCAAAAAAGATCAAGCCTCGAAAGACCGATTAGTTTAGTATCCTTGGAATAACTAGATGCATTCATAATGTTTACATTACATCATAAAGTGAAAAAAAACTACAACAAAATCTTTTCTTTATATCTTCTCATACATTCCCTGCAGGTCATTCATAAAATACTTCTTCACACCCAGGGAAAATTAAAACATTGAAAGGGGTCAGCTCAGATGCTCAGTAAGGATAACAATATAGCATAAAATTTCATAAATAAACATAAAAATTTAAGCCAATGTATAACTAAAACAAAATCCTTTTAAACATGAACTTCAACATAATATGGAAAAGATAAAATTAAATAATTCCATTTAATTATTTACATGAATATTCTACTAGTCGAATAATCACATGCAATATCAATAACCACTTTCATAATGATGGAATGCATAATGCCAGACTGTCATAACCACATAGTCAAGGCCTTGTGCCAAGACTACAAATAATATTTTTTCAAGGCCCTGTGCCAAGCCAATAGTTTGTCACATGAGACCTACCAATGCATCTAGGAGCCATAGCGGGCTCCACCCATAACTTATCAAGTCCAATGCATTCCTCATATAAATAGGTTTAAACATAACATAAATATTTGTATTAAAACTAGCATACGAAATGTCAATACTTTCTGCATAAACCATGAATTGTATAAATATAACACATCCATAGTAAAACATATCACAAAACCTTCAATACAATATGGATGTATTGTATCATAATAAATCAACTTCAAATAATCTTAAAATCCATCAAATGATGTTGACATAGATGAAATCAAAACTATTTGAGAGAAATATATCTTTTTTTTAAATTATTTAAAAGTATAATAATAATAAAAGAAAACATTTATTTTGAAAACATTATTATAAGATTGTAAGGGAAGATTAGATGATTTCATAATGGCGGAAAATATCCGCACTCGCCGTATAAGTTAAAAAAAACATTCTTACCTTAATTCTATCGAAAATGTTAAAAATGACCTTTTTTGGAAAACGACAGAAAGATTCCTTTATCAAATTCTTATAAAAACTCAACAATGGTATAAATGACTTTAACCCATAGTCTGTAAAATAGTATTAATGATTTTAAATACATTTTTAAGAAACATGGATGTGGATGATAAAGGGGTCCCAGTAGATAAGTACGTATAAAAAAACTCAGATAATGAAGAGATTGTGAAATAAACCCTTACCTTGTACTTTTCCTTGGTAGAGGGTAGGTTATCCTTCTGTATAATATTTAAACTATTGTTATTAAATTATACAAGAATCATATACATAAATATGATATCATATATGATCTTTTAATATTTCTTTGTTAATAATATTTTAGTATTATCGTCGTTTCGGAAGTTCACTTACTCATTTTATTTTATATGTTTTGTTACATAAGTCATGTTTGTTATCCATAGGTTGTATATTATTCATATACAAAATGATATCAATTCCTTAAACATTATTTTTAATCATCAAATGAAAATTAGTCTTGAATGGATACGATGGGGAATGAATCTGATTGCGTTCCTGGAGATGGTAGTCCGTACGTACGCACGAGCAACACTATCATTCTTTTGATATTAAAATATTATATAATTGGATGGTGTATCATATATAAAGAATAATTATCATGTTATATTTATTATTTAAATGAATTACACATCATTATTATACCCATCCAAATAATAATTTATTGAATAACAATTACACCACGACGTGGAGACGGTAAGCCGTACGCACGCACGTATGGTGACATGTCATTACAGGGATGAATAAAATACTAAATATGGTTGTACCATATTTATAATAATATCAAAGTATATATAAGATACTGAAGTTATTATTTGAGAATGTAAATAACAACAAAAGAAGAAGTGGAAGAAGAAAGGAACTTGAAAGAGGTTGGTGAAAACATTACCTCTTCTTCGGGTTCTCCCTTTTGATTTGATCAAAAGAGATCCTTAGGCTGGATTTATGATCAAAATAAGGCCTCTAGGTTGAATTTAGGGAATTTGAGAGAATATTTGGGCAGGGGTTGGCTGAGCCAAAAGGTTTTGAAGGTGTGAAATTGAGAGAAGGGTGAGTGCCCTTTTATAAGAGGGGTGGGGGGCACCTTAAGAAAAAGATAGAAATATTATTTTATAATAAATTCATATTCAGTTTCTAATGGCTCCAAAGTATATTATTTAATGGTTAAGGTGGGGATTGGTCGAAAAAAACTCAACCAATAGGTTTTAGATAGGTTTCTTTTATCATATTAACTTTATCTTTTGGATTTAACTCTTAGTTAATTAGTTTCACATTTACCATGTCTCTTTGTATTTTTATATTATATAGTTAATAAACATACTATATACTTACAAGAAACCCCCAAGTGGTCCATTAATGATACACCTATAATTATATAAGTCTCTTGGCCGAACCATATATTTTTAAGAATTTAATATCAATTAATAATATAATATTTGTTTTAAAAACTCTTTTATATCAATTTTGACACTATTTGGTTTTTTTTTCTAAATTCATAACAGCATTATTACTTCAAACCTAATTCATTTAAGAAACCCTAAAATGTCATATTAACCTATAAAATTCGTGTAAATTATTTAGAGTCTCAAATTAAATTTATTTGGGTATTTATAATATCAATTATTTTAATATTTCACTAATAATGTAATTACTGCATTGTCATTGTGTCATAATTAAATTAAATTATTTAATGTCCAAAAATTATAAATAAAATACAATTATGTAGGAAATATTTTTATCTTTATAATTAAGATTTATAATCTAATTTATCTTATGTATAATCCTATATTAAAAATGTTTTAGTTATTAATCATTGATTTTAACTCTTTTAACTCTTCTTTGAATTAAATAATAATAAATGTCCTAATATAATCCATGTGGACCAAAAAGGTTCATATATTATTCCTAAGGTTGTTTTTGGTTGAATTATATCTAGCCAATAGAATTAGTACATGTTTTAGGGTAATAATAATAACATTTTTACCCTTAATTACCCTATTTACTTTTAACCGTGGTAAATAAATGTAAAATGTTACTGTTCACCAAAAATTATTTTTATCTTATTGAACCAAATTTTACTCCCTTATGTTAACCGTGTCTCTCGGATTTTTGAAATTCCACTCACAGAAGTGGTAAAATTAAGTTTTATGTGAATTTGCAAATTCTCCTAGGAGATGGGTAAAAGACGGTGAAAAGTTTAATAAAATTTTTATATATCTAAAATTATTATAAAATGATTTGAATGAATTAAATTGAACTAATATAATTATTATGTATCTATTTTGACCTAAAATAAATTCAAATAAAATAAATAATTATTTAAATAAAAATTCGGTTTTGAACTATGACTTAGTGTTTTTCACTATTCATCAACAATTGAAAGTTTTTAGAAAAATACCAAAATTTCACCCAAGGATAATTTTAATATTCTAAATCCAAAAATGAAGTCCATTTTGAGAGATAAAATTTATAATATTTAAAAAATTGGGTATTACTATTCACAACACCTAGTTTGATTAGTTGTGGTGTGTGTTAGAACTCGAAGTTGCGTACAACACATGCTACTATATTATTCAAAGAGAAGAGTACCGTGGAAGCTTGGGGTGTTACATTCTCCCCTCCTTCAAATAATCTCGTCCTCAAAATTTCTAGAATATTACTGCATAAAAAGACACGGGTGGTTCTTCATCATAAGTTCCTCGGGTTCCCACGTTTCCTCTTCCATCTTATAGTTTCTCTATAAAACTTTTACCAGACGAGTCGTCCGGTTTCTCAGCACTTGTTCTCTTGTATCAAGAATCTTTAAAGGCTCTTCGTAATAAGACAGATCAGGTTCCAGTTCTAATTCATCATAGGTGAGTACATATGTTGGATCAGACATGTATTTTCTCAATAGTGATACGTGGATCACATCATGAAATTTGGGGAGATTTGGAATCATTTCCAAATGGTAAGCTACAAACCCAATTCGTTCTAGAATTTCGAAAGGTCCGATGTACCTGTGACTCAATTTTCCCTTCTTACCGAAACATATAACTCCATTCCATGGAGATACCTTCAACAAAACATGATCTCCTACCTGAAATTCCAAATCCTTCATTTGGTTATCGGCATAGCTATCTGCCTACTTTGAGCTGCTTTGATGTGGTTTTGGATTACCTTCACCTTTTCTATCGTTTCCTCCACCAGTTATGGGCCTACAAGTTTTCTTTCACCAACTTCATCCCAACAGGTTGGTGTCCGACATCTCTTTCTGTATAACCCTTGATATGGTGCCATATGAATACTTGAATGGAAGCTATTGTTATAGGAAAATTCCACCAGAGGTAAATATTGATCCCACATACATTGAAAGTCATGTGAGCAAGATATCAACATGTCTTCTAAGGTTTTAATAGTCCATTCTAATTTTCCATCAGTTTAGGGGTGGTAAGCAGTGCTTAAACAAAGTTCAGTATCCAAGGAATTCTGAAGACTCTTCCAGAATCTTGATGTAAAACATGGATCACGATAAAAAACAATTGATAGGGGTACTCCATGAAGTCTCACAACTTCATTAATATATAGCCTTACTAGAGGTTCTAGTGGTAGATCTTCTCTTATAGGAAAAAATGTGATTATTTGTTAAGACGATCAACAATGACACATATTGCATCGTTCCTTCTAGGAGTCTTTGGTAGTCCCATGAAAAAGTCCATCATGATATTATCCCATTTCCACTCAAGTATTGGAAGAGGTTGCATGACTCCCCTAGGTTGTTGCCTTCCAGCTTTCACTTATTGAAAAACCATACATCTTGACACAAAATCAGCAATCTATATATTCATGTTGCCCCACCAAAAATGTTCCTTCAAATCTATATACATTTTGGTGATCCCAGGGTGTATATAAGAATTGGAAATATGAGCATCATATAAGAATTCCCTTTTTAAATCAGGTGTATTGGGAACACAAAGTCTCTTCCCAAATTTCAAAACTCCATCTTCATACAAAAAGTCACACAATCTCCCATCATTCACAGATTTAATCTTCTTTTGAAACTCTTCATCATCAATCTGAGAACTCTTTATCCTTTATAGTAAAGATGGTTTGGAAACCATTTGTAAAAGTATTGATGTTTCACCTTCTATAGTGATTCCCATATCCATCTTTACTAGATCCATGAAAATAGGATCCCTCACAACTTTCATCTTGTTCTAAACTCCATGATATTTTCTACTCAAAGCATCTTCAACCTTATTTTCCTTCCTCGGGTGGTAGTGTATCATGCAATAATAATCCTTGAGTAGTTCTAGCCATCTCCTTTTCCTCATGTTGAGTTCTTTCTGTGAGAAAATATACTACAAACTCCTTTGATCAGTATAAATCTCACATTTCTCACCATAGAGATAATGTATCCATATCTTCAAAGAAAATATTACAACAGCTAACTCAAGATCATGAGTAGGATAGTTCTGCTCTTGAAATTTTAGTTGTCGTGATGCATAGGCAATAACCCTATCATTCTGCATAAGGACACAACCAAGTCCTTTCTTCAATGCATCACTATAAATAACAAACCCATCATTCCTCGATGGTAGAGTCAATATAAGATCATTGAATAATCTTTTCTTCAGATCTTCAAAACATTCTTCACACTCTTTTGTCCACAAAAATTTAACCCCTTTACGTGTGATCTTTGTTAATGGGTTATCCAATCAGGCAAAGTTCTGGACAAAACGCCGATAATAACCTATTAAGCCAATAAAACTGTGTACCTCAGTTATACACGTTGGTGCTGGAAATTCTTGGATTGCTCTTGTCTTAGAACGGTCAATTGATATTCCATCCTTAGAGATAATATGGCCAAGATATGAAATCTCCTGAAGCCAGAATTCACCCTTGCTAAACTTACCATAAAATTCATGTCTTCTAAGAGTCTTTAGGATAATGCACAAGTGATTTTCATGATCCTCATAGCTCTTGGAATATACCAAGATGTCATCAATAAATACCACCACAAAATCATCGAGATATTACATGAAAACTATATTTATTAGATCCATGAATACAGAGGGTGAATTAGTCAATCCAGAAGGAATTACTTTAAACTCATAATGCCCGTACCTGGTTCGAAATACTGTCTTCTGAATGTCTTCCTTCTTCATACACAACTGATGGTATCCAGATTGAAGGTCAATCTTTGAAAAGTATTGATCTCCATGCAGTTGGTCAAATAAATCATCAATGCAAGGTAGGGGATACTTGTTCTTTATTATTATACCATTGATTTCCTTGTAGTCAATACATAACCTCATAGATCCATCTTTCTTCTTAACAAAAAGGATAGGGGATCACCATGGAGAAACACTGGGGTGAATAAATCCCTTATTACTCAATTCATATAGTTGTTTATTTAGTTCAAATAATTCCACAGTGGCCATTCTATAAGGTGTCTTCGATATAGGCCTTGAACCAAGAATTAAATCAATGGAAAACTCAATTTCTCATTCAGAAGGATGTCCAGGTAAATCTTCCAGAAACACATCTACATATTCTTTAACAATAGGTACATCCTCTATTTGAACATTCCTTTCCTCACCCATAGTTAATTCATTCTCTTCCTCCACGATAATTGAATTTAGTTGAGCTACTGGGGGTAGATCTAGATAAGAATTAGGTGGTGACAATTCTTCTCTAAAGATAAGGTGTTCCTTATCACCATCATCAAAAATCGTAACCTCATTCTTCTTACAATAAATCTTCACATCATGGTTCGAAAGCCAATCCATACCGAGGATTATATCAAATTCAATCATGTGTATGATGATGAGATAAACAGATAAAGAACATTTATATGCCCTAATGGGAACGGATCCACAGAACATTGTAGAAATAATATTTTCCTTAGAAGTTTTAACTGACAAATCCCTTGGTAAATCAAATAGGAAATAAATAATTTTCTTAGCAAACTGGGAAGATATGAAATAATGCGATGATCCAGAATCAAATAAAGCATTTGTTAAACTTGAGGAAACCATTCAATTACCTGCCACCACGTCTTTCAGAGCTTCTACCTCAGTAGTAGTGATGGAATAAGCTTGTCCTTGATCCCTTGGCCTTTTAGAGTTAAGTTTCCTTCATGCTTAGGACATTCATTTGCATAATGTCCCATCTCCCTAAAATTGTAGCATTGAACATAGGTAGCTTCTTTCTTCCCCTTGAAAACATGATCTTGGTGGCTTTTTTCACCACACTTGTAATAGACTCCCATTCCCTTAAAGAAAGTACCAGGGTGTTTCTTCCCACATTTACTGTAGGATGGATATTCAAAATTTTCCTTCTTCCACTTTTTTCCATTCCTAGAGTGATCAACAAATATCTTCTTCTCTTTCTTTGCTTTAAATTCGTAAGACGTAGAGAATTATTTTTCTATCTTGATAGCGCATGAGACAATATCTTTTTACAACGAGAAGGTTTGTGAGACAAATTCTCAACCGAGAAACGATCTTAACCCATCAAAGAAATGGTCAATATTACTTCTTGCATTACATATATAATCTGTAGCATACCTCACTAACCTTGTAAAGTTATCCTCATACTTAGCAACTTTCTCATCCTCCTTTTGTCTCAGACTCAGAAATTTCCATTCCATATCTTCTCGATGGTCATGAGGAAAGTATTTTTCTACGAAAATATCTTTGAACTCCCTCCATTCCATATTTGATACTTCATCATATACCTTCATGTTTTGAATCAATGACCACCATTGATCAGCATCTCCAGTGAGGCGGTAAACTGCCATGATAAAATTTTCCATTTCACTACCCCCCAAGGCATGGAATATTTTCTCTAAGGAATTTATCCATTGATCAGCTACTAAGGTATTTTTACTACCATTGAATGTCGATGGTTGTTTTCTCATGAAGCGATCTAACATTGATCCTACACACTGTGGATCAGGGTGCTCCATACGGGTAAGGTTATTATTCATAACCTGAGTGCGTTGTCCTAGTATGGGGATTAGCTGATCAACACCAGTTGCATAACCTACTCCACTATAATTATCTTGAGCAGGAGGAAAATCCCTACATGGAGTGCATGAATTGGTAGAGTTTTCATTCTTTCCACTAGGTGCCATTTCTATACAATGTCATAAACCAGATCAGTTTATGAATCAAAATACATAATTCCATACTTTTAAAACACTTAACATAAATTGAACTATTTATGGATATAATCAATCATCATAAAAATGTTTTCTTTAAGGAAGTGTATAATCATAAACCCTTCATAATGGTTTGTAAAGAAAATGATAATTATCTTAAGCATATCCCCCAGGAGTGTCGTAACCAAGTGTGCAGCAAGACCCATTATCGTGCACCAGTTCATGTTCGAGTCTAGCTCAAAGCGGTGTTTTCGGGTTTTACCTCTGATACCAAATGTAACTCCTCGACCCCAATTACCTTGAGTCGGTGCATTATTACATAACATTGGAATGATCACAAAAGATCAAGTCTTGAAAGACCAATTAGTTTAGTATCCTTGGAAGAACTAGATACATTCATAAAGTTTACATTACATCATAAAGTAAAAAAACTACAACAACATCTTGTCTTCATATCCTCTCATACATTCCCTATAGGTCATTCATAAAATACTTCTTCACATCCTTGGAAAAATTAAAACATTTAAAGGGGTGAGCTCAGATGATCAGTAAGGATAAAAATATAGCAGAAACTTTCATAAATAAACATAAACATTTAAGGCAATGTATAACTAAAACAAAAGACTTTTAAACTTGAACTTCAACATAATATGGTAAAGATAAAATGAAATAATTCCATTTAATTATTTACAAGGATATTCTACCGGTCTAATAATCACATGAAATAACAATAACCAATTTCATAATGATGGAATGCATAATGCCAGACTATCATAACCACATAGTCAAGGCCTTGTGCCAATACTACAAATAAGATTTTGTCAAGGCCTTGTGCCAAGAAACTAGTTTGTCTCATGAGACCTATCGATGCATCTAAGAGCTATATCGAGCTCCAACCGTCACTTATTAAGTCCAATTCATTCCTCATTTGAATATGTTTAAACATAACATAAACATTCGTATTAAAACTAGCATATGATATGTCAATACTTTCTACATAAACCATGAATGGTATAAAAATAACACATCCTCAGCCAAAAATATCACAAAACCTTAAATACAATATGGAAGTTTTGTATCATAATAAATCAACTTCAAATAAGCTTAAAATCCATCAAATGATGTTGACATAGATGAAATCAAAACTATTTGAGAGAAATATCTCTTTTTTGAAATAATTTAAAAGTCACATAATTATAAAAGAAAACATTTACTTTAAAAATATTTTTATAAGATTTTAAGGGAAGATTTGATGATTTCATAATGGAATAAAATATCCGCACTCACCGTATAAGTTAAAAATACATTCTTACCTTAATTATGTCAAAAAGGTTTAAAAGGACATTGTTTGGAAAATGACAGAAAGATTCCTTTATAAAATTCGTATAAAAAGTAAAAAAATCATATAAATGACATTAACCCATAGTCTGTCAAATAGTAAGAATTATTTGAAATAAATTTTTAAGAAACATGGATGTGGATGATAAATTGGTCCTAGTAGATAATTACGTATAAACAACCTCGGATAATGAAGAGATTGTGAAATAAACCCTTACCTTGTACTTTTCCTTGGTCGAGGGTAGGTTAACCACCTATATAATAGTTAAATAATTTTTATTAAATTATACAAGAATCATATACATAAATATGATATCATATATGATCTTTTAATATTGCTTTGTTAATAATATTTTAGTATTATCGTCATTTTGGGTGTTCACCTACTTGTTTTATTTTATAAGTTTTGTTACATAAGTTGTGTTTTTTATCCATAGGTTGTATCTTTTTAATATTAAAAATGATATCAAGTCCTTAAAAATTAATTTTAATCATAAAATGAAAATCAGTCTTGAATGGATACGATGGGGAATGAATCTTATTGTGTTCGTGGAGACGGTAGTCTGTACGTACGCACGAGTGAAAATATCATTATTTTGATATTAAAATAATATATAATTGGATGGTGTATCATATATAAAGAATAATTATCATGTTATATTTATTATTTACATGAATTATTCATCATTATTATACCCATTCAAATAATAATTTATTGAATAACAATTACACCATGAAGTGGATACGGTAAGTCGTACATACGCACGTTTGGTGACATGTCATTCAAGGGATGGATAGAATACTGAATATGGTTATACCATATTTATAATAACATCATAGTATATAGAATATACTAGATTTATTATTTTATAATGGAAATAACAAAGAAAGAAGAAGTCGAAGAAGAAAGGAACTTGAAGGAGGGTGGTGAAAACATATCCTCTTCTTCGGGTTCTTCCTTTTGATTTGATCAAAAGGGCTCCTTAGGTTGGCTTTCTGATCAAGCCAAGGACTCTAGGTTTAAGTGAGGGAAGTTGATAGAATATTCAGGTAGGGTTTGGCCGAGCCAAAAGGCGTTGAAGGTGTGAAATTGAGGGAATGGGGAGTTCCCTTTTATAAGAGGGTTGAGGGGCACCTTAGAAAAAGATAGAAATATTATTTTATAATAAATTCATATTCAGATTCAAATTGCTCAAAAGTGGATTATTTAAAGGTTGAGGTGGGGATAGAACTAAAACTACTCAAAGAATTGGTTTTAGACAGGTTTGGTTTACTATATTAACTTTATCGTTTTGATTTAACTCTTAGTTAATTAGTTTCACATTTACCATGTCTCTTTGTATTTTTATATTATATAGTTAATAAGCTTACTATATACTTCTAAGAGACCCCCCAAGTGGTCCATTAATGATACAAATATCATTATATACGTATCTTGGCTGAACCTTATATTTTTATGAATTGAATATCAATTAATTATATAATATTTGTTTTAAAAACTCGTTTATATGAATTTTGACATTATTTGGTATGCTGTTTTTTCTAAATTCATAACAATATTATTAATTTGAAACTAATTCATTTAATAAACCCTAACATGTCATAGTAACATATAAAATTAGTGTAATTCATTAAAAGTCTCAAATTATATTTATTTGGGTATTTATAATATCAATTATTTTAATATTTTACAAATAAGGTAATTACTACAACATCATTGTGTCATAATTAAATTAAATTATTTAATATCTAAAAATTATAAATAAAATTGAATTATGTAGGAATGTTTTTTATCTTTATAATTAATATTTATAATCGAATTTATCTTATGTATAACCCTATATTAAAAATGTTTTAGTTATTAAACTTTGAGTTTAACTCTTTTAACTCTTCTTTGAATTAAATAATAATAAATGTTCTAATCTAATCCAAGTGGGCCAGAAAGGTTCATATTTTATTCCTAAGAGTTTTTTTGGTCGAATTATACGTATCCAATAGAATTAGGACATGTTTTAGGGTAATAATAATAATATCATTTTTACCCTTAATTACCCTATTTACTTTTAACCTTGGTCAATAAAATTAAAAAGTTACAATTCACCAAAAATTATTTTTATCTTATTGAACCAAATTTTACTCCTTGAAATTAACCATATCTCTCGGAGTTTCGAAATTCCACTCACAGAAGCAGTAAAATTAAGTTTTATGTTAATTTTCAAATTCTCCTAGGAGACGGGTAAAAGACGGTGAAATGTTCAATAAAATTTTTATATATCTAAAATTATTATAAACAGATTCCAATAAATTAAATTGAACTTATATAGTTATTTTGTATCTATTTTGACCTAAAATAAATTTAAATAAAATAAATAATTATTTAAATAAAAATTTGGTTTTAAACATTGACTAAGTGTTTTTCACTATTCATCAAAAATTGAAAGTTTTCAGAAAAATACGCAAATTTCACCCAAGGATAATTTCGATATAGCGAATCCAAAAATGAAGTACATTTTGAGAGATAAAATTTATAAAATTTAAAAAAGTGGGTATTAATATTCATAACAGCTAGTTTGATTAGTTGTGGTGTGTGTTAGAACTTGAAGTTTCTTACAACACACGCTACTGTATTATTCCAAGAGAAGCGTACCATAGAAGAATGGGGTGTTACAATAGATGATGTACATAGAGTGTGGTTACTACTATATAGACTAAAATGCCCCAATAAATATTTCCTAAAAAACACCATATTTGAGATGCTACAAGACCTCATTTAAGACTCCCCATTCAAAATAGGCTTCAGACTAGTGGTAAAAATCATAGGGTCTAATGGGGAGACTATACCCTTGAAAATAATTGCCATACACTACAATCCTAATAAAATATAAAAATCTAGATAATCACTGTGTAAGGTAGGATTAGGGAAATAAAAATTTCACCCATGTCATAAATAAAAAAAAACCAAGATCCCAATCTGGATAACCAAACCAAAACAAATACACTATAAGTATATAAATAATTATAATGATATGTAAATACACTAGAGTTTATCCAAGTTCTTTCAGAAACTATATACTCCTCTACTTAGATATCTAAATCTATACTCTTACACTCACCTAGATCCCCAATCATGAATTTTCCATGTGTATTGATATTCTCATACAATATGTGAGTAATAAAACCTCATAGGAAACTACCAATTCATCATTAAAAATATGGCATAAGAATAGTAGGTGAATGACATGAAAACTATAAATTAATAAGATATAAATTACAATCATATGATGAGAGTTCTTATGTTAACCAAGCTACCCTGAGCCCTAACTGTACCTATTTTGGCTCCAAGCTAGAAGGGTAGTCATAAACAATGTTAGAATTGATAAAGCCCTGACCATAAGGCTGGTGACCAAATCTGTTAGTAGTTTTATGGTATCAAGCTGGATCAAACCCTAAATAAATCATATCCCACCTTTGTCATGAGTTATTCCTCAAGATGGTCAAACCCCATCTCAGTTATAGGGTAGACCTCAAGGTATTCATATAAATTTTTCCCTTGGTTTATAAAATAAGGTTGTCATAACCCTTCTTTTTATGTTTCATATCTGGCCTCAAGATCAACATGTTCCTAACATCGGATTTGGTATATCATCATCATCATCATAAGATGTTTTATGTACTCCCCCTCTATGGGATAACCATATCATGACTCATTACCTTTTCAAAATACAAAGAGTAATATATATATATATGTGATAATCATACATATCAAGTTAGATCATATATACGTAGAATATAGAATGTCATAATTAAGATTATTAGAAACTTACAAGTATATATGATAAAAATAAAACATGGTCTAACAAGATATATATGAATACTCATCGAATCAAGCATCAGATATGGGTCTCACATATTACAGACTCATAGAAATACAATCACTATCAAACATGGTTAATTAATCTATATCAACATAAGTTTCATATCATGGAAACAATTTTATACAAGTCCCTAATTAGTAAGGAACATCATATCATAAACATGATGAGAAAAATCCCCAAAATCCTTTGAGGTGTGATATCCAATCTCACCCAATCTATAACTAGTTCAAGTCCACAGACAAATAATCCCTAAGAACTAATTCAAAATAATCATATCAAGAATTTATAATGTGATTAAAGAAGATTTGAAGCCAATGGAAAAGTTCTCCCCCACCAACATGCCTATAGGGATCTACCAGTAATACTAGATTGGAGATTGAACAAAGGAGGTACCAATAATGCACTAAATCTTCCTCTATTCCAGAAATGATCTTAGATTTCATCATTAGAGTAACATTTTAATATATGGATCAATACAAGACATTCCATATCAATGATTTATTTTAAGGGAAGAAGGGTAGAACTAGAATATACCCTAATATCTAAGGTTCATGGATCACATACCATAATTACATGATCAATAACATGCTTAGATATACTAGATTCAAGTTTTAATGGGGAGAAAATCACTGAGGAGTGCCTATGGAGTATCTAGATTTGAAATAAATTGTCACACAATATCCCAGATACCAAGGTACAGTAATACCCAAGATGATCTGGACATAGTATGACGGGTGTTTACTATCCCCATAGTTTGGTGAATAACACTTGAAATCATACAATAATCAAGTAGGAACTATTTTTAAATAACAAATAGAAGATAAAAGATACCATTCCATGTGAAAAAAATAATAAAAGAGAAATTACTAGAATCAAAAAAGGAAAAATTAAACCCAAAATATTTCATAACCAAGTACATAACATTTACCAAGATAAAATCACAGACATCCCATGTAACAGGTAAATCACATCTCCACTAGTCACCATTATCACTTAGGGTCCCAAGGATAAATAACATCCATCACCTTGAAGTTTAACATTACCTTTACTAGGAACTATAAAAATATAATATAAAAACACCTAATGGTAAAGGTTGGGTGTGAGATAATAACCTAGTAGGGTCTCACAAAATGTTTCATAAGAAATTACATAATTAGAAACCAATTATGATTTCAATTTAAACAAATTAATGTATGGAATTTAATTTACATATTTTCAAAAAAAATGATTTCAAATAAAAAAATACAGAAGTTATATAAAAATTGGATTAAATGAACACATTAAATAAAAATCTTAAATAAAAATAATTTTCATGAATAAAACAGTTCTATAATCAATGTACTCTATAAAAAAGTCAATAAATACAAAGCAAATCACCATGATAATAGGACCATATGGTACATTTTTTTTCTATAATATCCTCAAAGTTATCATTTATCAATATTGCACAAGGTATATGTGTATACTCAAATCAACACCCCTTTGAGGGGATCCATTATGGAAAATAATTCCAAACATAGTTTATATAGTGTTGTCATCATCAATAATTTATTTGGGAGTTAGAGTTCTATAATGGTTATCCTAATAAACTACTAACTACCTATTCCCACATATAATTCAAAAATAAATAATCAATCAATACTGGGTAAATAAATCATTTTAAATCATTTAATTATTCATAGTTTAATTTCACAAAATTTGGTTTTCAACGTTCCATTTCATTTCAAAACCAATTCACAGGTTATTATGAATTTTATTCACATTCAAATTATTTTTCAATTTAAGAAAATTTTCACAATAATCATAAATCAATCATTTCATGAAATAAATTTTTAAATAAAACAATCACTTTTTTAAAAAAATAAACCCAATAGTTTCAATTTAATTGAATGTGTTATTTTTTTACAATTTCTATTCCATTTACAAATCACACATCAAATCATATCAAAAATGGGGTTTTAAATAAATTAAAAACTCTTTTCAAATCAATAAGTATATATAATAATTAAATTTTAGGGAAAAGGCTTATGAAACCAGCTATCTTTAATCATGATATCAAAAGATCAACTTCAATGATGGAGAATGTCAACAAAGAATGAAGGAATAAGAGATCAAGGAATAAAACCCAAAATCATGATCCATAAAAAATAATATTAGATCTATCAACAATATGATGATATATTAATCTCTTATGAGGAGTGAAAGGGAGATTATAAGAAACCAAAATAGAGGGGATACAATTACCCTAATGAGCTCAAACACAATCATGAGAGATTAAATCTACAATGAAAATAGGTTAGTGGAGTCAACTTATCCTATTGAGAGCCATCAAGGAATATAGAATTAGATTAAATTTAAAATAGGATGATTTGTGGTTAAACTGGGGGGTCTGGAGATTTAAATTTTTTTTGGTGGATTAAATTCCAACATCCAAGATTTTCTAGCGGTGGTGAATAGTTAAAAAACTATTCACCCTAATTTTACACCCCTATTGTTTGGGGAACACGGTTTCCCATGGATGGGAGAATGGTTTTTCAAATCTATGTATGAAATGCACATTTCTCAAAAAGTTTCCAAATTTCACTCAAAACACCCTTAGACTAGACCCAAATAAAGGGGTATCAAAATAAGGGCCATGAAGTACCTTAAATATATTAACAGGATGTCACAACCTCCCCAACATAAAACATTTTGTCCCTAGAAATTCTTTCATGATAAATCAATGTCTAAGATATCGGCCCACTACTCCCTCCTTAGTGCCTCATGAACCCAGGTCTCATGTGAATTAGAACTATGAAACCATAACACAAGGACCAAAGGATTCATATTCCCTTGTATAACCATTATTTTAGAATCAAAATTCCAAACATGATGATCCCTCATAGTTAAATCAGATTCAACATAAAGATATTCATAAATCAGGACTTGATAAGGGTTAGAACGATACTTCACAAGATATGGTACCTAAAAAATGTTTTGGATTGATGTCAAATACTATGGAAGTGATAAACAGCAATCCACTTTCCCCATATTCCCATCAATCTAAAAATGACCCGTTTAACTCAATGTATGTTTCTTGGATTTACCAAGACTCTGGTGAACCAACCATGGTGAAACCCTCCAAAAAAAATTCACCAACAAAAAAAATCCAACAATCATCAATGATGATCATGATAATATTTATACCATATCTATGTTGTTACAATTCTCAGATTATTCAACTAAATCTTCATCATTATCTCTTGGAATAACATCTACCCAACCAAAGAAGCCTCACCAATCTCCGACTAACACAATTATGATTTATAGGAATAGACACAAAAAGACTCAAAATGATACCTCATGATAGTGGACCGATAACTTTTTTTGTAGGAATACTCAACCAATACCAAATAGACATCCCAAAATCCACTAATATCAAGAATACAAGAACTTAACATGTATTCTCGAATCTATATATTTAATTTTTTCTATCCATCCATATATGGATGATATGCCATGACAAAATTCACATGAGACCCAATTAACTCCTAGATACCTGTCAAAAAAGTTGGAGTAAACCCGAAATCCCTATCGAGGACTATATCATAATTAATTCCATTAAAATGGATAATCTCTTTCATAAAGAGATATTCCAAATTATCTACATAGTTTTTATATCAAATTGGTAAAAAGTGAAACATTTTTTCTAGCCTATCGATCAAAACCCATATCACATTCTTTTCTCAAGGGGTATATAGAACCCCAATCAAAAAGCCCATAGAAATCTCATCCCACGTCTGAGATGGCATTGTAAGTAGTTAAAAAAACCCAAAGGTATATGGTGTTCAACAATAACCTTTTGGAAAGTATAATAATGAGAATTCAATTCAGTGACATCTCATATCATACCTAGCCATGAAAATCATCAACATATATCATAGAACATCTATGAGGTTCCAGGGTGCACCGCCCACTAGGAATTATGAAAATCCCCCATAACAACATTTATCAATCAAAAAAGGAAGAAATTACTAGTTATAAAAATATAAGACACTATATTAATGGAATGTACACTCACAAATGGTCTTCTCACTATAAAGAGAGTCAATAATTATACATAATTATTCATCAAGATGATAATATTGTATTAACATATTTATAAGATAAGCGGTCACCTAAATGTTTTTCAAAATAACCTTATTTACATCCTCCAAAAATCCCAAATTAAAATAATAAAATAGATCCTTTAGATTCAACTCTTCTGATGATTTTTCACATCTTAGGTTTCATGTTTCCTAGTTAACACATCAATGATGACTTCCCCTTACCCAGGGAGTATGAAATGTCAAAATAAAAAGACTAATGGTACTCTAATCAACTTCTCTATTGGAGATTCCAATATTTTTGATATAATATTTAACACAAGATTTTTGTTGTTGAAATAAATGGTAAAAAATTATCCAAAAAGGTAATTTCTCAAACTATTGATAGAATTAATCATGATATGGGTTCAATATTATGGGTGTCGTAGTTATTATATTGTGTAAGAAGTTGTTTGGAGCCCTAGGGTACAACACGATCACCCTCATTAAGAACATAAATCAAACCTGAACCTAATGAATCAAAAAAACAATATATACCTACCCACTTAATGGAATATTCAACACCAGTGAAAACGTGAAAATACATTTCAATTCATTAAAAAACTTTTATATTTCTAGTTCAATAAGAATAGCACTCCCTTCCAAGTGATAGAAGTTGTCAGAAAATATTGATTTGTTAATAAACATGTTGTAATACAGTGCCAAGCCCTCGAGCCTCTATATCTAAAAAAATAGTAAATTTCTTTCATGTCATAATATCTTTAACATTATTATAATTAACTGAGGTACAACATTCGAAGACCAAAATTCCCAATAACTTCACTTCCTGAATCTAGAAACAAAACATTGAAATATCCTTGTAAATTTCATGATTTTCCCAAAATTTCCAGAAATGAACTCAAATGATGCACACTTCTTATACCTTTTTGTATTAAACCAAGATTTCTTCCATATATAATACCATAGATGAGTCAAGTTTATAAGAACCCGTTTCTTTATTGATGTAAATATCTTTTTATTTCCCCCAATTATCAATTTAATTTCTTAAATGTGGCCTAATATGAATGATCTTTGGGTTTATAGAGATATTAGCAGTGTCTGGGGCTAGTTCAAAGCCCAGGAAAAAACCTTTGGGGGTGAAAATGGCCAAGTGTCTTGTTAGAGTAAACCGTTTAGGGTAGTTCGCACGATTTGAGAAACCATGTGTTCCATGCATAAAGAGTAGGGGAATCCCAAACAGTTAGACTATACTGTGTGATTTGAGTTGGATGACTATACAGGGATTTATAAAATTTTCATAGTAGATATTTTCAGGGGTATTTCATGGTTATTCTAATAATTTGATTAAACCATGTGATTTTAATTTCCCTATAGTAGACAGTGCATAGCTGGAAAACAGTTTGAAAAACCATGTGATTCTCAATTTAGGTGGAATTCCAAATTTTCCCAAACTTATAAATCTATTTCAAACCTAACTCTATCATTGTTCATCTTCACAATAGTCTTGAGAATTTTAATCCCTCCATGGAGTCTATTCATGGAATTAAACGACCTCCACCATCTGATATATGATTCATGAGCTACTTGTCTTATTTGATCTACATCAGTGAGTTCTTAATTTATTTTTAGTCATTCTCCTTTTTTCATGATATCGATAACACTATTTAGGTGTGGTATCATTTTCCCTTTTATTAGGTTATTTTTTCGTTCTTCTAGTTTTTTAATTCGAACTCAAATCAGGAGTGGATACTGGATGAGCTCTCTTCTATAGACCTATAGTAGAAGATATCATTACATTCATTAAAATTATATGTTTTTTATGTACTATTTTTCTATGCACCTAATTATTTAGTGAATACTTGAAATGAAACTTGACCACTAAATTTAATTGGTAGGTATAGCTGAGTAAATTAATGTGCCCCCTTAATTAATGTCAAATGGTTTAAAAACATTGTAACAAAACCACTAATTAGGTGTATTTATTATTTAAATACTCAACCATGGGTGGATTTTAGAATTGGATTCCTTAGTATATTCCCTTTTCCCCATGCCTTGGGATTATAAATGTTGAATTTACATCTGTGATTGAAATGAGTTAAAATTGGAATTGTAAATTGAATCGAAAATTTAATTGATATTCAAATTGGAATTGAGACGATTAATTGGAAGGAATGGATTACCATTCCTCTAGATTTGGTTATATTATAACTTTTTTAACCTAGATTTTCCCTTATGATGCTTTTTATACATGATTAATTGAGAGTTATTCCTTTTAATATTATCACAATTCCTTGAGTCACCTTTTTTGGGGAGATATAAATGAATGTTCTTGGTAATGAACGTAACATGTTTAAATAAAATTGATTAAATGGAATTTATTAAATGACATTTCATGCTGATATTCCTTTGGTGAACCATGGATTCATATAATAATGTCATGGATGGAATAATTTGGCTTTTACCATGCTTATGTCCGACGGACACATGAACTCCTTCTATGAACTACCAAAGATGGACTCCAATGTTGGACTATTATATGCTGAGTGATACTTGGATAAATTATTGTCTTCCAAGGATTGAATCAAATTGAATTTGATCATTTATACCATGGGTGATACTTAGGATCCATTAGTGGACCAATAAGGATGAACTCAACTAGAAGGGATGTTATACCACACCTAGATCAATACATGGGTTCTTGAGAAGTTCACCATGAACGTGCTTGTTGGGTTTTAGTTTATATTATACCTACATCAATTCCAAGATTCCAAATTAAAAATTTTATGGATGGGATTAGGTTCATAAACGAATGAAGAATTAAATGAGTAATATGACACGTCATCCAAGCCAAAGCACATTCTTGGATTTAATATTTTTCTTACACTTTAAGGATGGAATGTTTTGGAATACTTTGATCATATCACTAGAGGGGACACTAGCCTTTGAGGAAAGTAATGAGACTTAATAATTAAATGAGATTGAACAATTTAATGTTTCTATTGAAAATGGGAACCTAGACATTATACGATGTTTAATTTTAGTACATCCTTTACTTATTTTATTGCTTCCTACACAATATATGTTATATATATTAACATATTAGATGGAACTAGATGTTTTATTGTTTCTTACTGAGATTATGTCTCACACCATGCGTAGGCCTCCTTTCGGGACCCAAATAGACTATATGATTCCAGGTATGGATAAGGGAAAGCGCCCTACTATTGGTGCTTGATTGCTGATTTGGAGTAGGCGAGCACATGAAAAATCTAAGGCTTGTGTTTCTAGCTATGATAATTTTTGGAATTTTTTTAAATTTGATGCTTGTGTTGTATATTACTATTTTGTACCGATTTTGGATGTTATATAGATACATACAACATGTATCATCCTCATTGTATATGAGATTCCTTTTTTATATTGTTATCTATTCATATAGTGTATCTATTGTCTATATGATTTACGACTTATGATACTTGTATGTTATTGATATTCTCCTATGGTACACTCTAGTAATGAGAAAATAGTCTCCCCATTGACACTCCTAGACCCTCGATGTTATTCTGTAACCTCTAGTATTTGGGGAGATGCCCTTGTGACCATGCATCCAACTATACTTGGGGCACTTTTGTGTGTAATCTAGGTTTGGGATCGTACAAAGTTGTATGAGAGGGTAATTTTTATTTTTAGGTTTATTTTTTGGAAACAATAGTTATGGATCAGAAGTAAATATAGTTTTTAATGAGTTGTGACCAAGTGTAGGTTACCTTTGTAGAGGAAAAATCAAAATTTCCATTAATGAAATTTCTATTTCTAGATTTTGACTAATATTGTTGATTTGATTCCACCATTGGGTGGTGCACTTGAATTATGATGTTATTATTGATATTATTTATGGTTCTACTGTGTTGAAACTCGATGAGATAAGGGAGATCCATATCATGTATCATCTTATTCACATATTAGAATCACATTTTATGCATTATATCATGCCATTTTGGATTCATTACATGTTTCATTATGTTGGGATAGGTTTCATGATAGATATACCAACTATTGTGATAGGTGTTCTTGAAGTTCCCAATCTAGATCTAAGTATCAATAAGAGGGGGAGGGGGTGAATCAATGATATCTATTTCTTTTTATGTTATCTTCTTTTTGAAACAATATTCACCCCCTGTTAAAGATTTTATTCTCTTTTGAACACAAAAAACCACAGGAACACAAGATTTATAAGGTTCACTACTCAACAAGAGTAGCTACATCCTTGGTATGATACAAAAATAATCAAGTATCACATTATCCACTAGAAAACAATCCTTTGAAGTGGAATACAATGAGTTTGATATACCCTTACACTTGTGTTGAACATGGGAAAAAATACTCATGTGTGAGTGAACCCTCTAAGCAGAAATAGGTAATTATAGTAATTCTGTGATTCTTTACAATTGAATAGGTGTATTCTCTAAATTAAAAATCTTCACTTTCTTATCTAGAAGCCTGAAAGAACTGTCTTACGCAAAACTGAATATGTACAAAGAACCCTAATATTTCACACACCATTTTAGGCGTCTTGAACACAAATTTTCTAACACACTCACAATATTTTAATTCTGTCGCAAAACGCCTCTTACACGCAACTTCAATCTTTTGCGCAACTCTCGTATTGCACACAAATTCTTCTGCTTGCTCACAACTCTATTTATTTCACGTACTCTCATTTTCTTAATATTTTTCCATGCCTCAAATCTTAGGATTTATCTATGAGTCAATCCTTACAAATGTGAGAGGGTCACCTCTTATTTATAGACCTATTATATTCCATTCTATATTATTTTCTTATTATCATGATTGGTGATAAATACTATAAGTTTTAATGACAAGTGCTACAAGTAGATTCCTTGTGCCCACTTCTTGAATCTTTTTCTCACATCATTCCTTTTATTTTTTCGATGTTTGGACCTCAAATCATTCCTTGTGCACAAAATTCCAAACTCCCTTCAATCAAGTGTGAAAAAACCAATCTTGTGCAAAAAACCCTATATTTTGCACAAGCCTCTCCTTTTCCAGATTTTGATATTCAAATCATTGAACTTCATAAGAGTAAAAAATAACAAGACCTATTTAAAATTACGCAAAATATCTTTTTCTAAAAACACATTTCTTCATCTCTTGATTTTCAGGACATAAAATTTGGCTAACACTGGAAAATGACACCACCTTAAAACGTTCTTTTGTACCTCCTGAAGATTGTACGTTCCTTTGTCATTACTATCTTCACATCATCCCATAACCATTCTATAACTTTCATCATGAAATACACCATCATGAAATGTATCCTTTGATCGAACAACTTTAGCATCGCCAGATTTTCGATGGGATGTACTGAAACTTCCCTATCTTCCAAAAGCATCATTCCTTCCAATCAAAACTGTATATAACCAGGATCATCATTTATCCCCTTTACGTCATACGGCCTGCATCATAAGTTCTCTTGACTTATGATATTTGTGAAATACATTTTAGTGAAGCATTTTCTGATTTACTAGTCCTTTACAATGTGAAATGATTTATACTTTTTGACAACAAAAGACATCACTCTGTAACAGTAGACTCTTCTTACTTCATCCAACTTGGTCCCATCAATCTCCCCCTTTGGATTTTTTTTTCAACCAAGATTCATAAATCACTAAACATTGTAACCTAAATAAATTGATAACTTATCAACAATTATAAGCCCACGTGAGATAACTCATTTTTGGAAACATGAATTATTGATAGACAGAACCATGCTGTCTAAAAGCAATGAAAATTTAACTTCATGATCATATCTCCTCAGCCTTCTTTAGAACATATTCAAAGATTTTATCTCAGCATTCACCACTTCTACAATTTTCCTGGAATTAAAAAACATTGTTTCCTACAACCACTCCAACAAACAGATAGAATAGTTCACACCCATACATGTTGGACTCATAGCATTCCCACAACTCCCTCATTATGCATGATTATATAAGGATGGATTTATGAAACAATTCTACCCCTCCACAACAGTATCCAATGGTATGATGAGAGAGGGGATAGACACACGTTCCTCAACCATGATGGGAAAGAGGTTGGACACCCGTGTTCAACCTCAAATTAGAAAATGGTTCCTTAGGAAATGGATTTGTAAATATGTCATCCACTTTTTCTGATGAAGGAACGTACTCCAACTTCAGTGCATTATTCTCCACATTCTCTTTGATGAAGTGGTACTTTATGTCAATGTTTTTTGAACAAGAATGTTGTTCCTAGTTCCTAGTAATATTTATTGAACTCTGATTATCACAACCCAGGAGAAAGGGTAGCTTTACTTCAACAAGTATATCTTCCAA
This sequence comes from Viscum album, assembly GCA_963277665.1. Taxonomy (NCBI): domain Eukaryota; kingdom Viridiplantae; phylum Streptophyta; class Magnoliopsida; order Santalales; family Viscaceae; genus Viscum; species Viscum album. Next base: position 1,001,436,201 of record OY728133.1, read on the forward strand.
CTAAGTTTTCAACCAAATTAGTTGAGTAGTAGCTTGTGTGGTAGAAACATACCTAGTTGCTGATGTGCTAAGGGTTACTAAATTCTATTTCTTTGTATTCCAACTAACACATCTTTTCCATAGAGAGAAAATTCCAGAGGATGTTGATCTTCTATCATCAACATTTCATACCAAAATCACCATTTTAATATCTGAGAAAATCAATGTTTTCTAAGCCATCATACCTGATTCAAAATTTTTTGTGCCTTTGATATATCATAGAATTTTTTTTCCAGCAATCAGATGTGATTATTTAGGAGTGCTCTAAAATCTGGCACATAAATTTTCAGCATAGACGATGTCGGGTCTTGAGGATGTAAAATATAACAGACTTCCAATCAGATTTTGAAACTCTTGCTGATTAACTTCCATGAATTCTCCATCTTTATACAACATTGTTCCCACTAACATTTTTGTGGGAACTCATTTAAAAATTTCCATTCCAAAAGTATTCAAAAGTTCCTTAGTATACTTTTCTTGAGACAGAAAAACCGGATTCTTCTTCTGCCAATTTTTTAGCCCAAAAAAGTATTTCATTTCTCCCAACATTGAAATATCAAATAACTTCTTCATCTCCTCAGAAAATCTCTCACATAATCTTTCATAATTCCTAAAGAATATAATTTCATCAACATAAAAAAATACGATCAGTGAAAAATCCTGCCACTCCTTATTGTAAAGATTACTGTCAACTTTACCTCTCTTAAAATTCATCTTCCTCACGTAAGTATATAATTTAGAATACCATGACCTTGGAGCCTCTTTTGTAACATACACAACTTTATTAAACCTGAACACATTACTTTTGGCCTTCCAAATAAAAAATCCACATGGTTGATCAATGTAAACATCCTCGTCAAGGTCACCATTCTAGAACACATATTTTACATCCATTTGAATGATTTTGTAACCATGGTGTGTTGCAATAGAAAGAAGGATTCTGATTGTTTCTAATCTTGTCACCAGAGAAAAGGTTTCATCAAAATCAATGCCTTCAATTTTTTAATACCCTTTTCAAACCAATCTTGCTTTTTTTCTTATTACTTTACCTTCTTCATTCGGATTGTTCTGGAAAACCCACTTTGTACCAATAATGTTCTTGTTTTCCAGATTAGGTACAAGTTCCCATGTATCATTATTCTCTATCTGATCAAGATCTTCATTAATATCATGAACCCATTATGGATGCTCAAATGCTTCATCAACATCATTTGTTTCAACTATCGAATAAAGATATGTACATGTAATAACATTCATTAATCTTCTTGTTTGAACCCTCTAATGTTTATCTCCAATAATGTCCAGATCCTCCACTTATTTCCTTAGCCTAGGAAAATTTGTTTGAACTTCATCCTCATTAATCAAGATATCTGAGTCAGATTCCTTTTATTGAGTAGGATTAACATAGTCTGTATCATTATCATAATTGTTAACAAAATCTTCACTATACTGCTCAACTTCCATGTCATCATATGAATTATTCTCTTTCACAATATTTGCAACAACATGTACTTATGATGTATAAAAAATTCTTCCTATTTCTTTGTTAAGACATCTATATCCTCTTAATTCTTGAGAATATCCAAGAAAAATTCCATCATCTCCTCTTTCATCAATCTTTCCACAGTTTCCACCTTTCTTCTTTATAATGCATGGACTCCAAAAAACTCTTAATTTTTTCAGACATGGTGTTTTCCATAGATCATTTGGTATAGATTCTTATTTGATTTTGTTCTATAGAAACATCAGTTCTGAATATACACTACAGTGCTCATGGAATACCTCCAATAATAATGGGAAAAAGACAATGTTCATGTAACATAGTTCTCACCATTTCTACTAGACATATATTCTTTCTTTCAGCAACACCATTTTGTTGAGGTGTGTATGGTGAACTGAACTCATGCCAAATTCCTTACTTCTCAAGATATCTTTCAAACTCTTCATTCTTATAGTCTCCACCAATATCTGTTCTTAACTTCTTCACTGAATACTCACATTCCTTCTCTACTTTCCTCCTGAAACTCTTTAACATTTTCAAAGAATATAACTTATGTCTCATGTACATAACACTAGTAATGTGAGTATAGTCGTCAATGAATGTAATGAATTACTTATCTCTATTTATAGATTTCATGCTCATTGGTCCACATATATCAATGTGTATGAGTTCCATGTGTCTTTTTGAGTTAATATCAAATCTCTTAGGAATAGATTTTGTAATCTTCCCTTTCTCACAAATAGTGCAACACCAATATCTTATTCTTGTTAAATCAAGCATATCTCAGAAAATATCTTACTTTAATAACATGAACGTATTTTTATGACACATATGTCCTATAATTTTTTTCCATAACTGATTTTCGTCTACCACATCCATGTAATAAGATTTCTACACTTCACTAACCTAAAAAAAAATTCCCTCTTGCACGTTGGCCTCTTGTAACTATATTTCCATCATTTTCACTTTTCACAGAAAATACATCTTTTTTGAAGATAACATTGTTTCCTTTATCACAGAGTTGTGACACACTTAGGAGGTTATGTTTCAGCCCATAAATATATAGTGTTTTCCTGTAATTCATATTTTATTTTCCAATGATGGTTGATCCAAAACCTTTTATCCATAGAAATTCATCATTTCTAAATTTCACTATTCCTTCTATGAAGCCTTTCAAATTATTCAACAGCTTTAAGTATCCTATAATATGAGAGGAACACCTACTATAAATAATCTATTAACATTCTACTTTTTTAGATTTCAAAGCAGTTTCGACAATGAGTGATTTCTACTCTTCCTTTTCTTTCTTTTTCTGTTGTGCTTCCTCCAATTTCCTAGCCATGTCAATGTGTTGTAGCCAGACAAACATGAATTATTTCTTTTGGGAATTATATGACCTATCCCTGTTAGCCTTTAAAAACTATACCTTTTAAGGATTATTAAGAAAAAGTTTGTTTCTTTGGTAACAGACTAAGGCATACCTTAGCAATATGTCCAGGTCGATCACATATTTCATAAAAAGTTTTTAGTGGTTGGAAACTATTATCAACTTTCACACCAACCTTCTCAAATATCTTCTGAAATTTCATTGGAGATTTTAACTTTTGAAATGATTAACTCCCCCTCAATCCTTTTCTTTCAAAACACATGGGACAATTGTAATATTGTTGGGTAAACCAACACATATTTTCCATGTGTCCATATCCACCACAATACCAGAAGTATCCATAGAATGAATATTTTCCTCAGAAGATTCCATACTGACCAGAGTTGTTACCATACTTCTCAAAAATATTTTTACCAGAATTATACTGACCATCGACCTTCATATTTTCAATTGTAACTTTCTTCTTCAACTTCAATTTCTGTTCAGTATTACTGGAACCAGATGTGGTAGACATCTTTTTGTACTTAATATTTATATATTCTTCTATTTTTTTTATTTCTTACTTTGACCACATACATAGTCTTTCAAAAATTTCTCTTAATAGTACCCATTATATCTTTCTTTTCAACCTTTTAAGGGATCTTTTGTTGATCCTTATTAGGCTCATTCTTAGCAGAACATTCACCAACTTTTGTAATATAATTATTAAAGCTTTTGTTCATTTCCACAGATTTAGAATGTTTAAGTTTGAAAACTTTCAACTCATCTTTTTTTCCTTCAGTATTACATCCAGATGATTATTACAATTCTTTTCTCTCTCAAGAGAATTTTTTAGATCATAGATCTCATTTTCATATTTTTCATTCTTTTCAAGAAAACATGTCTGGTCATTTGATGGATAGTTTTCATTTGTCAATTTTCTGTATTCCTTCTCAAGCCTTATGATCTTTCTCAAACATTCCTTCATCTCTTATTTCAGATACTATTCAATTAGTGTTTTTTCTTTAGTACTACTGGTCTCATAATCTCATTATTTACTATTTAAAATAGGTACTCTCTCTATCATTCTCAGTAAAAAAAAATTCAGATTCAGTCTCTCTATCATCATCTACTTCATCTTTTGACAAAAAATATTCTTCTTTTTGATTTGAAGAACTTTATATCCTACCTCTGCCAGAATATTTATCTCTTCCACCATGTATCTTATATGACCATCTTGGTCTTCTGTCTTCTTCTTCAGTGCCTTCATCTTTCAATTTTTGGGGGAAATTATCCACAAAGTGGGAAAAAACTCCACATTCAAAACATTTCGAAGGGACTTTCCCTTTGTATTTCCCTATTCTTGTTTTAACATTTATAGAAAACAAGGATAAAATTTCATCCAAATTCTCACATACCTGGTTTTCAGAGTCAGATTCACCAGCTTCTTCTTCAATAGGAATATTCTTCATATTCTCTTTCTTTTTACATCCCTAAAATACATTTCTCTATCATCTTTTCCATTTTTCATCATTGTGTTCTCCGTTCTCATTTCATAAGTTATAAGAGTGCTATGAAAATTATCCAGAGATAATGTTTTAGGGTCTCTATCTTCCAGTGATGAAACATTAGCATCAAATTTGTTGGGCAGAGTTCTCAAGATATTTTCAAAAACTATAGAATCATACTACATTTCACCAAAATATTGAATTGTATTGAAAAAATCATTGAACCTTGTAAAGAAGTCTCCATTACATTTAGAATCTCCCATTATCATGTATATATAATTCAGCCTCCATATTTATAGTTTTTCCTTATTCACTTTTGTTTTTCCTTCATAGAAGTTATTCAGCTTATCCCATATTCCATTAGCTATAGAAACACCTTTAACTCTAAAAAACTCATTATCAGAAATAGATGAGAGTAATTCATTTTTATCTCTTCCATCATTGTCAATATTCTTCTTATCAACAGGTGTAAGAGGATCCTTATCATCAATAGAAGGAAATCTATCTGTTGTAGTTTCAAGAACATCATACCCAAGAGATATAAGATAAGCCATAATTCTATATTTCTAGATATGATAATTCTTACCATCAAATATTAGAATCCCCTTTAGTATTCACACAATTCATATTCTCCATCACAAATTCTCTTCAAAACATTAGTAAAAAACTAACAAAGAAAACCTCCCTCAGATGCCAATTGAAGTACCCAATAAGGATTTAAGTATCGATGAGAGTATAAGATGTGAATCAGTGATATCTATTTCTTTTTATGTTTTATTATTTTTTTAACAACCTTCAACTCTTGTTAAAAACGTTTCTTCTCTACCGAGCTCCCAACCACATGAACACAATATTTATAAGGATCACTACTTAACAAGAGTAGCTAAATCCTTGGTATGGTACATAAATAATACATTACCACAAAATACTCAAGAAAACAATCCTTTTATGTGAAATACAATGAGTAGGATATACCCTTACACTCGTGTAGCACTTGGAAAACAATCCTCAAGTGTGTGTGAACCCTCTTATCCCAAATATGGAATTAAAGTATTTCAGTGCTTCTTTAAAAACAAACAAGTGTACTCTATGAAGTACCAATCATAAATTTTTACCTAGAAGCCAGTAAGAATTATATTATGAAAAAATGAATACATGTGCAGAACCCAAATATTTCATGAAACCTTTTTGGTGTCTTTCCTACAAATTTTTTCCACGTGCACAAGAATTGACTTTTTTCACAAAACACCTTTTTCACGCAAATTCTATTTCTTGCGCGCAGCTCTATTTATTTCACACACTCTCATTTTCATAAAATTTTTCCATGCCTTAGAGCTCTGGATTTACCTAAGTGTCGAGCCATACAAATGTGAGGGGTCACCTCTTATTTATAGACCTCGTTGACCTTGGTGCTCAAAAACCCAATGTGTCATGCAAGAACTTGACGTATCACACAAAACACCATCTAACGTCGCATTGGGCGAGTAAGTATATTTCGCACCAACCTCATCTTTCACACACATATTGAATCTTCCACAAACTTCTTTCATTTCCCATTTGTTGATTTTTGGACCTCGAATCATGTCTTGCATGCAACATTCCAAACTCCTTTTAATCCTTCTCTCAAAAACCAATCTTGTGCGCAAAATCGAATCTTTCGCGTAAGCCTCTCCTTGTCCGGATTTTGATGTTCGGATCATGGAACTCCAATTGCATGAAAAATACCAATCCATATTTCAAATTAGGTAGAATATCCTTTTCCAAAATCAAATTTCTTCATCTCCGGATTTTTAGGCCCTAAAATTTAGCTGACACTTGAAAACCACAAAACATTAAAACGTTCTTTTGTACTACCTCCATATTGTATGTTCTTTTGTCATTTCCCTCTTCACATCATCCCATAACTATTGAATAGATTTCATAATGAAATCCACTATCATGAAATGTATCCTTTCATTTAATATCTTTAACATCATTAGATTTTCAATGGAAAGTACTGAAACAACCCTATCTTCTTGCAGCATCATTCATTACAGTCAAGACCATATATAAATGGAATCATCATTTCTCCCCTTTCCATCATAAGGATTGCATCACAAGTTGTCCTAACTTATGATATTTGTGAAATACATATCAGTAATGCATCTTCTGATTTAAAAGTCTTGTACAAAGTGAATTGATTTATCCTTTTTGAAAAAAAGACAACATTCTGTAACAACATACTCTTCTTAATTCCTTCTTCACCCAACCTGGTCCCAACAATTCTCAAATTAGTTGTGGTACAAATTAGTTAGACTTAATAATTTAGTTCCTTGTCTATATTTTACTTAATGGATCATAAATTAGTGGACCATTGATTGAAAATATTAAATTAAATTGAGATATAAATGTGAATATAGTATGATCTCAAATAAGAATGAATGTATGAATTCAATTAAAAGTAAAATGGAAATTAAAATGATTATATTAGAGAACATGACCCATAAAAGACCATAATACTGGGATTTGAGTAGTACATATTTCTTATATAAGATCTATATAATGCCCAAACCTAAATCTAGGAGTTGCCAGAGGGGTGTGTTTATATATGTGATTTATTTATTGTACCGATCCTATTTATGTATCTGAAATTTTTAGCTATGAACATTGATAATGTATTTTTACGAGGTGTGTTTTTGTAATTTTAGAGGAATTACACTATGTAAGTCTCCTATCATGCGCCAGGTGTGTGGCGATGACCACACACCGAAGGTGGTGGGATATGGGATACCTATATATCCTCTAGTAGTTCTAGCTATGGAACTAATAGTTTTACCAGTCATAGGTGTCAAGGCATAGTTCAATGAATTATTTATGAAATTACAATATACTATTTTGAGAGAACTCAAACATGCCCTAACTATATTAATGTTGACTCATGAGTTCCAGTATTAGAATCCACCCACATTTTTTAGGGATAATGGATCACATGCTTCATATTCATGGCTAGAGGTCATACTATCTATCTTCAAGCATGTAAAGACTCCTCCTATTAGTAGGGTAAATCTCACTACATATATGTTGTAGAATTATGCCAAGAGGTATTGGAATGTCATTACTTAGATATATCATCAACATGAGATGGTTTGAATTTATTTTAATATGGAATTATATGATTACTTCTATCTTGAGATGTTGAGGGTAGATAGAACCTAAGAGTTCATTCACCTAGAGTGGGACATGTTATTAGTTTTGGATTATTCAAACTATTTTATAGATCTCTACTGATTCACACCAATTCAGATGGGTGGAAAGTTATCTAAAGGTAGGAGATTTAAGAATGATCTTAAGAATGAAATCAAATTATAGGTGAATGTATTTTAGCTGATCATTATTTCTGGAATAGTGAATCGGGTGCTTATCATAGAGAATAACCTATGAGAATTCAGTGGTATGAGTGAGTGTGGTTTGACATCTAGATAAGGTAATGCCTCAAACAGTAGTAGGAAGCATCATCTGGAGGTTCCACATAGTGATATTAGTAGTCAGAGCACATACTCAGGTTGTTAGGTGGGGTGATACCAGTGTGGTAGGACATGACATATGAGGACACATTGAATGAGGGACCAAGTTGAGTTCCATTCTTATAGAAGGATGGGCCATATACAGTGTTTTTTAAGAATTATTCCTTTGAAAACCAGTGAGAAGGGTTATGCACCAACCCCAAAATCTAGAGTAATATAAGAAAACTATCGTCTAATAGGGAGATGGAGTACAAATATCCGATCAGGCTGAGGTGGGGGTCATGGTCATGGTATTCAGAACCTTGTTTTACAATGATAAAAGATGGGATCTATTCAAGGTATCCAAGCTTCATCATAGGGTTGTGGTTTAATCCAGATATACATAGTGAAACAGTATCTTGAAGTATCTTGAAGTGTTGGATCCCAGTCCTTCTACTATTATATGTACTATAATATTAGATTCTACATTATCTTCTTCAATTTTTTATGTAGCATCATCTCATAGATTTATATATATACCCATTGTGGAGAGACTTAGGCTCAATGTGTAGTTTTCTAATGGTGTTATGTTTCTTCAAATAACATTGGGGATTATAATGGAGGATGTGCATTAGTGCATGGATTTTCCCCTTAATACTGGTGGGTGTCACATCACAGGGGACCTCTTTTTCCTCAAGATGATATATTTGGACATCATTCTCAAGATGATTTGGTTGGCTTCCATATATAATTTCATTTATTTATGTCTCTTAAGGGTGTCGTTCATATCACCAAAGGGTTTTGATTTTATTCACAAGGGAGAATGAGATGTCCAGGAGAGATGAGAAGGACCCGACCATCATGGGCTAGGCGGGATGACCATTCATATTGTGAGTTTATATGTAGAAGATCAAGGAACATAGACAACATATTTACACCTAGCGGTTGATCAATTCAAGGTCATTTTCCAGGAAATGTTTTTAAGACTACCTTAATAGAGAGATAGGTACAGTTATTTATCAAATTAGTTGAAATGGTATCCAATACTCCATATAGAATGAATACTACTGAGATGCAAGATCATAAGAGGCAGCTAGAGGATTTAGAGATGAAGGTTTTTATCTAAACCAATACTTCTCTATGGGGTTAAACAGTCATTTTTATGAAAAAGGATGAAACAAACCTCAGGTTATGTGTGGATTAATATAAATTGAACCAAATGATGGTTAAGAACCAATATCCTTTACCATTGACATTTGATCTCTTTGAAAAGCTCTGAGGAGCTCTGGTTTTCTCAATGATTGATTTGAGATCTATTTATAATCAATTTCATGTTAGACTATCAAACATACCCTACAAAACCTTTCATAGTAGGTATAGTCTATATGAGTATTTGTTTATTCCGTTTAGTCTCACGAACAGACCAAAATTCATCATGGAACAAATAAACTGAGTCATTTATTCTTATCAAGATTCGTTTATGGTGGTTTTAGAGAACAATATCTTGGTGTATTCACATAATAAAAATGAACAAACCAAAAATCATGATATCATATTGAATATGCAGATAGAGTATTTGTTATATGCTAAGATCAAAATGTGCCACTTCTAGATGGATCAGATTCTCTTCATGGGTCATATTATCTCAGAGACAGGTATATCTATTGACTTATAGAAGGTGGGATCTGTAGAATCCTAGAAGCATCTCAAGAAAATCATTGAGGTATTGAGTTTCCTTGGGCTATATGGATATTACATGAATTTCATATAGTACTTATCAAGCTGAGTAATTCTTTTGATGGTCTTGACTAATAAGGTTTGATGTTTTTATAGTTATATTCCAATGACATGAGATTTCAAGAGCTAAAAGGGATAATTTATTCCGCACCGATACTGATTTTTCCAGAGTTAGGATGAAGTTACACTATTTACAATGATGCACTAGGTATTAGTCTAGGAACAACCATTATGTAGAAAGATAGAGTGGTGGCATACAAGTCTTGATAGTTGGGGCCACATGAGAGTAATTACTTGACGCATGATCTTGAGTTATCTACAGTTGTTCACACATTACACTATTAGAGACATTACTTACTTGGAGATCATTTTATAGTGTAAATAGAACAAAAAATCCTTAAGTACAGATTTACACAATGTGATAAGAAACTATGGTAGTGAAGATGGGTTTAATATCTACTATATTTCAACATTGAGTTTTCCTACCTTCCTGGTGAAGGTAGTGAATTCACTGATGGAATGACTAGGAGGAATTAGATATAGGGAGTGTAGTACGCTAGTATGGAGTGATAACAGATGTATTTTTTCTATGAGATTCACTTGGTGGTGCATGATAGGATAAGATATTCTTATCTATCATCCTTCTCTATTTTGTACACCATTTTATGTAGAGTATGGATGAGGTAGTTATTGGACTCTGAGGGCCAAGTCCTATTAATGTGTATGGTAGTTAAGGACACTCCTCCTAGTTGTACCATATGAAAAGATGATATTATTCATGTTCATGGTCAGATATGTGTTTATTAAAACATGTTAAAGGAGATAATGAGATATTTTCATGCTTCAACAAGGGAAGTGCACCTCGACATCATAAAAATGTTCCAGGATATATTACTTGTGGCCAGTATGGAAACACATATAGTTATTTTTATCATGAAATATTCCACCTTTTAGTAGGTGAAAGAAGAACACCACTAACTAGCCAAGATTTTATAGAATACACCCATTTTCAAGTGGAAATAAAATGATTTTCTGATTTATTTCATTATAGGTTTAAATAGGTCACTTAGAAGTAATGATATTGTATGGGTTGTTGTTGACAGGATCCTAAAGGTCATACATTTCCTTCCAATCAATGAAACCTTAAGTTTAAATAATCATAGAAGGTTTTATATCCATGATAAAATATAACATCATGGTTTCCTACATACCATCATTTTAGATAGAGATGTCCTATTTACATTATTATTCTAGAAAGGGATAAGGAAGGCATTGGGTACATAGTTTCATATGATCATGACATACCACCACTAGATAGATGGATAGTTTGAGATCATGATTTAGGTGCTTGAGGAAATTTTATGATCATGTTTCCTAAATTTTAGGGGATATTGGGAGTGGAATATACCCATTGTTTAATTATCCTTCAATAATAGATTTTAGGCCACTATAAAGATGGTTCCTTATGATGATTTTTTACAGTAGGCCATTCTGATCACCCCTATGTTTGTTAGTGGATGGAGAGGAAGCTATGTTTGTACCTCACCTTGTTTATCAGACTAAAAGGAAAATTAATTTGATTCGATAGTAGATGGATACTTTGCAATCATGGTAGAAATTGTATGCTAATCACTGCTAATAACCTCTAGAGTTTCAGGTTGGGGATCATGTATTCTTGAATGTCTCACCTATTCTAGGACATAGGTGGATCATGAGATAGGGTAAGCTTTCACCATGGTAGGTTGGGCCATTTGAGATTTTGGAGAGATTCAGGGTGGTGGACTATTGGTTGTAGTTACCTCCAAGGTAATGAGGCTTTCACGATGTCTTCCATGTATGTCAATTACACCACTATCATTCAAAACTGTCTCATGCCTTTCATCCCAAAGAGGTTGATTTGTAGGTAGATGCATCCATTGAGAATCATCATATACATATTGTGGATTTTAGAATGAAGGTTCTGCAAGGATGGTCTGTTCCTTTAGCACGGGTTCTATAACAGCAGGACCAAGTACATGACCAGACTTTAAGAGTGGGAGACTGATGTACCATCAAATTGTCCAAAGTTTTTCATAGATTATGCTTGAAAACAATTAGAAGGTCAATTTGTGGATGAATTTAATTAAGTGGGAATGTTTGTAAGAACTCTATTATTCTTAGAGCTACATATATTTTTTCATTCCATAAATTCTCATTTTAAATAATTAAATATGGATTAATATGAATTACCTTTGGGTTCATGGAGGTATCAGGGGTGTACGTGGATGGTTCAGAGATTGAGACCCAATATTTTGGGGTGAAAATGGCCTAGTGCATGATTAGAGTTAACTATGAAGGGCAGGACACGCGGTATAAAAAAATGTGCGACGCTTGAGCTGAGAGCATGAGAATCCTACACTATTAGACTAATACATGCTATTTGAGGTTCACATACATGAAAAGATGTTTAAAATTTTAATAGTGGAGTTTTTCATGGTTAGTTAAACCATGTTATTAAATTATACGATGTGACCTTCTCTATAGTAGACCATGAATGATTATCACATAGTTTGAAAAACCATGCATCCAAACCATGTGCTTCCCAATTTGTTTGAAATTCTAATTTTTTTACAAATTAGAAATCTATTTCTAACCTAAATCTATCATTCTTCTCCCAAAAAATATCCTTGAGAATTTGAATCCCTCCTCGGGGTCTAATCTTGGAAATTAAGGATCTCTTCCATCTGATATCTGATTAAAGTATCTCTCATCTTGTTGATCTGCATTAGTGAGTTATCAATTCCTTTTTAGCCATTATTCATTTGTCTTAGTATAGATGACACTATTTAGGTGAAATTCCATTTTCCTGAATATTAGGTTCCTCATTTATTCTTCGATTTTCTCCGAACATGAGTAAAATTAGGAGATGATATTAGACGTTCTATCTTCTATGGAAATATTAAAGGTGATCTGATTCCTTTCATTAAAATTTGAAGTCTTTATATATTCCATTGTGACATGAACCCTCTTATCAGGTGGCATCTTAAAATAAAATATGATCCTTGAATTGAATTGATCGGTATGGACTATTATAACTAATGAGGCCCGTTAATTAATGTTAAATGGATTATGAACTATGTAATAGAACCACCCCTTTGTTGTGTTGATTATTTAAATAGTCTTCCATGGGTGGATTTTGGAATTGGATGCCTTAGGGTGTGCCCTTTTTCTCCTTTACATGTGATTTTTAATGTTGATTTTCAATTATAATAAATATGAGTTATAATTAAAATTTTAAATTGAAATGAAAATTGAATTTTAAATAAAATTGTAATTGAGATGATTAGTATAATTCTATGGATTACCAACACTTTTTCCTTGGTTATGTTATAGATTATTGAAGCATAAGTTTCTATTATCATATTTTTACCACATGAGTAATTAATAGTTAATACATTTAGTCCTATCCCAATGCTTTGAGACACAATTTTAGATGAGATATGAATTAATGTCCATGGTAGTGACCTGGACATGTTTAAATGATATTGATTAAATGGTATTGAATGATGATATTCCTTGGGTTACACATGGATTTATATAAGAATTACAAGGATAGAATCATTTGGATTTTATTATGCTTATGCCCATGTGACACTTGGACTTATTATATGGACTTCTAAGGATAGAATCAGATGCCTGACTATTATATGTCGAGTGATACTTTGATTCCATATGGATTTATAAGGATAGACTCAAAAATAATTTGATCATTTATGACATGGGTGATACTTGGTCTACCTTAATGGACCACCAAGGATATACATGAATGGATGATATGTTATATCACACCTAGAGTGATACCTTAATTCATAATATGTACGCCATGGATAATCTTGCATGGTGTGAGATTATATTATACCTAGAGTGATACATTGATTAAAAATTATAAATTATAAGGATGATCTAAGGTTCATAATGAAATAATGAATGAAATGAGTTATATAACACTTTTTCAAAACCAAAAAACAAGGTTGGATTCATTCCTTCTTTTACACTTTAAGGATGACTTATTTAGTGATCCTTTGATAATATCACTACGGGGGATGATGGGAAATAAGGCAGGTCCCAAGACATAATAATTAAATGAGATGGAATCATTAATGGTTTTTATTTTAAATGGATACATGGACTTTATTGGATGTTTACTTTCAATACTTAGTTTACTTATTGCTTTACCGCCTGCACACTGTATGTTCTATATATTCACTAAATGGATAACACTGGATCTTGGGTTGTTTCCTACTAGGATCATATCTCACACCCTGATTAGACCACCTTTGGATACCCTAATAGACTATATGATTATAGGTATGGATAAGGGAAAGTGCCCTGGTATAGGATCTTGATTTCTACTATGGAGTAGGGGAGCACATGACCGATCTAAGGATCGAGATGGTAACTGGGATAATTTTTGGAATTTTTTTACTTTGGATAAATCTGTTGTATTTTATTGTTGCGTACTTATTTGGGTCGTTTTTTAGAAACATATAACATGTATCATCATCATTATATATGATATTCCTTTTTATATTATTACCTATTCTGATGGTGTATCAATTGTCTGTATCATTTATTGCTTCCACCACTTGAATGTTATTGATATTCTGATTTGATACACTATGGTAATAAAAGAATAGTCTCCTCCCTAATAGTCCTAGGCCCTCACTGTTAGTCAGTAGCCTCTGGAATTTGGGGGAGATATGCTTGAGGCCATGTAACCACCAGGCTCATCCACTATTGAGTGAAATCTGGTTTTGGGACGTTACAAGGTACTCACGGAATATCTTATTCATCAGTGCCGTAAAATATATAGGGGAATTGTTCAGACAAAATAGAATAATAATATACTAATAATATCCATACCTACTCATATAGGCTATCTTATGAATGTCATATTATTTAATTCACAACTAGATATAACTAGATCGAAGATCAAACTTTAATAATAGATTTTCCACATATGATAAAATAAATCACCAATCTATGGATACATATATTTTCTCTTTACTATAAATTTATTGAGTTTTTGGTAATCAAGACACAGTTGATGTGTCCCATAACATATCATTTCAATGATAATAGGAACCTCCCATAGTAAAACAATAGGGAAAATAATCCTTTATCTTTCAAATCATCCAACATAGATTCCAACTCTTTTAACTCTAATGGTACCATATTTTATGAAGGAATAGACACTAGATAAGTGCCAGGTACTAAATAAATAGAGAACTACACCTCTCTTACTAGTGGAAAATAAGAAAATTCTAATATAAATACATCTGTAATCTTGATGAAAACTAATGGGAGATAAAATCTCAAATATTATAAATCCTTGTCAACATAAAACACTGATATTACCCTTCTCAATTATAGAAAATAATTTTTGACTGTATTCGACCACAAAATCCATTTTCCCTAAAAAACATGGAACAACACACCGAGTGGAGTAATGGAGACGATCTGAAGGTAATAGTAAATTTGGGATTTATTAGTAATTAGACAATCCATCTTAATAATGATTTTAGGAGGGTTCATATAGAGAACTAGAAAATTATAGGTAGGATGAATCTAGAGGAAAGATAAAACAAAAGTATGAAAAAAAATACCCTACTATTTATTCATACCAAGGGGCATAGTAATATGCCCCACATAAGAAAAAATATCAGTGGGAATATTTAACAGGTTCATAAGATGAATCAACATAAATGAGTG
The DNA here is from genome assembly GCA_963277665.1 of Viscum album. Lineage (NCBI taxonomy): Eukaryota > Viridiplantae > Streptophyta > Magnoliopsida > Santalales > Viscaceae > Viscum > Viscum album. The sequence continues at coordinate 1,001,451,585 of OY728133.1, forward strand.
AGATGAAGTAGTATCAAATAAATAAATCGCTAAATCAGAATCTATAATTATGATACCTTTCATAGTTTTTATACTCGTGCAAGATTCTTCTAGATAATCTTCCACTGCAAGAACATGATTCATTATGTATGACTTTGATAGGAAACCTTGTGTTATTAAAGTATGTAATTTCAATGGATAAAATTTTGGAGATAATGATCCCATGACATTACAAAGAGTATAAATAATATAGAAGATCATATGAATGTGACCTGAGTATCCTCATGAACTACAAATATTGGGTTCTATAGTTTAAACTCATTTTGAATGACCAACCTTGCCACACCAAAATCAAGTCAATAGTCCCCATCTAGGCACAAAATTGGGTGTAAAAGATGCCTGCTATCAGGATCCACCTTGATAATTGTCATAAATTCACTTTCCATTAAGGGTACTCATAAAACTTCCACGAGGAGAAAAGTAAACTATCAAAAGCCCTAACATACCAACTAGATCAAGATAATCCACCAACACTCTATCCAGAACATCATTACAAGAAGTGATCTCTAACATAAAGTCTTGAGATTGAATATTTGATAAATTTCCCATAAAAAATATTGGGGAATTTTGTTTCTCATTCTTCACTAAATTTAGAGAAAACTAAACAAGATCAAAGAAATGGTTCGTATAATATTTCACGATCTTTTCACCATAATAGAGATTAATAAAATCAATGGAGTTAGCCAAGTAAATCAAATATAGAAATAAATTTTTAATTAAAAATAAATATAAATTATTTCCTCTCAAATAATCCATGCCTTTCCACCATCACCATTGAATAACACCATATTTTTGTAGGTCCCTCAAGAATGAAGGTAGCACACTACACTATAATAAAACACATTTTTATTTTCTGGAAATCAAAAAACAAATCTATATTATTCAAAAAATCGTTAAGATCATGAGGATCATTAGAGTCTTGTAAATATTTTTTTAAGAATATATTATTGATAATGATCACTTGATTCAGCCCTTTAATGTTCCACTACTATAGACTGAATGATAACGGGTTCCGCTAATTCTCCCAGATCCTGGATAACACACATCACTATATCAATAAGATTCTGATCCACTAGATTATTATCTCTATATGGTTAACAATATCCTTCATCCTCTTTCATATTCAATCATCTTCTTAATATCTTGATTCAATAAAACATCAATAGATAACTATGAAACATCAAGAAGGATACTCAGATCAATAACTCAATCAAGAGTTACAGGGCAATAAAAGCACATAGATCAATTGGGAGAATATTAGAATCAAATAAAACATCCCTAAATAACACTTTTTCCAGACACCAACAGTGAATTAAGGCATGTTATGATAATATCTAGTTGGTAACTCTCTCGTAAATTCCTCTTGTGTTGTGAAAATCCTACTTATTATCTACCAAGATATCCCAAATGTACACCAACTTCAAGGAATGATGCACAAACTGCACCTCTAACACCAATTTGTCATGAAATATCCCAAATACCCTATCACACTAACACCTTAGCTTATCTGATCATAACATAAAGGGGATTTACAATCCCTATGGGTGGGTGACTAGCTCTTGGAATCATAACATAATAATTTGGGAATGGATTTAACTTTAAAATAGTGGGAGATAAACGATGCAAGTTGGTATGCCAACACTGCTCAAGGAGAAAGTATCCAAAAAATTGAAAAAATGAAACTAAAAACTATACATCATCCAGGACACAACATTTTCAAAGGTAGAAGCACCCAAATCTCATGTAACAGTTGTATAACTTCTCTACCAGTCACAACTATCAATACAGGTCCCAAAGATCTAGAGCATCCCGCACCTCTAAGTGGATCTTTCCAATTTCATGGACTTATAAGAAGATATTCAACAAATTCATGAAGGGGAAGGCATGGTGTGACCTAACATCCCATTAGGGTCCTACCAACTCTTCCATAAGAAATTCTATAATAATAATCCATTTATTGTTTCTATTTTAATAAAAAAAATTATAGAATGACATTTACATATTTTCAAAAAAACGTCATTTAATATAAAAAAGAAAGAAGTTATTTCAAAATATTCTTAAATAATAATTTATATAAAAAATTTATATATAATAGTTTTCATGAGTAAAAAAGTTCTAAAATCAATGGTATGTGTAAAAAATTCTAACAAATAAAAGAAGAGAACCATGATAATAATCCCACTAGTATGTTAGTTTCAAGATATAAGATATTTAGTCTTCACATTCATTAACATATATCATTAAATGTGTGAAAACTCAAATGATCAACCTTTTAAGGGGACCCATTCCAAGAAATCATCTCAGAATTAGTAAAGTTAATGTTTTAATTTTACTTACATTCCTACTGATTCAAATTCCTAGTGTGTTTGTCCTAATAACATACTAACTACCTAATCTCAAAACTTATTTAACAATCAATAAACCAATCAATCAATTACAAGAGTGTAAATCATATCAAATAATTTCATCATTTATAGTTAAATTTCCCAAATTTAGTTTTAAACATGAATTTTCTTTCGAAACCATATCATATGTTTTAATCAAATTCATTCCCATTCAATTAATTTTTCAAAATAAGCCAATTTTCTCAAGATTCATCAATCAATAATTTCTTAAAATCACATTTCAAATCAGTCCTTTATTTTTATAAAAAATATACCCAACAATTTAAATTTCATTGAAATTGTGGTTTTTTAAAATTTTCCTGATATTTTAAAATAAAACATGAAATCATCTCAAATATGGGGTTTAAATCAATTAAAAATGAATTTATAATCAATAAAACAATATAAGATTTCTATTGTCGGGTAAACCATTATGGAACACCTACCTTTAATCATAATATCAAATGATAAACAATCGAAATGGGGAACACTAATGAAGAATGAATGAAATGGATTTCATGGAATCAAGACCAAAATCATGATACAAAAAAATAGAGATGAGATCAATCAAAAAAATTATTATATATCACTCTATAAGGAGAATAGAAAGGGATATCATGATAAAACAAAAAAGAGGAGGTCCACATACCCAAAATAGATCAAACACAATCATAGATGCATCAATCTACAATGAAAATGGGATAGGTGAGTCAATGTTTTATGTTGGAATCCTTCAAGGACCATGGAATTATATCTTGGTTTAAATTGGTCGATTTGGGGTTAAAAGAAGGGTATTGAAATTTTAAAATAATTTTAGGGGATCAAATTCCTATACACGGTGTTTTGGGGGGATAATTAGACAAACTGTACACCCTAACCATGCTCTTAATCATCGGGGTTTATGATCTTCACTAGTTCGGGTCATGGTTTCTGAAACAATGAACCCCCTAATATTTTCGTTGGGGGGAATGCATGGTTTGGGAAATTAATTCACCAAATGTTCACTTACAAAATAATTAGGAAGAAACAATGTGTCAAATAAGGATATTTATAGTCATTAGGAAATATTTTTTGAGCAATAATTCCTGGACACATGATTAGAAAAAACATATTCCAATCATTTGAGGTTCACTTCCTTTTCAGTGATCCCACATAGAATGATCACATAATTTATCAAACCATTTTATTTCTATTATTTTTTCATTGGAATGAGTTTCAAGGTTTTTAATGAGATGCTACATCATTTCCTCATATGGTGAACACTACTTTTCTCCACCAAAAGTACCTCTACAACAAACCACATAGCTTCTTAGATAATAATAATAGTTTGGGAAAACCGTGCACTAACCCTAAACCCTTAAAATACCTCATAATTTCCAAACAACCCAAAAACCCCTAAAACACATACTAAAATATTCATAGATTAAAAACATCATGATTAATTATGATATTAACCCATAAAGAACATGAGAAAACATGAGTCCATTAGATTCACCAACTCTAATGAATTTTTATCCTCAAAACTATATCTATGAATCTTACTCTAATAACTTAGGACACTATTCCCAAATATCAGATTCCCACTCCCAAAATTCTTTCAAGAATTTTCCATGCATCCATGTAATATAGTCAAATGGAATTATATTTTCCCATAATACCTTATCCCATTAGTCTATAATCTACACATAGAATTCCATGTATGAAATGTCATGCTCCAGCTTAGCATCCCCATAGCTGATCCCATGCTCATGATTGAGCATGTACCCCCATATCTTAGAAAAATGAAACATATCATGCATACCTTGGTAGAAAGGATGATAGTAATGATGGTAACCAATTGTATCTATATTCCTAAAAATTATAAAGTTCCCAACAAATCTTAGTGATAGATTTCCTCTCTTATACAACCATTGATTCCCTAACTGAGGAGTCACCTGAAAGAAAACTCTATCATGAATAGTGAATTCTAAATTATTCATCCTCTCATAAAGATATGATCATTGTCTACTATGATTAGTGTTCTAAAACATCCTAATTAGTTTTAATCTCATTATGGTATCTTATACCTTGCTCACCACAGAACCACAACCTCACCCAGACCATGCTAACGTAGTGGCAAAATACATGACTAATCATAGAGATCCTGTAATAGTTCCATCTGAATATAATCATAGAAACTATTTTTATATTTGTATCTAACCAAGGATAAATGATCAAACCATGATCCACCAAAACATATTACACACAACAACATCATATCCTCTAATATCATGATTATCAACTCTAATTGACCACCATCCTATTCATGATACATTGTACTCTATTACAACTATGTACCTAAGTACTTCTACAAGCCCTATCAAAAATGTGATGAGAAAATACTGTCTCTATCATATTCAATTCATGAAATATATCCCTATAGTATTAAAATCACCTAATACATACAACATCCCCAACCCACCCATGGAATGAGCTTCATAGATCGATATGAAATGGTCCACATTTTTTAGATGAAAATCTATCACCTAATATACATCAAGAATCCTCATGGTCTAGGGTAACCCCATCAAAAATTACATCTTCATATCATCCCACTACATCATTGGCATTGGAAGTGGACAAATGAAATGATACTGATACCAATAATTTACCCTCTATGTGGTAAGGAATTTTGAAACAAAACTAGTGACTGAAAAATGAGGGTCTCTAATTATCTATTTTCCTATAAAATTTATAATGAAAACCCACCCATGAATGAGGATCATATCTTAATTACCTAATTACAATCCTTGAACAGGGTCGCCGCCTACCAATCAATTTCACATCACCAAACACTCAGGATTTGAAACTTGACTAATCTTTACTTGGTCCACTAATGAAAATGTGATGTCTAAAGGAACACATGTCACAACTCCATAATTCCAAGATGCATCTTTAATACATTACTCTATCAAAATAATCAGTTGAAACTCCATAAGTGACATTAAATCACCATGATCACACATCTATGGTATTTTCCTTCTAGGATCATCTGTATCTACATTCCTCATCCCTATATTTTAGTCCATCTAAAATATGAATGTCTTGAAGTAATCTACCCAATGTTTCATCCTCAAATTCCATTCCCACATAATGAATATATAATATAAGCTCTTATTGTACTTTTAAACAAAAAATATATAACCAATGATCTATTGTCACCTACACTTCAAGAGGTGGACCACAACTTTTATTTCTAAGTAATGTATCAGGTTGTTCTTCACATGTGTTCATATTTGGATTGACCTAAAAGAAAATACATAAGCCCTCTGCATCATCAAAACACTTAATCCAACACATGAGGCATCACAATACATGGTGTATTTGATCCCATGCTCTGGAAGATCCAAATATGGAGCTGTTATTAATATCCTCTTCAAACCAAGAAAATCCACCTTAAACTGATCAATCCATTCAAACTTCATCCACTTCATGTTAAGTACCACAATCTGTTCTTAAAAGTTCTATAATTCCTAAATGAACGATGGATTGTATCCATCCAATATGAGAAAAATCATGATCTCAAAAACATTCTAACTGAAACCCCAAAACATCACCACTTCCACTTTCTCCGTGTCCACTAAAATTTCTAACTCAGAGATCACATGACAAAGAAATCATAACCCTTAGATTTATAAGTTACACTTCAAAATATATTCAAAAATTCAATATTCTCAATGTGTAATCAATATATTATCAAGGTTTTAGGCATTAAATTTAGAAGTTCATGAATGTATATGAATATCATAAAAAAAGACCAGGATGAAAGTGTTGAGATATGGATGGAATAAATTTTTTATGATATCTATGAACACTTCTAAGGGAATTAAAAAAATCAAAAGGAATGATGACGTAATCATAGAAGTCATATTTAATCATAAAAACCATATTTGGAATATCCTCTTATATGACTCGAAACTAATTGTAGCTATAATGGTGATCAATTTTAGAGTATACTAAGCCACCTGTAACTAATCAATGAGATAATAAATCTTGGGTAATAGATACATGTTATTAAACATATCATTATTTATCTTTATATTATACACATTGATCCATATACTTTCACAAACCATCTTAGAAAACAACACTCAGGAACCCCATGTGGACAAGCTCGGTCTGACGATGCCATTTGTCCCTAGGTCCTCATGGTGAATCATAAGCTCTCTAAACATTTCCACCACCATATGATTAGGATTGATCAAATTAGGTTTCACTATTATAATTCTTTCTATCTCAAAATCAACAGATCATTCATGTGAAATACATAATAAGTTATATAGAAATACATCATCAAAGAGTATGACAATGGGAAAAAAATATAGAACATTATAACAGGTTCTATTATAAAATTTAAGTGGGATACCTAATACATGATGGCCTTAATATATATCAAATGTGGTCCCACTATATCATCTTGGACATCCCACTCATCAATCTTCAAAAACTTATCCCCCTTAGGCGAAATTTATGATACCCACAACCAATAATAGTAGATGAGAGAATCAATGATTTTCATAAATTCCATTCCATGGATTATATCAATGTTAGTAATTTCAAGGATTATGAAATAATAAGTATTTACATAGATGAAAAAATCCCCTAGACAGTCTTTAGATCTCTAGATATAATCAACTTTCTTCCCTAAGTTGGTGTCGAGTGAAATAAACTCCGAGGATAACTTAATCAATAATTCAGGAAAAATAAAAACCTTACTAGAAAAAATATTACAATGAACCCATATAAAATAGAGTTGTAAGATGTGAAGAATTTATCTCAACCATACCATTGATAGTTGATGGTCCCTCTCAATAGTCATCTATAACCTAGTCCAGCACATACAATTATCATTACTTATATCTGTAATCCTAACCTTAAGGTGTATGAATCACCTAATTAAATGTCTTCAAAAGAGTCTTGATGTATTTATGATAATCCATATTGGATCCATGGGTTATGGTTAATATTTATCTTATACCCATATAAAAACCTAGACTTAATGATCTAGAGTAGTACTTTTAGATATTCCCCATCTTTCGAAACTGCCGACACATTCTATGTGGTGATGGGAAGATACTATTGTAATATCCAACCTTCCCAAATTTTTGCATTGTGAAACTCATCCTAAAGAGGCTGAATAATCCAAACTCTACTCAATCTTACTTCCACTACCCCACTTCATGTCCTTGATATTTCCCTTCCAACTAAGATTTGTCACACTCATCATAGTATTAGGAGGTCTACCAACATGAATTTTGAAATATAGATAATGACCAGTTGTTCAATTATCCCCCAATCCCTTTTACACGGTCAATTCCTTTTGTAGAACCTCCAAGAACACATTTAGGTATAATATTCTATCTTTCCCTCTGATATTTGGATAAAAATCTATCTCAAAATTCCGAACCTTCTATGCCAAATTTCTATAAAAGAGAGGATAAAAATAAAGTAGTTCAATGAAATTAGTGGATTATGATGATTCCATTATGAATCCATATAGAAGACCAATGTGTTCATAGGAATGATCTAGTTTTACTATTTCACGAAATAATTCCCCATTTAATGTGTTCTTGAATGAATTCAAAGAAAGATAATCACATCTTCCAACATGTCCCATGATAGCACACCATATTCTAAAGGGTCCCTGAAGCATAAATGATGATAGATTGACTAGAATGTACTTTTGTGTCTTGAACTTATAAAATATTATATCAATTATGTATATGTCCCCAAAATTCATTGATCCTCAAATTACCTAAAAGTATGATATATTTTAGAACTTGAAGTCCTAGTCATAGAAAACCACAGTTCTCTCTACCCCACAATTATGTGAAGGAGCAATTTGAAAGACTCTAAGGAGGAATGGATCCAATGTCATAATTACTAGAGTAGGACAGATATGATTATCTGGTGTATCCTCTTATATAGATTGTGATGGAATTGTATTTCCCCCCTAGTTGAAGCATCCAATCTAGCTTCAACAAGTTGTTCAATCAAGAATCTCCAAGGCAGTGTTTTCTGAAATTCCAAATGAAATTCTAGAATTATAAGAAATGTTTTTTTTAGGATAATAATATATGTATATTAAGGAACACAATAGGGATTTCTTAGGAAGATATATCCATGTAGATACACTGAAAAAGAAAAAACCTCCTCATTCTACCCAACGATCCATCCTATTCTTATGTACTAGAATGTTTTTAACAGCATTGAATATATAGAAAATAAGCAAGCTTATATTCAATTAATCAAAGGCTAATACAATGTATGTTATATGTGTAGATATATCACATAAGAAGATAACACAAACATAACACTAATAATAGAACATGACATTTTATTTATGATACCTCATGAAAATGAAAAGCACACACACACACACATATTGAATGTGATCTTAAATGCCTATTCATGATGTATAAACACACCCAAATCACAGAAACTATAATAGAACAATGTACTCATGATCAAAATAAAATGGTAATAGGGATATAAATAATAATAACCTCATAATTGGTAACTCAAATGCCCACTATACATGTACTGGCTGGGCACACATGTAACTCACGAACCCAAGTTCCATACAGCCTAACTCATTTTAACCATTCCCCAAAACAAAGGTAAATAAAAGAAAAGTATACACCCTTTGATTCCATTTCGAAATTCCCCAACCCATATTTCCAAAACAACTACTATTTTGAGATTCTACATAAACTCAAACATTCCTCCCCACATGCTAGAAGATTCTGAATAGTTTTGGGGGTTTAAGGGTGTAGTAGAGAAACCATACCATTAGTAATATTAGCCATACACCATTATAATTACAAAATATAACAAACTATAATATCATAATGGAAGATAAATAAATAATAGTTTAGTGAAAAATATCTCCCATTTCATATATGGAAAATGAACCTGGTTACCAATGTGGTAAGAAATAATAGAGAATATAATATGTACGTAGATAAATTAAGGAAAACCTGTTTAAATATTCTAGACTCTATCAAGGTACCTCCACTAAATCCATACTCCTCAGCTTAGATACCTTCCATGGTCCACTTTCCCTTACCAAGATCCTTAATAATGAAGTATACAGGTGCATGAAAATTCCTATGTGGGGTGTAAGTAATAAAATGAAGTAGTAAATCACCAATTCATCCATTAAATGAATAAATATTATAACAGTAATATTCCATTATATTTTTAAATTTTCATGAAATTAATAACAGATATATATCGAGTGTTCATGTGATAACCATGATACCAGGAGCCTCAGTTACACCTGATTCAAATACATATTGGATGGGTTGTCCTAAATATGTTAGAAGTAATCAAGACTATGCCACAAGGCTGGTAAACATGTCTCTCTACAGTCACAAGGCATCAACTAAAATTAGTACAAAAGGTTTTCATATCCCACCCCCATCACAGATCAATCCTCATGGTTTTGAAACCCCATATAGGTCACAGTTCAGGACACATGGTTATAATATCTTATGTATTTCTTATGTTAGTCTAAAAGGTAATCATACCCCTAATATCATTTCCTCATGTGTGGCCTCTAGGCTATCATAAACCTACCATATGTTGAGGTCCATTTTCATAATCATCACATAATGTGTTATCTCCCCCACTAATGGATAACCATATCAAGATGTTCTAAATGTTTCAAGTACCAATAGTGATATCTACAAAGTTATGATATCACACATAATAGGGTTGATCACATATCGGAAGAAAATAGAATTACATCTAGAGAATAAATAGAAACATATAAGTACATGTGATCAACATCAAACATGGTCTAACATTCTACACAAACATACTCATGGAATAAATAATCACATATGGGTATCATTGGTTACAAACACAAACACATGATCTCTACGAAGCTTGTCCAATTAAGATATTTCAACACAAGTATAATATAAAGGAAAAAGGTTATAAAATGACCTTAATGGTATGGAACATCCTACCTTAATCTTGAGGAAAACAATATCAAAAACCCATTGAGAAGTGATACCCATGTCACTTCAGAGCAATAATCAAATTAAGATCACACAGTAAGAATCTCCTATACATTATTTAAATTTGTCACATCAATGATATAGATTGTGGTTAAAGAATATTATAAGCCATTGTAAAAGGGTTCCACACCAACATACCTCTTTGGACCCCCCAAAATGACGCGTTATCTAAGATTTATCAAAGGATGTACCATCGATGCCCAAGATCTTCAACTTTTCTAGAAATGATCCAAGAATTTATCTTCAAATAGAATTAAAATCTCTATATTTGGACCTAACATGAAAAAAATATAAATATTCTTAACTAGATATGGAAAGATCTAGAAAAAACCAAAATAAAGGAGGTTCGTGGATCACATACCTTTATTCTACAATAACTATTAAACTTCTATGCAATATAATTAGGCTCAGAATGGGAGGAAATCACTAAGGAGATCCTGTGGTGTCCCCAGATTCAAGGGGGTTGATATTAGGTTGAAAATGGGTAAAATCATGTGTAATATGGGAATTTAAAAGAATTTATGGATCATTAATTCACATACACTATTTGGACTCGCATTTTTACAAATCATGCTCTAACCATGCGAGGTTGACTGCCCCTTTAGGGAACCCATGATGTTTTTAAAACCATGTTCTAATCATGTTTTTTCACTGTAATGATTTACAAGGATTCTAATCTGAGGGTACATAGTTTCACTAAAAAATATATAACCATATCATGTTCCACTGAATGTGCCTCTACAACAAGCTGCATGGTTTACTAGGAAATCTACATAGTTTGGAAAAACCATTCTATAACTGTGAAACCATAAATGGCCTTAGAAACTCTCTGAAACCAACTAGAAACCCTCAAAACTAATCCAAAGTAAATAATTGTTCAAAAAATAATGAATAATGTTGAAATTAACTCAAAATTATCCTAAATAAGTTTTACGATATTATGTAAGATGGTTGTGTACATGGGGTATACTTTGAGACACTCGATCAATAGGTACATTGTGTGTGACCTGGTCTCACATTGTGTGTCATGTTAAAATAGGTGTTTCAAATAAATACGGTTCAATTGAAAAGTCCCAAAACAATATATTCAGGGGTTAAATTCCTTGTGTAATTCATTTCATATAGAAATTGAAATCTCACAATATACATGGGGGTGTGAAATGGGATGACACACTTTGTCGTCACCAAATTCTAGAATACAAAATTTTCATTTATTTGTTGTGATCACTACTATCCCACTTTATCTGGATATTCCAACACTACAAATAAGACCCATAACATCAAAACTCATCCTTATGAATTACTAGGATGAGTTTTTGATATCATTCATCATCCTCTTTTTACCATTTGTTCATTCAACAAACAATGATACAAAATCATAATTTCTTGATTTTTCTACTATTTTAGAATCCAGAAACCACTAAACCATTTGAGAGACATTTGTAATCAAATGAAAACCGGAATAAGTTTTTCTTCACATTATTGAGAGAGATAATGAGGAATTATTCTTTAATTCTCACCTTTTATCTATAATAGAGCGAGTGAATGAATTGTGAGAGTAAATTATTCAATATAATGGAGATGTAGGTGGAGATTTCAATATCCCCATAATGGTTCCCATAATTCTCCCATTAATATCATGAATAACTACTAATTTAATCCTCTATTAAATTCCCATTTAATATATGTAATCACAAAAAGAAAACTATCCAAAAATCTCATTCCCTAGAAAATTCTAGTTTCATTTCATCATCAATATGAATGTTATGCATCACATCCACATGACCAGAATAACCCCAAAACACTATTAAAATAAATATACTATAACAAATTTCCAATGGTTTGATTTGGTTTTAAAATTTCTCGGTTTATAGCTCCTTACTTGAGATCATAATTTATATATCACCTTGGTAGAGCGCCCAATTATAGACACAACCATGATGCCATAATTTCATCTTTGCTTCGATTTATTAAAAATAAATATATTAACCATTATAAAATAAATATTTATATAATTATAATATAAATAATTAAATAAACTCCTGTAACCTAAAAAATTAGAACAATTTATCCCAAGGTTAAACAGAATTTCTCAATCAAATCAGAATAATTTGAAATTTTTTATAAAGCCTTTTAATTTTGTAAAATTAAAAATTATATTTTTTTGGGATATGAGAATTCATAACTAAAAAATGGGAAAGTGTTAAAATAGTAAAAAAACTCGGTTTCTTCATTCTCTAAAACATTAAATATTTTTGCACCCAAAAAGAAAAAGATAGTGTTACTAACCATGAATCTCTAAAAACCAACTCGTGCAAGAGAAACAAGCCATATAACACATACATAATCCAACTATAGTGGTCCGGACACTAATAAAAATTATATAAATCCACATATAAAATGGATATCTATTTAATTAAAACAATATGAACGTAAGTATCAAATATTTCACTATATCTAACTCACTATGTGCTCAAGAGTTTTCTTTGAGAATCACCTTAGTGGAAGAAAATTAATGTTTCACATGAGTCTCCTCGATTGAAACACCTAATACCCTATACTCACCCAATGTTCATCTAGATACATAGAATTAAATAGATTTATTAACCTCCAATATCTACCATAAAAAGTCATCTCTATGGATACCACCTATATAATCATTTCACTCCCCACCTTTACCGACATCTAATATATTTGTTACTTTGAAACATACTCTCTATGATAGATTCCACAACCATGTTTAATGAAAATATTACACACTTACTCAAAGAGAGATTCCCTATATCCTATTCCATTAGGTCAACATAAACTTTTAATCACCACTTTAATCAACGAGTATGCACTAGGGTCCCCTATTTAGCATATAGGGTTGACATGACCTTCCCTTCTCATATCCTTCTTGAAGGAACTATTATAATTTCACATTATATCTTTGAATTCCAAGAAAGTTCACATTATCCACTAAATAAATTAAGTTATGTTATGTATATTTTTGTTGAAATATATTAATGGGACTTTGAGAAACAAAAAAAGCTCATCACGATACCCAGCCACATTAGACTTCTCATTGATGATCCATTCCACAACAATCAAAAGTGAACTATCATGATAACTATAATAAACCTACCATTTCAGATCCAAACCCCAGAATAATTATTTTTAAGTGCATGTGACTAAACCCAAAACTATATTAAATCATATTCCATCACATGTTTTAAATTTAATCTATATTTTTTATCATTACACATTTGAAAATAATCAACAGAGGGTGGTATTAATGAGGGTGGATTGAAACATCATATATTAAGGACTACTCTAATACTAATATTTATTCAACCAAAAAATGATATTCTTGTAAAGTCACTATGCCCACAATAGAAGGGTCCATGGTCTTATTACTGTCTATAACACGTGGGGTCTATCCATGAAAATAATCTAGATATCTCTAAGGGTACTCTTGCATCCTACCACATATATAGAGAAACTTTTCTAAGAAACTCTTAACTACTAATTTCCTCTCAATAACTATAGTTTAGGGTGGAACATAAGAGAAAAATTATACACTAAATATTTTCCTAAAATATATTCTTGAACTAAAAATTTTAAAAAAATACTTTGTGATCCTTTTTAGGATATAAGTAGTGAGGTCTCCATTATTCCACTAGTACTCAAATATATCCATGATTCCCTACAAAGGGTCTAGAATATTTTGAACTCAAATTTTCAAAACATTAATAAATGGAAACACATCTGAAATAAGGGATCTAATATCAACCATGATAGCATTACACCATTGTGAGTTAATGGAATAGATCATTTACTATCATATTATTATTTCATGTAAGGGATTCGTACATGAACCATTATATGGATTGCAGGTTCTTAAACTAGATAGAACACATGATTCATAAATTCCTACCAACAAAATGATAATGTATTATTTGATTAAACTCAATCAATAGTACATCGAATATAAAGTAACTGTCAAATCAAACATCTCCTACAAATAGTTTCTTCCAAGTCTCTATGAATAGCCATCCAATATATGAATAGGTCTAAAATGAGTTGAAGGGAAAAAATCTCCATTTTCACAGGATTATTTAAGTCTCACAACAAAAATTCTAAGTCAATGACTCAACACTTAGTAGGTCAATGGAAAGAGGCTCAAGAACCAACACATTCCCTCTAAAAAATTTCTCTCTATGGGAAAACATTATGTGTGTGTCGTATTCTTCATTCAATAGGATGACCCAAAAGTTATTAAATCATATCTTGATGATAATACACATGATTTATAGGAAGAATCATAGTTTATCATGGTATGATACATTTACCTCCATAACTGCCCCCCAAAACTGATACTATTAGGTTCTAAGTTGAAAAATATATTATCATGGTCTAGGTGAATTGATATTCTAGATTACAGACCCAGAGTGAGTTTCTTAGTATGTTAATCAAAATATAATCCCCTAAACACCATTTATTATTTTCCCAAAACAATCTAGAAAAGGCCAATAACTCCTGACATGGTCTATAGAAAATTAGTTGCTTTGACACCATTATGAAATAACCCAACCCTCTTGGACCCGTCGGGGGTTAGTGATGAGCTGCGTAATCCCCCTAATACTGCCTCCAATAGGCTAGGGGATAGTGAATAACTCCTAGGATTCATAATCACACATTGATGGCCTTGTCCTATAACCACTTTTAATCAATCTAAAATAAAATAAATAGGATATAAGTAGTAACTGACCTCAGAAAAAAATGAATAAATAAACTATATATTAATGAATTTATAAAAAAATAAAACAAAACAATATGCCTTATGAAAACCCCTTACTAGTTACTAGAATTCATGAAACAATTAGTTTTCAATATATTTGAGAAATGTAAACACAAACCCCTCGTAGAATGGATATTAATAAGTAAAAACATGTACCAATGCATACTAAGAACTCCTAAAGAGGATCATACATCACAACAACAACCGAAAAGTATCAATTTGTGTCATCCAAGATATGATATGCATAAATATATCTAATTACATGATCACCATGCACATATCTAAATTATTAAACATCTTCATAGACACAGATTGTGTTGAAACAAGTCCAATGTACAGTTGAGTATAAACATACTTCATAGTACACCCCAAAACAAGAATAAAAAGATTAAAAATCTAGTCAACTCAAAACCCATAGTTCAAGAGTGAAAATATACATAGATAATCTATATATGATTTATAGGATAGATAAAAATAAACATATGGAAGTCTCTCATTTTCGTATCTCAACTCTTTGAAACAACACTTCATAAATATATAAATATAAATAGTGGTTAAAAAACATCTTCTATAACACCTCAATATTTAGATATCTATTTCTCCTTTAAATGAATATTATTTTTGATATATTGTGATATTCACAACATTAACCTAAAATCAACTATGATGATTCTATTAAAATAAAATTTTTCATTGAAAGATAAACACTAAAAAATTGTGATTTTGGAATACGAAACAATATGATGAAATGTATAAGTTTAGAAAATTAACATATATATTGAAATAATAGAAACATAAAATTTTTATCCCCATGGTTTTCTATGAATATATGTCACCAAATATAGCTATGAAAGCAAGGAATATAATTAGGTATACAACCGAGTTGATGATAGATAAGTAAATGAATAAATTTTAGTGAAGAATTTATGTCTATATATATGAATGTAACATGAAAAATGAATATATTTCCACTGGACACTTATCTATTATGTATATATATATTCATTATATATATAATCATAAATTATATTTAAATTCAATTTTTTTGTAAGGAAGTTAAAATATTTTGATTGTAGAAGATTAATTTTTTGTAAAATCCTTTTCATATAAATAATTTATTTTTATCTCATGAGATTAAATTAATCACTAATGATATATGATTTAAATTAAATAAAGATATTATAAATACAATTTAATGAATAAACATTCATTAAATTTTGGTTATTAATAATGGAATGTGAATAAAGTCCTTTTATGCATCAAGAATAAATTTTCATAAAAAATAGTCATTATTGATTTTTGTGTGGGAATATTTTAATTCATTTCTTAAATTTTTATAAATTGTATAAAGGATACCATTTTTGAAACTTTTATATAAATAATTATTTAGGATTACATTTTGAAAGTTTTCTGAAAAAAATTAATTTTTTAGAGAGTAGTGAAAGATAAATATTTTATAGAAAACTAAATTTTCATTTCTAGTATTTACCAAGAAAATTTGTTTGAATTGGATTATTATTTTTATTATTTAAAATTTATTTAAAAAATTACAATTAATTTCTTTTCAGAAAAATTATTCTTAATTTTGGTATAAAATTATTCTTATTCTTAAAAAATTATTTTTATGAAAACTTATTTTTCGTCACATCTTACTGGTTTATTTTAAATTAATTTATACCACATATATAAATTTAATTAGATAAAATGGACTATATAATTTTAAAAATCATTTTTATATTTGGTCCACATTAATTTATAGTCATTTAGAATGTACCTTTATTAAAAAAAAATCAGTTACCAGAGTAAGAGTTAAAATGGGTGAATTGGGTTAAAACTAAAATGATAGGGGTTAAAATAATGTAAATGAATATAAAAATACCATTATATGATAAAATTTATACATAATATCCTATTAAAATTTGAGATATTTTGGATCCAATTTCATTGAGTAAGTTATTAATATATTTTAATTTTTAAAAAAATTCAAAGTGTGTTTATCCATCACTTACAAAAGGAAACCACCTCTTATATCCTTATCCACACTTCAAGTTATTATTATATTTCCCCAGAAATACCCAAATAAAATAATTACATCCCTCCCCACATCCTAGAAGAATTTATTTTTCATAATACCATCCGAATAAGGCTTTATGTGTAAACCCATGAAGGTAATCAGAAGAGAAAGTATAATTATTTACTTACTTTTTTCTTTTTATATCTTTTTTACCTTCTACAAACATATAAAAACCATTTTTATATAATAAAATAATTATATCTCATATATTTAAATTCTATTATACTTGGTATAATCCATTTTCATCTTCTTTTCCTTCATAAGTGAAACAGAAACATTTCTCATGCATAATGTGAACTATCACATTAATAGTGCTATGTATTACGTTTTTCATAACTAGATCATATGGATGGTAAAAAATATAGAAAAAATTAATATATATGATATTAGTAAAAATAATTTTTTATGTAACTATAATATATCAACTATTTTCATATCCTTCAATCCTATAAAAATGATAACATTGTTTATGCGTACGTGTGGAATACCACCTCCACCAATTCTTTTGATTCATTTCGCATTTTCAACTTTAAGGATGATCACATGGATTTAAATAAATAATAAATATGACATGTATAATATATTTATGATCCTAAAAAATTAAAATAATATCTAATTTATATCTTTGATACCTTTATGAAAAATGAAAATTTCATTCATGTATACATATATACAGACTACTGTCTCCATGAAACGATGTGGTTCATTTTTCACGACCATCTTACATGGTTGGTTCTACAAGTATGTATAATTTAAAAATAGGGTAAAAATATATTTTTTTAATATTTATCAGATAATGGAAACATAACCCCTTTGAACACGGTGAACCTACTGAGGTTCTTTTGCAATTATAAACCAAACAGCCTCAAAACACCCAACGTGGGCTTAAATTATTATATAATTAAATATTTTCTTGTAATAAATGAAATAAATACTTAAAATATATGAGAATAAAATTGAAAAGGTTTATTAAATAATTAAATTATTTATATAAGTTTATTATATCTGAGTTAAAGAACATGCTTAGAAAGTCCGGACTCTATGTAAGCAGTTTCTTAACTCAATTTCCACTAATTGAGTTATACTTAAAATCCATTGATTATATTATTCCATGATGAGAAATGGTATATTATTAAATTTGGTTTTATTTCTAGTTGTTTTATGTGGTTTTAATATTGTTACACATATTCACCCACATCATTAATTCTCAATTCCCTGATATGATCATTCTATGTATTCATCATATCAATATTGTTTCACTGAGATATGTATAATGTTATGATCTTATTTATGTTTTTGATATATATATATTTCCCAATTTAAAATATGTTACATCATGAATCAATTTATCTTTAGGGTATTCAATGTTTTGTTTATATTTCTTTCTTTCATGGCAGTTAAAATATAAAAGTGACCAAATAATTAAGTGTTTATTTCAAAATATCATCCCCATCTGGGATTGTTTAATTTTATGTTTCCATTACGACGATTAAATAATTATTTTATCTTAACCTAATATATTTTATTCTCCTCTATTTATTTCTTGAAATTAAATTTTTTTTCTTTCTTTTTCCTCTTCCTAAATATTCAAAAGACTAAAATAACATTTTTAATGGAAACTAACACTATTTTTATATTAGGTCGATAATAATATTTTCCATGTCCATATTTAATTTAAAATAATTTCAATAATGTTTATATACTCTATAATTATTGATTAAATTCATTATTTCTTTTATTTAAAATTCTATAAAAAAGATTAAATTGAATCTTCTTATCATTTTTTGAATGAGGTACTTTTTGAAAAAGGTATGGAATTTTTTTAACACATACCTCACAAATGTATTTCACACCACTATAACTATTAAATTATTTGAAGCTTACTTTATAATTATAAATGGTTATTTTCAATGAAAATTCCTCTTTCATTTTTTTTTTGAATTTTTAGTTTTTAACTATACCATATGAAAAGATAATTTTCTCATGTTTTCAAGGAAGTGTTTTAAATATTTCCTAAAGGTATGTTCATATATGTAAGTATACATTAAGGAATCATTAGTTTCATTGTGAATATAATATTATTATACAATACATATAAATTCTATAAAAGGTTTGTTATTATCATTTTTTAATATATTATCGTGAAACCCATTTATTTTATATAGGTAAATCAATATGTAAAAGAAGTAATGTTTTTTAACTGTTTGATGATGAAAATAAAATATTTCATGCATTATATTCATGTGTGATACTTCGGTATTATTGATACTAATGGGTGATTGTTGATGCTCCTTTTGTCACAGAATCTAAAAATCGGAAAAGGGGAATATCTGAGCTCAAAGTGATTCAACCATTGAAGCAAATATCAAAAATCGACAAAGGCATGAACAAAGGATCAAAAGCAACTTCACCGCGCAAGTTATATCACTGTCGCACAAGTACACTTGCGCGACGCCCTTGGTCGCGCAAGTGACTTGTGCGACCTAAGTGATAACCGCCTGATAACCGCCCGGGGTCTTCTCCTGCCTATAAATAGACCCTGTGGGCCCCCCATTCGAGAGGATCTTTTTCCAGAAACTCGGATTGAAGATCCCGACGCCCAAGTCTCTTCTCAAAGCTTCCGGAACACTTCTAAGGTAATTTTATACCTAGAACGGAAGATCTAAAGAGAGGGAGGAAGGCCTAAGTGTTGAAACGCATCAACACTTGTGCGCCTGAGTGGCCAACCCTTAAGGGAAGTGGTCCCACTTGCGCGCCGCCTTATTCCTTCAATATAACTTGCGCGTCCCTTTTCTGGAAGAACCTCAAGAGGATTCTAAAGGGATTAATAAAGAGTCGCTCAAGTATTCTAATGCTGGTTGAAAATCGCACAAGTACCCCACATGTCACGCAAGTATACCTGCGCGACCAATACTTGTGCACCCACGTAAGACTTGCGCGCCTTTCAAGACTTGCGTGCCCCTACCTTTTTGGGTGCCCATCTTGCCCATTTTACCCCTCTTAAGCCATTTCACCTTTCCTTTTCAAGATTTAGTCTTCAAGATACTCTTCAAAGCCATTTATGGCATGATTTCTTGATTTGACTTTCTTATTTAAAAGGAATTATGTGGAATATCTCTCAAAACATAGTGATTTATACATTTTTTATGTCACCAAAGATTGAGAGTTCATTCATTCAACCTCATCCTTTAAGATGAGAGAATCCTTAACCTGGGCATCCTTTTCAGGAGTAAGCCCCAAACAAAGTCCCCTAACCTGGGTCTCCTTTTTAGGAATAAGTCCTAGTCATAATTTTGGGCATCCTTCTTAGGAGTAAGCCCCAAATCCTCTATTTTTTGGGCATCCTTCTTAGGAGTAAGCCCCAAGTCCCTTAATTTAGGCATCCTTCTTATAAATAAACCCCAATCTCAAATATGGACATCCTCCTCAGGAGTAAGCCCCAAACCTTAATCCTTAACCTGGGCTTCCTTTTCAGGAATAATTCCCAGTCCTAATCTTGGGCTTCCTTCTCAGGAGTAAGCCCCAAGTCCCTTAAATTCTCTTTAACCAGTCCTAATTTACGTTTCATCTGGGATTCCTTCTCAGGAGTAAAACCCAATTATCAATCCTCTCCTAATTTGGGATTCCTTTTCAGAAATAAGTCCCAAGTTAGAGTATTCAAATCTCCATGAAGCACATATACCTTTATGGACCTTGTTCCTAGATTTTCTCCCTAAAGTAAGTCCTCTGGGTAGTCATACAAACATAATCCCCAAACCATTTCTTATGATTGCATCTTTCATGGCAAAATTGTCTAATTTTTACCAATACCTCTTATTTGTCACACCAAGCATGACTCACGTGAGCTTAGAGTGTAAAAGTAATTGTGACATCCTCCGTTGAGCCATCAATCATAAACATCATACCCTTTACTCGAACTACATGGGTTCTGATTCCTTTTCCAAAACAAAGGATACATAGGTATCCCATCTATGGGTTCGATCCCAACTCTGAAATAATTCATGTCCTTCTGAATGACAATAAACTTCAAGTGCCCCACTGAGTGGCTTTAAAACCAGCCTGATCATCATAATGATCAAGAGACTTTTATATGAATATTTTGAAGGTTACCATTGACCAAGAATCTCTAAATAGATATAGATGATTCTCTATTGATGAAGAACCTCGAATACATATAAAATATTCTCTAAATTTCTTACATATTTAATCATTGATTGTCAAAACTAAAGGAAAAGCTCATTTTATACTTGGTAATGTAATAAGGATTCACGAACATAACTTAAATCTATAAAGAGAGTCCCGGAATAGACAATAATTTCCCTCAAAAAGGTGTGATGAGTCCGACCTCCCATCCTCTCGACCAATGCAAATTCCTAAGCCTCATCAGTCCACAAGCTAATGAGCGCCTACCTTTGGAAAGTAGGTCCAAATGGATGTGGAATCATTGGATGTTTCCGGTTCTACGAACAAACCCGCTAGAAACCGATCAGAACGTTTGAATCTCCCATCCAGGAGGTCATCCCTGAATTCCGAGGGAAACAAAAAATGGTGAACCCGACGTGAATCCTTAACCAAGTTAAAATGATGTTTTACCTATTTGTTAAGCCCCTATTTAAAACTCAATAAGGGGGATAACAAAAACAATCATTGCCATATGTGCTCATCCAAAGGATGAAGTAGCTGAGTTTATCTTGATTACATCTGTTATATCAAACATGCACTCTTTTCCAAGATTTTATGTACTTTCATAATGCTTCTCTCAAATTCACATCTATGAATACTGCTGCTGCAAATACCACTGTTGATATTCCTATTGGATCGTCATCCGCTCTGAGGATGACATCACTTACTCAGCGTCTTCAATGCTGGGTATCAAATGCGATGGTTAAGGAGTACCGTCAACACGGTACCATCCCAACTCTGGAGTCTTCCCGACAGGACCTCCAAGTAAATAACTCACACAGGTCGTCCGGACAACGACGACCAGTGATTAAGAAGCAGGTGGTGCTGACTACCGTCTCCAACCGTTTCGGGTCGTTATCCCCGGAACTCAATTTCCATTCACTCCCTTACTCTGAGGAAGTGAATGAGCAGGTCCCGCAGGGCCTTAATTCAAAAATACAGGAGTCCTTCCCGAGGGCTCCCATCAACAATCGCCGCCAGACTCGTGCGGTAGTGCGCCCTCAACATGATGAGGGTACCGACTCCAGGCATTCAGCTCAGGTTCCTCGAACCCGAGCAGGCAAGACGAACCGCCAGAGACGGAATCCGGTTGACAATGGACAGGTTTTCATCCCTGCCATCTCCGGAGAAGTCCACCAACCTAACTTGGTGGCAAATAACGAGCAGGCACACACACCTGTCCGTTTTAATTCCGCTGTCCAGCAGACTCGTCTGGCAGTATCACGCCAATCCCACCAGGCAATTCCAGCGGAATACTATAGGCAGGAACATACACCTGCTTATACATCACCAGTTAGTCAGCAGGCTCCTCTGACTACATATGATGGATCTTGTCAACCACCTTTGGCGAAGTGTAATTAGCAGGCACATACACCTGCTAGTACTAATCAAGCCTACCAATAGTATCGCTTGGTAGCGCACGGAGAAGTCAGTCGGAAAGCTCCGACGACAAACAGGAGGCAGACTCAACTCTCTGCCCCCACACTTGAGTACTGTCAGGATTCACTGACAGGAAAAGGAGGACAGGAGCAGGCACATACACCTACTCAAAACCCGGAATGGACGTATATTCCCGTTCCGGCGGCTGAAGTCACCAAGCATATTTTGTCAATGGTGAAAGAGCAGAAGCAAATTCTTGTTCATATTCTGGATGCTTGCCAGGATATCATAACAGCTTCAGCATCATCTCAGGGAAAGACACATAAATCTATCCCTAGCAGTGGAGTGACACATCAACAATTCACTCCGGAACAGACACACACATCTGTTCCAGTCCAAGAGAGTTATGGGGCATACTCCCCCATATCATATGGACAACCAAGTCAGGCACATACACCTAATTTGAGTGGATATCGTCAGCCTAACCTGACCATCTTTCCTGATCAGGCACATACACCTGCTCAGAGCAATCACTTTCATCATCAAGTGGTTTCTAAAGAAAGTAAGAAGGCATCTAAGAAAAAGATCTGCCCATCACAGTCAGGAGATCAAAGTCCAATCTATAACCAAGCCTTGCTTGATGCTGGAGTTCTTGAAGCCCTCAGACATTTATCTGTCGGAATTCAAGATTCTACTCCCTCAGTTCCCAATAACGGGAACATTAATTCTGAAGGTCTTCAACAGACACTTTCTCATGAAGGCTTGCTTCGTGACAATTCGGTCAATCTTGAAGTTTCATCTTCAGATGAGATCCACAGGAACCCTCTGTGTGGTCAGAAGACCAAGGAGCAAGAGATCTCATCTTTTACTGTAACCCATTATGGTGGTCCTCCCCATGATGATGAATTTCGCTGCAAAAGTCCTCTCCGCAGTAGTGATTCACATTGCCTGGAAAATACTCCAGTGGACAATGTAGTGCCGAGAAAGCCCTCTTATCTTGAGGAACATAAAAATGCGAAACCAGTAATGTCTGATGCTTTATCTCTAGCAAGTGAAATGCTTTCTCAATCAGAAGATAGCCCAGGGTGTAGGTCATTCTCTGAACCACCCCTAAGTCGTGCATCTTATAGTTTGATTAATGATGTCTCTACCAATCTTGTTGAATCCGATGAAGCAACAAGGAAACACCAACTCTGGTCAAAACAGGTAGAATAATCTTCATTTAATGATAAAGAGGAAATGATGAACTTGAGGAAGAAACTGGAAAAAGATGAGGTACCAATCTTGTTTTGGCCTTTGGCTGACTCCCAGTACGACATTCCAAAGATGTTGACGGATGATGGAATCCATGATATTCGTCTCAACATATGGAAAACTCTTTGTCAATTAAAGAAGAAGGTATTATCTTATGATGAATATGAACATCATCTTAAGATAATAGAAGGGCTACAACGTCAGATTGATTTGGCATCTCTATCAGTCTCTCGGTATCCGAAGGCTGAAAAGCAACAGAGAACCCTTTAATGTTCATGCCTTGGCGCACTAAGAAAATTGTGTCAGTTAATTGCCAATGCTCCATCTGATCTTCATATCAGAGGATGGGGTGTTCACGGATCACTACATCTCACAGTGCTTTCCAGTCATCAAAGCCCTCCAAAAATGGTCTCATGCAATGTTATTTCCCATAGCCGGCCACAGTCAATGGGCTTTGTTCATAATAAAAAGCTTGTTCAAGAATAGGCTTCAACTAGTTCCTCACAAAATCAAGCATATAGAGAACAAGTTGTTGAATTGCTCCTACATCAAGCAGGTGAGAATATTGCACAAGCCTCTCGTATGGAGCAAACAAATCATCAAATGACAGAAGTCTCGGAAATCATCCAACGGTCTGTTGAACCAGGTGGTAAAAGTGGATACAGGCTAATGCATCCATCTAATTTCCGAACTAAGATTCGCAAGATCAAGAGATATTTTAAGAAGATCTCAGACGTAGCATGTCAAGAGCCACCCCAGCTTGTCAGACTGGGGACTCCTTTAACCCAACCCTCAGAGTCAACAAATGGGATTCGAGGAGTTGAGCGGAATCAGCAGGAACATCCCCAGTTCACGAGACTAGGGACTCTTTCAAATCATCAATCCCCTTCTCAGAGAATATCGGTCTTATCTCGATTGGGGAAGAAGCCCCAAGAGGAAAGAAGAGCCAAATTATCAGGAGATTCCCTCCAAATTATAGCTCGTCATGAAGTTCCTAAAGGATTGAATCAATAAAAGGCAATGTCTCATCAAAGATATGAAAGAAGACAATATCATAGAAATGTTGATAGAAGGGATGCAATGCATTATGCATCAATCAATGTCATCAATGCCGTTATTGCTAATCCACCATAGGAGACTCACTCAGGGGACTCAGATGAAGAGCGTCCTGCTCAAGAAAATGTACGCACCAATACAAATGAAGAAGGTGTGCGTACACGAAGTCAAAGGATTACTCAGAACTTAGGTAATCCACTTTCTTCTATCCAAAAAGTATCCAACAAAGGTAGGGGAAAGAATCATGTTACATATCCTTCCTCTGGAGAAGGTCAATCGCTCTCATTAGAGCAAAGGTTTGCACAACAGGAGGAAGAAATGAAAGAATTAAGAAGAATGAATGCAGAACTACTTCAGAGTAGTCTTCTTCTTAAGAATACTGAAGTCCGACAGCCGAAGGAATTTGTTGCAGTTACTGAGATGGATCAAGAATATCCTCCTTTATTAGTACACCCTCAGAGGTCTAATCCCGTGGGTCAAGCGCAACAACGGTTTGCAGTGCTACCATCAGTTGCAGAACCAACCACCACGTCTGTCCAAGCTCCATTCATTGCACCTACTCACGACCAGATTCAACCGGATGTTTCTCAAAAGCTAATAACTACTATTGAGTCATTAAAAGCTCAGTTAGAAACTATGGAAGGGAAACGGGCGCCAGTTCAACCAGAAAAGAAAGTTTACCCTGAATGGGTAGATTCAATTTCTCCTCCATCTAGTTTTGGAAACCCTGTTTTCCCTACATTCAATGGATCAGGCGACCCTGAACAACATTTGACACATTACGTGTCTTGTTGTGATCCTATGATGGGAACTCCAGAGCAGAAAGAAGCAGTGAAACTCAGATGCTTCGTGCGAACCTTGCAAGGACCAGCTTTTGTCTGGTATACAAGCTTGCAATCCTGGTCAATCATCGGATGGAAGGATCTTCGTCAAAAATTCCTTCTTCAGTTCATCTCAACTTTGCCAAAAACGACAGTTTTTTATCTTACAAACTGCAAGAATAGGGAGAATGAAAGAGTCTCAGATTTCATTGCTCGCTGGAAGGGATTAACGTATTCCCTGAGTTTAGCACTCCCTCAGGAAGAGCTGTTGCCAATCTGTGTGGCAAATTTGCGTGATGAATTACGCACGCCATTGATCCCTGTGAAATACACAGGAGGATTTCGAGACCTTACTTCAATCGTTCAGCAGATTGAAGATTCCCTTATACAGGCTAAGGTTAAATCTCGTGTAATTCCATCAGCTCCAGGAAGGAGAATGGGTAAAGTAGAAACTGCTAAAGTTATGCTTAAACAAGCACCTATACCTATTTCTACTTCAAAACCTTCATCTTCTCGAAGGGCTCCACCTCCTGGACGCCAACAACAAAGGCCGTTTCGTCCAAATGATCAAAGAGATCAACGATGAAAACAATTTGAGGATTTGAAGAGTAAAACATACTCTTTCCGAAGTGAGAAAGTTCCAGGTTACTTCATTTCAGCTCTGGAAAATAATTTGGTTCAATTACCAGTGCCCAAGAGGCCAAACAAGGAAGGAGATAAAGACCGTCCCAATTATTGTCCATTTCATCAAATGTTGGGGCATCCCATCCAGGAGTGTTTTGTCTTTAAAGACCTCCTGAAAAAGATGGTCGACTTGGGACAAGTCAAATTGAAGGGTTCTTTAGCTCATGTAGCGTGTGTTACCGCTATAGATCCAGAGGAAGGAGGCGAGTGGCAGGAAGTTAAAAGAAAAACTGCGCAAAAATATGATGATTGGATGGTCAGAAAGACAATCAATCGGACCCATGACATTTTGCGAACACAATTGAAGAAGCCAATTGTGTCTCCTACAAAAGCTGCAGTAAAGCCTCCATCAAAAGACAAATCCTCAAAAGGGTAGCACAATTCAAAGAGGAAAGAGGAATCAGAAGAATATGAGTATGTATCGAGGCCTAAGTTGTCTTTGACTCTGGCAGATTTCATGCCATCTACTTCAAAGCAACGGGCACTGCCCCATCAAACGGCACAGCCTAAACAGGCTATTCAGGCAGGGTCTTTATCAGATGAAGAATTAATCTTCGGTTTTGTTAATATGATTCAATTAACAGATCCATATTCCAGTCTTGATGAGCCTGAATTCCCTATATCAAATAAGGGAATCCGAGTAAGTTCTAGAGGTTCAGGATACAGGGGAAGACGTGGATCTTTCTGAAGCCACTACTCCAATTCTACCCCTGCTAGCACTGTGTATGCAGCAGAAACTCGTGGTTGAGCCCTTCAGCGAGCTCAAAAAGAACAAGCAAGTTCTTCTGCCAATGGCCAACTCAGTTTTGGCATAGTTATTTTGGAAGACCGATTAAAGGTTCCATATTCTTTATCTCAGCAAGTAAATGGATCTAATCAGTCTAATCTTCCAAAACAAAGGATGTTGCCAACTTCTATCCCAATACAAGATGCATCTGCTTCTAAGGTACCAGCTAAACCACATATTCCTATTGGGAAACGCAGAACTCTAGATCAAAAGTATGACATATTGAAACACTTGGTCCAAGTACCAGCCATGTTATCAATTTTGGATGCTTTGAATCTGTCAAAAGATCTTCGGGAATCACTCATCGAAGCTTTGTCAAGTCCTCAAGAGTTTGAAGCTGAAATTGTTGCAGCTGAAGTCTATCACATAAAGAATAATCCTGCAGAATGACATGCAGTGATATCTTTTACTGATAAAGATGAAGATGATGTTGTTCATGGGCACATAAAACCTTTGTACTTATCTGGCAAAGTCAATGGTGTAGATATCCGAAGAGCATTCATTGACAATGGTTTAGGAGTCAACCTCATGCCCATTCGTACACTTCGTCGATTGGGCCTCACGGAATCTGATTTATCTCCTTCTACCATGATGTTACAAGGATATGATAAAAATGAACAAGAACCACTAGGCAAAGTTACACTCAGAACCCAGTTTGGAGATCTTGTATCCAATTCGGATTTCATGATTGTTGATCAAGACTCAGCTTTCAACGTCTTGCTTGGAAGACCCTGGCTACATCAGCATGCAACTATTCCTTCATCATACTATCAATGTCTCAAATACTGTTTCAATGGTCAAGTTGGAACATTGTATGGTGATAAGGCCCCATTCAAGAGATGTGAGTCTCAATACATTGAGGCAGAATTTTATCACATGAAGGGAAGAGAAAAATCTACAATGAAGGAAATTACCAAAATTAATGCTCCATATGGTTTGGAGAAAATTCCAATAAATCCATTTACACATGTGAGTATAGATTATGTGTTACCTATCAGTCAAATTGACAAAATAGGCCCAAATAAAAATACTCTTATAGAAATATCCATAATGTCAATTACGGCAATTGAGCCAGACAACATGGGAGAAATTGGTAACCTACCAAACAGTGATGAAAGCATAAGTGGTGACGTTTTCATTTCATCTGCTGAATTCCAACAAGTCTATACTTCGCCAATCAGGCCAGAAGATGTTATAGCAACACCAGAGGTGAATAATGATGTCGATTCTCCATCCATCATCTCCCCTTTATTTCCTAAAAAAGGCCCTTTATCATCAATAGGGTCAGAAATGGAACCTTCTTCTTCAAAATGTGAAAATTTTGACATCTCTTATGATCATGAGAATTTCATTTTGTCATCTACTGTGCAAGTATAAATGGAAGAAATAGCACATAATGAAGAGGAAGAGGAAGGTCTTAGAGATGCTCCTCCAGCATTTGAAGAGGGTATCTCTACCATTGTGGATGAACTCAGAGAAATAAATCTGGGTACAGAGAAAGATCCACGCCCCACTTTAATTAGTGCGGCCATGACCCTTGAAGAGAAAGAGATGTATATTTCTTTTCTAAAGAAAAATAAAGATATTTTTTCTTGGAACTATACAGAAATACATGGGCTTGATCCTGATGTTGCTACTCATCATTTGGGTTTACCAAAAGAACATCGAGGATTTAAGCAAGCCGCGAGAAGAACACACCCAACTTATGCTTCCAAAATTAAAGCTGAAGTGGATAAGCTGATCAAAGCTAACTTCGTCAGATAAGTTCATTATCCCAAGTGGTTGGCTAATATTGTCCCTGTAAAGAAGAAGAACGGACAAATTAGGGTTTGCATCGATTTTAGAGATCTTAATCGGTATTGTCCTAAAGATGATTTCCCAGTTCCGATTACAGAACTCTTAATTGATGCGACCGCTGGCTATGAAGTACTTTCCTTCATGGATGGATATTCCGGATATAATCAGATCCGAATGGCCCCAGAAGATGAGGAATCTACAGTTTTCAGAGCTCCTCAAGGTGTGTTTTGTTACCGGGTGATGCCCTTTGGTTTAAAGAATCCAGGTGCAACATATCAACGCGCCATGCATCGTATCTTCAAACCTTTCTTAGGGAAGTTTCTTGAATGCTATGTGGATGATTTGGTGGTTAAATCCAAACAACGTTCTAATCACTTGGCTGATTTGGAAGTCATATTACACAAACTTTGACAACATAATTTGAAGATGAACCCCTTAAAATGTGCTTTTGGGGTAACCTCAGGAAAATTCCTCGACTTTTTTGTACGCCATCGTGGTATTGAAGTCGATCCTGAGAAGACCAAATCAATCCTTGGTATGTCACCTCCTCAGAATTTGAAAGAATTAAGAGGACTTCAAGGACACTTATCCTCTATTCGGCGTTTCATCGCCAATTTGGCAGGAAAAAGTTTACCCTTTACCAAATTATTGAAAAAAGGAGTCACTTACCAATGGAATGAAGAATGTCAAGAAGCATTTGATATTCTCAAGAAATACCTCTTGAGTCCACCAGTACTCATGCCACCTGTTGAAGGTAGACCACTTATCCTCTATGTGACAGATCTAGAGCGATCATTGGGTGCCTTTCTCACTCAAAAGAATGATGTTGGGAATGAAAATAGCCTCTACTATCTTAGTAGAACTGTACTTGAAGAAGAAACCTGGTATTCAAGTATTGAGAAGTGATGCCTGGCATTAATCTTTGCATTCCAGAAACTGAGACACTACTTGCAACATCACGAGGTCCAATTGGTATCTCGCAATAATCCGCTCAAATTCATCCTTAGTCGTCCAATGCTTACAGGACGTCTAGCAAGGTGGGCAGTTATTTTGCAGTAGTTCGACATTCAGTATGTATCTCAAAAGGCAATTAAGGGCCAAGCTCTGGCTGATTTCCTGGCTGAACATCCTTCAGTGGAAGACATGTCTTCAGATATTGAACTCCCTGATGAGGAAGTTTTCCCTATTCAAGAGAGTCCTCAAACATGGGAAATGTATTTTGATGGTCCTTCCAGAAGTCCAACAGGGAAGAAAATGGAAAATCCTAAATTCAACAAAGTGGGTTTAGGAATTGTGCTCATTTCTCCAGATAAGGCAGTGTTACCTTATTCCTTTTTATTGTGGGAAGGTGGTACCAATAATGAAGCCGAATACCAAGCTCTTATTATAGGCTTGGAGTTAGCGCTCCAAGTACAAGTGAATCACTTAAAGGTGAAAGGTGATTCAGACCTGGTAATCAAATAAGTCAATGGGGATTATGCCATCAGAAAAGAAGAATTAATCCCTTTGTATGATTACGTCAGAGAGTTAATTGCGGAATTCCCTTCAGAACCGACATTTTCTTATGTCCCAAGATCACAAAATGCTCAAGCTGATGCACTGGCTAATATATCCACAGCTCTAGCAGATCCAAATCGGGACGAGACAACCATCAGTATTTCCCACCGTCGTGCAATTTCACCTTATGTTCAAGCCAAAACATAGGAAATTAATGAAATTAGTCCCATTCCTGAACCATATGGTCATACTACAGGATGGATGTCACCTATCAGGGAATACCTTCAAAATGGAACACTTCCACCTGATAGAGCCGTGAAAGAACAAATCTGGATACGTGTGGTCAATTTTACTCTTTCTGATAGCCCAAACCACCTAGAGAAAATTATCTACAAACATGGTTTTGATGGAGTTCTCTTCAGATGCATTGATGGTGAAGAGACAATGGCTATCATGAAAGAAGTGCATGCAGGAGTCTGTGGTGCCCACCAGTCTAGACATAGATTGTCTGATCAAATTCGAAGGCTTGGATACTTTTGGCCTTCAATGATACAAGATTGTATTGATTTCACAAAGAAGTGTCATTCATGTCAAGTACATGCCAACTTCATTCATCAACCTCCAGAGTTGCTTCATACAGCTAAATACTCATAGCCATTTTCTACATGGGGAATGGATGTGGTGGGACCTTACCCTTCAGCTACGGCCAAGCAGTTTAAGTACATTCTTACTGCTACTGATTTCTTTTCCAAATGGGCAGAGGTAGTACCTCTCAAAGAAGTCAGTTCTAAATGCATTGTTAGCTTCATCAAGTCTAACATCATTACTAGATTTGGTGTCCCTCATACCATATTGACGGACAACGGCACCAACTTCTGTTCTTCTGAGGTGAAGAAATTGTATCAAGAATACAACATTAAATCCAACCATTCATCTCGGTATCATGCGGCGGCCAATGGAAAAATAGAAGCCTTTAACAAGACTCTTTCAAATATA
Source organism: Viscum album (assembly GCA_963277665.1). NCBI lineage: Eukaryota > Viridiplantae > Streptophyta > Magnoliopsida > Santalales > Viscaceae > Viscum > Viscum album. The sequence continues at coordinate 1,001,483,385 of OY728133.1, forward strand.
CTGCAAAAGATGGTGGATAAAGATAAGAGGTCATGGCCTGATAAACTCTTTCATGCTTAATGGGCTTATCGGACTACCACCCGCAATGCAACGCGGTCAACTCCATATTCGTTGGTATATGGAACAGAAGCAGTCTTGCCAATTGAAGTTCAATTTCCCTCACTCAGAGTAGCCATTTGTGATCAGTTATCTACAGATGAGCAATCCCAAAAGCGATTGAATGAATTGGAACAGTTATATGAGAAAAGATTGTGCACTTTGCACCACGTGGAAATCTATCAGAATCGAATAGCACGAGCTTTTAACAAAAAAGTTCGTCTTCGTTCATTCATTCAGGGAGAATTAGTATTAGTTCTCAGAACACCAATGATACCAGGAAAGAAGCCTCCAAAGCTTGATCCAAAATGGGAAGGACCTTATTCAATACATAAGTTCTACTCCAATGGAGCTTATTCATTAATCTCAATGGATGGAGAACTCATCACGAGTCCAACCAATGCCAGATTTCTGAAGAAATATTTTGTATAAACACAAAATATGGTCATCAGAACCAAGACTCTTACAATTGGTTTATACAGCAATGGTCCAGTATGACCTTAAACTGCAACTTCGTCCAATATGATGTTAAACTGTAGGAAAGTCCCTTTTTCATCCAACATGACGTTAAACTGTAGAAAAGAAGATGTCCCCGCAACATGACACTAAACTGTGCATCACCAGTTCGTCCTTGCTATATGACATTAAACTATACAGCAACGGTCTAAGCATATGACCCTAAACTATTTGCACATACGTCCAACATGACGTTAAACTGTGTCACCTTCAATGTCCCCGCAACATGACACTAAACTGTGCAGCACCATTTCTTCTTTGATATATGACGTTAAACTATACAGCAATGGTCCAGTATGACCTTAAACTGCAACTTCGTCCAACATGACGTTAAACTGTAGAAAAAATAACTTGTCCCCGCAACATGACACTGAACTGGGCAGCACCATTTCATCCTTGCTATATGACATTAAACTATACAGCAATGGTCCAGTATGACCTTAAACTGCATCATCAACGGTCCATGCATATGACCCTAAGCTATTTAAAAGTCCCTTACGTCCAGAATGACGTTAAACTGTGACATCCTAACTACATGACACTAAACTGTATAAAAGTCCCTTACGTCCGGAAAGACGTTAAACTACAAAATCATCAAAGGTCCTGTATGGCCTTAAAACAACACCACCGTCCAGCAAGACATTAAACTGCACCATCCACGATACATGCATATGACCTTAAACTATTCGCACTTTCGTCCAACATGACGTTAAACTGTGAAAAAAATCCCCAATGCGTCCAACATGACGTAAATGGTGTGTTATTTTGTCCTTACTGCATGACATTAAACTGCGCAGTCCCCCTTTCGTCCAACATGACGTTAAACTCAATTTTTCCTCATCGTCCTAACTACATGACGCTAAACTGTACAGAAAATTCATGATACGTCCTACATGACATTAAACAGTATTTTGTCCCTGCTACATGACACTAAACTGTGAAGCACCAATAGTCCTAACTGCAAGACTTTAAACTGCATAGTCTCTTTTTATGTCCGACATGACATTAAACTATGCATCGTTAAGGTTGTTGTTACCTCTTGTTTCTCACACCGAGTATGACTCACGTGAGCTTAGAGAAAACCTCAACCGTAACACTCTCTTTGGGCCGCTAACCATGTATAAGCCCCAACAACATTTTTTTTATTATTATTTAGATCGTTGTCCCCAAGAACAACTTGATCATTAATTCATTCTTTAATTGAACTACACGGACTTTGATCCTTGCCCTCCAGGCTGGGTATGTAGGCAACCTCTCAGGGTTCAAGCCCAAAAACAATCTCTTCATATCGGTTCACCACCATCTCATATGATGTTGATTCGTGAAACCGCCCCTAGAATCAATATCTTTACATTGATTCACTTTTGTCCTTGTTATATGATGTTAAACTATGCAACACTTTTGTCCGGTATGACAATAAACTACAATACTCTTTGATTTCCTCATTTGAGAGAGAACTATTATTGACATTGATTTTTCAATCATGTTTTCATTTCAAAAGACTACGTGCATACAAGGTAATACCTAAACTTTTTGTCTCAGGTTAAACCATCATTGCACTAAAGTCCCCTTTCACATGTACGAACCAAATTTGTACAAAGGGTATTTCTAGAACTATGTGGACTTTATTCCTATCCTTATGGGATACGTAGGAACATTCGAGTGTCCCTCGAATCCAGTCCCAAGTCTTTTGGGCCTAACCCCAAATTTCACTTTCAGTCCCTTGGCTGAAAAGTCCTCATGAAAACACACACTCTGTATTCATTATTATGGTCCGAATTCTATGACCCTCAACTAAGATCTCTCATACTTTCGTCCTGCACGACGTTAAACTGCATTTCAAGAACTACGTATGGCTTGATTCTCATTCTTATGAGATACGTAGTGAAGTCCAAAATTTCAATTCAGGACCCAGCCACAACATGATTATGGTTATAATTGACCTATGTACCTCTATATACATTGGAAAATACCCATCTTTATGTGTTATAATCCTAACCTTAAATATTTTCAGATCTTCATAACCCTTTTCATGACTTTAAGTCACAAAAATGTCAGACATATGAGAATTCTTTTTCCTGACTATGCAGCACGTGCCCATAGGTGGCCTTGCATAAACAGTCCACATAACAGACTTGTCAGCCAAAAGATGCTATTTATTTGACTATGCTGCCAATGCCCTTAGGTGACCCTGCATATTTCAACCCCCTAACGGGTTTGTTAAATAATGGTAACTTCATTCTTGGGAAGAATGCCTCTTTTGTCCTTATTTGTCTTAAACGACAGTATGTAGGGATCCGCAAAAAATAGCCATCCTTAACATATTTTTCCCATATCCTTTTTCATGATCTGAAAGTATTCAAGTCTATGGTTTATTCTTCTTCCCTATATTTGGGTCAGACCTTCGTAGGAGTGATATTCATCCAGTTCTTCGATAATCTTGTCTGAAAATATCTTCTCCATATTAAATTACCTCTTTCCATACAACAAACTCTATACTTTAGAAAATTTGAATCTCCATAAACTTTCACTGGCTTTTAGCACTAGGAAAGTAAATTTCTGAGAGTTCTTTTGCCTAACTATGCAGCACGTGTCCATAGGTGGCCTTGCATAAACAGTCCACATAACAGACTTGTCAGCCAAAAGATGCTATTTATTTGACCATGCAGCCAATGCCCTTAGGTGGACCTGCATATTTCAACCCCCTAATGGGTTTTGTTAAATAATAGTAACTTCATTCTTGGAAACTACTTCTTCTAATGCCTTCTAGATCTTTTTCATATCATTCCTCAGATTCAAATATTCTTAAGCCATAGTTTACATATTTTCTCTCATACTTGAGTATGGTAATATGTTTTCAAATATATTTTCAAGGAATTGAATCAATTTTAATCCATTTTGGTCAAAGCTATTTCGACCTTAAACATTAGCCCCTTTATGTCCGGCATGCATGACTTTAAACTGCCCACAAAAGACAAAGGAACTCTGAATAAAAGTCAAGTTCCAGCTCACTAAATATACATTTTCGTATGGTTTAGGTAATATTGAGAAATTAAAAGATTCAAAGTTTGTAGGGATATTTGTAATAATCCTAGTAAAAATCAAACTATGCTTACTAGGCCCATTGGCTTAAGTAAATTTGAAGCAGGTGGTGAAGGAATGCAGGTACAAATGATTGAAGATGAAAGTTTTTTTTTCATTGATGCACAAGAGTTATAAGGACATCCATAGACTGGAGTCTCTTCTCTTTTTCAAGAAATTACAAGAGGCTTTCAACATAACACTTCATTTGATTTACGGCATCCCGAGCTTCATCAGCAACCACCTGGAATTCATTCATTCAATTGGATACAATAAGAGATGCAGTGATACCAGCTCTTCTTGGAACAATTGTAAAAGCATGTTCTTGAGTGCGGTTTGAGAAAATTTTCTGCTGATCAAACAGTGACTCTGTTTCTGTCCAAGAGACTTGGAAGATGGATACATGGATTTGAGAATGGAGCATTGGAAGTAAAGAGACATTTGGAGAGAGTACTCTTTTCAGATATTTCTCTAATACCATGTTTGTATTCTCTCCACCAACCGGTAGTGGAAAACATTTTAGCCCATGGGTTTGCCATTTTCATATCTGCAGGGAAATGACATGGAGGAAGAATTTAAAAGTTCACACCATTGTTGTTGCTCTTAATGCACAGCATAACCGAAATGAAGGAGTAGCAGCGCAGCTGCATTTCAGGTGTATAGTTCTTTACATCTGGAACATTGACTCCTTGCAGGTGACCATGACCATATAGAGGCAGGTAGATGCTCTGTGGGAAATTAAGATGATATTTCTTCAAATACTTAGCCAAATTTGGAAGAGTACTATCTTTGACAGTATAATAATCAGGGCCAATGATGTCCATCATATCATCTATCCGCTTGCTAGCCAGTTCGTCAATTAATCCAGGTCTAAGAGCCATTGAATCTGCACAAAAGTTGAATAAATTAAACTCTTAAATGGGTTTATTTTTCATAAAATTTGTGAAAGAATTTGGAAAAAATGGCTAAGGCATTAAGGCGCGCAAGTATGGAGATGTCGCGCAAGTGTTACATGTGCCGCGCAAGTTTCTGTCGCGCATGTATCACCGTGCAAGCCCTATTACCTTGAGAGTAGCGTGGCAGCGAGGAAACAGTGAAAAAAGAGACTTGCGCGGCGAGGAAGACTTGAACGGCGAGAGCTCGAGAAATTCGGGACCAGATGTTATACACGGCCAAAAGCTATGTATTTATAGGCCAGGAGGCCTATCTGCGCGCCGTACCCAGTACGCTTTAAGGCCTGCGCGACGCAAAGTTGCGTGCCGACCTCTGTGCCCTGAAGACTTGCGCGCCCCCTTTTCCTTTGGATGGATTCGATTTCCACATAGTCAAATCCTCATTTCTCTCTGGATCCAACTCTGAGGGGGGACTTTTGTTGACGCTCCTTTCGTCACAGAATCTAAAAATCGGAAAAGGGGAATATCTGAGCTCAAAGTGATTCAACCTTTGAAGAAAATATCAAAAATCGACAAAGGCATGAACAAAGGATCAAAAGCAACTTCACCGCACAAGTTATATCACTGTCGCGCAAGTACACTTGCGCGACGCCCTTGGTCGCGCAAGTGACTTGCGCGACCTAAGTGATAACCGCCCGGGGTCTTCTACTGCCTATAAATAGACCCTGTGGGCCCCACATTCGAGAGGATCTTTTTCCAGAAACTCGGATTGAAGCTCCCAACGCCCAAGTCTCTTCTCAAAGCTTCCGGAACACTTCTAAGGTAATTTCTTACCTAGAACGGAAGATCTAAAGAGAGGGAGGAAGGCCTAAGTGTTGAAACTCATCAACACTTGTGCGCCTGAGTGGCCAACCCTTAAGGGAAGTGGTCCCACTTGCGCGCTGCCTTATTCCTTCGATATAACTTGGGCTTCCCTTTTCTGGAAGAACCTCAAGAGGATTCTAAAGGGATTAATAAAGAGTCGCTCAAGTATTCTAATGCTTGTTGAAAATCGTGCAAGTACCCCACATGTCGCGCAGGTATACCTGCGCGACCAATACTTGCGCGCCCACGTAAGACTTGCACGTCTTTCAAGACTTGCGCGCCCATACCTTTTTGGGTGCCCATCTTGCCCATTTTACCCCTCTTAATCCATTTCACCTTTCCTTTTCAAGATTTAGTCTTCAAGATACTCTTCAAATCCATTTATGGCATGATTTCTTGATTTGACTTTCTTATTTGAAAGGAATTCTGTGGAATATCTCTCAAAACATAGTGATTTATACATTTTTATGTCACCAAAGATTGAGAGTTCATTCATTCAACCTCATCATTTAAGATGAGAGAATCCTTAACCTGGGCATCCTTTTCAGGAGTAAGCCCCAAACCAAGTCCCCTAACCTGGGTCTCCTTTTCAGGAATAAGTCCCAGTCATAATTTTGGGCATCCTTCTTAGGAGTAAGCCCCAAATCCTCTATTTTTTGGGAATCCTTCTTAGGAGTAAGCCCCAAGTACCTTAATTTGGGCATCCTTCTTAGAAATAAACCCCAATCTCAAATATGGACATCCTCCTCAGAAGTAAGCCCCAAACCTTAATCCTTAACCTGGGTTTCCTTTTCAGGAATAAGTCCCAGACCTAATCTTGGGCTTCCTTCTCAGGAGTAAGCCCCAAGTCCCTTAAATTCTCTTTCACCAGTCCTAATTTACGTTTGATCTGGGATTCCTTCTCAGGAGTAAAACCCAGTTATCAATCCTCTCCTAATTTGGGATTCCTTTTCAGGAATAAGTCCCAAGTTAGAGTATTCAAATCTCCATGAAGCACATATACCTTTATGGACCCTATTCCTGGATTTTCTCCATAAAGTAAGTCCTCTGGGAAATCATACATACATAAGCCCCAAACCATTTCTTATGATTGCATCTTTCATGGAACAATTGTCTAATTTTTACCAATACCTCTTGTTTCTCACACCGAGAATGACTCACGTGAGCTTAGAGTGTAAAAGTAATTGTGACATCCTTCTTTGAGCCATCAATCATAAACATCATACCCTTTACTCGAACTACATGGGTTCTGATTCCTTTTCCAAAACAAAGGATACGTAGGTAGCCCATCTATGGGTTCGATCCCAACTCTGAAATAATTCATGCCCTTCTGAATGACAATAAACTTCAAGTGCCCCACTGAGTGTCTTTAAAACTAGCCTGATCATCATAATGATCAAGATACTTTTATATGAATATTTTGAAGGTTACCATTGACCAAGAATCTCTAAATAGATATAGATGATTCTCTATTGATGAAGAACCTCGAATACATATAAAAGATTCTCTAAATTTCTTACATATTTAATCATTGATTGTCAAAACTAATGGAAAAGATCATCTTATACTTGGTAATGTAATAAGGATTCACAAACATAACTTAAATATATAAAGAGAGTCCCGGAATAGACAATAATTCCCCTCAAAAAGGTGTGATGAGTCCGACCTCCCATCCTCTCGACCAATGAAAATTCCTAAGCCTCATCAGTCCACAAGCTAATGAGTGCCTACCTTTGGAAAGTAGGTCCAAATGGATGTGGAATCATTGGATGTTTCTGGTTCTACGAACAAACCTGCTAGAAACTGATCGGAATGTTTGAATCTCCCATCCAAGAGGTCATCCCCGAATTCTGAGGGAAACAGTGATACAAATATAGATAATGATGAAAGGTGAAACTGATATATCTTATATAATGTGAGATTCCAATAGAGCTCTATAATGTATTGGATAATGTTCCTTGTCATTAAAGGAAATAAGTCTCGAGTTAACCGAGAAGGTTTATATTATATATTTAATAGGGCTACATATAATAGTGACATAAGTGAACACGGGTGATGAAGATAATATTCCAAGATACAGACACATTTTTCTCAATCCTTGAATTTATAATGATTTCGTTGATAAATATTGATTTAACATAGCTCATGATCTATAAAACATTTGAATATTCAATTTTCTAATGATTTATGCCAAGTCATTTGTTTAATAATTCATGTGTTATGGGTTTGAATTATATTATATTATGATTACTACCTTTATATCCATATATTCATCTCATGGTCACAAAACATATTCAATTGTTAATGCATATGTTTAATCTTACGAGGAATTTGAGTTTACACATTTCTTATATTGACTATTCCAAATGTTATAAATAAAAATGTTATGTAAAATATGAAAATAATGGTTTCATTTGGGAGATGATGAATACTGAATAATGAATAAGAATATCTAGGTATAATGGTGAAATTATGACACACATGGGTAATGTTATGTATGATTTTTTCCAAATTCCCTAAAACTATGAACCTAAAAGATCATTAGGTATTATAATGATCAAATATTTTCTGAGGATGTTATAAGTTTTAGATATATGTTTTAGATGACTAAAATTGGATTATTATTATTGGTTTCAAATCCACAAATGTAATTTTATGTTTTTACCACTAGATCCTATAGAGAGGGTATGAGGATATTATAATTGATATTAGAGCATGGTTTAGATTAAATTTTAGATTTGGATATTTTCATGTGAATTTTACTTATGAATTATTGATACCATTATGGGGTTATAATTTTATGGTTTATCATGTGTGGAAAGTATTGTCTCAACAATAATCTATAATTTATTATGATTTTGATGCTCACCAATACCCTTTATTATTTTACTATTGATTTTACATTAAGTGTATTTTAGGGAATTAATACTATATATAATATTTAATCTGAAATTATTTTCATTCTTTTTTTCGCAAAGAATATCTATTAAAGAGTTCATGAATCATTTTATAAATTTCAAAAACACTATTCATACCCTACTTCTATAATCGTGATGTAAAGAACAAACCCTATGGTTTGTATAACCCATATGGATCATGAACTGTATGTTTTTATTCAATCTTACAATGGAAAAAGAAAGTATGGTATCTCAAACCTATGATATGAATAGTACATATGGTTCATCAACAATACATTATCCAAAATTTATAGTTAAATAACCTTACGTTCTAAAGAAACTTTACATTTTTCAAGATAAGAAATTATGGTTAAAGAACCTTACTTATGTAATGAACCTTACATTTTATAGGGAAATGTATGCATCATCAACCATAATTTTATGATCAACCTTATGTGTTAAACCATACATTCGGGAGATGAACGCTACATAGTTGAACCCTACATTTAGTATTTTTTCATTTTATGAAGGATCCCTAAATATTTCATTCCAATGTTGGATATTTAAATCAATGATATTTTGCATGATTTCTACATCGGTCTTGACAATATTTTAGGTTATTTAAAATTGAAATTTTAACTAATTTAAAGATTTTTATATTTGATTAAAATAACTGTATTCAATGGAAATAATCAATACCACATTTAATGTAAGTTAAGAACCCCCCATTTTATGAATTAAAATTTCTAGGGTTTATTAGGCGTCTTTTGTGGTTCTAAAATTATGGTGCCTGATATTTTATTTATATATTTTTCTGGTGTATCATTTTTTATTTTAAATAATATTTTGAAGAAAAATATTTTCTTATGAAATCATACTTTGTTAAAAATATTTTTTCAGTGCTATAGTGAACGAACTACTCTAAAAGAGGACTACACATTGGAGAGATGCATGTTTTGTCTCATTCTTCGCTAATCTTGTTGCTTATCAATTTGTTTGCTACTTTTAAATTGAAGATCATTTTTCAAAAAGGATTAATTTAGACTCAATCTCTATTGAATATTATTATTTCTATAGAAGAAGATGCATCTACGTTCATTTTTTTCTACTACAATTGTTACATTCAACCAGTTGTCAACAAATAAAACTCTTTTGATTTATTAAAGTTTCAACTGATCGAACTCATTTGGGGTGGAGTATCTGCTTCTCAATCTATGTTGTGGATTTTTGGTTCTCTGTTAGAGAACAAGAAGGAATTTTTTGTTTTGAATTTTTGTAAAGGTGGTAACTTCCTATACAAAATTGTGGAATTTCAGTCTTGTGATAAGAGGACCATTCTAGTGATATTTACCAAGCTTGTAGAGAGATCATTTTGTAGAGTGGATTTGGGAATATTTTTGCTCCAAAACAATATAAATTTTTTTCCATTATTTATATTTATCCAATTATAATATTTTTTATTGAATAAAATATTGTATATGCACAAATTGTAGTGGGTGTTAAAAGTCAAAATTGTGGAGGATTTTTGAAAGATACAATTCAGCCCCACTTGTGTTACTTTGTATTATTCAGACCAAACAACTGGTCTCAGAGGAGATATTTTGGATAAAGCTATAACAAGTTAAAAGTTTTAGGACTATAAAAAATGGAAATGGATTATCATAGTGAATGAATGTCTATGATATGTGCTCCATTATTTAATGGTGAAAACGATGGGCACTAAAAATTGAGGATGATCATATATCAGAAGAATCAGGGATTTAAAGTTTACTAAAAATTATTACTCCTAATAAGATTCCTAAAAAATAGAAACATGTTATTTGACAACATAAGTCGAATATGATAAGAATTCAAATTCAACGAAGGATATTATTTACAGTCTTCAACCGGATAAATTTAATCGAGTATCACAATATATTACTACCAATGAGTTGTGTAAAACCATTGTTGTTTTCTAAGAAGGAACAACGCATATTAGATAGATTAGGTGTGATACTTCTAAATTGAAATTTGGAACCTTTATAATGTTTGATGGAGAAAGCATCACACAGATGAATAGAAGTCATATAGAAATTGTCAACAATATTGTATCCTTAGGAGAACCCATCAAAAATTCTGATCATGCTCGAAAATTACTTACAGTGCTACCTTCTAAATGTAATGGAATATCTACTTCTATTCACCAATCATCACATACTGGGGATTTGAAAATGAAAGAGATAATTGGCACACTAATGATGAATGGAGAAGAAATACAAGATGAAGTTGAAAATCATACAATTTTAGTGAAAAAGGAAAATACATCTCTAAATGTGACATCTTATAAGCATAGAAGTAAAACAAAATATAACAACAAAAAGGGGGAAAATTCATAATTATATGATTATTAAAGAAAACTATCTCATCTAGCAAGAAAATATAAAAAATTATACAAGAAGAAAACAGGTTTTAGAAAATCCTTCAAGAGATATCAGAAAGAACCAAGAGAAGAATGATTATCTTAATATAAGAAATTAGGTCATATCAGAAAATATTTTCCCAAGTTGAAAGATGAAAAGAAAAGGGATGAAAATAGATATAAAAAGAATAGTAATTTGGAGACTTAATGAAAATAGAGTAGTAAAAGCTACATGGAGTTTAACTGAAGACTCCAATATCTCTTCAAAGTCTAATTAAAAAAATAGAAATAAAATCTAATATATAACATGTTATTTATGTATATGGAAGAAGAAGAAAATGTACAAAATTATTAATCTTCTAATTCAGATAGTTTCTCAATTGAAAAATTATCTACATACTGATCAATTACTGAATAAAAATATGATTCTTTGATAAAGAAGAACTAATCATTGAAAAATACTCATAATTTTATTTTCGAAAAAAGGGACACTTCACTGAAATAACATCAAGATTTAGTTGAAAAATTAAACTCATCTATAACAAAAGGCATTGATAATGAAAAAGAATTTAATAATATAAAGATGAAGTATAATATTATAAGAGTGCTAAAATTAATTTTACAAAAGGATAAAATGTCCTAAATGTGATTGTGGGAGATATGTCATCAAAATAGAATGATTTGGAATATGAAGTAAGGATGAGAAATCTAAAATTTATAAAAATTAATTTTCCCCCAGTTCAAAAACTATAATTTATTATTACTATACAAAAAAAGGGAATGTCACTAACAACAGTTATTTGAAAAATCCTAAAATCAGTGGTATTAAAAGAGTATTTGTTTCTAATTTTTTTCTGAACAAAGTGATATAAATTGTGGAAACATAAAAAAACTTGGATTCCTAGATCACTACTAGCATACACTGCAGGACCCATGAAATTGTGGGTACCAAAAAAATATTTGGTTAATTTATTTTAAAGGTAATAGGACACTGAAAAAAATGATATATGGTATATGTGAAGATCCATAAAACTTTTATACACCGACTCAAATGGGTGGAGGTGTTTTCACTTTTGGTGAGACTTCCAAAATTAATAGATTTGGAGTTGGAACTGATCCAAAGAACATCTCAATTAGAAAAGTTTAATATGTACCAATGCTCAATAACAATATGATTTTAATTTCCCAGATTTTTGATAATGATTTTATTTTTATTTTTTATCAATTCATGGTTATTTTTCAATGAAAAATTGCTCAAATTTTTGGGAACCTAAAACTAAAAATGTTTATACTCTGGACATAAATTCCTGGGGTAAATAAAAGGTGAATTGTTTAATTTTAATGAAAAATAAGTAATGGATCTTTCATAAGAGACTTGGTCATTGTAATATATATGTTTTACATAAATTTTCTAAGAAATAGTTAGTTTCTGATTTACCCCATCATAAACTTTATAATGATAAATTTTGTGATGCATTCCACATTGGAAAACAACACAAAAATTATGTCAAATTGATTAAAAAATTGCTACATCAAATCCTTTAGAACTAATCCATATGGATTTATTGGGACCATCAAGAGTAGATAGTTTTATTGTTAAATAATTTGTCAATTTTTTAGATGATGATTATTCTAGACTTACATGGGTTTCTTTTCTAAAACAGAAAACTGAAGTTTTCACTATTTTTGAAAGTTTATAAAAAATTATTCAAAATAAAAAAGGTTTCAAAAAAAATCATTTAAATGTGTACTTGGTGGAGAATTTGAGAATCATGAATTTTGTCCTTTTTTCTCAAATCTGGGTATTAAAAATACCTTCTCTACACCAAGAGCACCTAAAAAATTGTGATTGTTGAAATGAAAAATCAAAAAATTCAAGAATTATATTAGAACATTCTAAATGAATATAGTATATCTACCTTTTTTTCTCAGAAGCTGTAAGCACAACCTACTACACCATGATTAGATTTTTAATTCGGCTTATTTTTAAAATGACACCCTTTGAACAATGAAATAACAGAAAACTAAAATTAGAATATTTTAAAAGATTTAGATGTGAGGTGTATATATTGAACACCAAGGATAATATTGGTAAGTTAGAAACAAAATATAATGAAGGATTATTTTTATAATATTCTGAAACTTATAAAGCTTATAGATTGTTTAATAAAAATTCCATGATTGTTGAAGAATCAGTTCATGTGAAGTTTGATGAAACCGATCCTTTCATTAAATAAAAAGATTAAACTAATGAATTCACTGATTTATTTGACAACATGAGACTTGAAACTCATCAATATGATTTTGAAAATGATATTAATAAAATTCATTCCATTTTGGAAGAACATGATAATAAAAAACCTGAACATGTCCTTCCTAGACATTCTAGAACCCTAAATAACCATCTTTTAGAATCTTTTATTAGAGACCTATACACATGTTTTAGAACCCAAATAAATATACGAAACCTATCTTAATTAACTATATTTTTTATCCTTGTTAGAACATAAGGAATTAGAATAAACCTTTGATAATGAGGGTCAGATGATCGCAATGCAAGAAGAGATAAATCAATATAAAAGGAATGAAGTTCATGAACTAATTGTGAGGCCAACTAATAATATAGTTATGGGAACAAATGGAGTCTTTATAAATAAATATAATTATAAAGGGATCACTATTAGAAATAAATATAGATATATTTCTCAGGGTTATAATAAAAAATATGGAATAGATTATGATGAGACATTTTACCCTATAGCAATATTAGAATCCATAATAATACTTTTAGCCTATGCATCTTATATAAATTTTTTAATTATATCAAATGGGTGTAAAATATATCATTTTAAATGGTTAATTAATGGAGGAAGTTTATGTTGAACAACCTTCGGGTTTTGAAAATACCTTTAAACCAAATTCTATTTTTAAACTTACTAAAGCTCTCTAAGGCCTTAAACAAGCACCTAATGATTGGTATGAATGATCAAGTTCATTTCTTTTATAAAATGGATTTACTATTGGATTGGTAGAACCAACACTTTTTATGATAATTGTTGGTTTTAATATTTTATTAGTTCAAATTTATGTTGATGATGTTATTTTTTGGTTCAAGTAACAAAAATTATTATGATGATTTATCAAAATTAAGGCAAAAAGAATTTCAATTGAGTTTGATTGGAGAAATAAATTTCTTCTTAGGATTTAAAATTTATCCAATAGATTATGAAAATGTTTTAAATAAATTTTAATATATTATTTATTTAATATAAAATTTTGGACTTGATAACAACACAACATATGCAACTCATATGTGTATTAATATAAAACATGATTTTGATGTTGTAGGAAAACCTATAGACAACATGTTATATAGATGTATCACTTTTTGTTTTCTATATCTTGCTTCTAAGAGACTATAAAATGTGTTTTATGTGTTCCTATGTGATAGATATCAATTTAATCCAAAAAATTGCATTTTACTGCTGTGAAAAGAATTTTTATATATCTAAAAGTATCTAATTTTCAATCTCTTCTTTACCCAAAAACATTGGAGTTTAATTTAATATCATATTTAGATGTTGATTTTTGAGGTTGTAGGTTAGATATAAGAAGTACCTCCAGAACCAATCACTTTTTAAGAAAATCATATTTTTATGGTCGAGTAAGAAACATAACTCCATTTCCCTATCAACAAATGAGGCAAAATAGGTATCTACTACTAGTGGTAGTGCACATAATGGACATTGAATTATATTTCAATAGTATAGCTATTTTTTGTTATAATACTAGTTCTATGATCATTTTAAAATGTATTATAGGTGATTCCAGGACTATGTACATTGATATGAGGCATATTTTTCTAAGAGATAATGTTCTTAAAAAAAGATATATCTTTAGAATTTGTTAGAAATGAATATTAATTAGTTGATATTTTCAATAAACAAATTACCACCAAAAGTGTGGATTTTATTAAGGGGGAGTTAGGTTTATTTAATTTTTAGGAAATATTTTTTGGTTACTTCAATTTAATGAATATTCATTTTTACTAAATTTTTTTTTTATTTGATTTTTTTCTGACCAACTTAGTATTTTTATGGTTTTTTTAAATAAATATTTTCTCATTTTTATAATTTCATGTTTTGAATTTTTTTTGATTACCGTAAGTGGCATAGGAAACCAAGATACGTCATTAACTATCATAAACCCTTTGACACACCTTACATTTTTCAAACTGTTTTTCCTAAAAAACCATCGTCTTCATCCTAAACCCTAAAATCTAAAAATGTTTGAACTTTATATTTACATAAATGATGAAGACCAAGAGAACCGATGAAGGAGACCCCAGTGACCCTAAGAATCAACAAATTCCATCAAGAAATATTTTTTAGGGAAATTTTATTGATTTCAAGTGGTTGTATGAGAAAAACCTTTTGCTTAAGAAATATCTTGATTTTCAAGGTTTGGAATTTTTATTCAATGACTAAAATAAAAATTTTGTTTAAATGGTAGAACTGATACATTTCTACAGTAGTGTTTAGTTTAGTTGTGGTGAAATAGAAGATATTGTATCTATAAGAATATAAGTCAAGTAGTTTTCAATTTCTTCCATTAAAGTAGCTCAAATTCTAAAATGTACTTATGAATTTGTTTTCCACTTTGATCTTAGATCAAATGGAAATCAATATCATAATTCTACAGATATAATTCCCTTTCTATTTAGATTGAAAAATATAAGAAACATGTTGGATAAGGATCTTGAGGCAGATTAGAATGTATTAGTTATGTTTATTCCTACTATAATTTCCCCAAGTGTGGCTGAAATTGATATATGATTGTATCTAGATATCATTTTTTATTTATTAGTGATATCAAGTTAAATTTTCCTAGATAGATATCGAGATACTTGAATTATTATTTCTATTAAAATGCTCGAATGGATTTTCATTGTTATGGAAATATTCATTCAATGATTATGTTAAGGAAGAACATGATTCATCTTTTTGATTCTAGAGTGAAATGACATACTAGTAATTTCTTAAATATTGTTACTCTAATGATGTTTGTTTTTATTGTATTACATTGAAATGAATGATTATTCCAGTTAGTGCAGATGACCAATTGAAGTTTAGATCTTTTTGTCAATGGGAGAAAAGTTCTGTAAGAAATAAAGGAAATTGTAAAATATTATATTGAATGCGTCTCTATGTCTTATAAGAAAAAATTAAGATTTGATGGTGTTGAAAATCAAAAATATGAATAAGAATAAATTTTTATGAACTTGTTATGAAACCGAAGAACAGAGATGAATCACCACCTGAAGAGGCAGTGTTTGGATCAAGATAAGCTTCCTATTTAGTTCATTAAAAAGAACTAGTAAATGGAGAAGATCAAATAGATGAATATATGGGTTGAGATCTTTAGGATGTTCCTCAGCCTATTTATTTGGTTCAAGATGATGTTGTTTGAGAATAAGAAAATTAGAAAGAGGCTTCCCAAGAAGAAAAAAATACAGTGATTAGTAACTAAGGCCAAACATTTTGTTGAGCATCAAGATATCTAATCCATTTATCAGTCATCGAAGAGACCTAGGTTTATTTGGAGGTAAAAGCTATACTTTCTTGATAATATTCCACGTTCTTGTGAAAATTATATTGAGATGTCTTCGAAAAATCCCTAAATCATTTTTTTCTACTAATGAGTCCATGAATATAGATGAGGAACCTATGATTCTTTAACTAATTAGATTAATGATCTTGTGATTAAATTCCATAAGGTTTAGGAAGATAATTCTATTGTTACACAGGAGACGCATGCCTCAAGAAAATCATCTGATGATTTTCAGTATTAGTTAGCCCCAAGGGTAGATTTTGAGATAGTTCAGAATCAGCATCATGAAATTAATGAACATTTTATTTCAAAGAAAACTTTTGTTGATTTTAAAAGGGAGGTGATTGATGAGATTGTAAATATCAAGTCAAAATATATTTCAAAAAAAGATTTTGTAGACTTGTAATAGTATTTTACTAGCTAGTTTGAGTCCATCAAGGGAAGTGTTGGTTAGGCCAGTTCTTATACCTTTTCCCCTTCAACCTGACCAATATGATTAGAATATTTCTAGAAATTACATCAATCATAGATGATATAAATGATAGGTTGTGGAACCTTTAGTGCGACAATGCCACTTTTCTGTATTGTTTGAAAACCAAATATTTCTTGTTGAGAAAATAACCTCAAGTGAACCTGGTATCAGGCAACTACTCAACATGTTAAGTGATTGGTTAGTTTGGTTTATACAGAAAGAGGAGAGTATGCATGACTTTTTGAAATTCAATTTAGTTGAAAATATGAGAGTCATGATTCTATTATTTTTATATGTAAGGAGATAATATTTAAGAAATGATATAGTGGCATATGAATGAACTAAAAAGAGTTTTCCAAGTTTTTCATTCCCCTACTGTACAAGTACTTGAAAGAGACCCTGCCTAAACCCTTTTACCTTCAACTAGACCAGATGTCAGGCTATTTCCATATACAAAATGTATAATTTATTTATATATTTTTTATTAATGAAATTTCATTATTCTTATTTATTTTTCATTATTTGTTATTATTTTATATTTCTCTCTATTTCCAGAATTCCTATCTTGTTTATCCATAGATTACATTATAATATTCATTTACTATTCTGTGTAAAATTAAAATTGTTTTAATGTTATTTGTAAATAATATTTTTGATATCCCAAAAGGGTGGGAAAATTGGATGAACACAATATTTCATTTTATCAAAATTATATTGTGAAATTGAAATTTTAAATATTTTCATTAAGTAAGTTTACAAAATACAATATTGTGTAAATAATTTTATGGGTTTTTTTATCATAAAAAGGGGGAGAATTTTTGGAATGTATTGTCTCAATAATAATCTATAATTTTTATGATTTTGATTCTCTCAAATACCCTTATTTGTTTTACTAATGATTTTACATTAAGTGTATTTCAGGGAATTAACATTGTTTAAAATATTTATTCTATAACTATTTTCTAGATTTTAATTAAAAAATATATTTTTAAAAGTGTTCATTATGTGTTTTTATACATTCTAGAAAAAAAATTCTAACCATATACAGATAAGTGTATGGTAAGGAATAAACCCTATTTTGTGTACAATGGGTATGGATTATGAACCTTAAAATTGTATTCAACCTTATGCTATAAAAAAAGAAAGTACATTATCTCAACCATACATTCAAAAAAAATACCTATGGTTAATCAACCCAACATTATTAGAAAATTATGATTAATGAAAATTTCCTTTTAAAGGAACCTTACATTTTTAGAGAAGAATGTATGGTTAAAGAACACTATATATGTAATAAACCATAAATTTTAGAGAGAAACATATGAAACAACAACCTCACTTTTATGAGCAATCTTACGTGTTCAACCTTACATTCGTGATATAAACACTATGACGTTGAACCCTAAATTTGGTATTTTTTTCATTTTATGATGGAAACCTACATTTCACTTTTCAACATCAAAGATTTAAATACATGATATTTAGTGTGAATTATGCAACAATCTTGATGATATTATAGGGTTTTTAAACTCAATTTTGATATATTTAAAGCTTGTTATATTTTATTCAAAGAACCATATTCAATATAGAAAATAATTAATATTCTTTAGGGATGTTATGACTCCATTTTTTATTTGAATTTGAATTTTTATTACTTATTAGATGTCTTTTGTGTATCTGGAACTCTGAGGAAGGATATTTGAATTATTTAATCTATTGGTATATTGATTTTTATATTCCATGATTTTTTTCGAGAAACATATTTTAATATACCATAATATACTGGTGAAAATATTTTTATAGTGTTATAGTGAAACAACAAATCTGATATAGGATGCCTCTTTTGAGATATACATTTTCTATCTCATTCTTATGTAAGCTTGTTGCTGCTCTATTTTTTTCTACTTTTAAATTGAATATCATTGTCCTACTAAGATCAAATCAGACTTGTTATCTATTGAAGAATATTATTTTGGAAGAATAATATCCACCTACTGTCAATTTATACTCCTAAAATTGTCACGTTCATCCAATTATCAACAAATCAAACTCTTTTGATTTATTAGAGTTTAAACTTCTTGTACACAATTTTGGTGGTGTATTAGCTTCTCTCTTAAAGATGTGGATTTTTTGGTTTCCTGTTAATGAGCTAGAAATATCTATTTTTTATCATATTTATTAATGATTCAATAGCCTGAACTCAGTTGTGGAATTCTAGTCTTGCGATAAGAGAACCATTTTAATTAAATTCACTAATCTCACAGAGGAAGCATTTGGTGGAGTGGACAAGGGAATCCTTGTTTCCCAAACCACTATAAAATTATTTGTTCATTATTTATATTTATCCACTGCTAATCGTTCTTATATAATAAAACAATTCATATCCACACAAATTATAGAGGACATCAAAAGCTAGAATTGTGAATGATTTTTTAATAGACACAATTCACCCCCTCTTTAGTTACTTTATATTATTCATACCTAACATATATTTTGTTTAAAGAAATAATCACCACATTATTGATTATATGGGATGGGATATTAAGTTTAAAAATGATATTTTGGGTGATGTTTTATAAGGATTAGGTATATGTAATTTTTATGTTTAATATGATGGATTATTTCAAAATAATTCTATTAAGTTTCTTGGGATGTAAGATTAATTGTATGGGACAAATTTTGAGGTTAACAAATTCAATAACAATGATATTATTATGATTAATTGAGAAATAGGTTTATTTATTTATGAAATTATCTTAGTTACATCTTTGGTGTTATTATGGATATTTTTGAGTTAGATGTTTTATTTATACATATGATGGTTTTTTTAATTTCGGTATTATCAAAACTAATTATAACAATTTTTATTTAATAAATATATGAGGATTATCTTTTCATCCCAGTATTAATCTTATGATCTATTAAAAATTATTTCTTTAGTCATCAACATGATTCATTTTGGATAATCAGAATTCCGAATATGAGATGAGATAGAGTTGGAAACATGTTAAAACATGCAACTAAATGATTAAATTAAATTTATGGATTTTAAGTAAATCAATTAAGTATATTTTCCAATTTTCTTAGTTAGGATAATAAAATAATCCCTCATAAATTAAAAATGTTATCTTTTTTTAATAATTTATGATGAAATGAATTTTTTATTTATAATGTTTGAATTCATTAATTTTTTCCATTAACATTCTCATGATCAAATTATCTATCACCACCAATTTTTATTTGGACATTATTATTTCCCACCATATCATCATTTTCACTTCCCTCTAATTTTATCATATTTGTAAACCATGTTATGTGTTTTTAGAGATGATTATTATATTTCTCTATTCATCTTTTCAAAATGATGTTTTATTAATCATTTATATAATTTTGGATTTCAACAATGTTATTTTCAAATGATAAACCATTGATTACCAAGAAAAATATAGGATTATGAGGACATAATTTATTAAATATGGTAGAATCTACCAACTCAATATTTGGATTTGTATTTGTCTTTAATTAAATATTATTTTTTATAGATTTTGATACATATGAAATAAAATTAAAATGAACCATGATAATTTTATTGAAATTAAATATTATAATGGTGAATATATAGTAATATATTATGAGGATATAATATGAAATTAAATAATGTAATTTATAAGTGGAGTAAATGAACATATATGTACAATTCCCATAGATATTATAATAGACAAAAACCCACACTCCCTGATATAGTGATAAAAATATAATCTTACATTTATAGCAATGATACTGATAAGTGTGGCCCATTTTTTCTATAAAAACCATACAATATAAAAATGATTTTTTAGATCACTTACACTCCCAATTAACTTTTATATTTATATTTTTAGAGATTTAAGAAAAAATATTACATAAACAACCCTCATGAGCTCAAGAGGATATTTACCCCAATATACCTTGGTTTTCATATTCCATTTTATGTCATAAATTTCTCCCATAAAATTTTTCACATTTAAAACCTTTCTAGACACAAATCATTTATCATTATTCTTTATAACCTAGTGAAAATGTATCATAAGAATAGTAAGTTCAAATGCTCAGTGATTGTAAAAATAAGCATTAATAATTGAATCTGATTAGTGATGTTATGATAAGAATAATGGTATGATGACATTATCCTAGTATATGATCATAACATAATGGAATTTAATCCCATCAATACAAGTATATTAAATCCTGGAATTATGTTTTAACAATATATTGAGTCATTGGAATCAATAATCATGAGCAATGTGACATCAACCATGATAAAAATAAATCAATTATAATCCATATAAATAATAAATAAATCATTTTTTACCTTCCGAAATCATCATCACAGATCCCTTATATAACCCTTACAATAGTAATAACAATATGGAAGACTTCAAATATAATTCTAGAGAGAACATAATCACTACCTATTGAATTGGTGTGTTATCTGGGTGTTCCCATCGTATAATACATTTAGGCTCATATGTGAGCTATAATAAGGATCGTCCCATTGTAAACAATTTCCTAGGAATATATCCTGGATAAATGATTTCAAAAACTATTTTAAACTTTTGTAAAAAATAATTTTGGTTATGAAAATACATTTTTATTTTAAAAATCCATTCTCAAAACACAAATCACCAATAATGACATAAGTAGGGGTTTTATATAAATAAATCATTAAATATTATAAGGTAATACAAACATCAAATAAAGGTAATTATCTTAGGAAAATTCATTGTCATTCCATATGATAAAATACAACATTCCTTTCATAACATGATTAACCAATGGTAAAGAAATGAGTTCCATAAAAATAATCTTTAAAAATAATAATTCATCTATATTAATAATTTGAATTGTATCATCACCAAATATACCCAGAAAAGAAAAATTAAAATCAAGGGTTGTTGTCATTTATTAATTAAAATACCATTAACATATCATAATAACAATTCTTGTGAAAAAACCTTTTCACTTTGAAAATCATTGTTTCAAAACTAATAAATCAAAAAATATTTTGAAAATATTTTTCATTAAAAATAAATATAAAATACATGATTTAATATTCAAATAAATCAATGGTCATTATATATATAAAATATTTTTAGGTTGTAACCCTTAAAAATAAACATTATTTTCAAATATTTTGTAAATGAAAGTCAAAATTGAAAAACTAGGAAAATTTTAAGAAATTTAATTTTTAAATTTTTTAAAATTTTCAAAGATAATATAAAATATAATTTAGGAGACATTTAATTTTAGAAAAAAATATTTTCTAATTTTATTTGGAAAAAATGAATATTGAAGAGAAATATTGTTGATCAAAAAGACAGTATAATATCAGTACCACTTAAAAATACCTTTCAGTATGTTTATTAAATTAATAAAGAAGGATGTTTGAATTACACATGAGTATTAAATTCATAACCATAGAAGAATAAAGGATATTTGGTTCTAGAAAAAAATTTCATATTATTTCATCCAAAATAACCTTTAATATAAAAAATTATCGAAATAATGAGAATGTAACATAAATCCTTTTCCAATGTTGTAACTCTTCAATAATAATACCTTAAAATAATAACATGAAATGAAACATGAAGTATCATGAACATAATGATATTTATAATACGTTATGTAAAAAGTTTGAATATACACCTCATAAAATAATATAGGTGTGTAACATAAAAATATTTTCCTAATAATTATAATTTTAGACGAATTAACCTTATAAATATCATATCATTTAATTGAGAATTAATCAATTGGGTGATTATGTGTAATAAATATAAACACGAAAAAATATTAAATACATAATAAAAAATTTTGGATATAAATTCACAAATAATAATTGTATATAATCAACAATGATTATTGTTTATAACCTAATGAAAGAAAATTTAGTTAAAAATCCTTTTACCACTTAGTATGTTTTATATCAAATCCTTTTATATGAATTAGTGCAATTTGTAACATAAAATATCATAATGTATGAAAGATCCCTGATATATATACCATGTAAAAAGGGGAGACATATACAAAATACTAAATATATTAGGTCGAAAAAATTAAAATCTTCCCCACTAAAAGGAAATTGAGATGAAATACCTTTCCTTATGTCCATACATTCTATATATGTCCTTCAACAATAATTCCTCAGAAAACCGACTTTTCTTAACCACATTAGACCATTATGTTCGGTATTATAACATTAAAGGCCATTAAAATATGTATATGGATATAAGAAAGGGATCTGGGTAGTGTATGGATGAAATAAACTTGTCTTGAATTTTAAAGGAAAGGTAAGGAGAGATCCCCTTCTATAATATAGGGGATGTGAACTGTGGGAATTTCATAATATATTATTTAATTTTGATGTAAAAATTGATTCAAATGGGAAAAATTGAATCTAATTTTAGGATGTGTAGAAATATTATCATACACTAGTTTTTGGAAAAGTTTAGATCACATTTTTATCCTTACCTTATGGTTTTAACCCCCACTAATTATTTTCACACTTATAGTGAAAACAAGGTTTCTTACCCTTCAAAGGTAATTATATTAACTATAAATGAAAAAAAGATCATAGATATACCATGGTAGATATTATAACCATATCATAAATTTTCTTCTGAATATATTAATTTAAGGAATCTTATTTGATTTAATATAAAATTATTTATTATAAAATATCATTAATTTAAATTTCTAGATCTATTCAGTAGTTTGACTAAAATAACATCAAGAAAAAAAATGAAATTCAAAAAAAAAATATATTATGACATCACTAAACTATTATAAAATCAAATTATATTACTTTTAATATTTTCAATATCCTTTATTTTATTTTACATTAATTGAGTAATTACTGCAACAACTTTGTGTACGAATTTAAGGTAAAAATTTCTTCACTAAAAATTAAAATTAAATTATCACTAATAATATAATATATTTATATTTCATGGTAAAAAATATATTAAAAATATCTTTTATTTATCACCATGTTAAAAATTATTTATGTTATTAAAAATAAGAGTGTAAAATGGTTCACCTTTCTTTACAGAAAATGTCATAATGGTCATAGTAACCCCCAAATGAGAAAAAAGACATATAAAACAAATACTAGATGATTATGTGTGATATAAAATCATGAAATAAAATCACAAAATGTTTTAGAGTCATTTTACAGTCCTTATAATTCAATCATAATACTTAATTACTGGATTTATTAATTACCGTCTTAAAAATATTATTATGGTTACAACTCATATTGACCCAAAATTAAAGGTAAATAATTAAAAAATTAATAACCATTAGTTAAAAATATGGCATCTAATTTTCAAATTAATAAACATAGAAGTGGTAGAATTCAGTTTAAAATTAAACCAAAAAAATGTGATGAAATTGATTTTTTAGAAAAATGATGTCTTATAATATAAATGTATTTATACTAAATTAAAGTAGAAAATTTATATAAAGCTAATAATTAGATTATTAAAAAATTTATCTAATTACATTTTAAAACCAATCCAAATTATAATTTTACTTGAAAATACTTTAAAAGAAAATAAAATTTTTAATAAAAATCAGTATTTTACATAACTTAATGAAAAATAAATCTATTCATAAAAATAACTAAAATTACCCCAAAGATATATTTTATATGATTTTTTAAAATATGATATTTACCTCTTAAAATATGATCTTTAAAAATCCAAAAAAATTAATTTTATTATTCGATCAAAAAACCTTTTGGATGAAATTATGTATTTGAATAATTTAATGGATTTTCTAAATGTTGAGTGCTTATTTCCTAAGAAGTTAAACAATACAGGTATGTTAATTATACACATTATATATATATTTTTTTAATTTGTTTTAATCATATTCATACCATCTAATTTAATGGGTAGGTTATAATAGTCACATTTAAATAATTTTATTTTATGATTTTTTAAGCTTAGTGATGTGTGTCATATATGTTATCGAACTTGATGTCCTTAATTTAAAAAAATATGATATCAAAAAAATATTTATCCTATTATTTCTACGTGAATATTTTTAACTCTACGTCAATATATATAAAAAATATAAATAAATAAAATTACAATATACATAATGAGAAAGAAGTAAATGGGTAAATTTTAGTGAAGAATATAAGGCTATATAAATGAATGTTATATGACCGGTACAAATTTTATATATATCACAATTGATATA
Organism: Viscum album; assembly: GCA_963277665.1. NCBI lineage: Eukaryota > Viridiplantae > Streptophyta > Magnoliopsida > Santalales > Viscaceae > Viscum > Viscum album. Next base: position 1,001,508,459 of record OY728133.1, read on the forward strand.
TATCCATTTGGTATTTTTAAATTTAATTTGTTTTAAATGAATATAAAATCATTTAAAGGAAGTAAGTTTTTTTATAATGCTGTTTTTATGTGTGCAATATATGTTTATATTAATTGATTAAATTAATCACAATTGATAAATTGTTATAATTAAATAAGTATATTATATTTTCTATCTAATGAATCTATCTTCATTTAGTTATGGTTATTAGCAATTAAATTCAAATAATTTCATTATAGAGTTTGAAAAATACATTTTCTTCAAAAAATATATTTATATTTTTGTGAGAGAATATTATAATTAATTTATGACACTTTTATATATTTGAAAAATGATATTTTTTTTAAAAAAATTGTATCAATATTCTCTGAGGATAAATTTATGAGTTTTTTCTGGAATGTTTAATTTTCCATTGAATAGTGAAAAATAATAATTTAAAATAAGACTATCTTTTCATTACATGAATTTATAACGTACCATTTTTTAATTGTTTTTCAAAATTTCAATAGTTACTTTTGATTAAAAATAATCCAATTAATTTCATTTGAATTGAAATTATTCATAACTTTTTTTGTAAAAATATATTTATTTTTGAAAATATATTTCTATTAAAAATTTATTATCAGGTCTTATAGGTTTATTTTAATATTAATTTATACAACTAATATGAATTTAATTTCAAAAAATTAAATCCAATTTTTTAATTAAAATGTCCAAAAATAATTCCTTCCTTCTCTTCTCTTATTTTAAATATTTAAAGGAAATATTTTAACCCTTGATATTTTTTTGAAGACACTTAACTTCTGTATCTAATAATAAATTAGAATAAGAATTATATCAACCAATGGGAGTATACCTAGATTACAATTTTCATGTTATAAAACGATTGCATCAGACATATCAAAAAAATACAATGAATTTTCTAAAAACCCATTGAGCCCCCTAACTTTTCAACAAAATCTCTTATAGCTCTTATAATGTCATTAACAAAGTGAGTACAAAGTCTACTATTTATTTGGTATTCATTTTTATCACTTTATATATCACCCTTAAAAAGTATATACCACTTTATTTCAACCACTTTTAACTTTTTTAGGACCACTCTAAATACAAATCATTCCATGGTATGTTCTCAAATTTTCATTTCAAATATCAATCTTTTTTATTATACCATGACATATTCCATGATGTGGAAATCCCCATGTAAAAAATTATGATAAAATCAAATAATTTTTTTCTTCATAATAACAAGAATCCTTGATGTTTTGAGGAATTGTTAAAATATCCACCTATTATTTTCCATTATGTGGTAATTATCATTATGATTCATAAAAAATAAATATTCTTTTATAAAATGAAAAAATCTTCCACATCATAGATTAAACTTTAATATATCAAACCTTGTGTGAATAATTTTCTAAAATTTCAAACACACATGCAACAAACTATATATTTTCCCAGAATATGTAATTTCTTCATCATTTCTCAAAGGGAAACTTCCCAACTAGAACACCTTTAGAACACCCATTATAGAGAACATATCATTATTCAAATTATAGTTTGTGTTCTTCATTGAACCGTGACATAGTTAAATAATCATTATTTGATCAAAACTAGTAAAATTTATTTCCCTAATAAACAATGTTGTTTTTATATTCAAAGACCATATCCACACCCATTTCATAGAGGAGAAAAACATAGTGATGTCACCTTTAATTCAATAACCATAAAAAACCACTCATTAACCTCAAAATTCCTTTAATGTTCTTACAATAATTCCATACATAGGTAATAAAAATCTCCTCAAATAAATCATCTTAAAAAACTTAAATTTGAATATGATTTTTGTACTGAAAACAAAAATGAACACACAAAGACACCCAATCAATCACTCAATATATTTTCCATTCATGTCCCAAATAATCTCTTAAAAATATCTCTTGGTCTAAATAAAACTCTCATCCAAACTCTTTTTGAATTGCATTCTACAATATAATGATTTTATATCAATTTTTTTTCTTATGTGAAAAGAATATTTTAATGGTACAACAAAATACTGCTACTTATTCATTTGTATAAAAATTCTTGTTTATTTCTGTTCAACTACATAACTGAATGATTTTATAAGAACTTTATTTTTATCAATAATGAGTATCAATTCTCTAACATCCCAACCCAACAAAACTCGATCAATCTAAAATATAATACCCAACCAGAATTTTACACAACCCTTGGTGTTATCCACCAAAATTTCAATGGAAATTTGATAATAAAATCTAAATTTTCAACAAGGGGGGACTATGTAAAACCCACTCACTCAATTATATGTATATAGAATAAACAAACAACCTAATAGTTTACAATATAAGACATCGTGATAAAAATACCTCACAATATCGATAAATTCTTGATTCAAAATATGAATAAAATTAATGTAAAAAGATGAAAAACACCACTAGCCTCTGTTAGACTATCTGATTAATTCCCATCCATGAAAACAGCCTAACTCATTTCTTGAAATTTCAAAACAAATATACATGTTCACTAATTTTCACATGAATGGGGTGCGTAATAAAACCCTAAAGGATTTCTATGAGACTTACCACCCAAAACAAATAATTTAAAGCATGTACATTCATATTTAATAAAATAAAAATAAATTATTATAATGTTGAAACTGTTAATATAATTCAAAATAAATAACTCACTCAAAAAATTTATTATTTTAATATGTTTATTTTATATTGTAAATTATTAATCAACCCACACACTTGTGCCATAAACTCATAAACCTATGAAATGAAAAAAACCTCCCTCTAGAATCCATTTAACCAACCCCAACACATCACCCATCAAATAATGTAAACCTAAAAAACCCAAAGTCATAATTAGAAACCCATCCCTACTGACATATGCCATCATATGGTAATTCATCACGTATTCCCAAAATTACGAAATGGTAACCGAGAGAAATATTATAATGATGTTCATATATGAATCATGAAAACATGACAAATTACACCAATTACAAGTCTAAACCATGACCAATCCACCATTTTACAGGAAAAATAGTCACACACTTATTTCATCGAACACTTAGTGTGTGACTCAAATACTCTATTTCAAAGTCCAATTTTCCACCAGAAACACATTCCCATAAGAATATCCAAAACCATGATTGAAGATTTAAGAATAGAGTCATTTTAGTTTAAAATAATGAGCACTAAATTTCATTCAATAAATAGATTTTATAAAATCCCACATACATAAAACCATTCAATGGAATGGGAATGCACTGAAAGGATGTAGATCAGAAGACTTATTTCACTCCTATATACCCTTGAATCCAAATCAACAAAAGGTTTTAGTCCTATCACTATATTTGAGTGACCACATCCTCTATTATATTTTCAAAAAAAGTTCTCAATATTAGTGTAATGTAAGCATAGAGTGGTTATTCTTATCTTGTATTTGAATAATGGGTGGTTATAAATCAAGATTTATTGGTATCTAAATAATGATAAATTAAGGTATAGTCCCACACAGGTCATCAGATTCGACCATAAGAATAAATAGATAGGAATATGGGTGAAAATATTATAAAATATTGTCTTCAAATAACCCAAAACAACATTAATATTTTGGGGGCATATTTTTGCAAGATGTGAGGAATCATCCATTCCCTATTACCTCAAAATTCTCTAGAATTCATGTTTTAGTGAAAGTCAAGAAAAAAATATTCAATATATATATAATCATAAAATTCACTTCAAAGGCATCCAAATTTTCCCTAAAACATACCATAACATCACTAGGGAATTTAAAAAGGTTCATACCCTTCATTTTAGGATCTAAACACCCTCAAAACCCTAATAAATACAGCCCAGAATAAACATATAATATTAAATTCTTCACCCCTTAATTTTTTTTCATCTTAACAAAACTAACAATGATTCCACCAGATAACACTAAACCAATAAGATGAGTGTTGCATTAAAATTTTCTTTATAATTTTAATCCATTAAAATACAATGACATTACATAATTTAATTACATTGGAACAATTATGTGTTACATGCTACCCCCATTTATCAAATTTTCTCTCAATGAACTAATGAAATTAGATTCATTCAATTACAATGGTAGGGAATGTGTTATATTTAACCAAAATTTGTAAATTTTCATCAAAGAAATGTTAGTTTCTATGTTATATAGTTTTAATAGGAATGGATGTCACTCTTATCATTGTACCCATCCATGATGGGTTTTCATGCCATCCATCACACTAAAATTATATTAATGTTCATAATATAACAAAGAAAAGGATTCCTCTTGTTAATAAACTTGGGAAAATGAGGAAGATATATATCTTAAACAAATTTTAACTAAATATGAGTGGGAGATGAATATTTATGGATTTATAATCACAATATTATTATGGATGTCAAAGGGTTATAAAAACATGAGTAGTCCATGAGATAAAAATGGAGTTTGTAATGGTGTGCAAATACATGTTTATACCAACCAAAACAAATCCAAGATGAAAATTTAATAAGTAATGAATTTAATACAAGGATTTGACTTATTATAGTATCAATAACTTATTAAAGTATTATAACTAGACTTTTGGAGTGATTATAGAATCTAAGGACAATTAAAACAAGGATTTCCCTAAATTCAAAGTTTCACAAACTGTGTAGAGTCACATTGAAACTGTGAACCCCAATAACAAGTACTATTATAGAGTACATTTTTTGGGGGTACAATTTTCCAATGTATAAACATATATTGATTTTTTATTTTTCTATCCATTCATGGGATTCTCTAATGAAGCACGATCTATACATTTTTCTCATGAAATAGTTTATCATATAAAATGACTCCAACAACACCAGTCTTTTATAAGTAACATATGAAACTCTATAGAGACTATTAGGATACTCAACCATAATAATATATGACATTTTTAATCCTTAATATTATATTTTTGATATTTTTTCTATTTTTAACACACCATTACACCCATTCCCATATTATTTCACTTCCTAACTGAAAAAATACCCCTTCCTATAATTCACATCTTATTAGAAGTGAACCAATCATCCCTATATCTAATGAAATGTTTTTAATATGGATTAAATTACATGAATTAATTATAAATCCAAGACATCATCCAATTGATCAAATATGGTCGACATAATAATTCTTTTCATAACAACTCATAACTCAAGTTTCAACTCAATTAGATCATTGTAACAACTAAAATTCTATTTTATCCTAAAAAATCATTCGTATAGTTTATTTTAGATTAATAATTTCACCTTAGGATGTATTTATAATTTTGAATTATCTTTTGTGATGAATATATACCTTGTTTCCTAACACATTATAACTCCATATCAAAAGACTTTTGCGTCCATAAATATTAGTAACACATATTCATTATGAATATCACAAGCTTAAATACACACATTCATATATATGGAATTTATCTTAATAAATTATTCCCTCGTTTCCCTTCAAGAATCCATAATACTCATAATTATCTTCCTATTATCCACTAGGGATTCTACTAGTTTCTAAAAACAACAAATCCCCACGCATTTTGATTATATTAAACACTAATAAATTTATACTATAAAATAATGGATTGGACTCTATTAAAAAAAATCATAACCATGATTCCATATCACATTCATATTTTATTCATATAAATATTCACCCTATTGATAAAATATTACTTACTCACTAACATCATCAAACTTTATTATATCTATGGACATTACTTTTCACCTTTCTTCCATAATGGACTTCTAATTATCCATAAAAAATAGATTAAATCACTATACTATAGTAAAATACAAAATTAGAACATTTTTATATTGACAACCATGGAATAATTACCCATTTAATTAGTGTAGAACCATCCTTAAGACATATTCTATTAAATTTTATGACGATCTATGTATTTATGATACTATCGACCATCATGAACCTAATATATCATTTTATATAACTATTAAGGTTATTATGTTCCAAAATTCACCCAATGTTTTACCCAAGGAATATCAGTCATATAAATTTATCTCAATCCAAAACCCAATAAAAAGAAATAATTAGGATATCATGAATCTTCAACATGAAAATGAAACAAAATTCTCAAAATTAGTCATTCAAAACAAATTTCAATAAAAAAACTATTTAATAGATAATGTTTCCAAAAAATAAAAAATAAAACTCTCAGATAGATTAATTATTTTAATGTTATTTTCAGGTACATTAAATTCTTTCTTCGTTTGAGGAGGTTTCTCAGGCATTTTTGGAGAAAATGGCGGTTGCTTCAAGATTTGGGCCAAACAATGAGCCCATTGCCTTATTTAAAAAAATTTGTTTATTTAATAACTCCTTCATTATAAAAAGTTTTCACCCATTAAACTTATCACATTGCCTCTGTTGACCTATTCAAACCACCATATCCATTTAGACCCCTTAGAAACTCATAATCATGGTGGATATTGGTGATTTATTCAGGCATTATTCCAACCTATGATCCCATTTCTAAATTTAAGGAAATAATTAATTTATATTATATAAATTTCATTTTTAACATATTTAAGTAATTAAATCCATAAATCGATCCCAAAAACCCCAAGAACATCCCCTTGTTCCATTTTTATTATTTACAGCTCATCGTCGTCATGGATTTGGGCGAATTTCTTCAAGGTTTCTCAAATCATCATGATTTTCCATAAGAATTTGTTTCTTTCATGAATCATCCATTTTTTAATCTTTTCCCTTAATTAGTCTTCACATGAATTCTTTATCCTTATTTGAACATCCATTTCATGTTTTTATGATTTGAGATTACAATATTGTTGTATTTGGGGTGATTTCATCAAGTTTCTTAAGTTAGTGAATTCCTATCATGTTACTTCCAATTAGTTAGGGTTTATTCCCTCCTTCTTAATGTTACAAATTTCCTGAATCTAGGGTTACATACCTAGAGTTTTATTTTGAGTTTATGGGTCTCATATTCTAGTTTTAGGTTTTTTCCCTCCTTTCTGGTATAGTGATGGGGCGATTTAAGTTTTACATAATGATTCAAGGTTTTAGACATATATATTTGGTGATTACATGTGTAAGAATACCATTATGTGTTATATTTTCTTGATTTATATTTTAATAATATCCCACTTCCATTTTTTTGGTGAGAAATTCATTTTTTTGCATTGGTTATGTGTTTTATTTTAATGTTGCATTTTTTTCCAAGAATGGTTGTTTTTCTTGTTTTTTTAATGTCTTATCAATTGAGTTATGATTCATGAAATTACATTATTAAATGTTTTTAGGGATTGAAATTTTAGGTTCATGTGATATTTGTATGCATTTGGTTTCAAAAGAGGGGGTTTAGATGGATTTTATGTGCAATGCATGGTTATATTTCTTGCAATTGTTTTATGAAAAATTTAAATGTTTTATTTAATTACACCAAGGTTGAAAAGCATGTTTAACTACATTTTCAGTGTTTAAGACCAAAAATGGTGATTTATATGAAAATAAAATTTGATAGCATATGGAACTTGTTCGAGCACAAAGAGGTAAACCCAGATGTATAGGTGGGAGGACGTGTACTACTATGCTTATAACACAGAGTGGTTTTTTCCATGTTTCACATAGTATGGATTCCATTGAAAACACTAAAAATTTGTAATAGTGATGATTGGATACCAATAGGATGTGGGTATGTTCCCTACTGGTGGATGATGCATGAGAACATATATTGATATGGTCACTTTCACACCGAGATATGGGGTACCTGAGGCTCAGAACTAACCATTGTCTAAGGGTGTTCCTATGTGGAGTTCTTGTTAAATACTTGGTATTTAACTTTGGAAAATGGTTTATTTGGAAGAAAAATTAAGTATATTGTATTTTTTATTTAAAATGGTTCATTATTTAATGTTACCCCTTGAAAACTATTTTCATTTAAACGATACATTATTTAAAAATCGTTGATCACATTTCTTGTTATAAAAACTAGAAACCATTTTATCTTATGATGTTTATCACATTGAATTTACGTGGGTGGTATCCTAATGTGATTAGGATCACACCCCACTAACACCATTGTGTGTAGGTATACATGATTATGTTTGACAAGGATAAGGGAAATGCCTTTGGAGATAGTGTTTAAGGTTGTTTGTTTATTCCATGGTGTAGTGTTGTGGAGACTGCTAGTGGGTGATGAACCCTTGTTGTGTGGAAGTCCTTGGGATTTATTTGATACATTTTGTAGTTTGGGACAACTTTTATTTTATTTAAATCATTTTATTTAGTTCTGAATTTTAATTAAGTCTTGTTTGGACAAAAACTTTCAGATTGGGTTTATTCTTCATTATTGGTTGTTTTATGTATCCTAACTCATTTAAATCATTTCTAAACTATTTTTTGTTATACATGTGGACTTTTGGAAGCCTATATGTATAGGGAAATCCATTAGGGACTTTCCATGTGGTTGGTCAGGTGTTGGTTTTGATGGAAACAATATCTGGTTCGTGACAAAATGGTATCAAAGAAGGTTAATCTTCTTAAGTTATATTATTATTTTTGGATGATTTTGGTTAGACATGATCTAGTAAAGTCTGGACTCTAAGTTATGTACGTGTGTATGGTACTCAGCCCATGCCTCTTTTGATAGAAATCGAGTCACCATGTGATGTTGGGACTATTTGATAGACTTCTCTACTAGGTGGGACGTGCGGCATGCCGAATGCATATAGACATTGGGTGGGAGTGAAGTAGATGTTTATTTTATTTTTGTGATTAATTTAATTCATTTATATTTGATACTATTATTGAATTTTCATAGTATTTTTGTAATGATATTCTCTTTTTCTATTGTTTCTTTTTGTAGCAACTTGCCTCCCAAGAAATCTCTAATGCCATGGGAGGAAGCTAGAGATATTTCTCCCCCATCACTTGATTAGTGGTTTATAGAAGATGTAGTTTAGGTTGTCCAAGACCTAAGATTGGGAGAAGCTATTACATCCACTCCATCTCTAGAATATGAGTCTATCCTATGGAAGGACATAGCTCTGGAGTTTCTAAAAAACAAGCAACCCATGTTCTGAAGTAGTACGAAACCCCAGGAAGTAGAGAAATGAAATGAGAAGATTGAGCACTTGTTTGAGATCCTTGACACACCTAATCAAGTAAGGGGGGAATTTTCCACCTTACTGTTAGAGGGTACCAACAATAGGTGGTGGGAATCAGTGCTTCATGCCGAAAAGCAAGAGCAGATGAGTTGGAAGGACTTGAAGGTCACATTCAATGATCGGTCCTATCTTGAATTATTGGATTATTCCAAGTCCCGAGAGTATATTGAACATGTCCTTGGGGACCAGTAAGTGAAGGAGTATTCCAAAAAAATTAACTATCTGGTCAGTTACAAAACTAAAATGGTCTCCATCGAGAAGATGGATGGCTATATGTTTGAGAGGGGTTTCCATCCAAAGATCTATTCTCAGGTATTCATGTTCATGTTGAAAACCTACAGGGAAGTGGTTGATCGATCTTGTTTGGTATTATTGACCGCAAGGGGAAGTATAGTTTTTCTAGGGTAGTATTAGTGATGGGTAGTGGTAGATCATTGTAGAAAAAAATTAAGTGAGATGAGAAGGGGAAGAAAGAAGATACAGTTAAGGCCACTCTTCCTGGGAGGTTTCATCTATGGATCTTGATGCGAGGTCCATCGTGTGCCTCCAATATGGAAGTCTAGGAAACATATTACTAGCATGAATATCTCCTTCAAATACCTGTTATCATTGTAGAGGTATGGTACACTTTCATAAATTTTTAGTATTGTGTGTCCACTTCAGTGAGGGTAAGGATCAGTGGATTTTACTAGAGTGACAGCTCGGTCAGAGCAATCGAAGACGAGGGGATCTTGGATTGGTGACCATGACAACATGGAGGTATAATATTATGAAAAATTCCAGTTCAGCATAAATCTATAGGCGAGCGGATGTTCTCAAGCATAGAAGAGACATCTTCATGATGGGGAGTAAAATCCAATGGGATCAGATTTAGGCGCATTGACTGTCTAAGGTACCATTTTGATTTCATCTTTTATAGCTACTTCCCTTTTCAATTTAGGTGATTTTATTTCATTTATATATTATTTTATTGTGAGCACACTAAATTTTTCAACCTATCTTTTTCCTTTCGATATGGTATTGTTTACACTATAGGAAAGGAAGAAATAATAGGGTCTTAGGTGCCCGTCATGTGAGATTTTCATATCAGGGATAGAGATGGAGTGGGACCTCTTGGTCTTAGATATGGATCTATTTGACTTAATACCTAGTATGTATTAGATTGTAAACATTCATGAACACATTGATTTCTATTTTCGGTGGGTGAGATACATAGTACATGATGGAAATCCCCAAGTTTTTTATGGGGAATGGGATCCTCAGTCGGGTTGTGCAGGACATCCACTCCCAGAGTTGAGAGATCATGTCTTCCAGTTGTCATCACGCGTGCAAGAGGATGATGTCCATTCTCTTGATGTTGGGTTTCCACATGTAGTGGATGAGTTCCTAGAGGTATTTCTAGATGATTTTTCAAGTTTTTCCATAGCATGATGTCCAGTTATCGATCTATTTGGCATCGGGAACACAACCAATGTCTCATACCTCATATCATATAGACCAAACCAAGAAAAGGAAATTAATGATATAGTTGGATGATTTTGAATCCATAGGATTTATTTTCCAGAGAATATCTCCTTGGTCTACTCCTATTATGTTTGCGAAGAAGGCTAGAAGATCCCTCTTATTTTACATTGATTACCTAAATCTAAACAAGGTAACCATCAATAAAAAATATCCTTTTCCCTAAATAGATAACGTGTTTGATTAGTTAAAGGGGTAAATGAGGTTTTCTAAAATATAATTGCATTTGGGTTACCAACAACTCAGGTTGAAAGGGGAAGATGTCCCAAAGACAACCTTCTGAATCAGGTATGAACACATTGAGTAATTATTCATTCCCTTCTGATTGAACAATGCTCCAACGATCATTATAGAACTCAGAATAGGGTGTTCCACCAGTATCTCAACTCTTTTTTCATAGTATTTGTGGATGAAATCCTAGTTTACTTTGGATCTGAGGAGGATAATGAACATCATTTGTGGATAGTATTGAGCAAATTATGAGATCACCACCTTTATAAAAATCTATCCATGTGCACCTTCTAGATGAGAGAGGTGATGTTTCTGGGGCATGTGATGTCACATCAGTGAGTTTGGGTGGATGATGAGAAGATTAATGTATTGTTGTCATGGTATTAGCCAAATATGTGTTTGAGAAAAAGAGTTTCCCCAACCGGGCAAGATACTGCAGGCAGTTTGTTTGGGATTTCTATCAGCTTTATTTTCCCATGAGTGCACTCACCTAGAAGGGGGTGAAGATTGTTTTGGGCCTAGAATTTCAAGAATCCTTCAAGGAGTCGAAGTGGAGGTTGACTACCTCCCATGTGTTGATATTTCCTAAATCATGAAAATCATATGTGGTATATTTTGACACTTTAGGTATGGGGCTTGAGTGTGTAATTATATAGGATGATCACAAGGTGGCATATGAATCCCGCCAACTCCGACAACACAAAAAAATTACGTGACCCGTGACTTGGAGCCAGATGCTATGATGCATGCTTTGAAGACATGGCATCACTACCTCTTTTGGGAGAATATTATGGTTTATTCTGATCACAAGACCATAGCCTACATATTCTGGTTGAAGGATATTAACCTAAGGAATTCGCGTTGGATTGAGTACTTGTAAGGGTTTGACTTCGAAATCGTCTACACCCCTAGGAATGGTAATATGGTGGTTGATGCCTTGAGTAGAAGAGCATTAGTGTAAGATTTGAGGAGGTATAGTGATGAGAGGAAACTGATAGAGCTCTATGCTCAAATGCATGTGGATACAAAGGATCATAGTGAAGGTGCATTCTGGGCATGTGTTCACTTGACCACTTCTCTTATGAAGCTGATTCATTAGGGGAAGCCCGATGATGAGCTATGTCAATAGTTTAGGTAGTTTTATTAATGGTGGGTAGATGCCCATTGAATAATCTTTGCCACTCGAGGGTATCTTGTGATTCAAGGGCCTCTTAGGGGTGCCTTTTTCTCTAAAGAAGGTGGTGATGCAGGATATCTACCATTCTCAGTGGGAAATCCATCATTACAAAAACAATATGTATTATGATGTTTGTTGCCATTTATGGTGTCCATGCATGAGATGAGGCATAAGTGACATCATATCAATATGCTATAAATTTTATCAAGTGAAAGAAGAGTATCAAAGGACATCTGATTTTCATCAGGCGTTACCCATTCCTACATGGAATTGGGATGAGGTTGCCCTAGATTTCATTGTTAGATTGAATTGCAAACCTCCGAGAAGTAATGCTATCTAGGTGGTGATTGACTATATGACCAAATCACCCCATTTCTTTGTAATCAAATACTTAACCAAAGTGGAAGAATTGGGCCTATTGTATTTTCATGAAGTTGTGAGGCTCCATGGTGTGACATAGACAATAATTTTAGATTGGGATCCTTGTTTAAACTCTCTTTTTTGGTGTGTCCTTCATAAGGAATTGAGGTCACATATTAAGTTGAGTATGACATACCAACCTTAAACAGAAGGTCAGATGGAGTTGGGTAATCAGATTCTGGAAGACATGCTTCAGGAATCCATGTTGGATTTTACTAGTTCATGGGATTTCATTTTTTATTGGTAGAGTTTTCCTATAAAAATATCTATAAATCCTCAATCAAGATCGCACCGTTCAGGGTGCTTTATGGTCTTCCTTGTTGATCTCATTTGTTTTGGGTGGAGGTGGGTGAGACCTCATGGCTGAGTCTGAGTATTGTTCATGGGATGTTGAAAAATGTTTAATTTATTAGACAATTATTGTTGAAATCCCAAATACAAGAAAAGTATTATGATGATTAGAGGCATCGAGCTTTGGAGTTTTTTGTGGTTGAATGGGTAATCTTGAAAGTCGCACCTCGCTTGGGTCAACTCTATATTGGTAAGAATGGAAAGCGGACACCAATGTATATGAGATCTTTTCAAATAATTGATAGGATTGGTAAAGAGGAATACTTTCTATATTTACTCTCTCATTTGTCATTAATACATGATTTGTTCCATGTCTCCCAGCTAAATAAATATAATCCTGACCCATCCCATGTTTTATGTTGGGAAGAGTTGGAGTTGGAACCAGATCTATTTGTGGTTGAGTGGCCAGTTAGTATTGTAGGATCCTAAGAAATTGTGCTTTAGGGGAAGACTATTTTTATTGTTTGAGTCCTATGGCTTTATAGTATTGATGATCATGAGACATGGGAGCGAAAGTCTTGGGTTGAAGAGTAGTTTCCATTTCTATTATATAATAAGGCATCAAGATGACTTTATGAGGGTGAAAAGTTTTTATGGAGTGGAAAATATTCAAATTCATGACTTATTTTAATGGTATTTTTCATGTAATTTATATTCTTTCATTGTTTTTATAGGGTTCCCATGAATTTTGTGAGAAAATTGTGGTTTCTTCAAGATTTGGTCCAATCTGTTACCTCATTTCATGATTTAACAATAAAATATGTTTCTTTTATAACTCCTTGATTTTTAAACAATTTTCACCAATAATACTTCCAAATTGCCATTACCTAACCTATTCAAACCACCATTACCATTTGGACCCCTTAGGAACTCATAATCACGGTGTTTTTGTGGTTTATTTAGGAATTTTGTAACCCGTGATCCAATTTCTAGATTTAAGGAAATAAATTACTTATTTTATATCTTATTCATTTTTTAACATTTTTTATTTATTCCACCTCCCACTCATGCCCACAACCCCTAGGTGTGTCCCCACGTTCCATTCTCAATATTTGGAGATAATCTTTATCGTGGATTAGGGAGAATTTCTTCAAGGTTTCTCAAATCACCCAGATTAGTAATGTGAACTTGTTTATTTCATAAATTGTTAAATTTTTAATCTATTCCCCCAATTTCAGTACCCACTCAACCTTATCTGTCCTATTTTAACAACCCTTTCAATTTTGGCTTTCTGGATATTATAAAATTTGTGTATTTGGGGGAATTTATTCAATGTTTCTCACCTAATTGAATTCTTCTCTTTTTCTTTCCATTTCCTTAGGGTTTCTCCCCTCCTTCTTAAAGTTCCAAATGTCAAAAAACTGGGATTTCATACTTTGGGATTGATTTTGAGTTTTTTTGGTCTAATATTCTAGTTTTAGGTTTGTTTTAACTCCCTTGGGGTGCGGCGGTAGTGTAGTTGAAGATTCACACAAGGATTGATGGTTTTTTGACATATATGGTAGGTGATTCTAGGTGTAAGAATCCCTTGATGAGTTTTATTTTTTTGATTAATATTTTCAGCATATTCCTCTTCCATTTATTGGTGCGTAAACCATTTTTGGTAGCATTTGTTAAGTGGTTTATTTTAATGTGGTATTTTTGTAAAAAAATGAGGGTTTTTTCATGTGTGTTCCATGTTGTATCAATTGGGATAGAAATAAAATTATTAAATGGTTTTAGGGCTTCCAATTCTGGTTTGGTGTGATTTTGGTAAGCATTTGGTTACAAAAGAGGGTTTTTAGATGGATTTTATGTGCAATTAATGGTTGTACTTTTCAAAATTATTTTATCAAAATTATAAATGGTTTATTGAATTATATAAATGGTACAAATCATATTTAGCTACTATTTTTAGTGTGTAAAACCAGAACTAGTGTTTTTTGTAAAAATGGATTTTGATATCATGTGGATCGTGTTTGAGCACAAAGAGGGAAACCCAAATATCTAGTTGGGAAAATGTGTACAAGTATTTAAGTGATACATATGGTTTCTTCAATGTTTCACATAGTAATTTGAAATTTAATACAATAAAAAACTATAATGGTGTTGATTGGGGGCCACTAGGCTATGGGTATGTTACCTACTAGTAGCTCGTTCTTGAGAACAGATATTGATATGGTTTCTTTCACACTGAGATATGAGGTACATGGGGATCACAAATTACTGGTGCCTAGGGGTGTTCCCGTGTTTAGTACTCGTTGAATACTTGGGATTTACCTTTCAAATATAGTATGTTTGGATGAAATACTTCAGTATCATTCATGTTTTATTTAAAAGTTTTCATTAGTTAATGTTACCACTTGAAAAATATTTTCATTTAAAGGCAACATTCTTAAGTAATCAAGGCTACCATTTCTTGTTATAAAAACTGGAAAGTGTTTTATCTTATGTTTTTTATCACATGGAATATATTTCAGTGGTATCTAATTGGGCTTAGGCTTACACCATACATACACATTTTTGTGTGAGTAAACTTTATTTTTTCAACACAGGTAAGAGTAAGACCTTTGGAGAAGGATGTTCATGTTGTTATTTACTTCTATGGTGCAGTTTTTTGGAGATGACTCATTGGTGATAACCACTTGTCGTCTAGCAGTCCTTGGGATCTTTTTTTATGATACCCTTATTTTGGACCACTTGTTTCTTGTTTAAAACCATTGATTTAGTTCTGAATTTTAATTGAATCTTGTTTGGAATGCATTTTTAGATTCAATTTATTCTTCATTATTGGTTGTTTTATGTGTCCTAACTTAGGTAAATCATTCTCAAACCACTGTTTATGATACGTGGTCACTTATGATAGCCTATTGGGATAGGGAACACCATTTGGGCCTTCCCATGGTCTGGGTTGGGTGCTAGTTTTTATAGCGTCCAGATCTGGTTCATGAAAAAAACAAAATCAATATTCCAAAATAAATATAGAAAATAAATAATATAATATAAAATCAATTTCATTTCATAATGACAAAACTATAATAAAATGGATTTCTAAATAATCTTAACACTACTTGGGTGGTATATTTGAACATTATCTTAACATAATATTCCAAAATAATGGAAAATCATCTTAATGTCTATACCCCATCCATATTTTGTACAATATGTATACTTATCATCATTTTCCAAATAATTATATAATTCCCCCAAATAGATTTAACAAAAAATATTTTTCTAAAAAAATTCTAAATTCATTGAAATAAAACATTTGGTCATAAAATGTGTCAAAAAACTATTAAAATAATATATTTAAAAACAATTTTTCATTTTTAATCCCATTAACACATCTTGAAAAAATAAATTTATTAATTATGTTTCCATAATAAGTATTTTAAAATTATTTCATATAATTTTTTATTATAGAATATTTTTAAGAGCATGATAATAATTTTGAAAATATTTTCAAACATGGTTTTGAAGCTCATTTTAAATTTCTTCTTGAAAAGAACTAATCCATGGATTATTTCATTTCATTCATTAACATCTTTTCATTTAAAATGATTTCCAGTTTTAAACAGAAAACCTTTTAATTTAAAATATAACATTAATAATGAATAATATAAGAACATGGGAAAAATGTAAATTAATACAATTTTACTCTAAAACATCTATATTCTATAATTTTTAAATAATGGGAAAAAATTATAGTTTTTAAAGAATTATTAATTTATTGATATAAAAACATTATCAAATGATATTTAATTAAAAAACAATATTTTTAATAATATACCATAAAGTAATAGAAATATTGTAATAATTTATGTTTTTATAAAAACACCCCTATTTTTGTGGCCTCAAGACACAAATAAACCAAATAAATAAAAACATGTTAAGTCACTTTTGAAACCAATTACTTATATCAACTTTGAAATTGAATTATTAAAAATAAGATTTTTTTTATTTAAAATAAAACACACAATCTGTCATATACTATATTTATGACCCTTAATAAATTGAGAAACCACGAAAAAATTGTTTAAAAATGTATGAAATAATTAAATGATGATTTAGTTATTCTAATGACCATATGTTTTTTATAGAATTCATAAATAATCAAACAATCATACTAAAACCTATATGTTCATAATTCTATATTATAGTCCAAATTAATTAGAGTCTATATTTTTTAATCAATTATTTTTTATTATTACATACGGAAAAACTAATAATCATATTCAAAATTTATTATATTATATATCACATGTATATTAAACAATTCAAAAAATATATGTCATTATTCCTAATAAAATATGTTAAAAAAGAAAAATAATGATGTACAAGATTTAAAATTCCCATCCTACCACAATATATGATGCATGTAATATAAATCCCAGCTGAGTCCATTTTGTCCAAGAAACATCCTCGAGGCCAAACCAAGAGAATATAATATCTTCTATGTCAACCAAGATCTCAGACTCACCAGACTCCCATGGTCACTCTATTTTCCATATAATGATGTTGATTAGGAAATTTTATACTACCTTTTGATTCTCGATACATCATATCTCCATTATTTTTGAAACATGACAAAAACCAATGAATGAATGAATCTAATGTCATTTTTAATATCCTAGCCCTGCAAAATCATATGTTGCCTAACAATATGGTTGAATAACACACATAAATATTGGTGTTTTCTCCTAAAATGAAAATAGAAATAAAAGAATAAAATATACATTTACAACACGGGGAACAATATAAAACCCACTCACTTGATGTAATGTATATAAAATAAACAATCGATAAAATGGATTAAAATTTAATAAATCATAAAAAACACTATAATAAAAAATAGTCATAATCTAAATTATGAATAAAAATAATTGATGCCAACAACCTACTTCAATAGTATCTACTACATTAGTGGCCCCATTCCAATCCAATAAAATATTCTAACTCATATCATGATATACCAATAATAAAGCTATTTTTTGACCAAGATGATTATAAAGGGTTGAGTAAATATACCAAGTAGGATTTCCTAATGATATATCACACATGACACATAAAAAAATTATCTCAAATTTTATGAAATAATAATAATCCAAAATAAGTGTAACAATGTAAATATAATCCAAACAAATAACTCCAAAAATTAATTCATTATTTGAACCCATTAATTTTACAAAGTAACTCATGAATAAACCCATTCACTTATACCATGAACTCGCAAACCTATGAAATTCTTAAAACTTCCCCTTATGTAGCAATACCAATAACCGACCGACTAAAAGTTCAATTTATATTTATAAGAGTCCAAAAAACCAAGACCACTACAAATCATAGTGGGAGAAAATGATAAAGGCCAAGAGAATATACTGTTACAATGATTTTACAATTATATAGTAGAGATCCCAAACATGAATATAAAATTATACTCTCTCCATGAGTTCTTTATTCTAGCCAAAGCATTCTCAATGAAGTTCCCTTACCTGAATGTGTGTCTGATGTGAATGCCCTGGTTTATATAGATTCAAAAATTCCTTATAATATATTAGAAATCCCAAGGATCTCTATCTTTCAAATCAATTAAGATGACAAGAAATTATCAATCTTATTCGATGTCCATAATTTATAAATTCATTCTTCTACATAATATAAATCCAATATCTATATTTGGAATCATGAGGTTTAAATTTGGTAAATAGGTGCCCCTTATTTTTTCCCAATATGAACAATAAACATGGTATAATTAATCACCTCCATAATAAATAAATCTAGGTAACCGTGGTTAAATCTAAGTGTTATGATAACTATTTTTCATCTTAATTATTATTTGATGAAGGTAATTCAACCCTTATCACCTTAGGCTTTAAATTAATTTTTTAAGGGGATTAAAATCCAGATATGTGGAATTAGTGACACACTATACCATTGGGAGTATAGAACAAGTAAACACAATCAACCAATAATATTCATAACTAAAATAATGAAGGGATCCATACACCCTAAATGGGGGTACAAGGAATGTACTAAGGAGAACACAACATGTCCATCCAACCCCCAGCCTGCCTGCATATCACTTCACTACACAAAATTTAAACCTCAACACAAATGACAATTAAGTAAGTATACATGGAATAAAAAGGTCTTTCAAAACCCTTCCCATTCCATCATTCCATGCCTATATACCTTTGACCATTCCCATGTACCAACCCTATGTAAAATTGGACATTCCTATGTACACTTGGCCATGTTAGAGAACATGACTATGTTTGTGTACTCTAGCTTTGTCCATGTATCCTCCCTACCCAGTCCGATGTTGTCACGAACCGAATCTGGTCACCGCCAAAACCAGCACCAAACCCAGCCCGTGACATGACCCGAAGGGCGTTCCCTATCCTCACGGGCTGGCACAAGTGCCCGGGTATCATTAATATAGGTTTGGGAATGATTTACCCGAGTATGAAAGCATAAAACATTAAAAACAATCCATAATATAAATCTGAAATTTTTGAGCCAAACAAGAATTAAGTGAAAACCAAAACTGAGTACATTGGTTTAAAGATTATACAAGTGGTCCAAATAAAAATAATTATAGCATTAAGACAGCCCCAAGGACTCCACACGACTAGGGGTCATCGCCCCCAAGCTATCTCCACAACTCCGCACCAAGAATGGGAACTAACACCATGAACCGCCATCACCCTTAGCCTTTCCATTACCTGAATCAAACATAACCAAGTCTACTTACACCCAAGGGGTGTAAGTAGGGTGTGAGCCTAAGCCCAGTAGGATACCACCCAATGATTCCAAAGAGTAAGAAATACAATGTGAAAAAGCAAGCAGTTTTCAAACGCAAGGAAAAGTAGTGTTCAAATTTCAAGAAATGAAACCTCTAATTGAAAATAGTTTTCAATCCAAAATTTTTTAGAATACTAACACATTAAAATAGAAATGTTAGATACTGTAATTTACTTCCAAACACACCCTAATACATGGGTAGATACTACAAATCCAATGAGCAACAACATTGGGAACACCCCTAGGCACTAGGTTGTCTTGGGCCCTATGTACCTCGTACCTCGGTGTAAAGTAACCATAGAAAAATCCTTTCTCGTGCACGAGCCACTAGTAGGGAACACACCCATAACCTAGTGGTCCCCAATAATCATCCACATAGTTTAGTTAGAGTTGTCGTTATCCAAATGCTAAGTGAAACAGGGACAAAACCCATCCGGTCCACTAGCCGTACTAGTACAAATCTGCCCCACCTAGGTACTCGGGCTTCCCCTTTTGTGCTCAATCAATTTCAGCATGCAACATAAATAAATTTTCATATAAAACACCATCACTGGTCAATCATAACCAATACAGTAGCTATCACATTTTATACCACTTAAAACACGCAACAAAACACTTAGATTTTTCATAAAACAATTCCTCAAAAATCTCGTAGTGTTTCGGACACAAAACACCATATAAACCTCACTTGCATACTATGTGCACATATTTAAGTTTCTAAAACATAAAGGAGATCCCACTACATTTCAGTTAAAACACAAAAATCATTTTTAGGGCAACCCTATGTAGTTCAAGAAACGACATCATTGCAAAGTCTCCATTATTACACAACACAACTCTTAGAATTTCATGTGGTTCACAAACACCATTAAAACCAGATTTTTCAGCAACAAACACAAGGGACAATCATTAAAAACTGTATTTCTATCCCTATTATACATCAATAAAATCAACTAGTTACTTATAGGGTAGCCCCAATTAAACTAATAATACATTTCTATGAAAAACCCCCAATTTCACATGAAATTGGCCTTTAGGATTCATTTTAAATACAAACACCACTAAAACTATATTTTTCAGAAATAATAAAATTAAATAAGAATGAAAATACCATAAAAACAGTAGCCAATTCACAAAGATTTCATACACAATGGAATCACCTACCAAAACCAAGGAAACCCTTGAATCCTTTGTGCGAAAACTCAAACGCACCACCGCCGCACCTCAAGAAAGCTAAACCAGACATAAAACCAGAATTTCATACCATAAAACACAATATAAAACCTTAAATTTTAAACCCTACTTCCTGGACATTAGGAACCACAATTATAATGGAAGAAACCCTAACTAAATTGGATGTAACCCTAAACAAATTGAAAGAAGAAAGGAGGAGAACAACTTACTTAAAATATCTTGTAGAAATCACCCCCCAAAATACCATTATCTGTTTTCACAAATACTCAAACCTACAAGGTAGGTTCGAACAAGAATAGGTAGATCATTTAGGAATTTGAATGGGGGAAAAAGAGTAAGAATCGAAGGAGTTATGAAGGAAACAAATTACCTTTATAAATCTGCCCGAAATTTGAGTTCTTAAGAACTTTCGACCTAAACCGCGATGCAAAGGATCTGAAACGAGTGTGGGAGGATATTTTACGCGCGTCTGGGTTCAAGGGGCGTGTTTGGGGCTTGGAATCATCGAAAAACCCTTAAAAATGAATAAGTTATTAACTAATCAAATTTTATTTTTAAAACTGGAATTGGGCTTTCGGGCAGGCCCAATCCCTTAAATAAAAACCCATATACACCTTGGTTATGGATTTCCAAAGGCTCCAAATTTTAATTGTGGTGTTAATATATTAGGGGAGGACATTTAGGAGTTGTAATGAGTGAAAAATATTAAAAAATGAATAAGTTATAAAAGAAACAAAATTTATTTTTAAATCTGGAATTGGGCTCACGGTTTGGCCCAATTCATGAAAACTCACCTATTCTCCATAAAAACTTTGGAAACCCCCCAAAACAAAGAATTAATGGAAATTAAAATAAAAATACATTTAAAATAAGCTATGTATGTGACAATTCTCCCCACCATAAAAACTTTCCGCCCCGTAAAGTCACAGTAAGGCCAAAGCAACAACAAAACTCAACTGAGAAACCAAGTGGTACTCTCTTGCCAGGTTTCACCCCCAAAGGCCATAAAACCTCCAGTGACCAATGAAGGAAGGAATACTCTCACAAACCTAACTTACACCACTTTACGGAATGAATAAAGAACATTCAAGCTTTATCCCAAATGAAAACTCCTCTAACACAATCTGAACAACACTCAATCAATTTACCCAAATAAACGACAACATCGAACATGGTTACACTTTCCCGACTATAACTAAACCATTGGTCACTCTCCAATATCAATTTTTACCAAAGAAAGATGTAGGTAGTTAGATATCTTCAAATTATAATACCTACTTCCCATACAAAACCAAGGAAAAATATGAGTTACTCGTATGAAGAGACACAAATGGGCTCCCCACCATAAGAGACAACTTAATTTTTTTTTCCGAGATAGAATCAAGACACTAATAGGGGGAGGCCCAAACAGACTCCCTAGTACAAGGGGTATACATAAATTAGAAATTTACAAAATAATATATATGATACCCACAGTGGGTCTTCCCACCACAAGAACCAACCATCTTAACTGACCAGCATGGGCCGACACAAAAAGACCCAATTTTTTTTTTTTAAGATTTGGAAAGGGTGCAGGGTCAGTCCGCACGGTTTGGGAAACCATGCACTAACTATGCTGATCATTATTTGAACGTGGCTTCCTAGCACACTGACACTACTAATCATGCACAAAATGTGTGCTCAAACTTTCTAGCCAAATTTCCAACCATTCTCCAATGACTCAATGGAAACCAACGTGGGAGGGAAAAACATTAGGCGATGACATGGGTACAAGGCCCTCTACCTATTTCCACCGAACGAGAGCAACAGAAGGAAGATGATGAAACCATAGGTTTAAACTGTTCCTATCTTTCATACTGAGGATATGACTTTGTATAAGTGTTTAAACGACATTGGTGTTTCCCCTGACTACGCGCCAGCTTCTCTCCGGGACCTATGGCTGGAGCTCAAAATATTGAAGCATATTCGGCCACACAGTTAGGCTGTTGAAACCCCTATGTGGAACTTCTTCTTTCGGTGCCACAAACAACTACACTGCATACCCTGATGGGTTTATCAAGACATAACACACTCCATAACCCACTTTACCAAAACCAGATATTTCATTGAGACAAGGGATCAGAAGATGCATACACATCGCACCTTGTTTCTTTGGGTGAGAAACAATAGAAGGGAAAGACACATATAAACACCTTCCTCTAAGATAGAGGATTTGATGTTTTTCCCAAGGGAGACACAATCCCAACATAACATATAACCTTAGGGGATTGTGTGACCTTCACCTTTATGGTCAAAAGAGCACACAACATCACAATGAGTCACCGAACATGACCCTGACGATTGATAGAAACAATACATGGAACGGGACCATATTCAAAGTCCCTAAACAACAGATAAGTCCAAAAAGTGGAGACAATATCATATCATGACCTAAATCTCAAAATTGGTTTTTTAATAATAACTCTTTCTTCAAAGAAACTATAAAGAACCCAGAGGCCCTCTTAGACACCATCAAGACACTCATCTGTACTAACAACGAAAGAACACTCCCACCTTTGGTGAATCAGGAAACTTAAGAAACTAAGGTCTCTTTCAACCTTCCCCAAGCACTATCCCACTACAAGAGGATCAACAAATCAGAGAAATTAATGGGTGTAGACTCAATAAAAGAAATGTTCGATAAAATATTATTTATATTGATCAACTGGAGGATTTTCCAATGGAGAAACAAAACGGGTTGCACTTCAGTTGTGCATTAACCCTTAATGGGGGCGTACCTTATCCAATGAGAGAACCCAAGGACCCAACCAAGCTGGTCCATTGGTCAAAACATGCCACAAACCAGATCCAAACACATTGAGGGAACCACCGTAAAGGCATCCCAATTTTTTTTTTCAAAAGAGACCACTAATCGTCCCTACAACACAGCTTACCGACCAAACACAAACCCAAAACACAGTTGAAACAGAAGGGGTTCTTGAACTCAAAACCTCCCACAACATCAACATTTTTAAAAACCCATAATACAAACCATACCAAACTATTCATCAAGACATCATGTTTTTCTTTAAAACCAATTCTTTGAAAACAAACGGTTTAGCAGTAAGCGTATCCACCAATGGTACCCCATGGGCCTCACACATGCATGTTTTTGTGCCACACCGGGCACCCTCCTCATATCCATCCCAGCACTCATCCAGTCGTGCCATCAACCATCCATCATCCCATATAACCCCATGCATGTGGTCACTAATGGAAATACCAAAGGGTAAAACAAAACTTCCTTCCACTTTTCAAAAACAAAATGGTCAACCAACCCAACCTTTTTCTCAAAACTGCTAACAATGATATCGAAATCCCAATTCACATCTTACAAAACATTTCATAAGGACACAACCATTTAGAAAAGAACTCACTTTTAAGTTATTCACATCAATTTAGAAACATATCATCCCATTAAAACACACTCTAATTGTTTATAAAACTCTATTGTAAATGCTTTAAAAAAAACAAATTCAATATAGTTCCTGCTTTCAAAGAGGTGTAAGCACACCATTTTACTTTTCAAAATAATTCTGAAAATTCAGTTCCACCATTTCATAAACCAAACCATTCCCTCTTTATTTGAAAATCATTTCATAAAAACGTTACGCTTCTTAAAACCAAGTCACCTTAAAACCAAAGTGCTAAGATTTCAAAACTAAAGCACAAAACAATGCAAGAGGAAACTAGTTTCGGTGGGTGACTTGGACATATGGTTGGCAGCCATATTCCAATCACTTCGCCGTCACAGAGAGTATTCTAGGGAAATATCCATGGATCCACATGGCTTGCCAGGCCCTGCGAGCTCACTAAGATTATTCTCCCAACTCTCTTTTCATTTCCCATAGTCATCATTAAACCAAGAAAACCAAAGCACTCAAATAAATCCATACTTACCATGGTGACTTGAATCCCTTCATGAGGTGTTCTGGCCAGGCACACTACCCATGACTGAAATTTCAAGTCCCAAAAATCCTAGCTCCAGACTATGCTGACTCTTCCCCAAATAACATGACCCAAGGAGCGAACCTCCTCTGATACCATTTTGTCACGAACCGAATCTGGTCACTGCCAAAACCGGCACCAAACCCAGCCCGTGACATGACCCAAGGGCGTTCCCTATCCCCACGGGCTGGCACAAGTGCCCGGGTATCATTAATATAGGTTTGGGAATGATTTACCCGAGTATGAAAGCATAAAACATTAAAAACAATCCATAATATAAATCTGAAATTTTTGAGCCAAACAAGAATTAAGTGAAAACCAAAACTGAGTACATTGGTTTAAAGATTATACAAGTGGTCCAAATAAAAATAATTATAGCATTAATACAGACCCAAGGACTCCACACGACTAGGGGTCATCACCCCCAAGCTATCTCCACAACTCCGCACCAAGAATGGGAACTAACACCATGAACCGCCATCACCCTTAGCCTTTCCATTACCTGAATCAAACATAACCAAGTCTACTTACACCCAAGGGGTGTAAGTAGGGTGTGAGCCTAATCCCAGTAGGATACCACCCAATGATTCCAAAGAGTAATAAATACAATGTGAAAAAGCAAGCAGTTTTCAAACGCAAGGAAAAGTAGTGTTCAAATTTCAAGAAATGAAACCTCTAATTGAAAATAGTTTTCAATCCAAAATTTTTTAGAATACTAACACATTAAAATAGAAATGTTAGATACTGTAATTTACTTCCAAACACACCCTAATACATGGGTAGATACTACAAATCCAATGAGCAACAACATTGGGAACACCCCTAGGCACTAGGTTGTCTTGGGCCCTATGTACCTCGTACCTCGGTGTAAAGTAACCATAGAAAAATCCTTTCTTGTGCACGAGCCACTAGTAGGGAACACACCCATAACCTAGTGGTCCCCAATAATCATCCACATAGTTTAGTTAGAGTTTTCGTTATCCAAATGCTAAGTGAAACAGGGACAAAACCCATCCGGTCCACTAGCTGTACTAGTACAAATCCGCCCCACCTAGGTACCCGGGCTTCCCCTTTTGTGCTCAATCAATTTCAGCATGCAACATAAATAAATTTTCATATAAAACACCATCACTGGTCAATCATAACCAATACAGTAGCTATCACATTTTATACCACTTAAAACACGCAACAAAACACTTAGATTTTTCATAAAACAATTCCTCAAAAATCTCGTAGTGTTTCGGACACAAAACACCTTATAAACCTCACTTTCATACTATGTGCACATATTTAAGTTTCCAAAACATAAAGGAGATCCCACTACATTTCAGTTAAAACACAAAAATCATTTTTAGGGAAACCCTATATAGTTCAAGAAACGACATCATTGCAAAGTCTCCATTATTACACAACACAACTCTTAGAATTTCATGTGGTTCACAAACACCATTAAAACCAGATTTTTCAGCAACAAACACAAGGGACAATCATTAAAAACTGTATTTCTATCCCTATTATACTTCAATAAAATCAACTAGTTACTTATAGGGTATCCCCAATTAAACTAATAATTCATTTCTATGAAACATCCCCAATTTCACATGAAATTGGCCTTTAGGATTCATTTTAAATACAAACACCACTAAAACTATATTTTTCAGAAATAATAAAATTAAATAAGCATGAAAATACCATAAAAACAGTATCCAATTCACAAAGATTTCATACACAATGGAATCACCTACCAAAACCAAGGAAACCCTTGAATCCTTTGTGCGAAAACTCAAACGCACCACCACCGCACCTCAAGAAAGCTAAACCAGACCTAAAACCAGAATTTCAGACCATAAAACACAATATAAAACCTTAAATTTTAAACCCTACTTCCTGGACATTAGGAACCACAATTATAATGGATGAAACCCTAACTAAATTGGATGTAACCCTAAACAAATTGAAAGAAGAAAGGAGGAGAACAACTTACTTAAAATATCTTGTAGAAATCACCCCCCAAAATAACATTATCTGATTTCACAAATACTCAAACCTACAAGGTCGGTTCGAACAAGAATAGGTAGATCATTTAGGAATTTGAATGGGGGAAAAAGAGTATGAATCGAAGGAGTTATGAAGGAAACAAATTACCTTTTTAAATCTTCCCGAAATTTGCGTTCTTAAGAACTTTTGACCTAAACCGAGATGCAAAGGAGCTGAAACGAGTGTGGGAGGATATTGTACGCGCGGCTGGGTTCAAGGGGCGTGTTTGGGGCTTGGAATCACCGAAAACCCCTTAAAAATGAATAAGTTATTAACTAATCAAATTTTATTTTTAAAACTGGAATTGGGCTTTCGGGCAGGCCCAATCCCTTAAATAAAAACCCATATACACCTTGGTTATGGATTTCCAAAGGCTCCAAATTTTAATTGTGGTGTTAATATATTAGGGGATGACATTTAGGAGTTGGAATGAGTGAAAAATATTAAAAAATGAATAAGTTATAAAAGAAACAAAATTTATTTTTAAATCTGGAATTGGGCTCACGGTTTGGCCCAATTCATGAAAACTCACCTATTCTCCATAAAAACTTTGGAAACCCCCCAAAACAAAGAATTAATGGAAATTAAAATAAAAATACATTTAAAATAATCTATGTATGTGACACATGTATCCTCTGAGATAAATTCAGAGTCTCCAGTATGGGTCACATGGTGTGTGATAGATGTCACATGACATGGGATATTTTTCTTCCCCATGGAATACCTAGCACCCTATAGAGGGTATAACATGATGTGTGATACTGGATGACACACCATATAACATGTTATTTTCTAGAACCATTGATTTCATATCCATATAATCCTATGCACTGCTGATGCCTCAAAACAAGTTGAAAAACAAGTTGAAAAACAAGGATTCAGGGTTGGCTAACCCCTGCCATTACTAATCACCAGGATCCAGGATCAGATATTATAACAAATCACCTATGGGGATCCATCCATCACCACCATGAATTAATATAGGGATGAACATGAACCCAAAGTCTATTTTGGTCCACCTCTATTTATACACTATATCTACACCTCAATCTCAGTCGTCGATCACAAACTGCACCTATGGTATCAATCTGTTGCACTAAAGAATGATCGTGAAACTATTGAATACTGGGTATTAATCAACCCATAGGATAAAAAAATTTCTATTGTTGAATGTATGATTAAATGGGGGAGAAATCCATAAACCATAAAATTTTAGGAAAAAATCTCCACATTTGTTTGTTTTAGACGTAGATCCATTGTTGAATAATTTGGAAAACCCAGAGCTAAAAATAATCATAAATAAATAAATAAATAACCATAAAAAGTCAATCATCCGCGCTTCAATCAATTAATGTTCATGGAATTGATCCTATTACATCCTAAAAAGATAATATTATAGAAATCACACAAATCAAATGTCCTGCCTATAGTTATGATCGATAGATGATAAAGAACAATCTTGCATTGCCATCATTTATGATATCCATGAACTCCATTGGCACATGATCTACAATCTGATGTTGATCTACTGTCATCTTTCAAGATATTCTCCAATGATCCAATATAATGGTTCTTCTCAATTTTCATGGTTATATAGTTATCATTGGAAATTTCCAATATATACATATTTATAATGAATTATAAGTCTTATGACTAATATTATATTGATAAATATAATTAAATAATTTTTTTAAATTATTCTACCATGTAGGCACTCAATCCCAACTCCCAACGACGACATAGATTATGTCATTCATATGTTAAAAATCACATTATAAACCCAATAGAGGCCTCATATTACTGAACCATGAGTATATTTAAGAGTTATTATAATTTTTTTAGAAAATAAAATACTTGTGCAGAATTTTATTACTTTTAAAATTTTACAAATATCAATTATGGTCTCACCATGCCATAAAATATTTTGTTATATCAATGAAAATCTCTAATATCTAATGTAATACATGGAATAAGTAGAGTCATTACATTATCCCCACCTCATGAATTTTCAAACCAAAAATAAAATATCCTAATAAAAAATATGAGGGTTTGGGGAACACATATGAGTCTGCCTCTCCAATGTGGTCTCTTGAAGATTATATTGCTTCCACTGGATATAAATTAAGTGAATTAGTCTCCCATGAATGATCCTCTATTTCTCATCCTCAATATAAACTCTGTAGAAAACAAATGTTTCCTCATCCTTGATTTCCAGCTCACCCTAGTCAATAAAAAGAAATGGGTTGTGCGCATACTCCCTAAACTATGAAAGGTGTATGATGTAATGTACATAGTCTAACAATAATGATAGAGTTAAGTGGTAATCCATCATGTCAACAATACACAGTATCTAGAAAGGTAAAATAAATCTCAAAGATAACTTTCAACCCCAGCCAAATCTATGTAATCCACATCTAGGTGAGACACTCAGGAACACATGCCCCCCCCATCAAAATCTTGAGGCCTCCATTGTCAGTTTACATAGGACTTATTATGACTCGGTGAAGTCATAATATATTACTAGATGATATGGAAATTCCCTGTCAAGGCTCACACCAAATATAGGGCCATGGGTTTGGACTCATTTGGATTAGTCCAAAAACATTGTGTACTATATGGTCATCCATACAAGGCCTCAAATGTTTTTATACAAATGGTGGAATTATAGATTTTATTGTACACAAACTACATCAAGGGAAGTTAATCCTACAAACTATGGAAAATTATAACATGAACTCCTACAACATATATTCCAAGACTAGAATGGTCCACTTAGACAATCCGTGAGTTTGGGGGTGAAACCGTGTGCTCAAACGCAACTGAGACCCAAAGGCCTCCAACAATAGTCACCATAATCCTAATGTGATGTGAGAATCATGATCTGAAATAATCATCCATGAAATACATTAGCACATGATCCAAAATTTGATCTTGATCTGAACTATGCTATCGAATAGATAGGAAGTGGGGCGACTATTGAATTAATCTAAGTTCACATATATTTCATCATGTCCCCTATATGTCTGTGGTAATACTACAAGGAATTCCATGGAAATACTTTCCCGCTTCCACTTTAGAACCTCAAGTGGATGATCTAAACCCACTATAACTTGGTAAATAGCCTTCACGTTCTGACATGTAAGGCCTTGAGTGAAAATAGTGAAACTCCTTTCTTCATCACTAGCTACCAAAACTATTGTCAGATTTACAAGTACATCTTATCCAAACCAAGATATACTAACAAATTATATTTATGAATCTTTCTTATAACCTACTTCCAAAACATCACTAGTACCATCGTTTATCTTCTAAAAAGGATCGAAATCAAACCACCTTCAAAAAATAAATCAAGGAAATTTTTTCAATGGATATCAAAGCTCATAGGGTCTCATAGTCAATATCTCTATGATAGAAACCCCTAACTCTCTATTGAAAATGTGTAGGTAATGACCATATATTGAAGGTAGGCTTCACCGTATTAATCTATCAAGGATAAAAATAATGAGGAAATGGTCTCCGACAATACACTCAGTATCTACAAACAAGATCTCAATCTGAGAGTATCTTCTAACATGTTCCCCTTATTAAGAGTATAGAAAATTTCTAAGTCATAGTCATGGAGGAATTCTATCCATATCCTTTGTCTCAGTAGAAGATCAATCTTAGATAAAATATACTTGAGACTGTTGTAGTCTTAGTAGATGATTAATGGATTTCCCATAACATAGTGTCTCCATATATTTAGGGTAAAGACAACCAATTCTATCTCAAGGTCATGGGTTTTATAGTTATTCTCATGTAGACTTAGCTACCAGAAACCATAAGAAATCACTTCTTATAATTTCATCCGAAAAAATCATGTCTTGCCCATGAGGTATCACAGAACACTACATACTCGACACCCTCCTCTTTCATTCTCATGATGACGACACTTTTTACCCTCTACCTAAACTCATGAAAACAATTCTTTCACTTCTCCATCCACATGAAAGGTTTCCTCTTTTTGGTCAAAGCTGTCAGGGGTTCTGGAACTCTTGAGAAATAAGTTAGAAACTAATGATACTATCCTAACAACCAATGGAAACTCCATACCTTGATAACAACCATGGGTGACTCCCATGATATAACTACTTCAATCATCAATGGATCATCAACCACATATTCATATGAGATAAAGTTTACCAGAAGTAGACCTATGAAATCAAAAATGACACTCAGAGAGCTTCATATAATGTTGGATCTCTCATTGTGTTCCTAGGTTATTCCTTAAGTGTCTCACATGATCCTCCTAAGATTATTAGTGCACTAGAATATCATTTATGAAGACCACCAAAAACCAGTTTAAGAAAGGTTGAAAGATAAAGTTAATGATTCCCATTAACACTATTCTAGTATTCCCCATTCAAAAATTCATCCCCAATTACTCATTATGACCATAGCGACATGTAAAATTCAACTTCGGTATATCATTTTCTTGCACTCACAGCTAGTGATTTCCTAATCTAAGGACAATATTTGAGATCCACTATGCTCTTATCAACTAATAAAAGAGGTCATCGATACTCAGTAGTGGATACTTATTCTTTATGGAAAAATGGATTAAGTTTTGTTAATCCACACATAACCTTAGGCTCTCATACATCTTCTTGTAGAAAAACAATGGGAATTCTCTATCACAAACTAATATGGGATTCCAACCAACCCGTCTTGGTTTGTGAATTTTATTATAAGAGTAGGATGGTCCTTTAGGGTATTAATCTTTCAGAGTACCATTTGTTATTTGGGATGTCAAAGTAGATGGGGTAGGAATTCCAAAACTTTGGGTGAAGGTCTAGGGGTGCTTTTGGATAACATTTTATGGACTAAAAATTGATTTTCCAAGGTAAGTCAGGTTTATTTTGGTTTATTTTGTTCTTTTGGTTTGTTTGGTGTTTGTGATAAGAATAAGGAGTTGGGATAATGGTCTCAGAAATACCACAGATACTAGTAAGCTATGTATAGCTAGGGGTATGGTCCTAGACGACTTTCTATTGTGGTGTTGTGTTTGGTATATTGCTTCCAACCATATGGCCAAGCCAACCATCAACACTGGTCCCCTTATGCATTGTTTTTGGACTTCCGTGATTCTGAGAATTTTTTTAGAAACACTTGTTTTTTAAATGTGATGAAACTATATTTTTAGTGGTGATGGTTTGGTTTTATGAAAGTGGGTAATAGATTTTTAGAAATAAGATTAAGAAAGGATTTATAATTTTTTTGTAATATGACCCTTTGTGGCAAAAAAAGATGGGTTTAGTTAGATTTGATTTTTACAATCAAAACATGTTGTTAGTTGAAAGAATTTGGTTTAAAATAGAAGATTGATTTGACATTTTTTTAAATTGAATGGAATATGTTTTTAATCAAATAATTTTCCTAGAATATTTTTTTTGAGCTATGTAAAATATTTTATTTTGAACATTGGTATTCCTAGGAGTGATCACATGAATGGACATGTATGGGAATGGGGAAGATTTAGAGAATGGGAGGACGAGTACCCATGTTGGCCTAAGTTGATGGGTGCCTGGGGTGTCACGTTAACGTTCATATGAGTGAGACTCTAGGGAATACAATTGTTGATTGAGAAACCCAAATAGTATTTTTTTCTTTAAAAAGTGATATTATGTGAAAATTTTCAATGTTGTTATAGTTAATGGTAGATGGGATTGTTTTCCTATGATTTAAGAATGTTGGATATATGGTGTTCAGAGTTTGAGAACCCTTATTGATGAATTTGTTTTGATTGACCTCTTGGTTGTCTAGATGGTTAGTGTCCACCCCCATAACATATTGAAGGATGTTCATCGTGCATCCATAGGTGGTTCACTAATTGGAAATCATCCACCTAATCAACATAAAGATTTCATCATTGAATTTTATAATTTAAATCCACATCACTTTTACCCTCAAGAAGATCCCCTCAAAGCATAAGAGTGGATGCATAAAATTGAAATGATTTCCAGTATCCAGGATTTTACTAAGTCATAAAAGGTTATGTTGGATACCTTTATTAATGAAGGTATAACTTGGAAGTGGTATAAATTAGTTTCAAAAAGAAAATGTTTGGAATATATTATCTTGGTGTCCTTTAGGGTTCCATTCATCAGACATTATTTCTCTGAGGTAGTGAAGGTGGGAAAGGATAGTGAAGCGTCATTTCTAAAACAAGGATATGAGATAGTTCTTTAGTATTTTTGTCATTTTTTGGACCATGTTACTTATATTTAGGAGTGGTTTGTGGATGATTTTTTGATAGCTCAGTGTTTAGAAAGATGGATTCTACTGGTCTATATTCGAAGATATCAGAGATCTCCTTAACCTCTTGTACTGATGTGGTGAGGAATGATTTTCATGTTGAATCTATTCTAGTGGGATTTCATGATGCATCCAATCTTAATTCAACCTCTGGATTTTTTTAATATAATTATAGTAAGGATATGGGGAACCGACATGGAGCTATTGGTGCTTGTCATGAAATTAAAAGACCTCTTGATCTTCTTTTTGGTATCTTCTAAGAGTGGGATCATGGTGTTTCATTAGTGATACAATCTAGATCATAATAATTCGTCATTTTTGGAGGTTCCAAAGACCTTTTTTACCTATGTATTCTTAGTTCACATGCACCAGTTCTATCGAGGTGTTTCTAAAAGTCAACTAGCAGACAGTTCAAAAGAGTAGTTTGTTGTTTGGGTTTGGTTTTGATTCTATTTCTATGTTGGAATATGTTTTTGTAATGATTTTGTCTAGTGGTGTTTATTTATCTATTTTATCCTTAAATTCTAAAATTGGGTGATGTGGATCTCTTGTGACCTTTCATTTCAATTATTGTGTCATTTTCTTTTTAAATTTTTTTAAAATTTCTTTTTTAAACGAAAGTGTTCTTGTCGAGTTTATTTTCTATTATATTTCCCATTTAATGTGAAATAGGATGATGAGTGTGTATCTTTTGAATCCCATTTTTGGTGGGAAGAATGAGTTAAAATTAGGGATTTTCAGATTTGACTGTGAGGAAGTATATGATTCAAACATCAATTTTCTAGCCCTAGGCACCGATGTGAGACATGTGCATGGTCAGGAATATCAGGGGTGGGGATGAGGGTCTAGATTCTATATTCGGTGTGAGATTAGAGTTAGTTTAATATTTTTCTATGGAATCTTACTCATATTGAAAGATCTTGTTTTATAGAAATATGTATAGATATCTTTTTCCTTATTGTGATACTTGGGGATTGAAGAGTTCCTCCTTTGTTATAAAGAAGTGTGGTGGTTATTTTTTCTTAGAGATCTATTGTTTAGACATATATAGTTTTTCAGTTGGTTTCCCTTGGGCCGTTAGAATTCATGAGTCGGTTTTGGTTTTACCCTGTTTTTTTGGTTGGTGTTTCCCTCAAAAAGATCATTCCCCTAGTTGTGGTAATTTTCAAGAATGTATGGAGAGTTTTCGGTTCACACGTGATAGGTTTTATTATCTCAATCTGAGCTAGTTGGTCTCTTATGGTGGGGAGACCCACCATGGGTATCATTTCACTTTATTCTAGTTTTTATCTCTCATTCTTTGTTTATAATATTGGAAATTCTATTCTGGATTCTTATGTTGACAATATATTTTGGTTTTTTTAATTAGTTAAGTGTGAGGTGATTTCCATTTTATTTTTTTTATATTTTCTGTTCCTCTCCATTTGAGGGAGTGTTGGTATTTTGAAATGATGTGATTCAAGCCTTTTATCATTTCTTGGAAGTGGTCTGGATTTGTTGGTTTGTTTTATTGGGTGGTGAAATTTTTGTTCTTTATTTGAGAGGTTGGATCATGCAGTTATGGAAATCCTTTGACTTTGAATGATTAACTGGAAATTGTGGTGGCATTTTGGGGGTTGAAATCATTATGGTGGGGATAATTGGCCAACCAATAATTTTGTTTCAACCCGTGGTTCATGTTCATTTGGGATCATGGTTTTCCTACAGAGTTCCAAGTGTGATGGGGTTTATATTAAAAGGGTTTGTTTTGTTTATTTTTGACCTCATGTTTATTAATTAAGTTTTTCAGGGGTTTTTTGGTGAAAAATGGGAGAATTTATGATGATAGTAGGTGGATCATGTTTAGAGAATAGTTTGGTAAACTGTTCACCCTTACCTAAAAAACAGTGTGGCCAAGTGTCATTTTTGGACAGTGGCAAACTTCATGGTTTACGCATGGGTTTAAAACCATGCGACTAAGCATGATTAATGTACACATAGAATAGTGATGGTGTATGTTTTTCAGATGGTTAAGAAAACCATGTGGGAATACCATACAACATGTTCAGGTCATTATAAATTTGAAAATTCCCTCTATTCCCTCTTAATATTTAACACTAAATCCCAATTTCTTTCCCCATTTGAGATCCTCAACCTGAGGTGCCTCCCTCTATCCCAATTGGAAGCCTTATAATCCCTTTCATTGGTTCTTTTGGTGTGTATTAATCTTTTAATCATCATGTAAGTTCTTTCTCCCATGATTTCTTCCTTATTTTAGGGTTTCTCCTCCCCCCTCTTTTCGTTCATCTTTTCCAGTGGGTTATTGGAACTAGAGATGATTCAATCATGTGTTTTTGAGTACAAAATTGAGTTTTGTCAAAAATATTTCCTTATTTGGATCTTTCAGGGGTGTGGTTTTTGTTTTGAACCAATTTTCAAATGATTCCAAGCTTTAGGAATGTAGTTCCATGATTTTACATTATTGGATGTGTTTTCCTTACTTGCATGGATTGTTAAATTTTTTCCATGGATTGTAAATGAGATGTAAATTATGATTTTTTAAAATGTTTGAGATGATCATTTGATGAAAATGAGTTTTCAAAGTGAAAGTGTATTTATTCCTTGAATTTGTTATTTTGGTGTTTCTAGAAAATGTTTTATGCCTTGTGTTGAAAGTGAAAATGTGTTTTCAAAAAGATTTAATGGTGTAAATGTGTTCAAAGTGGGGTTTCCAAGTTAAATGGGTTTTGTTGAATATTGGAATCATTGATATGAACCTTTTATGTATCTTTTTATTGTGTAACATGTTATAAAAATGGGTTTTGATAAGATGGGGAATTTTAATAGAGATTTTCACATAGAAATGTTGGTTTTAAAATGTGCTTCCCTTGTTGTTTTTTTAAGGGCTTATTAAATTATATAAGTGGTGTGATGTGTTTTTTATAAAAATTAAGGTGTGTATAAAATGAAAATAGGGGTTTTTAGGGAAAATGGTTACTTCCTTTCATTATTACGATTCTTGGAATTGATATATGAAAGTGTATATCTATGTGATACGTGGAAAATTAATTGAGCATAATGGGAATCCATGGTATCGAGGTGGGAAGACTATAACTAGTACACTAGTGATTTGAAAGTGTCTAAGTGTGGATTAATCTAGCATGATTGATTATCATTGACATTGAAGTGGTGAGGCCGGAATTTATCAAATGATATTTATGATTAAAACACTAACTAAAATATGACAATGATAGGAAACCACTAGAACTTCAAATGGATTCCTCTCTATTGGATTTTGTGTGAGAACGTTGTGGCTTATCATTGTTATACAATGTTTCATAGAGGTACGATGTTCTTAGTGTTCTACTTATTCTATCTACCCTTAGGGATTTACTGGTGGTTCTCTATTTGTGACATAAAGCTTATGAGAAATAGTTATAGCTATCGATATTTTGTAATCCCTGTGTACCTTTTTTATTTTAAGAAATATTAATTCTGAAAAAGTGATTTCTTTTAAAACTGATTTCTTGAGAAATTTATATATAAATGTTTTCTATGAAATGTCACAAATGTTTTAAGGGAAATTTTCATGATAATTTTTCACCTTATGTTGTATCATGTAATCTCTATTTTTGGGTGGAATACCAATGGATGTTGGCTCATACACTCTATACCCCCTTTGTGTGTATGTAGAACGTGTTAGTTATGTTCCCGGTAAAGGTAAGATGTGTCATGGTGGTCGTGGATCTGGTTTCTAGAGTTACACTTCTTACAGGTGTTAGTGGTGGCATCTTAAGGGTGAAAACTCTCTTGTTTCATTGGTGTCATTATTGAAATATTTTTTTCCCTTTTATTTTGTAGCACCGTTTTGATTTATTTAATGTTTCAAACATGATTCTGATAATTTTTATGCCTCGTTGGGATTTGTATAGCTATTATTTAAGAGATTATTTTTTGGGTTTTTTATGATTATATAAATCTGTAAAATAATTCCCAAACTATATTTTTGATATCCAATGACTAGTATCTTGGCCATGGGGATTTGGAAAACCCTTTATACCATACTGCAGAACAGGTCAGGTGTTGGGTTGGATGGTATCCTAGCTTGGTTCATGACATGCCTTGGGGGAACACTAGTTCAGATGAATCCCTCATTCTACATTTCTTATTACTACGCCCTCACCACATAAAGCTATTCAGGATCCATCTGATATGATGGAAAAAATATTAGGGTCATTGTATAGAGTAAGTCATTGTAGAAGTATATCTCATGATTGGGAGATAAGTCTAAAACATTCTCAAGAAATATTTTATCATACTCCCCCAACACTATATGGAACTAGTTTCCCATAACATCCACTTATCCAAAATTAATTCAATTTAACTTGTGATTAGTCATATGCACTATCTTATTCCCAAATGTGTCCTACTTTTCTAGGGATTCCTTTTTTCCCAAAAAGGATAACCTCAACTGATTACTATGGATACACTACATCCTCCAACTGAAACAGAAGATCTTAGTATGAACAATGTATAAAAATGCATTCCAAAAATGATTTTATAAGTCCTAGTGAATAATAAAAAGAAATCATATAAGAAAAAGCTCCCATAAAAGTATCAGATTACACTTTCAGAAGAAATGTTCCATTGTTGAGTCACCTCAGTTTAGCATCTCTAAGCGTAAGATTCATGCCAAAGGATCAACCAGAATCTCTAAGTCCCAAACTATATTAGTGGAAATAAAGGAATGAATCACACCTATGTCTATAAGTACTATATCTAATATAGAAAAGTCACATATCATACCTCATATCATCCCTACAGCCTTAGGGTGATAGGCCTCCATAACCTTTAGTTATCCCCATCCCTAACCAGGAGCTCCCTAATATTGGTGTGGACCTCCTAGTTATGGTGGTGTTTATAGGTAAACCCATTAACTACCTCTTACTACTCCACAAACCCCTATTCCAAGCCCATTACTTAGCAAAAGTCCCTTATCCTGCCTCTATCTAGACTTGGGTGGTTCTTCAACACTATCCCAATCCGTTGTATGATGGGTCAAACCATACTATAAAATATATCCATGAACATCACTGGAGAAAAACTGCCTCTTACTCATTTGATTTGAGTCATCCTAAGATCCTTGTTTCATTTATTCGATTTCATTTTATTTTCTCATGAAGCATCTTACATGCCTAGATCCCTATGACTGTTATATGATAACTGATACCAAGGTTTCAGCTCTATGGTTCCCACTATCATTGCCCACTGTCGGAATATGCTCTGCTAGTAATCATTTCACCACTAAGGAATGATCATGAAATCTGAAATATGTGGGAATGAAAATAGATATCACTAAAATCCAAGAGATCTTAGGGTATGCACTATACAAAGGTTCAAGATTTGAAGATTGTATCTCGCACTATATCAAAGGATTACAATGAAAGATTTGTAAAAGTCCCACAATACTCATCGATAGTAATACTTACCTACTAAATATATTGAAGATCCTAGATGCATACTGATCACAACGTGTCTAGATAAAACATCTCCTTAATGGGATGCTCAGATTTTGACTTCGAGAGAGTTGTCTCATTATGTTATTGAGCCACCAAACTCCCCCATCATGAAACAAAGATTATTGGGTAAAAAAATTCAACAATTTTATATAATTTCAATGTTTTGAATCCCACAAAAGTGTCCCATTAATAGGGATTTCCAATGTTTTTTTATTTTTGTGGTATTTTGAGCTTAATCGTCAAAATGGAGTCTTTTGGATTTTTTTAGAATATTAAATTATTTCAATATTTTGGCCATAACATATTCTATATTAATCCAAATCATATAAGTCTATATTTCTTTTATTCTAAACATCTTGGTATTAATTTCATCTTCCTAGACAAAAACATGAATCTACAATATGGAACCTCAAAACAAGATCACAAGTTGGGCCTTCAAAAATTATTTAATGATCTATCTATTTTTTGTGGAGGGTCCACATCTCATGCATGGAGGGCCCAAATATGTCA
Organism: Viscum album; assembly: GCA_963277665.1. Taxonomy (NCBI): domain Eukaryota; kingdom Viridiplantae; phylum Streptophyta; class Magnoliopsida; order Santalales; family Viscaceae; genus Viscum; species Viscum album. Next base: position 1,001,547,677 of record OY728133.1, read on the forward strand.
CAATGATGTTGGTGGATGAAAAGTACGTTGAGGAACAACTTTTATGAAGAAATATATGCATGGATCATCCGTTATCATGGTCATTAATGCATGAAAATTAGAGGTTTGATGTTTGTGGAGTATGACTGGGAAGAATAAATTCTTGGACTAAAATAGAAATACCTCCTTTATCTTATGACCAATTATGCACAAATTTTTTGTTTTAATGCACAAGATATTTTGTAACAACATTTATGATAGATTCGATGTGTGAATCATATATTTAAAGTGTAAGGGAATTGATATTAAGAGGACATATTCTGGACAATAAAAGGAGGAGAGCTCCTCCTTCCCAATGCATTTCATTGCATCTCATTCAATATGGGAGACCAAATAGGAGAAATTTTCTATTTTCTCTATTTTGTTTCATTTCTCAACCATAGATTTGTAATGTCATATTCATACCCATTAATCTCAATTACCCTTACTATATTAGGGTAAACATTTTTAGTGATTGAGTAAGGGTTGGTTTTCTATTTTGTAATTATTGACTTCTTGGACCTAATTATATAAATTATTATTCTATCTTAGGTAACACTATTTTCAATTTCATATAGTAGTATTTATTATCAAGTGAGATCATTCTTGATTTTTTATTCCATTATTTATTTTTTCATTAGAAAACGATCCTTTTCTCCCTCTACTAATTTATGGTTTATATATGATGGAATAAACCATGGTTTAGTGGTGATGTACTCAATTATCATCAGTATGTTCAAAAGGGGTAGTGGATGTTGCTGATTATTTTGGTTAAATAAACACTGATCACGTATTTCTGATTTCAACTATGGAAATTCATTTCAACTCCTTTTCACATGGAAGGAGAGTATACCAAACTGAGATCTTAGTTAGACCATCTCTCACCACCACCAATCGACCATTATAGTCAGAGGAAATGATCATTGAATCTGATTTTAATAAAATTATCAAATGATGATTATATAAAAGAGAACACAGATAACATTATAAATGGATAACTATCCTTGACATAATCACCATTTTCATATCATAGTTCTTAATCATTTGAATTTTAAATTTCATTTCTATCATTTTATTATTGATTTCATTCAAAAACTCTACATTTTTACCCAAATTAAAAAGTGAAAAAAATATTTTGTGTGCACTCCTCCTTGGGATACTACTTAGGGTTAATCACAAGGATGGAAATGGGGAATTTAAAAAATTGTGTTTCCATTTCCCATGATAGGCATACATTAACAATGGAATATTTTCTAGAATGGTAGTGCAACATAAAAACTTTTAAAAAATAAATATTGAAACTAGATTACCCATAATAAAAAAAACATTAATTGAATGGTGTAATGAAATTTAAAGAAAATTAACTTAATAAATAAAAAGAAACTAATAGAAAATTTTTGGGAAATAAAACTCTAAAATTCAAGTGAAACTCTTAGAATTCACTCTGAACCTAAAATCATGGCTAGAAATCCCAACTAAAACCTGTTTTATCTATGCACACATCAATTTTATATTCAAAATAAAAAACACATTTCACCCACTACACCCAATGGTTTTGATTTACATGTCAATATGATTCTTGTGCTTCCAATGTTTCATGGTCTTACTGGAGAAGATCCAAATCTCCATATCCAAGAATTCAACTTCAACTTCACAATCTCTAGGTAGATAGGAGAACCAAAAGATCTATTTCAATGGAGGGAATTTGTAATGCCCAGCCCCTAGTTTCCTAGAGTCGGTGCATTATTTTAATACATTGGCATGATTACAAGTAATCACGTCCTGAAATACCGATCAGTTTAGTAGTCTTGGAAAATATATTACATACATGGACGTTACATTACACTTTATAAAATAAAACACAACATAAATGATCCTTTGATAATTCCATTAATACCCTAGCTTAACCCTACTTACCAATCATAATACAATTCTTGGATTACTAAGAAAATTAAAACATAGAAAGGGGTGAGCTCAGATGCTTAGTAAGGATAACAATATAGCAGAAACTTTCATATGTAAGCATAAACATTTAAGGAAATGTATAAGACTAAAACAAAAGAATTTTTAAACTTAAAAATCATCATAATATATCAAAGATACAACAAAATAATGCCATTTACATATTCACATTGATATTATACTACTCGAATAATCACATGCAATATCAATAGCCACATTCATAATGATGGAATGCATAATTCCAGACTATCATAGCCACATAGTCAAGGCCTTATGCCATGACTACAAATAATATTTTGTCAAGGCCTTGTGCCAAGACACTAGTTTGTCTCTTAAGACCTACCGATGCAACGAGGAGCTATAGTGGGATCCACTCGTCACTCACTAAGTCCAATTCTTTCCTCCTATGAAAAGGTTTAAAGATAACATAAATATTCGTATTAAAACTGACATAAGAAATGTCAATACATTACCCATAAACCATGAATGGCATAAAAATAACACATCCACAGTCAAACAAATCACAAAACCTTCAATAAAATATTGATGATTTGTATCATAATAAATCAACTTCAAACATGTTTAAAATCCATTAAAGGATCTTGACATAGATGAAAATTATTTGTAAAACTCTTTGAGAGAAATATTCCTTTTTCATGAAAACATTTAAAAGTCACAGTATTTAGAAAGGAAGACATTTAAATACATTTCTGAATCAAAGTGACCCATAACACATTGAAACTTCTAAATGTAATTAACATTTTAAAACATTCATGTCCATTTAAATAAATCCTTAAAACCATCGTGAAAACGTGGACATTAATGAGAATGTTTTAGAAGAATAAATATTTAAAACATTTAAAATGATGGTTTAGTAAAAATTACATAAAATGAATCCCTTTTAAAACTATTTCATTAATCATGGAAATGGATAATAAATATGTCCCAGTAGATACTTATGTAAAAACAACCTCGAATAATAAAGAGATTATGAAATTAACCGTTAAAAATTTGGTAACTTATGAAACATACACTCTATGAAAGAAGTATCATACAATGAATATGTAAATACACATAAATTAATGTTTATTACACAAAGAATATAATTATGGGAAGTATATACACCACACAAAAGGTAGTGGTGGCAATATGGAATGAATCTCACGGGAATAAAGAGTGAGATGAAAACCCCTTACCTTGCACTTTCCTTTAGTCGAGGGTATGTTTAACCTCTTGTATGAAGATCTTAGTATGTTATTAAAGAATACCAGAACCATATTAGTATTTATGATATCATACATGATTCATTAATGACATTATAATACCCATTTAATAATAATTTCCATGTTAAATTAACATTTTGGGTAATAATCGATCTCTTTATCGTACGTGTTTTAACTTGTTAATATTGATTGTATCACTTAGAAAAAGATTTAAATAATTCTAGAATATAAAAAATGATTTATATATATTATATATTTACAATATAAATATTTATAATAGACATATATATTAAATGGAAAACACCATTTATGGAGACGGAAGTTCGTACGTACGGATAAACGCTGTTTCCGTTTTCATATCATATTGAACGAAACTAAGTGAATAAGATATATGTAAGTATATATAAAATATATAAATATATATCTCCAATAACATTATTATTTCATATATTACATACTTATTAGTAATATATATTTTTATAATCATTGATGAATGATGATCGTGGAAATGAATCTCATCGCGTCGTGGAGACGGTAATCCTTACGTACGCATGGGAGAAAATATCATTTCCATAAAGGTGTAGAATGGGATGGTATATTAATTTTACAGAGACATTAACATGTTATTTTAATTATTTATATACATATTATTCATCATTATATCAATCCAAATAACATAGTGTTGAATAACAAATTACACCATGGTGTTGAGACGGTACGTCGTACGTAGGCACGCCTGGTGACATTATCATTCATAAGATGGGTAGAATAATGAATATAGTTGTCCCATATTTATAATAACAACACATTATATAGAAGATACTGGAGTTATTATTTTATAATAGAAACAACAAAGAAATATTAAATGGAAGAATAAGAGAACTTGAAAGAGGGTGGTGAAATCATTACCTCTTCTTCAGGTTTAACCTTTTGATTTGATCAAAAGGGATCCTTAAGTAGGATTTATGACCAAAGAAAGGCCTCAAAGATTAAGTTAGGATATTTGGGATAATATTTTGTCAGGTGTTGGCCAAACCAAATGGATTTTGAGGTATGATTTTGAGATAATGGGAAGTGCCCTTTTATAAGAGGTGTGAGAGTCACTTTAGGAAAAGATTAAAGTATTAATTTATTATACAGTCAAATTCGGTTTATAATGGTTCCAAATGAATTTATTTATATTCTTAGGTGTTTATGGGTCGAAATAATCTCAACCAATAGGTTTTATAATAGTTTAGGTTACCAGTTTATCCTTATCTTTTAGATTTAACTCTTAGTTAAATAGTTCATCTTTTACCGTGTCTTCTTATATAATTTCTCTATATAGTTAATAAACATACTATAAACTTCTAAGAGAACCTCAAGTGGATCATTAATGACATATATAATATTATTTAAGACCTCTGGATGAACCTTACATTTTTAGAAATATTATATCAACCAATAATATAGTATTTATTTTAAATATTAATTTATATCAATTTTAACACTATTTGGTATTTTGTTTTTGTGAAAGTCATCACAACTTTATTACTTCGTACAAGATAGATTGAATCATCCCTAACATTTCATATTCACCTAGAACATTAGTGTATGTAATAAAAACATCAAAATTATATTTATTTTAATATTTATAATACCCTTTATTTGATTCTTTCATTAATAAGGTAATTATTGGATCATCATTGTGTCATAAATAGATTTATTTATTTAATGTATAAAAATTATAAAACAAAATACCATGATGTAGGAAATATTTTTAGTTTTCCAAATAATATTTATAGTCGAAAATATTACATCTATATCACTATAGAAAAATTAATTACTAAATGATTTTTGTTTTTGTCAATTTTCTCTTTACTTTAAATTAATTAATCTAAATTGTCCTTATCATTCATAAGTGGCTCTATGGGGTCCCAAAATCGACCCAAGGATTCCCAAGGGCGTCCATTAATCATTCAATAAGGTTAGTACATGTGCTAAGGCAATTTTAAATTATTACAGTATTTTTTTACCTTGAATTAACTTATTTACCTTTAATCGCGGTAAATAAAAGTCAAACGTTACTGTTCACCAATAATTATTTTCATCTTATTGAACCAAATTTTAATTATTGAGGTTAAACGTGTCTCTCGGATTTTTTACATTCCACTCACAGTGGTGGTAAAATTTTTTTTTATGTAAATTTGCAAATTCTTCTACGAGGTGGTTAAAGACGGTGAAAAGTTCAATAAAATTTTTATATATCTAAAATTTTTATAAACAGACTCCAATGAATTAAATTAAATTTATATAAGTATTATGTATCTATTTTTACCTAAAATAAATTAAAATAAAATAAATAATTATTTAAATAAAATCCGGTTTTAAACAATAACTCATTGTTTTTCACTATTCATCAAAATTTGAATGTTTTCAAAAAAATACCAAAAATTCACCCTAGGATAATTTCAATATTACGAATCCAAAAATGATGTCTATTTTACCAAATTAAAAACATATAAGTTTTATTTATTAATTTAAAATTAATTCCCATTGTCAAAACCAAAAGGTGTATTTTTAGGAAATAATAACAATCAAAAGATTGACACTTGTTTATGTCCAATTTCAGTATAAAATTACTTACAATGCCCATAATTGGATTAAATGGTAAAAATATAATCTATTTATACTTACAAACCATTAAAATTTATATTTTATCACTATAAATTATTTTGATTAAATAGTTGTTTTCAATTAAAATATAGTATTTTTCACTATTCACACAAATATGAAAGTTATAAGAAAAGACCAAAAAAAATTTGAAACTAAATTATTATGTCCCAATTATAAAGAAGAATTTTATTTTGTAAAATTGAATATATATAAGTTTCAAATATTGTATTTAAAAAGGGTTCTCCATTAAAAGGCGTTAAAACTGCATTTTTTTTAAATACTTCTTTTATCTGAAAAAAATGTATTTGTTCTTACATTATGTCTAAGAAACTTATAATATGGAATATAAAATTATAAAAATTATATAAAGTTCAAAATTCAGTTAATACTATTTATAAACGCTTTTGAACGGCTAGTTTGGTACGTCGTGGTGCGCTTGAACTCATTGGTGCGTGTAGTGCAAGTTATCAAAATACTTTGAAGAAATAACCTACTATGAAATCTTGCGGTGTTACATTCTTACCTCCTTCAAAAAATTACGTCCTCGTAATTTGAAATTGTTCTTTGAAAAAAAATGTTGAAATTAGAAAATACCTTTGTGGGAAAACCCAGATCAGAAATTGGGTTAATAAAATTTAGTCTTAATAAAAGGAAACATGGAATGAAAAAGTCACCACCAAATTATGATCTCGATTAGGGGAACATTGCTGGAAATTAGAGACACATAATTGGAGGAAAAACGTAAATATTTATAGGGAGTGATTGAGGTCATCAGTCACAAACAATTGTGGAATTGAGGGCCTCAAAGCCATCAATCTGTGATGATTTAAAATATCATTGGTTCAACAAAACATAAGGTATTAGGATTACCCATCTTTAGTTTCAAGATGCCTTGCCTAAATTTTATGAATTTGTTTCTTCATAGAATAATAGAAGAAAAAAATATATACATGAAAAGTAGAGTTTCATCCTTCAAATAATTCCTACCATAAACTCATCTTTCACTCCAAATAGAAAAAAAATTATATTTACCTAAATCGTATAAGGTTTCAAAAATAATGAATTTATAATTCATTTTTCAGACTATTTAAAAAAACTAAATTATACAAACTAGTAAATCACATAGTCCAATCGTAGGTGATGAACTTTTATCGCTCTTCGGTTGCAGGTTCTAGTCTCACAGGCTTTCCGGATGCCACTAGTTATCGCCCAACCTCTGGGATGTCCTTTTTATAACAATCCAAAAATAACCATAACAATAGTATCCAATTTCAATTATAATCCATTACAACCTTTATACTTATCCAAAATACTTATATTGAAACTCTCAGTCCAAAATTTATAAGGAAGTTAAACACAATGAGGATCTTTTTTTCCATGTAATAACATGTAAACACCTTCATCATGTATTATTCTAAAACATGGTAACATCTTGAATTACTATAAAACATTATTGATTATATTCACACTCGCTTATTCCTTATATAATACCGAATATACTCCTTATATCAAAAAAAATGTTGTAAACTCCAACAATGATGGAATATACAAATCATTAATTAGTTTCAAGGAAGTCAAGAATATCCAATATTATTTATCCAAATCAACCATCTCTTATTCCAAAATCACTACCTCATTATCAGGACCATATTAAGGATTACCTTTCCTTCAACCATGTATATTTCAAAAAATCATAGCTTACTATTAAGTCACTTTTCATAGAACCATATAATCTTAAATCCTCAATAATATAGTACTAATGTAAAATCCTTATTTATCTCCACAATACATGTTACCAGTTTACTATTGATACAACACTCAAATGAAATAATTCTATAATAACAACATAAGAACAATAGTCATTCCTCTTCATATGAGGTAGTATCATGACATGATTATTATCCAATAAAATCACTTGTGGTATACTCTTATGAATGGGACATTGATTAAAGTAGTGTCTCAATGCCTTGTAGGTGAAGCATTTTACATTTCAAAACTATTTCTTACCCTTACAATCACGTACATGGTGTCCTTTTTCTCCACCCTCATAACAAACTCTCATTCCCTTCAAGAATTTACTAAGGTCATTCATTCCACATTTATCACATATTGGAACATCCTTCATTTCCCTCTTCCCTTTATCCATCTTTCTCTCTTCCATCCTTTTCTTCTCTTGCATCCCTTCAAAGCCATAGGACTCAAAGAAATCATTACTTATATTATTAACACATGATACTATTTCTTCATATGTTGAGAATACATAGTAGACTATTTCCCTTCTAAATTTTGTCTTAATACTAAGAAATATATAATCCTTCTTACTCTTTAGATCATATGTTTTTCTGGTGTTCACATTCCTTCTACTGGGCACCATTTCTATACAATGGCATACACTAGGTCAGTTATCAAATTGCAATGAATAATTCCAAACTAGTAAAATACTGAACATAAATTGAACAGTTTATGGATATAATCCATAAAAATATTTTCTTTGAGGATATATATACTTTTAAATCCTTCATAATTATTTGTAAAGAAAATGAGAATTATCCAAATCATATCCCTTGGGAGTGTCGTAACCAAGAGGGCAGCAAGGCCCATTATCGTGCACCAGTTTCCGTTCGAGTCTATCTCAAAGCGGTGTTTTTAGGTTTTACCCATAGTAACATCTATGCCAGAGCCGCCTCAACCTGCTCATATCCATACATGGATGTATTTTCATGGAAAACTCACAAAATCTCTATATTACCAAAATTCTAGGAAGTTCTTCAATACTAATCCTCAAATATTATCTTAGGGTAATGTGCTCTAATCAGAGTTTATCTAAATATAGTTTCCAAGGTTATTTCTAAACTTCCTCTGATACCAACTGTAATGCCATGACCCTAGTTACCCAGAGTCGGTGCATTATTTTAATATGTTGGCATGATTACAAGGAATCAAGTCCTAAATGACCGATCAGTTTAGCATTCTTGGAAAATATATTACATACTGGGATGTTACATTACACTTAAGAAAATAAAACACAATATAAATGATCCTTTGAGAACACCATTAATCCCCTAGCATAACCCTTCTTATCAATCATAATACACTTATTGGAATCCTGAGAAAATTAAAACATAGAATGGGGTGAGCTTAGATGCTCAGTAAGGATAACAATATAGCAGAAACCTTCATAAATAAGCATAAACATTTTAGGAAATGTATAAGAATAAAACAAATGCATTTTTAAACATAAACTTCAGCATAATATGGAAATGATACAATAAAATAATTCCATTTACTTATTCATATGGATATTATACTAGTCAAATAATCACATGCAATATCAATAACCACTTTCATAATGATGGAATGCATAATGCCAGACTATCATAACCACATAGTCAAGGCTTTGTGCCAAGACTACAAATAAGATTTTGAAAAGGCCTTGTGCCAAGACACTAGTTATTCTCATTATACCTACCGATGCATTGAGGAGCTATAGCGGGCTCCACCCATCACTTAATAAGTCCAATGCATTCCTCATATGAAAAGGTTTAAACATAACATAAACATTCATATTAAAACTGGAATAGGAAATGTCAATACTTTGCCCATAAACCATGAATGGTATAAAAATAACACATCCAAAGTCAAACATATAACAAAACCTTCAATACAATACAGAATATTTGTATCAAAATAAATCAACTTAAAACATGTTTAAAATCCATTAATTGATTTTGACATAGATGAAAATGGTTTGTAAAACTCTTTGAGAGAAATATACCTTTTCATGAAAACATTTAAAAGTCACACAATTTAGAAATGAAGACATTTAAATACATTTTTTAATGAAAGAGTCCCATACCACTTTGAAACTTTGGAAAGTAATTAACATTTTAAAACATTCATGTGAATTTAAATAAATCCTTAAAACCATTTTGAAAACATTGACATTAATGAGAATGGTTTAGAAGAATAAATCACTAAAACATTTAAAATGATTTTTTATTGAAAATTACATTAATAGAATCTCTTTGAATACTATTTTATGAAACCTGGAGATGGATAATAAATATGTCCCAGTAGATACTTACGTAAAAACAACCTCAGATAATATTGAGATTTTCAAATTAACCCTTACCAATTTGTAACTTATGAAACATACACCCTATGAAAGAATTATCTTATAATGAATATGTAAATACACATAAATTAAAGTGTATTACACAAATAATTTAATTATGGGTAGTAAATACATCACACAAAAGGTAATAGTGGCAATATGGCATGAATCTCATGGGAATAAGGAGTGAGATGAAAACCCCTTACCTTGCACATTACTTTAGTTGAGGGTATGTTTATCCTCCTGTATGAAGATCAGAGTATGTTATTAAAGTATACTAGAACCATATTAGTATTTATGATATCATACATGATTCATTAATGAATTTATAATACCCATTTAATAATAATTTTCATGTTAAAGTAACATTTCGGGTAATAATCGCTTTCTTTATCGTAAATGTTTTAACATGTTACTCTTGATTGTATCACTTATAAATAGATTTAAATACTTAATGAATATAAAAAATGACATATATATCATATATATTTAGAATATTAATATGTATAATAGACATATGTATGAAATGAAAAACACCATTTATGGAGATGGTAGTCCGTACGTACGCATAGACGTTGTTTCTGTTTTTATATCGTATTGAACGGAACTAAGTGAATAAGATATATGTAAGTAAATATATATATAAATATATATATCTCCAGTAGAATTATTATTTCATATATTACATACTTATTAGTAGTATATATTTTTATAATCATGGATGAATGGTGATCGTGAAAATGAATCTCATCACGTCGTGGAGACGATAATCCGTTCTTATGCACGAGCGACAATATCATTTCCTTAAAGGTGTGGAAGTGGATGGTATATTAATATTACAGAGACATTAGAAGGTTATTTTAATTATTTATATACATATTACTCATAATTATATCCATCCAAATAACATAGTGTTGAATAACAAATTACACCACGGCATGGAGACTGTGAGTCATACGTATGCATGCATGGTGACATTATCATTCATAAGATGGGTAGAATAATGAATATAGTTGTTCCATATTTATAATAAAATCACAGTATATATATGAAATTGGATTTATTATTTAAGAATGGAAACAACAATGAAAGAGTAAGTGGAAGAATAAGAGAACTTGAATGAGGGTGGTGAAATCATTACTTCTTCTTCGGGTTCTTCCTTTTGATTTGATCAAAAGGGGTCCTTAAGTTGGCTTTATGACAAAAGGAAGACCTCTATGATGAAGGTAGGATATTTGGGAGGATATTGGTCAAGGGTTTGTCCGAGACAAATGGATTTGGAGGTGTGATTTTGAGAGAAGGGAAAGTGCCCTTTTATAAGAGGGTGAGGGCCACTTTAGGAAAGATTAAAGTATTAATTTAATATACAATCATATTCGGTTTATAATGGTTCTAAATGAATTTTCTTTGAGACTTAGGTGGTTATGGGTCTAAATACTCTCAATAAATAGTTTTTAGACAAGTTTAGGTTACCATTTTAACCTTATCTTTTAGATTTAACTCTTAGTTAAATAGTTTAACTTTTATCGTGTCTTCTTGTATTCTTACTCGATATGGTTAACAAACTTACTCTAAACTTCCAAGAGAACCTAAAGTGGCTCATTAATGACATATATAATGTTATTTTATCCCTTTGGCCGAACCTTACATTTTTAGGAATATTATATCATCTAATAATATATTATTTGTTTTAAATATTAATTTATGTCAATTTTGACACTATTTTGTATTTTGTTTTTTTGAAAGTCATCACAACTTTATTACTTCGTACAAGAGAGATTTAATCATCCCTAACATTTTATATTCACCGATAACATTCGTGTATGTAATAAAAACATTGAAGTTATATTTATTTTAATATTTATAATACCATTTATTTGATTCTTTCATTAATAAGTTAATTACTGCATCATTATTGTGACATAAATAAATTTAATTATTTAATGTCTAAAAATTATAGAAAAAATACCATGATGTAGGAAATAATTTTATATTTACAAATAATATTTATAGTCAAACATATTACTTATATAACACCATATAAAATTGAATTACTAAAAGATTTTTGTTTATGTCAATTTTGTCTTTACTTTAAATTACTGAATCTAATGTGTCATTATCATTCATAAGTGGCTCCATGGGGTCCCAAAATCGACCCAAGGATTCCCATGGTCATACTTTACTCATCAAATAAGGTTACGACATGTGTTAAGGTAATTTTGAATTATTTCATTTTTCTTTTTACCTTAAATTACCCTATTTACCTTTAAACGCTTTAAATAAAAGTCAAAAGTTACTATTCACCAAAAAATATTTTCATCTTATTGAACCACATTTTACTTAATGAGGTTAACAGTGTCTCTTTTATTTTTTAAATTCCACTCACAGAAGCGGTGAAATTACGTTTTATGTGAATTTGCAAATTCTCCTAGGTGGGTAAAAGACGGTGAAAAGTTCAATAATTTTTTTATATATCTATAATTATTATAAAATTACTCCAACTAATTAAATTTAATTTATATAGGTATTATGTATCAATTTTTACCATAAATAAATTTAAATAAAATAAATAATTTTTTAAATAAAAATCCGGTTTTAAAAAATAACTCACTGTTTTTCACTATTCATCCAAAATTGAATGTTTTCAGAAAAATATCAAAAATTAACCCTAGGATAATTTCGATATTTCGAATCCAAAAATGATTTCTATTTTACCGAATTCAAAACATAGAAGTTTCATTTATAAATTTAAAATTAATTCTCGTTGTCAAAACCAAAAGGGGTATTTTTAAGAAATAATAACTATCAAAATATTGACACTTGTTTATGTCCAATTTCAATGTAAAATTACTTAAAATGACAATAATTGGATTAAAAGTTAAAAATATAATATATTTATACTTCCAAACCATTAAAATGTCTAATTTAACACTATAAATTATTTTGATTAAAAAAGATGTTTTCAGTTAAAATATAATATTTTCCTCTATTCACCCAAATTTGAAAGTTACTAGAAAAACACAAAAATTTATTGAAACAAAATTATTATGTCCTGATTCTAATGAAGAAGTTTATTTTCTCCAATTTAATATATAAAAGTTTCAAATAATGGATTTAAAAAGAGTTTTCCATTAAAAGGCCGTAGAATTGCATTTTTTGAAAAATACTTTTTTTATCTGAAAAAATGTTTTTTTCTTAAATTATGTCTAATAAACTCATAATATGTATTATAAAATTATATGGATTATATAAAGGTCAAAATTCAGTTAATACTATTCATAACCGCTTTTGAACGGCTAGTTTGGTAAGTCGTGGTGAGCTTGAACTCAATGTTGCATGTAGTGAAAATTATTGAATTACTTTGAAGAAATAACATACTATGACATCTTGGGGTTTTACAGAATTCCACTTATCACTTCAAGGAGTGGATAAATAATGGTTGTATAATCTACAACCAAGGGAGATCAATGATTGGGAAGACCTAAAATGATGTTTCGTGAATTGATTTTTTACAACTTCTAGGAGCATTTCCATCAAAAGTGAGATTTACATCATATATTAATCACCTATGAAAACCCATTTATGAGTATTGGGAGTTATTTAGGAAGTTATGTTCCAACTTCCCCCATCATGAAATATAGGAACACCAATTCCTTGTGTTCTTATACCAAGGAATTCTAGAAAATGATCGAAATATACTCGATGTCTCATCTTGGGGTTCCCTGATTGAAAAGTATCCTACAGATATGAACGTACTAATTGAGAATATTTCTCAAAACATGAATCAATTTGGAACAAGTGGTTTAGGAACATTGGGAATCCATGAAGTGAGAAGATCATATTCAACATTTTTACTTAGAAGAGAAATGGGTGAACTCACTAGGTTAATGCAACAAATGGATGTGAACCAAGTGAAAGAATAATAATGACTGAATCAGGTATGTGGTTTATGCTCTTCAAAATATCATTTCATTGACTAGTGTCTTGAAGTGTAGGGAACCGAGAGTTATGTTGCTACCTCTCATTAATGAAAATTCTAGTCTAATTATCCACATCAACACCAGACCCAACCGTGATATGGATTCTACCAGGCCTTGGAAAAAACTCATTTTCAATAGTAATAGTAGAACCCCAGTCTATTCCAATGGTCATATAAATATCCCTTTTAGCAAAAACAATTATTTCAGTCACCATCATTCTAATGAAATATTTATAATAAACCTTCCAAAAGTGCTCCCCTAACTGACGAGAAGAATCTAAGAACTAATGAAGTAGGGTTGGAAGAAAATAATGATAAGGAAATTATAACAAAATTAATAATGGATAGATTCTATCCCATAAAATGCGAAATCCAAAAATATAATATCAATGAAATCACCACAAGTAGTGTAAAATAACTCCCACCTACAAAAAATCTTTAACCTAAAATAATAAAATAGGTTCTAAGGCATAATGAAGTTGATAATTTTAAAAATTCATCGAAAATTTCCCTAGAGGATGGAAAGAAAAAAAAATATGAGAAGGATATTTTTTTAAGGAAATAAACACCACTCAAAGAAAAAAATGGAGAAGAAATAATTACACCCACCATTTCCACCCATAAGATTTAATCAAAGAGATTGAATACTGAAATTATTTGAAATAAATTACTAGACACCTTTGAGAAAGTGGAAATCAATATATTCTAATTGATGTAGTAAATAAAAATCCACATTTTGAATTTTATTGAAATATATTTGAACCAAAAATAGAAGAATTCATTGTAATGATAGGATCAACTTTATAAGAAGTGTCTCAACCATTATCACACCACAAATTCCAATCAAATGTATAGATCCAGGGACGTTTTCCCTTCCATGAAAAATTGGTTCCTTATAGTTCACTAATTATTTGTGTAATATATGTTCTTAAATTAATGTATTTCTAAACATAGAATGAACTTATTTGTATATGTGAGACTTTAATCCCATAATAGTGGTGGTCCATCTTGCAAACAAATGAACAGTTTTCCTAGCATTAATTCTAGAAGATGTAATGGTGAATGTCAAAAATAACTTATTCACAGCTTACTTTAATGTGATGAATATATAAGAAGATAGGATCCCATCCCACTAACCCATCATTTTGAGGATATATTTCTTGAAGATATCTAAAACCATCATCAATATTCATGAAGGTAAAATCACTATTGAATTTGGAGATAAGATTGTACACGTCAACATTTTTGAATCCATGAGAAACCCATAAGATGATGACTCCCTATTTTTACTATCCTAAGAAGTTTCAACTAAACCCATTGATGAATCAGTTATGTCCATGAATTATTATACTTAGGATAACTTTTTTCCATTAAAATATCATTGAACAACTGAATAAAGAAAACTCTATAGATTCTGATTTCAAGTGGGTAAAAGAGGTAAAATATGACATCTTGGATGAATTTTTAAATGAAGAGGAATATAATATGGTTTCTTTTGTACAATATGTCCACATTTTGAAATGAGGAACCATAAATTAATTTCACCCCTTGAGAATCCCCATGATCTGGAATTTAAACCTCTCCCCATTGAATTAAAATATGTGTACCTCATGGGGGAGATAAATTGTCATTGATAATTTATAATAATCTATCTAACACCCAAGAATAATATTATGTTGAGATTTTGATTAATAATTTACAAGAAATATGTTGGAGCATATGTGATAACCCTAGAATAAACCAAAAATATTCTGACACAGAATTCATCTTGAGAGAGATTCCAAACCTGTCAGATAACCCCAAAGGATGATGAATCCCACCTTGATGGAGGTCATGAAGAAAGAGATTGAGAATATCATAGAGTATGGGATCATCTATCACATTTAAAATTCTTGGTGGGTTATCCCAATTCATGTACTTCCATTAAAAACTGGCCTAATCACTGAAAGGAATGAAAAAAATGAGTTAACCTTGGTGAGAATTTAGAATATCTATATAGTGTGCATCAATTTTAAGAAGTTGAATCTGGTTTTTCAAAAAATAATTTTCCTATCCCATTCATCGACCTGGTGTTAGAACGATTAACAAGGATATCTCATTATTGCTTTTTAGATGGATTTTCATGTTACTTCCAGGCACCCATTTCTCCCGAGGATCATGATAGGATGACATTTATATGTCCCTTTAGCACTTTTTCAAATAAAAGGATACTATTTGAATTATTTAATGGTCTTTTTAAATTTCAAAGGTGCATGGTAATTGTATTTTATGATAATATTTAGAATTTATTTGATGTTTTCTTAGATTGTTTCACAGTTTTTAAAGATTATATTGGTCATTATTTGAAAAATATGGAAAAAGTTTTGAAAACCTGAATTGAAACTAATATTATATTGAGTACAGAAAAGATTAATTTGAAGATTGAAAGAGGATTTTTCCTTGAGCATTTCATTTAAACAAAAAAGTAATTTAAGTGGATAATGAAAAAAATTGAAGTGATAAATTCATTATCTTACCAAACTTGTGTGAAACATGTATGATTATATTTAGGACAAGCATGATTCTATAAGAGGGTTGTCAAATATTTCCATAAGATTTATGTACCTATTTTTATATTACATTTTAATGATTTGGATTTTGAATTTAATGGGGGGCGGAGGAAATCCTTTATTTAGTTAATGAGAAAATTAATTACACCACCTTTGATGCAACCACCAAATTGGGAAGAACCATTCGAACTAATTTGTGTTGCATCCAACCAAGTAGTTGGAGTAGTCCTTTTTCAGAAAATTGATGGAAATAAACAATTCATATCATATTCTTTTAGAACCTTATATATGACCCAATTCAATTACACAGCCACAACAAAATAGTTTTTTCTAGTTATCCTTGGTTTAGAATTATTTTTATCATATCTTCTTGGAACTAAAATCACAGTGTCTTATGATTATGAATCTCTTTGGATCTTGATGAGGAACGATGATGCTAAAATTAGACTAGTGAGATGGATGATACTTCATTAGGATTTCATCATTGAAATGAAGTATAATAAGGAAGGTGAGAAGCAAGTGGCCAACCACATAAGTAGACTTAGAAACACCACTAATGTAAAAAATTCCAAAAAACCCCATCGAATGATCAAATTCCAAGAGAGTAGTTGAACTTGATTGAAATAGAAGTTCCTTGGTATGTTGACAAGTCAATTATCTGGTAACATATAAGGTTCTATATAATTTAAATTCACGCAAAATTCAAAAACTAAAATCAGAAATCCAGATATTACATTTAGGATTACACATTTCATTAGAGGATTTGTAATGATCAAGTAACAAGAAGATGTTTTCCTAAAAATAAAGATAAAGATAAATTTTACTTTTGTCACACATTATCTTGTGAAGTCCATTTTCAACATCAAAGGATAGTAAGAATAATTTTAAAATCAAGAATTTATTAGGACACTATTTTTTAATATGCTCATGAATTTTTCAAAAGGAGAAAAAGATTTTGTTTTCAAGAAATATTCTGAAAAGACATGAAATGACTCAAAATAAACTAAATTATTTTGATATTTTTTATGTTTTGGATATTGATTTTAATGGACCTTTCCCAATGACATTGTAAAATTATTATATCTTTCTTGTAGTTGATTATGTTTCCAAATGGGTGGAGGAAAAATCCACTAAGAATGATGGTGCTTCAGTTGTTTGTAATTTCATTAGGGATAATTTATTTTGTAGCTTTGGATTTACGAGAACCATCATCAGTTATAAAGGGACTCAATATTTCAATAAGAAAACATAATATTTACTAAAAAATTATGGCGTGCATCATAAAACATAAAATCCCTATCATATACAGATTAATGGTCAACATAAAGTATCCAATAGGGAAATAAAAGGAATTTTTGAAAATACTATTAAACTAAATAGGAAGGATTGGATACAAAAGTTGGAGGATACATTATGGACTTATAGGACATCCTACAAAACCCCAATATGAATGATTCTATATAGGTTGATTTATTTGAAAATATTTCACCCTCATATTGTATTAGAGCATAAGGAAAACCCGGATGTGAGGAAGATGTATTTGGATATTGAAAACACAAGTAAATAGAAGATATTGTAGTTGAATATGTTAAAAGAAATTAGAAGTGATGTATTTAAAAATTTCAAGATTTTAAAAGAGGGAACAATAGTGGTTCATGAAAAGATAATCCAACAAATATACTGCCATCCTAGAGACACAGTGATGTTCTTCAACTTAGGACCCAAGAAAATTCTAGGTAAACATCGTTCTATATGGGAAGGTCCATTTATAGTCACTCATGTATATCCTTCGGGTGCTGTGTAGATTGTAAAGGAAGGATAGAAGGATCACATCACTATTAATGGACACAGGATAATGAAATTTGATAGGATTGTTCCATTTGAGCTTATGAATGATATCACACTACTCCATACAGTTTATGCATAAAATCCATCGGTTCATAACTCTCCTTTTCATTTTCTTAATAGATGTGATTAATTTATCAAATATTCGTACATTTTAAATCCATTTTAATGCATTGAAGACACTACATCATTTATGTTTGTGGGAGGGAACCATTGTATTTTAGGATTTTCATTTGTTGTTTATTTTTTTAAAATTTTCATTCATTATAATTTTTGTTGTGTGTTTTTCAGATTTTTGTGTTTTTGTTATTAAAAAAATTAATTTATTTTCAGAACATTGCAGATGAAATGATTATAATTTCTATTTTTGAAGATCAGTTCAATGAGGGAACCAAACTATTCCATTAAACTGAGCATAAATGTATGTTGATAATTACATTGTTTCAAGTTCAAATATTTTTGAATTTCATGAAAAGGACCGAGATATTTGAATCTCATGCCACATCTCATTATCTTTATATTTGAAATCAATTTCCTATGATGATTCTGAACTATTTTTTGTGTCCTTTACATTGACCACACATTTTGAAAGAAACAAACCATTATTTTGTTGAATAGAATTTGATTTATTTTTGTCAAAACTCGAGGGTTTGAGGTACTTTTTTTTCAATGATCAAGTCATTTATTTAGACTTAAATCTCCCATTTAAAGAAAATACTTTTCATTAAGGACTACCTTATACTTTTAATCCTTATATCAATTCGAATCAACGAAAAACCTATTATTTTAGTCACATTACAAGCCAAATTTCCCTATACAACCTACTCTTAAAGTGAAATTTCATGATATAGTTGAACATATGTGTGGGGGAAGATATCTGGTATTATGCTACTTAATTTTTTGATACATTGGATGGAAATAAAATGTTGAAGATGTGATTTTATGGTCTATTAATTTATACTATTGAAAGTTGTCTCTATCTGAAGCATTCATGATAGAGAATTTGTGCCATTCTGGTGCTTCCAATGGAAATTGAAAGTTATTCCTATAGGGTGCTTTCAAGAAAAATCATGTCTGAGAATATTGAAAATATTTACATCTGAAATAATGAATGGCATGAAATTTCCTTGATTTTTCATGACGATGGGGCTTCTTTGCTACTAATGGGAGTGATGAGGATTCCATAATTGAGTGAATATTGAAATCAAGCAATTTTTCATAAAAAAGAGCAATTCCCTCCTTAATCAGCCTTAAAAATTTTTAACATATAAATCTTACCATCCATAAGCCATAGAACAAACCTAAAAAGTGCTTAGGGAAAACAAATTTACATGAATCACATCAAGTGGAGAAATAGTAAATTTTCAATAATATGGTGACTCTTTCACGAGTTTGGATGAGAAAACCCTTGTTAAAAATTCACATTTGTGAGATGAGAGAAAATTCATGTGATGTAGGTGTTTTGTGTGAATAGGATAATAAATGAATTTGAAATATATTAAATAACACAAATGGATAACTTGAAATAATTTTTTATGAGGCATTATATCCTTTTGTTTCTTGGTGTGGATTTGGTAGGTCTCATGGATATGGTTTTTGAATTTCCATTGATTTAATTTTGATTATTACTTATCCAGGGGTATTGGTGCTAAGTGTGGGGGGATTGATAGAAGAAATAATATCCATAATTTGTATTTAATTTTAATGTTTTAAATCCCACCCAAGTGTTATTTTCATAGAAATGTCCATATTTTATGATTTTAATAATATTTTGAGCTTAATCATCAAAATGCATATTTTGAATTTTTAACAGTTTTAATTGTTTTTTTATTTTGGCCATAACATTTTATATATTGATCCCAATCATATAATTAATTCTTTTTAGTATTCTAGACATCTAGGGATTCATTTCATTCTGCCAGACCAAAAGCATAATAGGCTATATGGATGCTCAAAACAAGTTCATAATTTGGGCCTTGAAAACAATTTACAGGTCTATAGATTTCTAGTGTTGGGTCTATATTTCATGAATGGTGGTCCCATATACTCTTAAATTCAGTTGGTGGACTCGAATGATGTTGTGGAAAAAAATTAATGTATTTATAAACATGTGTATGTTCCATTACCAAGGTAATTAATGAATGAGAATATGGAGGTTTAAAATTTGTAGAGTCTGAATGGGTAGAATAAATTCTTTGACAAAATGGACATATCTCCTTCCTATGGCCAATCATATAGAAATATTTAGGGTGAATGAGAAAGAGGTTGTGGAAAAACATTTAGGCAAGAATCTATACATTAATCCTCCATTTAATCTATTGAAAACACATTATCTTTTAGAAGAAAAATTATAGCCTATAAAAGGAGGAGAGCTCCTCCCTCCCAAGGCAATCAATTCCATCTCATTCCATCTGGGACACCAGGGAGGAGAACATTTTTGTTTTCTGTATTTTATTTATTTTATTTTCCTTAAATTTTTAATGCTTTCTTCATCCCCAATCATCTTTATTACCCTTACCATGACAGTGTAAACATTTTGGGTGATTGCAGAAGGGTTGGTTTTCTATTTTGTAATTCATGAATTCGTGGAAAAAATTGAATAAATTATTTTCACATATTATGTAAAATTGTTTTCAGTTTCATATAGCGTTTCATTATGGTGTAGTATCATTCATGATTTTTGATTCTGTTATTGATTTTTTATTTGGAAAATGATCATTGTCTCCCTCAACTAATTTATTGATTATATATGATGGAATAGAGTAGGGATTAATGGTTAAGTACTCGACAATGGTGAGTAAATATAAAAGGGGTAGTGGATATTCCTGATTATTTGGGATAAAAAAATACCATATTGGGTATTTACAAAATCAATTGAGGAAATTCAATAAAACTCTCTTAAGAAGGAAGGAGAGTAGACCAAACTGAGATCTTGGTAAGTTCTTCTCTCACCATTACCATTCAACCAAGGGAGTGGTTGGAAAAAATCATGGAATCTATCATTAAGAACCAAAACAGGAGAATATTAAATGAAATAGAATAATGATATAATTGAATTTTGAAAATTGTCCCCAAACTAATCACCCTTCCCATATCATATTTTTCAATCATCGAAATTTAGAATTTCATTTTAATCATTTTCTTATTGATTTCATTGCAAAAAACTATATTTTTACCTTAATTAAAAAGTAAAAATAGGTTTTGTGTGAACTCCTCTTCATGATACATTGTAGGTCTAATCACTACAGTACACATAATCAATATAGAAAAATGTTTTCCCCACCCCACAACAGGCGTTCATCAGGATCATTGATGAATACTCACTTTAAGGACTACCATTTGATCTGTAGGAGTCCTTACAAGGTGTGAAACTAAAGTGAATTTATATTTCCATTACTCAGCCTTCTCAGGGAATAGATACCTCCAAAATTGTTGATTTCACTACATATGGAACTCATTAAGTGCAATCATCCTATAGGAATCCTTACAGGGAAATTTCCAAATTAAATTCTACTCAACAGGTGTTGGTAATGATTGTAAACCCCCAAGATGTAATATCACTTGTACATGACCTTATACTAAAGCTACATCAGATGGATGATCATCCCCATGATCGCATAATAGAATCAAAACAATCTTTGTGGAGGAATCATGAAATAAACTAGTTGTTTCACAGTCAAAGAGTATATTTGGGGAGCTTACTCAAGAAGGAAATATAAACCATAACCCATTACCATTTGATGTATGTACTAATAGTTACCTGTAATAAATTTATATATGTATCGAGTCAAAATTTAGGTTATTAGACTCTTGGTGTATAGATATATTAGATTTTTCACTAAAACTGGAGTCTCAGGGCTGAAAAGTACACTCAAATCACTTAATAATATTTCTATAAAACCCAAAGAAATCACATAGAATCTAGTACTAAGGTAGAACTGACTCCTTTTATACCATTATTTCATTACCCTAAACGCTATGGTATGATCTTTTACTACCCCAATACCACCTCCAATAGGCCAGGGGCTAGTGACCAGGGTCACAAACCAACCCGAGTTGACCCTGAACCAATCACCCGTGCCAGTCTGAGACTTGTCCCGAGGGACATTCCCAATCCCCACATGATGTAAACCAGTACTGGGAATCAATAATTAACAATTGGGAACTATTTAAACCATGAACTAAAGATAAAATGATAATAAAAAAAACTGATGATAAAAATAAAACTAGTAGTAGAATGAAATTACACCAAACATACCTCCACATGACCTTCCAGGTCACCTCCCAACCAAAGGCTGACCCTGCTCCATTTTTGAGAAAATCATCCAAAAAACCTGAATAATGAAAACCTATTACTGAAATGACAAAGATACCCATGATAATTAAAAATGATCAATATGATTGCCAAGATAAGCCATAAAATCCAAGAATCGCACTTCCCAAAACTACCTAATGACATAAGATTGAAATAAAATTATAATAGTATGGTTTTCACATTTTTAAATAAGCAACATGATTTTCCCATTCAAAAATCCAACAGATGCTACATGCTATTTAAATAAAACCATTTTTTTATTTTATAAAAAATATCCGAGATAAAAGATTCCCAAACCCAGCTAATATAATACAGGAAAACAAGGAATGCTCGAAATAAACTAGTAGGACAAAAAGTAAAAAAACAATTTAAATAATCAAGTATCCACAGGTGATTCTAAACATCCCTAGAATGCCCCTAGATGAACTCGGTTTCAGAACAACCTATCGGCATATGGTGAAACTCCTAAGTCTATAACCAACTGGCCATCCTATAACTGACTAATCTAGTGGAAAAGCCTGCTTGGCCTAACAACCAATATAGGAGGAACCAACCCGTCTAATTAGGGTTGATTACCAACCATCACTCGATCATCTAAAAGGCTCTGAGGAACCCATGGTGGTTATTACAATACAGTGTAAGTAGGAATCTCTCACACACGTGACTCATCTCACTGCACTTTCCTACCCTAAACATAGACACTCTATACGATAACCCATAAAGGGATTTCCCTCTATAAAGGTACACACAGACACACATATATATATGTACATACTTTCATTATATCATCAAATCATCCAACATGGCTATCACGCCATACCATCATCAGTACAATTTAAATATTTTTACAAAAAAATAATGTTTCAAAATTGGCACACAGTTATCAAAACACCATTTTTCAAGGAATCAACACAAACATCACACATAAAATTAATGTTTCAAATGGGACTTAACCACAAAGTAACTACAATGTTATCAAAACATCACACGAACAAGGTTTTGTATTTATAAAGCCAAATGGGCCCTTCATGTCCAAACCACACACCAAATCATTTTACAACTACCACATAAGCCTTTACAATTTTCAAACTCATATCAAAATATATTTCAAATGAAAATGACCATGATTAAAAAAAACATTGTTTTGGAAGAACTAATAATTACATTTAAACCAAAAATCCATTTCCTTATAAACAAAAAACCTTTCCAAAATAGTTTAACACAAACAATACGGTTTTTAAAAAGGTACACAATTTTAAAACGTAATCGTTTCTAAAAGTTCATACAAATATCATTTTTTGAGTTGAATGTACCAAATAGGCCATTACATTACATAAACAATCAAATCACTTTATTGAAAACACATGTGTTGCAAATTCGACCTTAAGCTTCATATAGCCAAATCATTACAAAAAATATCAAGGAAAAACCACTTTTTCATTTTCAATGTTAAAGAGTTTACCAAAAAATTTATAAACAGATGAAACAATCTATAAAAAATTTAATAAAAAAAACCAATTAATTTATAAAAAATTGTATAATGAACCCAAATATTTATTAAAAAAATAATAAATAGATGAAAAAATTTCTAAAAAAATCAATAAATGGACCAAATAATCTTTAAACAATAAACTCAAACCAAAAATACTTTCACAATCTATTACAGAGTATATCAAAGGTGTGTGTCTTGATTATAACATCATCAATACATCATTTTACATCCAACGAAAAATTTATTCATAAGAACGCGTAATTATCACTATAGAAAGTACATTAAAAATATTTTTATCAAAGGTGACTAACATGAAAACACATTAAAAAGTTAACTTAGTGCATTGTGAAGGAGGGAACTGAGTCAAAAATTTAATTAAAAACAATCATGTATTAAGTGGACATATTCAGAAAGGAAAACATGGATTATCCTACAATAAACCAAGAGTGGAAATTTCGATTCTTTAGGGGGAGCAATAATGTTGCACTACGGACCAAACACACACCATAGAAAATGAGAAAAACAAACGAATTACAAAATGAGGCATTAAATCTATGTCAAAATGAAGGAAAACACAAATTTAAAATGAAGACACACTAATGGGGATGAAACCACGTGTTGAGGAGGAGGTCAGGGAACTGTGATTCATGCTAGAAGACTGCTAGATAGAGGGGTTCAGGTTCATCAGATGACCGCCAGATAGCGGGGTTCAGATTCGAAGGAAAGGGGTGCGTAGTGGGTGTGGGTCGCCAAAGAGAGGGAGGTCGGACTGGAAGGAGGTGTCAACGGAAAAAGTGAAGACCTGTGAAGAGGAGAGAGGCCGAAGGGATCTGGGTTGGGTTCACTAGAACAAGGGAGCAAGATGGCTGTGGTAAAGCGGAGGGTCGTTGTAGGGGCGAGAGGCGGAGGGCTGGGGGCGAGGTTTGGTTAGCAGGTTGCACACACACAGTGAAAAGTTTGGTCAGCACTGAATTTTTGGTCGAGTGAGGAGGGAGAGCGCAACCTAAATGCAGGAGGGAGAGGCGGAAGGGGCAAAGGCTAGGGAGCATGAGGAGAGAGAGGAGGCGGAGTACCGGGGCGCGGAGGCCAGGGCGTGAGCAGGTGGCCAGCGGCAGAGGGTCTTGGTGTGGATTGTCAAAGAGGGAGACTAGCAAGGGATAGGGGTCAAGAGGCAAGGGGCGATGACCTGCACAGTAGGAGGGGTGAGGCTGGGACTGAGGGTGGTGGATGGCTAAGGTCGGTGCTGGGAAATGACAGTGTGGGAGTAGGAGAAGGTGAAGGAGTGCCTGGGCACGCGGTGTGCCGAAAGGAACAGGGGGGGGGGTATCGCTAGGCTTAGGGTTCATTTTTTTCATTCTTATAAGAATAATAATATAATAATAATATTAATATTAATATTAATATAAATACAAATAATAATTAATAACAATAAATATAACAATAAAAATAATAATAATAATAACAGTAAAAATAGTAATAATACAAATAAAAATTAATAACACTAAAAATAATAATTTTGAAAATAATAATAATAATAATAATAAAATAAATACAATAATTATAATAGTAAGAATGAAGAACCGTTTCCTGATTCTTGGGCCGACTACGCGGCTATCGTCAACTGCACGGTGACCACACACCAGTTCGAAGCCTTGTGTAAATATAAATAACAAATTTTTTAGACTCGTGCCCAATCAAGCCTCAATGATAGAACCCGATGCCAATAAGTATTAAAATAAAAATAAACCTAAAAGTTGGGGCGTGACAATTATTCTCACCACAAAGACTTTCTGCCGCCATAAAATCACCCAGGTGAATAATAGACAAAACAAGAATTCATGCCCGAATGAAACCAAAATTAACCACAACCCAAGGGAATGGTAGAACATGAGACGGTTCTACCAACCAAAAGAACCCCACTAGTGTGAAAATTTAACTCTCAAACATACCACCATTGGAAGGTGGGGGGGGGGGGTGGACTCCCAACCGAATCAAACAAACATCTACAGCATGAGCGAACAACACCTCAGGTGAAACTTGGAACTCTCGACCCAAACCAAAAACCCCTAGCACTACAGAAAAAAACATCAAAGCATAACTTACGCAAAGTAGCGAACCCGATCATAACCACAAACATTGACTCTTCCATATGCACTTACATCTCCAAATGAATGTAGATAAACCATGATCAACCTAGACGAGGGACAAACACTTTATTATGAAAAAACATGATTCAGAAAACTACATCCAAAAAACTAGAATACTTTGATGATAATAGAACATGTGCATCATAACTTCATAGAAAAACAATGAATTTAGAACAACTTCAATACTTTATCATTAGAGAAAAAAATAAAAGAAATACTTAAATGTTCAACTACCTATATGGAACACAGAACATGAACTGAGGCTTTACACCCCTAGTAACTCCTGACTATGCATGAGTTTCACCCCATGACCTAGACCTAGGGATATTATGGATAAAGTTTCTCTTTCCTCATAGTCAGGCACTGGAATTCCCTAGTCCCTACATCTTCTTCAGGCGATGATTCCTACAAAACTTCCATATGTGACCGAGACAGCCACAACTCAACCATGTCATCGGAGGGATGTGACATGACAGCTTCACAAACATGAACCAACCACACTAGTGGCACAACACTAAATGGTCCAACGAACTGGAATCCAGAACCCCTATAGAGGACTCTTTAATAATAGGTCCATCTAGAAAACTTTAGTATTCAGATGGTGAAACTTCATGAACAAATGGATACACTGGATTTCCAACAGTTAGCGCTCCAGAGACTAACTCATCTAAGAACACCTCATCCACCAGCTTATCCAAACGATGGTCCCAAGAAGTGATGACTGGCTCCATAATATATAGACGAAGACCCCTGATGAAGAGAGAAGTCATCGTCCAATCCTATGATGCCACCTCTAAAGAAAAGGACACCATTTCCATGAAATGTTCAACCTATGCCTTCACCGTATTTTGTCCTTTTTGAATATGCATGAGCTCTTATCTTTTCGTTTTCTTCACCACTTCAGGTATAGACCATCAGAAGAGGAAAGATTAAAAGATATCCTACCTCATCCCAACTTGTAGTTATGGAGGGGAGAACAACTCCTATTTTCCTAGATATGGACCTCCAAATAGACCAAAAATATCACGTACTCTGACAGCTTCAGGAGTTCCCAATAGCTTGATGATGTGTTCAAACTCTTCAAGCCACTCTTTTGCTTCTAACAGACCCCGATAAACATGAAGGAAAGAAATTGTCCATGAAGAACCAAAAATTGGTCATGACATATTAGAATACCAAGGGACCTTTCTAGGTGGCATTTTCTGAACAACTTATAAAACATAATTCCAAAACCAATATCCTGAAAAAGATTCATCATTGACATAACCATCATCCAAAAACAACCAGCTCAAAAAAACCAAAAAATACAAAAAAAAATTCCCTTTTCAAAAACCCCTTTTAATTTTATATTTCAAAACCAACTTCTTTTAAGTCTACATTCCAAATACCTAACCAACTTTTAAAACCAAATTCATTTTCCAAAATCATTTACCCTTTTTAAAATAACTATAGAAAAATGAGGTCAATGCTTTAATTCCATTCATAGACCCCAGTAATCCCTTGAACTATTGCACATTTCTTCATTCTCATTCATCCACACGCACAAACACACACTTTCCAGGAATCCCTCCACATGTAAAAATATTCATAAAGAGTACCCATGGTTTCCCACAAACCGTTTCCCTACCAGTACTAAGAATACCCCAGTTTTTTTTTGAAAAAGAGAATTTAGTTTTAAAACCCATTGCATGAATTTAATTCCATATAAAAGAAATCATTTTCATTCTAGAAACCCTCTTTCATTTTCAAAAGCACACATACACCAACTAGAACTAAGACAACACTCAACTTGCATCAAACTACCATAGTGAAATACTAGTAGTCACGCTTAACCTATCGACGTGGTAGTGGGTCATGCTCTATGTAAGCGTCAACAACATGGAGGAACATAAACCATGTTAATGGAATCCACATGGGTCACTACTCCATGTGAAATCACAATGTAACAAGGGCTTTCCTCCGTTGTCATCCTTCAGTATAAAACAAACCAGATCAAGTCAAGGATCAATTCCCTGACTACCCATGGCGACTCGAGGTTCCGAATGGGAGGGGTTCATGATGTCCTTCTCATACCTACCTCTTGATTCCCTACAGTCCTAAACTCCATCTACTAGACACCCCAAATAACAAGGGCCTCCTATGATACCATTTTTTCACAAACCAAACCGGGTCGCCCCTGAACCAGTCACCCGAGCTGGCCTGCAACAAGTCCCGAGGGGTGTTCCCAGTCCCCACAGGATGAAAAAGAGTGCCGGGCATCAAAAATTAACCATTGTGAACGATTTGGACCACGAATAGAATATAGAAATATAAATAATAAAAATGATGATAAAAATAAAACTACATATGGAAGGAAAGTAAAACTGAACATACCTCTATGTGACCTTCAAGGTCACCTCCCAAAAATAGGTCAACCTTGCTCAAATAATGTGAAACTAATCTAAAAAAACATGAAAAAAGGAAACCTGCAACTGAAATGATAATGATAAGTGTGATAATTATAAATGCTATGTAATATTTCCATGATAAGACACAAAAACCAAGAATCTAATTTCCTAAAACAATATAATGACATAAGAATGAAATATAATTATAAAGTCGGGTTTTCATATTTTAAAATAAGGAACATGATTTTCCTATTCATATATCCCATAGATGCTACATGATATTTCAATAAAACCATTTTTTTCATTTCATAAACAAAACCTGAGAAAAAAGATAATAAAACTGGGATAAAATAATAAAGGTAAACAAGGAAATATGGGAATAAAATAGTATCACAAAAAGTAAACAAACAATGTAAATAATAAAATAGTCATGGGAGATCCTAAACATCCCTGGAAGACCCCTAGAAGTACTCAGTTTCGGAATCCCCTGCTGACGTATGGTGAATCTCTTAAGTCTATAACCAACTGGACACCCTATAACTAATCAATCCAGGGGAAAAGCCTGCCTTCCACAACAAACAATCTAGGTGGTACCAAACCTTATAATCGTGGTTGATTAGAAACCATCAATTGATAATATAAATTATACCTAGGAACCCATGGAGGTTATAATAATAGTATTTAAGTAGGTGGACCACACACATGCGACAACTCTCATAGCACTTTCCTACACCAAACACAGACACTAAATTCGATAACCCATAAGGGGATATCTCCCCTAGAGAGGTGCCCCACAGATACATATACATAAATACTTGAATTATATCATCAAAGGTTCCACCCAATCCATCACATCATTCTATCATTAGAACCATTTAAATATTTTTAAAAAACAATAGAGTTGCCGAATTGGCACACAGTTATGAAAACACCATCCTTTCAAGGAATCAACTCAAAAATCACACTTAAAATGAACGTTCCAAATGGGCCATAACCTTAACGTAACTATAAAAATTCCAAAACAACAGACAAATACTGTTTCTTAATTACAAATCCAAACAGGCCCTTGAGTTCCATAACACACACCAAATCATCTCCCAATTAACAATTGAGCCTTTACCCTTTCAAAACTCATGTCAAAACACATTTCAAAGGAAATTACCATGATTTAATGAAAAAATTGTTTAGGAAGCACAAATTATTACTTTTAAACCACAAAACCATAGCCTTATAATCACAAAACCTATCCAACACAATTTAACACAAACAATAATGTTGTTAAGAAGGTACATAGTTTTTAAACACAATCATTTCTAAAAGTTCATAAAAACATCATCATTTGTGTTCATGGTACCAAACGGGCCGTCACAATAATTTAAAAATAAAATAAGCTCTTTGAAAACACAAGTGTTTCCAATCAGACCATTAGCTTCTCATAGCCAAAACATTACCCAAAATATCACACAAAAATCACTTTTTCATTTTCTATATCAAACAATTTATCAAAAAGTTTATAAACAAATGAAACAATCTATAATAATTTAATAATTATTCCAAATAATTTATAAAAAAATTTATAATGAACCGAAAATTTTATTAAAAACATTTATAAATAGGCCAAAAAATGTATAAACCATTTAATAAATAGACTAAATAAACATTAAACAATTCATTAAAACTATAAATACTTTCACAAAGTATTTTAGAGTATATCGAAAGTTCGTGTCATGATTAGAAAATTATCAAAACAAAAATTGAAATCCAGAGACCACATTTTTCATAAGAACTTGTAAGTATGACTAGAGAAAGTACTTTAAAACTATTTTTTATCAAAACCAAAGACTTGAAAACACTATAGAAAGTTAACTAAGTGCATTGTGAAGGTGATAACTAAGTCAAAAATTTAATTAAAAACCCTCATGCATTAAGTTTACTTAATCAGAATGGAAAATGTGGATTATCATACCATAAACCAAGAGCGGTGGCATCAATTCTTCAAGTGGAGGAATAACGATTCCCCACGAACTAAACAAACAACCTAGATAACGAGGAAAATGAACGAATTGAAAAAATGCTTCATTAATGTAAGGTCAAAATAAATGAAAACACAAATTAAAAAGAAATACACACTGAACAGGGGGAAACACCATTCTAGGGAGGAGGTGGAGGCACTTTGATTCATGCTAGAAGACCGATGGAATGAGGGGTTTATGATCCCCGAAAGATTGCTAAACAATGGGGTTAAGATTCGCCGAAAAAGGCCATGCATCGGGTTCATGTCACCGGTGAGAGAGAGGTCAGACCGGAAGGAGGAGGCATCGGCCAAAGTGAAGACCGTCAGAGAGGAAGGAGGTTGCTGGGAGCCGGGTCAGTTTCATTAGGATAATGGAGCCGATAGGCCAACGTATGGCAGAGGGTCTCTATAGGGGCGAGAGGCAGAGGGCGGAGGGCAGGGTCTGGTCGGCAGGCTGTTCATGAATATGGAATAGGGAGGGTGCCGCTGCACTGGAGGTCGAGGGTGAAGGGCGAGCGCATACCATATATAAGAGGAAGAGGCAGAAGCGACGATGGTTGGGGAGAGTGAGGTGAGGGAGGAGGTGGAGTGCCTGGGTGCGGAGGATGGGGCGTGAGCGGGTGGCCGACGACCGAGGAACTAGGCATAGAGGGTTGTGAGGGAGGGTAATGTGGGGATGGGGTAAAAGAAGCAAGGTTTTGCAACTAGCATAGTATGAGGGGAAAAGAGGGGAGTAAGGGAGGCGGAGGGCTAAGGCCGACGTTGAGAAAGGCTGGTGTTGGAGTGGGAGATGGGCACGGGGTGTACCACACGAGAGGCGGGGGGGGGGGGGGGGCTGTATTACTATGGTTAGGGTTAGTTTTTTTCATTCTTATAATAATAATAATAATACAATAATAATATTAATAGTAAAAATTATAATTATACAATTAAAATTTAATAAAAATAAAATTAATAATTATAAGAATAATAATAATAATAAAACAAATAAAAATAAAAAAAAATAAAAAAAAATAATTATGATGATGATAATAATAATAAAAAAATTCTATAATAACAATAGTAAGAATTACAAAGAATCGACCGACTCCTGGGCCGACTCTGCGGCTATCGCTAACTACGTGGTGACCGCGTATGGGTTCGATGCTCAGTAAAAACATTAACGACAAAAATTTTATACTCGCGCTCACTCGAGCCTTGACGATAGAACATAAATCCAATTAATTTTAAAATAAAAATAAATATAAAAATTGGTGTGTGACAACCACATCCAATTAAGAATATTCCACATTTGAGTGGCGTTATTATAATTTCCCTATACACATGCACACATATGAAACACATACAATGATGAAATGAAAACAACTATAACCGATTCATGTAAACAACTATAATTACACGTTCATGGTTTGATAAAATAAAGTAATAAACTAATAAAATTTCCAAAAAAATCCCAAAAAAACTTGAAAGAGTCAAAAATTCTCTAAAAGAGAGGAATACTATAAAATGAAACAACATAGAAAACACCTCGGTCTATCTATATCAACATATGATCTACTAGCTTCCTATTATTCTTGGACACTGTCGAATGGGCCGTTATGTTCTTATGATGTGACACGTGTGAGCATAGACCATGCGAGGGTTTGTATAATAATACCCAGTTAACATCCTAAAAACACTAAACAAAATTCATTATGTATAGTTATCTCAACGTAATTATATAGAAATCAATGTAATAATAAAGCACCCAAATATACTCAGGATGGACACCCTGCCTCTAGGTGGTCACATCCAAACTACTATACATTAGATTCCTCTTAAAGAAAAACTCATTATGGTTCAACACATTCTTAGAGCCATGCTATCACTGGAGATACACTTCCATGAATTCAATATTGTGGGGACCTTACCATGAAAAATAACTGGTCACTAAAAATATTAGTCCCAATATAGGGGATCACACCCAAGACTATTGGGGGACACCATGTACCTAATCTAGATAAAAATATATATAGAAGATCATATACCAATGATACTGTGAACCATATTGAAACAAACTACTATATGGGGGATCAATGTCCTGTATAAAGAGGTCACATCAATTCCATGAACCGCACCTCAGTTATAATAAAGAATGATATAGGATCACACTCTATTCTTATAGAGGGACACCAGAAACACTATTTGCAATTCATCTTCCAAATGGGATGAAAATAAAAAGATATGTAAGTATTTCCACATTATAACCATGAAGCTATGGACAAAGGGAACACACTTAACTTATACTAGTCCTAATTGAAAAAATAAAGGGCTTCAAACACACTCCAAAGGAGGGGTACATATTATGTCAAGCCAGCCCATAGTATTCATGTCTGTCACTACTACACATGTCATGTAAAACTCTACATCCAAGAAAAGTTTGTTAGTATACACAACATGTAGAGGTATGTATCCACCATGATCATGTCATTTATCCATGCCAATGTACCTCAGGTCTTTCCCATTAACCAACCTATGACACCTCGCCCTGCCATATACGACTAGCCATGTCCAATTACACAACTTTTCTTGGGTACTCTTTCTATTTCCATATACCCAATACAAACCATTCCCAAGTATCCTATGAGACACACGTTGAGATACTTGCATAGGTCACATAGTGTGTGACAGATGTCACACGACGAGCGATCCTTTTCTTTTATGTGGAAACCCTAGCATGGCATATATGTTACCATATGTCTTGTGATCCTAGATTACATGTGGTGTAACACATTATTTTCATGAACCACTATGCTCTTCTTTATATTTTAATATGTGGTGCTGATTCCAAAATCTCACCAAAATAAGGATCTGGGTATCCATTTAGTAATTATAAATAATTTTTATGAAAAATGTATGTAAATGATTTTAATATTTTTAATAATTTTCCAATAAAAATTTTGGGTTAATCAGGCATCGAAATATCACGCGATCTCATCACTTTTTCGTAAAAATAATTCATATAAAATTCTATAGTAATACATGAAAATACCAGAGTTGTTAAAATTTATTTCTAAAATTTATTGATTATATAATTAACATTAATTATTACACAATTCTGCTAAATAATTTCATTACAATAATATAAAACTAAAATATATGATTTTAAAAATAATACAAGTAATATAATTTTAGTGAGTTTTTAGTAACTCAGGTTTTTTCATGTATGACTTTGGAATATTTCTCAGAATATTTCAAAAGTGAGGCGCTTAGTTAGCATGGTATTATAGGGATCGAAGATCCTTGATGCAGGGATATTAAAAATATTAAATATATTTTATCATGTTTACAAGATCATTTGAAATCATGGGATAAATACCATATTGTGTCTCGAAACAAAAATCAAAGGCCCTTCGTTGAGAATATACTATGGTTTTTCCCATGGGGTGACATAAAATGTGTTAGCTTCTGGTGTCGGGTTAGAGGCGTATTAGAAGGGTGTTAAATGGATATTATTGATTTAATAAAATTAAATCAATACCCCTAATAAACTCCTTGATTTAACTTGTAAAATAGGAGGACCCCTCTTAAAGTGATGGATGAAGAAAGGAAAAACCAAGGAGAGGAGGCATCATAAATCATAAATCTATGATCTTGAAGAAGATATCTCCCGAATCCCAATGAACTAGCTTCAGGGAATGGATATTGCACCAAATCATTGGAGTTTCTCAAAAAAGATAGTTGGATTTGAGTTTTATGTCCTCATACACTTTTTTATTTATGTTTTTTTTGATGTTTTATAGCCACTCGAAACTATTATAGTGATCCCCTGAGGGTAAATATTTGGGTTTCTGTGGAATTCCAGGTGTTTTAGGAAGCTCATTGGAAATTCCCATCAAGAATTCCTGATCACATGACATGTAGTCTAGGATCACACACAACGTGTTCCTCCAAATCAAGGAAGATGACCTTTAGAGACTACAATCCATTCACTAGGGTTACACACCGTGTAGTGATCTCATGTTTTCTGGCCAGGTTCATGGCTAGAGATGTTGGGTCAAGAGGCATGATTGTGTGGATGTACATGGAAGGAGACTTGGAAACAAGGTATCGTTCAGGGGAATGGGATGAGGACTTGAAAAAAAGGTGGGTTATCCAGGACATTTCATCTACCTAAGGTACATGCCATGCAATATAAATGGATGGCTGATCTATGTGGGAAAGGAAATTACCATGGGCACAGGTGAAGTGAGACACACCATCTACACTATGTACATGTTGAGTAAGCTCACATGATCAGCCATTCCCTGCAGAAGAGGACTCAACAAGGACTAGGTGTGGGGTATCACACTGTGTGGAACCCTATTACACGTTGTACACTCATCTTGGAAGCTTCCTTATATCAAGTCCCCATCACTGGGACTCAGATTCAGAACTAAAAGTAGCCTATAAAAAAAATTCCATGTAGAACATGATGGTAGCCTTCATGGTGGCTTATAACATATTAATTGCCATGATTCTAGCATGATGCTACATTAGCAATACTATATCACGATTAGTGGTCAGGGTGGAGCACTAGAGAGATTTTAGGGTCACTACCCTTCCACATCATCCAATGATGTGGGTCCCCTAGACTCCTTAATCCAATAGAGTGGTGATCTTCTACGATTAGGGCATGGGACCCCTACTCATATCTTCTTTAATGCATGGGTATATGGTTTTGGGTCACTTCTGTTAGTGATGTTTAGACTAGTAGTGATTGAGAGAGTCCCTAGGTCTATCCCTGTGAGGATACATTGTTACATTACATCCCCAACACAAGATTGTGATCCCCTCGATTGGAGTTGATTTGATAGATTTGGTGTATACATTTGAGGAGAATGGGTTTGGATCCTCTATAGTATCATTATCTCTAGACCGTGTTAATGGTATCATCATGACCAACAGTACACGGGCATAAATTCCTTATATAGAAGGATATCTATTTAGGGATTTTGGTATCATCAATTATATGATAGCCTACATAGTGAGTGGTATTAGTAGGGTTTGTCGAATCCCCAGTAATATGATCCCGTACTAAAAAGATGGTTTTAGTAGGTTTTTTGGTGCCTTCAAGTTTATGATCCCCTACATCCTGAGTTATACAAAATGTGGGTTGTGGATTCATCAATACTGACACTACATGGTCATCAATCCCTAATCTGAGAAATAGGATATCCAGGTGTCAAATTGGTTTAGTGTCATCCCACACTAGTTTTAGATGTTATACCCTATCTACGTGAGATATTGGAGTTACTAGATTGGGTTCATGGTTTCCCCTAGTGGTTCTGGGTGTGACCCCCATTAAATGACATGTGGTATTTATTATTGTAGATTGTGTTCATGGTGTCCCCTAGTAGTTCTGGGAGTGACCCCCCCTAAGTGATGAGACATTTAGTGGGCTCAAATGGGTTGGTTCCATACATCATCATGTATGGGTGCGATCCCCAATATGAGTATCGATATCCACTGGGTTCCATCATGACTTTCTTCATAGTGAGATCAATTGAGAGTGTTCTCTCAGACATATTCAACCTGGTAAGGTGAGTATGTTCCTTCAAATGAATTGTTTTTGATGGAGTGTTATCTATCATACCAGTTCCATCATAGATGTTAGACCTTGTGTAGTGAGTTTTCTGGGTTGAGTGATACATTGAGCCTCGATTAGAATCATGTGGATGACTGTGAGGTTATGACCTCATGATATAGTGAATCTGAGATGAGTATATCTGGGTGTATTCTAGGTTTCATTGTGGTGCTGTCACATTTCTTTGTTTATACAGCTTATGGATAAGGCTTACTAGTCATTTAAAACTCAGGGGTGGTCAAGATGGGTTTTTTTATCTCACTTAGGTTCTATCTTGTTGGGTTGATCAAACTATTTCCTTCTACTTGATTCCTTTTATTTTGGGGTTTTGGATAACCTACTGTATATTTTTATACTCACCCGGACATATTATTTTCCCACATATGTTGGGTCTTGTGCAGATAAAAGGCCATTTGATGAGTCCCAAGAGGACTCTAAGTAGGTAGAGATTAGTGAACTTAATATAATGGGGTGTTTAATAGAGCATGAGTTGTTTTATGGTTTTTTCATTTGACAGTAATCCCCTCCATATGAGCATGATGGATTCTTTTATAGTTTTTGGTGGAGTTTTACTTATCCCTTTATTCTCTTTCACTAATTTTATTATACTCTATTTGTGCGATAGATGTATGCATGCATTTTATTTTCTATTATATTATCTCAGAACTATTCTATGGATATTTATGTGGGTGCATATGTAAAAGTATCATAGTCCAATGAACCCCATTTGTGTGATATTCCTACTTGATGCTTGATGTCAGCCTCTTGACTATTGGTTGTGGGAATGGGGAGTTGTGACTTGGGCCCCCACTGGGTTGGGTCGTGATAGAGTGGTATCATAGAGGGTTCCACTTTGGGACCACATTTTATAGGTTTTATAGCATAAAGCTTTATTTTATTTATATTGAGACAATGTTAATGTGTTTCATGATGGGATTTTTGGATATGGGATCTAGATTTAGTGTGACATTAGATGTAACCATTCACTAAGACTTTGTTATCTAGCTTTTTGACACGGTACATTAGGGAACTGGTCATAAGGAAATTCTGGTACACACATCATATAAGACTGGTTTGGGGGTTCCATTTCTTTTATGAATCATCACCCTATATATAATTTTGATTGTGGTATGTCTTCATTATATGTAAGGATTCCACATTGATGACAGCTAGAGAAGGTTCATCAGTGTGATTGTCATGATGATTCAGCTAGTGATGAGGATTCAATGTAGGGAAATGGGAAATAGGTTTTACCTTTTGGTGGACATAAAATTGATCCACCACCCATAAAATAGTAATTTTTGATGACATTGTTGGTCAAGGATACATGTACAATGAGTGTAGTTCAAGAATTCTTGAGGTAGTGGCCTCTAAGGAATCGGGTTGAGCCAAACCCCTGGGTAGCTTATGGCCGGAATGAGGTCATCAAACAAGGTTTCTTCACTAATAGGACACCTCTTTATTAGATGTTATCACTGGTTGTGAGTCTTATATAGGATTTTACTAGGATATGTGGGAGTTTGGTGATTCATACACACAACGTGTTGACTCTAACATTGGAAGAGTTTGAGTTGTTCTTCATGGAAGAGTTTTATCTATCCATGTTGATATCTGTGTGTATCTAGAATCTTCTACAACCTTGGAGGGATAAAATTACATAGATAGAGTGTTCAGTGAGGGTCACATACCTTTTTTAGTACTCCTTGGATATGGTTCAAGTCTATTTTTTTAGAAAAAATATTCCAGAAGGGATTACAATGGGAAATTAGTGCATGAGTGATATCACTATGAATTCCCACATATGCTAGAGTGCTTAAGCAGACTTTGGTTATGGGGTGTTTTTTTGGCTAAGAAGAATATGAGTTTTAGTTATAGGAAAATAGGTGTTGAGACCTTGATAGAAGTTACCAAATGATAGGCTAAAGGATATAGGAATGACATAAGCTTTAGGATATGATCCTTGGATAGGGTTTTGAGGATCATGGATTTAGGCCTTTTTTTTCAATTTGTAGGATACGTGGTGTTACACATTCAACAGGTGGAGACATCTTGTTTGAGATTTTTCAAACAATTATACTGTAGTGAGGGAGATGGTTGATGGACCTCTATGGTAGAGGTAGCATCTGGAGCCGGGAGTTCTTCATGATAGAAGATATCTTGTAGAAGTAGGGAGAACATCATGAGGTGGAATATGGATTGAGATGTTTTGGCCACCACCCCTAGGATAACCACCCCATGCTCAGGGAGTTGGAGGATGGCAGTGTGGATTGTTACAGGCCATAAAGGCCTATGATCTGGAAGTTATAAGGATGATCATAGGTACTCTTTGTGTTCTTTATAAATTCTATAGTTACATTGTTAGAAACTGTTGTGAGGTACTCTTTTATTTACATTTGTTGCACAAGGTTTGTTCATGGTAACATCATAAATCGTTAGATACTTTTTATGGTGTTTTTTGATGTCAATGATGACGCATTAGGAATAGGTTTTCTTCACCCACCAAAATGCGTTTTGTGATGTGATTAAAACTATGGGGGAGAGTCAGTGCCGCCCAAAGAGGATAGTGTCCAGGTGTGGTGAATGAATTAATTTTCACTTTTATGTTCTGGGTAGGGATTCATGTTTGTGCGTCTGCATTTTACATAAGACGCATGGGGAGGAAATTGTACTATTTATGTAGGGGAAGATGAGAACCAATAGGTTACATTAGTATCTGTATCAGGTT
This sequence comes from Viscum album, assembly GCA_963277665.1. Lineage (NCBI taxonomy): Eukaryota > Viridiplantae > Streptophyta > Magnoliopsida > Santalales > Viscaceae > Viscum > Viscum album. Next base: position 1,001,586,707 of record OY728133.1, read on the forward strand.
TGTGAGGTGGGGTTCCACAAGACCCTATGACTATAAATAGACTAGGTGCCTGATGTTGTCCCACTAATCACAGTAGAAGACACATGATTCGGATTTTATTCATGATGTCATCCTGGTTTGAGCAGGACTTTGCGGTGGTTTGGCCTTTGTGGTTCCCCTGAGTTCATGATTGTGGTAATCAAAGGAACCGTTAGGTGAACTCTCTATCATGGGAGTCCATGTGGAGAGCTCAGTTTTGTTCCTTATATCGAGGACTTAACATTTTTTGGATGAAAATATTTTATGTTTGGATAAAATGAAGACACTATATTTTTCATTTAATACATTGATATATTTCTTGGAATATTTTTAATGTTATGTGTTGAGTCGGTAAAGGATTCCGAATCCCAGAGAGCCTCAGTGCATGACTATTGAAATTTTAAATATATTTTAGCACATGCATGAAATTCCATTAGGAAAGAGGGATAACTACTAATATGTTTCTCAATTCATAAATCTAAGGGAGTGTTTGATTTAGGAATGTGGTGTTTACCATAGGCATGACATATAATTTTTATTATTGGGTTCCGGTTTAGAAGCATATTGTTGTTGTGTGAAATGGTGGTAACTAATTTAATAAAATAAAATCAATACCCCTCCCCACCCATTGTGTCTAAAAAAATAAAGAGGAGGAACCCCTCTAGAGTAACATATAAACTGAGGAAAACCCAAGGAGAGGAGGTTCAATCAAGCTTCGATCTTGATGATAATTGTTCCCGATCTTCGTGTAACTGCTTCAGAGTATGTATTTGACCCAAAATCATCAGGGGTTTTCCTAGAGGTAGATGAATTTGAGTGTTTCATCCTAATACCCAATTTGACGTGTTTTTATGGTTTTATATCCATTAGGAAACTTCTAGTGATCCATTGAGGTTTGATATGTGTGTTTTGGTGTAAACCGGGGCATTTTAGGCATCTCATAAAGAATTATCAATCACACATCATATAGTACAGGGAAACATGCTGTGTGTTTTTCACATTTATAGAAGATAAATTTGGGGGACTAAAAATCCTGTACTTAGGTTACATTTTATGTCGCGATCCTAGGTCATGTGTCCATTGGACATGGTAAGGGAATGCTTGTCAAGAGGCACAACCATGTGGAAGTACACAATCACGGACATGGACATGGGGTGTCCTTCATGGGAACTAGAATTAAAAATGAGAAAGAGGACAATTATCCAAGACATTTCATGTACCTAGGCTATACACTGTATAAAGGACATCTCTGGTCAAGATGCACCATAAAGAACACGACCAGTGGCCTTGGTGATGTTATACATTCCATGCACACCATCTACATGCCCCATAAGCTCACATGGACCAACAAGACATGTAGAAAAACAAATGACCAGGAGTTGGTGTATGGTCACATGTTGTGGGGACCCTCGTATACACCATGTACTCCCCTTGGAAACTTCCCCTATCATATATCCTTCTCTAGGACTCAAATTCAGGCTATCGAGTATCCTATATTGATCAATTTTCCACATAGAACCTAAAGTTAGAATTATCTTTGGCTTATGAGATTCTACATGCCATGTTGGAAGAATAAAAATACAATAGTTGTGATAGATCATGAATAGTGATCAAGGTGGATCATTGGAGAGATTTCAGGGTTTCTATCTTTCCTTATCAGAACAAGAATCATGAACCATATACATATTAATCTAATAGAGTCGGGATCCCCTTCTGTCAAGGTGAGGGTCCCTTACCTGTGGATATTTTTTGAATTTATGTGATGGGTTGGGGATGCTTTAGTTAGTATTTTTGGAACCAGAAATGGTTGAGTTAGTCCCTTAATCTATCCCTATGAGGGTATTGTGAGGAATTACATCCTCAACATAGGATTCTATTCCTCTTTATAGGATGCGTTTTGATGGAGTGGATGTGTCCCTAAAAGGAGGCCTGGGCGGGATCCTCTATCATATATTTATCCACATATTAGGTTCATGGTATCATCAAGAACAACACTACATGGGTGGTGATCCCCTATCTAGAATTATATCCCATTAGGGTTTGTGGTATCATCAATTATATGATCCCCTACAGAGAAAGTTATATTACTAGGATTTTTTTTCATTATTGGGTATACAATACACTACTTAGAAAATAGTTTCAGTAGGGTTTATGGTATCATTGGGAGTACAATCCACAACATTATGGTCTTCACTAGATTTGTTTTTGGAATCTTCACGACCAACACTACATGGGCAGAGATCCACTATTTAAGAAACATTATCTTGGAGGTGTTAGATTATATTTATAGCATCCCACAGTAGTTCTAGGTTTGATCTTTTAATTGAGTGAGATATTGGGGTTTCCATATTGGGTTTGTAGATCCCCCAATGGTTTTGGGTGAGATTCCCTATCTGGTGAGATGTGATCATCAATGTTTCAGAATGTGTTTATGGTGTCCCCTAGTAGGTTTTTGAGTGATAACCTCTCTAAATTATGAGACCTTTTTTGTTTTAGAAGGGTTTTTGGAATCCCCCATCAGGGATAGGTGAGATCCCCTATCTAAGTATCTAGATCTCTTAGGATCCCATGTGAATTTCTTCATGGAGAGAAAGAAAGAGAGTATTCTATTAGAAGAATGATTCATGGGTCGGAGGGGATGTTCCATCGAATAATCTATTTTCGATTAATTGGTAACTCTCTATTGTGTTCCATATATGATGGTAGATCTCATGTTGTGTGTTCTCCATGATGAGTGTCACCTTGAGCCTCGAGTAGAATCATGTGGATGATTTTGAGGTTTAGACCTCATGGGTCTTGGAGTATGAGAATATTATATACGAGTATACATTGGGTTTCATTGAAGTGTTGTCACATTTTTGGGTTGAAAAACCATGTGGATAGTGATGACTAGTCAAGTATAAATGAGGTGTGGTCGAGATGGAGTTTCTCTCTCACTTGGGTTCCCTCTAACAGGGTTGAGTGGACTGTTGCCTCTTAGTTTCTCCCTTCTATTTTTTGTTTCTAGGGAACCCTACTGAGTATTGTTACACTCAACCTTGAACGTGACTTTACTAGACATGGTGTGTCTTCTTCAAATGAATATCCTTTCGACGAAGTCTTAGGAGGGCCTGTAAAAAGGGAAACATAGTGAGTTTGACATACTAGGTTGTTTATTGGAGGTTGAATGATGTGTGTTTTGGTGGTTGCCTTTTAATGTATTATCCTCCATTTAAGTAGATTAGAAAACTTTTCAGTTTTTGGGGGGATTGTAGTTTTTCCTTTTTTTCCATTTATTACTTCTGTTTTACTCTAGTTGTTGGATAGTGGTACACATGTATTTTATTTTCAATTATATTCTCACTAAAATATTTTATGGATATGTGTATGGGTGTGTGCGTAAAGGTACCAAAGGACAATGCCTCCCATTTTTTGATATGACTACTTAGCACTAGACACCAACCCCAAGATTATTAGAGGAAGGCATGAGGAATGACAACTCAGGCCCATGTGAGTCAATTTGTGATAGATTTTTAGTTTTACATGAATTATATTGATCAATATAACAAACTAGTGATGTTTTAAAATATTATATTTTAATTCCATCCTTTTCATGGTGTCTTTAATGTCAAATGAAAATAATTGTGTCTAAAAAGTCATTAATGTAATTTTATGAAAATAATATTATTTTAATTTTTTAAAAACAAAAAAAAAATTAAATTAGACATGGTGGATATGATTTTGTTGAAAATTTATTCATTTTCATTTTATTAGATAATTTTCACCATTTATGTAAAACTATAACCTATTAAGAGTGGAAAAGACATTACCACCGTCATTCTTAAAATATTTTAACTAAGGTTTTAAACCATAAGATAAAATTTAAAATACCACATAAACCTATCAAAGTATTATTTTTATTTGATATTTAGACCTTATGATACCTTATATTTTAATATATATCCATTTAAAATAATTTCTCTAGAAAATTCCATAGTTATATTTTAATCGTTTTTCATAATTCCAAGTGTGTCCTTTCCCTCTCTTTTGAAAGAACACCCATTATTTTATTATTTACACAAATTTGAGCAAACAATATTGAAAACTTATACACCATTTATCTTATAAAAATCCAAATCCACATTATAGTGTTTGTTTTTCTTCTGAAAAGGCCTACCCCTAGTCCATAAGAGAAGATATAAAGAAGTTCTTTCTAAGAATATGTAATTGCCTTAACGGATTACTATGTTTTTTACATCTTATATTACCTACAATAAATCATTGATATTTATCATAATATAATAAATTCAATGTCCTTAATATACTAAAATTTTATTATTGTTATTAAAACACAATAATCCACCATTTATTTGATAAAATGAAAAATGATATAGTTTCTCGTGCGCACGTGTATACTACCACCTCCACGAAGAAATGTTATTTTTATTCCATTTATGATTCAAATAAATATAAATAATGGTATATTTAATTAATATATAAGTTATATGTGATAAAATAGTGAATCTATAAAGGTGAATTATTATTTAACATTATTTTGTTCTATCTATTGGAATGTTAAACAACGTTCATGCGCACGTAAGGCCTAATATCTCAAAAAGGTAAAGTTTGTTTTTCAATATCTAATTTTTATTGATTAATATAAATAAAAATATAATGAATATATAAGATATTTATATCATGATTAAAATTATATAGATTATGGAACCATGATCAAAGTACAAGGACTGGATTACCAATCCCAAAAAAATACATGAAAAATGAAACACTTATTACCCTGAACAGTTATTTTAACAATGAATTTTAAATAAACGAGTGATAACTTTTTTGGATTAAAACATATATGCTATGAAATGTATTACTATGGTTTTTTAATAAATTTATAGAAAATATATATTTATTATACATGTATTTCATGCCCACACCAAATATGTTTAATTGGAGGTAAGGGTTTATTTCACAATCTCATTATTATTTTGGATTGTTTATGTTCATGTCCCTATTGGGGAAAATATTAAATATTAATATATTAAAATTAATTTATTTTCTGTATTTTTTATTTCATGAAAATAAATTTTTTCCTTTTATTTTAAACACTTTATGTACTCAATATACAGAAGTAATTTTCTTTTAAGGAAAACAGACCTGGTATTTTCCACTCGATCGAGAATATTTCTCTTCCATGTCTATATTTTTCTTAAAATGTATTAAATAATGAATTTAAAAATATATAATGATTTATTAAATGCATTTTTTGTAATGAACCAGGTATTAAAGAATAATAATTTTTGATTTCTGTTAATACTTGTGAATATGATATTAATTTTACAATAAAGGGGACATATATTCTGATATTATACTCGACATGCAACAATGAGATTCTTTGAAATCTTATGTTGCACAAAACTTTTAGTTATACTGAAAAATAATATAATAATATTATTATTTTAAATGGAAGTTAATGCCTAACCATTGTATTTTCAGGAGTGAAAATAACTATCTTAATTGTGATTCCACATGTTTTTTAAATGTTTATTTATTTATCCAATAAATTTTAGATTCTTAAAAAAGAATGAATCTGATTTTAATCATGAAATAATCTAATATTTTTAAATGGTTTTTTATCGTATTTTGATGGTGATCGATTTTTAAATATATTTTTTGTCACTTTTATAAATCTATTTGAAAAAATATAATTCTACTTTTGAAGTGGAAAATAAAAATTTAATTAGGGTGAAATATTGGTATTTTTTTGATAAAGTTCATTTTTTTAATGGATAGTGAAAAATACTACATTTTAATTCAAAACAGCCTTTTCATCTAATTTATTTAAATATTTTGGTAATTACTTTAATTTAATTTAAACATTAATGAGATTATATTTTTATCATTTAATATAATATTGGTCATTTAAGTGATTTCACTTTTTTAATTAGACATAAATGCATGTCAATATTTTGATAGTTATTATTTCTCAAAAACCCGATTTTTAGTTTTGACAATGAGATTTAATTAAAAATTAATTTATGAAACTTCTATGTTTTGAACTTTGACAAATGGATTCCATATTATGAATCGGGAGGTAAAATATTTTTAAATAGGTACTTTTTATTTTTACACATTACAAATAGTAACTTCAATAATTATTTTATTTACCATGGATAAAGGGAAAATCTATTAAATAAGGCTGAATCATAATTTTATAATAATATTAAACAATCCTAACAAATGTTCAAAACCAATTATATTAGATATTTACTACCCTGGGCATCCATTGGCCGATTTTAGGACCCTATGGAGCCACTTTTCTTTGAAAATGACATTTAATTACTTTTAATTTGAAGTTAACAAAATATAACCAAAGCATGTATCTTTTAGTTAATTTTTATGGGGTTATATAAGCTATATATTAGACTATAAATATTAATTATAAAGGTATAAATATTCCATACATCATGGTATTTTATTTATCAATTTTATACCCAATATAACTAAAATATTTATGACATAATAATGGTGTTGTGACTTCCTTATTAATAAATTATTTAAATAAATGAGATTATAAAAAATAAAATAAATTTATTTTGAAACTTTTTATACCATCCACGAACTTTATGGATGCTTAAGACTTTTAATATTTTAATTAATGATTTTTTTTTCTAATTAATCATGTTTTTAGGGATTTTAGAAAACGTCATGATATGAATAGTATAAAAATTGACTAAATGAGTTTTTAAATAAATTAATATTTTATTAAATTAAATAATTTTTTAAAAATATATGATTCAGAAAAATTACTTAGATAATAATGAAAATGTTATTAATGAACCACTTGGGTTTATATTGGAATTTTATAGTAAATATATTAACCATATAGTTTGAATATTCAAGAATACATGGTGAAAGTTAAATTAGTAAACTAAGGGTTTCCGCTAAAAGAATAGGTTAAATTTGTGACCTAAAAATTTATAAATCCTATTGGATGAGATTATTTTGACCCATCCTCATCTTATATTTTAAATATATCACTTTAGTTTTAATAGAGTTCTAAAAACAATTAATAATAAAATAATGCGTTCAATATTTCCTAAGGTTCCCCTCCACCCTCTTATAAAAGGACACCACCTCTAACCCTTACTAACACTTCTCAAACCCACCTGTCTTATCCAAACTCTACCAAAATAATATCCCAACAACTTTATCTTCCTAATATATGCATTACTTTGGGAATAAGGAAGTTAAAAAAGGCCTTTTATCTTAAATCATATGGAGTTACCCTATTTGACGTAATGTCTTCTCTCAAGATTCTTTATTTTCTATTCATTCTCCAACACCCTAAAACCACGTTACTAAATTATTTTATGATAAAAATAGAATCTTAAATATATTAGGTTTTTGATAATAGAATTATTCTAACTAAACTTTCAGACACCTTCATCTAATGAGTATAGAATATACTGTTTCTATGGACTACGAGCTACTTCCTCACAAAATAATGATTGTTCAATCTTCTACAACCACATCATATAGTGGCCATGGTGATAGAAGTATAATTATATATGATTTATATTTTTTCACTATACATCTATAATTCTATTTTCATACATACCTTTATGCTTTTCAGGTTGTATATATAGAATAATTTCATTTGAGGAAGTGCGGACTACCACCCCCTCAAAGTGATATGACTCGTTTAGGCCATACATGGAACATATGAAGGTTGGAATTAATAAAATTATGTAGAATATATATCATAAAATATTATAATGTAATTACAATATATCTATTTTACATTATTTTTTGATTCCATTAAATAGGAAATAGAAATAAAAGTAGCGTTCATGCGTATTTATGACTTACCATCTCAAAGAACGTTGCATTTCATTAATTATCTATAAATGTTATGGAATATTATAAATAAAAATATAATGGATATATATGATATATATATATGAATAATATTATTGATATAATGGACTTTGGACCACATGGATAAATTGTAATTGTAACGAAATAATTTTCAAGTCAAGTACCCAATATCATCAAAAGGACCAATATTAAATTATATAATTGTATAATATTAATAATGTGGTAATAAGTGATTTAAAAGGAATAATAAACATGAAAAAAGATTAGAATTAGGAATAAATTAACTGAAGTTTATTATTTAGGAAATTAAAGAACAAACGAGTCAAGTCGAACACCAGGTAAGGGACTTTGTCTCAATATCCATTCATTATGGTTTTTTTGATAATATACACGTCCTTCTTTTAAACGGTGTATAATAATCACCTTTTACTTTTATTTTCATTCAAAGTGAATCTTATTTATACGTATCATTTTATTAAATATGAAACTGAATATTTTTAACGTATGTGGAGACAACGACCTTTCGGCCGTAGTGAGCATAATTTGATATTTGGCATCCTTAACAATCCATGATGGTTTTAATGGAAAATAAATACCATATATCCTTTTTACATATTTTGGTACTAAAAATGGTTTTTAAAGTGTATTTACTATTCCAATATAATGAAATTATTTCTTGTGATTCCAAATGGAATTTTATGACTGAAATATTGATATTTTCAATCTTTTTTATGTGATGAATATATAATGGTACTTAGGAATTAGATTTGTGTTTACGTGATAAACCCAAGGAAGGGTGGTTATGTAATAAAATAAGTATGACTGGTTAAGTTATATCCTCAAATGAATTGGTCATAGAAGTCACTCATATGGATATTCCATGTAGTGATATGTGTGGAAGTCGACCATATTGTTTTTCTATTTATGTATACTTATGTCCCAAGTTAAATTTATATGATATACATTTTTTTATATTAAATTTATGGAAATATTTTGGTTAAAAAAGGTTAATCAATGAGATTATATTTAGTGATTTATTTTTTCTACTTCTTTAAGGTGAAAATTATTAATTTATGATATTGAATTCATTATTTAAATGTTGTTTTTAAAAACTAATAGTTTTCTTTCTTTATGTATCCATTAATAAGATTTTTATGCTCTTCCCAAGTTTTTGAAATGTTATTCAGAAGACTAAATGTGGAATAGGGTCATGGATAGGATCATGGAAAATTCATGCTGATTATAACATGAAACTAATCTTGTTTCATTTTTTAAGCCTTTTTATTTTATGAAAAAAATATATACACCGTAGAAGTGTCTACATGTAAAATTCAAGTCGTTATATATAAATTATGGCCTAATTATATAAACATCTAAACCAAAATTGATCCTCAATGTAAATTATTAACTTAATTCATGATTATTTAATGTTTATGACTAGGGCCTTATAGTTGGTATCGAAGGTCGGTTTAGTTACCTTTAGAGATTAGGGTGTTATTTAAGCATACATGACATAACCATAATTGTTTAAATATTTTAAATATTCATAGTTATTTTAGATAAATCAAATGAGTGCAAGATAGCATGTCTATGTATATCTTAGTATTTTCCCTCCTCATAAGATATTATATGATTTTTTTACTGATATACTCACACTGACATTTTTTCTTTTAGTAAATGTATTGTTCTAGCAGGGACCAAAGTAACAATGGATGTGAGGACAACTATGATGATTTTATAAATGGGAAACCAAATGAAATGGGTGATGCAATAAGAAATATTGTGGTTATTCATAACCAATTATCAAGAGTCATGATTGACCACCCAATCTTTAGTGATTTTTATAAGGAATTATTTATGCGAGGAACGAATCCCTATGGAAGATCAGGTAAAAAATAATAATGGTAAGTATATTAAAAAACCTACATGTCAAGGATGTGGAATGAAACACTTAGTAAAATGATTCAAAGGGATGGAAAGATGCTATATATGTGATAATGAAGGTCATTAAGCAAGAACCTGCCAGTGAGAAAGGAATCATTCAATTGACTCCATGAAAGGGAAACAAGATCTTTCTGAGAGATCAATTGATTGTTTTAAATTTATTGTGCATGGTAATTATAAAAATAAATTTCCAAATAAGAATGTTCTATAATTGGATCAGCAGGGCCGTAAAATATTTTTTTACAAATACCTAATTTCATTCTAATTGTGTAACATCCCAAGTAAGTAATGAATAATATATATTTTTATCTATGTCTTTTAATGATTAAGATAGTGTTATAGAGGCTTAAAATGAAAATAAATACAATCTTATGCATGGAATACACTAATATTCTTAAAAGATTGTTTTACTGCCTTTTGATGGAAAACCATTTTTGAATCTATATTTTGACAATTTTATAAACTATGTTTGTAAAAATAAACTTATCCTTTATGATTGGGGACATCAAAATTTACCTTGTGTGAATTTTTGGTATTTTTCTGACAATGTTCATTTTTTATGAATAGTGAAAAATACTGCATTTTACATCAAAACTGTTTTTTTAATCTAATTTATTTATATGATTAGATTATGTTTTGAATTGGTTTTGAAGTAAAATTAGAATATATTTTTACCATTTTATCCAATGGTGGTCATTGTAATCAATTTCACTTTGAAATTAGACTTAAACTGGTGTCAATCTTTTGATACTTATTGTTTTGTAAACACACGCTATTTGCTCTGGCAGCGGGAATTAATTATTAAATTAATTAATGTGACTTATATGATTTGAATTTTGTAAAATAGACTTCATTTTTGAATTCGGAATATCAAATATAGCATAGGGTTAATTTTTGGTAATTTTCTGAAAAACTTCAATTTTTGATGAATAGTGAAACCACTAAGTGGTAATCAAGCAAACTAATTTTTCAGTTAAATGAAAGTTTACCACTAATGTGTATTGAATTTTGAAAATCCGACATACATGGTTGTAATTAAGAAGTAAAATGTGGTTCAATGAGATTAAAATAATTTTTTGGTGAATAGTAACTTATTAAGTTCTTAATCGCGATTAGTGGTAATTAGTGTAGTTTAACGTATAAATAATTCTTTAATAATATGAAATGACCTAGACTCATGTCCCAACCTTCTTGGTTGTGTCATGGCCGACCAAGACAAGCCATGGGTCAACTTGGAGACCCCATGGAGACATTTGGGTTGGGAAATGACATAAATAACTTTTTATTAAATGTTAAAGTAAAAATGACACAAACATAATACGTTTTACGAAACGAATTTTCACATGGGGTTATAAAGATAAGATATTTGATTATAAATAGTCATTGGAAATATAAAAAGATTTCATACATAATAGTATTTTTTTTATGATTTTTAGACATTAAATAAATTAAATTATTTATGACATAATAATGATGCAACGATGACATCATTATTTGACGATTTAAATAAAATGGAAAGATAATGTAAAATCTATGAACTACACATGTCCAAAACCAATTGGATGAGTGGATTTCGAACCCTTATCACCTTATCCACGAATTATTTCAATGTGGGACCTTTTAAAACCGAAACACATTTTCAAATAAAGTAATATTTCTTTACTTTCCAAAAGTGCTCCTCCTCTCCTCTTATAAAAGGCCCCCCACCTCTACCTCATTTCACACACTCCTCAAGCCTTTGGCTCGGCCAAACCCTGCCCATTTACTCTCTCCACATCCCTCTCCTCATCCTAGAGGATTCTCTTTGGGCAGAATCCTTTCAAAGGAAGCCTTTAGGCTCAAATCAAAAGGAGTTACACTTTAAAGGTAATTCATTCTCTCATGTTCATTTGTTTTATTTTGCTTCTCCAACCCCCTAAAATCTTTTTATTTACTTATTTTGTAACAACACCAGTATCTTCAATATACAAGGATGTTGTTATAATATTTATTTGAGCTACACTCTCACACAACTACATCAAATGGTTAAAGAACTTACGGTTTCCGTGGATGGCGAAATTCTGCCTCCCGAAACGATGATTGTTCAATACTCATTTAACACCTTCAAAGGTGGCCATTATGATGTCACTATTTTTATATATGATATATAATATGTTTATGTTTTCCTTAAGCTTCTGTTTTTTTCATTTTTGGCATACCTTTATGGTTTCCATTATGGGTAAACACGATATCTTCATTTTAGGAAGTGCGGACTACCGCCCCCTCAAAGTGATTTGATTCGTTAAATACCATATGTGGGACATATAAAGGATGGAACTATGATATTATATATGATATTATACTGGAATTATAATATACCTTTATATCATTATGATTCCATTCTATAAAATACGAAATAGAAATAAAAGTAGCGTTCATGCGTACGTACGGCTTACCGTCTCCATGAACGGTGCATTTCATTTCTTACCTCTAAATGTGATGTAATATTATAAATACATGTATATGATGAATATATATGATATATATTTTATCCAAATCATTAATATCATTCTGGATATAATGAACCTTTGACCAAATTAACAACATGTAAGTGTAAGAAGTCTATTTTTGACTTAAGAACCAAATACCGACAAAATGAACATTATTAACTTAACTGATTACATGATGTTCATAACATGGTATAAAAGGAATAATGAACTTGAAAAAAGATTCATAAGAAAGTAGAGATTAACTCAAGTTTATTATTCAGGAGATTAAAGAACGGTCGGGTCAAGTCGGATACGAGGTATGGGACTTCGTCTCAATCTCCTTTCGTTGAGGCATATTTTATTTTATACACAACTTTCTTTTATATGGTGTATAAACCCCTTTGACTTTTACGTTTATTCAAAATGAATCTTTTCTATACGAAGCGTTTACTAAACGACAAAAGGGAATGTTTTTGTCGTACGTATGCGGCGACAACGACTTCTCCGCCGTCGTAACCGTTATTTGAGTTTCGGCTTCCTCTACAAGCCATACCTTCTTTTTAAAAGAAAAATAAATACCATGTTTTACTTTTCTTTTATTTTGGTATTGAAAATGGTTTTCACAATGTTTTTGTGTTGTATTGATATCTTGTGATTGAAATGTGGAAATGTTATGTTTCCTTTATGCATGTTTTATGTGATACGATTATGTTATGGTTCTTGGGCATTATTATGAAGACGGGTGGTTCCGTGATAAACTAAGGGCGGGTGAGCCCATTATAGCTCTCCAATGAATTGGGTAATGCGAAGGAGTGAAACGTTAAGGTTTCTCCGAAGAGATTTTTGGGAATATACTGTGATGGGTATTCCAAACGTAACCAAGAGGGTTACTCCCTACGTAAGAATGTTATGAATGCCTCAAGTTACCTTTACGTATTATGATTTCTATGATTTATTCATGATTTTATGAGGTATGTTAAAGTGCCTATGTTTTATGGGTAAAGTATGATTTCATTCTTTTGTATATATGAACTCATGTTTCCTTTCCATGTTTTTTTATAACCCATACTGAGTTTTTATGCTCATCCCAAGTTTTTGAAATGTTTTTCACAGGTCAAGGGAAAGGTACATGATAAGATGATAGAGTCAAGGATGTGTCAAGAAATAATCCATGTTTGATTTTAAATGTGTTTCCATTGATGGGAATGAAGAATACTATCTTTATGTAACCACTTTGTTTATATGTTGAATGTAATGCAAGTTTTATGATCTAATTCTCTAAAACTCTAAACCCAAAAAGATCCTCAATGTGTAATCTTGTAATAACTCAAGATTAAGTAAGGTTTAAGGCTGGGGCCTTATAAATTGAGGATGATGAAGATGAAATTGACCAATGAAAGGTATGAATTATTTTTTAGCTTATGTTTTGACATTATTGAATCCTATGATATGATCCTTGATTGTGTTTGTATGAAATAAGTATAACGGAATATGTTGGAAAAAATGTATAATGGATCATGATGAGCAATGAATGAGTAAAAAGTCTAAATATAAGGGATTCAGGAGTTATGGGAGATATTTGGATGATGAAATGATTAAAATTATTACGGCACTTTTGAGGATGGAATTAATTTAGAATAATTTTCTCTTGTATGTGAAACCCTGATGTTTGTTATGTGAATCTGATATTTAAGGAAGAATTATCTTTTCTTGTGTAGATATAATGGATAACCTTAGGGCTTCATTTGATGTTTTTTATGAGGAAATTATGTGTTATTAGTTTTTGGGATGCAAAATCTGAGGTTTGAAATAAGCATTGAGTTTAAAACATGTTGTGGATATTTTTATGGGTTTTATCTCATTTTTTTAATGTTATTAGAATTATACAGTTTTTTGAAAAATGAAAAAGCACAGTCCCTATGACAACCTGTCGTGTCCTACAAGGCCATAGGAATCGAACCCACAACCAAAGGGTGATAGGGGCACATCCCAAAACACTGGCCTACATGAAGTCCATGGTTAGTATAACTAATTATTATTAGTTAAATGATTTTATAAATCAATAATAAGTTTATTTTAGGGAATTTTTTTTACAAATGGATATCCTTAATATAGGAAAATGATTTGGTTATTAAGTGATAATGGATATTTTGGAAGACATTATCTCTTTCGATAACACCATATGCCTAAAGAAAATAGAATAATTTGGGATTTCATTTGAGGAGTAATGGTGGAATTTTATTTTGTAGGAATATGTGTTTTTGTTATGAAAATAGGGATTTTGGTTATTTATGGAAAATATTATCCCATCATACAGAATATGTGATTAAGTTAATTAATTTTCAGTTTGAGACTTTAAGAGTATCTGGAGTTATTTAGAGATAAATGTTATGTTTTTTGTGGAAGACAATTCCATCAAATCCTTTTGAATTTTTTATTTAAAACATAGTTTGAATTATTTTGAATAACGTGAAGGACAATTGTGTATTTGATGGTATTATTTGAGCTTTGGGTATTGTTTGTTCAAATTTTGAGATTAAGAGTGGTATTTATTTTTCTAAAGGATTATTATTTTTGGGGATTATTTGATCTTGTACTAGACATTTTGTTTTTGGTTAAAGTATAAAGACAAATAAAAAATATATGGTTTATCTATTATGGGTCATGTTATTTTCCATAATTTGATTCTGTACTTCAGGAATGACCAACTCATCATTAATACTCATCATGAGAGAAAATTTGTGTTTCTGGTAGAAACTTATTAAAGGATGAAACTCTACAGGAATAGTAATTGTATTTCCTTATGTTCATAGTCAATATAATAAATAAATTCTAAAACATTATGAAAGGGAACTTAAAACCAAAAAAATTGTCCATTTAATTTTCCTATTGTGGAATCAAAGGCCGTTTATCATATCACATGTTTGTGGTTTTCTGGTGGTTAACTTTCTCTTGATCTTGTTTTCTATCACTCTCTATCCGAACTTGATGGCTAGTTTTGTCTTCCATATACATGTTTTAATGGAATCATAGTATATGTTATCTCAGGTGGAGTTTTTACTTTTAGTTATTTCTTATAAAGTGTTAGTTTTATTTACTCTTTTTCGAATATGGGACTTTCAATTGCGTTTTTGAGCCCAATTTTAAAATTGGTTGGACCCAATTTGCAAAAGTGGGGAAGGATGTAACAACCAAGGTATCTATAAAATAATAGTTTTTGATTTCTATTAATACTTATTAATAAAATATTAATTTAATGATAAAGAGGAATCTTTATCTTATAGCATTCTAGACACGCAATAGTGAGTTTCTCTGAAATCTTATGGTGTACAAATCATTTAGTTATACTAAAAAATATTATAATAATAACAGTATTTTAAATAGTAGTTAATGCATAGCCACTGTATTTCCATGAATGAACATAAAAAACTACATTATGATTACATATGTTTGTTAAATGTTTTTATATTTATCCAATAAATTTTATATGCTTAAAATAAAATTGAATCCAATTTTAATCATGAAATAATCTAATATTTTTAAAAGATCATTTTACAGCATTTTGAAGGAGAATCCTTTTTAAATATAGTTTTTTTAACAATTATATATTTTATTTTAAAATTTTAATTCTTATTTTTAATAAGGACATCAAAATATACTTTGGATAAAATTTTGGTATTTTTTTTGAAAAAGTTCATTTTTTAATGAATAGTGAAAATAGTGAATTTTAATTCAAAAATGCCTTTTCATCTAATTTATTTATATAGTTAGATTATTATTTCAAAAGATTTTAAATATTTATTAGATTATATTTTATTCATTTAATCCAATTTTTTTCATTGGAATTAATTTCACTTTTTAATTAGACATAAAACTTGTCAATCTTTTGGTTTTATTATTTCTTAAATACACCCTTTTTGGTTTTGGAAATGGGAAATAATATTAGATTAATTTATGCAACTTAATTGTTTTTAATTTTGAAAAATAGATTCCATATTTTGAATAATTAAGTATGAATTCTATAAATAGGTTCCTTTCAATTTAGACATTATGAATTGTAACTTCAGCTAATATTTTATTTACCATTGTTAAATGGTAAATCTAGTAAATAAGGGATAAAAATAAATTATAATAATATTAACTTATCTTAAAACATTTTCAAACCCTATTGGATGAGATAATTTAAACCATGTCCATCCTTGGGTTGATTTTAGGACCCCAAGGATCCACGTGTGTGTGAAAATAACATTTAATTACTTTTAATTTAAAGATAAGGAAACTATAACCTAAACATGTATCTTTTAGTAAAACAATTATTATATGTCGTTATATAAGTTATATATTCAACTATAAATAGAAATTATAAATATAATATTATTTCCTACATCATGGTATTTTATTTATAATTTTTATACATCAAATAAATAAATTTATTTATGACTCAATAATGATGTAGTGATTTCATTGTTAATGAATGGTTTATATAAATGAGATTAAAAAAATACAATAAATCTATTCTAAACATTTTATACCTTCAATGAATTTTGTAGATGAGTATGAATTTTTATATTTTAAGGGATTGGGTTTCATTGAATTAATTAAGTTGTTATGGATTTTTATAAATGCCAGGATATGGATAATATAAAAATTGACTTAAATGTGTTTTAAAATAAATTAATATTTTATTAAAGAATATATTAGTTCTAAAAATCTAAGATTCAGCCAAATGACATAGATAATGTTTAAAATGACATTAATGAACCACTTGATGTTCTATTAAAATTTTATAGTAAACATACTAACCGTATAGTATGAATATAGAAGAAGACATGGTAAAAGATAAATTAGTTAACTAAGGGTTAAATCTAAAATATATGGTTACATTTGTGATCGATACTTGTCTAAAACCAATTGGATAATAGGATTTAGATATTTACACCTCAGATATTTAAAATATATAACTTTTGTGTTATTATAATAAGAAAATAAATTAATAATAAAATAATAATTTCAATCATTTATAATGTTCCCCTCCACCATCTTATAAAAGGACACCACTAATAAACCTTAATAACACCTCTCAATCCAAATTGGATCATCCAAAATCAACCCAAATAATGTACCAACATCCATGTCATCCTTCAAGAAGCCTTACATTGGGAAGAAAAAAATTAAAGAAATCCTTTTAGATTAAATCAAAAAGAGTTACCCGATTTTAGGTATTGTCTTCTCTCAAGATTCTTTATTTTATTTACCTTATTCAGCTCCTAAAAACTCTTTATTAAATAATTTTATAAAAAATAGTATATTATATATACAAGAATGTTTTGTGTGTGAATTATTTTAACAACATTTACACACACCTCCGTCTAATGGGTATAGAACAAACAGTTTCTATAGATTGTGAACTACTATCTCAGAAAACGATGATTGTCCATTCTTCTTATACCTTCTATTATGGTGTCCATTATGACAACACTATAATTATATATGATATATATGATTTTTATTTTATCTCTATACTCCTGAAATTCTATTTTAGAACATACCATTATGAATTTATTGTTGTATATATTCGATAATTTAATTTGAGGAAGTGTTGACTACCGCCTCCTCAATGTGATATGACTTGTTAATGCCATAAATGGAACATATAAAGGATTTAATTAATGAAATTATGTAATTTATATATCATATTATAGTATAATATATTTATAATATAACTATGTATCATTATGTTTTCATTCATTTAAATATGAAATAGAAATGAATGTAGCATTCATGCGTACATACAACTTACCATCTCCATGAACAGTGCATTTCATTTCATATCTCCAAATGCTATGGAATATTATAAATAAATATATAATTGATATATATGATATATATATGAATAATTTTATTTATATAATGGAACTTTGACCACATGGATAAATTTTAATTGTAATCTGTTTATTTTCGGCTCAAGTACACAATATCGTCGAAGCCACCGATATTAACTGAAATAATTATGTAATTTTTATAATGTGATAATAAGTGATATAAAATAAATAATTAACTATAAAATGTTCTGAAGAAATTATAAATTAACATAGGTTTATTATTCAGGAAATTAAAGAATGAACGAGTCCAGTCGGACACGAGGTAATGGAATTTGTCTCAATATACTTTCTTTATGACATGTTTTGATAATATAAACCTCCTTATTTTACACAGTTTATAATAAAACCATTTGAATTTTATTTTAATTTATATGGAATCATTTTTTTATGAATCATGTTACTAAACGATAAAAGGAATTTTTTAACATATGCGGTGACATCGACCTTTCCTCTATCATTGGCATTATTTGATATTTGGATTCCTTAGAAAGACATGATGTTTTTTAATGGAAAAATAAATACCATATATCGTTTTTAGATATTTTTGGTATTGAAAATGGTTTTTAATGTGGATTTTCTTTTCAATATCTTGAAATTATTTCTTGTGATTTCAAATGAAATTTTATTATTGAAATGTTGGTATTTGAAATATTTTATGTGAGATGATTATATAATGGTACTTGGACATTTGATGGGTGGTAAAATGATAAACCAAACAAGGGGTGGTTCTATGATAAACCAAATATTGGTGGTTACATTATAACCAACAATGCATTGGGTATGGAAGTCAGTCGTATGGTTATTCCATTTAGTGATATGCGTGGAATTCAACCATATGGTTATTCCATTTAAGTATGTATATATCCCACGATAAATTTATATGATATATGTTGTTTTATATGGCCTTTATAGTAATCATTTGGATACAAAAGGGTAAGCAATGAGCTTATATTCAGTGAAGTGTTTTTGCTACTTTTTTAGGTGACAAGTAATTTTTATAGAAAAGTAATAATGGATTACATGTTGTTCTAAAATCTAACAGTTTTCTATATTTATGTATCCCTTATTGAGATTTTTTATGATAATCCCATGTTATTGAAATGTTTTTTCACAGGACATATAGTGGAATGGGTTCAGGGATAGGATAATGGAAAATTCATGCTGATTAAAACATGGAACTAAACATGTTTCATTTTTAAGAGTTTTTATTTTATGAAAAAAATGGATACAGAGTAGAAGTGTCTACATGTAATATTCAAGTTAGTATGTATAAGTTGTAGCCTAATTCTCAAAATATATAAACCTAAAAGGATATTAAATGTGAATTATTAACATAATTCATGATTATTTAATGACTAAGAATGGGGCCTTATATTTTTACCCATGTTTAACTTTATGATAAATGTCTCAAAATTAATCAAAAGATGTAATTTGTGTTATTTTTACAAAAAATTTGAAAGGATTTTTTTACTGTTATGAGATGAATATAATTTCCCATTATCATGACCTCTCATTTATTTGATGATTAATTTAATATTTTATGGTATTCTATCCAAATAAATATTTTCCCTTAATATTTGGTAAAATTTTAGATTTAAATTAGTTTATTTCAAAGTGAAGAAGGGTGTTTTCCCCATGAAATTTTCAACCAATATTTTGAAAGTATTTTCATATATTCAAATATCATTTGTTAAATCTTATGATTTATTATGATTTTAATCTTTTTATACCATCAATTATATTTTTTATGGTTTATGATTAGTTTGACTGGGGTAATTATTGATAATCTATATGATAGTTCTTCAAATATAAATAATTATTGATTTGTATGTCATGTAGATTAAATTTGGTTGTTTATTCATCTACATTATGTATTAGACTTATTATATGATGGGTTGGTGAAGAATTATATAAATCATCGATGAATTAGTATGCCTCGTGAGAAAAAATGGATAGAGTATTTCGATGAGGTATTACACATTTTTGTAATATGTCTTGCAATAAGGAATTAACGATATGTTTCAAATGTCAAACATTATGTATTCATGGATTAAAAAATAATTTATTGATTCCCATGTGATTATTTGAATAGTTATGATATCCATTGACAAGTTTCTAACTCATGTGATTATTTATATAGCAGTATTTGATCATAATTTATTCATTCCGTAGTATTCATTACTTATTAGATTCTCTTAAAGCCATACCCTTACTAAACATTATAGATCAACCATTTATTTTGATTCTTTTCATGAAAATCCTATAATAGTATTATCATAGATATAAATGACTATTATAAATGGAGTAATGATGTTCTAAAATAAAATACTTTGTTTTATTTTATTTCTTCAAATATAATGTGATGTTCAAGTATATATCTAGTTTTCTAAAAATACTAAACTATTTAGTCATTTTGGATGCAATCACTTGTATCCAGTGCCAATTTAATAATTTTACCACTAGCTTTATGTAAAAAATATTATGGGTTTTATAGTTGGTAATAGAGAAATTTTTATAGAAGCCTTGGGAACTAGATTTAGGAAATCATATATTAGAGAATATAACCATATCACCAACATTTAGGATAAGTCTATATATTGGATAACATCATACCATTTTGGTGAGGAAGCAATTATATTTTTTCCTAAAAATACCTCTATGTCTAGATACTAGAATAGAAAATGGATTTATCATATATGCATCTAGGGGTAATAACCATAAAAAATTTGATTGAGTATATCATGGTCATCATTCTGGTGTACAATGAGTGTTCACTTACTATGCACCTATTATGACACTCTCAAGGGATACGATTGTGTTATTTTACATTAAATTACAAAAAATTATGAAATATTTGAAAATAAATATTTTGATTAGATATAACTCCAAAAGAATCTATTTTTATGGTTCTCAGATTAACTATGCATAAGTTTTCAATTTATGCTATCTGTTTCACTCGTTTTTAAATTTTACATTAGGATTCATAATGTTATGACTTAATCAAGAGTATTAAATTATTTAGAAATGGGAAATGGTGGAAGGAATGATTTTTTTCAATTCATGTTATAAATTTATGGATTTCCCTTATATGAAAGATAATAAATCAAGAACTAGATCTGTAGCAGGAGCTGAACAAATTATAACAACAATGAGGAATCTGACTCAGGTTATGACTAATAGCCTTAACTATATAGAGAATCTTATTGACCCACAATGTGGAGTAACAATGTTAGACCACTTAATTAATCAAAAACCTCCATCATTTAGTGGGAATAATTGTATATTTGTATATGAGAATTGGGTACATTTCTAATTAAAGATATTTATCAGATTCAGAAATAATAAAAGGGAGAGGGTTGTCAACGTAGTTTATCCTATCTCATTGTATTTTGATCAACAATTGTAAAAAATCCAAAACATTATGTATGAGGAAAAAATAATGATCATGGAATGTAATATTTTATGGAACTTTTTTTTTGAAAAATATTTTCATCATGAACAACAATCATATATAGATAGAAAATTATTGAGTTTAAGACAAAAAGAATAGAGAAATGTTTTTATGTATGAAGCAAAAATCACATGGATAGTAACGAATGTTTTGGATTAATTACGTAATATAATGTTGAATATTGGTAATTTCATTGATGGGATTAAGACAATACATAAAATGGAATTGGTTTCCCAAATATTATCATCATATGATGATATAAAATTATGTTCTATCAAGAAAGAGAAATAAATATCCACATCATATCACTTTTATGGAGGGAAAGATAAATGGAAGATAAAAAATTTTTATGGGGAAGAATAGAAAAGGAATTTTATAGCATGAAATACATGTGGAATGAAACACCTGAGTAAATTCATATAAGGAAAAGGAGTTTTAGTCATGTGTGTCAAAGAAACCATTATGTTCAATAATGGAGGTGAAAGGGATAATCCATCAATGTATAATGCTTCAACTATAATGATATTTGGAACTACTATAACAAATTCCACAAATGTCAAAGGAACTGAAAACAATAGAATTCAAGGGGAAATTCCAAACATATGAATTTACTACAACCAATATGGATGTTACTCATGATGCATGGAAAGGTACACATATCATCCAATCTAGGATTGAAAATTATTTCTTTGATTCTTTTTTTCAAAACACTTTTATATATGAATAATATTCAAAAGGTATCACGTTAATACCTCAACGATTAGATATTTATTGTCACAACCCATCCCCCAGGGCCCGTGCCGTGACTACCCCAAGCCCGCCTTCCATAGGCCAGGGGCTGGTGACTAGCAGCAATGACATAAATCCCTAAATTGGGAAGGAATTGCCTTTATAACTGTTAACACACACAATAGAGCACATAGATGGATACAAAACACTAAGTAAAACAGAATAACAAGAGAGTGCTAAAGTGTTAAAGGGCTATAAATAAAATACCAACTGTAAAGTACAAGTACTAATGAAATGGACAAAACAACTGAATGATTAAAATCACCTCCTAGATCGTCCATCTTGGATCCTACGTGAAGGGTAGGTACATATATCCTCCTTAGAACACCATGTACATCAGTCTCCTCTGGGTACTAACTCGTCGTGAGGTCCACCTCTGGGTACCATCCAGTCCTAGTACACTTAGCCTGGGTCAGTGATGTCCGTCGTCTGCATCCAACACAACGAGCTGCGGGCATAGTTGGTGCAGAGGTGAGTATAACGATACTCAGTAGGGACCCCGAGAGCCTCAAGGTCTCACAAAATAAAACAAGGATAATTCACAAGGTATGAAATCAACAGATAACCCCACTTAGTTATATTCCCATACATATACCTAAGTTTTCTAGTAATCCATCACAATCATGAAGAAAACACAAGTTTCTGTCTTATCTCACACAGGTATACAAATTATGTAGAGAGATAGAGATGACCAGATGTAGCCACTGAATCATCCATTCTGTCGAACCCACATACGATCCTGGAATAGAAATCAGAACTGTCTAACCCACACAAGATATAGGAACAATTATTCTGTCGAACCCACAAAGGATCTAGGAACTAAAGTCAGAACTGTCAAAGAAACACATGATACAAAAATAGTAGTCAGAGCTTTCGAACCTGCACGGGATCCAGAAATAGTTGTCCATGCTGTCGAACCCACACAGGATCCAGGAATTGTAGTCAGAGCTGTCGAACCCACACATGATTCAGGAACTGTCGTCAGAGCGCATCCATCCACACAGTTCCGTACAAAGTATGCTTGATTCCAGGAGGGTCCGTACCTCA
Organism: Viscum album; assembly: GCA_963277665.1. Classification (NCBI taxonomy): domain Eukaryota; kingdom Viridiplantae; phylum Streptophyta; class Magnoliopsida; order Santalales; family Viscaceae; genus Viscum; species Viscum album. Next base: position 1,001,610,172 of record OY728133.1, read on the forward strand.
ATCCAAGTGTTGATAAATCAACTTCCACTAAGTCTAAAGTAGATGTATCTATAATACCCATCTTTCCATAAGAAAATCAACGCGACAGATGGTGCGTCAATCGAACGCCCGGTCTGAGAGTTATTGGAATTTCCTTTCTGAGGGCCCGATTAGATTTACGTTTGATAAAACCCAACCATAACCCAATGGTTTCCACACCTTGAGTGGGATATACCAAAAGAACCATCTCCCATGGTTTCCTTCACCGTAGATAGTTCGTTAATCGGACGCCCGTAGCTCAAGTTACATGAAAAAGAGTGGAAACTGGCAAAAATGGGTCCGGGTCCAGCCTGGCCCTGTCGGACTGACCCTGCCTAACCCAGGTCTGGAATTGGGTAAATCCTAGTCTGTGGGTCTGACCCAGTCCATGGGTCTGACCCGGTCCATGGGGGCGGCTCTGTGGCTCGCACAACTAGCGGACCTGTGGCCCGTGGGGTCTGCCGTAGCCGCATCCAGCGAGGAGGCCACACCCCCTAGGGTTCCTAAATGGCTAAGCTATTTGGGTGGGAGATAATTGGCGCCATGTGTCATAGTTTCGCATCACACGGGACCCAGCGGTGAGTCCCACTTCTCCAGGATGGCCTAGCGGCGCTGTTACTCCGCGCCGCCTCCGGCGACCAGGTGGCTCGGGCCATCGGTCTTCCTCACGGCCGACCTTGCACTGACCACCTTTCCCCTATTGTGACTAGGGGAAATGACCCCTTCTTCTCCACTTCACGATGTGGTTGCTCCGTGCCTTATACGGCGACTCGGTGACTCGGGCCGCCGACTTCCTTCGCTGCAAGCCATGCGCCGGCTGCCGTTGCACCGCCACGTCCCATCGGCCATGACCCTCTCCTCTAGCGGCGCGGTTGCGCTGCCGTAGTCCATGCGACCGGGCGGAGTTCTAGACACACTTCTCTTCGTCACCAGTGATGTTTTCTAGTTCCGAATGCCAAAATATCTTTCGCAGGTCACCAGACGAGTTCTGGTGGCCGGTTTCTCATTTTGGAAGAAGTCGCACTCTCCTCAGGACGTCTCCTTAAATCCTTAACTGATGTTGATGAGAAACACTCAACCTGGACTCATTCCGCATTAGAAATGAAAATCCATAAGAATGGCAAAGGGGTTGGGCCCTGTTTGTTCGTCCTGCGCCCTCCGCGTTAGGGTGATATCAAGAGGCTTTGAATTCTAAACCACGATGGAAAATTGAGAACACACAACAATTTAACAATGAGTGAACCCCTGCATCAGATTCATTGTCATTGGAAAATAAGATGAAGAATTCGAGGAAGACATCGTCGGTGTTCTTCAAGGACGACACTTCATCCCTTGTTCCGGTTGGAGATCAAATAAGAAGATGTTCGTCGTCAGCAGATGAATCATTCCTCATTCTTCGATGGCCATTCTTCATTGGGTGGATCATTCTTCGTTTGGAGATTTCTCCCAATATTTTTACACTAAAATCACCAAAGTGAATAGACATTCCAAATAATAAATTATAATATCTATTATTTCGTTGGAAAGAAATTCAAAAAAAATTCCTAACACTTGGTTGGCACAATTAATGTGATGGGTGGTGGAACCATTAAATGGGGAGCTCAAGAGGTTTCTCCCCACTAAATGGAGAGTTTAAAAGGTTATAACCTCAGGTGGTACCCACAAAATTAATCCTTTCATGGAAGGTTGAGTTTAGGTGGGCCCACCACAATTACTTCTCATGTGAGGTTAAGGTGTGGCGGTCCCCACCTCCAACTTCCACATGGTGGATATAACAAATAAAATAAATTAAGACATACAATTAAATTATTTTATTATCCCCACGTAAACCCCAAAAAGTAACATTCATCCTTGACAAACTGCCATCAAGGAGAAAGTATTCTTAGGTGAATACTGGTGCTGTGAGTTCAACAGTGCCCTCTAATTTCAATTCCGAGTACCGATTCAATAGTTATAAAATCCCACTCGTACGTTTACTAAATATACCTGAACAATAATTTAGAAATTGATTCTGGGCACACCCGGCCTCAGAATCATGCTCCATCAGTTTTCGAGGACTCGTAAAATTCCCATGTATTTAATAAAAAAAATTCCATGGAAATTTAGGGTCTTTACATTCCCCCCACCTCAAGGATTTACGTCCCCGTAAGCAACAACTCTAACTAAGGGAATAAATGGGGGTACTGAGCATGCATCTGAGCCTCCCTCTCCAATGTGCTCTCCTGGAGGTTCCTATGCTTCCAACAATCACACACTAGAGGTATCAACCATCCACAAAGAATCCACTCATGTTGATTCTTAATCTCCACTGGAACCTCTGAAAACGTCTCCCCATCGTTGACATCTAGATCCCCATGGTTGATGATGTGAGAAGGGTCATGCACGTGTCTTCTCAGCTAGGATATGTGGAAGATGTCGTGCAACCGGTGCAACTGAGGTGGAAGAGCGAGGAGATAAGACACCTTGCCTAGTCTGCTGAGGACCTGGAAAGGTCCGATGAATCGCGGAGATAACTTTTTGCCTCATCCAAATCTACATAAACCTCATTCGTGTGAGACCCGTAGAAAGACATGGTCACCATCCATGAACTCTAGAGGTCTCCGTCTTCTGCCAGCATACAACTTTTATCTACACTGTGCAGTCTTCATCTTCTCCTGGAAGATCTTCACCTTCTCTGTGGTAGCTTGTACCATCTCTAGTCCCACTAGTTCTGACTCCCCGAGGTCTATCCAGCACAACATCGATCTGCAAGGTCGACCATAAAAAGCCTCAAAATGTGCCATCCCGATAGTGGATTGAAAGTTATTCTTGTATGAAAACTCCACCAAAGGTAAGTGATCCTCCCATTTATAACCGAAGTTGAGGAATGATGCACACAACATGTCCTCGAGGGTCTGAATAGTCCACTCAGTCAAACTATCCATCTAGGGATGGAAGGTAGTGCTCATATGAATCTGTGTCCCAAAGCCCACTGAAACCCCTACCATAGCCAGGAAGTAAATCGTGCATCATGATCTAAGTCAATAGAAGAAGGTAAACCATGTAGCCGCACAATATCCTACATGTAGAGGTGTTCCAAGCTCTCTATTAAGCCTGACTCATTGATCGGTAGGAAGTGGTCCGACTTGGTGAGTCGGTCGATGATCCCCCAAATAGAGTCATGTCCTCTAGATGTACATGGAAGACCCGTCACGAAGTCCATGGATATCCCATCCCACTTCCACTATGGGACCTCTAAAGGCTGAACCAAGCCTGCTGGTACTTGATGTTCCACCTTCACTTGCTAACAAGTGAGGCATCGAGAGACAAACTCTACTACTTCCTTCTTCATACCTAGCCACCAGTGCTCTCGTCGAAGGTCCTGGTACATCTTCCCCACTCTTGGATGTACCACTAGAGGAGATGTGTGGAACTCCCTCAAAACTTCCTCCTTAAGTGACTCTAGAAACATAGTATGTCCTCTGAAGAGGAAGACGTGATCCCCACCTTCAGAAAATACCTCAGGTGCCTACCCTATGGATATCTATGCACATCATTTCTCGCATTTAGCATCTCAACGCTGCACCTCCCGGACTCACTGAAGAAGTGGGGGAGTGACTATAGGAGACTGAAGGAAAACTACTCCATCTCGGTCCACAAAGTGTATTTGTAAAGTAGCCCACTGCTCTGTCGCCTCTCCTAGTAGCTATATTATAGATCTCCTCCTAAGTGCATCTGCTACAACTTTCCCCTTCCTAGAAGTATAGACTATCTCGAAGTCATATTCTTGGAGGAACTCAATCCATCACCGCTGTCTCAGGTTTGGGTCCTTTTGAGATAAGATATACCTGAGACTCTGGTGGTCAAAGTATACTGTGAAACGCTCACCCATCTGGTAGTTCCACCACATCATCAAGGATAAGACCACTGCTTCTAACTATAGGTCATGGGTAGTGTATTTATGCTCATGATGTATCAGCTGAGTAGAACCATAAGTAATCACCGCTCGCTCATGTGTTAGGACACACCTGAGTTTGGTCCCTGATGTCGTTTAGTATACTATGTACCCTACGCCCTCCTCTGGAAGCCTCCAGATGGGGTCACTAGTCATCCTCTGCCTCACCTCCTGAAATCTTTTCTAGCATCTATCATACCACACAAAGGGTTTCCCCTTCTTCATCAAGGCTGATAGTGGTTCTGAAACTCTGGAGATGTCTGGTATGAACCTCTATTAATATACAGCCAAAACCAGGAATCTCCATACATCCTTCACACTCCTGGGTGGCTCCGAAGCATGTACCACTTTAATCTTCACTGGATCTACTACAACTATAGCCTCCAAGATAACATGTCTAAGAAAGTTAACCTCTCGGATCCGGAACTGGAACTTTGAGAGATTACCATAATTATGGTGCTCTCAAAGTGTGTCAAGTACCACCCACAAATGGAAGGCATGTTCTTCCTCATTATTCAGGTTGATCAGAATGTTATCGATGAAGACTACAACAATGTAATCAAGGTATGGGTAGAAAATATTGTTCATGAGACCCATGAACACTACTGGAGCATTAGTTATTCTGAAAGGCATAACAAAGAACTCGTAGTGGCCGTACCGAAACCTGAAGGTCGTCTTCTGCACATCCTCAACATGAACTCTGAGCTAGTGATAGCCTGATCTGAGTTCAATCTTCAAGAACCACTGTTCCCCATTTAGCTGATCAAAGAAGTCAATAGTCCTCCAGATTTGTTACTCGGTCTTCACGGTCACTTGGTTCAGGCGACGGTAGTTTAAAAAAAGCCTCAAGCCTCCATCCACCATTTTGGAGAATAGAATCGGGGCTTCCCATGGAGAAACACTGGGCCAGATGAAAACATTATCTTGCAAGTCCTATAGCTGTACCCGCAGCTCTCAAAGCTCCACAGAATCCATCCAATACACTATTGTAGATTTCCATACCATCCCAGGGTACATGTCAATGTATAATTCTACCTCTCTATGAGGAGGTAGTCCATGGACATCATTAGGGAAAATATATGTGTACTGGTCCACCACTATAAGATAAGTTGGACTCTACACATCAACTTCTCCAAGGGTAAGGCATGCCAACTTATGAGTGATTGGCTGCACCCTCCTCCGAGTAAGTCCGTCCTATGCTGTAAAGGCTCTCTTCTCGCTGGTGAAGGTGAACCTGGTCCAATATTTGTGGACACACCGCACTTTGTGACTAATACAATCGATCTAAGAATGGACTATAGATAACAAATCCATACCCAAGATGACATCGTAAGGCCTTGACACCTCTACTAGGAGATCCCAACCTAAGATCTGACCACCTAGAGTAAGCTCACACTACCGGAACAAGTGCGTAATCGTCGAATATGCTCTTGTAAGAATCTCTATCTATAAGGGTCAAACCAACGGCTCCGTCGGAATCTTAGAGCACCGAATGAGGGCGGTGAAAATGAAAGATTGACTGGAACCCGTGTCTATAAGAACTGAAGCCATGGTGGAGTACACACAAATCATACCACGAATAATCTATGGAGCGCCCTGATCATAAGCCTCAGCTTCCTGGAGCGGAGATCTCCCCTGTCCGCCTTATTCCTATGGTCGGGGTGGACCTCCTGGTGGTGGTGGTGGTAACACGTTATAACTCTGTCCACTGCCAGTTGTATGACCAGCTCCTTTGCCATGTCCTCCTACGCCCTACAGATCACCTCGATCAAACCTTTGCCTCTTCCTGGGAGGTCCCTCAACTGTTGGATGATCATCTGTACAGTGAGTCGGATAGTGACGATCCATGTGACCCTTCCCACCACATGTGAAACACTGCATGTTCCTTAAATGACTGGCTCTGTATCATGTGACTCGCACAACCGAACCCATATCTTGAGCTCATCCACTAGATGGTTTGTTCTGCTTCTACCTCTATGAAATTTGTCTACTACCAGCTGCAGAAGACTCTGCTACGTGACGCCTGGTGGCGGGTCTTGCCGTTGGTGACTACTCAGCAAAAAAAGCACTCCACTTAGAGGCATCGCTCCAACACCCTTTCCTGCATCGGGATGTTGAGGGAGATCATCGAAGCCCTGATCTCTAGCTTAAACCCCTACACGAAGGTCTGGGCCCTGAAGAATGGGTCCCACACCATATCTGTGGAGTAGCGCGAGAGGTCAGTGAACCTCACTGAGTACTGTTCCACCATCATGATACCCTACTAGAGATATAGTAGCTCCTGAATCCACACCGCTCATAGGGTGGCTTGGAAAAACTCCACCAAAAACAGGATCTCGAAGTCTTCCCAGAGATGTGTCGCCTTATCATGAACCTAGAGCATCAAGAACCACCATCTACCTGCTACTACATGAAGGAGACTCGCGGAAAGGATCACCATAAGTTCTGCTGGTGTCCCTACCAGTCTGAAGAATCTCACCATATCCTCTAGCCAATCCTCAACTGCCTGCGGGTTCGTCTCACCCCTGTACCTGGGTGAACTTTTGCGCTAGAACACGTGCAATGTGCTCTAGTGGCATGTAGTCTCTGGTTCTGGGGCTGGTGGAATCTGTGGGCCGACGGGTAGTGGAACCTCTACTGCCTCCACTGTGATAGGGCCCTGCACTGAGGCCTCATCGCTCGGTGGGCTTCCATATCATACAAAACATATAAACCTAGCTGGTTGTCTGCATCGGGCCATCCTGAAACATAATAGGTGTGCCACAGTCAATAAGTTATACCTGGTGAGCTGACTCGAAGAGATAACTAAGAAAACTATTGAAACACACACACAATTAGTGTTTTTATGCACTGAGTCAGAAATCAGAAGTCAAGGTCATGGTGTATGGATATGTCAATTGCTGCACCAACACTGGACTCCCAAAACTGAAAACCACACTTAGTGTCCTTAAATCTATTGCTTCATAAAAAAGACCAGAGTCCTAAGTTCTATAGTAGAACTGACTCCTCTTATACCAATTTTTTGACCACCCATCCCCAAGGACCCATGTTGTGACTACCCCAAGCCCGCCTTCCATAGGCTAGGGGCTGGAGACTTGCACCGAATGCGTAAATCCCTAAACTGGGAAGGCATTTCTTTTATAATTATGAACACACAAAACAGAGAACACAACTGGATACAAAACACTATGTAAAACTGTATAACAAGACAATGCTGAAAAGTATAGGGGATGGAAATACAAGCCCAACTGTAATGTACAAGTACAACTGAAAAGGTCAAAATAGCTGAAAGGTGAAAAAAATCTTCTGAATTTTCCACCACATATACTACCTGAAAAGTTAGTACAAATAGACTCCTCAGCACACCACATTCGTCTATCTCCTCTGGGTACTGACTCATCATGTGGTCCACCTCCAGGTATCATCCAGTCCTCCTACACTCGGCCTCGGTCAGCGATGTCCGTCATCTGCATCCAACAAAATGAGGTGCGGGAATAGCCTGTGTAGGGGTGAGTATAAAGATACTCTGTAAGGACCCTAAGACCCAAAAGGTCTCAAAAAATCCAATAAGGAGAAACCACAAGGTATGAAATCATAAGATAACCCCACTTATGTATATGCACATACATATACCTAAGTTATCTAGTAATCCATCCCAATCATGAGGAAAACACAAGTTAATGTATCAGGTCACATAGGTATACAACTTATATAGAGAGATAGATATGATTAGATGTATCTAATTAATCATCTATTTTGTAGATCCCACATAAGATCCAGGAACAGAAATCAGAACTATCAAACCCACATAGGATTCAAGAACAATAATTCTGTCGTACCCACATAGGATCCAGGTACAGACGTTAGAACTGTCGAACCCACATAGGATCCTAGAATAGTAGTCTGAGCTGTAGAACCCATACGGGATCCATAAATAGTCTTTAGTGCTGTCAATCCCACACAGGATCCAGGAATAGCAGTCGTAGTTGTCGAACCCACACAGGATCTAGGAACAGTCGTCAGAGCACAGCTAGACAGAGGTTTCCGTACAAACTATGGTTGATTCCGGGAGGGTCCTCTCCTCAATCCAAGTGTTGATACATCAAATTCTAGGATTTATAAAGTTTATATATCCAAAATATACGTATTTCCATGAGAAACTCAACACGACAGATGGTGAATCAATCGGACGCCTCGGTGTGATAGTAATTGGAATTTTCGTTCCGAGAGCCTGGTTGGATTTACGTTTGATCCAACCCAGTCATATCTCAACTGTATCCAAACCTTGAGTGGGGTACACAAAAGGAACCGTATCCTTCCAAGGTTTCCATCACCATAGATTTTTAATCAATAGGATGCACGTAGTTCATGTTATGAGCAAAAGAGTGGAAATAGGCCAAAATGGGTCCGGGTCCGGCCCGGCCTAGTCCGACTGACCTGGGTCCAGACTGGGCTCCGACCAAGTCCGTGGGAGGAACCCCGTCCATAGGTCTGACTCGGTCCATGGGGGTATCCAGGATCGCGCCTTGACTGGCCCACGCTGGGTCTGGCCTGTGTTGGGTCCAACCCAGTGGACCGTGCGGCTGGTGGCCCAGCGGCCCGTGGGGTCCGCCATAACCATGTCCAAGGGAGAGGCCACACCCCATAAGGTTTCCGAATAGATAATCCATTCAGGTGGGAGATAAACGATTCCACGTGGAACTGGTCCACATAACCTGGGACCTAGCGGTGGGTCTTGCTCATCCCGGCTGGCCAAGCGGCGTCGTTGATCCGCGCCCCCTCTTGCGACTCGGCGGCTCGGGCCACTGGTCTTCCTCGTGGCCCGCCTTGCTCTAGCCACTATTGAACCACCACGGCTAAGTTCCATGACCCCTTATTCTCCACCGTGTGGTGCGGTTGCGCCGCGCCTTCTCCGACGACCCAAGAGCTCGGGGCGTTGGCTTTTTTCACGGCCGGCCTTGCACCGGTCGCCGCTGCACCGCCGCGGCCCGTAGGCCACATCCTTCTCCTCCGGAGACCCTATTTCACCTCCAATGTCCATGTGGCTGACCAGAGCGCCGTTTTCCCTTATCTTTTTCTCTAGTGACATTCTCTGGTTCCATCCGCCGACAGATATTTCAGGGGTCACCGGACAAGTTCTGGTGGCCCATTTCTCGTTCGGGAAGAAGTTTCACTCTCCTTAGAATTTCACCTTCGATCCACAACTGATGTTGACAAGAAATGATCAACCAAGACTCATGCCACATTGGGCGTCAAAATCCATAATAACGGAGGAGGGGTCCGGACATGTTTTTTCGGACCATGCCCTCTGCATTAGAGTGATATCAGGCGGCTTTGAAATCTAAATCACAACAGAAAATGAAGAATACACAATAATTTAACAATGGTTGAACCGATACCTCGAATTTGTTGTCATTAGAAAATAAGATGAAGAATTTGAGGATGATGTCATTGGAGTTCTTTCAGGACGATGCTTCTTCCCTTGTTCCGGTTGGAGATCAAAGAAGAAGATGTCTATCGTCAGCAGATGAAGCATTCGTTGTTCTTCGATGGTCTTTCATCATTGGGAGGAGCGCTCTTTGTTGGGAGCTTTATCCTAATAATCCTCCCCTAAAATCACCAAATTTAATAGTCATTCCAAATAATATATTATAATATCTATTATTTCATTGGCATGAAATTCAAAAATAATTCCAAACACATGGGTGGCACAATTAATGTGAAGGGTGGTGGCACCATTAAGTGGGGAGCTCAAGAGGTTTCTCCCAACTTAATGGGGAGTTCAAGAGGTTATATCCTTGGGTGGTCCCCACAAAATTAATCTTTACATGGGAGTTTGAGTTTAGGTGGGCCCCACCAGCATAACCTCTAATGGGAGGTTAAGGTGTGGCGGTCCCCACCTTCAACTTCCAAATGGTGGATATAACAAATAAAATAAATTAAGACATGCACTTAAATTATTTTACTATTCCCACATAAAACCCAAAAGCTACCTTTCATCCTCAACCAACTACTATCAAGGTGAAAGTCTTCTTATGTGAATACCGGCACTGTGAGTTCAATGGTGCCCTTGAATTTAAAATCTATGCACCGGTTAAAAATTTATAAAACCCCACTTGTACGTTTACTGAACGTTCCTGAACAAAACATAAAAAATTGATTCTGGGCACACCGAGCCTCAGAATCATGCACTGTCAACTTTCGCGGACTCGTAAAACACCCATGTATTTAAGAAAAAAATTTCCATGGAAATTTCAGGTCTTTTTATTTATTTTGTGTTGAAAAAATTTAATGGGAGTATATCCACATCTCATGTGTATAACTACTCTCTAATTGACGTTTTTCAGAATTTTATTCTTTTGAAAATTGATATTATTACTCTAGTTTAAATTGAAATAATTTTGGATATGGATTCGTTCTCTCAGTATTGGTATAATATCAATTATCCTATAAGTTATGTTAGCGTATATATTCTAATACAACCATCAATTTTATAGAAGTGTGAGAATGAACTCAAGAATCCAATTAAAATTACTTTAATCATGTGGGTTTTGCTACCTATTCATGAGAGATATTTATGTAAAATGATTTGGGAGAAACTCAACATTGAAATTGTGACTATTTTTTTGGAATATGACGATGTATTTCCTAAGGAACTCCCTTTTTTTCCATTGAATCATGAAATTTAGTTTTTAACAGAACTCATACAAAGTTCTATGCATATTTCAAAAATTCTGTATAAAATAGTCTGGATTGAGTTGCTGGAATTGAAGAAGAAACTCCAAGAGAATATTGATAATGTATTTATTCATTATAGTGCTTCACTACTGGGTGCACTTAATCTTTGTTTTATAAAGAATGATGAAAAAATGAATCTTTTTATTGATTATCACAAACTTTACAATATCATTAATAAGAAAAAATTCATATACCCCATATCAATGATATGTTTAAAAAAATATAAGGAGATTTATATATTTAAAAGATTTATCATTAATCTAGACAAAATCATCTATGGATAAAGGATTTGGATATACCCAATAAATTCTTATATAAGGGGTATGATCATTATTAATTTATAGTAATTCATTTCAGACTTACTAATAATCTTATAATATTCTAGGATTTAATGAATAGTGTTATTAAAAATTTCCGTGTTCCGTTTCTTCTATTCTTTATAGAATATATTATTATATATTCAATGAGAAATGAAGAGCATGAATTACATTTGAGCATTGTTCCTTGATGAATGATAATTTATAATCTAAATTTACCATGTGTGAATTTTTTATTTAGAAGGATTCATTCTTGGGTAATATAATCTATAGTGGGGGGGGGGGGGGGTATAAAAGTGGATCATTTAGCGATGTAATTTATTGATAAATGGACTAGAATAATTATAGTAACCAAAATTCAAAGTCTTATTAGGCTGGATGGATATTACTGATTCTTTTTGGGATATTTCTCATGATTAAATAATCCAATGACCAGTTTACTTTTAATGATGTTAGGTTATTATTGATAAATGAATGGAAAAATAGTTTCAAATAACTAAAGATAAGGTTTCTCAACACAATTGTTCCTACCCTAAACCTCATGGTATAAGGGTTTGTGATCTATAGTTGTAAATCAAATAATGGAATTGGTTGAATCATCATACATAATGATATGGTGATAGCTTATGCCTCATTCTAAAGGAAAGTTCATGAGAAAAATTTTCCAACTCATCATTTACAGTTTAAAGTATTAACTGATTCATTGATAATATTGAAGAATTATATTTATAGTTAATGGTGTGATATATATACTCATCATAAAATCATGAAGAATATATATATGCAGAAGGAGTCAAATATGAACTGATGAATATGATTGGAGTTGACTAAATATTTTGATTTCACAAAACTTTACCAACCTGGGAAGGAAAAAAGATGGTTGATTCTCTGAGTAAGAAACAAAAAATAGTTCATTTATGATGAGGATTTAATGAGATACAAAATTTATAGATTTTCAGAATACAGATCTTGAAGTCACGAGGAAAGGGGAAATAAACTTTAATTTTCAGATGAATGTTCAACCATTAATCAATGATAGGATTACGAAGGCACATATTAAAGATGTGGAATTATAGAAGAATATGTTAAATGTCCCAATTTTAATCCATGATAGAACTGGAATAATAATTTTCAGGAACTAATTATGTTTCCCATATACATTGTACTTTAATATGGAGTTATAGGATAAATTTCCTTGTTTACTATACCCAATTCATCATATAAGTACAATGATGTATAGTGGCCTGAAAGATTAATTCTGGTGGGATAACATGAATAGAGATATTGAAAAATATGAATATTAGTTCCAGGTATGTCTGTAAGTTATGGTTGATAGATTGATATATAATGGGATTCTATAACTATTACCCATACCAGGATAGAAATGTGACAACATTTACATTGATTTTATTGGCAGACTACCCAAAGAAACAACAAGGAATATTCTTATTTTTTATGTAATAAATCAAAATATAAATTCAAAAAAGTTTAATGAAATTATAGATGATCTATCTCTTGAGAATCTTACAAAATATACAATAAGGAAACAGTAATGTCTCATGGGGTACCAATTTTTTTTGTATCTAATCAGGATCTGAGGGTTACCTTAATGTTTTGTAAAATTCTTTTCAGAGATCTCCATACAGAGTTGGGATTTAGAACTTATTATCACCCTCAAATATATGTTCAACCTAAGAGAATAATTAATACACTATAAGAATTTTTAAGATCATTCTATATATATTTATAAGTTGTTTGGGATCAACAACTTCAATTGGTTTATTGTTTTATTTAATAATAACCTTCACACATGATGTTAGAAGGATTATTATGGTTAAATAAATGGATGAATGTGTATAAATACAATATAATCAGATGATTTCAAATAAATAAATATATTTGAACCAGATATATATGATTAAATGGTATAAAAATCTAGATCCATTCAACAGAAAATAATGTTAGGTCATAGTTGATGGAAAATTTATGCTAAAAATCATCGTCCAAATTAAGAATTTGATTTTTCTCAAAAGGTATTATTATGAATACCACCTGAAATAAGGTAATGAGATTCATAAATAAATAAAATATGAGAAAAAGTTTTGGTGGGCCCTTATATATTCTAGATCTTATCAGTATGGTAGCTTATCGCTTTGTGCTTCTAACAAATCTATTCGAGGCTCATGATGTGTTCCATGTATCTCTTTTGAGAAAGTACATAGCGAGTCCTTCACATGTAAAAAACACAAAATTAATACCAATAGATTGTGATATATGTTATAAGGAACAACAAGTAGAGACTATGATCATAGGAAGGCTTTTTATGAAATAATGCCACTCACACAGTCAAAGGTTCATTGTGAAACCATGATTTTGATGAAGTTATGTGGGAGCCTGAGGATGCTATGATAATGAAGTATAAATAGGTGTTCATATCAGAGTAATGAAATTTTGTGTTATATATTATTATAAGGGGTATAATTTAAGATGCCTATATTTTGAGATATATTAATTTTTAAATAAATTTAATATCTTTAATGGAATACTTTACATAGAACATTAAGTTTAAACGAACCATGATATAATTTTGAAATATTGTTATTTAGAATGATTGGAATTTCCTAGATGTTAGATTAGTGGGGATGAATATGAATAAGTAAATTATTAATATTTTTTATTCTATACATTTATATAATGAATTCATTGGTTATACATTAATTACAAATGAAAATAAAAATACTTTTAATGCAAAAGAAATGTTTTTCTCAAAAATTGTTTTATGAGAATAATTTTTTTATCTTAATAAATTAAATTGATCCCTTTTGGTGAATAATTTTAATGATATATATATATATATATCAGAATCAAATTTATGTTTAAACATCCATATAATATTTTTTTCGGTAGGAGATAAGAATAAATTCTGTTTTACGATTAAAAACAACAATTTTTAAAAAGGGGTTTTCATCATGTTAGGAATAATTATTTTTAAATTTCTCTCCACCACTTAAAGAGATTTAATATTTAAAATCATCTACCATATCTAGAATGAAGAGGTTGAAATTTTTTAATTATGCCACTTAAATTTTTGTTTATTTTTAATTGTAATAATGGTAAATTTATCACCATTTTTAAGGATAAATCATGTTAACATAGGATAAAACTAAGTGTTATGGTCACAAATTTTCATATTAATTCTTATTGGATAAATGGAACCTGTACCTTATCACCTTAGGATAAAAATTAATTTTTTTAAGATAAACATGTCCAAGAAAATGACCTAGATAATAATTAAAGGAAATAAAAATAGACAATTTTACTCTCTTACTTTTAAATATCACTTATGTGTTCACATAGTGATAAAATAGTGTTATGGAGAAATATAAGTTTTTGTTTTTATAATAATAAAATTACATTCATGGTGGTAATTTATTTATCATTTTTAGTGATTATATGATTACTACAAATTCTTATCTAACACAAACATAATATTTTTTCAATTAATAGAAAAATAAAACAAATGATAATGAAAATATTAAGAGAAGTATACTTTTAGTGATTTATAGTGTTATATGAAATTTATCGATTCCTATAAAATATTTTTAGATGTGTTAAATTATTTTATTTTAAATCCATATGTTTATTTGTGTCTTTAATATCAAATTAAATTAGTAGTGTAAAAAATGACAATAATGACATTTTATGAAAAAGATATTCTAATAAATTATTGAAGAAACATAAAAATATTTAATGAAGAAAAGGTGGATGATATATGGTATAAAATTTTACCCCTTTTCCATTTGTGATCTAATTGTCACGTTATAAGTAAACCTATGAAAAATTAAGAGTGAAGAAGACATTAACACGATTAAGGTTAAAATATGTTAACTAAGTGGTTAAACCAAAAGATAATGTTGGGAATACCAAATAAAGAAAATTTTTTAAAGATATTTTAACCATATATTAATTTATATTTGAATATCTAGAAATTTTAAGGCATTTTAATTAATAATTAATTTGTGTTATTTTAATTTTTTTAAAATTCCAAGTGTCTTATATCCCCATCTTATAAAAAGAATCCCCTTACCTCGCTTATAGAGACCACTTTGATCACCCTATATCAACCATTAACTGACCATTTCTATTATAAACAACACTATAAAAAATGTATAGTGTTTTACTTCTAAAAATACCAAACCAAGGGGCCTTAAGGGGCGATCAAAAGGTGGTCATTCAAAGAAGAAGTAGTTTGATTAACTGATAACTTTCTTTTTTAATTATTTTTCCTCATATAATTAAATTTTATTTATATTAATATAATAAATTATGTTTACTTAAAATAAAATAATGTTATTATTATTATCAAACCACAATTATTCACCCTTTTATTCTTTTAAATGAAAAATTTTAATGTTAATCATACAAACTTGTGGACTATAACCTCTAAAAAGTTATAGAGTTCATTTTTCATTTACTTTTTATATAGACAGTAATAAGGTATGATTTAATTAATAAATATGACATATATTATATAATAATTAACTTTTTAATGGTGAATTATTATTTACATTTTTATCATTATATCTGTTTAAAAGTGAAAAAAACATTCATGAATAAGTACAGTCTACCATGTCTCCATGAATGACGTAATTCATTTTCCTGTCTGTAAATTTTAGACACTGGTATATATATGTATATATATGTATATTTATATTTATATATAATGAATATATAATATATTTATATCATGATTAACATTATGGACATGATGAAACCATTATCAATTTATTAGGAATAGAACTACTAAACTAAATTATAAATGAAAACAATGCAGTTATTACCCAGAATAGTGAATTTAACAAATAATTGGGGATACGATGGTGATAAGATATTATAATTAAATAATAAACTGTATGATATATATGATTATGTTTCTATAATATATTTCAAATAACTCTATATATATCATATTGGATTTTTATAAAAATATGGAGGAAGTCAAACCAAAGATAAATCATTATTACACAATATCATCATCATTAAAGATAGTTTATATATAAATCTCCATTGGGAAATCATTTTAAATTTAAATAATATGAACAATTTATTTTATTATAGTCATTTTATTTCGATAAATTATACATTTTAATTTACTTTTAATCCCTTTATGTATTAATGATATCAAAAAAACCTTTTTAAGGAAAATAAACATTATATTTTTCATTTGCTTAAGAATATTTCCCTTCCATGTCCATATTTTCCAATAATTTTTTAAAAAATTATATTTTTAAAATTATCCAATGATTTATTTAAGAAATATCTATCAATATTTTACTTTTTATCAAAAAAATTTTAAGGAATATTCTTATCATTTTCCAAATGAGGTACTTTTGGATCTTTTCTAGAAAGGGTGAATGGAATGTATTCTTAACTTATATGGCATGAATAGAAATTCCCACTATCATGAGAACTCACTGATTTAAATATTCGATTACAATTTTAAATGGTTATTTTGAATGTGTATGTTTTCCTTAATACTTATAAAAAAATATATTATAAATAAGTCATTTCAAAGTGAAATGGGGGAAATTTCCTCAAGATAATTTCTACTGATATTTTGAAGGTATGTTCAACTATATGAACATCATATATTGAATATTATGATTTAATGATGCTATAATTTCATTATAACATAAAAAATATTTTTATAAACGTTTTATGATTGTATTTACTAGGAAATGTATTTATATTCCATATTATAGTTACCTCCATATAAAAAATATTTTTTAAGGAATGGTGATAATGTTTTTTTGTTTGTTCATATAATGAATGAATATGAATTATTAAGGTATGAGTGGGTAAATAAATTGAATATCCCATTGATGCACCAATATTTCTCATGAGACATACTAGATTGAGTATTTGGTCAAGGAATTACACATTAATGCATGATTTCATTGAATAAGTCCCCAACGGTATGTTTTAAAAGTTTGACTTATGAATTCCATCATTATGAAGTCAGTTTATGATGTCCAATTAATTATTTAGTTATGAAATCCATGGACATGTTTCTAGATCATTTTATTATATATGTGTAATTAATTTATCATTTTTTATTCTTTCCATATTATTCTTTTCTTTTTTAGCTTTCATTATACACATATACTTACTGAACATAAAGGATCGCCGCATTCTTATGTTTCCTTTCCACAGGATTATAAGAACTATGTTATGATTTATTTCTATGGATATGATAAATGTTATAATGGTGTTTCCAAATATAATATTAGGTTGTTTTTTATGTTTTCAAATGTAATGTGAAATTTAATTATATATGTAGTTTTCCAAGAATGCTAAACTTTTTTTCATTTAGGATGATATCACTTTTATATCATCAAAATTCAATAAAGTTACCACTAGATCTAGGCTACTAGAGTTATAATATTTACAATTCCACCAACCTATTGCATTTTTCATCAATTCAGGATCACCTAATTAGCCTATACTGATGAGTGAAAAAACATCCCACTTGAACCAATACATTTTCATGCGGTTTGATCCACAGAACCCAAATTATAAACTAATTTCCAAGTCTAAACTAATAATTACCTACACAGATGCATAATTTGAAAATAAAAACTCTATAAAATAAAAATAAAACCCTTAATAGATCTAATATTTTCAATTAAAACAGCCATACACATATTTTATATAAAACATTATGTGTGACTAGAAAACACCATTTCAATGACCCCTTTTCCACCTAAACCAATTACCAAACTAGTATCCTAAACCAATATTATATATTTAGTAATGAAAATTTTAATTAGAATAATGATTAATCATATGTATTATATAAATAAAGTGGATGGGAAGCAGTCACTCTCAAACTATTCACTAAAGTGGGAACAACCTATAATGATGTAGATAGAAAGCCTATTTCCACTCAAACATTCCCTATAAACAACAGAATAAAAATGTACTAATCCTAAACCTAGATTTTATTCTCCTCACCCCTACTAGGTTTCCAAAAATATCTTAATAATATTGGATGAAGGTAAGAGGAATGGAGAGATTCATTCCATGGATCTAGATGAGAAGTGGTCATAAACTATGCCTCATCACCACTGAATGAATATTTATTTAGGAAGATACCCCAATGGTACATAATAATAATAAATGGTGATAAATTACAATGAAAAAGGTTGAAAAAGATATAATTTTATTTTGATACAACATTGTATTTCATTCACGATTTGGTTGTGTGGGTTTCAATACTAGAACCCAATTGGGAATCTATCACTTTCTCTTGATTCCTCAAAATGCATGTTTTAGTGAATAAAATATGTAAAATTGGTGGAAATATTTAATCCAATATAAAACATTAACAATCACTTCTAAATAATCCACCTCAACAAATATATACTAACTTCCCCATGCCTTTCACAAGTGTAATATCCTTTATTTTAGTTACAGAATTCATTCAAAATACTATTGAAAATACCCCAAAAAACCTAATATTTACTTCAATCACCACCTAAAAATAATTTCTTACTTAAAAAAATAATTATTATTCCACCATATAACACTAAAAAAAGGGATGAGTGTTACATTATACCTCCCTTTATCCCATTTCACCCTCATAAGAGAATTATGTTGAAAATATGTGATTATAATGGAAATTTTTGGAGATACAAAAGATTAATAATGGTATGATATGATATTAAGAAGTAATTTATGTTGTGAAAATGATTCTTTAAGAAAGAAAAAAAATGGTTATTATAAGCTTACTTCTTGAAATATGTAAATTTCCCAAATCATACACAACATAGATTCCTTTCTCATAAACCACACCTATACCTTAAATAAAATGATCACATGACTAGAAAAATCTTTATAATAAAAATATTAAAATACATTTAATAATATAAGTGTACAAATTATTATCAATGAATGAGGATAAACATATCCATTACATTACTTGTAAAAAATATTCAAAACTACTAACATAAAATACAAAAAATTAGCTTAATAATATATGTGTTATATAATATAATTGATGATAGTAAAAGGTAATATCTATTAATATGGTTCTAAAATAATTTATTAAAATGGTTACTTTTATTATATTGGATTATAAAGAAATTTTAGGAAATTTAAATGTAAATGTAATGTATTTATTACAATATCACTTATAAATCCATGTTTAATATATATGAAATAAAAGTTGGGAAACTTATATGTTATATATCCCCAAAAAATAATTCATTTTCTTCTAATATAGTTATTTTTTAGGATTACATTTCTTATTCCTATTTCCTCACCCATTAGTTAACAATTCACAGGGAATTATTCTTGTATGTGGAACCAACCTTATCACTTATATTAAATCAAAAAATATTTATCCTCCATGTTTATGTTTTATATATATTTTTTTAATTTGATTATATCTAATTCTATGATTATATATGGTCTCTTTATATTGGTTTTGTGTTATTTTAAAAATGCTGTGAATAAAATAATTTAATTAATCCATTATTAAATTTTATTCTAAGTCACTTTCTGTACTTGTTTTATTTACTTTTATTTATAAAACGTCTATTACATGATTACATGGTTCTTTAAAGTAATTTATATTTATCTTCTTATTTATTTTCTAAAACCATTTATTTTTAAATTATTTCAAAACATTATAATATCAAAATAAAATGGATATTTCTTATTATATTATAAATTATTCTCTATGATTATCCTAGAGTATTTTTATATATGTAAGAATATTTTGGTTTTTCTTATACTGGATTAGGGATATTTTCTAGTGAAGCCTTCCAAGTTATTTATTTTATAGATAATGGTTACTTTTTTGAAAATTTTCATGAAACAAATTTAATTATAATTGTTATTTATTATATAGATTATTTAAGATTATGATCTTATTTATGTGTAACATATATAAAAAGATATTATAATGACACACTATTAATGCAAATAGACATTACATGAGTTTTTTGGAATACGTAATACATTACAAAAACACACTCCCGATGACCACATTAGTTTAGTGCCTTTGGAAACAGGGGACACAAACTTCTAGTTGGGTGAAAGATCATCATTGTTTGTTGCAACGATATTCCCCTTTATTATTTCTATATAAAAAATTTCATTATAACATGGAGAAAAGGAAACATAAGAAAACTTGTGAGGGTTGATGATCGGTGGGGGTATGCAAGGGAAACATGCAAACATAATCATAAACATATGAGTTGGGGAACATGATCTTGGAAATAGAAGATCATAGCTTTTATATCAATGACCATAAAAAAGAATCATGGAATAATGATTGTAACTTCATAGGAAATTAATCACAAGGAAATAAAAAAATCCATGGAATCATAAAATAAGAATAAGACATGAGATTTTTGGAAGACACATAAGCATATAATATGATTTCCATAGTAGTCAAGGCATTGATTCCAAGGTCGTTTTATTAGTATATGTTCACTTGTAATATTGTCTTGGTAGTGATGGTTCAATCCCATGTCCATATTAGTAGTATGAGTTAACTCCCTATACAATCTTGGTAGGTATGGTTCACTCCCATAACCATCTTGGTAGCCATGATTCACACCCATAACAGTCTTAAAATTTTGGTTCACTCCCAGAAGAATATTAAGAAACAAGGTCCTTTATGTCTATATAATGAGATAAAAATAATTACCCAATTAATTTTAGGGACATATATGCCACAAATATCTCATAATTAAATCATTTATATATGAAAGATTTTAAAATAAAAAATGTATCATATCAGAACCCATGGAATGAAATGGGTTTCATAAACAATTCATCATAACATAACTTGCAGAAAATAAATATAAATCATAAACATTAATCCCCCATATAAATAATCTGTTAAAATAAATAATAATAATAGTATCATTATATCATAACCCCATTAAAAAATAATTATCATCAAATAAAAATATATTAGATGAATTTTTTTGAGATATAACTTGGAAGAAATTCTTGAAAAAAATGTTCTTTCTTCTTTGAAAATGTTTCCTTTTCATTAAATGATGAAATTTTTTAAAAGGATATGTTTTATTTGAAAATAAAATTTCAATATTATAAGGGAATATTTATATCATTATTCCATCATGATAGTGGAAATTTTTTTCATCCCATACAAGTTAAAAAAACATTCATCTCAGACTTTTTCTAGAAAAATAAAAAAATACTTAGTTGGGAAAACAACAAAAAATTCCTTTTAATCTATTTAATTAAAATTTATACACAGGTAAAAATAAAATTAAGAAATTTTATAATAATATAAAAATTATTTTTTAATAAATATTTATGAAATATGTATAGGGGAGATAAATATTTCTGGGTAGAAACATACACATAAAAAATCCTGATAAAAACGATATTGCAGAATTAACCATTAACTTATGTATGTTTCCATTCGTATGAGTCTGAAACTCATGTATAGTGGGATTAAAAATATTATTAAATATATAGAATCATAATAATATTCATGATATCAAATATTATTTAATTATGAATTTATATTTTCTGTTTATTAATAATTCTTTGTTAACGCAATGTTTTATGTAATAACCGCTTTGTTAATCGTATGGTTTTTAATTGTTATTATTGATCCTATTACATTTATCATGATTTAAATAATTAAAAAAAGGAAAACCTGATTTATATATCATATATATTTACTAGATATGTATATAAATATATTTAAATTAAAAGGAATACACTGTTCACAGAGATGGTAAGCTATATATACCCATAAACGCTGTTTTCGTTTTCTTATCACACTGAATGGAAGAAGTTAAATGATATATATATCTAATTAAATTATAATTATTATTTAATATATTTCATATTTATTAATTATATACATATTTATAATCATTCTTGAAATGTATAATGTGGAAAATGAATTGTATTGCGTTATGGGGACAGTAGGTCGTACTTACGCTTGAGATAATTCCCTTAATTGTTATAATGTTAGGAAGTGGATGGTATATTTTTTTTACATAATAAATATCCAGTTATGATAATAATATATAATAATTATTTCCTTAATTATTATAAAAAATGTAAAGTAGCTAGGAAAAAAATGACACCATTGTGTGGAGATGGAAAGTCGTACGTACACACACGTGGTACTTTCATTTTACTTTGGATGAATAAAAGGTGTAATATGGTTGTTAAATGAAAATAATATTATATAATAATAAATTAGATAATGGATATATATCTTTATAATGTAATGAACAAACTAATTGGTTGTAGAATAAGAAACAATTTTGAATGAGCCGGTAAAAAGAAAACCTCTTATTCGACGATTTCCTTGAGATATTTTCTATAGAGAAATGGAGTTAGTATTTTGAGAAAACATTAACCTATATATTGTTACTAGGTAAGTTTAAAAGTAAAATGGGTAGGGTATGTTTGAAAATTAATGATCAATGATGTCTGAGAAAGTGAGGGTAATGTGCCCTTTTATAATTGTGGTGAGGGGAACTTTTGGAAATCCTCAAAATCATAAAATATAATTAGGAAATTCTAGATCCAAAAACAGAAACATGATATATAAATGAATGGGGAGTGACATTATTGACCATATCCTATCCCAATTTTGATTATTTTTTAATTTTTAATTTTTAAATAATTTAATAAGGTACTAATTTCCTAAAATATCATTTTTTTAAAATTGGTAAAATTCAATTAATTTAGCATTAAATACTTGAAGACAAAGTGAGAATTGGAATATAATTTTTTCAAACAACTCTAATATATCTTATAGATCTATAAATATTTTATACACTTTAATTAATCTAATATATATCAAAACAAATATTATAAAAAAAAATTATTTTATTTTTTCAGTAAATTAAATAAATCAAATTTTAACATTGAAGAAGCATATATGTTAATTATATAATTCTAATAATTTATGATGAAATTATATACTCAAATTAATTTCATTATGATTAATCATATACAATTATATTTGATCATATCTTTATTTTCCCCGATGTGGACACATAAATATATTAAATATAAGAGAGTGATGTTTCTTTTTAATATCCTTGACATTAAATATTATATAAGTTATTTTCAAGGACTAGTGTCTATTAAAAAAAATTCAATCATAAGGTGATAATGTTATTATAATATTCTTCCAATAATTTTTGGTTGAGTTGTGAATTTATTTTAAACTTTATCATTTTGATTTACCCTTAACCATCTATTTTAATTATAATTGTGGTAACAATATTTTTAATATTAAGAGGTTATAAATTATTACTAATATTTTTTCAATTTTATATAAATTGAAAAATTAAAGAATTTTTAACCATATCATAATATATTTTTATTTATTTAAAATATTTATATGTTTTTGATTAATTTTATAAAATTCTATTTTTATAAAATATAATTAGTGTAAATTTTGACAGTATTAACAATATTTTTAATAAATAAAATCCAAATAGAAATAAATTTCATATAAAACATTTAATACACTCATAAAATTTGATAGTCACATATAAAAATAATCATGAAACTTAATTTATCAAATTATATTTATATATATATTTTTAAAATAATTAATTTGATCCTTTAATTAATTAAAAAATTAATCCATTATCAATTTGTCACCATTTAAGTTAATTATTTTATAAAGAAAAAGTATAAATAAATTATATTGATATAGAAAAATATTTTATCCTTCAAATGGATATTTTTAGTAAAATTTATCTTATGTATATACATATATTAAAAATGTTATATTTATTAAAAATATTATTATTACAAATTTAAAATAACATTAAATAAAATATAATAAATTTTATATTTTTACCCAAGTGGAATAAAAATTAAATAATTTATGTGTGATGTTTATTTTAGCCAACACCCACTCACCCAACAAATTTAGTACATGTGTTAGGGTAATTTTATAATATTATAAAATTATATTTACCTATAATTATCTAAATTACCATTAACAATGGAATATAATAATTTACTAAAGTTACTATTATTAATATCCAAAAATTTAATTTTATAATATTAGACACTAAATATCATAATGATTACCTCCACTTATATCTATTTTTTGATAATTATTTTATAGTAGTGGAAAAATTATGTTCAAGGTAAATTCTACAGACCAGGTGAGGAGGGTAATTTTTTTTTCAAAAGTTCAATATGTTTATATATATAATTTCAATATAAAAATGCTTCCAATGAGATAAATTTAATTAATAAATTTATAATTGAACTATCATGACATTAAAAATCAATTTAAATTATAATAAATATTTAAATGAAAAGGTGGATTTTAACTATAATACAACATTTTTCTCTACTCCACAAAAAAAGAAACTTCTCAAAAAAATACTAAAAAATATACCAAGGATAATTATATCATTAAAAATTAAAAAATTATGTTTATTTATGGAAATTAAATATCTCAGAGTTTCTAAACACAATTTTTTATTTTTCATAGAATGACATAAAAAGTTTCCTTTAAGAAAATAGTATGTATAAAAATGTAAAAACATTACAAAAAATTGTATACATTTCATTATAAATAAGTTTTATTAATGTTAAAAAAAATTTAAAACTAGATATTAATATACACATTACTATGTTTAATTGATATTTTATAGCTAAATCATTAAAATAATTATAATAGTAAAGTATTGTTACATAGAAACTCCATGTTGCGTGTAATGCAAGACAAGTCGGTGATGCATGTAGTGTAAGAAAAAATGGTGTTGTGTATAACATAATACAAAAATTGAGATTTTATATAATAAAAAATATATATATCCAGTGTTGTGAACAACAAAAATATATAAAAAATATTAAATTTTCCTGGAAAAAAATAATTCGAAAACTCTCAAGGTGTTACATTATACACCATTAAAATGAATTTTAACCTCAAAATTCATCTAAGTTATCAAATGATTTATACGTGAAAGTTTTTTTCATAGTAACCTACTTCGTAAAAATCAATTTTATAAATTAAATTTAAAAAGGAAAATTTAAAAAATAATAGTTTCCCTAAGTAACTCATAACTAGGTGTATATATAGGAGAGCATAGGAAAATATTTGGGTATGGAGGAAAAGCATAAATAATCATGGATATTGATTAATCTTACTGATGTTAATAAATTGGATAATCCATAGAAAGTTAAAAAGTAACAAAACTATAATCTATATAATCGTTAAAGGGTCATTGATATCATAAAAATGATGATAATAACCAAACCTTTTTACATGATGATCATTTTCATAATGCTAAACAATGTTCCTGAGAAGACATACTTACTTGATTTAAGAACAATATCACCCTTTTCCATACCTTGATCAATTTCTTATTCATCTCTTAATCCATGATATAATGTTTAATTTTTTATTCCTAAAGCATTAGGTGATCATAATATCCATAAATATAATGACATGTCATTCCATATCTCTTTATCACAACAAAATTTTTAAAACAAGTTATAAAATATACATAACTCCCCCTATAATGAGATAATACATTAATCTAACAAAAATCTTCTTAATTTTATCATATACATTCTACAAATAGATAACCTTAAAATCCAATCTAAAGATGGAAAAAAATCATAGAAAGAGGTGCACTAAATCAGCTTATCATTTATCTCCCATATATCATAAGGCTATTATTAGTTGTCACCTTTCAAATACGAGGATACATTCATCACATATTATTGAAACATAACCTAAGTTACCATTAATCTTTATAGAAAATATGCATGTTTCCTTATAACATGGTTTATTGGATCTATCCCTTAGGTCCAAAAATTGTAAACTTCATCGATGATATCAAAGCCCAAAATTTCTAACAAACCAACAATTATTCCTCAGTACTCAACAATAACCATTTTACATTATCCAAATCGATCATCTCTTTATCCAAGATAATCACCATTTTCAACACATTATTAAGTTGTTAAGTGTTACATTCCCTTAATCAATATATTAATTTTTGTTAAATAACTTTTATACATATTCTTCACCATTCAACATATCCTTTTCAATCATTAATGAAAAAATATATTGAATATACTTATATATTTGATGATTTGTATTAAATAATCGCTGAATTCCCAACATATACACTTAAGTCATCCAAATTTGTTCTTAACACATTACATAGGCTTAATCATTTTATTCATTCCACTAATAAGAAAAATAAACCACGTATTAAGGTTCCTCAACACCAATATTATCATAACTCTTTTTTTAATTTAATTAATATGGTTAGATCATCTCATACCATTAAAATGTCATTCAAGATCACTTTATACTCTACCTTAGAGCCAATATTTGTACACCATTCACGATTATATTCATTATATTTACACTTAGGCAATAAATTTTCATAATTCCCTACACTTTCCACATCTGAAACATTCAACGTTAACCATGTTCCATCTAGTTGGGGCTATTGACTAAGACTATAAAGAAAAGTGTGATCAATAATTATGATAGATAAAAATCACATAACTAAGGGAAATTACTTATTATAATTCAATATATGAAACCTCAGGTTTAATATAAAGTTATTCCTAATTGTTTCCAAAATTAATGGATTTTAGAATATTTTTAGAGATATACTTATGGAAATACCTAGATATATCATTAGAAATATATATAGGGATTTCATGAATGTTTTCACATACAAGATGAAAAGTATTACTAGAAAATTGCTCTGATACAAAATATTATGACACAATATTAATGAACATAAATTTTACATCACCTTTTTGGAATACATTATATAATTGAAAAAAACACACCCAAAGACTATATAAGTTTGGCGCCATTGGAAAATTGGAACATAAATTTCTTGTTTGGTGATATATCATAAATTCTTTACACAAAGATCATCCCCAATAGTAAATATCCCTAAAAAATTTCAACATAAACTGTTGAAAAAAACATAACAAATGGGGTGATCTTATATGGCCAATACAGGAAAATAATGGATACATGTAAACATTGTCATCAGAATAAGGGTTCGAGAACATGATCATGAAAATACAAGACCATACCCAAAAAGTCAATGATTATATATATGAATCATGGAATAAATACGAGAATTTCATATTAAATGTATCATACAAAAATAAGAACATAATCCATGAAACCATAACAAAAGAATAAGACATGAATTTTTTGGCCGACACATAAGCATATAATATGATTTCTATAGTAGTAAAGGCATTACTACCAAGTCCATCTAGGTCGTATAGGTAAACTTCACATACCATCATGGAATTCATGGTCACTACCATGTCTATATTAGAAGTACTATTTAAATTCCCATACAATATTGGTAGGAATATTTCACTCCCATAACCATACTGGTATTCATGGTTATCTCCCATAACCATCTTAGTAATCAAGGTTAACTCCCAAGACCATTTTAATAAAAATGGTCTATTATGTATATCTCATGAGATATAAATGTTTACCCAATGAATTGGAAGTAGATATAGGTCCCACCCATATCATTATTAAATTATATACATGTTCCACATGAAAATATGCCATGTATCATATCAGAACCAATGCAATGGAATGGTATTCATTAATATTTTATCATAACATAACCTATAGAAATGAAACATAATTCATAAACATCAATCCATCATAAAAATAAAATAATTAAAGTAAGAATAAGAATATTATAATTTAATAATATACCTAATAAAACATAAGTATCATTAAATAAAGATATATTCGATCAAAAATAGTTTGGATAGATCACTGGAAAACAATTCTTAAAGTATATAACCTTTTTTCATTGAAAATGATTTCTTTTCCTAAAATACCATACAATTTTAAAAGAAATATTATTATTGGAAAATAAATTTTTAGGATTGTAAGGTAATACTAAAAGAATTAAGGATTCATTATGGAATTAAATTTGCTTCATGTTTGATATGTTAAAAAACATTCTTCTCATTATTTTACTCAAGAAAACCAAAAGTACCACCTTAGGAAAACTACATAAGATTCCATTCAAAAAGACTAATTAAAATCCATAGATTGGTAAATATTTTATTAAAAATTACATAAGAATATTAAAAAAAATTTAATACATTTTTATGAAACATGGAGATAGATGAAAAATATTTCCCAATATATACTTATGTATAAAAAATTCTGTTACTATTGTGATTATGGAATTAACCCTTTATTTACATATGATTCCCTCCATACATTTCCAAAACTCCAATATAGTGGTTTTAATTATTATATTAAATTAAAATAGTATCATAATAATATTTATGATATCATATATGATTCATTAATGAATTTATATTACTAATTTATTAATAATTCCAAGTTGAGGAAATATTTTGGTTAATAGTCGCTTTGTTTATTATATGTGTTTGGACTTGTTAGTCATAATCCTATAACGTTGATCATGATTTACAAACATAAATAATGTAAAAAATTATTTATATTAAATATAAATTTATTATATAAATAT
This sequence comes from Viscum album, assembly GCA_963277665.1. Classification (NCBI taxonomy): domain Eukaryota; kingdom Viridiplantae; phylum Streptophyta; class Magnoliopsida; order Santalales; family Viscaceae; genus Viscum; species Viscum album. The sequence continues at coordinate 1,001,638,746 of OY728133.1, forward strand.
ATTAAAAAATATAGATATATGAAATGGAATACACCGTTCATGGAGACTGTAAGCCATACGTACACGTGAATTTTATTTCCATTTTCTTATTATACTAAATGAAAGAATGTAAATGAAATATATGTATATATATTAATAAATTTTAATTATTATATAATATATTTCATATTTATTCATTATATACATTTAAAAAATAATTATTGAAATTGTAAATGTGGAAACTGAATCTCATGACGTGAGAGAGACGGTAGGCCATACATACACACTAGTGATTAAATTATTCCCTTAATTGTGGAAAATTAAAGTATTTTATGGTATATATTCTGTTAAATAAAAAATATAATTTCACAATAATCATATATTATTATTATTTAAAACATTATACACACCAAATTAAAGTGGTAATGTATAACATATTACCCTACAATGTGGATACAGTAAGTCGTACGTACACATGCATGGTAATTTCATTTTTTATTGGATGAATAAAAGTCAGAATATTGTTGTTACATAATTATATTAACATAGAACAATATATTAGATAATATATTTATTACTCTATAATTTAATCAACACATGAACAAGAAGTGGAAGAAGAAACATTTTTTAAAGAGTCTGTAAAGAGATTACATCTTCTTCGACGATCTCCCTCTAGATATCCTATTTAGGAGACTAGAGTTGGTCTTTTGATAATATAGGAACCAATACAATGTTACTAGGGAATTTTATAAGACAAATTTATTTGGTATGGTTGATATTGGAGGCTCAATGTGGTGTGAGTAAGTGAGTTAAAAGGTTACCTTTTATAATTTAGGTGAGGGGTATTTTGGAAATCCACAAAATTTTAAATTATAATAAGGATATTATAGCACCAAAACATCCTAATGATATATAATTAATAGGGTGAAAATTTTTAGGTAATTAAAAATCACCTTTGTGAATATTTATCATTTTTAACATTTTTTAAATAATTTAATAATATATTAATTCAATAAAATATCATTATTTTAAAATTTAATACGATTCATTTAATATGGCTTTAAATACATCCAGAAAAAGTTTTAAATATAATCTAATGGATTAAAACATCTATAATATATCTTATAGATTTAAAAAATTATTTATAAACTTTAATTCACCAAAAATATATTAAAATTATTACTATTAAAATAAATTTATTTTTTTTAATTTAATAAATACAATTTTAACATTTAAGAAGCAAATAGGGTAATTTATCTAATTTATAAAAATAAAAAAAAAAATACAATTAAATTAAATTATTTATGATAAATATATACATTTATATTTATTCATAACTTTATTTTGTCCCAATTCAGACACATCAAAGATATTAAATACAAGAGAGTGATATTTTGTAACTATCCTACAATTTAAATAATATATATGTTATTTTTAGAGAACAATGTCCATTAAACCACCCAAATTCAATATTAATGTGATCAGGGTCGAATTATCTTCATTAAATAATATTTATACATGTTTTGGGATTATTTTAGACCTCAACATTTTTATTTACGATTAATCAATCTATTGTAATTTTAATTTAGATAACAAAATTTTAAATATTAAGAGGTTATAAATTAATACTTATAAGGGGTAAATTTTCCATAAATGGAAACATTATTAAATTCTACACATAATTTTTATATATATGTATTTTTTAAAATAATTGTAGTTTTTTTAAATTATTTAATAGAATGATATTTTTATAAAATATAATTAGTGTCAAAATTTACCTATTCACAACATTTTTCTTAAATAAAATCCAAAAATAAATATAATTTAGAACCAAACCATTTAATAAACTAATTAAAAGTCTTATTAACCTTCAAGATTAATGTATAACATTAATTTATTCCAATAAATTTTATTTTAATATTTTTATTATAATCTATTTTGTTGTTTTATTAATTAAATAATTACTACATCATCATTATGTCACCAATTATGTTAATTATTTTATGACAAAAAATTATAAATAAATTATAATTATGTATATAATATTTTATATTTTAAATTAATATTTATTTTCTCATTTATATTCTGTATAACCCTCTATTAAATATGTTATAATTATTAAAAATTTGATTATTACATTTTTAACTTACCATTAAATAAAATATATTAAATATCATATTCTTACCCAAGTAGCTTAAAAAAGTTATAATTTCATCAAAATACTGATTTTAGTTGAATACAATTTGTCCAATTAGTAAAGGATAAGTGTTATCATAATATTATAATATTATAATATTATTTTTACCTTTAATTATCCTTTTTACACTTATCCATGGTAAATAAAAATTTAATAATGTTAATATTCATAATACCCAAAATTTTATGTTTGTCCTATTAGAATATAAATATATTATTAATTAAAACAATGTTACTACATTTTTAGAGATTCAATTCATTGATGCATAAAAATTAAGTATACCGCTAATCCTATAGCATAGTGAGAAGGCGGGTAAAAATAACATTTAAAATTTCAATAATTTTTGTATATATAATTTGAATATTAAAATTCATCAGTGGAATTAAATTAGATTAATATATATTTTTAATTTAAAAATAAAATTAACATGTAATAAATATTTAAATTTAAAAATCATTTTTAAGAACAATATAGTATTCTTCATTATGAATCAAAAAATAAAACAACTCAAAAAAATACAAAAATTTCATGCTAATTTAATTATAACATTCGAAATTAAAAAATGATTTTTATTTTATCAAATGAATTTTATATGCATCTGATTTTCTTTTATTTTTAACAGAAGGACCTAAAACCTAGTTCCCTTAAGAAAAAAATATTTCAAAATATATAAAGACTTCACAAAAAAGTTTCATTTTATTTTCAAGATGTTTAATTTATTTGAGAACATTAAGAAATTTGTTATTACTATTTATATTACTATTTTAATGGATAGTTTATAATTATATCATTTAAATAATTATACTAGTATGGTATTGTTTTGTGGAAACCTAGTTTTGTGTGTAATGCAAGAAAAGTCAGTGTTGCGTGTAGTGCATGATTAACTTGGTGTTGCATATAATATAATATATTTTTTTCTTTTATATAATAAAAATATCTATATTTAATGATTTTTGAATTGTAAAATATCATTACAACTAAATAAATTTGGAAAAAAATTCACAATATATCAGGGTGTTAAAGATAACATGTTATAGTTGTGCCAAGAGTTATATAGATGTCCAATGTGTAGGGTGAATATTTTTATCATATGAGATGAAATTCAAGGTAATAGGGAGTGAACAAATCATCTATGTTTATGCGATATAGTGAGTAAAAGAAAAATACCATGTAATAGGATTTGTTCCACTATCTGATGATTTTATTTTTAGTAATCCTTTTCGTAAGAAATTATTTTATATACTTACATTTGTTAAAAATTTATAGGTTATAAATCCATTGATCAATATTTCTATTTTTGTCTCAAAATTTATATTATTCATTTATTATTTTACAATGAAATCCTTAATTCATGATTCAAGATTTATTATCCATGTTTTATTGGGTATGATTTACTTATGTTATGCTCATGTACCTATATTGTGTTCTCATATTCACTAACTTATCATATGATAACTTATGATCATGGATTTATATATCTCATTGTTATACCTTAATAATAATTTGATCTCCCCCATTCTTATGTTCCCATTTCACATGTAATGAAGAAGAGTAGAACATTTGATAGGTCAATCGGGTGGGTCATGTGTGGTGAAGTTATGGAGAAATTCTCACAGTTTTGTAAAATAAATTGTTTATATTTTCAATCCCCAGTTACAATAATCTTATTGGTTTTGGGTATTGATATAATTTTTTTCTAATGAAAATTAGTATAAAATAATGTAATATTCATTTATGTTCTGGGTCAATCATCTCAATATTACATGTTGTCTCTTTATTCATTGATCAATCCATACCGCATCACATTAATTTGGGTGCATTATATATTCTTTCTACATAAGTTCAAATCAAACTTCATATAGTAAAATATATGACATTTCTCAACCTAAATGTATTTTTATGATCTAATAAACATTTGAATCTTAAGCCTCTCTTTCTTAAGTTCCACTCGTAGTCTATCTCATATGGATTTAAATTTCATGGAGAGATCCTTACCATATGCCTAAAATGGAATGATCATAATTTCTATTAGATATTAATTTAAATAATAGGACATGTGAAAAAATTTATATAGTAAGAATATTTTTTTAAGGATTTGTTTCATTCCCTTCTCATATTTCATAAAACTGTATATTATTAATTTTTATGATTCTAAACGATAATAATTATTTCTAAAGTATGAGTCTCACACCCTGATATATGGATTTAAACATTAATCGAATCCCTTAAAACAAGGATATTTTTTATACCCATAGTTGGGATTTATTGAAATCCACTTCTAGGTTCAATCCAATCATCATTTAATCCATTTTTCCATTAGGAAACTATGATTCCATTTAACCACATCTATCACCATGTTCAGCCCAAAAAAACTCCCCCATTTATATAAAGACCATAAATGAAATATTTCTTCTTTTGTACTCCCTTAAGGATAACATTATCCTATATTTCATTCCCATATGGTATAAAAATATAAAGTTATCCTTTATTTAATATTATGTGAATGTTAGTACATTGAAAATTATATTTCTAATTTTTTTTCTTTTCCCATTCCCTCACATCAGAAAATTACATAAAGTATTACATTAGACAATAAATCATTCTAATATGTACTAAAATTTAAACTATGACCATATTCAATGAGATATTAAAAAATTCTCATCATCAATCAGACTTCATGAGCATAAAATAGATGAATTTAAATTATGAGTATCCTCATAAAAATGTAAAAATATAATTTTTTTCTAGGATTAATGTAAACTATATAGTATAATATTTACCATATGAAATGAATATAAGATACCACTAATAATTTGAACTTTAATATATTATTTTTAGTATAATTATCATGTTCATTAATATTAGTAGCATTTGATTCAATGGTATTAATTTTTTTTAAAACAACCAATAACATAATTAATCCATGGGAAAAAAATCATTTGGAAGGATTTCAATAATTTTCCTTAAATCTATATATAATTCCTATGATAGAAAATAAACTCTTTGATGGGTTACTTTTTCCTTCTATCCTACTAATTTTTACACATACATTCAAAAATAACATGATTTCCTCCCACAAAGGATGTAATAGAGATGGGGATTAAAACATTCAATATCATATTGTTAGGATATAATTTCTGAGATAATAAAAGAAGTTTTATTAAATGAATTAAGGTATAGAACAATAATATTTGAAATTAAATGGTGATAATCCTAGTACTAAATCATGGTATAATACATGTGTTTGGGACTATGTTATATTAATTACATTTTATTATAGAGTATGTGAAGGATATCATTTCAGGATGAATTAGGGATTTTCAATTTATCAACATCATGGTTGACGCTATTTCAAGTATAAGGTTTTTTTTTCAAATAAATATATGGAATAGAGTTTTGGATGTATTTTATGTATTATGACTAAAATAAATGACACTATTAAAGACAAAATGTCATATTATGAATTCAATTTTACCATAAAAAACATTACATTGAAGAAATTTTTTCGATTATATTTAATATGTGACTAGATTAAAAGAGTTCATAAACAATTCCATGCAAAAAAAATATTATTTTATACATAAAATTTTGATATATAAAATGTTAAATTTTTTTATGAATTCATTATTCATATCAGTTTTATATCTATATATAATATAAAAGATAAGAATACTTTTTTATCATTTCATTTAAATGCACTAGAGAAAAAACTTATAAATATACCTAGATTAAGATATGCTTAAAATCATTGATGGAAGTATAAAATATTTTATTTTGATATCTAACTTTAGAAGATAAAATATATGAGTCTAATTCAATAATAGATAGTTTTATACACTATCATAAGTGATATGAATATATAATTTTGGAGATATTGAGATACATTGCATATAAGAGAGGGATGTTTTTTGAAGAAGAAAATAATTGTCACTAATAATAATTGTTAAATTATATATAGAAGATGTAAAATCAATATATTGAATAAATATGTGATCTTAAGAATAAAATTGGTTTATAGAAAAGAACACCCATGAAGAATAAGGAGATCCGACTTTTCTTGTGCATTATTATAAACTAATTTCATAATAAGAAAGAAAATTTATTCCTTTTGTGTTTTAGTAGGTTGATCGATTTATTATAAGAAGAATATGCTATAACGGTGGTTTTTTTGGATTTCATGGTGGGTTTTTAAACTACAACAAAATAGACATCCATTAAACATGCAATAAAAATCTATTATTTTTCAATAGGGAATTATTTATTTATGTTGAATAATTTTTTATAAGAATGTTTTTTTAATTTATGTTGGTGTTTATTCGTAAGAAAATTTCCCCCAATGATATTAATTAACGGTAGTTTTTTATTGCATAACTATATATCGGTGGTTTTAACTACCTCAAAATTTGAAAAATTATAGAATTTATTGCATTTTTATGAAATAATAATTTATTCGGTGTGGTAAAAGCTGCATATAAACAATTAAAGGAGGTTAAAACCACTACTATTTATAAGATTTAAAATAAATACAAAAATAAATACATTATCCAAAAAACATACCAAGAATATCTACCAAAAATATGTAATTTGTAAAATATAAAAAATAAATTCCATTCATAAATAAAAATTCCATTAAATATAATATAACAAAAAATACATCAAACTTTAAAAATTCTAATGATTCAAAAAATGGAAATAGAAATATGAGTACCTACTACTCTACTAATATGGATACACCTCAACCTCTATTACCTATCCATGCTATTTCCCATAACCTATTTCCCACTTCTTATCTCTATGGCCTTCATTTAATGTAGTTAATCATGCATTAGTAATGAAACTATTAAATGAAATTTTAATTAAATACAATTCAAAAGATATATGATTGGACATAAATTTTATTTATGTAAGGGTACAATAATAAAATTAATAATTAGTATTTATGAAAATTTGTACAATTGTATTACCATAAAAACCCTTAAATTTATTTCGAAGATACACTACATGGTATGGTATGAAAAAGAAATAATGTATTATCATACAATATATTGTTTTTGTAAACATATTGAATTCATTAACTATAATATATTTCTTTAGGATTAGATCTATAATATCCTCAATGAATACCTCAACCTTTCCACATCAATTTCATGTTATGGAAACCATATAAACCAAAAATCATAATTATAATGATCTTTAGAATAATGATTGAACATTATTAAAAAAATCACATTGAAATCCCCAAACTAGAAGTTGATTATAAATAATTAATTTTAATTTTCAACGACTAACATTTTTTCATTTATCTTAAAACTAATCACAATCTATATTATAAACATATTTTTAATTTGGATAATTTTATCATACATGATTGAAAGTATAAACATCAACTCTATAGTGGATTTCATAACCTATAAATAATTTTCTAAAACCTTTTCAATTTCATAGCCTCCAATGAGAACCATAAATAGAATTTTTTTTATCAATTAAAAATAAAATAATGTTATTGAAATTAACCACAATTATAATAACATAAATGGTTTTATGGATACATTATTATCTTTGGAACCACTTGTCCTTCTACCACTTTTTCTTATGAAAAAATCTATTTATACTCAATATTTTAATGAATTATGACCAAATTATTATGGGGATTACTCAATGAATTTATGACCTATTTTATTTGATATACTAATAATTATTTAAATTCACTTAACATAGAAAGATTATGTGACAAAAAAACGTCTAAATTAAAAAAAATTAAATTTATGAAACTTACCACTCATTATATGCCTTGTTTAATTCCATGACATTATCATTAGATGTTATACATACCAATTAAATAATATTAGCCTAAGATGAAATGGTATAAAAAACTATTCAAGTTATGTGATGGATTGCACAATGTGTTGTATAAGAATAATGAGAAACTTGTGGCATAGAGCGGGTACTGACACTAAATTTATTCTTACATAGAATAACTGCAAAAAAATATTCTAAACATTTGTTAACATAAAAATACAATCAGTTCTATTATTTAAATAAAAAATCATTCATTTCATTTATAGGTATAAAAAATAAAAAACAATTTATATTCGTATTGGATTATCTTTTCATGAGGTTAAATTGTTAATATCCTTTTTATTGTTTTATTTATATTTTTCTTCTTATTATGCAATGTATTTAAATTTTTTTTAATTTTCAATAACATTAGGTAATGAAAATTTAGTATGTAGTTATCAATGTTGTTTATTATGCAAAATATCTCCAAATTCATTACCCATATCATACATGGGTCTCAGTTTCAAATTGAAAATAATACTCCATTTATAATCAACAATATTATCAAGATAATATACCAATTTTTTGAGGTTGACATGATATATGGATCATGTTCTTCCTAATCACCTATATCTATCAAATAAGAGAAATTTATATAAGTAAATTTTAAATACTTTTTCTTTATTCTTATTTAAATATTCACACAATTAAATTTTAATAAAAAAAACTAAAAATTCTGCATGATAATTATACTAAACAATATAAAAAAACTTTCCATTATAACATTGATCTATAACATTGAATATACCACTATTTTAGTTGTTCATAACTTCCACATGATTGAAAAAGATACATAAAACCAAAAATATTGTAAGCATTGAATTACCTAGCATACTCCAAAGGACAATGTAAAAAACATAAAATATTCAGACAGTTCAGTTAAATTATCATCATTCATTACATATATATATATATATTGATATTTGTTTCACATACTTTAGATAAATTTCAAATTTTTAAAACTAATTTTCAGATTAGAAACATACATAATTGGAAAACCAGTCAACAATAACTTTGGTAAAACTTTTTTTATCTCTAGATAATTATGATTTTAGATCATATGTAATTTTCCCATTTGTTACCATAATTACTCAAACTAAGGATAAAAAATAATTTTATTGAGTAGCATATATCTATATTATTTTAATGAATTAATATATTGCAAAGAAAATGAAGATATTTTTCCAAAATAATTACCTAATGTGGGAAAAATTGAAACTATTTATTAGACTACAATTGACTTGGATTATCATCATCACATCCCACTCAATTGACTCTTGTATATTAAAAATTAAAATACTATGAACAATAGTGTAAACACACTTTGGGAAGGAAACCTTCCACAATAGAACCTTATGTATGATATATATTTTTCATATAATAATTAAAATGAGCAATATATAGACATATAATACGTAATAAATTGTTAAATAATGTGTTAAAAATTATCTATAAAAATTAGATTTTTTTAGTAAATTAAATTAAATTATAATACCTCTTAATGGGATACATCCATTGATAATGTACATGCCCTGAATTATTATCTTATTTGGAAAAATACTCTGTTATATAAATCATCACATTGAAAAATGATAGACAGAAAAACATATACAAATTATATAGAGTCCATACAATATTTTCAAGAGGATTAATGTATTATCACAATGGTTTCTAAATAATTTAAACAAGGCCTTTAGAAAAATGGGAATTTTATCAAGAAAACAATTATAAATTTCTGCAGGAAAAAACAATTCCAACAATACATGTGATTCATAACTTTTCAATACATGTATATAATGTTGACTCAAATCAACACATGTTGAGATATTATTAGAATATTCATTATTCACATTCAATTTTTTTAATCCTCAAAGTAAAATATCATTATGATGGGTGTTCATTGCATATATTTCTATTATATACTTCGTATTCTCATTTGATAACATATTAAATTTGATATTGATTTCTTCTAAATATATATGAGAATTTAAATGACCCATTTATTTTACTGTTTCATTAATTAATTCAAATAATATATTATAACACACATTCCTATCAATGAGGATACCATCAATACTATGATGCAACCAATCAAATTCCCAATAGGGAAGTTCAAAAAACATACTCATTATCTTCTATTGTTGTGGTCTAATTGTATCTGATGGTGTATAAATCTTTTTATACTTTCATTCAGATTAAAATATTTTCTAAACACTTTACCAAAATTGTATAATTGTGTAATGAACTATGGTCTTGATAATAAATTTTGTGGAATTATCAAATCAGATTTTCCATTGATACTTCAAATTTTAAACTAAAATCTATGAAATATAACAAGGAAGCGATGATGAAACGTGTAACAACAAATTCTACTTTAAGGTATCCATTGAGACTCAAAATTTTACATATAAACTAGAAAATCCAAAACATTGTGTATGTTCTAACAAAAACAAATTACATAGTTCGAGAAAGTCTATAATGTTCAACCTAATGGAATCATGAATTTTTAATTTTTTTGGAAGATGAATCATATGTGTCTACACCGTCATTATATAACTCTTCTAATTATGAAATTATATGATGCGTGTAGAAATAAATGAAATTTTATACAATTTAGTTTCCCAGAATAATCATCAATATGATAAGAAATTCTATTTCATACACATACAGGGAGGTAGATTATAAGGTATCAAAAAAACTGTCAGAATGATGTGACAGATATATAATGGACCGAAAGGATTGAATCAATTGTATTCAAATAATAAATAAAAATGTCAAGGATTTGAAGAGAAATATTGATGCAATGAATTGATAATATTACACTCTTCTTAATCTCATGGATATCGCATGAGCTCATCGCTATTATTATGCTATGTTTTCCACTTCATATGATCAAAACTGTTTGATGAAATAAAACATTCTTTCAACCATGGTTTTAATTGGATGTAATGTAAAACGTTAATTGAAATTTTATTTTTATATTTACTTATGGTCGTATGGATATTTTAAATTAAATCATTATTTTTTATTTCTATATGGATGTAAAGTATTTTTTGTACCTTTATCTATTCAAAAATGATTTCGAATTAATCATACAATCAGTGGGAAATGAATGTATCCTCATATAATTTTTTCCAGTATTGATATAAATATTATTAATCTCATAAAATGGTATAAGGATCCCAACTTCACCAAATGAATCGCATAACAATTATAATATCATGTATTATTTTTATTTATAATCCATATAAATAGTTTATGTGTTATAATGTCAGAAAAATTAGAATTTTGTATATTTGACACATACTTCCTTTAATAAAAGATTTCATTCATAATCTTATTTATAAAAATCATTTCATTTCTTAGTTTAATTTTACCTTAGATTGGTTTACTCATCATAATCAATTAATATGGTATCATCATGGTCTGGTTTTTTGTTAGTTATGGAAACATAATTAATATCAAAATAATATAAAACTAAATCAATTGATGTGTTAAAATATTGATGGAGATTCCTAATATCCCAAAAAAGTAATTTCTCATGTTTTTCATTTCATGATGCACTATTAGAGCTTTCACATATTCATTTTTACAATATAATAAACTACTCTATTTTTCTATAACATTTGATTCTTCCAGAAAAATACAACACATGTAACGAGGGGAAATTTTTTAAATATAAATTTCTAAAATAATTCATCTCCATTTAACTATCTTATTAATTTTCAATCCGGTCTGTAAAATTTAATTCTTCCATCCTCAAATCAATTTTCAAATGAAATATTCGAGAATATCTTCAATTCTATAACATATTGAGAAATTTTTTGAGGTAAAGAAATCCAACATTTATCTATATGTTTTAGACATCCAAAACTATCAAATATAATATACAATCATATTCCTATATATAGAAATTAAATATATTTATCGTAATTAAGGAATAATTTACCTTAAACTAACCCTAAAATAGAATGATTTTGGAAATATACAAAACTAAAATCATTTAACGAGAATTACAATAAAAAATTATTAAACATAATTCAATTGTATATTTTTCCTAAAAAAGAGATAATAATCAACATCCCGTGATTAGGGAATTTTTTTTAGATAATTCTCACACTAAATAATGGTGATAGAATAGTGTTTTAGTGTTTGGGAGGGAATTAGATATCGGGATATGACAACAAGGTAGAGTGGGTTGTAGTGTAGCATTGAGTGACGTTGAGGGGATGGATGACCAAGAGGGGATACAATGTCAAGCACCTTTGAGGTTAATTTCATAGGAGTGTAGAATTGATTAGTGGTTAGGGAGAGTATGGGGATGAGATTTTTCAATATTGTTGAGCTAGGGGTGGGGGTTTAATAGAGGTCATTAAATAGTCATAATTGGAGGATGAGCTAGAGTGTTAGGGTAAGCGTGGGGGTTTGGGTGGCTGAGTTGGAGTGGGGGTGTTTGAATCCTGTTAAATAATGAAAATAATAAGTATGTGTGCCACAAGAAAAAAAATATTTTTCATATCAGAACATTCCAAAAGAAATGGGTTTCATAAATATTTAATCATAATATAATCTCTGGAAAAGAACCTTGTTTCATAAACATGTCATCATTTAATCATTGTATGACCTATGGAATGAAAATAGTTTTCCTAAAAATATGTTTATCATAAAAAATAAAATATCTTGAGAAATAATAATTATGGTATCCTTTAATAATATCCCAAAAACATCATAACAAATATCAAGGGTTGTTGTATTTTATAAATAGAAATACAGATAAAATACCATTAAAACTGTTTGAAGGAAAATATCCTTTCCATTTTCAAATAAATTATTTAAAATAAGAAAATTTTAAAAATATTATGGAAATAATATTCTTTAAAATAACATTGGAAATATGTAATTAAATTTTTAAAACAATAATCATTCATGATGTTTTTAAATTTCCTTTATTCCTTATTTGGTAAAAAAACATTCCATTCATAATTTTTTAAAATGGTCGAAAAGTACCTTATTTAGAAAATAAAAAGAATATTCCTTTTAAAAATATTTTGTAAAAAGTAATAAATGGATAAAAATTACATTTAAAAATCATATTAAAAAACTAAAAACCATCTTTAAAATATTTCTACGAAACATTGATATGAAAAAAGGTTATTAGAACGAAAAGGGAACCAATGTTAATTTTTCTTCAAAAACCCATTTCAAGCATCTTGGGTACCAAAGGTGGAAAAAAAGAAAAGAAAAGAGATATTTTTAATAAAGGACCATCAGAGAAGAAACTTCATGATTGTTTGATAAATGGATCATAGTATTTCATCATTAAAAGCATAATCATAAACAATCATGATAAAAAATACTATTATAACATAAAACACGTACTGCTTTGGTAATTTTTGATTTATAATAAACATGAAAAAAAGATCATTAAATTTATATGTGAATCCAAAAATAAATTACACCAAAATAATCACAAATAAAATTCTTTAGTATTTTATACACCACATAAAATAAATAAGTGGTGAATATGGTAGGTGTCCCACTGAAACATAAGTGAGATGAAAATCCCTTACATTAGGTCATACTACCATCATATGAACTGAATCCTCCTATATAAATAATATAATTTTATTATAAATTTATTAAGGACAAAATAATATATATAAAACTATATATGATATAATTATAACATTTTATCACCATATTATAAAAAAAATCAATCATCAAAATCACTATTCTAGGTGATAACTACTTTCATTTTCCTGCATGTTTCAGTTTGGTAGTTTCCTCTATGAAATTTTATCAAGGATATATAATATTGAAAAATTATATCTTGAAATATTTATAATTTCTAATCAGTATATATTAATTTTCATATGTACAATTTTGGGATATATAAATGAATTACACCATTCATGGAGATAGTAAGTTGTACGCATAAAAGAACATTGTTTTCATTTTTTGACATATGTGATAAAAGAGTGGTAAATAAAAAATAAAATTTATAGAATAATCATTATATAATATATATAATATATTTTCATTTAATCCATCTTTATTATCATCTATATAAATTTTAAATTAAAAATGAATCACCTCATTTCGTGGAGATGGTAGTCCACACATACGTATAGACGACATTGTAACGCCCCGACCCCAGCTACCCAGAGTCGGTGCATTATTACATAACATTGGAATGATCACAAGAAAGATCAAATCCCAAAAGACCGATTGGTTTAGTAGCCTTGGAAACACTAGATATAATCATAAAGTTTTACATTACATTTCAAAGTGAAAAACTACTACAACAACAAAGTCTTCATATCCACACTATTAACCCCTCATAATATCCCTGCAAGTCATTCATAATTTACTTCTTCACTACCTGGGAAAAATAAAACATAGAAAAGGGGTGAGCTCAAATGCCCAGTAAAGATAACAATATAGCGGAACATTCAAAATAAGCATAAACATTTAAGGCAATGAATTACTAAAACAAAAGCCTTTTAAAATTGAACTTCAACATAGTATGGAAAAAGTAAAATGAAATAATTCCATTTACTTATTCACATGGATATTCTACTAATCGAATAATCACATGCAAAAATCAATAACCATTTTCATAATGTTGGAATGCATAATGCCAGACTGTCATAACCACATAGTCAAGGCCTCGTGCCAAGACTACAAATAAGATTTTGTCAAGGCCTTGTGCCAAGACACTAGTTTGTCTCATGAGACCTACCGATGCAATTTTTTTTAGAAGATACTTATGTTTAAAATTGATAAAATATACTCCAGTGTTTTTCTAAAAGCAATATGCAAGCTTCTGAAAACAAAATAACTAATTCTGAGACTTCTCGATTAATTACAGGCCATGATGGGTCCACTCCCAATCCCTTCCTGTCTACCAAACTCGAGAGTCAGGTTTTCTGAAAACATTTTTAAGCTTGCGTTAAATACGTATACATTTACACTGGATTTTCATATATTTGAGGGAAATATCTCTCTTTTGAAATCATTTAAAAATCACATAAATATAAAAGAAACCTTTTCGTTGAAAATATTCTTATAAGCTTGTAAGGAAATCTCTGAAGATTTTATAACGACGTAAAATAACCGCACCCACCGTATAAGTTAAAAAAAACATTCTTACCTGAATTCTGTCGAAAAGGTTAAAAAGGACCTTGTTTTGAAAACGACGGAAAGATTCCTTTATAAACCTCTTATAAAAAGTCAAAAAAGGGTATAAATGACTTTAACCCATATTCTTGTAAATAGTAAAAATGTTTTGAAATACATTTTTAAGAAACATGGATGTGGATGATAAAGATATCCCAGTAGATTATTACGTATAAACAACCTCGGATAATGAAGAGATTGTGAAATAACCCTTACCTTGTACTTTTCCTTGGTTGGGGTAGGCTAACCTCCTGTATAATGGTGAAATAATTGTTATTAAATTATACAATAATCATATATATTAATATGATATCATATATGATCTTTTAACATTGATTTGTTAATAATATCTTAGAATTATCGTCGTTTCGGGTGTTAACTTACTCATTTTCTTTTATATGTTTTGTTACATAAGCCATTTTTGTTGTATCTTATTCATATCCAGAATGATATCAAGTCCTTAAACATCATTTTTAAATCATTAAATGATAATTATACTTGAATGGATACGATGGAGAATGAATCTCATCGCGTTCGTGGAGACGGTAGTCCGTACGTACGCACGAATGCTATTTCCATTTAATTTTTATTTTAAAAGAATCGAATCCAAATGATACATAGGTATATTACTATTCTAGTATAATATAATATTTTATATATGTTACTTAAGTTCATTAACACCATCCTTTATACGTTCCATGTGTGGTATGAACGAGTCATATCATTTTAAGGGGGCGGTAGTCCGCACTTCCTCAAATGAAATTATCGTATGTATATACAACATGAAACGAATAATGGTATGAAATAAAATGGAATTACAGAAGCTTATATATAAAATATATATCATTAATATCATATTTAATTACAGTGCCATCATAATGGCCACCATGAGAGGTGGTAAGATGTATTTGAACAATCATCGTTTCGTGAGGCGTTAGTTTGCCATCCACAGAAACATTATGTTCATCATCCATTAGATGGAGTTGTGTGTATGTTTAGTTTGAATCCTTATTATAACAACATCCTAGTATATTTAGGATACTGGTTTTGTTACAAAAGAAAGGAAATAAAAAGAGTTTGGGAGTTGAAGAAGCAAAATAAATGAAAATAATTTAAGAGAAATCGTTACCTTTAATTTAGGTAACTCACTTTGGTTGGAACCAAAGGACTTGTTGAAATTCTTTCTTCCTAAGGGGAAGCTTCAAGGAGGAGGAGAGGGATGTGGGGAGCTTAGTTGGGCAGATTTTGGACGAGCCAAGTGGCTTGAGAGGTGTGAGGAATGAGTATAAGTGGTCCCCTTTTATAAGGGAGAGGAGGGGCTCTTTAGGAAAGAGTGAAAGTATTACTTTATAATATAATTATATTCGGTTTATAATGGTCCAAAAATCATTGATGTCGAAGATAAGATGACTCATATTCTAAATAACATCAACCAATAAGAATTGGACAGGTTTTAGATAATATTTTAATCATTATAATATTATTTATTTCAATGATTTATTAATGAGGTAAACATTGCATCATTATTGTGTCATTAATAATTTAACTTATTTGATGTCTAAAAATTATAAATAAACTATCATCATGTAGGAAATCTTTTTAGCTTTCTAATGAATATTTATAATCGAAAATCCAACATGTATAACCCTATGTACAAATTTTTCTTCTAAAAGATGTAAGCTTATGCCATTTTTATTTTTATTTTAACTTTATTAATATAATGTGTCCCTACCACATACAAGTGGCTCCAAGGGGTCCCCAAATTGACCCAAGGATTTCCATGGTCGGTTATGTGTCCACCAATAAGGTTAGGACACGTTTTAGGGTAATTTTGTATTATTATAATATTATTTTTTAACCCTTATTTACCGGATTTACCCTTTAACCATGGTAAATAAAATATTTACCACAGTAACTATTCAAAATGTCTAAAAAATAAAAGTTACCTATTTACACAATTTGAACATCCTAATTCCAAATATGGAATCCATTTTCCTAAATTCAAAACACAGAAGTGGAAGAAATTAATTTAAAATTAATTCCCGATGTCAAAACAAAAAGCGTGTTTTTAAGAGATAATAACTATAAAAGGATTGACACTTGTTTATGTTCGGTTTAATTGTAAAATTATGTCCAATGACCAACATTATATTAAATGGTAAAAATATATTCTAAATATACTTTAAAACCACTCAAATTCACAATTTATCACTATTAATTATTTTGATTAAAAAAGTTGTTTTTAATTAAAATTTAGTAATTTTCACTATTCATCAAAATATAAAAGTTATCCGAAAAGTACCAAAATTTCACCCTAGGCTAATTTCAATATTCCGAATCAAAAAATGAAGTCCATTTTGAAGTATAAAATATATATGATTTCAAAAAGTAGGTATTACTATTCACAACGGCTAGTTTAATTAGTTGTGGTGTGTGTTAGAACTCGAGGTTGCGTACAACACACGCTATCGCATTATTCGAAGGGAAACGTACCATAGAAGCTTGGGGTGTTATATTCTCCCCTCCTTCAAATAATTGCGTCCTCGCAATTTCTAGGGTATTACTGTATAAAAAGACTCGGGTGGTTCTTCATCATAAGTTCCTCGGGTTCCCACGTTGCCTCTTCCATCTTATGGTTTCTCCACAAAACTTTTACCAGACGCGTCGTCCGGTTTCTCAGTACTTGTTCTCTTGTATCAAGAATCCTGACGGGCTCTTCGCAATAAGACAGATCGGGTTCCAGTTCTAATTCCTCATAGGTGAGTACATGCGTTGGGTCAGGCATGTATTTTCTCAACAGAGATACGTGGAACACATCGTGAACTTTGGAGAGACTTGGCGGCATTGCCAATCGGTAAGCTACATCCCCAATTCGTTCTAGAATTTCGAAAGGTCCGATGTACCTGGGACTCAATTTACCTTTCTTACCAAAACGTATGACTCCCTTCCACGGAGATACCTTCAGGAAAACATGATCACCGACTTGAAATTCCAAATCCTTCCTTCGATTATCGGCATAGCTCTTCTGCCTACTTTGAGCTGCTTTGATGTGATTTTGGATTACTTTCACCTTTTCCACCGTTTCCTCCACCAGTTCTGGGCCTACAAGTTTTCTTTCACCAACGTCATCCCAACAGGTTGGTGTACGACATCTCTTTCCATATAACGCTTCATATGGTGCCATCTGAATACTTGAATGGAAGCTATTGTTATAGGAAATTTCTACCAGTGGTAAATATTGATCCCACATACCCTGAAAATCAAGTGAGCAAGATCTCAACATGTCTTCTAAGGTTTGAATAGTCCGTTCTGATTGTCCGTCTGTCTGAGGGTGGTAAGCAGTGCTCAAATGAAGTTCAGTATCCAGGGATTTCTGAAGACTTTTCCAGAATCTTGAAGTAAAACGGGGATCACGATCAGAAACAATCGATAGGGGTACTCCATGAAGTCTCACAACTTCATTAATATATAGTCTTGCTAGACGTTCCAGGGGTAGATCTTCTCTTATAGCAAGAAAATGTGCTGTCTTGGTAAGACGATCAACAATAACCCATATTGCATCATTCCTTCTAGGATTCTTTGGTAGCCCCATGACAAAGTCCATCGTAACATTGTCCCATTTCCACTCCGGTATGGGAAGAGGTTGCATGACTCCTCCAGGCTGTTGCCTTCCAGCTTTCACTTGTTGACAAACCATACATCTTGACACAAAATCAGCAATCTCCATCTTCATGTTGTCCCACAAAAAATGTTCCTTCAAATCTCTATACATTTTGGTGCTCCCAGGGTGTATAGAGAAATTGGAACTATGAGCATCATCCAACAATTCCCTTTTTAGATCAGGTATATTGGGAACACAAAGTCTCTTTCCGAATTTCAAAATTCCATCTTCATACACAAAGTCTCTCAATCTCCCATCATTCACAGCTTTAATCTTCTTTTGGAATTCTTCATCATCGGTCTGAGAACTCTTAATCCTTTCTAGTAAAGATGGTTTGGCAACCATTTGAAAAAGCATTAATGTTTCACCTTCCCTGGTTATTCCCATGTCCATCTTCACTAGATCCATGAAAATTGGATCCCTTTCAATTCTCATCATGTTCAGAACTCCATGGTCTTTTCTGCTCAAAGCATCTGCTACTTTGTTTGCTTTCCCCGGGTGGTAGTGTATCGTACAATCATAATCCTTGAGTAATTCAAGCCATCTCCTTTGCCTCATGTTGAGTTCTTTTTGTGAGAAAATATACTTCAAACTCTTGTGATCAGTATAAATCTCACATTTTTCACCATAGAGGTAGTGCCTCCATATCTTCAAAGCAAAGATCACAGCTGCTAACTCAAGATCATGAGTAGGATAGTTTTGTTCATGAATTTTCAACTGTCGTGATGCATAGGCAATAACTCTATCATTCTGCATAAGGACACAACCAAGTCCTTTCTTTGATGCATCACTATAAATAACGAACCCATCATTCCCTGATGGTAGAGTCAATATAGGAGCATTGACTAATCTTTTCTTCAATTCTTCGAAACATTCTTCACACTCTTTTGTCCAAACAAATTTAACCCCTTTACGTGTGAGCTTCGTTAATGGGTTAGCCAATCGGGCAAAATTCTGGACGAAACGTCGATAATAACCTGCCAAGCCAATAAAACTACGTACCTCAGTTATACTCGTAGGTGCTGGCCATTCTTGGATTGCCTTGGTCTTAGAAGGATCAACAGAGATTCCATCTTTAGAGACAATATGGCCAAGAAAAGAAATCTCCTGAAGCCAGAATTCACACTTGCTAAACTTCCCATATAATTCATGCCTCCTCAGAGTCTTCAAGATAATGCGCAAGTGATTTTCATGATCTTCGTAGGTTTTGGAGTATACCAAGATATCATCAATAAATACCACCACAAATTCATCGAGATACTCCTTGAAAACTCTATTCATTAGATCCATGAATACAGAGGGTGCATTAGTCAATCCAAACGGCATTACAGTAAACTCGTAATGCCCGTACCTGGTTCGAAATGCTGTCTTCGGAATGTCTTCCTTCTTCACACACAACTGATGGTATCCAGATCGAAGGTCAATCTTTGAAAAGTATTGAGCTCCATGCAGTTGGTCAAATAAATCATCAATACGAGGTAGGGGATACTTGTTCTTTATCGTTATGGCATTGATCTCCCTGTAGTCGATACATAACCTCATAGATCCATCTTTCTTTTTAACAAAAAGAACAGGGGCTCCCCATGGAGAAACACTAGGGCGAATAAATCCCTTATTACTCAATTACTCTAGTTGTTTATATAGTTCGACTAACTCTACAGTGGCCATTCTATAAGGGGTCTTCGATATAGGCCTTGATCCAGGAATCAAATCAATGGAAAACTCAACTTCTCGTTCTGGAGGATGTCCAGGTAAATCTTCCGGAAATACATCTAAAAATTCTTTCACAACAGGTACATCCTCTATTTGAACATTCCTTTCCTCACCGATAGTTACTTCATTCCATTCCTCCCCAATAATTGAATTTAGTTGAGCTACTGGGGGTGGATCTAAATAAGAATTAGGTGGTGACGATTCTGCTCTAAAAATAAGGTGCTCCTTATCATTATCATCAAGAATCGTAACCTCTTTCTTCTTACAATAAATCTTCGCATCATAGTCCGAAAGCCAGTCCATACCGAGGATTATATCAAACTCAATCATAGGTATGACGATGAGATCAGCAGATAAAGAAAATTTATGTGCTCTAATGGGGACTGATTCACAAAACTTTGTTGCAATGATACTTCCCTTAGGAGTTTTAACTGACAACTCCCTTATTAAATCAAATTGGAAATATCTAATTTTCTTAGCAAACTGGGAAGATATGAAACAATGCGATGATCCAGAATCAAATAATGCATTTGCTAAACTTGAGGAAACCATTAAATTACCTGCCACCACGTCTTTTGGAGCTTCTACCTCTGCAGTAGTGATAGCATAAGCCTGGCCTTGATCCCTTGGCCTTTTCTGAGGTAAGTTCTCCTGACGCTTAGGGAATGCATTTGCATAATGCCCCATCTCCCTGCAATTGTAGCACTGAACGTTGGTAGCTTCCTTCTTCCCTTGCAATCATGAGCTTGGTGGCCTTTTTCACCACACTTGTAACAGACTCCCATTCCCTTCAAGCAAGTACCGGGGTGTTTCTTCCCACATTTACCACATGATGGATATTCAACCTTTCCTTTCTTCCCCTTATTTCCATTCCCAGATTGATCAGTAGGTCTCTTCTTCTCTTGCTTTGCTTTAAAGTCATAAGACTTAGAGAATTCCTTTTCGGTCTTGATAGCACATGAGACAATGTCTTCATACGATGAAAAGGATTGTGAGACTAACGCTCGACGGAGAAATGGTTTTAACCCATCAAAGAAACGATCAATCTTACTTCTTGGGTTGCGAATATAATCTCTAGCATACCTCGCTAACCTTGTAAAGTTAGACTCATACTTTGTGACATTATCATCCTCCTTTTGTCTCAGACTCAGAAATTGCCTTTCCATATCTGCTCGATGGTCGCGAGGAAAGTATTTTTCTAAAAACAGATCTTTGAACTCCCTCCATTCCATATTTGACACTTCATCATCTTCCTTTGTATTTTGAATCAATGACCACCATTGATCAGCATCTCCAGTGAGGTGGTAAACTGCCATGATAACTTTTTCCCTTTCACTGCTCCCCAAAGCCTGAAATATTTTCTCTAGGGAAAATATCCATTGCTCAGCTACTAAGGGATTTGTATTCCCATTGAACGTTGGTGGTTGTTGCCTCATGAATCGATCTAACATTGATCCTCCACGCTGCGGATCAGGGTGCTCCATACGGGTAAGGTTATTATTCATAACCTGAGTAAGTTGTCCCAGTATGGTGATTAGCTGATCAGCACCAGTTGCATCACCAGCCCCACTATAATTATCTTGAGCAGGAGGGAAATCCCTACATGGAGTGCGTGCATTGATACGGTTTCCATTTCTTCCACTAGGCGCCATTTCTAAACAATGGCATAAACTAGATCAGTTTATGAATCAAAATACATAATCTCATACTTATAAAACACTTAACATAAATTGAACTATTTATGGATATAATCCATAATCATAAGAATGTTTTCTTTGAGGAAGTATATACTCATAATCCCTTCAAAATGATTTGTAAAGAAAATGAGAGTTATCCTAAACATATCCCCCGGGAGTGTCGTAACCAAGAGTGCAGCAAGGCCCGTTGTCGTGCACCAGTTCCCGTTCGAGTCTAGCTCAATGCGGTGTTTTCGGGTTTTACCCCTAGGTACATCTGTGCTAGAGCCGCCTCTACCCGCTCGTATCCAGACAGGGATGTATTGCTTGGAAAACTCACAAAATCTCTACAATACCAAAATTCTAGGAAATTCTTCTATACTAATCCTCAAAGTTCATCTTAGGTCTACGTGCTCTAATCAGAGTTTATCTAAATCTAGCTTCCAAGGTTTGTACTAAACTTCCTCTGATACCAACTGTAACGCCCCGACCCCAGCTACCCAGAGTCGGTGCATTATTACATAACATTGGCATGATCACAAGAAAGATCAAATCCCGAAAGACCGATTGGTTTAGTAGCCTTGGAAACACTAGATATAATCATAAATTTTTACATTACATTTCAAGGTGAAAAACTACTACAACAACAAAGTCTTCATATCCACACTATTAACCCCTCATAATATCCCTGCAAGTCATTCATAATTTACTTCTTCACTACCTGGGAAAAATAAAACATAGAAAAGGGGTGAGCTCAAATGCCCAGTAAGGATAACAATATAGCGGAACATTCAAAATAAGCATAAACATTTAAGGCAATGAATTACTAAAACAAAAGCCTTTTAAAATTGAACTTCAACATAGTATGGCAAAAGTAAAATGAAATAATTCCATTTACTTATTCACATGGATATTCTACTAATCGAATAATCACATGAAAAAATCAATAACCATTTTCATAATGTTGGAATGCATAAAGCCAGACTGTCATAACCACATAGTCAAGGCCTCGTGCGAAGACTACAAATAAGATTTTGTCAAGGCCTTGTGCCAAGACACTAGTTTGTCTCATGAGACCTACCGATGCAATTTTTTTTAGAAGATACTTATGTTTAAAATTGATAAAATATACTCCAGTGTTTTTCTGAAAGCAATATGCAAGCTTCTGAAAAAAAAAATAACTAATTCTGAGACTTCTCGATTAATTACAGGCCATGATGGGTCCACTCCCAATCCCTTCCTGTCTACCAAACTCGAGAGTCAGGTTTTCTGAAAACATTTTTAAGCTTGCGTTAAATACGTATACATTTACACTGGATTTTCATATATTTGAGGGAAATATCTCTCTTTTGAAATCATTTAAAAATCACATAAATATAGAAGAAACCTTTTCGTTGAAAATATTCTTATAAGATTGTATGGAAAGCTCTGAAGATTTTATAACGGCGTAAAATAACTACACCCGCCGTATAAGTTAAAAAAAACATTCTTACCTCAATTCTGTCGAAAAGGTTAAAAAGGACCTTGTTTTGAAAACGACGGAAAGATTCCTTTATAAACCTCTTATAAAAAGTCAAAAAAGGGTATAAATGACTTTAACCCATATTCTTGTAAATAGTAAAAATGTTTTGAAATACATTTTTAAGAAACATGGATGTGGATGATAAAGATATCCCAGTAGATTATTACGTATAAACAACCTCGGATAATGAAGAGATTGTGAAATAACCCTTACCTTGTACTTTTCCTTGGTTGGGGTAGGCTAACCTCCTGTATAATGGTGAAATAATTGTTATTAAATTATACAATAATCATATATATTAATATGATATCATATATGATCTTTTAACATTGATTTGTTAATAATATCTTTGAATTATCGTCGTTTCGGGTGTTAACTTACTCATTTTCTTTTATATGTTTTGTTACATAAGCCATGTTTGTTGTATCTTATTCATATCCATAATGATATCAAGTCCTTAAACATCATTTTTAAATCATTAAATGATAATTATACTTGAATGGATACGATGGAGAATGAATCTCATCGCGTTCGTGGAGACGGTAGTCCGTACGTACGCACGAACGCTATTTCCATTTAATTTTTATTTTAAAAGAATCGAATCCAAATGATACATAGGTATATTACTATTCCAGTATAATATAATATTTTATATATGTTACTTAAGTTCATTAACACCATCCTTTATACGTTCCATGTGTGGTATGAACGAGTCATATCATTTTAAGGGGGCGGTAGTCCGCACTTCCTCAAATGAAATTATCGTATGTATATACAACATGAAACGAATAATGGTATGAAATAAAATGGAATTACAGAAGCTTATATATAAAATATATATCATTAATATCATATTTAATTACAGTGCCATCATAATGGCCACCATGAGAGGTGGTAAGATGTATTTGAACAATCATCGTTTCGTGAGGCGTTAGTTTTCCATCCACAGAAACATTATGTTCATCATCCATTAGATGGAGTTGTGTGTATGTGTAATTTGAATCCTTCTTATAACAACATCCTAGTATATTGAGGATACTGGTGTTGTTACAAAAGAAAGGAAATAAAAAGAGTTTGGGAGTTGAAGAAGCAAAATAAATGAAAATAATTTAAGAGAAATCGTTACCTTTAATTTAGGTAACTCACTTTGGTTTGAACCAAAGGACTTGTTGAAATGCTTTCTGCCTAAGGGGAATCTTCAAGGAGGAGGAGAGGGATGTGGGGAGCTTAGTTGGGCAGAGTTTGGACGAGCCAAGTGGCTTGAGAGGTGTGAGGAATGAGTAGAAGTGGTCTCCTTTTATAAGGGAGAGGAGGGGCTCTTTAGGAAAGAGTGAAAGTATTACTTTATAATATAATTATATTCGGTTTATAATGGTCCAAAAATCATTGAGGTCGAAGATAAGATGACTCATATTCTAAATAACATCAACCAATAAGAATTGGACAGGTTTTAGATAATATTTTAATCATTATAATATTATTTATTTCAATGATTTATTAATGAGGTAAACATTGCATCATTATTGTGTCATTAATAATTTAACTTATTTTATGTCTAAAAATTATAAATAAAATATCATCATGTAGGAAATCTTTTTAGCTTTCTAATGAATATTTATAATAGAAAATCCAACATGTATAACCCTATGTAAAAATTGTTCTTCTAAAAGATGTAAGCTTATGCCATTTTTATTTTTATTTTAACTTTATTAATATAATGTGTCCCTACCACATACAAGT
Organism: Viscum album; assembly: GCA_963277665.1. Classification (NCBI taxonomy): domain Eukaryota; kingdom Viridiplantae; phylum Streptophyta; class Magnoliopsida; order Santalales; family Viscaceae; genus Viscum; species Viscum album. The sequence continues at coordinate 1,001,664,251 of OY728133.1, forward strand.
GGCTCCAAGGGGTCCCCAAATTGACCCAAGGATGCCCATGGTCGGGTATGTGTCCACCAATAAGGTTAGGACACGTTTTAGGGTAATTTTGTATTATTATAATATTATTTTTTTACCCTTATTTACCGGATTTACCCTTTAACCATGGTAAATAAAATATTTACCACAGTAACTATTCAAAATGTCTAAAAAATAAAAGTTACGTATTTACACAATTTGAACATCCTGATTCCAAATATGGAATCCATTTTACTAAATTCAAAACATAGAAGTGGCAGAAATTAATTTAAAATTAATTCCCGCTGTCAAAACAAAAAGCGTGTTTTTAAGAGATAATAACTATAAAAAGATTGACACTTGTTTATGTTTGGTTTAATTGTAAAATTATGTCCAATGACCAACATTATATTAAATGGTAAAAATATATTCTAAATATACTTTAAAACCACTAAAATTCACAATTTATCACTATTAATTATTTTGATTAAAAAAGTTGTTTTTAATTAAAATTTAGTAATTTTCACTATTCATCAAAATATAAAAGTTATCCGAAAAGTACCAAAATTTCACCCTAGGCTAATTTCAATATTCCGAATCCAAAAATGAAGTCCATTTTGAAGTATAAAATATATATGATTTCAAAAAGTAGGTATTACTATTCACAACGGCTAGTTTAATTAGTTGTGGTGTGTGTTAGAACTCGAGGTTGCGTACAACACACGCTATCGCATTATTCGAAGGGAAACGTACCATAGAAGCTTGGGGTGTTATAACATTATCGTTTCCCAATATATATGAATATAACTTTTTTGGTATAATAATATCTTTATAGAAGGATGAATAATTAATAATTATCATATATAAACATTTAACCCTTAAAATACCCATCAATAAAATATGGTGATGAGAGAAGAATTGTATTTCTACGAGGATATGGAAATATGTTCTAACAAAAAAGCCATACATTCCCTTCATTATTTGATAAAAATAAAATTAATAATTGTGGTTTCATAAACAAAAAAAATAAAAATAAAAAAAATAAAAAAAATTATATTTTATAAATAATAAACAAATTATTGGAGTTAAAATTAGTTTTAAAAAGAAATTTATCTTTTAAGTTGATTACTTCTTCTTGTAAACAATTACTGTAAATCTTCTATTAAGGATCTTGGAGTCTGTATTTTATGAAGAAAAAAACCTACAAAATTTTTCTACATAATTGTAGAAGAGAAATTTTTAAAATTTCGTAGATATATATTTCTGAAAGTTTTATAGAGAAGGAAAAGGATGAGTGTGTTTTATAATTGTGGGGAGGGGAAGTTTTGGAATTTCGTAAAATATTAGAATACATTAATATAAATTTACAGATAAATGGATCCAAATTGGACATAAATGTTCAAGGTAACAACTTTAAAACAATATAAGACCACCTTTATAGTATTGTAATATATTTTTGTTTTTAAAATAATTTTATAAAATATTATTCTCATAAACAATCGTTATTCCCAATTTAGACAATATTCATTTAATTTGACTTAAAAAATAATGAAAAGGTTTTAATTAAAATATAATTATTTTTAGATAACAATAATATTTTATATTCATCAAAAACATTTATATAACATGTTAACTAATTCCAATTAAATTACTTTTCACATTTTTAAATTTTTTTATGATACAATTTTATTTATTGGAGAAATAATGCGTCGGCGTTGCATAAGACGTAAAAGTAATTATAAAATTTATGAAATATATAAATATATTTATACTATAGAAATAATTCAATTATCCTCTATATAGAAATATATATTCATTTATAACTTGTTTCTCTGTCTATGAATAAATATAAGTAATATTTAAAGGTAAGAGAGTGACTTTTTGTAACTTTTTTTCATTATATATTATATAAGTCATTTTCATTGAAAATTTACCATAAAAATCAATTTCTATGATAATTTGAAAAGAGTCAAATTTCATTCCTCAAGTAATAATAATGATTAAAATTTATGGTCTTATCACTTAGTTTTTACCTAGATTAACCCGATTTACCGTTTTAAGATGTGGTTAAATTCACCACAGTTGTTATTCATAATGCCTTAAAATAAAAAGGGAATTTTTAATAAATTTGAATATCCTGTTTCAAAATAAGTAATACATTTTATCTAATTAAATACCCATACGTTATAGACATAAATTTTTAAAGAAGTGTTCATTACACGATCAAACTATTTTTTAGAAAAATATTGTTTTAAGCATAAAACCAAATTATTTACAGTCCCATTTCCAAAAAAATATTATATCATTGTAAAAAAATTGATTAAGTATAATATATATGTATATTATTATAAGAATTAACCATTATAGATCAATTTAAATTATTATGATAAAAACAATTTGTGTGCATAAATATTGTTTTTAGAAAAATGTCTTTTTATGTATTAAAATATTTATATACTAAATTAAGACATAAAATTAATTCCATTGAAATAAACTGAATTATTCAATGTATTATATAAATAGTTTAACTTTTACACCATTATAGAAAGAATTTTTTTTAATTGTTAAGAAAAATATTAATTTTTAATAAAAATCACTATTTTTTCAATATTCAATAGAAAATCAATTATTTTTGAAAACCCTAAAAATAATTTCTAAGGTAATATTAATAATAATATTTAAAAAATAATTTTAATTTTATAAAATAATATTTCTAAATGTTTAAAAATTATTACTAAAATTTTCACTAATAAATAAATAAATATATTTCATGAAGAAAAAATATTTTTTAGAGAATAATATGAAATTAAAATAAATAGATTGATTATTTTCTTATAATTTCTCAATAAATTAATATTGTGTAAGAAATTTATAAATATTTCATAAAATAGTTAATCCTACTCAAACATAGAAATTTAACCCATATGTTTAAACTGTTACTTGAAATAATAATATGTTAATTGAATATATTAGTTTTTTAAACTTAGTGTTGCATTTATTGTAAGACATCAAATAAAATAAATTTATTTTAAAAAATTTATTTGAATAATTCTCAATGAGATATGTTATCCCCTATTTAATAAATTTCATTCTCTAAATATGATCTTCTACTTGGTAATCATTTGTGTGAAATTTAAAAATTCTATTATGTCAATCCCACAACATAAAAAGTTTTAATGACACATCCTCTTGAAAAAATAGAATAGAAAATAATTAAGTGATGTAGAATAACACATAACTTGGTTTATAAATTCAAAAATATTATTTTGAAATGAAAATATTGGCATGAAAGAATAATAATTTCCATAGATCATTTATCTCATGAAAATGAATGATATTGAGAAAGTTCGATATCCCAAAACCAGAAATTAATGAGTTTAAAACAAGACCATAAATTCCTCAAAAATTAAGGTAATATAATTTTTTTTGTTTCAAGATCCATTTTCATATATGTGGGGAGATGTTTCACTTTTAAGACCTAAAAAATAAGTAAATATACATGTTTAACCAATAAAATCAGATCCTTGAAATAATTTCCACAATATAAACATATTTTCCCCAAATTATGAGTAATAAAGATAAATTTTATATTCTATAAGAACTAAAATTAACTTTTAATCGATCACATTGTGAAAAAAGTGATAAAATATCTTCCTCCCATATTTAATCATTTTCAAAAACAAAAATGGTTAGAACATGATAATTAATAGAATGAATAAACCATTATATGAATAAATACAACATTAACCACCACCACATCAATAATAACACCTGAACTACAAATTAAATAATTTGATATATAACTAACATTAAAATTATGTAAAAATAATCCAGACTATGATAGAAACCCAAGGATTTGAAAGATTTGATCATATATTCCTCTATAATAAATTTATTACTTTTCTTAAAATAACATAAATCACTCTTAATTTACCCAAAAAATTTTATATTCCCCAGTAATAAAATATATTGAATCACCATAAAGGCACAATAATATAATATATTTTTCAAAAAGAAAAGTCAACCGTTACTCCTCAAAGAATCCCACAATGTTCTATTTTAATTTAATCATATTAGTTTCTTAAAATAGTGAACCCATTTCAGAATAAAATTAATCACCAAATAATTTTTTAATACAAAGGATATCTATATAGAGTTTTGTTCCCTATAATGAATATAAATACCATTAAATTATCTTTAAAACATTCTTGAGGATAATTTTCTTTTCAATTTTCAAATCAATTTTTTAAATTTTGAAAACACAATAATATAATTGAAAAAATTTCTTTACAATCAATAATTAAAACTTATAATGGAAGCTTCAAATAATTAATAGGCCATGAGAGTAGGAAATTCTATTCCTGTCATGTTTTTTGAACATTTTTTTATACTTTTGTAGAAAGATATTAAGTACCTAATTCTGAAAAGGAATGAATATTCCTTTTAAAAAATGTTTTAAAAGAAATAAAATGGATAAAAATATATTTAAACAATAGTAGGAGAATAGTAAAATCCATCATGAAAACATTTTTTAACACATGGAAATGGATGAAAATGTTTTTTTCGAACGAAGAGTGAAATAAGGTCAATTTTACATAAAAATACATTTTCAGTCTCTTGAGTTATTAAGGAGAAGGAAAAAAGGAAAAAATATATTTTCATCAGATAAAAATAGGGTAATAAAATTCATGAGTTTCCTAAGTGATGGATTATAGGATTTTGTTATCATAAACATAATCATAATCAATCCAAAAAAAATAATGAGATTATAATGTAAAACCCTTACTGTTTTGGTAACATCTGAATTGTAATACCAATGAAAGAAATAACCATATATGATTATTTAAATAATAATAACATTCATAAGACTCATATTAAAATACAATCATGTGATGTATATACACCACATAAAATAATGTTTTTATGAATATGGCTTGTATCTCACAAAAATAAATAGGAGATGAAAATCCATTACCTTAGGTTTGAATTCCATCATATGCATTGAGACCTCATACATTTTAAATATCGTTTTATTATAAATTTATTATAAAAAAATTCTATTATATATATATATATCAAACCATATTATATTTACTTATAACCTTTTATCAGTTTTTTATTAATAATTATTTATAAAAATTATTTTCAAGGTTGATAACTCTATTTTTCATGTATGTTTCAGTTGGGTAGTTTCAATATTTGTAATTATATCATGGTTATACCATATATTGAATGTTTATCATGATATATATACATTATATTAAATATATATATATTATTAAATATATATAAATATATATATTCATCTATAATAGTTAAATATAGAAAAATGAATTACTCAATTCATGGAGATGATAAGTCGTAAGTACACAAGAACAATGTTTTAATTTTTTATTAGATGGAATGTGAGAAAGTTAATTAATAAATAAACCTTAAAGAATCATTATATAAATTTTCATATCCTATATTTTCATCAAATACTCCCTTATTACAATCCATGTAAAATGGTAACGAAACATGAATCACATCGCTTAATAGAGGTTTTAGTCCACACGTACGCAAATAAAACCACGCCATTTCCTAATAGATTAAAAGGTAATATGATAGGTATGGTTTTATAATTTAATAATTAAAATTATTCAATAAGTATAATATATAATTATTTCACCCATAAAAATACAAATCCAAAAAATAGTGATGAGAATCAAATTGTATCGCTATGTGGAGATAGTATATCGTACGTATGCACAAGAGATACTTTCCCCTCAAATTTAATCAAAATAGGGTGAATAAAGCTGGTTTAAAAACCATATAAAAATTTCAGTATATTTAAGATACATAATTTATTAATTTATGTTGAATATAACAGATTTAGAGGTGGTAAAATAAGAGATCTAAAATAATGTGATCAGTTAAGGTGATTACATCTACTAATAAACAGCTCTGTTAAATATCATATTATGGACCCAACATTAGTATTTTTTGAATAAAATATCCAATATAATGTGGAAAGGGAATTTTAGAAGATAATTTTGGATAATTTTGTTATTATTGAAGGCTCAATGTCCTGAGAAGAAGAGAAAGGAGTGGTTCCATTTTATAATTCAGGGGAGGGACATTCTTAGAATTTCTTAAAAGAATAAAATATATTAATGTAATTCTCAAGAAGAAAGGTTCCCATTGGAATATAAATGGAAAATAGATTACATTTTAGCCCATATATTTTCCACATTCTCTTGTTTTAATATTTTTATGATTTTTATATACTTTAATAAGATATTATTTTCATAAAATATCTATATTTCTAAGTCAAGAAATATTAATTTAATTTGAATTAAAAGAAATAAATAAAACTTTTTTAATAGAATATAATTATTTTAAATAAAAATAATATGTCATATTCATCTAAAAAGTTCATTTCACACATTAAAACACAAAATAATTTTACTTTTAATATTTATTAAATAATTTATTATATTTTTATTAATTTGAGAAATATTTTATCCATGTTGCATAAGAATTAAATGAAATAATAAAATGTTAAAAAAATTTATAAATAAATCTCCCTCATGAAAATAATTTCATTATTATAAAATTCTACATTTTTATTCAATAAAAACTTTCTTTTTTCTGTATTTGGTTATATAAATGATATTTAAAACTAAGAGAGTAAACATTATTTACACTAAATGTTATATAGGTAATTTTCGTTAGAATAGTGTCCATTAAACAAATAAAAATAGAGAATAAGTTTATAATTGTTGAATTAAACTCATATAATAAAATTTAGGGTGAAAAATCATGGGCTTATAAGTTAATTTTTACGTAGATATTAATGATTTACACTTGACCGAGATAATAAAATTTACCATGGTTGCTATTCATAATACCAATATATAAGAGGGGAATCTTTAATATATTTTTACCTCTTGATTAAAAATATTAAATACATATTATCAAATTCAATACCTATATATGGAATAAATAAATTATAAAATTAGTGTGCCAAAAATGATAACAACTGATTTTTAGAAAAATACATCTTTTAAGAAAAAAACCTAATTGATTCTTATCCCATGCATAGAAAAATGATAGATTAATGATATAAATTTCTACTGAGTATATAATATTTTTTTTTCATTAAAATAATTCAAAATGTTTTATGTAATTTAATTTATTATGATAAAAACACATCACATAATTTTTTTTTTTCATAAAAATGCCTTTTACGTTTAAAAATGTTTTTATACTCAATTAAAAAATAAATTTAATTCCAATTAAATTTATGGGATTATTTATAATTTAATAGAAATAAATTTTATTTTTAAACTATTAAAAAATGGATTTTAGTAAATTCATTTAGAAAAATATACTTTTCAATAAAATATGTATTTTCCACTATTCCTTAAAAAATCAATCATTTCAAAAAATTATCATAAAATTAAACCTATGATAATTTCAATATAATGATTTCAAAATTATATTAATTTTATAAAGCATAAATTATTAATGTTCGAATATTTAAATATAATATTTGCGAAAAAAATCATTAAAAATATATTTTTGAAGAAAATATAATTTTTAGAGAATAAAATGATTTGCTAAATATTGAGATTTAATTTACGAGGATTTTATCAATAAATTTATACTTAGTAAAAAATATATATATTACCTTTTAATCCTATTCAAATCATCGAATTTAATAAAAAGGTTTTTAATTTTACATTAAATAATAAGATTTTAATAGTATATAATGGGTTTATTAAACTCTGTGTTGCGTTCAAAACAAGTTATCTAAGAAATTAAATTTAATGAAAAAACATTTTATAAAATATTATATTGATACAATGCATCACATTTATTTTAATTAATTTATAACCATCATGGGATTTATATGTCCTATGGAAAACATGTTTAAATATACTAACTAACATCAGAGTCTGAGACAACCAACCATTTTACAAGGGTCCATCACGTCCTGTATAACATTGTTCATTTCATTCATATGGATTTAATTTTAATGAACTAATTAAATTTAAAATAAATATTGATCACCCTTAGTGTAGAGACCACATATTATAGGTATATAAATAAAATTCACTTACGATAGGGGTATATGCATGTTACCAACTACATCATATAAGCCAATTCCTTTTATTTCACAATTCGACAGATTTTTCCAAAGATCTTCTAAGTCTATATAACCCCCATCCCTTAACATGAGAACCTAAACCATGAAATTAAAATTAAATTAAATTATTGAAATTATTTAAATATTATTAAATTATTAATAAATAATCTTCTAATTTAGTACAACATTTTATAATTTCATAAAAGCTCACATGGAAACCATATTGAACCAAAATGATGAACCAACACTAATGGAAGGTCTATAACATACCCTCAATTCCATCCTTGAAAAAATACCTATCATACTCAACTAATTAAACTGTAAATTTAAATTAATTTAGGGAAAATCCATATTTAATTTCATACGATGATGTACCTTTATTGAAATAATATAGGAAGATATTAAAACCTTATCTTAGGATGTCAAATAGCTATACCATTTGAAATAAAGATAATTGTGGAATAATTATAACATGATAGAGTGTAATATTATCTTAAATCCCTAACTATGTTACACAAAAATCAATAGCTAAATAATGGATATAAGAAGTGAAAGAGAGGGAGGAAAATCACACATTAATAAATAACAATAGAAAAAACACCCCAAATATAAGGGGAATCGAAGGAATGATTATGAGAGATGACTCTTGGTCTTGGCCAAATGTGAGGGAAAGGAGATGTGATAAAGGTGAGTAAATTATCATATGGGAAAATTAGTATTCCGCACTTTTTTATAATATATAGGTTCACCATGACATAAACTATGCCTTGGAACCCCTTGAAGGTCCCTTACACTTATATACATGGTGAGACCCTCTCCCCTTATCATGTTGCTTCACAAAGGGGCTTCCACCCCTTATACCATTGAACACAACACAACATGACACTTCACATAGTCCCTGAAAACAAATAAAAAGCATGGGTAATGATATACTGAATCTAATATCTTCCCAGAGAGGAATCCCCTTAGGAAAAACACCCAAGGCCACTCTCCCTTCTCACCCAAAACCCCAATAATTTTTCCTTCCCCCCTTAGAAAATGATTATGACTATATTGTGTTATACCTCTTTATTTCCCCAAGGGAAAATACCCATAATCCATGACTACAAGGGAATGAATCCCAACCACACACATGGAACAATGGTCACCATGGCATGGTTAACTCTACCATAGTAATATCTACGTGATGATTCACCTTTGATGGAGAACTTGTAGCAAAGAACCAACTGTAGGTCCACATTAACATGCACCACTATAAACCCAGCCACCTGAAAAATATCCAGGACCTTAATCCACATATAAAAACATATCCTAAGGATGTTAAATGTATCATAATTCCAATGAAATCACTGGTTCAAAAAATAAAACCCTTATAAATATTAAAAATTCAATATCATTATAAATATTTACAACAAGAAAGACATAAGTCTTTAAACCTAGTAATGTATAATTTTATACTTATGTATGACCATCCCTTTTTAGTTTATATTTTTTGTTAGTAATTATATATGATAATTTCATTAAGAGATTCACTATAGATAGAGTTACAAAGTTGAGATATGGGAAAAGGGTCACCTTAGTATGGATTCCCCGTTGTGATATTTTAGTGAAAGGTCACCCCAATAAGGTTTCTAAGGAGTTAGAACTGGTTAATGTATCACCTTGGTAGAGGGATATAACAGCCCTGCAACTGTACTCCCAGATCCAATGTTGAAATCCCAAACATTACATTTCTATCTTGGATAATAATAATGGTAGGCCAATTTTTTCCTTCTAAAGCAGACAATATAAAAAAAATTGGATTCACTATATTCTCAATGATATTTTGGGATTATATTTTTAGATAAGTTGGAAAAACTCTAAATTAAAAAATATACATATCCTTAAATGATTATTTTTACCACTTAACCAAAATTTTATTACTTCACATTACGTCATCATCATCATCCATATAAATCCTATTAAGATATAGTTATTTATAAATCATTATTGATAACATGGGGAAATGGAAACATAATAAGGGTAAGGAAATTTTTTTAAAAAGGGTAAACATAAGCACTAACAATTTAATTTCACCAATTATAGTAAGATGTTCATAAGGTTTTGATGACATAATAAGAGTGCATGAGTGAATCATAAAATAACTCACCCCCATTACTATCTATATCACCAATCATAAAACATGTAATAAGTCTTTTACAAATAAAAGAGTTAAAAGAGTCAATAATAATGATTATTGTGATACTAATCTTTATCATTGGATAAATTATAAATCCATGTAAAGTGTAGACCAAACGTGTTGGTATCTTGGGTCATCATCTTCATAGAGTACTTATGGAACCCTTTCAAAATCCTATGAATTGGAATAACCATATAGAAAGACTCTAATAAAATTATCCTTAGATTATAATAATTAACCAATGCATTAGAGTGATATCTGGGTTTACCCATCATATAGTCTAAATCTGGCTTACATGTTTCTATCTATGAACACCCATTGTATAACCATGTCTAATAACCATAAATAAAGTTCAAGGATATTTAATTTCATTTTAATAATTATATAAACATTAATTATTCTTTTGATAACGTGATTAACCCATAAAAATAAATGGGTTTCATGAAAATATATTTGAAACATGATTAACCGATGGAAAATAAATGGGTTCTATAATAATCTCTTTAAAAAATTATTAACACGTTGCAAAGAAACAAGTTCCATAACATTCTCTTTAAAAAATGATTAAATTTTGGAAAATAAATAGTTTCCAAAACAATCTATTTGAAACATGATTAACACATAAGAAAAAAAAAACTATAATAATCTCTACAAAACATGATTAACTAGTGGAAAGAAAATGCATCTGTAACGATAAATTTGAAACATTGTTGACCCATAGAATAGAAATGGGTTCCATAACGATATTTTTGATATATGATTAACATGTTAAAATGAAACAGAGACTATAATAATCTCCTTGAAACAATATTAATCCATATAGAGAAATAATTAGGATGGTATCATTTCAAAATAACCCAATTGGATTATAAGTAATAATAAGATTTGTTGACGTCGATGAATGTCAATATATTTATAATATCATTATCCAAATTCAAAGAAAATAACCTCTTCATTTTGAATATCACTTTTAAAAAATAAAATATCAAAAAATATTGAAAAATCATTATCTTTTAAAGAAATATTAGAAACATATATAGGAAAAATTAAATTAAATAATAAACAAGATGGAGGGAAAATCCATTCATGTTATAATTTTCAAAAATAAAAATTCTTTTCAAAACATTTTAAAAAACAAAGTCAAAAGATAATTTTTTTGAAAATGTTAAGAAATTTATGATTAAAATATATAAAATAAGGTAAAATGACACATAAAATAGAACTATAAAATATTTTTTTTTATAAAATATCTTTTTTTGAAAACATTGTATTGTACATTTATATAGAAGATAAAACTGTTGATCTAAAATAAAATACAGGATTGATATCACTTGTTACCAAAATTATTGGTATTTATTCAATTAATCATGGAGGAAAAGGAATGAAAACATTTTAGCCAAATTCATAAATACTGGATAAGAAAGATATGTGTTTTAATAAAATAATATCATATAATTTTCTCTAATGGAAACATTAACATAAAAATATCACAAGGATTGAAATTGTAACATAAAGCCTTTCCACTATAGTAACTCTTAAATAATAATCCCCATATAATAAAAACATTAAATGAAACTCTAAATATCATGAAAATAAGGTTATAAATGATATAAAATTATAAAATTTTAGTTTTTACACCTCATAAATAAGATTGCTGCATATAAAAAACATTTGTCCCAATTAAATGAAATTGGGACGATTAACCCTTGCGAAGATCATATCACTGAATTTAGAGTTAATTAAAGGAGATATTATGTTTAAAAAAATATCATACGTACCAAAAAATTTAAAATATATAATGAAATAATTTATATATCAATTAATAGAAAATAATATCATAACCAAGTTAAATAAAATGTTTTACATGCCAAGAAAAGGAAATTGAGTTGAGAAACTCTTTACCACTTAGTAGGTTTCAATTCAATACCCTCAAATAATTAAATTCAAATTGAAACATAAAATAACATCATTTATAAGTGATTCATGATACTATATTTAAAATTCATAGTATATATACCACACAATAAAAAAGTGGTTAATATGTGATAAGTCTCATTGAAGTAAACACGAGAGAAGAAAAACCCTTACTACTAGTCTAGAATTTCCTTGTATATACTTTTACTCATGTATTATAAGAGTACATAAATTATTATATTTATACATAATATTTTACTATTTTATCAATTTATACTCAAATAATTGGTTTTATTTCTTTATATTATCTTTTCTGAATATATAATCACATAAGTAATATATCGTTTGTTTTGGGAATGTTTAGTTTATTATTTCAAAACTACATCGGTGTGTGTCCAATGGTTAAAGAGGATATTATTTAAATTATATAGAATAATAATAATGAAATAATTATCAAATTTATTCAAAAATTATAAATTTAAAAACAATCATGATTGTCGGTTTTGATAAATGATTTATGTTACGATCATAGTGATGGTAGGCTATACACACACATGGGTAACATTTCCATTTTTCAAAGACCATTAGAGAATAGAAGTAAGTAATATTTTATATATCCTTAATGATAATAATATTTTATAGACCATTATATTTTTTATATATACATATATATTTGATCCATTTGGTTTGTTGATGAAAATAGTCACATTGTTTTGTGAAGGTGGTATTCCACATGTACCTGAATGATGTTATCATTTTCCATTTAGTGAAATGGTAAGAAATAAAATGAATTAATATATTTTAAGAATCATATATATTTCATTAAAAATATTAGTATGTCATTTATATCATATATCTTCATTAAAATTATCCTTATTTCCTTCCAAGAATAGTGTTAGTGAAAAACCAATGACATCGCTTTGCAAGGTGATAGTCTGTCATACACATGGATGATGTTATCATATCCCCCCAAAAATAGAAAGTAAAAAACTGATACTTATTATACTACATCCAGGAGTATACATATTTTAAAAATATCATATATATAAATATATATTAATACAACATTACAATAATCCATGGGAGGCGATGGGGAAGATGAATGATATCGGTTCACGAGGCGGTAGTGCACCACAAACATGAATGATTATTTCATATGCCTTTTTATAGAAGAGGATATTAATTTATTTTATATATTAAAATATAATAACATATGATTATATTTTATATTATTGTTTTATCATATAATAATATTTGAATAATATTTGAAAAAGGTGGAAGAATAAATAAAAAACATATAATTTGGAATTTTACCACTTCTCAGTCTATCTGATTAGAATTATACATAAAGTATTTCAAATATGGATTTTTGAAAAAAAATAGTATATTATGGGGATATTTAATTTTGGGAGTTATTTTCCAAATCAAAATTGTTTTAGGGTATGAATAAGAAAAGATATGAGAGGCCTTTTATAAGTGAGGTGAGTTATATACAAGTAAGTTTATATAACAAAATGGTTTAATCACTTTTTTAATGACCTAAAAGGATAAAAATTAATTATTATCTATAATTATACATGATAAGGTTTGAATATGGTGATACAATGATTTTTATAAAAGTTTTTATGTCATTTTATCCATTATATTTTTAGTTAAACCCCTGTTAGACCCGTTTTTACCTTAATAGTGGTTATTAATTATTAGTATTTTCACTATTTATTCTGGTAAAAAAATTATGCTAAAATTATTATAAAATATAAATTAGGATTATTAATAATATTGAATCCATGTTTATAAATTTAAATCAAATAAATGATAAAAAAAACATTTAAATCCAAAACCACAGATGCGATGAAAAAATAGGTTTTCAAAGAGTGTATTTTTTTAAAAAATAACGATCTTATATTAACTCTAAGACAAAAAATAATAATGTAATGAATATGAATTATTTTCTGATGAAAAATAATATAATTATATCATTTTAAGCCTTCCTAATTTTTGGGTTTTTAATTAACCAAAATGAAAATAGTTATGCATTTTAAAATAGTTCTTTTAAAAATCTAGTTTTATAACCCAACAACAAAGTTATACCCAAATTAAATATAAATTTGATTTAATAAAAATTAAGTGAATTAATTATAATTAAATAATAATTAGGTTTCTTTAAACTGTATTTGTAACATAATGGTTATTTTAAATTACTTAATTTATTGAAAATAATTTTTTTATAAAAATATTTATTTTAAATCTTCATAGAAAGACCAATATTTTCCAAAATATCCCTTCAATTTACAAAAAAATAAATATGATATTAAGATTTAAAAAATAAAGTTCATTTTATCAAAAAAATTCTAAAAGTTCCAAAAAGTAATTAAAATAATTTTTCACGACTAAGATAAAAGAAATTTTTGAGGAAAATATATTTTTGAATAATAAAATTACTATACTAAAAATTATCGATTTTTTCCAAAAAAATTACTTATAACATAAATTGAGTTGGATAATTAAAAACACACATATATATTATAGTAATTATTAAATATTATTTAAATATTCTAATTTAAATTCGAGGTTATAATAGTTATATATTTTATAGGGGGTTTAAGCATGATGTTGTGTATCAAATACAATATTTAACATTGGTTTATTTAATAAAATATTGGGGTGTTACATCCTCTCCACCTTTAATAGATTTAATCCTCACAAATTTAATTTTATATTGTAAATCAGTGGAATGATATTTGAAAATCATTCTATGGTAATCCCACATCTTTTAAATGGTTAATAAAACACCGTTATGATAAAAGAGAAAGTGAAGTACGAATGGAAAATGGAATAACTCATACAATTTTTCAAAATAAGGGAACATAGGTGCGAAGTGAAGATTTTTAAATCAAATAGAATAAAAATTAAAAAATAATGATATGGAGTGACATAGGTCATTGATAACAAAAAATTTAATGATAAAGATAAATTTAACAAACAAAAAAACTTTAAATCAAAGAGGTGTTAAAAATGACATTGATTTCATCAGAAATAATGGTAATAGAAAACCATTTTGTTTAAAGATAATTTACCTAGATTTGAAAAATTATTTTATATCTATACTATTATAATAAGTAAATATAAATACTTTTAATGTATAAGTTCATCTTTTGGCGATTTTCCTCCACAATTTTATCTTTTACTTCAAACCATGTGTATTCTGGATAAATTTTTCATTCCTAATGCTCTTAAGTCAACTTTTAGTGAATCACATTAATCCTAAAAGGATACCCAGTTACATATCCTATATTTATAAATTAAATTTAACAAAAAATTGTTAGAAAATTTTAATGTAACTCCCAATGTAACACCCCAAGCTTCCATGGTATGTTTCCTTTCGAATAATGCAATGGCGTGCATTGTACGCAACTTCGAGATTTTAACACAAAATAACCAATCAAACTAGTCATTATGAATAGTAATACCTACTTTTTGAAAGTTTATAAATTCTATCTCTCAAAATTGACTTCATTTTTGGATTCGGAATATCGAAATTAGCCTAGGGTGAAATTTTGGTACTTTTCAGATAACTTTCATATTTTGATGAATAGTGAAAATTACTAAATTTTAATTAAAAACAACTTTTTTAATCAAAATAATTAATAGTGATAAATTATGAATTTGAGTGGTTTTAAAGTATATTTATAATATATTTGTACCATGTAATACAATGTGGGTCATTGAACATAATTTCACATTTAAACCAGACATAAACAAGTGACAATCTTTTGATAGTTATTATCTCTAAAAAACACGCTTTTTGTTTTAACAACGGGAATTAATTTTAAATTAATTTCTGACACTTCTGTGTTTTGAATTTGGAAAAATGGATTCCATATTTGGAATCAGGATGTTCAAATTTTGTAAATAGGTAACTTTTATTTTTAAACATTTTGGATAATTACTTCAGTAAATATTTTATTTACCATGGTTAAAGGGTAAATCCGGTAAACAAGGGTTAAAATAATAATATTATAATAATAATAAATTATCCTAAAACGTGTCTTAACCCTATTGGTTGATACATGGTCGACCATGGGCATCTTTGGGTCGATTTTGGGACCCCATGGATCCACTTGTAAGTGATAATGACACTTTATTTTAATTAAGTTAAAATAAATACAAAAATGGCACAAGCATATATCTTTTAACAACAAAATTGTTAAATAGGGTTATATATGTTTTATTTTAGATTATAAATATTCATTAGAAAGATCAAAAGATTTCCTACATAATTATATTTTATTTATAATTTTTAGACATTAAATAATTTAATTTAGTTATGACACAATGATGATGAATTAATTACTTTAATAGTAAAAAATTAAAATAATTGATATTATAAATACCCAAATAAATATAATATAAAACTTTTAATGAATTAAAATAATTTTATAGGATAATATGATATATTAGGATTGATGTAATTGACTTTTTTTGAAGTAATCAATCTGTTATGAGTTTCAAAAAAATCAACTATTGAATAGTGTCAAAATTGACATAAAAGAGTTCTTAAAACAAATATTATATTATTAAATGATATTAAATTCCTAAAAATCTAAGGTTCGGCCAAGAGACTTATATCATGATAGGTGCATCATTAATGGACTACTTGGGGGTCTCTTGGATGTATATAGTAAGTTTATTAACCATATAATATAAAAATACAAAGAGACATTGTAAAAGTGAAACTAATTAACTAAGAGTTAATACTTAATGATAAGGTTAATATAATGACCCAAACCTGTCTAAAATCTATTGGTTAAGTTTTTTTAGACCCATAACCACTTTAACATTTAAATAATAAACTTTGGTGCCATTATAAATAGAATATGAATTATTATAAGTTAATATTTCTAGCTTTTCCAAAGGTCCCCCTCACCCTCTTATAAAAGGGCACTCCTCGTTCTCATTTCTTCACACCTTCAAAGCCCTTTGGTTCGGCCAAACCCTGACCAAATACTATCTAAACTTCCCTCACTACAACCTATAGGCATTAGTTTGATCAGAAAGCCAACCTACAGAGCCCTTTTGATCAAATCAAAAGGAAGAACCCGAAGAAGAGGTAATGTTTTCACCACCCCTTTTCAAGTTCCTTTCTTCTTCCACTTCCGCTTTCTTTGTTATTACCATTATAAAATAATAACTCCAGTATCATATATATACTGTGATGTTATTATAAATATGGTACAACCATATTCAGTATTCAATCCATCCTTTGAATAACATGTCACCATACGTGCATACGTACGGCTTACCGTCTCCACGTCGTGGTGTAATTGTTATTCAATATATTATTATTTGGATGGGTATAATAATGATGTGTAACTCATGTAAATAATAAATATAACATTATAATGATTCTGTATATATGATATAACATCCAATTATATATTATTTTAATATCAGAAGAATGATATTGTCGCTCGTGCGTATGTACGGACTACCGTCTCCACGAACGCGATGAGATTCCTTCTCCATCATATCCATTCAAGTATAATTATAATTTGATGATTTAAAAATAGCATCTAAGGACTTGATATCATTCTGGATATGAATAATATACATCCCATTAATAACGAATATGGCTCACATAACAACGAATATAAAGTAAAATGAACCCATTAACACCCGAAATGACGATAATTCTAAGATATTATTAACAAATCAATGTTAAAAGATCATATATGATATCATATTAAAGTAAATGATTCTTTTATAATTCAATAACAGTTATATTCCCATTATTCATGAGGTAAACCTACCTTCGACCAAGGAAAAAGTACAAAGTAAGGGATTTTCTTATCTCACTTTCAATACAGTGAGATTTCCATTGTTCGCCACTAAATTATTGAAAGTGGTGTATTGTGTACTTCCATTTGATATATATTATCATGATTCTCTTTATATTCATGTTATTATGTAAATAATTTTGTGGTTATTAACTTTTGTCCATACGACTCAGTTGATTAACGTGGTAAGGGGTTTCTTATCTCACTTTTAATTCCGTGAGAATTCCATTGATCACCACTTAATTATTGCATGTGGTGTATGTGTACTGCCGATGATTGTATTCATTGTGTAATATACTTTAATATATGGGTATTTACATCATCATGGTATGATACTTCTTTCATGGGTGTATGTTTCGTAAGTTACCTAATCGATAAGGGAATTTGAGATTTCAATTTCCACTCATTTGGCTTTACGCATATTTCATTGATTATATTACCCCAAGATTATGTGTGGAATCACTATTAATTTGATTATGTCATAATTTACACTCCCCTTCCTATGGATATACTTTTGATACACACAATCACTCCATTTATAATTCTCAAGTCATTGATATGAATTTGATAAGAGTAATTTTAACTCATTCTCCATTTGTTGAGTTAAACATCCAATTCGTTGGTGTTGATTTTACAAGAATATGTGTGAATGTCCTTTGATTGTTTTACACTGAATATCAAATAATATTTAGTGTATTTATATTTGTCACACATAATTATGTCGTTGATTTATACTTAACCTAAGTATACGGCCTTTATGATAGATTTCATCTCAATTTACATTCCATTGAGACTTCTTTGTTGATATACACCAAATCACTTTTAGGTGGTGTATATAATGTACTTTGACATAGTATATCATGAATCCCTTTATCCTTATGATATTACAAAGTTTTGATTACCTCAATTATTTTTATTCAAGTGTCTCTCTTTTGGTTAGAAACTCTAACTAAAATACCATTTTTAAATGTTTTATAGACTTATTCATCTAAATCATTCTCATTAATGTCCATGTTTTAAAAATGTTTTTAAGGATTTATTTATATGGACATTAATGTTTAGAAATTAAAACTCCTTTTAAAAAGTTTCAAAGTGTTATGGGACACTTTGATTCAAAAATCTATTTTTAAATGGCTTCTGGACAAATAGTGTGACTTTTAAATGATTTCAAGAAAAAGGGAGATATTTCTCTCAAATAGTTTTGATGATTATTTTCATCTATGTCAACATCCTTCATTATTCTTGATTGAGGTTAATGTGATACAATACAATCTTCCATATTGTATCAAATGAGTTATGTTTGACTGTGGATGTGCTATTTTTATACCATTCATGGTTTGTGGTTAAAGTATTGACATTTCGTATGCTAGTTTTAATACGAATGTTTATGTTATGTTTAAACCTGTTAATATGAGGAATGCATTGGACTTAATAAGTGATGGGTGGAGCCCGCTATAGCTCCTCGATGCATCGGTAGATCTCATGAGACAAACTAGTGTCTTGGCACAAAGCTTTGGAAAAATCTTATTTGTAGTCTTAGCACGAGGCCTTGGCTATGTGGTTATGATAGTCTGGAATTATGCATTCCATCATCATGAAAGTGGTTATTGATATTGCATGGGATTGTTCAACTATTAGAATATCCATGTGAATAAGTAAATGGAATTATTTCATTTTATCTTTGCCATATTATGCTGAAGTTCAAGTTTAAAAGGCTTTTGTTTTAATTATAAATTGCCTTCAGTGTTTATTCTTATCTATAAATGCTTCTGCTATAATGTTATCCTTACTGAGCATCTGAGCTCACCCCTTTCAATGTTTTATTTTTCCCAGGATTGTGAAGAAGTAAATTATGAATGACCTACAGGGATAGTATGAGTGTGGACTATGGAGACTATGTTGTTGTTGTTTTCAGTTTATGATGTAATGTAAACTCTATTAATGTATCTAGTTATTCCAAGGCTACTAAACTAATCGGTCTTTCGAGACTTGATTTTTCTTGTGATCATGCCAATGTTATGTAATAATGCACCGACTCTGGTTAACTGGGGTCGGGGCGTTACAGTTGGTATCAGAGGAAGTTTAGTACAAACCTTGGAAGCTAGATTTAGATAAACTCTGATTAGAGCACGTAGACCTAAGATGAACATTGAGGATTAGTATAAAAGAACTTTCTATAATTTTGGTATTGTAGAGATTTTGTGAGTTTTCCGAGCAATAAATCCCTGTCTGGTTACGAGCAGGTAGAGGCGGCTCTGGCACAGATGTACCTAGTGGTAAAACCCGAAAACACCGCTTTGAGCTAGACTCGAACGGGAACTGGTGCACGACAACGGGCCTTGCTGCACTCTTGGTTACGACACTCCTGGGGGATATGCTTAGGATAATTTACATTTTCTTTACAAACCGATTTAAGTAATATATATATATATATATAAGATGAGAGTAAATGACCTTGGATAATCCTAATATGTTTCAAATTGAGAATATGGTGAAATTTTAATCTCTAAATGATTTTACGACTACTGTTACTCACACAATGATTCCTGGTTTTAGTCAATGGCTAGATTTCAAGGATGTCATAGTGACTTTGAGAATGATGTACAAGGTGGGAACGGTGGTGACAATGAGCAAAAAAATGGAATGTTGATAGGCGTAAAAGATATCGTCTTTATGCCAAATCAGTTTTCCAAAAATATGATCAACAACATATATATTAACCAACTCCCAGACTCAACAAGGAAGAGAAAGGTGATAAATGATAAGAGCTCCAGCAATGGAGACCATGGAGAAAAGAACCCTCAATTTTCATCATGCAGGAAATGTGGAAGGAGACACCCAGGAAAGTGTCTGAATGGGACAACGAAATGTTTTATGTGCGGGGAGGAAGGACATAAAGTGAAGAATTGCCGAAGAAAAATGAAGAGTACTATGGAAGAAGATAAAAATGGTCCCAAGAGCCCATTTACAGTCATTTTCCGTAAATGTAGGGGACCTGGCCATTACCCGAGTGAATTTCCTATTCTATAGGATATTTTCTTGGTCAAAGAAGAAGCTATGTGGAAATAAATGGTTGGAGAAAATTTAAAAAATATTAGCACTCCTTGTTGATGGGTTTACTTTGGAATAATTTTCTCTTGTATTTGTAACCCCACAGTTTGCCATGTGAGAATGATATTTGAGGAAAAATTGTCTCTTCTCTTGTGGATATATGTATAAATAACCATTTGGTTTTATATGATCATTGGGGTTTGAGAAAATTATAACTTATTATAATTTGGGATGAAAATGCAAGGTATGATATAACATTTGTGGTTAAATTATGTTATTTGGAAGAATTTATCTCATTTTTATAATATTATAAAATATAGTTCTTGAAAAAGGACAATACGTAGACCGTGTGACAACCCGTCGCGTCGGACAAAGCTGTGGGAATCGAACCCACAACCAAAGTGCGATTGGGATTTATCGCCTACCACTGGACTACGTGAAGTCCCTAGTTAGTGTGACTATTTTTTTTAGTTAAATGATTTTATTGATCAATAATAAGTTGATTTGGGTTCTTATGTCTTATCAAATGAATACCCTTGGTATAGGAAAATGATTTGGTGATTAAGTGATAAATGTTATTTTGGAAGATGTTCGCTTTGTTGGGAACACTATATGCCCAAGGAAAATAGAATACAACGGGGTTTCATTTGTAGAGTAATGGTAGATTTTTATCTACGTTTTTATTGTGGATTTATAGTGATTTGGGTTATTTATGGAAATGATTAACCTATAACAGAGAATATGTGATGATGTTAATTACTTTTAAGTATGTGACATTAAGAGTATTTGATGTCATTTGGATATACAATTTAACATGGGAGACTACATAATCAAATTCTTCTATGTTTTGGGATTCAATATTAGTTTGGATTATATTGAAGGATTTTAAGGACAATTGATTATTGAATGGTATTTATTTAACTTTGGGGTATTGTTGGTTTAATTTTAGAAATTAAGATTAGTGCATATTTATCTCAAGGAATATCCTTTTGTGGGATCATTAGATCATTCACTAACCATTTTGGTTTTGATTAATCTTCAAAGACAATGTAAATATATAGTTTATCCTTCATGGATCATGTGATTCTATAGAAGTTTATTCTAGCTCTTCCAGTGTGACCAAGTCTTCTTGAATACTAATCGTTTAAAAAAAATTGAGTTAGTGGTGGAAATTTATTAAATAATGAAACTCTACTTAAAAAGTAAGTATATCTCTTAATGTTCTTAGTCAATATCATAAATGAATTCCTCGTCCTTATGTAATGTAACTTAAAACAAAAAAAATGTTGTCCGTTTACTTTCCTACTAGGAGACTAATGGTCGTTTTTCCCAACACAAGTTTGTGGTTTTCTTATTGTTAACTTTCTCCTGATCATGATTTCTATCCCTCTCCATCAGAACTTGACACATAGTTTATCATCCATATCCATGTTTTCCTACATGGAATCCGAGTATGGGTTATCTTGGATGACCCTTATACATCTCTTTCTTTCTTTTAAAGTGATAGTTTTATTGAATCATTTTCCAATGTGGGACTTTCCATTATATTCCCAAGCAAAATTTTAAAAATTGAGAGGACGCAATTTATTGAAGGAGGGGAGAATGTAACACCCCAAGCTTCCACGGTATGTTTCCTTTCGAATAATGCAATGGCGTGCATTGTACGCAACTTCAAGATTTTAACACACCATAACCAATCAAACTAGTCATTATGAATAGTAATACCCACTTTTTGAAAGTTTATAAATTCTCTCTCTCAAAATTGACTTCATTTTTGGATTCGGAATATCGAAATTAGCCTAGGGTGAAATTTTGGTACTTTTCGGATAACTTTCATATTTTGATGAATAATGAAAATAACTAAATTTTAATTAAAAACAACTTTTTTAATCAAAATAATTAATAGTGATAAATTATGAATTTGAGTGGTTTAAAGTATATTTAGAACATATTTTTACCATGTAATACAATGTGGGTCATTTAACATAATTTCACATTTAAACCAGACATAAACAAGTGACAATCTTTTGATAGTTATTATCTCTAAAAAACACGCTTTTTGTTTTAACAACAGGAATTAATTTTAAATTAATTTCTGCCACTTCTGTGTTTGGAATTTGGAAAAATGGATTCCATATTTTGAATCAGGATGTTAAAATTGTGTAAATAGGTAGCTTTTATTTTTAAACATTTTGGATAATTACTTCAGTAAATATTTTATTTACCATGGTTAAAGGGTAAATCCGGTAAACAAGGGTTAAAATAATAATATTATAATAATACTAAATTACCCTAAAACGTGTCTTAACCCTATTTGTTGATACATGGTCGACCATGGGCATATTTGGGTCGATTTTGGGATCCCATGGATCCACTTGTAAGTGATAATGACACTTTATTTTAATTAAGTTAAAATAAATACAAAAATGACACAAGCATATATCTTTTAACAAAACAATTGTTACATAGGGTTATATATGTTGGATTTTAGATTATAAATATTCATTAGAAATATAAAAAGATTTCCTACATAATTATATTTTATTTATAATTTTTAGACATTAAATAATTTAATTTAGTTATGACACAATGATGATGAATTAATTACTTTAATAGTGAAAAATTAAAATAATTGATATTATAAATACCCAAATAAATATAATATGAAACTTTTAATGAATTAAAATAATTTTATAAGATAATATGATATATTAGGATTGATTTAATTGACTTTTTTCGAAGTAATCAATCTGTTATGAGTTTCAAAAAAATCAACTATTGAATAGTGTCAAAATTGACATAAAAGAGTTCTTAAAACAAATATTATATTATTAATTGATATTAAATTCCTAAAAATCTAAGGTTCGGCCAAGAGACTTATATCACGATAGGTGCATCATTAATGGATCACTTGGGGGTCTATTGTATTTATATAGTAAGTTTATTAACCATATAATATAAATATAAAAAGAGACATTGTAAAAGTGAAACTAATTAACTAAGAGTTAATACTTAAAGATAAGGTTAATATAATGACCCAAACCTGTCTAAAATCTATTGGTTAAGTTGTTTTCGACCCATAACCACCTTAAAATTTAAATAATAAACTTTGGAGCCATTATAAACCGAATATGAATTTATTATAAATTAATATTTCTAGCTTTTCCAAAGGTGCCCCTCACCCCTCTTATAAAAGGGCACTCCTCCTTCTCATTTCTTCACACCTTCAAAGCCCTTTGGTTCGGCCAACCCCTGCCCAAATACTATCTCAACTTCCCTCACTACAACCTATAGGCCTTAGTTTGATCATAAATCCATCCTAAGGAGCCCTTTTGATCAAATCAAAAGGAAGAACCCGAAGAAGAGGTAATGTTTTCACCACCCCTTTTCAAGTTCCTTTCTTCTTCCACTTCCTCTTTCTTTGTTAATACCATTATAAAATAATAACTCCAGTATCATATATATACTGTGATGTTATTATAAATATGGTACAACCATATTCAGTATTCTATCCATCCTTTGAATAACATGTCACCATACGTGCGTACGTACGACTTACCGTCTCCACGTCGTGGTGTAATTGTTATTCAATATATTATTATTTGGATGGGTATAATAATGATGTGTAACTCATGTAAATAATAAATATAACATGATAATTATTCTGTATATATTATATAACATCCAATTATATATTATTTTAATATCAAAAGAAAGATATTGTCGCTCGTGCGTATGTACGGACTACCGTCTCCACGAACGCGATGAGATTCGTTCTCCATCATATCCATTAAAGTATAATTATAATTTGATGATTTAAAAATAGTATCTAAGGACTTGATATCATTCTGGATATGAATAATATACATCCCATTAATAACGAATATGGCTCACATAACAAATAATATAAAGTAAAATGAACCCATTAACACCCGAAATGACGATAATTCTAAGATATTATTAACAAATCAATGTTAAAAGATCATATATGATATCATATTAAAATAAATGATTCTTTTATAATTCAAAAACAATTATTTCACCATTATACTGGAGGTAAACCTACCGTCGATCAAGGAAAAAGTACAAAGTAAGGGATTTTCTTATCTCACTTTCAATTCCGTGAGATTTCCATTGTTCGCCACT
This sequence comes from Viscum album, assembly GCA_963277665.1. Lineage (NCBI taxonomy): Eukaryota > Viridiplantae > Streptophyta > Magnoliopsida > Santalales > Viscaceae > Viscum > Viscum album. The sequence goes on from OY728133.1 coordinate 1,001,689,506, forward strand.
AAATTATTGAAAGTGGTGTATTGTGTACTGCAATTTGATATATATTATCATGATTCTCTTTATATTCATGTTATTATGTAAATCATTTGGTGGTTATTAACTTTTTTCCATACGACTCAGTTGATTAATGTGGTAAGGGGTTTCTTATCCACTTTTAATTCCGTGAGAATTCCATTGATCACCACTTAATTATTGCATGTGGTGTATGTGTACTGCCCATGATTGTATTCATTGTGTAATATAATTTAATTTATGGGTATTTAAATCATTATGGTATGATACTTCTTTCATGGGTGTATGTTTCGTAAGTTACCTAACCGATAAGGGAATTTGAGATTTCAATTTCCACTCATTTGGCTTTACGCATATTTCATTGATTATATTACCCTAAGATTATGTGTGGAATCACTATTCATTTGATTATGTCATAATTTCCACTCCCCTTCCTATGGATATAATTTTGATACACATAATCACTCCATTGATAATTCTCAAGTCATTGATATGAATTTGATAAGAGTAATTTTAACTCATTCTCCATTTGTTGAGTTAAACATCCAATTCGTTGGTGTTGATTTTACAAGAATATGTGTGAATGTCCTTTGATTGTTTTACAATTAATATACAATAATAGTTAGTGTATTTATATTTTTCACACATAATTATGTCATTGATTTATCGTTAACCTAAGGATACAGCCTTTATGATAGATCTCATCTCAATTTACATTCCATTGAGACTTCTTTGTTGATATACACCAAATCACTTTTAGGTTGTGTATATAATTTACTTTGACATAGTATATCATGAATCCCTTTATTCTCATGATATTACAAAGTTTTTATTACCTCAATTATTTGTATTCAAGTGTCTCTCTTTTGGTTAGAAACTCTAACTAAAATACCTTTTTAAATGTTTTATAGACTTATTCATCTAAATCATTCTCATTAATGTCTAGGTTTTAAAAATGGTTTTAAGGATTTATTTATATGGAAATTAATTTTTAGAAATTAAAACTCCTTTTAAAAAGTTTCAAAGTGGTATGGGACACTTTGATTCAAAAATCTATTTTTAAATGGCTTCTGGACAAATAGTGTGACTTTTAAATGATTTCAAGAAAAAGGGAGATATTTCTCTCAAATAGTTTTGATGATTATTTTCATCTATGTCAAAATCCTTCATTATTCTTGATTGAGGTTAATGTGATACAATACAATCTTCCATATTGTATCGAATGAGTTATGTTTGACTGTGGATGTGCTATTTTTATACCATTCATGGTTTGTGGTTAAAGTATTGACATTTCGTATGCTAGTTTTAATACGAATGTTTATGTTATGTTTAAACCTGTTAATATGAGGAATGAATTGGACTTAATAAGTGACGGGTGGAGCCTTCTATAGCTCCTCGATGCATCGGTAGGTCTCATGAGACAAACTAGTGTCTTGGCACAAGGCCTTGGAAAAATCTTATTTGTAGTCTTGGCACGAGGCCTTGGCTATGTGGTTATGATAGTCTGGAATTATGCATTCCATCATCATGAAAGTGGTTATTGATATTGCATGGGATTGTTCGACTATTATAATATCCATGTGAATAAGTAAATGGCATTATTTCATTTTATCTTTGCCATATTATGCTGAAGTTAAAGTTTAAAAGGCTTTTGTTTTAATTATAAATTGCCTTCAGTGTTTATTCTTATCTATGAATGCTTCTCCTATAATGTTATCCTTACTGAGCATCTGAGCTCACCCCTTTCAATGTTTTATTTTTCCTAGGATTGTGAAGAAGTAAATTATGAATGACCTGCAGGGATAGTATGAGTGTGGACTATGGAGACTATGTTGTTGTTGTTTTCAGTTTATGATGTAATGTAAACTCTATTAATGTATCTAGTTATTCCAAGGCTACTAAACTAATCGGTCCTTCGAGACTTGATCTTTCTTGTGATCATGCCAATGTTATGTAATAATGCACCGACTCTGGTTAACTGGGGTCGGGGCATTACACCCAATAATGAATAAACCATAATACGATGATATAAAACATTAATATCTAAAATTTAATAGTAATGAAAAAAGATCAAAAAATTATTCCCAAATAACAAAAAATAATAATTGTGTTTTAACCTATAATATTATATCATACCTTTAATATTTCAGTCATAATAATATTGATATCTCTGTTTGAAATAGCATTAATCACTTAGTCACCAATTCAATTTTCAATCCCATGGTTATCTATATGATAAAACTGTTTCTCCCCAAATTACCTCAATATCTGAGATTATATAAAACCTAACGGTTATATATAAATTAATACTTATTTAAGAAACATATATAGAAATTCATCACATTAAATAAAATATTTACATATCCTACCACTCAATAAAATGTCCTGTAAAGTGTTATTAATAACTCTTAGATCTCATCATATAAAACCTCAATGTGGTGTCTATGACATTGAACATATCACCAACCATAATATAATGTACATATAATGGTACCCATAACTCTTAAGATAACTAGAAATTAACAAATCATAATATATAAATGTATCCAAAACCTTCCAATAATACCAACGTCAATAGACCTGCACATACACTCTTGAATATGGTGTTCAAATCATAAACATTACATTTATTGATTTGATACTGTTGAAGGTGACCCAATTTATTATATCAAAAAATACATCATAAAAAAGGAAAAATTGGGTTCACTTACATTATAAAACAACTTTTAGGTTTATAGATGTAGAGAATTAGGATAGGCTCACACATAAACTATACCCACATAGTGAAATAAAAATTTCTCCTACTTAACACAACATTATGTTAATTGATGTTAGTCATCATCATAATACATATGTATTAATTATATAAATAATTCATTCAATATCATTCATGATGACCTATTGAAAATAAATCATAAGAAGGGTTATTTAAATTTATCAATGTGGGTAAACATAAGAATAAACTATTGAATGTCATCAATGAGTGTAATAAGTGCATAAGGGTGTCAAAAATGATTATAGTTAATGAGGGAATCATATATGAACTCATACCCATCAATACTTGAATAAATAGTTATGAAAAAAGGAATAAGGCATTAAGAAAAAAAGAGTCATGAGAATAAATAATCATGATCCGTGGGATATTATTATTAATCAAATCAAACATTATAAACCCATGGAAAAAATTGATTGGACCCGTTGGTATCTGGGAAAATCATCTACCTAGAACAACAATATAACACTTTTAATGACATTATAATTAGAATAACCATATGAACAACTTATAATAAAATTCTTTAGTGAAAAAAATAATTTCCAAAGGTATAGAAGCTATATTTTAGAAAACCCAACGTATAAGGAACATAATGTTCACCTAGAACCATTTTGGAATACCCATCATATAAAAATTTCCAAGAACTATAAATAATGTATATAGAGATTTAATTTCATTTTAAAACTCAATGAAATAATCATTATTCCTTTTATAATAGGATTATCCAATAGAAAAAATTGGTTTCCAGTCAATATCTTGGAAACATGATTATCTAGAGAGAGATAAATTAGATCTATAAAAATCTACTTGAAATATGATCAACTAGTGGAAAATAATTTTCTTCCATAAAAATTACTTTTAAACATAATAAACACATGGAAATGAAATGGGTTCCATAATAATCTATTCAAAACACGATTAACCAATATAAATTTAATGAGTTCCATAAAAATATATTTGAAACACAATTAACCTATAGAAAAGAAATGGGTTTTATAAAAATATATTTGAAAAAAGATGAAATCATGGGAAATAAATGTGATACATAAAAATCACTTTGAAACATGACTAAACCATGGAAAAGAAACATGTTCTCTAAAAATCTATTTGAAACGTGATTAACCCATGAAGAAGAAATATGTTACATAAAAACTTTCTCAGAAATAATTTTAATTCATCCACGTAAATAATAATTATGACATCATTATAAAATATAAGCATTAGAGTTTAAATAACAAAAACTATTTTTATGTGTATGAATGGAAATTCCATTAAAATATAATGAAAAATATTTTTGAGTAAAATTACATTTTCATTTTAAAAATCACTTTTAGAAAATAAAATTAAAAAAATATCGAAATTTTTATTATTCGAATGAAAACATAGAAATATATAAAGAATAATTTTAAAAAATTAATTGATATGATGGTGGTAATATTTATTAATTTTATATATATGAAAAATAGATGTTCTTTTCAGAACATTTTAAAAAAGGGTAAAAAATGAAAAATTTGGAATATGTTACGAAATTTTATTTCTAAAACATTAAAAAGAATTTAATATATCATATACAATTTATTTTTAAAAATATTTTTTTAGAAAATAAAGAATTTCTAGCCTTTTTGGAAAGCATTGATATGTAAGAGAAAGATATGAAAGCTATAATATTACAAAATAACAGTATCACTTAAAAAAATTTACTGATATTACATTATATTAAATAAATGTGAAAAAAGAAAATAAACTTGATAAAAAAATTAATAACCATTATATAATAAATATATATTGTCCATAAATATTAAATCATTTAATTTCATCCAACATAACCATGAACAAAAAATATTAAAAGGAATGATATTGTAATATAAATTCTTATCCACTTTCGTAACTCTTCAATCATAAGACCCATGAAATAATTACATAAAATGAATCATAAAATATCATGAAAATAATAAGATCCATGGTATAACATTCGAAAATATAATTATATACAGATCATAAAGAAGATAGATTCATATCATCAAAATATGCCCCAAAGAAAAAAATTTGAGATGATTCACGCTTATAAAGATCATAACACTGAATTGAGAGTTATTAATTGGAGTTATTATGTGTAAAAAATTTAAATCCAAAAAAACAAGTAAAAATATTGAATAATATATTTTTGAGATATATTTACACAAAATTTTATCTTATCAGAGTCAATAAATAAGTTATATAACCCAAAGAAAATAATTTGAGTTAAGAAACTCTTTACTACATGGTAATATTCAAGTCAATACCCATGGAAAAATTAATTCCAATTGAAACATAAATTAAAATCATGTAAGAATTATTAATTATATTACAAGTTAAATGGTTAGTATATAAACCATATAATGAAAACAAGTGGTGAATATGGCATATGTATCATATAAGTAAGAGTGAGGTGAGAAAAACCCTAACATAAAGTCCATACTTTCCTTGTAATATGTTTAACTCATGTATAATATGATTAAATAAATTATTTGATTTATGATTCATTTTTTGGTTTAAAATATTACACATAAATAATTTATTTTATTTCTTTATATTTATATATTTTAATACATAACCAGATATGTCCATGTTGATTCTTTTGAGGACGTTCGATCGATTATTGAAAAATGAATTTTGTGTGTTGATTGTGGTCAAAGAGGTCATTATTTAAACATATATTGAGTAAAAATAATTAAATAATTAATATATTTATTCAATAATTATACTTTTAAACTAAATCATAAAATTTAGTTTTGAGAAATTAAATAAGTAATCGTCATTGAGACATTAGATCTTACATAAAAATGAGTTACAAATCCATTATTCAATGATCATTATGAGAAGACGTTAAGAAATATTTAATACTTAAATAATTATAATAATATTATATATACCATATTTTTTTTTTATATAAAGTAATTTACATCATTCATTCTTTATGGTGATGAAAACTGAGTCACATCGCTTTGTGAAGGCAGTAGTCTACACATAAACGAATGATGCTATCATTTACCAATGAGTGAAAATGTTATAAATGAAATGGTATATCATATTTTAATAATTATAAATATTTCAGTAATATAATTATTTAATCATGTATATCACATATATTCATTAACATTTTCTTTATTTCATTACTTTTAAGGCATTAGCAAAAAACATATCACATCGCTTTGTGAGAGAGTAGTTCATTATACACATGAATGAATTTATCATATACCCCATGGGATGGAGAGTAAAACTTTTTATAAGAAATAATAAATAAAATATTATAAATATATTATATATATTATATATATATTCTTAAAATCCTTCATTAAAACTATATCTGATAGGAGATTATGGAAAATAATGACATTATTTCACGTGGCCGCTTTTTGTTGTACATATAAATGATGATTTCATATAAAATTTTATGGATGAAGATATGGATTTAATTTATTAAAATAATATTATAATAGATATTTATATATTTTATACTTTTGTTCTTATATCTTTATAGTTGAAAAATATTTTAATGATTCAGAATAATAAATAAAACAAAGATACAATGTATGGATAATTCACTATTCTCAGACCACCTCTATAAGATTATTTCTAATGTATTAATATATTGGATTTATGACCATATAAAGGATTATAGGATGATTTTAGAAGTCATTTTTATTGGTATTGGTGAATCCAAAAGGGATTTAAGGTTTGAAGAAATGAAAATAGGGGGTGATCATTTATAAGATAGGTGAGTGACACACTTGTAATTATTGGAAATTAAAAGGTGTACCCATATTTTCCCCAAAAAAGGGTCAAAAATTTATTATTATCATGACTATGAAATTATAAGATCCAAATATTTACATAAAATAGGTTTTATAAAATCATTTATGTAATTTTATCCCATATCATTTTTTAACACCCTGATAAACACATTTCTAACTTTACCATGGTAATTAATTTTTACAATTTCACTATTCATTATGGTAAAAAATAAAGTAGAAATTATTATAATATATAAATTAATATGATTAGAAATATATAATCTATTTTTCTTAATTTAATTCATATTATTTTTATAATTATATTTAAAAAACCCCTCAAGGGCGAAGAAAATGATGGTGTTTAATAATTTTATTTTTCAAGAAAATAATGATTTCATAATAAATATTTGGCTTATAATACTAATTATATGAATATAAGTTATTATTAATTGAAATATGATCTAGAAATTTCATTTAAAAAATCCTTCATTATATTTTTTTAATAAGTTAAAAAAGAGAAACATTACGCATTTGAAAATTGTTTTAAAAAAAATATGGTTTTTAAACCCAAAGACAAATTTATACTAAAATCAAAAATAAAATATAATTAATATGTGATTAATTGGATTAAATATTAATATGGAATTATTATTTTACATTAATTAATATTTAAAACATAATATAAAATTTAAATTTCTTAATTTATTGAAAATAAAATATTTTTTTTACAAATATCTATATTTTTCACTATTTACTGAGAAAATAAAATTCTTCGAAAGATCCAAAAATTTTGTAAAAAAAAAAGTAATATTTTTTATTATGATTTAAAAAATTAATAAAATCTTAAAAATAAATTCTCTAACTTTTCCAAAAATTAATCATAATACGTTTTTCTAGAGAATCTATAATAATCATTTGTTAAGAAAATGTATTTTTGAAGAATAAAATTACTTTAAAAAGAATTGATTGATTATTTACTATAAATTTATCAATAATTTATTTTATGTGGGAAGTATATATATATATATATCATAAGGTAGTAAATACTATTCATACATTCAAAATTAATGTCAATGTTATAATGGTTATACATTTTACAGATCATTTATGCTTGGTGTTGCATGTCAAATATGCTATCAAACATAGTTTGATTTTAATAAATTTCATGTTTTTCTAAGGAAATTTGGTGTGATACATGTGTTAAGGGTATCCATTATTGGTTAGACCATGTGTGAGAACTTGCTGAAGGGTATCCTTAATAGGGGAACTCATTTGTGAGACATTGGCTTAGGGTTTTCTTAGAAGGGGTTCCCCAGTGTAAGACATGGGTAAATGGTCACCCACTTTAGGAATTACAAGTGTGAATCCAAGGTGAACGGTCACCCAAATTTGAGACCTAGGATAAGGTTTTCCCCATTTGGGGCACTAAAGTGTATGACCTGGGAGAAGGTTCACCTTAGTTGTGATACACAAGTGTGAAACCTAGGTGAAGGGGCACCATAATAGGGGGATATAGATGATGTATCACCCTAGTTGTGGGTATAGGGAAAAGAATCCAACTATTAGAGATATTCACGAAAAAATGGGGAACATTTTTCCTGATTGTATTATCCTCAATATGACTAGGTTACATAACACCCAAGTATAGGGAATCTGGAATAAGTTTGGGGAAGGGAGATAAAAACTCACATTCTCCCATATAATTCAATATAAAAATGAAGGAAATGGATCAATTTGTAGAAAAATATTTGGAATTGGGTATAGTGGTATGTGAATTCAAGGTGGTTTGTGGATTTCATGTTGTATAGACACAAATGTATGATAGTTTATTCACGCATGTGGTCAAGGGCGAACCAAAGTGAAAAACACTGGTTGTATGCAATGGGACCTTAGTAAATTGACCCAGGTTTCCAAACCTGTGTAAGTGTAGGATATATGAAAATCAGATGAGTGGAGGATACCTGAGTGCATAATCCATGGGCATATAAGTCAATTCTTATGTTCATTTATTATTTTAACAAATTCCAAACATCAAATGTCCATAAATTTTGAAGTATGTCAATTTTTTAACATTGAAAAGTCAAATAGAAACCATAAAAACTAATCATGGACTTGGATATGGGGATTACCAAGTGAAATTATTTATAGAGATAAAAAACTTCTTAGAAGACTTAAGAAAATTGGTTTAACAATATCGATATCCTTTTATCAGCAATCAATGAACTATATGGATTTCTCCTAAAAAAGAGGTTCTCACAACCATGTCAACAAATATAGAAATGTTTTAAGAAATATCTATCCCTTGGAGTGTGAAAAATCATGTGGAAAATGGATATTCTATTTTTTTCTTCTTCAAGTATGGAGATAATTTTGAATGGAAACTTGAATAGTATTTTCTATGTGATGGTTATGTCATGGATTCTACAGAAAAGTGCATGACATGAATTTATTTGTTCCAACAAGAACACTAATAATAATAATAACCCAACCCCGGATTCCACATAACATATTCCATTTCCAATGTATTTTCATGGATAGTTCAATGTTTCTATAATATATACCCCAAATAAGTATCCTATCCTCAAATGATCTTATTACCATATAACAAAATCCCAACATGATATTACACATAATAAATAATAGGATCAAAATAAATAGCATCCAAACAGAAAACAAGTGTTTGGTAATGTTAATTGTTTATTATTTTGAAAATGCAATAAAAATTATAAATCGTTGAAAATAAATGGGAATGAACCAATTGATAAACTACATGAATCACCGCTATGTCATCTAATGTGTGAATATATCATTTAAATAATTTCTCCCATATTACAAGGAATCTACAAACATTGGAGTCACTTTCAAGAAAACATGGAAAATAACATTAAATCACAAGGGTCATCATCAATGATCATGATTAGTTTTAGATAACCTCTCTATATAAATTATTTTATTTTGGATTAGTATAATTACATATTTTATCTATTATTGAAAAGTGGTTACAATAAGAGTACCCATACTAGTTTCTAACCAACATAACAGTTGTAAATACCAATGATAAAATAATTCAAATGTGACTTTTAAATTTAATGATTTTTAACAATTATAGTAAATGAACACTATCAGTGGAAGACAATCATCCCATAGTCACTTAATGTCAATAACAAATATTGTTTAAACATATATTCTAAAATTTACCTGACTTTCATTATTCATCCATCAGTCTAGGGGTGGTATGTTTTACTAATCCTAAACTAATCCCCTATATAATTATATAGACCTTTCCATGATGTTGGAATAAACCTAGGATATTTATCTAAGATGATTAAATTAGTAATCCCATTAAATATTAAATATTCATTCATATAAATATTATCATGATCTTGAACATAAAAGTTTTTAGATATAACAAATAAATACAACTTTTTATGTGACAATATTCCATTCACAAAAAATAACATGATTTATTTCTAATTGAATTAATAACCAATGAAATAATCCATATAAATGCCTTACAACCAATTAGAATAGTGGTATTACTTAAGGAAATATATACATAAACCATTACTAAGGTTTCTTTTAGAGTTGTATAAAAATATATCATTAGAGAGGTCATACCCATGATGTTCGAATTAACTATTAGGAGGTCCTACATATGTTAAATAATTAATCTTTCATGGAGTTTACCCTATTAAAAAAAATTATCCGATCGTTAAAACATTCATACACATAGAAATTCACCAAAAAAATAATTTCAAGGCCAACAACATATTGAATTAGAACATTAGATATAATCATCGACTAAAAATAATAGAATTAATAGTAAGATACAATAATGATATGCTACACTAAATTACATAACATATCAAATAAATGATTGTATTGGAAGAATTATTAATGTATCAATATCATATATTATATAAATTGACTTATAACATGATGGATTAATGGTAACAAGCACTATCATATAAACGATCCTTGATTCCTTTCCCAAATACATCTATGTAAGTGTTAGAATTTAATAATCTACTTACTATTCATCCCTACCAAAGAATTTGAAATATGAAATGATGTTTTTAAATGATCTAGTGATCAAAAAAATTCTACCAAGATCTGTCATGTTAATTCAAGAAATTTTTATTACATCCGAGACCTCAGAAATCTAAAATCATATCAAAGTATCCTCCTACATAATGTATTATATAAAATTAGATTTGATATTATTATTCACTATGATATTTTTTTATGATGGCCCATATTAAATGTTTATCACTCCCTGATAATGAATATAATTTTTTCCTACTGCAGACATTCCTTATATGAATTTAAAAAGAACTAAATATTATTTTCAATTTAATCTTCTTTAAAAAAATCAGTTGGAATGTGACCCATCATTTCAATACATATTGATTAATTCTCTACCCAATAAGAATATGACTATGATGACATATGATAATAACTAGTCATGGACCATTTAACCAGTATATATTATCATTTTTTAAATTATAGGTACCATTTTCCGGAGGTGCTTGAGGAGAATGTTCAACGATACCTCTCACATAACCAATGTGAAACTTTTAACTTCCATAATGACTAATAAATGATGTATGATGGGTGTGAAGATAATATCAATAATATTATAAAGATTTTATAACATTTAACCTATACTGTTCTTCCCAAATAAACAAACATTAACTACAACAGGTACTCTGAACATTAATAACACATGTGGGAGAAATCCTTCATGATTCACATAGGATCATCAGAAAATATTCTCTTTTAGAGTTCATATGTGGTTCAAGAAAGTATATGGAATAAAAATAAATTCAACCTTAATTATAAAAAATTGATTTTATGATTATTTTGAATATTTTATTCAATAAATATCTTAAAATTATGTGAAGCATCCTCACTATAAATAAATTACCAAAGGGATGACACATGGAAAAAATTTTACATGATCAATAATTCCACTATATTTCTAAATATCTAGAAAAAATTCTTATTAGAGTGTATGAATTGATATATTTCTATAGTGGATTATGTAATAAATTTCCACAACACTATCCAATGGGATATCACAATTTGTAGGGAAAATAGAAATTTTACCTAGGCTGACTCATCATCAATCAGCAATCACTAGAGTATAAGAATATAATATTATCAATAGGAATCCATTATTAGAGTGTTATTAAACCAATAGTTGTGGGGGGGGGGGATATCAAATAACATATATTTCATGTTTGCTGAATAAAGGGAAACCCCATTGTGCACCACATATTCTTAATGACAATCATTCTTTTCATAACAAGTGGGAGAATATAGGAAATCATCTAACCAAGAAATTATTATAATAACTGATCAGTGAATACATTCAGAAATTAACTCAAACTCACCATCTATAGATAATTTATATATCATATTTTCACTATTATAACATGACAATCACAGAAAAGAAAAATAGAAATGTTTTTCGATGAACTACTAAATTTTAGACCCCACCATATATATGATATCCTAAAATATTAGGGAAAAATAATTTAATTATGATGAAGAACTAAAAATATTCTACTACATTGAAGATAATTATGATTCTAGGTCTCTATGAACTACATCATAAATGGAATTATGAATATACATACTTAATTTTCCAGGCATAAATCTAATAATGAGATAATGGAAGATGATTTACCAATAAAAGATCATATTCAAATATATATATATATATATATATATATTAATATGGTCCATAACCATATGTAAATAAAAAACCAATCATTCATGTCCCTATATGTGGTTACGTTTTCACCAACACAAAATATTACTGATAAGTGTAAGGAAATTACTGAACTATCTTCCCCTTAGTTGAATTTTTTTTGATTTCTTCCTATGAAAAAATTATCAGTTTGATATAGAAGAATGAGGAACATGTGGAAATTCATATCGAATCACCCCAATCATGTAATACTCCCAATAATTCCTCAAAATTAGTATCCACTTTGGATGGGTTACAAAATAAATGAATTGTGGTTATATCTATAATGGTAGGGAAGAGTTTCAAAAATAGAAAAAATTTGATATAATTATTTAGTTGAAAATTCCTTCCATTGATTGTAATTTCTTTCCTAAATGAGAATAAAACCAATTGGAAATTTTATCAAGTCATCTAGTTTATATCAAAAAATAAAATTCTACATTAATAAATAATAAAATTCATTACTTAATGGATTGATTGGTAGAGATGGAGTAATATCGAGTACTAGTAAAACCGGAGAGGAAACCATACCCCATGGGGGAATATTTTATTCATTCACTAATAATATTTTAATATCTAAGATTCATATAATTACATGATATGAGAATCAAATAATAACATCATAATTTTTTTTATCTGGGTGTAACCCACTACTTGGTATTCCAAAATAAAAATATAAATTAATATCAGGTGTTTTGTTCAAACTCTAGATAGTAATATAGTAATTTGTTATAAACAGGAACAAAAATAATCTCTTAAATGTTGATGTAATATTCTCATAAATTTTTATTTGAAATGTTCCATTAATGTACGATAAATGACTATTTAGCATATCTATAACAAAAATTACTGCACGTGATATACCAAACTTTTTTAAATAAAATTCCATTTTGAATGAAAAAATAACTTATTAAGTAATATATTCATAGAAATCACATACACTAATTTGGTTATTTTAGACTGTTATAAAATATATCTTATTGAACTTTAAAGAACATTAAACATCATACACAATGATAATATATCCATTCTATATGACCATTAAGATTAGTACATATAATGCCTTAAATTAGTAACTAATTTATAGAGATGGAATAAGTGATGTGCTTGACTAGTATAATTGTACCCTATAAATCCCATTTATTATCGCTTCTATGGTAGTTGATATTCTTGGCCATTTCCATTTACTCAGACAAATATTAGATTCAGTAACTAAAAATTGAGTGAAACCATTTACCAGAGAATGTCGAGCTTATTGACATCACCTCCAAATCCATGTCTATTGAACCACCATAAGAACGAACCATTATTATACACCATACTATAAGTGCATGCATAGGTGTAATAAGGGATTATGTTTCTTGACCATATTAGTATAAATTTATATATTTTATTATTTAATAAAAAAATGATTATATTTATCCCGTTTAATTTTTAATTTATACGCATGATTATATAATGTGATTCATAAAAAAAGTGATTTTGATATAAAGAAACTGAAATTATATTTTAGAGAAAAATATTGTTTCAATTACAAAAAAATTATTTTTAAACTCAAAAATTTTGAAATAAATTCAATATTAATAAAATTATCTAATTAAATAATATTTATTTATATAAATTATAATATAATTTAATATACTATAATGAAATTTTTTAATGGTTCGATTAATTTTAGTGTTTTTAAAACTATTATTTTCCAATAAATATTGTTTTTTATTTAAAATTATAAATTCATTCATTTAAAAGATTATTTTGGAAAAATCAATATTATTTTTGAAAAAAATATATTTCAATATTATCCAATGTTAAAATTTTCATAATTTTCTTAGAAAAACATTTTGGGTAAAAATAAAATACGGGGTGTATTATGACTAAAAAATATCCAAAAAATGATGTAATGAAAATTTTGAATGTAATAAGTAACAAAAAATAGATTTAAAATTTAAAATATTGTTTTTTGAAATTATTTAATTAGTTTTACATAATTATAAGGAATCTTCCAAAAACCTATATTAAATTTTATTTTTTAAAAAATAATTATTTATGATCACGAATGACTTCCAAACCATGAATTGTATTATTTTGAGGATTTTTGGTTCATATTCTAATATAATATTAAAATCCTACCATATTTTGTTGAATCCAAGGGAGAAACCATGACATGGTTATTGGGTTTGATTATTTAATTACTTAATGTCCAAAACCACATTTAAAAATTAATTAATATTTACCCTTTATTTTTCTATAATACCTACCTAACCACCCATTCCCTTTCGCTAAAAACCAAAATAGTATTAATTTAATCTTTCTATACCTTTCTAAATCACTCTAAAGGTGTTCACAATACGAAAATAATCTCCTCATAATCTTTTTGAAGAACCCTCTCAAGGTAGGGGTCTCTCTTCCTCCTATAATTTATTCAAGTACTTTCTTCATATTATACATTTTTATTAATATTTTTTCATTTTAGAATATGTGTGTTCAAATCCATTTACCTTCCATATGATTCCCAAGTAATGAGATACTAACTTTCACTCTCCTTAATCCCTTCCAAGAACCTCAATGTACACCTTTTGTGCAGTAAAACAATATCCTATGATTTTCCTTACCAAAATTATGTATGGTGAATAGCTGTTCCAATTTACACTAAAGGGTATTCACATAGTTATATAAAAACCTAATTTATTGGGTAATCTTCGGTATATAACTCACACTCGTTATTTATGGGATTAAATGTGATGAAATACATACTTTTGTTGTTTGACCTTTGTAGAACATAAATGTATATATATTATTTGAATATGAAAAGCTGTCCCAAAATTAATATATCCATAAATTAATTGGGTAATGTTTTTAACATACTAGATACCATTTAAGTTTTATGGTAAATTATTATATGTACATACTTTTATTATCTGGAAGCAGTTATCCTAGATTTATTCTTAGGATGTCATGTTTTATATTGTTACAACAATCCTATAAGGTAGTAAGGTTATGATATCATTCCATTATTTGATGTTAAGGATTATGATACTCACATTCCTATTACATTTCATCAATCACATTTACTTATTTATATTATTATATGATTTTATTATTCAGCTACTATAAGAAATAGCTCACACCTTTTTTTATGTATGTCTTTGGGTTATCTTGTACAATTATAGATGATCAAAATAATTTTAATTGCATGTTATAGAGTTTTTTTTAATATTTTCATTTTATCCATGTCTCATGTAATTTTTATATGTATCTAATTACCAAAACATACTAACACTCTCAATCTTTTTGGATTGTGTGATTTCTATATTTCATTAATAAATCATTAAATAAAGTGTAAAAATGTTATGGGATGTAATAGATAGTTTCAAAGAATATTATAGTAATATTTTTGGGGATTGGGATTATAAATCCATAGTAAAATATTTAGGGATTAGAATAATCATAAAATATATCTCTAAATTTTTGTAAGGTAGAGCGAGTGACTTGAAAGAAAAAAATCACTCTATGGATAATACAAATGCAAATAGATCTAATATAGTTGTACCAAGGGGTAAAACCCATGGAAAAGAAGTATTTCGTATTAACGTGATTAACACCCAATGGATGCTAATGATGTCTTGATAAAAAAAATTTTTGATACTCCTGGGAGAAATTATTTGGAAAATTAAAAATATCTTTATGAACAAATATGGAAGGAATAAAATGCCTATAAAATTTAATGTTAGTAAATAGACTATGGATAATATAGACTGAAACCTCTAAATTCATTGGTTAAAAAATATATGACATATACATGTTACCCATTTTATGTTTACAGTTTCCCTCTTATGTTTTTTGATATTTATAAAATTCTCACCCATATGTTTATTTTGGATGAAGTATAGTTTTTTAGAAACAAAATATAATATTGAAAGGTAGGAATCTTGTCTATGGTTCTATGAATTATTTCATATCAGAAGAGATTATTTTAACTATTCAAACACTACCTCAAAAAATAGAAGTCATTTTATTTGTGAAAATAGAAAATGGGTCAATTATCTCACCTTGAGAATATAACTAATTATCTATCAATATTTTGGGGATTAATTTCCCAGAAAATTTTGTGATACTCCATTTAGTAAAAATCATTGATATTATTGGAATAGATTATATTTCCATATGTAGAGATAACATAAAATTTTTAGATATTTAAATCACCATATGTATCATGAATCACCCTTCGATTCTGTATATGTTCAAAAAGGAGGATAGATATCAAAAAATCCTACCATAGCGTGGTAACAAATATATTATATTTCCTAGTACAACTATGTGGTTGTGCATGTTTGTCTCGCATGTGAAGAAATACAATGTTTTACTCATGGATTCCTAGTTTAGTTATAGTATTATTGATGTTCTTATTATTTTAATAAAATAAAGGTAAATATATTGATAAAGATAATGAAATTCATAACTAGACCAATCATGCATATTAGATGGAAAATAAAAAAATGTAGGCAAAGAATAAAAGAAAAATTTCCCATCATTTTATCTAGGGAGATTTTTCATTATCCAAATTTGAATATATATATATATATAGTGAAAAAACACTATAATATGTGAGGAAACCTTATTGTAAACATGTTTCCAATGTACAGTGAAGTAAAAAACAATCAATAACATTCCATTTCCTCCTCCCATATAGATGGAGAATTATTATAGAACAATAATTTAAAATTTTTAAGATCAGTTAGGATTAAAACCTCTAGAAATCACCCTTATAATAACAAAAATAATTATTTAATCATATAAAAGGGTTCAACACCAAATTACACCACCAGAATATTCCATGGGTCATCTACTCATAAAATGAGTATATGTGTTTACAGTGGTTAATGGAAGAGAATGATATAGATAGAGGGAGGGAGGTATAAAGGATAATTTTTTATTAAAATAATGAAGTTGAGTTACATTAGAAAAAAGACATCAAACTAAAATCTATATAAATAAAAAACTAAAAATAATCCAAATCCCTTCTCAGATGATATTATTAGTATGGTGAATCCCACCTCAATCTATAAGAAAATGATCATTAAATTTATATTGAGTCATCCTTATTTTAATTTAACATTTTTAAACATCAATTTAAGATAGTCATAATAGTTTTTTGGGTGTTTTTTTACCACTATATGTATACATGAGGATCCATGTGTATTATTACATATGTCTCTCAGGGACATAAGGTAAGGATTGTGGGTATCATAAAGATATTATGAGTTTTATGTTTTAATGGAAAAACCCTCATAAGTATGGATAGTAATACTATTGTTTAACTATTCATTCATAGGAATCAATTTGAATGGATCTTCAAGGATATGAAATAGACATCTCCCCATAAAAATAGATTGTTTTTACTCCGAAACATTTCAAAATTATTTTGGAAAACTATATGACTTCTTGGAAACCCTAAAACGTAGATTTATATCTCCAATCTAGGACTATAACAGTACCAAGTGAAGTAGGGTGGTCTATAATGAAATATACTCCCACGGTTCATCCTCAAAGATATCTATGACATACAGGAAAATCCTTTGGCATAGAGGGAAAGAACTCCCTAGTGCCTCTGAGTAATCTCTTAATCATCAATAATTCCCCTATGATATAGTAGTGATAATAATGTCATAGATGTAGTGGCCCAATAAACCAAACACAGTATAAAGAAACTATGAGTTATCCCCATAGATGGATGAGGAATCGTTTATATACCGATTATCATACCCTTATGCATCCTAATAAATAGGGATACATTTACAACACTCTTAAAAAATCATGGTTACATTTACACAGTGGTTGACTTAACTTTATGCGGCAGTAAGGTGGGTGTCTATCTATGAATCATAATTCATGATATCTAGAGTAATTTTATAAGAAAATATATACTTTATAATGTGTCAACACCCAATCTCAATTATCAAAGTAAGGTCATGAATAATATAAGAATAATGAAATATTTACAACCTCTACAATTTCAAATATTTTTTTCCTTCTTCTTAAATTTTTTTTCATATATTTTTAAGTTTTCAAAATTTATTATTATAAAACCCCTAAATAAATCAACAAAACCCTTATAAACATATAATCTATCTGGTACTGAAGATTTTTTATTCACCCAAACTTGTTTTTTTAATAAAATTAATGTCAATCCAAGATAAAGAAACACAGATGAAGTCATATTAGTCAAACCATGCATCAAATTGAGGTGTGATTAATTCCTAAATTTCAAAAATGACTCATAGATCATTTTACAAAATTATCAAAATAATATTAATATTTTTTCTCAATTTAAAATATGTCACTCGTTCATTTTACAAAAATTGAGGACAATTTTAAATAAAAAGAGTCACTTTTAGTAATATCGATCAAAACATGAATCATATTAAGGTGTGATTGATTCTTACACATCACAAATGATATATTTATCATTTTCGTGATGTATTAAAACAATCTGAATGCATTTTCTCAGTTTTTATATGAGAATTATTCTTGTTACTAATATTTAATGTCATTTTTAAATAGATTATAACATGTAGAGTTATACCGGTCACACCATGTGTTGTATTGATGTGGGGATGATTTATAAATGTTATAAATGACATATAGATCATTCTAATTATGTACCAAAACAATATGAATGATTTTTCCTTGTTTTCAGAATGTCACTTGTGTTTTTAAAAAAATTAATGTCAATTTTAAATAAATAGAAAAACTTTGAATAATATCATTCACAAGACACATAAAATTGATGTTCATCTAATTCCTACACATAACAAATGAAGAAATGAACCATTTTATAAATGTTTAAATACAATCAAAATGTGTTTTCTCTGTCTTGAGTATGTAACCTATTTTTTTATTAAAATTTCATTTGAAACTACAAACACGAGCATTGAGTTATGTTGGTCACATACTATGTCAGTTTGACGTGATAATGACTCCTACATGTCACATATGACATATAAATCATTTTCCTAAATTATCAAGACAATATAATCCATTTTATTTTTTAGTGTAAGAATATTTTTAAATTAGAATATCAATTTTAAACTGATAACAGACACATTAGGTCATACTAGGAACATAATGTATCAGATTAAGGTAATGTTAATTCTTACACATCCGAGAAGAATAATGTGCCATTATTATAATGTATGAAAACAGAAATAGATTTTTTCATTGTTTTGAGTATGTCATTTGTATTTTTTTAAATAAAATCTATGTAAACATTAAATTAAAGGACACACTTGGTGTTATATCCGTCTCACTGTGCGTCAGATTTAGGTGTGGAAGATTCTTACCCATTCCTAAGGAAAAATGGATCTTTTTCATAAATTATTAAAAAATTAGAATTCATTTTCCCAGTTTTGAGTATGTTTCATGTCTTTTATACTAAAATGAAATTTTAAACTGTAAACACACACATTGAGTCATATTGGTCACATTATGGGTCAGTATGTTAAGATACAAATTCCTACACATAAAAATGACTAATGAATCATTTTTTTAAAATTATCAAGGTAATTCGGGAGTGTTTTCTTAGGGTTCGGTGAGTGACCCTTTTAAACTAAAATTAAATTTTTTAACTGATAACTGAAAATTCGATTCATATTACGCACATCATGCATCAAATGAATGTGAGAATAATTATTCCATGTCACAAATGACTTATTTTTAATTTTCCTAATATATAAAAGCAATAAAAATGTTTTCTCTTAGTTTTGAGTTTTTTAGTTCTCATTTTTATTAAAATTAATGACTACTTTAAATAAAACGATGCACTTAGAGTCATACCAGTCACACCATGCATAAAATTTAGGTTAGTCTTATTTATAAATGTCTTAGATGATTTATTGATTGATTTCATAAACTGTAAAAATGATATGAATTTTTTTTATCAAATTAGATTATCCCACTTTTCTTCTTTACTAAAATGAAATTTTAGACAGAAAACTCACACTTTTAGTCATACTGGTCACATCATGTATCAGTTTGATGTGGTACTGAAACAAAAACATTATAAATTATCTATGAATAACTATACTAAATTATAAAGACATCATAATAGAATTTTATTAGTTTTCATGCAGTGACACTTTTTAAATTAAAATTTCAATTTTAAACTGATGACTAAAACTTTGGTTCATTCCATGAACATAACATATGAGATTGATGTGTAAATGATTCCAAAAAAAATGACATAAATATCACATTAATAAATTATACAAACAATATAAATGTGTATTCTCGGTTTTTTGTTTGTAAATTTCTATTCATACCAAAATTAGTGTATGTTTTAAATAAAAAAACATCTGGAGTCATATCGATCTCACCTTCTGTCGAATTGAGGTGTATATGATGCCTACATGTTCCATAGTTTTTAAAAAAATCTCAACTACCATTTTTTACAATATTTCTTATATATATTTTTTGTTGAATTTACCACACCAGATTTTTGAGTTGATGTTTTGATCCAGAATTTTTTTTTTTGGCTAAGAACATCAACATCATATTCTGTGTTGTGGTTCTATAAAAATCCAATGGAAAGTGTTGTAAAATTGTCATAATGGAATATGTTACCTCTTTTTTTTTTCATTTTTCAGATATTTTAAAGAAAAATATGACAACCAAAATGTTCTTTGAAAAAAACAAAATAAGTATTAGATAAAATGATAAGGAAATTAACTTCCAAATTGTACATGAAATGATGATAAATTTTATTAAATATGTAGAATTTATTCACCTTTTCTTGGTAGTTGTATATATTCTTGACTCATTTCATTATTTTCATTATCAAGGTTTTAGTCTCAAATTAGCTTGAGTAGCTTCAAACAGAGCACCCCAACTCAAATTGAATAATTCAACTATATAAAAAAAATTATTTTGTGGTTAATATTAAAAATAAATACATTAAACATAAATTTTAATCAAAAAAATTCTATGGATAATGATTTTCCCTGAAAATGTCAATATTACCTTTGTGACTAATCAGAGGTAGCGTCATTGATCCTCCTACAAAGGAAGTTGATAGAACATGAATTAAATTTTTAAATACCAACACTACAAGGGTGAAATGTTTTTTAAGGAGAAAAAGTATGCTGATGTTCTGGTGCATAAATGAATGATGGATGGATGCTTGAATTTTGAAATAAATTTACTCTATAAGGAAAAATTGAAATTAATTCAATATTTCATTATGTAACATTTATATTAAATAAAGAAAGTATATCATAACATTACCCTTAAATATTCCCAATGAGTTTCCTTTATTATAATATATCTTTCCCTAGGATTTGAAAAAAAATCACGTGTAAAATAAATTTCTCTGCATGATTAGTCAAAAATTAAATTTATATTATATTAATGAAGAAGACAAAAGAAAATATTATGAAGAAAATCATACTATAATAAAAAAACACATTTACCTTCTCATTGAACTCTTTTTTGTAGCCTTGAAGTCCAATCTCTCATGTTCATGAGCATCTTTGGACAAACCATCCCAAATCAAACAAAGGAATCCACTGGAATATGATAATAGTTTTTATGTGGGTAACAATTAAATGAAATAACTTAAAAATACATAAAAAATCCACTACTTCAATGAATTTCACATCGTTAAGATGTTATTGTAAATTCTTCTATCAAGTATTCTTCTTGATCATTTTTATGAATATATATATCATCTTCAGAATGTCATTATTTTAGATATTCATAGTCATACCAAAAAAAGTAAATACACAATGGATTAAAAAATATTTTAAATGAAATATTAATTATCTTCGATAATACATCTTCTGGGATGCATGTTTGTGGATGGAAAATGATATCTCATAAATTTACTAACATAATAACCACAATATTTTCAATTTCATTATTTTAGTCCCTACATAAATATTGAGAAAAATAATTAAGTTGATTTAATATATGTTTTGATAGTGAAATATTATCACATATACCCTAATAAATTCCAACTTATAGAACTTGGTTGGATCCTTGTGCACATCATGAGAAACTTCCCAGAAGGTCACCCATCCTTATCACTACTCCAGGACAAGCACGCTTAACCGTGGAGTTCTAATCAGGTAGGCTCCTAAAAAAGAAGGTGCACCTTGTTGACATGAGTCATATCATTTAGTCATTTAACCCTTTATAATTTGGGGATGTTACAATACTCTCTTTATCAAAGTAGCACAATAGAAAATATAAATAATATTAACCAATGAAACTTCCAATAAACAGCCAAACTATAATCACAAGATAATCAAATAATGAAAACAATATCCAAAACTAAAAAGTAAATATTTCATGCCAATATATTTCAAGTGTCAATATGATGAAACCAAAAAATAATGAAACTAAAAACTCACGATAGGATCCCGAATCAATGTCAGGTTCCTACATCCATGGTCATACCCAACTCAGCCATCCATCATAAGGACTTTTCCTATAAACATCCCTGCAACAATGAAATCTATTCATGTACTGATCAGGCATCCCAAGTAGTGTGGGAGTACAACTCTGAAGGCCACCACCAATGGAATCTAAATCAATATCCAATGAAAATATTGTACGCAATTGTATAAATAATAAATACTAATAATAATTTAAACATATTACATTTATTAAATTTCTCTTTATTTAACAACATAACCCCATGGGATCTTGAGGACATCTGAACTAGCAATACCATCTTCATCCAATGTTGGAGTCCGACCTATCCCCAAGGGATATAATATATCTGGATTCCACTATTACCATTCATCATCTCAATTAATATCTAAATTTCATTGTTACCATTATTCATATCAATTCACATCTGAATTCTAAAATTACCCTTCACTGTCTCAATTCACACATGTATTCCATTGTTACTGTTCAACAAATCAATTTACTTCTAAATTCTTCTATTACCATTTAGCGTCTCAATACTGATATTAATTTCATTTTTACCATTCATTGCCTAAATTAATATCTAAATGCCATTTTTAACATTCATTGTGTCAATTCACATATGAATTCCATTATTACCAATCATCATCGCAATTCCAAATATATCATAATATAAATATATCACATATATCAGAGTATCACAATATCACATATATCACAATAAAACAATTAATTAATTCATCAATTAAGTAATCCAACTAGAAAATTTCATATTCATATAATTCCATTAATTAATTCAACAATTAATTAATCACATCAACCCTATTAGATAATTCAAAAATTAATTAATCAT
The DNA here is from genome assembly GCA_963277665.1 of Viscum album. NCBI lineage: Eukaryota > Viridiplantae > Streptophyta > Magnoliopsida > Santalales > Viscaceae > Viscum > Viscum album. The sequence goes on from OY728133.1 coordinate 1,001,713,100, forward strand.
ATAAATTCCATAAATTAATTGAACAATTAATTTACTACATCAATTCCATTAATTAATTCAACATCTAATTAATCAAAAAAATTAATTAATTAATTAATTCACAAATTAATTAGTCATATCTTTTTAAATAATTAATTAAACAATTAATTTATCAGATTCCACAATCCCAATATCCCCATAATTAACTCAACAATTAATTATTCATATTCAATGATTATAATATCCCAAGCATCCAAAATTCATAAATTGATTAATTCACCAAATTAATTAATTAAATTAGTTTATGAAAATAAATTTATAATTATCCAATATAAATTCTATAATTTCATATATGTAATTCAAATCATGAATTTGGGATTTGAATAATAGACCACCTACATCAAAATCAGTGACAAAAACACGTTATCAAATATCTTCAATTTTTGTGGAACAATCAAAATCTTGATGAATAACATGATCTTGATCTGAAACCTAGTCCCAAGATGAATAAAAATATTTATCTAAAAACCAGTGATCTATATCTACAACCAACAGTTGAAATACATCACTTTTTTTATCTAGGTAGAGCAGCGGGAGATGGAGAGATATCTAAACAGAAAAACATACATACCTAGAGAGGTTAATTTATTATATCCACCATTCAATTCAATAAGATCTGAGGATAGTAGTTCATGAAATCCCTATGTGACCAACTAAAAATTAGGGATAATGTTTACGGTCAACCTAGGGTTGATTAGGGGTTAAAATGGGGGTCATGGAAATTTTAAATCTAAATTTTGGTTTAATTAAAAAACAATGTACTATTTCTTAGGAAGGGGAATATGGTTTTACAAAATGTTCACCTCAATCATGCACCTCTTTTGGAAGGGAGAGAAAAGTTTCTCATAATATGGTACAGTTTTGAAAAAACTATGTGATAGACTTATAATCCTTCTCTCTACAGGTTTCCATGGTTTTCTGGGACGTGGTGCACATTATGGGAAAACCATGCACCGTCCATACACTTTCCCTCTTACTTCAAAAATTATAAAATTTCACCCCCAAACCCACAAGATAAATCCCAAAAGATATATACTCAAAACGATGAAAATTAATACCTATAAACAATCCTGATACATCTATAGAAATTCTTGTGTTCTTACAATTTTCCTAAATTATAATAGCTCATTTTCATGATGTACTCCCAAGAATATATGAGATCCCAAGTACAAAAGATTATCCCACTGATCCTGCACTTCCGATTATCATTTCAATTTTTTCTCTAGAACACGCTAATGTTACAACAATTCACCAACTATCAGCACAGTTTTTACTCCTAATAATTTCTCACTATGATCCAACAACTGTACCAAATTATCCTTAAAGGGCATAACTATCTCAAGTTAAAAATTATCCACATAAGTAACATGAAAAGGGTATGGTTGATACCAAAAAATCTGTGACCCAAGGAAAACACAATTATTTTAAATGTATATATATGGAAGACCCAATTGTTATTCCATTAGCCCGATTCTATCCATAAACTCGAATGTTCAAAATAACCTAGGTGCTAGATTTCATTGTATTTGTATACTATTGTCACCCAATCTAGGTGACATATGAAGGAATACAAAATCTCCTTCTACAATCTTTAGGGTTCATCTATGTCTATCAAAATGTGACTTTTGTATACTTTAAACCGTAGTCATATGGTTCCATGTCAACTAAACATGATATGATGTCTCTTGCATGAGAAAGGGACCTAACATATCTAACCCACCTTCTCCTATCCATCAAATAGGGGATCTAAATATAATACCATATTGAGTCGTGTATAGTACCATCTGAATAGTTTTCCGATAAATATTGTTATAGACGAACTCCATCAAAGTAAATTTCTTCTCTCAAGATCCACAAAAATCACAGACATAAGCTCTCAACATGTCTTCCATCACAAAAAATAATATGATATGACTACCCATTTGCATTTGGGTGGAATGTGTTACTCAACTAAACATGTGTACCAAGAATCTTCTATAAGCTATTCTAGAAGCACGATGTAAATAAAAAGTCATAGTTTAAAACTATATTCTATGGAAACCCGTGTATATTAACTATCCGTCAGACCTATAATTCCCCTAATGTTACCCTGAGAATGTATCTCGTACTAGTAAAAAGTTCACATTTATTCAAATGGTCCAAAATCACCAAAATAGCATCATTCTTCCCAGGAGTCCTTGGGATACCCACCAAAAACTCCACGGTAATGTTTCCCCACTTCTATTCCAGAATTGGAAAATGATGTAGTAAACCACCAGCTCATTCATGCTCAACCTTCCCATATTGATATATGTATCATCATTTCCTAAAACCTTAAATATACATCTTCATTACCAACCACTAAAACTATTGATATTGTTCCCAATACATTTTGGTCACACCTAGATGTACCACCCACTTTCATGCATGAAATTCACACATATACTGTTATAACATTTTCATAGGCACAACAACACGATTCATGGCATAGAAGATCTCATCCTAATCTATAGTACATTCATAAGGTGACTCCCCATATGCATGGATATCCCTCTAAGCCACAAATCCTAGAACCTCAATCTTCCCATATATAATCTATCTGAAATGTGTAGACACCACTGAAAATGATACGAGATTTATCTTCTCCTATGTAACCTGAACCACAACACACATATTTTTTAGTAAAGTCATCATCTTACACTCAACAATAGACTACTAAACAACCAATGTATAATTTTTTATACTTAAAGCTTCAGTAACACATTTCCCCTTCACAGGAATATATTCTAGATCAATGTTGACTGACTACATATAATCAACCAATAGCAGCTAATGGAGAATCATGTCTCACTAAAAAATATATACTTAAAGATATTGTGATCCATATACTCAGTAAACTTCTCAAAAAACATATAATCTCTCAAACCCATCAAATCATAAACCAATCCATGCAACTCTATTTCATGTGTAACATAATTCAATTCATATGGCCTAAAATATCAAGACATAAATTCCATAAATAGATTTCCTTACATCAACACTGCTCCATGCCTGATACCATAGGCATCACAAAACACTATATACTCCTCACCCAGCTCAGGTAGGATCAATATTGGTGATGATTCAAAGTTCATCATCAACTCTTGGAAGGCATTATCACATGCCTTTGAATATTCATACATTATCCCCATCATAGTCAGGCCTAAAAGCTATACAACCAAGAGGGAAAAGTTCTAGATGAACCTCCTATAATATCCATCTATCCCTAGAAGGATATAGATATAAGAAACATTCATGGAATGATCCCAAGATAAAACTACCTACACTTTCTCCGAGTCCAAGGAAACACCTTCCACTTTGACGATATATCCCAATAAGTATACATGATCAATTCAAAAATAACACTTAGCCATCTTGGAATATATTCAATGCTATATAAGTGTATTTCGAAGGATTTCATGATATTGGTCATGACCATAAAGAGTATTGGATTACACTAATATTTCTTAAAAAACCACAATGAACTGATCCATGTATAGATGGAAGATTCTATTAATAATGTCTATAAACACTATAGGAGAATTCTTCAACCCAAAAAATGTTAATTAATTAATAAAGGTCATTCGTTCTTATAAAATCATTCAATGGTATATAATAATATTGAACTCTCAATTAATGATACCCTGATATCAACTCAATCATTGAGAATACACAAGATCCATTTAACTGGTCAAACAAATCATTTATACAAAGAAAATGAGACAGGTTCTTCACAGTCTATTAGTTAAACTTCTGGAAATCAACACACAAGCATAGAGTCCCATAAAAATTCATTGAAAATATAATTGGATAAACACATGATGACGTACACATTTGAATAAACCTATTATCCATAAAATATTTTTAGTTGATTGATGACCACTTGAGGTTCAATCTATTCTATTATGTATGGTGGACTTGAAACTGGCTCAACCCCGACCATGAAATCAATCATAAATTCCACATCTCTCTTAAGTAGAATCACTAAGAAGTAAATGTGAAATATATTCTGAATTATTTCCACTATATGTGGAATAAAATCTTATTTTACCCCTCTATCATACATCTATAGACTAGAGACCTGGGTAGTGAGCTCCCCTAGTTCCTGATGAACAGGCCCTACATAGACCTCCTGTATATCCCACTCTATATGGTAAACATATTTTTCACTAATAGGAGATGTAAAAGTCACTCTCCTACAGTAAAAATTTTTGTGTGATTGGTATGCTACTAATTTTCCATGCCCATAATTTGGTCAAAGTCTTACATTTCAAGGATACAATGATACCACATAAAATAGTACTCCCCATCCTTTATAGGGATCCCCTTTCTCAAATAGATTTCCCTGAACCATAATCCCAAATACGAATCTATCGTCCACACCCCACTCATGAACTCCACCACCATGAACAAACCATTTACATGTTGTGAATATATAATTTAATGAGAGATACTATTATAAAGTAAGGAACTAAATCATATAGAACCTACAATAATACTACCTATCATAATAAATGGTCTAATATCTCTATCTACTATTGTAGACTGAAATACATATAACTATCCTACCCATATTCCATGTGATACAGTTAAAAATCTTTAAGCCTTACCACTCTATTGATACCAGATCTCATTCCTAGAAGTTCCTTATCGTCTACCTCTTTCTTCCGGGATAGAAGAACACCAGCTAATAGATTGATACTTTGAAGAAGATCCCCTCCCTACAATTTGGTTCTCTCTAGCACCATCATCACTACCTATCGGTCATGGGTTCCTACAAGAATTTTGTAGATGTATTATCCTGTCATAAGATTGGCTAACTACCAGTGGCCAGGGATAATTACTACAGTAGTGCTCTATCCAACTTCACTAGAGATTGATAATCTAGGTAAGATCTTGAGTAACTTATCCTTCCCCTACCCACTATTATTTTTTACCCCTTGGTAACACTCTCGTAGTGATTCTTCCAGCTCTCATAATACATACCTCTTGATCAACTAATAACTCCTATATGTTATACACTAAAATCGTACCATAAGTTCCACTCACCAGTGTGATATTGAACCACCAATTTAGTAATCTTCATTAAATGAAATAGGTTAATGTGGGACTTAATCTCACATTTAATCATGTCTTAGAAATGCATTATCGTAGCTGCCTCATCCTCGTCCAATGTTGGAACAATGTGAGTGAAGTCTATAAAGAAACTAGAATAGTTTATTATGGACATACTCCCATGAGCGAAAAGTATGAACTCAGCTACACTCTACTTACTCAGCATCTCTAGATAAAACTTCTCTAGTAACTTCTTAAAAAATTCATTCCAATCCATCTTGTTTTTCTACCCTGTTCAGGCATGAACATCCTACCAGGGCTTCATTTATCCTTGAAACATATAATATTTCTACATGACCCTCTTCTCTGCAAGGGACTCTAAATGGTCATGTATAGTATGGTTGGACTCAATCTATAATGATGTTTCCTCAAGTCCACCCTCTTTGGTAAACGTCAGAGGTTGTTGTAACCGAAGCTCTTGTATAAGATCTACATGATTTTCACAACCCACTCTGGGTCACATTCCATCAATTTCACAAAAAGTGAGTGTTTTTCTAAAAACTTATCTCCAACTTCCTCACACAACACTACTTGTTCCTCAGGTTCCACTACTAGAGGAGAATATACAGCCTTGCCTTAATTTCATCCTCTTAACGAGCATCATCATGGAAGAATACCTCTACCATTCCAAAAAAATGTTGCAGGAAACATAAAACAATTTTAATAAATTTATGAAATATTTAAATCACAATATGTTACGACAAATATTTTCCCAAATCCTCACCACAACATACAAAAAATAGGCACTATTGTGATCCTTAAACATCCTACATCACAAGCATGGTTAAAAAGGTAAAAACATTCTCAATTTCCTATTTCTCAATATAAACCCATTTCATCACACTTTGCATCATTTTAAAATTCTCAATTCTATATTTGGAAACATTTTTACATTAAAATTTCACTTATTAGGAAACATATTTCAAGTTAAATGACATACCCAAACCCTATTTTCTCGTGCATGCCTAAAATGATGAATGCCAAAAAAATAATCTAATGGCCTATAATTATGCATGCTAAATTAACTGTCATGCCTTATTTACCAAAAATTATATTCTAAGAAATTATAAAAACAATAATAAAATAACACAATGTGTGAAACACACAAGGTAAAATAGCATCAGCTATAACAACACCCATCAATAAAAACAATCCCACCCTAGGTATATGGATTTTACCCTTGTACATGGATTAGCTACTCCCATTCAGGATCTTTTAACCAAGACATGACTCATCCTATTGTCTTATCTACCATTACCAAATATTAAGATAAAAGAAAACCCCCCTATAATACCACATTGTAACATCCTAACCCATGTTCCATGCACCAGTGCCTGATCTGATTATCTACATGACCTTAGGAAAACCTCCCCTTATGTTGGAGGATGACGTCTAGTAGTGATTATCTAATATCTATCATGGGGAGACTATTCCCTCATTGATAATGTAGACCAATATGAGAAATAATTAAGAATAAAAAATTATATAACCAATAACCAATAAAACCAGAATCACATGATAACTAAAGAAGGAATAAAATATCAAAAAAAGTAGATATGTGATTCTAATATGTATAAAGTGTCAATATGAAAAACCCAATATAAATACTAACAATGGAATCTCCCAAGAGGATCCTGAATCCAATTTGTGTCCCCCCATCCAATCATCATCATGACTCAGCCACCCAATATAGGAAATTTTCCCTTAACCTATCCTGTAACCATGAAATCTATTCGAGTACCAATCGTGATGCCCATATAGGGTGTGAGTACATATAGAAACCTTGTTTTTATTACATGAATATTACATCATTTCAATCATAACAACATAAAATCATTACAAATATATGATCAAAAGGATTAGTGTCATAAGAAAATTAAGACCATATATAACATTTACAAAATAAAACATAAAAAAATTATTTAATTTCTTCTTCTCTAGCTTTTTATTGGCCCTAATATTCCCCTTGGTAGAAGTAATCTCATGAAGAGATACATCAAAGAATGTAGTGAGTTGAAAGCTGGGTAAGATAATAAATAATAAAAGGAATCAATATAACATGGGTTTTGAAGAATCATTAATATCATAACATAGTTATAGGATCATAATCAATAGAGGAAGCATTAGATAAAGGCATGGAATGTGGCAATTCTTACTAATGAAACATCATGTCTTGGTGTTCAACTACCATACATAGTTGTGAACAAAGGTAGAATCATATACATGAATATTTAACATTATATCATGAGATTATTCACATTACCTAATGAATTAGAGTGATATATAATTCTAATAACACCCATCACATCCTAAAATTTACACTGTGCTATATAATTACGGGTTCACCCGTCACATCTTAACATTTCCATTATAATGCTTACGGGATAAAATGTATATCAATCATGGACACAGAAAAACACATGGAAAGTAATGGATTTCACTTAATAAAAAACATATTCGAAAACATTGGAGTCCCCAAGATAAAAGAGTAATAAGATTCTCTATATAAATCTTTAATTAAGAAGAAATAATGTTATGAGAAGTAGAATATATATTTTTCAAGAATAGTTCTTTTGGAAAAATATTTTCATTTTATATAAAACTTGATTTGTAACATGTATATCTAATAAAATAAAAGAAATTTATGAATTAATTATATATAAAGAACAGTAATTTAAAATCCATGGAGAAAATGGAGTGAATAAAGGAAAACCCAAAGAAATAGTGTTGGGTTTGAGAATTCCCCTTACCTTATGTTTGAATTCATTATTCACTTTAATAACATATATAATCACATTATATTAATTAATTTAAAAATTAAGAACCTTTTATATATTAATTTCATCCATTATTTTGTTATTAATTTTATTTAAAAATTTTAGGATGAGTTATATAGTTTATATTCATTGTACCAGAGTGTTTGTTTTCTTAGTTTTTATGATCTTTTCAGTTTTATACATGAATAGATGTTTGTGTAAAATGAGGATAGATATGAAGAATTGTTATTAAATGTTACTAATGATCTTAAAACAAATTAAATGATCTGATAAAGATTTTTTTTATTTTATATGAGGATGATTCATTAGATAAAATTTAGTGATGATCATTTTCGGTTAATTTTGGGGTTTTTCGATCTCAATAAACTCGTTTTGTTTTATCATTTATTTTTATGGATAAATTCCTGTTACCTAATTTAAAGAGGGTTGTAAAATTAATTTTACAATATTTTTCATACATTATATTAATTTTATTAAATTTATTGAATTATTTAATGATAAATTAATGTGCATCGCCCATGATGTTAGTAAATGGAAACTTCATGGGAAACAATTTCATTTTTTGAATAAAATATATATAGAAAAGATTTTGAATATGGATATTATATTAACACGAAAGAATAAAATTATATAAAACATAACTGAGATTTTATTCCATTTTTATAATATATGGTTATGATAAGATAGAAATGAAAAGAAATTTAAAAGAAATTAAAAAAAGGAATATGATTTTACCTCTTTTATTTATCCTCTTTAAGATCATCCATAGGGAAAATATTTTTCTCTTTGGATGAGACCAAGAGCTATTGGGAGAGAGTATTAGAGAGTGTGTTTAGAAAAATTTGAAAAAATGCTCAAAACTTGAAAGGTGTGGGGAAAAGTGTTGGTGATGGGTTGTATTTATTGTGGTGGAGAGGGGTGTTTTTCATTATTATATTCATTATTTTGTTATTTTGGCTCAAGTATATGAATAGTTTGATAATTGTAACTAAATATTTTAAAATATTTAAGGGAGTTTCCAGATTATGTTGTTTATAATATCCATGACCCATTTAATAGTGTATTTAACATATAATGTATTTATACTATAAATTACAGTATTTTACTATTCAACAAAAATTCATGTATTTCAGAAAAATACCAGAAATTCACTTTATTTTTTTTAATGTTTATATTTAAAAATTAAATCCATTTAATTATAATAGTTTTATAAATATGAGTAATTTCATTTTTAATTAAAATCATCATTTACATGTGAAATACAAGTTTTAAAATTATAACTGATTTTATAACACTTTCAAAAATTACATAAGATATGATAAAATTATCATAGAATCTTAAGTCATAAAAATATTAATTTATGATTGAATTTTATGAATATAAATTTTCTTTTAAATCAATAAATTACTCATAAAATTGTAATTAAATATTTATAGCTTACCAAAATGAAATAATTAATTAATAATTTAAAAAAAATTTATTTTCTCGGACTATGATATAATTATACCATAATTTCATTTATAAAATACAGAAATTTTATTTTTACTTTCATGGGTGAGGTTACTATTCATTTTGCTTGTTTACTATTCATATGGGTCATATTACAATTCCGAGGGTCAAGTTACTATTTCATCAGTGTTGGATCCTTAACTTCATGAAATAAATCTCATTTCATCAATTTTTCATTTATAATTTTTGTATTGTGTTCTCTATAATATTTTATGAGATTTATACTATATAATATAATTATAATGAAGGATATTCCATTTATAAAACTTTGGGTCAATACATTCTTCCCCCCTTTTGAAATTTTGTGCTCAAAATTTCATTTTACATTAAAAGATAATAATACTTCTCTTACAACGTCTCCTCCAATTCTGAAGTTGGTTCTTTATATTTATGGTTCGTACACAACACATTAGGAAGGTAGTATGTCTTGTTGTATAGAACCATATCTCTCCTATCCTGAATTTTTACTACTTTCTCCTCTTAAGAGAGATTATCTTCTGGTTGAAACACCTATGTGTTCAGTACCTCTACGATATATGGTATATAGTTCCTCAAAAGATATACATATAATCCATCATGAAATTTAGCCATATTCGGTGGAAGTGAAAGCTCATAAGCCATGGCTCCAATGCGATCAAGGATCTCATAGAGAAAATGTAACATGGTCTTATCTTCTCTTTCTTGTGAAACTACATGACTCTCTTCCATGGTGTTATTCGAAAGACGTCTTTATCTCTTACATCGAAATACAAGTCCATTTGACAGGTTTTGGAAAATCACTTTTTCAGAATCTGAGCATCATTGATATCTTGCTGGCTGGATTGAACCTTTCCAATTATATCTTTCACAAGATCAGGTCGAAGTAGCATTCTTCCACCAACAGCATCCCAACAGGTTGGAGTTATAGATCGCTCTCCATATAGAGCCTCATTCGGATCCATCTAAATACTCGAGTGGAAGTAATTATTGTATTAGAACACAACCAATGAAAGATTTTTATCCCATCAACCTTTTAATTCAAATATGTAGGATCTTAGCATCTATTAATGTGTTTGTGGGTGATAGGTTAAGCTAAAATTAAATTTATTACTCAAACATTATTGAAAAAATTTCTTGAATTTATATGTGATCCTTAGATCATGATTAGAGATGATTGAATGTGGTACCCCATGTAGTCTTACGACATCCATGACATATATCTTAGAATGTTGTTCAATCTAGGGATATTCCTGAATAGTATTAAAGTTTCCATTCTTTGTGAGTAAGTCCAACACAAACCATATCTCATTATTTCCTTTGGATTTCTTTGGGAGACCCATGAAAAAGTCTATAGTGACATTATGCCATTTTCACATGGGTATAGGCAATGGTTGCATCATCCCTTTGGAATTTTTTCACTGTAATTTAGCTTACTGACATATCAAGCACCTTGAGACATACTCTATAATATACTTCTTCATGTTATCCCACTAAAATTGTTCTCTATGATCACTAAAAATCTTGGTACTCTAATTATGGATAGAAAAATTTGATCTATATGAATTAAAAAATAGATCCTTCCTTATCCCATGTTATGAAGGCACAAATATCCTCATTCCAAACCAAATAACACCATCATCACCGATATAGAACTCTTACAGCTTCCCTTCCGTTACTACAATTACCTTCTTTTGTAACTCCATATTATCCCTTTATTCCTCTTTAATCATCTCGTAGATAGATGAATGGGCAGTCATTTAGGAAAGGTAGGATGTATTCCTTGTTATTATGAATTCAAAAAACATTGTTTTCATTTCCATGAAGATGGGATCCTTCTCAATCCAAAACATGGATAGACTAGCAAGTTCTTTTCTTCTAAGATCTTCGTCTACCTTTTTCGCCTTACAAGGATGATAGTTAATAGAGAAATAGTAGTACTTGATTATATCTAACCATCTCCTTTTCTATGTGTTAATGTCATTTGGTGTGAATATATACATTAGGATCTAGTGATTGGTATATATGTCACACTTATCACCATAGAGGTAGTTTTTCTATATTTTCAAGGAAAAAATTACAACTGCTAGCTTTATATCATGTATCAGGTTGTTCTGCTCATGGATCTCCAAATATCAAGAGGCCTAGCATATCACATAATCATTTATCATGAGTACACAACCAAATACTTTCTTGGAAGCATCACTATAAATCACAAAACATTCTATAGATTTTGGTAATGTGGGTACAGGTGCAGTGATCATCCCTTTCATTAGCTCCATGAAATAGTCCTCAAATTATTCCATCCATATATACTTTACCCATTTTCTTGTTAACTTAGTTAGCAGGCTAGAGAATTAGGATAAATTTCTCCCAAAAATTCTGTATTACACATATAATCCAAGAAAACTACAGATTTTTATGACACAAGAGGGTTTGGTCCATTCCTCATTTGTCTTAATTTTTTATGGGACTATAGATGTTCCATCACATATGTTCACATGTCCCGAGAAAATGACTTGCAACATCCAAAACTCCCACTTTATAAATATTTTTTACAACTTATCATTCCTTAATGTCACCATCACATGATTTTGGTGTCCTTTGTGTTTCTACTTTATCTTATAGTGTATGAGAATATAATCTATAATCACTAAAAACAAATTTGTCAAGGTAATATCTAAAGACAATATTAATAAAATCCATGAAGATTGGTGGGTTTTTGTAAGTATGAAGTGAATAACTTAAAACTCACAGTTCCCATACCTTTTATAGAAGGATGTCTTCTAAATAATTTCCTTCTTCTCCTTTAGCTGATGATATCTAGAATGAATATTCTCTATTGATAAGTACTGATCATCTCACAGTTGATCAAACATGTCATCAATCATTGGAAGATGATACTTATTCTTTATGGTGATCTTGTTGATTTCCCTATAATCAATACATAACCACATTCATCCATCCTTTTTCATAAAAAATATCACTAGGGCACCCCATGTATATGCACTAGGTCATATGGACTCTCTATCCAATATTTCTTGTATATACATCTTTAACTCATCCATTTTTGATAGAATCTATCTTATAGGGACACATTGAGAATGAAGTAGCTCCATGTAAGAGTTATATTTAGAACTCTTCCACATAATCCAATCAAATATTGGGTAACTCTTCAAGAAATAGATCACTTTATTCCCTAAAGAGGGAATTTCTCCTAGGTTGATACCTTCCTTTGAATCAACCATTTGAGAGAGGTATTATTCTTGACATAGAATCAACACCCACCCCATTAAAGGATTTTACAATGGATATTAATCATCTTCTTTGCATTTGTAGATGATTATTGGATGATTCAAAATATGAAATGATATTTATTTTCCTCTATATTTTTTATATTCTCTATATAATGAGAGCCAATCAATTCCCACTATATCATCAAATTCCTTCAAGGGAATTATAACGAGATTCACTAGATGAATCTTCCCACATATGCCGACAAGAGACGATTCCAACACAAGGGTTTCAATGATTTCACCAATATGTGTTTCTATAGATATCAATTCATGATGGATTCGGTGTCCAATTCAATAGTTCTAGAAAACTTGCATGATATAAAGGAACGAATAGAACCCAAATCAAATAAGACATATTCCATTATTGAGTGAATAAGAAGTGTACCTTATAAAATATCATTTTCTTGATCCCCTTCATCTGTTGTGATGGAATAAGCCATTCATTTCACTTTAGGATTTGGGGGATGCTGACACTGACTACCCTGGAGGAATTGAGGTTTAGGGCACTGACTTTCTTTGGGTCCTTGATCCCTGTAGTTCTATAATGGAACCATATGTGGTTCTCTCCTTTTCTCCCCCACATATCCTTCTTCCTCATGTCTTTTTGACATTTATGAGCTTGATTTACTTCTCTCCCATAGTTGAAAATTTTCCTACTCCCTTTGATCTATTCTTATGATGCTTTTTCCAATATTTTTGACATGGTGGTGGTTGAGTATTCTTTAAACATTTCACATTAGATCCACCATATTTAAATTCCATCTTTCATTTCATATCACCATATCCAGGGAAGCATTCTCTAAACTCCATTTCCATTTTGAGAGCACATCGAAAAAATTATTCGTTACTCCCTATTTCTTGAATTACTAGAGCCTTTTGAAGTTGTGGTTTTAATACACTAAATAATCAATAAATTTTGATATAATTTTTGATAATAAACTTGAATCATACATTGTATTCCTTGAGAAATATTCTTCGTAGGTCATGATATATTATACATCCTTTTCCCTCAACTCTATGAATTTTATCTATATGTTTGTATGAATATTTTGAAGGAAATACTTGTTAAGAAACATTCTATTAATGTATTTCTACTCCATATGATCAATTTATTCCTTATCCATTGTGTTTTAAATAAAATCCCACCATTGTTTGGCCTCTCCATCTAGAAAATAAACACAAATAGTCACCTTCCCCCATCCTAGAATAGTGATGTATAGAAAAGATCTTCTATATTGAGTTGACCCACTATTCCTTGACTATTGTATTAGAAGATCCACTAAATGTTGGTGGATGTTACCACATAAATGAATCGATAGCCAGTTTCTCCCTCTATGGTGAAGGTGGATATTCCACATTATTCATGTTATTTTTTCTAACTTGAGATTGTGGGGTAAGCATGACCATAAATTTTTGAACTCTATCCCCCAAATCATTTAGGATTTCATTTGGAAAATTTTTACATTTTCCATTATATGGGTTGTTTTCATGGTTTCTATAGGTTCCCACCACTTTTAATAATATAATATGTTATAAGAAAACATAAGCAAGTATGTAATGAATAAAAAATTTATTCCATTGTACAATTACGTCTAATGGAATGTTCTGTGGTATCCCTATGTTTATACTTTTCAAAAACAACGATTTTTCAGTGCATACTTATACTTTATCTCATTCTAATGGTTTTCACTAAGGTTCTCTAATCCTAATTACCAAATTAACTAAAATTTTCTCCAATACCAACTATAGAGACCTTTGTTTTTCTTACATGACTACTACATCGTTTTAATGATAACAATATAAAATAATTACACAACTAGGATAAAAAAGTTTAGTTTTTAGGAAACATTAGGACCACAAATAACATTTAAAAATTAAAATATGAACATTTATTTATCTTATTATTCACTAGCTTCTTAATAACCCTCGTGTTATCCGTAGTACATGTAAGCTCATGATGAGATTAATCAAATAAAGGGTGAGCTAAAATCCTAGTAAGTTGATAGATAAGAACATGAATCAATATAACATGGGTTGATCATAATATTATAATCATAACATAGTATAATAATCATAATCAATATATGAATCATTAGATATATATTTCGAATGAAGAAATTCATATGAATGAAAATCATTTCATAGTGGTCAACTACCACACGTTGTTGTGAACAAAGATATCATAATGATCATTCATATTTCAATTTATCTCATGATATTTTTTTTAAATTAACCAATGAATTGGAGTGATATATAATTTTAGGAGCACCCTTCACATCATAACATTAACATTGTACTATATAATTCTGGGCACACCCACCACATCATGACATTCACATTATCATGCATGACACATAAAACATATATCAATCATGGATATAAAATAACCCATGGAAAGGAATGGGATTAGTTTAATAAATAAATCATTCAGAAAAATTGGAGTTACCAATATAAAAATGTAATAATATGCCTTTCATCAATCATGATTGAAGAAGAAACAAAATCATGAGAAGTAAAATATGTTTTTTATGAAGGGTTATTTTGGAAAAAATATTGTCATTTTCCATAAAAATTGATTGGAAAAATGTATATTTTAGAAAATATTATATAATAATTAATAAATTATATATATGGAACACTAAATATTAATTCATACTGAAAATGGTGTGAAATGGGGAAAAACCCAAGAAAGAGAGTTGGATTTGATAATTCCCCTTACATTGTGTCTGAATGATATCTTTAGTTTAATATACCATATAATCATATTATAATTAGTAATTATAAAATAAAAAACCATTTATAAAATAATTGGACACATTATGGTTTTAATAAGTTACTTTATGTGATTTTTTATGGGTTATAGTGTTTATTTTCAGCGTTTGGGAGTGTTTTTTTTCTTTATTTTCATGATCTGATCACCGGTATACATGAATGGAAGTTCATGTAAAATGCATATAAATATAAAACATTGATATTATATATTAAAAATAGTCTTAAATAGGTTTAAAAAATCATAAAAAAGAATTTTGTTAAATTATATGAGGATGATTCATTAGATTAAAGTTAATGATGATCGTTCTGGGATAATTTTGGTGGTGTATCTGTCACACCGAACTCGTTTTGTTTTATCATTAATTGTTATGTATAAATTTTAATTCTAGAACATAAATATGGTTGTAAGATACGTTTTACTCTTTTTTCAAACTTGATTAATGGTTTATTAACATTATTGATGGTGTAAAAGGAGAATTAAAGTTCACCACCCATGATGTCGGTAAAATGATATATCATGAGCAACAATTTCATTTTCAGAATAAGAGGGAGATAAAAAGTACATTGATGATGGTTATACCATTATCATGGTAGACTAAAATTATATCAAACATAAAGGAGTTATCATACCATTTTAATAATAGAAAGTGAGGTGAAGAGAAGAAAATAAATAAAAATGAATTTAAATTAAAAGAAAAAGCAAAAGGACTTTACCTATGGGATTTACCCTCCTTGAAAGCATTCATAGAAAAATCGTTTTGGTATTTTTATGATACCATGTGACCCTAGATATGGTAAAAGAACTTGGATATTGTTTTAGGAAGAATTTGTACAAGTCTCAAATCTTGAGAGGTGTAAGGAAAAGAGGTGGTGAGGGGTAGTATTTATAGTGGAGGAGAGAGGTTTTTTCACATTATTATATTCATTAGTTTATCATTATGGCTCAATACACTGAATAGTTTGTGAATTATCACTGAATATATTATTATATTGAAGGGAATTTTGATATTATGGTGGTTACAATAGTTTTGACATAAGGAATAGTGTATTTAACATATATTGTGTTCATATATTAAATTACAATATTTTTCTATTCAATAAAAATTAATGTATTTTAGAAAAAAAATAACTCTAACCATTTTTCCAAATTTTTAATTAAAAAAAGAACTCATTTTTATGAAAATAATTTTATAAATATTATTAATTTGTTTTTTAATTAAAATAATCATTTACTTGGGAAATATAGATTTTAAAATTATAAATTATTATATAAGAAATTGAAAAACTACTTAAGTTAATATATAAATAAATTAAAATATTAGAAGATAAAAATATGGATTTATGAATAAATTTTATGAAATTATATTTTCTTAAAAATTATCAAAATAATCATTAAATTGTAATTAAATATTTATGACTTACAAAAATTCCAACGCTTAATTAATAATTTTTAAAACATTTATTTACTAAGACTATGATATAATTATACCAATATTTTATATATAATATACCAATTTTTTTTAAACATTCATTAGTGAGGTTAATATTTATTTGGGTGGTTTACTATTTATAAGGGTCATATTACTATTCCTAAGTTTAAGTTAATATTCCATCAGTGTCGGCTCGATAACTTCTAGAAATAATTAAAATTTCATTAATTCTTCATTTAAAATGATTTTATTATGTTATATATGTGATGTTATGTGATTTATACTATATGAGATCATTATGTGAAGGAATATTCAATTGAGAAATTTCTGGGACGTTATAGTACAACGTAGTTGGCCACCACTAATAGTGTCTTAAACAATATCCAATCCAAATGGTTATTGTAGTTGGATAAGGAATAAATACATGAAATAAAGTAAACAATTTTCATTTATTCAATTACTCTTTAGTAAACTACATAAACCTCCGTTTGTAGAGGACACCAAAACTCTCAACACCTACTTTGGCTCATGCCAGAGTCTGACATATCCCCAAAATATATCATTTATCTAAATGCATGTTCTACCATTCATAATCTCAATTTATATCTTAATTCCATTGTTATCATTCATAATATCAATTCATATATTTATGTCATTGATATTATTCAGTGTCTCAGTTCACATATGAATAAAATTGTTTCCATTCATCATCTCAATTCACTTTTGAATTCCATTGTTACCATTCAATGTCTCAATTCATATATGAATTCCATTTATACCATTTAGTTTCTCAATTAAAAAATGAATCCTATTTTTACCATTCATAATTTTAATTAAAAATATATCACAATTTTACAATATAAAATATATCATAATGTCACATATTTCAAAATATCATAATTAATTAATTTAACAATTAATTAATCCAACTCAAAAATTCCATATTAATATCATTCAATTAGTTAATTAAATGGTTAATTAATCGAATAAACCCCCTTAATTAATCAAATGATTAATTAATTATATCAACTCAATTAATTAATTCAATAATTAATTAATTACATCATTTTCATTAGTTAATCCAAAAATTAATTAATCAAATAATTTTAATTAAATAATACACTGGTTAATTATTCACAACTATTCAATTATTTAATTTAATAAATAATTAATCTACTTCCGTAATCTCAACATCCCCATAATTAATTCAACAATTAAATATTCCAATTAAACTATCTTAATATCTCTAGATATCAAAATCCCAAATTAGTTAGATTACCAAATTAATTAATTCAATTTAAGAAACTAAACTTCTAATCATCCAATAACAATTCTACAATAACATACACCTAGTTGAAATCAGGACTTTGAGTTTGGAATAATAGACCACATACCTCAAAAATGATTATGAATGTTCATACATGGATATCCCCAATTTAGGCGGAATAATCAAAATCACAACAAATAAAATGATCTAGATCTAAAATCTAGACCCATTACCAAAAGAATCATGATTTAACAAACCTATATCTGGATGTATAACCAATAGTGGATTAACAACCTTTTTTTGTCTAAGAAGGGGATATGGAGAGAGATAGAGAGATATTAATGGGAAGAAACACATACCTAGGGAGGTTTCAATCTTATATACTCCCTTATATTCAACATTAATGGAGATCAAGAGGTCTTGGAATCAATCAAAGAGACATAAAAATTAGAGTGAAAATTTAGGGTCGATCTAGGGTTTATTAGGGATTAAAATTGGGGTTTGAGAAATATTAAATCAAATTTTTTGTGTTAACTAAAAACCCGAGAATTTTATTTTGATATGGGGTGAATGGTTTGAATAAATGTGAGCCTTAATTGAGTGCATCTTCTAGGGGGGTCCTGGTTTCATTTAATAGGGTCGATTATTTAAAAACCCACATGCCAGTCAAAAAAATTATTCTCTATCTATGATTTCATTATTTTCTTGGACAAGGTGAATAGTTTGGAAAAATTGTTCACCAACCATGAACTTTCTTGCTTCCTTATAAAATTATAAAATTTTACCAAAAAACATTCCAAGGTAAAAATGAAAGAAATATCCTCAAAAATAAAATAAAATAAAACATTTAAAAAATCAAGAGACATCTCAAAAAAATGTTCATGTTCATACATCACCTCCTTACCTTTATCTTTCTATAAAAAGGCATCAATTTTAACCATTTATCATTATTTGTTAATGGATTAGCATGAAAAATAAATTACAGATGAATACCAAATTATTGAAAAGTTTTTTTACATGTTCTGATGGCCATGAAATGAATTTTATAACATATTGGTCAACCATATGAATATATGAATCATCATATGGAATTGGTATATCAGCACTTGGCTCATGATATATGGTAATCCCCACTATCACATTACTTTTTTGATGTGGTATGTTATGTATACTTTCATCTTATATTTTAAACATGATATCGTTCACAACTTAGTGATGTGTGGGTGTTGATATATATATATCACATTCATTTTCACTATATATAATATCTGTATAGAAAAGGTATCAGTGTATCAGTAGTTCATAATTCATAGAAACTATTATTAGAATATTGATTACCTGAACCAAGATTTCACTTTGAGTGGAATATTTCTCTTAAAATCTGGTGGGGGTGGGGAAGGATCTTTACTTAGTGGGTTTTCTTGATTTTTCTTCTATTTTATTCCACACAATAATAGTTTCTAGTAAATTAGTCTTCCATTGAAAATTTTCACCAATCATATATAATATTTCTTTTATACCACCCATTTCATTATCTTTATCCTTCTATTTTTATCAAAATATGTTTAGGGTGTCACCCCAAAACCCTCCCATCTGATGCAATAATTCTACTCTGTCTGCTTCATGGAAACCTATAGTAGGTGTTTATCTAGTACAATAGTTTATTATTCCTATGTATATGTTAGATATAAATTTAAGTAAAATAATTAATCATTTTTATGAAATAGATATTTAATGGAAAGAAATTACTATGTCACAATTACACTTGTTTCTCACACTTTTTCTCTGATTTCATATATTAGTATCTAATATTTATTTGAATGTTCTTCCTTCCATAGAATATGATGTGGGATGGAAATGGATTTTAATTTATATTCATTAATCTATATATAATTATATGACTTTAATTAGGTCGGTGTTTCTTTTCACATAATTGAATTATGGTATATTTTAAATAAAAATATATTTTTTTCAATTAAATAATACACCATCCATTCTTTATGGTAGGGTTACATTGGCTTTGTTTTATGTTCTTTATTTTCATCAGTCTATTATTTTTTCATAAATAAAAAATTATCAATCAAAGTGGTGAATACATGTATTGTAAAAAATTGTATTACCTTACACAATGTACCTGAAAAGATATCCCCACATGATGGATAATAAATATATCTAATTTATCTTGGGTTATCGGGTGACCATACAAAAGAAGTGGGTGTAGGTTTATATTTTATTCCGTGTATTTAATATAAAATCTTGTTATAATTGTGTGAAATCCTCTTTGAGAACTTATGTAGAGAATTAATAAAAATTTATTGTGGGATTAATCTACAATAAATACACATTGTAGTTATGATGATGTTTAAGTAAAATATTATTTATTTTATGTAACGACCCGAACCGTTAAAAATAAAATTTCCCATTTTTATTTATTTAAATAACCCATCATGTAATATGGTTATAGAAAACAAATGAATTAATTTTTTATTATATCCTATTATGTTTAAAATTTCTCATAATTATTATTACCATTGATAATATAGACCATTAATAGTGATAACATGATTAATATAAATATTGGGTTTTAACCAATTTAAGTGACACCGAAAAATGATGTGATGGCCTCATCCTGTGATATCCCAAGTAATATAGATTAAGAACTTTTCATATCAACAAATAATTATGAATTATATAGTGGTCTTACCTTAATAGGTATTTTATCTCTATTAGCGTACTCGATAAGCAACAACGGGTTTCTTTGAAATCTTATGTTGCCCACAACACTGAGTTATACCCAAAAAATACAATAATAATATTATGATTTTAAATAGTAATTCATGCCTAGAGATTGTATTAGAGAGAATTATAATAACTAATTATAAAATAATTACACGTGTTTTTTAAGTTTTTTTACATTTATCCAAGGAATTTTATTAGCTTAAAATGTGAATAAATCCAATTATAATCATTAAATACTCAAATATTTTAAAATGTAGTTTTAAAGCGTTTTGATAGAGAAACATTTTTAAATCTAGTTTTGACAATATTATAATTTATATATGATGTAATAAACTTTTTATTTAAATTTTTTAAATAAAAATTAATTTTTATTGAATTTTTTTATTTTTCCAATATAATTCATAATTTCATGAATTGTGAAAAATACTACATTTTAATTCAAAACTACATTTTCATCTGATTTATTTATGTAGTTACCTTATTAATTTAATCAGTTTTTATGTGTAATTGAATTACTTATTTAACATTTCAACTAATATTGGTCATTGGAATTAATTTCACATTTAAATGGGACATAAACACATGTCAATCGTTTGATAGTTTTGAATTTTTAAAAATATCTTTTCTGTTTTTGACAATGAGAAATAATTTTAAATTAATTAATGAATCTTTTTTGTTATGAATATGGAAAAATGGATTCCATATTTAGAATCATAAGTTCTAAATTATTTAAATAGGTACCTTTTATTTCTTGACATTATGAATAGTAACTTTAGTAATTATTTTTTCTTTACCACGATTAAAGGGTAAATTATGTAAAAAAGAGTATAAATAATATTATAATAATGTTAAAATACCCTAACACGTGTCTTAATAATTTTGTATCAGTAATGGGAGACCATGAAATTCATTACTATGAACTTTTGGCATTTGGGTGCCATTTGGGTGTTATAATGACATTTTATAATAATAAATTTAATGTAAATTGAAATTTGACATAAACATTTATGTTTTTACTAAAACAACATTAATATAAATTTATATAAATGATATGTTTGAGGATAAATTGTAATTATAAATATTAAATATTATATACATTATGGTAGTTAATTTATAATTTATTTAAATTAAATAAATAAATTTATTTATTGCACAATGATGATGCAATTATTACCTTATTAATGAAATATTCAAATAAATGATATTATAAATATTAAAATAAAATTATTTGAAAACATTTGATGCCATAAAAAAATTTTATAGATGATATTGAGATTTTATATTTGATTTAATGTAGTTTTTTGGAATGAATAATGTTTTTATAACTTTAAAAAATCAATTACTAAATAGTGTAAACATTGACATAAATGAGTTTTAAAAACATATACCATTTCATTAAATGATATAATAATAAAAAATGTAATATTCAAAAAAATGACACGTATGGTGATGAAAATTTCATTATTTTTCCACATGATGTTTCCTATAAATTTAATAGTAACTATATCAACCATATAGTGTAGAAATACAAGAATACATTGTAAGAGTTAATATATTTAACTAAGGGTTAAAGCCAAAAAATAAGGTTAAATTTGAGACCAAAACTAGTCTAAAACCTAATGGTTGAGAGGATTTATACACATAATCATCTTATTTTCTAAATATATCAATTTGGATCTATTATAATTCTAAAATCAGTTTATAAAAATATAATATTTCAAGACATTTCTATAGGTACCCTTCTCCCTCTTACAAAAGGCCACAAACTCTACCCACATACTCACAGTTCTCAATACCCTTGGTTAGTCCAAATTCTACTCCAACAATCTACCAAAACCCTAACTTCCCCCTAGATTCATTAACTTGGGTAGAAGGTAATTCAAGAATGCTTTTTGTTTCAAATTAAAAAGAGTTACCTTATTTAGAGGTAATGTCTTATCTCAACCTCCATTCCTTTATTTTCATTATACACCACCTATGCTCTTATTATTCTATGATTACATAACAACACCAGTATTTTAAATATAATAGGATGTTTTTATGCTAATTTTTTTTACCTGCACTTACACACACCCCCATCTAATGGATATAGAACTCACAATTTCTGTGTACGGTGTACTACTGCTTCATGAAATGGTTATTTTTCAATTTTCTTCTACCATATCTCATGGAGGCCATTAAGATGGAATTTTTTTTATATATGAAATTTATTATATTTATATTGGATCTATTATTCTAAAATTTTTATTGTTAAATACCATTATTCATTCCTTAATTTGTTAATACAATAATTTCTTTTGATGAAATGTGGACTACTGCCCCCTCTATGTGATATAACTCATCCATTCCATACATGGAACATATAAAGGATATAATTAATAAAATTATATAACATATATAACATAGATATTATACTACAATTATAATATACATATGTATCATTTATTTTTCATTCCATTAATATGAAAAATAAATAAAATATCGTTCATGAATACATATGGCTTACCATCTCTATGAAAAATGAATTTCCTTTCTTATCTCCAAATATACAAGATTACTATAAATTCATATATACTAGATAAATAAGATATTTGAATCATTAATACTATTATATAGGTAATTTACTATTTACCTCATGGTAAATTTTTATTTTTAACAAGTTCGTTTTTGACTCATGTAATGCATATTGAAAAAATGTCTGATATGAACTCAAAAATTTAAATAACTTTTATACCATGGTAATAAGTAATATAAAATGAATAATAAACACAAAAATGGTTATAAATAATATATAAATTAACTTAAATTTTTTGATCAAGAATATAAATAATGAATGATATTAGTCAGACTAGAGATAAGGAAAATCTTAATTCAATCTCGATTGATTGTGTTAAATATCCATTTTATTGGTTTTT
The DNA here is from genome assembly GCA_963277665.1 of Viscum album. NCBI lineage: Eukaryota > Viridiplantae > Streptophyta > Magnoliopsida > Santalales > Viscaceae > Viscum > Viscum album. The sequence continues at coordinate 1,001,736,953 of OY728133.1, forward strand.
CTTTCCAAGAAAATGTGTGAATTACCTTTGATTGTTTTAAACATAATAAACACTTATATTTGGTGTATTAATATTTTTGACACATAATTATATAATTGATTGATCCTTAATCTAATGATACGATCATTGTAAGGGATTATGTCTGAATCTCCTTTCATTGTGGCATATTTTGATAATATACACTACCTTATTTTATACATTGTATAATAAACCCATTTTACTATTAATTTCATTCAAATGTTTCCATAAGGAATCTTTTTTTATACTAAGTGTTTCACAAAATTAGAAATGGAATGTTTGTATCAAATGCATCGACAACGAATTCTCTTCCACCATAACTATTATTTGATATTAGGCCTCTTAAATATGTCTTAATGTTTTTCTAAAAGAAAAATCAATACCTTATTCTATTTTGGGTAATTTTTTAATTAAAATGATTTTAAGAAAATATTTATAATTTTGATATCTTGAAAAGATTACTTGATATTCAAAAATAATTTTTTTGGTGAATTGTTGATACTTGTGATCTTTTATGTTTTATGATTGTATAATAGTAGTTATACATTTGACATGTGCTTATTTGATAGACAAAATATGGTTGGTTTCATGATAATCTAAGTATGGGTGGATATGTTATAACCATTTATGTATTTGGTATGGTGGTCGTCCAAATAGCTATTCTATTTAGTGAAATGTGAGGAAGCCGACTATATGGTTATTCCATTTAAGTATGATTATGTCCTAAGTAACCTTTATATGTTATAAGTTTCTTTGTATGGGTATTATGGTAATCTTTTGGTTAAAAAATGGTAAACAATGAGCATATATTGAGTGTAGAGTATTTACTACTTCATGAAGGTTGAAAGTATTACTTTATGTTAATGTATTCATTATTTAAATGTTTTAGAAAATATTATATTTTTACTTTTTTTATATCTTACTGAGATTTTTAGGCTCATCCTTTGTTTTGAAATGTTTTTCATATGATTTTAAAGGAGAATATAGTCAAGTATGAGATCATGAAATACTTATCAAGTTTAAACATGAAGCAAAACAATGTTTCATTTTAAATGTACTTTTCTAGGATGAAAAATGGATAGTGATTATAAGTGTATAATTTGTAATATTTATGTTGTTATGTATATGATATGGTCTAATTATCTTAATCTATAAAACTGAAAATATATTCTATGTAAAATAAAGTCAAAATTATTGACATTACTCAATGTTCTATAATATTTAATACTGAGGCCTTATAGTTGGTATCCTATGTCATTTTACATAACATTAGAGGTTAGGGTGTTATTTGAGCGTAAGTGAAAAGTTGTATATAGCCACAATGGATAACATATTAGAAAGAGTCATAGATATTTTAGATAAATTTAATGAGATTACGATAACATGGATAAGTATATCTAAGTGTTTATATTACTTATATGATTGGATATGAAGGTCTTACTGATGTACTCACACTAACCTTATTTGTAAGAAGCCAAGTTTTTAGAACGGGTCAAAATCCCTACCCTGTTTGAATTTATTGACTTGTTCTTGAGAAATCTAGGAATATCTGGGATATTCTGGATTTTCTATACTACACACCATGTACTATAGAGTACACACCTTGTATGGGTTGGTCGAGCACTGGCTGTGTGTCACCATGTACATGCCGTGTGATGACCATGTAGGAATTTCTTACTACACAGCCTATAGTTATCGACAAACCGTGTATCTGTGACCGTGTGGAGGCCATACATGGCGTGTAGCCCTATTGGTAATTTATAATCGTTTAAGCACGTACATGTAGTGTCCTCCTTGGACACACTGTGTAGTCTAGCTGTGTATGAGGGATATACTAGGCGTGTGGGTAAGTTGATGAGGAAGAGAAGAAAAACTATGTACATGCCATTTACCCCTATGTACACAATGTGTACTCATTTCGACAGGTTTTGGAAAGTATATTCGCATAATTTCAAAAATCATATGAACACTAAAATGACACATGCCGTGTATTTTATTTTATTTCTCTAAAACGGAAAGTAGCCTCGTATTAAGGAAGAACCTCAAACCTTTGACGAGTTTGAGCGGGGATAACTGGGTGAGACTTCAATTCCCTCCCCTTCCTTTGTCTGAGGTTGGATTAAAACCCCATTTACTCCATTGGAAACCCATTTCTATGGACATGATTCCTCTTGAGCCATTCTTCTTGATTTCAGTTCTAAAACGAGTTATAGGGGTTCAAATAGTTTTGATTTTTTAGTTATACAACGTTTTATACCTAATTGGAGGCTATTATCAGAAAAGTAGCATCGTACGAGTCTCAAGTAGATGGTACATACCTCTTTTTGTGTTTTCATGGTAATTTATGTGACGCGGCCTTCAACACATTTTAGGGTATTTTGAGTGGGACCCAGTTTTACCTGATATTTCATATTAAATTATTCATTAGACCCATTGGATGCATTTGGGTATGCCCTTTTCCTATTTTTCTTGACTGGGGTTGGGCGAGGGGTCGTTGCTCCATTGGGGCATTTTGGAAGGGGAATTCCAAAATGGTTACAAATGAACTATGATGTTTTATCTGATATGTTTAGTTTATTAATCCTTGATATGAATTGTTAGATCCTATCAAGACCTCAGTGCCGGTATGTGAACGCACCTTGCAAGTGTAATTCAACTGTTTCATTGTCTTGCTTGTTTAATGTTTTCCATTGTGATTATATATGTGATGTGTGATATTGAATCTACTAGAACCTTCAGGTTATGCTAGGAATGGCCTCGTTAATGTTGAGTGATGTTGATCACTGGTTGGGCTTGGCCCGGGTTACATTGGGTGGTTCAGACCACGTGATTGGGTGTAACAGGCATCGGTTTGAGGCAGGATGACTATCAGGTTGGGTGTGGCCCAGGTTACTGGGATAGTGAGAGCCTCAGACTTGAGCTACATGGTCACAGGGACATGAGGTGTTGTGCCTTGGGAACTATTTTGTTGATTACTGATCACCCAGAAACTATTAATAGTATAGACACAGAGAGACTCCCTGATGAGGTGGTTTTGACAACTCGTGTGGGTAGAGGCCCCCGTTAGTTGCTGTTTATGTACTATTGGTTTGAGGGTACTTGTTGTAGGAATCCACATGGATTGTGAGGAGCCTTCATGGGATAGCATTGAGGTAATCACGTCTGGGGAAGAAGATCGCTGTTATTTGAGGGTAGATATCGATGTCCATCAGGATACATTATTTTGGACGTCAGATATCGTGGTTTCTCTGGATACATTATTTTGAGGGCAGACATGGCTGTCCCTCTGGCTAATTATTTTGAGGGCAAACATCACTGTCACTCCAGTTACTTATTGAGGACATGCATCGATGTTCCTCAGGGTTACTATTTCTCGGGTGTGCCTTTGGGAAGTCAGTACTTGAGACACGCGGGGTCAGGGGGAACATGGTGCTAGGTTACATGACAGAGATTCCAGCCTTGGCCGTAGCAGGTGACACTCCTTGGTGGCTGCTAAGAAGTAGTGTGGTTTGTGTTATTTGTACATCGTTCTATTTACTGCATTACTTATAAATTCATCCATGTTTAAACACTTATTTTATGTACGCACCATTGGGTGGTATCCTAAGGAGATTCATCTCACACCCTACACGGGCCCTTCGGGACATGTACAGACATTATGGATTTATGTGAAGGAAAGAGACCAACTTCATAAGTTGGGATGCATTATCTATTGCATAGAGATGGTATGGACCTTGAGGTATTGCCTAGAAAGAGTTTAGTATGTTTTTTGTAAATTCATGTATCAACATTCTTGTTTGTAGCTACAGTTGGTTAGCCATTGGAGAAAATTATATTTAGATATGTAGGACCTCCTATGGATGCATGTTTTGTTGTTCAGTAGTAGTTACAAGTGATCAACATGCTGTTGTGTTTATTTCCACTGTTTTTGTTTATTTTTATTGATTATGATGTTTATTGAGATTGAATGTGCTTCTGCTCTGTGGGTCTGGTTCGAGTCTGCTCAATCGTTTATTCCACAACATCTTTATTATTATACTCGTACTGGTACCATTATTATAATACTCTGAGAGGGTATAACCTCCCTACTATACCAAAAAGACCCTCATTGTTAGTTGGTAGCCTTTTTCTTTTGGAGAGGTGTGCCTATTGTAGTAGCAGTAGACCCGTTTAGCACTATACGGGTGGTTGTTCGGGTCCGGGTCATTACAAAGTGGTATCAGAGTAGTTCTTGATAGAGATTTAGTAGCAGCCTTTTACTAGCTACTAATGAGATTTTGGATTCTCTTTTATATTTTTTGATTTTACTATATGGGATACAATAGAATAGATATAGGTTGTTACTGGAATAGGGTTTCTAACTTATTCTTGGGTGCCTGTTGCCCTACGTACGAGGGATGGACCAAGTTTCTATGGGGGGGGGGGAATTACTGTTTTTCTTTTTCCATGATTAATGTTTTCATGCTTTCCACATTTGTGGCTCACAGGGCATGTGATGTTATTTATTGTGATATGTGACCTTTGAACTAGTGCAGTATGGGAGAATTGGAACATAGCCAGGTATGGCAAGGCATGTTTGCCGGGATTTTGATAGGAACATTGTAGGGTACATCAGTTTCATAACTGCACGTATTCTTTGTGAAGTTATAATTCCATGTGGGGAATATCAAATTTCCATGCTTCGTATCCTTTGAAATGTGAATAGGTGAAATTCTTGATAGAATTTCTTGTTTGATGTATTATGTATGCCATGCTTTATATATTTGTAGAATTTTATGTGACAGAGTATTTGGGTCTGGCTCTTGTATGAGAAGGTAGGTACTATCGGTTGATGTGATTTTGATTACCAGGATTTGGTGACTCGGTCATCGGTTTGAGGCAACGTTGGTTGTCAGGATGGGCATGGACCGAGGTACATTTGATACATGGCACTCTTAAGGGTGGGTAAGGAGGCTACAAGGTCGTGATGTCGTGGGGCATGGTTGTAGTTGGGGAGGAAAGGTAGTAGTTATGCACTATCATTTTATGCTTTCCATATCTGCATTACATATGTATAAATTGTTATGTATGTGGGTTGTCTGAAAATTTATGGTATTTTGGAGGTTCCACTTTGAATTATTGATAGAGCATCAGGTGGGTGATGACATAGTTCCATAGGTGCAGGATCAGGTTTAGGGTCTGGTGCAGGTAGAGTAGGAGACGCTAGTATGAGCTCAGTGACATGATCAAGTCCATGATACATTGTAGGCAGGATAGAATCCAGGTTTGGTAGTATTTGGACCATGGATCGACGAGCAGCTCCGGACTAGCCAGGTGCATGTCTTGCTGGGGTTCAACATAGGCACACAGGATAAAGATCCATCTATGGCATATCTGACGTGGGAGTTCCAGTCGCAACAACCACTACTTTTTCAGAGGGAGGGTGGTCCGTAGGCAACTAAGAACTAGATAGAGATCATACATATGATCTTCAAGCTTCTTGAGATTCCTCTAGGGAGAGCAGTCATGTTGGCGACATACATTCTGTGAGGACCAGCAAAGCGTTGGTGGGATGTGCAGGTTCAGGCATGCAGGCATGAGGTACTAGCATGGAAGGACTTTGAAGATGGGTTTATTGAGATCTTTTACCCAGAATACTGAGAGCAGAGAGAGCTCGAGAGTTCATAAGTCTTCAGCAGGGAGACATGTACTTCATGGACTATGTTTCTACATTCACTGAGCTGTCTCTCTTTTCACATGATATGGTAAGTTCTGACGCGACTAGGGTGTGGCGCATAGAGTAAGGATTACGACACGCCATTTGAATCCTAGTGAATATCTTCAATAAGGGTTCTCTTTCAGAGGCGGTGAATCAAGTTCTCATAGCAGGGGTAAACAAGAGGGATATGCCCCGGGTTGGCCGGATGGTGGCTTTAGGTGATGGTTCTAGATACCAAGAAGTGAGGACGGGATGAGTTTCAGTAGGGTAGTCAGGACATGGACTTATCTAGACCACCTCATAGCTGTTCTTCGGTGGTTTTATTTCAGTGTGGATAGCTAGGACGTGTTTGGAATCAGTGTGATAGGCCTCCAAAAGAGTGTCGAGCATGCGGACAAGTCGGACATCTTGAGAGGTTCTGTAGGCATCCATCTCAGACAGGCGGTAGGCATCGACCAGGACAAATGGTGGAATCTAGAGTTTGTTTAGGTTCGGTACTAGGAGAGGGTAGCTGAGGTTCAGCTGCCCATGGAGGATGAGACAGAGACAGTGAGATATAGATGATGGCTTAGTGGTTGGTGGTTGGAGCAACACTGCAGGGAGGTCAGGCATCAGGCAGCCGTACTTCAGGCCAGGTTCATGCCGTATAGCTACTGAAAGCTGAGTATGATAGTGATCCGACGATGGTTAGTGGTACAACAAGGGTGTGGTCTTGATTTCCATGTTTCCTTTTTTGTCATGACCTGTAGAGGCATGTTCATTTTGAGTGCACGTGAAGCACAAGATCTATGTGTACTGACGAGATTTTAGTTAGTGGGATTGGCACCATATCGGGTGTGTGATATATTTATATATATGAATGAGATGCATAGAATTAGAGGCATCGAGGATGTGGGTTACTTAAGGTGTTGTGGGTATCAGGGCAATGAGGATGCAAGTTACTTAAGGTGCTTTGTGCATCACGACATCGAGGATGTCGGTTACTTGAGGTGATAGGTAGTAGCTTTGTTTTTTAGCGGTCATGGGATGCAGGACCTTGTGGAGGCGGACACCGATGCAGTACATGAAATGTTGGGTGTCAGGAATGACATAATAGCACCAATGAGTCACATGAGTGGCGATGCATCACCAAAGTACTATGCGTCTGGAAAACCGGTAAGTGAACCTTTGTTGGTTTTGAGTTTTGTCGTGTTGAGACTGAGTTAGGCGATTCTTATGGGGTGGAGCCCCTTGAGAAATTTTTCCAGAAACTTTGAGATCAAGGAAGTCCAGGTTACTTTGATCGGGGCGGTATGTTTCATTCCATATTTGGGTCTCGTTTTATAGCACGAGGATGAACTATATTAAGTTGGGGAGATTGTAAGAACCCGGGTTTTTTGAATGGGTCAAAATCCCGACCCTGTTTGAGTTTTGGACTTGTTCCTTAGAAATCTAGGAAAATCTGGGATATTCTGGATTTTTCCAAACTACACGCCATGTACTAAAGAGTACATGCCGTGTATGGGTTGGGAGATCACCGACTGTGTGCTGCCGAGTACATTCTGTGTGATAACTGTGTAGGAATTTCTTAATGCACGGTGTGTAGTTATCGACACACTATGTACCCTTGACCCTATGGAGGCCATACATGGTGTGTAGGGTTGTTGGCTAGGTACAATCATTTAACCAAGTACACATCATGTCCCCCTTAGACACACTATGTATTCTAGCCATGCATGAGTGATATACATAGTGTGTGGGTATGTTGGCGAGGAAGAGAAGAAAAACTAAGTACACGCCATGTACCCCTTAGTACACGTCATGTACTCTTGTTGGAAGGTTCTGGAATGTATGTTTGTGGAAATTCAGCCATCATATGAACAACAAAGTGATATATGTCGTGTACCTATAGTGCACACCGTGTATTTTAATTTTTTTTTCTAAAATGGGGAGTAGCCTTGTATTGAGGAAGAACATCAATCCTTCGATGGGTTTGAGCGAGGAGAGCTAGTTGGTACATCAATTCCCTCTTGTTCTTTCATCATAGGTTGGATTCTAACACCGTTTAATCCATTGGAACACCCTCGGTAAGGCCGTGATTCCTCTTGAGCCATTCTTCTTGATTTACTTTCTATAACTAGTTATAGGGTTTTGAGAGGTTTTGATTATTTTTTATATCTACTTCATTTTATACCTAATTTGAGGTTGTTATCGGAGGAGTAGCATCATACGAGTCTCATGTAGATGGTTCATTCTTCCTTTTTTTTCGTGGTCATTTGGGTGTTTCGGCCATCGGCACATTTTCGTGTATTTTGAGCAGGGGCCAGTTTTATCTGCTGTTTCATATTAAATTGTTCATTAGACCCGTGGAATGACTTTGGGTATTCCCTTTACTTGTTTTTCTTGAGTAGGGCTGGGTGAGGGGTCATTGCTCAATTGGGTCATTTTGGCTGGGGGAAGCCAAAAGGCTTATGATTGAACTGTGATGTTTTATCTGATAAGATTATTTTATTAAGACTTGATATAAATTGTTAGAGTCTCTCAAGACCACAGTGCTGGTATGGGACATCACGTTTCTATTGTAATTCAACTGTTTTTTTTGTATTTCTTGGTTAATTTTATCCATTGTGATTATATATGTGATTTCGGATATTGCATATGTTGGAAGCTTTGGGTTGTGCTAGGCATGTCCTAGGTATTGTTAAATGATGTTGATCATAGGTTGGGATGGGCCTAGGATACGTTGGGTTGTTCTGACCACGGGATTGGGCATCATGGGATTTTGTTTGAGGTAGGATGACTGTCAGGTTGGGCATGGCCTGGGTTACTAGGATGATGAGACCATCAGACTTGAGAGCCTTGTTCACAGGGACACAAGGTGTCAGAGGAGTTGTGGATTGGGTACAATTTTTGTGATTACCGCTCAACATGATACTTTGAGTAGTGTTCACATAGAGAGACTCCGTGGTGAGGTGGTTTTGAACACTCTTGTGGGTAGAGGCCCCCATTAGTTTCAGTTTACGTATTATTGGTTCGGGGGTGCTTGCTGTAGGAAGCTACGTGGAAGGTGAGGAGTCTTTAGGGGATAGCATTGATGCTATCAGGTTTGGGGCAGAGGCTCGCGGTTATTTGAGGGAAGATATCGATGTCCCTCCGGGTACTTTATTTTCTAGGGAAGATATCATTGAAACACGAATAATTTATTTTGAGGGCAGAAATCACTGTCCCTCTGACTACATATTTTGGGGACAGACAACAATGTCCCTCTGGTTCCTTATTGAGGATAGTCACCACTGTTCCACAAGGTTACTATTTTTGGGAGTTCTTTCGAGACATCATTACTTGATACACACGGTGTCTGAGGGCACATGGTGTCAGGTAACATAAAGAGACTCTAATGTTAGACGAAGCAGGCGACACTCCATGGTGGCTGCTGGGCACCAGTGGGGTTTGTGTTATTTGTACATCATTATATTTACTAATTTCTTTATAAATTCATGTCTACTTAAACACTTATATTAGGTACACACCGTTGGGTGGTATCATACTGAGATTCATCTCACACCCTACATAGGCCCTTCGGTGCGCATTCAGACTTTATGGATTTACGTGCAGGAAAGACGCCACCATCAGGAGTTAGGCTGCATTAGCTGTTGCATGGAGATGGTATGGACCTTGAGGTTGTGCCTAGATGGAGTTTACTTTGTTTTTCATACTTTCCTGTATCAGCATGCTTGTTTGTAGCTATAGTTAGTTAGGCATTGGAACCCTTTATATTTAGATATGTTTGACCAGCTTTGGATGATTATTATTTTGTTCGGTAGTAGTTACTAGAGATCAACATGATGAAGTGTTTATTTCTGCTGCTATTGTTTATATTTATTTCTTCTTCTCTTTATTGTTATTTAATGTGCTTCTGCTCTGCAGGTCTAGTTCGAGTTTTCTATACTGTTTATTCCACTGTATCATTATTATTATACTCAGACCAGTACTATTATAATTTTCCTCAGAGAGGGTATAGCCTCCCGAATATACCTACAAGTCCCATGCTGCTAGTCAGCAGCCTTTGGTGTTTGGGGAGGTGCACCTAATGTAGTACCACCCAACCCGTTTAGAACTTTTTGGGTGGTTGTTCGGGTCCGGGTCATTACATTATTGTTTTTGATAAATAGATGGATCTAGTAGGCACCAAAGTAACAGTTTATGTAAAGAAAAATGTGGAGGTTATCTGAATAAGAAACCAAATGAAATGGGTGATACAATGAGAACTGTTGTGGTTATTTTATACCATCTATCTAGAGTCATGATTGACCACATGAAAATTAGTGATTTTTAAGGAATACTATATGATATAAATTAATCTCTATGGATGTTCTAGTAATACTCAAAATCGTAAGTGTATTCAATTAGATATGTGTCAAGGGTGTTGAAATAAACAACTAAGAAATTTGTAAATGTTATAGGAAGATGATATGGATGTGATAATGAAGGCTTTTATGAAATAAACTACTAAGGAAAATGGAGTCAATCCATTCACTCAAGGAGAGGAAAATATGTTCATTTAGAGTTATCAATTTAATTATCTAAATGTGAGGAGAATTTTCATTATAAAAATAAATGTCCTATGGAGAATTTATAATAATGGTATTAAAAGGACTGTATGCATGAATTATTACCAAAAACTAATGTAATTCCAATTATATATGAGGACTTTGAAATTGACCTATGAATGTTATGTATTATATAATATCTTTTGGTATTATATTTTTTAATATTAGAATACAATTCACGTTTTTGTTACAGGAAATAAGTAATAAGGAATATTAGGGAAAATCATGATTAAATGATAAGGAAGGACATTGAATGATTATAAGTAAGTTCATGAGTTGTAGTAGATTGTAGGATGAAGGAATATTTTTTAATATGAATTATCTTTTAATGTTGAGATTACAACAGAAGACCATTTCCTGAATGTGTATTCCTTTAGTTTGTTATATTAAAATGTTATTTGATGATGAATTATCTTTTATTTTATAGACATTATTATAAAAAACCTTTAGGATTAATATGATTTTGAAGTAATTATGGGTTATTACATATTTTGATGGTAACTAAAAGGCATGAGGTATACATGTGATAAAAATATGTTATGGTTGTTTTGAAGATTTTATCTCATATGAATGAAAAATGAACTATATAGTTTTAGAAAATGTTAAACCCTTAGGAAGGGTGGAAACCCATCGCATCTGGTAAGGCTGTAAGAATCGAACCCAAAACTGAAGGGTGACAAGGGCACATCACCAACCACTTTCCTAAGTGAAATACCTGGTTATTATGACTACATTTTTTAGTTAAAAAAGTTGATGGAATAATAATAAGTTGATTTTGGTAACATATGTTTTATTAGATCGATATCCGTAGAATTGGAAAATGATTTGAGGATTACATGATAAATGTTATTTTGTAATATGTTCACAATTTTGGAAAAATTTTATGATTAAATATAATAGAAAACTATAGGATATTAACGGAGTAATAGATGAATTATATTTTTTAATAATTTATGATATTAACTGAGGAAAGATTGGAATTAGGATATTTATAGAAGTGATTAACCAATCATGGTGAAAATTGGATTAGGTTAATTAGTTTTTGTCATGGGGCATTAAGAGTGATTGATGTTATTTGGAGATAAATGTTAAAAATTTTCTTAGAAAACTATGTCCTCAAAGAACTCTAAATTTTCGTTTTCAATCATAGTTTGGTTCATTTTAATGAAATTTAACGAAAATTAAATTTTGAATGGTCTATGTTAGACTTTGGGTATTACTGTAGAATTTTAGTGATTAAAAGTAGTCTATCTCCTTAAAAAGATTATTCATTTTGGGGGATTATTTATTCATGTACTAAGGTTTTTTTATGGTTAATGTTTCAAGATAAGATAAATATATTGGTAATATTTTGTTGGATAATATGTTTATTCATCCTGAATACTCATTGTTTGGAGAAACATTTGAGTTTGTGGTTTGATTAAAATATAAAACTCTAGTTTTCAAGTAAGTATATTTCATTATAATCCTATTCTAAGTAGAAAAATAATTCTTCATCATTTTGAAAAGGATCTTAAAAAAATCATTTAATTTTACTACTGTGAAATAAAAGAGATTTTAACCCATCACATGTTAATGGTTTTAATATTGCTAGCATTCTTCTAATCATGATTTCTATCACTTTCCATGAAAACAAGATGGTTAGTTTTTTCCTCCATATCCATGTTTTATTAAATAGAACCCTAGTATGTTTAATCTAGAGTCACCATTATACTTTATTTTCTCTCTTCTAAGGTAGAAGATTTATTAAACATTTTTACTTTATGGGTTTTCAATAATGGTATTTTAAAAGTTCATACCCTAGTTACTGAGCCAAAAATTTTAAATTGCGAGGATGAAATTTCCAAAAGGGGTAATGATGTAATATCCCATGTAATTATAGAATAAGACCTTTTCATATCTATTAAAATTTATGAATTACATAGTGGTTTTAAATTAATTGGGATTCAATTTTTGATAGCATACTCGATTCACAACAATGGGTTTTCTAAAATCATACATTGCATACAACACTAGGTTATACCATAAAATAATAAAATAATATTACTTGTATTTTAAAATGGTGTTAATGCATAGATGTTGTATTGGTAGGAATAAAGAGAAATACATATAATATGATTACACATGTTTGTTAAATGTCTTAATCTTCTAATGAATTTTAGTGGCTTAAACTTAGAATAAATCCTCTTTTAAGAATTACATACTCTAATATTCTGAATATGTAGTTTTACCTCAATTTGATGGAGAATCCTTTTTAAATCTAATTTTTCAAAAATTTAGAAGATATATTTTAAATAATGAACTCATTATTTAGAATCTGGACAAAAAAAATTGGTTGAATTTTTTTTATGTTTCTGATAAAATTCATATTTTAATGAATATTAAAAATACTTCATTTTATTTCAAAATAGCATTTTCAGCTAATTTATTAATATAGTTATATTATCATTATAATTAGTTTGAAATTTTAAATGAATTATGATTTTATAATTTATTACAATGTTTGTAAATTTAATTAATTTCACATTTAAATTGGACATAATCACTTGTCAATCTTTTGATAGTTTTTATTTCATAAAAACCCAATTTCTGGTTTTGACAATGGGAATTAATTTTAAATTAATAATTTAAACTTTTGTTTTATGAATTTCGAAAAATTGATTTCATATTTGGAATCATGAGGGTCATATTATGTTAAAAGGTTCCATTTATTTTTTTATCATTATGAATACTAATTTCAATCATTATTTTTAATTACAAATGTTAAAGGTAATATTAGGAAAATAAGGGTAAAAATAATATTATAATAATGTAAAACTACCCAAACATGTTACCCAATCTTAATAGATGAGTCATGGGAGACTTAAACAATATTTAGGCAGAACGTTAAACATTTGGGATCCACATGGCAGTCATAATGACATGTTATAATAATTAATTTAATGTAAAGAGAAATATTACATAAACATGTATATTTTTACTAAAAAAATTAATATCGGGTTTTATAATTTATATCTTTTACTATAAATATTAATTTTAAAGATAAAAATATTTTATAGATCATCTTATTCTATTTTTAATTTTTTACAAATTAAATAAAGAAATTTATTTATTACACAATGTTGATGTAATGATTACAATATTAATGAAATATTAAAATAAATGATATTATAAATATTAAAATAATTGTAATTCAAAAATTTTGATTCCATAATAAGATTTTATAGATTTTCATGACATGTTAAATTTTAGTTAATATTTTTTTTAATTAATATAGACTTTTTTTTGAATTTAATAAAAATCCGTTACTAAATAGTGGCAAAATTGACATCAGTGAGTTTTTAAAAAAAAAATACTCTTTTATTAAATGATACAACAATCTTAAAAATATAATATTTGGCCAACTGACTTATCTTGTCTTATAATTTTCATTATTGATAAACATGAGGTTCTCTAGGCTTTTTAGTGTAAATATATTTACCATATAGTGTAAAAAACAAGAAGACATGGTAAAAGTTATTTTATTTAAATAACGGTTAAATCCCAATTATATAGTTAAATTTGGGACATAAATATATCTAAAAAATATTTTTTGAGAGTATTTCAACCATAAATAATGTTCTCCTATAAATATATTACATTTCATTTTTTATAATTATAATATAAATCTATAATAAAATAAAATTTCAAAACATTCCTAAAAGTTCCCTCAACCCTCTTATAAAAGGCCCCCAATTATACCAACCCACTCACACCTCTCAAGACCCTAGGATCATCTAAAATATTCTTAAATAAACTCCAAATATACCTTCCTTCTTCTTATGTGTCTTACCATGAGAATAAAGAAAATCAAGAAATCCTTTCGGCTCAGATCCAAAAGAGTTACCAAATTTAGAGGCAATGTCTTCTCTCAAGATCCTTTTATTTATTTTCCTTATCCACTCCCTATTCTATTTTTAGTCTGTGATTATATAACAACACTAGTACACTATATATTCTAGGATGTTTTTAATCTATGGGTTTGACCCACACCTACACAAACCTGCATGTAATGGATATATAACATATTGTTTCAGTGTACGGTGAACTACAGCCTCATAAAATGTTGATTGTTCAATTTTATTCTACCACATATCACGATGGAAATTATAATAGAAATATATTTATATATGATATATATTAAATTTATATTATCTTTATGTTTATGTAATTTTTTATTATAACATAACATTATGCATTCCATAATGTGTAAATACAATAATTTCATTTGAGGAAGTGCGGACTACTGCCCCCTAAAAGTGATATGACTCGTTCATTATATAAATAGAAAGTATAAATGATTTTTTAATTAACTTATGTAACATATATAACACATATATTATAATTTAATGATTATATAATTATGTATAATTTAGTTTACATTCCATTAATATGAAAAAGAAATAAAAGTAGCGTTTATGTATACGTACAGATTACCATCTCCATGAACGGTGCATTTCATTTCTAATATAAAAACATAAATGATTACTATAAATACATATATAGTAGAATTATATGATATTTAACTCATAAATACTATTCTATAGATAAGGGACTTTTTACCACATGGAAAATTTTTAATCCAAAGAATTTTATTTTTAACTCATGTACTGAACATTAAAAAAAAGTCTGATATAAACTCAAATAATTAACTAATTTCTATAACATGTTAATAAGTAATATACAATGAATAATAAACTAAAAAACTTTAACAAAAAATTAGATATTTACTTATGTTTTTTATTCATAAATCAAAATAACAAATGAGACAAGTTAGACTCAAGGTAAGGGAAGTCTTAACTCAATCTCCATTCATTGAGTTAAATATCCAGGTCATTGGTTTTGTTATGGAAAGAATATGTGTGAATTTCCAATGATTTTTTACACTGAATATTTAATTATATTTGGTGTATTTATATCTGTCATTCATAATTATGTCAATGATTTATCCTTAATTTAAGGATATGATCATTGTTTGGGAATTCATCTCAATCTCCTTTAATTGAGGAATATTTCAATAATATACACTAACTTCATTTATACTCTTCATAATAAACCCCTTTGAAATTTAATTTCATTCAATGTTTTCCCAAAGTAATTTATTTTTGCGAAGCATTTTTGTAAAATGAAAAAAAATTACATCTATAGTGACAATGAATTCTCAACTACCATAACCTTTATATGATATTAGGATTTATCAATAATCCATAATGTTTTTTAAAAGAATAAGAAATACCCTATTCATTTGTTTGGTATTTTATTAATGATATTTTTTTCAAAAATATATTTACTATTTCAATATATTGAATATATTTCTTGTGATTGTAGATGAAATTTTATGAGTGACGTGTTGATAATTACCATTTTTTGTGTTATGTTTTTATAATGGTACTTCACATTTTATTGGTGGATACATGATAAAAAAAATTGGTTTTTCTGTTATAAGACTAGGATGGGTGGTAATGATATAACCTCCAATTCATTGGCTATGGAAGTTGTCGTATGGATTTTCCGTTTAGTGATATGTGTGGATGTTGACCATATGGTAATTCCATCTATGTATGATTATGTCCCAAGATACCATTATATGTTATATGTTACTTTATATGTGTTTTATGGAAATATTTAGGTTAAAAAAGTGTAATAAATGAGATTATATTTGGTGAATAGTATTGACTACATTATAAAGGTGAAAAGTATTCCTTTATGATAATTTATTCATGGTTTACATGTTTTAGAATGACTAATAATTTTCGTTCATATGTATACCTTACTAATATTTTTATTCTCGTAAAAAATTGTTAAATGTTTTTCCTTGGATTTTAAAGGTGAATAGAGACATAGATGGGATTGTGGAAAAGTTATGATGTTTAATCATGGAGCGAAACCATGTTTATTTTTTAAATTTTTTATTTATGAATAAAAATGGATTGTGAGTAGAAGTGACTACATTGTAATATTTAAGTTGATATGTATAATTTATGGCATAATTCTCTATATCTCTAAACCAGAAATGATCCTCAATGGTAAATAAAGTCAAAATTTAGGACTTAACACATGAATATGTAATGTTTAAGGACAAGGCCTTATACAACAATAAGGTTCATACCATATGAATCCCATTTATGAGTACATCCAAGGGAGATAGTATAACTAGTCTTTTCCATTGACCAACACCACGCTATGATCCAGAAAATAAACCATGGTCAAAACCATTTATGAGAGAATTTATAGCTTATAGAGATCATGTCCCAAACCATGTATATCGAACCACCCCATGAAAGTCTTACCATCGTGCACTTTACTCATAGCGATTTAGAGGGTGTATTAAAGGGATATGTATTAAGACTGTTGCATTATTATTATAGACATTATTTTTTATAGAATGGTGAATATATATTTATCCAATTATTGTTATTTTATAAATTATTTTTATTTTGATATAATAAAAAACAAATAATAGTTTTGGGAAATAT
Source organism: Viscum album (assembly GCA_963277665.1). Lineage (NCBI taxonomy): Eukaryota > Viridiplantae > Streptophyta > Magnoliopsida > Santalales > Viscaceae > Viscum > Viscum album. The sequence continues at coordinate 1,001,753,773 of OY728133.1, forward strand.
TCAGATTCAATTTAGAAATTTATTATTATTATTTAATATATTTTTAACATAGATAATATTTTAATAATATTTTATTAATAAAAAAATTTTATTATGTAAAAATTATCATATAAATTTCATGAATTCAAATGTAATTTATATAAGCGTTTGAAAACTTTTAATGTCAAAAAATCCATCATTTATTAATAAATGTCAATTTTTTTAAAATTTAAAATTATATGGTTATAATTTTATTTAGATAAAATGAATATTATTTTTTGAATCAGAACATCGAAAGTATCCAATAGTAGATTTTTCTTAATTTTCTAAGATAATCATATTTTCAGTTAAAAATTAAATACCATATAAATATAAATTTGGTATTATGACATCATAATGACACAAAAATGATATATTAATTATTAAAAATGGGATCCACTATAAAATATATGTTTTCCCTTTAAGGTAATTCTATTTTAATATTATTTTATGTATTTTATAAATCCATTATGTATCCTCTCAAACATATAATAAATTTGAAGTTTTGAAAATCATTTCTTTAAGAGTGTGACACGCATTCACATAAAAAGGGGATTTATTTTATTATATTCATAACATTACCTTGTAAAATAATTATATCCACTTCTATTTGTAATAAAACATGGGAAAATCTATGGGATGGTTTTTGGTTTTTTTAATGTTATTATGTAGAGTCCAAAACATAATTAATAAATAAATCCCTATCACTTTCTATATAAACCCACAAAATATCCCATTTATTTGCACTAATACTCTTTAGATAAAATTCATACTGTTAACTCAACTCTCTAGAGTCTTTCCAAGGTACACCAAGATCTCAATAAGCCCCTCCCAAACATTTGGAGTCACACCCTCAAGTAAGGGATCTAATAATCTATTTTTTATCAAGAAATTATTTTGATATGTATCTTAATTTCCATTAGACTATGTTGGAATATTTTATTATATATTCCAATTAATATCCATTAGATTAATAAATAATGAGTTAATCCTTGGAATCTCATTTACCCTCCCATGATCCTCTAGGTACACCCCTTACAATGTCAAAAATTATTATGTGATTTCTCTCTTTTCTTTTCCATTCAATCACTTATTTTATGTTTTGTTTCTTAAATTAAATTTTCTTATGTGGTGATATGTACTTAGAAATTCCTATTAAGATATATATATTTTATATGTTATTATATCACCCACTCACTTTCATTAATCCTCCCATGTTCTTTTATGTAAACCTGTTATCATACCGAAATTTAGTAAGAGAATTCACACTTCTCTTTTCCATTCAATCAATTATTTTATGTTATGTCTCTTAAATTCCATTTGATTATGTTGGGATTTGTTCTTATATATTCCCACTAATTTAAATATAATGTATAATTTATTATATTCCCCTTTTACTCTCATTAATCCTCCCATGATTCTACATGTTCAACCATTACAATGCCAAAATATAGTTAGGATTATTTTTTTATTCAACATTATTCATTATACTATGACTTCTATTTTAAATTTATAATGATGGGATATGTTTTTACATGTGCCTATAACATCCAATTTTATTCATATGTGATTATATACCCCTTTATCTCTCATAACCCCATTCTTATGAATCTTTAAGTGGCGTCATCAAGATGCTGAAATTTCACCGTGATTTTCCATGCCAAAAAATGTATAGTAAATACCATACCTATTTCCTGTCAATATTGTTCACATTTATGTACATATTCTGTTTATTATGGAATTAAATGTATGTATTCAACATTCATTACTCGTGTTATTAAATATCAAGGTGAATGGATCTATATTTTATGATCTATGAGGGGCACTTAAGCATAAAAATGAAATTAATTTGACAGGTGAGATTGGAATTATATTGGTCTCTAATGAATTTCAAAATTATTAGAATCATTATATGTAATGTTGGGATTGGTATGAACCTTATTCCTTTATGGGACTTTTTATATAATGATTTCTTGGCAGTTTAGCCTTGAACTATGTTTAGGATGCAGTGTTTTAAGTTGTTTCCACAATTCCTATGTTATTATTATCATGTTATATCATGTATTATTGTTCATGATTATTATTATAAATCTTTTAATGTACCTATTGATATGAATATTTTATAAAATTCCTCAGCTTATTTTATTTTTATTCACTTACTAATATTTCTGTCTCACCCATATCTTATGTTTTCTCCCAAGTAATCTCCTGCAGTTTTAAAATCCATGAAATTTTAGAAGCATGTTAGGAAGTTTTCAATAATGTTGTGGAATCCCATGTTAAATATATTGTGATATGTACCTAATTCCAGAAGATAATATACTTTTCAATATTTTTGGATATATAATGATTACATTTATGTAATGAATCCTGAATTTATGGGTAATAAATATAAGTGTTGTTATTGTTGGAAGAAGAGAAAATGTTATGTTATTTTTGGGATTGGGATTAGAAAACTCTAGAAAAATCCTTAGTGGAAAGACTAAGTATAAGAAAACAAAAATAAATTTTTGTGCGTATAGTTGATTTTTTTTATTAAAAAAATACATCCTTGTCTTGATACTACAAGTGGACGTGGTTCTGGAAGAGATATACCTAGTGGTAATAACTCAATCAAGGTCTATTGGGCCTCACTCGGTGCAACATGGTACTTGAAAACATGCCTTACTATGTATCAGGTTTGAAAATCCTATGGTATATTTTTTAGAAATTCATAAACTCATTACAAAACATTCTTAAGTGAACAAAAATTCCCATAAGAGTATATTTTATGAAAAAGTCATGAATAACATATATAAAGCCTATAAATTCATAAGTTTTGAAATTAATATAATTTATGAGTTATATAATTAATGTAATTGGATTCCCATTTATGTGTTCAATTGTTTAAAAATAATCTTCCCCAATATTTCCTTTATTTTATCTAATTGGAAACAATTGGAGGATTCAAGTAACCAATAAAATCGAAGGGAAATGTGTTGACTTCCCCAATAAGATGCACAACCTGATAAGTGAAAGAATCAAAATATTTATGATCATTACATCTCATTTGACCCCGGTTCTGAATAGAAACATCGATCAATAGGAGAAACCAAACCCTCCTAAGATATTACAAGCTATATTTAAGGTCTTAATGTGACAATTACTTCCTACTTTAAATGGATCATCTAATACATTAATCATCGAACATTGGATCCACTCTATTGAGAAGATCGTCTTCATACTTCAATGTTCAAAAAATGTGATGGATCAGCTTGATTTCTATTATATAGATGTAGAATCTAATTAGGGGTGGACTCTGGTAAAAAAATAAGATTTTTATGAAATATATCGATGCGATAGAGTGGATGGAATTCTAGGAAATGTTTTTTATAAATATTTTCTGTGCACTATCTAACATAAAATGGAAATATATTTCCCTTCCAAAAAAAATGATAAATAATATATCAATTAATATGATGGAAAATTAATAAGATGTTCCCGATGCACTTTTTCTATCATCTTTAACCCTAAATTCAATGATGATAGATAATTTAGTGGGATAAACCTAGTCTATGAACAGGTCGGGCGATTCGTGACTTTGATAGCTATGAGGGATTGTCTGATGTGCCCTCTAAATTGAAATGGATATCATCAAATCTCATGGGTATCATGGGGATAATAAATATAAAGGGGTGATTAATTCTAGTGGTATAATTGAGTAATTGAATGGTTCCAGGATTTTTCAAAATATCACTTTTCAAAGGTGCGAAAGAGGCACCGTAGAAATTTCTAGTCATGAATGAATAAATGATTTCTTTTCTGGAATGAATGACACCTAGATAGAAATTCATGATAGGAGAAGAGCACTAATGCTGTGTAGGAAAAGAATTCTCCAGTCAACACTTAGCTCATTTTTCATCACATCATCATCATGAAATCAGGGAAAATTGAAAACTAATTAACAAAGATTAGGGTTTTAGGATAAATACAATAACCTATAAGGAAGAAATAGCGAGGATTTTTCTTCACAACCACTGAGGTGGATCTTGACTATAAAGTGGTGACTTGTTTTATAGTTATTAATTAATAAATAGAAAATGGTGAAATTATTTCATCACAGATATATAACTCCTACCCTATCACAATTTTTGAGTTGAACATCCTAGGGAACCATCTCATACTTCTATTGGTGTAATTTGATACAATTTTGTGTATGAATTTTATTTCCTTATATTGGACAACAAAAATGTACATGAGATGTAAATCACTACATATTTTGAGAATCATCCCTTGATTCAATACAAGTGCAATGAGGAGGATGAATCTTATTTAGCACCAACCTCTCAAGAATGGATTTTATTTCCCTTTGAGAATGTTTTCTAGGAAAAATGTTTCATTCTAAAGAAATAACCATCTTTGAGAAAATGAATATTATGAGGGAATATGCTGATGTGTTTCCCATTAAGATTCTTGTTCTTCTTCCTAAAGGATATGTTTAATTTTCAATCGATCTTATACTTGGGACGGTTCAATTATCCAAGAATTTATATAGAATGGTTGTGTGAATTAATGAGCTTAAGAAACCACTATAAGATATTCTAGATACATTTTTATACTCCCAAGTGCATCCCCATGGGGTGAACTGGTACTATTAATAAAAAAAGGACCAGTCAATGCATCTTTGAATTGAAAATTATCAGATCAACAAGATCATGATAACTAACAAGTATCCTCTTCCATGGATTGATTAAATGTTTGATCAGATTTATGGGAAACAATACTTCTCCACAGTGGATCTTTAGTCAGTACATCATCAAGTAAGGGTAAAGAAGAATGATATCCCCAATACCACTTTTTGTATAAGGTACAGGCTCAATGAGATCATATTAATGTCATTTTTACTCACTAATTCTCTAGAAAACATTATGGACATGGTGAATTGTGTCTTTATATTTTACATCAACAAATTCCTTGCAGTATTTATAGAATATATACTAATACACTTCAAAATAAAGGAGGATCATGTGGAGAATCTGATCACTTTGCTGATAACCCTATGCAAGGATAATATTTATGAAAATAATATAAAATGTGATTTATAGTTGAAGGAAGTTTACTTCATGGGGAATATTAACACAAGTAATCGAATAACATTAGACCCATAAATGAAAGAACCTACTGAATGATGGTCGATGTCACCATATGTGATATATATACAATGTTTATATTGATTAGCTATGAATTATTAATGATTATTTAGAACATTATCCTGATTTTTAGGCCATCTAACTAAGTTAACAAGAAATTTAATTAAGTTTTCGTGGAATTATGAATTTGGAGAGAGGTTCAAGGAGCTAAAAAGGTGCCTTATTACAACACCTGTTCTCACACTACCCATAAGTGGGGAACCTTTCATAGTATTTAGTGAGGCTTCAAATAAGGGATTAGGTTGTGTGTTAATGAAAAAATGAAAAGGTTATATAATTTTTTTTCATGGTAATTGAATGATCACAAATTGAACTACCCAAATCATGATCTATATTTTTCTATAGTGATATTTTCATAGATACTCATGTGGAATTATCAATTTTGGAATATGTGTGAATATATATATGGATCATAAAATCCTCAAGTATATACTCACATTGAAATAGAACAATATGATCCAAAAAATATGGTTATATTTGATCAAGGACTATGACTTATTAATCTACTACCATCGTGGAAATATGAATAATGCGGTGAACCCTCTATATAGAATGGATCCTACAATTATATCATTGATGGGAAATAAGTGGGATCAAATCTACCTATACTGGTAATGGATAGACAAGGTAATAATAGTGAAATGAACATCTTCAATCCTTTCACAAATTATTTCTCAACCATATCTTCTAGAGAGGATATGGGATGCTCGAAGTGGTGTTGTAGGAATTCAAATGAAAGTGGAAACTATAATAAAGGGTAAATCATTAGAGTTAAATGGTAATGAATTTTTTTTAAGATTTTGGTCAAGGATATGTGTACCATCCAATATTAAGCTAAAGAAGGATTTATTGGATGATACCCATAGTTCATAATTCTCTATCGATCTTGAAATCCCAATGACATATCAAGATCTCCAAGAGAACTATTGGGGGAAAATATGAAGGAAGTGATTGAAGAATATACATCAAAGTGCCCGGTATGTCAGCAATGGATGGGTGAAATACAATATTATATAGGGATGATAAAACCATTACCTGTACCAATATGGAAATGGGAAAAAATACAATGGAAATTTCCAATGGACTATTAAATAATTCCATATATACTATTTTAAATGGGGTTTTTTATCTTCTCACAATGATAAATAACTTTATCAAAATTCGATAGGAATTATCCCTAGATCAACTTGCACAAATATACATCATAGAATCCATAAGGCATCGTGGAGTACAAATACCGATTATATCCGATCGAGATCATAGTTTCGCCTACATATTCTAGAAAATATTACAACATGACCTAAACATTGATCTGAACTTCAGTATGTCATAACATCCTCAACCTGGTGTCTAGTGTGAGAGGACTTTTTAGAAACTAGAAGACATGTTGTGAGCATGTTTAATAGACTTTAAAATTAGATGGGACCAACATATTTCATTGGTAGAGTTGTTATTCAATAACATTTTCCACTCAAACATTCAAATGGATACATATCAATCCATTTATGGGAAGAGGATCCGAACAAATGCATGTTGGGATGATGTTGGGGAAGAAATACAACAAGATCATGAAATGGTGTAAAAAATGGTGGAAAATGAGAATATTATGTAGCATCATATCAAGGCTACTCAGAGCCAACATATGATCTATGTTGGAAATCATTGATGACACCTAGTGTTTGATGTTGGAGACATAGTACTGTAGTAGGTACTGTAGTAGTGGCGGAACTGTAGTAGCAGCAGCACTGTAGAGGCGGAGGGACTGTATCAGACACTGTAGCGGTGGTGGTACTGTACCAGGAACTGTAGCAACGCGGGTACTGTAGCAGTAATGTTCACCGAGGGGTCCTTTGGGCCATTCAAATGGGATTTCAAGCATTGTATTCATGCCACTTGGAATTGGGCCTTCGGGCTATGTAATGGGTCTCCCTCTACCGAGTCTAAAGAGTTCTTTTCTTTCAAATAATAAATTGAGGCTTCGGCCCCAACCTTTAAAAGAGATATCTTAGTGCAAGAAACCTCAACCTATTTGAGATCCTTGATTGCATCAGAATGGTGGCCTATAGAATAGAACTCATAATTATCCTATATCATTTACATGATTTGTTTCATGTATGCCTATTAAGGAGGTACATTCCAAAACCCTCACATGTACTCAATCTATATGTTGTACCATTGGACAATGTTCTTTCCTATAAAGAGAATATGGTGAAGATCTTTGATCATAGAGAAAAAGTTCAATGAAATAAGATGATAAACATTTTAAATGTGTTGTAGAGAAGAAAAGTTTAAAGAAGTAACAACGGAACTGTATGTGGTGATATAATAGAGTTACCATCATCTATTATAGTGTGATAAAATAAAATTTCAAGGGGGGATTGTGAAGATCAAATTTTTTAAAAATAAAATTCCCAATTTTTGATAAATTTAAATGTACCATAGTGTAATATGGTTATTGAAAATAGATGAACTTATTTTGATTTATTATATCATATTAGAGTTAAAATATTGTTATGTTTCATTACTGTTGAAAAAAATTTGTTGAATAGTGATCACAAAATTAGTATAAATATAGGATTTTAACAAACCCAATAATCACATAAAAAATAATTGATGGTCTTAACTAGTAATATTATACCCCATAAAGCCTATTTTATATATCTTCTGAGGGAGATAGGATCATTGTGAATTTCCATTCACCAATCCCAAGATGAGATCAAAAAACATAATCACGAACCAAACTATTTATGAGCGAAGTTCAAATTATCAATATCATGGCCCAAACAATGTATGGTGAACAACCCCATGAAAGTATCACCCTCACAAACCTTAATATTATTGATTTTATTGGTGTTTAACATTGATATGTATCATGACCCAAAAATTATGATTCTGTAATTTATTTTGAATATAATTATTAATATATATTCACCTATTTTTTATTTAATAAATTGTAATTGTTTGAAACAATAAATCACGATCAATATATTTGGATAACATTCAGATTCAATTAAGAAATTTACTTTAATGAATTAATTGATTTTGTAAATAATTAATACTTTAATAAAATATAATTATTATGTTATTTTTATAAAATATAAATGATCATATAATTTCCAGGATGTCAAATTTAATAATTATAAGTGTTTTAAAACTATAATTGTCAAAAAAACCCAGCATTTGAGATATGGGACATAAAATGGGACCGTTGTGAAATGGTTTTGACATCCCAATGAAAGGATCATCCATTGTTGAATTCTCATATGACTCTTTAGTAGATTTTGTCAACAACAGAGTATTGGATCAATTTCAGTTTGTGAGATATTGGACATATAATAATTTCACATCATTTGATTCCATTATAAATGGTTCTTCTTTATTCCCTTCTTTACTAAAATCCAATTTCACATTTCCCATTTAATCTATTTTAACAACACTCCAATTATAAAACCACTTGTAGTGAAAAATATGCTCATGGAATGTTGTATAATTCAACTCCCAGATTTGATTGAAGATGCCAATGTATGACATATTCACATAAATTGGTTTTTTATCCTTAGTACCATAAACATGCATCGCTTTCACCATAAGTGAAACTCTACTATTTTTTCATGGTAATTTTTTATCATGTTAATTTCTGTAGAACATATAACCATTAATTATATAACCATTGTATGATAATACATACACACATGGTCCTATGGCTATCCATAGTTGTCATTTTGAAATTGAATCTAGATTTTCAACTGGATCGTTAAAAACATAGTATCAAAACCATCCTATAAATTGTTTATTATATGTATTTGATATCTAACTTTCAGAACTTGATGGATTAAATGCATAATATTTTTTTTCGGAGTTCAACATATGGGGATACCACTAAAATTTTATGCAAAATGTAATGTTTGGCCTGCACCCAATCTATAATATTGATTGTGAAAAAATATCTTCAAGATATTCCCTTACCCACAAGCCATCGAGTTTGATTATATTTCAGAGGACCAATGCTCTACACAATAGATAGGTAATCGATACATAATTTAATGGATTCCTCAAAATATATATCTCAACAATGAAACCATCTAAATAACATCAATTTTTAAAATATCCTTTCAAAATAATCATATACAATTCAATCGATAAAATCCATCTATAATTAATAGGTCCTCATAGTTGAATATCTATCACTATGTAAACCATCAATTGATCCATCATATCAAAGAATACTAATGGGAATAAAATTTCTAATTAACATAACATGTTATCAATTTCCTTTTCAATATTTGTAAATTTTAGTATGTCTATAAATTTTTTAAATAGATCATTGAAAAATAAATAGATCATGGTTAATGTATGATTGATATAATTGGGAAAAATGAAATGTAAAACTATAGGAATTATATTTTTTTATCATATCATGATAGTCATGTGATTTCATACCCTTTTACATTAAATCATTCATTGAAATAGTATTCTTGATGTTCTTTGAATACCTATCAGGAACTTGAACATCATTCATGAATTTGAAAATTTGATAAATCTCTTTCATGGAAAGATTGTATGTAGTTGGAGGAAAAAATGTTCGATTTTCACCCTTCACTAGCACTATATCTTCTCGTATTCACATGTCAACCATGTCCAAACTAGCCTTAATTCCATTATTTATTTTTCTGCATGTAAATAGTATTGTGCCATTGAAACTATCACATATATTTTTTAAAACATGTGAAACATTATGAAAATAGTAAATGTATATACAATTACATTATTGTAATTTCAAAAAATAGATATCTTTTACCAACTAGTTTTCATATGGTTTTTCCGAGTTGTTTTTCCAAAACATGTGTCTACATATTTCACATTCTCAAATTGTTGAATTTATATTATTTGAGATAGTGAGATAAATTCATTTTAACTTAAATATAATGATTTCAACCATGATCAGTACTTTTTTCATTAATGTAGAAATCTATGATGTCATAAATGCAAATTCTTAGATGAATTTTTAAACATAATTGACCATGTACCTTGTTCTCAAATGGGACACCATTGTGTTCCTTTAATTCTATATCCAATAAAATTTCCATATGAACGGAATTTATTTATCATCTCATATATAATTTCTCTCCAACATAAATAATAATTTTTAAGGAAGAATATAACATAACTCCATAATCCCATAATAATTTCAAATAATTGATCAATGGATCCAAATAAACACTAATATTATTACTTGGTTGTTTTGGTCCTCCTATAATAATAAATAACATGATTTATTTTCATTTCATGCATAACCATGGTGTAAAGATATAATATACCAACATAACTAGCCATGTATCTCCAGTGATTATTTTGAAACCCAAGAGTTCATTCCATCTATAGATAATGCAATAAAAATGTTTATCGACTCATTTACAAATTTAGTATACTCATGATCAGTTCTATTCCACTAAGGAGAGTATACCAAGTGTAAATTTATCCCTTATTTAATTAGTGCAACTTCATGCAAAGTCAATTGACTATTAGTATCCTCACTTTTATATAGTTACCTAAAACATGGAATGATTGGAAAGTACAATACAACTTTCATAGGACCTGATTCATCTTTCTTTTATCAAGAAGTATCACACTTTTGGAATTATTTAAGTGATTTTTTCCTTATGAAAAAGTGTACAATAATTTTGGTAGGAATTAATTATTTCATAATTCATACCCATAGAACATATCAATTTTTAGCATCATATGTTCGGCTATGGAGCTTGTTTTCTTCTGGGAGTATATCCTTCATGAGAGAAAGTTGTTCAGTAAAAATTACATCACTCCAACCATTTATAGATTTTAAATTATACAACATTAGTATGGCTGACAATGATATATATTTAGTGAAACCTTCATACATTGGAATCATTATAAAACTCTTTAACATATCAAATATTATTGGACAGTCCTAGAGATCATCTTCAATTTTCATTTTAATTTAGTCAATATGATCTTTATCATTATTATCACATATTATCACATCCAAGATATGGATTTTTAATTTTCCATAATATTCATCCTATCAGATGATCCATAAAACTCAGTGTTATATTTGTCCCTAGCTACATTAACTTTTTCCCAATTTTTATTCCATCATTTATTACGTCAATAAATTTAATGATACACCAAGTGTTCTTCAAACTCATCTTGACTAAATAGTCTTTAATAAAACAGTGTTACCATAGAAAAAGTATTTGAGAAGAGTCATATGCATTATAACGTGATGAACTCTTTCACAAAATCTTCATAATCTTTTATCATACAATCAAAAAAAAACCATTCCCTATTTATATAAATCTTATTTGTTTTTTATATATTAATATTTAAACGAATACATAGAATATGTTCAATTGAAGATGGATCTCATGAATTTCATGAATGAAAACAAAAATATTAAAAACTGGTTTATCATCTCACATAATATAAAAATACATAATGAATGAAATTTATAAATATGATGGAGGATATTTCAATTTTAAAAACTATTTTTCACTTCATTGTTTTAAGGAAAAAAACCTTTTATATGTTAATATATAATGTATAAAATCACATTTTCATTATTAAAAACCAATCAAATTCAACTTTTGAATGTAATACTAGAAAAATTGACATATTATGTAAAAACTATATTCAAAATAGAATATATGGCTATTGAATAAAATAATGGTTTCATAAATAAAAAATTATTATATTACTAAAAATATTTTCAATACTAACATTGAATGTTTTAATATATTAAAGTATGAAACTGTTGATAAATTGATAAATGTTTATGGGTATAGAGGTATAAAAAAATGTATATATATTTATATTCGTGCATAATATTATAGATGTATATAAAAGTATAAAATATTATATAATTTATAAAATAATATATTTTTTAAAGAAATATACATAATTTATAAATGTTTACAAATTTTTAAAACTTTATAAAAGAAATTATATGTTATAAAAGTATACATAATTTATAAGAGTATACTGATTTAAATATTTATTAAATTATAAAATAATAATATATAAAATTAAAATTTATAAAAGTATAAAAGTATTAAATTAGACATTTTTTGTCCATTGATGAAATGATCGATCTTGATTGTACCATTAATAGAAAAACTCTAGGTATTCCTTCTGAGTCTTTTGATGTTTAATTTATAGGTACCAATTGATTAAAACAACTTTTAAAAAAACCTCCCTCTATATTGTTCTGAGTAGTTTCAAGAAAATATTGGGGGAAGGATATTTCATTAATAACCTCCCATTATATACTAAAAACTTCTTCATTTTTCCTCATATTAATATTCATCACCCACTTTATATCAACTTCCCCTTTCAAATTATAATTTTTTTTCTATTTTATTAAAAACTAGTTGATCAGAGGAACCCATATAGATAGATTACATTGTTTTATGAATGAATACATGGTGTGTTTTCTTATCCTTATCCAGTTTAGGAGTTGGAAATGGTTCTGATTATTATACATTTATTAAAAATGCTAGGAATTTATTATCATGATAATTTTTCCCCAGCTATCATCCAATTTAGATTCCTAATGGGATATTCACCTCATTGTCCATCGCACCCATTTTTATGTTACTTCCTCCTGTATCTAGATCTTAAATATAAGTAAAAGAATGAATCATGTGTAATAAACCATAATATCTCCAAAATATGTCTCTAGATAAGTATTCCTTATAAAAATAATCTAGAATATGATTCCCTTTGGAACAGGGAAACAAATGTAATATGGACATTAAATTATTAGAAATGGAGAACATATAAATAACTCATGAAGTGGTAAGATCAAAATCAAATGAGAAAAAGATGAGGGATGAAATATCATATTAAAATTAAAATGTAATCAAAATATATTTCTGTAAATCATTCATATAAGGATATATAACCTGAAAAGATAAAAAATATAACACACAATAAGAATTTAAAGACATATGACATTAATTATAAGCTCTAGTTCATTACATAAAGACGTGTAATAACTTATAAATGTGTCATATAAAATTTGGCACAAACATAATCCTAGAAAATCAAATCATATGTCAATTCTATCTAGGAATACCATCATAACATAGTGTATCATTGACCAAAACCTATTTTTCATATTTTATTGATCACTATAACTCATTTCTTAGATGAATAATATCACATTATAATTTATATGGACTACTCATGAATCAAAAATCCTTAGGTGATATATCCTTTTCCTATAGTGAGGAAACCTAAATTTAAATCAAAAATAATTTCTAAAATGTTTTTAACTTTTATATTAAAAGGATTTGTTATGGGTGTGTTTCAAAAATCATTTTTTGGATCATGATTAGGATAAATATACATAATTTAAACATTTTTTTATATTTTAAATAAATATACATTAATTATAAATGGATATATGTTTATAAAACTATATAAAACTAAATATATGTTATAAAACTCCACATAATATTTAAAAGTATATAGTTTTAAAATTTTATAAAAGTATGAAATTATAATATATAAGAGTAAAATTTATGTAAGTATACAATTATAAAAATCTACAAAGAATAAAAACATCATTTCATAATAATTTAAAAAACTAGAAAAATATAAAATGACATATAGTTAATATATTTTTATATTTCAAACAAATATTTATAAAATGATATACTATAAAATTTATAAAAATATAAAAATTTATAAATGAATAAAAATATAAAATAATATATATTTAAAAAAAAGTTATTAATATTTTATGCTAGTATAATACATAATTCTATAAAATATATGGATGAATGAAAATTAAAAAACATAAAAAACTATAAAATTATAAAATTAAATGGCACTGAATATTTCAAAATACATTTTAATCCCATGAACTTTTAGTTCTTCCTAATATTATTTTAAAAAATATCTGATTATGGGTCCATAGACTAATTATTATGGGTTTTCCTTATAAAATGCACATAAAATATATTTTAATAGAAAACTGGTTGTTCTTTCAAATCCTGGGATATAATTCAGTCTTAAAGACAAGAGTCTCCACACACGCCATAAGAAACAATATATAAAAAATTGTTAGCACTATATTTAAGACAAACTAAACCATATTTGATGTGGAGATGGTCCCAAAATCCAATGTTGATGACCTTTAACATTCATCGCAATAAGAATTTTATCACTCATTGATCTTTGATCTGAAAAAGAAAACCCTCCACAACTAAGAACATGACATGAAGCACCAAATAAAAAAGGAGGACACACAATGTGAATAGAAATACATAGATGGATGGTGTGATGAAAAAGAGTCAAACTACATAAAGGTTCTACTTTTTATGGTCTTGATGTTTTGGTGTGTGGGGAGTGGTGTTCACAAAATACATAAAAGGGAGACGATGAAAGTTGTGATAATGTCAGGTTGCCTTGGTTTATGGTGCACACCATGCAGATGGATGGAGGATGGTGATACTGCAAATCCTAGAGTGTGGTGACTGAAAAAATATATTTTTATAAGCGTACCATAGATCAATTTATTGGGAATATAGAGTGGCTACAGTGGCGGCATAGTTCTCATTCTTCATAATCTTGAGGGGCGAGAGGCCTAATGGTTTTGTTTGGGATTAATTTTTAAAACGCATAAATCTTTTATCATTGCCTTCCAAAAAGTGCTGAGAAATTTCAATTTTATCAGTTCTAAAATAGAAATCACTAATAAAAATTACCTTTATCAGTTCTTTTTTAGCACTGATAAAATGTGTCTTTTGTAGAATTACATTTCTCTCACTGATAAAGATGGGTTTTATCAGTAATTATTTATCATTGATAATGGGTAATCGTTCCCAGCACTAAAAAAGCACAGATAAAGGTATAATCATAATAATTTATTTATATTATTATATATATTTATAAATTTATGTATATATTAAATATATATATATATATATATATATATATATATTTTAATATATATATAATAAATATAATTATTAATGTTTCTATATATATATACACATATTCGTATATATTTATAAATATATTTAAATAAATATATATATTTATATAATCATATTAATATTTATTATAGTTTTATAATTATATATATATATATAATTATATATAAATTTATATATTTATAAATATTTGAATATAATGATATATATTTATTAATATATAAATATTTATTTGAAAAATATAATAAATTTATATATTGTAATTTTATAATTATATAATATATATATATATATATTTAATTATATATATATATTTCATTCTCGGAGGTATAATTACATTCAAACACACACACACACACAAACCAAATACATAGGTTAGAGTGGAAAACCATAAACCCCCCTCAGAGGATATCTTATCCATCAACCCATATTTATTTATTACATGTACCATAGGTCGAGTTGGCATGAATCTCATTACATGGCCCAAAAGAATAGTGCAGCATCATGCATACATTATCATGTCTGCATCACAAGGACTGCCTCATGTATGTGTCACCGCTTGCCTGTGTCAACTTCTACATCACTTCCATCATGGTACTAAATATTACATATGCCCAATAGGGATTGATCCCATGACCTATTGAATGCCATGCATGAGCCCGTACCACATGTGTATAGGCTCGTTGGCTTTTTATATATATATATATTATAATTTTGCAATTATATGTATTTATATTTATAAATATAAATAAATATTTATTTATTTATAAATATATTACAATATAAAATATATTTATTATAATTTTATATTTGTAATTAAATATATATATATTTAAATAATTATAAATTTATAATAAATTTATTTATTATATTTAGAATTTTATAGTTATATATAATAAATATATTGATTATATATCAATATATTTAATATAATAAATATGTTTATCATAATTTTTTAATTATTTATGTAAATATATATTTATTTATAATTATAACGATAAATGATTCAAAAAGTGTTTTACTCTAAATACGAAGGAGGTGTTGGTGTGGGAGGTCCTCTATGAAGGTAGCGACGGGGTCTACTGTTCCCCACCTGACATGGTGATTCCTCATTTCCTCGGGTCCAGTCTTCTCTCCAGTGGCCAATATCAGTTTCCACTCTCGATTCTAACGACTATTTCATATAAACTTATGGGATTTTCTGCTTTATATGGAATACTAGGAATGATTTCCAATATCGATCGTGATAATCACTGACAGTCATTTACTGACATCAAATGATCCTCCTATGGTAGGGTTCATAAGAAAATCCCACTCACTCATGCAAAGAACAATTTTGATGATTTCTTAGAATGGGTGGCGAGGGAAGAAAAATCTTTAATCAGTGGGTCATCCTTCCAAAAAGGCATAAAGCCATGGAAGCTAGTGGATCTGAGTTAAAGGATCTCATTTATTTGGGGATTTTCTCATTGGATATTTATTTATTGGCAACAGTTTCTTCCACTCCATCATTCGGCTATGGGGTTATAGATCTCATGTTTGGGAAAATGGTCCATTGTTTTTGAAGAATGGGATAGTTTATCATCTTGAATAGTCTATGGATTTAATTGTTTTTCAGACCAAGAAAACCTTTTCACATTTATGGGTCAGTCTACATGGTATCAATTTTATTATATGGAACCATCAAATTCTACCCGACACTGCATCAACAATTAGGTTCCCAATTTTTTTGGACCTCGAAACTAAATTATCTAGTATGGACACTTTATAGGGATACTAGTTGAGATTGGTCTTAGATCTATACTTTTTTATAATGTTATTCTCTATATGCCAATGAATGAAATTAATATCAAAGTTGGTTATACTAAATGTACAATTTTCTTTTGTGTTTGTAATTATGTTTAGAATTTGGATTATATTTGCAGGAGGAGGTTCTTTGAATTCAGTGGCTTCAAGGGACACTATATAATGGACTACATTGTTAAACCCAAAGAGAAGTATGACATGAGGTCGTTGTGACATTGGAAGCCCCATAATTTTCCTAGTAAACCATGGGTGATTCCTATAGAGGCCTGTTTTGAACATCCTATATTATCTTTGGAGGATATAATGTCAATGATTCAAGGTCATGCCTTTAGGGAGAAATTAGATGTTGATATTATGCATAAATGTGATTGTTCGATAATTTCTATTGATGATGTGGGGATTGTGGTGGAGAAAAATTAGAATGATGATGTTATAACTGATACTGCAGTTAGAAATGAGAAACTGGATTATAGGAGTTGTGATGTTATTTCTATCAGTATCAAATTGATTCTGTATAGAGCTCCTTCTGAACATATTTTTTTGGAAGTCAAAAAATGATTTTGTTGGTGTTGTGCCCTATTTTTATCCATTACCAATTGATGAGATAGGGTGTATTATGGAAACGTTATATGTAGATATTTTAGGGAATGTTATACAAGATGATGAAATTTGGAAATCTAATGTTCAAATGAGCATGGATTATAATTTTGAGATTCATAATGACATCAATTCATCATGAATGTTTGAAAAATGGTTTAATATTTTGGATGATGGAAGTGATAAATACAATCATATGTTTTTCGTGGAAACCACTCATCCTCGATCTATGTGCAGCGGTGATCAAGTTTGTTTAAGGATGTTGTTTTAAGTGGCAAGGGAAAGATTGTCATTAGTGGATGTCTTTATCCGGTTCCTCCAAAAATAAGGTCATAGAAGGATTATTCTAGTCTACCCAGGAATGTGTTTACCATACCATCATCCAATGATTCAAAGAACCAGACTTCTCTAGAGTAAGAATGTTCTAGGAAGAGGATCTTTAGGATCCTTAATCCAATAAATCCACAGTTAAAGGGGGAAACTACTGCTGATAATGATGATAATTCTAATTATGATAACGGGAATGTTTTGGATTTTCTTTTTGACAACTAGGTCCCGGTGACGGCACTGCCACTATGCCTTAACATGGTCCTCAGGTCCATGCCAAACAGCTATCACCAGTTTCCCCGAAGACATGTGTAACCCACCCTAGGGACCACCAACATGTCCTAACAGGTCATCTTACTAATGACAGTCCCCAAAAGAAAACACTTGTCCTTAACAGTGTGCTTTTTCCTCACTCACACACCCTGAGAAAATTCCCAGAAGGTCACCCATCCCTATCACTACTCCAGACCAAGAACACTTAACTATGGAGTTCTAATCAGGTAGGCTCGTAGAAAGGAAGGTTCACATTTTTGACATGAGTCGTATCATTTAGTCATTTAACACTTTCTCATTCGGGGGTTTTGTAATCACCCCCACAGAGCACAACGTCCTCATTGTGGGCCTTATATCTATACCAAATCAATGCACTGCACTTAAGGATGGGTTCCTCTAATAATAAATGTGACAAATGGGTCCCGGTGACTGCACAACCACCCCACCATTACATGGTCGTCGTGTCCAGGCCGACCAACTACCACCAGTTTTGCCGAAGACTTGTGGGACCCACCCACGTGCCCCAACAGGTCATCTGACTAATGACAGTCCCCACACGCCAACACTTGTCCTTTCGAGTGTGCTTTGTCCTCACTGACACACACCCTAGGAATCTTCTCAGAAGGTCACCCATCCTTATCACTACTACATACCAAGCACGATTATCTATGGAGTTCTAATTAGGTAGGCTCCCAAAAAGGAAGATGCACCTTGTTGACATTAGTCATATCATTTAGTCATTTAACCCTTTATCATTTGAGGGTGTTACATTCTTAATTTATAATTTTCATATCTGGATGAGGGCATGCCTTTTTCTATGACCCCATCTACTCTGTTTCTTGTTTTTTCTTTTTTTATTTCACCTATAATAGATGGTCATGATCATTGATTTCTGACTAGAGCGTTTTTGTACAACTATAAATAAATATTTATTTATTAATCATTATAAAATTATAATAAATATATTTAATATATTTAATATATTTAATATATTTAATATATCTATACTTTACTATAATAAATAAATTTATTATAATTTTTATTTATTTAAATATAACTCTATTTTTTATAATTAAAATTATAAATATTTGTATCTTTTTATAAATACTTATATATTTATATATATATATTTATATATTATTATATATATTTCTATATTTGTAAATATAATAGTTATATTTATTATAGTTTTATAATTATTTAAATAATCATATATATTTATAATTATAATATTAAATAAATATATTTATAAATATTTGTATATAATTGGAAATATATATATATTAATAAAATTATAATAAATATATTTATTATAATTTTAAAATTATATATATATATATATATATATTATAATTATAATTATAAATCAATATATTTAGAATGTATTTATATATAATTAAAATCTTATAATTTTGAATATAAAAAATATTCTTTTTTAATATATTTATTGTGATTTTATAAATATTTACGAGAACATAAAAAGTGCTTCGGAATAAAATGAATGAATCACATACCTAGTAAAGTATATATCATATATAATGAGCCATCACATATATGGGATTAATGAATAATATATCTTTCAATGTACCAATGAACATTCTTGATGAATACATAACTTATGCTTGAATCATCCTAATATAGGTAATCATAACAATTAGAAGAGTGCATCCCCCATTCATGTCAAAAAATAAACTTATGATTATATGTCATCAATTATACTCACATGAATCAATATATGAATATTAATATTGGAAACGAAGTCTGTGGATATCATTATTATCTCATGATATATATATATATATATATTGTCCAAATTCATTGGAGACATATATTTAATTAAATATATATATTAATTTATTTATACTACGAATGGTGTGAAGCATCAGTTAAACCCATGGTTCAATAAAATTTATTAATGAAAATGAAATTACATAATAAAGGGGAACACGAGAGCTACAATGATAAGAATATAATCAATAATGCCACCAAAAGTAGACACCATTGAACATTAATTTTTTTTAAATAAATCACCCCTTCCACGGGAGCCACCCTGAACTTTCAGGTTTCTGCCACACATTCACTATTTCAGCACTTTCCATGTGTCATGCCGATCATCCACGCATGATGATTCTTCATCCTCATCGTGAGGGCTCAGTTCCGTGACAGCTTCAATGTCTGATGCTTCACCAAAAAAAGATATGAGAATGCCAAATTATTCCATGACATATTCCAAATTAATAGATTCATTGAAAATATATATCACTATAATTTTACTAAGACAAGAGGCAAGAGGGACACCCTCCATTTCCATATGTACAACCTAGGTACCATAAGTAACAAGATCAACTGCTACATCCTTGAAATGAGATTTTCCATATCCAATTCCAACAGATGATTCATGATGGTCATTAGTAACAACATATAGACCAGACACATCAGGTTGACCACCCACCTCAACATGATGATAAGTTCTTTCCTTGACCTCATCATGTAAATGAATCAGGGGCATTCACTTGCTTTTTTATAAGATATTAGTTGGTTGCCTTCATTTTTCACTAGAATTTTTTTCTAGGAGTATCATAATCCTTCACACCACCCTAACTAGGATGTCCATGATCTCCCACCTCAATTTCATTCCATTTAGAAGATTCAAGGACCTATAAAAAATTTTCACTCCTTCATTCTACAATGATAAATTCCATGTTCCCTCTTTCCCACATTTTTCATGTAATACAAATGGATCATCTTCTTCACCACTTCCAAAAATCTCCTCATTGAGAAAACTTACATCCCCCCATTTTAGATGACCAATCTGAGCATTCCAAATAAAAATATTATTATAAAAATTTGTAATTTCATAATTACCTGAAACAACAACATTAATAAAGGATGGGAGTTATGGGGAATATTGGAATCTTGGCCATCCGATCTGCCCTCTAGATGGCTAACCTCATTGTAAAATGATTCAATCCTTTAATTTATAATTCTGATACCCTAAGAACCCATTTAGCCACACATAATAGTTGATTCCATAACAACCGTCACATCATCCACCACTGCTGGAAACTTTATTTTACATTTCTCTATAATATTACTAATCTTAATGCAGTTAGAGATTCTGAAGCACATCAATAATCACTCTATATGATTCCCAATTTAATATAAATTGATGTAGAATTTATGTGCATGATCAAATTCTAATGAGTGGTTGAACTTAAATTCACTATCCACCAAAAATTTATTTTCCATAACCAGTGAGCATAGACACACTTAAATGATAATTCTGGAATTTTTTCCATATATTGAAAGCTTAATCTCACTAAAAAATTTAATGGGATCACCCACTGATAATGAATTATCCCAAAGAAATTGAGGGTGCTTGAAATACCATCTTATGACCTTAATCAGAATCAATGATTGGGTGGACAGGATTTTTTACCATGAAGAATCAAACCAAAGATCTCATTCCTACAACGTAATGGTTCTTGTTTTAAGTTAAATAAATCCAATCCTCCAAGCCCTCAGTTTAAGATCCTGTGAGAAAATT
This sequence comes from Viscum album, assembly GCA_963277665.1. Lineage (NCBI taxonomy): Eukaryota > Viridiplantae > Streptophyta > Magnoliopsida > Santalales > Viscaceae > Viscum > Viscum album. Next base: position 1,001,775,507 of record OY728133.1, read on the forward strand.
TATGTGAAATAATCTCATACATATTATGAAAATTCTTTGATCATCGAAACCCCATATCATCCAAAGCTGAGATCTGAAGTCCTTAAGATTCCATTAACTATTCCTCTTCTTCAGAGAGAACCGGGCAATCAAAGAATGATTTCACTTTTCATTATCATAATGAAATAAGTTAGGATTAGCTTCAAAAAATCCAAACCCTCGTTCTAGATGATAATTTTTTGATATTGATTTATATTATTTCAATATTATGAAATTAAATTCAAATTTGATGATTTATCTGTAGTGGAATCTAGATTGGTCCTCACTATAGTAGAATTTTTAATCACAAGGACCGTCGTTTTGCAGATCTCCTTTCCAAAATTCGATGATATTTCTTGTGCCACCCCAGCCACACTATCAATTGTGACTTCTTTCTTCTTCATGGGATCAATGGAGACCTCATACAAACCAACATATCAATCAATATAAGAACCCATCGAATCGAAGACCTAGATGCTAGGTAGAACAAGGGGAAATCACTTTCGAAGTTCGAACATCACATCCCATTATATTTTATTTATAATTATAATTATAAATATATATATATATATAATTAAAAATATATAATTGTAAATATATAATTATAAGTATATTATTACAAATATATTATTATAAATATATTATTAAAATTATATAATTATAAATATTAAAAATAAATTCATTATTTAAGAAAATTTATTATAATTTGATAATTATTTAAATATATTTAAATATATTTACTTACAATCTAATAAATAATTTTTTAAGACATTATATATATATATATAAAATTTGATTTATTATAAAATATAAATTAATATATCTTATTTATATTAATTATAAACATTCATTTTTAATTAATGTATATAAGTAAACATTTATTTGAATATAAATATAATAATTATATATATATATAAATATTATTTATTATTAAAATCTTTTTTCAGTACTAATAATGCTATCATTTATCAGTTATCAAAAAATGATGCTAAAGGATACTATTTTATCAGTTCTATTTTAGCCCTCATAATCATGACCCTTATCGTCACTTTTAGTTGTCACAGATAATGTTGAGGCTTTTATCAGTGCTTTCTTAATATTGTTGATAGAACTAGGAACTTTCCTTGCCTTGACCATCGGTAGTGATTCTTACCACTTCGTCTCACCTATGTTCAGCTTCATTCCTCAATATTCCCTTCTTAATATCATCTAGAAAGGGAAAACATTGATATTTGAAGGCATAGTTTTTCTTAAGATTCTAGCTTCCATGTAAGGAAGCTGGCCAATAGAGGGAGTGGGGTATGTCCAGTTGAGTTTGTCCATCAACGAGAATATTTCACGTATCAAGAGCATACGACGTATAAGAAAATAACAGTAGTTATTCCTCCAATAATGTCCCTTTTTTATTTTGGAATTTTATTTGGCATCTCCAAATGCCCCTACAAGAATTGGATTAGTTTGAAAAGAATGGAATATTGTTATAATGAAGTTAGAAATCCTGCTAAATATCCTTGTAGTGCATTAAATATTTTACACATATAAATAAATTCACTAGGTCCATTGAACTCTACATGAATAATCTATATTTTAATTATCTCAAGACTCTATAACAAATAAACATAAGGGATGACCCATCTTTTATCAGTGGTAAACAGAAAGCAATGATAAAATCCTCACCCATATCTATGCTAGCTATAAGCCTTGATAAAGGTCATAATTATTATTTCTAATCAAAGTGCTGATAGAGGGATATCTTTTATCCCCACATTGTTTAACACTGATAAAAGTAATCTTAATTAGCAATATTCATAGAACTGATAAATTTTTTTAAGAAAAAATATTTTTAAAAAATATATACTTATTATATTTATATTAAAAAATATATCTTAATTATATACATTAAATAAAAAAAACATGTTTATAATTAATTTTATTATAAAATATTATTTTATATTTTTTATATAATTAATATATATATATATATATAATGTTTAAAATAATTATTTATAAAATTATAAATATATATATATTTATTTAATTATAAAATTTGAATAAATGTTTCAAAATAATAAATATATTTATTTTTTTTAAATATATATATATATACTTTTTAAATATACTTATTAATAATTATAAACATATATATATATATTTAAATAATTATTTGTCTCTAACGATTTGAGTATATATATATATCATGAGATAAAGATTATATTCATGGACATTTTTATCTTTATATATTGATAAGCGTTAGTATAATTGACACACAATAGGATCATAAGTTTATTTGTGGACATTAGTGGGTTGTTATATATGTTTTAAATGTTAGATTACCAATTATTATGATGAAACATACATATATACTGTATTAATGTATCATGAAATGTTCATTTAAACATTGACACCCTTATTATTCATTCTTATTGGTATTTGGTGACTCGTTATTTGCAATATATAATTTTTCTTCATGTTATAACCTTGAACATATTTTTGTACACATAAATAATTATAAAATTGAAAAATATATATTTATAATATTTTTCATTTTTACCTTTTTTATTATATATAAATACTCTTTAGATATATTTTTTATAATTATAATTTTAAATTAATAAATATATATTAAAATAATTATAAAATTACAATAAATATATATATTTTAATTTTATAAGTATATAAATATTTATTTTTTTATTTATATATTAATTAAAATATATATATATATATATATACTAATAAATATCTGTACATAACTATAATTATATAAATATATTTTTAAATAAATATATAAAATCTTATAAAATTAAAATAAATACATTTATTATAATTTTTTACACGTATGTATAATAGTGCATTGACTCAACTGGATTTTGTGTCATCCAGAAATCTTTCATGACATTGTTAGTTCCATTATTGATCATTTTTTTTGTATAAGAAAAAACAACATGTCAGATATGAGAATTGTGTGAGAATGGTGGTGGAAATTGATAAGAGTTCTACTCTAAATGATACTATAAATCCTTCTACTCCCACTAATAAAGATATATATTTTTTGAATATGAGAATTTCCCTATTTTTTGTTATAACTGCATGTCTGTTGAGAATTTAGTTGATAATTAATGTAGGAAGGTATGTTCTCTAGGTGGTTTGAAGGGGAATTCATGAAATAAAATGATTCTAATGGAAAATTTACGTATCATTGTTATCCAACTTAGATGAATAAGAATCATCCGGTGAAATTTTAGTGCAATCCTGATGTTTAGCCTATATGGGTAATTTATTGGTGGAGAACCATGAAAATATAGGGAACTCTGTCGATAATACTCTCTCATATCATTTTCTTAAACTGGTGGGGGGAGGGAAATGAATTGGAATAGACCTCAGATGCCATCTTTTGAAGTTTATAGTTTTTTCTCACATGTTGATACAATTATGCATGCCACTCTTAGGGGGTGGTATATTCTTTGTAGTGATGATAAAAAAATATTGATTGTAATGATATTTCTACTAGACTATAATATTATTATGATGGGAAGATGTCATGCAGCATCACACCATCCCATCTAAAGGCCTTATGTGTATATTTATCGGATTTTGAGGAAGGGGAGATGTAGAATGATGTAATTTCTTATAGCCTTAATGGGATACCTATGGTGGTCAATTATTAGAGCTTCTAATTGGTCTTGATCAGTAAAATCAATACTACCTCATCAATGCATGTTCAAGGCGAGTCTAGAAAATTTGTTGATGAGGTTGTGGGTGTTGTTCTTGGGTTCTCTCATTCATAAATTGAAGTCTAAGTTTGTATTATGTAGCCACCAGATGTAGAATTTTTGGGCATGTTCTATGGGAATATTGATCCAGTAATTCTGATGATAAAGAGAGTGTTGACTATATTAAAGTTATTCAGAATGAATTCAAATCTTCCTGAGAGTTAGGTAAATGGGGTAATTTGTTGAATAATGGAAGTGATAATGAGACCATATGGTTTTATTAGACACCACACATCTCCAGTTTATAAGTTTTTGTGCTCATGTTTTTTTAAGGATGCTATTATAAACTTAAAGGGCATGATGAACTGTAGTAAAGGTTTATCTCCAACTCCTTCGAAAATAGTGACTTGGAAGGACTACTCCAATCTTCTCTAGAGTGTGTTTATCAGGTCATCTTCTATGGAATCATTGATCCATCTCACTCCATAGTATTAAAGGTACATGGAGAGGATCCTTGGGATCATTAATCAATGTAATTCAAAATTGGAGTGGGAAATGGCTAATGATGATGATGATTTTGATTATGATAATAGAATAGATTTTTTAATCATTGATTAATATTTTTCTTTTTTGGATGATGAAATATATCAATATATGACAATATCTTTTCATTATTGCCAATTATCTTTTACATTCATCATTAATAATTGTCCAAGAGATTTGGCTTCAGGATAGACCTTTTTTGAATAAATATTCCCTTTTATCAACACTCAAAAGTGCTGATAATATGCCTTTTTATCACCACTTTTTTAGCGTTGATAATGTGAAATATTTATTCTTTAAAAAAAAGAACTAATAAATGTAACTTTTATTAGTGCTTTCTATTTTAGAACTAATAAAACTGACCATTATCTGGGATTTTATAAATGCACTGATGAAATCCTTACAAGTAATTATAAATAGAACCCTAACCGAAACCTTTTGTTTCTTACACCTCCACCATTTTTGGAATGAGAATTATAACACCATTTATATCGATGTCGTCATTTCTATCATTATAAATTCTCTACAAATAGATCTAAGGTGTGTATGGATTTACCTTTTTAACACTAATAACACTATTTTTTCATTTTCCATTATTTGTGCTTCACAGGAGAACCATCCTATATCACTCAACATGTTGTGCACCAAAATCTAAAGAAACCCAACATCATTGCCTCTTACCTAGCCTCCCTTCCATGTATGTTGTGAACATCATATCCCACACACATAAAATCCATGTCTGTATTGAGTTAAGCTCATATGTATTGTCACATCTACCTATCACACTAACCATCTATGCATTTGTATCCACCTTCTGTGACCTCCAATTGTATTTGGTTGTTCATTTCATGTTCTTATGTGTGAATGGTTTTATTTCTCATCTTGAAGATTGATGGGTGATGATTTTCTACATATTTTTAGAGTTTATGGTCTTCGACTGTGTTGTGTGGTACCATATTTACTTCAGATCTAGTTTTGTTTTTCTTAAAATTGGTCATACTCATTTTTTGTCTACAAAGGCTTATAAAGTGTGAAGAGACACTTGTATTTTAGACAAAATATTATCGTAGCATTATAAAGAACAAGAGGCTTTCTATTAATGTATTTTTTATGAATTTAATAAGTAAAATCATTAATAATTAGTTTATGGACCCTCAATAGGATATTTTTAAATTATATAAATATATAATAAGAACTAAAAATTAATGGCATTCAATTGCCTTTTGACATATTCAAGGTGTTTATGTATATACATTTATAGTTTAATACATTTTAAAATTTATATACTTTTATAAATTTTATAGTATATCCTATTATACTAATATAATTTAATATTATTTTTTAATAAATATTGATTTATTTATATTTTAATTCAACTATAAATTTTTATACTTTAATAAATTTTATATTATATTAAATTATACATATATATTTTAAATATGAAATTTATTTAATTATCTATACATTAATAGATTTCTATATTTATAAATTAATATAAATTTATAGTTTTACAAATTTTAAATTATTATAATTTTACACTTTCTAAAATTTTACTTTTATATATTACAATTTTATACTTTTAAAAACTTGTAAAATTATATAATTCTATAAATTATTTGTACATTTATAACATATATGTACTTTTTATAGTTTTATATATTTATATATATTTATAAATTATTTATATTTATTTTTAATATATATACATTTATAAATTAGGTACATTTCCTCTCATCATTATCTCACAAATTATTTTTGAATGTTAATAGTGACATTGTATTTTTAAGATAATGGTCAAAATGTTTTATGGAAAAAAATTATGATTTAAATTAATATTTCCCATATATATCTAAATGATATATCTCCTATTAAGATTTTATTCATTAGTAATCCATATATATTATAATGTAACATAATTATTCTAGAAAATTCTGATTTTTTATAAAAAAAACACATTCTTGATGTCAAATGATATTGTAATGTATCCCATTTTTTCATTGTGTTTTTTTAATAATGTGATATATAATTAATCTCATATAGTACAAATATATATGTATTATCATTATTTGATGATTGGGACCTATATATCCCTCTAATTTATTGAGTTACATATAATAACTCAAAATAATACTATGGAAAATAAGTTGTGATGCTTGATCTATAAAGGGAAATGAGTTTTGACGTTGATCAACTATGAGAATGATGTTTTAATACTCCGTCCACTATAAAATATGTATTATGGTGACCATTAATCTTTGAAAATTGTTTTTTTTTCTTGATTCACTATGGTATGTTGATATTCATAGTTATACTTGACATATTCTATGATTTTATATGATTATGTATGTGCAACGTTTCCTATATAACATTTCTATGTAATTCCACTAATTTATATAATTCTCCAGGGATCATAATTGTTATAATATGTATTCATATTCTTATTTCATGTTATATTTATGATATCTTTAGGTTATATGTTCTTATTTTATTATTTAAATAATTATATTATTATTAAATTTTAATTTTAATATTATATTTGTTCACTTATCTTTTTTTTCATTTGATTTTGATCCAACCACTTTATGATACATTTATATGACCCCCTTCCCAAAAAATTGATATCCCTCATCCTTTTGATTCAAATATACATAGGAAATAATATTAAAGATTATTTTTAGAAGTAATACTTATCAAGTGACAACATTGGGAGATTTGGATGAAATATATTGTAAAAAGACATTTATGTACCTAATCTCCAAAGACACTAAATCATTTGGTTCGGAGGTTGTATTAATATATGTGAGATGAATTGTTTAAATTAAAAAATTTATTTAAATTATATAAATGTTATATTATAGTTTTATTAGTAGGTATTTGTGTGTGGTTTAGTTACATTGGGGTTTAGGTAAATAAGTATAACGGGAACCATTTTAATCCACCTAGGGTTGAACCAAATATATAATGGGTAAAAATAAATGTTTCAAATATGAATACCTCATGGGATTGAATTTTCATGTAGTTTTTATTTTATGATATAATATTTCATTACTTGAATTTCATTATTTTGGTTATAATAAGGGCTTGATCCAGTAATAACCAATATAGTAATGGGTGAGATGGATAATGAGGTGAATGTCCCAATAGTAAAAAAATGTGAAAAGTGGTAGACTCAAAAATATCAAGATAATAATTAATCAACATTATCATTAAATTAATAATAATATGAACCATTTTAAACTCCCAAAAATGCTACAGATGAAACAACTCACCAAGGATTTATTCATGTGTCAATTCCCTCTAACTGTTTGTGTTTCTCTGATCAACTAGTTTTGAGTAAATGGTTATCCATTTAGAATTTGGAAGGTGTAGTAGATAGATAGTTGGTGATAATTAGGAATATAAGGAAAAATGAAGAAGTTAATAGTATGAAATGGGAGGCTTTAAATGAAATATTTTCATTCAAATTATCATAATGTAGAGAAGTTATCATGGGATTATGCCTCAATCGGGCAACTATGATAACATCGTTTGATCCAAAATGGAAAACTATAATTTTAGAGATTCCTAAACAATTTAATTGAAGTGAAAATTAGTTTTTAATGGTGAATATCCTCCATTATTTATAAATATTTATTTCAATAAGTTTATATTTTTTTTGATCATTTGGGATTATAAACCATTTTTCAATCCTTCATTTTTCATTCCAAATATTCATGATATCCTTTTTAAATTGACCATTTTTTTGTATTTATTTTGTTAGATATTAATATTTTCAAATCCAATATGATGGATATGAATAGAGAATTTATTGATGTCAATCGTATGAAATAAGAGTATGAAGATTGGGTGAATGTTTTCATAATGTTTCAAAACGATCATGTATATAACTCTTCTCTAATATTTTGTACATGTTTAAGCTATTGTTATTAAAGAAAAACTAGTGTAGATGAGTTTGAAGAATTCTTGATCTATCAAGGAACTGATCGATGTTATAAATGTTCCAATAAATATGGTGAAAAAGAGAAGGTGTCTTTTGACTGGGATATCATTGCATTCTATGGATCATATGATATTATTACATGTATGGAAAATGAATACAACTATATAGAGGAAGGTATAACAGGTTTGAATGATGATGACGATCATATTGAGGAAATGAAGAATGTTATTTGAAGATGAAATACATGATTTCCCAAAATTGTTCTATAATTAAATGAGTTTTGAAAATATACTATTATATATTGGTTGCACTAAATACATAACATTGTTATCAATAATAATGTTGTGTAACATAAAAACAGAAAAGGAATGGAGTTATGATAGTTTTACTTCACTAATATTACCCTTCAATGATGTGATCCCATAAGATAATGATCTCCCTATCCAAACATATGACTCTAATCAAATTAAAAATTAAATGGGTATGATCTCTAAAGGAAAACATTCATGTCCAAATGATTGTATAATATTTCACAAGGACCATAAATAATATAAATACTTAAATAATTGTAATTATTATCGATACAATAATCATTAATCAGGTCCTATGAATGTTTTATGGTACATTTCAGTAATTGCACTATATAGGCACCTATATGTATGTCCAGAGACTATAAGGAAATTGACATGGCATGTAGATACAAGAAATAAAGATGGAAAACATCATAATCTGAAAGACTTCACATTGTAGAAGATAGATGATCATGAGTATCATGAATATGGAAATGATCTATGAAACCTTCATCTTCTGTTATCTAAAGATTGAGTGAATCCTTTTGTTTTTCGAAGAAGCACACATAGTACATAGATAGTTATGTTGTTAAATGATAACATTCCATCATGTTTATAAAAAAAATAATTATGTTATCTATTCTTATATTAGGACCAAAACAACCGAGAAATGATTTTGATGTTTTTAATCTCCATTGATCGAATATTAGAATTTATTTTGGGATTCCGGTGTTACATTGTATGATTCTTATAGAAATGAAGATTTCACATTGAGATCCATTTTTTATGGGTTATAAATGGAATTCCTACATTTGGAGGTTCATCATGATATATTATGAAAGGGTCTGAAGGGTTTTTCATTTTTATATAAGGTATATAGTAAATTAGGATGAAACATTCATCTATGAAAATTTTTCTAGGACATTGCTAATTTCTACCCCGATGAAATAAGTACATATAATGGATGAAATCATTCAATATAAGTACAAAAGAATATATAGTACCATCACCACTAATAGGTGATCAACAATATGAGAGAGTAAAATATGTGTAAACTATATTTGGTAAGCCTTTTTCGATAAACCATACAAAAAGTGATGTGAATAAGCGATTTTTTAAATTACCATTTTAGATTTCTATGTACATCAGAATTTTTTTGATGTTATGAATGTTGAGAAAATGAATGAGATAGTGTGATTGAAACAATAATAAATTCACCTAGAAAAACAAATCATGGAATTAAGGCTTGGTTGGACATGGTTTGCATGGGAATATTAGAAGACATGGTGCCAGTGAAGGGTAAAAGGGAACTTTTCTTCCTCTAGAATATTACACTCTTTATAGGAATGAAAGATATTAGTTTTTCATCTTATTGAATGATGTAAAGGTTCTATAAGGGTATTAATCAATTATCAAGAATATCATTTCAATGACTTATTTAATGTTAATGGTTCAACAATCACATGACTGTTTTGTTTTGATGAAAGTTATAATTCATGTAACATTATATCTCATTTATTCCAAGAATTAATGGCATACATTAACCAAGATCCGTTTCATTTTCAAATGAATTTACAGAAAAGTTATAGACCTAAAAAAATTAATAATAGTGGAAAAGTAAAATTCCATCATATTATATGAATTGGAAATGTTATTCCTGTAGACATTCTTTGATATGGTGGATCACTAGATTGTTCACTTAGTCATAGATATTCTACTATGTGGTCTAGTACATTATAGACTGATGTACCTCATTGAACTGTAAATGAATATTTTGAAAGTTCATGTGAAAAATTGAAGTCCTACGGAGGGTTGTATTGTCTAGTGATATATTTCTTAGGATGCCATTGAATTATGTACCGACTACTTGTCCAGTGTGGAAAGCATTGGTATACAAAACTATCATTACACTTGACATCTTATAGGTAAAGGAATTTCTTGAAGAGATGTTGTCATAATTAATATTATAGATTGAGATTAGTCCCACCTTTATGTTTTGCATAACAGTTTAGAGGATTCCCCATATGTTGAATCCAATAAATAAATTCTTAGGAATTTGAATCCATTAATGGATGAAATCAGGATATCAAATACACACAATCAACAATTTATATGATCGATTTGAGACCATATTTTTATGGTGTAAAATGATAATATGAATTCAATTTCATAACGGATTTAATGGATTCCTAGAGGACCATGTGTTTATGTATTATCTTATAATGTCCATGTAATTAATCGTTATACATTTTTACTAACTAACATGATAAAGAAAGTATGGTAAAAAATTATTTACACTTGGGGATAATGTGATTTCTGTTTTTTGTGCTATGGATAAAAATACAATTTATGAGAATACTGAATACTTTTCCATCATCAAACAGATCTGATATTTGGATTATACAGTATTCTACATGTCGATTTTTTAATGCAAATGGGTTGATAAAATGAGCATCGTTAAAATTGGAGAATTGGGATTCATAAACATGGATTTTGTTAAGGAAGGCAACAAAGATGAACTATTTATAAAGGCCTCATAGGAAGAACTTGTATTTTATGTACCAGATTCTACAATCTGAAAGTGGTTAATTTTTCTATTATCAACCAAAACCACTAAAGGGTTAGATGAAAATTCAACTGAGTGTGACCCTTCCAAGGGGATGTCATTGTCATTTTAAAGAAGTCCCAATTATTATGGGGTTTTTAATTTCATTGGATACAATAATGAAGGGATTTGGATACTAGATTAAGGTTTCAAATCCCTTTAACTATTAAAAAAAGAGATTTCAATAATCAGGTTATATTTTTTCATTTTTATATACATTAGATTGCCTCATGGTATTATTTGTTCATTTTGGTATTTATATAATATAAATTAGATGTCAAAAAAATAATATAGATAATGACTTCATCTTGTGTGGATGCTCCCAATCATAAGTAACAACATGCTTATCAATAAGCTATTACTTTTGGTGTTGAGAAAAAATAACCCTCTACACATACTAATGCTACCAATGTCCAGGAACAACATATTGACATTGTTGATTCCATGGAAAAGTTAAATAATTAATAACTAATTCATTAGAAAAAACTAGAGTGTTTTAGTGTGACAGTTTTAGAAACAATTGTTTCTGAAAAAAGAAATAGCATCAAATTTGTGGTCCAATAGAATATGTGATGCAACCCTATTAAACCCAAATGTCTATGTTCTGTAGTTACATTTGGATCATCCCTCGTAAATGCATGTAGACTGATTTATATTCATGGCACTATGTTTTCCTTGCCTATGGCCTTGATTTGTGAATGTATTATATTAAAATTATGATATCCATTATTTATTTTACTAAAAAATAAAATAATAAATCATTCAATTAATCTTATTTATCCATTGAAGAGTGTATTTATAGTAGATTACCCCCATAATATATATGTATTACTACATACTAGATTGATTCACAAAGGATTTCTCACTATTCAAATGAGATTTCATCTTAAATTTGTTGGAGGGAAAATAAAACATCACCCATCGCCTATGTATTCCCACATAATAATCTATGGATAAATGGATAAATTTTCTAAACATCATGTACATATATCTTTTATGGTACATAGTGGATGGTAATGAATTATATAAAATTACATGTATTCATCACTTTGATTCAAAATTTTTTATTTATGAAACATCAGCTAAGTGTTGAAAATAAGGATGAAGAATAAAAACCAACATACTATTACAGTAAAGTAAGGATGGGGTATGGTTCACTTGAAAAAATTGTATGTAGTTTAAATCTATCTTAATACCTTTATGTGACATAAAACAACACCATAATTATTTTTCTCTATTTATATGAAGAATTATGAATAAAAATTCATTTCCATTTCCATTACACGTCATGTTCAATGGAAGGTGGCATGTGTAAACCATGATGGGATACTAATAGATGAAGACACAAAAAAAGTGTGGGAAACATGTGTAAGTATGAAATAATAATAAAATTCTTTAAATCGCTATTAAATTACAATGGTAACTTATTTTCTTATATTTTAAATCCAAATTAGACACATGAATCATCAACACCTGTATTGGATGAACACGTAGTTTCAATATCTCTGAAGTGACTATAATATTATGGACACTTTAGAGATGAAAGTTTTGGGGTGACACCTCGAACATATTTTTGATAAAAAAACATAAGGATAAATATAAATAAATTAAAGACTTCAATGCAATATTAGTTTCCCATGAAGAAAATTATCATTGAATGTATATGTTTCTATAAAAAATTATGGTTTGGAGGAAAAGTGAATAAATAACTCAAGAACAACCATTTCATAAATATCCACATCCAAAAGCTTTTATGCGAGCCAATACCCTAAAAGAGATGTATTAGTGGAAGAAATAAATAATCTAATAATTATTTATGTGAAATGTAAATTAGATAGACTTTGATAACATTCCTGTATTAATATTATAATGGGTGAAATTGAATGTGATTTATATATATATCAATACCCACCCATAACCTTTTTGCAAGGGATATCATGTTCAATATACATGAATACACTCTACACAACAAACCACTTCCAACAGGTCATGTGAGAGTGTCGATTAGTGTACCTCTGGAGATGAGAGTTGAGCTACCATTTCAACTTGATGACAAAGATATTCATAGAGTCGACCAAGTTATTAAAACATTCATATAATGTCCATAATATATTTCAAAAAACATGTTGATGGGGAGGTATTCCTTTCCAATTTATTTTTCAGGCTAAATCATTAACAATAAAGGAAAAAAGTTTTTAACTGATGAATTATGATGAAGAAAGAAAAAGGTAAGGGGTGAAATGAAAGATCAAATCAAAACCATCTAAAGGATCAAACAACCAATCCAAATTATCTTCCAAACAAACTATTATCCCACCAGTTCAGTATAACTATTGACTAACATTTAAGGTCCATGGGGATATAATGATGCAAATTTTTAGTAATAACATCATTTATTTTGAGAACAAATATAAAGAGAAGACGTTACAGAGTATATTTCTATTGAGAATGAAATTGAAAACCCCAACTATGAACATATAGGAGTATCATTTGTAAATGTAAATATGATGATTGTTTTGATGTTATTATTCCAATAGATTATATACTATATTAAATATAACTAAATACATTCCAAAATTTTTCAGGCATATATATCAATACGAATTAAATGGATTTCCCATGATCATAAATTTGGACTCATTAGTCCTCTCATCACTTCTACAAAAAAATACATTAAGAAAATTTAATGTAATAGTAGAAAAACTAAATCATTTGTTTAAAATATATCTTTCAGATTACAAAATCTTCTTAATATCAAAAATTCAAAAATAAAAATCTATAATTTAATCATATCAAATATAATTTAATTTTATTTATAAATTATTCTGTTTTTTGATTTTAGGAAAAATTATATTCTCATTATTGTAAATTTAGATTCTAAAAAGATTTATATTTTTTAATTCAATTCATTGATACCCATAGAACTAACCACACAAGATTATCTTTTTCAATTTTTAATACACTAAATCTAATTTTGTGAAATTAAATATCATGTTTCATATTTTCTATTATGTTTCAATGAGAATTATTTTATTATTGGGTTGTGTATAAATATCATGATTATCATGTCATGAGGACATCCCATGAATATAAAGAGCTTGAAACGTTCAACAAGTAGAAAAGTAGCAGGGTATATAAAATATTATTTCAATATCAAAACACCTATAAAACAATTACCTATTTTTCTCAATTTTTTTTGTAGTTTCCAAAATAATAATAAAATCATAAATTTTGTGGTTATTTTTTTTAAAATCTATGAAAGAGTTCATATCCAATTAAAATACTATCAACCCCAAAGAGGCATTTTCTAGAATAATTATCATATCATTTTAAATTATTTATTAATCATTTGTGTATCTATATTTTTCCCTTAATATAATAACTATTTAAAATTCTCATATTCACAAGAAGGCATAGATTTTTTCAAAACGAATTGGAAAAATACATTATGGTAGAATGTACACATATATCATTAATATTTGACTTTTTTAGAATTAATAGACTATTTCATATTTATTTATAATTTATTTCTTTTTTGTATTACTCACTGAAGAATTATTTTCTCATACAAGTGATTTTTTTGAGTTCGGGTGGTATGTTCGACGCTACTCACGCTTATGAGAGTTTAGAAATTTTGGACACAACTCTGTTAATAAAAATAAGGAAATGGGTCCAGAATTTATAAATTCATCTTTAAAGGGGTTAATTCCTACTATTTATTTATCTAATTTTTCATAAATTTATATAATATATTTATGCTAATTTTATAATCATTTTTATCAAATAATTATTTGGTTTTTTCACAGATCTTTTGTGAATTCACATTTTTTACATCATCTATTTAAACCAAATAAAAAAAGATATCGTGTGTTCCTTCATTCCAATGTTACAATGATTTCCATTTCTTTTGTGTATCTAACATCTAACACTTCATATTCAATTAATGTTCTTCACTGAAAAACCATTCTGATTATTGAAAACTAGTCGAGTAGGAGAAGTTTTTTTGATAAAAAGGTTTACTCAGTCTGCATTTTTAGAAGATATAAAAATAAATTATGTGGTATGGTGTGACCAATATGAATTCTGGTGCATCTCTTAATTTAAAATTAGCAATAATCATAGTAAAAAATTCATGTGACATACTCAAAACAGAGAAAATGCATTTATATAGTTTTTATAATTTAGGTCAATGATCTATATGTCATTTATAACATGTAAAAATTATCCCCACCTCAATTAAATTCATGTTGTTACCACTATAAATAAACATGTGTCTATTTATATTAATTTGACATTGATTTTAGTAAAAATAACAACTAATAAACTAAAAACTAATCAGGACTATTTGGATTTTTTTTACAATTTAGGACAATGATTAATTTACCATTATGGACATTTAGAAATCAAACACACCTCAATAGGATTCTTGGTGTCACCGGTATAACTCGAACTATGTATTTTCATTTGAAATTGGAATTAATTTTAATAAAAGGAAAAAGTAACATAATGAAATCCAATAAAATATATTCATATTATTTTCCTAATTTAGGGAAATTATCCCTAATTCATTTTTCACATGTAGGAACCAAATAAAGCTCATTTAGATGCACGGTGTGACTGATATAACTCCAAGTGTTTCTTTTTATACAAATTTGACATTAATTTTATTAAATATAACAATTGACCTAATGTAAACCAATAAAATGCATAAATATTATTTTAATACTTTATTAAAATGACCCATGAATCATTTGGGACATATTAGAATCAATTTAACATATATACGATGTATGGTGTGATCGATGTGACTAAATTGGTATGTTCTCATTTTAAAATTGACATTTTATTTCCAAATGTGTGTCACTCACTGAAAACAAAGAAAAAATTCCCTATTATTCTTGATAATTTAGGAAAGATATTAATAAGTCATTTGTGACGTAGAGAATGCAGTATTACATCAAACTGACACTTTATGAGATCGGTATGACTCAAAGTGTCTCTTTTTATATTTAAATAACATTTGGACATAAAATCACAAGTGACAAACTCAAAACTAATCAAACAAATTCATATTGTAATGATTAATTAGTAAAATGATAAATAATTTATTTTTGACATGTATGAATCAGCCTCACTGTAATCTAATGCACAATGGGAATTGAATAATTCAAAGTTTTTTTATTTATTTAAAATTGACATTAATATTTGTAAACATAACAAGTTACATACTAAAAATATTGAAAATTCATTCATATTGTTTTGATGATTCAGTAAAATGATTCATATACCATTTATAATGTTTAGAAATGAACTAGACCTCAATCATATGCATGGTGTGACCGATATAACTCCAATTGTGTTTTTTATATAAAATTGATATTAATTTTATTAAAAAGAACGATTGACAAAGTAAAAAACAAAAAAAATAATTACTATTATTTTCATAATTTAGGAAAATGATCCATAAGTCAATTTTTATGTTCAAAAACCAAATGAACCTCAATCTAATGCACAATGTTATCGGTATGTCACCAAATTTCCCTTACAAGTTTTAAATTGATATTTTAGTTAAAAAAATGTCACTAAATTAAAATCAAGAAAATGAGCTCTAATTTTCTACATAATTTTAGAAAATGAATCATAAGTCACATGTAATGTGTATAAATAAGTATCACACCAAAATAACATAGGATGAAACCTATATGAATCAAATTACATGTTTCTAGTTTAAAATTACATTTTAATAATAAAACACAAGTGACATACTCAAAACAATGCAAAAAAATTAATTTTTTTGATACATTAGGAAAATGATTCAATTTTAATTTTTGACGTGTAGGATTTAGCCACACCTCAATCTAGTGCACAGTGTAACTAGTATAATTCCAGGTTTGTCAATTTATTTAAATATTCCATTAATTTTAGTAAAAAGAAGAAGTTACATAATAAAAATTAAGAATACATGTCAAAATTCTATTGATACTTTATAAAAATGTTCCATTAGTCATTTTTATGTGTAGTAATCAACCACACCACAATATGATGCATTGTGTGACCACTATAAATCCAATTGTATTTTTATAATTACAATTGACAATAGTTGTAGTAAAATACTATGCGACATAAAATAACGATGAAAAAAATATTCATATTATTTTTATAATTTATAAAAATGATCCATAAGTCATTTATGATGTGTAGGAATAAACCACACCTCAATCTGTCACACATTGTGACTAATATGACTCTAAGTGTGGCTTTTATATTTAAAAGTAAATATTTTTTTAGTAAAAAGAACATGTCACGTACAAAAAACTAATAAAACACATTTATATTGTATTTATAAATTAGGAAAACGTCCCATTAGTCATTTTTTATGTTTAATAATCAAATACACTTCAATATGATGCATGGTGATACTGATATGACAGAAAGTGTCTATTATCTATTTAAAATTTAAAATTTGGTTCAAAACATGTTTCACACAATGAAAAATAATAAAACTCACTAATATTGCATTGATAATTTTTAAAAGAGATTCATAAGTCATTTTTAACATTTATGAATTAGACTCACATTAAACTGAAATGTGATGTAACTGGTATTTCTCAAAATTCATGTTTCAAATTTGAAATGACATTTTATTAAAAAGCACATGTGACATACTAAAACCAAGAAAATGCCTTCTGGTATATTTAATACTTTAGGAAAATTATACATATGTAATTTGCGACATGTATAAATCATATGAACCTAAATATAATGTATGGTGTGACCGGGACAACTCCATGTGTGTCTTTATTAAAAATTGACAATAATTTTAGTAAAAAGAAATGGCTAAATGCTCAAAATAAGGGAAACACGTTCATATTTCTTTGTTACTTTAGGACAATGATTCAGATCTCATTTTTGATTTATAAGTATCAACCCCACCTCAAAACGATACTCGGTGTGACTAATATAACTCAATGTGTGTGTGTTTTTATTTTAAATTGAAATTTTATTAATATATTATTTTAAATTAAAATTTTAAATTAATTCTTTATATTATTACTAGAATAATATTTGATTTTTTTTATATGTTGAAAATGTTTCCTTAGTTGAGGTGATTTGTCCTGAAATAGATAACATGGAAGGAATTTAATGGGAGGGGATCACAAATACCAACTTTTATAAGACATTTATGATTTTAAAATTATATGGATAACAATTGAAAATTGAATTACAAAAAAAAATTTGTTTTTAATGAATATAATTTTATTTTAATATATTCATAATGTAAAATTTATTTCAATTAAATTATATATTTTTTATACAGGTAACAGGTATTTATTGTAGTGTACTATTATACAAACAACACATAGAAGTTTGTTGGGCCTTTATCAGCACTATTTATATTGATGATATAGTCCCTCTTTATAATTTTCATTAGAAGATACAATAAAAGGGTGACATTATTAGTTCTAATAATAGTTCTAATAAAGGGTTTCCTTTATACACTACTAGAAAACAGAGTTTTCCCAACACTTATATCCCAACGGTTTACTAAACTGTTGGGAATAGCCATCTATACCAACGGTTTCTGATAACCGTTGGTATAGATGGTTTTTTGGAAGATTTTACCAACGGTTCATCACAACCATAGGTATAGGGGTGTTTTTACCAACGGTTCAATGAGAACCGTTGGTAAAAGTGGGATTTCGGTGACCTTTTACCAGCGGTTCTCATTGAACCGTTGGTATAGGTTTGGGATGGAGTTATATACGAACGGTTTTTAAATACCGTTGGGAAAACTTTCCCCCAAATTGGAAGTAGCCGATCCTCTCCCCCATTCGCCATCCAGAGCCCTAAACGGGAGCGCTTGGGCGATTTTGGAGGTGATTTTGGAGGTGCTTCGGGTTCTCTTCCTCCATCCCATCCAAGGCTGAGGTATTTTCTTAGTTTTTAGTTTCGATTTTGATTTGGGATGAGACCAATTTCTATTCTCATATTCCAGCCAAATTTCTGTTCCAGCCCAATTTATGTTTCCGTTCTTTATTTACATTCCATGCATATTCCAGCCCATATAGATTGCATTAGACAATTGTCTAATTTTTTGATGTGCCTTTCATGTTTCATTACCAAGAAATTTTTATTATATGTTATAAAATTCAATCACATGTTTAGTTTTAACATTCATTGTTACTTTATTATCTTGTTTTAATAATTTATATTAATATTCTTTTCATATATTCCATCATTGAGTGTTTTTACTTGTGCAATAGAATTCCAAGCTCATTTTACTTCATAGTGATTATTTAGATTTCAATGTGTTTTATTTTTCATGTTAAATTTATTAAAATTTTTTGGGGACTAATTAAATTTATTAGATTCCAATTTCCATGCTTCTATGCTTGTTAAGAATTAAATGAAATATGATGGTTGTAATTAAATGAAAGTCAATGTTCAATTTTTATTATGTATGGGTGATTAATAAATTGGAATGTTATGAACCATATAATTGAACCATTGTTGATGCACATTATATACTAAAAGGTTATTGAATAAAATTTATTCTTGTGAATTTCGTTACATCATAGATAAAAATGGTTGTGGTTATATGAGAGATACCTCCGATGGTTCTTTGATCATTGTTTTATGGAGAATGAATGGTTTAGGTCCGGTATTAATAGTAGCTTCCAGTGAGACAATTTTAGTATAAGGGGAAATGAGATTATGATCTACAAGGGGGTGATTGAGTTGGTAGAGACCAAACATTGTTTGTTCCTTGTGTTCAAGAACCATAAATAGAGTGTTCCAATTAGGTGATCATCAGTAAAGTCGTAGGTAAGATTTCCAAGTCCTGTTTCATGAAGTTGAATATGAGGTGCTATAGTGGTTTTGGATTGTTTGAGGTACTCTTAGTGTATTATAAACCCTCATTTGTTCCATATTCATTTAAATTGATTTAATATCATTTTTTTCACACACACCATTATATCCTCTCAAACTATATTTAGAGTGTATTGTCATTCGTATGGTGTTAAATATTTTAGTAAATGTCCATACTAGCTTCTTTTATGTGTTCTAGGGGTTTAGACTAATGACAGGGCTGTATGATTATTATGGGGGTATTCTTTTCATATAAATATACCTATACACCCCGACCCCCTTGGACAACCTGACCACCCCCACGAACAGCCTGCCCACCTGGACACCCCGACCCCCCTAGACAGCCCCCCACCCCCTGGACACCTCCGACCCCCCGACGGCCCCACCACCCCCTAGACACCCCGCAACCCCTGGACACGCCACACCCCCCTTGGACAGTCCCTCCACTCCCATGATCCTCATCCTACTCCTCATCCTGATCTACTTGAAGAAGTTAAAGTTTAAAACTCATATACTCCCAACAAGACCCTTAAGTATTATGTATTCCTTGATCCACTTCCAATATCTTACTGGTCAATCCTTGAATATAGGCATTAGAAATTTTGTATCTTATTTTCTTATATACACTGTATTTTGATGTATTTCTTAATACGATTCTCATATAGAGTAATGTGTCAGTTATGCTTTTATATAGAGTAAACAATTTTCATTTACGTAAATATTTTTTTGATTAAACTTTAATATTATTGAATTTCTTTGAAATGACTTATTGCAATTTTTTTACAGAATGGATAGAAGTTGGATGTACGAAACTGATCGGATTTCAACCGATCTTCAAAATAATTTTAAAAGCATTCTAGATTTTGCATTTGACAAGGCTTCAGATAGTGGTCGCATACACTTCCCATGTTTTAATTGTGTTGTAAGACCTTGGTTGGTCGGTGAAGCAGTTAGCTATCATATAACCAAATATGGTTTCCAAACAAACTATTATGTGTGGTATCACAATGGAGAGAAAATGGAATCTCAAAATGTTGATGATCCAAATGATAAGACTGAATTGGAGAGTTTGATATATGATCGGTTTCCATTTATTCGACATCATGAGAAGGAAAGGATGTCCAGCCAATAAGATTTCGATACAAGCACACATGATGTGTCCAATGAAAATGATGATGTTGATAGGGTGAAAAAATTGAATGTTGCTGCGACGACTCCAGTATATCGGCAATGTGATAAAATGAAAAAGTTGGAATTTTTAATCCGATTGTTTCATGGGAAAACTATGTATGGGATTTCAAATACTGCAATTGATTACATTCTTACCATCTTGAAGGACTTACTTCCAGATGATGCAGATATTACCTCAAACCACTCTATGGCATGGAAGTTGGTTGATGAACTTGGATTCTCAAAAAAAAATTCATTCTTGCCCGAATGATTGCAGCTTATTTTGGGAGGAAACTGCTGAAAGAAATGATTGTATAAAATGCGGAACCTCTCG
The DNA here is from genome assembly GCA_963277665.1 of Viscum album. Taxonomy (NCBI): domain Eukaryota; kingdom Viridiplantae; phylum Streptophyta; class Magnoliopsida; order Santalales; family Viscaceae; genus Viscum; species Viscum album. Next base: position 1,001,796,991 of record OY728133.1, read on the forward strand.
ATGGAAACCAAAAGATGATGGAACACTATCTCGTGTGCCACAAAAAGTAATGTGGCACTTTCCATTGATCCTCAGATTACAGAACCTTTTCATGTCTGACAAAATATCCGTAAAAATGTGATGGCATGACACCGAGAGAAAAAAGAATAATGAAGAGTTTGTTCACCCTGCAGATGGATTTGCATGGCAGAGATTTGATGCTCGATATCCTGAATTTGTAGCCGACATGCGTAATGTGATACTGGGTCTTTCATGTGACAGTTTTAATCCATTTGGGCAGATGCTTACTTCGCACAGCACATGGCCAGTTTTCATACACATTTATAACCTTCCCCCATGGTTGTGTATGAAAAAGCCTTACAATTTCTTGAGTATACTGATATCCAGCCCGTCTGATCCTGGAAATGATATAGATGTATACATGCAAACTTTAATAAAAGAGTTGAAACTTATTTGGGATGTGGGTGTGCCCACATACGATGCATGTTCGAATGACATATTTCAGATGCGTGCTGCACTTATGTGGACTATCAATGATTTTCCTGCTTATGCAATGATGTCTGGATGGAGCACAAAAGGAAAATTGTCATGTCCTGTTTGTATGAAGAATAATCAATCGTGAAGACTGAAATATCGTCGTAGTTTTAGTTTTATGGGACATCGACGATTCTTGCCAATGAACCATCCATATAGAAACAATCATCGAAGATTTGACAATACCATGGAGAATGACAATCCACCTCAGCGTATGTCTGGAACTGATGTGCTTAATGAATTGAAAGATTTCAGTTATTCATTTGGGAAGAGTGTAATGAAATCTAGAAAGAGGAAAATTGTTTCCAATGATACCTGTTACAATTTGAAGAAGAATAGTATATTCTTTGAGTTTTCATATTGGTCAACCAACTTGTTATGTCATTTCTTAGACGTAATGCACATTGAAAAGAATATATGTGAAATGTTTCTTTCGATTCTTCTAAATGTCAAGGGGAAGACAAAAGATGATTTACGATCTCGATGCGACTTGGTAGATTGGGGGATCAGACAAGAATTGCATCCTGTCTGTATCAGTGAAAATAAATGGCATGTTCCATGTGCTTCTTATGTGATGAATCCTGCTAAAAAAATCAATTTCTGGAAGTGCTAGAGACTATTAAAGTTCATGATGGCTATTCAAGCAATATATCAAAACGGGTCAACTGAAAAGAGTTGAAGTTGAAATCTTTGAAGACTCGTGATTATCAGGTCCTTTTGCATGAGTTGATTCCAAAAGCAATCCGTCATCTCTTGTCCAATAATGTTAGAGTCTTAGTTATTCGGTTGTGCTATTTGTTTTGAGATCTTTGTGCTAAGAGGTTTTCCAAATCCCTCGTGCAAAAACTGTTGGCAGAGACACCATTAATTTTGTGTGAGTTAGAGAAAATATTCCCTCCATCATTTTTTACATGCATGTTGCATCTGACTGTTCATCTTCCGACTGAAATACTTCTTGGAGGACCTGTTGCTTTCTGTTGGATGTATCCAACTGAAAGAAACATTTGCACATTGAAATCATATGTTCGGAACATGAATTATCCCGAAGGTTCTATTATGAACGGTTACTTGGCTCAATAATGTACGGATTTCTACTCAATGTATTTGTCTGATCATACTACGAGAATAAACAGACCAACGAGAAATGAAGAAGAACAGTATGGGAAAATTGAACCCAGTTTTCTATCACTTCCTCAGACAGGAGGAATTCCGAGATCATATACATTGACAACATTAATCCTTTAAGAGCGAGAGATGGCACATCGCACAATGTTGTTCAATTGTGATTTGTTCGATGAGTATATCAAGTAAGTTAATTTTACATGTATCTCTTATCTTATCTCTTGTAATTTTAAATATTTGTTAAACTATTATTATTTTTATCTACAGGGAACATAAAGAATTGATATATAGAAAGCACCGTTCTTTATCTTTGAGAAAGAAGGAGACTTTTCATAGCAAAGGATTTTCTGCTTGGTTGAAATTGAAGGTAAAAATATTTCTGTAATAACTAAATAAAAATAATATTTAATTAAGTTTACTATTTGTTTATATTTCAGGTATCGAGTTTTCCTACAGACTCTGTTTCTGAGGAAATAAGAGCTTTTGCTTTTGGTCATAATACCATGGTTCATGCTTGTAAATCACTTATGATCAATGGATACAAATTTATTATCACTGAACGAGCAAGAAACATGAGAACACAACATAATGTTGTTATGCTAACTGCCACAATAGACTGTTATGCCAGTTCATCAGACACTATACCTCGTTTTGAAAATGTTTCTTATTATGGTGTCGTGGAGAAAATAATAAATTTGGATTATTACTCGCATGGTCAAGTCATGATGATGAAATGTCAATGGTTTGATTCAATGACAGGTCAAGGGACCTTTATTGATGATTGTGGATTTCGAGTTATTGACATGACTTGCACTCTTGCCACCAATGAGCCATATGTATTGGCATCAATGGTGAAACAATTTTTTTATGTCAAAATCATCGTCATCCTAAATTCGTTGTAATTATTGAAGTAAATCCCAGACATGTTTTTGATGACGGTGATGATGAAGTTGACACTATCCCTACAGTAATTGGAATCAATTTGTTTATTACTTATGATGACCCCAACAACTAAATTGTCAGAGTTGATTGTGAACCCGAAGTTGTGGTGGGAAATATATAGAATCATACAGTCATGTTCTCACCTACATGTTTCACCTACATCATTCAGAGTGTGTATCCTAGTACTTACCTTCATAACACCATAAATCGTCTGTTTCATTATGTTATTTTTATCATAATGGTTTTTCTATATTTTTTTTGGGTTACACGTTAGTTATCTATTCCTAATTACTTCCATATTTGTTTTCATTGCAGGAAATGACACCCATTGAAGAGAGGCGGTGGAAAAAGATGACAGATAATAATCGTCGCACGGTACAAATGGGTGTTCCTCCACTCATCCCTGCTGTGAGTATTTTATTTCAAATATAAATATTTCAATAACTTATAATATCATGTGTTTACTTTTCTGTCAAACTTTTTTTCAAGATCCACCCCCTAGACGACAGATATCTGACGAGGAGCCAGATATTGCTCCCAGTAGAGAGGTTGGTGGTAGGAGGGGGGGTGTCAGAGATGGACGATCATCTAGTGGTCCCGGTACTGAGGCCGGTGGTATGAGGGCTCGTGGGGTGAGAATTAGACGACCCATTACCACAGTCGTATCTTCTACGCCCTATTTTGATCATGGCGTGTCTTCAGGGACATATGAGATATTTAGACCTCCGATGTTTACACTACCAGCTGGCCAGATGTCTATGCCATCATCTTTTGCTTCTGGTTCATTATCTCTGGGCTATTATATTCCACCTTCTTCGACTCCTGTTGCGACACAGTATGTGGCTGAGGAGAATACACTGAGGGACACTCCACCTGTACAGGATATTCCTTCAGCTTCTGCACCCATTGATCCGACTACCCCAGGTATACTTATATAACTCTATCAAATTTTTATACCAAAATTTATTTTTATTATAACTTGTATTGATATTATTTTTCATTAATAACAGATTCATCTACAGATAGGAGGCGGGGGAGGGGGCGTACTCGCTTGCGTGCGGTATGGAACAGCCAGACACAGTTGATTGTTGAATACAATGTTGAAGGACAAATGATTGAGAAATCTGGGCAGCAATGTCGGGGTTTTTTGGCGACGCTAGCCAAATACTCCGATATCATTCTGGTCAGCCCTCTCTCTTGGAGACATCTGCCACCCGAAGTCAAGGATAACGCGTGGGAACAAATATGGGTAAAAATCTATTGGATTTAATGTAGTATATTTTTGTATTTAAATGAACTAATCAATTTGGTTTCAGCTTCGGTTTAATTTCCCTGATGGCGAAGGTGCACGACCAGCTCGTTTAAAAGAGCTAGGAGAGCTTTGGAGATCTTATAAGCATGAGTTGTATGTTGGCTGGTGTGATAGAGTGGGCACGGAGTTAAAGACATTACCCATCGTGGATGATTGACCGATAGAGCAATATCGTCAAATGATTACCCATTGGGCGACTGCCAAATTTAAGGTATTAATCTCATTTGAGTTATTTAAATGAGAGTTTTCATATTTTTCATTAATATAATATTTTTAATTATTAATCATTATTTAGGAATATTCTGAAAAATACAAAAAAAAAACATTGATTCAAAGCAATACCTCCACACATTGGGGCGCACAACTATGGTAGATCATGAGAGGTAGTAGGTACAATATAGTTGTTTATAATTTTTCTTTAGGACTCTCCCTTTTTAGTGGATCCAACTTAAATTATGTGATTTATTGAATAATGAATATATGATTATACTTTCACTTTAAATTGTTTCAATGTCATTATAGAAGCACAAAATGAATATTGAAGGGCGTATCCCTCAAGAAAAATTGTTTTGCTCGAGTAGAAGAAAAAAAGATGGAACTGCGGTAAATGAACCGACCCAAGAGAAGATTGTAAGTTTTAATTTGTTTATTTCAAAGTTTAATATCTAATTTGTAATTTAATAATCTATTAATATTTTTTACAGGCTTCTTTAGAGGATCTTGATGCCCAGGAGCCTGACAATTTTGGGCCACACGATAATTTATATCAGGTTTTGGGAGATGAGCACTCTGGTCGAGTACGCTGCCGACCTGGTAAAAATATAGTCCCGACGAGGTATTGGTCATCTCCAGGTATCCATTCTAATACCAACGAGTTGGAACAGGTAAAGGATCATGCAAGACAGTATGATAAAAGGGTCATAGAGTTGGAAGTACAAGTTCCAACAAGAGACAGAGAATTTATGAAACTGATGAAAGAATTATCTTCATCACTTCCACCAGAGGCTAGTGCGGCTTGTCAGACATTTATGTCGTCGATGGGTGCATCATCCAATGCACCAGGCAGTAGATCTAGTGGCGATCGAGATGATGACGTTCCTGGTGATGACGAGGATGCTGAAGAGGAAGAGGGCGAGGATGAGGATGTGGATGAGGGAGAGGATGCAGACGAGGGCGAGGATGGGGCCGAGGGCGAGGATGATGCCGAGGACGAGGATGAGGCCGACGATGAGCATGTGGACGATGACGAGGACGACGAAGAGGATAAAGATGGCGGCGAGGATGAGGTTGATGATGATAGTGGTGATGGTGTTGGTGATCAGAGGCAGATTGATCCATTATATTTTTGAATTCTGTATAACTCTTTATTTTTTAACATGGTTTTCCACTTTGGGGTTTTCCTCTACTTCATAGGGACGTTGCATTCGAATTCTATTTTTTGCAATTGATTCTTATTGTATGATTAGTCTACTTCCTATACCTTTAGTATTCCTTAGTACTGTGATACTCATTTTTCTATTTTTTTTACTTAGCTTTCTTAGTTAGCCATGTATTTCATGTTTATGCATGTGGAAAATGATATGGAAAATGTGCTTTGAAGTAGTGGCTGGAACCACTCAAAGTGTCTAACTTTTATTTGAAATGGACAAGATTTTAAGTGAAAACAACAAATGGCATACGGAAAACAGACCAAACGCATTCAGATTCTGTTTAAACTATAGTACAACGATCCATGGGTCATATGTGACGTGTACGAGTCAACCCCGCCTCAATCCGAGGGCCGGTGTGGCCGGCACCACTCAAAGTGTCTTTCTTTTGTTTAAAATGGATGTGGTTTTAAGTAAAAAAACCACATACGGAAAAGCGACCAAACGCATTAGGATACTGTTGATACTTTAGGACATGTATCCATGGGTCATATGTGACATGTACGAGTCAACCCCACCTCAATCCGAGACGCGGTGTGGTCGGCACCACTCAAAGTGTCTAACTTTTATTTTAAATGGACATGATTTTAAGTGAAAACAACAACTGACATACAGAAAAAAGACCAAACACATTCATATTCTATTTAAACTATAGTAAAACGATCCATGGGTCATATGTGATGTGTACGAGTCAACCCTGCCTCAATCCGAGGGCCGGTGTGGCTGGTACCACTCAAAGTGTCTTTCTTTTGTTTAAAATGGATGCGCTTTTAAGTAAAAAAACCACATACGGAAAATGGACCAAACGCATTCAGATACTGTTGATACATTAGGACATGTATCCATGGGTCATATGTGACGTGTATGAGTCAACCCCGCCTCAATTCGAGGCGCGGTGTGGCCGGCACCACTCAAAGTGTGTAACTTTTATTTGAAATGAACAGGATTTTAAGTGAAAACAAAAACTGGCATACGGAAAACAGACCAAACGCATTTGGATTCTGTTTAAACTATAGGAAAAAAATCCATGGGTCATATGCGACGTGTACGAGTCAACCCCGCCTCAATCCGAGGGCCGGTGTGGCCGGTACCACTCAAAGTGTCTTTCTTTTGTTTAAAATGGATGTGCTTTTTAGTAAAAAAACCACATACGGAAAACGGACCAAATGCATTCAGATACTATTAATAATTTAGGAAATGTATCCATGGGTCATTTTTGGCATGTAGGAGTCAACCCTGCCTCAATCCGAGGTGCGGTGTGGCTGGCACCACTCAAAGTGTCTAACTTTTATTTGAAATGGACAGGATTTTAAGTGAAAACAACAACTGGCATACGGAAAACTGACCAAAGGCATTCGGATATAGTTGATACTTTAGGAAATATATCCACTGGTCATATGTGACAAGTACGAGTCAACCCCGCCTCAATCCGATGGCTGGTGTGGCTAGGACCACTCAAAGTGTCTTTCTTTTGTTTAAAATGGATGCGCTTTTAAGTAAAAAAAACCACATACGAAAAACTGACCAAACGCACTCAGATACTATTCATACTTTAGGACATGTATCCATGGGTCATTTTTGACGTGTACGAGTCAACCCCACATCAATCCGAGGTGCAGTGTGGCCGGCATCACTCAAAGTGTCAAACTTTTCATTTAAATGGACAACAATTTAAGTTAAAACAACAACTGTCATACGGAAAACCGACCAAACGCATTCAGATTCTGTTGAAACTATAGTACAACGATCCATGGGTCATATGTGATGTGTACGAGTCAACCCCGCCTCAATCCGAGGGCCGGTGTGGCCGGTACCACTCAAAGTGTCTTTCTTTTGTTTAAAATGGATGCGCTTTTAAGTAAAACAACCACATATGGAAAACTGACCAAACGCACTTAGATACTGTTGATACTTTAGGACATGTATCCATGGGTCATTTGTGACGTGTAAGAGTCAACCCCGCCCAATCCGAGGCGCGGTGTGGCCGGCACCACTCAAAGTGTCTAACTTTTCTTTGAAATGGACAACAATTTAAGTTAAAATAAAAACTGACATACCGAAAACCGACCAAACACATTCAGATTCTGTTGAAACTATAGTAAAACGATTCATGGGTCATATGTGATGTGTACGAGTCAACCCCGCTTCAATCTGAGGTGCAGTGTGGCCGGTACTACTCAAAGTGTCTAACTTTTCTTTGAAATGGACAATAGTTTAAGTTAAAACAACAACTGACATATGGAAAACCAAACAAACGCATTCGGATTCTGTTGAAACTGTAGGACAACGATTCATGGGTCATATGTGACGTGTACGAGTCAACCCCGCCTCAATCTGAGGGCCGGTGTGGCCGGTACCACTCAAAGTGTCTTTCTTTTGTTTAAAATGGATGCGCTTTTAAGTAAAAAAAAACGACATACGGAAAATCGACCAAACACTTTTGGATTTTGTTGAAACTTTAGGAAAATGATTTATGGGTCATTTGTGACGTGTACGAGTAAACCCCATCTCAATCCGAGGCGCGGTGTGGCCGACACCACTCAAAGTGTCTAACTTTTATTTGAAATGGACAGGATTTTAAGTGAAAACAACAACTGGCATACGGAAAACAGACCAAACGCATTCAGATTCTATTTAAACTATAGGACAATGATCCATGGGTCATATGTGACGTGTAAGAGTCAACCCCGCCTCAATCCGAGGGCCGGTGTGGCCAATACCACTCAATGTGTCTTTCTTTTTTTTAAAATGGATGCGCTTTTAAGTAAAAAAAACAACATGCGGAAAACGGACCAAACGCATTCAGATACTGTTGATACTTTAGGAAATGTATTCATGGGTCATTTGTGGCCTGTAGTAATCAACCCCGCCTCAATCCGAGGCGCGGTGTGGCCGGCACCACTCAAAGTGTCTAACTTTTATTTGAAATGGATAGGATTTTAAGTGAAAACAACAACTGGCATACAGAAAACCGACCAAAGACATTTGGATACTGTTGATACTTTAGAAAATGTATCTATGGGTCATATGTGACGTGTAAAAGTCAACCCCGCCTCAATCCGAGGGCCGGTGTGGCTGGGACCACTCAACATGTCTTTCTTTTGTTTAAAATGGATGCTCTTTTAAGTAAAAAAAACCACATATGGAAAACTGAACAAACGTACTCGGATACTATTGATAATTTAGGACATGTATCCATGGGTCATTTTTGATGTGTACGAGTCAACCCCACCTCAATCCGAGGCGCGGTGTGGCCAGCACCACTCAAAGTGTCTAACTTTTCTTTGAAATGGACAACAGTTTAAGTTAAAACAACAACTGACATACAGAAAAACGACCAAACACATTCAAATTCTATTGAAACTGTTGGAAAACAATCCATGGGTCATATGCGATGTGTACGAGTCATCCCCGCCTCAATCTGAGGGCTAGTGTGGCTGGTACCACTTAAAGTGTCTTTCTTTTGTTTAAAATGGATGCGCTTTTAAGTAAAAAAAACCACATATGGAAAACTGACCAAACACACTCGGATACTGTTGATAATTTAGGAAATGTATCCATGGGTCATTTGTGACGTGTATGAGTCAACCCCTCCTCAATCCGAGGCGCGGTGTGGCCGACACCACTCAAAGTGTCTAACTTTTCTTTGAAATGGACAACAATTTAAGTTAAAATAACAACTGACATACGGAAAACCAACCAAACGCATTTGGATTCTGTTGAAACTGTAGGAAAACGATCCATGGGTCATATGTGATGTGTATGAGTCAACCTCGCCTCAATCCGAGGCGCAGTGTGGCCAGTACCACTCAAAGTGTCTAACTTTTCTTTGAAATGGACAACAGTTTAAGTTAAAACAACAACTGACATACGGAAAACCAACCAACCAAATTCGGATTCTGTTGAAACTATAGGAAAACGATACATGGGTCATATGTGACATGTATGAGTCAACCATGACTCAATCCGAGGGCTGGGTTGGCCGGAACCACTCAAAGTGTCTTTCTTTTGTTTAAAATGGATGCGCTTTTAAGTAAAAAAAACGACATACGGAAAATCGACCAAACACTTTCTGATTCTGTTGAAACTTTAGGAAAATGATTTATGGGTCATTTGTGACGTGTAAGAGTCAACCCCACTTCAATCCGAGGCGCGGTGTGGCCGACACCACTCAAAGTGTCTAACTTTTATTTGAAATGGACGTTATTTTAAGTGAAAACAACAACTAGCATACGGAAAACCGATCAAACGCATTCGGATTCTATTTAAACATTAGGACAACGATCCATGGGTCATATGTGACGTGTAAGAGTCATCCCCGCCTCAATATGAGGGCCGGTGTGGCCGGGACCACTCAAAGTTTGTCACTTTTCTTTGAAATGGACAACGGTTTATGTTAAAACAACTGACATACCGAAACGGACCAAAGGTATTCAGATACTATTGATACTTTAGGACATGTATCCATGGGTCATATGTGACGTGTACGAGTCAACCCCGTCACAATCCGAGGGCTGGTGTGGCCGGGACCACTCAAAGTGTCTTTCTTTTGTTTAAAATGGATGCGCTTTTAAGTAAAAAAAACCACATACGGAAAACTGACCAAACGCAGTCAGATACTATTGATACATTAGGACATATATCCACTGGTCATTTTTGACGTGTACGAGTCAACCCCTCCTCAATCCGAGGCGCGGTGTGGCTGGCACCACTCAAAGTGTCTAACTTGGATTTGAAATGAACATGATTTTAAGTAAAAACAACAACTGGCATACGGAAAACCGACCCAACGCATTCAGATTCTATTGAAACTTTAGGACAATGATCCATGAGTCATATGTGACGTGTACGAGTCAACCTTGCCTCAATCCGAGTGTCGTTGTGGCCGGGACCACTCAAAGTGTCTTTCTTTTGTTTAAAATGGATGCGCTTTTAAGTAAACAAAACGACATACAGAAAACCGACCAAACGATTTCGGATTCTATTGAAACGTTAGGAAAATGATCCATGGGTCATTTGTGACGTGTACGAGTCAACCCCTCCTCAATCCGAGGTGCGGTGTGACCGGCACCACTCAAAGTGTGTCACTTTTCTTTGAATTGGACAACAGTTTAAGTTAAAACAACCACTGACATACGGAAAATAGACCAAAGGCATTCAGATACTGTTGATACTTTAGGACATGTATCCATTGGTCATTTGTGATGTGTACGAGTCAACTCCGCCTCAATCCGAGGCGCGGTGTGGACAACAACACTCAAAGTCTCTCTTTTATTTCAAAAGGAAATCATTTTAAGTGAATACAACTGAAATTTACACTCATCAACGATAGTCGCAAACTCTTTTTCATGAGTTGGGTAGTTTCACTCATGGGGTCATAAGTGACGAGACTCCTAAGAAAATATCTTTTCACCATATATTATAAACAATACAAGTTCAATGCAAAATTAATCACAAATCATTACATACCCAAACCTAGTATCACAAAAAAATGGGATTTGAGTCAATTTGAATGTCTTATTCAACTCTAATTGATATTTATCAAACTACTCTGCCTATTAGAATTTGATGGGTGAGGTGAATTACCACCAGATGATTGTTGTCATATGTGTTTTTTGGGCTATTTTATGTGTTTTTATACAGTTTGAAGTCTGTATGTGGCTTTTGTGATATTTTTTCTGTAGGTGTATAGTGGAGGGTATACTGGAGGGCTGTTGTGCACTGTTTTTTTATGCAGGTGTATGGTAGGGCTTCTAGAGGGCTTCTGGGGGCTGCTGTGCAGTAGCTCTGGGAAAAGCTTTACCAACGGTTATGAACCGTTGGTAAAGCCTTTTCCTGAAATTTGGAAAAACTTATACCAACGATTCTGAACCTTTGTTAAAGCTTTTTCCAGTTCCGGAAATACTTATACCAACAGTATGAACCATTGGTAACGTTTTTTCCAGAATTTTGGAAAACTTATACCAATGGTTATGAACCATTGGTAATGCTTTTTCCAGAATTTTGGAAAAACATATACCAATAGTTCTGAACCGTTGGTAAAGCTTTTTCGAGAATTCTGGAAAAACTTATACCTATGGTTCTGAACCGTTGGTAAAGAGTTTCCCAGAATTCTCAAACACCTATACCAACGGTTTAAATGAAACCGTTGGTATAGATCTTTCCTCATGGCTAACTGGCCAACGGTTTGGAAAACCGTTGGTATACCCTATACCAAAGGTTTTCCAGCCTATACAAACGGTTATAAACCATTGGTATAGCCTACTTTTCCAGTAGTGATAATCACTGAACTAACACTAATAATGGGTACCCCCTTTTAATGGCCCTATGGTCAACAACACTTTTTTAGCATAGTTATAGGAATTTTTATGATCTCTTAATGGGAATATCTATAGTAGTGAGAGGCCTAAAAAACATTAATCAGTTTTTTCTATAGACATATTTGGGACCCCCAATTTTGTTTCTCTAATATTTTTCTAGTCTTCATATGGGGGAGGCCTAGTGATCAATTAATGAAATAATTTTTTCTCAGGCTGCGTCTTTTGGTTTTTTGGTCTTATAAATCTTGGGTAGGTTTTCACTTGTAGTTTAATATCATTTGATTTGGATCATCTATGAATGGATTCTAGTGTATTACAGCTTTGACCATGATATTTTTTCGGTTTAAAGTCACACAAATTTTACCAAAATGTGTACAGTTTAAGTTCATGTTTCTTGTACCGAATAGAAGATATGGTCTAATCTAACTATATAGTAGATAAAAATGACATGAGGTTTTCCTAAATGCTCATTACTATGATATACCTTCCCAAGGAGGATGGTATACAATTTTGAGATATGATACTTGTACTATTGGATTATATAGTTTAGGAAAAGGTGATAAAGGTCAAAATGATTGGGGATAACATATCATATTCTTATCCCCATAATGACTACGATACATGGGGAGTAACAAAGAAAATTCTATACCCATTTTAACAGTTTGATTTTGGGTTGTGTAAATCATATTTCAGGGAATTATAACCAAGAAATATTAAATGTCACTGATACATCAAGGGAAACTATGAATCATATTCAAGTAGAGAGTTTTTTTTTGTTATGTTGTGAAGTAAAATGGGGGTGGGAGGTCCCTCCCCTCCTTATGATATGATTTTTGGTTAACATGTTTAAATTTTGGATCATATTCATGGTCACATTAGGGAATATATTCACATTAAAAAAAGTGTCCCTTGGAGTACTGTATAATCACTACATAAATATATCGAAGGTTATAAAGACTCATGAAATTTAAGAGTAAAGTTTGACTTGCATGAAAATATTTTTTGGAAAAGAAACATAATGAAATTGTTTAGATTGTTTTTTATACGGTTCATAGTTACATGATAACCCTATGTGAGTTTTTTTTCAAATAAGTAAAATGAAAAGGATCAAAAGATGCATATGACCATTTGATAACCACAACATGGATAGTTAGTGAATGATAAAATATAGTACATTATTAGGGTCCAGAAAAAGCCTGGTATATCCCCAATCAGATACCTGATCCATCCTATGATAAGGCCCGAAGGGAATTTCTGATATCCTTGGGATTAAAACTAGTTCCTTTGAATCAATGAATCACGTTTGAGAACCATTTTTTCTTACAGATCATTTAACCAATAATAACTTCCAAACAAAGAACCAAATATGACCTCACCTTCCATTATTGAGTCATACACTCAAATAATTGAGACAAAAAACCCATAAAAATAATAACAAAACACCCATATATTTTAATAAAATTAGAAACCATAAAAATATACCATGAGTAAATAAACACAATAATAAAAAATAGAAAAAATGGGTAATATAATATCAAGTTGATAGGGAGAGGAAAAATGAATAAGTCCATGATAAGAAAAAAACATGAAAATATATCCAAATTCCAACTACCCATATTAGTATGACGTGAATTATCACTCTCATCATACCCTGACGTCTAATCCAAATTAAGTGAGAAAAGGAAATTGGACACCTAACGAGGTGGAATTCCATTACATGTATTAGTAAGATAAGGTCTACAATCTCCCAATGAAGTTTTGTATTGTGTGATCATAAAAAGACAATTAGTATCCCACCTAGTGTGTAATAACTCTTATTTACCATGTTTTATTTTTTGATAAGATATGGAATATTTAAGAGACTTAATGATAATAAGGCATGTGATTATGTGGCCAGATTGGCCTAGAATAAATGTTTAAAATATATTACATATATTAAATACCATATGCATTAAATTTTCCTAGAAATGTGGAATAACTCATGAAATGGGGCCTAAATCTGAAATATAAGGGAACCATTGAGTTCAGAACGTTGTTTCTACCTAAGGTGTGATATAAACTTTGTCGGCATGTAAAGTTTGTGAAAGAATTATTGGTTGGGGGAATTAATAAAATAAATAAATAAATTTATTTTATTTTTGTTGATGAAGTGTCCTATCTTCACCTCTATTTAATCACTATTATGGACAATTTGTAGGGTTACCCACATTACCCTAGAAATTTGAGAGGATAATTTGGTATAATGTTGGAGGAGATCTTGCTGAATGGAAAATAATCGAGATCAAATCAAGGATCATTTTTCCATCATAGTTCGTTGATCTCGCCAACAACAGAAATACAAGACTATTCTCCATCAACAATCTATCCAAACTCTAGGTTGGATTTTAATTTCCGATTTACATCCCTTGTATTTTTATTGGAAAAAAATGTATCAATTACTTGAGAATAATTTATTCATGAATATACTATAGATTTAATTAAGTTAGATTAATTTTTTCATTGTGTTTATTAACTCCTTTTTCTACATATTTCTACGATAATAAATCGAGGCCAAATGAAAGAATGTCGTGGTTATTTTCTTACATTTGATTAGACTATGGATCCCCCCATTCATTACACATTCATCACAGGAAATCTCATTCTATCTTTATTTGATTAGTATAGGGTATTTTATCATTGTGTGATCATTCATTAGTGCTACAGATCAATACCGCATGTTTAGTTTTTCATCGAGGCTATGATCAATGATCAATGATGATGGAGGAAGGAAAGGGGCATATCTGAATGAGTCTTCTCTACCTACTCATCCTGATTTTGATGGTTCCCCAAAAGATGGTGCAAGTGGGAAATTACCAGGATGATTTGAATCCTGGATCTATGATCTTTGACAACTAGAGGCTTGGACGTCCTCATATCTACATGTTTTGGTGAGATCGGTGGATTTGATAATGCATAGGATGAGGTAAATTAAGATTATGATAGATCTAGAAAATCAAGTATACTGAGTGCGTATTTTAGGATTGCACGTTGTGTGGGTCCCCTAGGTTGTGGTTCTAGGGTTTCAACTAGAGTTAATTATCACACACCCTGTGACTTGATCAGAAACATTGTGATCCTTCTATAATGGCTTGACATGTACCTATAATGGTACATTGATATAACTGGTAGTACATGGGAATGGAAATGTCATGTATTCGGAGAGAGACATGGTCATGTGTACATGGGCACTGCCAGGTGTACATAGTCCCGACTAGTGGTACATGGGCACAGACATACAACATATAGAAGGTACTAATCCATCTCAATTCTAACACACCTTCTATTTGTATATTTTTATACTATGGGAGGAAGCACCACACTGGTAAATCCAGGATGAGCTATGCATAATTTGTACTCCAATTACATGTCATATAATCCCATAGAGATAACATGGATCTCTTTATCTCTTTAGTTCAGACCAGTGTTGGTTTAGTGGTTTTTCCCAAGGTCCTTTCCCTCAAGGTTATAGTGTTTCATTAAATCAACATATGACTATTGTGATTGCCTCTAGAAAATGAGTGGAAGATGGAGTTGGGGTGTGCATCCATGAGACTAGGGTGAGATCCTAATTCATCTTTATATCCTATTTGTTGTTTGTGGAATCAGTATGGCCTTCAGGAGTAAGTTATTAATCCTCTATCTTGATGGACCTATCGATTGAGATTTTTGTATCATTGTCATAAGATCCCCTATATAATAGGTTGATCCATATTGAGTTCATGGTGTCCTCCAGCGGTCCAGGGGATGACCACGTATATGAGTATCAGGGTATTCTGAGACTAGTGAGATTTCATGGGCTGGACCCATGGGGTGAGTATGTTTATTGATGTCATGGATCATGAAGTGGATTCTTCTGGAATGAGCATTTATTTGGGAAGGATTATGTGTATAAATGTTTGTTGTGATTTCTTAGTGGTGTGGTGTCCTTCTTAAGTGTATTTGGGTTATTTACCTTATTTATATTCGGAATTGAATTATTGTTATGATATGACTATTCTTGATGTTTCGTGTTTATTTTTGTCAGGGTGTTCTATTGCGTATTGATACACTCACCCATTCATGGGATATGTACACAGGTGTCATCTATTATAAACATGACAACACTTTTTATGTTGTCAAAGGAGGATACAAATTGGGTGGAGCATAACTCTATCTTGACATACTGATGTTTTTATGGGTAATTTTATTTGATCTTATTCCTCACCCTTGTATCAGTTTGGACTATTTGTTGTTTTTTTGTACATGTATTTGGACCCTTTTTCAGTTTCAGTACTTTACTATCATACTATGTTTTTGGGAATATATATGTATGCATGAAGTGGTTATAGTTGTTTTACATTTAATCATAGTTTGGGATAGAGGATGTGTTCTATTTTACTAGTACATTAGAGTAACTCCTCCCATTTGTGTGATATATGTACTTGTCATTGGTTTTTATCCCATAGCCTTTTGGAGGTAGGATTGGGGTAGTCATGAGTAGGAAACCGTTTTTTCGGGTGAAGATAGTGTGGTATCCGAGTAGATGGTTATAACATATATCCGGAGTCTATAAGATATGTTTGGGGAAACAATTTTAATTGTTTTAAGATAAGATTTTAGTCCATGGAATCAGGTGCTTATGTGGAAACCTACATATATATACACCAATATCTTGATAACCTAAATTCTGACATGATATGTGTAGACATCAGTTATTGGGAAAAAATGTTATATAAATTATATTTCTGTGGATTGTGGTTTCCATGTCCTTCCTGTGTCAGCTTTCCACATATACTCTTTGACAATGATACATCTTGTTTATATCATGATTCTTCTACCAGGAAAACAAGTCAATATTCAATTTCCTGATTATGAGGATGATCCACCAAGGGATGATGCTTCATTTCAAGCATTTGTACTAAACATATCATCTTTGGGAGGGCTACCAACATTACCACCACCTATTGAGCAACATATATTACTAACATTTCAAGATAAGGATGTATGTAGGCTAAGTTTTCTACATGAGTTCCAGAGGGAGAAACATACCATGTTTCAGGGTGACCAAGACCTGTAGGTTTTTGAGGACTTTTGAGAGGTATTCACCCATGTTTTCCACCTTATGAGGACACCTTCATATCATATGGAGATCCTCACGGTGACTGTACTTTAGGGATGTTTTGGGTGATGGTATAGTTTGGATACACAGTCACATGATGAGGCAACTCTCTCCTAGTAATTTTTTGGGAATATATTATGGGATGTGTTTTATAAGTCCATATTAAAATACATGCACATACAAGAGCTTCTATATCTGCGACATGGGTGTTTATATGTAGTGGGTTATTCATAATAGTATACTAATCTCTAGAGATACTTTATGGATATGGTTTGGGGTAAATATTTGGTAGAATATATATTTGGAAGGTTATTACAATGGGATATCATGAATTCAAAGGTATAACTATTTATTCTCACCTATGTTGGGGTTCTTGAGTGGGACTTTATGGTGGAGAGTTTCCGGGTAGAGCAGGTACTGACAGTGGGTTCTGGTAGTGGCCACCAAGGAGTTGATACCTCCCCAATAGGTATAAAATGGCAGTCATAAGGATATAAGCATGTCATATGCTTCAGAAGGTGATCATCGTACATAGGATCAGTGATTTAGATATTTCATGATATCTAGAAACATTTGAGGGAGATGTAGAATTTTCCGTTTGACAACCAGGGATATTTGACTCAAAATTGTCTTACATGTTTTATAGAGGACTAAGGGATGGTTTAGGTACTATAGATGAAAATTTAGAGTAATGGGAATGGTTTTCCATGGGGTTTAATAAATAAAAGTGGGTTTTAAAGAGTATAAGTTGGCTGTCTGAGGTTTTACATATTACCCCCACCACTCCAAGGTGGTATGCTCCAGGCAAATGGTGCTGGTGGTCAGCGATGAGGCCAACTAAATTCTATGGAGTCCAAATTCCTCTAGGATCAATGGATGATATGAGGTATAATATATGTATATTTTTACCTTTAATGTAGTAATAATAGGAATGTTATAAATTCATTCCTTAATTTCCGATACTCTGGTTCAAGAAAAATATATTATGGTTGAGTCATTGGCTTGATTCATGCAATTTGAGACATCAACAGGCGGTGACTCAGAGCTGTGTTTTACCAGAAATAGTATAATATGATGCTTGTAGGTGATAGTTTTGTATTGGATATATTTGTAGAAATGATGAGGCATTATTAAATCATCATTGGTATGGACTATCTATCAACATTTGGTGCCTACATTTACTGTTCTAGGTAGAGGATGTGGGGTGTCCACAGTTATGATATATGTCTATACTTGGTGAGAGAAATATAATCCCTGGAAATGAAGGAAATGATCAATCCTAAGACATAGACTATGTTATTTAATTAGACTCTATGAGGACCTTGATATCTACACTAGGATAGAACACACAGAGCATCGTGAGTAGTGGTTTTAGTTTGAGGACTTTTAGGATAATTTAATTGGGATACCCATTGTTTCCCCCTGGGAATCCCTAGTATTATTAGTCATGAAGGCAGACGAGATATTTAGGTTATGTGTAGATCAGTATCACTTGAATATAATGACTATGAATAAGAAGTATCAAATAACAAAGGTCAATTGACTCTACAATTATTTTATTGGGGAACGATGGTTCTCAAAGATTTACCTCAGATTAGGATATCAACAACTGGGTGTACGAGATGAGGATATACAGTAGATAACATTCAAATGTCACTTTGTCTCTATGAGTACATGGTGATTACCTATGGAATTATTAACACCCTAGTGGTTTTCATGGGCCCCATGAACCAAATATTTCAAACATTATTAGACTAATTCATAGTATACTTCATTAATTATATCCTACTGTATTAGACATTTTAGGTGGAGCATGAGAGACACTTGAGGGTGATCCTTGACACACTACAAGTTGACCATCATTATGGGAAGTTAATGAAGTGTCTGTTTTGGATTTGATCATTCTACTTCCTAGGACACATATTCTCATAGTCAAGAATGTTTTTGGGCCCAAAAATTGTATAGTATGTTCTAGCTTGGGATCCACCCAAGAGTGTTACAGAGGTTTGGAGTTTCCTTCAGATGGAAGGTTACTATCGAAGGTTTGTACCTGATTTCTATAGAGTGACAACATCATTAACTTCTTTGACCAAAATGGGGAATCCTTTAATGTGGATGTAAAGGTTCCATTATTGATTTCAAGAGTTTAGGCAGAGGTTGATGAGTTATCCCAACTTGAGATTGCTAGTGTTTGGTGTCAAGTATATAGTGTTCTACAATGCATTGGGGACCAGTCATGGTTGTGTTTTGATGCAGATACTGGTAGTTATTATATATTGTTCATGTTAGTTGATATCACATGAGTATAACTATGTGACTCATGATATTTAGTTATTAATGATAGTATTTTCATTAAATATGTGGAAACACTGCCTAATTGGAGAGAATTTTATCATCTTATATGACCACAAGAGTCTCAAGTATAACTTCTCTCAAAAGGATCTTAACATGAGAAAAAAGTTATGGATAGAGCTCCTCCCAGACAATGAACTTAATATATTCTATACTCTTATAAAGGAAAACAAAATGAAATATTCTCTCAGCAGAAGACATTATTTTTAGTTATTTGTCGAGGCATCAGAGAAGATAGACTCATTGAAAATTTCCTTGGTGGACATGGCTGGTGCTTCTTATCTTCAGTAAATAGTTATTACCCTTTTAATTTTACAGGTTTTAGGGATGCTCAATGTAGAGATTATAACTATGAGAACTTAAATCCCCATATATCCACTAAAATTGTTCATGATGGATATTTTAACGGTGGGGAGAATATTATACTTTTTTAGAGGATGGATGATGGTACCATTGGAATTGTGGAAGGATGTTATGTGGTATTTACATATATCCCCATTGCTAGTATATCTTGCTATGTAAAATATTTACCATGGCCTATAAAATTAGTTTTTGTGGTAAATATTGAAGAATTTTGTTGTAGAGATTCTTTCTCGATGCCTTACTTGTTACTAAGTGAATTCTGAGCACCAAGTTCTAATGAGTCAAGCTCAACCCCAAGAGGTACCATAGTGGAAATGGGATGGGATATTGATGGAATTATTTATGGGGTTTCTACATATGTCTTGGAGATACAGTTACATATGGTTGACAGTATACCAACTCTCCAAGTCATCCCACTTCCCATCCATTTAAGAGGCATGTTTAGTAGAGATCACATGATGCATGTACATGCATGATATAATACACCTTTAGGGAGTTCCATCGATGATAATTTCATACAACGATTCTCATTTATTTTACCAATTATGAAGTGAATTGTAGGAGTCCTTTGGGACTTAGTTTCTCTTGAGAAAGGAGTTCCACCCCTTTAATATAGGTTCTGGGTGTAGTTGAAGCACGTGAATACGTGTAACCAAAGTCAATTTTACCATTAAAAATGATCAAACCAAGATCTATCATGAAGATAAAACACCAGATATTTGGAATATAAGGAAAATATAAAAGGTAAGAGAGAAGTCCTGAAACCACAGAAATGAACATTATATGATGGTTATAATCAATTTAATTAGAATAAAATAATTACCTTCAAGGAATTGTTTCTCAGTTGATTATTCTTGTCACGGTCCAATGTTATTGGTCATTATGTCACATAATCCATGTGTAGGATTTCTTTAGAGGTGATCCCCACATGATCCACGTATCTCTGGAAATTTCTGAAGGAATCTCTATGTGCATGTATGGAAGATCCTTCACTTGCATTGTCTACCTTCGATCGTCTTGAGAGCCACTTCCAAAGTGATTTTCTTGATTTTTTGGAGGGGGATCTCTCTCGTAATATGAGAGAATTATTGGTGAAAATAATTCACTATTGGATTAATATATTTCTCATGATCAGTTGTTCACAACCACAAAGAAAAGAAATACACAATGATAATAATTTAATTAAAATTTAATTTACATAGAATAAAAAAATAGTGAAATAATTGCCCAATGGAATTTATTCATTTCATTTAGTTATAAGAAAAAACGCATGTATAATAATAATATTTGAATATTATTATTACATTACATACACCCAATGAATTACAAATAAAATTATTTAACTACATAATTAATATTATATCTCATAAATTCCCAGAAAACTACACGGAGTGTACAATAATTATTAGACATTGAATAATTTCTATTTATTTCTCAAATAAATACCACAATATTATTCCATAATATATATATATATATATATATATATATATATATATATATTCTCCCACAATATATTCTCTTGAATAACTTGTGTCGAAATAGATGTGATCAGGCATCCTTGAATAATTATTAAACCACAATCATGAATATTTTTTATCCAACATGATAAATGAATAATTAACTAATATACCTTGATTCACATAGTTTGTGACCCTCTAGAACTCTTTCTCAGTGACATTAGGTGTATCCTTCCTAATGTCCAGGGTTTGTGTCTAGTAACACAGAAAGGAACCCATGAAGAATGAATTTAATGATGTAGTGACGTGTCACCTCCTACAAATGCTTACCATGTAATTTATTCCCTTTTTCTTGATATCTCGAATCAAGTAGGTTTCATGCTAGTTTCATCAACTGATGTGCTCGATTAATCTTTCTTGTACCACCTAGAATTTAACTTTCACATTGCTCAAAATGGACATGAATTTTTTTCTTCTATATCTATTCCATCAAAGGGCTAGAGATATCCACATATATTATGAAACATAAGGGACAAATCCTTTCTCTCATTATATTAAGGAAGTATTACTCATGAAGCACCCAACATATCCTACCATCATGTGAACATTTTGTCATCACAGTTTTAATCAATATATATTTGGGTGAATGTTTCAATACACATTAATAATAATCATAAAGTCTAAGGACAAATACCCACGTCCTTGGATAAGAACATCAAACGACACTTTGAAATGTGGATTTTCTACTGGAATGTCTTGTTCATATACTATCATCCTCGATATTACCAAGGGATCACACCATGAGAAGGTGCCTCAATGTTTTAGGAGTCATCACCCCTAATATCATGTATTATTTGTGTCCCTAAAATAACATCATCCGACCATAGAACATATATTCAAAAATAGTGTTATGGAACTTCCGGGTTCTCATCCTAGCAGGGATCCACTATGACCTATTTTTTCAACAAATATCATTGGGACATTAACACAAGCATTATTATGCAGAATAAAAATAACGATGTGATAATTATTTTATTTATACTAAAATCCATGAATTAAATTTTATCATAATGTTAAGTGTAGTTGGTTCTATGACACCAACTCTAGAAGACCCCCACTTGGACTGGATCCAACTGCTAATAACCTTTAACTCGCTAGCTCCCACATTATATTCATACTTCTACATAGATAGGCCATTATTCATGGGGTCTTCTTCATTCTCTTCAATGGTCACTCTTCTCACTACAACTTCACCTCTTTGATAGAAATCCCTTAATAAGTGATACTTCCAGAGAGTGTGCTTTCTCTATTGATGTGACCTTTGTTCTATTGCAACATCAACTGATAAAGTACTATCACAATACAATGTGATAGGGTATATACTTCAAGGAAACACATAAATATCCTGGAAAATGCTACGAATCCATACAGATTCCTTGGTTTCATTAGAAGATGATATATATTCAAAATCCTCTATATAATGGGAGACAATTGGCTTATTTCATCTCTACCAGCTCACAGCTCCTCTGTTGGGACAAAAAACATATATTCATTATGACTTTAGATCATTATGAACTATCGAACAACAAACATAAACATTCCCTATAATGACTAGCTCTTCATATCCCCTATAAATAAGTAACATACCTTTAGTTCTTCTCATATATTTAAGTATAGTCTTTACATCTGTCCAATGTTGTTCTCCTAGATCAGTTTGATGTCTTCCTACCATCCTCATTGCAAAGGCAACATCTAGCCTAGTATATAACATGGCATATATGATGGATCCTATATCTGAAACGTATCGAATCTTATTCATTCTATCTATCTCATATTGTGTCTGAGGACACATTATCTTATAAAAATGTAGGCCATATGACATTAGAACCAATCCCATAATGGATTGTTACATGAAAAATTTATTTTTTATTGTATCAATGTATGTTCCCTGACATTGTCCAATATTACTCAATAACCTATCATGAATGATCTGGATCCATAGAATGTAAGGTACTTCACCTAAGTCCTTCATAGAGAAATAGTTGTTCAACTAGTCCAAAACTAACTGTATGATTGGAACATCATTTCCAATAATTAATATGTCATTAATATATACTACTAGGATAATGACTCCATTTCCATTTAACAACTTATAAACACAAGTCTCACATTCATTCTTAATGAAACCAAATTATTTTATGGCGATATTATATAGAATGTTCGATGATTTGGATACTTGTTTTAATCCATAAATGTATTTCTGTAACTTGAAAACCTATTTGGATTCACCTGGTGTCACAAAACATTCTAGTTGTATCATATAGACATCTTCCAGAAGATTCCCGTCATGGAAAGATGTTTGACATCCATCTTCAAAATATCATAGTCATGGTAAGATGGTATAGAGAGTGATATTCTTATGGATTTAAACATGGGAACTGGTGATACAGTTTCATCGTACTCAATTCCTTGATGTTGTCTAGATCCTTTACCCAATAGACTTTCAATAATGGTACTAACATGACATTCCCTGTCCAATATTCACTTTAACACCCATTGGAATCCAACAGGCATTAAATCAACTGACTCAATGACCAAAACCCAGACATGGTTCTGATACATAATATCCATCTCATAATTCATATCCTCTATCTATCTGGAAGCTTTTGATCTATCTACTAAATCCATGTATCATAGAAGTTCATCATTTTCTAACAAAAATGATTCCCCATCCTCGGTGTCAAGGAAACCAAATCTCCCCAGTTTTCATACATTTCTTGATATCCTACGCAATACATGTGTTTCTGAAACCACTTCTATAGGGAATTGTGGATATTATTCTTATACCAATCCCTATGTATCAAGAGAATCAACTACATCGAAACAAATATTTCTTCCAATATCCATTTTTAGGATGTGATCCCTCTTAAAAAAGGCGACTTTTCTAGTGTCAATCACTTTATTATCTTAAGGGTTATATAGGTAATATCCTTTCACTTCCCTGGGATATTCTATAAAGATACACATCATACCCCGGGGTGCTAGTTTTTTGGCTAATAAGGACTTAACAAAGACCTCACATCCCCATACGTGTGTGTGCGAAAATATGGGTTTCTTTCTATTCCATAACTCAGAGGGTATTCCATTTTGCATCATAGTTGGTACTCAGTTTAATGTGTATGTTTTAGTTTGTAATTCATTTCCCCAAAAAGGATAATTGAAGATATTCATTCTTTATCATTGACCACACCATGTCCAACATGGTGTGGTTCCTCCATTCAATAACACCATTAAACTATGGTGTATAATGAGGAGTGAGTTGATATAGAATCCCATACTCCAGTAAACGGTCAATGAACACTTGCTTAAGATATTCCCCACCTTAATCTGATTGAAGATTCATTATCTTATTAACAAGTTTATTCTCATCTTCATTACTGAATTCCTTAAATTTTTCAAAGGACTATGACTTATACCTCATTAAGTTGATGTAGCCATATATACTCAAATCATCATAAAATGTAATGAAGTATTAATATCCACCTATAGCTTCTACTAGAAATGGTCCACACACATCCATGTGCACTAATCCTAGAAGCTCTGTGGATGTTTCACCCTATCAACTAAAATGTTGATTGGTCATTTTCTCTTGTAAACAAGTGTGACATCTATCAAGTTCATTTAGCTTATTATAGTCTAAATAAACATCTTTTGTGTTCTTTGTCAAGAGCTTCTTGTTTACATGAATGATATGGTGATTCCAAAACTCAGTGTTGTATGAGTCATGTGAGTTTGTTTCATTATCGATATACAACACTTGGATTAATAATTTAATAAATAATAACCATTATTTAAATGTGCCCTGCCATAACATACATAGTTCTTATAAAATATATTACCATTTTTTATGCATGCAAATAAATACATCTATATCCAAAACTGATACAAAAATTATGTTCTAGGTAACACTAGGTACATAATAATAGTTATGTGAAACCAAAAGCATCCCAGTTCGCAATGAGATATGATAATCACTAATAGCCAAGGTAGCCATCCTCGTGCCATTAGAAGCTCGAAGATCCACGTCTCCTCTAGATATATTTCTTAATGTACTTTTCTATTACATTTGAATACATATGTGATCCCCACATTCTATATCGAATACCCAATGTGTAGAAATTGAGAAATTACACATGATAAAAAAAGAACCTTTAGAATCCATGGACTTCTAGGTGTAGTTCATATTTTAGTGGCATGGCTTGCCACATGAAAAAAATACTACCACACCATCCTTTCCCTACCAGTTGATATTCCCCATCATGGAGGGATGATTCCCAAGGGCATCAGACCATTTATAAATCATTGTCCCCCTTTACCTGTCCTTCCTCTTCTTACTCACCACAATGACTACGGGTTTGTGATGCCCTATGTCCTTATCTACATAAAAAATCAAGGTCAAAAGTTATCATATACAGTTCTAAATGTTGGTCATGTTTTAGTTGAATATAATTTCAGATAATGTCTTGGGAAGCAATTATAGGATAAGATATATATGCAAACCATCAGAAAAATTAATCCCATATATGTCAAGGCATTCAATGTTTCCAATAAGATTGACTATATGTGGCCTAATTGGCATGGAATCTCAAAACATAGTTGTGAACAAACAATTGTAGATCTCATATCTCTCCTTTCTCTCCTTCTCTTTATTGATATCCATAAGATGAGAAATCATTGTATACACAACAATGTTTTTAGGTTGCTTCATGATCTTATTAGATATGGCCGATAGCATGAAACATTGGAAATATGTGGCATCATCCAAATGCTTCATATAGAGATATATTACCCAATAACTTGGGTAATATCAAGGATCCACTGTAATAAGATCCTCTAGCACATTAAATTAACTCTCTTGGGGAAGGATGAAGCATAAATACCTCTTCTACTCCAAGAAATTGGTGTCGATGAGATGGTTTTACTTCTCAAGAATGGTTGGAAATGATATGTTTTAAGTCATATTTCTTATCACTTCTAAAAACTATGATTAGATAATATTTACTATTTTATCATGATAAAACCGAGAAAGATTAACAAATTAATACATATTAGTCTCACACTATTTCTTCAAAATCCAATAGCCATCACAATTGACATTAGAATATTTTTTCTGCGTAAATATTCTAGTGTAAATGATCCATATTACCCTTTTCATTACCCCAACTAGGATTGGTCATGAAACTTGAAAGGATTTAGGAAGGTATTGCAAATGAAAAATTCATTATACCATAATTCCTTGATCTGCTGAGTGGACTCATCAGTACTTGAATCCTTTTATTTTGGATTTCCTCAACCTTTTCCCCTTTTTCACACTAAGTATTGATGTCTTGTTCAACAGTTGATGCAAAACAAATCAAGTCACCCCAAAACATTGAATTATAATTCCCTGATAATTGAAATCACCCAAAATATGGTTTCTCAAGTACATTTAACTATAGGATGATTATAACCAAGATAGAGGAAGGCTATAATGAATTAATATTTCTTTAAGGTATTTTATCTATATATGTAAATTTCCATTTTATTATCATTCTTACATTCTTTTTAAAATTATCTGGGATATACTTAAGTGATTAGCAATAAGGACCCGATCGTATTAAAAACTTAATATTGGATTTAGTCAAGAAATAACTTCATTTTTTCATTAAGAAACATTTCAGGTTTAGAGATTTAGAGAATTGGGACATAATACATTTATAAAATTACACCTTATTATAGATTGGATACTATAAAAACAGTATTCATTTCTTGCAAAATATAAAAATTTTCACATAAAAAATGATTTCTCTGACTTATATTCAAATATTTAACATGGAATAATTCTTTTTCTTCCACATCCTTTTAACCTATAAAAATCATTTAAAAACATCGGATGATCACAAAAATCTCAGTAAGGGATATTAAAAGAAGGAAAGAACACCTTAGTCCATGAACACTGGTAACATATGAAATCATTTTACAAAGACATACTTGTCACACATATATACATAATTTGTGAAACATTATATTTACACAATATCAGAACAAATCATTACAACCTAAATGGAACCATAAAGGTATATTAGGGAATTACTTACATAATATTTTAACCCTCACAGCTACCTTATAATTTGTAACCCTCGCAGCTGCCTTACAATTTGTGAAACCATCGCAGTTAAACATGGAGTAACCATACATATGACCTCCATCTTACACAATACCAATGTATTGGAGGTAAATATAGGTCTTATTAATAATTAAAAACAATTCCCACGAACCATAAAATAATCATTCTACATGTATAATACCATAAAAAGTTTATTTTAAATTTTATAAAACAGAATTTTGAAGAGGATTTTAAAATAAAATCTGCTTACATAAATCATGTAATCAAAGTGAGACATAATAGAGTGGATTTAATATTTATATACATTGTCTATTCACATAAATAATAATAATAGAAACAATTTTAATCCCACGGACTATTTTAATACCGCATAGATAATGAAGTAGAATGTTAATCCGAAGAGTGGAAATCAGGTTAAGAATTCTCTTACCTCAAGTTTGTCTTACTTCAAACCAATTTAAAACTCCCATATAATAGATAAAAGAGTGTTATTAATATATTAAAAAATCATATCCATATTTATAATTCCTTATATGATCATTACATTACATCATTTCATCCTTTAATTGTTAGTATTTTGTTCTTTGCACTATTTTGGGTGAGTTCTTTACAAGGATTTCATGATCAGTTCATGATGTATTGTTGTTGTCGATTGAAGTGAAAAAATAGTATTGAAATGGTTTAGTATTCAATGATTTCAAGAAACATAAATTATACCATTTATAATTTTTAATTATTACATGAGGATGATTAATAAGATAATATAATAATGATGTTCGTTTAGATCATTTTAGTGGTTCTCTGATAATAATGTCTTCATTTTGTTTTATTAATTATAACCACTTGTAAAAAAGAATTAATGAACCATGATTTATAAATAATACATATATTATTAATTTTTTCAACCAGAAAATGGTTTAATGACCATCCATGAAGGAATTAATGAAAATTTAAATCACATATTAGAAATTCGACACATCACAGACAATGTTTTTAATTCCATGAATAAGTGGGGGAGGAGAAGAATATTGATGATGAATTTTTCATTAAAATGAGGAAAACCATAATATGAATTATTTTTGAGCTTTCATTCCTCTTTGATAGGAGGATGTGAGGAATGAATAATGAATGAAAGGAACTCAAAATAAAATAAAATTTTATAAACCCCTTTAGAAAATTCGGCAGCCTCACGACATCTATTAAAATTTCAAAATATAATAGGATAAGAGAAAAGGGGTCTCTCACCATTATTAAATAATATGGGATGTATGGTGGTATGAAATAAAATATCCCAACATAAGACAAAGGGAACTAAAAAGAATAACATAAAATGGAAAAAAAGAAACAAAATAAAAGAGGACATTTAGCTCATGATCTCTTATCATTGAGATCCTTCTTAAGGCCTTTGGTTTTTGAATTTTTGTGAGAAAATAATCTCTTGGAAGTGGGTATGTGCCTTGGTAGGAGTTTTGGGTAGAACATAGGTAAGGCTCAAGGATGTAGAGGTGTAGGTAGAATAGAGGAATGAGGGTAGAATTTATGGTGGAGGAGAGGGGGTATTTTACATTATTTTAACCATTATTAGAATATGTTTGCTCATGATAATGAATAATATTAATTAATGTTTCTCCAAATAGTAATAATGGAAAGTTAGTTTGAACTAAGGGGCCTTAAATCACTTATGTTTTCATAAATAGTGCATTTTACTGATAATTTGAATATACAGTATTTTACCGTATTTCACTACTCATCGAAATTTCATGAATTTTGGAAAAATCCAAAAAAATAACTCATACCATTTGTCGATGTGTAGAAATCAAAAATGAAATAAAAATTTGAAAATAATTTAATAAATAAAATTGATTAAATTTTTAAATATAATCATAATTAATTCATAAAGTAACAAAATTTAAAACTATAACAACTTTTTTATCACCATGAAAAATTAACGAAAATGCCATTATGTTCAAGACATTAGAAAATAAAATAATAGTACTATTAACTATTCAGAAGATTCGTATTACTATTAATATTAATATTTATAAGGGTATATTACTATTCCCCAAAAGTCATTTTGGTTCCATTAGGCACTAAATAACTTACTGAACACAATTGTAGATGTCCATTTTTTGAAATTTAAAACATAAAAGTGGAAAATTTATTTTTAAAGGAAACATATAAATATCTACTTAAAACAAAGTTTCATGAATTTTTATTTTTAAAAAAAATATGGGGTGTTATATTATCCCCACCTTTTGAAAATAGCATCCTAGGAATTATATTTACTTATTAAACAAGTGAGGGTACCATTCCGACATAGCATTTTCAGACTCTAGTGTCTCTTCTTCTATTTTTTGGTTTCTCCCCAAAACCTTTACCTAGTGGATTACCATATTCCTGTATACATGTTCCATTCAATAAATTATCTAAACTAGTTTCTCTTCATAATAATGTATCTCATCTTGTTAAACTTCTTTTGGGATCAAGGAACTTGATAAATCTGGCACATACTTCCTCAACATCGAAAAATTAAAAAACAATATGTACCTGAGATAAACATTGAGGCAAAGATACTCAATGTACAACTAGTCTTACTGTTTTCAAGATTTCAAAAGGTCTGATGAACAACAGACTTAGCTTCCCTTTCTTATCGAAATGAATTATACATTCCCAAGAAGTGATTTTAAGGAAAACATGGTGACCTACCTTGAAAGATAATTCTTTCCATATATTATCTTCATAACCGTTCTACTTTATATGAGTTGTCCTAATGTGTTGCAAGATCATCTTCATTTTCTCACCCACTTCCTCTACTAATTCGAGTCCCATCAACTATCATTCATAGACTTCATCCCAATGTTCTGGAGTTCAACACCGCTCCCCATAGAATTCCTTGAATGGTGCTATCGGTATACTAGAAAGAAATCTGTTATTATAAGAAAAGTCAACTAAATAATGATGTTGATCCCAACATCCCTTGTAGTCCATTGAAAAAGATAGATTCATATACTCCAAGGTCTAAATCATTCATTATGGCATTCCATATGATTGGGGATGAAAATTTGTACTAAACTTTAATTCTATTCCCAACAACATAAAAAGTCCCATAAAAAGGTTAGAAGTGAACATGGGATCCCAGTCAGATTCAATGAAAAGAGGAACTCAATATAGCCTAACAATCTCCATGAGTTGTAGTCTAGAAAGATGATCCAAAGACCATGAATCTCTATTAGAAAAAAAATCCATTTTTTGTCATCTAATCAACAATAACCAAAATTTGAATTGTTATCTTGAGATGTCTTAGGTAGTCCCACCACATTGTCCCAGGATACATTCTCCCACATCTACTATGGCACTCGAGAAGGCTACTGCTTTCCCTTCTGTAACTTCCACTTCTCTTAAAACTATTGACATGTCAAACATTTCACAGTAAAATCAGAAATATCTCTTTTCATTACATCCCACCAATAATACTCTTGATAGTATTTTTACATCTTAGTACTTCCTGGATAAACAGAAATTGGATAACTATGAGCTTCATACAACAAATCATTCTTCAACAGAGAATCATAAGGCACACTCAACCTTCTGAAAAATTATAACACACAATATTTATCATGGATAAATTCTTTCGGCATACCCATTTTAACCAATTCTACCTTTTCTATAGATCATGATCTTTTTTTTGCTCGCTAAATTCTGTCTAATAATGATGACAACACTAAAACCTGAAACAAAACAGATGTATTCCCTGTACCATCAATTTCCAAGGCAAAATTAATCAAATCATTAATCAAGGGATCTTGTTCCAAATGTTATATGGTTAATGATGCTTGATGTGTTTACTCCAGGAATCCACCACATTGATTTCTTTTCCTGGATGATAATTAATCATCAAATCATAATCCTTTAACAAATCAATCAATCTTCTCTACATCATGTTTAAATCCATTCTTAGTGAATATATACTTCAAACATTTTTGGTCTGTATATATTTGACATTTGGCTCTGTATAAATGGTTCCACAAAACAGTCAAAGAAAAAAACAAATGCTGCCAATTCCAAATCATGTGGGTGATAATTTTACTCATGTGGTTTAACTTTTAATAATACATAATAAATTACCTGATCATTCTGTATCAAAACACAACCATGTCCCTTTAAATAAGAATCATTTTATATGACAAACTAACCATTTTGGTAAGTCAAGGACAAAACTAGAGGATTCTCCAATCTCTTATTTGGTTCATGAAAACAGACATCACATTTATCTATCCAAATAAACATAAACCCTTTTCATGTTAACATAGTTATTAAGTAAGATAACCATGAAATGTTCATAACAAACTGTTATTAATAACCTTCTAATCCAATTAAACTACGAATATCTATAACATTGGGGGTTCATGGACATTCATCAATCACTTTTGTTTTGGAAAGATCAACTGTTATTCCATCCTTATTTACAATGTTCCCAAAAATGAAATTTGTTGAAACCAAAAATCATAGTTGCAGAATTTTCCATACTGTTTCTTTATTTTTATGGTTTGTAAAACAACCCTTTTATGTTTTTTAGGCTCCACATTTTTTTAGAAAATACCAGAATCTCTTCAATAAACACAACCACAATCTTATCCATGAACTCATAAAATATTCTATTCATAAGAATCATGAATAAACCAGATGCATTAGTTAACCCAAACAGAAAAACGAAAAATTCATAATGCCCATATCTAGTATAAAAGGTTGATTTAAACATTTCATTTTTCTTTCACCATCAGCTGATGGTATCCAGATCTCAAGTCAATATTGGAAAAGTACTGAGCTCTCTAGATCTGATCAAACAAGTTATCGATGTGAGGGAAATGATACTTATTTTTAACAAAGATGTTATACAATTCTCTATAATAAAAAAAACTCTCATAGAACCATCTTTCTTTTTAACAAAAAAATAGGTTCTCTCCATGGTGAAGTGTTATGAAAAATAAATCCTTTTTCAAGTAAATCATGGAACTGATTTTTAAATTCAAGAAGTTCTATTTGTGACATATGATATGGGGTTTTGAAATTGACTTTGCATTAGGAACTGAGTCAATTGTGAATTCATCTTCCTGATCAGGTATGACACTGGGTAACTCATCAAGAAAAACATCAAGGTATTAATTTACCATTGGAACATAATTAATCGTAACATTCCCCTTTCATTCAACAATATGATCATGATGACATTCATTTCCATCATTTAATAGTTTCTTAGCTTTCTGATATGTTATCAATATTATGGGTTCGTTCTTTTATACAAACTAAAACTCTATCTGAAAAACCACTTCATTATATCTACAATCAATCATAGCATGATAAACAAAAATCCAATCCATTCTTAGAATATCATCAAACATGACTAGGGAAAAAACTACTAGTTTTGTAGGAAATGAATTTCCACATACCATAATAGAAACATTTTTATATTTCTTGTTTTCTATAATATTTCCCCATAGTATTTTAACAAGTTCTTGATTCATTTGTTGAGGTGATATTTGCAATTTTCTAGAAAATTTCCTAGAGATAAAGGAATGCGTAGACCTAGTATCAAAGAAAACATTTGAAAATTCTATGTAAATGGATAGAGTACCTAATACCACTTCATTGGATGGATTGACATTTGCTGACATAATCAAAAAGGACCCCCCTACAACTTTTTTCTTATAGTTTGGCTTCCTTGCATCATTTGGATCTCTCATTGGGAAAACATTTTCATAGTGACCCATCTCACCAAATTTAACAAACTTTATAGTTTTCTAATATGGATTATTCATAGGTTTATTTTCATTACAATCTAAGGCCATATGTCCAAATTTACCACATTCAAATCAGTTCCTAATTTTCCTAAGACATTTCCCATGTCGCTTCTTGCAACACTTTTCACAAACAAGAAACTATATTTTCATACCATCATTTTTCATTGGTTGATTCTATCCCATATATTTCCATCTATACCTCTTCATATCGTTATTTCCAAAATTCACATGATCGTCAACAAACAACATATCTACCCTCTCAGCACATTGGACATGTTTCTCGTAACATTTAAATTCACAGGAGCCCAACTCCCTTAAATTCATTGCCTTCATTCCTATGTAAAATCGGTTGACTTTTTTATCAATATCTTTAATAATATTTGGACCATGCCTCACCATTCAGGTGATTTTAGCTTCATCCACAACCACTTAATCTTTATAATTTTTCTTTAAATCATTGAATTTCTTCTCCATCCTAAGTTAAACCACCATGGGAAAATATTTTTCATGGAAAATACTTTTAAATTCATCCTACTATAAGGAATCAAAATCCTTTATTACCCAGATATTCCTTACCATTTACCACCACTAATCAGCATCAACTTAAAAATGATAAATGGAAATACTTACTTTGTGATTATCGGAATGTCCAATAACATTGAATATCTTTTCAAGCGATTTAATCCACCCTTCAGCCGCTATTGGGTCACAATATCCATTTAATGCAAGAGGGTGTTGTCTCATAAAATGTTCCACTATCATCATGTTCCATAGTGGTACCTCTAGTTTTTTTCATGGATTCCACCTCCATTTATTTCCTGCATTAGCTGAACCATTAATTTCACAAACTGCTCGGTTCTATTCCCTACCATTTCAGGCTACAAATTTGGAAGGAGGTCATTCTGTCAGATCCTCTCCTCATCATCTTACCTATTTCTTTTATAGACAACCATTCTAGAGAAACATATCTTATATGAAGAAATATTGTAAGCTTTAAATGGTATAACAATTTAAATTAATCATATAGTAAAAACATTTATGGTGTTCTTTTATCATTATCATAACCCCTAAAGATATCTAAACCATCCACTAATACCAAATATAAGGAACCAGCCTTATTAAATACATAATATTGAATATATTCATGAATTCACTTCATTTTTCATTTCAAATTATCTCATGTTTAGAGATTTAGAGAATTGGTACATAATACATTCATATAATTACACCTTATTACAGAGTGGATATAATAAAATCCGAATTCATTTCATGAAAAATATAATACATTACACATAAAACGTTATTTCCTTGTCTAGTCTTCAAAATTTTAACATCGAATCATTATTTTTTATACACATACTATTAACCTGTGAAAATCATTTAAAAACATTGTAATAGCACAAAATATTATTAAGGGATATAAAAATAAGGAAAGAACACATTAGTCCATGAACACTTGTAACATACGAAATCAATTTCAAATGACATTCTTATCACCCACATATTATTACATTTTGAAACATGAGATTTAAACAAGATCCACCCAAATCATAATAACATTAATCGATCTATAAAGGTATATTGGGTCATTACATACATATTATTAAAACCCTCACGATTACCTTATAATTTGAAACCCTCACAGCTACCTTACAAATTCTGTAACCATACGGTCGACCTCCAACATACACATACCCAATGCATTGTATAAAAATATTGGCCCCACAATTCATTATAAAAAATTTCCATGAACCATAACATATTAATACAACATGAATAATATCATTAAAAATTGCTTTCGAATTTTGTAAAACAGAATTTTAAAAGATGACTTTAAATGAAATGCCCAATACATAAATAATATAATTGAAGTGAGACATAATTGAGTGACTGAAATATGTATATACACATGAATTACACTTAAATAATTACAATAGAATCAATTTTCATCACACAAACAATTTTAATACCACATAGATAATGAAGTATAAGGTTTTCCCAAAGAGTGGAAATCGGGTAATGAATTCCATTACCTCAGGTTTGTCTTACGTCGCACTCATTTAGACCTCCTATATAGTTAAAATATTGTTATTAATATATTATATAATATTATGCATCTCTATAATAACTTATATAATCATTTCATTACCTAATTTTACACTTTAATTGTTAGTATTTTGTTCCTTGAACTGTTTGGGGTGTGTTCATTACATGATTTTCATGATCTGTTAATGATGGATTGGTCATGTCGATTGGAAGTTAAAATCCAGAATTGGAATTAAATAGTATTTAAATTTTTCCATAACTATAAATTATAACATTTATCATTTGGAATTCTTACCTGATAATGATTTATAAGATTAAACATTAATGTTGTTCCTTTAAATCATTTTAGTGGTTCTTTGTTACTAACGACCTCATTTTGTTTTTTAAATTAAATCCATGTGTACAAAAGAATTACAAAACCATGAATGAAGCATAATACATAAATTTTAACCTGGTTCCGCCATAAAAATGGTTTCATGACCAACCATTAATGAATTAATGAAAGTTGAAATCACATCTCCCATGATGTTGGTAATTTGACACATCACAGAAAATATTTTTAATTCATTGAATAAGTCAGGGAGGAGAAAAAAATTGATGACGTATTTTCCATGAACATGAGAATATTCACAATGTAAAATATTTTAGATCATTAATTCCTCTTGGGTAAGAGGAGGTGAGGAAATAAGAATAAAAGAATGGAACTCAAAATAATAGAAAACTTGAGAAATCCATTACGAAAATTCGGAAGCATAACAGCGTCACTTAAAATTTCATAAAATATTATGACGAGAGAAAAAGGGTATCTCATAATTATCACATAATATGGGAAGTAATAGGTGTATGGTATGAAATATCCCAACATAAGTTAAAGGGAATGAAAAACAATAACATAAAATGAATAAAATGAAATAAAATAAAAGAGGATGTTTTCCTCTTGATCACTTTTCCATGAGATCCTTCTAAAGGCATTTGGTTTTGGCCTTTCGGTGAGACCAGGAGCTCTAGGACGTGGGTAAGATCCTTGGGGGGAGTTTTGGTCAGATCATAGGAAAGGCTCAACTGTTTATAGGTGTGGGGGGAAGAGGGGAATGAGGGTGGTATTTATAGTGGAGGATAGGGGTATGTTTTATTATTTTAATCATTATTATAATATTTTAGTTCAAGACTATGATGGATGTTAATTCATGTGACCCAAAATATTAATAATGAAATATGAGTTTGAACCAAGTGTCCTTACATCATTTATGATGTCATAAATAGTGTATTTTACAGATAATTTAAATATATGGATTTTAACCGTATTTAACTATTTATTGGAAATTCAAGAATTTCAGAAAATTCAAAAAAATTTACCCTTAACATTTCACGATGTGAAGAATTCAAATATGAACATGATTTTTTTAGAAAATAATTTCTTAAATATTATTAATTTATTTTTAAAATAAAATCATACTAAATGAAAAAACTAACAATTTTAAAATTATAATTACTTTTATATCATGATGAAAAATTAATCAAAATATAATTATCATCAAAACATAAAAAAAAATATAATAATAGTAAAATTTACTATTTAGTAGGGTCATAATACTATTAATATTACTATTCATAAGGTAATTTTATTGTTCACCAAAAAACATGTTGGTTCCATTGGGCTCTAAATAACCCACTTAATACAATTGAAGATGACCGTTTTTCAAAATTAAAAACATAAAGGTGGAAAAAATATTTGTAAAGGTTTGTTATAAATATCTACTTAAAATAAAGATTTATGCATTTCCCTTTAATTTTTTAAAAAAATGGGGTGTTACATTAACCATGTCGAAGATAATATTTATGAATAATCCAGTTTTATTTAAGTTCCATTTTGCATGCATGATTAATTCATTAATTGTATGATCGTGACAACACACCCAAGATAAATAAACTATGGAACTAAAAAGAAAAAAATAAATGGCTTGATTAAGAGCTCGTTCTATTGGTTATTTTATCTAGTAGTTGGTAAACTAACCCATGACACAGGGGAGAAACATATTGAATCTTTTGTGTTCATGTTTACAACTTTCCACCTGTTCACCGTTGTATCTCCTTGAATTGGTTTCACCTCATATCCTAACTTGAACCACCTCCACTATCATGGGAGGTCCATCCATTACTTATTATTTTATCTCACATGTAGGTGAGGGGTATAACAGTGTTTTATAAAAAAAGAAACCTCGTGCACACATGCCCTACATATTAATATGGAGAAGGCTCACATGCTAAAAATTCTAATTAAAGTAAATGAATGGAATGAAACTATCCACATAGAATATGATCAACCATACATGGAACAATATTTAATCATAAATAAAACTATAATTCAATTCTTTAATCATTATGGTTTATGATAAATCACACTCAAATCAATTAATTATTATCTATAATTGATCAATGTTTTTATCTTAAACCTTTTTTTGAATTTTGTTAAGATTCTCATCCATCATAATTTTAAACAAATTAGTGCATGTAAAGATAACTTTTTAGGTAACTTGTACCTTTGAGTCAACTAGGTGAATTTTCCCTCATAACTACACAATGAGTAGAAAATAATATTACACAGATGTTAAATTAAACACATATATATAAAACACCTTTCATGTTTTTTCCCAAGCATTATGCACACACCATGGTACACGTATCAATAATTTGTATAGTATAATCATAAATTTTAATAAATCTACATAATTTAGATAAGTACATGACATGTAGTTCCTACTATATGATGTGTACTATCATTCACCATCCATATGAAGTACACACTTATGGTGTCAGCATATAGATGTACTCTTGAATTCTCTTGAGTACACAGTGAGTCCAGTGGGAACCAAATTGTGTAGTATCCATGTTACATGGTCTCTAGCTGGGAAATCCATGTATAGGGTACCCAATCCAACCCTAACCCAAAGGGACCACACATCGTATCATTTGGTCCAAATGATGTGTTATCTAGAAACTGTGTTCCAGCTTTTCCGGGTCAACACACTGACTCATTAAGACTTAGAAGAACTCCAATCACATGTCTTGGTTTGGTGGACTAGTCCCAATGCGTTGAAACTTGACTACACATCGTGTGAGATAAGATATATGTTGTGTGTTCTGGTGTAGTATGGTGATGATCCTTTGGTACCTCTAGATGAGAACCTCAATTTTTATTTTATTCAAAATTAAACTAAAAGATTGTTTATGTAAGGTGAATGAGAAATAAAATAGGAAAAAACTAATGATTTATTTTTATTGAACTATTTACACGAATTTAAACAACTAAATTATTAAATGCATAAATCATCAATGAAAAAAATTTTAATCAATGACATGACCACTATGATACAACTTGTATGGTTTGTCCATAACAAAAGAACATGGATGGGTGTACCCAACATTAATTAATCTATTAACAATGACCAATATGTGATCCTTTACGATGATAAAATTCTAGATCTTTTGGATTGAATAAATAATGAAGAGGAAAAAAGGGATGTCCTAGAACCATAGAGATAATCATTATATTTTTGATATAATTGATTTTCATAAAAGATAATAATTATCATCAATGAATTCTTTATCTATTAATACTTCTGGTCATGATCGGATGTGATACATCATTGCGTCACATAAGCCATGTGTTGGCTTCCTCTAGTGGTGATCCACACATGCTCCATGTATCTCTGGATATTATTGATAGAATCATTGTTTGTTATTGTGGATGAGAATTTTCTTGTGATGTTTACATTTGATCGCCTTGATAGCCACTTCCAAATCACTCTCCATGATCTAGTGGAGGAGGATCTCTCGAGTAACTCGAGAGAATTACTGGAGGAATGGAATTATCTCTTGAATTTAGAGATTTCTCCAGATCATTTGTGTACAACCAAGAAAATGGATACACTTAATGAGAATAATGTAATTTGGATTTATGTTACATATAATAATAAAATAATGAAATAATTACTCCAAGGCATTTATTTATTTAATTTAATTCTTATTAAGACCCCATGTCTAATAATAACATTTGATTATTGTTATTAATTTTCATGCTCCTAGAGAATTGAACGTAATATTATTTAATTAAATAAATAATATTATTTCTCAAAAATTCCCATTAAACTAGGCAGCATGTATATTAATATACATGGCGTGTACTTTTGTTTTACCATTTCTCTTTATTTACACGACCACATTTATTAGACCTTGAATATTGTCTATTTATTTCTCAAATAAATATCACTATATTATTCTCTAATAAACATATATATTATTTCTCCTATAATATAATATATTGAATAACTAGTTTCGAAATAACTTTGATCAGGCATCATTGAATAATTAATAAACTACAATCGGGAATAATAGTTATTCATCTTGTTGAATTAAAATTTAACTGAAATACTTAGATTCACTTAGTGTGTAACCCTCCATGCCTCTTTTATAGTGGCATTATGTGATTCCTTCCTTAGTGGCATTAGGTGATTCCTTCCTCTTTCTTTGACATTCCAAAATTGTACTTTCTTATTCCTCACCATGTCCATGATTTTATTTATGCTATATAAATTCCATCAATGGGCCTAAGATGTCATCTTATGTTTTGAAATAGAAGAGAAAAATCCTTTCTAACATTAAATATTAATGAAGTATTACTCATGAAACACACAACAAATACTACCGCGATGCGAACAATGTGTCACTATTGTTTTCATCAATACATCTATGTCAGTGAGTGGTAATGTAAAGAACCGTAAATTTGAAGGATATTTTTTTTCTTAATTTTTTTTTGAAATTTTACAAGAACACAGTTTCTGGCGGCACCTGATTCCGAGGCCCGGTGTTCCTGGAATCATGTTCCGAAGTTTGGATCGGGTACGTTCAGTGAACGAACGAGCGGGTTTTTTCTAACTTTTGAACCAGTTCTCGGAATCAAATTCAGATGGAACCGATGGAATCGCAGCGCCGATATTTTCTTAGAAACTCCTCTTCCGGAGTTGCGTTTTCTCGGGTGTGGTTTTTAATTTTTGGGCTTTATGTTATGAAATAAAATAATGTGGTACAAAAAACTTTATTTTATTTAACTTAAAGACGCTTAAAGCCACTTAAAGCTGCTCAAGCTGAGTTGAAGTGGATAGGGTGCAATTCAAAATATACTACCCTCTTGGTAGGATATTTGTGAGGTGGGGCCCATATGAGCCCCACCGTTTCTTTTCCCCTAAGTAACACACCCGCAACCCCCCCTCTTAAACGAAAGTCAACTGGGGTATTTCCTTAAACTCTTAAATGCTACTATTAATTGGGTAGTTTATTCGTTGAAATTAATTCTATGAATTAATGGGTCGTTACTTTGTTTGTTTTACAATTTGGTGGCAAGTTAATAAAATAAGACCAACGCTTTTCTTAGTGAGGATTGCTCGTTTAGAGGATTTGGAGAAGACTCCAAGGCTTGAGATCTTCATTCTCATTCACAAAGAACGCGAAGAACGCGAAGAACACGAAGAACGCCGTCACCCTCGGAGATCGACGCTGCGACGCCGATGATTCTCCCTCTGCGACGCTTCTTCCACGACGATCCATCCCCGCGACAATATTCGATCGACATCTTGAGGTAGGGGATTACGGTCCTTTTAATTCTTTGTGGATTATAAAATCAACATGGATTTAATTGTTATAATTAAATCTGTGTGTCCTTGATCCTCGGAGTTTGTCTACAGGACGCCGAGTACCGCTCGACAGCGACGCCCTTCCGCGACGCGACGATCCTTTTCTTCCACGATAGTCAATTCCACGATGAACTCACGTCCGACGACGACATTGAGGTAGGGGTCATTTTGAAAATGATTATACCCATGCTTGTTTTCCTCCAAGGCAAGAACGCGGACCAATCAATAAACAAGTTGGTTCGAGTATTATTCTTGAGGGTCAAGGTTTAACAATTTCAAGGATTCATGGTCTTGTTTCAAACCGCTAACGTGGTGGGTGCAGACCAACGAACAAGTCCGAACCCACCGCCCTTTGTTTCATGGTGGGCGGAACAGCAGACGAAGACAAAATGTGCCGCAGAGACGATTTGTTGATTTCGCAGTGAAGAATGGGACCCGGGATGAGCTACAACGCAGACGGAAATGAAATTGGACCATAGGAGAAACTCCGGTGGCCCGCGAACTCCACAGGCGGCACCCCAATGCGCCGCCGGACGGAGCCGCCGCGGTGGCGGCGGCCGACCAGACCCGCGACTGCGCGGGTCCGGTGAGACACGGGACGCGGCTCTGCCGCGTACGCTGACCAAGCGCGGCCCCACGCGGGGCCGCGACTTCACTCCACGCGGGGGCAACATGCCCCCCGCGGCTTCCTTTGCTCGGCCGCTCGGCCGAGCCGAGCCGACCCGCCGGCCGGGTCATGCCCAGGCCGGGCCGGGCCACCCTAGTAGGGCTGGGTCGGACCCGGACCCGGGTTGAGTCGACCCAATTCGGGCCAACTCGGCGGGGGGGGGGGGGGGGGGGT
Organism: Viscum album; assembly: GCA_963277665.1. Taxonomy (NCBI): domain Eukaryota; kingdom Viridiplantae; phylum Streptophyta; class Magnoliopsida; order Santalales; family Viscaceae; genus Viscum; species Viscum album. Next base: position 1,001,838,501 of record OY728133.1, read on the forward strand.
CGGGCCAGGTCGGTCTGGGCCCAGACCCCCCGTTTCCGGATGTTTTGGTTATTTTGATCATAAATTTTGCTAAAGGCCTCCGAACGACTCGCCGTCAGCGGAGATGAGATCCTTGGATCGAGACGGTCATTTCAGTATATCACACTCAAGGTTTCGGAATACTTTGGGTTCGGCCGGGTTGGTTCGTACACAAAACCAACCGGGCCCTCGGAGCGGAAACGCTCATATCTTGAGCTTCAGACATCCGATTGAAGTGCCGTCGACTTTGTTGAATTACACTAAGTGAGACAAATCTTTTGGCTTACTCCGACCGAGGCTTGGATGCAGGTGGAGTATGTTCGGGTTGGTTTTTCTTTAAAAACCAAACGGGTCCCTGGGACGAAAAATCCAATAACTCTCAGACCGGGCGTCCGATTGACACGCCGTCTGCGACGTTGAGTTCCTATTGGCGATACAAAACTTTTGGATACATCAACTCTAGAAAATGTCTCAGTTTATGTATCATCCTCTCGGCTCATGGAGAGGACCCTCCCAAACGAGCTTGTTGTGTGCGGGAACCCTAGAGCTGGCTGCGACTGCTACTGTGACGACGACGACTGTGCAGAGATCCTCAGTGGATTCGACGGAGACGACTAAAGCACTCAGTGATCCTTTTTGGGTCAGTGCTACCGATCCTGTGTGGGTCCGATCCTGTGTGGGTCAGCACTCAGCGGTTCTGTGAGGGCCAGCGCCTACAGATCCTGTGTGGGTCCGATCCTGTGTGGTTCTTTGCGAGGGTTAGTTATCTATCGATCCTTTGTGGGTTAGATCCTTTGTGGGTCATTGCGGGGGTTAGTACCTATCGATCCTTTGTGGGTCCGACGACTTAGATGGATCAGTGATCATCTCTATCGTCATTGGAAGAAGTATACCTGTGTGATCTGAAACCCTGTTTTTCTTTCCTTTGTGGATTGTGTTGTGCTATCTTGTGTGGATTTACATTTTTCTTTTCTTTGTGGATTGTGTTGTGCTATCCTGTGTGGATTTACGTTTTGCCTTCCTGTGTGGACTGGGTTGTTCTTGGGATCGAATGTTGGAGCCGAATGGGAATTGATGACTTAGGTATATGTATGGGCATATACATAAGCAGTGTCGGATGTTACTTCGTGATTGTATCTTTCCGTTGTGGATTATCCTTTGTGGATTCTGGGAGACCTTCCGGGGTCTCGGGGTCCCTACTGAGTAGCTTATACTCACCCCTGCACGGGCTATTCCTGCACTACGTTGTGTTGGTTGCAGACGATGGATAGCGCTGATCGTGGTGGAGGCTTGCGGAACAGGAGGGTACCTGGGGGTAGACCACGAGGTGGGACGTATTCAGAGTGGTCGGCTAGACCCGAGGAGCAGTGGAGGCTATCTGTGCCCACCCTTTAGGTGGGACTTCCAGTGGACAGCTCGACGTTGCGGCTTTACTTTTCAATTGCTATTTTCCATTTTTGAGTTGTACATTACTTTCAGTTTGGGTTTGTATTCTGGCCCACTTACTTCCGCACTTACTATTGTACTAGTTTTTACTTAGTGTTTACTTCTTCCGCTTGCTTACTCTGTGGTGCTTGTTTACTTTACAAAGGCAATTCCTTCCCTTTTTACTGGGATTTACGCCTTGGTGCTAGTCGCCAGCCCCTGGCCTTTGGAAGGCGGGCTTGGGGTAGTCACGGCACGGGCCCTGAGGACGGGTCGTGACAAGTAATGCCAATTAATAATAATATTAATGTATAAGTACCTATACAGATGTCTATATATAGGAACATTCAATGGCACTATAAAATGTTTGTTTCCTATTGGTGGGTCTCTTTCTTATAAAATCCTCCTAGATATTACCAAGGTTACACACCATGAGACGGAATGTCAAATTTTTATGATTCCTCACGCCTATTGGCCTGTATTATTTGTATCACTCAAATAACATCATCTGTCTATAGAACATATTTTTTATAACTGTGTTATGGAACATCTAGGTTCTCATCATGGTTGGGATCTGTTATGACCCCTTGTGCAACAACTATCCATAGTATAATATCACATGAATTGTCACATAGAAGAACAATATATATTAGTGTTAATTTTCTATTAGTATTTTAATCCATAAATAAATATTAATCATAATTTACAAATTAGTTGGTTCTAGGCCACCAACTCCAATACATACTGACAGGCAATCCAAGTGGACCATTTTTTTCTTGTATGACATGTTGTGAGCTTATATGTTCGATTTTGGATGTAGTTGGGTGGACCATCTACCCTATGTGTGGTGATCTTAGAAAATAGATACCATTATACAATTGTTATGGTACCATTTAAGGCCAAGTACTGGGGACCCTATCGTTCTTTACATTATTGGACTAATCATGGAATATCGTCACTCATGGGAACATATTTGGTGTGAGCTACTACAGAAATGATGCATATCATCCATGTGAAGATGGAGACTACACAGATCCATCATATTTTTTATAAGGACTGATGATGGGGATCTCTAGAGTTAATGGAGTGAAAAAATTTGTTCTTAAGGGTATTGCTTCAACATGGATAGTAATGATTTTAATGTGGCTGCAAGATTTCTCTGAGATTCGTTGGCCTATCTAGATACTATGTAGATTTTCAATGGTGGTGTGTTACTTATCTCTTCCACTACAGTTGTAATGGGTACACAATGTCTTCCACATGTCACTACTGATGAGGTATGTTTGTGACCCATCACATATTATCGACTGAGGAGGGTTGGGAATTGAGAATATAACTACATTTACTATTTTATTAGAGGAGATAAATATATGTAGGAGAGAATAATTTGTGGTTGGTTTATTCCTATAGTACTTGATCAGTGGCAGCATGAGAATCTAGAGGAGAGAACCTATGAGTTGGAGGCACATTTGGTTTCCCAATACCCTCATAATTTTTATTAGGTTTTCTCTTTTAGGGATTATTAGTCCTAAGGTTGAGAGAATTTAATGATTTTTTACATTACATTTAATTATATTATATATATTATTTTTTATACTAGGAGCTGAGACCACATGTGATTTTGAGGCCCTATGTTCCCATAATAAATGATTGAAATATATTAAATATATTAATACCACACATCAGTAGTTTTACTAAAAAAGGAATAACACCTAAATGGGGAGTCCATATTTGAAATATATGGTCAACATTGGGTTCATAGTGTGGTTTTTACCCAATGAATGACATACCATTTTTTAGTGCATAGACTTTGTTAAAAAAAAATTGCAGGAAAGAATTAATAAAATAAATTTGTTTTCTTATTTTCCTTGAAATAGTGACCTATATTATCCTCTATTAAAACACTGTTATAGCCAATTTTAAAGTACACCTCATAATCCTAAAAATTCATGATGATCATTTTGGATATCATAAGAGGGTATATTAGTGAATGACAACAGATTGAGATCATATCTAGGATTTTGGAAGCATCAGAGTTCATCTATCTCACCAATTAAGAAAACATAGAACCATTCTACATCAGTGATCAATAAAAAATCTTGGTACTATTTTAATTTGTGATTTGCATTCATTTAATTCATCCCAATTGAACGCAGAAACATTCTATGAACATGATTGACTCACACATTGATGAAATATTTAATTGAGATGGTTTAATTTTGTTATTTTGTTTATTATCTTCTACACCATTCTATTTATAAAAAATGTATAGAGGTTAAATTAAAAGACTAGGTTCGTTCCACACATTTTATATATCTTATGTATTTATCCCCCTATAATTCACATGCTCATCATTGGAAATTTACCTATATCAAGTTTCGATAAATATTGGGTATTCAGTTATTGTTCAGCCATTCATTAGAACAATAAATTGATACCTACAGTGTGGCTTGGGATAGAAGCTACGATTGAGGTGTGATGATGACAGAGGATGATCATAGTTTGATCAAAAAGGGTTTTTGGTACTCGTTCATCATGGGTTTGATGGTGCGTTTGTGGACGTTGCATGTGGGTGTTTTTTGAGTGGATATAAAGCCTATATATATATAATCTCCAATAAATAGGGAATTGTACACTCTTGGATATTAAGATTATAGTGAGAATAGTTGATCAAAAATGCATGGGACAATGAAGAGGAACATCAAAATGGAATTTGAAAATATCGTCACCTCCTTCTGATGAAAGAGATAACATTATCATCCATGGTGGTAGAGTCTATCTTCCTTTGGAAAGTAGGAATAGGTTAAAACAAGAATGGTTTTCAGCTAGTCTAAGGATGCCTTCCACTCCTCATAAAGTGCATCAATTCATTCCTTGGAAGAAGTATTTGAAACACCCATTGAAGTGAAACCCCCACACAGGTAGGCCAAACCAAGCATTGAACCCCTATCCCAGATTCCTTGATTACCATTTAAAGGAACTGATATGTTCTTGTCATCCTCACTGAGTGCATAGGATGAGAAAACATAGTATGAGAGAGGTATGGGATGATATCAACATAGAACCCTACTAAAATCTCTACTACCATTCAATAGAATCATATAGCCATGTATTCTCATTGGTTATCTTTTATTCCCCTTCATCCTTTTCATGTTTCATTCCCACAATAATAAGTATGTATATTGCTAAATTCACAAGTGTGTCCTTCTCCCCATATTTTGTAAGCGGATTTTATTTAAAAAAATTGGGATGGGGATTCCCATAATTGAAAATTTTGGTTCGAAGAAGAATAAACCCCATTCATGTTTCTCCATTTTAGGAGGGAAGCATGAACGTGGTTCTGGTTTCTTCTAGTACCACAAAAGAAGTGTAAAATCCCTTTACATGACCTTCGTTGATTTCACAACGGAGGTGTGAATGGGGATCATGCCTTTTAGCTGCCCTAATTTATAAAATGAGGTTCCCCCTCCATTTTTCCTTCTTCTCTGTTATATTTTTCTATGAAGATTTGTTGTAATTTTATTGCAATATATATTTCTATTTATTTAGAAGGTAAAATATCTCAATAATATTTTAATTTCATAAATTTTTTATTTCTTTTAATCATATGATTTGTTTTTTTAATATGTATAGATATATGAATGTATTAACTTATAATTTATTTTCTGTTGCATGATTTAATTTTTTAATTAGATATTATTTTTTTAAGATATAAAATACACTGAATGTTTGGGATATTTAAATATGGTGTTTACATAATCAAAATTATATATATATAATATAATTTATAAATAGGGATTTTTTTAAATGTATATAAATTTAATTTTAATAGTGGGTAAATATATTTAAATATATTTATATGTATATAATATATTTTATATTTAATTTGATATAAATTTAAATTTCAATGTCATATATATATATTTAATTATCCTAATATTTCATAAAAAATATATTATTAAAAATATACAAGTTATATTAATACAATAATTAAATTTATTAATATATATACAATATTATTTTATTTAATTGTATAAACAAGGTTTACTATAAATAATAATGTTAAATAATAAATTAATATTATATTAAGTATAAATAATTATTATTTTATGTAATAATGTATAAAATATAATTACTTAATTTTTGGTATTTTGAAATAATATATACATATATATATATGAAATTTTATAAAATTCAAAATAAACTATGTTTATAGTATTTTAATGGTTATTATGAAAGTGTAAATTATTTCAATTTTATTTTAAAAAATTATAATTATAATTTATATTAGGTAAACATAATTATTATTCTAATTAATAAAGTATCAAATATAATTACCTAAATTTTATAAAGTCAAACTTTGACAAAACATTTATACATACATATAAAATTATTTTAAAATTTAAAATAACATATGTTTAAAGTATCTTAATAGTTATTAAGTATTTTTAAATTATATTCAGTATATATAATTATTATTCCAATTAATAAAGTATAAAATATATTAACATAGATTTTCGGTTGTAGAGTATTGTAATAAAATATTATACATACATATGTAATTTCATAAAGTTGAAATTAACTTATGTTTATAGTGTATTAATAGTTAATATATAAGTTTAAATAGTATTAAATTGATTAATTAAATTTAATAATTTTTTTTATTATTAATATTTACTGTATTTATGTATAAATTAATAGTACTTATATTTATAAATCTATAGTTTATAAAAGTATGTGTAATTATATTTTAAATTATTAAAAAATAATGTTAAATATATTTACATTTATATATATATATATATTATTTATATATATTTATAAAAATATATTAGGGTATATTTAATCCAAATTCAAAATAATAATAATAATATTGGATACATTTTGTTAAATAATGTGAATCTCCCAAAATATATAAATACATACACTAATTGAAAAGTTAAAATTTTGGAAAGCATTTGTAGATAATTATTATATAACAGATCTATTTTTAGGTAATGTTATATAATATATATAACATAATTTTAACGTGGAAAAAACATGTTAATAGTATTTTTATGTCTGATATTAAGATGATCGGCCATTACGTAATTCAAATTAAATTAATTTTTTTGTGTATGTGGTTATATTATTTCTATTAATTTCAATTTCTTTTCTTCGTTGATGAAATGGAATTATCCCCCCTCTAAGTTATTATAGAATTTCTTGTATACCCAAAAATGTTTTGTATTTCAAACCCCAAGACCCCCTCACTTTCATGTTATTAATATTTTAATAAAATTGTGTTCGATAAGAGGTGTTCGACCAGATTTGTATGGTAAAAGGGATTAGACAAGAAGAATTTTTGTTTGAAAGGAGACTCGTGGTTGCTGAAATATATTATAAAATAGACACCAAGAGTTCACCCTGGGGTTTTGGGTTTTTATCAAATAATGATAAACCAATCTATATACTAAGTGTCTAGATCACATCATAGTTATTTATTCATAAGTAATTAAAATATGTAAAACATTTAATGATGTGCTATAAAAATATTTAACATTTTATTAAATTTTATTTGTTAATAATATCACCATTAACATAGTTTTACAGTTAGGTTATTTATATCGATTAAGGGTTTAGTTATAGTTTGTCACATGTAACAGTGATAGATCATCATTAATTTATGAACAAAAATAATGTGTGTGTGTGTGTCTATATATATATATATTATTTATTAAATATTGTTATAAGAAATGTTACAAAATTTAAAACATAATAAATATATCAAAAAACATGTAAACAATATAGATTGTTGATAGATAATTAGATATACATTTAATGTATGATAGGAATATCATGTTAAATTATTTTGTATCATATTATTTAATTTTTATAATTTGATGATCATGAGATGAATGAACAGTGTATGATTGAAATTTCATGTCCTTTTATTAATTTATATTTTTTGTAATAATTGGATTTTTCATTTCCTCATTGATGACCTTTGTGTCATCCTTCAATTTATGTACGTAAGGACCTGTGTGTCCTTTTAAAAAATATTATGTATCTGAAACCCCATGACCCCCTCAATTTTATGTTTGTATAATTGTGATAATAAGGTGTTCAATAATATGTGTTACTATGTGAAGTTGGATTTTTACACAATTACTGAGAATTGTCTGATGGTTGTTGACATCTGAGCTAATGAAGGTTCTAGGATCCCCCATGTTTTTGGTTGGTTTATCACATAAGAATAAATCAGTCTATATAAGATGTCACGATATCATGTAAATAATATAATAATACCCAGTTTAATTTTTTTTAAAACAATTCATGATGTTGTATATAATATATTATTAATGATTTTTTTAAAAAAAATCTTATCTGTGAAAAATATATTGCAATGGTGCGGTAATTTATATTTAGGATAGTTTTAGATATGGTTTTCCACCAACAAGAGTGAAAAACATTCATGAATGTGTGATATTATATGATTTTCACAATAAGATTATTATTTGGTTAAATATAAGGTTAGATCAATCGATTGCATAAATTACATATCAACATCTTCAATGTCATTAACATTTTTGGCACACAAAGTATCCTCTGGTTTATGGTAAATATTAGATGGATAAATCTTTTTTATTTTGGAAGTGGTGTAGTAATGGTCTCATAGAATTACATGGGGTGATATATGATATTGATGTGGTGAAACCTGCAATTGTAGAACATTGTTTTTTTAGATCTATAGAAGTAAATCCTTCACAAAACTCTCATCCATTGATTGATTTCATGAATCATTTAATAGAACAACATTATGAAGAATATGGTTAGTATTTTGAAGGAAATATATAGAAAATCATTGTGTGTAGTCTTGATATAATATATGACAGGTTATCTGATGATGAAGTATTTAGTGAGGAATTAGGAGATGGTATAGGTGAGATTGATGTGGGTAATGAACCTTATGAGGTTCCTTTGATAGATATGAATCTAGCATTTAGTGGTAATTGTCATACTATATTGGCCTCATTAGTTGAAGGAATGTCATGTGCATAACATTTTGATTAAGATTTCTTTACGACGACTACTGAATTCCCTATAAATATAAGGAATATATCTGCATCAAATAATAACAACATCTATGTTAGGAAGGGTTTTGAATGTAATGCAACCATGAAAAATGTGTTAAAAAAACACCACATGTAGTGGCATTTTTCATTTGATGATGATGAGTTTGAGAAGAAAAACAATCTCATTTGATGTGACAAATTCAAACCAGATTATAAATTCTAATTGACAGTGATATATCATAATTTTTTGCATGTTTGAAAAAACCAAATTTGAAGGCCCAAATACTTGTGTACATTCAAATTTGTCTCCATATCACAATTCACATGATGTATTTATTATGTCAGATTTTATTGTAGATATAATACAAAAATTTCAGGATGTTCATATTTCTCTTTATTAGGAAAAAATACATAAGCTGTTTAATTATAAGATATCCTTCAGAAATTCTTTGAATGAAAAACATAAGAAAATTATAAAAGTGTATTGGGATCGGTATGAATCGTATACAATGTTTCCTTATATTATGGAATTATTTCCTCTCAATAATAAAATTACTTACCATTAGAATATTATTGAGTATGTATCACCTAATCACCAAGTTGATTAATCAAAGGTGAAGTTCAATAGGGTTTTTTGGGAATTTAAGCCCTGTATCATTGCCTTCCCCTATTATTCACAATTAATTCAATTTGAATTTATATTCTTTATGTCATGTATAATGGTTTTCTAATTATTTATTACACATATGATTGTAATCATTCTCCTCTACCACTTTCATTAACTATTATTGAAAATCTTAATTTTGAATCCTAGAGTTGGTTTTGGCATGTATATGCAATCCTGTCACACATAACTAGGGAGTGTGCCTAATATACCATAATTATTAATCAGTAATATATTGTATTATTACTTACGGGATTTCATGGATAGACCCAAATTCGTATCATTGATATTAAATTATAAATATTGCAAATAATGTGCATATGAATTTTAGATAAGAGGCAATGAAGAAGTCAATAATCATGTTGGGTATTTTTTTCTAAAATAATTTTTTTTCAAAGAAAATTAATATCCTTTTAAATAAATAATTTTATAATTTTTTCATCATATGATTCCCATCAGGAAAGATTTGATCAATGGCTTGATGAAATTGTAAGGAATAATGAAGATCTGTATGATTATATATTGCAAATTTCAAAGGACCAATTGTCAGTAGGATAATATGGTGGTATGAGATATGTCCCTATGAACACTAATATAGTGGAGTGAATAAATTGGATCATCAAGGGTGTGTGTAAAATATTAATCATTGGGATAGTGAAAGATAAATTTCGTAGATGTGTGAAGTACTTTATTGAGAGGTCCCTATAATCAAAACAATTGATGCAAAATGGAATGCATTTTACTCCACATTTCTAAAGTGACATTAATCAAATACTACATGATGATTTTTTATTTCATCTTATAACCACTTACTAAGTACAAATATAATTTTTGTTATAATATTTCCACGATCATGTTACATGAAATAGTTGTCGAGTACTAGTGGTCATGTTGGATAAAAGGTAATGTGATTATGGAAACTTTAATGCAATGACATATCCCAATGGAAATGTTGTTACAACTTGTGCATCAACGAAAATATCATAGGATCCCTATGTTGACCCAGTGTTTCATGTGACCACTCTTGTTAACTGTTATAATGTGCATTGGATTCTTGTTGGTGACATTCATTTTATCAATATTCATGTTGATCATCCAACTGTCATCCCTGATATTTTAAGGCTTAGTATTTTAGCTCTTTCATTTATGATTTTTTTTCAATTCATAATTATTGGATTCATATTACCAATTTTCATCCACCAGGAAGACTAGAGTCTGCTCGAATAAAAAATTAGATGGATTGTCCTTGGCAATGTGGAGGGGGACTATAATGAAGCATTTGTTATTTGGAAGGTCATACATGTATGAGATATCCCCATGTGTTAGGAAAGATCTCCACTTCCCATCATCAACGATCAAGTCTATGTATTCTATCATGAATGAATATTTTTTGTATGCATCTATTTCATTAATGGATCCATTTATTTCTAACATGATCCATTTTTTGACCTATTTCTACTCAGGTTTTTTTCATTTTTGGATTTATTTATAATTAATTTGGTGATAATTTAACTATTAATAAATGAGAAATTGATGAAAATGAATAAAAATTGAAACATTCTCTAAATGAATTGTCTTCAAATCTATCCATAAATTCACAATTTTGATTTAAAATATCATGTAACCATATGTTCTAGGAGGGGTTTTCATAAAATCTAATTTACATAAAAATATTTAGAATTTAATTAAACATGATTGGAGAGAACTAAAAAAGGATATAATAAACCAACAACATCAGTCACATATATATATTTTTACCTATTTTACAACATAATGTTGAATTATATGTGCTAACTGTAAAACTCATTTTTCTTGTCATGGATTATTAGACAATAGTTTACTAATTTAGTTGGAATTATATATAATAAAGTAATGATGATGTTATGTCCAATATGGGTCTATATACCCTGAGAGGGGGGAATGAATAAGGGTATAGATATTCTTTTCTAAAATTTTCCTGCCTCACTGGATCTTCACCTTTTATTACAGGGGTCACTTTTTTTGCACTTCTATGTTTATTATGATCACTTCTACTCTTAGTTATCTATTGATTATGATTTTAATGAAATGCATGGAAGCAGGAAGGCGGAAATATAGATTTTTACATGGTTCACCCTCACTGGGCTACGTCCAAGGAGCATACCGCAACGATGTGCTGTTGTACAAAATCTACAAAATCTGACTACCAATAATGTTCGGGCTATATCACTTCTATGACCAGGATCACTTCCTTTAGGATGTTTAGGTTTAGCTCACTGCTTTCTCAAGGGTCACTCGCTGTGTCTCTCTCTATGGCTCACTGTCGGTGGAGAGGATCACCCTCTTCCTCTTCCTTTGCTCACTACTCTGGAAAGGATCCACTCACAGTTTATAGACCAGTAAGTACCTTCATTATTTATAATGAAATTTTCATCCTTAATAGTTGATAGATTCTCTATTGACGGCCATATTTCACCCACATATGAATCTTTCTTTGCACCGGGTGTACCGAGAGACTCCCATTTTTATGGGCATCCCTTACTGCACCTTGTGTGTAATTCCCTTGCAATGTGAAAAATGTAATTTTTGCATAACACCTATATTATGCACAACCACTTCATTTATGTGCATCCTCTACACTACCATGTGTCTAATTTTCTTTTTTTGCATGAAATCAACTTTTTGTGCAACAGTCTTCTTTTCCGCACAACCTCTGCTTTTCGCACAAATAGTTCTTTTACGAGCAAACTTATTGTTTTCGCCCAACTCTATTGTGCACTCTAATTTCACATGCCAAAGCTCAGATACTCTCTAGGCCTTGTACCGTCTTCTAAATGAGGGGGGTCACTTTATATTTATATGAAAAATCAATCCTTGTGTGAAAAACCTTCCTTCCCCACATAATCCTCATTGAGCACAAAAAACACATCATCCACGCAACACCGTATTTCGCACCATGCTCCAATTTTTCACACACCTCATGCCTTTGAAAATTTTCGAGATTATGATACTGAAACAACTCTTCCAAGAAAAACTCCATTCCTCTATTTTGCGCACCACAACAAGGATTCACGCACCTCTCTTATATTACATCCACTGCTCAAATTTTTCGCGCACCTCATGCCTTTTCCGATTTTGGAGTTTCTCATCTTGAAAAAACTCTTCCGTGATGAACCTTTCTCCACTATTTCATGAAACACAACCTATTCCTCACACAATCCACCTATTTTGTACAACACTTCTTTTTTTCATTCATCTCCATTTTCCAATAACTTGTGTCATCATTTTCTGATTTTCAGGCCCAAAAATTTGGCAAACTCTAGAAAACGTTGCAACTGTGTATCTGCTCTTTTTGTACCATCTCCAGTTTATCTATTACTTTGTTGAGGTTATTAAATATAAAATGGATAGTCAAAAAAATCTCATGAACCTGAAAAATCACCATGTAAAGCCCCTTTGGAAACAAATTATACATCATGGTCTTCTTTGTGAACAAACACAACACTGAGGCCCACTTTCTCAAAAAACACAATCACCTAAAAAATGCTTCAATGATACCTTGAGCGATTTTTTCCCAATAGATGATATAAAATGAATAGATGGTGGGTTATCCAGTACTCACATTCTAGGATTTGAATGTTTCATGGGTGGTTTTAGAGGGATGTTCGGTGAATTCTTTGAGTTAATAGAGATCACATCATTTCTGACATGCTGCACCAACTCCCTATATCATCCCTAATATTTGTCATGATAGGTTCTATGATGTAGATATGTGCTACATATCATTTTTAAGTCATCAATTCATTGTTTTTACCATAGAGATAAGTAGGCTAGAGACACGTACATTCCATTTTATAGAGGGGGGGGGGGGGTGGCGAGTACACTCAAGGATGTCTCCATTCTGTTATTCCTTCCCCATTGACGTTGTGGCTATGAAAGGCCATGTTTGTGTGGATTGGTTGAGGTAGTTAATAGATTACTAGGCATTGGGGTCCATAATTATGGAATGCGGGTTATAAGAAATTGATTACAAATTTCATGGATAGACTAGCACTTCGCACTTCTAGCTGATGATGTCAATGAAATCATTGTCCTACAATTTTCACATGCTTACATTTTGAGACTGATTGATGGCATGATATTCAGTAATCATTTGACTATATTTTTATATTTGATGTATTTACCATTATTAAAGGGTTGGACTATGAAGGATGGTATATGTGCGTGTTTGCATGTCTTGTATAAAAATATAGTGATCTATGCAATGAATATCATATCGATAAGATGAAAATCACATAATGTGTTATTTTAATATAGATGTGGATAAGGAAGAATATATATCACATATAAATACATGAACACACACTATTGACTTCTAATATTGTAGAAAAGTCTCTAAGTTGACAATGATATGTTATACCATCATTCCAATCTCTAAATAAAATTTATAACGTTTTATTATGAAATATATGTATAATAATGTTGTCTACTGGTGGAGTCAGGTACATCGACACTCAGATACCACTAGACATGATGTCCACACTTACAAACATATTCCAAATAATCTGCATCTAGCTAACATAATTGGTTATTATTTATAAATATAAATCATTTTTATCTATGTATTTTTCTTCATTTATTAATTGATTATTATTTTTTTCAGATTTCAAGGATTCCATATACATAGGATATAATCCAGATCCACCCACCATATTTTACAGTGATTCTTGTCATCACCACATACATCATTCCTAAGATTCATTTTTATATGGTTAATTGGAATAATACAGATAGGGTTATGAGATATTTCAGATTCTATCAGCTCATTCATGCACGCCCCTCCTAGTCAGTTACCTTAACTTCATTACCTAAATATTTTAGGAATATGAGACATTGACTAGAGGATATATCTTATAGGATATATTGAGCTGTGGAATAGATGACATTAGTCCTGATCACTAGGGTTATGTATAGTATGTGGTAATTATTCAATCAGTTAGATTATACACCCTAGTTTCACATGTCCCCAGTCAGATATCTTATAAAACATAGAAGGGGGATATAATGACTTAGTAATAATTATTCCTTCCACTATTGAATAGTTTTTTATTAACATTAATTTACAATATAATTTTTTTAAAGGTTTCTTGTTTAACCCATCTCATTCACACCTATGATCTGAAATAGGATGGCACATTTTAATAGGAGTATTTTCATAGAGCAATGATATTGTTTTTTCTTCCCATCGATGAGATTTACCATGGAAATTTCATTGATCTGTAAGGTGATTCTCAGGCTACTGATCATAAGATAGATTTTTCAACAGTGAAGATGTTGTTATGAATGCTGATGTGGCACATTAGGAGGGTTCTCATCATGATCATCTAGATTTTCCTCCACCTCCTACATTATATGAGCCACAACCACATGCACTAGAAGTGACAGTTAGCATGCTTTTTTTTTGCACAGATAAATGGTGACTATTCTATGTTGTATCTTTTATTAGCCTTTAATCTAATGACATATCGAACATAACATCCATATTGTTCATATGAAGGTGAGAGTTCTAGGTATCATCCACTATCCTTAGTGACAGGACAAGGAAAATGTGGTGAGATAATACATCCACCGCTTGCGACACGGGATAATGTGGAGGTGGGTGCCAACACTGATATGGAGAAGTATTGTATGTTAGAGGAGAGATGAAGATAGAAAAAACATGGAATAATTATATATACAACCGATTGTGGCATAAGAACGCATCATGTCCACCAATGTATATTAGACTAATGATGCATGTTATCTGTTTTTGAAAACATTATTAATACATTATTTAAAAATATAATAATATATTGCCTGATGTTGAATAAATTAATTAATTGATATAATTAGAAATTTATAAAAATAAATTTTAACAAATAAAAAGAATTAATATTAATTACTACATTGGAAATATTAATAATTTAAATTTTTAATTTATATTAATAGTTTTTATTAATAATATACTTATTATGTATACTAAATAATATTTTTAAATTTAACATTAAATAAAAACATTATTGTTATTTTTAAATAAATACATTTTATTATTATTTAATAAATAATATGATATGTTTATTTGTTATATAAAATAAGGATTATAATTATAAGTATTAATATAAAAATTAATCATAAAAAATTTACTATTAAATATTTATAATTTTTTAATTTTCTATTCTATAATTATTATTAAAATTATTAATAAATATCATCTTATTTTTTATCTAAGTGATTAATTAATAATACATCATAATATATTAAGAATAAAAAAATATTAATTATAAAATATATTTTAAAATGAATATTATTTTATTTATATTATTAAACAATAAATGTAACATATAATTTTATTAATTATATTAATACCACATTAAGATATTAGTAATTAATAATATATAATTCAATTGAAAATTACCAAATAATTTGAATATTAAAAAATTACTAATTATTATATCCACAAAAAACAGAACAAAGACTTATAATAAAAATCATAAAAAAATAATATAATTATTAACTAGTAAATGTTTTTCTAAATATGAAATATATTATTTACATAATTATATAATAAATATTTTCTATAATGTTATTAATTAAATTAATATCATAACAATCTATTATTAATTAATAGAAAATAATACAATTGATAGTTAAAATAGTTTTAGATATTAATATAATACAAAAAATTATATCAAGAAAATATTAAACAAATATTTTTAATTACATTTTTATAACTATTAGTTTTTTACTAATTATTAATTAATACCATAATAATACAATATTAATTAATAAAAAAATAGAATTCATTATTAATAAATATATTATTTATTTACTAATTGGTAATATTTTATATCAAAAAAATTATTAAAATTTTTTATAAGTAATATAAATTAAAATTAACAAAATAATATTATATTATTCATTAGATAAATAAGTTAATAATATATATATATACAGAGGTGTGAATGAGGTTCACACATATTTTCCCTAGAGAAAGAAGCGTGAGGCACTTTCGTGCTTCTCTCTCGAAATGAGAATCATGTACAAGGTTCACGATTCTTGGGTGCCATTTTTTAAAATACCACATACCCTATCACATTTTTTAAAAATTAAAACCCATTAAAAACACTCCTTCTCCATAGTTTTTTTTGAACTCGACATGGTCAGCTAATTAGTTGAAAAATCTCTACCTATATTCTCACACCTTCGTGGATGTCATTAGTTAAGGATGAGACATTCTTGCATATTTTTAAAGCTATAATTATTTAGTATGAAGAACTAAGCATTCTAGTAGCCTAATGAAAAAATTTGTGGAAGGGGTTTTATATTTTTTTTTAATTAATTGAAAGGGAGTGTGGTTTTTATATTTAGGGTAATGGGGAAATGAAGTGACCGAAGAAATCACACTTTTTAGGGATTACAAATACAACACATTATATGGTAATTTTGGGCTCCCCAAACCTCACAGCCCCATTTAATATCCCCACCCCCAATTTAATATTCACACCACAACATATGTTTATATTCAAAAATTTATATTTATAATTATATACGTAAATATATATATATATTTTTTATTTTTTTTCAACATATTTTCATTCTTTTTTTAAATAACTATATATGTATAAATATATAGATATAGATTTAAAATTATACATTTATATATATATTTATAGAATTATTTAGAGTTTAATTTTATATTAAATTATATAATTAAAAATATAATTACATTTATATAATTGAAAATAATTATTTATAGAGATAGATTTATTATTTTTTAATTATAATTATATGATATATTGATTTTGAAAAAGGTAGGGGATAAAGATTGTTTTATTACAATTATATCAAGGAAACAAAGAAATGAAAGGATGGGGTCAGAAAAGGCAACATTTCTATCATCATGAACTATTAAGACCATGTTTTTCCTTTGTTTTATTCCAATCCTATATTCTTCATTCCATAAGGAACTCCAATAAATTCCCCAACCACATCTTCAAATGTGATCCCAAGAAAAGCTCTCTTTTATTCCTTCATCCTATTTAAGATGACTTTAAATATCAATTCCATCCGAATCAGAATCCTCTGACCTCATTTCTTCCTTCTTAGAATCACATTCTCTCTTCCATGACCTCTTCCCCAATTTTTTGGATGACAACCTCGTTTCTGAGACGTAATATGTTTCTAAGTCTATTCCAGATATTTACTCTATGGTTTAAATTTTTTTTCTCCATGTGAGTGTTCTCTTTATCACCAATATTTCCAGTGCCTATAGATGTTTCATTGCCTTTTTAGTGATATTCTACAACACACCTTCTTGTACATCCTCACTATCCTCCTAAAGTTATGAAAAACTTACTTCCCTTGATGAATCAATAACCTAAAAAAGGCTTCGAGGTGTGTAGTAAGGATTTATGATGCGAATCATCTTATAATAGAGTCAGTAATGTTGACATTTTATTACTATCCATTAAGGAAACATCATGCACATCCTCAGAAATGGGATCATGATCTTAAATAACATGAGGTGCATGAAGTACCAAGTCTATATGATCCTATTACAATTAGTGTGGAATGCTAAAAATTTTTCCCAGATTCTATGCAAGACATTGACATTCAGTAACAACATGCATTATATTTTCTTTGGATTTTACCAGACAGGTACATGATTATTTTTTTATTTTCTGGGAGTGTAGAGACCGTATAATACAATTCCATAGTTCTTTTCATAGAAATATCCGATGAAAACTAAAGAATAAGAGCCTCTTTAATGAGTTAAGTCATCAAAATAGGTACGCCGTCAAATTTTAGTTTACCTTTTCTGGACCTTGTAACAATCATCTTCTCATGTTCAACTTGTTGGTCCGTAAGTGGTTGCACTGAATCATAATCAATGTATTGAGAGCCCGTTGAATCCTCATTAGAACCACCCTAATTAGCCTATCGGTTCACACGGAACTCCATACTTAGAACCATCACATAGAAAACCTAATGAGAGGATGTGTTTATCATGGTAGATTCCATAGGTGTACCTTTTATCATATCACCCTAAGAATGGACATGCTCATTCAAAGCTCCAATCTCTATTTCTTGATTAGACTCAGCTGTTATGTCTGCCCAAGATTTCTTAAGAAAATCAAAATATTTCATCTCACCTGAATCCTAAATTATAATGCATGATGTTTCAAACAAAAAAGGTTCCATATTAACTTTCTCTATGGTATGAATAAAATCCTCAACCAACTTCCTACGTAATCTTAAGTTAAAAGCAATCGAAATGATACCATTTTTCAACCCTCCATGTTAATCATTAGAAGAAGGCTTCAAATTTTATTCTTTTTAATGAATTTATTGTCTTCATGCCTCTACCCACACAAAAATAACATAACACTAAAATCCTATATTTCAGTTGGTCAAGTCCTGGAACTCTACATTCAAAAAATAGCCATGAAATTTTTCATACTTGATTTGCAACTCTAAATATTTTTCATTAATTAATAAAATATCTATGTAAACATAAATGGAACTGAAGTCCACTTCAACCAATAAATGATAAAATTACATGAATCTAGAAAATTTCCATTCATTATCCATTTTAATCAGGATGGAAACAACCACCACAATATCATGTTCGATTTTATGGTGCCATAATATCAAATTTAACTCATGTACCTTAATTACATTTATATTTAAATCTATATATATAAGTTCATATATATATATATTAATTATGCATATATTTTAAACCATATTTATAGTAATTGTATAAAATTATTTATATAAATAATTGGAACCAGAAAATGGGGGTCAGTGTCGAATTTCTCCCAAAACTCTACCGCTCGTTCTACCCGTTCTTCCTCCCATGCCCCAATCCGCTCCACCATCAAACTCCCAAAAGGATGTCCCTTCCCCCCTGATTCCCCATAAACCCATTCAGACTCCCCCTATTTATTCCCCATCCACTTTTGATGCCCCTTTCTCCAATTTTGGCTACCCTCATTAGCTACCCTTCCCCTGCTGATGACACTTCCCCCAATTTTGACTCCCCTCATCAAAAACCCACCCATCTACCTCTACCTCCACCTCCTCCCATTCTAGTTGACCTTCCCTCTATATTTTAGTAGCTCCTAGTCGGCATTCCACTTTGAGTGGACCCCCTTATCTTGTCCCATGTCACCAAGTTAGCATTGCGCTCCACTTCAATTAACCAATTTTTAGAGATCTGTGACCTTCACAAATAAATTGGGATCCTCTATATCTGCTTTGGTAATTAGTTTTTAAATTTTTTTCCATTTCATAAAACAATTTCTCCACTAAATTTCAGTTAGTATAATTTTTTTAAGAGAAACAAGGTCTTAAAAATTTCATTTCTAACTATAAGTTATTATATGATTTCATCTAATTAACATTTAAAAGTATAATTTATTTTATAATTTTTACAGAAATATGATCTTATAATATTGTGAATACAAAACTGGTATATTATTTGATTTTATCATTGATATTAAATTCCTCATAAATTCTATTTAATTTTTAGTTTTTAACATCCTTCTTTTAGTTTTTGGGATTTTAGGGGAATCAACTGGTATTTTTGGAGTGAAAGGTTTGGCCAATATTAAGGCACTACAAATATATTCCCTTCCTCCATTTAATAAATAAATCATATAAACCAATAATTTTATTTTACATTGTGATATACTTATCCATATTTCTATCCAATTCCAAATCCATTGGAAAATAATATTTTATATCTACTCTTTCCTTTACCAATGTCATTGTCATAGATTTTAGTACTATGATTTTTTTCTAATAATCCATCTGGTAATGTTTTTTTGAGCTATATATTTTCATCATGTTATTCTATTTCAATTACTTTTTATTATATCTTAAAAAAGGACCATGAAACCATGAATCTTAAGGAGTTTTCCACAACAAAAAATTGTCTAATGTATTGATATGTAATCAACATTTCCATTGAGTGATCACCATGAGTTAAGTAGTTTCTATTATTTAATTATTTAAACACAATTTTATAAATTTATATAATTAACATGACTTTTACCATTTCAATAATTATAAAACATGTTTTTATATAACTTTAATTATTTTTCGGTACAACATAATGACTTGTGATATTAGAATAGGGTGTGTCATAAAGATATAGTTTCACAAATAATTTAAATCAACATTGAATTTATTAGTCATTGGTAATGAATTGATATTTCTCTTTGATTTTTCTAATTATTGAACCTTATGGGTTTTAAGATAACATAATTTACCTAATAATTTCTATTATATTGTGTTATTGATTACAACAAGTCCAGGTATGGGAGGAAGTACAATGAAAATCCTACGCTAATACAATAGGGATGTACTTATACATACTGAAACCCAAGACCTCACTAAGACCATGTAGGGTTTCTACATGCTAACATGAACCCTAGGGGAAATAATATCTATTCATAAGAACTAATTGATTGAATTAATGTTCATCTTACTCCTACACAATGAATGTTGGAGATATATTTTATCTAAGGCATAGATATGAGAACTTTTGAGTAAAATTTTCAAAATTTATTGAAATAAAAATATCCTTATATACATTATATATGATTATAAATTCCATTATATTTATTGTTTCAATCAGAAATATTTTATTTTATTTTGTGTGATGGTTTTTGTTTCCAGAACTGTAACAAAATACATAATAAGAAATTTCAAAATTCTATTTTTTCTGAGGATAGTTCTTCTAGTCGTTCCAATATGATTTTCGTGGGTATGGATTTGGATATACAGATCTCATATTTGTTCTTCATATAATGAAATCATATATTTTTATGATAAATATACAAATGGAGAACATATGTATGTTTCGTATAAAAATAGATCATATGTGTGTATAGATCATATACATAAGATAAATTTATATATATATATATATATATAACATATAAAAATAATATGCATGTTGTCTATATATAATAGAAGATAAATTATATATATATATATATATGTTCTAGATATATAATGGTTTTGAAGGTATTTATTTTTATATATCTTATACATGTTTTTTATAGATAAATATTATGAATATATATGTTATATATATATATATGTGTGTGTGTGTTCTATATATATATATATGATTTTTATGTTTTGAATGTAAATGTTCTAAACATATACATACAAAACATATATTCTATATGCATGTTGGTATAACATATTTTCTGTATGAATATGATTAGAACGGTTACATACAATACATATAAAGCATATATATATATATATATATATATAAACGATGGAGCTCAATGGAATCTTTATTAAATAAAAATACGAAATGTTAAAGGAACATACCACACATCAAATTTCCAAAATAAAAAACTGAAACAAATATCATCATAAGTCAAGAAGCTCAAGATCTGGTTCTCATTCTATGGAGAAAGACTCATCCACCTCAGATACAATGATGTCGCTCATTTCTCAATGTTTTTACCTACATCCATGACCCACCTCCATCATTTTAGAGTTCACCATCACTGGATTCTATCATCTCTTTTGAGTCATTGACATGATCATTGAGATGTCCATGATCATTATTGATTCTAGGGGAAAGAACAAAAAATCTGTTATATGTAATTACTGCTGAATGTGATTTCATCATTGGTTCACCACAAATTCTTTTTTCGGATGAAAATCTACAACCCTTCCATTCCGAAACTGGACAACTTATTACTCATTGTGTGAATAGAAATAAAAGAGAATAATATAAAAAAAATGAATTCCCAACTCGTTGAATATTCATATTCAAGCCCAATAATCTATTAGAAATTCGAGACCCCATGAGAATTTAATCCACTAAGGATAGGATCAAACTAGAGCCTTCCAAGAGCCAAAGAAACCTCTTCCTTTTCAGCAAAAAATTTCTATGATATCAAGGATACAACATCAATATCAAATGAGCCTTTATTTTTTGGAGTTTATCCATTAATGAAATAACTTGTCACTTCTGTTATCATAGTTCAATTTTTAATGATTCTTAACTCAAATTCTCTGAAATAATGAGATCATTTTTCTGCCATGATTTTTCTGGTTGGAAATACAAACAAGATGTATTTTAATTGTGTAAAGAAATGTGAAAGTGAAATGATGCCCCAAATAATAAAATTCAAAAATCCCTTTTTTCATAAGCATCATTTCTCTACCTCAAGGACAAGAGTTAATTACGTAATCCCTGAGTTTTTGGTACCATTTCATTTTGTCTCCATCCTTCCATTATCTTTTAACCAATTATGATGGGTTATTATTGTTGTTCTTCTCAATTAATTTCTTCTAATGTGTCACTTTGAACCATATATATATAAATAATTTAATATATATAAAGATCTATATGTATTTCTTGTTTCTGAGGGATCTTATTGGGTTATATAAAATTTGGGGCCTAACCATTGTATATTCATCATACTAACTAAATATTCCATTTTTAAATATTTGTGTCTTTACAAACAGGATTCAATGGTTCAAAATCAAGAGAATGTTCTTTGATTGCAATTAAATTATAGGATAATAACCATAAATAGATTTTTGGAATATAGGAATTGACACCACACTGATCTTATTTTTTTCCTTTCTCAACGTGATAAAAAACAAATTTTTGAGTGTTTTAAAACCCTTGAATATCAGTGTAATAGTAAAAAAACATAATAAATGACCTATTATTGATTTTAAATCATAGGAAAACTATCTCTATATTCTTTTTAACATGAATGAGCATTGAAGACATCAATGTATCATGAAATGTTATCAAAATGACTGAATAAACAGTTCTAATTGGTTTGAAATCCATTTAAGACCTTCATATGGGGGTCAAAACCAAGAAAATGACCTTAAATTGATGTGAATTTATTGGAATACAAACATATAGTTATTATTGAATTGTTTAAATGACGGAACATCAATATGTTGTTTATTTTTATTAGGATGAACGAAAAAACATTAAATACTTTAAAAAAATAGAATCTGTGGGTAATAATCAAAATCATAGGAAACAAAATCCGAATGACCTGAAATAATAGAAAAACAATTTTTTATTTATTTTGTGTGGTATGTATGAGTATTCAAGACGTGATTCTGGCATATGGTGTGTGAGAACATATGTAAGAAGTTGTTTTTAAAGGTTTTAATTTTTTTTAAAAACATTCGATGTGGATTAATAACCAAGAAAATAACATATGATTACCATGAAATCACATGAAAACCACATAGATTTATTTTTAAAATTTTTGAACTGAAGGAATGTTTGTCTGATGTGTCATTTTCTTAGGATGATAAAATGCATAGATTTTAAATATTAGACACTAATTATAACATGCATCACAAGGTGTAAAATAACATAATAAACTCTGAATTCCATGAAATCGAACAAAATAATTGTACTGCGAGTTATAAAATTTTCAATAAGACGAAATGTAAATCAGTTTTTTCATTTTTTGAGGATAACCTATAACATAATTTTTTTGTTTAAAGGCATCAAAAAATGAATTTAACAGCTAGATCCACAAGGAATGGCCTCAGAATGTTGTAAAATCATAAGAAATCCATCTTAGTATAATATTTATGTGTATGAGTAGACAAAATGTTAATATTAAAATCAGTTTTCCTAGAATGACAGAATAACTAGTTTTTAAAATGATAAAAAACTTTCAATAATGTGTGTCAGGAGGTCAAAACAAACCAAATATCCAAAAATTATATAATATCATTGGAAAAAACATATATTACATTTGGAAATGGTTCGGTAGATAAAATTTATATTCTGGGTGTCATTTTACTCAGATGATTCAAAACACACTTTCATGGTTATAATATTCCACAACAAGGGATTAAGGATCAGATCTATTATAACCTGGCATAGAATTACATGAAATCATTAGACAATGGCCTTAGTTTTATTTGTGACATATATGTAGGTAATATGTGCCAATTGGGTTTGTGGTCTACCTAGAATAACCAAATGATGTTTTTAATGGTTTGATACCCTTTACAAACAAGGGTATTAAGGTCCAAACCAATCGGAGAAACATTGAAGTCCATGAAATTTTTTAACAACATACAATGATTTTGGAATTTTTGGAGTGGATAAAATACAAATATGAGGTGTCGATTTCCAAAGATGACTAAAAATGTGTTTTTATTGTTTTAAAACACCAAAACATGTGTTTTTTGGCCATATCCATATAAAATGACCTCATAATGATGTGAGATCATAGGAAACCCATATTAGTATTATATTTTATATGTAATAGAAGATGAAATATCAGTCGGATGTGGGGTATGTTAAAAAAACTGAATAAAATGTTTTTAATGGTCATGCGCCCATAAAAAACATGTGTGAGAGGTTCAGAACTAAGTGAACAATATCGAAATGCGATGAAATTGAATAACAATAAAAATATCATGAAATTTAAAATAATGGATCAAAAAAAATTAATTTGACATTTTATTTTTATGGGCTGACCTATAAAGTATTTTTATTATTTTAAAACTACCAAATGTGCATATAATGGTTGAATTCATTGAAAATGACCTCATAATGAGGTAAGTAATAAGAAACCCATTTTATAATTATTTTTGACATGTACGTGCAAACAACACGTCAATCAGACATGTACTCTACCCATAACAATCGAATATTTTATTTTTAAAGGTTTGATGCCCTTTAAAATTGTGTGTGTTACGTGGTTAAAACTAACCAAATGACCTCCAGATATCTTTAAATTAGATGTAAAAACCCATAAAATTAATTTTGAAATGTTCTAGTAGATGAATTATCAATCAGAGTATCAAACGCCCAAATATGTGTTTAACAATTAAATACATATAAAAAGACATCAGACTGATGTGAAATCATCAGAAAATAATTATAATATTATTTGTGACATGTACCAGTAGATAAAACATAAATTGGATAATTGGTCTTCCTGAAATGATAGAGTATGTAATTTTTTAAAGGTTTGACACCCTCTAAAAACATATGTCAGGGGATAAATACAAACTGAATGATCACCAAATTTTGAGAAATCTGAATAAAAAAATGTATAGTGAAGTGAAAAATGGTTTAATAAGTAATATAAATATGATATCTCATTTGGTCAAGTTGACCCAAAACACAATTTTGTTGGTTTAAAACACCAAAATTCTCTATTAATGGCCTAATCAATTTAAAACATCATCAGAATGAAGTGAAAACATTGAAAAATGGGAATATTATTCTTATTTATAATGTGTATGTGAAGATGAAACCTTAATCAGACAAGCGGAGTTCCAAGAACAATCAAACATGTAGTTCTTATAGGTTTGAAGCCTTTAAAAAACAAGTGTTTGGGGGTCAAACCCTACTAAAATACCTTCAAATTTCATGAAATAATAAGAAAAAAAACTTGTAATAAACATTGATGAGGATGAGAATATGGAATGTTAGTATGAGGTGTCTATCATCTATGAAGACCAAAAACACACTTTTGTTTTTTTAAAACACGAAAATGTACCTTTAATGATCTTATCAGTAAAAAACAACATCATAATCAAGAAAAATTCTTGAAAATACATTTTTTTATTATTTATGTGTAAAAATATATTACATGTCAATCAGATGTGTGGTATGCCCATAATGACTAAATACTATAATTTTAAAGGTTTGATTCCCTTGAAAAACATACGCATGGGGGTCAAAAGTAATCAAACAACCTCAAATTTCTGTAAAATTGGAGAAAACCAAATTTATAGAAATATTTTAATTGTATGAGTAGATGGAACGGTAATTTAAGTCTCTGTTTGGATGGTGTAACCCGAAATTCACTATTTTTGTCTTAAAATTTCCAAATGTGCATTTATCAGTCACATATATAGAAAATGACCTCAAAATTACATGAAATCCAAGGAAAGCCATTATTTTATTATTTTTAACATAGATGAGGATATGAAACATCAATCAAGTGTGCAGTTTTTTTTAATGTCCAAATATGAAATTTTTAATGGTTTGATTCCCTTTAAAAACATGCATTAGGGGGTTAAAACTAACTAAACTACCTCTGAATGCCATGAAATCTGATATAAACATCAATAAATTCATTATTTAGACGTTAAAGTAGAAGAAGCATCAATTTGAGGTTACTTATAGCTAGAATGAATCAAAAAACTCTTTCATTATTTTAAAATATAAAAACATCCATTTAATAGTATGATCTTTAGAAAATGATGTTAGAATGATATGAAATCATAAGAAAATATTTTTATTATTAAATATGGTGTGTAAGAGTAGATGAAACATTTGTTGTTGGAATAGTCTACACAATATTATTGAATATAAAATTTTTAATGGTTTGATGCTCTTTAAAAACATGCATCTGCGGATCAAAACCAACCGGACGACCTCCAAATGCTGTGATATCAGAAAGATACTCTAAAGTGAAATTTTAGATGATTGAGTGGACATAATGTTAATATGGGATGATTATTATCTAGGATGATATCAAATTCACTATTGCGGTTTTAATTCACCGAATTGTGTTCTTAATGATTATATCCATAGAAAATTAACTCAGAATGGCGTTAAATCATAGGAAAACAATATTATTAACATTTTTGACATGTAAATTAGGGTAAAAATTAAATAAAATGTATATTATACCTAAAAAATTTGAATATGTAGTCATTAAAGGTTTTGGCTTCCTTTAAAAACATGAATCCGTGGGTCAAAACTAACCATCCGACATTTAAATTCCATTAAAATCTTGTCACAAAAACTATATAGTTTATTATGAAATCATATAGTTGAATAATGACAATATGATGTCTCATTTGGGAAAGATGACGTGAAACCAACATTTGTTTTTTTAAAACACCAAAAAACACATTTTACTGTCAGATCCATATAAAATGACCATTGAATGATGTCAAATCTTAATAAAATTATTATTTATTAAATATTATATTTATGACTATAGGTCACATCAATAAGATATTTCGTCTTCCTAGAATGAAGGAATATTCATTTTTGAAAGGTTAGATTCCCTTTAAAAATGAGCATCTGGGGGTCAAAAGCACCCAAACGACCTCTAAATGTTGTGAAATTGAATAGAAACAACCATACATGGAAATTTTTGAAATTTTTAGCTGGAAATAACATAAAAATGAGGTGTTGTGTGGTTGGATGACCTGAAATGTGTTTTTTTAAATCCCCAAAATTCATATTTAATTTTCATATTTATAACTAATGACCTCATAATGATGTCAAATTATAGCACTTCCATGTTATTATTATTTTTTATGTGAAAGAGCATTGGGAACATCAATCATACATATAGTCTTCCCAAAAAAACTGAATATGATATTTTTAAAGGTATTATACCCTTTAAAAACATTCTTCATGGGGTCAAAACCATCTGAAAAAACTTTGAATGAATATACATTATGTATAAAAAACCATAATTTGAATTTTGAGATGTTTATGTAGACATTATATGAATCTGGGTTTTATTATCAGGATGAACCAAAACACACTTTTGTTTTTTTTAAATCACCAAAACACATGTTTAACGGTCATATCCATAGTGAATGACATCAGAATGATGTTAAATCTTTGAAAAAACGTGATAATATTATTTCTGACATTTATGTGTAGAAAAAACGTCAACAAGATCTGTGATATGAAAATAATAACCAAATATGTGATTTTTAACAGTTTGAATCCCTTTAAAAACACGTGTTTTAGGGTCAAAATCAACTAAAGAGTCTCTAAATACTATGAAATATGATGACAATAGCCATATAATGAATTGTGAGTTGTTAGAGTAAAAAAAATTTCAATCAAAGGTTCCATTTTTCTGGGATGAACTGAAACACACTTTTTTTAGTTTTAAAACACCACAACACACATTTAATAAGTAGATATATAGAAAAAAAATATTTGGATGTTTTAGAATCAAATAAATTATTATTATTATTATTTTTGATGATTATGAGCAATTGAAAATCAATATGATGTGGGATAATCCTATAATGATTGAATAATTAGTTTTTAACTTTTTAGAGACCTTTAAAAAGATGCATTAAAGGGCCAAAACCAGTCAAACAACCTCTGAAATCAATGAAATAAGATGAAAAGAGTGGTAACGAGAATTTTGAAATGGCTATGTATACCGAACATCAATCCAATGTATGTTTTGACCAGGATGACTAAATACACACTTTTGTTGTTTTAAAATGTCAAAACATGTGTTTAACAGTTAGATCCATTGAAAAATATCATACATGACATGAAATAATAGGAATAATATTTTTATCATTTTTTATGTGTAAGAGTTGACAAAAAGTCAATATCACATGTAAACTTCCTAGAACGTCTTACTATGCAATTTTTAATGGTTTGAATCCTATTAAAAATGTGAGTATTGTGGTAAAAACCAACCAAACAACCTCTAGATGCGTTGAAATCAGTCAAAAAAACTATACAATGGTTTGAATCCTATTAAAAATGTGAGTATTTGGTTATGATGACCTGAGACACTTGTTGTTTTAAAACACTAAAATGTGCATTTAATGATCATATACATAGAATATGGCCTCTTAATGATTTAAAATGATTTTAAAATCAATATACTAATATTTGTGACATGTACAAGTCGATGACACATTAATTGGATTTGTGGCCTTCTCGAAATGATCGAATATATGGTTTTTAAATGTTTTGGGCCCATTAAAAGCATGCATTTGGGGGTAAAACAATCCAAATGTCCTAGGAATCCCACTAAAATAGAAAAAAACCCATACAATAAATTTTGAAGTAGTAGTGTAATTATAACATCAATCTGAGGTTTGGGTTTCTTGGGAGGACAAAAAGATATTTTTTTTGTTTTAAAAATTCAAAAACTTTTGTTTAATGGTCAGATTCAAAGAAAACAGCTTCAGAATGAAAAAAATCATAATAAAACAATTTTACTATTATTAATGATGTGCATAAAGAGACATCACATCAATCAGATGTTTGTTTTTTATGAAATTATTGAATATGTTATATTTTAAGGGTTTTATCCTATCAAAAAAAAGTTCAATGGTTTCAAAAATAATCTAATGAGCTTTAAATTTTATAAAATTAATAATAAAATACATAATATGAATTAAGAAATTTTTGAGTAGACATGACTTATTTATCGGGTGTCGTTTGGCCAGGATGACCCAAAGTAAACTTTTATTGTTTTAAAACGCAAACAAGTGTGTTCAATAGTCAAATCTATATAAAAAGACATTCGAATGGCTTGATATCATACAGAAAAATGTTATTATAATTTTGGATGTGTATGGGGAGATAAAACATCATTCATACTTGTGGTCTGACCAAAACAACCGAATATGCTATTTTTAAAGGCTTCACATTATTTGAAAACACATATAAGGTGATTGAAAACCAACTAAAGAACATCCAAATGATATGAAATATGATAAAAGCAACCATAGAATGAATTGTAAAATTTTTGTGTAGATTAAACGTTAATATGATCTAATGTTTGTCTGGGATGACCTAAAAACACTTTCGTTCTTTTAAAATGCCAAAACTTGTGATTAATGGACATATTCATAAGAGACAACCGTGGAATGATGTGAAACCCACAAAAACCAAGTTATTATTAATTTTTATGTGTAAATGTAGATTAAATGTTAATTTAACAAGTTACCTAACTGAAATGATCAAATAAGTCATTTTAAATTTTTAAAAAGAAATTGAAACTATTAATGTATTCAAAATTAAATGACATTGTAATATTGTACTAAGTTTTAATAGAAATTTTCTACTACATTTCAATAAATAAATTTTTGTGATTTTTTTTGTGAAATATATTTTTTAATATTTATTTTTTATGATGGGAAAAAATCATGGAATTCGATCAGACAATGATATTTATGGGACTATGATTTTAAAGATCATGGAGATATTTGTCAAATTAATGAATTATCATCATTCTTCATAAGTTATATTCTACTATAACATTCATTAAAAAATAAATTCTTTAATAGACACCATATGGAAGTCTCAATAGGCTAGGTTGGTGTTTCTTATTACTACCACAATATTGCAATCCCTATATCTAGAAAATCCCTATAGAGACCTCTATGCGATAGACATAATTTTTTCATACTATAGTGACCACCAAATGATTGTCTGAATAAGTATCCTTAATATGGATTATAGGTAACAACATTTGAAAAACACTATAGGATATATAGATGGGCCAAAATCATTCATCGTTTAGAAGTTTTTGGGTGGCCACTACCGGCCTTTAGAGACAACATTTGGAAGTCCCTAAAATCCCTTTCTTTATATGTGCATGATCATAAAAACAATCCATATTCTTGCAATGTGATTACACTTCCAGTTAATGAGAAATTATGTTCTTCATTAAAAAATTAATTTTTCATTGTTTTCCTTGAGCCTAACGTTTTTTATTTTAATGATTACTAACAAAGGATTTGAAGAAGTGTTTTACCTCTTAAATCCCAATTCATAAAACTTCTAGAAAATAAAATATGAGAAAAATTACTTCCTTTCCCCCCTCAAATGCTTCTCAAAACAAAATAGTTTCTACCCCTTTCAATAATAAGTCACATGTCAAAAATAAATAAATGATTGCTTCATCCCCTTATCTCATTTTAATATTTTATTTCTTTTTAATTTTTTTATATGTATATGTATTCATTTTGCATTAAATTAACATTATATATTACATGGGAAATAATTTATTTCAATTTATTTTCGTATCACTACTACATACCATGCTTTTAAAAGTTAATGTGATGAGATTTTTCGGCACTAAAAAATCGATTACATGATAATCAACATTAAGAGTCATGATGTTTATCAATGATTTTCATTAGTGTAGATAAAATTCTATTTTTTTTAAAAACAATTAAACCCTACAGTTTTATCATCCTTTTGATCTCCCATTATTATAGCTATGTTCCACCCATTCCCAAGTAGACTTTCTTGAGCCCACATATTTATCAAAGCTTCTCAAGCCCTCTATTAGAGCTTTCTTCACCGTTTAGCCTTTCTCACTTTTGGAATCGAATCCCTAACCTCTACCTTCATGTCCTAACAAAATTTCCACTAAACTATCATGATTTGTATTATATTTTAGAATATATCAATTATATATATTTAGATAATACATTTCTATTTATAAATTTATTTTTACAATCATATACATTAATATAATTATTTTTAAACATATTTTATACAAATGTCAATATATTGTGTATTTAAATATAAATTTTTTACATATATATATATGTCTTTATATTTACATAAATATTTATACATATTTATATATAATTATATATTTAGATATAAATTTATTAAAATTTATTTATTAAAATTTATTATAAATACATTTATATGCTATATTTTATAATAATGATATATTTTTACAAATAATAATATATATGTTACATTTACACAATATTAACACACACATGCACACATATATTCACACACATGTACACATTTATATTTCACACATACTTGAATAATTAATTATAAATATGTATTTATTTACATTTATTATAATATAAACATAAATATATACTTGTTTACTAATACACACATATTTATATATAATCATTAATTGAATATGTATATATATTGATTCATTATTATATGATAAATAAAATGAATAATAATTATTTTAAAATTAAATGAATAATAAATATTTATTTTCATATGGATTACTGGTTATAAAATATATTTTTATGCGAATATGTTTAAATATTTATTTCCACAACTGATTTATTATATGTAATTACATGAAAAGATGAATGTATTTACTTACATGAAACACTAAAATATAATAAATGATTAAATTTACCTTATATAATATTGATATGATTGTAATACCTATGAATAAATTTAGTCACCACTGATTAATGATCACAATCCTCCTTCGAAAGAGTCTAAAATTCCATAAAATGTTTTTCAGGACTATACACCCTCTAGTCCTGCATTTTACAAAAATGTCTAAACCATCATGTGGTTTCAAGATACAAGTTTTCACTATGAATATCACTATTTAACTAGATGATATGGATAGAAAAAATCTTCTGACCATCATTTCCCAACCTATGGTGGTTGGAATGTGAAATCTGATCATCCACTAAAGCTGTCATGCACCCCATGCACCTCTTGTGACCCAACACCATTCGTTGAACCAAAATATTTGATTTATCACCTAAAATACATCATTATATATACAAAAATAGTAGTGTGTTCGTCATGAAAAAAACCACCATGAATACGGGGGGTTCCATTATGGTCGAACCGAACCCGATAATGTTATATCATGACCCCATGATCCAACATTGAAGAACGCATTTACCGGGTGGGGAAATCACAAGAACAAATGTTTGATAATAATTTTTCATGAGATATTGGGAAATAATCATGGAAATGGGATACCCATGGTGATAACACATCATAACAAAAGTAAATTGAATAACAAATATAAATTCTTATACTACCCTCATGTCAGGATCAAAAAACCATAGATCAAAATAAGATAACAATCCATGATTTATAATTTTAATCTAGAGGGAGGAAAAAAATTGAAGAGTCCTACCTCTAATTGGATTGAAAATTGTGGAAGAATGAAATTCCCAATTAATGGGAAATCATGTTCCATTCTCTACCTTTCGATCCACCTCGATCTGATCTCTCATCACTCTTTGATGCAATCCACCAATGAAAAATGGTCATAGATCCAATCAATTATCTCAGATTTTTTGTGGATAACCATATATAATGTATATATATGTCTATTTATAGGGGTAGTTAGGTCATTGGAATTTTGAAAAAAAAAATAATTTTAAATAATTATTTTTATTACATGCACCGCCAATGACTGCCTTAACTAGACATCTAGCACCGACCATAATTTGGTGAACGTAGGGTAAAACCCATATTATAAAGTCAACCATTATATCATATTTCAAAGATAATACTCCATTTGGAATTTATTCCGCTATTTTATGAAAAATAAATGTGTGTGGTTATAATATATTTAATAATTTATATTATCAATATTAGGCTAACTGAGCCACATAATCTCACTCCGACATATCATTTAGCTCCAGAAGTATTCATTAATATATTCCAAAGTATTATATGGATAAATTATTCATTGATTTGTATAAATATACATAATACTAATAATAAAGAGATAAATTAAATTGGGGGATGTCATATATATGTTACTTGCTAACCTAGTTGATAAGGAAAACACCCTCGAGAGTCTACTGGTGTGAATATCCCCATAGAAAATGGGTGGATATCATATAAAAAATACATAACATATATAAATATATACTTCTATCATAAATGAAATATAGAAAAATACCTATCCTTCTCCTCAATTTCAACTGTCATCACTTTGACACCTAAATTACACTTCTAAGAACTATATATCCTATAATCACTCAAACATTTCAAAATACATTCAATTAATCATTTTTATCAAACATTCATAATTATTAGAATATTAGACAATTATTCCATACCCTCCATGAATAATCAAAATTCTCTTACGGATCCAAAATAATTAAAATCAATGATATTCCATTAATCCTCCAACCCCAAGGATTTTTTTTGACATGCATTTCCATTCTATAATTACATGTACTCTAGGACTCATCCTATGATGCCATAAAAGATACATAATCCATGAACATATAGATCCATTAGTCAACGGGGAAAATAATGTAACCACAACCAACCTAATAATTCTACCTTTAAGGAATATTCATTTTCAAAAATGTATCATAAATTAAACTCATTCCATTAGTCCCAGTGCTATCCCTGAACCCAATATTAATATCGCCATGTATTCCCCCATCACAGGAACTAACTGCTTCCAAAACATTGGGCACCAATAATAATTTCTCATAAAACCATTAATTATCACAAGATCACATCATGTATCATAGAAAGACACATCATACAAAGAAAACACACATGGATACAATTAAACAACAAACTATTAACAAGGAAACTAGTCCTTAAAAATGGAATCCATCCATTATAAATACAATGGTATATTGTGTTCCAAAATATCATTCCATACTTAATAAAAATCCAAAATGATCATAAACCATTATATTTTTTAAGGAATCAAATAACAACTGATAGGGGGTGTGAATATTTGGTTAACATTTTATAGGATTCAATAATTTTAAAATGTAACCACTGAAATCTATTAAATTTCATATCCTATTATTCATTTTGTAAATACTCATTAATGAAAAAATATTAACTCATATAAAGAACCCGATATTTACAAGGTTCAAACTCTTTGTGAGAACCTACATCCATTCCATAGCCACTCAAATGGGTCTCTATAAATTCACTATTTTGAAAAAGTCAATACAAATTGTGAAAACTCCCCTTAGACTCCTTTTATCAACCGATAAGAAATATTATACTTAATCCTACTAGTTTATACAGTTTATTGAAAAAAATTGATAGAAAATAGAATAACAAAAACTTTGTTCAATTTTCTCCAAAAACATTCTTGATTCAGTTGACCATGAATTCAATGGTCTTTAGTCCTATGAACCCATTCTGATTATATCAATCTAACTGACTTAATATGATTCTCCCTTTCTCAATACAAACCTTATGCTATTTTTGGTTTTGTCTAGATAAAAAATCTTTTTATTCCAAAAAACAACTTAAAACTCAATCCAAATATCCCCAGTCTAGTGAACTTAATCCAATGGACTCAATACAATGAAACCATTATCAATCTGAAAAACTCTAACAATTCTCAAATTATCTATTGATTCTTTCAAATTCTGGTAAAAATATTTCTATAGTATGAACTTCTTCTGATATCATAGTCCTAAATAAATTCATGGGAAGAAATAGGAAGCAATCCACCTTTTTCGCAAGTCTGAAATGAGATAAATTGATAATTAAGCATTATATGATTATAGGTGACTCAATAAAGTAAAACTGGGAAACTAAAAAACATTTCCAACAACCCAAATTTCAAAACTCTAAAAAAACTCACATTTAAACATCAACATTGAACACTTCAAAACTTCTCATTATTTATTTGATAATAGTCTTATCTAAAAAACTATCTTTTCACTAGTTTGATATAACTTCCTGATATTTAGATTACTCTACTCAATAAATATTATATTTTTTCTCATATCATTATAATCTTCCTTTCTTTAACCAATAATTACAATATGACTTTATTTATTATCTCATAACAATCTGATGATATTTCACTTCTCTTTACGATATGACTATCTTCATGATCTCATTATGATAAACCTACATAGAAGATGACATATTCGTGTCACAAAATTATTTTATAACAAACATAAAATTTATGTAAGTTTCTTCTAAAGAAAACATAACTATTTTATAATTTTAACATCATTTCGTAACTAATCTCAATTTGATGGATTATATTCAAGAACTCTAAATACTCTAATTTTATTAATCTAATTTATCTTCCTCCCCAGATTGAGACTGGTTAAGATCTACATAAGGATGGAATTATCATTATTATATAATTACCATTATGATGTTCTATATATGATGATGACTCCATTGATAAATAATAATATTCTTAAAACATGTTCATCTTTACACATTCTTACTTTTGATAAATTATGATTCATCTATTTCTAGACTTTATCTTCTATGTGTGGCTATGTGGAGGGTATAAAAACTCTTCATATAACTTCAACTGACTCTATTATTCAAAAACGTTTTTTATGATACATTATCATGAATTCTGATAACTCCGTGACCACAAAATCATCATCTAATTTTTTTAGAGTTTTTTATAAATTTCTTACACCTAATATCATTTTTTTAAATATCCATCTTTAGCATCATCATTACTTCCTCACACCACAACTTCATACTTTCTAAAAAACACCACGTCTGATGAATCTAAACATCATGCTGGTAGATCTAAGACTAATGCTACATCTAATCAACTAAGAAATCTTTATGATGACTTCAATAGCTGGTGCTTCTCATTTAGACAATCTTATTCAACTTCCCCTTAGTCTAAAACCCTTCTCCAAAAACCCATGTCTGAAAAACAACTTCCACAAGATAAAAAATTTCTCTCAATTTATGTTTGGTCGGAATGGCCCGAAGGCCTTCATTTTTTTTATTTTGACAAAACACCTTTCAATGGGTGAGGTGGAACCCATATAAGTCCTGAAGTCCTAGAGACAATTACATGACCCGTAGGTCTTAGAGGGAATCACCCATACAAGAAAACTTGGTACTGCTTCAACCCAGCATTTTTTATAATATAAGTACTGCACCTTTATAGGGATGGTCGGCTAGATGTCTTATGAAAAGCTTCACAGGCAAGGTACCAATGGAAAATCCATACCCTTTAATTCTTACAATTCCAGTTACCTATGCTCCAGTGAATGCACCTGCCCTAAATCCTACACTGATGCCTTGTCCTTTGTAGTCTGACTGGCACATCTACACTTTCAAGTGGCCCAAAGGCATTGGAGTGGCCCAAAATCCTTAAGGTGGCCCAAAGGCCTTGCGAATCAACTGGCCTCAAAGGCCTTGGGTGGTCAGAAAGCCTTGTAGGACCCAAAGACCAAACCATTGGCACAAATTCCAAGATGGATGAATAGTTCCACTGGCCCAAAATTTTTTGTTAAGACAACAAATCACAATGGTTATTCAATATTCCCCTTTTTATTTGTTGACAACCCTATTTAACAAATATTCCAACTCTAAACAAAATTTCACAACACAAATTTTGTAAATAAATCATGTTCCTTATTAAATTTTATAATATACATCCTTTCTCAAAATAGATTGTCCAAAACCAACACAACTAGATAATGTAATTTTTTTGAAGTAATTCAATCCCTTAGTGACAATAAAATATTGAGGTTGGGTTAAGATGAAATCCACCACACTTTTATCTTTTCCTCACATGCATGTATTTTTATCTTCCCCATCTTATGATAACCACATATTCAGATTCATTAAATAAAGATAAGTAAAAACTTAAAAAAGCTGTTACTTTTTCTCCCATATTATCAACATAATCTAAAGAAATTTGTGGGAATCTTATTATGAGGTTGAAGAGGCCACGAGATGAAGCTAAAAATGAATTTTCAGCCTCAATTATACAACTCTCACTTCAAATATAAATTTTGTTGAAATATTAGCAATTTGATAATTTTTTGAGATATACTTCAATTTAACATCTACAGTAACGACATTCCCTATTATAATGAAAAACTTTATATCAATGTGTTTTGATATTGAATGTTTGATAGGTTTTTCAGAAATATCAATTGATATCTGAGTATCACAATGTATATTTAATGGTATAGAAAAATTTATATTCAAGTCATCTAGCGGAACATTCATCCAAAACATTTGAGTAGAAACCTTAGTAGATTAAACATTTTTAGAATCGTTTGTTCTTAATGTTCATGAACATTATTTATTACTATGAAAACTCACACAATATTCTCCAATGAATTATGTTACTCATGAGGTTGATTTTCTATCATCACAATCTCTATCTCAATCAGCATCAGTATAACCATGAAACTTTATTTCTCAATTTCTTTTGAATAAAAACACATGTGAAGTTGTTCATTTGAAATAAATTGGAATTCTATTTTCTTCCAGGATAATTGATTCTTTCATATTACTTTGAACCTGGTATAAAAACTCATAGGATAAATAATATATGGCCTTGAGACTATAAGGTAATGTAGACATCCTATCAGATTTTGAATGTTGTTCTAATTCACACTTTTTACTGATTAATATTTTCCCATCTTTTTTCTCACATAAATTAGATAAAAAACATCTTTAGTTTCTTCCATCCGAAACATCATTATCAAATCGATGGAATAATTTTCTAGAGATAGTAAAATTTAATTTCCATTTTATCAAATTTTTAATCCATGTAAGAAGTTAATTCCTATAAAATTTACATTTCAAAATTATTCTTCATTTCCTTAGAAAAGTCATTATAAAATTTCTATTCCTCACCAAAAAATATAGCAACTCAATACCTAAAAAAATATTATAATGTAGGTAACTTATTTCACATGCAATTAACTATCAAAATTTCCTTTAGAAATATTAATCATTGTTAAATATATATCTTGTTTTGGATACTAGGAATGTGAAGTTTTTTAACCCATAAATATCCTTGTTAAATATAAAAACATTGTTTTCATACTCATCATGTAAAAAACTCAATATTTTTCAATGTAAATGATTTCTTCAATATCACCATTTAACAAAGCTTACATTACATACATCTGATAAAATTTGTAATTTAAATGTGAAGCCACTAATAGAAACATTCCAATTGATTTTATTCTTTCAACTAGGGAAATTTTTTCTTCAAAATACACGTAATCCACCAATGAGTAACATTAAAAATAAAATTCATTTTTTCATTCTTGAAACATCTCTAGGATCATTAAATTTGTTTCTATAAACCTTCTTTTTTTATGATTACATTTTTATTTTCATATTGTTGAACAAGTTCCATTGTTTATTTTTCTCAATCTAATCCAACTCTTCATTCACATAATCAAAAAATTATTTGCGTTGAATAGAATCTAAAAATGGATCCAGTTTAAATTTTTATATAAGTAAAGTATGATTTTCTAATCTTAATATTCTTCTAGTCTAAACTAGTGTCTTCTAATTTCCAATAATGTTTTCAGTCTCAGCATGTTTTTTATGGATGGAAATTTCAATATTTATTTTCTAGATAAACATTCCACATCACACGATTCTCTTGAATCATGGTAAGGATGTTTTGACCTACCTTCAATATCTTTTGAAATTTCCATTTAATCGGCCTCATTATTCTCACCTACATTTGATAAGGAATTTTTATTTTTGATTACTTTTACATTATATGATTCCACCAACCTTTTTAATAATTTTTTACAATAGTTGAAACTTCTTAGATTTATTTAATATCCCCAAAAAATTACATCCCCATATTTATCATCAAACATTTCACGATATGGATTTTTTTATTTTTAGTTAACGTGGACTTTCAAATACAATGAAGTAATTCAATAAGGTATTTTTGATAAACCACATTTCATAAGAAGTCATGTTGGTTTATGGTCTCACCAAGAATCTATTTTGAAAATCTATTGTAGTTCTAATAACATCTATGTATTAGAAATTTAACTGTTTGTAGTATGCTAGCATACATCATCCCATTTCACCCAAACATCTATTTTTTCTTTCTCCTACTCCATTTTTTGTGGAGTTTAGGGATAAATATACTGTTTTTTAATAACATTAATTATAAAAAAATTAAAAATTATTAGATGTGAATTTGGTAAAATTATATGTTCTCAATTACTTTATATAAACCCATATTCCTTTATCATATTCTTTTCTGAGAAACTTAATCATTTCCAGAGACTCTGGTTTTTGTTCCAAAAATTTGATGTTTTTCATCTGAGTGAAATCATTAATGAAATTATGGAAGTATATATCTTCTTTTTTGGTTTATGTCTCATCTATCTAAAAAAATCAGACTAAATTGGCTCAAAAGTTCTGGTATATTGAATCTCAAGTATCATATGAATTTTGTTAGTCATATTCCATTTTTGAAAAATAACACAAAAATAATCATATATTCTTTTAAATTATATAAAATAACTGATAACATAAACATTAGAATGTTTTTTCAAGTTTTTTTTCCTAAGGTGGCCATGTATTAGGTGAAACAAATTATTTTTATCTTCATTACTCAATTAAAATGAGTTATTAAACTATCTTAATAGGAATATATTCCCACAATTATTTTCCCATTTTTTAATGAATTTGAAATATTTCACACTTTATAATACAAGAATCATTTTTGAAGGTCACTTATTTTCCATCATTACAAATTCGACATAGACTATGTTTGTTAGGTTTTAGCCTATCAAAAAATAAAACATCCTTAGATTCAACATTTTTTGATTCAATGTAAGCCATTAAAATT
Source organism: Viscum album (assembly GCA_963277665.1). Classification (NCBI taxonomy): domain Eukaryota; kingdom Viridiplantae; phylum Streptophyta; class Magnoliopsida; order Santalales; family Viscaceae; genus Viscum; species Viscum album. The sequence continues at coordinate 1,001,878,775 of OY728133.1, forward strand.
CTTATAAGTTTTAAAGAAATATCATTACCATAGGTAAAAATTCAACCGTCATGATTTTCAATGTTGTTCAATAATTTTATAACACCATTCATATGTGATGAATGACCACTATAAATTTTCAATGGTTTTTCCCTTTACATGCTTTCAAGTCCATCTTAACAATAAAGGATCCTTCCTTAATTTTTTTCATTATGTATTTGTTTTATTTTCTATCATAAAAAACTTTTTTCAGATGGAGTGTCATAGATCCTTTGGCATACTGAACATCCTCCTCACATCTTCTGTAAAATTATTCTATAAATTCAGATTGATTTTTTCTTGGATTTTTTTAAAAATATTGAGTTATTTACATTACTAACTTATTGTGGGCTAGGATTTTTACTCATCTTTAATAAAACATTATGTTCTATATTTTGAATACTTATTTCAGTTAATGAAAAGTAATGACAACAATTATATGATTTCTCACAAATATTCCAAAACACTAAAAATGACCATCCCTTATATTTTTATTTAATAAAGATATTAATCTATAATTTTTTTGAGGATGATAACTTCTTTATGATCAAACATACTACGGATTTGGACCATATTTATTTATGAGTGAGCTTTCAAATTTTATAGACATGATGGGTTTTTGACATCCTTTTTCAACCCAATATTTGTCAACGTCATTTCTAGAAAATGAAATGTAATAAGAATTAGATGAAACATTATTTTTGGTGATTTTGGATTTCGCCTGATTATTGTTTTGATCCTCCAAACAACTTTAAAAGTCTCATCTTTTACTTTTGGAGATTTTTTATGTTTTCATTCATCTTCCTAAAAGTAATTTCAGACTCAATAAGTTTTTACTGAAACATTTTAACTTCTCATTCAATAGATTCCATCTTCCTATTGATATCTTCAACTATATTTCCTTATTCAAAAAATTCTATTTGTTGTAGCTTAATATCTTCTGGATGTATTCTTCATTATAATTAATGAGACCTTTTCTTTTATTAGAAACTTATTCACATTATTTATTGATTACACTAATTTATTTCATGAGAGTCCTGTCATCCTAAAGAAATTTAATACTTTTTGTCGTATGATGGTAATTTATGTATGATTCTTTACAACCAATATCACTGTCTGGGTAATCTTTAATTTTTGTAACATTTTCAATGAAGGTTATGATTTTTTTTAACTTTTATCTCCCAATGATTTTTTTAGTTGAGTCTAATTCTTCTTTCATTCTCAAAATACTAATCGTGTTCCAAGTAAACTTTTTTTTTAGATTTGTTGGACGAAATTTCTTCGTCATAAATTTTGTTCAACTTTGTCCATTAAGGCATTTCATTAGAATAATATTTTTTACCCTAATTTATTATTCAGAAAATTCATATCAAAGTACCTGATTCCACCACAGAAAAAACATATGAGTGGAAGTTTACCTCCATACTTTTATATTCATATTTTATAGTTCTTAGATATTATAGAAAAGATTTTTTGCATTCAAATCATCTTATAATTTTTCATTAGGGTAAAAAGAATAAATACATTCAACATCATATACATTCACTTTTTATTATAGATTTAAATGGAATTACATCTTTTAACTTATTTTTAATCATCAGATGTTTCTTAATATCATAAGAAATAAAATGGTTTTGAAATTAATCAAGATATATAGCATCCTTATCTAATAAAAAAAATTGGGTCTCAAACATGCCTAGAATGTTTCTAATATGTTTCTCCAGAATTATAGAATATTACATGACATTTATGAATCCTATGACATTTTAAACAATTTTCTTTACTCTGGTGAAGTACTCATCAATAGTTTCTTCATCTCTCATTTTGATGTCTTTATACATAGTATGCCGAATATATAACTTTTATTCCATCACTTTAGTTATCCGTTCTAAAATACATTCCATCTTATACCACATTTTATTTTATGTTTTCAGACCAATAACATTCATATGAATTTTTTCTAATAAATTCATAAGGAGTGAATTTCGTGATTTTTCGTAAACATTGATATTTGTCTTTTCAAAAAAATTATAGGTCTATACTTCTTAATAGGTTGAAATTGAATTGTAACAAAAATCAATAAATTCTATACCATGATATAGAAGATAAGGAATCAATATAGTTTTTAATCTATAATAATTTTTTCACTAAAATATTGTAATTCCTCTAATATTGATAGAATTGATATTATCAATGATAATAATTCAACATGGTAACCTTCTATCTAATACAAATTGATGTTCTAAAAAAAATTGACATTGAGGGGGGTGGGGTTGTATCTGTTGTATAATTTTTATAAGTTTTAATATATTTAAAACAGAACCAATACAAACTATTAATTTCATATCTTTATCATATTTTTGTAAATACTCTAGAATGAAAAAATATGAAAGAATGTAATGTAGACTATATTTTCACGGTTCCACCTCAGTGTGAGAACCTACATCCTTTACATTGCCACTATTGTGGTTATATAGTAATTAATTGTTATTAAAATGTGAATACAAGTTGTGACGACTCCCATTAGAAACCTTCAATATCCTGATAAGAAATATTATACTGACTCTCATCAGTTTATAAACTTTCTTTCAAAACAATTTAATCCTGGAAAAGAATAAATACTTTATTTAATTTTCTACACAGAAGTTCTTAGTTTCAATGAACTTAAATCCAACGGTCTTTAGTAAGATGAACCTTATCTTGTTGAATAAAAATGATAGACTCAAAACAGTGCTCACTTTCTCAATATATGCATTATGAAATATTCTATTCTATCTGGGTAACAAAACATATTATTCATAGAAACAACTGAAAACTCAATCCAAAAATTCACAGTTTCATGAAGTCATTCCAATGGAATCTATATGATGAATCCATTCTCAATCTGAAAAACATATACTCAACTCAAATGATCAATATGATCTTCCTTAATTGGGAAAATAAAACATTCAATAGTCAGAAATTATTCTGAGATCATAGGGTAACACCCCGAGATTTTATGAAAAATATTCTTTTTAATTTCATTAATGTCTTGTGTTGTACGCTACCCCAAAATGAGCTTGCACAACAAGCATCCCTGGTTTGCCTTGCATTACATGCAATCACGACCTTCCTCGATAGCGTGTTTAGTACGCAATACCGAGTTTCACTAAACGAGATATTCTTATAATATTATTATGAACTAGCTATTATAAATAGTAATACCCACTTTTTGAAATATTATAAATCTTATCTTTTAAAATGGACTTCATTTTTGGATTCGGAATATCGAAATTAGCTTAGGGTGAAATTTTGGTACTTTTCGGATAACTTTCATATTCTGATGAATAATGAAAATTACTAAATTTTAATTAAAAGAACTTTTTTAATCGAAATAATTAATAGTAATAAATTATTAATTTGAGTGGTTTTAACGTATATTTAGAATATATTTTTACAGTTTAATACAATGTTGGTGATTGGATGTAATTTCACATTTAAACCACACATAAACAAGTGTCAATCTTTTGATAGTTATTATCTCTTAAAAACACGCTATTTGTTTTGACGATGAGAATTAATTATTAAATTAATAAATGAAACTGATATGTTTTGAATTTGGTAAAATATACATAATTTTTGAATTCATAATATCAAATATATCTTATGCCAAATTTTTGGTATTTTTCTGGAAACATTCATTTTTTGATGAATAGTGAAACTACTAAGTGGTAGTTAAAAAAACTGAATTTTTCATAAAACTTAATTTTACCACTTCTGTGAGTAGAATTTCAAAAATCCGAGAGACACGGTTAATATCAAGTACTAAAATGTGGTTCAATTAGATGAAAATAATTTTTTGGTGAATAGTAACTTTTTACTTTTTTTACCACAGTTAAAAGTAAATAGAGTAGTTAAGGGTAAAAATGATATTATTATTACCCTAACGCATGTCCTAATTCTATTGGATAAGTATAATTTGACCAAAAACAACTTTAGGAATAAAATATGACCATTTAGGCCCACTTGTATTAGATTAGGACATTCATTATCAATTTATTTAAAGAATGGTTAAAATAGTTAAAATCAAAGTTTAATAACTAAAGCATTTTTAATATAGGGTTATACATATGATATATTCGACTATAAATATTCATTAGAAAGCTAAAACAATTTCCTGCATAATGATATTTTATTTGTAATTTTTAGACTTTAAATAAGTTAATTTATTTATGACACAAATATGCTGCAGTAATTATCTTATTAATGAAATATTGACATAATTGATGTTATAAATACCCAAATAAATGTAATTTGAGACTTCTTTTGAATTACACTAATTTTATTGGTTAATATTACATTTTAGTATTGATTTAATTAACTTTTTTAGAATTAATCATTCTGTTATTATTTTCACAAATATCAATTACTAAATAGTGTCAAAATTGACATAAAATAGTTTTTAAAACAAATATTATATTATTAATTGTTATTTTATTCCTAAAAATCTAAGGTTCGGAAAAATGACTTAGATAAGGTTATATATATTAATAATAAACATCTTGGGGTTCGTTTGTCTTGTTATAGTAAGTTTATTAACCTTATAGTGTAAGAACACAAAAAGACACGGTAAAAGTAAAATTATCTAACTTAAAGTTAAATCTAAATGATAAGGTTAAAATAGTAAACTAAACTTGTCCAAATTCTATTTGATGATAGGATTTCGACCCATCCCCACCTTATCATAGAAATAAATCAATTTGGAGCTATTTAAAACTGAATATGGCTTTATAATAAAATAATATTTTTAGTTTTTCCAAAGGAGCCCCTATCCTCCCTTGTAAAAGGGCACCTCCTCCCTCTCTTCCTCTCACAACTTTGAGCCTTCATGCTCGGCCAACCCCTGAAAAATTCTCTTCTCCACTTCCCTATATACATCCTAGAGGCCCTGGTCTTCTTCAAAGACCAATTTTAGTGCCCTAAGTGGAGGACTCAAAGAGGCGCTTCAAAGAAGAGGTAATGTCCATTACCGATTCTTTAAACTTTATTTATTCTTCCAATTCTTCTTCTTAGGTTGTTTCAGTATGAAGTAATAACATTAGTAGAACTCATTACTGATATGTTATTATAAGTATGAAACAACACTATTTCCCAATCTATCCATCCTACGGAAAATGAAATCACCGCACGTGCTCACGTATGGAATACCGTCTCCACGCCGTGGTGCAATCTATTTTCCACAACCACCTTACTTGGATGGGTATGATGGTGTAAATAATAACTATATATGATTATTTTTAAGTTATATTGATTCTGAAGTAGTATAAATACACTTCGATACAATTCCATGATCATGAGAATGATATCATCCCTCGTGCGTACGTACGGACTACTGTCTCCATGACACGATGATATTCATTCTCGATGATTAAACATTCATAAATGATTATAAAGTATATATAATAAGTAATCATGAAATATATGACATAATAATGATACTGGATTTATGTATATATAGATTTATTTCATCCAATTAATTCCATTCAATTCAATGAGGAAACGAAAACAACGTTCATGTGTGCGTACGACCCACCGTCTCCATGAACAGTGTATTTCTTTCCATTTATAGATCTATTATATATATGTATGTTATGAATATATATTATATATAAATCATGTTTTATATTCTGTAATTATTTAATCATGATCTAAGTAATCATATGAATAATTACAAGTCAAAACACGGATGACAAATGAAACAATTTTACCCAAAACACTCTTTAACATGGAATTTACAAAAGAAAGGGTAATATAAAGTCATAAGTGAAACATATATGATATCATAACAATGAATATGATTCTTTAATAAGTCAATGAAATTATTTAAAACATTATACAGGAGGTTCAGATACGTACGAATTATATCAGACCTAAGGTAAGGGATAAATTTGCAAATCTCATTTTTATCTGAGATTGCTTATTCGTAAGTATTTACTGGGGTTATTGCTATCATCCATGTCCATGTTTTGTAAAAGTGTATTCATGTATGTTTAAATTAATTTTTACCCATTTTTGACTTTTACTACATGGTATGTAAGGAATATTTCTTTTTTTTATGTTACGAGGTACTTTTTGACTTTTCCGACAAAAGTACGAGAAGAATGTTTTTTTAACGTATACGGCATGAAATGATTTTTATGGTTTTATAAATCCTTATTTTCATGAAGATTCCTCAAAAATATTTCATGACTATTTTCAACAAAATCTCTTTCTTTTAAAATTTAATGGCATTTTTTGAAAATGAAATGATTTTCAAGAAGAAAGGATATTTTCCTCAAGAATTCATTTCAAGTGATTTATCAAAACAATTTTCCATCTAAGATGGAATTATTTCATATTTGTATGTTTCAAGTATAATGTCTCTATGATTTAAATGGTTTCAATTTTCTTATTATGAAATTATATCCATTTATTTTATATGGATTATGTCATGATGGGATGTTGTTTTTGAAACCCATTTTATTCGTTGGGTTATTATGAATGATGTATGTTTATTTTGTGGCACAAGTAAGTATGATTTCATTATGAGATGGGTGAGACCTATATATCCCTCCAATGAATTGGGTAAATATTTATATCTCTGGCGATAGACATGGCTGGAATGGTAAGTTAATCCAGTTCAGTATTACCAGACTGGAACGAGGAGTGAACTCGATTCAGAAAGGGAATATGTCCATTAAGATGGTCTTGGCAGCAATGCCTTGGCTACTATGGAAATCATTACATGTGCTTAATGGATGCCACAATTACATGTTTTATTCCAATTTTATGTTATAATTATGATCTATGCCTTATTTTCTTCCATGTTTTAAGTCGTTGCTCAAGATTTTGATGTTTAAACATTATGTTCATGTTTTTAAGTTCAAATGTATATGGTATGTTTTATTTTATCCATGATTTCCCGTAATGAGCATTTGAGCTCACCCTTTTTATGTTTTCTTTTCCCCAGGATATAAAGAAAAGTTTTAGGTAAAAAAAGGAAGATCTTTATGGGAGATGTTGAAGATCATTCACCACGATTAGAAGATTATATTCCGAGTTTCCAAAGACACTAAACTATTACAGTCCTTGTGTGTGTGTTTTTTTATGTACTAAGTATTCCGAAAAAGTAATGTAATGTCCATGTACGTTATGCTTCTGGTCTCTACAGTTGGTATCAGAGGAAAGGTTTAGTTAACCTTTGGAAACTAGGATGCGAAAACGTTAGTGAGATCCCTAGAGATATTTCTAAGGTATGTCTAGGGATGTCCCTAAGGATAAGTATATGTATAGGATATAGTCCTAGAACTACGGTAATGATATTATAATTTAACCTAAGATGATAGATATTGAGGGTGCTCCCCCTTTGCTATGTTGTTTTCCCTAGCATGATTTTTTCCTGTCACACTATTCTTTTTGGGTTTTAGAAAATGGCTGGAAACAGGAAGATTCACGATAATGGAGGATATAACGGACAATGGAATGATATTCTTCTCGAGAAACCAACTGAAACAGGATTTGGAAGTCCAAACATCATTATTATTCATAATCAGCAATCTCATAATATGATCAATAATCTCAACTTTGGTAAGTTTCCCGACTTAGATAATAAGAGAAAGATAGTGTTTCATGATGATCATAGAGGAAAGAAAGCTGAATTTCCCTCATGTAAATCATGTGGGAAGAGGCATCGGGGAGATTGTTTCAAGGGAACTGGAAGATGATTTGGGTGTGGAAAAGAAGGACACAAAGCCAGTAAGTGAAAAGGAAAGGGTTTAGTTAACAATATGGATGAGGATAATGGTATTGTTACGATATCAACAATGGTTAAATGTTTTAAATGTGGAATGTACGGGAATTATGAAAACCAATGCCCTAAGGGAAAGTCTCATGAAGAGAATCAGTACGGCCGTATGGGTAGTATTTATGTTGATCATGATGAAGAGACTACAAATGATATGTGAGATGAAAGAATTGTTGAAGCTTGGTCAATGGTTTAAGAAGGAAGTGGAATGATTATATGTTTATCAAGTGTAATGTTGTATAAGTAATCTCATGGTACAATGGAATAAAGAGAGATCTAAGGATTGTTACACTGTTGTCTTTCCTTAAGTTTTGAATGTGTATGATTAATGGTACCAGTAACCATAAACGGTTATTCAGATATTTTTGGAAAGTAGATGATATGCACATAATGAAGGGATAAGAAGAAAATTAAATTTTTGATAGTATTCATGAGCTCATGACTGATATAAGGAGAAGGTTGTATCATGGTTTGAGTATATAGAATTTTAGGATTTTGTTATATGGAAAGAGTTAACTTTTGACAGCATTCATGTTTTCACTAAGTTTAATGGGAATTCATTTTTCAAGAAAATACATGATTAAGGTATTCACATGATTGGAATTTGACCAACAAGATATATGGGGGATAAATGATAGTATTCACATGCTTGGTAGATAACCTTTCTAATAATTGTTTTCTTTATACTATGAGCTTGGACAGAAGTATTTTAGATAAGCCTAAAGATTGGAATGGATTATGTTGGACACAAGTTATTATTATTTATGTATAGAACTTTTTTCGATATTATTGATGGGATGTTATAGTAATGTAGTTTTAGAAAAAGGACAACCTACGGGACGGGCGAAAGCCCATCGCGTCAGACAAGGCTGTAGGAATCGAACCCACAACCGAAGTGCGACTGGCCTTTATCGCCTACCACTGGCCTACATGAAGTCCCTGTTTAGTATAAACTAGTTTTATTATATTAAGCAGAATGATATATTAAGTATAAGTCCATTTTAGGAACCATATATGATTAATCTCACTACAGATGGACTTATGCATTTTTTGATAACATTTCTAACCTTTTGTTTAAGACAGATGGAATGACCCATCATTCTATCACATGATCTGCTAACACATCACGAATGACAAATTCATTTTCATTTCTGTAAGAGATCAATTGGAAATTTTCCAAAGAACGACCAATGGTGAGACTATACCAAATTCACGAAAATTTCTTCTAATTCCAATTTCATCAACTTTAGGGAAATGATCTTGAAAACCAAAAATGGTGTCCTAGTGATCTTATATCTGATGAATCAGATGGTACCTTAGATCATCACAAATCTATGGCTTTGTGATTTCTGGATTTTCCATAGCCATGTTCTCTACCACTCTCCATCAGAACATGATCGTTAGATTTCTATTCCATATCCATATTTTCACCTAGGAGGAAACCCAGTGATTAGTTTATTCGGGTAACCGTTACGTTTCATACATTTGTTTTTAAAGATTGGTTTTGGTATTCCTTTTTACGATGTGGGTTTCTATTAAAGAAACTTTAGAGTAGTAAACCACTTATAACCCCGACGAATTTCGAGGGAGAAATTCATTTTAAGAGGGGTAGAATGTAACACCCCGAGTTTTTGTGAAAAATATTCTTTTTAATTTCATTAATCTCTTGTGTTGTATGCTACACCAAAAGGAGCTTGCACAACATGCATCCCTGGCTTGCCTTGCATTACACGCAATCGCAACCTTCCTCGATAGCGTGTGTAGTACGCAATACCGAGTTTCACTAAACGAGATATTATTATAATATTATTATGAACTAGCCGTTATGAATAGTAATAACCACTTTTTGAAATATTATAAATTTTATCTTTCATAATGGACTTCATTTTTTGATTCGGAATATCGAAATTAGATTAGGGTGAAATTTTGGTACTTTTCGGATAAGTTTCATATTCTGATGAATAGTGAAAATTACTAAATTTTAATTAAAAGAACTTTTTTAATCAAAATAATTAATAGTAATAAATTATTAATTTGAGTGGTTTTAAAGTATATTTAGAATATATTTTTACAATTTAATACAATGTTGGTCATTGGATGTAATTTCACATTTAAACCAGACATAAACAAGTGTCAATCTTTTGATAGTTATTATCTCTTAAAAACACGCTGTTTGTTTTGACGACGGGAATTAATTTTTAAATTAATAAATGCAACTGATATGTTGTGAATTTGGTAAAATAGACATCATTTTTTAATTCATAATATCAAATATATCTTAGGCCTAATTTTTGGTATTTTTCAGGAAACTTTCATTTTTTGATGAATAGTGAAACCACTAAGTCGTAGTTAAAAAAACTGAATTTTTCATAAAACATAATTTTACCACTTCTGTGAGTAGAATTTAGAAAATCCGAGAGAAACGGTTAATATCAAGGAATAAAATGTGGTTTAATGAGATGAAAATAATTTTTGGTGAATAGTAACTTTTACTTTTTTTACCACGGTTAAAAGTAAATAGAGTAGTTAAGGGTAAAAATGATATTATTAATACCCTAACACATGTACTAATTCTATTGGATAAGTTTAATTCGACCAAAAACAACCTTAGGAATAAAATATGACCATTTAGGCCCACTTGGATTAGATTAGGACATTTATTATCAATTTATTTAAAGAAGGGTTAAAATAGTAAAAATCAAAGTTTAATAACTAAAGAATTTCTAATATATGGTTATACATAAGATAAATTCGACTATAAATATTAATTAGAAATATAAAATTAATTCCTACATAATGATATTTTATTTGTAATTTTTAGACGTTAAATAAGTTAATTTATTTATGACACAAAGATGATGCAATAATTATCTTATTGATGAAATATTGACATAATAGATGTTATAAATACCCAAATAAATGTGATTTGAGACTTTTTATGAATTAAACTAATTTCATAGGTTAATATGACATGATAGTATTGATTTAATTATCTTTTTCCTAATTAATCATTATGTTATTATTTTCACAAAAATCAATTACTAAATAGTGTCAAAATTGACATAAAATAGTTTTTAAAACAAATATTATATTATTAATTGTTATTTTATTCCTAAAAATCTAAGGTTCGGCCAAATGACTTAGATAATGTTATATATATTAATAATAAACAACTTGGGGTTCGTTTGGCTTGTTATAGTAAATTTAATATCCTTGTTGTGTAAGAACACAAAAAGACACGGTAAAAGTAAAATTATCTAACTTAAAGTTAAATCTATATTATAAGGTTAAAATAGTAAACTAAACTGGTAAAAATTCTATTGGATGAGATGATTTCGACCCATCCCCACCATATCTTTGAAATAAATCAATTTTGAGCTCTTTAAAACCAAATATGTCTTTATAATAAAATAATATTTTTTGTTTTTCCAAAGGAGCCCCTCTCCTCCCTTATAAAAGGGCACCTCCTCCCTCTCTTCCTCACACAACTTTGTGCCTTCAAGCTCAGACAACCCATGCCAAATTCTCTTATAAACTTCCCTAGAAACATCCTAGAGGTCCTAGTCCTCTTCAAAGACCAATTTTATTTCCCTAAGAGGAGGACTCAAAGAGGAACTTCAAAGAAGAGGTAATGTCCGTTACCGATGCTTTCAACTTTATTTCTTCTTCCACTTCTTCTTCTTAGGTTGTTTCATTATGAAGTAATAACATCAGTATCACCCATATACTGATATGTTATTATAAGTATGAAACAACCCTATTTCACCATCTATCCATCCTACAGAAAATGAAATCACCGCGCGTGCGTACGTACGGAATACCGTCTCCACGTCGTGGTGTAATCTATTTTCCACCACCACCTTACTTGGATGGGTATTATGGTGTACATAATAACTATATATGATTATTGTAAAGTTATATTGATTCTGAAATAGTATACATACACTTCAATACAATTCCACGATCATGATAACGATATCATCACTCGTGCGTACGTACGGACTACCGTCTCCACGACGCGATGAGATTCATTCTCAATGATTAACCATTCATAAATGATTATAAAGTATATATAATAAGTAATAATGAAATATATGACATAATAATGATACTGGATTTATGTATATGTATATGTATGTCATACAATTAATTTCATTCAATTCAATGAGGAAACGAAAACAACGTTCATGCGTATGTACGGCCTACCGTCTCCATGAACGGTGTATTTCATTCCATTTATCGATCTATTATATATATGTATATTCTGAATATATATTATATATAAATCATGTTTTATATTCTGTAATTAAGTAATCATGATCTAATTAATCATATTAATAATTACAAGTCAAAACACGGATGACAAATGAAACGATTTTATCCAAAACACTCTTTAACATAGAATTTACAAAAGAATGGGTAATATAAAGTCATAAGTGAACCATATATTATTTCATAACAATGAATATGATTCTATAATAAGTAAATGACATTATTTAAATCATTATACAGGAGGTTCGGATACGTATGAAGCATATCATACCTAAGGTAAGGGATAAATTGGCAAATCTCATTTTTATTCGAGATTGCTTATTCTTAAGTATTTACTGGAGTTGTTGCTATCCAACATGTCCATGTTTTATAAAAGTGTATTCATGTATGTTTAAATTTCCTTTTACCCATTTTTTACTTTTACTACATGGTATGTAAGGAATATTTCTTTTGTTTACGTTACGAGGTCATTTTTGACTTTTCTGACAAAAGTACGAGAAGAATGTTTTTTTATCGTATACGGCATGAAATGATTTTTATGGTTTTATAAATCCTTATTTTCATTAAGATTCCTCCAAAAGATTTCATGACTATTTTCAACAAAATCGCTTTCTTTTAAAATTTCATGGCATTTTGTGAAAAGAAAGTGATTTTCAAGAAGAAAGGATATTTTCCTCAAGAATTCATTTCAAGTGATTTATCAAAACCATTTTCCATCTATGATGACATTATTTCATATGTGTATGTTTCAAGTATAATTTCTCTATGATTTAAATGGTTTCATTTTTCTTATTATGAAATTATATCCATTTATTTTATATGGATTATGTCATGATGGGATGTTGTTTTTGAAACCCATTTTATTCGTTGGGTTATTATGAATGATGTATGTTTATTTTGTGGCACAAGTAAGAATGATTTCATTATGAGATGGGTGGGAACTATATCTCCCTCTAATGCATTGTGTAAAGATGTATATCTCATGAGATAGACATGGTTGGAATGGTAAGTTAATCCGGTTCAGTATTACAGGACTGGAACGAGGAGTGATCTCGATTCAGAAGGGGACATTGTCCATTAAGATGGTCTTGGCAGCAATGCCTTGGCTACTATTGAAATCATTACATGTGTTTAATGCATTCCACAATTACATGTTTCATTCCCATGTTATGTTATCATTATGATCTATGCCTTATGTTCTTCCATGTTTTAAGTCGTTGCTCAAGATTTTGATGTTTAAACATTATGTTCATGTTTTTAAGTTCAAATGTATATGGTATGTTTTATTTTATCCATGCATACCCTTACTGAGCATTTGAGCTCACCCTTTTTATGTTTTCTTTTCCCCAAGATATAAAGAAAAGTTTTAGATAAAAAAAGGAAGATCTTTATGGGAGATGTTGAAGATCTTTCACCACGATTAGAATATTATATTCAGAGTTTCCAACGACACTAAACTATTACGGTCCTTGTGTGTGTGTTTTCGTTATGTACTAAGTATTCCGAAAAAGTAATTTAATGTCTATGTACGTTATGCTTCGGGCCTTTACACATAGTCAGAAATGAAAAAACATGGAATGAAATATTCATCTGTCTGAGTTTTTGAGATTCTTGAAAAGATACAAATTATTAATGAATCATGCTTCTATTTAAAGGAAACTAAGAAAATAAAATGTGGTAAAATGGTAAAAATTTCCTGCATAACCAAATATCAAAACACCTAAAAACACCAACATTTAAACTTCAAATTTTACTTCATTAAACCATCATAAAATTTATTCGAGATTACTCATCCTGAAAAAATTAACAATTCTTAAGTCCGATATAACTTCCTCATATTTAATATCTTCTTCTCATTATAATATTCTCTTATTTCTCATCTCATTACAATCATCATTTATTTTTAAAGATCATTATGATCTACCTATCATTCGTAAATCATTAGGATCTCACGACATTGCACTTCTCATTATGATATGACTATATTCTTTATCTCAATATGATGAACATCTTCATCTGATGAAATATTGGCATCACAATATTATTTTATTTAAAACATGAAATTTCATTTTGTATCTTCTCAAGAAAACACAAATCTTTTATAATATTTACTTCTTTTCAAAATGGATCACCCATTAGTGGATCTACATCAATAAAAATGATCTAGATGATGTTATGAATTCAATGTGTTATCAGTGTGAGGTTTTCATTTGATGAATATGTGCCTATTTCTGATCATGTTGATCTTCATCCTCAGAGTTTTTCAGGTTAAAATGATCATAATGATGGAATTTTCATTACAAGAGAATTATCATTACGAAATTATATATCCAATGTTGTCTCCACTTAGCAATAATGAAATTCATCAAACATCATAGTCTTTACAAATTCTGACTTATATGAACTTCTGAGACCAGTACTTCGGTATCCTATCTTCTGTGTATGGGTATCTCAAACCAATAAAAACAATTTAGAGACCTTAAACAACCTTCATTCTTCAAAAAATTTATAATGATAATTTAGAATGATTTAAGAGAACAGCTAGGCTAAAAATTATTCATCAAATATTGTATTAGAATGTTTGATAACTTTCAATTACACAAGACATAACTTCATTCAATAAAACTCTTCACCATCATTCTTGAAATCCTCACTCCTCATCCTTCTAATTTTTAACAAAAACTATGTCTGATGAATTTTATCTTCAGGTTGATGGATCTAAGAGAAATGAGTGTATTATAATCCACTTCATATTTCTAAAAACTCTAGTGACTAGTGATTCAAATTCATATTATTTTGGTCTGGTACTTCTTCATCCTAAAAACTATGTCTATAAATCAACTTTCACAAAAGGAAAACATTTCTCCCCATTTATGTTTGGGTCAAACATTTAGAAACATTCACCTTTCTTACAAAAATTCATTCAGATGGACTAGGTATTGTCCAGACAACCAAAAATAATCTTATACAAAATGTGTAGTTGACAAAAATATATATAAACATTGATAAAAAAAACTTATCACAAATGTTCTTCACCATTATTTTTATTCCTAGTTCATTTAATCATATTTTTTAAAATGAGATTTAAGTTGTTAAAAATTTACCATCATATACATTCATTCCTTATAGATAATAACAAAATAAAATATTGATAAATATAATTCTCACATGATAACAATAATAAGAAGAACCATAAATTCCATCAAGCATAACATAAGATCACAAACTAATCATTCTATTCCACATCAATAATAACCAATATTATTATAATGTGATAGTTTTCATTTAAAATTATCAATCAATTTAGCCAAACTACAAGTGATTATCCTTTTCTATCTAGTGGAAATGTTTCCAGTTCCAAGAGCTTAATTCCTTATTCCACAAC
The DNA here is from genome assembly GCA_963277665.1 of Viscum album. Lineage (NCBI taxonomy): Eukaryota > Viridiplantae > Streptophyta > Magnoliopsida > Santalales > Viscaceae > Viscum > Viscum album. Next base: position 1,001,894,272 of record OY728133.1, read on the forward strand.
ATGTTATTTCATTATTCGAAATATTAGTATTCATTTAATATACATTCATCAATACCTTTTTTGATGTCCCTCAATGATATTCATTACATTTTAAAATATGAAGACTATATATTAGAGATAAACATAAAACATATATCATGTGACTCACCCATTAAATTTTTTGAGATAATTAAATGAATATATTTATGATATTATACATCATGTTATTTAATTTATTCTTCCTCCAATAAATTTATATATAATGAAAAAAACCTGATTATTTTATTCCTAAAGGTTAGTATCACCCAATTAAACAAAGATATCAAGCATGGTTGAATCACACAATATACACAGAAGAGAGTTTAAAAAATCCCCTACGTTGATGAAATATGGTTCAACCGATTTTATATAGTAAAATAAGGGTGAATGCACTTACTAGGTACTCCATAAGAACAACATATAATAATGAAGAAAGGGTTCATTGAATTTAAAGAAAATGATCTAGAATCTCCATATCAAGTGAAATAAGAAATAATGAATGGAATAATTGTTTTTAGAATAATTGGTTAACACTCCCAAAATATTAAGATCATTGGTAAAATGACATTAATTTACATGAATGTAGATATGATTTAAATAACATGGAAGTGCTCTATTACAACGTCAGAATGATGATAATTCAAGGGTATTATTATCCTCTTGGATAAGGTAATTTATATGAAATTAATTAATGGTTTAAAAAATATTTATCATTATATTTTTTATTCATGATATTTATGTTATTTTGGGGAAATTTGAATTTTTTGAATTTTCAAAAAGGTGTCGAATGACCATATGATGTTACCAATTAACTGTGAGAAGAAAAATATAATTTTGTGAAGGAATAGAACCACTGTGAGAACAAAAATATGCCCATGTGAACGATTTGTAAGATCATAGGAATGTATTTTGAGACCATGATAAATATCCATTGATTGAGTAAAGGAATGAGTTTTCCAAAAGAATCCAACATGTCCTTGAGTCAAAACAATGAACATGAGACACCCATATGATCATGAGTCCAAAATGAGACAATGAATCACACCAAAAACCATAATACACACTTTTTACTGTAAGACAAAAACATTCCAATGATTCACATCTATGATCAGGTGACACACCTGTGACCTTGAGAAGAAAACATGTGACTTTGACGGTAAATCATTGGCCATGATATGGAGACCTGTGAATGTGAAAAATAAATTTATGGTATCAAGGAAAAAATAAACCAATATACCTCTATAAATCTCATTACCTTGGAATAATAGAAAGGAAGGAGGATAGAATCTGGGAAATTACCAATTCCATGTAAGACACTATAGAGGACTCGATCACAGAATAAGAATACATCAGTAAATCTAATGTTTCAATGGAATTAATTTGGACTAATATGTTAATGAATAATCAGGGTGTGGTTCATATCATTGGGGGACAATTTGAGCTATATTGTGATAGCAATAGGGTTTTTTCTCGTAATAATGTATCATGATATCACCAAATGAAAAATCACATCTTAAGAAAATACAATCATATAGTTGAGATCACTGGGAGGGGGATGTAATGATTAGTCGAGTGGCTATAAAAGAAAATGTATTAGACCCATTGATGACTAAATTTCTACAAAACAACAAGTGTTTCTTGTATAATATATGGATATAACAAACATAAGAGATTAGTTTTAATGGTTTCGAAAAGTATAATGTTATTATAATAAATGAATATCCAATTATTATTCATTTATGTGTGCTGTAATTTATTTTACTTGAATGATCAAATGATAATATCCCCTCAATGTAAGAATTTGAGTTGTCTATAATAGATGATCATAATATAGTATTATAAGTTGTAAGGATTTGATAAGGTTAGAATTAATAGAATAATGTTCTTGTTATAATGATTTTTTATGAGATATAGAGAGTATATTCATTATGTAATAAGTACATATGTATTACTTGGATTGACCAACTAAATTATATCTTATATATTTTCATACATCAATGATATAAATGTTGGTGTATGTTTATCACCAATCATTCATTCATGGGGTTGTTAATCATGTCATTGGTGGGAAAAAAATAAAGATGAAATTTGACAACTTTTATGAAAATTAATGATGTTTGGCCAATGTTTCAATTCCACTGATGAAATTCATGTCTTTTCATACTTCAGTCACATAATATGTGTTTAACTATATAGTTGAGATACATGAGATGATCTCAATATTAATTTTAAGGACATGTGATGTAATCATAATAAATTTTATCCATCTTTCAATGAATCAAGATATTATTTATTGGCTATATTATAATGAAATGTTCAGTTTCTAGAAGTCACATAATCTATGGGTAAATAGATTAAATAGATATATATATATACAATGTATAACATACATTAGGTGTGGGGCTTGTTCTTATAGAGATATTATTACTTTAGAAATAGATCACCCTAGGATCCTGGGTAAATTGAGTAGCACTATTTCTTCTCCAGAGGCCACTCATTCCATACATATTTTAAATATGGATTTTTTTTCAACCATTGTTAATACACTAAAGGTCACACAGATATGCCTTTGAATATGGATTATGTTTATAAAAAAGATTTTTTTCCAAAATTAAGAATGTTTTATGAGACTGTATCCAAAATGATTTTTTATCTATTCAAAAATAGTTAAAATATTTTTCATGAATAAATTATTGTATTTTAGTGACAGTGGGAGATTGTAAGATGTGAACTAAAATTCTCACAAATACATTATGGTGATTAAAATGATTTCATTGTGACAACCACACTAGTTGTATCATACCAGAGATGCATGAAGCTTCCATGTCATTATTCACTCAACTTTCATCAGTCGCAAACCAAATAATTGGTTTATTTATGGATATCACACCCCATTCACTGAAGTGTTCAATGAATAAACACCAAACCTAGTGTAATGTTTAGGTTAAATGCACGGAAACCAATAATTTAAATTATGTCCAAAAATCTTCATTCAATGAAGATAATTGACATTGTATATATAAGGATGTGATCCTTCTCCTCTTGGTTTTAATGAACTGTTTGTAATGGTGGTGGTTTATTCATAAACCATCTATTGTTCTCTTCTATTCCAAAAGCACGTTCATCGCTCAAAAACAGTTGTATCACCCCTTTAAGAATTCAGGATTCCTCACAAAGATTTCATCGATCCATTGGCTGGTGTTCCCCACTATAAATGAAGGAAAAAATTTTCAACTTCCCTTTATGACCGTCATTAAATGAACTCTTTGAAATAACAATGATGCTATCTATTGATGATCACACATTTCTATAATTTATTTTTTATGATATTTATTTGGAATACATGTACACATTTGATTAATTTGAGATAGATCCATATTTTTTGTGTTCACTTCCACTATTATGGGTTACGGGATGACCAAATGAAACCCATAACATTTATCAATGGTTTAACCATTCATTAAACACCATTTTTATTGTGAATTTAAATGATTTTATACTCAAAAACTATTTGAAGTTTCCAACCATTATACTACAAATTCATGCCATCCCTCTATGAAACTGTATGGATATCACGAGCAAAAAGAGTAAACTAGATGTCAACAGATTTTTCAAATGAATATTTTGAAAAAAATGGGTGTACATTTAAATTAAAAAAAACTGATCTCAAAGGGGTTAGAGCCCCAAATGATTTTTAATTTGAGTAATGTCATTGGAAGCATTAATGCCTTTCTAAGAAATACTGAACTAAAGGAGTTGAATCCCCAAAACAACTTATGTTCATTCTAAAAAAATTATCTCCATTTTTTAGTTTCAATATTTATAAAAAATTATTTTTCGATTTGATTATATATTAAGAACTATTAATTAATTAATACTGATTTATAAAAATCCATAATTAAATGATAATAATTAACTATTAATAAAATAAATTATAATTACAATTATTAATTTATAATAAATATTAATAAATTCTATTTAATAATAATAATAATTAAATAATAAAAATTATTTAATAATTATTATAGATAATTAGAAGTTATTTTAATTAAAATTAATGAAAAATTAATTATTATTCATTGATTTATTTTTTATAATTAATAATAAGTATTATAAAAAATCATTAGTTAATTAATTTGTTGTTTAGTAATTAATTACTAATTACTATTAATAATAATTAATTATTACTTAAATAATAATTTTTAAATAATATGTTAGTTTTAGTCATTAATTATTTACAATTACAAGAACATGTAATTAATTAATTAAAAATAATATTTATAAGTGAGTGGTTGAAAATAATTAGTAGTTCATCGAAAATTAATTAATTAATAGTAAACTATTTTTATTAATAAATACTAATTAATAAATTTAATAAATAAAAAATAATTATTAGTGATTGGTTTTTGTTATAAAAATAAAAGATGAAAGAGTTATAGATTAAAAAAAACATATTCTAAAGGTGTTGAATCCATACAAGAGTTTAGTTTTGGTGAAAAGCATGAGGCCTCATATACATGTAATATTTACATAAATATTTCTTAGTTATTTATAATTAATAATGATAAATAATATTTAATAATAATTAACCATAATTATTAATATATACTAATAATAAAGGATACTAAACAATAATGACGAATAATTGAGAGTAGATAATAATATCCAATTAATGTTGTATTTATGTTAACATTTCAATGAAAATAACATTTATAAATGTAAATATGATATCTATTAAAATTTATATAATACATATATAATGTGATATAAGATAATAATAAAAAAAATAATATATATATATATATATTCATTAAGAGTTTTTTAATGTGGGATTTTAAAAAATGAAAATGGGTTTTCGTTTTAAACCGTTTCTGTTATCTAGTTTTTCGAGGGTTTCAATGCAGTTATTCAAGAAGAAGAGATATATGTGTTAAGGAATCTAAATATTTTATAAAAATTATCTCTAAATCAGATATATGAATGTTATAAAAAAATAATTTTATTTTCATATATTCAAAATATTAATAATAAATAATTTTTTGGAATAAAAAATTATTAAGGAAGTATATATATATATATTAAAACTACTAATTATAATTTTATTATATGATGAAAGGTAATTTACTTGAAATATATGTATGATATTTAATTAATTGATTAATTTTTGAAGATTAATTTTAACATTATCCTTTATATAGAGCATTCAATGCAATTTCGGATAGTTTTATTCATAGAAATACAATAAAATCAATCAATAAGATTATTTTCCTATGTGTCCATGATGGGGATCTATCCCACAATTTGTTGTTTGAATGAGATTTCATTATCGATATTATCGGCTTATGTGATGTGGTAGAGTATATGGAATTGGTGGGGGTTTTCTTCATATAGAGGAACTCAGTTGTGTGTAAAACCTTTGTATGCGATTCATTGAGAGGAGGTGAATCCACTACATCAATAATAACAAGATTAGAAAATGGTACACTTAATCCTTCTCGTACTATATAAGTTGAAGTAACCTAAATCCCATAAGGAATCCACTCAGTCTATTAAGGATCATTTAAAAAATATGATGAAATTGGAAATTATATAGGATATGAGATTGGATCTACTACACTAGAAAATTGCCATGGATACCATAATAAAAAATGTGGATCCTATGACTGATGGTACATATCAAAAATAAACCGAGGCTTTCCAAAATAATGTTCTTTATACTCTAATAAAATAGGTGAGGCCTTATGTACTTATGATTTAGTATATGTCATCATTTATATGACTCATCCATACTAACATCCATTGGATGAGGTTCATGGGTAGGAACATCCCATCACTTGAGTGTATTATTGAATATATTATCATGTAAAATGCTATGAGAAGGTAAAATTTCAGGCGGTAAAACATGGATTTTTATTAATTGAATATCTTACACTAATTTGGATTATAAATATAGTTAATATGTAGTACTTGAGTATACTATAAATAATTCTACCTTTACTAAAAAATATAAAAAAACAATATAATTTCAAGTTGTTGACTTACCAGATCTGTGATCCCTCTATCGCGATGTCTAATATATAGTATAGATTTTATATTATACATTGATGAATAATCAGGCCACTATGACAGATAAGGTATAATACTATTCAATTAAACTATATGAAATATCACACGTCGATCTTACTGGCCAATATATTGTCCATGTTGCCACCCACAATTGACATGTAACCTCCATTTTTTCTTTAGGGAATGAAATAGTGGTTGTTGTCTTAGTGCTGATGGAATATAAAGAATCTATGAAAATTGATTAATAATTCCATTTGGATTGATCCACTCAATAAGAAATTTTATAGGATGAACTATAACTATGGTGTGAACAATCCCTGTAGTTTGGTATGCATGAAACTGATTAAAGAGACGCCATTATGGATACTATGATATATGAAATGATAAATGAATCATGTCAAAATATTTTTATATTAATTTCTAAAAATAGTTATATTTTTAAATTTATTAATCAATATAATAATTTATATAACTATATATATGTAGAAAACTATCAAACTAAAGGCAATATGCTTCCAAATTAGGTGTCAATGACTTGGCATGATGTAGGGATTAACTCCAACATTAACATTCTATATAGAAATTGATAAATAATAATAAATTCAATCTAATATAACCTATATTAGCATTAGAAAATAATAAATATGGGTGATCATTCTAGTATCTATGCGGAGGTTCATGAAGCACAACCATGGAAAGAAATTTACTAGAAATAATATGGGCTAAGGGAGGGATATCCTCCCTTGAACAAATCCAATGGTGAATAAAATATCCCCAAATATAACTACAATATAATATATATAATTAATAATGATCTATTTTTTTATTCCAATCATGCAGATTCCCAACTATATATCCTAGCCCAGTCAATGTCCCCAATTATCCCAAAATACATCTTGTGATCATGCATGCTTGAGTTATTTGTGAAATTTTTTTGTCCAATGATCCGAATTATATATCCATGCACATGAAATGTGACTGTCTACTCATTATCATCATTAGGTAAATGAGAAAAATGGATATTAAAATATATGACATATTTTTAACTCATGTTTTTAAATATTTTATCTCCCTAAATTAATTGTCCTTAAAATTGATTTACAAGCTCAAGCTAGTGTTTATAGCTGGGTCTGATAACAACATCACCTTGAATTAAAAGACAAAATATAAACTCCACATCTTCTATGGTGACGTCAATATATTTTTCAAGAAAATGGAGAATATGATCCTCAGGTCTCTATCTATCTGTGAGGCCATCTAGGGAATGATGACATTTTTTTGAATTTATATATAGGGATTCCATAAAACCTGCATGCTATATGTATGGGATAATAGAATATGGGGTCATAATGTGATTATGAGTGTGAGACCAATGAACTCCTACCCTTTTAACCACCCACATTACTAGATAATCACATGAAAATTTTTATACTACTCCCTGAGAAATGTAGCATTATTTATCAATTTGCAAAAAAATAATATATATTTAGTAGCATAAAAATGTAATTACAATGTAATAGTCAGTAAAATGTATCGTATAAAATTTATATTTTTTTAAATAAGTACCCAGGATCGAAGAAGGACCATATTCTACCAACTATATTTTTATTTTATATAGATGGGACTGAAAACTAGAAAACACACACGAACCTAAGAACCCTTGTGGATCAAGATTCATCCCTCCCTATAATGAATGGTAAGAAGACACTATAACTATTTTATTATATATGATGGACAAAATTCTCAATGCCCGATGACATAACGAATACCAGAGGCCTCCAAATACATCATTTCCTTAGTCCCACTACTTGATTATTGTGTTTAAGTTACCCCATATATCACATAGTGTAAATACAAGGGGATCAGTGGCAAGTTTATAATATATATTTCTCTTATCCCACTTTCGATACAACCTGGTCAGTCATGATAATGTGTTCTCATGTCGCACCACCTTCCTTTTGTATGAAATAATTTTTACTATTCCCTCCATGTCACCTAGTGTCTATAAGTAGTGGCCCAAATTTTATATTACCCATAGTCCAATGATTTCATGAAGGCCAAATGGCTCAAATATCTATGCTGGCTTATAGGCCATATAGCCTGAACACTTAATTTCATAGCCTGAAAGACCATTTTTGATGAATAGTATTTTTTATTTAAGTATCCATCATATAGTTCAATAATACATCTATAATTAATGGTATGATACTTCGGTAGTACCTACACTTTCTATGATTCAGTCCTGAGTCATTTGGATGAGGAGACCAGGATTGAGTACCACTCAACCAAAGCTCATGCAACACCCCCATTATAACTAAATTCTGAATACATAATATATATTTTCAATAACTGGAATATTATACATTGAAAAAACCCCAAAGATAATATCTTCCTTTCATATGTAATAAATTTTAAATAAATAACATATTTTCCTTAGATATATTTCAATACATAATATATTTTCTCCAAATTGTAATTTTTTCATATGAAATATTATTACCTTCATGGAAACACTAATTCGTTTCATATTTCTTCCTTGTGAAATATGTATGATATTAGTTTTTCATTCATGAATAACATTTTAAAATTTGAACAAAATTTTTTTCCCTACCGAGATACATAATATATGTGTATTTAAATCCCAATACACTGATAATTTCTCAAAGAGAAAAAAACTTAAGAAAGAACCTAAAATATCAACATGAGGTTTGCAATAAATCATAATTTTAATAAACCATGACCATACATGTTGTACCTAAAATACATCATTATCACTGATAATGATAACTTATTCAAGTAATATTCGCGAATCACTTCTTATTATGAAATTCTATTTGACTGACACCATATGTCTAATAAAGGACTTATTCTTGAGGCCAGTTCACCTCATTCTAAACATTCATAGACATAAATACACCTGATTTATCCAACCTTACAATGTTTGGTATCAACATATGTTGTTCTCCAAGTACTAAAAAATTTCAAAAAACCCAATAATCATCCTTGGTGAAGTATATTAGTTAGGAACATTCCTTATACAATACACCAAATAAACATATGAATCCTACTATATGTTCACATTGGTTCATTAATACCACAATAAATCGACCACCACTACCTATACTAGGGTCATGAAATACTATCAATTTTGAATGTATAGATTCTATATTGAATAATCACACTATAATAATAGAATCTTTCTCAATGTTCATACAAATTCCCCACTAAAAGTTTCATCTATACCACTGTCACTAATAAATCCCATCATTAATATATCCTACACATTCTATGACTTGATTCACATATTGATAACATTACTTCTAAAAAAGTCCTAATATATGTAACTTGCATAACCCTCTAAAATCCTTTGATTCAATCCACAATTTTTTTAGTCTTTTGTTAGTACCACATACCCTATCATATTCTAGTGTCTATTTATCTATTCGAATCTAGATAATGTATTTATATTCTCCCAAATTATCCCTATGAATTACATCTAATTGTAATTAAAAATGTCACTAATCAAGTACATATTCTATAAAAAATAATCAAATTATCTATAATTTATATTATAATTACATAAAAATAATAAAAATTAACAACAAAGATAGATACCAAGATTGGGGATAGAAGTCTTCATAAATTGTTCCTGAAAATTGTTTCTCACATTATTTTAAATGTATCTAATATATTATTAGTGACATACATTTTTGGATCTCTATAAAACATGATCTATATTGTTTTCCAATTTGATCACCTATTAGTGATATAAAATCAAACATACACCCTGAATAATTTGGAAATTGTTTTAGATATAAAATAAAATAAAACTACAAGAGACATATTTTTCTTTCTACACTATTGTAATGGAATGCATCACATGTTCACAGTCTCCTTTATGGGTTTCCGTAAAAAGTAATATTTCAAAGTACTTTCCATATATATATTTTCTATAAATATATACATAATGATTCTGGAAACATAATACAATAATAAATGGAAGGAATTAAAAAACTAAATGATAAAATTGTACAGGATGTGGATTATCCTATAATCTTGAGAAAAATGTTCATTTATGTCAAGATATAGAATTTTTATTATATAAAATGGATTAAAACTGTGGAAACACCCAATAAGTGTAATTTCAATAATCATAATCATTAACACTTATCTTTTATTTCTCCCTGCATGCATTCCTATATAAAATATTATAGCTAGATGTTTTTAATATTATCATACACAATGTCTATATGATCATCTAGGAAGGTCCTAATCATCTCAAAATAAGATAATTAAATAATTTTAACAGTTATGGATGTATGATCTTAAGTAATCATGGGTTGAACATTAGTGTGAGATGATTACATATTATAAATCCCCCTCCCTCCAAGTGAATTTTCAAGAATTACCATAAATTTTAATTTTTAATAATAATATTATGTGTCACATTTAATGACCTGTTATATATGTTTTGACTCCTCAATTATATATCAATAATTTCACTTTATATTGACTTGATTTAGTATACTTTTCTGGGAATATTTTCATGTAAAATATATTCCAACATAAAACATCCTCTATATTGAACCAAATCCATTCACAAAAAATCTTTGAAAATCAATTGTAGGTTTCATAATATTTGAATAAAATTTATGAAAATATGTTATTGATTCAACTGAGATTAATATAGTGTAAATCATTTAACATTCATTAAGGTTGATGAAAAACTAATTTATTTTTGGTATCTATTTCTTTAACTTCATCTTCTTCCCCCTCATGGGCAGTGTTTTCTCCAATTCTATTATAATCAGAAACATCATCATCTTCAATTTTTTCATGTATCATATTCTGGTTATCTACTTTATTTCATATTCATAATAATATATAACATTAAAATAAAATTTGGATAATCCTTCCTTGAAAAAGATTGTATGGATTTTTTTTCCTACAACATTAGGCTGATGTTAGACACTGGAAACCTATATACATAATTCCATCAAAAAATTATCATACTTTTGGGTAAATAAAATTATTTCGTACAACTATTTCTGTTAATCAATTAGTGGATACATTATATTTCATATCCAATACTAGTATTGCAAATGTCTATTACTAATAGACTGTATCTTCAAAAAAAATTTCAAATTTAATCAACAATTAATTCTTATATAATGTTCAGTTAGGGCAACAAAATATCTAATGATAATAACTTTTATGTGTCATTTATTCTATGATGGTCCTTGATCAGTTTTTATACTGATCGATGAATGATTTATTACCCAAACAAACTTTTTTAGGTTTGTTATCCCTAGGTGCATCTGATCCAGACTCTATATTCACTTATTTGTATTGAGACAAAGATTTCATTTCTAAATAAGAAACAAAATAATTAAATTTTTAAGAATTTATGTCTATGAGAATGATTGAAAATTATTATTACTAAGAACGAAAAAAATTATTATCTAATTAAAATAATACTAAATTATAATATTATTTTTTAGGAAATATTATTAATTTTTAATCATTATTACTACTAATAATAAAAAAATTATTACTAACTAATTAACCATTATTATTACTAATATTAAACATATTATCACTAACCATTATTATCTAAAATATTCAATATAATATTTTTATCTAATTTTAGAATATTTATTCTACAAATTATTTGATCAAATATAACTAATTAAACAATTAAATAATAAGATAAAAAATAAATTAAAAAATACCATTAAGTGATGCTTGAAAAATTATCCATCCCATGAAAGCTATAAAAATATATCCACCACACACAAGAACTCAATACTAGATAGAATAAGATGAAATATTGTGATAAGAGAGTGAGGGGGTATTCTTATGTAGGTAAAAACTAAAGTAATTGGTTCCTTCAATGTTTTTTGTAGTTTTATTAGCAAAAGGCATTAATGGAAGAAACACCATTTTCTAAGTAAAATGTTAATGTCATTTTGGATTAAACTCCACATTCACATCATTGATCCAAAATAAATATATAATTTCTCATAATTACTTCTATATTTTTTAAAAGGTGTCCAAGGATTTAATGCCTTCCAAAACCATTTTTAAGAAAAAAATTATTTTTCTAAATTTTTTCTTATAAAAACATGAAGACTCAAATTACAACCATATTCAAAATAATAAAAACTCAACTGGGGAATGAATAAAAATGAAAAAAAAATGTAAAAAAATGAAATGTGACACACACACAAAATATATATATATATAGGGATATAATGAGTGAGTGTTTGTGTGTTTGTGTGTGTTAAACTATATTAAAATATAAAATCAAATAATGTGTGAAGAAAAAAAATATGAATAAAAGAAAGAAAATGAAAGGAAAAAATAATGACACGCTTCTCTAACTGAACCCATAAAACCAGTTTTTATTATTGACAAAATCATAATGAATGGACTAAATACTAAAAAATAATCTCCCAGGGAATAGTCCATTTCATAGTCTTCTATTAGACAAGTTGTAGAGCCTAAATGGATATATAGATCAAACATTTTTATCATTTGATATTATATTTCTAAAAATGTCCATTCGAGGTGATTATATAGTGAAGACTAAAATTTATGGAAAAATTTCAATAGTTAATGAAACTCCTTCAATGTTCAGGTTATTAAGTTACACAAGAAAGGAAACATCAATTACAGATTCTACGTGCACACACAAGTTGACCTCTAAAAATACAAATCCATTTTTTTACAACTACATGGAGTCCCAAATAAAATTCATATGTTTTGAGACATATCCTATTTTGTTAGACTCAACCAAAATAACTATAGATATGGCATCAACCCTCATTTTTAAGGGCACCTCTGGGATTCAAGTGTTGAAGCCTAGACCCACAAAACATGATATTCCATACTTCACACACCACAAAAAAATCCAAAACATTCATGAAATACACCCATGAAGTACTTCAACACATATGTATCTAATTAAGATGTTTATGGGATACTTTTTTCATAGGGAAACACATTTTTAGAAAATTATAATCATTCACCAAACATAAATTAATTTCAACTACAATTTTTCAGGAAATAGTTTTTTTCAATATAATTCTGGTAGGATATTCCTTGAACATACATCATTTCATAAAACACAAAAAGTTTCATTACACAGTGAAAATAATTGTGAAATAGTGGATATTCTTGTGAAATATTAAATAATTTCTTGAAACAAAATATAGTTTTGTGAAACATGGAGGTTCATACCGCAATGGTTTCACCCCTGCACCCTTACTCATGATAAGTTCCATGCTGTGGTATGGGGCCTCTGGCCTGGGACCTTTTCTACCATCACTAACCGCTATGAAAAATCAAGAGTTTCACCATGAGATTCTTAGATTAGGTCAATATATTTTCTTGTTACGACATCTAGAACACCGAATTCCACCCTGTATATTACCATGTTTTGAGATAATCATCCACAACAACTGAAATACATTGAGTGAATATATTCCTATATGTCATTTTTTCAATGAAATGAATTGAGATACTCCTCTTCATTTCTTATAATACCATGTCCTAAATTACTTATCAATCGATTATTGAAATCCTATCACCTTGATCATATGATAGGTTGAACAAGAAATCGTCACTTTTATGTAAGTCCCACAATAATAATTTTCAAGTATCTTCCACCCACTATTATGTGATACATGACATTAAAATGTAGTATACTGTATGGGACAATAATTGGATTCATTTAGTGATAATAAATAGATTCCATATTGTCAATAATAATATGCCTCATGTTACAATCATGAGATAACCGCTATAGTATCCACTGTATTAATTAAAACTATATAGATTGTATGACATTAATGAACAAATATAAAATAAAAACCATCAAGTCATGTAAGAATGACTATAAAAGGCATCAAAATGGTCTTTATCACACATCAATAAATGGTATGACGGGTGTTTGTAATAGGTGTCAAACTACATTTTATTTTTTATTCCATTCATAGGGTTACGTAGGAAGCACCCATCATGGTCTTGATCATAATCCTATAATACATTCTTCCACTCTTGATTTCGATTTATTCCACATCATCTCCCCATGGGATTCCTCCTTTGGTGAAAGCCCCAATTATATCATTCGACCCATCAATAGGTTGAGATGCCCTGTGGACTAACATGGGAAAGGAATAATGGGAATCCCTAGTGCATAATCCCCACATGAAACTATATTCGTCCTAATAATCCCCCATGTCTCTCTAGGTAACGTTTATGCCCTGATCAAATTCTATGATCCAAAAGTGGGTCTAGATTCCCTCATGACCAGACATGATGAAGAAATAATGGGCATGTCAATTCATAATCCCCACACTTAAGGTCTTTGTTTCATGATGTTAAACTACATAGAAAAACATCCTCAACACATAAAATTAAACAATAAACTATGCTATGATACAAGCATAGAATTAATTGAGTGACAAACTCAATATTCCGTGAGAGATGAAAAAATATGGAGCTCATAATATGGATCATGTGATGATCAAGATATTTTATCTACAATCATTGATCCATAGTACCACACTATATGCTTCCACACATAAGAACCACTCATACAATCATTTATCCTATGTAACACCAGAGTAGATTCTATATGTAATCCCCAATCATTCCATCATTGATCATTTTTAGAACCTTGGTAACTTCCTTGTGTAATCTTAAATCATATAATATCTACATCTTAGTAACATCCAGAAAGCTTCCATGTCTATGTCCTACTCATACCCTCTCTACTCCTTAATGGAACCCATTAATCTCAATCTATTCCCCTAAAAACAATGTTTTATCTATATGAATTTAAAATTAATGGAACCAAAGTCCTAGGAAAATTCTATTAAAATACAAGAAAATTATATAGTTTCATGATGTTAAAATGAATGATGAATTCCCAGTTTCATGTTGTCAAACTGAATGAAAACATCCCTAAGAATATAATATAAAACTATAGGCTTATACCATGTAATAATAATTACATAACCTGAGTGAAGAATTCAAGGTGAAACCCCATTTTCCAGGTAAATTCCATGCATAATCCCCACACCATCCATTGAAGTCTATCCTTTCATGACATAAACATCATTACTGCATGAAATTAAACTACATGGGAAGGTCCTACCATAGAAACTAAAAACATACACTATAAATATATGGGTTTTGATCTCAATATTTGAATAGAATAGACATGCCACCTCCTTGAGGGTCAATATTTACATAGAAACATTATCAAAAATTCACTTCCCCTTGAGAGGCGGTGACTCAAAACCATCCACAAGCATACCAAACCTCACCATCCAAATATGAGGTCCCTATTGTACATCAAAATCACCATGGGATGCAAACTGATATCTAGACCGGTAAGTGATGAGCATATATGGGAAAATTTCCCAATTGAATATAAACTCATGACATACCATAAGTGATGATCATATTCCAAATAGTCTGCACTATACTCTAAATACGTTAAATTCCATGAATTTCTGTAAACTAGTTATCATTCATAATGTATAAAAACCTCTATCTTATGTTATTAGCATAAGATGAGATAGTTGATAACCCTATGAATATTTATGTTATGAGCATATGTTTCCTTGTGTGATGAGTTTCATATGTGTCACCTAAAAAAATAACAAATTTTAGTGCACCTATGTGACCAACAAATGATTCATGAGTCAATGATCCTTCATGGATTATCTACCTAACATAAGTTGCCTCCTGAAAATTGTAAGAACCCGAATCTTCTTTTCAGGTATGTCTTTCTTTTTTGGTCATTTTTTGTGGATAAGATGATTTTCAGGTACTTTTTGAAGTACACGCCATGTACTTTATGAGTAAACATTGTGTACCCAGTTGTCACGGGTAGCCGGGCGATGCCATTATAGCGGCCATGCACATGGCCGTGTGAGGTGACCTGGAGACCGCTTAATGAGGGGGCCAGTGATGGCAAGTACGTGCCATGAACATTATTTCATTCATTAAACACACTGGGGTCACGTCTATTAGACAGAACACCCTACTTCTAGGTCTGGCTCATCCGGGAGGACCCGTACGACCTCAAATCTTCTCTAAATAGTCGAGTGAGCATTGGTTCTCAGAATCTATCACCTTCGATTGAATTAGGATCTCCTCAGTAAGATCTTCCTTATTCTAGAGCTTTTTTTTCCTGATTCCAAATTTCTCTCATGTTTTCCTCGATTGAATATTTTAGAAATTTTTGTAGATCTATGTTGTTCTTGTGAGATTCTAGGTTTGATAATCACTTATATCAATCCTACAACACCGAGGTTGGTAGTTTGTGCCTTTTTGTTGATAGTTATTGAGATATATGTGCAAAAGTACCAAATACCCATGAACGGGTAATTTCATGTTTCCCTTTTTTCCCTGATAATTTGCTGCTAAGCTTTTATGCTTGAATAATGATTAATTTAATGTGAATTGGGTTTTTTTAAAAAAAAATTGGAGGAGTTTTCCCATGGATGTTTATGTTATGACCTTTTGGTACTGCATAGCCTATTAGGCTACCTTGTTTTTTCCATTCCTAGAATTGTAGGTTGGTGTGACTGTTTCTTTGACATGTTGATATGTTGTAGACTATTTATCCAAGTATTTCTTGTGGTTTTCTTTGTCTAATAGGTGCTGATATGCCTTCCTGACTTGCACAGGGCCATGAGAACCTGGTTTAGTAGACCATAGGGAGAATGGATGTAAGGGATTCTCCAAGGTGTCTATTTTACTATTATGATACGAGACCACATGGGGAATTGATGTAAGCACTAACTCAGAGTGTCTGTAGTTCCACAATGTGGGACATAAGGGGAATGTGATGTAAGTGCTTCCCCAAATCCACTTTAGTTACCGATACGAGACTATAGAGGGAATTGATGGTGAGTGCTTTCTCAGGGAGTCTATGCATAAGATGAACCTGAGAGGTATACTGAGTGTACTTACCAGAGGGCTTCCTTAACTTTTTTGGTTGAACTAGAGGGGTTAGTCTCTGAGTACTTTGCATAGGGTTACCGTTTGTGTTTAGTTGTTTACTTTTGTTGCTAAGAAGGACCAGAGGGGACAATATATAATTACATTCCAGAGGGTTACCTGTAGATTGGTTACTGGTGATTACTTCCTTATTTATTGCATCTTTTATTTATTACCTTCCATATATTCACTAACTGTTAGGCATAGGTCTTTTGGTGGTTTCCTACAGGGATTTAGTATCACAACATTTTTGGGCTATGTTTTTGGGCCTAACCAGATTATATTGTTGCATTGATAGATAAGGGAAAGTGTCCTTCTACTTTAGGTACATGATTGTTGTGGAGTAAGATAGCATGGTACCAAGATATGGCTTGCGATGTTGAGGAGATATTTAACTTGATTTTGTTTGTACATTGTTTTATTATCGTTGTATTCCACCATTATGATTCATTTGGATATTTACCTAGACATATGTATCATGTATCATTCATATATATATATGTGTGTGTTCTAGTTTATTATGTCATGTCTTTTTCAGTTTACTTTTTTATGGATTATTACAGCTTCCACTGTTGTATATTTATTTTACATCCATTGTGTTACTCTTCCATTGAGGGAATAGTTTCCCTACTATCAGACACAAGACCCTAACTTCTAGTCAGTAGCCTATACTATTTGGGGAAATGTGCTTGAGGCCATGTGACCAATCGGGTACGGGGCATCTCTGGGCGGCTCCTGGAGCCGGGATGTTTTAAAGTTGTATAAGAGGGAATCCTTTCTCTTGAACTACTGTTGGGAACATATTGACATGGATAAGAAAAAATAGGTACTTGGTAATAAGTTGTGCCTGGGAGTAGCTAACCCGTGTATAGGGAAAATCTAATCTACCTTGTTTATTTTAAATTCATTGGTTTTTCAATTTTTACAGTTGATATGATTTCACGTTGAATTAGTGAATACATGTTATTGTGATAGATGTTGTGCTAGATGTGCATGTTGTTGTGATAGATACCTTGATATAAATACCTGAAATTTAAAAGGGTACTGGTTGTGCAAGGTTTTGTTTGAATGATAGATAAACATTGGTTCTTGTGGTGTTATGGGCCCTCATGGATCAAAATTTAGAGGATCAGTGCACTTTTATGCTTGTTTAAAACATGAATAAAATTCCAAGATTTGATTCACGGGGAGTATAGGCTCTCATGGATAAGAATTCGGCACCTAAGGGGCTGTTTTAGTGTTGTTCTGGGTTCTGGAGTAGTTTCTGAGTCTTACTATCTGTAAAAACCCAAAATACACGCCAACTAGTTTTGACTACGTGCCATGTGTTCTATTTTCGGGAAGATATTGTTTTTCCTAAGTACATGTTGTGTACCATATGTACACATAGATTAGTCACTAACCGTGTCATATACCATGTGGGAAGAGACATGGGAGAGGGAAATTCATGTGGGAACACACCGTGTACTAGTTGTACACGTCGTGTTGTGTTGACACTATGTCTGACCTTGTGACAAAAAATATAGATGGATAAAAGAATAAGCTATAAACGACGTGTCAATTTTGAACACACCTTGTTGGGTGATCCTAAAAACCAGCTGTTTAACTAACAACCCGGGTCGGTGAAATCCTCCTAGTGCATGTTGTGCCCATTCGGAACACTTCGTGTACATTCATCCGTGTAACCGGCCATTTAGCTGACAAGATGGGTTAGTGATGTCCACCTAGTACACGCCGTGACTTTCACTAACATGCCATGTAGTTTGTTTCTAAGGAGAACTGTGTGGACTAGCCATGTAATAGAATTCAGTTAGGGGAAGAGAATTCAAGTACACATCGTGTGTTAGGACAAAACACCATGTGTTTGGGGGTGTTACATGACTACTTCTGGAAGAAGTACACACCCATCTAAAAGGCTTCAGGGAACATTCCATGTAGTAATTATACTTGTTGTGTAGTATTGATTTGTAAAAATCGAAAGCTTTATTTCTCTTATTCCATTAATACACTTTGGGTTTTTATTCCTTGATAATCTTGATATATGGTGTGTGTTTGACCTTAAAGAGTCATGCCACCAAGACATCCTTTGGTTGTATTCTGGTTGCAATGTGGTGATCAGACACAGAACATGGATAATCAGAAACAACATATAGATCCTCATATTGTTCCAGTCTTCGCACCAGCCATTATACCGGACATAGGTGCTGATTCATAGTTCCGGGAAGGATTTATGAGGTTTATGTAGACCTTCTATGGAGTACTACATCCTGACCCATCTATGGTGGAGTTTCTGCTAGTATTTTAGAAGTAGAATCCTCCCACACTCACAAGGGAATAAGGAGCCCAGGCTGTAGATCCATGGATATAATCAACGCTTTCTATCTTCGAGAATCTGGAGACGCCTCCAGAGAGAAGGGTGAAGCTTGCTACCAATATTTTGTGGAACTCCACCAAGAGATGGTGGGATGTGATCTCACAAGTCGGACGCCATTAGGTTATGTCTTGGGATGAGTTACAGCGTGCCTTCTGCGACTACATCTTTCTGGAGACATTGAGGGGCAATCAGTACCAAGATTTTATGAGTCATGATCAAGGAACTCTTTCTGTTATGGATTATTCCTCTCGCTTCACTGAGCTGCAAAGATTCTTTTCTATTCTATGAGGTAATGATTAGTCACTAAATATAAAGTTTGAGGATGGTCTGAGGAATGACATCCGATCTCAGGTGAATATCTTCAGTTTGACCTCTATAACTTTCATATTCAACTAGGCGCTGATCACAGTGCACAATCTGAGAGATTCTGGAGTTGTGAGCTAGGGCGGCTAAGCATCAGGAGTGTGTATACCTCCAGCAGACAACAAGAAGTGTCATAGGGAGTCAAGGCGTGGAGACACGAGGAGTAAAAAGATATCTTCTGGTAGCTAGGTGGTGTGCTTCTAGTGTGGGAAGAGCATGAATATGAGGCCACATTGCCTGAGAGACCCGGTGGAGTTACGATCTTGCATCATGATGGCTCATATTCAACACTTCTGTTAGACCTTTTCACCAGGTACTGGTGATAGGGTTTCTTCTATGGATCCTCATTCTGAAGCAGCACCTTCACTTCCTCCTCAGTCAGGGAACTAGAGCACTTATGGCTATTTAGGCCGAGGTGGAGGTCATGGCCGAGGTATCCAGTCACCAGGATTCTAGAGACAATAGGGTGGATCATCACAAAGTGGTTAGGCAAGGTCACATGGTTGTGGTGTTGGAAAGGCTTTTGCAGTAGAGAAGACCCCATAGGAGCAGGATCTCGAACCATCCACAGTTCAAAGTACGATCACAGTTGCCTCAGTTTTATCTTCTACTCTATTTGAAACAGAGGCTTCCCATACCTTTATATCTGTTGCTGTTGTGGAGAGCCTTGTGCTGTATATCTTTACTTCTGCTAATGTCTTGATTTTGGACACACTATTAGGGACACGAACTTCTAGTGTACATTAGTTATAGGAGATCCCTCTTGAAGTTGATGGGTGTCACTTTTTATGGGACATTTATGTCCTCGAGATGAGAGGTTATGATGTAATTCTTGTAATGTAATGGTTTGTTCCCTTCTAGGTAGTTGTCAATTGTTATCACCCCAGTTTGAGTTTCACGTCACCAGAGGGTAGATCGTTTCTTCATAAGGGAGAATGGGATGTCCATGTGAGAAGAACGATAACTAAGCATCATGGGTTGGGAGGAGTTACAACCCATATCGCTAGTCAATATCTAGATGACCAGGGGACTTCACAGTTATACTTTCCTTCAGTGGTTGATCATTTCAGGGACTTCTTTCCAGAGATCTTTTTAGGATTGCCTCTAGAGAGAGAGGTAGAATTTTCTATCGAGCTTGTGCCAGGAGATACACTGGTATCACTTACTCCTTACAGGATGACTGCATCATAGTAGCAGGAGCTCAGGAAGTAGTTAGAGGAATTTCAGGAAAATGGTTTCATCTGACCCAGTACTTCTCCATGGGGTTCAACTGTCCTATTTGTGACGAAGTCCGACTGCACCCTCAGGATTTGTGTGGATTATCAGAAGCTGAAATAGTTGATGGTCAAGAACTTATATCCCATGCTAAGGATTTATGATCTCATTGATTAGCATCAAGGAGGTCATGTGTTCTCAAAGATTGACTCGAGATTCGGTTACAATTAGTTGTGTGTTAGACCATCTGATATACCACTTACAACCTTCCGGAGTAGGTACGATCTATACAAGTATTTGGTTATGCCATTTGGTCTCACGAACATGCATGTAGTCTTCATGGCACTGATGAACCTAGTGTTCTATCCATAATTGGATTCATTCATTGTGGTCTTTGTGGAAAATATCTTGGTGTACTCTTACACTCAACACGACCATGCTACCCATATTGAGATCATTATGAGTACATTGAGAGAGAATCAGTTATATGCTAAGATCTTAAAATGCCTTCTTTGGATGGATCAAATTCACATCTTAAATAATTTTATCTCGGGGACACAAGTGTTAGTAGAACTAGAGAATGTGAGAGTAGTAGTTTCATGGGAGTAGCCGAAGAATGTATTTGAGGTACAGAGTTTTCTAGGACTGGCTGGATACTACAAACATTTCATACATGACTTTTCATTCTTAGTAGCACCACTGACGAGCCTGACTAAAAAGAGTTCTAGGTTCTTATGGTCTGATTCTTATGGGTCATCCTTTCAAGGGTGAAAATGGAGGTTTACTTCAACACTAATACTAATTTTTCCAGAGCTAGGAAGAGCTATACTATGTACAATGATGGTGAAGGTATCAATCTTGGAGCTGTGTTTATGTAGGATGAAAAATTCATAGCATACGGGTCTCGGCAGTTGAGGCCACACGAGAGAAATAACCTGACGCACGATCTCTAGTTGGATGATTTTGTTTATGCCTTACGCTATTGGAGACATTATCTTCTGGGATAGCATTTTTTGGTTTTAAAATACTAAAAAATTATCAAGTATATCTTCACTCATGGTGACTTGAATTTGAGACAGTGAAGGTGGGTTCAGAACCTTCAGTCCTTTGACATTGAGCTTGCCTATACGCTTGGGAAAGGTAGTGCAGTGGCTGATGCGCTGAGCAAGAGGACTCAGATACAGGTAGTTCAGAAGACCAGTAGTGAGTGGTAGCTTATGGTACTATTCTTTGAGATTCATTTGGAGGTGCACGATAGGTGGGGGCAGAGGTTTCTTTATACAGTAGTTGTTACCTATAACCTTCTTGATCAAGTGAGAATGAGGCAACTAGCCGATTCTGAAGGGCTAGTGCAATAGGAAAGTGCTTCATGAGAGGACCATATTCCTAGATAGACTATATGTGAGGATGCTATATTGTGTTTTCATGGGCTCATCTGGGTGTCAACAGACATATGCGAGGTGATGATTCAGAACTTTTATTCCACAGTTTGGGCAGTTCATCCTGGTGTCACCAAGATGTATTGTGATCTACAGCATCAGTATTGGAGTCCAGGTATGAAAAGAGATGTTTCTGGTTTCCTAATGAGGTGTTCCACCTATCAAAAGGTGAAGGTAGATCATTATTGACTAGAAGGGCTTTTATTGTAGTTACCCAATCTCGAGTGGAAGTGGAATGATACCATGATTTATTTCATAACAGGTTTGCTGAGGTCGCCTCGAGGGAATGATGTAGTTTGGGTTTTCATTGATAGAATCACAAAGGTTTCTCACTTATTTATAATAAAATATACCTTCAGTTTTGATGATGTAGGAAGGTTGTACATCTGATATATTGTACGTTTGCGTGGATTCCCACAATCCATTGTTTTAGATAGGGATTCATGTTTTACTTCTCGGGTCCAGCAAGGAATTCAGAGGGATTTGGGTACTCAGGTACATCTATTTACATCTTACCAAATCCAAATATATGGCATGTATGAGCATGTGATTTAGATTCTTGATGATATTCTTCGTGCATGCATCCTAGATTTTAAAGGTTCTTGGCAGAATCACATACCTCTTGTGGGGTTTTCCTACAATAGTAGTTTCCAAGCAACAATTCAGATGGAACCTTATGAGGATTTGTACGGTAGGCCATGATGATCACCCTTATGATAGGTAAAGGTAGGATAGAAATATATGTTGGGACCTCTACTTTTCTAGGAGACCATAGAGAAGATCGAGTTGATTCCAAAGATGATGGCTACTGCACAGTCTCTATAGATTTTTTATGCTGATCAGTGGAGACGACCACTGGAGTTTGAGGTCAGGGATCAGGTTTTCTTGAGTGTCACACAGAGGTTGGGTCAAAAGAGGATTAGGAGATAGGGTAAGCTTTTGTCAAGGCATGTCAGTCCGTTTGAGGTTTTTGAGAGAGTTGGGCTGGTTGTCTATCAGTTGCAGTTACCTCAGAGGTACCGGGATATGCATGCCACTTTCAAGATTTCCAAGCATTCATGATACTTCTTAGAACCGTCTCATGATTTTCAACCCGAGGAGGTTGAGTTAGAAGTGGATGCCTCGTTCCAGGAGCATCCTATCAAGATTTTTGATCACAGTATGGAGGTTCTTCATGGCCAGCATGTTCCTCTGATACGAGTGCTACGGCAGCACGGGCAGGTACATGACGAGACCTTGGAGAGGGAGACTGATGTACGATCACAATGGCCAGAGTTGTTTAAGTGTTATACTTCTATGACGGATTGCTAAGGATATTCGAGGATTAATTAATTTATGGGGGGAATTTTTTAAGAACCTGATTCTTCTTTTCAGGTATAACTTTCTTTTCTGGTTGTTTTTTAGGAAAAGAGGATTTTCTGGAAATTGTTTATGTACCCGTCGTTTAATTTATGAGTACATGTTGTGTACTTGGTTACCACATGTAGCTGGGTGATGGTCATGTAGTATCCATGCACATGGCTGTGTGAGGAGACTTAGAGACCACATAATTCGGGGTCCGGTGAAGGCAAGTACAAGTCGTGTACTTATAAAGTACTCGCCGTGTATTTTTTCATTAAATGAACCGGGGTAGCATCTAATTGAAAAAACACTACACCGCCCCGAACCTAGTAACCAAGATTTGGTGCATTATTACATAATATTGGAATGATAAAAAAGAATAAAATCCCAAAAGAACGATCTGTTTATTAACCTTGGAATCAAGACACATACAGAAGTTCAACATAACAACTTGAAAAGAAATACGACACTTATTTATTCCATTAGAAAGATCCAAGTCTCCTAGATTATTCCTGTAAGTCACTCATAAATAACTTATTCATATCTTAGAAAAATGAAACATAAGAAAGGGGTGAGCTCAAAAGCTTAGTAAGTGTAAGAAATAAAGTGGAAGTTAACCTAATCATTAGGCATGGTGCATAATTGAAAACACATGCCTTTACAAATAATAAACATGAACACATTATGGTAAAAATATGATGTGATTAAATAATTTCATAATAAAACATATTCTTGTCTATTCTACTATTCTATTAACCACATGAACCATCAATATTAATTTTATAATGAGGGAATGTATAATTCCATAAATTTTGAAACATCTTGTCAAGGCCTCGTCCAAGTTGTCTAAAAATGATTTAGGCCTCACCCAAAACCTTATATCAAATTGGGAAAGGCCTCATAGAATTCCATGTCTAATTGTCTCATGAGACCTACCGATGCATCGAGGAGATATAGAGGGGTCCACCCATTACATACTATGTCCAATACATTCCACATATGAAAAGGTTGAAACATAATGTAAACATTCATATTAGAACTAGAATACGAAATGTCAATTATGTAACCATTAACCATGAATGGTAAAAAAATAAAAAATCCATAGTCAAATATATCACAAAACCATCAATTCAATATGAAATATTTTTATTTTAAGAAATCATCCTCGATCAAGAATAATATCTCGTAAAGGATGTTGGCATAGTTGAAAATGATCAGTAAAAATCATTGAGAGAAATATCCCTTTTTCATGAAATCATATCAAAGTCACATAATTTATAAAGGAATTAATATACAAGATATTTTTGAATCAAAGTTTCCTAGAACACATTAAATTTGTTTAATTTAATGAACATTTAAAAACATTCATGTCAATATAAATAAATCCTTTAAACCATATTGAAAACATGGACATTAATGAGAAAGGTTTAGAAGAATAAATTACAAAAACATTTTAAATTTTGTTTTAGTAAAATATAACCATAAAAATAATCTCTTTGAAAAATCTTTTATGAAACATGGACATGGATAATAAATATTTCCCAGTTGATACTTACGTAAAAACAACCTCGTATAATAAGTTGATTGTGAAATTAACCCTTACCTCTTGTCCGACTTGACATGTTTGTTCTTTAATCTCATGAATAATAAAACAAAGTTAATTTCTACTTTCTTCAGAACCATTTCAACATTTTTATTCCTTTTATATCACTTATTAGTATGTTATAAACTTTGTGGAATCATTTAAGTTAATAAGGATCGTTTTTTGAGATTTGGTACTTGAGTCAAAAGTAAACATCTAATAATTACATGTTGTCCATGAGGTCAAAATTAATTTATATCCAGAATGATATTCAGGAGTTATATATAATATATATCTTATATATCTAGTATATATATATATATGTATTTATTAAAATACATATCATTTGGAGATAAGAAATGAAATGCACCGTTCATGGAGACGGTAAGCCATACGTATGCATGAACGCTACTTTAATTTTTATTTTTTATATTAATGGAATTAAAACATAATGATACAAAGGTATATTACAATTTCAGTATGATATCATATATAATATAATCAACTCCATCCTTTATACGTCACACATAAGTCATTAACGAGTCATATCACTTTGAGAGAGCGGTAGTCCGAACATCCTCAAATGAAATTATCATGTTTAACCATAATATAAAACATAACGGTATGAAATAAATGGAAAATAAAGAATCATAAATAAAATAATAAACATAATATATATCATATATTAAAACAATGTCATCTTAATGTCCACCATGAGAGGCTATAAGAGATAATTGAACAATCATTGTTTCATGATGCGTTAGTTTTCCATCGAAAGAAACAGTGTGTTATTTAACAATTAGATGGAGGTGTGTGTAAGTGTAGTTTGAATCCTTATCATAAAAACATCCTAGTATATTTAGGATACTTATTTTGTTATCCAAGAAATTAATAAAAATATTTTAGGGGTTGGAGAATTAAAATAAAAAAAGATGTTATGAGAAACCATTGCCTTTAATTTGGGTAACTCCCTTTGGTTTGAACCAAAATAACTTTTTGAAGTGACTTTTTCCTAAGTTATGGCTTCTAGATGGAAGATATAGATCTTGATAGCTTATTTTGTTAGGGTTTGGTAGATCCAAGGGGCATAAGAGGTTTGAATAATGGGTTAGAAGTGGTGTCGTTTTATAAGGGAGAGGAGGGGCTCTTTAGGAATGTTTGAAAATATTTTTTTATTATAAACTTATCTTTGTTTTTAAAATGTCCAAAACTAATTAAAGTTTAAGATAAAATGACTCATGTTATAAATAAAATCATATAATAATAATTGGACAGGTTTTGGATATTGTTTTAATATTAATAATCTTATTTATTTAAATCATTTATTAATTAGGTGAATACTCATCATTATTATGTCATAAATAATTTAATTTATGTGATGACTAAAAATTATAAAAAAAATACCATAATGTATTAAATTTATTTATCTTTACAATTATTATATAATGTCAAAATAATGACTTATATATCCCCAGGTGAAAATTTATATACTAAAAGATATTTTTTAATGTCATTTTTGTCATTACTCTATGTAAATTAAAATAAAGTGTCATTATCACTCTTCAGTGGCTTCATACGTTCCCAAAATTGACCCAAGGATTCCAATCGTCGGCCATGACTCGTACAATAATGTTATGACATGTGTTAATGTAATTTTTTATTATTATAATATTAATTTTACCTTGAATTACCCTATTTACCTTTAACCGCGGTAAATAAACATCAAAAGTTATTGTTGACCAAAAATTATTTTCATTTTATTGAAACACATTTTACTTACTAATAACAACCATGTATGTTGGATTTTTTAAATTCATCTCATAGAAGTCGAAATTTTTTATTTAAATGAAAAATTCTATTTTTTAACATCTAATTAGAGGTTTTACGATTCATAAAAAATTGATGTTTTTCAGAAAAATAACGAAAATTCAGCTTAAGCTATATTTGATATTATGAATTCAAAAATGATTTCTATTTTACCAAATTCCAAACATATAATTTTAATTAATTAATCTATAATTAATTCTTGCTGTCAAAAAATAGTGTGTTATTAAGAAACAATAAATATCAAAAGATTGACACTTGATTATGTATAATTTCAAAGTGAAATAAATTAAAATGAACAACATTGGATTAAATGGTAAAAATATAGTCTAATTATACATCCAATCCATTAAAATATATAATTTAAAAATATTTATTATTTTTATTAAAAAATTTATTTTAGATTAATATTTAGTATTTTTCCTTATTCACCTAAATATGAAAGTTATCAAAAAAACACCAAATATTTATCAAAACCAAATTTTTATGTCCCGATTACAAATAAAAAGTTTATTTTGTCAAATTGAATATATAAAATGGTTAAATATTGGATTTAAAAATGGTTTTCCATTTAAAGGTGGTAAAACTGCATTTTTTGAAAAATACTTCGTTTATCTACAAAATGGAATTTTTCCTTTTATAATGTCTATGAAATGCAAAATATGAATGTTAAAATTATATGGGATATATATAAAATTAAAAATGTGGTTATTACTATTCATAATTACTTTTTAAACAACTAGTTTGATAGGTCGGGGTGTGCTTGAACTTAGTGTTGCGTACATCACACGTTGTTATATTGTTTAAAGAGAAACATATTATGGAAGCTCGATGTGTTACATTATTCCATCCAATAAATTGAATCCTCAAAATTGGAAATTTTTCATCAAATATAAATGGAGAAAAATAGAAAATATCTTTGTGAAAAACCCACATCCGAAATAGGGTTAATAATATTTAGTTTCAATAAGATGCAAAGGGAAACGAAAAAGTCACCACCAAATTATGATCTCGGTTAGAATAACATTGCTGGAAATTAGAGACAAATAATTGGATAAAAAATAAAAATATTTATAGTGAGTGATTGAGGTCATCAATCACAAACAAGTATATAACTGAGGTCCTCAAATCCATCAATCTATGATGATTTAAAATATCTCAGATTTAACAAAACATAACGTATTTCGATAACACATTTTTGGTTCTAAGATCCCTTCATTAATGTTTAAGAATTAATTTCATCATAGAATAAGAAAGGTATAAAACAATAATTGATAGGTAGAGTTTCAAACATTAACTAATTTCTACCACAAAATTATCTTTCACTTCAAAAGATAATAGAGTAGGTCATAAAGCTATGTCACACATTGGTTGTGGGTTCAATTCCTACAGCTTTTTCTGACACGACGTGTTATCGCCTATCCTGTAGGTTGTACATTTTCTAAAACTATATCATTATAATATTTCAAAAACAATCATATGAAATACTATACAAAGTTAAACTAAATCCATTCCAACCTTATAGCTATCCAAAATACTTCTGTCCAAATTCTCTCTAAAAGGCCTCTAAATTCCAAAATCAATTGTAACATCAGATTCCCCAAACAATGTAATTTTTCTCTTATTGGAACATACTAAAAATATGATTACCTTAAACATATAAAAACCTTAATGAAAACAAAAAGTAATGTTGTACAATATTTATATATATCCCATTCTTCTTATAACCAAAAGATTATTGTTGAATCCAAAAAAAATACATTAATTATTCCACTTCAACTGTAGTAACAACATAAGAAATGACTTTCTCCCTTGGCCTTTTCTACGGTAAGATTCCTTGGAGATTTGGACATTCATTTTCCTAATAACCCCATTTCTCTAAAATTTAATCATTCAACATTGACAACATCTTTCTTTCCTTTACATTCACCAGCAAGATAGCCTTTCTGTCCACATTTGTAGCATACTACTTTTCTTTTTAGATAGGCTATAGGGTTCTTCCTTCCACAATTAACACAAGGTGGAAACTCAACTCTTCCCTTCTTCCCTATTTCATTATTTCCTTTCATAGAGTGTTCAGAAGATATCATATTATCTTTATTTTCATTAAAGTCATGAGACATAGAGAATTCCTTTTCCATCTTGATTTCCCAAGAAACAATATTTTCATATGATGAAAAGGATTGTGAGAATAATGATCCACAGAGAAATGGTTTTAACACATCAAATAATCGATCAATCATACTCCTTGGGTTACATATAGAATCACCAGCATGTCGTGTTATCCTTGTAATGTTAGAATCATACTTTGTGAAATTCTCATCCACTTTTTCCCTTAAAATCAGAAATTTCCATTCCATATCTGCTTGACGGTCACAAGGAAATTATTTTTCTATGAAAATATATTTAAACTCCATCCATTCCATACATGATACTTCTTCACCCTTCTTTGTGTTTTTAATTAATGACCACCATCGATCTGCATCTCCTGTGAGGAGATAAACTACCATGACAATGTTTTCCCTTTCGCTAGTCCCTATTGTGTGAAATATTTTCCATAAGGAACATATCAATTGCTTATCTACAATTATATTTCTATTCCAATTGAATGTTGGTGGTTGTTTCCACATAAATTGGTCTAACATTGCTCTTCCACATTGTGGATTAGGGTGCTCCATACGGGTAAGGTTATTATTCATATCCTGGGTGAGTTGTTCCAATATAGTGACAAGATGATCAACACTAGTTGAGTTACCAGATCCATTATAATTATCTAGAGTAGGAGGGAAATTACTAATAGGATTATGTGTATTAATATGGTTTCCATTACTTCCACTAGGTTCCATTTCTAAACAATGGCATACACTAGATTTTTTTATGAATCAAAATACATAATTCTAAACTTGTAAAACACTTAACCTAAATTGAACAGTTCACAGATATAATCCATATTCATGAAAATGTTTTCTTCAAGGGGGGTTATACTCATACATCATTCATAATGGATTGCGATGAAAATGTGAATTATTCTAACAATATCCCATAGGAGTCTAGTTACCAAGAGTGCATCAAGGAATTTTTTCATTTACTAAGATACCCTAGGTCAAGATTTAAACTCATTGTCAGAGTTTTCAATATTAGGTACATCTGTGCCACGGCCGGATCTATCTTCTCGTATCTAGACAGGGATTTATTTCTCAGAAAATACACAAAATATCCACATTACCAAAATTCTAAGAAGTTCTTCTATACTAATCCTCAATGTTTATATTAGGGTAATGTGATCTAATCATAGTTTATCTAAATATAGTTTCCAATGTTCGAACTAAACTTCCTATGATACCAACTGTTACACCCCAACTCTAGTTACCCAGAGTTGTTGCATTATTATATTATATTGTCCTGATCACAAAAGATCAAATCCCGAATGACTGATCAGTTTATTATCCTTGGAAAAAAGATATATATATAAGTTCAACATTAAGCCATGAATATAAATACAAAAATAATTTATTACATTATAAACATCCAAGCCTCATAGATTATATCTGCATGTCCCTCATAACTACGTTCTTTATATCCTGGGAAAATGAAATATAAGAAAGGGGTGAGCTCAAACACTTAGTAAGGGTAAGAAATACCATGAAATATAACATAAACACTAGGAATGGTTAATAATTGAAAACGTAAGACTTTATAAATAATAAAATTGAACACATTATTGAAAAAATATGATCTGAGTAAATAATTCCATAATAAAACACAGTCATCGGAATTATACAAGTCAAAAAACAACATCTTTTTAATGCCTCAGCCAAGACATATAAAAATGATTTAGGGCTTGGCCAAAACCATATGTCAAATTGGGAAAGGCCTCAGCCAATTCCATGTATAATTTTCTCATGAGACCTTCCGATGAATTTGAGGAGCTATAGCGGGCTCCACCCATCACTTACTATGTCCAAAACATTCCTCATATGAAAAGGTTGAAACATAACATAATCATTCGTATACGAACTCTCAAAAGAAATTTCAATTATTTAACCCTATATGATGAATGGTATAAAAATAACACATCCATAGTCGAATATATCAAAAATACTTCAATACAATATGGAATATTTTTATCATAATAAATAAACCTATATTAAGAATAATATTCTGTAAAAGATGATGTCATAGTTAAAAATGATCAGTAAAATTCATTGAGAGAAATATCACTTTTACATTAAATCATATAAAAGTCACATAATTTATAAAGGAAGTAGTTTAAAATATAGTTTTGAATAAAATTGTCCCATAACACTTTGAAACTTTTTAAAGGAATTAACATTTTAAAACATTCATTTATATATAAATAAATTCTTTAAACCATTTTGAAAACATGGTCATTAAGAAAAAATGAATTGAAGAATAAATCCCTAAAACATTTAAAATTATGTATTAGTAAAAAAAACCTTAAAAATAATCCATTTTGAAAAATGATTTATGAATCATGGACATGTATAATAAATATATCCTAGTAGATACCTACGTAAAAACAACCTTGGATAATAAAGAGATTGTAAAATTAACCCTTACCTTGTGTCTGACTTGACCCATTCATTCTTTAATCTCCTAAAAATAAAAAAATTTAATTTATACTTTCTTCAGAACCTTTTAACAATTTATTGTTCCTTTATAATCACTTATTAGTATGTTATAAACATTAAAAAATCATTTAAGTTAAAAACAACCATTTTGTAGATATTCGGTACTTAAGTCAAAAGTAAACATCTTATAATTACATGTTTCCCATGTGGTGAAAATTAATTTATATCAAGAATGATATTAATGATTTATATATCATATATATATTATATCTCTAGTATATATGTGTATTTATAACAATACATAACATTTGGAGATAAGAAGTGAAATGAAATGTTCATGGAGACAGTAAGTCGTACGTACGCATGAACGCTACGTTCATTTCTATTTTTTATTATAATGGAATGAAAAAATAATTATACATAAGTATATTATAATTTCATTATACTTTCATATATAATATAATTAACTCCATCCTTTATATGTCCCACATAAGGCATTAACAAGTCGTATAACTTTGAGGGGGCGGTAGTATGCACCTCCTCAATTGAAATTATCGTGTTTACCCATAATGGAAAAAATAAAGGTATGATATAAATGTAAAATAGAGAAGCATAAAAAAAGTAAACATAATATATATCATATATAAATACAGTTCCATTTTAATGGCCACCATGAAAGGTAATAGGAGATAATTGAACAATCATTGTTTGGTGATGCGTTAGTTTCCCATCCACAGAAATGATGTGTTCATTACCCATTAGATGATGGTGTGTGTATGTGTAGTTTGAATCCATCACATAAAAACATCCTAGTATTTTTAGGATACTGGTGTTGTTATAAAATAAATGAATAAAAAGAGTTTAGGGGTTGGATAACTAAAATAAAATAAAAGAGGTTAAGAGAAACCATTAGCTTTAATTTGGGTAACTCCCTTTGGTTTGAACCAAAAAGAATTCTTGAAGTGAATTATTCCTAAGATATTTCTTCAAGGTGGAAGAAAAGGATCATGGGAGATTATTAGGGTATGGGTTGGATGATCCATGGGGCTTGATATTTGTGAGTAATGAGTTTGATGTGGTGTCCTTTTATAAGGGAGAGGAGAGGCTCTTTATGAATGATTGAAAATGACATTTTATTATAAACATATCATCGGTTTCAAAAGGTCAAAAACTCATTAAAGTCGAATATATTATTACTCTTGTTCTAAATAAAATCATTCAATAAGAGTTGGACTTGTTTTGAATATTTTTTGAATATTAGTAATCTTATTTATTTAAATCATTTATTAATGAGGTGAATATTGCATAATTTTTGTGTCATAAATAATGTCATTTATATGATGTCTAAAAATAATAAAAAATATAAAATAACTTAGAAAATAATTTTTTATTTCCAATTATTATTTATATTCAAAAAGATAATTTATACAACCTCATGTAAAAATTGATATACTAAAAGATATGTGTCAATGTCATTTTTGTCTTTACTTAAAGTTAATTAAATTAAAGTGTCATTTTCACTCTTAAGTGGCACCAAGGGGTCCAAAAAACGACCCAAGGATGATCATGGACGGACAGGGATCATCCAATAAGGGTAGGATAGGTGTTAAGGTAATTTTTTATTATTATAATAATCTTTTTACCTTGAATTACTCTATTTTCCTTTAACTGCGGTAAATAAAAGTCAAAAGTTATTTTTCACCAAAACAATTGTTTTCATCTTATTGATCCAAATTTTACAAACTAATAACAACCATGTATTTCAGATTTTTAAAATTCAATTCACAGAAGTGGTAAAATTTCATTTAAATTAAAATTTCAGTTTTTTAACTACTACTAAGTTATTTTACTATTCATCAAAAATTGATGTTTTTCAGAAAAAGACCAAAAATTCAGCCTAAGCTATATTTTATATTCCATATTAAAAAATTATTTTTATTTCACCAAATTAAAAACATATAATTTTCATTCATTAATTTAAAATTAATTCTCGTTGTCAAAACGTATAGCGGGTTATTAAAAAACCATAACTATGAAAAGATTGACACTTGTTTATGTATAATTTCAAAGTGAAATTAATTTCAATGACCTAAATTGGATTAAATGATAAAAATATAATGTAATTATACCTAAAAATAGTTCAAATTTATATTTGATCAGTATAAATTATTTTTATTAGTAAATTTATTTTCAATTAATATTTAGTACTTTTCACTATTCACCCAAATATGCAAGTTATCAGAAAAAACCCCAAAAAATTATCGAAACTAAATTTTTATGTCATGATTATAAATACGAAGTTTATTTTGTCAAATTTAATACATAAAAGTGTCAAATATTCTATTTAAAAAGCGTTCTCCATTAAATGGCGGTGAAACTGCATTTTTTAGAAAATACATATTTTATCTAAAAAAAATTATTTTTGTCCCTATATTATGTCTAAGAAACAAAAAATATGAATTTTAAAATTATATGGGATATATATATAATTCAAAATGTGGTTATTACTATTCATAACCGCTTTTTAAATGGCTAGTATGATAGGTCGTGGTGCACTTGAACTTGTGTTGCATACATTGCACACTATTGTATTATTTAAAGAAAAATGTAATGTGGAAGCTCATGGTGTTAACAAAACCCTAATTCTAGGTCTAGTTCATCCAAGAGAACCCTTATGGCCACAAATCTTCTCTGAGCCCCTGAGCGAGAGTTTTTCCTATGAATTGATCATCATCAATTGCATTGGGGTCGCCTTGGTAAGCACTTCCTTCATCGAGAGATTCGTTTCCAGATTCCTCCTTATTCTCAAGTTATACTCAGTTGAATGTTTTAGACTTTTTTGTAGATCTATGGTGTTCTTGAGAAAATCAAGGCTTGAGGTTCACTTATATCGATCCTACAAAACTAAGGTAGGTGTTTTGTGCCTTTCCGTTGGAATTCATAGAGATATATGTGCAAAAGTTCCCAATACCTATGAATGGGGTATTGTGTGTTTACCATATTAGCCCTGATAATTTCCTACTTTGATTGTATGCTTGAATTGAGGTTAAATGAATGTTAATAGAGTTATTTTTTAGGCATTGGAGTTGTTTTCCCATTAATGTTTTAGTTTTGACCTTTTGGTATTGCTTAGCCAGTTAGGCTGCCATTTTTTCCCATGCCATGTATTGTAGGATGGTGTGACTATTTCATTAACATGCTGTTATGTTGTAGAATATTTAGCCAAGACGTTCTTGGGGGTTACATTGGCCAATACGCACTACTATGCTTTCTTGAATTACACAGTTCCGTGAGAACCTACTATTGTAGACCATAGGGATAATGGATGTAAGGGCTTTTCCAGAGTGTCTGTTTTACTTTTACGATGTGGGACCACAAGCTAGATCGACGTAAGTGATTCCTAAGAGTGTTAGTTGTTCCTCAACATGGGCCATAGGGAGAATGTGACATAAGTGCTTCCCCAGGGCACCTTTAGTTACCTATACGAGACTATAAGAGGAATTGATGGCCAGTGCTTCCTCATAGAGTCTATGTATAAGCTGAACCAGATGGGTAGACATAGTGTGCTTCATAGAGGGTTGCTTGTACTTGTATAGTTGAACCAGAGGGGTTAGGATGTGAGTACATCCCAGAGGGTTACCTTTTTTGTTTAGTTGTATCTTGTGTTTCTAGGTAGGACCAGTGGGGATCGTCTGTGAGTACTTTCCAGAGGGTTACCTATTTGGGTTTTCCTACTTCGATTAGCTATTACATGATATATGAAACTGAATGATTTGAAATTGTGGATTGGTTACAGGTGAGTAATTTCATGTTTAATACTTCTTATTATTTATTAACTTCCAAATATTTGCTGACTGTTAGGAACAAATATTATGCTGGTTACCTATTGGGATTTAGTCGCACACCCTATTTGGGCTATGATTTTGGGCCCAAATAGATTATATTGATGCATGCATTGAAAATGTAATATTCCCTTCAACTTCACGAACATGATTGATGTGGAGTAGGGGAGCATGGGACCAAACTATGCCTAGAAATGCTGAGGAATTATTAATCTTTCTTTCTATTGTACTTTTTTTAGTATCATTGTATTCCAGCATTGTGATTTGTTTAGCTGTTTTCCAAGACATATGTATCATGATTCATTCATATATATATGTGTGTGTGTGCTCTAGTTTATTATTTCTAGTCTTACGCTATTTACCATTGTATGGATTATTACTGCTTCATCTATTTTATATCAGTTTTACTTCCGCTGTGTAACTCTTCCAATGATGGCATAGTTTCCCCACTATCACACCCAACTCCCTCGCTGCTAGTCGGCAGCCTCTGGCTTTTGGGTAAATGCGCTTGAGGCCATGTGACCAACCAGGTATGGGGCGTGTCTAGGTGGCTCCCAGAACCAGGACATTACAAAAATCATTGGATACATTGGTTTTTGAAAAAGAGACACATTATGTAACAAGTATTAGATGCCATTATAGCCTAAATGTGGAAAAAATATACATAGTATCATCTAATACAATATCCACATTAACTCTAAACCATAGGGATCAAATCTATCATGAAAATAAGTGATGTATTTATCCAGTGTCAACTTGAATATGGGATCGGTAATGGGATTGAAAAAACATGTATTATATCTATGGGGGTGACCCGAACTAGGTGAAATATTCCAAAAAGATATCCATTGATTGAAGAGTCGATATACCATCATCTACTTTTGATCAATGAGCTGACATCATCATCCACATTGGTGGAGTCTGTCATCCATTGAAATGCAAGAATGTGTGGTAATAAGGAGGGGTCACAACCAGTCCAAGGATGCGGACCACTCCCAATAAAGTGCGTCTACACATGCCTTGATAGATATTTCTGAAATAACCATCAAAGAAGAAATGTGTATTACTGAAAGTGTTTCCAATGTTGACACTACTAGAAGAATGAAAGTACTATAAATCAATGCACGATATTTGCCTTATTTTATCAGTGCTAAAAAAGAGTTAATAATATCCTCATCTTTATTAGTAAAATCTAAAAACACTAATTAAGGAAATATTTATCATTTCTAAACAATGTAATGATAAAAGTATTTAATAAGAAACATTATTAATATATATAATAATATTACATTTATATTCATAAATAATTTTTACTTATATACATTAATTAAAAAAATCATGTTTATAATAAATATAAGTATGGTATATTAATATATATTTTTTAATAATACAAATATATATATATATATATATATATTTAAAAAGTATTTATATGATTATAAATATATATATATATTTAAATAATTTTAAATTTATAAAAAAAATTTAAAAATAATAAATATTTATTGTGTTTAAAAATATATATTTAAAATTATATATATAAATACATTTATAATATATTTATTTATCATTATAATTATATATATTTTTGAATAAATATTTGTCTCTAATGAATTGATTCAATAAATAAAAAAATAAATGTATCTCATGAGATAATGATGATATTCATGGACATGTTTATGATTATATATAGATATGTATGAGTAAAATTTACACTAGGTATGATCATAAGTCTATCTGTGAACATGATTGGGATGCTATATATTTTCAAAATGTTGAATTACATAATCAAATAATGACATATTCATATCTTATTTATTTATGAATCTCTAAATGATCATTTATACAATGAAACCCATATTATTCATGATTGCAAGTATGTAATAACTCATTTTTTATATATATAATTTTCATTCATTCTATAACTATAAACATATTTCTGTTTTCTTAAATAACTATAAAATTACAATAAATATATTAAAATATTAAAAATATATATAATATTTATAATTAATATTTTATATATCTAAATGGATTATTCATGTATTTGGTGACTAAATCCATGACTATAATGTTATTAATAAAAACAAAACATACAATGAGGATAAAAAGTCAGCCAAGGAAAAATATTCCCACACCAAAAACAAGAATTTACTTCTTGAAATTCTATTTACTGACTAAATTCTTAGGATGTCATCCTCTTCCCTTTGGGTGTCATGATCTTCACCATGTATTGGTCTGTTTGAGGGGAACATGAACCTATTTCAGTGATTATTTAAAGGATTCTTAAATGATGTAATAGATTTTGTAAATACAAGGTAGATTTAGAAAGTCCATCTCTAGGTTAGATCAAAATACATCTTCTAATATAAATGACAAAAAATTAATTATAAGTAGGTATTAATTAAAACCAAAACATATGGTTCCATCACGGAATAGATGGCCTCATGTTCTAGGAATAACTAATCATACTCCTCTTTACTGCTGTGTTTAATAGGCCTTTCACCTTCAATATCATCAACAGAAATGATATGAGAATTCTTGGCTCATGCATTGACACATTCTTCATTTGAAGCCCTACCAAAAATGTGAAAACATTATCTATCAGATTAGAAAAATAGAATGGGTAACTCTAATAGGGGATCCCATTCATGAAAGATACAAAAACCAAGTTTGAGAGATACCAGGCCAATTCTCATAGAATTTCTCTTTGATCCCTTGAAAGGAAAACCAGATGGAAGAAGCCCTTACTTATTGATATCATTATACAATCATAAAATCCCCTATAATGATGAATCCAACTCATCATATCTTCTAGTTTCCTTGATTAACCTTCTTAGATACTGAATTCCAAGAAATGATCGAAAATGTTCTATCCACAATAGTCATTATTAATTTTTGAGTTTTCCTATATGAAGGCAATGGATCCATTCATGGTAATAATTTTTTCTAAATCACCTTGAGGATTGGAAAAACATATTTTTTAAGGATGAATCTTCAACTCATTGGAAGACATCATTAGGTTCATTGAATCATCCTTCATCACACCATCTCAACCCAAACGTGCCCAATTCACAAGACCAACACCACCGCCCATGGCCACAACCTTTTAAGGGGGGATGAAAACATTCTTTAGATCGAAGTAGTCATTGAGAGAATTCACAATATATCAGAATCTTGGAATTGTTGGTGAATCACAAGACAGAGATCCCGAACTATTATCGATCCATTGTAAATTTTTAATTATATATAAAAACTTTTTAAATATATTTAATTATAATTATAATTATAAATATATATATATATATATTTTTTCTTAAATAATAATAAAAATAAAATAAATAGATCTATTATAATTTTAACAATTTATATATTTATATATTAATAAAAAAAATATACATATTAATATATATATATGTATATATATTTATAAATGTATAAAAATATTTATTAATATATTTATTTAGAATTATAATTATAAATATATATATATAGTAATAAAATAACAATAAATACATATATTATTATTATAAAATTATATATATTTATATAAATATATATATAGAAGATAGTGATGATATTGAACAACCAGAGTCAGACAACATATTAATTTTATCATGTTTAAGATTCAACTCAGAATCCAATGTGCTGAAAAGATAATATGAGGATATAAGGATTATTTAAAGAGAATATCCAATCAAATCTAAACCCTGACAAAATCACATAGTGATCTAAGAGCTTGTGAAATTCATAACCACCTTTATCCTATTCCAAACTACGTGCTTCGCAAGCTGTCTAGGAAAACCAGTCTCACTGTAGTATGTATCTCCCTTAATGCAACTGACCACTTCTTATTTTACCTCACCAGATTTGAAGAATCTTGAGCGAGCTTCTTGAAGTTGTCGTTAATGAAGCTATTCATTATACACATGGTCTTGCAGGAGATCTTGATGTCGAGATGCACCTGCTTAAGCACCTTGAAGAGGTAGATCTTGTATGTCTCCATGCTCTTCACATTCTACCTCTTCATGTTGTCAGAGGTCAGGCCCTTGGTTACCTTCTTCTCATCACTGGGCTTTTTCTCAACAATGGATTTCGCAACCGCTGGTTTCTTCTAAGTAGGATTTTTCTCCATCTTCGGTGCCATTTGAATAATCAAAGAGCATCAGATAGATGCTTCAGTTGTAGAGGAATGTGAGGAGCAGGTTCTATATATATATATATATTTATATACAAATATTTATATATATGATTATTTATAATTATAATTATAAGTATATATATATTTATAATATTATAATAAATATATTTGTGAAATTTATAATTTTATAAATATATGTAATTATATATATATACAAATATTTATAAATATATACAAATATTTATAAATATATTGAAATATTTATAAGTATATTTCTTATATATATATTTATAAGTCAATTATAACATATTTAAATAATTATAAAATTAAAATAAATACATTTATAATAATTTCATTATTATATATAATTATATATATATATTTATAATGATATTCAAATATTTATAATTATATTTATTTGTAATTATATATATATATATAT
This sequence comes from Viscum album, assembly GCA_963277665.1. Lineage (NCBI taxonomy): Eukaryota > Viridiplantae > Streptophyta > Magnoliopsida > Santalales > Viscaceae > Viscum > Viscum album. The sequence goes on from OY728133.1 coordinate 1,001,934,530, forward strand.
AATTATAAAATTATAACACAAATATTAAATATATTTGTAATTATACAAATATATATAATTAGATAAATATATTTATAAATATATACAAAAATTTATAAATAGGTGAAAGTATATATATATTTATTGAAATATGTAGAAATATATACAAATATATATATATATATATATTAACAAATATATTTATTATATAAAGAAACTATATCTATTCTACAGTTGTGTTGTTTCCAGCCCACATGTCACCATTACACTACTCCATGTCCCTCCAAATCATTCATACATTTTCATTCCCTCTATCCAAAAACCGACCCTGCTCAAGATTTTCTGATACTCCTCGGGTTCTCGCTCCTGTTTCACCTCTACAAATGTTCATTCGATTCCTACACCCATTGTTCCTTCTCTCATTTCACCTCCACTACTGCTCATATGGCCCCCACTCCCATTTCCCCTCTATCTCCACTCCTATGGTTCCCTTTTCCATTAACCCTCTGTTGATTCTCCAAGGGTTCCCACTCGTGTTTCCCATCCTATCATCCTGCTGTATGAACAACACACCACCATCATCTTCATCACTAATTTATCCATATTATACTAGGATTCATCCTCATGAATCCTCTCATATCATCATATATTTCCTACTTCTCATACTCCCTTGAAGTATTTTAACCCTAAACCCTCCAAATTCACTACATCTTGTTCTATAATTCCCTCAAAATCGTGATTTTTATGCACATCTACAGTTGTCCGACCCTTTCTTCTCAATCAAAATTAAACTGATGTGCTGCTTTCCCCCCAAAAAGTATGTTCTACTGATATCGTGAAAATGATCTCTTATAAAACTTTTAGTATTTCCCATTGCATACAACATTTTCATATGTGATTACATTACATTTAATTTTGAGATTAAAAAATCTAGACATCTACTTCACTTTATTACCTAATATTAGTTCACCAATTCATTGTTTTAGTAACTTTCTATAGAATTCTATATAATTCTCGATCTCTACTTTGATTATTTATTTAATGATTATTAAAATGGTTTTGAATTAATTTATATGTCTTCTTCGATTCAAGATTCTTTATCACCATCTCATGTTTTTCTATTTAATGGTACGAAATATTCAAGGTAATTGTTTCTCACTATTATTTCAATTTCTATTTACATAATTATTCATTTATTGTTATTATTATTTAAATAAATATTTGTGTGATATATTATTCTGGTACATCTTTTAGGAAATCATTTTTTCATGTAATTTTTGTTATGTTAATTTGTTTCAAATATAATCAATTATCAGTTTTCATTTTCAATAATGTTTTCTCAAATTATTAGGGTTTTTTATTAAATTTTAAATTTCATTAAATAAAATATCATTTTTATGGTTTATATCATTTTAACAAATTATCAATAACATTATTTTAACTCCTCAAACAATATTTCTTCTAATAATTTTTTCATTTTATGTGCTATCTTTAGTTGAGCTTAGTAGTCTCTGTAGGATTATATTTTTTGAGGCATTTATTTTTTAGTTCTCATATATTATTTACAATTCAAGTTTTATTGACATAATGAATTTTCATTCTTTTTTGAACATCAAACAGTAACAATCTGTGAATATTGATATCATGTTCTATTAATGGTGGATAATTTGTATAGATATCAAATCATGTATGAGATTTCTTTACATGTTTGTGTATTTTACATCATGTTCTTTTTATCCAAAATGTTGTGTGTCCATTACCCCTCCACCATTGTAGATTTGTATCTTTTTGTTTTTGTTTCATTATTTGATGAATTTTCTACCAAATGTGATATTATTCATGATATCTACATTGATTCTACACAACATAAACATTAACATAGTTCCAAATGAACTTGCATTTATTCTTCGATTCAAGTTTATTTATCACCATATCTAGTTTTTTAAATGAAATGGTAAAAAATATTCAAGGTAATTTTTTCTCACTATTATTATATTTTCCATTATCACAATGAATCATTTACTATTGTTGTTCATCATAAATATTTGTTTATTTTAAAATTAATAATCACTAATATTTTTTCATATCTATGATTACATAATATTTTTTTCACTAATTTTTACTATAATTTTCTAAATATAGTTTCATATTCAGGGAAGTTATTATGATTTGTACTTTTTGTAATGTATATTTCTTAAAACTATTGTTTTTATCACATTTATTATTTTTCTTTTATTGAAATCTCATATTTGACAACATTTTTCTCCTCTGTCTACCACCGCTCTTGGTTTACCAATGAAAATTGAATCCTTTATCATCACCTATGATAGTTGTAACAAATATACATTACTACAGGTACACGACAAAACATTTTCAATTAAGTGATGTGTCACTATATTTTTTTCTTATCAGTAATTTCTTAATATTTTTAATCAACAGTGTTTACTATATCATTCGCACTATTATTGCATCTTATAGGTAATTTTTTTAAAAGGTTGGGGATGAAGCCTCATTTTATTATTTAAAGCAATGACCTCTTTAGACTGGGTAGAGGGGGGCCCATTTCATAGCCCAAAGGCCTAAGGCCAAGTGGATTGAATACAAGGCTTGAAATCCCATTTTTCCCAAAGAGCCCATCGTTGAATAGTAGTGCTACAGTACCCTGGCTGTTATAGTACCTACTAAAGTATAACCACCCGATATAGTTCCTGCTACAGTGCATCCGCCACTATAGGGTCACCACCACTGTATTCCGCCCCTTGCTACAGTGCCCCTTGCTATAGTGCCCTTACCGTATCCCCAGAAAGTAGTCCTTTCCTGGATTAGATCCTGGGTCTTCTATAATATATATTTCTTACAACTATTTTATATCAATATTATTAAATTTAAAAATATTTTATCACTTTACTAGGTCTCATGTATTAAATCCAGGATTTCATTTATTACTTCCAATTATATTTTTATGGTCATAATGATTTTTCTTATTTTTTTGAACTTTAGACGCCAAAAATCCTTGAATATTGATAACATCTTCTATTTATGGTGGGTAATTTATATAGATATCAAATGTTGTATGTAATTTTATTATATGTTTTTTATATTACTTTATGTATTTTTATACAATATTTTAATTTCATAGATTTTCCATGTGTTATTTTTAGATATTATATAGATTAATTTCAAGAACATGAATTGATACAATTTATGATTCTAAGGTCTAGTTTTCCTAGAACAATTTTTTGAAAAATATTAAACATTGAACACTGCACATGAGTGGTTTTACTAAAAGAGTATAATAACATCCAAACAAGTGCCTATATCATAAATCTAAGGACACCGTTGCATTAAGATCAATGTATTTACACTTTATGAGGTCTAACATCAGCCATCATGGGTTGGATATAAAAAATAGTTTTCATAAATTTTAATGAACAACATAAATTATAGATTTTATTTTTTTTGAAAATACATCGACACAACGATGATGTTATATTCAAATTAATAGATACATAAACACATAGGGATAGGCTCATAGATATTTAAATTCCTCATAGGATTTGGAGAGAGTCCTGGTAGAATTCTCTCTGTGGTGACGACAAAGTCCCAGATCAGAGATCTTTATTGACAGAACACCAACGAAAATTAATCCTCGATATTGAACGACCCATATGTCATGTAGAAAGGTTGTTTCACTGTTGATTTTACCCATTTTTTATTCTCACATTGAATGTGGGTCAATCTACAAATAGGTTGATCATTGTTTTGATCATTTCAGGATGGGTATTTAATTTTGGTGATTATATTTGAGTGGTTTTTTGAATTCATATTCATTTATCCTTCTAAAATAATGAATTGAAGGTGAAAATCAAAAAGGTTGAGGTTCATTATTTGGGCCTTACTGTGCTTTTATCCACTAATTCTTATTGTTTTTCATGCATTCTTCATTTCCTCCACATGCTTTGAATACCCTATGAGAATGATTGATCATTGCATCCTTAATTATTGGGACAACAATATGAAAACATGGATAACAGTTCGGAATGACACAACAGAGTTGTGAAAATGATTGTGTGATGTGATTTGTCCAGGATGGTGGCACATGGAGGTGCAAGGTGGTGGTGGGGATGGCAGCTCCATTCAGTCTAGGTGTGCGGTGGCAGAGGTCCTGATGTCTAGTCTATACAGATGGAGAGGTGGAAGGAGGGGTAGCCGTCCAGGCGGCCAAAAGTGATGGAATGTGGTAGGAATCCAAGTGGGGGATGATGGGGCCTGTGGGTGCATAACGATGTAGGAGACTGTGTGTGGTGGTTGTGGGATGTAGAGGCAGCAAGATATGGAGGGAAAATAGGTCCAGCTATAGTGTAGTAGGATGGACTGGATTAGGTCGGACTAGGGGAGCAGGTCGGGCTGGAGCAAGCTGAGTGGGCCATGTGAAAGGGCCCTGGAAGAATATGTCAGGTAGAGTTAACGGGATGGGCCTAGAAGACCGGGCTAGACCCAATGGGTCGGGTTTCCCTAATGGTCCATGTCTAATGGACTAGCCTAAGGTCGACAATAGTGGTCAACCATTATCCACGATCTACCACGATTCCATATGGCCACGACATCATGGGGCTGTCGGTATGGGAAAACGACCATGCGGTCTATCCATAATCCAGTGACCACCCTTTCCATTGAATAATTAATTCCCTATAACTTTCCAATGGTTCGTCTATTTGAAGAGTCATTTAAGTATTTGGAAACCCGAAGATAAAAAATTACTTTTGAGACAAGTGGTGGGTTTTAGATTGGATATTTTTTGAGTTACATGGTTCGTTTACACAGGTACTACCAAGGGTCAAGGGACATGGTGAGTTTGACTACTACAAACCATATACTCCCATTATGAAGAGATTAATTCCCACATACACTATATCATAGATGAGTTTCATTTGGGTTCATTCCTTTAATCGCGTCCTTGAATATTGGTCAACGTTGTTCCCTACTCATTAATGTATGAACCCTTCAGTAGGACTTCCTAGATAGTGTTTTTGGAATCCCTTGAGAGGCCCAGTGCAAGATAATATCTTAATCGTCATGCCCTAGGTAGAGTTTTTGGTATTTAAATGAATAATACTACCAAAATTAAATCCTCCACTTAGTAGCTTATTCCATAAAGAGTTTTTGGTATCTCCCCATGTCCCTGGTTGTGATCCTCATCTGATGTTTTATATATCTCTATTCAGATCTATTAGTGTATCTCTCTCTTGGTGGTTCCCAATGAACAATACTTCTCAAATGAACAACATTAGTGCTATAGGACTCAAGATTGTGTTCTCCCAGTTGAGTACTCTCTGGAATCTTTGGACTGAATCCCTAGTGTTGGTATGTAGTATTTATGATTTACATAGGTTGAGGTGTTCCTAGGACATCAGACAACAGTCCTAGTGCCTTTGTTTATAGGTTGGACCATGTGGTTTACATACTCTTTTTTGGTGGGATTGTATTCTGGTCTTGTTTACATTCTAATAAATTCACTATTGTACTCTAGTTGTGGGATCGAGTGGTTTGCATGCATTATTTATATAGTTTTTTTACATTTCAGTATATGTGGCTTGGATATGTGTGTGTTTGTGTGTGTGTATAGGTACTTTATGCTAATTCCTCCCATTTGTGGGACATGCCTACTCGGTGATAGTCACTCGTACATGGACTATCGCAGGTGAGTTTGGGGTAGTCATGGTACAGGCCCCTCTGGGATGGGTCGTGATAGAGTTGTATCATAGGTGGTCAGTTCTACCTTTGGACTAAAAGTCTATAATATTTTATTGGGAAATAATGTTAAGTGTTCGGATTTCTTATTTTAGGATAGAGACTAAAGTGTTGGTGCGGTGACTAATGTATCCATACACCAGGACTCTAATATGGTATTTTTTGAATTTTTCAGGAGAACACTGGTTTTAAGGAAAAAATGTTTCATGCATCATATAGGAATGGGTTATGGTTTCCATGTTATTCTTGAATCATATTTCCAGATATACTCTTTGACTCTGGTACATAATGATTTTTACATGATTCACTTGTGATGTATACCATCTTGGATTCAACAGCTCAATCATAAGGATGACCCCACCAGTAGTGAGTTTTTGATATAGGGACCAGTTCCCTAGATTTTACCTCCATGTGGTGCACTATCTATACTTCCAACTATATAGCAGCACGTGGTACTCACAGTACCTGCGGATAATGAGCATAGGGTGACCGCACATCACTAGTTTTAAAAATGGTGGCCCCAGGATCCTAGGTGAGCACGACCATTAGGTAGCTGAGGACTGGATTGATATGGTGACCAGTGATTCCATCTAGTCAGGACCCCATCAGACCAATTGGTTCTCCTGGAAGCGATCTTTCTACAAGATTCAGTTGGGTGATGGTGGAGTTTGCACACTGAGACTCATGACGAGGTGACTATTTCGTGGATAGAGTTAGAGTGCCATTTTATAAAGGAGTTCTCACCATTTACACTGAGAGTATATCAAATACATGATCTTCTTATTCTTTAGAAGGGTAGCATGACAGAAGAAAGTTATTTATCAAGGATCACCAACCATTCCAAGTGCTCAATGGATATGGTCAGAGATCAGTACATCAGTGCTCGACTATTCGATTGAGGTCTGTATAGGGACAATTGATCCAAAATTATTTCTTTCGAAATTAAAATGTATGTTGGAGTGATTGAAATGGATTTGGTGGTCTAAATATTCTTAGCATAAAAAAAGAATTCAGTGACAACCAATAGTGGACAAGAATGAGTTGATACCATGGCAGTTGGGATCTGACGGAAGTATCAATGACATGGATGTGGGAGGCATTTCAAGAGGTGGTCCCATTATATAGGATCATCAGTTCAGGTTTCGTAGGTTGGATTTGGTCAAACAAGGGAGTGGTGGTGCTACTAATGCAATGAAAAGGGACGTCTCACTTGAAATTGTCCAACCCTCCATCCTAATGATAGGGAGACAATGGATAGGCCACCAAGGAAGGTGTAGTAGTAAGATCTGGAAGTCCTGTAAGGTGATTAGAGTGGAAGAAGATCTAGGAGAGAATAATGGGTTGTCGGAGTTTTGAATTGTTACCACCACCACCCCCATTGGATTCATACTAGGCTCAAGGATCTAGAGGATAAGGGTGGGGAAAGCTGTATGAAGTCAAATCTTATGATACATGGGATTTATGAATGATCTGAATTGTGATATGGGTCTTATCTAACCGAGCTTCCATTCTGATAGACCTAGGTTCTTGTCATTCCATTCCCTCCACATATATTTTACGAGACTTTGACATTCTGATTGAACCAATGGCTTGAACCTTACACTAGGAGACACCTTCTTGAGGAGACTCGATGATCACACATCTATGTCAGGAGTGTGACCTCACCATGGTAGGTGAGTGTTTCATTTGGAATATCTTCATGGAAGTGTTGAGACCTAACGTGGTCATTCTTTGTATGAATTGGTTATCTTCAGTCCAAGACCATATTTATTATTTTAGTTGAATGGTGTGATGTGTCTGTAGTGAAGGATGTTGGTTTTACTTCATCAGTGATAAAAATAAACCCATTCATCACACGATGGACTCATTCATTGGAGGGTGGAATTGATTAGTCCTTTGTTGGCTAGCCTAACCCACGATGTACTAGAAGTTATGAGTTTCCAGTTCTAAGTAATAGTGGAGTTGTACAATGATGTCTTCCTTGAAGATGTTTTTTGATTAACTCCCAACTGATAGATAGACGCATGCATTGATTTATGGAATGGTATGAAACTGATATCAGCACCAATATATAAGATGGATTTCACAGATCATCAAGAGAGAGAGTGTTATTAGAGGACTTAAAGAGGATGGGATTTGTGAGACTTGGTGTTTCCCCCTGGGCAGACCCAATTATGTTTTCCAATAAGGTGGATGGGAGTTTGTGGTTTTTTGCAGACTACCAGATCTTGAACCATGTGACTGTGAAGTACATGTATCTACTACAAAATATTGATGACATATCACATAAGTTGATAGGGGATGATGGTTCTTGAAGGTTGGCCTTTGATCCGGCTATCAACAGTGGTGATTAAAGGATATGATAAACCTAATATGGCTTTTAGAAGTATTTATAGTCACAATGAGTACATGGTGATGCCCTTTGGTGTGATGAATGTTCCAAAAATGTACATAGGACTCATGAAACAGATCATTCAACCTTACTTAAATTGGTTCATGGTTTTCTTTATCGACTATATCCTTGTGTACTCAGTATTTTCGGAGGAGCATGTGAGACACTTAAGGATGGTTCAAGAAGTTCAATGGGGACATAATATTAATTGGAAACTCTCAAGTTCCAGTTCTAGATTTAGGTTATCAACTTTCGGGGAAATATTATCTCAGCAAATGGAGTGATAGTGGACCTGTCCAAGGTTGAGGTATTGTTAGCATGAGAGCCACCTAGGAGCATGCTAGAGGTGTAGATCATCCTCATGCTAGAATACTATTAGTAGATATTCATAGATTCTTTTTTGAAGATATTAGAACCTATGAAATCGTTGACTATAAAGTGGTAGCCTTTAGTGTGGGCAGGGAAGTTCCACCAGTCTTTTCAATAGTAGATTTATAATTTTACAAGTGCTCTGATCTTCAGATTATTGAAGGATGGATTTGAGTACATAGTATTGTGCGATGCATCAACGACTATATAGTCTTGTGTCCTCATATAGAGGTAAGTGGTGATTTACAATGCTTCACACCAGTTGATACCACATGAACAAATCTACCCAATCCATGATATTGTGTTTTCAATATTGGAATTTTTATTGAAGATGTGGTGGCACTACCAGATGGGTGAGCAGTTTATCGTCTACTCTGATCACAAGAGTCTAAATAATATTTTCACTCATTATTTTTTGAACTTAAGATAGAGCAGATAAATATAGTTCCTCTAGGTATATGACTTTGAGATTATCAATAATACATGGAAGGGTAATGTGGTAGAATATTCTCTCAGTAGGAAGTCTAGTTCACAGTTGCTAAATAAGGTGTCAGATCATTTTTTATCATTACAGTAATCCTTCATGGATGGAGATAGAACAACATACCTATAATAGATATTTTTTCCCATCCAATAATAGAGTGAGTTAGGGGGTCACATTTTGGGGATACCAACTATGATAACCTAGATTCATAATTGTCCACAGGGTATGCTCTAGATGAATATTTGAAAGGCGGGGAGGACATTATTGTTTTAAATGAACATATAGTTGTACCAGTGGAATTGTGGGAGGAGGTTTTGAGGGATTTCCACACATCCCATTTGGTATTAAATCCATGTGTAGTGAAGATGTACCAGGACTTCTAACCTCAGTTTTGGTTACTTGGGATAAAGAAGGCAGTTGATGAGTTCATTTATCAATGCCTCGCTTTTCAAGAAGTGAAGAATGAGCACCCGATTCTAGTAAGTTTATCCCAACTGCTTGAGGTTATTTAATGGATGTGGTATGTGATATATATGTTATTAGTGATATGTTTACCACGTACATCTAGGGGACATGATTCCATATAGGAGGTTGTTGATCGACTCACCAAGTCAGCCCACTTTATGGCTATCTGAGAGAAGAGTTCAATAGAGAGCTAGGGGTGACTCTACATGTAAGAGATTGTTCGAATTCGTGGAGTTACCTGAACAATAATTTCATATCTTGATGCACTATTTACATACTTTTTATGGAAGGGATTATAGAAGGAATTTGGGACTTACACTTGAGCGCAACATTCCACCCACAAATGGATAACCATATAGAGAAGACCATTATGGTTCTGGAGGACATGTTGCGGGTGTGAATGTAGGATTTTTGCTATAGTTAGGAGGATTTACTACCCCTAGGGTGTTTTTTATACAATAATAGATATAACTCAACCATTAGTATGGAACCATTCGAGGCCTCGTACAGGTTGCCCTGCTAGTTGCCACAATGCTGGAATGACCCATGGGAGTCAACACTCGTGGGCCTAGAGTCAGTGAAAGCTACTATAGAGAAGGTGAAGATCATCCTTGAGTGGATGAAGACTAAAAATAGTATTTAGTGGTATTATGTTGATATGTAGAGGATACCCATTGACTTTGAGGAAGGAGACCATGATTTCCTTCAGGTCTCACCTCGACGTGAATTACAATGATTTATCTAGGGAGGCATGCAAACTATAAGTTTCATTTTCCCTTTTCATATATTTTGTAGAGTTTCTAAGGTGGTGTACCTATTAGATCTACTTCTGTATTTAGATTAGGTACATAACGTCTTCAACGTGTTGCAGCTATTGAGGTATGTGCATGACCCATCACATGTTACCAACTGGGGAGTGTTGGACATCAAGGATTGAGAAACATTTGCAGAGTACCTAATGGAGATCGAGGATTTGAAGAAGATATTCCTTCATGGGTGAGAGATTCCCGTGGTGTATGTCTGATGGATGCATGATAACATACAAGAGATCACATGGTGGTGAGAGGATCAGATTCATTCATTGTACCCAAATATTTTTGAGTAGCCTTGATTTTATCTTTTTTGGGGCTTAAATCCCCAAGGTATATAGAATACAATGTCTCAGTTTTTCTCTGTCTTATTTTTAAATATTATATAGATTAGTTTTTATACAAGGAACTAAGATGGTGTTTGATTCCATAGTCTAGTTTTCCCAAAACAAATGTTTAAAAAATAATAAAATTTAAACAAAAAAAGAGAAAATATTTCTTAAAAAAGTAGAATGAATTCAAAATGCATGATAAGATCCGAAATATGAAGGCACCGTTATGTTCATAGAAGCACATTTACCCATGCATGGCTTAACATCGGCCAGCATAGGTCAGTTATGAATGTTATTTTTCAGAAATTTTAATAGACAACATAAATTGGGGATTTCTTTTATTTTGACATTATATCGATGTAGAAACACTATTTTCTTTACATGAATATCTAGGTAAGGACATAATGTTAGACTCATAACCCTAGAAATTCCCTAGAGGATCTAGAGAGAATCCTTGGATAATTTTATTATTGGCAATGACAATGAAAAATATTAGAGATCATTCTTGATCGATCACCAATGTAAATAAATACTCAACAACAAACAATCCATATTCTAAATAAGAAATTTATTTCATTGTTTATTTTCACCATTCATTATTCTCCCAATGAATGTGGGTCATTCCATGAAAAGGTTGACATGATGTTTAATGGATGTGGAATTTAATTTAAATTATGGGGATTATTTTCAAGTGCTTTGTCCAATTCCTCTTTGTATATCCTTCTAATGAGAATGAATCGAGGAAAAAACAAAAAAAGTTATGTTTCATTTATTGGGTGTTCTTGTTCATTTCTCCCCAAATATATGGTGTTCTTTAGGGTTTCTCTATCTACATCCCGCACTTTGAAAACCCTATGAGAACGATCGATCTTTTCATCCTTGATTAAGGGAAAAATTATCTGAAACTCTGGATATGAGTTCAGAATGATACAATAGAGGTGAGACGGTGATGGAGTGACATTGTTTCTCTAGGATGGTGGCGCATAGTGGCACACGATGGTGGATGAGGTAGTGACTCTGATCGGTTTAGGCGAGTGGCAGCATGGGTCTTGGGGGTCGGTCCATGAGGACAGCATGGCTGATGTCAGGGAAACCAGTGAGGAGGCCGATGGAGGTGGAATGCAGAAGGTGGTCGCATGGGAGTTAAAGAGTTTGGAACATAGAATGTGGCCACAAATAGTGGCCATGGGACTCAAAGGTGGTAGGCCACTGAGGGCCTGCAGGCCGGGATGGAGCACCTTGGGTTGGGCCAGAGTTTACCAGACCAATAGAGTAGGCTAGGCTAGAGCGGAGTTGGTCGGGCAAGAGTGGGCGAGGTGGGCTAGGTAGAGAAACCTAGGTGGAATGAGCCACGCTAAGAAAATAGGCCTGGAAAGACCGAATAGGTTGGATCAGACCGAATGGGTCGGGTCAGGCCCAATGAGTCGGGTCAGACCGAATGGGTCGGGTCAGACTTAAGTCATACCCGAGGTGGCTAGACCGGGCCACTGTCGACCCTGAGGCACGATCGACCAAGTTTTCACATGGTCGTGATAGCAGGGGAAGTTCATTCTAGGGAACCAAACATGTATTCAGTCCATGGCCTAGTAACCCCCCATTCCATTGATTATTTAATCCCCTACAACATTGAAACTATGTATCTGTTTGACGAGACATCTGTGGTGTTGAGACCCCGATAATAAGATGGTATTTTTGATACAAGAGGTGGGTTTTAGATTAGATATTTTCTAGTGACATGTGATGTTTATGCGAGAAGTATACATGTTTAAGGGACACAATAATATTGATTACTAGACATCATATAATCCCCTTTAAATGTATTGATTATCTCATCCACCAAATCATATATTAGTTTTGTTAGGGTTCGTTCCCTTTAACACTTCCTTGAAGGTTTGTCAGTATCATTTCCTACTCATAAAATTTGTTTCCCACCAGCAAGAATTCATGGATAGAGTTGTTAGAATCCCTTGAGAGGCCCGGTGCGGGATCCATTGTTCATCTTCATGCCCGATGTAGAGTTCATGGTATTGACGCGACCAATCCTATATAATGTCAATACTCTACATAGCAGGTTAAGCTCGATGTAGTTATTGGTATCACCCAACGGACTTGGTTATGATTATCATATGATGTTTCAAACATCTCTCTTCATATCTATTAGTGTATCTCTCTCAAGGCGGTTCTGAACAGAAAATAAATTTCAGATGGACTTCTTGGGTGATATCAGACTCTAGAGTGTGTTCTTTTAATTGAGTGCTTCATGTAATCTTCCGAATGAATACCTAGTGTTGATATGATATAGTTATGACTTAACCTAGGATGTGTGTTATGGATTTATTATATATAAATTTTATTGTTATATGTTATGTAGATATATACTTTTGTAGAGATGACTATTTTTCTCCTTTATGTATTGATTTGTGGTTTTTGGGGTGTCCAACTGAGTATCATTATACTCAGCCCTATACAAGATTTTCCTACATCTATCACGTATTGTAAGGATAAGATACCTTTTTACATAGTCCACGGTGGACTTGGACTGGACAAAGATTCATGAGATCAAGTAGGCTGATGTCTTCCGACATATTTAGATAGCCTTCTTAGTACCTTTTTTACAAGTTGGACCATCACATTTACATACTCTTTTTGGATGACCTGTATTCTGTCCTAGTTTACCTTCTAGTACATTAGATTTTTTACCTCGGTTGTGGGATATATTAGTGTAAATGCGTTTTTTACATTGTGTTTTTACATTTCAAAATTTGTGTCTTGGAGATGTGTGCATGCATATAGGTACTTATGGCTAATTTCTCCCATTTTTGTGACCTGCCTACTTAGTGCTAGTCACTAGCCCATAGCTTATTGGAGGTAGGATTAGGGTAGTTATTTCATGGGACCCTCTAGGATGGGTCGTGACAAAAATATCATGTTACCTTTATCCCTACCACCAATGTAGATTTATTTCACATTGTTTTTGTTTCATTATTTGATGTATTTTCTGCCAAATGGTATGTTATTCATGATCTATATAATGATTCTACATAACATGAACTTTAAAATAGTTCAAGATGAACTTTCATGTCTTTATTGATTCAAGTTTCGTTATCACTATATCTAGTTTTTAAAATGAAATGGTAACAAAAATTCAACCTATTTTTTTCTCAATATTATTTCATTTTCCATTATTATTATGATTCATTTACCGTTTTTTGTTCATCAACATCAATTTTTTTATTTTATTAATAACCGGTTTTATTTTTTTATTAGTTATTTCTTAATTTTTTTCTCAATAGTGTTTACTATAATTTTCTCACTATTGTTGAATATTCTTGGAAATTTGTGTGTTGTGTAACTTTTTTATTGTATATTTGTTACAAATATTATTTTTATCACTATTATTATTTTTATCATTTTTTTCTTACATAATTATGGTTTTTATTAATTTTTTTTATTTTATTAAACAAAATTTCAATTTTTTCTAGGTTATCTCATATTAACAAATTTTAAATATCATTTTTTTCATATCCTACTATATATAGTGTTTCTCGGCATTCCTCAATTGTATATAATATCATTCTTAAGATTAATATTGTTTTTTGGATTATATTGATACGAAAAAATCATATTTTTTCAGGTCCTTCTATATACTATCATTCAACTCCAGCTATATACCCTCTTTCCTTAAGCTTAATATTGTTTCAACTCTTGAAATATACTATATTTCAACAACTGTTATATATATTTTTTACCCCACTAAATTAATATTTAAAAAACACTGATACTCATTAGATAGTTGGAAATGCTGATCGTGATGCTATGTTATATTTCTGAACACAGACCACATCCAATGATTTTTTACTATAGTATTTTATTAAATTAATTGTAAATATTGATTTCATTTTCTATTTTTTGATCAAAATTTAATCATGACTTGATATTTATATTTATATGTTACCAATCTATATGTTTTATGCATTTAGTATTCTCTTCATTTATATTGATGAGATAATTTTTCTTCTCTGAGAGAACATCTAAATGGGTTCTCTAACTATGTTTTATGTGACTGAATCATGTATGTAGTTGGACTCAATAATTCATGTCATATAAAAATATAATTTGGGTAAGATCCTATACACCATTAGATGAGTTCTAGTAGATATTATAATTGACATGATTAGATTTGGTGTCCTATAAAAATTGTATAGATTTTAGGATCATTGAATCCTAAGCAATCCATTAATTGTTTTAATCACTAAAATTATCCTATGATGAAATAAGAATAGCCTCCAAAAGTGGATTTTAAGCCCACACTAGAGGTGGAGGAGGTGAAAAAGCATTGTCAGAACCATACTTATCTAAGCATACGACCAGACAAATATAACCAGCAACATTCAGAACCCTTGTTTTGACTTTAAGAGACCTAAAAATGATATGAAATGTGGAAAATTTCATTCATATCAACATTAGTGTATAGGATCATTATAGAAGTGAATCATCATAGGTTAGTATTTCCAGTGACCATAACTATGTACTACTATTTTTTACCCATTACATTTTAATTGTTTAGAAAGCAAAGACCAATTTATTTTAATTTCCTATTAATTCTTGCATTAAAGGAATATCAAAGCGCTAGATCATTTGGAGTCAACAGCAATACTAATGATCGAATTGTTACAAAAAACTAAAAAAAAAATTATCTTACAATGGTATATGTTTTTTATCTCTATTTACTATTAGTTTATTCACCTCATAAGAACATAAAGTAATAGATTTTTTCATGTAATTGTTATTTTCTCTATGATTATAACATCCACCGCATTTCTTATTCTCAATTGGAAACTATTTAACATCATATTGTGCTTCAATGATTTCAGTTTTCACTATTAATTTCATCCTATTATTTAACGTCAATTATTATTTTTAGAATGATATATATTGAGTTTGATGCTAATGATGTAGTGTAACAAAAATTTACAATGTATTGATAATCAATGAAAATATCCAGCCATTCCAATGATGTAAATCCCCATACAAAGGATATCATAAAGGACAATACTGAAAAAATTGACTGATTTGTTTGATGCAATTAGAAGGTAGTGGAAAAAAATCAAGGATTTGGTTATTTTTAATTTACTATTTAAATATTTATCACCCATATAAACTCTAATTTTATTAGTATCTATGAAAATTGTGTTTTAATATATTTTTTTTCAATGTTTTTTATACCTGATTATTATCCCTTATACATGAAAGATTTCTTAGTTTTTTCCATCTATACCAACTATTATAGCGATCCACAAAACTGTGAACCCCACATCCTAAAAGGGGATCCACTAAAATAATGACTCACATCACAACAAATAGCCTTTTACTTATAAGGATGTATAACCAATTACTAACCAGGATGTCAATGACATTGTGTCTCCAAAGGAGACACCTGAAAACTGTTAAAAAACAGAATTTGTTATTATATAACTGAAACTTATTTTTTGAAACAAAATCATTCTTTGTAAACATTTTTTATGTTTAATTTTTTCCAAAATATCACTTTTATGTTTTCATTCAGAGTAAAATGTTCCTGTTTCAATATTCATTACATTTTTTTTCCCTGTCTTAAATGTAGGTTCCTTCATGTATATGATTTCTCCATAATCAATGTAATTTTTCATTACTTTTATATATCAATTATTATTTCTACTATTATGATGATGTCTCATAGAGTACTACAACTATTTCAATATTAGGTATCACTAAAATTTAATTTTAACATATTATAAATTAATTTTCATTCTTAATTTCTCAAAGTTTGAATGGATTTTTAATATATGAGTTGATTTATAGCACTATGTGAATGCATATGCAAGGTACTAGTTATAAATAAATAATTATTTATTTATTATTTTAATTATCAATAAATAAATAAATAATTATAAAATTTCAATAAATAAATTTATTATATATTTTTTAAAAAAATATATATATATATATTAATAAATATATATATATACCAATATTTATAAATATATTTATATATAATTATAGTTATAATCACATATATATATTTAAATATATATAAAATTATAATAAATATATTTTTTGTATTTATAATTTTATAAACATATATAATTATCTAAAATATTTATAAATATATATATAAATATATATATATATATATAGAAATATTTATAAATATATTTTTTTATATATAATTATAAATATATATAAATATATATTTTTTATAAATAATTTTTCAAATATACTGTATAATATAAATATATTAATAATATGATTCCATTATCAGCACTTTTTTAGCACTGATAAAGATTCCCCTTTATCAGTGCTACAATTTTAGCGCAGTTAAAAACATGCTTTATGAGGGCTTTTTTGTGATGAAAAAGTGGTATCATTATCAATTAAAAAAATTGATGAAGGTCATTTTTAGCAGTGCATTCAATTTTAGCACTGATAAAACTGACCATTATCAACACTTTTTATAAAGTACTGATAAAGCCTTATGAATTATTATAAATTGAACCCCAATAGAAGCCTTCCATGGCTCACCCATAAAGCTTTCGAAGAATGAGAACTCTACCACCGTTTCCTCTGTTCGAAATTTTATACAGAGCAATCTTATTTATGTATGAATTTATCTTGTTAACACAAAAAACACTATTTTTTTTAGTTTCCACCCTCTGTGAATCGTAGCTGCACCATCCTCTATTACACTGCATGTTGCACATCATAAACTAGGTAATCCTGACATTAACGCCTCTTTCTTGGCCACCCTTGTATGTATACTGTCAACATTACATTTCTCACACTTTAACACCATGCCTAAAACAAGTTGAACACCTATGTAGCATCACTCCAACTATTCACTCCAACCATCTACACATTTACATCCACCTGCTGTGACTCCATTGGAATTTGGTGGTTCTTGTTGAGTCCATATTTTTGGAGGGTTTTCTTTTGAAACTCAAAGATCGATGGGTTATGATTTTCATCATTCATTGAGAGTTTATGGACTTCCACAATGGTGTGCAGGATCATCATTACTTCAGATATAATTTTTTTCATAAATTTCTTCCTATATATTTTTTGTCGACTGTGGCCTATGGCCTGTGAGGTGAAACTTTTCATTAAGACTAAATTTCAGACTAGAATTTGGTAGAAAACCAGTTTTCTATTATATAAATTTATATTAATTTAATATGGTAATGTATTAATAATTCGTCTACAGAACCTCTATCATATATTTATTTTATAAAAATTTATAGGAATCACTAAAAACGAATGGTATGAAAATATATTTTGACATATTCAATGATTTTATAAATTATAATTTTATAGATTTATAGGTTTTTAATTTTATAATCTTTTATACATTTTACAGTATATTTCATTATACTATTTTTTTAATAATAATTTTATTCAAAGTTTAAATTTTTATAGTTTCATTCTTTTATAAATTTATATACTTTAATAAATTTTATATTATATGATATTATACATGTATAGTTTAAATACAATAAATTTATTAATTATCTACACGTTTATAGTTTTCTAGATTTATAAGAGGACCCATCATTAAGTCACCTAGGTTAGAACTAAATGTATAATGGGACAAAATAAATTTTTCCAATATTAAGACATCACGAGTTATAATATTATTGCTGTTTTTATTTTATCATATTATTATTTATTACACATGATTCACACTTTTGGTTTTAATAAGTGTTGGATATATATATGTAACAAATATAAAAATGAGTGTGGTGGACTATGAGGTTATTATCCTAATAGGAAACCAAATAGGAAGAGATATAGACTGAAAATATCATGAGAATACTTACTCAAAATTCCTAAGAAATGAATAATAATAAGAACCATTTCAAACTACCGAATATAGAAAGGATGAAACAACCCACCATGTGTTCCTTTATATAGAAATCCCCCTTATATTTTTTAGGTTTCTCTAATTAACTAATTTTGAAGAAATAGATAGCCATGGAGAATTTTGAATTTGAAGTAGGTAAAAAGTAGGCGTCAATTATGAATACGAGTAAACATAAAGAATTTAATAGTATAAAATTGGTGGTGTATAAGGATATAATTTCATTCTAATTGTAAATTTTTTTAGAAATTATTATAGAGTTATTTCTCAATCCATCAATAATGAGGAGATAATTTGATCACAAATTCTTTTCTATAATTTTATTGCATCCTATACCATTCAGTTATATTGAAAAACAGTTCCTAAAAGTAAAATGTACTACATTATATTTGTATATTTCCTTTAATAATTTTTTATTTTCGATCATTTGGGATAATAATTTATTTTTTTAATATTTCCATTTTCATTCATGAAATTCAGGAGATCTATCTTCAATTTAACAATTTTTTGGGTAATTATTTCCTTGAATATAAATATTACACAATAAAATAGGAATGATATGAATATAGAATTGATAGATTCCAATTGTAGGAAAAAATAAAATGGTTATGGGGAGAAAGAGTTCATCTAGACTAAAAAATATCAGGCATATGACCCTAATAATATTCTTTATCAATGTTTATGCTATTTTTATTCATGACTAATTAGTACAGAGAAGATGGAAAAACAACTTATCTTATATGGAGTTATGTGAAGTTAGAAATGTGGGAATAATAATAAGGAAAAAGGAAATAAATCCAATTACATGGATCACACTACATTTTATGGATTATATATTATGATTACAATTATGGACAACGAAGAAGACTGTATCAAGGATAAGATTATAGATTTTAATGATAATGAAGATCATATTGAGTTAATGAAAATGATTGTTTAAGAGGAAATTTTTTATTGTCGAAAATTATTTGAGTTTTTAAAGTGTTGTGAAATGATTCCATTATATCTTGTTGGAAAAAAATACAAATAATTTCCATCCATACATAATCTGTACACATTAAAAGTAGAAAACAGGTGGAATGACACCAGTTTTAAAAACATGCTCAATTGAATGATATGCTTCAAGAAGATAATGATCTCTCTTAAAAAATATATTATTCTAACCAAATGCTATATTTTATGGGTATGATATCTAAAATAATACATGCATGTATAAATGACTGTATACTATTTTGAAAGGACCACATATCACATTAAGAATTCCCAAAGTGTGTTGGTTCTAGAAACAAGAAAGATGAATCGAGTCCTAAGATTTTTTCATGGTACTTTTCAATAATTTTAAGTTTTAGGTGCCTATATATAGTGAGGATACTGCAAGAAAATTTATGTGGCACATTAATACAGTAAATAAAGATGGAAACATCGTCACTCAGAAGACATTCCTCAGTGGATGAGAATTGATCATGAGTATCCTGAATTTGAAAACAATCCAGATAACCTTCTTCATGTGTTATCTATAGATGGAGTGAACCCATTTGGTTTTAAAAGAATCACTCATAGATAATGTATTGTTATGTTTGAAAATTATAATTTTCCAACATGGTGATACATGAAACCAAAATACATTTTTTTATCTTTTCTTAAATCAGGAAAAAATACAACCAGGTAATTATATAAGTGTTTATTTGGATCCATTGATCAGAAATTTAAAATTATTATGGGATTTAGGTGTTATGTTCTGTGATACATACAGAATTGATGATTTGACATTGAGGACCATATTGTATAAGATGACAAAATGACTTTTCTACATATGGAATTTTATCCGGATATACCATTAATATAACTAAATGGAATCCCACTTTCAAATAAGCTAAACAATCAATTAGGTTGAAACATTCATCGAAGACTATGTTTCTATGAAATCAATGATTTCTAATTAGAACACCTATGTACTGTTCTTAGTTGACATCATTATAGAAAATTTTAGAGGAATTTACAAAACCAACTCCACTAACATGAGATCAACAATATAATAATGTAGATGATGTGAAAATTTCTTTTGTTAAGCCTTTTTCAAAAAACCATATGAAAAATATTTGGAATAAAAG
Source organism: Viscum album (assembly GCA_963277665.1). NCBI lineage: Eukaryota > Viridiplantae > Streptophyta > Magnoliopsida > Santalales > Viscaceae > Viscum > Viscum album. Next base: position 1,001,955,116 of record OY728133.1, read on the forward strand.
ATCAGTATTTTTAATTAACATACTGTAATTTTATGTATGTCAGAACTATTATGGATGTAATGAATGGGAAAAAATGTAAATGATAGTGTAACTAGAACTTTAAAAAATTCCCTCAGGTAAATAAATGATTGAATAATAGCTATTTTTTTCATTATTGACAAGTGAATTCGAGAAGAGTTGACTCCAGTGATGAGTGAAAAAAAATTTCTTATTCCAACTTCATACACACATTACAGGATAGAGAGATATCAGTTTTTTAACATTTTTGAATGATGTAAAGGATATTGAGGGGTAATCATCTATAAAACCAAAAAAATATTGAAGAGTCTAGTCCAAGCCTAGACTAGAAACAAAATCAAATTTATGGAAACCAGAACTAATGCCACCTGAGAGAATAATTAATAAAAAAGACCATTCCCTCAGGAGTAAAGGATCCCAAGTTAGAAAGGTCGAAAAAATGACAGTTAATATGGGATCCTAAATCTAAGAATTCAGAATATTTATTACCCTCATGCCATGAGTGATACATTTCTTCTTCTTTGTCGTGTTGAATTTTGGACATCCAAACCTCAAATGTGATTGACCATAGAGGGGGTCTGATCCCACATGAGGATTTCAAAATCACCTTTGAATCAGACTCCAAATCGGCAAGTTGGATGTTATTTATTTTATAACGAACCAAGCCTACAAACATCGAATTAGCCCCATCCTATAGGGATTCCCCATAACAAAACAATTATGTGAAGGAAATGAACACAAATATGTTACTATCACATTCCAGCCTACCTCCCCGTATGAGACCTGATATACACGAACCATATGTATAGAGTTTCAGACCATTACTACTAGAGAGCTATCATATCCAACGGTTTGAATGAAAAGTTGGGGAAGTAGAAGTAGAAGACCCCACTACTCATATAATATAAAGGGAAGGAGAAGCATCCCTATATTTAAACTAGGATACCTAGTTTAGTATTAAGAACATTGTGTTCTAAACCAAAGACATTTTTGAGCTAGATATACCCTCAAAGGGAATTTTTCCCTTTCCTTTCATAAACACCATCATCCTCTATCGAAGATGATGCCAAGGGCTCTACACTACATAAAATAATCTTTCACCCCAAGAAACCACAATATTAGAAAATAAGTACTGGTATTGAATATAGAATTAATGATCATAAAGCAACCAAAACCACTCCACAACTAACTAGTCCACTTTTAATTCTTGTGTCAATGATTGATTTAAATTTAAAGTGTGTAAAATCACTTAAATATCATGTTTATATGAGAGATATATCAATTTATATTTCTTTTTTCCAAGTAATTTTTTTCATACCATATCCAATATTTGTTTCTTTTTCAATGATATATGCAGTAAAGTTATAGACCAGGGAAAATATCTAATGATAGGAAATTAAATTGTGATAATATTATGTGAATTGAATATGTTATATCTACTAGTATTATTTAACATGATGGTTCACTTGATGGTTCAATTATTGGTATAAATTCTACTATATGGTCCAAAATATTATAGATGGATATACCCCAATGAATGGTATATGAATATTTTGAATGGGTATGTCAAAAATAGATGTCCCCAAATATTTGAATTGTAGAGAAATATATTTTCTAGGAATCTATTTAATTCTATAACGACTACCTATCTGGTTTGAAATTCATTGGTCTACCATAATATTATAACACTTGATGCCTTTTGGGTGAAGGAATGTTTGGAAGAGATGTTGTGACAATCAATATTACATATCAAGAGCTGGACCAACTTCTCATTTTTCATAACAGTTTATTCATTTACCCATAACTTGAACCAACAAATAGATTCTTAGTAATTGGAATCCATCACGAGATAAATTCTTAATATCAAATAACCTAATAAATAGTTTATATGATGGTTTTGATACAATATTTTTAAGGATTCAGATGAAAATATAAATTCAATTTCAGAATGACTTCAATGGATAGCTAGAGGACCAACTTTGAATGTATTATATTATAATTATTATGGAATTAATTGTTATATATTCTAGAAAAATGAAAATTTTAATGGTAGTACCATGAAAAATAATGGAGTTATATTTGTGGTTGAAATGAGGCTTGTTTCTTGTACTAAGGACACAAATCCAATTTATGAAAAATATGTCATACTTTTTCACCATCAAATAAAAATGGGATTTGGATTATAAAATATTCCAATTGGTGATTTTTCAATGAATGTTGCTTGATAATAAGAGTAATATTAAAATAGATGAATTGGGATTCATGAAAGTGTATTTTAGAAAGGAAGGGTAAAAGGAATAATAATTTATAATGACATCATCAGAAGCACAATTATTTAATGTTCCAGATCCTATAAACTAAAATTGGTCACTTGTATTGTTTTCCACTAAAACCACTAAATGTTTATATGAAAATTCAACTAGGGATAACCATTTCATCAGGACATCGGAACCATTTCAGAGTGGTCCCAATGTAGAAAAAGTTTTATATGCCATAAGAGATCATAACGAATGGATTTTGACACACAATAGAGGGTGCACATCCCTTAAACCGTTAAAAAAATATTTCACTAATAAAATTATATATTTATTATAATAAAAACTATGTAGCATCATGTTATTATTTTTTCACTGTTGTATTTATATAATCTAAATAAAATGTTAAAACACATCTATAAATAATGACTTTGGCACATGATGATCTCTCAATCTGGAGGAATAGTAGGTTTCTCAACCTATTATTGATCCTAGTGCATAAAAAAAATGACCTTATACACATACTGATGATACCATTCTAGAAGAAAAACATATTGTCGATGATTAATTTATGTAATCAGTATACCATGAAAAACCAATGATTTAGAAAAAATAGGATCTCTATATCATGATGGTGTTAGAAAAAAATATAAATGTGAAATGAAATGGAATCAAATTTGATATAAGATGGAATAACCATGGCCAACATGTTAACCCCAAAAAGGACATGTTCAATAAGAACATTGGGATCATCACATGGAAACACATTCCAAATTATGTAGATTTGAGGCATGGTGTTGTACCACCCATAAGGCACTGATTTTAAAAGAGATTATAGAATCATCATGAATACATTATTTATTTAAATAAAAAATAAAGTAATGAATCATTGACTTATTCTTCATCATACCTTTCAAAGTGAAATTATAATAGATATTCCCCTAAGAAATATGTATTAATTCTTGTTGGAAGGTTTCATAGAGTATTTATCACAATTCTATTGAGATTTCATATTAACGCTGCTAAAGGGAAAATAAAAATACTCCCACAACTTATGTATGAACACCTGATAAGCCAAGCAGTGTGGGATGCATTTAATAGCCATCATGTAGTGATATATTTTTATTTATATTGAAAATGGTAATAAATTGCTGGAATATACTCTTATTCATCACTTTATTTTTCAATTTTTTATTTATGAAAAAACAAATGAGTGATGAAAATATGGAAGGGCTAACGAAACCAATATACCACTACCATAAATCAAGGATGGGGTATGCTTCCATTGAAAAAATGGTATGTATTTTAATTCTATCTTAAAAATTTTACGTGACATAAAACAACTACATAATTTTTTCTTCTTTTTATATGATGATTGATGAACCCAATCCCAAGAAACGTTCATTCCAAATCATTTTATATGGATAGAGCCACCTGTAAATAATGATGGGATACTAATAAATGAAAAAAATGAAAAAAGAGTGGGAAAATGTGTTGGTATGGAAAAATATTTATTTTCATTCTTAAATTGAAATTATATAACAATGATTAGTTATTTACCTGTATTTTTATCATTATTTGGAAAATGAATAATCAACAAATGTAATGCCTAAAAACCTATTATAGGTAGCCTTGAATCAACTAGAACATTATGGTCCTGTTAGTGGTGCGTGTTTTCAGTTGACACCCACAACTTATTTTGATAAAAAACAATAAGAGACAAAAAAATGAAATAGAATAGATGAAAGAAAGATTGGATGAAATTGAAGAAAAATATCAGTAGCATTATGAGATTCTAGATTATGTTATGGGGGAAGAAAAGAGAAGAAAAAACTACATAATAACCATTACTCAAGGATACGCCCCCACCTGGATTTGAGGTGAGAGATTTCACTCGATAAATTTTTTTAGTCAATGTAATAAAAATTCTAATAATTTACTCTATGAAATGTGAAATAGGTAGAAAATGATAATTTTCATAAAATAATATTATAAAGAGTGAAAATGAATTTGATTTATTCCCACTCACATCCTTTTTGCAAGGGATAACATTTTTAATATCCAAGAAGAAACTTTACACAACATACCACTTCTAATATGTCATGTGAGAGTGGAGACTATCCAAGATTATGATCCAATAACCATGATAATTATTCCACTAGATGATGCATATATTCATATGGTTGACCATGTTGTTGGAACATTAATTACATGGACATCCGATGTTGTTATAGAACATGTCAACAAGAATGTATTAAGTTCTAATTTATTTTTCAGGCCAAACCAAAACAATTAAGGAAAAAAGGAATAAACCAATGGATTTACTTATAGAAGGACAAAGGGAAGGGGTGGAAATGAAAGGTTGAATCAAAACCATCTAAAGGATCAATAAACTGATCATAATGATATTATAAAAGAACCTTTACACCAATCATTCAATATCTACATTTACTAATAATGAAGGTTATTACAGATGAACTTTTACAAAGTGGTAGTAATCACACGATTGTTTTTTATGAAAAACGTAATGTGGAAAAAATAATAGTTTGCACTCCTCCTGAGAATTTAATTGAATTCCTAAACTCTAAATGTCTAGTAGTCTCATTTTTAAATTTATACATCAGGTTCGTTTTCATGATTTGTTTTTACAATAGATGATATTATATGTTAATTATGAAAAAATACATTTCATATTTTTTTACAGGTGTATATATCAATTGAAATTTAAGGTATTACCCATTTTTCATAAAATTGGATTCATTATTCCTCACTTTAATTATAGTCAAAAAATAGAAATATATTAAAAAATGAAGAAAATAATGGCAAAACTACCCAACTAATTTGAAAACAAACATATGGAGGAAAGAATCATCTTAAAACTAATTATGCAAAGTTAACACTCTAAAATTTAATCATATAAAATGTTTATTAATTTCATTAATTATTTATTAAATTTTAGGCAACAATATATGCTCATTGTTGTCAATTTAGATTCTCCAAAGATTTAGTTTCATGATTCACTGCATGGATACCCAAAAAATTGGCCCCACATGATGATGTTTTTTAAATTTTAATATAGAAAATTAAAAATATTAGAACTAAACTTAATGTGTTATATTTTTATTATATTTTAATAGGAATTATGTTATGATAGGTAGGTGTATAAATATTAGGAAAATTCTTGAATGTAGATAGCACATGTGCACAATGAACCTATCAAGTTCTACAGGTGTACAAGTATCATGGTATATATAATAATATTTCAATATCCAAACTTATATCAAAACAAATTAATTATTTTCCACAATGTTTATGCAGTGTTAAAAACAAAAAAACAAAAAAGGTTGTGTTTATTATGTTTGAAAATTTATTACACAGATCATATACCATCAAAAAACTATAATCACGAAGTGGTATTTTTGAAGATAACAACATTTTCATTTGAAATTTTTATTAATCCATTTTATATTTATATTTCTCAAGTACCACTACAACTATGAAAAATTCACAAATTCATCATATGATATAGATTTGGTTAGAAACAAATTGAAAATATACATGATGGAAGAATGTACACATATATCAAGAAGATGTTACTTCTATATTTGTAATTTTTTGCTTCAAATTTATGATATATTAATTTGTTTTTAATATTACTCATATAAGATTGTTTTCTTACATAGCTGGATTCTTTTGTTTGAGTTGGGGTGGTTTTTTCCAATTTGGTCATGATCATGATAGATTGGACATAGAGGCTACAACTAATATAATGACAATAAGAAAATTGTTAAAGACTGTATACAACCATAATTAAAAGTTCAATTTATACCAATTTAATTAATTTTTTAATAATTTTATCTACTATTTTAAGATAATTTCCTTACCATTTTTATCTAATACTTTGTTAACTTTTTTCATAGATATTTTGGGTAGTAATATTCTATTTTCCACTATCTACTATAAGACACAAAAGTGATAACATGTTCCTTTATACGAATGTTAACATGATTTTAATTTCCTTTCTTTGATGAAATACAAATATTGTATATTGATTTAATGGTATTACCTGAAAAATATTTCTCATTATTGAAAACCAAAAGAGTAGTGGGAGGTATTATGGCTACGAAAACCAACTCAATATGATGTGTTGGTAGTTAGAAAAAGAAAGGAAATGGTGAGATCTTCCAAATATGAGTCATGTTTCATTTTTTTAAAAAATTGAAATTAATTTTAGTTTAAAAGACAAGTAACATACTCAAAACTAATAAAACATATTCTTATTGTTTTAAAATGTTAGGAAAATGATCTGTAATTTATAATTTGATGTGTAAGAATAAACCACACCATAATTTGAAGCATGTTGTGACCAGTGTAATTCCAAGTGTGTTTATTTATTTAAGATAAAAAATTATTTTAATAAAAAAGAAAAATGGCATACCTAAAACAGAGGAAACACATTCATATTTTTTTGATGCATTGGGAAAATTATCCATAATTCATTTATGACATGTAAGAATCAAATGTACCTCAATATGATACACATTTTCACTAAAATAACCCAAGTTGTGTATTTTTATTTAAAACCAACATTAATTTTAGTAAAAATAACAGGAGACATACTGAAAATTGAGAAAATATTTTTGGGATTATTTTAATAATTTTTTAGAATGACCCATATGTCATTTTTGATCTTTACAAATATCCCAAAACTTTTTACGAAACAAGGTCTGACTGATATAACTCCATGTGTGTCTTTTTATTTAAAATACACATTAATTAAAGTAAAAAAAGAACACGTGAAACACTAAAAACTATGTAAACACATTCATATTATTTTGATACATTAATAAAATGACCCATAAGTTATTTTCAATGTGTAGGAATCAACCAAACCTCAATTACATTCATAGCGTGACCTGTATGACACAATGTTTATGTTATGAGTTTAAAAGTGAAATTTTAGTTCAAAACATGTTTCAATCACTAAAAACCAATACGAATCACTCCAATCATGAAGGTATTTTTTTAAAATGATTCCTAAGTAATTTTAATGTGTTGGAAGAATTTTCACATTAGAAAAATATATAAAGTGACTAGTATGACTCAAAATGTGTGTTTTAGTTTTAAATTTCCTTTTAGTAAAAAAGGAAAAGTGATTTAATAATAACCATGAAAACACATACGGAATGTATTTACACTTTACTAATATAATACATAATTCATTTTTATGTGTAAAAATTAAACTTACCTCAATTCGACGGATGGTGTGACTTGTATAATTCCATGTGTCTATTTATTTAAAATCGACCTTCATTTTATTAAAAAGAACATGTAACATACTAAAAATCAAGAAAATCCATTCATATTGTTTTATATAATATTAAATAATCCATAAGTACTTTAAGGCATGTATTAATCATCCACATCTCAATCTGACACATAGAATTACTAGTATATCTCTAGGTGTGATTTTTTATTTGAAAATGACATTAATCATAGTAAAAAAAAAGTAACATAATGAAAACTGATCAAATGAATTGTAATTTTTTTGATACCTTAGAAAAAGGATCGATTATTCATTTTGGATGTATATTAATCTAACTTAACTCAATATGATGCACTATGTGACATATATGACTCAAAATATTTGTACATTATTTAAAATTGATACAGTAGTTTAAAACATGTCACTCAACTGAAAACCAAGAAAACATGCTATGATTGTCTTCATAATTTAGGAAAATGATTCTTAAGTCATTTCTGACATGTAGTAATCAGTCATATATCACCTCAAAACATGATGTAACCAATATGACTCAATGTGCATGTTTCCAGTTTAAAATGAAATTTAGAAAAACACTAGTGGAATATTCAATACCATGAAAACACATTCAGATTGAATTGAATATTTTGGAAAAAAATTTCATAATACATTTCTGATATTTCGGAATCATCGAATCATTAATCCATAATACATTTTTATTGATATATTTCTATGAATGTGTCTATATATTTAAAATTGACATTAATTTTATTAAAAATAACAATTGGAATAATGAAAACCAAGAAACCACATTCAAATTGTTTTTATGATTTAGGAAAAAGATCCATAAGTCATTTGTGAGGTGTAATAATCAAACACACCACAATATGATGCATATAGTGCCTTTTATAACTCCAATTATGTCATCTTATTTTATATAGACATTAAATTTTACTAAAAAAATATGTCATATAAAAAACTAATAAAACATATTCATATTATTTATATAATTTATGAAAATGATCCATAAATCATTTGTGATTTTTAGCAATCAAAAGAACCTCAATTCGATGCATGGTATGACTGATATGTCTTCAAGTGTGTATTTTTATTTAAAATAGTCATTAATTTTAAAAATAGGAACAAGTGACATAATTAAAACTGAGAGGAAACATTCATTTTGAAACTTTTATGCAACAAAACGCGATTGATTTGTGATGTTTAGGAATAATATTCAACTCAATAAGATGAATTGTGTGACCTATATGACTCAATGTGTATTTTATTAGTTTAAAATTCTAATTTTAGTTCAAAACATGTGTCACTAACTACAAACTAAATAAATAAACTCTAATTGTCTTGATAATTTAGGATAATGATACATCAGTCATTTTTGATGTATATGAAGTAGTGTTACATCAAAATAAAACTCATTGTGACCTGTATGAATCAAAATGTATGATTCCAATTTAGAATGATGTTTTTGTAAAAAAAAGTGACATACTTAAATCTGATTGGAAACTATCATATTTTTTAGATACTTTAGGAAAATTATGCAGATGTTATTTTTCATGTGTAGGATTAAGCCGCACCTCAATATGATACATGATGTGTTCCGTGAAACTCCAACTATTTCTTTATTTAAAAATGACATTAATTATAGTAAAAACTAACAAGTGACATAATCAAAACAAATAAAACACATTAATATTATTTTCCGGATTTAGGATAATTATTCATAACTCTTTTTTTGATATGTAAGAATCATCCCCACCTCAATACGACACATAGTGTGATTGATGTTACCCCAAGTGTGTATTTGTATTTTATATTGACACTTTATTAATGTGTTATTTCATATCAATGTGTAATTTATTTCGTTATAGTATTATGAAATAAGATGTTTTTTTCTTATATAGGTGGATTATTTTTTCTCAGTATGAGGTGATTTGTTGGACAACTGATACCATTGGCAGACTATTTTGATAGGGGATCATGGGCACCAAAGAAAATGAAATACTAACTTTACTAAATGTTTATGACTAGTAATTATAACTTTAATTATTCAAAAATAAATTTTAAAATGTTTATAGTACTTATTTTTTTTTTGTTTTCATGATGTATAATTTATTTCACTTTAATTATATACTTTGCATAAAATTTATTGGAATATGTTGCTATGTGATGTTATACAAACAACACATAGTAGCAGGCTATTCCTTTATTAGCACTTATTAAATCACTAATAAAGGTGCCAATTTTTTGTGTTTTTTGAGTTCTAATAAAGGGGACCCCACCCCCTTTAACAAAGATTATGAAAACAATGCATTTATAGTAATATTAAAGGCCTTTTTGTTTTCTATTAAAGGGTATATCTGTAGTAGTGTCAGAAATTTGTTTGGGTGATGGGAGAACACCCTTTGGTGGTCACTAATGATACAAGGATTATCCATTGAAATGTAGTGTATGTAAAATTTATCCAAATAATCAACCCCTTACCATCCCTGTTCTTCCACCCACACCCCAATCTACTCCTCCACCCCGACTCCCTCGGGGATGCCCCTACCCCCACAAATGCCCCTCCCCCCATTTCAAATATCCCCATCAATGGACCATCCCTTTTTAAGTCCCCTTTCACCCATTTATACCCCCATCAATATACCTTCGCCCTCTTATTTTTCTTTCCTTGATTTTGACTCCCCTCATCAATGACCCAGCACTCTGTCATTTCCTATGCCTCTGCCCAATCCATTCGACCTTAACTCTCCAATATCGAAGCTCCCAATTTCCATTGATCCCTGATTGTACCCCTTTCTCACATCCCCTATCACCACATTCTCTCGGTTATCCACTCTGACCAACCAATTTTTTGATATTAGTGTCCTCCACATTTAATTTGGGATTCTACATATCTATTTTGGGATTATACATTTTCAATTTTAATTTTATTTAATCAATAAATTTTGACACTACATTTTTGTTATTCTACTTTGTTTATTATATAAATTTTGTCTAACCAATTTTATTTCATACTATTATTGGTATCATATTTTCTCCTATTTACCTTAATGGAGGAAAATTTATTTCATAATTTTTAAAATGATATGAACATATAGAAGTATGAATATAAAATTAGCATGTTGTTTCATTACAACAATGATCTTCAATTCATCATAATTCTATTTAATTTATTATTTATAAAATAATTCTTTTATTTTTTTCAAGGGGAACAACTTGTATTAGAGGAGTGATAAGGTAATTCTATATTAAGGCCCCAGATTTATATTCAATTCCTCCATTTAAGAAATAAATTGTGTGAAAAAATATTTTTATTCTAAAATGTGTTATACATATCTTTATTTGTATTCAATTTTAAATTTATTTAAAAAAATATATTTCATATAATCTTGTATGTGACAATGTTATTGTCGAAAATTTAAATACTATTCTTCTTTCATAAAATAATTTTATTAAGGTTTTTTAGATTAATACTTTCCTCATATTATTTTTTTTAATTAATTTATTTTATATTATAAAAAGGGACCATAAATAAATGATTCTTAAAGAAGTGTCCAAAACAATAATGTGTCAAATGGATGATTGAGTATAAAAATAATCTTATGAATGATCATCATGACCCAGGTATTTTCTATTATTTATTTATTTAATCATTTTTTTCTATAATTTACTTTATTTTTACGTTTTCATGAATAAAATTTTTTTAGGTAACTGTAACTAGTTTTGGGTAAAACATTGAGAATTGGGGTGTCATAGCAGGGTCTATTATGCAGATAGATTTGTATAACTAAATTCAATAAATAGTGAATTTATCAGTTATTGGTATTTTTTTCAAAAGGTTGGGGCAGAAGCCACATTTATTATTAATGAAAAGCAATGACCTCTTTAACTGGGTAGAGGGAGACCCATTACCTAGCCCGACGGCCTAGTGGGCATTTAGCCAATTACGTGGCCCGTAGTCCCAATTTTTGGCCCAAGGCCAAATCTGTGAATAATACTGCTATAGTACCCACACCGCTACAGTACTGCACAATACCCACTGCCGCTATAGTGACCTACCACTGCTATAGTGACCGCTGGTGCTACAGTGCTGCAGTTGCTACAGTATGCTATAGTACTTTTATTATACCATGCGACCAACTAATTCAATGGAGATAAATTTTAGCCAAGGCACACATCAGAGTGATCTTGAATAAAAATTTCAAATGATATTCAAGTAAAATTCCCTATACATAATTTACATCGAATTATAAATTCCATTATATTTATTATTTCGAAATAATATGTTTTATTTTTTTATGAATAATGTTTTTTGTTTCCATAACTATTATGAAATACTTATTAAGGAATTTCAAGATGATATAATTTTCTTTCACGAGGTTAGGTTCTCTATTCCTTCCTATATTATTTTAGTGGGTATGTGTTTTTTATATTCAGAACATATGTTCTATTTCCATATAAAGAAAACATATAATTTTTTATATATAAACATATGAATAAAATTTGTATATTTTGTATATAAATAGAGTATATGAATGTTCTATGTGCATGTGTTTATATGCATAGCATATATAAAGTATAAATTTATTCTTTATATAAATATATATATAACATATACAGATCATACTAATTTTGTGTATATAAAGGGAAAATATATATATTATGTATATATGTTTTCTATATATGTATTCTATATATATAATGGTTTTGAGTATATATATATATATATTCGACATGTTTTTTATATATATATGTTATAAATATAAAAGTTATATATATATTGTGCATAAATATAAGTTTTGAATATATATATATATATTTTCCTTACATGGTTTGTATATAAATACACTGAATATATACATATAGAACATAGGTTATCTATATGTGTGTGTGTATATAATACATTTATATAGACTATAAATACATATGATATTTATAAATTTATATGTCTTGTATATAAATATGACATGTCAATTATTAATTGGTCTTTTCTAATTACTTGTATTATATTTAAAATTTAAAATTTATTATTTAGTGTTTATCTAGTAATGCAATAAAATGCCTCTTCTATTTTCACAGTTCCATTTTCAATGATTCTTAATTCAAATTCTCTGAAATAATGGGATATTTTTGTTTCTATGAATTTTTAGATCAGAGTTACAGGTTATATATATTTTAATTCTGAGAAGAAATTCCATTGTGTAATCAACCCCCAAATAAAAAAGTTTCATGTCAATTGTACTCATTGCATCATTTCTCTAACATAAGGTTGGGAATGAATTTGGGAATCCCTGAGTTTGAGGTTCTCATTCCATTTTGTCTTTATCCTTGCATTGTCTGTTAACCAATGGCGTTGGGTTATTACTATTTTTCTTCTCAATGAATTTTCATATAAAGGGTTGATTTTTACTGTACATATATTAATTTGAACTCATATATAGATCTCCAGATGATTTATGTTTCTAGGGGAACATATTGGGTAGTAAAACATTCTTGGGGCCTTACCATTTTGTATTCATCAAACTAACTGAATAATCATTTTTTTCAATAATTATGTCTTTAAGAACATGTGTCAGTGGGTCAAAACCATGAAAATGATCATGTTTTACCATGAAATTTTAGGATAACATCCATAAATAATATTTTTAAATATTGGAACTCACACCACACTAATCAATGAATTCAATTTATCAAGATGATAGAAAAACAAATTTTTAGAATTTTAAAACCCTAAAATAATGGTGTAAAATCAACTAACATAAAAAGACCATTTATTGATGGGAAATTATTAAAAAAATATATTTCTATTATCTTTAACATGAATGAGCATCAGAAACATTAATATGAAATGTGGTGGGCTCAGAATGATTGAATAAGAAAATTTTAAATGGATGATGACCCTTAAAAACATTCATCAGGTGGTCAAAATTATGAAAAATACCTAATATTTATTTGAAATAATAGGAAAAAAGCATATAGTGCTTTTTGATTTTTCGACCTGATGGTACATCAATATGAAGTAATGTTTTCTAGGGATAACCAAAAACACACTATTTGTTTTTTAAAACACTAAAATGTGTATGTAATGGTCCAATTATTAAGAACTGACATTATAATGAAGTGAAATTATAGGAAAACCATAATTTGTATTATATGTAACATTTATAAGTAAAACCAAATATCAATTTGATGTCTGGTGTGTGAAAAATAACATAATAAATAATATTTAAATGGTTAATTTTTTTTTGAAAATATTACACTGGGATTCAAAATCAAGGAGAAAACCTTTTATTACACTGAAATAATAGGAAAAAACTATAGAGAGATTTTCCAAATTTTGGAACTAATGGAACATTGGTATGATATGTTATTTTCGTAGGATGATTGAAAACAAATTTTTTTAATGATTAGACAGCCTTTAAAAACATGAATCATGGGGTATAAAAGAATATGAAAACCTCTGAATTCCATAGAATAAAATGAAAATAATTGTACATTTAATTGTGAAATGTTCGAGTTAAGGGAATATAAATCTGATTTTTTATTTTCTGGGGATGACCCAAAATGAACTTCTGTTGTTTTAAATCTTCAAAATATGTGTTTAATTATCATATCCATAATGAACAACCACAAAATTATATGAAATCATAAAAAAACCATCTTAGTAAAAAAAAAATTATGTATAAGGGTAGATGTTATTTCAATATGACATACAGTTTTCTCTAAATGACTAAATATGTTGTTTCATAAGGTTTGAAAACATTTATAAATGTGTTTTAGGGGGTCCAAACCAACTGAATGACCTTCAAATGTTGTAAAATAATAGGAAAAAACTATTGCATAATATTTGATGTGGTTGTGTGGAAAATTTATAATTTCGAGCACTCGTTTTCTCTATATGGCTGAGAATCACCCTTTTATGGTTTAAAAATAATAGAAGATGGGATTAAAAGTCTGATCCATAGAAACCCAACTCATAAATACATGAAATCAGCAGACAATGGTATAAGTATTATTTGTAAAATTTATGAGAAGATGTCACATCAATTCTTTTTGTAATCTTCCTAGAATGATTGATTGTGGATTTATTAATGGTTTGATTCTCTTTTAATACATGTTTCTGGATGTCAAAACCAAGAGAATGAATACCCCCTACCTAATTTTATTTGGAAAATTAACATATAGTGATTCGTGAAATGGCTGAGTAAAAATAATACCAATATGAGGTTTCATTTTCCAAGGAAGACTAAAAATGTGTTTTCATTGTTTTAAAACACCAAAACATGAATTTAAAACTAGATGTTTATCAAATGACATCAGAATGATGCGAGATCATAAAAATTCTATAATAATATTAATTTGACTTGAAATATTATAAAAAATTTCAATAGGATGTGAGGTATGATCAAAATGAATGAATAATCAATTTTGATGGTGAGACACCCTTTAAAAACATGTGTTAGAGGGTTAAAAGAAACCAAACAATCTATGAACACCATTAAATTATATCATAATAATCATACCATAAATTTTTAAATAACAGAGAAAATATAAAATCAATATGACGATCCATTTTCTTAAGATTACTTGAAACATATTTCTGTTTTATTAAAACAATAAATCATGAATATAACAATAAGATTCATAGAAAATAGCCCCAAATGAGGTGAAATTATTGGTAAGGATTTTATTATTACTTTTGACATTTAATCATAGACAACACATCAATAATATGTGTGGTTTTACTAGAATGACCAAATATGTATTTTTTAAAGGATTGAATCCTTTTCAAAATGTGTGTTAGGGGGTCAAAACCAATTGAACACCCTTTATATTTCTTGGATTTTGATGAAAATAATATTACATTGGATTTTTAAATTTTATCATATAGAAAATGTCAATCATATGTGATTTTTATATAGGATGACCCACAACACAATTTATTGTTTTCAAATGCCAAAATTTTTATTTAATGATTAGATATAGAAAAAATCTCATAATGATGTCAAATCAAAAGAAAATCACATTATTTTTATTTTTACCTTGTATAAGAAGAGGAAACTTTAATTAGATGTGTGGACTTCTTGGAAATATAGTATATGAATCTTTAAATGGTTGAATTCCATTTAAAACATGTTTAATGGGATCAAAACTAACTGAATGAGCTTCAAATGTCATTAAATCAAACAAAAAACAATTGTACATTGAATTATAAAATGGTACAATAAGAAATAACATTTAACTAAGGGGTCATTTTGTCGAGATGATCTAAAACTAATTTTTTTTTGTTTTAAAACACCAATACTTAACGACTAAATCCATAGAAAAATTCGCCATCATAATGTGAAATCATATAACAACATTTTTATTTTTATTTGGCATTTGTGCGATGAAATCAAACTTATATCAAATGTTCAATCTTCCAAAAACTTTCAAATATGTAGTTTTTTTAAGATTTATTTAATTTAAATACATGTGTTAGGGGGTAAAAAAAGAACTGAAAGACCTTATAACGTTAAAAAATTAGAAAAAACCATAAAATGAACATTAAAATAGTCGTATAAAATAAATGTCAATATGAGGTGTCATTTGTCTAGGATTACCCAAATCATGATTTTTTTGTTTTAAAATGCCATAACATATGATTAATAGTCTCATACATATAAAATGATCTTAAAATAATGATAAAAAATTTAAAAATATTTTTATAATTATATTTTATTCACATAACTATAGGACACATCAAAAAGAGGTGTGGTCTGCCCATAACGACTAAATATGAAATTTGTTAAGGTTTTTACCTCTTTAATAACATGATTATAGGGGTCATAACCAATTGACTGACCCCCAAAATATGTGAAATAACACAAAAACAAATTTATATTTATTTTTGAAATTGTTCAAGTAGAAAGAATGTAAATCGATGTCTTCGTTTGGATGGGGTAACCTGAAATGAACTTTTTTGTTTTTAAAAACTAAAATATCTATTTAACGTCAGAATTAAAGAAAAGGTCCTTATAATGATGAGAAATCATTGTAAAATTATGTTATCAATATTTTTAAATATATAACGAGATGAAAAATCAATCAAACATGCGGCTTTCCCAAAATGACTGAATATGTGGTATTTAAAGGTTTTCAACCCTTTAAAAATATGCCTTAGGGGGTCAAATTCCAACTAAATGACCTCTAAATTCAATTAAATTAGATGTAAACATCCATAAATTGAATTTTTAGATATTCATGTAGTGAAAAAAATCGATATGAGTTGTCATTTGATGGGGATTAGTCGAAACACACTTTTTTAAAAATCCCCAAAACATGGATTTAACAGGCAGATCACTAGTAAAAAACCTTTTAATGAAGTGAAGTCATAGTAAAACCCTTTTATTTTTATTTATGATGTGTAAAAGTTGGTAAAAAATCAATTGGGGGTGATGTATACCTAAAATGACCAAATATAAAAATTTTATAGGTTTGATGCTATTCAAATGCATACATTAAAGGGTCAAAACCTACCAAAGGATGTTAAAATGTAATTAAATCAGATAAAAACATGCATTCAATGAATTTTGATATGGTCAACTGGATTCAATTTCAATATGATATTTTTTTTCCAGGATGATCCAAAATACACAATAGTTGTTTTAAAATAGAAACATTTGTCCTTAATGGTCAGATCGACAACAAATTACCTCATTATGATGTAAAATTATAGGAAAACTATATTATTATTATTTATTTCATGTATATGAGGATGAAATGAAAATCATATATCCATACTACTTGAGATAATTGAATATGTGTTTTTTCAAGGTGTTTCTTCAAATAAAACACTTACATGTGGGTAAAAACATACCCAAAAATCTCCAAATTCCATTAATATATTCATATAACTAATATAAAATGTATTATTAAATGTTAGAGGATAAAAAATTCAATTTTCAGTGCCATTTGGTCAGTATAACCCAGAAAACACTTTTTTTGTTTTCAAATGCCAAAACATGTGTATAATGGTCATATCTCTAGAAAATGACCTCATACTGATGTGAAATAAAATATATATTTTTATCTATTATTTTCTATGTGTACAAGTATAGTTCAAATCAATCAGAAGTGTGGTTTGAACAGAAATATATATGCTTTTTTAAATGTTTGATTTCCCTTAAAAAACAATCATCCAAGTATAAAAAACCAACCGAACAACCTTTGAATGTATTTAAAACATATATAAATAGTAATAATATGATTTGTGACATTCTTGAGTGTACATAACATCAATTAGAGGTGAATTTTGTATAGAGTGGCCCGAAACATACTTTTGTTGTTTTAAATCACCATAATTCACGTTTAATGGTCAGATCCATACTGATTGAACTAAAATTGATATAAAATCAAAAACATCTATGTTATTATTATTTTTGATATGAAATAGTATATGGAACATCAATAAGATGTGAATTATTACTATAACAATCGAATATGCAGAATTTAATGGTTTGTCCCCCTTTAAAAAACATTTTTCATGTGGTCAAAACCAAATTAACAAACTATGAATAATAAAAAATTATACAACAACATTAATGTGAATTTTTATATTGTCGATCAAAAATAGCATTAATATGAGGTGAAAATTGGATATGAAATGAATGAAATTCTATTTTATTGTTTTAAACAGCCAAAAATAGCATTTAATGGTCAAATCCAACATGAATGATCTCTGAATAATTTGAAATCATAGGAAAAACATATTGTTGTCATTATTTACATTTATGAGTGTAAATAACATCAATAAGATGTGTTATCTAAAAATAAGAACCAAATATTTTATTTATAAAGGGTTGAAACCCTTTAAAATATGCATCTGGAGGTTAGAACCAACCAAATTATCACTAAATACCATGTAATACGATTATAACAACCATACAATGAATTTTGAAATGGTAGAGTAGACTGAATGTTAGTATGAGGATCCATTTTACCAGGATAACCCCTAATAGACTTTTGTTGTTTTAAAACACCAAAAAATGTATTTAACCATCCGATATATATAAAGCAGTATAAAATTATCTATAATCATAAGAAAAATGTATTATTATTATTATTGACAAGTATTAGAAATGACACACCTAACGGATGTGTTGTATTCTCGGAATGGCCAAATATATTGTTTTCAAATGTATAATTCCCTTTAAAATTGTGTATTAAGGGGTCAAAACCAACTGAACAACCACATAATACATGATATTTGAAGACAAAATGTTAAAGGTGATTTGTGAAATTGTTTTGGGGACAAGAAATCAGTCTAAGTTGTCATTTGAATGAGATGACCCAAAACACTATTTTATGAATTTAAAACACCAAAATGTGTGTTTGACAGTTGTTCCGTTGAAGAAAACTGTAAATGACAAGAAATAATAAGAAAATGATTATATTATTAATTTTGACACATAGAAGTAGAAATAACATCAATCAGACATGAAGTATTCCTAGAAAAACTTTATATGTAGTTTATAATGGTTTGAGTTCATCTAAAAATGTGATCCCAATGGTAAAAACCATCCAAAAAACTACAAAATTATATGAAATTAACCGAAAACAACTATACAATTAGTTATGTAATGGTTGAGTTGATGAAATTTCAATCTAAGGTTCTGTTTGGCTGGGATTTCCCAAACACTATTTTTTTTATTTTAAAAATCCAAAATATGCAAATAACGATCAGATACACAAAAAAACCATATAATCATGTGAAATAATTTTAAAATCCTTTTATTATTATTTTTTACATGTATGGATAGAAGATATATATGGTCTTCCCAAAATGGATGAATTTGACATTTTTAAGGGATTTATGCCCTTTAAAATGTGCATCAAGTGGAAAAAACCAACAAAATGACCTATAAATTTTACAAAATGATATGATAATAAATATATAGTTAATTTGGATATGGTATATTAGTTAAAACCTCTATTTATAGTTCCATTTTATTGTGATGAACTAAAACAAATTTTTTTATGTTTTAAAAATGCTGAAATATGGGTTTGATGATGAGAGGAAAATAAAAAAACATAGAATGATGCGAAATCATAGGAAAATTGTTGAACAATTATTTTTGATGTGTATATAAATATATCACATTAATCATATGTATGGTTTTCTCATAATGATTTAATATATGATTTTAAAAGTTTTGACACCATTTAAAAACATGTGTTTGGGGTTCAAAACATACAAAATAAGCTTTTAATGTTACAAAATTATAATAAAACAACAATATATTTAATTTTGAAATGTCTTAGTAAATATAATATCAATCTATAGTTTCATTTAGTTGGGATGACCCAAAACACACATTTATTGTTTTAAAGCACCAAAATTTACATTTAACTATAAAAACAATACAAAACACATTTAACTAAAGTGATATCAGTTGAAAAATATTTTATTATTTTTTATGTGTATGAGGAGGTGATTTGTCAATCACACATGTGTTCTTCTTGAAATAACTGAATATTCAGTTTTTAAAGGTTTGACACTTTTTAAAAACATGCGTGAGGGGGTCAAAACATATAGAACAACCCATGAATGTTCTGAAATAATATGATAAAAATCTAAGAGTGAATTGTAAAATAGCAGAGTGGATGGAATTTAAATATGAGGTACCATTTTTTGGATGACCTGAAAATTTCTTTTGTTGTTTTAAAATTCCAAAACATGTCTTTAACTATTAGATCTATAGAAAACTACGTTGGAAAGATATTAAATCATAGGAAAACCAAGTAATTATGATTTTGGACATGTACAAGTATATAAAATATTAATCAGACATTTGGTCATCCCGAAATGATCGGATAAAAAATTTAAAATGAAAGAAATGAATAGAATCTATTAAAATATTTATAATCAATTGACCTTAGACAATTTTACTAATTTTTAATAGAAATATTATACTACATTTTGTTGAATAGTTTTTTGTAATTTTTTTCTGCACTAATTTTTTTTATATTTTTATATATATTTTTAATTGATAATAGGTGTGTAGATTGGAAGATGATTGGTGAAATATATTTATAAGACAATGATTTTTTAGATCATAGTTATATTTATTGAATTTTAAAATTATCATAATATTTTGTGGTATTTTATATTATAGTGTAATTTTAATTTTATTTAAAAAATATATTTAACGCCATATGTCATTCCATATAGGCTTGGGTGGGTGCCCAATACCAGCCTCCATATGGTTGTCGCTATAGGTTGGGATGCCCTATAGAAACATCCATGGTGATCACTAAAATGTTCCCATATCTAGATTATAGTGTCCACCAATTTTCAATCACTATAAGAAATATAAATTGACCAAAAGCGTCTGCCGTTTAGTGTTCATTGGGTGGCCACTACAGTCCTTTAGTGATTGATTTTGGTGGCCGGTAATGGCCTTTTTCTAAATAGTATACAATCAGAAAAACATTCCTTATTCATGCAATGTGAGTACACTTTCCCATAATGATTATTTAGGTTCTTAATAAAAAAGTATATTTCTTGGGTTATGTTGAGCCTTAATGATTGTAGTTTGTTGATTAACAAAATGATTTGATAAAGGGTTTGATATTTTAAATATTAGTGCATGACATTAATATGAATGAAATTATAAATAAAATTTATTCCTTCCCCACTAAAATACATCACAAAAAAAGAATGTTTTCTTCCCATTTCAATAATAAGTAACATATCAACAAAAATCAATAATTAATTCATCCCCTTTTTTCAATTTTAGTATTTTCATTATTTTTACTATATTATTATATATAATATAATATTATTTTCTATTTTTGACATTAAATACAATGAGTGAAAAATTTTATTTGAAGGATGTTATGTCTTCTTTTCCCCTCAATACTATAGATCGTTCTTTTAAAAGTGCAGGTAATGGGTTTTATCAATACTGAAAAGTGATGAAATGCTATGAACCATTGAAATTCATGATCATTATCAATGTTAACAAAATCACTGATAAAGGTACCATTTTTAATGAAAAACAAAATTTCAGATATAATGTGGCTTTATTAGACCATTTTTACCACTGATAAAGGTGACCTTATCATCACTTTTCTTTTGTGTTGATAAATTATAAAAAAAACTTTTTCAACCCCACATTTATTAGCATTGTGACTTCACTTTATCAGCGCTTTGTCGCCTCATACCAAACCAACCTTACTCTAGACTACCCCATTTATAAAAACCTTCCAAGACCGTTATGATATAATTTCATACCCTCCATCATTTCTCACTTCTGGAATAGAACCCCAGAACTCTTCCATAAAGTCCTAACACCCTTTCCACAACACCATAATGATTTGTATTATGTTTTATGATTTATTTATTTATTTTTACACATACATAACACATTTATATTTTTATATTAATTCATATAATCGTATACATTTTGATAATTATTTTTAAATTCATTTTAAACAAAATTCTAGATATTTTATATTTCGATAAAAATTTTAAACATATATACATGTATATTTATATGTATCCCTTTTTAGATAAAGAATTATACATTTTATATATAATTATATATTTACATATAAATTGTTTATAAATATATATTTTAAAAAATAAATATATGTATATATTGTCTCTACATAATATTGACACACACATACACACATATATTTACACACACATACACATTTTTATTTCAGACATACAAGAAACATTATTTACATATATGTAGGTAATTACATATATTAGTCAATAAACATTTATTAGTTCATATTTATTGACACAAACATATTTATATAAAAACATTACTTCTATAGGTATATATGTTTTAATGATTTTCTATACAGTAAAGAAAAAGTATATTTTTTATTCTAAATTAACTGAATAATTAATATTTATTTCTATATGGTTTATATATATATAAATATATTTTTAGGTTTATATGATTAAATATATATATTTTTTCAAAATTATATTAATTATTCTTAAATATATGAAAATATGAATATACTTAATTATAAATAACACTACAATATGAGAAATGATAAAATTGATACTCTATAATATCCATATGACTGTAATAACTAAGAATTAATTTTGTCTCTACTAAAAAAGGATAAGAAGACTCCCCCAAAAGAGCCTCAAATTCTATCAAATGTTTATGACTTATGGCATCCCAACAAAAAAACACAGTTATAAAGGGCATTAAAAATTTTTATCATAAAACACATAAAATAATATCCCACAGTCAATATTTTTTGTATTTTTTTCAATCATTAATATGATATGTGGTTTATCCTAAACAGACATGAGAATAAAATTTTAGGTTAATTCGAAATTCAAGTTATTTTTTTAGCTTGTCATAGAATATTAATTGGTTTATTCAATTTTTATGTCATTCAATTATTATTTAATGAATATTATGAAATAATAATTATAAAAGTATTATTTAATGTTAATTTTTAAATATTTTATTACATATTTTCACAAAATATATTATTTACTATGTGTAAATGCATATATTTTCAAGAATAAATAAAATATAAAAAGATATATTATATTTTCATAAACATAAAAATAATTATATATTAATATATGATTTTTAATGATATATATAATTTTTTTATAATATATGACTTTTTTGAACACTAAAATTGTGATGATACATGCAACCCTTTATCATCATTGAAAATAGCACTGAAAAAGGGGTGTTGTTAGTAATAGTTTTTTTAACACTGATAAAAGTACCCTTTTTAGTCCTTTTATCCTGTATTGATAAAGGTAACACCTTTATTAGATATTTTATCAAGCACTGATAAAGGGTAGCTCTTAATATCACCTGATCTATAGTAGTTCCGTAAAAAAATGCAAACAGAAAATTTAGATTCAATTAGCCATGAAATTCCATCAAAAAAATCATTAAATAACCTCCCATTCAATTTCATTAAAATTTATGTCATGAATTAAAAAATCAAGATATGTTTGGGTGGGATTAGTCTTGTATTAAGGCTCCAATATTTGGATTCATTATATCTAAATATCATCAAAATGTGGTTTAAATACCAGGTAGTCTTAGAGGAGTTTCAAATTTAGCCTTGGAATTCCAAAATATTATTTTATCCTTGTTCATGTTTATTATTAGACATTATTTTTCATACATGAACATTAAAATTGAAACCAAAATAAATTAAATTCTCAAACTATAATTATTTATTAAAAACATATCAATATTCACATGATATTTATATTTTAAAATCAATATCAATTACTATGATTAAGTAAAAATAGAAGAAATAAAAAATAATCCATAAAATCTCAATTGTTACAAAAAAGAAAATTAAGTGAAAAAATAAAATAAAAATATTAAACCCACTAATATACTCCCTAATATATACATTCCACCAAACATATCATAAATAATGTATTAATTTTAGTTAATCCATTATTTTCCATATTCCAAACATATTATGTTATATAACCAAAAAGAGAAATTATGAACGGATTTATGTTAGTATTTATTTTCAATGGGAAAGGTGAGATAATTTTTTTTTAAAAAAACCTATGAATCCTAAGAAGAAAAAACATTCCTCATGAATAATCTATTAAATATTTAATAACCTAGAAATGAGAAACTTAGAGGGAAAGTATTATTATGTCATTCTTATAATTGAGTGTTTTGTTTTAACTACCTATAGGCCAACACTTCTAGTTAATACCCATAATATGATAGTGTATGGGTTTTTATACGAACCACCACATACGCCTTCTCCCAATTTATATAAGTAGTCACTTGGAGTGAAGAAACTCAAAAATAAATAAAATCCTATCCAAATCACTAAAATATAATACAAGGAGTGGGTGGCCAAAGAAAGTAGGGGTGATCCCTATTTTTTATCTCATCCTCAATTTATTTGTCATATGGATATAGTAGATGTGGATTATTTTTTAAATGTTCCTCAATTTATTCTTCATTTCAATTTACATGAATTGGATATTCAATGTATATCATGAGTTTAAATTTTTTGGAGAGATTTTGGAGACAATAAATCACCTCATTAATTATACCAGAAATTAAAATACACATTATATATATGTGATTTCACATGTTGTTTTTGTTTAAGTAGTTATGCATATGAAAAATGAACTTATAATAACAAAAATATCTAGTCAATCAAATTATTTTATGAAAATATTATGATCTTAAGATTCATTCTAGATTACATCAATAAGATTTACATTCATTATTGTGGTACTAAAATAAATCATTGGTAGACTAAATAACATATAGAGTTCATCAGTAGATGAATAAGCTATTGTCAATGTAGTTAAAAATGACTCTATTTTTTCATAATTTTGACATTAATTCTTTTTATAATCATTCCTAAAAATAAATATTCACCTTGAGTGTTAAAACAAAAAGATATTGAAAAAAAAACCTAAGTTTTTTTTTGTTTTGAAGATTTTCCATTTCATATTTTTGAGATCACTTACAATCAATGTAATTTATCTTATTTAGATATTTAACAAAGAAAAACCTCTGTTTGAGGTTTTATATACAAATAAATTTATTATTACATTGTAATAATTTTTCTATAGATCCTATGTGATCATGCGATTCTAGGGATATAAAGATAGAGAAATTTATGATAATACAATCAAGGGATTTGATAGCTAGAAAAACAGACCTCAAGTTCATCTAGTGTGTGATGTAAGTAGTTAGAGAATAGTTATGTTAGAATATTTAAAGAGGGTGGGATTAGATGGTAAAAATTATTATTTGTATGAAATTTTTTATACTTCAGGATAGGTTTAAAATCATCGATAACATAGATCACATTTATAGATATACCTTTTAATTTGGTCTTAAAGTGGAAGTTTGATTAAAATACATTAAAAGGTTTATTTGGATTACTAATGAATATTATGTGTTTTTATAGAAATTTTATTGTATTATTTCCTTAATTAATGATACGTTAATTCTAATATCATTTTCTATAATACATTTAGTTTAAAATTTTATTTCTATATCTTTTTCGTCATTAATACAAAATTTATATTGCTTTATGTCTATTATTCCAACATCATACTAATACCATATATAGTTGTATTACTTTGATAAATTACATGATTAGTAATTAAAGAAATAAAATTAACACTTTAAGTGGAGGATAACAATATGTTTGTTTTTAATCTATAATTCACCCCTCTTGTATTCTAATTTTCATTATACCTTCATAAACAATTTACTTTTAATTTTCATTAAAAGTAATTAGTTTTATTCTTAGACTAACTTGAAATATTTTACTATATTTTACTTTTCTATTAGATTATCATATTTTCAATTCATATTCATTACATAAACTATGTTTTAAGAGGTAATAATTTTTTTTGGAAGGAGTGCCATTTGGAACACTCAAAAACATATATATGACATGAACCAAAATTTTTTATAGAGATGATTATGATTACTAACATGATAATATGAAACAAAATTTTATTTATACTGTTGTTTACAATTTTATCCTTATAAAAGGAAATTATAATATTCTAAAGATGCATATTATTCAATTCCTTTGTGATGAAAAACTAGAATATTAGGTAAATCATATTCTTTATAATACTATATTTTATTCCATAACTAGGGACATCTATATCTATTTATCTAAGTGAGAAATAGAAATTTGGATTTATAATAACTTGGAGATAACACATTATAGAACTTCGAATATTTTAGAACCCCATATAACTAATCTAAGAGATAACTATCATGACTTTGATTTTATATCTTAATAAAATGTAACACAAATTCATCAACGCTTCACAGAAATTGTAAATATTTTACAATCATTGTAGGAATAACTGTTATTGGAATATCAGGTAATTTAAAATTTTATAGATATTTTTTTAATGAGTTGGAGGTTAATTGTTTAATAATCAATGATATACAATTTTTTTAATGTTATTCTTAGATGAATTAATTGGAAAATTAATTTGATACGGGGGAAGAATGAAATCAGATGTTGAAAAAGAAAAAAATGAAGAATGTTTTAGAATTCACTACTAATTCAGTTAGCCTTAATTATAGTACCTTTAATACTTGTTATAAAAATTAGAAATATTTTATTTCAATGAATAAATTAAATCATTCAAATAAAATTGAATCAAAAGACAATAATAATAAACTCTAAAAGAATAAATGGTTCATGAATATGCTTTTTGGTAATAAAAATTTATGAAATGTTCCATAAAAACATTTGAAAGAATGAAAATACAAGGAATAATATTTATATGATATATTTTATAAGTTAAGAAGGAAGGTTATATCAGAATAAACATTCCAAAACAAAAGAAGAAAAATAATAATCTGAAAAACTATTCTAAAATAAAATGAATGAAAAGCCTAAACTATTTAGATACTTGGATATCAATTGAAAGAAATAGATCTTAAAAAATATTATCAATAGAAAGTGTAATATAAATCCACAAAATAGTTGGATTCAATATAATAATTATAAGGAATAAAAATTAATTCATGGTAAAAATAAATAAAAAATCACTTAAATATTTAATTAGGTTATTAAATTATTTTATAATATTTATGATTATTATTCAACATCATTGGAAGATGAAAAATATGATCCATCAAAAACTAAAAAATTCAATTCAGAATAAGTTGATGAAATTTTAACTACAATAACTAAAATTCATATATATGTAACTCTTATGAATAAAAAAATTATAAACTAAAAAATACCTATGAGTAAACCAATGTAATTATTTTAAATATAATAAAATATTTTCAAAATTAACATTATAAAATAAAAAGAACATTCAGCTAAATTAAATTAAAATTTAATTACATTATGAATTTTAGTGATCATAATTTATTTGATCTAAAATCCAATGAAGGAAATCATAATTTTATTATTTTACTAAAATCTGTTATGCATTGTTTAAAAAATCATTATACAACCCTTGATTCATGTATATAAATTTTGGATAAAATATATAAACAAATAAGAACCTAGATAAGTTCATGTGGAAAGGTATTTCATATGATTAACATAATTTCTATCCAAGCTATTATGTACCTAAAAGTAATTGTTTTGTCCTAAATTTCAAAGAGGAGATCACTAATGTAAATATAGATCACTCCACAAAGTTCACTCTTTATTTAAAAATAATTTTAGTTAATAAGAACTAGTACTTGTATAACATGAATTAGTTAGACAAATATAGGTTCCAAAAATTTTATTTTCTACCATAACAAGATCCAAACATTTGTGGGTATCAATATCGTATTTTTTTTATTTTTCATGAATGTATGTCTATTACCACAAACCAAAATAAATATTAAATGGATAGTGGGTACTCTTAACATGTAAATGATTAAAATTAAATCATTTGAAATTAAAATAAATTGAATGGTGTAAGAGTCACTTTTAGAGAAAATTCTGAGAGTGAAATAATTGAAATCAATGATATTTCATTTATTGGAAAATTTAAATTTCAAATGTTTTCTATTTTTTAGGACTCAAGATAAAACTTATCAGCATACTCCATTTCTATTATGAATGATATATTGTGTAATTTTGGAATAAAAAATGAACAGTTAAAATTTTAGAAGGAAATTTCTTTTTATCTTTCCACATCTATGGAAATATTTAGATACATGACATAGAATAATTAAGTAATCTAGATTTTAATTATTTTTATGTGAAATTGACGAATTATCTTTGTAATGGCATATAATAGTAGAAAAATGTAACTTCTGGGCTTTATCTAACCATTAAAATAAAGTAAATTTTAGATATTTACTAGAATATAAAAATTATACAACTATAGCCTATACGCCTTGTTAATTTGGTAAAAAACCTAACTCATGTTTTAAATCTAAAATTGAACACTCATCAAATGAATCTTTATAGATGGTGAACATTGATTTATTTTTCCCTACACAATTTTGACGTATTGGAGGAAAATATTATGTATATTTTTGGGATCATGACTACACTATATTTACATGGTAATATTTTCTAACCCTAAAATATAAATATCATAATAATTTTAAAGAATATCATGATTATTTTAAAAATTATAAAAATATTCCATTATATACTATCCAGAGTTATCATATGAACAAGTTTGTTTACTATATGTTTGAAACATTTATAAATAAAAATGGCAGTAATAATGATTTAACATGACCTAGAACACTGAATAAAAATTAAAAATTATAATGAATAAAAAAAATTTATTATGAAATTATAAGAACATAGATAAGTGAGATTTTTATTACTCTAAAATTTAATGTTGAGGTTCTGATTAATTCTTGTTATGCTATAAATAAAATTTTACATTGAGAATTTTATAATAAAACTCTATGTGATTTGTGGACTAGAGGAAAGCCATAACATTCCTACATAAATGTTTTTAGGTGTAAACCATTCATCTTAAATACCAAATATCTGTTATAATTTTTTTCCCAAAAACTAATAAAATAATTTTTCTGTGTTACTCTACATCTAAAAATACATAAACTATTCATATGAAAATAACAGATGTTTTTAAGTAAATATTTCATGTTATGTTTGATGAATCATAACAATTTTTTTTAAAACCATGGAATTTTTAAAATACTGATGATGTTTTTAAAATTCTTTTTTTATTTTAGCACCCTTGTTTTGAGGTAATTAAACCATCATTTATGTATTTTATGTATATATTGTGTTTGGGTTATGTTTGGCAGAGATTGGGAGACATTTGGAATGTTTTTTGGGGATTTTCTTTGGGTGCATAGTTAGTGCACTGTTTGGGGAAACCATGAAAATCCTATAGGAAACCGGACATAGTAACATTGAGGTTAAGGGGAAGGTTCATAGGTAGGAAGAAGTTTTTTCCAAACCATACATCTACCTAGGAGAAACAGTGAAAAGTGGGATAGTGATATTTTTCATGATTGGCACACAGTTTGTCTAACAGGCCTATCAAACCATGAGAGGTCACCCTTGAGGCATAAGATTCTATATAGTTAGGACAATATGTTCTTAACTTTGTGAAAAAACATGCATGGTTTAAAAACAAGATCCTAAAAATGTGGATCTAGGTCGAGATTTACATTTACCCCAAGTTTATTTCTAGTTCGGCCATAAATCGAAAATGATTCCACACAAAGGTTGTGGAACCCTTACATATCGAGTTGAAAGATATACAGAGGTTTTTCTTGATTCGTTTAAGCCCGATTATCAAGTTATGTCATTATTTGTGGTAGTTGTCTTAGTTTTTCTTAGATATACATTCCTCTATCTCTCCTTTAATTTTTTTTGATCTTGTCCATTGTTGATAGATCTGTGGTGGTTAATGAAAAAATTAGTTAGATTTGAAATTTTTTATGATAAGGGAAGATATCCTAGGTGGTTTTTTGGAGATTCAACCTAGTTTCAAGTGCATTTTAGTGTCATTCTCCCTTTTCTCCTTAATATCTAAGGTTGGTGGCTTTACATCGACTCATCTATTTATAACTGGAAAATTTGATTTCCAATTGGTTGTTCTATGTTGAATTTAATTATGATAATTTTGATCAATTATTGATGGAAACCTTATTTGGTGATAGTTTATGATATTTTAACAAATTAGGTGTTTTGGGAAATGGTGAATTTGGTGATATGACTTTGAATAATGATTTTAAAATGGTTATTTAAATTTGATGAATGGAAAAATGGTATTCAAATATATCATGGTTTTATTAAAATTTTTTTTTTGGAAAAATGGTTATTAATAAAACATTGGTATTATTGAAATAGTTATTTGAAAAAAATTTTCAAAAAAATTATGGTCTTATTGAAAAGTTTTTTTGTTATGGTTTTTAGTAATAGTGTTGTTTTGCTGAAATGATTTAATTGGTTTGTATAAGGTTTTATTGAAATGTGTTTTGATTAAATTGATAATCATGGATGGAATGGAATATAAAATGGTTATGAAGTACCAAAATAAAGAGGGTATGTGTTATAGAGGAGAAGTTCCACCATAAATGGTAACACCAAGCTTGGGTGTTTTTGTGTTCAAATGTGTGGGTTTATGTGTGTGGTTGTGTGAGGATGTGGTACTTGGAATGGGTAAATTCCAATTTGATTATGAAATAATTGTAATGACTTTATTGTTTTCTTACATTAGAAATTGGTGTTGTTTTGTGACGATTGTTTTTCGATAGCCATTTTTTATAAATCTATTTCCAATTGTTTTATATAACATGTTTTATATAATTGTGATAAAATGTTCAATCCTAGTGGAGTGAGTAGGGATATAATTTATGGAAATCGTACTGTGTTTCATTACTCACCCCTTCATTATAACACTGATACTTTTGTAGATACTTATTATTAGTATAGAAGAAAAGGTAAATTATCAAGCTTCTTTAGTGGTGAATCATGATACCTGTGCTATTTTGTGGAGATAGAGAATGAATCATGTTGGGGATTTGATGTTTTTTTTGGAAACATTGAGTTTTATTGGTTTATTCTTCCTCTATGTACTTTGATGTTAGTTTTATTCGTATCTGGTACTATTTTATGTTTGGTTCTGATGTAAATTAAATTTCCATGAGTTATTTTACATTATTATATTTCATCATGTAGTGGTATTTTGGTTAATTCATTCTTTTTAGGGTTTTATTATTTTCAAAGGGTAAATAGAACACCATTGGTTAATGAATCCCATGCAATTTATTTTAATCATTTGGAACATTGGGCCTATTGCTTAATGATTTTCTGAATTCCACCTCGACTCATTCCAATGAAGAGGGAGATATGCTATAAGTTGTATTAACATTTTTGGTCCATGACTATAAAGTGTTCATGTGTTCTATCATTCTTGGAGTTGAAATTAATTAATTTTCATTCCACAAGTTGGGATTGTATTATTGAGTAGGAATTTCAGGATAGGAAACCCATTTCATAAAAAATGTATAGCTAAACTTTTTATGTTGAACATCATGTTACAGGGAATGGTTACAGAAGTGGTTCAGAGACACTTATTGGAATCAAAATCTCATTATCATGGGCTTTGCAAATTAGCTAATCATGACATGAATTTTATACACTAAATACATATTAGAGTACATATTTCATTTTGAGTAATGATTTAGTTCAATGATTTGATTTTTGAAAAATGTTGAAATTGTTTTCAAATTCTTGATTTTGAAGAAAACAAGGTTGTAGTATTTTGAAAATAGGTTTATTTTCAAAATAATGTTGACCATTTTCAACAATTTTTTAACATGGGAAAGATTGATTTTGTAATGTATTGTTATGATAATTGTGATGTGATATAATTTTAAATTATTAAGACTTTTGTTGTGAGAGAGTTATACTTATGGCGTTATTTGTGTTACTAGAAAATGGAACATGATAGGCATAATAGAAACCAACCAGAGGAAGATATTGAAATCAAGGTTTCACATGAGACACAAATGAACAAAAAAATGGTTCAAAGTGTAGTCCAATATTTTATAGCTATGGATACTGGGAACATGAGGGATGCACCAATAAAAGTGGAACACTCCACATGTTCTAGAAGTAGAAACCACCCATATTTTGGGGTGATTTAGCACCTGAATAGGATAAGGTGTTCCTGAAAAGGTTGAATTGAATCTTTGATTTCATTGGCACACCAAAATATTTTAAATTCATTATAGAGACATATATTCAAGAGGATATGGAATTAAAATTGTAGGAATTACAGGCCAATAAAAAATTATACTGAGGCCTTTCATGGGAAGATTTTGAATAATTTTTCAACAAAAAAATTCTATCCTTATACGTTCATGATTTCATGAATGATAGAATTATTCAAATTCAAATAGGATTACTTCATAGTGATAGAGTATATATAAAAATTTATGAATTTAGTCTGATTTTCACCCAACGATATTGCTAGTGAATCCGTAAAGGCACACATATTTGAATTGGGGAATAGGTAGGATGTTATCTCAAAGATTTCTATGCGCTATATTACAGATTATAAAAATATTGTTAATAGTGTTATAGTGGACAAATGGTATATCTTAGGATATATAGGTTGTTGAAGTATATTGATACCTACAAGATATGGTGGGAACTCTAATGTTGGGAACAAGTGTATTAAGGAAACTGATTTCCAAGGTATGAGGATAACTCAAATTCACATGACTGGAATGGTGAATCCTCATCTAAGACCCAAGACCAAGTCAAGATATTTCCGATTTGGTTATTATAGTCACAAAAAGTGTGAATGTATGAAACCACTTAGAGAAAACCACAATTTCAATTAAATGATTCATATTTATTAGATTGTCATAGTGCTCCATGGTCAGGTGCTTGTGATACTTATCAGGTGTCAAAGATGTCATATGCTTCGACGAGATGAGGGTAGTAGAATTATACACTATAGTATAACAGAGCTATCCTGGAGATTCCACGAATACCATGACTCCTCAGTAGAAGAAATCTCAATAGGGATATTAAGAAAAAAGTTCCACGAACAAGAAATTAAATTGTGTTGAGCATGTTATTGTGTATGATCAATCTGAAGAACCAACATTGAGAGGTAAGGTTCTTTTGAATTCTACCCGTATGTAAGTTTTCTTGATGTGGGTGAATCACATTCATTTATTTCTTTTCAAGATATTGATTTTCTGAGATTATATTTTGAGATGATTCCTTTAGTGTTGAAACTAAAAAATTCTCTTGGACAAATAGAATATAGAGCCTTTATTTTTTGATCTTGTTCTATAATATTTGATGGAGCCATACTGATATGGTATTTCTATGTGCTATAAATATATCTCTATAACATAATCATGGGTATGGATTGGTTTACTATGTTTAAGTTTCGCATCAACTGCTATACATGAAGGGTCAGTTTTAGTACTGAAGATGACGTCAAGAATATCATTATAGTATAATAGAATGTAAATGTAGGTAAAATGGGATTGATAAAACTAGAGGTTTGAATTATCTCATACCGGTTGGTGGTTATGACCTTGGAATCAATGGAAGAGATCGAACAAAACAGTTTTCCAGAAGTGGTTGATCAATTTCCTAATGATTTCCAGAAAAATTCGCAGGGTTTATACAAATGAGATAAGTGGAGTTTATGATTGATCTCCTTTTGGGGACATGTAATATTTACCTTATATATTATTAGATGTCACCAAAATAATTAAGGGACATGACTATACATTTGGGAGAGTTGAAAAAAACTGTTCATTTTCCCAAGCACATATCTATTGGCATCACTAGTTTTGTTTGTCCAAAAGGAAGTTGGAACTATTTGGATGTGTATAGATTGTCATAAAATTAACCAAGTTACAATATAGAGTTAGTAACCACTTCCATGAATTTTTTTATCAATTTAAACTACTTAGGGGAGCACTAAGATTGAATTACGATTAATATTTCACCACTTGTGAGTTTAGAAGGAGGATATTCCAAAGACAACATTCAGAAGTATGTATAGCCATTATGTATATTTGGTTATGAATTTTGGTATTATGAATGCAGTAATAGTATTTATGAAATTGAAAAATCATATACTTAATTGGAATCTAGATTGTTTTTGTGTTGTTTATGGATGGCATTTTCTTGTATTAAAGGAGAAGGGAAGAGCATGAGATACACTTGGTGATAGTGTTGGGAATCTTATGAGATCATTGTTTGTATGAAATGTTACCAATGATAAATTTTTGTATAAAAGTGTTACATTTCCATGGCCTTGAAATCTCTAAAAAATGTGTTTCTTTATATCTAGAAAAGATATAGGCTATTTTCTCTTGGGAACCGCTAAATAATTTCTTCGAGATACACAGTTTCTTCTTTCTAGTTACTTATTAATGATGCTTGAATCGTGATTTTTCAAGACTATAATCACCTATTAATTATTTGAAAAGGAATAATGTTCTATTCTAATAAGATAAGGAGTGTTAAGTGTATTTACAATTTCATAAAATTTTCCTAACATAAACACAAATCTTGATCTTTCCAGAATCCGGAAAAGGGTACAAGGTGAATTGTGATGAATCGAGATCAATTTTGGAATGTGTTCTCATGCATGGATATCATGTTGTTGCTTATGGATTAATACAGTTATGGTATCATGATAATTAATATCCAACATATGATTTAGAGTTATCTTTTGTAGTCCATGATTGAAGACATGGTGTCATTACGTCTTTGGTTATTTTTCTATGTTTACAGATCATAAGAGCCTAAAACATATTTTCTCACAAATGAATTTTCATATGAGGTAGACCAAATGAAAGGAGAATCTACAAATTTCTGAATTTGATGTGATTTATAATATCTATAAGAGAAATGTGGTGGCATATGAATTAATCAAAAATTCGTATTCTCATTTGGGAAAGGAATCTTCAGAGTAATGGTTGTTGATGTTGGTCATAGCCAACATAAACATGAAATTAGAATACTGAGGTGATGTTGCATTTTTTACTTTATTTTTTAATTTGTTCTTGATTTTTTGGAGATTGTTAATGAGGCACAAAAGTCTGATTGTGAATGTGTTGTGATTAGTTAAAAAAATGGTGGGGTGACCATTAAGGGACGTAAACTAGATGAGAGTTTAGGGTTGTTTTTCTGAAATCGTACTGTCATACCCATGGATTTTTTAGAATAACTTCATGATTCTTACCACAATTCAAGATAGGATGATCATCATAGAATATAGAAGATGTATATTGTTCTGAAATCATAGTTTTGACAGGTTTGTATGAAAAGGAAGGTGTGTGATTCTTTTTAAGATTCTTAACTTATCATAAATTTAAAGACAAAAATTAGAAACCAAAAGGTAT
Source organism: Viscum album (assembly GCA_963277665.1). Taxonomy (NCBI): domain Eukaryota; kingdom Viridiplantae; phylum Streptophyta; class Magnoliopsida; order Santalales; family Viscaceae; genus Viscum; species Viscum album. The sequence goes on from OY728133.1 coordinate 1,001,990,527, forward strand.
ATTTCAGCATTAACATATTTTTGATTGGAAATGGGAGTAGATAGATATGGATTTAGTAACTAGTCTCCCCAGAAATGTTCAAAAACATGATTCCATATTTGTGACTGTGGATTTACATATATTGATAGAACATTTCATCACTATTCATGAATCTCATAGGGTGAAGGACTTATCAAAAATCTATATATGAGAAGTGGTAAAGAGGCATTAAATACCAATCTCGATAGTGTCACACAAAGAACAAAGATTTATGTGTCATTACTATGAATACTTACCAAAATCCCTTGGGACTCATTGACCATGATTATGGTTTATCATCTATAGATTAACAGGAAATATGAAAAGGAAAATACAAACATTGGAAGAAATGTTGTGAGCTTATATATTAGATTTTAGTGGATCATGGGAGGAACACAAACCCTATGTGGATTTCTCTTATAAAAATAGTTATCAGGCCTCAATAAATATAGATTCTTTTTAATAATTGTATGTATTTTCTTTTTTATTCTCCACATTATTGTGTGTAAATAGGTGGGAATTCACTAATTTGGTCGATCTTTATCCATGAAACAATGGATCACATTCAATTGACTAGAAATCACATGGAGATAGATCAGAGTCATCATAAATTGTATATGGATCATCTTTGAAGGTCATCATCATATGAGGTGATTGATCACATGTTCTTGAGAATCTTACCAAGGCTTGGGCATTGTTGTTTTGGAAAGAAGGTCATGTTATCTCTTACATACATAGACACTTTTGAGATACTTGAATGTGTTTGTGAGGTGGTATATTAGATGGATTTTCCACCATGTTTAAGTGCAGTGATTAATGAATTTTGTGTATATTATTTGAAAAAGTACCATCTTGATCAAGACCATGTGATTTTATGGGATAACATTGTCTTAGAACAAATTTCTTCATTGGTTCTTATACTAGTCCAGATTGTGTATAGAAGATGAAATGTTTTATATTAGAAATGAATTGATAAAGTGTGGGTTAAGTGTAAACGTGGTCTGATTTGGGAAGAGACATGAGAATTGGAGAAGGATATGAATGTGAATTTTCTATTAATCATACATAAAAAATTATGGGTTTCGAGTGTCATAGCATGGAATGACCAATGGCATGGAGAATATACCACCCCCAGTGTCATGTAAGTAACCGTTCATTTTTTTATTTTATGTACATAAAAATTTTGGGTGAAGTTTTTGATAGTTTTAATACCTTTGGAATGATTTGGTGGATTTTATAAGGGTTCATGATTGGTGCATGGTTTTGGGGAAACATGAAAATCATAGAGTAAACCATGTATAGTGATATAGAGGAAATGGATAAGGTGCATGGCTAGGAACACAGTTTTTAGAAGCCAATTGAGTACCTAGTAGAAATGTGAAAAGTGGGAAAGTGGGATTTTGTATTTTTGGAACACAATTTGTTTAACCATGGGAGGTCCAACTTGAGTAAGAGGATAGTGCATGGGCAACGCACAATTTTATTAACTATGTGACTAATTTTGAATAGTTTTAAAAAAATATCCTACAAATTGGATCTAGGTTATGATTAAACTTTTACCCCTAATTTTTACTCTATTTTGGACCTAACTCAAAAATTATTCCTCACAATGGATATATAACACTTCTCCATCGAATTGGAAGTGACTAGGAGGCGTTTTATGGGGAACTGAAGCATGATTCTCAAGATAAGTCATAAAACACTGTAGTTTTTCTCATTTTTTCTTATATCTACTTTCTTATCTCTCTTTCACTCAGTTTCATTGATTTGGTCTATTGAATATAGATTTAATGTTATTTATTCAAATCATAGTTATATTTGGTCTTGCTAATCATGGGAAAATAGATCTAAGATGGGTTTTTTTATATTATTCTCGGTTTCATGGGAATTTTAGAGTCGTTATTCATTTTCTCCATTATTTCTAATGTAGTAGGATTCAATCTCGACTGTACTATTTAGAACTAGACGGCTTGATTTCAAATTGGATATTTTGTGTGAAATTTATTATAAAAATATGGTTTAATGATTGATGGAAACCTTCTTTGGTGATGGTTTATAGTATGGTTCAAAATTGGGAGATTTGAACAAATAATAATTAGGTGATTTTATTTTAAATGATGATATTAAAATGGTTTTTTTATTTTCAGTCATGAAAAAATTGTTTTCAGTAAAACATTGTTTTATTTAAATTTTTTGTTGAAAAAATGGTCTTCAATAAAATATTGGGTTTATAGATATGGTTATTATAAAAGTGTTTTCAAGAAACGATGAGGCTTTTTGAATCGATTGTTGTTACAGTTTTTAGAAAAATTATAGTTTTTATTGAAATGATTGGGTTTTTTAGAAAAGGTTTTATTAGTATTTTGATGGCGTAAACAGTTAAGCATTGGTGGAATGATATGGAAAATGGTTTTGAAGTACTACCATCAAAAGTGTATGGGTTATAGTCATGAACTTCCACTGTAAATAGTAACACCATGCTTGTGAGTTTGTGTGTCTGGGTGTGTTTGGGTGTGTGTGTGGGTGTGTGAGTTTTTGTGACATGGAATGGGTAAATTAAAATTTAATTATTAAATTGTTTGAATGACTTGTTCCATTTATTTCCTTATAATAGTATTTTGTTTTAGGTTAACTATTTTATTATGCAAATTGATTGTGAAACTAATTCCAATTGTTTTATTCAAATAATTTTATATAAATGTGATAACATGTTAAATCCTAGTGGCATGAGTAGGTAGGTAATTTTGGGAAAGCCTACTGAGTTTCATTACTCACCCCTGCTTTATAAAATTGGTGTTATTACAGATATTATTCATAATGACAAAGGAAAATGTAAACAATCAAACATCTTTAGTGGTGCATCGATATCCAGGCGTTGTTATTTGAAGTTAAATAATGGAGCATTTTGGAATTGGTGTTTTAATCCACTCTGTACTTTGATGTCAGTTGTCTTTCATTGTGGTACCCTTTTTTGTTTGGTTTTGATGTCAATGTAATTTCCATGAGTTTTTGTGAATTATTACCTTTCACCATGAAATGTTAATTTTGTTAAGACATGTTTGGTCAAGTTGTTTTATTTTCAAAGGGATAATCATCCCCCATATTTTAATGAATACCTTCGCATTTATTTCGATCAATTGGTGACTTAGGGATGTTTCTTCAAGACAAGTATAAATTATGCCTTAACTAAAGCTAATGAGTAGGTGTAGGATTTTACAATTAATTTACCAAAATATAATTTAAAAATAATGATTTTAAATCCAGCAGATGTATGAACATTAGATTTTCAAAATCCATTAGCTAAATTAGTGGAATATATACATTCATTTGTTGAATATCATCTTCCCACTTAACCTAAAAATCAGTGGATCCAACAGAATCAATCTTCTAATTATATTATAAGCTATGAAAGTTAACTAGTAAATTCCTGAAGTTCCAAAATAGATCATTTTGAGAATCATTACTTCCTATTCAAATTTGATACAAAAATTGTAGATGCTACTTTACGTGATGATTATTGGATAATGGCCACAAAAAACATCAATTAGTTTAAAAAGAAAAAAGTATTTTACCGAGTGTAACGTCCTATAGATTTACTGATAATTATAGTATACAGTGATTTTAGAAATAAATTTAATGAAAATGGAATTATTATTATAAATAAAGAATGAAATATATAAAAATTAAATTTTCATAAAGAAGAAATATACTATATTAAAAAAAATTACTAGCCACTAGACTATAATATATCAGAATCTTTTTGTAGTAATTATATAATTTAATTTATTTAAAATTGATCTAAAAAGTGATTTTCATAATGGATATATACAAGAAAATTCTTATTTTGAAAATTATTTGGTTTTTGAAAATAATAAATTTTTGTAAAATGTGTTTAATCTTACTGAAGCACTATATGGACTTAAACCGTCCCCAAGATCTTGGTATGAAATACAATATAGATATTTACATAAAAATAATTTTATTAAACAAAATGAATATTGTAACATCCTAGGTAAATAAAGAATATTACATTTTCATATTTATTAATATTTGTGAATAAAATGTTAAAATTACTTTAAAGGGAATTCTATTTTCGATGGCGTGCCTAATACGCAACAACGAGTTTCTTTGAAATCTTATGTTGCACACTAATAATATATTAATATTATTTTAAATTATAGTTAACGCCTAGCTGTTGTAATGGAGGGAATGAACAGAAGTAACTAAAAAATGATTAAATATGTTTGTTAAATATTTTTACATTTATCCAACAAAAGTTAGAGGCTTAAAATAAGAAAAGAATTAGATTTTAAGCATAAATATTCTAATGTTCTTTAAAAGGTTGATTAACAGCCTTTTGATGAAGAACCATTTTTAAAACTTATTTTTTTCAGTTATATACATAATAATTAACAAAATAAAATCTTTCTTTAGAATTGGAAAATCAAAATTTACTTTGTGTAATTTTGTTTTTATTTTTCGGATAAAGTTCATTTTTTAAATGAATAGTAAAAATGTTGTATTTTAATTCCGAACCTCCGTTTAATCTAATTTATTTATATGGTTATATTGTCTTTTTAATTAGTTTTACCATTTAGTTGAAATAAATTTTTACCATTTAATCCAATGGTGATCATTGAAATTAATTTCACTTTGAAATTGGACATAAAAAAGTGTCTATCTTTTAATAGATATTGTTTCAAAAAAACATGCTATTTGTTTTGACAGTGGGAATTAATTATAAAATTAATTAACAAAACTTCTATGTTTTTAATTTTTTATAATGGAAATCATTTTTTAATTTGAAATATCAAATTTACTTTAGATAAATATTTGGTATTTTTCTGAAAAAATGTTCATTTTTAATGAATAGTGGAAAATTCTACATTTTACATCAAAACTTAATTTTCAACTAATTTAATTATATAGTTATATGGTCCTTATAGTTGGTTTTAAATTTTAATTTAATTATTTTTTATCACTTAATACAATGTTGTTCATTGGAAGTAATTTCACTTTTCAGTTGGATGAAAAATCAAGTCAGTCTTTTGATATATTTTACATCTTAAAAACCCGTATTTGGTTGTGAAAATGGGAATCATTTTTAAATTAATTATTGAAATTTCTTTGTTTTTAATTTAGAAAAATGGATTCCATATTTGGAATCATAATTTCAAAATTATTTAATTAATACTCTTTTGTTTTTTAACATTATGAATAGTAACGACGATAATTATCTTTAATTATCGTGATTAATTAGTGATCAGGTAGTTAAAGGTAATAAAACAATATCATAATAATATAAAATCACACCAACATGTGTACAAAATCTCTTTTTGGAGTCATGGCCGACCATGGGATGCTTTTTTACCGAACATGAGGCCCCTTGGAGTCAAATGGGTGTAATAGTGACATTGAAGACATTATTTTTTAAAAGAAGAGAAATATAACAAAGGTTTGTATATCCTAAGTAAAAAAAAATTAATTTTTATTAAACAAATTATATTTTAGACTATAAATATCCATTTAAAATATGAAAATATTTCCTATATCATGGTATTTTTCTTATAATTTTTGACATTAAATAAATAGATTTATTTATTACACCATGGTGATGTAGTGATTACCTCATTAATGAACAATTTAAATAAAATGATAAGATAAGGTAAAATATAATAAATAAAATTTTCAAAAACTTATTGGATATGTTTATTTATAACCCTTATAACCTTATAGTCGATATATATCATTGTGGGACCATTAAAATCTGAAAACCATTTTATAATAAAGAAACATTTCTAGAATTTCCAAAAGTGACCGTCCTCCCTCTCATAAAAGGCCCCAACCTATACCCCCTTACCCACACATCTCAATCCCAGGTATAGTACAACCTCTGCTCATATTATCTCTCCACACCCCTCTATTACTCCTAGAGGCCTCACTTTGGGGAAAAGTATTGTCAACGAATCCTTTTCCTCAAATAAAAAAAGATTTACCTGGTTTAGAGGTAATGTCTTCTCTCGAGTTTATTTGTTTTCTTTTCCTTCTTAACTACACACTATATTTTTATTATCTGATACCATAATAACACCAATATCCTCAATATACTATAATATTGTTAGTAAAAGGATTCTACCTACACTTACACACACCTCCCTCTAATGGTTAAAGAACATATTGTTTCTGTGGGTGGCGAATTAATGCCTTACGAAATGATGATTGTTCAATCTTCTTTTAACACCTTTCATGGTGTTCATTATTATGTAACTATATTTATATATGATATATGTGGTATTTATTTATCTATATGCTTATTTATTTTACTATTAAATCACATCGTTATGCTTTTCATGTTGTGGAACTGCGATAATTTCATCTTAGAAAGTGTGGACAACCGCCCCCTCAAGTGATGTGACTCGTTAATGCCAAAATTGGAATTTATAAAAAAATGTAATTAATGAACTTATGTTAACTATATGACATATATATTATAATTTAATTATTATATATCTATGTCTCATTTATTTTTAATTCCTTTAATATGAAAATGAAATGAAAGTAGCGTTCATGCGTACGTATAGCCTACCATCTCCATGAACGATGTTGTTCATTTTTTATCTCCAAATGTTATTGAATAGTATAAAATTAATATATACTGGATATATATGATATTTAAATAATTAATACCATTCTTTAGATTATTTACTTAAAACTAAATGAGAAATTATTTTCAAACAATTTCCTTTTTGACTCATGTACCGAACATCGACAAAACGTATGCTGTGAACTCAAATAATTAACTAATTATTATAACATGATAATATGTGATATGAATTGAATAATAAAATAAAAAGGATGTCCTTAGGAAATTATAATTTGACCTATGTTTACTATTCAGGAATATAAAGAAGCTAACTGGACAAGTTAGACTTTAGTTAATGGGATTTCTTATCTCAGATTTAATTCCATGAGATTTCCATTGTTCGCCAATTATTTATTGTGTGTTGTGTATTTTGTACTTAAATTTGATATATATTATCATGATTATATTTATATTCATGATATTATGTGATTAATTTGGTTCTTATTATCTTTTGGTTATACGACTCGATTTATTAGAATGAGGTAAGAGGTTTTTATCTCACTATTTATTCCCGTGAGATTCATGCTATATTTTTCACTATATCCATTGAGTGTTGTATGTACTGCCCATTATTCTACTATTTTTTGAATATAATTTCGTTTATTGGTATTTACATAAACTTTGTTTAGTCCTTATTTCATGGGGTGTACGTTTCGAGAGTTACCCAAATCTGTAAGGGAACCTTTGACCCTCCACTTTATAAAACACTTCTTTTTGTTAGGTCTTTTAATTTACATCTTCTTAATGTTGGGATTTGTTATTATATATCGTTATTGCTATAAATTTTATTTCCAAGTGATGAGATAACCTTTTTATCTCTTATCAACTCATTTTATGAATTTTAAAGTGACGCTGTTAGGATGTCGAATTTCGTTAAGGGAAATTCTTAACCGAATTTCAATTATTTGGGTTAAACCTCTACTTTTGGATTATGTCGTACTATGAAAATTTGTTGCTGACCACTGATTGTTTTACACTTAATATCCACTTATATTGGGTGTATTTATATTTTCACACATAATTATGTAATTGATTTATCCTTAATCTAAGGATACCATCTTTTTACGGGACTTCGTCTCAATCTCATTTCATTAAGGCTTCCTTTTATTTCTACACAACATTATTTTATATGGTGTATAAAACCTTTTTACTTTTCATTTCATTCAAAAGGAATATTTTTAAACTACGTGTTTTACTAAATGAAAAAAGGAATGTATTTTTCTTACGTATGTGGTGACAACAACTTCTCTGCCGCCATAACAATTATTTGAGTTTAGGCTTCCTCTACAAGGCATATCATTTTTTAAATGAATAATAAACACAATTTTTTAATTTTTTTCATTTTTGTATTGAAAATGGTTTTGATAATGTTTTGATTATATCAACTTGTTGTATTAATATCTTTTGATTTAAATGTGGAAATGTTTTGTTTCCTTTATGTATGTTTTATTTGATACGATTATGTTATGGTTCTTGGGAATTGTTTTTGAAGTTGGGTGGTTCCAGGATAATCTAAGGGCGAGTGAACCCAAGATATCTCTATAATGCATTGGGTAAAAGGAAGGAGTTAAACAATAAGGTTTATTCGAAGATATTTAGGTAATATACTATGATGTGTATTCCAAATGTAAACATGAGGGTTACTCCCTACATAAGAATGTTATAAATGCCTCAAGATACCTTTATGATTTAATATTTCTATGTGTATTTCACAAATCATATGATTTCATGGGATATGTTACAAATATTATGTTATTTATATATTTATGATCTAATGTTTTCTTTCTTTGTGTATCCCTTAAAGATATTTTTATGCTCATCCCAAGTTTTTGAATTGTTTTTCACAGTAGATAAAGTAGAATTGAGTCAAAGATGGGATCAAAGAAATCTCATGCGGTCTAAAACATGGAACTAGACATGAATCTTTTTTTAAAGATTTTTTATTTTGTGAAAAAATGGAAACTCAGTAGATGTGTCTACTTTGTAATCCTTGAGATGTAATATTTATGTCTTAATTCTATAAAACTCTAAACCTGAAAATATACTCAATGATAATTATTCATTTAATTCAAGATTATGTAATGTTTTAAGGCCAGGTCTATATAGTTGGTATCAGAGATTGGTTTAGATTACTTTAGAGGTTAGGGTATTCTTTAAGCACAAGTGACATTACTATAATGGTTAGGATTTCAGAAAGATTCATAGTTTTTTATATAGATTATTTAAATGGGTTAAAGATAATATGAATAATTATATATTAGTATTTTCCCTCCCTATAAGATATTATATTATGATTTTACTGATATACTCACACTAACCTTTTTAGTTTTAGTAAATGGTTGGATATAGGAGGCACCAAAGTAACAGTGCATGTGAAGAAAACTGTGATGATTTTATGAATGAGAAACTAAATGATATGGGAGCTACAATGAGAAATATTATTGTTATTCTCAACTAACTATCTGGAGTCAGGATTGACCACCTGAACCATACTGATTTTTATAAGGCATCATATATGTGGGAAACAAATCCCTACGGATGTTCACATAATAATAAAAAAGGTAAGTGTGTTAAAAAACATATGTGTCCATGATGTGGAAATAAACACATATGGAAATGTTACAAAGGGAAAAAAAGATGCAATATATGTGGAAATGAAGGTCATAAATCAAGAACCTTCCATGGAAAAAGGAAGCATCTAGTTGACAATATGAAAGAGAAATAAGTTCATTCTGAAGGATCAATAGAATGTTTTAAATGTGGTGTGAATGGTTATTATGCAAACACATTTCTTGTGAAGAAGTTTCAGAAATGGGATCACCAAGATCGTACAAATATTTGTTTACCAATACCTAATGTCATTATAATTGAGGATGAAGAAACTGAAAATGTCCAATGAAAGGTATGGATTATTTTTTGACATATGTTTTCCTATTATTGAAATCTTAGGATATGATTCATGATTTTTCTTGTAGGAAAGAAGTATTTTAGAATAAGTTGGAAAGGAAAGAATAATGGATCATGAAAAATGTTTAATGAGTAAGAAGTCAACATATAAGGGATTCAAGAGTTATTTTAGTTTTTAGGATGGTGAAATTCATAAAAGTATTAAGGATATTTTGATGATGAGATTACATTAGAATAATTTTTAAAGTATGTGTAGCAGTTATGTTTGATATATGAATATTTTATTCTTGTAATAATTATGTTTTCCTTTCTGTATGTAGTTAGAAAGAATCATTTTAGTTTATATGATCCTTGAATTTAAGGTAATTACCAATTAATACATTTTGGGATTCAAAACAAAATTTATTAGATAACCTTTGTGGTTAAAATATGTTATGGTTATTTTTGATCAATTTAACTCTTTTTGGGAATATTATAAAATTATGTGGTTTTTAAAAAGGGACAACACAAAAACCTTGTGGCAACCCGTCGTGTCGGACGAAGCTGCGGGAATCGAACCCCCAACCAAAGTGTGACTAGTATTTATCACCTACCTCTGGACTACGTGAATTACCTAGATAGTATGACTAATTATTTTTAGTTAGATGATCTTATGAATCAGGAATAAGTTGGTTTTTTGGGAAATGATTAACCTATCATGGAGGGTATGTGATTAGGTTAATTAATTTTCAGTATGATACTTTTATAGTAACTGATTTTATTTGGAGATAAATTTTAAGATTTACCTGGGAAGACTATGTGATTAAATCCTTCAGAAATTTGGGTTTCAATCGTAGTTTGGATTACTTTGGAAAATTTTATGGATAGATGTTTATTTAATGGTCTTTCTTGAACCTTGGGTTATTTCTGTTGAATTTTGGAGATTAAGAGCATTTATTTTGTAAAATATTATCCTTTTATGGAATTATCTAATCTTATACTACCAATTTTGGTTTTGGTCAAGGTCTAAAGACATCGGTAATATATAGTTCATGTTTTGTGGATTAGGTTATTGAATATATTATCATGTAAAATTCTATGAGAAGGTAAAATGTAATGCGGTAAAACATGGTTTTTTATTAATTGAATATATTACCCTAATCTGGATTATAAATGTAGTTAATATGTACTACTTGAGTATACTACAAAAAATTATACCTTTACTAAAAAAATATAAAAAAACAAGATAATTTCAAGTTGTTGACTTTCCAGATCTGAGAACCCCCTATCGTGTTGTCTAAGATATGCTATAGATTTCATTTTATACATTGATGAATAATCAGGATGCTATGATAGATAAGGTATAACCCTATTCCATTGAAATATATGAAATATCACACATCGATCTTATTGGATAAAATGTTGTGCATGTTGCCACCAACAATTGTCATGTAGCCTCCATTTAGGAATTAGGGAATGAAATAGTGGTTGTTGTGTCAGTGTTGATGGAATGTAAGGAATCCATGAAAATTGATTAATAATTCCATTGGGATCGATCCACTCAATAAAAAATTGTATAGGATGAACTATAATTATGCTATGAACAATCCATGTAGATTGGTATGCATGAAACTAATTAAAGAGACTCCATTTTGGATACTATGATTTATGAAATGAAAAATGAGTCATGTCAAAATATTTTTATATTAATTTCTAAAAACTATTATATCTTGAAATTTATTAGTCAGTATAATAATTTATATTATTATATATAGGTAGAAAACTATCAAACTAAAGACAATATGCTCCCAAATTATATGTCAGTGACTTGGCATGATGTTGGGATTAACTCAAACATTAACATTAAATATATAAATTGATAAATAATAAGAAATTCAATTTAATATAACCTATATTAGAATTGGAAAATAATAAATATGGGTGATCATTCTAGTATCCATGCGGAGGGTCATGAAGCACATCCATGGAATGAAATATACTAGATATAATATGGGATGGTGGAGGGATATCCTCCCTTGAACAAATCCAATGGTGGAGAAAACATCCCCAAATATAACTAAAATATAATAGATATATAATTAATAATGATCTATTGTTGTATTCCAATCATGAAGATTTGCAACTATATCTCCTAGCCTAGTCAATGTCCTGAAGAATCCCAAAATAAATCTTGTGTTCATGCATGCTTGAGTTATTTGTGAAATTTTTTTGTCCAATGATCCAAAATATATATCCATGCACATGACATGTGATTGTCTACTCATTTTCATCAATAGGTAAATGAGAAAAATGAATGTTAAAATATCTAAAAGATTTTTAACTCCAGTCATTAAATATTTCATCTCCCTAAATGTATTCTCCTTCAAAATGATTTACAAGATCAAGCTAGTGTCTACAGGTGGGTCTAATAAATACAACTCCTTGAATTAGAAGACCAAATATAAATTCCACATCCTCTATGGTGATGTCCATATATTTCTCAAGAAAATGGAGGATATGATCCTCAGGTCTCTATCTATCTGTGAGGCCATCTAGGGGATGATGATATTTTTTTGAAGTCATATATAGGGATTACATAAAACCTGCATTCTATACGTATGGGATAATAGAATATGGTGTTATAATGTGATTATGAGTGTGAAACCAATGAACTCCTACCCTTTTAACCTCCCACATTACTAGATAATCACATGATGAAATATTTATACAAGCCACTGAGCAATGTAGAATTATTTATCAATTTGAAAAAAAGATATATATATTTAGTAGCATAAAAATGTAATTACAATTTAATAGTTATTAAAATGTATCATATCAAATTTCTATTTTTTTAAATAAGTACCCAGGACCGAAGAAGGACCATATTCTCCCAACTATAATTTAATTTCATATGGATGGGATTGAAAACTGTAAAACACACACAAACATAAGAACCCTTGTGGATCAAGATTCATCCCTCCCTATAATGATTCGTAATAACACACTATATCTATTTTATCATATGTGATGGACAAAATTCCCAATGGCCCGGAAGCCATAACATATACTAGAGGCCTCCTAATACATCATTCTCTTAGTCCTAATACTTGATTATTATGGGTAAGTGACCCCTTATATCACATAGTGTAAATATATGGGGATTAGTGGAAATTTTATAAGGTATATTTCTCATATCCCTCTTTCGATACAACCTGGTCAGTCATGATAATGTGTTCTCATGTGGCACAACCTTCCTTTTGTATGAAATCATTTTTACTATTACCTCCATATCTCCTAGTGTCTACAAGTGGTGGCCCAAATGTTAAATTACCCAAATTATAATGATTTCATCAAGGCCTAATGGCTCAAATACCTATGCTGGCTTATAGGCCATATAGTCTGAAGACTTAATTTCATAGCCTGAAAGACCATTTTTTATGAATAGTATTTTTTATTGAAATATTCGTCCTATAGTTCAATAATACATCTATAATTAATGGTATGATACTTCGGTAGTACCTACACTTCCTATGATTCAGTCTTGAGTCATTTGGATGTGGAGACCAAGAATGAGTACCACTCAACCCAGTCTCATGAAACACCCCCATTATAACTAAATTATCAATACATAATATATATTTTCAAAAACTGGAATAATATACCTTGAAAAAACCCCAAACATAATATGTTCCTTTCATATGTAATAAATTTCAAATAAATAACATATTTTCCTTGGATATATTTTAATACATAATATATTTTCTCTAAAATGTAATTTTTTCTTATGAAGTATTATTGCCTTCATGAAAACACTAATTCGTATCATATTTCTTCAATGTGAAATATGTAGGATATTAGTTTTTCATTAAAGAATAACATTTTAAAATTAAAACATAATATTTTTTCCCTACTGAGAAACACAATATATGTGTATATAAATCTCAATACATTGATAATTTCTCAAAGAGAAAAAAATTAGGAATGAACCCTAATGTTCAACATGAGGTTTGGACTAAATCATAATTTTAATTAACCATGACCATAATTGTTGTACCTAAAATAAATCATTATCACTGATAATGATAAATTATTCAAGTAATATTAATGAAACACTACTTATTATGAAATTCTCTTTGACTGACACCATATGTCAAATAAAGGACTTATTCTTGAGTCCAGTTCACCTCATTCTAAACTGTCATAGATATAAATATACCTTATTTCTCAAACCTTACTATGATTAGTATCAACATATTTTTTTCTCCATGTACTAAGATATTTAAAAAAAACCAGTAATCATCTTAGGTGACTATATTAGTTTGGAACATTCCTTATACAATACACCAAATAAACATATGACTCCTACCATATGTTCACATTGGTTCATTAATACCAAACTAACTCGACCACCACTACCTATTATACGGTCATGAAACACTATCAATTTTAATTTTATTACTTCTCTATTTAACAATCACACTATAATAATAGAAGATTCTTCAATGTTCTTGCAAATCCCCCACTAAAAGTTTCATCTATACCACAATCACTAATAAATCACATCACTAATCAATCCTACACTTTCTATGAAATTATTAACATATTGATAACATGACTTCTGAACAAGTCCTGATATATGTAACTTTTATAAACCCTTTAAAATCCTTTCATTCACTTCCCAATTTTTTTAGTCTTTTGTTAGTACCACATCCCCTATCATATGCCAGTGTCTATTTATTTATTGTAATCTAGATAATATATTAATATTCTCCCAAATTATCCCTATGAATTACATATAATTGTAATTCAAAATTTCAATAATCAAGTACATATGATATAAAAAATTATCAAATTATATAAAATTAATATTATAATTACATAAAAATCATAAAAATTAACAACTGAGATAGATAATGAGATTGGGGATAGATGCCTTCATAAATTGTTCATGAAAATTGTTTTTCACATTATTTTAAATATATCTAATATATTATTAGTGACATACATTTCGGGATCTCTATAAAATAGGATCTATATTGTTTTCCAATTTGATCACCTGATAATGATTTAATATCAAACATACACCCTGAATGACTTGGAATTTTTTTCAAATATAAAATAAAATCAAAATCCAAGAGACATATTTTTATTTCTACACTATTGTAACGGAAATCATCACATGTTCACAGTTTCCTTCCTGGGTTTCCGCAATAAGTAATATTTCAATTTACATTCCATATATATATTTTCCATAAATATATAATGATTCTGGAAACATAAAACAATAATAAAGGGAAGGAATTCACAAAATAAATGATAAAACTAAACATGATGTGGATCATCCTGTAATCTTGAGACAAATGTTCATTTATGTTAAGGTATAGATTTTTTTTACAAAAATTGGATTAAAACTGTGGAAACACCCAATAAGTGTAATTTCAATAATCATAATCATTAAAAAAATCTTTTATTTCTCCCTCTATTCATTCCTATATAAAATATTATAAATAATTGCTTTTAATATTATCACACACAAGGTCGATATGATTATCTAGGAAGGTTATAATCATCTCACAATATGAGAAGAATTTTTTTTAACAATTATTGATGTATGACCTTAAGTAATCTTGGGTTGAACATTGGTGTGAGATGATTAAATATTATAAATCCCCCTCCCTCCAAGTGAATATTCAAGAATTACCCTAAAGTTAAATTTATAATCATAATATTATGTGTCACTCTTAATGACATATTAGATATGTGTTGACTCCTCAATTATATATCAATAATTTCACTTTATATTGAATTGATTTATTATACTTTTTTTGGAATATTTGAATGTAAAATATATACCAACATAAAACGTCCTCTATATTGAACCAAATTAATTAACTAAAACTCTTTGAAAATCAGTTGTAGGTTTCATAATATTTCAATAAAATTAATGAAAATGTGTCATAGATTCAACTGAGATGAATATAGTGTGAATTATTTAACATTCATTGAGTTTTATGAAAAAACTAATGTATTTTTGGTAACTATTTTTATAACTTCTTCTTCTTCCCCCTCATCAATAATGTTTCCACCAATTCTTTTATAATCAGAAATATCATCATATTCAATTTTCTCCAGTATCATATTCTGGTTATCTACATTATTTCATCTACATAATAATATAGAACAATACCATAAAATTTGGATAACCCTTCCTCCAAAAATTTTGTATGGATTTGTTTACCTGCAACATTAGGCAGATGACAGACACTTGAAACCTATATACATAATTCCATCAAAAAATTATCATACATTTGGGTAAATAAAATTATTTCATACAGCTATTTCTCTTAATCAAGTAGTGGACACATTATATTTCATATCATATACTGTTATTTCAAATGTCTATTACTAATAGACTGTATCTTATGAAAATGTTTCAAATTTAATCAAAAATGAATTCTTATATAATGTTCAGTTAGGGTAACAAAATATCTAATGATAATAACTTGTGTGTGTCATTTATTCTATGATTCTCCTTGATTATTTTGTATACTGATTGATGAACGATTTATTACTTAAGAAAACTTTTTTAGGTTTGTTATCCCTAGGTACATTTGAGCCAGACTCTATATTCACTTGTTTGTATTGAGATGAAGATTTCATTTCTAAATAAACCACCGAATATTTAAATTATTACGAATTTATGTCTATGAGAATGATTCAAAATTATAATTACTAACAAAGAAAAAAAATATAAACTAATGAAAATAATACTAAATTATATTATTATTTTTTACTAAATATTATTAATCCATAATCATTATTACTAGTAATAATAAAAAATTTATTGATAACTAGTTAACCATTATTATTACTAGTATTAAACATATTATCACTAACCATTATTATCTAAAATATTAAATATAGTATTTTAAACTAATTTTAGAATATTTATACAACAAATTATTTGATCAAATATAACTAATTAAACAATTAAATAAAAAGATAAAAACATGAATTAAAAAATACCATTAAGCGATGCTTGGAAAATTATCCATCTCTTGAAATCTATCAAAAGATATCCACCACATAGAATAACTCAATACTAGAGAGAATAAGATAAAATATTGTGAGAAGGGAGGTAGGGGGTCTTCTTATATAGGGAAAAAAATAAATGAATTGATTCCTTCAATGTTTTTTGTAGTTTTATTAGCTAAAGGCATTAGGGGAAAAAATACCATTTGCTAAGTAAAATGTCAATGTCATTGTAGGATTCAACTACACATCCACATCATTGATCCAAAAGAAATATATAATTTCTCATAATTACTTATGGATTTTTTAAATGGTGTTCAAGGATTTAATGCCTTCCAAAACCATTTTTATGAAAAAAATGATTTTTCTAAATTTATTTTTTAAAACACATGAAGACTCAAATTACAACCATATTCAAAATAATAAAAACTCAATTGGGGAATGAATAAAAATTACAAAATATGTAAAATAATTAAATGTGAAACACACACAGAATATATATATAGGGATATAATGAGTGAGTATGTGTGTTTTTGTGTGTCTTAAACTTTATTAAAATAGAAAATGAAATAATGTGTGAAGAAAATAAAAATATTAATAAAAGAGGGAAAAGGAAAGGAAAAAATAATGATACACTTATCTAAGTAAACCCATAAAACCAGTTTTTTATTGTTGACAAAATCATAATGAATTGTCTAAATACTAAAAAATAATCTCCTTGGGAATAGTTCATTTCATAGTCTTCTATTAGACTAGTTGTAGAGCCTAAATGGATATGTAGATCAAACATTTTGTTCATTTGATGTTATACTTCTAAAAATGTCCATTCAATGTGATTATGTAGTGAAGACTAAAATTTATGGAAACATTTAAATAGTTATTGCAACTCCTTAAATGTCCAGGTTATTAAGTTACAGAAGAAAGGAAACATCAATTACAGATTCTTCATGCATACACAAGTTGACCTGTAAAAACAAGAGCCATTTTTTACAACTACATGGAGTTCCAAATGAAATCCATGTGTTTTGATACATATCTTATTTTGTGAGACGCAACCAAAATAACTATAAATATGGCATCAACCATCATTTTTAGGGGCACCTCTGGGATTAGATTGTCGAAGCCTAGACCCACAAAACATGATATTACATGCATCACACAACACAAAAAAATCCAAACCATTCATGAAATACACCCATTAAGTCCTTAAACACATGTGTATCTAATTAAGATGTTTATGGGAAAATTTCCTCATAGGGAAACCAATTTTTATAAAATTCTAATCATTCACCAAACATAAATTACTTTCAACTACAATGTTTCAGGAAATAGTTTTTTACAATATTACGCTGGTAGGATATGCCCTGAAAAGACATTATTTCCTATAACACAAAAAGTTTCATTACATAGTGAAAATCATTGTGAAAGAGTTGATATTATTGTGAAATATTTTATAATTTACTGAACCAACATATATTTTTGTTAAACATGGAGGTCTATACCACAATGGTTACACCCCTGCACCCTTACTCATGATAATTCCATGTTGTGGTATGAGGCCTCTGGCATGGGACCTTTTCTACCATCACTAACCGCTATGAAAAATAAAGAGTTTCACTATGATATTTTTTTATTAGGTCAATGAATTTTCTTTGTTACGACATCTAGAACACCAAATTCCACCTTGTATATTACCATGTTTCATGATACTCCTCCATCATAACTAAAATACATTGAGTTAATAAATTCTTATTTGTCATTTTTCAATGAAATGAATTGAGATAATCCTCTTCATTTATTATAATACCATGTCTAGAATTACTTATCAACCGATTCATGAAATCCTATCACCTAGATCCTATGCTAGGTTGAACAAGAAATCGTCACTTTTTTGTAAGTCCCACAATAATAATTTTCAAGTATCTTCCACCCACTATTATGTGCTACATGACATTAAAATGTAGTATACCATATAGGACAAGAATTGGATTCATTTAGTGATAAGCAAGAGATGCCATATTGTCAAGCATAATATGCCTCATGTTACAATCATGAGATAACCCCCATAGTCCCCACTGTATTAATTAAAACTACATAGATTGTACGACATTGATGCACAAATATAAAATAAACATCATCCAGTCATGGAATAATGATTGTAAAAGGAATCAAAATTGTCTTTATCACACATTAATAAAAGGTATGATGTGTGTTTGTAATTGGTGTGGAACTACATTTTATTTCTTATTCCATTCATTGGGTTATGTAGAAACCCCCATCATAGGCTTGATCATAATACTATAATATATTCTTCCACTCTGGATTGTGATGTATTCCACATCACCTCCCCATGGGATTTCTCCTTTGGTTAATGCCCCAATTATATCCTTCGACCCATCAGTAGGATGAGATTCCCCCGTGTACTAACATAGGAAAGGAATAATGGGAATCCCTAGTGCATAAGCCCCACATGAAACTATATTCCTCCCAATAAACCCCCATGGCCCTCTAGGTAAAGTTTATGCCCCGATCAAATTCTATGCTCCCAAAGTGGGTCTAGATTCCCTCATGACCAGACATGATGAAGAAATAATGGGCATGTTAATTCATAATCCCCACACATAAGGTCTTTATTTCATGACATTAAACTACATAGAAAAACATCCTCAACACATAACATTAAACAATACACAATGCTATGATACAAGCATAGAATTAATTGAGTGACAAACTCACTATTTCTTGAGAGATAAAAAAGGGATGGAGATCATAATATGGATCATATGATGATTAAGATATATTCTCTACAATCATTGATTCGTAGTACCACATTATAATCTTCCACACATAAGAACCACTCATACAATTATTTATCCTTTGTAACACTAGAGTAGATTCTATAGGTAATCCCCACTCATTCCATCATTTATCATGTGCATAAACATGGTAACATCATTGTGTAATCATAACTCATACCATATCTACATCTTAATAACATCCAGAAAGCTTCCATGTATAAGTCCGACTCATACCCTTACTACTCTTTAATGGCACCCATTAAACTAAATATATTATCCCCAAACCAATGTTTTATTTATATTATTTTAAAATTAATGGAACAAAAGACATTGGAAAATCTATTAAACTACCAGACAATTCTATAGTTTCACGTTGTTAAAATGAAGGGTAAATTACAAGTTTCATGATGTCAAACTGAATAGAAACATCCCTTAGAATATAATATAAAATTATAGGCATATACCATGTAATAATAATTACATAACCCAAGTGAAGAATGCGAGGAGAAACCCCATTTTCTAGGTAGATTCCATCCATAATCCCTACACCATCCGTTGAAGTCTATCCTTTCATGACATAAACATCATTACTGCATGAAATTCAATTTCATGGGCCGGTCCTACCAGAGAAACTAAAAATTTAAACTCAAAATATATGGGTTTTGATCTCAATATTCGAATAGAATAGGCATGAAACCTCCCTGAGGGTCAATATTTACATTGATACATAATCAAAAATTCACTTCCCCTTGAGAGGCAGTGACTCCAAACCATCCACAGGAATACCAAACCTCACCATCCAAATCTGAGGTCCCCATTGGACATCAAAATCACCATGAGATGCTAACTGATATCTAGACCTGTAAGTGATGAGCATATAATGGATAATTTTCCACTTTAATTTAAACTCATGACATACCATAAGTGATGATCATATTCGAAATAGTATTCCCTATACTCTAAATACGTTAAATTCCATGAATTATATTAAATCTAGTTATCATTCATAATGTATAAAAACCTCTATCTCATGCGATGAGCATAAGATGACATATTTGATGACCCTAGGAATATTTATGTTATGAGAATATGTTTCCTTGTGTGATGAGTTTCATATGTGTCACCTAACAAAATAAAAAATGTGATTTTACCTATGTGGCTAACAAATGATTCAAGAGTCAATGAGCCTTGATGCATTATCTACCTAACATTAGTTGGTCCTGAAAATTGTAAGAACCTGAATCTTATTTCCAGGTATGTCTTTCTTTTCTAGTCATTTTTTAGGATAAGAGTATTTTCTGGAAATTTTTGAAGTACAAACCATGTATGTTACGAGTACACGTCGTGTACTCAGTTATCACGGGTAGCCGGGCGCTGCCAATGTAGTGGACATGCACACGGCTATGTGAGGTGACCTGGAGACAGCTTAATGCGGGGTCCAATGAAGGCAAGTACATTCCGTGAACTTTATTTCATTCATTAAACGCATTGGGGTCACGTCTAAGAGAAAAAACACCCTACTTCTAGGTCAGGTTCATCCCAGAGGACCCGTACTACCTCAAATCTTCTTTAAACAGCCGAGTGAGAATTGGTTCTCTGAATCTATCATAATTCATTGAATTGGGATCACTTGAGTAAGCTCTTAATTATTCTAGATCATTGTTTCCTGATTCCTCATTTTTCTCATGTTATCCTCGATTGAAGGTTTTAGACTTTTTTGTAGATCTATGTTGTTCATGTGAGATTCAAGGTGTGAGATTAACTTATATCGATCCTACAACACCAAGGTTTGTGGTTTGTGCCTTTTAATTGATATTCTTTGAGATATATGTGAAAAAGTTACAAATATGCATGAAAGGTGAATTGCGTGTTTACCATTTTTGCCCTGATAATTTGCAGTTATGCTTGTTTTCTTGAATAGTGGTTAATTTACTGTGAAATGGGTAATTTTACAATTTTTTAGAGGTGTTTTCCCATGAATGATTAAGTTATGACCTTTTGGTACTGCTTATCCTTTTAGGCTACCATTCTTTTCCCATGACTAGTATTATAGGATGGTCTGACTTTTTCTTTGACATGTTTTTATGTTGTAGACTATTTTGCCAAGTAGTTCTTGAGGTTTACTTTGGCCAATACGCGCTGCCATGCCTGCCTGACTTGCACAGGGCCGTGAGAACCTAGTGTAGTAGACTATAGGGAGAATGGATGTAAGGGCTTCTCTAGAGTGTCAATTTTACTAGTACGATGTGAGACCACATGGGGAATTGATGTAAGTACTAACTCAAAGTGCATGTAGTTCCTTGATGCGGGACATAAGGGGAATGTGACGTAAGTGCTTCCAAAGATCCCCTTCAGTTATTAATACGAGACTATAGAGGGAATTGATGGTGAGTGCTTACTCAGAGATACTATGATTATACTGAACTAGAGGGGTAAACTGAGTGTGCTTCCTAGAGGGCTTCTTTAACTTCTTTGGTCGAACCAGAGGGGTTAATCTGTGAGTACTTCCCAGAGGGTTACCTTTTGTGTTTAGTTGTTTTATTATGTTGTTAGTTAGTACCAAAGGGGATAGTTTGTAAGTACTTCCCAGAGGGTTACCTATTGGTGTTTTCCTTCTTTGATATGTTGTTTCTTGATATATGAAATTGAATACTATGAAAATGTGGATTGGTTACTGCTTAGTACTTCCTTATTTATTCCTTCCTTTTATTTATTACCTACAATATATTCACTAACTATTAGGCATTGATCTTGTGGTGTTTTCCTATAAGGATTTAGTCTCACACCATTTATGGGATATTTTTTTGGGCCCAAACAGATTATATTGTTGCAGTAATAGATAAGGTAAAGTGTCCTTCTACTTTAAGTACATGATTGTTGTGGAGCAGGAGAGCATGGTACCAAGATATGGCTTGCGATGCTGAGGAGTTATTTAAATTGATTTCCTTTACACATTGTTTTAGTATCGTTGTATTCCAGCATTATGATTCGTTTGGATATTTACCTAGAAATATGTATCATGTATCATTTATATATATATTTGTGTGTTCTAGTTTATAATATCATGTCTTTTGCTGTTTACATTTTTATGGATTATTACTACTTCTGCTATTGTATATTTATTTTACTTCCACTCTGTTACTCTTCCATTGAGGGCATAGTTTCCCTACTATCACACCCAAGGCCCTCACTGCTAGTCATTAGACTATACTGTTTGGGGAAATGCGTTTGAGGCCATGTGACAGACCTGGTACGGGGCATCTCTAGGCGGCTCCTGGAACCGGGATGTTTAAAAGTGGTATCAATGGGATTCCTTTAACTTGAATTACTGTTGGGAGCCTATTGACATAGATAAAAAGGAATAGATACATGTTAATAATCTGTGCCTGGGAGTAGAAAACCCATGTACAGGAAAAAGGCAATTTACCTTGTTTATTGTAACATCTTTAGTTTTTCTATTTTTACAGTTGATATGATTTCTCCTCGAGTGATTCACATGTTTTGTGTAGTTATTGTTGATGTTATTGAGGTTCAATTTTAGTTTCAACCTGATGAGATGAGCATATGCCATCTCAGGCATCATATAGGCACTTTCTACAAATCACATATCATGCATTCTTACCATGGAATTTAGGTTGCATTAGCGATTGTGTGTTGTTGTGATAGATATTGTTATAGATGTTCATGTTGTTGTGATAGATGCCTTGATAAAAATATATAAAATTTAATAGGGTACTGGTTGTGTGTGTTTTTGTTTGAATGAATGCTAAAAATTGGTTCTTGAGGGGTTATGGGTCCTCATGGATCAAAATTTGGAGGATCAGTGCACTGTTATGCTTGTTTATAACATGTATAAAATGCAAGATTTGATTCACGTGGAGTATAGGCCATCACAGATAGGAATTTGGAATCTAATGGACTGTTTTAGTGTTGTAATAGGTTCTGGAGTAGTTTATAAGGTTTACTATTTGGAAAAACCCAGAATACACGCCGCGTAGTTTTGACTACACGCTATGCATTCTTCTTTTCAAGAAGATAATGTTTTTCCTAAGTACATGTTGTGTACCCTCTGTACACATTGTGTAGTCACTAACCGGGTCATATACCATGTGGGAAGAGACACGAGAGAGGGAAATTATTCTGGGAACACACCGTGTACCGGTTGTACATGTCGTGTTATGTTGAAATTGTCTGCCCATGTGACTAACGACACAGATGGACAAAAGCATAAGCTATAAACGACATGTCAATTTTGAACACACCTTGTTGTGTGATTCTAAAAACCAGCCGTGTAACTAAAAACCTGGGTCAGTGAAATCCTCCTAGTGCACGCTGTGCCCATTTGGAACACGTCATGTACAGTCATCCGTGTAACTGGCCGTTTTGCTGACAACAGGGGTTGGTGATGACCACCTAGTACACGTCGTGTCTTTCACTAACATGGCATGTAGTTTCTTTCTAAGGAAAACTGTGTGGCCTTTCCATGTAAGATAACTCGTATAAGGGAAGATAATTCTTGTACACGTCACATGTTAGGACAAAACAACATGTGTTTGGTGCGTTACATGAGTTGTTCTGGAAGAATTACACACCCATCTGAAATGCTTAAGGGAACATGTCGTGTTGTAATTATACACATCATGTTGTATTGTTTTGTAAAAATTGAATGCTTTATTTCTCTTATTCCCTTCATACACATTCCGTTTTTATTTTTTGATAATCTTGATCTATAGTGTGCGTTTGACCTTAAAGAGTCATGACACCGAGACGTCCTATGGTTTTATGCCAGTTGCAATGTGGTGATCAGACATATGACATGGATAATCGGGGACTACATATATATTCTCTTTTTGTGCCAGTCTTCGCACCAGCCATTATACCAGACATAGGTGCTGATTCACAGTTCAGGTAAGGCTTTATGAGGTTCATGTAGACCTTCTTCAGAGTACCGCATCCTTCCCCATCAATGGTGGAGTTGATGCTTGTATTTTAGAAGAAGCATCCTCCCATATTCATATAGGAATAAGGAGACCATGATATAAAGTCATGGCTAGAAGCCATTCTTTCTGTCTTCAAGCATCTGGAGACGCCTCCAGAGAGGAGGGTGAATCTCGCTACCAATATGTTGTGGGAGTCCACCAAGAGATGGTGGGATGTGATCCCACCAGCCGTACGACATTAGGTTATGGCCTGGGGTGAGTTACAGCATGCCTTCTATGACTACATCTTTCTGGATACATTGAGGGACAATAGATCCCAAGATTTTATGAGTCTGGATATAGGTACTCATTCTATTATGGATTATTACTCTCGCTTCATAGAGCTGCAATGATTCTTTCCTATTATAGGTGGTGATGAGTTGTTACTAGCTATGAAGTTTGTGGATGGTCTGATGAATGACATATGATCTCAGGTGAATAAATTCAGGTTGACCTCTATCTCTTTCATAGTCAACTAGGTTCTGATCACTGTGCACAATTTGAGAGATTCTGGAGTTGTGAGCCGGGGCGGCTTGGCATCAGAAGTTTGTATCCCTCCAGAACACAACATGAAGCATCGTAGAGACTAAAGGGATGGAGATCTGAGGAGGCAAGATATATCTTCTAGTATCTAGGTTGTGTTCTTTCAGGGTGAGAAGAGTGGGAATATGAGGCCACATTGACCGAGAGACCTGGTGGAGTTCCGATCTTGCGGCATGATGGTTCATCTTCAACACTTATATCATACCTTTTCACCACCAGTTGGTGATAGGGTTTCTTCTATGGATCCTCATTCTGAAGAAGCACCTTCAGTTCCTCCTCAGTCTGAAAATTAGAGCTCTTATGTCCATTTAGGCTGAGGTGGAGGTCGTGGCCGAGGTAGCCAGTCACCAGGATTCTAGCGACAATAGGGTGGATCATCCCAGAGTGGTTAGGCAAGGTCACAAGGTGGTGGTTATGCAAAGAAATTTGTAGTGGATCATACCACGCAAGAGTAGGATCCTGAACCATCCATAGTTCAATGTACGATCTTAGATGCCTCAGTTTTAGCTTATGCTCTTTTCGAAATAGAGGATTCCCATTGCTTTATATCTGTTACTGTTGTGGAGATCCTTGTTCTATGTATCTTTACATATGCTAATGCCTTGATTTTTGACACACCATTGGGGACAAGAACGTCTAGTGTATGACAGTTCTAGTAGTTCCCTCTTGAAGTTGATGAGTTTCAATTTTTATGGAAAATTTATGTCCTCGAGATGGGAGGCTATGATGTCATTATTGTAATGAAATGGTTAGTTCCCTTCCAGGTAGTTGTCGATTGCTATCACCAAAGATTGAGTTTCACATCACTAGAGGGCGAATCATTTCTTTATAAGGGCGAAGGGGATGTCCATGTGAGAGAAGTGGGACCTGAGCATCATGGGATGGGAGTAGTTACAACCCATATCGCTAGTCAATATCTAGATGACTAGGGGACTTCACAGTTATAATTTCCTCCAGTGGTGGATCATTTTAGGGATGTCTTCCCATATGTCTTTTTTGGATAGCCTCTGGAGAAATAGGTAGACTTATCTATCTATCTTGTTCCAGGAGCGGCAACAGTGTCCCTTCCTCATTATAGGATGGCTACATCATAGTTGTAGGAGCTCAAGAAGAAGATGGAGGAGAATCAAGAAAAGGGTTTCATCTGACCCAGTACTTCTCCATGGGGTTCACCTGTCCTATTTTTGAAGAAGTCAGATGGTTCCCTCAGGCATTGTGTGGATTATCAGAAGCTAAACTAGTTGATGGTCAAGAACCGATATCCCCTTATAAGGATTTTTGATCTCATTGATCATCTTCAAGGAGGTCAGGTGTTCTCAAAGATTGAAATGATATCTGGTTACAATCAGTTTCATGTTAGACTATATGATATACCACTTACAGCCTTCTAGAGTAGGTATAGTCTATACGAGTATGTGATTATGTTGTTCTGTCTCACGAACACGCCTGCGGTCTTCATGGCACTAATGAACCTAGTTTTCCATCCATACATGGATTCTTTCGTTGTGGTCTTAGTGGAAAATATCTTGGTGTACTCTTACACTCGACAGGACCATGCTACCCATATTGTGATCTTTATTAGTACACTCATAGAGAATCAGTTATATGGTAATATCTTAAAATTCCAATTTTGGATGGATCAAATTCACTTCTTAGTTCATGTTATCTAAGGGACATGAGTATCAGTAGACCTAGAGAATGTGAGATTAGTAGTTTCCTAGGAGCAGACAAAGATTTTCTTTGAGGTACAATGTTTTCTAGGGGTGGCTGGATACTAAAAACATTTCATATAGGACTTTTCATGCTTAGTAGTGCCACTAACAGGCCTGAGTTAGAGGGGTGTGAGGTTCATATGGCCAAATTCTTATAGTTCATCCTTTAAAGGGTGAAAAGGGAGGTTTACTTCATCACTTATACTAATTTTTGCAGAGCTGGGAAGAGCTATACTATGTACTGTGATGGTTAAGGTATCGGTCTTGGAGCTGTTCTTATGTAGGAAGAAAAAGTCATTGCATACGGGTCTCGGTAGTTGAGGCCACATGAGAGAAATATCCCGACGCACGATCTCTAGTTGGATGATGTTGTTAATGCCTTGCACTATTAGAGACATTATCTTTTGGGATTGCATTTTCTGGTTTTCAAAAACAAAAAAAGTCTCATGTACATCTTCGCTCAGGGTGACTTGAATTTGAGACATCAAAGGTGGGTTGAGAACCTTTAGTCCTTTGGCATTGAGCTTTCATATATTCTTGGGAAAAGCAATTCAGTGGCTAATGTGCTGAGAAAGAGGATTTAGATATAGGAAGTTTAAGAGGCTAGTAGTGAGTGGCAACTTATGGAACTATTATTTGAGATGCATTTGGAGGTGCACGATAGGTGGGGGAAACATTTCTTTTTACTGTAGTTTCTACCTCTAATATTATTGATCAAGTGCGAATGAGGCAGCTATCCGATTATGAAGGTCTATACCTACAGGAAAGTGCTTCATGAGTGGACCATATTACTAGATAGACTATACACGAGGATTAGATCTTGTGTTTTCATGGGTGCATATGGGTGTCAGCAGACATATGCCAGGATATGATGCAGAACTTTCATTCCATAGTTTGGGCAGTCCATCCTGGTGTCACAAAGAAGTATCGTGATTTACACCATCAGTATTGGTGGCCAGGAATGAAAAGGGATGTTTTTGGTTCCCTAATGAGGTGTTCCACCTATCAATAGGTGAAGGGATATCATTAGTGACTAGATGGGAATTTTCAGTAGTTACCCATTCCTGAGTGGAAGTGGAATGATACCATGATTTATTTTGTGACAGGTTTGCTGAGGTCGCCTCAAGGGAATGATGTAGAATGGGTTGTCATTGCCAGAATCACGAAGGATTATCACTTCATTCCATTCAAAGAGACCTTCAGTGTTGATGAGACGGTAAGGTTGTACAACTGCAAGATTATACGTTAGCATGGAGTCCCACACTCCATTGTTTCAAATAGGGATTCATATTTTACTACTAGAGTCTGGAAATTACATCAAAGCGATTTGGGTACTCAGGTACATCTATGTACAACATACCACCTCCAGATAGATGGAATGTCTGATCATGCGATTTAGATTCTTGATGATATGCTTCGTGCAATAATGCTTGATTTTTGAGGTTCTTGGGAGAATCACATACCTCTAGTGGAGTTTTCCTACAACAGTAGTTCCCAAGAAATTATACAGATGGAACCTTATGAGGCTTTGTACGGTAGGCTATTCCGATCACCCTTATGTTATGTAGAGGTAGGATAGGAAATTGTGCTGGGACCTCGTCTTGTCTAGGAGACCACAAAAAAGATCGAGTTGATTCAAAAGATGATGGCTACTGCATAGTCTCTATAGAAGTTTTATGCTGATCAGCGGAGATGACCTCTGAAGTTCGAGGTCGGGGATCAGGTTTTTCTGTGTGTCACACAGAGGTTGGGGAAAAAGAATATTAGAAAACAGGGTAAGAATTTTCCAAGGTACGTCAGGCCATTTGAAGTTTGGGAGAGAGTTGGGCCGGTTGTCTATCGATTGAAATTACCTCAGAGGTACCAGACTATGCACGCTGTTTTCCACATTTCCAAGCTCTGATGTTACTTCTCAGAACCGTCTCATTCTTTTCAAACCGAGGAGGTTGAGTTAGAGGTGGAAGGACCTTTCTAGGAGAATCCTATAAAGATTTTTTATCACAGTTTGAAGGTTCTTCATGGTCATCCTATTCCTCTAGTACAAGTGCTAAGGTAGCACGGGCAGGCACAAGACGAGACCTTGGAGAGGGAAACCGATGTACGATCACAATGGCCAGAACTACTTGGGAGTTATACTTCTATGAGGCCTTTCTAGGGATATTCTAAGATTAATTTATTTATGGGGAAATTTTTTAAGAAAATGATTCTTCATTTTAGGAATAACCTTCTTTTCTGGTTGTTTTTTAAGAAAAGAGGATTTTGGGGAAATTTAATAAGTCCCCTTCATTTAATTTACGAATACACACCGTGTACTCGGTTACCATAGGTAGCCGGGTGATGGTAGTGTAGTGTCTATGCACATGGCCGTGTGAGGAGACTTGGAGACCGCATAATTCGGGGGCTGGTGAAGGCAAGTACATTTTTTGTACTTATAAAGTACCCACCGTGCATTTTTTTCCATTAAATGCCCCGGGGTCGCATCTAATCGCCAAAACACTATATCGCCTGGAACCTAGTAACCAAGAGATGGGGAATTATTAAATAACATTGGCATGATCACAAGGAATCAAATCCCAAAATAATGATCTGTTTAGTAACCTTGGAAACAAGACACATACATAAGTTCAACATTACAACATGAAAAGAAATAATACACTAATTTATTCCATTAAAAAAATCCAAGCCTCCTAGATTATGCCAGAAAGTCACTCATAAATAACTAATTCAAATCCTAGAAAAATGAAACATAATAATGGGGTGAGTGAAAATGCTCAGTAAGTGTAAGAATTAATGTGGAAGATAACATAAACATTAGGAATGGTGAATAATTGAAAACACATGCCTTTACAAATAATTAACATGAACACATTATGGTAGAAATATGAGGTGATTAAATAAGTTCATAATAAAACATATTAATGGGTATTCTAATAGTCGAATAACCACATGAACCTTAAATACTAAATTTATAATGAGGGAATGTATAATGCCGGGCATTTTAAAACATCTTGTCAAGGCCTCAGCCAGGAAGTCTATAAATGATTTAGGCCTCGGCCAAAACCATCTATCAAATTGGGAATGGCCTCATCCAATTCCATGTCTAATTGTCTCATTAGACCTACCAATGCATTGAGGATATATAGAGGGCTCCACCCGTCACTTACTATGTCCAATACATTCCACATATGAAACGGATGAAACATAACGTAAACATTTTTATTATAACTACCATACAAAATGTCAATTATTTAACCATTAACCATGAATGGTATACAAATAACACATCCACAGTCATATATATAACAAAACCATCAATTCAAAATGGAATATTTTTATTATAATAAATCAATCTTGATCAAGAATAATATCTCGTAAAGGATGTTGGTATAATTGAAAATGATCAGTAAAAATCATTGAGAGAAATACCCCTTTTTCATGAAATCATATCAAAGTCAAATAATTTATAAAGTAAGTCATTTAAAAGATAGTTTTTAATAAAAGAGTCCCAGGACACATTAAATTTTTGGAAAGGAATTAACATTTAAAAAAATTCATGTCCATCTAAATAAATCATTTAAACCGTATTGAAAACATGGACATTAACAAGAAAGGTTTTGAAGAATAAATCATTTAATCATTTAAAATGTTGTTTTAGTAGAAAATACCCATAAAAATAATCCCTTAGAAAACACTTTTATGAAACATGGACACGGATAACAAAAATTACCCAGTAGATACATATGTAAAAACAACCTCAGATAATAAAGAGATTGTGAAATTAACCCTTACCTCTTGTCCGACATGACCTGTTCGTTCTTTAATATCATTAATAATAAAATAAACATAATTTATACTTTACTTAGAACCTTTTCAAAAATTTTATTCCTTTTATATAACTTATTAGAATGATATATACTCTACTGAATCATTTATGTTAATTAGGATCATTTTGTTGATATTTGGTACTTGAGTCAAAAGTAAACATCTAATAATTACATGTTGTCCATGAGGTCAAAATTAATTTATATAAAGAATTATATTCAGGAGTTAGATATCATATATATATTTTATAGCAAGTATATATATGTATTTTTAAAAATACATATCAATTGGAGATATGAAATGAAATGCACCGTTCATAGAGACGGTAAGCCATACGTATGGATGAACGCTACTTTCATTTATATTTTGTATTTTAATGGAATTAAAACATAATGATACAAAAGTATATTATCATTTAATTATAATATCATATATATTATAATTAAATTCATCCTTTATACATCCCACATAAAGCATTAACAAGTCATATCACTTGGAGAGAGCGGTAGTCTGAACTTCCTCAAATGAAATTATCACGTTTACCCATAATATAAACCATCAAGGTATGATATAAATGAAAAATAAAGAAGAATAAATAAAAACATAAACATAATATATATCATATATTAATACAGTGTCATCTTAATGGACACCATGAGAGGTGGTTGGAGATAATTGAACAATCATGGTTTCGTGAGGCGTTAGTTTTCCATCGATAGAAACAGTGTGTTATTTAACCATTCGATGGAGGTAGTTTATGTTGAATCCTTCTCATAAAAACATCCTATTATATTAAGGATACTTATTTTTTTATAAATGAGATTAATAAAAATAGTTTAGGGGTTAGAGAAGTAAAATAAAAGAAAAGAAGTTATAAGAAACTATTTCCTTAAATTTTGTTAACTCCCATTGGTTTGAACCAAAAGGACTTCTTAAAGTGACTTCTGCCTAATATAAGGTTTATAGGCGGAAGATAGGGATCTTTATAGATTATTTGGTTCGGTTTTGGTAGATCCAAGGTGCATAAGAGGTGCGAGGAATGGGATAGAAGTGGTGTTCTTTTATAAGGGAGATGAGGGGCTCTTTAAGAATGTTTGATATTGTTATTTTATTATAAAAATATCTTTGGTTATAAAAGTCCCAAAACTAATTAAAGTTGAAGATTAGATGACTCATGTTTGAAATAAAATCACACAATAATAATTTGACAGGTTTTGGATATTGTTTTAATATTAATAATTATATTTATTTAAATCATTTATTAATGAGGTGAATACTGCATCATTATTATGTCATAAACAATTTAATTTATTTGATGTTTAAATTTATAAATAAAATTCCATAATGTATTCAATATTTTTATCTTTCCAATGAACATTTATAGTAAAAATTATGACTTATATAACCCCAAGTAAAAATTGATATACTAAAATATATTTGTTAATGAGATTTTTGTCATTACTTTATGTTAATTAAAATAAAGTGCCATTATCACACTTCAGTGGCTTCATAGGTTCCCAAATTTGACCCAAGAATTCCAATGGTTGGCCATTAGTCATCTAATAATGTTAGGACAGGTTTTAAGGAAATTTTTTATTATTATAATATTATTTTTACCTTGAATTACCCTATTTACCATTAACCGTGGTAAATAAAAGTCAAAATTTATTGTTGACCAAATATTATTTTCATATTATTGAAACAAATTTTACTTACTAATAACAACCATATATGTCGGATTTTTTAAATTCAACTCACAGAAGTGGTAAAATTTCATTTAAATAAAAAAGTCAGTTTTTTAACTACTACTTAAGGGTTTTACTATTCATCCAAAATTGATGTTTTTCAGAAAAATTAAAATAATTAAGCCTAATATATATTTTATATTCTGAATTAAAAAATGATTTCTATTTTACCAAATTCCAAACATAGAAGTTGCATTAATTAATCTATAATTAATTCTCGTTGTCAAAACAAATAGTGTGTTTTTAGGAAAGAATAAATATCAAAAGATTGACACTTGATGATATATAATTTAAAAGTAAAATTAATTCCAATGACCAAAATTGGATTAAGTGGTCAAAACATAATCTAATTATACATCCAATCCATTAAAATATAAAATTTAACACTATAAATTATTTTTATTAAAAAATTTATTTTTGATTAATATTTAGTAGTTTTCATTATTCACCGAACTATGAATGTTATCAAAAAAACACCAACAATTTTCAAAACCTAATTTCTATGTCCCATTTCTAAGTAAGAAGTTTATTTTTTCAAATTTAATATATAAAAATGTCAAATATTGGATTCAAAAATGGTTCTCCATTTAAAGGTGGTTAAACTGCATTTTTTTAAAAATAATTATTTTATCTAAAAATTTAATTTGTCCTTATATAATGTCTATGAAACAGAAAATATGAATGTTAAAATTATATGGGATATATATAAATTTTAAAAGGTTGTTATTAATATTCTTAATTGTTTTTTAAACAACTAGTTTGATAGTTCGGGGTGCGCTTGATCTCAATGTTGCGTACATCACACACTGTTATATTATTTAAAGAGAAAAATATTGTGGATGCTCGGGGTGTTACATTCTTCCCTCTAATAAGTTGAATCCTCAAAATTTGAAATTTTCCATCAAATATACAAGGATAAAAATAGAAAAGGTCTTTGTGGAAAACCCACATCCAAAATAGGGTTAACTAAATTTAGTCTCAAAAAGATGAAAAGGGAAACGAAAAAGTCCCCACCAAATCTTGATCTCAGTTAGGAGAACATTTCTGGAAATTAGAGACATATAATTGGAGAAAAAATGTAAATATTTATAGTGAGTGATTGAGGTTATCAATCACACACAAGTAATTAATTAAGGGCCTCAAATCTATCAATCTATGATGATTTAAAATATCTCTGATTTAGAAAAACATATGGTATGTGTATAACACATTTTTGTTTCTAATATCCCTTCATTAATGTTTAAGAATTAATTTCATCATAGAATAAGAAAGGGATAAAAAAATACTTGACAAGTAGAGTTACAAACTTCAACTAATTTCTACCAAAAACTAATCTTTCACTTCAAAAGATAATAGAACTCAAAAATATTATATTTATATTAATAGTATAAGGTTCCAAACATATACCATGAAGAAACATAATTTATAATAACTAGGGACATCCTGTAGGTTGGGGGTAGGTCCTAAAGTCATGTCAAACTTTGGTTGTGGGTTTGATTCCTGCAGCTTTGTCCGACGCGATGGGTTATCGCCTAACCTGTAGGTTGTCCCTTTACTAAAACAGTAATATTATAATATTAAAAAAATAATCATATGAAATACTATACAAAGTTCAACTAAATCCATTCCAACCTTATTGCTATCCAAAATACTTCTGTCCAAATTCTCTCTAAAAGGTCTCTAAATTCCAAAATCAATTGTAACATCAGATTTCCCAAACAACGTAAAGTTTCTCTTATTGAAACATACTAAAAATATGAGTACCTTAAACATATAAAAACCTTAATTTAAAAAAATTTCTGTAGTAATATGTTTATAAATATCCCATTATTCTTATAACCAAAAATTTATTCTTGAATCCAAAAACACAAATAAATTAATTATCCACTTCAATTGTAGAAATAGAAAAAGTAAGGACTTTCTCCCTTGGCCTTTTCTATGGTAATATTCCTTGGTTCTTTGGACATTCATTTATATAATAACCCCATTTCTCAAAAATTGTAGCATTCAATATTGACAACCTCTTTCTTTCCCTTACATTTACCATCAATATGGCCTTTCTGTCTACATTTGTAGCATAATCATTTTTCTTTTAGATAGGCACCGGGGTGATTTATTACACAATTATCACAAGGTGGAAACTCAACTCTTCTCTTCTTTCATGTTTCATTATTACCTTTCCTAGAGTGTTCAGTATATATCTTATTCTCTTGATTTTCATTAAATTCATGAGGCATAGATAATTCATTTTATATCTTGATTTCACAAGAAACAATATCTTGATACGATGAGAAGGATTGTGAGACTAATGATCGATATAGAAATGGTTTTCACCCATAAATGAATCTATAAATATTACTCCTTTGGTTACATATATAATTTGCAGTATTTTGTGTTATCCTTGTAATGTTAGCATCATACTTTGCGACATTTTCATCAACTTTTTTCCTTAAACTCGGAAATTTCCTTTCCATATCTGCTTGATGGTCACAATGAAATTATTTTCCTAAGAAAATATATTTAAACTCCCTCCATTCCATACAAGATAATTCTTTACCCATATTTTTGTTTTTAATTAATGACCACCATCGATCTGCATCATCTGTGAGGCGATAAACTGCCATTACATATTTTTACCTTTCGCTAGTCCCTAATGTGTGAAATATTTTCATTAAAGAACTTATCAATTTCTCAGATACAATTAGATTTCTATTCCTATTGAATGTTGGTGGTTGTTTCCTCATTAATTGGTCTAATATTGATCCTCCACACTGTGGATCAGAGTGCTCTATATGGATAAGGTTATTATTCATATCTTGGGTTAGTTTTCCCAATATAGTGACAAGGTGATCAGCACTAGTTGCGTTAAGAGCTTCATTATAATTATCTTGAGTATGAGGGAAATTCCTACAAGGATTATGTGCATTGATATTGTTTCCATTCCTTCCATTAGGTTCTATTTCTAAATAATGGCATACAGTAGATTAGTTTTTGAATCGAAATACATAATTCCAAACTTGTAAAACACTTAACCTAAATTGAACAGTTTATGGATATTATCCATATTCACGAAAATGATTTATTTGAGGAGGGATAAACTCATAAATCATTCATAATGGTTTGTGACAAAAATTTGAATTATTCTAAGCATATCCCACAAGAGTGTAGTTACCAATAGTGCATCAAGGCACATTGTTTTGTACCAAGATACCCTAGGTCAAGCTTGAAACTCCTTGTCAGAGTTTTCAATCTTAGGTAAATCTGTGCCACAGCTGGCTCTATCTACTCTTATCCAGACTGGGATTTATTGCTCAGAAAATACACAAAATATCCACATTACAAAAATTATTGGAAGTTATCCTATACTATTACTCAATTTTTATCTTAGGGTAATGTTCTATAATCATAGTTTATCTAAATATTGATTTCAAGGGTTGTACAAAACATCTTAGGCATGGTTAATAATTCAAAACAGAAGCCTTTATAAATAATAAACTTGAACAAATTATGGAAGAAATATGAGCTGAGTAAATATTTCAATAATAAAACATATTCATGGGCATTCTACTAGTCAAATATCAACATGGACTATCAATATTATTTTCATAATGAGGTAATGAATAATGTTGGACATTCTGAAACATCTTGTTAATGCCTCGGCCAAGACATCTGAAAATGATTTAGGACTTGGCCAAAAATATATGTCAAATTGGGAAATGCCTTAGGCAATTCAATGTCTATTTGACTCATGAGAACTTCCGATGCATTGAGGAGCTATAGTGGGCTCCACCCATCACTTACTATGTCCAATACATTCTTCATATGAAAAGTTTGAAACATAACATAATCATTCGTATTATAACTCGCATAAGATATGTCAATTATTGAACCCTATATGATGAATGGTATAAAAATAAAACATCCACAGTTAAATATATCACAAAGACTTCAATACAATATTGAATACTTTTATCATAATAAATCATACTCTACTAAGAAGAATATCCTGTAAAATATGTTTGCATAGTTGACAATGATCAGTAAAAATCATTGAGAGAAATATCCTTTTTTCATGAAATAATTTAAATGTCACAAAATTTATAATGTAAGTTGTTTCAAATATAGTTTTGAATAAAATTTTCCCACAACACTTAGAAACTTTTTAAAGGAATTAAAATTTTAAAACATTCATGTCCATAGAAATAAATTCTTTAAACCATTTTGAAAACATGTTCATTAAGGACAAAGGATTAGAAGAATAAATCACTAAAACATTTAAAATGATGTATTAGTAAATATGGCCCTAAAAAAGAATCATTTTGGAAAGCTCATTTATGAATCATGGACATGTACAATAAATATATCCTAGTAGATACATACGTAAAAACAACCGTGGAAAATAAAGAGATTGTGAAATTAACCCTTACCTTATGTCCGACGTGACCCGTTTATTCTTTAATATCCTGAATAATATAATAAATTTAATTTATACTTCCCTTAGAACCCTTTTCAAATTCATTATTCCTTTTATATCACTTATTAGTATGTTATAAACATTTCGAAATCGTTTAAGTTAGAAACAATCATTTTTGTGGATATTTTGTACTTATGTAAAAATGTAAACATCTTATAATTACATGTTGTCCATGTGGTGAAAATTAATTTATATCCAGAATGATACTCATGATTTCAATATCATATATATATTATATATCCAGTATATATATGTATTTATAAGAATACATAACATACGGAGATATGAAATGAAATGCAACGTTCATTTATATGGTGAGTCGCACATACGAATGAACGCTACGTTCATTTCTATTTTGTATTTTCATGGAATTAAAACATAATGATACATAGGTTATAATTTCAGTATACTATCATATATAATATAATTAACTATATCCTTTATATGTCCCACATAAGGCATTAACGAGTCATATAACTTTGAGGGGGCAGTAGTATGCACCTCCTCAAATGAAATTATCGTGTTTACCCATAATGGAAACAATAAAGGTATGATATAAATGGAAAATAAAGAATCATAAACAATACATAGACATAATATATATCATATATAAAAACAGTTCCATTTTAATGGCCACCATGATAGGTATTAGGATATAATTAAACAATCATCGTTTGGTGAGGCGTTAGTTTGCCATCCATAGAAACTGTGTGTTCTTTACCCATTAGATGGAGATGTGTGTATGTGTAGTTTGAATTAATATAATTAAAAAATCCTAGTATATTGACGATACTAGTGTTGTTATAAATTAAATGAATAAAAAGAGTTTAGGGGTTGGATAAATAAAATAAAAGAAAAGAAGTTAAGAGAAACAATTACCTTTAATTTGGGTAACTCCCTTTGGTTTGAACCAAAAAGACTTCTTGAAGTGACTTCTACCTAATATATGCCTTCAAGGTGAAAGAAAGGGATTATGGGAGATTATTAGGGTATGGTTTGGATGATCCATGGGGCTTGAGAAGTGTGAGGAATGAGTTTGAAGTGGTGTCCTTTTATAAGGGAGAGGATGGGCTCTTTATGAATGATTGAGAATGTCATTTTATTATCAATATATCATCAGATTTAAAAGGTCCAAAACACATTAAAGTAGAATATATGATGACTTGCGTTCTAAATATAATCATTCAATAATAATTGTACTTGTTTGGAATGTTTTTTTTAAAATCAATAATCTTATTTATTTAAATAATTCATTAATGATGTGAATATTGCATAATTTTTGTGTCATAAATAATTTAATTTATATGACGTCTAAAAATTATAAAAAATATAGAATAATGTAGGAAATATTTTTTTATTTTCAATTAATATTTATAGTTGAAATTATAATTTATATAAACTCATGTAAAAATTGATATACTAAATTATATGTGTCAATGTCATTTTTGTCTTTACTTAAAGTTAATTAAAATAAAGTGTCATTATCATTGTTAAGTGGCACCATGGGGTCCCAAAATCGACCCAAGGATGATCATGGAAGGAAATGATTCATCAAATAAGGATAGGACATGTGTTAAGGTAATTTTTTTTTATTATAATAATATTTTTACCTTGAATTACCCTATTTGCCTTTAACAGTGTTAAATAAAAGTCAAAAGTTACTTTTCACCATAAATTATTTTCATCTTATTGAACATAATTTTACTTACTAATAACAACCATGTATGTCATATTTTCCAAATTCAATTCTCTGAAGAGGTAAAATATTATTTAAATGAAAAATTTAGTTTTTTAACTACTATTAATGGGTTTTACTATTCATCAAAATTGATGTTTTTCAGAAAAAATACCAAAAATTCAGCCTAATCTATATTTGATAATCCATATTCAAAAATGATGTCTATTTTACCAAATTAAAAACATATAACTTTCATTAATTAATTTAAAATTAAATCCCATTGTCAAAACATATAGCGTGTTATTAAGAAATCATAACTATGAAAATATTGACACTTGTTTATGTATAATTTCCAAGAGAAATTAATTACAATGTCCAAAATTGGATTAAATGATAAAAATATAATATAATTTTATATAAAAACCCATTCAAATGTATACTTGATCACAATAAATTATTTTGATTAGTAAAGTTGTTTTCAATTAATATTTAGTATTTTTCACTATTCACCCAAATATGCTAGTTATTAGAAAAACACCAAAAATTTATCGAAACTAAATTTTTATTTCAAGATTCAAAATAAGAAGTTTATTTTTGAAAAATTGAATATATAAAAGTTTCAAATATTGTATTTTAAAATTCTTCTCCATTAAATGGCGGTAAAACTGCATTTTTTGAAAAATACTTCTTTTATTTAAAAAAATTTATTTTTGTCCCTATATTATGTCCATGAAACACAAAATATGAATGTAAAAATTATATGGGATATATATATAATTCAATATGTGGTTATTAATATTCAAAACAGATTTTTAAACGGTTAGTATGATAGGTCGTGGTGCGCTTGAACTTGTGTTGCGTACATCGCACACTATTGTATTATTTGAAGAGAAATGTACTATGGAAGCTCGTGGTGTTACAAACACCCTTATTCTAGGTCTAGTTCTTCCAAGAGAACCCTTATGGCCAAAAATCTTCTCTGATCCCCCAAGAGATATTTTTTTATATGAATTGATCATCATCAATTGCATTGGGATCGCCTCGGTAAGAACTTTGTTCTTCTATATATTCGTTTCCAGATTCTTCCTTATTCCCATGTTATCCACAGTTGAATGTTTTATTCTTTTTTATAGATATATGGTGTTCATGAGTGATTCAAAGCTTTAGGTTCACTTATATCGATCCTACAACACTAAGGTAGGTGTTTTGTGCCTTTCTGTTGTAATTCATTGAGATATATGTGAAAAAGTTCCCAATACCCATGAATGGGGTATTGTGTGTTTACTGTTTTTTCCCTGATAATTGTATTTATGATTTTATGCTTGAATTGATGTTAATTGAATGTGAATAGAGTTATTTTTCTAGGCATTGGAGGTGTTTTACCATTCCTGTTTTAGTTATGACCTTTTAGTACTTCTTAGCCTGTTAGGCTGCCTTTTTTTCCATGCCTAGTATTATAGGATAGTGTGACTATTTCATTAACATGTTGTTATGTATTAGAATATTTATCCATGTAGTTCTTGAGGGTCACATTGGCCAATACGCACTGCTATTCTTGCTTGAAATACACAGGGCCATGAGAACCTGATGTAGTAGACCATATGGATAATCGACGTAAGGAATTTTCCAGAGTGTCGATTTTACTGTTACGATGTGGGACCACAAGGGAGATTAGTGTAAGTGCTTCTTCAGAGTGTCTGTTGTTCCTAAAAATGGGCCATAGGGAGAAGGTGGCATATGTGCTTCCCCATAGAGCCTTTAGTTACCTATACGAGATTATAGGAAGAATTTATGGTGAGTGATTCCTCAGAGAGTCTATGAATAAGCTGAACCAGATGGGTAGACAAAGCGTGCTTCCAAGAGGGTTTCTTGTACTTGTATGGTTGAACTAGGGGGGTTACAATGTGAGTACTTCCCAAAGGGTTACCTTTTGTGTTTAGTTGTTTTCTTGGGTTTATAGGTTGGACCAGAGGGGATAGGCTGTGAGTACTTTCCAAAGGGTTACATGTTTGGGTTTTCCTGATTTGATTAGCTATTACTTGATATATGAAACTGAATGATTTGAAACTGTGGATTTGTTACAGCTGAGTAATTCATTGTTTACTACTTTTTATTATTTATTACCTGCTAAATATTCACTGACTATTAGGCACAAATCTTGTGGTGGTTTCCTAATGGGATTTAGTCTCACACCTTGTTTGGGATATGCTTTTGGGCCCAAACAGATTATATTGATGCAGACATTGATAAGGACATACACCCTTATACTTCAGGAACATGATTGATGTGGTGAAGGGGAGAATGAGACCAAGCTATGGCTTGTAATGCTGAGGAATTATTTACCATTCTTTCTATTGTACTTTTGTTTAGTATCATTTTATTCCATCATTGTGATTTGTTTAGTTGTTTTCCAAAACATATGTATCATGAATCATTCATATATATGTGTGTGTGGGCTCTAGTTAATTATTTCTAGTCTTCCGCTATTTACTTTTGTATGGATTATTACTGCTTCCTCTATTGTATATCAGTTTTACTTCTACTGTGTTACTCTTCCAATGAGGGCATAGTTTCCCTACTATCACATCCAATGCCCTCGCTGCTATTCAGTAGCCTCAGGCATTTGGGTAAATGTGCTTGAGTCCATGTCACCAACCGGGTATGGGGCATCTCTATGAGGATCCTAGAACCGGGACATTACAAAAATCATCGGATACATTGGTTTTTCTAAAAGAGACACATTATGTCACAAGTATTAGATGCCATTATAGACTAAATGTGGAAAAAATCTACAGAATCTCATCTAATACAATATCCACATTACCTCTAAACGATAGGGATCGACTCTATCATGA
The DNA here is from genome assembly GCA_963277665.1 of Viscum album. Taxonomy (NCBI): domain Eukaryota; kingdom Viridiplantae; phylum Streptophyta; class Magnoliopsida; order Santalales; family Viscaceae; genus Viscum; species Viscum album. The sequence goes on from OY728133.1 coordinate 1,002,031,712, forward strand.
AAAGAAGCGATGCATTTAACTAATGTCAACTAGAAGATGGGATTAGTAATTGGATTGAAAAACATGTATTATATCTATGAGGGTGACCCGAACTAGGTGACATATTACAAGAAGATATCCATTGATGGAAGAGTAAACGTCCCATAATCTAGTTTTGATCAATGAGATAACATCATCATCCACATTGATGGATCCTGTCTTCCATTGAAATGTAGTAATGTGTGGTAATTAGGAGGGGTCACAACAAGTCCAAGGATGTAGACCACTTTCAATAAAGTGCATCTACACTTGCCTCGATTGATATTTCGGGAACAGACATCAAAGAACAAATGTGTATTATTGGAAGGGTTTCCACTGTTGAAACTACAAGAAGAATGAAACTACTATAAATCAATGCATGGTATTTACCTTATTTTATCAGTGCTAAACAAAAAGAGCTAATAATATCCTCATCTTTATTAGTAAAAGCTAAAAGCACTAATTAATGAAACATTTATCATTTCTAAACAATGTAATGATAAAATTATTTGATAATAAAACCTTATTAATATATATAATTATTACATTTATATTCAAAAATAATTTTTACTTGTGTACATTAATTAAAAAATGCATGTTTATAATAAATATAAATATTGTATATTAATATATATTTTTTAATAATACAAATATATATATATATTTTTGAAAAAAATATTTATATGATTATAAATATATATATATATACATAATTTTAAATTCATAATAAATTTTTAAAAATAATAAAAATTTATCGTGTTTATAAATATATATTTATAATTATATCTATAAATCCATTTAAAATATATTTATTTATCTTTATAATTATATATAAATTTGAATAAATATTTGTCTCCAATGAATTGATTCGAAAAACAAATAAATAAATGTATCTCATGAGATAATGATGATATTAATGGACATTTTTATAATTATATATTGATCTGCATGGGTAAAATTTACACTATGTATGATCATACGTTTATTTGTGAACATGATAGGGTTTCTATATATTTTCAAAATGTTAAATTACATAATCAAATAATGACATATTCATATCTTATTTTTTTATGAATCATTAAATGTTCATTTATACAATGATACCCATATTATTCGTGATTCAATGTATGTAATGACTCATTTTTTTGATATATACTTTTCATTCATTCTGTGACTATAAAGATATTTCTGTTATCTTAAATAACTATAAAATTACAATAAATATATTAAAATATTAAAAATATCTATAATATTTATAATTATTATTTTATATATCTAAATGGCTTATTCATGGATTTGGAGACCAAAGCCATGACTCTAATTTTATTAATAAAAACAAAACATACAATAAGGATAACAAGTAAACCAAGGAACAATATTCCCACACCAAAAATAAGAATTTACTTCCTGAAATTATATTTAGTGACTAAATTCTTAGGATATCATCCTCTTCCCTTTGGGTGTCATGATCTTCACTATATATTCGTCTATTTTGGGGGAACATGAACCTCTTTTAGTGATGATTCAAATGATTCTTAAAAGATGGAATAGATTTTGTAAATTCAAGGAAAATTTAGAAAGTCCATCTCCGAGTTAGATCGAAATACATCCTCTAAAATAATTGACAAAAAAATCTTCATAGTTAGGTATTCATTAAAACCAAAACATATGGTTCCATCACGGAATAGATGGCCTCATGTGCTAGGGAAAACTAATCATCCTCTTCTTTACTACGGTGTTAAGTAGGACTTTCACCTTCAATATCATCAGCTGGAATAATATGATAATTCTAAGCTCATGCATTGACACATTCTGCATTTGAATCCCTTCCAAAAATGTGAAAACATTTTTTATAATATTAGTAAAATAGAATGGGTAGCTCCAATCCATATTCTAGTTTCCCACTAAGAAACCATGAGATTAATTTTCCACATGTAGTCGATGTTTCTATGTATGATATGTCTGTACCAACTCAGGTACAGACACACATGTCTTATATTTCTGATAGGGGGGTAGTTGGGAGCCCTATCTATCCACAAATATTCTCCTACATTTATGATAAAACACATTCTTATCCACACATATATGATCCATATATTCCACTTATGTTTCAACATTGATATATGATATCCCCAAATTTATTACTCATATATGCATAAGATCAATAGAAAGTTCATTGATTGTACTTACATTCCTTAAAACAGGATACCGAGCACCCTCTGGAAGGTATGTTGGTGGTTCAGTAGCAAATATGTTGTTTAGTGTTACATCTACATGAGAAGCATGGACTACCTCAATGGTTATTTTTTATAGTCTTTGCATGTGATATATGTTCATCCACATTATTTTTTACTTTTACAATTCATTGTATTATGTAACATACCTTCATGAATTAGATGGTCATCGATTTCAACTTTCATATAAGCCTTAGAATCTGATTCATCACCTCTATGAACTTGATCAGATGTCTCATCCCCTCAATAAAAATGTTCAGTAGGTTGAGCCCCTCCAACGTCATCCTCAACACTCAACTAAATAACTCCTCCCAATCCTTCAAAATGATCATCTAATATAGACTATACATGCACATTCTCAACAACAACATTTCCACCGTGAGGGTCCATGCCACATTAAACCAGAACCACTATCCCATATCCGAGCATATCAGTAAAAAAGATCTAGTATCATGAGCATTAGTAGGTTCTACTGCCTCTTTGGAAACATTCATGAAAATACATTTCCCAATAATGATGGCATTTTTCCCTTTAACACTATGCTCATCTTTCTAAATCATGATCTTACATTGGTCTATTATGTGACCAGATTTCTTATAGAAATAATATAGTAGATTATTGTGACATCACATTGAAGAGTGGCCAATGCATGAGTAACTACCATAGAATTCAGAAATCCTCAAAAATTCAATCGAGTGTTGTAGCTTCAAGTTACCAAAAATAAAAGAAAATTAGTATTAATGGGATCATGGAACAAATCAATCTCAACAAAAACAATTGTTATAATAGCTATATCGAAAAACCAGCATAGGCCTGTAAAATGAATCCACGATTAAGTTAGTGAGATTCACAGAAAAAATTGTTCAAACAGGGGATCCCATTCATGAATGATAAAATAACCCAGTTTGAGAGATACCATGCCAATTCTCACAGAAATTGTTTTTGATCCCTTGAAAGGAAAAAATGGATGAAACCCTTACTTATTGATATCATTCTACAATCATCAAATCCCCTACAATGATGATTCAAACTCATCATATCATCTAGTTTCCTGGATTACCCTTCTTAGATACTGAATGTCGAGAAATGATCAAAAATGTTCAATCCACAATAGTCATCATTAATTTTTGGGTTTTCCTATATGAAAACAATGGACCCATTCATGGTAATCATTTTTACTGAATCACCCTGAGGATTGGAAAAATAATACTTTTTGAAGGATGAATCTTCAACTCATTGGAATACATCATTGGCTTCATTGAATCATCCTTCATCACACGATCTCGACCCAAACGTGCCTGATTCACAAGACCAATAGCACCGCCCATGGCCACAACCTTTGAAGGGGGATGCAAACATCCTTTAAATCGAAGTAGTCATTGAGAGAATTCACAATATATTAGAATCGTAGAATTTTTAGTGAATCACAAGATAGAGATCCTGAACTATTATCGATCCATTGTAAATTTTTAATTATATATAAAAACTTTTTAAATATATTTTATTATAATTATAATTTTAAATATATATATATATATATATAATAAAAATACAATAAATAAATCTTTTATAATTTTAACAATTTATATATTTATATATTAATAGAAATATATATATACATATTTATATATATATATATGTATACATATTAATAAATATATACAAATATTTATTATTATATTTATTTATAATTATATTTATAAATATATATATTTATATATTTAAAGAGTTATAAAATTTCAATTAATACATTTATTATAATATTAAAATTATATATATTTATATAAATATATATATATAGAAGATGCTGATAATATTGAAGAAGCAGAATCAGACAACATATTAATTTTATCATGATTAAGATTCAACTCAGAATCCAATGTGCTAAAAAGATAATATGAGTATATAAGGATTATTTAATGAGAATATCCAATCAAATCTAAACCCTGACAAAATCACATAGTGATCTAAGAGCTTGTGAACTTTATAACCGCCTTCACCCCATTCCAAACTACGTGCTTCACAAGCTCTCTAGGAAAAACCAATCTCACATTAGTATGTATCTCCCTTAACGCAACCGAACGCTTCTTATTGTACCTCACCAGATTCGATGATTCTTGATTGAGCTTCTTGAAGTTGTCGATAATGAATCTATTCATTATACACATGGCCTTGGAGGAGATCTTGATGTCTGGATGCACCTACTTAAGTACCTTAAAGAGGTAGATCTTGTACATATCCATGCTCTTTGCATTCTTCCTCTTCATGTTGTCGGAGGTCGGGCCCTTGGTGTCCTTCTTCTCATCACTGGTCTTCTTCTCGACTACGGATTTCTCTACCACTGGTTTCTTCTATGTAGAATTTTTCTCCATCTTCGGTGCCACTGGAAAAATCAGACAGCATTGAAAAGATGCTTCAACTGTAGAGGAATGTGAGGAGGAGGATTATATATATATATAAAAATATTTATATATATGTTCATTTATAATTATCATTATAAGTATATATATAATTATAATATTATAATAAATATATTTGTGAAATTTATAATTTTATAAATATATGTAATTATATATATATATATACACGAATATTTATAAATATATTGAAATATTTATAAATATATTTATTAAATATATAATTATAATAAAATTATATATATTTAAATAAATATAAAATTAAAATAAATACATTTATAATAATTTCATTTTTTATATAAATATATAATTATATACAAATATTTATAATTATATTTATTTTTAATTATAATTATATATATAATTATAAAATGATAATAAAAATATTGAATATATTTATAATTATATAAATATATATAATTAGATAAATATATTTATAAATATAAACAAAATATTTATTAATATGTGAAAGTATATATATATATATTGAAATATTTAGAAATAGATACAAATATACAGGTATATATATATTAACAAATATATTTATTAGATAAAGAAACTATATCTATTTTAAGTTGGGTTGTTTCCAACAAACGTGTCACTATTACACTACTCCATGTCCCTCCAAATAATTCATACATTTTCATTCCCTCTATCCAAAAACCGACCCTGCTCAAGATTTTCTACTATTCCTCAGGTTCTCGCTCCCGTTTCACCTCAACAACTATTCATTCGATTCCTACCCCCAATGTTCTTTCTCTCATTTCACCTCTATTGCTGCTCCTATGGTTCCCACTCCTATTTCCCCTCTAACTCCACTTCTATGGTTCCCTTTTCCATTAACCCTCTATTGCTGCTCCTAGGGTTCCCACTCATGTTTCCCATCCTATCGTCCTACCGTACCCACAACACACCACCATCGTCTTCATCACTAATTTATCCATATTATACTAGGATTTATCTTCATGAATCCTCTCATATCATCATATATATCCTAATTATCCTACTCCATTGATTTATTTTAACCCTAAACCCTCCAAATTCACTGTATCAGGTTCCCTAATTCCCTCAAACTCGTGATTTCTATCCACATCCACAACTGTCCGACTCTTTCTTCTCAATCAACAATAAAATGATGTGATGCTTTCCTCCCAACAAGTATTTTCTACTGATATCGAGGATGTAATCTCCTATTCAACTTTTAGTATTCCCCATTGCATACAACATTTTCATATGTGATTACAGTACATTTGATTTTCTGATTAAAAAATCCAGACATCTAATTCACATTATTACCTATTATTAGTTCACCAATTCATTGTTTGTGTAATGTTTTACAGAATTCTGTATAATTCTCGATCTCTACTTTGATTCTATATGTAAAGATTACAAAAATGGTGTTGAATTAATTTACATATCTTCTTCGATTCAGGATTCTTTATCACCATCTCATGTTTTTCTATTTAATGGAATTAATGATTCATGGTAATTGTTTCTCACTATTATTTCAATTTCTATTTATATAATGATTCATTTATTATTATTATTAATTAAATAAATATTTGTGTGATATATTATTTTTGTACATATTTTAGGAAATTATTGTTTCATGTAATTTTTGTTATGTAAATTTGTTTCAACTATTGTCAATTATCACTATTTTTAATTTCAATAATGTTTTCTCACATTATTAGGTTTTCATATTAAATTTTAAATTTCATTAAATAAAATATCATTTTTATGGTTTATATCATTTTAACAAATTATCAATAACATTGTTTCAACTCCTCAATATACATTACTTCTAATCATTTTTTCATTTTATATGCTATATTTAGTTGATATTAATAGTCTCTGTTGGATTATATTTTTTGAGGCATTTATTTATTAGTTCTCATATATTATTTACCATTCAAGTTTTATTGACATAATGAATTTTAATTTTTTTTCAACTTCAAACAGTAACAATCCTTGAATATTGATATCATGTTCTATTAATGGTGGATACTTTGTACATATATCAAATCTTGTATGATATTTCTTTACATGTTTATGTATTTTACATCATGTTCGTTTTATCCAAAATGTCGTGTTTCCATTACCCCTCCACCATTGTAGATTTGTATCTTTATGTTTTTGTTTCATTATTTGATGCATTTTCTACCAAATGTGATGTTATTAACGATATCTACATTGATTCTACACAACATAAACATTAAAATATTTCTAAATGAACTTGCATGTATTCTTTGACTCAGGTTTCTTTATCATCATATCTAGTTTTTTAAATGAAATGTTAAAAAATATTCAAGGTAGTTTTTTCTCACTGTTATTACATTTTCCATTATCACAATGAATAATTTACTGTTTTTGTTCATCATAAATATTTGTTTTATTTAAAATTAATAATCACTAATCTTTTTTCATATCAATGATTACATAATAATTTTTGTTACATATTTTGACAATTATTTTCTAAATATAGTTTCATATTCTGGGAAATTATTGTGATTTGTTCTTTTTTTAATGTATATTTCTTAAAACTATTGTTTTTATCACATTTATTATTTTTCTTTTATTGAAATCTCATATTTGACAAAATTTTTCTTCTTTTTCTACCACCGCTCTTGGTTTACCGATGCAAATTGAATCATCTATACTCACCTCTGATAGTTGTAACAAATATACATTACTATAGGTACATGACACAACATTTTCAATTAAATGATATATCACTATATTTTTTTTTTCTTATAATTTATTTCTTAATATTTTTTATCAACATCATTTACTATATCATTCCATATATTATTGCATCTTCTAGGTAATTTTTTTAAAAGGTTGGGGCTGAAGCCTCATTGTATTATTTAAATCAAAGACCTCTTTAGACTGGGTAGAGGGAGACCCATTACATAGCCTGAAGGCCCAAGGCCATGTGGACTGAATATAAGTCTTGAAAGCCCATTTTTTTGGCCCAAAGAGCCCCTTGGTGAATAGTAATGCTATAGTACCCTGGCTGTTATAGTACCTACTATAGTGATGTTACCCAATGTAGTTCATGTTATAGTACCTCCACCACTACAATGTCGTCGCCGCTACAGTCCTCCACTGCTACAATACAGCTACAGTACCCCGGCTACAGTGCCCCTACCGTACCCCTAGAAACTAGTGCCGACCTATATTCGATCATGGGTCTTCTATAATATATATTTCTTACAACTATTTTATATCAATATTATTAAATTTAAAAATATTTTATCACATTACTAGGTCTCATTTATTAACTCCTAGATTTCATTTATTTCTTCCAATTCAATTTTTATGGTCATAATGATTTTTCTTATTTTTTTAAACTTCAGACATCAAAAATCCTTGAATAATGATAACATGTTCTATTTATGGTGGGTAATTTATATAGATATAAAATGTTGTATGTAATTTCATTAATTGTTGTGTATTTTACATTAGGTTTTTTATATAATATTTTAATGTCATAGGTTTTCCGTGGGTTAATTTTATATATTATATGGATTAATTTCAAGAACAGGAATTGAGACAATTTGTGATTGTGAGGTCCGATTTTCCTAGATTTTTTTTTGAAAAATATTAAACATTAAACAGTGCACATGACTAGTTTTACTAAAAAATTATAATAATATCCAAAAAAGTTCCTAGATTATAAATCTAAGGACACCGTTGGATTAATAGCAATGTATTTACACTTTGTGTGGTCTAACATCTGCCATCATGGGTTGGATATAAAAAATAGTTTTTAGAAATTTTAATGAACAAAATAAATTAAAAATTTAATTTCATTTGACAATAGATTGACACAATTATGATGTTATATTCAAATTAATAGCTACATAAACACATTGGGTTAGACTCATAGCAATCGAAATTCCTCAGTGGTTTTGGAGAGATTCCTTGTAGAATTATCTCTATGGTGACGACAAAGACCTAGATCAGAAATCTTTATTGATAGAACACCAATGAAAATTAATCCTTGATATTGTACGACCCATATGTCATGTATCAAGGTTGTTTCGCTGTTGATTTTACCATTTTTTTATTCTCACGTCGAATGTGAGTCAATCTACAAATTGTTTGATCTTTGGTCTGATCATTGCCGGATGGGTATTAAATTTTGGTGATTATATTCGAGTGGTTTTTTGAATTCGTATTCATTTATCCTTATAATGAGAATGAATTGATGGTGACAATTAAAAAGGTTGAGGTTCATTATTTGGGCCGTATTGTGCTTTTCTCTACCAATTTTGTCTCTTTTTCATTCATTCTTCATTTCCTTTTCACGCTTTGAAAACCCTAAGAGAATGATTGATCGTTGCATCCTTAATTATTGGAACAAAAATTTGAAAACATGGATAAACGTTTGGAATGACACAACAGAGTTGCGAAGGTGATTGTGTGATGTGATTTATCTAGGATGGTGGCACATGGAGGCACAAAGCAGTTGCAGGGACGGTAGCTCTGGTTGGTCCAGGTGAGTGGCGGCACGGGTCCTGGTGACTAGTCCATGTAGATAGGGAGGTGGAAGGCGGGGTAGCCGGCCAGGAGGCCAAAAGTGATGGAACATGGTAGGAATCCATGTTGGGGACCATGGGGACAGTGGTTGCATAACAATGTAGGAGAATATGTGTGGTGGTTGTGGGATGTAGAGGCGGTGCGATATGGAGGGATAATAGGTCCAGGTAGAGTGCAGTAGGACATACTGGATTAGGTCAGACTAGGGGAGCAGGCTGGGCTGGAGCTGGCTGAGTGGGCCATGTGAAACGACCATGTAATAATAGGTCAGGTAGAGTTAACGGGCTGGGCCTAGCAGACTGGGTTAGAAAAAATGGGTCAGGTTTACCCAATGGTCTATGTCAAATGGACCAGGCTACGGTCGACCATAGTGGTCAACCATTATCCACAATCAACTAGGATTCCATATGGCCACAACATCATAGGGAAGTCAGTCAGGGAAACCGACCGTGCGGTTTATCAATGATTCATTTACCACCCTTTCCATTGAATCATTAATTCCCCACAACTTTCCAATGGTCCATCTATTTGATGATTCATTTAATTCATTGGAAACCTAAATATTATACATTACTTTTGAGACTAGTGGTGGGTTTTAGATTGGATATATTTTGAGTGACATGGTTTGATTACATAGGTAGTACCTAGGGTCAAGGGACATGGTGAGTATGACTACTACACACCATGTACTCCCTTTATGAAGGGATTATTTCTCACATAAATTGTATCATAGATGAGTTTAATTTGGGTTCATTCCTTTAATCTCTTCCTTGAAGATTGTTCAACGTTGTTCCCTACTCATTACTGTATGATCCCTTCAGCAGGACATCCTATATAGTGTTTTTGGAATCCCTCAAGTGGCCCAGTGCTAGATACTATCTTCATCTTCATGCCCTAGGTAGCGTTTTTTGTATTGAAATGAACAATACTTCCAAACTTCAATCTTTTACTTAGTATCTTATTCCATAAATAGTTGTTGGTATCTCCCCATGTCCTTGGTTGTGATCCTCATCTAATGTATCATATCTCTCTATTCATATCTATTAGTGTCTCTCTCTCATGGTGGTTCCCAATGAACAATACTTCTCAAACAGACATCATCAGTGCTGTAGGACTCAAGATTGTGTTCTCCCAGTTGAGTGCTTCATGTAATCTTTGGAATGAACCCCTAGTGTTGGTATGTAGTGGTTATGATTTACATAGGTTGAGTTATTCCTATGAATTCATATAGTAGTCCCAGTGCCTTTGTTTATAGGTTGGACCATGTGGTTTACAGAATCTTTTTGGTGGGATTGTATTATGGTCTTGTCTACATTCCAATAAATTCACTATTGTACTCTAGTTGTGGGATAGAGTGGTTTTCATGCATTTTTTATATAGTTTTTTTTACATTTCCGTTTTTGTGGCATGGATATGTGGGTTCGTGTGTGTGTAGGTACTTTAGTATAATGCCTCCCATTTTTGTGGCATCCCTACTCGATGATAGTCACTCGCCCCTAGACTATCACATGTGAGTTTGGGGTAGTCATGGTACAGGCCCCTCTGGGAAGGGTCATGATAGAGTGGTATCATAGGTGGTTGGTTCTACCTTTGGACTAAGAGTCTATAATATTTTTTCGGGAAATAATGTTAAGTGTTTAGAGTTCTTATTTTAGGATAGATACTACAGTGATGGTGTGGAGACTGATGTATCCATACACCAGGACTCTGATAAGGTATTTTTTAAATTTTTCATGAGAACACTGGTTTTAAGGAAAGAATGGTACATGCGTCATATAGGAATGGGTTGGGGTTTCCATGTTATTCTTGAGTCATCATTCCAGATATACTCTTTGACTACGTTACATATAGTTTTCTTATATGATTCCCTTGCGATGTATACCAGATATGATTCAACAGCTCAACCATAAACATGACCCCACCAGTAGTGAGTTTTTTATATAGGGACTAGTTCCCTTAATTTTACCTCCATGTGGTGCACCATCTATAACACCAACTATAGAGCAGCACGTGGTACTCACAATACCTGCAGATGAGAAGCACAGGCTGACCGCACATCACTAGTTTCCGAAATAGCAGCCCCTCAGGTTCTTAGGTGAGCCCAACCATTAGGCAGCTGAGAACTAGATTGATGTGGTGACCAGTGATTCCATCTATTTAGGACCCCATCAGACCAAATGGTGCTACATGAAGCGAGCTTTCTATAGGGTTCAATGGGGTGATGGATGATTTTGGACACTGAGAATCATGACAAGGTGACTATTTCATGGATAGAGTTCAAGAGCCACTTTATAGAGGATTTCTCACCAGTTACGCTGAGAGTAGATCATATACACGATCTTATTCTTCTTTAGAAGGGTAGCATGACCGAAGAAAGTTATTTATCAAGGTTCACCAACCATTCCAAGTACTCGAAGAATATGGTCAGTGATCAGTACATCAGGGCTTGACAATTCGATTGAGGTCTTCATAGGGAGAACTGATCCAAAAATATTCCTCTGAGAATTACAACGTATGATGGAGTGATTGAAAAGGATTTGGTGGTAGAAATCTTCTTTTCATAAAAATATCATCCAGTGACAACCACTAGTGGACAAGAATGAGTAGATACCATGTCAGTTGGGGTCTGATGTCAGTATCAATGACATAAATGTGGGAGAAATTTCAAGAGGCGGTCCCATGATATAGGATCTGCAGTTCAGGTTTCGTAGGTTGGATTTGGTCAAACTAGGGAGTGGTGGTGCTACTCATGCAATGAAAATGGACATCTCACTTGAAATTGTCCAACCCTTCATCCTACTGATAGGGAGACAATGGATGGGCCACCAAGGAAGGTGTAGTAGCATGATCCGGAAGATCTGTAAGGTGATGAGTGTGGAAGAAGAGCTAGGAGAGATGAATGGGTGGTTGAATTTTCAACTTGTTACCACCACCACCCCCAATGGATTCATACAAGGCTAAAGAATCTAGAGAATATGGGTGGGGAAAACTGTATAAAGTCAAGTCTTGTGATACATGGGCTTCAGGAATGATTTGAAGTGTGATATGGGTCTTATCTAACCTAGCTTCTATAATGATAGACATGGGTTCTAGTGATTCCTTTCCCTCCACATATCTTGTTTGAGACTTTGAGATTCTGGATGAACTATTTACTTAAACCTTAAACTAGGAGACACCTGCTGGAGGAGACTGGATGATCACACGTCTATGTTAGGAGTGTGACCTCACCTTGGTAGGTGAGTGTTCCATTTGGAACATCTTCAAGGAAGAGTTGAGCCCTAATGTGGTCATTCTGGGTATGAATTGGTTTTCTTCAGTCCAAGCACATATTAATTATTTTAGGTGAATGGTGTGATGTTTCTGTAGTGATGGAAGTTGGTTTTACTTCATCAGTGAAAAAAATATTCCCATTCATCACACGATGGACTAATTCATTGGAGGGTACAACTGATTACTCCTTAGTTGGCTAGCCTGACCCATGATGTAGTAGAAGTAATGAGTTTCCAGTTATAAATAATAGTGGAGTTGTACAAGGATGTCTTCCTTGAAGATGTTTTAGGATTACCTCCCAACTGATAGATAGAATTATACATTGATTTACACCACATGATGAAACTGATATTAGCACCAATATATTAGATGGATTTCACAGATCATTAAGAGAGAGTGTTTTATTAGAGGATATAAAGAGGATGGTATTTGTGAGACATGGTGTTTCCCCCTAGGCAGGCCCAATTATGTTTTCCAACAATGTAGATGGGAGTTTGAGGTTTTTTGTAGATTACCAGATCTTGAACCATGTGATTGTGAAGTACATGTATATACTAAAAAAGATTGATGACATATCAGATAAGTTGATAGGGTAATGATGGTTCTTGAAGGTTGGAATTCGATCCAGCTATCAATAGTGGTGATTACAGGATGATGATATACCTAAGATGGATTTCAGAATTAGTTATAGTCAAAATGATTACTTGATGATGACCTTTGCTGTGATGAATGGTCCAACAATGTATATAAGAATCATGAGTACTTGGTTATGACCTTTTGTGTAATCATTATTTTTGGAGGAGCATGTTAGACACTTAAGTATGGTTCAAGACGTACTCTGAGGACACCATCATAATTGGAAACTCTCAAGTGCCTGTTCTAGATTTAGGATTTCCACTTTCGGGGAAATATTTTCTCCGCAAATGGAGTGACAGTGGACCTGTCCAAGGTTGAGGTAGTGTTTTCATGAGAGCCACCTAGGAGTATTCTAGATGTGTAGATAATCCTTGGGCTAGAAGACTATTAGCGGATATTCATAGATTATTTCTCCCAGATATTAGAACCTATGAAATATTTGAATATAAATGGGGTATCCTTTAGTGTGGATAGGGAAGTTTCACCAGGCTTTTCAATAGTTTAGCTACAGTTTTACAAGTTCTCTGATCTTCAGATTATTGAAGGATGGATTTCAGTACATAGTATTGTGTGATGCATCAAGGACTAGTCATGGTTGTGTCCTCATATAGAGGTATGTCGTGATTTCCAATGCTTTACAACAGTTGAGACCACATGATAAAAACTAAACAATCCATGATATTGTGTTTTCAATATTGGAATTTGTACTCAAGATGTGGCGGCACTACCAGATGGGTGAGCAGTTTATCATCTACTCTGATCACAAGAGTCTAAATAATATTTTCACTCATTAATTTCGGAACATAAGATAGAGGGGATAAATAGAGTTCCTCTAGGTATATGTCTTTGAGATTATCAATAATCATGGGAAGCATAACGTGGTAGAAGATTCTCTCAGTAGGAAGTCCAGTTCACAGTTCCTAAATAAGGTGTCAGATCATTTTCTCTCATTACAATAATCCTTCATGGATAGAGATAGAACAGCATACCTCTAATAGATCGTTTTCACCCAACCAATAATATAATGAGTTAGGGAGTCACATCTTTGGGATACCAACTATAAGAACCTACATTCTTAATTGTCCACAAGGTATGAACTGGATGGATATTTGAAAGGTGGGGAGGACATTATTATTTTCAACGAACATATAGTTATACCAGTGGAATTGTGGGAGGAGGTTTTGAGGGATTTCCACACATCCCCTTTGGCAGTAAATCTAGGTTTGGTGAAGATGTATCAGTATATCTAACATCATTTTTGGTTACCTGGGATAAAGTAGGCAGTTGCTGAGTTCATTTATCAATGCCTCGTTTGTCAACAAGTGAAGAATGAGCACCAGGTTCTAGTAAGTTTATCCCAACCCCTTGAGGTTATTTAATGGAAGTGGGATGGAATATGGATGGAATTAGTGATAGGTTTACCACGTACATCTAGGGGACATGATTCCATATGGGTGATTGTTGACCGACTCACCAAGTCAGCCCACTTTATGTCTATCTAAGAGAAGAGTTCAGCAGAGAGCTGGGGATGACTCTACATGTAAGAGATAGTTCGAATTCATGGAGTTACTTCTATAGTAATTTCATATCATGATGCACTCTTTACATGCTTGTTGTGGAAGGGATTATAGAAGGCATTTGGGACTTAGTTACACATGAGCGCAACATTCCACCCACAAATGGGCAGCCATATAGAGAAGACCATTAAGGTTCTAGAGCACATGTTGCGGGTGTGAATGTAGGATTTTGGATGTAGTTAGGAGGATTTCCAACCCCTAGTGTGTTTTTTCATACAACAATAGATGTCACTCAACCATTAGAATGGAACCATTCGAGGCCTCGTATAGGTTACCCTGCTGGTTTCCACAATGTTGGACTGACCCCTATGAGTCAACACTCGTGGGCCTAGAGTTGGTGAAAGCTACTATGGAGAAGGAAAAGATCATCCATGAGTAGATGAAGACTACAAATAATATTTAGAGGTATTATGCTGATACGTGGAGGATACCCTTTGAGTTTGAGGATGGAGACCACATTTTCATTTAGGTCTCACCTCGACGTGAATTACAATAATTTAGCTAGGGAGGCATGTAATCTCTACGATTCATTTTCCCTTTTCATATATTTTGTAGAGTTACTGAGGTGGTGTACCTGTTAGATCTACTTCCATAGTTAGATCAGGTACATGACGTCTTCCACGTGTTGAAACTATTGAGGTATGAGAATGACCCATCACATGTTACAAACTGGGGAGAGTTAGACATCAAGGATTGAGAAACTTTTGCAGTGTACCTAATGAAGATCGAGGATCAGTAAGAGATTACTTCATGGGTGAGATATTCCCTTGGTGTATGTCTCATGGAAGAATGAGAATCTATAAGAAATCACATGGTGGTGAGAGGCTTATATTGATATATAGGACCGAAATATTTTTGATTAGCCTTGATTTAATCTTTTTTAGGACGTAAATCCCCAAGGTAGGGAGAATATAATGTCTCGGTTTTTCTATGTCTTATTTTTAAATATTATGTAGATTAATTTTGAGACAAGGCACTGAGATGGTGTGTGATTTTATAGTCGATTTTTCCTAAAACAATTGTTTAAAAAATAATGAACTTTAAACAGACAAAGAGAAAAGATTTCCTAAAAAAGTGGAATGACTTCAAAATTCATGCTAAGATCCGAAATATGATGGTTCCGTTATGTTCGTAGAAGCATATTTATCCTAGTAAAGGCTTAACATCAGCCATCATAGGTCAGTTGTAAAAGTTAGTTTTTAGACATTTTAATAGACAACATAAATTGGGGATTTATTTTATTTTGACATTATATCGATGTAGAAACACTGTTTTGTTTACATGAATATCTAGGTAAGGACCTAAGGTTAGACTCATAACCCTATCAATTCCTTAGAGGCTATAGATAGAATCCTTGGATAATTTGTTTAGTGGCAACGACAATGAACAATATTAGATATCATTCTTGATTGATCACCAATGTAAATAAATACTCAACAACAAACACTCAATATTCTAGATAAGAAATTTGTTTCACTGTTCATTTTCCCCATTCATTATTATCCCAATGAATGTGGGTCATTCCATGAAATAGTTGACATGATGTTTGATGGATGTGGAATGTGAATTAAATTGTGGGGATTATTTTTGAGTGCTTTGTCGAATTCCTCTTTGTATATCCTTCTAATGAGAATGAATCAAGGAAAAAACAAACAAAGGTTGAGTTTCATTTCTTGGGTGTTATTGTTCTATTCTCCCCAAATATCTGGTGTTCTTCAGGTTTTCTCCATCTACATCCCACACTTTGAAAACCCTATGAGGACAATCGATCTTTTCATCCTTGATTCTTACAAAAATTAACTGAAACTCTGGATATGAGTTTAGAATGATACAATAGAGGTGAGACGGTGGTGGCGTGACATTATTTTTCTAGGATGGTGGCGCACAGTGGCACATGACGGTGGTCGAGATAGTGACTCTGATCGGTTTGGGCGAGTGGTAGTGTGGTTCCTGGGGGCTGGTCCATGAGGACAGTATGGCAGATGGTAGGGAAACTGGTGAGGAGGTTGATGGAGTTGGAATGAATAAGGTGGTTACGTGGGAGTTAGAGAGTTCGAAACATAGAAGGTGGCCACATGCCATGGACATGGGGCTCAGAGGTGGCAGGACACAGAAGGCATGAAGGCTGGGCTGGGGCACAACAGGATGAGCCAGAGTATAGCAGACCAATGGAGTAGGCTAGGCTAGAGCGTAGCTGGCTGGGATAGAGTGGGCTAGGTGGTCCAGGTAGAGAAGCCTAGGTGGAATGGTTCATGCAAAGAAAATCGGCCTGGATCGACTGAATAGGTTGGATTAGACCCAATGGTTTGGGTCAAACCCAAGTAAGACCCGAGGTGGCTAGACCTGGCCACGGTCGACCCTGAGGCACGGTCGACCAAGTTTTCACTTGGTCGTGACATCAGGGGATATTCATTCTAGGAAACCTACCATGTAGTCTGTTCATGGCCTAGTGAATTCCATTCCATTGATTATTTAATCCCATACATCATTGAAACAATGTATCTGTTTGACGAGACATCTTTTCTATTGAGACCCTGATAATAAGATGATATTTTTGATTCAAGAGGTGGGTTTGAGATCATATATTTTCTTGTGACATGTGATGATTATGCGAAAAGTATCCATGGTTAAGGGACACAGATATTGTGATTAATACACATCATATTCTCCCTTTTACATGTATTAGTTATCTCATCCACCAAATCTTAGATTAGTTTTGTTAGGGTTCGTTCCTTTTAACACATCCTTGAAGGTTTGTCGGTATTATTTCCTACTCATAAAATTTGTATCCCACCAGCCTGAATTCATGGATAGAGTTATTAGAATCCCCTAAGAGGCCCGGTGCGGGATCCACTATTCATCTCCATGCCCTATATATAGTTCATGGTAGTGATGTGACCAATACTATATGATGTCAATACTCTACATAGTAGGTTAAGCTAGATAGAGTTATTGGTATCACCCCATGAACTTAGATGTGATTATAATATAATGTTTCATATATATATCTTCATATCTATCAGCGTATCTCTCTCAAGTTAGTTCCTAAAAAAATACTTTTTAGATGGACTTCATGAGTGATATCAGACTCTAGAGTGTGTTCTTTTAATTGAGTGCTTCATGTAATCTTGTGACTGAATACCTAGTGTTGATATGCTATAGTTATGAATTACCCAAGACTTTGTGTTATGGATTTAGTATGTTTGAATATTATTGTTATATGTTACATAGATATATATCTTTGTAGAGATGACTATTCTTCTACTTTATGTATTGATTTGTGGTTTTTCGGATGACCAACTGAGTATCATTATACTCACCCATGTACAAGATTTTTCTATATCTATCATGTCTTGTAAAGATGATATACATGTTTTACACAGCCCATGGTGGACTAGGACTGGATGGGGATTTGTGAGATCAAGAAGGCTGATGTCTTCCGACATCTTCAGATAGCCTTCTGAGTACCTCTTTTGCAGGTTGGACCTTCTCATTTATATACTCTTTTTGGATGACCTGTATT
Source organism: Viscum album (assembly GCA_963277665.1). Lineage (NCBI taxonomy): Eukaryota > Viridiplantae > Streptophyta > Magnoliopsida > Santalales > Viscaceae > Viscum > Viscum album. The sequence continues at coordinate 1,002,049,932 of OY728133.1, forward strand.
ATGTCCTAGTTTACTCTCTAGTACATTCAATTTTGTACCCTGGTTGTGGGATATATTGGTGTAAATGCATTGTTTACTTAGTGTTTTTACATTTCAAAATTTGTAGCTTGGAGATGTGTGCATGCATATGGGTACATTAGGATAATTTCTCCCATTTTTGTGACCTGCCTACTGAGTTCTAGTCACCAGACCCTATCTTATCAGAGGCAGACTTGGGGAAGTCATGTCATGGGAACCTCTGGGATGGGTTATGACAAAAATATCATGTTACCTTTATCCCTACCACCAATGTAGATTTGTTTCTCAGTGTTTTGGTTTCATTATTTGATGTATTTTCTTCCAAATGGTATGTTATTCATGATCTATATTATGATTCTACATGACATGAAATTTAAAATAGTTCCAGATGAACTTGCATGTCTTCATTGATTTAAGTTTCTTTATCACTATATCCAGTTTTTTAAATGAAATGGTAAAAACAATTCAAGGTATATCTTTCTCAATATTATTTCATTTTCCATTATTATTATGATTCATTTACTATTTTTTTCATCAACAACTGTTTTTTATTTTATTAATAACCATTTTAATTTTTTTATTAGTGATTTCTTAATTTTTTTCTCAATAGTGTTTACTATAATTTTCTCACTATTGTTGAATCTTCATTGAAATTTGTGTGTTGTGTAATTTTTTTATTTTATATTTGTTAAAAATATTATTTTTATCACTATTATTATTTTTAACATTTTTTTCTTACATTATTATGGGTTTTGTTAATTTGTTTTATTTTATTAAGCAAAATTTCAAGTTTTTCTAGGTTATTTCATATTAACAAATTTAATATATAATTTTTCCATCTCCTACTATATATATTGTTTGTTGTCATTCTTTCATTTTATATAAGATCATTCTTTAGCTTAATATTGTTTGTTGGATTATATTGATACCAAAAAAATCATATTTTCTCAAGTCCATGTATATACAATCTTTCAACTCCAACTATATACCTTCTTTCCTTGAGCTAAATATTGTTTCAAATCTTGAAATATACAATATTTAAACAACTATTATATATATTTTTAACCCCAAAAAATTAATATTTAAAAAAAATGATGCTCTTCAGATAGTTGGAAATGATGTTCGTGATGGTATGTTATATTTCTGAACACATACCACATCCAATTGTTTTTTACTATAGTATATTTTAAAATGAATTGTAAATTAAGATGTAATTTTTTATTTTTTGATCGAAATTTAATTAGGACTTGATATTTCTATTTATAGGTTACCAATCCATATGTTTTATGAAATTAGTATTCTCTTCAATTATATTGATGAGAGGATTTTTCATCTCTGAGATAACTTTTAAATGGGTTCTCTATCTATGTTTTATGTGACTGAATCATGTATGTAGTTGGAATCAATAATACATTTCAAATATAAATTACATTTGGGTTAAATCATATACACCATCCGATGAGTTCTAGTAGATATGATAATTTACTTGATTGGATTTGGTGTCCTATAAAAATTGTATAGATTTTAGGATTATTGAATCCTAAGAAATCCATTAATTGTTTTAATCACTAAAATTATCCTATGATGAAATACTAATAGCTTCCAAAAGTTGATTTTAAGCCCACACTAGAGGTGGAGGAGGTGGAAATGCATTGTCAAAACCATACATCTACAAACTTACTACCACATAAATATCACCAAAAACATTCAGAACCCTTGTTTTGACTGTTAGATACCTAAAAACGATATGCAATGTGGAAAATTTCTTTCATATCAACATTAGTATATAGGATCATTATAGAAGTGAATCATCACAAGTTAGTATTACCAGTGACCATAACTATGTACTATTTTTTTAATCATTACATTTAAATTTTTTAGAAATCAAAGACCACTTTATTTTAATTTTCTTTTTATACTTGCATTAAAGGAATATCAAAGAGCTAGATCTTTTAGAGTCAACAGCAACACTAATTCTTGAATTGGTACAAAAAACAAAAAATATTTTATCTTAAAATGGTATGTGTTTTTATCTCCATTTACTATTATTTTCTTCACATCATAAGAACATAGAGTACTATATTTTTTCATGTAATTTGTATTTTTTTTATGATTATTACATCCACCTCATTTCTTATTCTCAATTTGAAACTATTAAACATCATATTTGTGCTTCAATGATTTTAGTTGTCAATATTAATTTCAACCTAATCATTAACATCAATTATTTTTGTATAAAGATATATTTATTGAGTTTGATGCTAATGATATAGTGAAACAAAATTTTACAATGTCTTTATAATCTATGACAGCATCCATCCATTTCAATGATGTAAATTCCCATATGAAGGATATCGTAAAAGACACAACTGAAAAAAGTTGACTGATTTTTTTGATGCAATTAGAAGGTATTGGAAAAACGTTAAGGATTTTGTTATTTTTAATTTACTTTTTAAATATTTATCACTCGTATAAACTCTAATTTTTTTAGTGTTTATGAAAATTTTATTTTAATATGTTTTTTTCAATGTTTTTTATTCTTGATTATTATCCCGTGTACACAATAGATTTCACAGTTTTTTCCCATCTATACCAACTATTATAGGGATCCACAAAACTGTGAACCCCACATCCTAAAAGGGGATCCACTACAACAATGACTCACATCACAATAGATAGCCTTTCCCTTATAAGGATGTCTAACCATGTACTAACTAGGATGTGGATGACATTGCCTCTCCAAACGAGACACCTGAAAACTGTTAAAAAAAAGAATCTGTTATTACATAACTGAACCTTATTTTTTGAAACAAAATCCTTCTTTGTAAATTTTTTTATGTTTAATTTGTTCCAAAATATCACTTTTACGTTGACATTCACAATAAAATGTACCTATTTCAATATTCGTTACTTTTTTTCCTATCTTAAATGTAGGTTATTTCATGTATATGATTACTAAATCGTCAAAAATAATTTTTCATTACTTTTATATATCAATTATTATTTCTACTATTATGATGATGTCTCAAAGAGTACTACAACAATTTCAATATTATGTATCACTTACTTTTAATTTTAACACATTTTAAATTAATATTCATTCTTAATTTCTCAAAGTTTGAATGCATTTTTAATATAAGAGTTGATTAATAGCACCGTGTGAACGCTCAAGTGAGGTACTAGTTATAAATAAATAAAGAATTATTTATAATTTTAATTATAAATAACTAATTAATTAATTATAAAATTACAATAAATATATTGAATATTTTTTTTTAAAAAAAATATTTATATATTAAAAAATGAATAAATATATATATACCAATATTTATAAATATATTTATATATAATTATATTTATAATCTCATATATATGTAAATAGATATAAAATTATAACAAATATATTAATTAAAATTATAATTTTATAAACATATATAATTATCTACAATATATATAAATAAATATATATATATATACATAGAAATATTTATAAATATATTTGTTGTATATATAATTATAAATAAATATAAATATATATAAACATATATATTTGTTATATAAATAATTTTACAAATATATAATATAATATAAATATATTAATAATATTATTCCTTTATCAGTGCTTTTTTAGCACTGATAAAGATTCCCCTTTATCAGCGCTAGAATTTTAGTTTAGATAAAGACATGCTTTATGAGTGATTTTTGTGATGATAAAGCGGTATCATTATAAATTCAAAAAAATCATTGATGATGGTCATTTTTAGCAGTGCTTTCAATTTTAGCGCTGATAAAACTGACCTTTATCAACAATTTTTATAATGTACTGATAAATCCTTATGAATTATTATAAATTGAACCCTAATAGAAGCCTTCCACGGCTCTCCCCTAAAGCTTTAGAAGAATGAGAACTCCACCATTGTTTCCTCTGTTCAAAATTATCTACAAATCAATCTAATTTATGTATGAATTTATCTTGTTAACAATGACAACACTATTTTTTTAGTTTCCACCCTTTGTGCATCGTAGTTGCACCATTCTCTATTACTCTGCATGTTGCACAACATAAACTAGGGAATCCTAACAAAATCGCCTCTTTCTTGGCCACCCTTTTATGTATGTAGTGAAAATTACATTTCTCACACTTTAACTCCATGCCTAGAACAAGTTGAACACCTATGTAGCATCACTCCTACTATTCACTCCATCCATCTACACATTTCTATCCACTTATTGTGACTTCTTTTGAATTTGTTTGTTCTTGTTGAGTCCTTAGTTTGGGAGCATTTTCTTTTGAAACTCATAGATCGATGGGTTATGATTTCCATCATTCATGGAGAGTTTATGGACTTCCACAATGGTGTGCAGGATCATCATTACTTCAGATATAATTTTTTTCTTAAATCTGGTCCTATATATTTTTTGTCGACTATGGCCTATGGCTTGTGAGGTGAAACTTGTCATTAAGACTAAATTTCAGCCTATAATTTGGTAGAAAACCAGTTTTCTATTATAGTAATTTATATTCATTTAATATGGAAATCTATTAATAATTCAACTACAGAACATCTATCATATATTTTTTTATAAAAAATTTATAGGAAGCACTAATAATGAATGGTATCAAAATGTATTTTGACATATTCAATGATTTTAAAATTTACAATTTTATAGATTTATAGGATTTTAATTTTTAAATCTTATATATGTTTTATATTATATCTTATTATACTATTATGATTTAATAATAATTTTATTAAAAGTTTAAATTTTTATAGTTTTATTCTTTTATAAATATATATACATTAATAAATTTTATAGTATATGATATTATACACGTATAGTTTAAATATATAAATTTATTAATTATATACACTTTTATAGTTTTCTAGATTTATAAATTAATATTTAAAATTGTTGTTTTATTCATTATAAATTATCATACTTATAATATTTGGTAAATTTAACTTTCATATATCATAATTTTATACATTTAAACTTTTGTAAAACTATATACTTTTATAAATTATGTATAATTTTATAACTTATATGTACTTTTATATAGTTTTATATATTTATATACATTTATAAATTATTTATACTTCTTTAAAATATATATACATTTATAAATTATCTATATTTCTTCTCATCATTATCTCAAAAATGATTTTTTAATGTTACTCATAACATTTTCATTGAATAATAATGTTAAAAATGTTTTATGAAAACATTTTTATTATGTGAATTAATTTTACCTCTATATCTAAAGTATATATCTACTAAGGAGATTTTATTCATGAGTTATCCGTATAATATATATTTTGATACAATTAATGTATGAAATTGTGATTTTTTATCAAACAATCTCATTCTGGATGTAATTGGAAAATGTTTTGTATCCCATTTTCCCATGGTTTGTTTTTATAATGTGATGTGTAATTAATTTTATATGGAAAAAATATGTATGTTTTATCACTATATGATGATTGGGACCTATATACCCATCTAATATTTTGAGTAAAGTATAATATTTAATGATATTACTATGGGAATTATGTGGTGATGCTCGGTCTACAATGGGAACAGAGTTTTGATTCATTATTGAATATTGGAAGGGAGTTTTGAGGAACTATCTACAATAGAAAATGAGTTTTGGTGATCAATATACTATGAGAAATAGGTTTTGGTTCATGATACACTATCTTGTGATTGTAATCCTAGATAAACATTACATAATCTATTTTTTCTGTAATTATATATGTTCCACATTTTCTACGACACATTTTTTGGTCATGCCACATCTTTATGTAACACTCAAGGGATAATAATTATTTTCATAAGACTATAAAATCTTATTCCATGTTATATTTTTGATCTCTATGGGTTATAAGTCCTTATTTAATGATTTATAGAAATATATAATTATTCTATTTTACTTTAATAATTATATTTCTTCAATGCACTTTTTCTCATTTTATTTTGATCAAATGACTTTATGATCCATTTATATGTCCTCTTAGGCTATGAATTTGATATTCATTCTCCTTTTGTTTCACATTTCACTAGGGAATCATATAAAATATTATTTTTATAAGGAATAATTATTTAGAGACATATTTTAGAGATTTTTATGTAATATATTGTAAAAATACAATTCTATATCTAATCATAAAAGATAATAAATCATTCGATTTTGTTGTTGTGTTTATATAATTGAGAGGAAATGTTTAAATTAAAAAAAATGATATAAAATATATAAATGTTATATTCAAGTTGTATGATTTGGTATCAGATTGGGGTTTATTTACTTTGGGGTTTAGGTAAAGAATCATAAGAGGACCCATCATTAAGTCACCTAGGTTGGAACTGAATGTATTATGGGATAATGTAATTTTTTCCAATATTAAGACATCATGAGTTTTAATATTCATGTACTTTTTCTTTTATCATATTATTATTTATTACACATGATTCACACTTTTGGTTTTAAAAAGTGTTGGATATATATATGTAACAAATATAACAATGAGTGTGGTGGACTATGAGGTGATTATCCCAATAGGAAACCAAATAGGAAGAGATATTGACTAAAAATATCAGGATAATACTTACTCAACATTCCTAGGAAATGAATAGTAATATGAACCATTTCAAACTACCAAATATCGAAAGGATGAAACAACCCACCATATGTTTCTTCATATGGAAATCCCCATTAACTTTTTGGGTTCCTCTGATCAAATAATTTTGAAGAAATAGATAGCCATTGAGAATTTTGAATGTAAATTAAGTAAATAGTAGGTGTCAATTATGAATATGAGTAAACATAAAGAATTATATAGTAAAAATGGGTGGTGTATAAGGATATATTTTCATTATCATTGTAAAAAATTTGAGAAATGATCATGGTGTTGTGGATCAATCCATAAATAATGAGAACATCATTTGATCCCAAATTCTTCAATATAATTTTATTCCATCCTATACCATTCAGTTTTATTGAAAAACAGTTCATAAAATTTAAATCTACTACATTATATTTGCATATATCCTTAAATAATTTTTTATTTTTGATCATGTGGGATGTTATTTTTTTTGAATACTTCCATTTTCATTCAGGAAATTCATGAGATCTGTCTTCTATTTATCATTTTTTGGGTAATTATTTCCTTAAATATTAATATTACCCAATAAAATAGGAATGATATGAATATATAATTGATGGATTTCAATTGTAGGACAAAAGAAAATGGATATGGAGAGAAAGAGTTCATCTAGTCTAAAAAATTTCAAGCATATGTCCTTTATAATATCCATTATCTATGTTTATGCTATTTTTATTCAGGAATAATTAGTCCAGAGGAGATGGAAGAACAAATTATCTTTTAGGGAGTGAAGAGAAGATAGAAATGTGGGAATAATAATAAGGAAAAATGAAATAAAACCAATTACATGGATCACAATACATTTTATGTATCATCTATTAGGATTACAATTATGGACAGCGAAGAAGACTGTATCAAGGATGAGATTATAGATTTTATTGATAATGAAGATCATATTGAGTAAATGAAAATGATTGTTTAAGTTGAAATTTTTGACTGTCCAAAATTATTTGAGATGTTAATGTGTAGTGAAATGATTCCATTATATTTTGGTGGCAATAAATACAAATCATTTCGATCAATACATAAACTCTACACATTAAAAGTAGAAAACATATGGAATGACACCGGTTTTAAAACATGATCAATTGAATGATATGCTTCCAGAATATAATGATCTCTCTTGCAAAACATATTATTCTAAAAATATTATACATTTTATGGTTATGATATCTAAAATAATACATGCTTGTATAAATTACTATATACTATGTTGAAAGGACAACAGATCACATTAAGAATTCCCAAAGTCTGTTAGTTCTAGAAACAAGAAAGTTGAATCAGGTCCAAATATTGTTTCATGGTACTTTTCATTAATTTTAAGATTTAGGTTCCTATATATAAGTGAGGATATGGTAAGTAAATTTATGTGGCACATTAATACAATAAACAAATATGGGAAACTTCGTCACTCAGAAGACACTCCTCAGTAGAAAAACATTTATCACGAGTATCCTGAATTTGGAAACAATCCAGATAACATTCTTCATGTGTTATCTATAGATGGAGTTAATCCTTTTGGTTTTCAAAAAATCACTCATTGTTAATGTGTTATTATGTTTGAAAATTATAATTTTCCTCCATGGTGATACATGAAACCAAAATAAAATGTGTTATCTTTGATTACATCAGGACAAAATACAACCATGTAATGATATAAGTGTTTATTTGGATCCATTGATCATAAATTAAAAATTATTATGGGATTCAGGTGTTATGTTCTATGATGTTTACAGAAATTATGATTTCATATTGAGGACCATATTGTATAATTTAACAAATGACTCTCCTGCATATGGAAATTTATCAGGATATTACATTAATATAACTAAATGGAATCCCACTTTGAAATAAGATACACAATCAATTAGGTTGAAACATTCATAGAAGACCATGTTTCTATGAAATCAATGATTTCTAATCAGAAAACTTATGTACCATTCTTGGATGAAATCATGATAGAGAATTTTAGAAGAATTTACAAAACCAACCCCACTAACATGAGATTAATAATATAATAATGTAGATGATGTGAAAACTATTTTTGGTAAGCCTTTTTGGAAAAACCATATATAAACTATTTGGAATAAAAGTTCGGTATTTTTAATTAACATACTGTAATTTTATGTTTGTTATAATTTTTCATGATGTTATGAATGTGGAGAAAATGTAAATGATAGTTTAATTAGAACTTTAATAAATTCCCTCAGGTAAATAAATTTTAGAATAATTGTAAGAACCCGTTTCTTCATTTTAGGTAGGTTTTTCCTTTTTTGGTCATTTTTGAGAAAAAGAGGAAAATATGGAAGTTTTCTAAGTACATGCCGTGTACTTTATAAGTACACGTCGTGTACTTTGATGCAGCTCCAAGCCGTGTGCTGACCGTGTCTGGGACACACACACGATGTGTAGGGGCGATGTGGAGGCCACTTAATGTGGAGTATGGAAAGACCAAGTACACGTCGTGTACCCCAGAATTACATTCCATGTAATTTCGTTTTTTCATTAAATGCACAGGGGTCGCGTCTAATCACCAGAATGGCCTTCTTCTATGACTCGTTCGGCCAAGAGCTCTCGTACGACCATGATCCTTCTCCGAGCCCCCGAGCTTCTGTCCGATCTCTATTTCATCCATCGTCGACTGTGTTGGGATCACCTCGGTAAGCTTTCTCTTCTTCTTTAGCCTTGTCACGTGATTTTCCCTCTTTCTCAGGATGTCATGGGTTTAGCGTTTTGAACGTTTTCTCAGATCTACACCATTATAAGGAGAATCAAGCCTCTTGGTTCAAGTATATCGATCTTCTAACATCGAGGTAGGTAGTTTGTTCATTTCTATAGGAAGTCTTTGAATATTTTGTGCAATTCCACCAATTCTCTAGAATGGGGTATTGTGTGTTTCTTATTTTACCCTTGTTGTTTGCCTTCTTTTCTTGATTTCTTAATTAGAGGTCAATGCATGTGTATAGGGTAATTTTTACTATTCTCTAGATGTTTTTCCATGCATGTTTTTCATGTTAGGAATTTTTTCAGTTGTCGTGCCTAGTTTTAGGATAATGGAACTCTTGTACAATTATGTTTTTGTGCCTTAGAATGATAGACAAGTAGTTCTTGAGGTTTACTTGGGGTGATACGCCTGCTATGCATGTCTATTTTACACAAGGCTGTGAGAACCTAGTGTAGTGGACCATATGGAGAATAGATGTAAGGGCTTCTCCAAAGTGTCTTATTAATTTGATGCAAGACCATAGGGGGAATTGATGATGAGTTCTTCCTCAGCGAGTCTGTAGTTCCTCGTCACCGGACACTGGGGCAATGAGACGTTGAGTGCTTCCCGAGATAGCCTTTAGTACGATACAAGACTATATGGGGTATTGACGGTGAGTGCTTCCTCGGAGAGTCTATTCTTCAGCTGAACCAGAGGGGTGAGACTGTGTCTGCCTCCTAGACGGTTGCTAGTACTTATAGGTTGAACCATAAGGGTTAGGATATGAGAACTACCCAGGGGGTTACCTGTTGTTCTAATTGTTGATTGGATGTTACTTGTGTTCTTTATATTCTAGACACTATGGATTGTAGCTACTGTGTGCTTTCCTGTTTACTGCTTACTGTACTATTACTTCCCAGGTATTCACTGTCTGTTAGGCATAGATCTTTGGGTGGTTGTCTACTGGGTCCTTATCTCACACCCTATTTGGGCCATGCTTTTGGGACCAAGAAGACTATATTATTGCAGGTATGGATAAGGGAAAGCACCCTTCTACTTCTGGTACATGACTTGTTGTGGAGCCAGAGAGCATGAGACCAAGCTATGGATTGAGATGCTGAGGATTTTACCTGTATTATTTTTCACTTTGGTTTAGTATTGTATTTAGAACTGTGACTTGTTTGGCTATTTTTCATAGAAATTTGTATCATGCATCATTTTATATATATGGGTGTGTGCTCTAGTTTTTTACTATTAGTCTTCCGCTGTTTATCGTTTACTCTTGTATGGATGGTTAAGGTTTCTGTTGTTGTCCATTTTGTTCTTCCACTGTGTACTCATCCAATGAGGGCATAGTTTCCCCACTATCACATCCAAGGCCCTCGCTGCTAGTCGGAAGCCTCTGACTTTTGGGAAAATGCGCTTGAGGCCATGTGACCAACCAGGTACGGGGCGCCTCTGGGTGGATTCTGGAACTGGGATGTTACAAAGTGGTATCTGAGGTTTCTTTTCTCTTGATTTACTGTTTGGAGCCTTTATCTAGGGATAGGATGAATTCAGTACTTGGTATTAAGCTGTGCTCAGGAGTAGCTATCCCGTGTACGTGGAAAAGCTAATCTACCCCGCTTATTACAGTTTTCTAGTTTTTCTATGTTACAGTTGATCTGACTTCACCTAGTGTGATTCACATGCTTTGTGTTGTTATTTTTGTTGATATTGTGGTTCTATTTCTATTAAAACCTGATGAGATGAGGGTATGCCATATCATGAATAATATAGGCCCTTGTTAAAAATCACATGCCATGCATTCTTTCCATGCCATCTAGGGTGCATTACCAATTGCATGTTGTTGTGATAGATGTTGTGTAGATTATGCATGTTTTTGTGATAGACGCTTTGATTGAATCCCTGCAGTTTGATAGAGCGGTTGTTTGTATTTTACCTTGCTTAAATGAATGCAAAATTTTGGTTCTTGAGGTGTTATGGGCCCTCATGAATCAAAACATGCTGTATAATTGACTTGTTTCACTTATATATGATATGTTGGAGATTCCAAGCTTTGATTCACGGGGAGTATGGGACCTCATGGATCAGAATTTGGCACCTTTATGCTTGTTTTTCAGTGTTTTCTGTGCTTCGGTGTAGTTTCAGAGCTACTTCCCAGAAAAAACCAGAATACACGGCATGTACTTTATATATACACGCCGTGTAGTTTTTAAACCGTGTCATTAACTCTGTGACCATAAAAACGGGTTGTGAAAAATCCCTAGGAACACGCCGTGTACGGTATGTACACGCCGTGTAGTAGTGAGCCGTGTACCCAGTCCTGTCAGTAACAACACGGGTCGGGGAAGCTTGTGTAATGCATGCCGTGTTTTGTATGAACACGCCATGTAGCCTTGTTCTAGGTACCCGGTCGTGTCACGAACAACACGAGACGATGTTATCTCCTCTAATACACACCATGTTTTTTCGAAACACACTGTTTAAGGGTCTGCCGTGTACCCGACCATGTCACCAACAACACGGGTCGTGAAAAATATTCAAGTACACGCCATGATTGTTTGGAACATGTCGTGTTGACTTAGCCGTGTTAGCAGATGTGTAATTAAAAACACGGGTCATTAAAACCTTGTTTACAACATGCCATGTCCATAGGGAACACACCATGTAGTCTCAGTTCAAGAAAACCATGTGGGTTACCTGTGCAAGGAGACTCGCGTAGTGGAATAGAGTTAACTACAAGCCGTGTAGAGTTTATACATGCCGTGTAGTCATGTTTTGTAAAACTTGAGTGTTTCCTTCTCTTATTCCATTTTTAATCCTTTGTTCTATGTCCTTGATATTCCTGATCTAAGTTTTTCTTTTGATCTTTAAGAGCTATGTCTCCGAGACATCCTCCGGTTGTACGCCAGTTGCAGGATAGTGATCAGACGCCATGTATGGCTGATCACAGACTTCCTGTTTATCCTTCAGTCGTGCCAGCCTTGGCACTGGCTGTCATACTAGTTGCAAGTGCTGATGCGTAGTTCAGGGAAGGATTTATGAGGATGATTCCAACCTTTCAAGGAACATCACCTCCTTCCAAGACTATGGAAGACTTGACGTGGGTTTTCTAGCTGTAGTATACTCCTACCTTCTCGGGTGAAGGAGGACCATAGGCTATAGTGTAATGGTTGTATGCCAAGCTGACTATCTTTGAGCATCTGAAAACACCCGTAGAGAGGTGGGTCAAGATTTATACCTATATGCTATGAGACTCCACCAAGAGGTGGTGGGACGTGATCTCACAGGCGGGTCATCTGCTGGTTATGACTTGGGAGGAGTCCCACCACGTGTTTTATGACTACATCTTACCGGAGACCCTGATGACAGATCGAGCCCGGGAGTTCATGAGTCTAGAGTAGGGTACTCTTTCTGTTATGGAGTTTTCCTCTCGTTTGACCGAGCTACAACATTTCACACCCCTTCGGGGTTGAGATGGTATTTTCTTAGCAAAGAAGTATGAGGATGGTCTCCGGTGGGAGATCCACTCAAAGGTTAATATCTTTCAGTTGACTTCCATCACTTCTATCGTCAACCAGGCACTGATTGTGTAGCGCAATCTGAGAGACTCTGGAGCTGCGAGCCCGGGCGGTTCTGCTTCCAAATCTAGTATTCCTCAAGTTGACAGTAGGAAGAACCGTAGGGAGTCTATGTGTGGTGATCCGAGGAGGCGAGATACATCTTCAGGTAGCCAAGTAGTATGATACTGGTGTGGAAAGGAAGGGAACATGAGACCACATTGCTAGAGTGACACATTGGAGTGTAGTTTTTGTGGCAAGATGGGTCACCTTCAGCGTCTTTCAGCGTCAGTAGGGAGGATCAGCTCAGAGTGGTCAGGCAGGGTCACAGGGCCGCGGGGTAGGCCAGAATTTTGCGGTGTAGCAGACCTATCTAGAGCAGAATCCCGGACCTTCTACATATCGAGGTACGATCTTAGTAGCCTCAGTTTTATCTTCAACTCTTTTCAATACTGGTTCTAGGAATAGCTTTATATCTGTTGCTATTTTGGAGAGCCTTGGGCTCTGTATCTTTTCTTCTGCCGACTTCTTGACACAATACACACCTTTGGGGATGAGGACATCTAGTTTACGTCAGTGCAGAGAGTGACTACTCAAGGTTGCGAGGTATTGTTTCTTATGGAATATCTATGTCCTAGAGATGACAGGATATGATTTCATTCTCAAGATGAACTACTTGGTTCCCTTCCAGGTAGTCATCGACTCTTATCTCCGTATGGTGAGTTTCATTTCACCAGCGAGTGAGACTTTTCTACATAGATGTGAATTAGATGTTCAGGCGAGTCGAGCATGACTCGAGCATCATGGGATAGGACGGGTTACGACCCATATTGCTAGTCATTGTTTGGATGATCAGGGGACTGTAGATTTTGACTTTACTTTAGTGGTGTATTGTTTCAGAGATGTCTTTCCAGAGGATTTTTCCAGTTTGCCTCCAGAGTGTGAGGTAGACTTTTCTTTTGAGCATGTTCCTGGAGCGGCATCGGTGTCCATTCCTCCCTATAGGATGGATACACATGAGTTGCAGGAGCTCAAGAAGTAGTTGGAGGAGTTGCAAGAAAATGGTTTTAATCTAACCCAGTACTTCTCCTTGGGGTTCACCTGTCCTGTTTGTGAAGAAGTCAGACGGTACCCTTAGGCTCTGTGTGGATTATCGGAAGCTGAACCAGTTGACGGTCAAGAACCGATATCCCTTGCTGAGGATTGATGATCTTTTCGGTCAGCTTCGAGGAGCCCATGTGTTCTCTAAGATCTATTTGAGGTCGGGTTATCATCAGTTGTGCGTTAGACCATCAGATATACCTTTGACAGCCTTCAGGAGATGGTATGGTCTCTACGAGTATACGGTTATGCCGTTCAGTCTCATGAATGCACCAACAGTTTTCACGACACTGATGAACCGAGTGTTTCATCCTTACATGGATTCCTTCATCATGGTCTTTGTGGATGATATAATGGTGTACTCTCACACTCGACACCACCATGCTACCCATCTTGAGATCATTCTGAGTACACTGAGAGGGCATCAGCTTTATGCTAATCTCTCGAAGTGCCACTTTCGGATGGATCAGATTCACTTCTTAGGTCATGTCATCTCAGTGGCAGGAGTATCTGTGGACCCAGAGAAAATGAGAGCTATAGTTTCCTAGTGGAATCCTAAGAACATTTTTGAGGTATGGAGTTTCCTAGGGCTAGCTGGATACTAGATACACTCCATCTAGGACTATTTCACGCCAAGAAGCAACATTGACAGGTCTGACCAAGAAGGGGGCGAAGTTCTTATGGTCAGATTCTTGTGAGTCAGCCTTTCAGGAGATAAAGGGAAGGTTAACGGCAGCACCGATACTAGTATTTCCAAAGCCAGGCAAGAGCTATACTGTTTATTGTGATACTTTAGGTATCGGGCTGGGCGCTGTACTTATAAAAGGATATGGAGTCATTGTGTATGGGTCTCAGCAGTTGAGGCCACATGAGAGGAACTACCCGACGCACGATCTAGAGTTGGCAACTATTTTTCATGCCATGCTCTATTGGATAAATTACTTTCTGGTAGAGAACTTTGTGGTTTTTACCAACCATAAGAGTCTCAAGTACATCTTCACTCAGCGTGATCTGAATCTAAGACAGTGCAGGTGGGTCGAGTATCGTCATTCTTTTGTTTTCGAGAATACCTATACACTGAAAAAGGGTAACGTAGTGGCATATTCATTGAGTAGGAGAACTCAAATTCAGGCAGTTCACGAGGCCAGTAGTGGGTGGCAGCTTGGGGATCTGTTCTATGAGATGCATCTATAGGTGCACGACAGACAAGGACAGATTTACTATCTTCTGTAGATATTACCTCTATACGTCTTTATCGGGTACATATAAAGAATCTATGAGACTCAGAATGCTTAGTCCTACAAGAGAGTGTGTTATGAGAGGAACCTCTTCCTGGATGGACAGTGGGTGAGGATGAGATCTTGTGTTTCCAGGGATGCGTATGGGTGACAGTAGACATATGTGAGGAGATGATGTGGATTTTTCATTCCTCAATTTGGGCAGTTCATCCTTGCATCACTAAGATGTATCGGGATCTTCACCACCAGTAATGGTTTCCAGGTGAAGAGAGATGTTGCTGGTTTTATTTTGAGGTGTTCTACCTGTGAGCAGGTGAAGGCAGAGCATCAATGACCAACAGGCCTTTTACAGCAGTTACCCATTCCGGAGTGGAAGTGGAGCGATGTCGTGATGGACTTCATGACCGGATTGCTGAGGTCTTCTCAGGAGAAAGATGTGTTTGGGGTGTCGTCAACAGGCTTACGAAGGTTTCTAACTTCTTACAGATCAAGGAGACCTTTAGTGATGATGATCTGGGATGACTATAGATCCGAGACATTGTACGTCTTCATAGAGTTCCACACTCTATTTTTTCAGACATGGATGCGTGCATTACTTCTTGGTCCTCGCAGGGGCATCAGAGTGCTTTAGGTACACAGGTACTTCTGAGTACAACATACCATCCCCAGACAGACGGCCAGTCCGAGTGTACGATCCAAGTGCTTGAGGATATACTCCGAGCTTGCATTCTAGACATTCGTTGTTCTTGGGATAAGAATATCCCTCTAGTGGAGTTTACCTATAACAACAGTTTTCAGGAGACTATTCATATGGAACCTTATGTGGCTTTGTTTGGTGGGCCATGGTGATTACCTTTATGTTGGTTGGAGGCAGGAGAGGAATCTTTACTGGGATGTCGTCTTGTTCAGGAGACCTCAAAGCAGATAGAGTAGATTCGGAAGAGTATGTCTACAATACAGTCTCGACAAAAGTCGTATGCTGATTAGTGGAGATGACCTCTGGAGTTTGAGGTCAGGGATTATGTTTTCCTACGTGTTTCCCCGAGGTTGGGACACCAGAGGATTATGAGACTGGGTAAGCTTTCACCACGGTACGTCGGGCCGTTTGAGGTGTTAGATAGAGTTGGGCCAGTGGCCTATCGGTTGTAGTTACCTAAGAGGTACCAGGATATGCACAATGTATTCCATTTTTCTCAGCTTCGATGTTACTTTTCAGACCCATATCATGTATTTCAACCCAAGGAGGTTTAGCTTGAAGAGGATGCGTCGTTTGAGGAGAATCCTATCCGGATTGTCGATCGTAGTACGAAGGATATTCATGGGTGGTCTGTTCCTCTAGTACAGGTGTTATGGAAGCACGGACGAGTATAGGATGAGACCTGGGAGAGGGAGGCCGATGTATGATCGCAGTGGACGGAGCTGTTCAGGGTTTCTTCTTCCATGCCATGTTAGGGAAATTTGGGGACAAATTTCATTAAGGTGGGAAGTTTGTAAGTACCCAGATATTCATTTCAGGTATGTTTTTCCTTTTCTGGTCGTTTTTTGGAAAAAGAGGAAAAGCTGGAAATTTTTGATGTACACGCCGTGTACTTTATAAGTACACACCGTGTACTTTGATGTAGCGTTAGCCCGTGTGCTAGCCGTGTCTTGGCCACACACACGGTGTGTAGGGGCGATGTGTAGGCCGCTTAAAGCGGAGTACGGAAAGGCCAAGTACATGCCATGTACCCCAGAAGTACACACAGTGTACTTTTTTTCATTGAACTCATATGGGTTGCATCTAATCACCAGAATGACCTTATTCTTGGTCTCGTTTGGTCGAGAGCTCCCGTACGACTGTGATCCTTCTCCGAGCACCAGAGCCTCCGTCTGATCTCCATTTCAGCCGTCGTCGATTACATTGGGATCGCCTTGGTAAGCTCTTTATTCTTCTTTAGCCTTGTCATATGATTTTTCCTCTTTCCCAAGATATCATGGGTTGAGCATTTTGGACATTTTCTCAGATCTATGCCATTATAAGGAGAATCAAGCATTGTGGTTCAAGTATATCGATCACCTGGCATCAAGGTAGGTTGTTTGTACCTTTCTGTAGGAAGTCTTTGAATATTTTGTGCAATTCCACCAATTCCCTTGAACTTGGTATTGTGTGTTTTCAATTTTTTCCCTTGTTGTTTGCCTGATTTGATTGATTTTTTGAGTAGAGGTCAGTGCTTGTGAATAGGGTAATTTTTACTGTGATTTGGATGTTTTTCCATGAATGTTTTTCGTGTTAGGAGTATTTCCAGTTTCCATGCCTAGTTGTAGGATAGTGTAACTGTTGTACTGTTATGCTATTGTTCCTTAGAATGATATCCAAGTAGTTCATGAGGTTTACATGGGGCGATACTCGCGCTATGCATGTTTGTTTTACACAGGGTTATGAGAACCTAGTGTGGTGGACCATAGGGAGAATGGACGTAAGGGCTTCTTCAGAGTGTCTTATTAATTCGATGCGAGACCAAAGGGGGAATTGACAATGAGTGCTTCCTTAGAGAGTATGTAGTTCCTCGATGCGGGCCACATGGGGAATGATACGTTGAGTGCTTCTCCAATTATCCATTAGTATGATAGGAGAATGTAGGGGGAATTGACGGTGAGTGCTTCCAGAGAGAGTATATTATTCAACTGAACCAGAGGGGTGAGACTATGTGTGCCTCCTAGAGGGTTGCTAGTACATGTAGAAGAACCATAAAGGTAAGGCTGTGATAAATACCTAGGGGGTTACATGTTGTTCTACATTTTGATTGGCAGTTACTTTTGTAATTTATATGCTATACACTGTGGATTGTAGCTGCTGTGTGCTTTCCTGTTTACTGCTTTCTGTACTTTTACTTGTCATGTATTCACTGACTATTAAACACAGATCTTTGGGTGGTTTCCTACTAGGACCTTGTCTCAAACCTTGTTTGGGCCATGCTTTTGGGCCCAAGCATACTATATTTTTTCATGTATAGATAAGGTCAAGTGTCGTTCTACTTCAGGTACTTGATTTTCTGTGGAGATGGAGAGCATGGGACCAAGCTATGGCTTGCGATGCTGTGGAGTTTACCTTTTTTATTTTTCACAATAGTTTAGTATTGTATTCAGCATTTTGACTTGTTTGGCTGCTTTCCTAGACATATGTATCATGCATCATTTTATAAATGTGTGTGTATGCTCTACTTTTTTTCTGTTAGCCTTCCACTGTTTATCATTTACTCTTGTATGGATGGTTACAGTTTCTACTGTTGCCTATTTGTTGTTCTTCTGCTGTGTACTCAGCCAATGAGGGCATATTTTCCCCACTATCACACCCAAGGCCTTCACTGCAAGTTGGAAGCCTCTGGCGTTTGGGGAAATGCGCTTGAGGCCATGTGACCAAACAGGTATGGGGCGCCTCTGCGTGGCTTTTGGAACCAGGATGTTACAAAGTTGTATCAGAGGGTTTTTTTCACTTTATTTACTACTTGGATCCTCTAGCCAGGGATAGGACAGATTCAGTACTTGGTATTAAGATGTTATCGGGAGTAGCTAACCCATGTACAGAGAAAATCCAATCTACCCCGCTTATTATAGTTTTCTAGTTTTGCTATGTTACAGTTGATCTGACTTCACCTAGAGTGATTCACATGCTTTGTGTTGTTATTGTTGTTAATATTGTGGTTCTATTTCTTTCGCAACGTGATGATATGAGGTTATTCCATCTCTTGCATCGTATAGGAACTTTTTAGAAATCACATGACATTCATTCTTTCCATGCCATCTAGGGTGAATTAGCAATTTCATGTTGTTGGGATAGATGTTGTATAGATAATGCATGTTGTTGTGATAGATGCTTTGATGGAATCCCAACAGTTTGATAGAGAGGTTGTTTTTATTGTACCATGCATAAATGAATGTCAAATTTAGGTTCTTTAGGTGTTATGGGCCCTCATAAATCGGAACATGGTGGATCATCGACTTATTTTTCTTATATATGAAATGTTGGAGATGCAAATCTTTGATTCACAGGGAGTATGGGCCATCACGGATCAGAATATCGCACTTTCATTCTTGTTTTTTAGTGTTTTCTGGGATTCGGTGAAATTTTAGAGCTACTTCCTGGAAAAACCCAGAATACACGGTGTGTACTTTATAAATACACGCCTTGTAGTTTTTAAACCGTGTCACTGACTATGTGAGCAAAAACACAGGTAGTGAAAAATCCCCAGGAACACACCATGTACGGTAGGTACATACCGTGCAGTAGTGAGATGTGTACCCGACCATGCCACTAACAACATGGGTCGGGGAAGCTAATGTAATGCATGCCGTGTTTTGTATGAACACACCGTTTAGACTTGTTCTAGGTACCAGTCCGTGTCACGAACAACACGGGATGATGTTATCTCCTCTTATACATTCCATGTTTGTTCGAAACATGCCGTGTAAGGGTCATATATGTACCCAACTGTGTCACCAACAACACGGGTCAGTAAAAATATTCAAGTACACGCCGTGTTTGTTCGGAACAAGCCGTGTTGTCTCAGCCGTGTAACCAGCTATGTAACTAACCAAACAGGATTTTGAAACCTTGTCTACTACACCACGTGCCCACATGGAACACGCCGTGTAATCTCAGTTCAAGAAACTTGTGTGGGTTAGTCATGCAAAGAGACTCGGGCAGGGGAACAAAGTTAAGTACAAGCCGTGTAGAGTTTATACACGCCATGTATTCATGTTTTGTAAAACATTAGTGTTCCCTTCTCCTGTTCCGTTTTGTACTCCTTTTTTCTCAGTCCTTGATATTCCTGATCAAAGGTATGCTTTTGATCTTTCAGAGCTATGACTCTGAGACATCCTCTGGTTGTACATCAGTTGCAGGATAGTGATCAGACGCCAGATATGGATGATCAGGGTCATCCTGTCTATCCTCCAGTCATGCCATCCTTGGCACTGGCTATCATACCAGTTGCAGGCACTGATGCGTAGTTCAGGGATCACTTTATGAGGATGATGCAAACATTTTAGGGAACACCTCTTCCTACCACGACTATGGAAGATTTGACGTGGGTTTTCCAGCAGCAACATCCTCCAACTTTCTCTAGGGAAGGATGACCACAGGCTGTAGAGTCATGGATGCAAGCCATGATGACTATCTTTGAGAATCTGGAAACGTCTCTAGAGAGGCGGGTCAAGCTCGCTACCTATATGCAACAAGACTCCTCCAAGAGGTGATGCAACGTGATCTCACCGGAGGGTCATCAGCAGGTTATGGCTTGTGTGGATTTCCAACACGTGTTTTATGACTACTTCTAACCGGATACCCTGAGGACCGATCGAGCAGGAGAGTTAATGAGTCTAGAGAAGGGAAATCTTTCTGTTATGGAGTATTCTTCTCGTTTCACCGAGCTGCAGCGTTTCACACCCCTCTAGGGTGGAGATGGGATGTTCTTAGAAAGGAACTTTGAGGATGGTCTCTGGCGGGAGATCGCCTTGTAGGTGAATATCTTTCAGTTGACTTCCATCACTTCCATCGTCAACCAGGAACTGATTGCGGAGTACAATTTGAGAGACTCCGGAGCTGTAAGCTTGGGAGGTTCTACATCCAGAGCTGTATTCCTCCAGTTGACAGTAGAAAGCACCGTAGGGAGTCTACGCATGGTGATCTGAGGAGGTGAGATACATAGTCAGGTAGCCATGTAATATTCTATCAATGTGGAAGGAAAGGGAACAGGAGACCGCAGGTCTAGAGAGACCTAGTGGAGTGCCGATCTTATGGAATGATGGGACACCTTCAGCATTTCTACCAGGTTTACTCACTAGTAGCTGGTGATGAGGGTTCTTCCATGACTCCTCATTCAGGAGCAGCACCACCAGTTTATCACTAGTTGGGGAACTGGATTTATACTAGTCGTTCAGGCTGAGGTGGAGGTTGAGGCCACGACGTTCAGTCACCAGCCTTTCAGCGTTAGTAGGTAGGATCATCTTAGAGTGGTCAGACAGGGTCACAGGGCCATGGGGTATCCCATATTTTTGAAGTGGAGAAGTCATATTAGGAGCAGAATCCTGAACCTTCTACAGTTCGAGGTACGATCATAGTAGCCTCAGTTTTATCTTCAGCTCTTTTCGATGCTGCTGCTATGCATAGCTTTATCTCTGTTGCTGTTGTGGAGAGCCTTGGGCTCTGTATCTTTTCTTCTGATGACTTTTTGACACTAGACATACCTTTGGGGATGAGGACATCTAGTGTACGTCAGTGGAGGTAGTGCCCTCTCGAGGTTGCAGGGTATCATTTCTTATGGAATCCCAATGACCTAGAGATGACAGGATATGATTTCATTCTCAGGAGGGACTGGTTGGTTCCCTTACAGGAAGTCGTCGACTGTTATCACCGTAGGGTGAAGTTAATTTAACCAGCGGGTGAGTCTTTTCTTCATAAAGGTGAATGGGATGTTCAGGCGAGTCGAGCAAGACTCGATCATCATGGGATAAGAAGGGTTAAAACCTAGATTTCAAGTCATTATCTGGATGATTAGGGGACTTTATAGTAGGAATTTCATCTAGTGGTGGTTCGTTTCAGAGATGTCTTTCTAAAGGATTTTTCATGTTTTCCTTCGGAGCGTGAGGTAGACTTCTCTATTGAGCTCGTGCCAGGAGTGGCATCAGTGTCCATTCCTCCCTATAGGATGTTAACACCTGAGTTGCAGGAGCTCAATAAGCATTTAGAGGAGTCACAAGAAAAGAGTTTCATCTGACCCAGTACTTCTCCCTGGGGTGCACCTATCATGTTTGTGAAGAAGGTAGACGGTACCCTTAGGCTCTGTGTGGATTATCAGAAGCATAACTAGTTCACGGTCAAGAACCGACATCCCTTGCTGAGGATTGATGATATTTTTGATCTTCTTAGAGTATCCCATGTGTTCTCAAAGATCGATTTGAGGTCCGATTATCATAAGTTGTGCATTAGACCATTAGATATACATCTGACAGCCTTCTGGTTCAGGTATGGTCTCTACGAGTATACGGTTATTCCATTCGGTCTCACGAATGCGCCATCAGTTTTCATGGGACTGATAAACTGATTGTTCCATCCTTAAATGGATTCCTTCTTCGTGGTCTTCATGGATGATATCTTGGTTTACTCTCACACACTACACGACCATGCTACCCATCTTGAGATATTTCTGAGTACACTGAGAGATCATCAGATTTATGACAAACTCTCGAAGTTCCACTTTTGGATAGATCAGATTCACTTCTTGGGACCCATCATCTCAGAGGAAGGAGTATCTATGGACCCAAAGAAACTGAGATCTGTTGTTTCCTGGGGGCATCCGAAGAACATTTTTGAAGTATGGAGTTTACTTGGGCTGGCAGGATTCAACAGACACTTCATCTTGGACTTTTCACGCCCTGCAGCACAGTGGATTGGTCTGACCAAGAAGGGGGTGATGTTCTTATAGCCAGACTCTTGTGAGTCAGCCTTTCAAGAGTTGAAGGGAAGGTTAACATCAACACTGATACTAGTCTTTCCAGAGCCAGGAAAGAGATATACTGTTTATTGTGATGCTTCAGGTATCGGGCTGGGCATGTAAGAACCTGCCTTCTTAGACCGGATAAAATACGAGTTTTTTTATTTATCGGTGGGTCAGTTTTAAAACCGTGCTTCGGAACGAGGTTCTGAGTGCGCGAACCGGTTCAAGCGGTGACATCGGGCTTCGCATGGGCGGTTAGACCATACGGGTCAAGTCGCGCAGTTGACCGTTTGTCAAAGCGGGTTATCTAATTAATTTGAAGTAATGGATGTTTTAATAATAATAATAATGAGATATCATTATTATTAAGTGTTGTGAAAACGCATTTAATAAAATGATGGTCGAACGAGATTAAATGTGGGTGTTTTAATAAAAATAATTTTGGAATATTATTATTATTAAATATTACACAGACGTGTTTATTTAAGTGGCAGTCAAATACCATTAAATGTAATGTTATAGTTTGACCAAAGAGTGTCAAATTAAAATCATAGTCAACAGATTTTAATTGATGTTGTGGTTTAATAAAATATGTGCTATTTAATTAAGTCACTCAATGAGATTAAATGGATGTTTAATAATAATAATATAAGGATATTATTTTTTATATTATTTTTTATTAATTAAATTCCTAGAAAGGTGAATTTAATTAATTGCCTGAAATAAATTCATTGACTACATGGGTCAAAGATATTGTATTTTGATGGGAAGTTTAATAATAATAATGTTAGGATATTATTATTATTAAATTTAATACAGACAGATTATTTAATTATTCTAAATAAATAGATGTTTTTAATAATAATAATGTTGGGAGATTATTATTATTAATTGTTTCACAAACGCATTTATTTAAATGGTTTTCAAACTCAATTAAATATGAAGTTGTAGTTGACCAAGAACATTAAAAAAATTGTGGTTTAGTGGATTTTAATTATCGTCTAATTTCGTTAATTAAATGGAGCGTTTTTTTAATGCATTATCTTAATTTCAGCGGCTTCGGAATGAAGCATTTAATTAAACAAGAGTGTTTAATTAAATTTTTGGTTATAATTATTAGATTTGATCATTATTATAATAATAATAATTGGGTAATTAAATAAGGGTTATGGTTGACTTAGTTAATTAAATAGATTGGTGAAGAATCCATTTAATGATTTAAGTGTAATTAATCCTAATAATAAATATTGTTGACCATTATTATTATTAATAATAATATTAACATTATTCTATTCTTGTGAATGTTATTATAAATATAACATTAATGATGGCCTATAATATATATATATATACACATAGAGTGTAATATATATATATATACATATATAGATTAGTAGTAATATATATATGAGTAAGAAAAAAAATATTTTTTTTAAAGAGGCGCTGGGATGGGGGGCATGACTCCCCATGCCCCCTTTTTTCCTCTTCTTCAATCACACAGGCCTACATGTGGTGTTCTCTCTCTCTTTTTTATTTCTTCCCTCTTTTTCTTCATCTCCCCAAACCAGCACAAGACTCCCTCTCCGCACGACGCGACTCCCTGCTGCGCGACCAGCCCCGTGACCAGACCCCCCTCTACTTCTCTTCCTCTGCAGCGCACAGATCAGTCAGGTCTGCTCCCTCCAGACAGCTCCTCCTGGCGCGACGGACCTGCTGTGGCGCGACCTCGAATAACGACTTCCCTATAGTGTGATCCCGAGCCACTGACTCCCATATGGACAGTGCTTGTAGCATGACACCCTGCTTCGGATCCTCCCCATGGCGCGAGTCCTCTCTTCCCCGGTTCTCTTTACCCCTCGACCCGAATAGGCCCCCATGGTAGACACTTGTTGCAGCAGCATAACAGTCGGGCATACCCATGGCGCACGACCAACCCCTTCCTGGCTTCTCCTTCGCGAATCGATTCACCCATATTTCTTATTGGGTTTTGGTTGATTCATCAAGCTATATAATTCCTTGATGATTCTTATTATCGCTTTTGCAGTTTGGGGTTGTTTCGATGCCCGGTTGGTTTTACCTGAGACTCATTATTAGGATTTGATAGACTCTTGTGTTCTTCTGTTTTCAAGGTTGTAGCTCTTTTTTTATTTTAGGGTATGTGGTGTTTTATCGAAACTTTTTGGTCCGTGTTCCAGTGACCGCTGCCGAAGGCGAGGCAGTCTGAGTTTATTTTTCCATGCCGTCGTTGTTTCGGGTGAGTTTCTAAAACCCGCGTTTTTTGTTTTCACTGCTTAATTTAAAGGCTGATTAATTTATCTGAGTTCTTGATGATTATTTTGAAGTGCTATGGTTTTTTCTGCACTAATATTTGGGTGCAACTACTATTTTTAGGTTGCGCCTTAGACATTGAGTGTGTGCGCACTTGTGTCAAAGCGCCTGTGCGCAAACTACTACTTTGAGTTAGAAAGCTTGGCTCCTGCAATTTATTGAGGTTGTGTGGGCATCGTGTCGGGACCGTTGGACCACGCTCCAATAACCGCGGGTGAGTGCGACAACTTTTTTTGCCGACATTTGGGTAAGAATATATATTTACATAATTGTTGTATATCTTGCGGCCTTTATCTGGTCAAGAGTCAGTTTACCTAAGTTCTTAATTTTAGAAATATTTTGGTGTTTACATTTTAGGTTATATATACACACCGCTTTTATGTGTATAGGTATATATATATATATATATATATACACACATCAAGGTCGCGCACGTGCGACTGCGTGACCAGTAAAGCAAGGCATGTTAACCTGGGTCCACTCTGAGGGAAAACTGAAAGCCAACATCCGAGTAGATTGTCCATCTCAACTCGAGGTAGGTGGTTTGTGCCTTTCCGTAGAAAGTTGATGAATATTTTGGGGAAATTCCACCAATACCCTTGAACGGGGTATTGCGTGTTCCTGTTTTTCATTTGTTGTATTGGTTGCATTTCTTGATTACTAGAGTAGATATTTTGCCTCTGATTATGGTAGATTTACTGTACTTAGGATGTTTTCTATTCTTGTTCTGCCTGTTGGGAATTTTTTTCAGTTGCAATGCTTAGTCATAGGACAATGGAACTGCTACCTTATTATTATACTGAGCCTTAGTAGATTTCCATTTAGTTCTTGAGGTTTACTTGGACGATGTACAAGCATGCTGAGCATTTATTAACTTTCACTCAGGACTGTGAACACCTAGAGTAGTAGAAAAAAGGGAGAATTCACTGAAGGTCTTCTCCAGAGTGTCTTTTAATTACGATGTGAGACCACAGAGGGAATTG
The DNA here is from genome assembly GCA_963277665.1 of Viscum album. Taxonomy (NCBI): domain Eukaryota; kingdom Viridiplantae; phylum Streptophyta; class Magnoliopsida; order Santalales; family Viscaceae; genus Viscum; species Viscum album. The sequence continues at coordinate 1,002,076,004 of OY728133.1, forward strand.
ATGTTGAGTGCTTCCACAGAGAGTCTGTAGTTCCTCGACACGGACCACAGGGGGGATAGACATTGAGTGCTTCCCCAGAGAGCCTTTATCACGATATGAGACTATAGGGGGAATTTACGGTGAGTGCATTCCCAGAGAGTCTATTAATTTCATAGCTGAACCAGAGGGGTGAGACTGTGTGTGCCTCTTAGAGGGTTTCTAGTACTTATAGGTTGAACCATAGGGGTTAGGCTATGAGAGCTACCTAGAGGGTTACCTGTTTTCTTCTTATTGCTGGATGTTTACTTGTGTACTAAATTTGTTAGAAATGTGAATTGTAGCTACTATGTATTTCCTATTTACTGTTCATGTACTTTACTTTCCATGTATTCATTAACTGCTAGGCACTGATCTTTGGGTGGTTTCCTACTGGGACTTTGTCTCACACCTTGGTTGGGCTATGTTTTTGGGCCCAAGAAGAATATGTTGCTATAGGTATAGATAAGGGCAGGCTCCCTTCTACTTCGGGTACCTGAATTGCTGTGGAGCTGGAGAGCATGGGACCAAGCTAAGGCTTGCGATGTTGAGGAGACTTTTGGCTGCTTTTTTTTCCTTTTCATTGTTACTATGTTGTTTCCAGCCTATTGTTTAGTTTAGCTATTTTCTTAGACTCATAACATGCCATGCATCATATCTTTAGTTCTAGTTATTTATTATTTTGTAAAGTCTTATGCTGTTAAATTCTGATGAGAATGTTTTTTATCGCTTCACCTGTTATATATCATTTCCTTCCTTTTATTTCCATTACCTATTAGGGCATAGTTCCCCCAAATACCTTACCCAAGGCCCTCGCTGCTAGTCGGCAGCCTCTGGAGTTCTGGGGAATGCGCTTGAGGTCATGTGGCGAATAGGGTATGGGCACCAGTTGAGTGGCTCCAGATTCAGGTCATTACAAAGTGGTATCAAAGGAGGTTGTTCTTTATTTTCCTTTTGACTTACTGTATTAGGGTTGGTAGACAAGAGACTAGGAATATGTCGACGCTTGGTTTAATAGCTGTGCTCTTGATTGATCACCCCATGTACGGGAAATGGCCATGTGTCCAGGGTTGGGATTGATATTCATACTAGTTTCTGTTACAGTTGATATGAATTCACCTTGGGTTAATGTTGTACTTTCCGCTTCTTATTGATTATGAAAAGTTTTAAGAAAATTTACCTTGGACTATTATGGCATGAAAAAAATTGCATTACATGCATCATATTAGGCACTTATTGATTCATATGCATGCATATGTGCCATGCCATGTAGTTTCATTAGTAAATTTCCTGATAATATTGATTGTGTGCCTTGAATATGTGACTTTTCTTGCATTTATTTAGTATGTCTTGATTAAATAGCACGTTTCGGTGATACTATTAACATACTTGTGTGAAAAAATTCCATGCTTCCAATCTTTTTATATGCCATGCTTTTATTTTATAACATGTTTGGTGATTTAAAAATGTTGTGTTGTGATAGTTATTTGTAGTGACATTGTTGCTTGCTGATAAATGATAGGTTGTTATGGATAAATGTTGTTGGTTGCGAATATGATGGTACCAGTTTTTTTAGTTGTAAGGTGTATGGGAGCCTTATAACTGTGAAAAAGGGTAACCCGTGTATTCAAACTTGTGAAAAAGGTTTCTAAAGTAAATCATAATGTGAATTGATCTTGAATGGGACCCTCGAGGCCCGTCTTATTTAGTAAAAGTAATTTAAATGCTAAATTTCATTCTAACGTTTGAATAAAATTGAATGATTAAATGTTAAGAGGAAGTTGTTCTAACTTTCCTGTTTTTCCATGGGTGTTGATTGAAAACCAAGTGAACATTTTGTGAACAATACCTGTGTGTTTTTATAATTCTTTCAAATGTTTAATGGTGGAAATGAATTAAATTTAAATGGTTAAAATGAAAATGGATCTTGAGCCTAGTATTTAAATTTATTTGTGTGACCAAGAGATAGAGTCAACTCGTGGGCTTCATAAGGGGATAGCCCATGGTAGATATCACCCTTAGAGCCTGATATTACTTATTGTGAACTTTTATGGTTGGTTCCTTTCATGACGTTGTTCCTAGTAGGACTTTTTCAGTTTCGAAATACATCCTCGTTCGGATGGGTGGTCGTTGACCCCTTTTCTTATTATTAAAGGGGTGATTTGTTATGATGTCATATGGGAAAATAATCATGTGACATGACATGAACATGATGTAAAACTTCCTAAGCAGTTGAGTATGATTTTCGGGTTTCCTCCGTGGTAGAGTGACCTGTGTGTTAAGGAATAAGTTGCATCCCACTATTCAGGAGAACTTTTGACTCGGGTGTTTTGACACGCTGACCGGTTTATTTATCATCTTCCATGTATGATGTTCACGTAGTGATCGAGGTTCTTAGAACATCACACATGGGTTAATATATTCTCATATAGCGTGCTGGTTAGAAGCTGATCTCTTTTTGCGACGACATGGAAGATCGTAAGGTGGGTAGTGTCACTTTTTCTTCTATAACGTGTCGATACTTACTTGGTAGCATGAATGATCTTTATGATGACCTTGGTTCCCTCTTAGTGCACTCTCTTGAATGCGACGAGAATGTCCCCCGTCTTGAACTCATTCTAGAGGCACTAGGATAGCATCAGTTATACGCCACGCTAAAGTTTCAAAGGTGTAGGCTTGTCTTGCGATCTCCTTCGTAGTTGCTCACGGGGTGTGTGTTTCCATTAATCTCTGACCGTATCCATGCTAAGGCACGGTTGTGTTCAATAACCTTGTGAAGGTTTGACTTCGGAACATCAACGAAGATCAGGTCAGGGCTTCAGTGTATGCACAGTTGGTAATCTAATGGTTTTCAAGACACGTCGTCAGTTAAATGATGAGTGCAGGTTTTGGGTCAGCGATGTCTTCTGAGGAATCATGTGTAACATATTTATGTTTGGTGATTGAGATTGACCATTTTTGTTGACGGGGTCCCTGTAATGGCCTCAGATATAAAGCTTTGTTTTGGTGTTTGAGTTTTAAAGTGAGTGTTGGCTCGAGTTTTAAAAGCTCAAGTGCGGTTTTCTTAAGAAACACTTAAAGATGCATTGGGCGTTGGGAACACAATGCGATCATGTTGAATAGAACTTCACAACCCTTGTAGGTCAGGTGATGTTTTCGTTGGTTCCCGAAGGCTTCTTGGGGACGAGAAGTTTTTAAGGTGGGTAGTTTGAAAGAACCTGCATTCTTAGACGAGATAAAATACGAGTTTTATTTATTTATTGGTGGGTCAATTTTAAAACCACGCATCTGAACGAGGTTCCGAGTGCGTGAACTAGTTCAAGCGGTGACATCGGGCTACGCATGGGCAGTTAGACCATGCGGTCAAGTCACGCAGTTGACCGTTTGTCAAAATGGGTTATCTAAATAATTTATTTAATGGATGTTTTAATAACAATAATAGTGAGATATCATTATTATTATGTGTTATGAAAACCCTTTTAATAAAATGATGGTCAAACAAGATTAAATGTGGATGTTTTAAAAATAATAATTTTGGAAGATAATTAATATTAAATATTTTGCAGACGCGTTTATTTAAGTGGCGGTCAAATTCCATTAAATGTAACGTTACAGTTTGACCAAAGAGTGTCAAATTAAAATTATGGTCAACAGATTTTAATTGACGTAGTAGTTTAATAAAACACTTTCTATTTAATTAAGTCACTCAATGAGATTAAATGAATGTTTAATAATAATAATATAAGGACATTATTATTTATATTATGTTTTATTAATAAAATTCATGGAAAGGTGAATTTAATTAATTGTGTGAAATAAATTCATTGATTACTTGTGTCAAGGATATTTTATTTTGATGGGAAGTTTAATAATAATAATGTTAGGATATTATTATTATTAAATGTAATGCAGACACATTATTTAATTATTCTAAATAAATGGATGTTTTTAATAATAATAATGTTGGGAGATTATTATTATTAATTGTTGCACAAAGGCATTTATTTAAATGGTGGTCAAACGCAATTAAATTTGATGTTTCAGTTGACCAAGAACGTTAAAAAAATTGTGGTTTAATGGATTTTAATTAACGTTGATTTTTTTTAATTAAATAGAGTGTTATTTTTAACGCATTATCTTAATTTCGGCAACTTCGCAATGAAGCGTTTAATTAAAAAAGAGTGTTTAATTAAATTTTTGGATAGATTTATTAGTTTTGATCATTATTATTATAATAATAAATGGGTAATTAAATAAGCGTTATGGTTGACTTAATTAATTAATTATATTGGCGAAGAATCCATTTAAGGATTTAAGTGTAATTAATCCTAATAATAAATATTGTTGACCATTATTATTATTATTATTATTATTATTATATTCTTGGGAATGTTATTATAAATATAACATTAATGATGGCCTATAATATATATATAGAGAGTGTAATATATATATATATATATATGTATATAGATTAGTAGTAATATATATATGAGTAAGAAAAAAAATACTTTTTTTAAAAGAGGCACTGGGCAAGGGGGCGTGACTCCCCCCTGCCCCCTTTTTTTCCTCTTCTTCAATCGTGCATGCCCCCACGTGGTGTTCTCTCTCTTTTTTTATTTCGTCCCTCTTTTTCATCATCTCCCCAAACCCACACAAGACACCCTCTCCGCACGGGTGCGACTCCCTGCTACGCGACCAACCCCGCGACCAGACCCCCCCTCTGCTTCTCTTCCTTCGCAGAACACGGATCATCTGGGTATCCTCCCTCCGGAAAGCTCCTCCAGGTGCGACGGACTAGCTGTGGTGTTACCTCAGATCACGGCTTCTCTGCGGTGTGATCCTGAGCAACTGACTCCCGCATGGACAGTGCTTGTAGCGCGACGCCCTGCTTCGGCTCCTCCCCACGGCATGAGTCCTCTCTTCCCCGGTTCTCTTTCTCCATCGACCCGAACATACCCCCATGGCGGACACTTACTGCAGTAGCATAACGGTCGGGCAGACCCGTGGCGCACGACCAACCCCTTCCTGGCTTTTCCTTCGCGAATCGATTCACCCAGATTTCTTCTTGGGTTTGAGTCGATTCATCAAGGTAAATAATTCCTTGATTTTTCTTATTATCACTTTTTCGGTTTGGGGTTGTTTCGATGCCCGGTTGGTTTTACCTGAAACTCTTTATTAGGATTTGATAGACTCTTGCGTTCTTCTGTATTCAAGGTTTTTGCGCTCTCCTTGTTTTCGGGTATGCAGTGTTTCATCGGGACCCGTTGGTCTGTGTTCCGGTGACCGCCGCTGAAGGCGAGGCGGTTTGAGTTGATTTTTCGTTGTCGCTGTTATTTTGGGTGAGTTTCTAAAACCCGCATTTTTGGTTTGCACTACTTAATGTAATGGATGATTAATTTATCTAACTTCTTGATGATTATTTTGAAGTATGATGGTTTTTTCCGCACTAATCTTTGGGTGTGACTACTATTTTTAGGTTGCGTGTCAGACTTTGAGTGTGTGCGTGCTTGTGTCGAAGCGTGTGTGCGCGAACTACTTCTTTGAGTTAGAAATCTTGGCTCGGCCAATTTATTTAGGTTGTGTGGGTAGCGTGTCGGGACCGTTGGACCACACTCCGACAACCGCAGGTGAGAGAGACTACGTTTATCACCAACATTTGGGTAAGAATATATATATACATAATTGTTGTATATCTTGCGGCCTTTATCTGGTCCAGAGTCAGTTTACCTGAGTTGTAAATTTTAGCAATATTTTTCTATTTATGTTGAAGGTTATATATACGCATCGCTTTTAAGTGTACATGTATATATATATACGCACATAAAAGTCATGCACATGCGACTGCATGACCGGTAAATCAAGGCGTGTTAACCTGGGTCCACTCCGAGGTAAAATTGAAAGCCAACATCTGAGTAGATCTTCTTTCTCACCTCGAGGTAGGTGGTTTGTACCATTCCGTAGAAATTTGATGAATATTTTGTGCAAATTACAGGGGTATTGTGTGTTCTTGTTTTTCCTTTTTGTATTTCCTGCTTTTCTTGATTGCTAGAGTAGATATGTTTTCTGTGATTATGGTAGATTTACTGTACTTTGGATGTATTCTATGCTTGTTCTGCCTATTTGGAATTTTTCCAGTTTCCATGCTTAGTCGTAGGACAATGGAACTGCTACCTTGTTATGGTGCTAAGACTTAGTTGATAGCAAGTAGTTCTTGAGGTTTACATGGACAATGTACACGCGCGCTGAGCATGTATTACCTTTCAATCAGGACTGTGAGAACCTAGAGTAGTAGACCAAAGGAAGAAATGATGGAATGGCTTCTCCAGAATGTCTTTTAATTACAATGCGAGACCACAGTGGGAATTGATGTTGAGTGCTTCCTCAGAGAGTCTGTAGTTCTTTGACGCGGGCCATAGGGGGAATAGACGTTGAGTGCTTCCCTAGAGATCCTTTAGCAGGATACGAGACTATATGAGGAATTGACGGTGAGTTCTTCACCAGAAAGTCTATTAATTTCATATCTGAACCAAAGGGGTGAGACTCTGTGTGCCTCCTAGAGGGTTTCTAGTACTTATAGGTTGAACCATAGGGGTTAGGCTGTGAGAGTTACCCATATGGTTACATATTTTCTTCTTGTTGCTGGCTGTTTACTTGTGTACTTTATTTGTTAGAACTGTGAATTGTAGCTGCTGTGTATTTCCTATTTACTATTCATGTACTTTACTTTCCATGTATTCATTATCTTCTAGTCACAGATATTTGGGTGGTTGCCTACTAGGAATTTGTATCACACCCTTTTTGGGCCATGTTTTTGGGCCAAAGGAGACTATGTTGCTATAGGTATAGATAAGGGCAGGCGCCCTTCTACTTCGGGTACCTAACTTGCTATGGAGCTGGAGAGCATGGGACCAAGATAAGTTTGGCGATGATGAGGAGACTTTTGGCAGCTTTGTTTTTATTTTTCATTGTTACTATGTTGTTTCCATCACGTTGTTTGGTTTGGTTGTTTTATTAGGCTCATAACATGCCAAGCATCATATCTTCAGTTCCAGTTATTTATTATTTTATAAAGTCTTCCGCTGTTAAATTCTGAAGAGAATGTTGTTTACTACTTCTACTTTTATATATTATTTACTTCCTTTTATTTCCATTACCTATGAGGGCATAGTTCCCCCAACTACCTTACCCAAGGCCCTCGCTGCTAGTCGGCAGCCTCTGGCATTCTGGGGAATGCGCTTGAGGTCATGTGGTGAACCGGGTATGGGCACCGGTTGAGTGGCTCTGGATTTCGGTCGTTACAGGGCACTGTGCTTATGAAGGGATATGGAGTCTTTGCATACGGGTCTCGGTAGTTAAATCCACATGAGAGGAACTACCTGATGCACGATCTGGAGTTGGCAGGTGTAGTTCATTCCTTGTGCTATTGGAGACATTACCTTCTGGGAGAGCACTTTGTGGTTTTCACTGACCAAAAGAGTCTCAAGTACATCTTCACTCAGCGTGATCTGAATCTGAGACAGCGCAGGTGGGTCGAGTATCATCATTATTTTTTTTTTGATCTTTCCTATACACCTGGAAAGGGAAATGCAGTGGAAGATGTATTGAGAAGGAGAAATCATATTCAGGTTGTTCAAGAGGTTAGCAGTGAGTGGCAGCTTATGGCTCTGTTCTCTGAGATTCATCTGGAGGTGCACGACAGACAGGGACAGAGTTACCTATCTTTTGTAGCTGTTACCTATACACTTCTTAATCGGGTACATATGAGGTAGCTATTAGAATCAAGAGGCTTAGTTCTGTGGGAGGGTGTGTCAGGAGAGGACCCTCTTCCTAGATGGACAATTAGTGAGGTTGAGATATTGTGTTTCTAGGGACCTGTATGGGTTCCAGCAGACATACGCGAGGAGCTGATGTGGAATTTTCATTCCTCAGTTTGTGAAGTTCATCCGGTCATCACCAAGATGTATCGGGATCTTCATCACTAGTACTAGTAGCCAGGTATGAAGAGAGATATTTCTAGTTTCATTTTGAGGTGTTCTACCTGTCAGTCGGTGAAGGCGGAGCATCATCGACTAGCAGTCCTTTTACAGAAGTTACCCATTTCGGAGTGGAAGTGGAACGATGTCGCAATGGACTTCATGAATAGATTGCCGAGGTCGCCTCGAGGGAGCGATGCTGTTTGGGTTGTCATCGATAGGTTTACAAAGGTTTCTCACTTCATACCGATCAAGGAGACCATCAGTGTTGATGATCTGGGATGAATATACATCCATGAGATTGTACGTCTGCATGGAGTTCCATACTCAATTGTTTCAGATAGGGATGTGCACTTTACTTCTCGGTTCTGACAGGGGCTTCAGATGGCTTAGGTACATAGGTACTTTTGAGTACAACATACCATCCCCAGACATTTGGCCAGTCCGAGCGTACGATCTGGGTGCCTGAGGATATGCTCCTAGCTTGCATTATAGACTTTGGAGGGTTCGTAGTAGAAGCATATCCCTCTTGTGGAGTTCTCCTAAAACAACAGTTTTTGGACGACATTTCAGATGGAACCTCATGAGGCTTTGTACGGAAGGCCATGCCGATCACCTTTATGCTGGCTAGAGGCAGGAGAGGCAGCTTTACTATGACCTCGTGTAGTTCAGGAGACCTCAGAATAGATAGAGTTGATTCGGAAGAGGATGGATGCAACACAGTCTCGACAGAAGTCTTATGTTGATCAGCACAGACGACCTCTGGAGTTCGTGGTTAGGGATCTGGTTTTCCTATGTGTTGAACCAAGGTTGGGACACAAGAGGATTTGGAGATAGGGTAATCTTTCACCACGGTACGTCGGTCCATTTGAGGTGCTGGAGAAAGTTGGGCCGGTTGCCTATCGGTTGTAGTTACCTCAGAGGTACCAGGCTATGCACAATGTCTTCCACATGTCTTAGCTCTAACGTTACTTTTCAGACCCGTCCCATGTCTTTCAACCCGAGGAGGTTGAGCTTGAAGCAGATGCATCGTTTGAGGAGAATTCTATCCGAATTTTCGAACGTTGTACGAAGGTTATCTGTGGGTGGTCTGTTCTTCTAGTACGTGTGCTATGGTAGCATGGACGAGTACACAGGACGAGACTTGGGAGAGGGAGGCCGATATACGATTGTAGTGGCCGAAGCTGTTCGGGGTTTCTTCTTCCACGCCTCATTAGGGAAATTCGGGGATGGATATCTTTAAGGGGGGATGTCTGTAAGAACATAGATCTTAGTTTTAGGTATGTTTTTCCTTTTCTAGTCATTTTTGAGAAAAATAGGAAAATATGGAAATTTTCTATGTACATACAGTGTACATTATAATTACACAACGTGTACTTTGATGCAGTGCCATGTCGTGTGCTAGCCATGTCCGGGCCACACACACGGTGTGTAGGGGTGATGTGGAGGCCAAATAAAGCGGAGTACAGAAAGGCCAAGTACATTCCGTGTACCCCAGAAGTACATGTCGTGCAATTTATTTTTATTTTTTTCATTAAACGCACCGTGGCCGCATCTAAATTCCAGAATGACTCTCTTCTAGGTCTCATTCGGCCGAGAGATCCCGTACGGCCACAATTCTTCACAAATCCCCCGAGCTTCTTTCCGATCTTCGTTTCATCTGACGTCGATTATGTTGGGATCAACTCTGTAATCTCTATCTTCTAATTTAGCCTTGTCCCATGATTTTCCCTCTTTCTCAAGATATCATGGGTTTATCATTTTGGATTTTTTCTTGGATCTATGCCATTCTATGGAGAATCTTACCTCGTTGTTTAAGTATATCGATCTCCTAGCATCGAGGTAGGTGGTTTGTGCCTTTCTCTAGGAAGTCTTTGAATATTTTGTGCAATTCCACCAATTCTCTTGAATTGGGTATTGTGTGTTTCCTATTTTTCCCATTATTGTTTTCCTACTTGGCTTGATTGCTTCAGTAGAGGTAAATACTTGTTAATAGGATAATTTTCACTATGCTCTGGATGTTTTTCCATGTATTTTTTTCCTGTTAGTCATTTTTACAGTTTCCATGCCTAGTTGTAGGATAGTGGAACTGTTGTACTATTATGCAGTTATGCCTTATAATGATAGCCAAGTAGTTCTTGAGGTTTACTTGGGGTGATATGCGTGCTATGCATGTTTTTTTACATAGGGCTGTGATAACCTCGTGTAGTGTACAATAGGGAAAATAGACGTAAGGGATTCTCTAGAGGGTCCTATAAATTCTAATCGATACCAAAAGGGTAATTGTCGATGAGTTCTTCCTCAGAGAGTCTGTATTTCCTCGACACGGGCCACTAGGGGAATGAGGTGTTGAGTGCTTCCCTAGAGGGCCTTTAGTACGATACGAGACTATATGAGGAAATGATAGTGAGTGCTTCCTCAGAGAGTCTATTCTTTAGTTGAACCAGTGGGTTGAGACTGTGTGTGCCTCAAAGAGGGTTTCTAGTACTTGTAGGTTTAACCATAAGGTTTAGGCTGTGAGAACTACCCAGGGGGTTAACTGTTGTTCTAATTTTTGATTTTCTATTACTTGTGTACTTTAAAGGCTAGACATTGTGGATTGTAGCTATTGTGTGCTTTCCTATTTACTGATTCCTGTACAATTACTTTCCATGTATTCACTGACTATTAGGAACAGATCGATGGGTGGTTTCCTACTGGGAACTTGTCTCACACCTTGTTTGGGCCATGCTTTTGGGCCCAAGAAGACTATATTGTTGCATGTATAGATAAGTTCAAGTGCCCTTCTACTTTAGGTACTTGACTTTCTGTGGAGATGGAGAGCATGGGACCGAGCTATGGCTTGCGATGCTGAGGAGTTTACCTGTTTTCTTTTTCACTTTGGTTTAATATTGTATTCAGCATTGTGACTTTTTTGGATGCTTTCCTAGACATATATCTCATGCATAATTTTATATATATGTGTGTGTGTGCTCCAGTTGTTTACTGTTAGTCTTCTGATGTTTATCGTTTACTCTTGTATGGATGGTTATGGTTTTTTCTGTTGTCAATTTGTTTTTCTTCCACTGTGTACTCAACCAGTGAGGGCATAGTTTCCCCACTATCACACCCATGTCCCTCGCTACTAGTCGGCAACCTCTGGTGTTTTGGGAAATGTGCTGGAGGCCATGTGACCAACCGGGTACGGGGTGCCTCTGGGTGGCTTCCAGAACCGGGACATTACAATAATAGCAAGGATTTTCAATATTGACATGTGAATAAGAGAATAGTTGACTCCAGTGATGGGTGACAAAAAAAATTTCTTCCAACTTTATACACACATTACAGGATAGATAGATATCAATTTTTTATCATTTTTGAATGATGTAAAGGATACTGAGGGGTATTCATCTATAAAACCCAAAAAATATTATTGAAGAGTCTAGTACAAGCCGAGACTAGAAACTAAATCAAATTAAGGAAACCAGAAGAAATGCAACCCGGGAGAATAATTAATAACAAATACCATTCCCTCAGGAGGAAAGGAACCCAAGTTAGAAAGGTCAAAAAAATGACTACTAATAAAGGATTTTAAATCTAAGAAGTCCGAATATTTATTACCCACATTCTAGGAGTGAGACATTTATACTTTTTTTTCATGTTGAATTTTGGACTTCCAAACCTATAATGTGATTGACCATAGAGGGGGACTGATCCCACATGAGGATTTGATAATCACCTTTAAATCAGTCTCCAAATCGGAAGATGGATGTTATTTATTTTATAAAGAACCAAGCCTACAATAACTGAATTAGCCTCATCCTATAGGGATTCCCCATAAAAAAAACAAATAAGTGAAGGAAATGAAAACAAATCTATTACTATCACATACCAGCCTACCTCCCCATATGAGACCCGATATGTACGACACATCTGTATTGAGTTTCAGACCTTTACTACTAGAGAGCCATTTTATCCAACGGTCTTCATGCATACTTAGGGAAGCAGAATTAGAAGAACCTACTAATCATTGAATAAAAATGGAAGGATAAGATTCCTGATATTTAACTAGGATATGTAGTTGTGTATTAAGAACATTGTGTGCTAATCCAAAGACATTTTCATTCTAGATATACCCTCAAAGGGCATTTTTTCCTTTCATTCCATTAAATCCAACATCCTACATCGAAGATGATTCCAAGGGCTCTACACTCCATAAAACAATCTTCACCCCAAGAAGCCACAATATTTGAAAATCAGTACCGTTATTGAATGCATAATTAATGATCATAAAGCAACCAAAACCACTCCACAACCAACTAGTCCACTGTTAATGCTTGTGTCAATGATTGATTTAAATTTAAAGGGTCTGAAATCACATGAATATCATGTTTCTATGAGAGATATATCAATTTAGGCTTCTTTTTTCCAAATAATTTTTGTCATACATTATCCAATCTTTGATTCTTTTTCAAAGATATATGAAGTAAAGTTATAGACTCGGGGAAATTTCTAATGATAGGAAATGAAATTGTGATAATATTATGTGAATTAAAGATGTTATACCTACTAGAATTATTTGTCATGATGGTTCACTTGATGGTTTAATTAGTGGTATAAATTAAACTATGTGTTCCAAAACATTATATGATGTATATAATCCATTGAATAATATATAAAGATTTTGAAAGGGTATGTCAAAAATAGATGTCCCCAAATAGTTGAATTGTTGAGAAATATATTTTCAAGGAATTGATTGAATTCTTTACTGAGTGCCTATCTGGATTGGAATTCATTGGTCTACCAAAATATTATAACACTTGATGCCTTTTGGGTGAAGGAATGATTGGAAGAGATGTTGGGACAATCAATATTATAGATCAAGAGCAGAACCAACTTCTCATTTTTTGTAACAGTTTATAGGTTTACCCATAAGTTGAACCAAAAAATAGATTCTCAGTAATTGGAATCAATCAAGGGATAAATTCGAGATATCAAATAACCTAATCAATAGTTTATATGATTGTTTTGAGACAATATTTTTAAGGATTTAGATGAAAATATAAATTCAATTTCAGGATGACTTCAATGGATAGCCAGAGGACCATGTGTGAACGTGTTATATTATAATGATTATGTAATTAATTATTATATATTCTATACAAGTGAAAATTTTAATGGGAGTACCATGAAAAATAATGGAGTTACATTTGTGGCCTTTGTGAGGTTTATTTCTTTTTCTAAGGATAGAAATCAAATTTATGAAAAATAGGTCATACTTTTTCACCATCAATTAACAATGGGAGTTGGATTATAAAATATTCTAATTGGATATTTTTCAATGAAAGTTGGTTGATAATAAGTGTAATATTAAAATAGATGTATTGGGATTCATAAAAGTGTATTTTAGTATGGAAGGGTAAAATGAAGAATAATATATAATGACATCATAGGAAGCACAATTATTTTATGTTTGAGATCCTGTAAACTAAAAGCAGTCACTTGTTTTGTTTTCCACTAAAACCACTAAATGTTGATATGAAAATACAACTAGGTATAAACACTTTATAGGGAAATCACAACCATTTCATAGTTTTTTCCAATGTAGGCAAGGTTTTATATGTCATAAGAGATCACAATGAATGGATTTTGATACACAATAGAGGGTTCACATCCCTTAAACATTTAAAAAAAGAGTTCACTAAGAAAATTATATATTTATTATAATAAACATTATGTGACATCATGTAATTATTTTTTCATTGTTGTATTTATATAATATAAATAAAATGTTAAAACACATCTATAAATAATGACTTTGGCACATGCTGATTCTCTCAATCTAGAGGAATAGTAGGTTTCTCAACCTGCTATTGCTCTTAGTGCATAGAAACAATGAACTTATACACATCCCAATGATACCATTCTAGAAGAAAAATATATTTTCAATGATTAATTTAAGTAATTGGTATACCATGAAGAATTAATGATTTAGAAAAATTAGGATCTCCATATAATGATGGTGTTAGAAAAAAATATAAACGTGAAAAGAAATGGAATCAAATTCAAGATCAGATGGAATAACCATGGAAAACATTTTAACTCCAAAAAAGGACAAGTTCAATAGGAACATTGTGATCATCACTTGAAAACACATTTCAAATTATGTAGATTTGAGGCATGGTGTTGTACCACCCTTAAGGCACTGTTTTGAGAAGAGATTATGGTATAATTATGAATACATTATTAATTTTAATAAATAACAAAATAATGAATCATTGAATTATTCTTTATCATAACTTTCAAAGTGAAATTATAATATATAAATCCCATAAGAAATATGTATTAATTCTTGTCGTAAGGTTTCATAAAGTATTTATCATGATTCTGTTGAGATTTTATTTTAACGCTGATAAAGGGAAAATAGAAATAATCCCACAACTTATGTATGCACACCTGATAAGGCAAGTAGTGTGGGATGGATTTACTAGCCATCATGTAGTGATATATTTTTATTTATATCGAAAATGGTAATAAATTGTTGGAATATAATCGTATTCATCACTTTAATTTTAAATTTTTTATTTATGAAAAAACAAGTGAGTGTTGAAAATATGGAAGGGGTCACAAAACCAACTTACCGCTACCATATATCAAGGTTAGGGTATGATTTCCTTGAAAAAATGGTATGTATTTTAAATCTATTATAAAATTTTTACGTGACATAAAACAACTACATAATTTTTTCTTCTTTTTATATGATGATTGAAGAATCCAAATGCAAAGACACTTTCAGTCCACATCATTTTCTATTGAAGGAGGCACCTGTATATAATGATGGGATACTAATAGGTGAAAAAATTAAAAAGTGTGGGAAAATGTGTTGGTATGAAAAAAATATTTATTTTATTTCTTAAATTGCAATTATATAACAATGATTAGTTATTTACCTATATTATTATCATGATTTGGCATAGGAATAATCAACACATGTAATGCATAAAAACATATTATAGGTTTCCTTGAATCAACTAGAACAATATGGCTGTGTTAGTGGTGTGTGTTTTCATTTAACACCCATAACATATTTTGATAAAAAACACTAAGAGACAAAGATAATGAAATAGAAGAGATAAAAGAACGATTGGATGAAATTGAAGAAAAATCTCATTTGCATTATGAGTTTCTATGATATGTTAAAGGGGAAGAAAAGAGAAGAAATAACTCAATAATATCCATTACTCAATGACACACCCCCACCCCACTGGCTTTAAGGTGAGAGATTCCACTCAATGAGATTTTTAGTCAATGTAATAAAAATTCTAATAATATATTCTATGAAATGTGAAATATGTAGAAAAAGATAAATTTCATGAAATAATATTACAAAGAGTAAAAATGACTTTGATTTATATCTACTAACACCCACTCACTTTCTTGTTGCGAGGGCTACCATTTTTAATATCCCCGAAGTCACTTTACACAATATACACTTCTAATAGGTCATGTTAGAGTGGAGATTATCCAAGATGATGATCCAATAACCAAGATAAATTTTCCACTAGATGATGCATATATTCATATGGTTGACCATGTTGTTGGAACATTAATAACATGGCCATCAGATCTTGTTATAGAACATGTCAAAAAAATGTATTAAGTTCTAATTTATTTTTCAGGGAAAACCATAACAATTAAGGAAAAAATGTATGAACCAATGAATTTAATTATAGAAGGAAAAATGAATGTTATGGAAATGAAAGGATGAATTAAAAAAATCTAAAGTATCAACCAACTGGTCATAATGATATTCTAAAAGAACTTTTACCCAAATCATTCAATATCTACATTTACTAATAATGATGGTTCTTACGGATGAACATTTATAACGTGGTAATAATCACATAATAGAATTTTTTGAAAAATTTATGCGGAAAAAATAATAGATTGCACTCCTCATAAGAATTTAAATGAATTACTAAACTATAAATGGCTAGGAGTTTCATTTTTAAATTTATACAAAAGGTGCGTTTTCATGATTTGTTTTTACAATAGATGATATTCTATGTTGATTTTGAAAAAATACATTTCATATTTTTTACCGGTGTATATATCAATAAAAATTTAAGGTATTACCCAATGTACATAAATTTGGATTCATTAGTCCTCACATCACTTCTACTCAAAAAATAGAAATATATTAAAGACTGTATAAAATAGTGGCAAAACCAGCCAAATAATTTGAAAACAAACTTATGGAAGAAAGGATCATCTTAAAACTAATTATGCATAGTTAACACTATGAAAGTTAATCATATAAAATATTAATTAATTTCATTAATTATTTATTCATTTTTAGGAAACAATGTATTATAATTGTGGTCAATTTAGATTCTCTAATGATTTAGTTTCTCGACTCACTACATGGATACCCAAAATACTGGCCCCACATGATGATGTTTTTAAAATTTTAATATAGTAAATAAAAAAATTTAGAACTAAAAATAATGTTTTATATTTTTTATTATATTTTAATGAGAATTATGTTATGATAGGTAATTGTATATATATCAGGAAAATTATGGAATACAGATAGCCCATGTGCGCAAGGAACCTGTCAAGTTTTACAGGTTGACAAGTATCATGGTATATATAATAATATTTCAATATCCAAACATATATCAAAACAAATTAATTATTTTCCACAATGTTTATGCAGTTTTTGAAAAAAACAAAAAAAATGGTTATGGTTATTATGTTTGGAAATTTATGACACAAATCATATTCTATCAACAAACTAGAATCACAAAGAGGTATTTCTGAAGACAACAACATTTTCATTTAATTTTTTTATTCCTTTGTATATTTATATTTTTCAAGTACCACTAAACTATGAATAATTCACATATTATCTATATGATATATATTTGGTTAGAAACAAATATAAAACATACATGATGATAAAATATACACATATATCAAGAAGATTTTACTTTTACATAAGTAATTTTTTTCTTCATATTTATGGTTTATTAATTTATTTTGAATATTACCCTTATAAGATTATATTATTACATAGATAGATTCTTTTTTTTTGATTTGGGGTGGTTTGTTCCAATTTCGTCATGATCATGATAGATTGGACATAGAGGCTTCAACTAAGATAATGGAAATAAGAAAATGGGTTAAGGCTGTATACAACCATAATGAAAAGGTAAATTTATACCAATTTAATTAAATTTTTAATCATTTTATCTACTATTTTAAGAAAATTTCCTTACCATTTTATCTAATACTTATTTAATTTTTTTCAAAGATATTTTGGGTAGTAATATTCTGTTTTCCACTATCTATAATAAGACACAAAAGTGATAACATATTACTTTATACCAAAGTTAACATGATTTTCATTGCCATTCATTGATGAAATAAAAACATTGTATATTGATTTGATGGTATTAGAATAAAAATATTTCTCATTATTGAAAACCAAAAGAGTAGTGGGATGTATTATGACTATGAAAACCGACTCAATATAATGTGTATTTAGTTAAAAAAAGAAAGGAAATGGGGAGAAGTTCCCAATATGAGTCATGTTGCATATTTTTTTTAAAATTGAAATTTATTTTAAGTTAAAAGACAAGTAACATACTCAAAACTAATAAAACACAATCTTATTGTTTTAATATGTTAGGAAAATGATCTGTAATTTACAATTTGATGTGTACAAATAAACTAAACCTCTATTTGAAGCATGTTGTGACCAGTATAATTCCAAGTGTATCTATTTATTTAAAATAAAAAATTATTTTAATAAAAGGGAAATATGGCATACCTAAAACCGAGGAAACACATTCATATTTTTTTGATGCATTGTGAAAATTATCCATAAGTCATGTATGACATGTAGAAATCAGCTATACCTCAATATGATGAAAATTTACAATAAAATAACCGAAGCTGTGCCTTTTTATTTAAAACCAACATTAATTTTAGTAAAAATAACATGAGACATACTGAAAATTGAGAAAACATTTTGGGAATATTTTGATAATTGTTTACAATGATCCATTATTCATTTTTGATCTTTACAAATCTCTCGAAACTTATTACAAAACAAGGTGTGACTAATATGACTCCATGTGTGTCTTTTTATTTAAAATACTCATTAATTAAAGTAAAAAAGAACAATTGAAACACTAAAAAATATGTAAACACATTCATATTATTTTGATACATTAATAAAACAACCCATAAGTTATTTTCGATGTGTAGAAATCAACCAAAACTCAATCTGATGCATAGTGTGACCTGTATGACACAATGTTTATGTTATGAGTTTAAAAGTGAAATTTTAGTTCAAAAAATGTTTCAATTACTAAAAACCAATAAGCACCACTCCAATCATGTATGTAATTTTTTAAAATGATTCCTAAGTAAATTTTAATGTATTAGAAGTAGTTTCACATCAAAAAAACATATGAAGTGACTAGTATAACTCAAAATGTGTGTTTTAGTTTTAAATTTCCTTTTAGTAAAAATGATAAGTGATATAATAATAACCAAGAAAACACATTCATAATGTATTTATACTTTACTAAAATTATACATAATACATTTTTTATTTTTAAAAATTAGACTTACCTCAATCTGACTCATGGTGGGACTAGTATAATTCCATGAGTGTCTATTTATTTAAAATTGAACTTAATTTTAGTAAAAAGAACAACTAACATAGTACAAACCAATAAAATTCAATCAGATTGTTTTATATAGTATTAAATTGTCCATAAGTACTTTAAGACATGTATTAATCATTCTCATCTCAATTTGACACATAGAGTGACTAGTATATCTCTAGGTGTGTTTTTTATTTAAAATTGACATTAATCATAGTAAAAAGAAAAAGTGACATAGTGAAAACTGATCAAATGAATAGTAATTTTATTGACACCTTAGAAAAAGGATCGATAATTAATTTTTGATGTATAAAAATCAAACGTAACTCAGTATGATTCACTATGTGACATATATAACTCAAAATATTTGTTTACTATTTAAAATTGATATAGTAGTTTAAAAAACATCTCTCAACTAAAAACCAAGAAAACATGCTATGATTGTCTTCATAATTTTGGAAAATGATTCATAAGTCATTTATGACATGTAGTAATCATTCATATATCACCCTGAAACATGATTCAACCAATATGACTCAAATTGTGTGTTTCTAGTTTAAAATGAAAATTAAGAAAACACTAGTGGAATACTCAAAACCATGAAAACACATTCATATTGAATTGATTGTTTTGAAAAAAAACCATAATACATTTATGATATGTAGGAATCATCGAATCAATAATCTAACATACATTTTTATTGATATAATTCTATGAATATGTCTATATATTTAAAATTGACATTAATTTTATTAAAAATAACAAGTGGCATAAAGAAAACAAAGAAACCACATTCAGATTGTTTTTATGATTTAGGAAAATGACCCATAAGTCATTTTTGAGGTGTAATAATCAAACACACCACAATATGATACATGTTGTGCCTTTTATAACTCCAGGTATTCCATCTTATTTAATATCACCATTAAATTTCAGTAAAAAGAAAATATGTCTTATAAAAACTATGAAAACAATTTCATATTATTTATATAATTTAGGAAAATGATCCATAAATAATTTGTGGTTTATAAGAATCAAAAGAACCTCAATTCAATTCATGGTGTGACCAATATGTCTCCAAGTGTGTGTTTTTATTTAAAACTGTAATTAATTTTAAAAATAGGAACAAGTGACATATTTAAAACTGAGAGAAAACATTCATTTTGATTCTTTTGGGAAACAAACCATGATTCATTTGTGATTTTTAAGAATAATATTCAACTCAATATGATTAATGATGTGACCTATATCACTGAATGTGTCTGTTATTAGTTTAAAATTTTAATTTTAGTTCAAAACAGGTGTCACCAACTACAAACTAAATAAATATTCTCTAATTTCCTTGATAATTTAGGATAATGATTCATCAGTCATTTGTGATGTATATGAAGTAGGGTTACATCAAAATAGAACTCATTATGACATGTATGACTCAAAATGTTTGATTCCAATTTAAAATGACATTTTTGTAAAAAAACAAAAGTGACATACTTAAATATGATTGAAAATTATCATATTTTTTAGATACTTTAGGAAAATGATCCATATGTTATTTTCATGTGTAGGATTAAGTTGTACCTCAATATAATGAATGATATGATCAGTGTAACTACAACTGTTTCTTTATATAAAATTGACATTAATTATAGTAAAATCTAATAAGTGACATACTCAAAACCAATAAAATACATTAATATTATTTTCAGGATTTAGGACAATTATCCATAACACTTTTTTGATATGTATGAATCATCTCCACCTCAATACGACACATAGTGTGACCGATATTACTCAAATTGTGTATTTTTATTTTATATTGACACTTTGTTAATGTCTTATTTCATATCAATGTGTAATTTATTTCATTATATTATTACAAACTACGATATATTTTTCTTATATAGGTGGATCATTTTCTCTCAAGATGAGGTGATTTGTTCGACAACTGAGATCGTTGTCCGACTATTTTGATAGGGGATCATGGGCACTAATGAAAATGAAATACTAACTTTATTAAATGATTATAACTAGTAATTGTAACTTTTATTATTCAAAAAAATTGTTTAAAATTTTTATAGTACTTATTTTTTGGTATTCATGATGTATATTTTATTTCCATTTAATTATATACTTTTCATAAATGTTATAGAAATTTGTTGCTTTGTGATGTTATACAAACAACACATAGTAGCAGGCTATGCCTTTATCATCACTAATTAAATCACCAATAAAGGTTCCCATTTTTAGTGTTTTTTGAGTTCTAATAAATGGGTCCCCCACAATATTTAACAACGATGAAGAAAACAATGCATTTATAGCAATATTAAATGCCTTTTTGTTTTCTGTGAAAGGGTATATATGTAGTAGTGTTAGAAATTTTGTTTGATTGATGGGAGAACACCATTTATTGGTCACTAATGATACAAGGATTATCAATATAAAGGTATAGTATGTAAAATTTATCCAAAAAATTCACCCCTTACCCTACATGTTCTTCGACCGACACCCCAATCTACTCCTCAACCCCGACCCCCTCGTGGATGCCCCTACCCCCACAAATGCCCCTACCCCCATTTCGAATCTCTACATCAATGGCCCATCCCTTTTTAAGGCCCCTCTAACCCATTTTTACGCCCCATCAATATACATTTGCCCTTTGATTTTCCTTTCCTTGATTTTGACTCCCCTCATTAATGACCCAGCACTCTGTCGTTACCTATGCCTAGGCCCAATCCATTCAACCTTAAGTCTCCATTATCGAAGCTCCAAATTTCCATTCTTCCATGTGTGTACCCCTTTATCGCATCCCCTATCACCACATTCTCTCTGTTATCCACTTTGTCCAATCAATTATTTGATATTGGTGACCTCCAAATATAATTTGGGATTCTACATATCTAATTTGAGATTATACATTTTCAATTTTAATTTTATTATTCAATAAATTTTGACACTACATTTTTGTTATTATACTTTGTTTATTAGTTAAATAGTGTCTTACCAATTTGATTTCATATTATTATTGATTTCATATTTTCTTCTATTTACCTTATTGGAGGGAAGTTTATTTCAAAATTTTTACAATGATATGAATATATAGAAGTATGGATATAAAATTGGCATGTTGTTTTGTTACAACATTGATCTTCAATTCATCATGATTCTATTTAATTTATTATTTTTAAAATATTTCTTTTATTTTTTTTCAAGGGGATCAACTCGTATTGGAGGAGTGATAAGGTAATTTGATATTAAGTCCCTAGAGTTATATTTAGTTCCTCCATTTATGAAATAAATTATGTGAAAAAATAATTTTATTTTACATTGTGTTATACATATCCTTATTTTATTCAATTCCAAATATATTTCAAAAATATTTTACATATACTCTTTCATGTGCCAATGAGATTGTCAAAAATTTCAATACTATGCTTCTTTCATAAAATCCTTTTATTACAATTTTTTAGATTAATATATTCTTAATATTATTTTATTTCAGTTAATTTATTTTATATTATAAAAAGGGACCATAAATAAATGATGCTTAAAGAAGAGTCCAAAATAATAGTGTGTCAAATGGATGATTTTGTATACAAATCTTCTTAGGAATGATCATTATGATACATGTATTTTCTATTATTTAATTATTTAATCATTTTTTTCTATAATTTACTTGACTTTTCCCTTTTCAGAAATTATAAATTTTTAAGTAAATGTAACTTGTTTTGGGTAAAACATTGAGACTTGGGGTATCATAGCAGGGTCTATTATGCATACATATTTGTATAACTAAAATCAATAAATAGTGAATTTATCAGTCATTTGTAATTTTTTTCAAAAGTTTGGGGTCGAAGCCTTATTTATTATTAATGCAAAGCAAAGACCTCTTTAACTAGGTATAGGGAGACCCATTACCTAGCCTGAAGGCCTAGTGGGAATTTAGCCCCTTAAAGGGCCCGTAGGCCCATTTTTGGCCCAAGGACCAATCTATGAATAGTACTGCTACATTACCTGCACCGCTACAGTACTACACAGTAGCCACCGCCACTACAGTGACATATCGTTGCTATAGTGCCTGCTGGTGCTACAGTTTCCATTGGATACAGTATGCTACAGTAGTTCTATAGTACCCTGCACCCAACTAATTTAATGGAGATAAATTTTAGCCAAGGCACAGATCAGAGTGAACTTGAATAAAAATTTCAAACGGTATTCAAGTAAAATTCCTTATACATAATTTACATCAAATTACAAATTCCATTATATTTATTATTTCAAAAACAGTGTTTTATTTTTTATGTATAATGGTGTTTTTTCTATAACTATAATGAAATACATATTATGGTATTTCAAGATAATATAATTTCTTTCCATGAGGTTAGTTTCTCTACACCTTCCTATATTATTTTAGTGGGTATGTTTTTTTATATTCAGAACATATATTCTATTTCCATATAAATAAATCATATTTTCTTATATATATATAAACCTATGAAGAACATTTGTATATTTTGTATATAAATAGAGTATATCAATGTTCTATGTGCATGTGTTTATATGCATAGCATATATAGAGTATAAATTTATTATTTATATAAATATATATAGAATATATACAGATCATACTCATGTTGTGTATTTAAATGGAAAATATATATATTATTTATATATGTTTTTTATATATGTTTTCTATATATATAATGGTTTTGAGTATATTTTAATATATTTACATTCAACATGTTTTTTATATATAAATTTTATAAATATAAAAGTTATATATATATTGTTAATAAATATTTGTTTTGAATATATATATATATATACTTTACATGGGTTGTATAGAAATACACTGAACATATACATTTAGAACAGAAGTTCTCTATATGTGTGTGTGTGTGTGTGTGTGTGTGTATAATACATTTATATGCACTATAAATACATATGATCTTTATAAATGTATATGTTCTGTATATAAATATGACATGTCAATTGTAATTTGGATTTTTTCTAGTTACTTTTATTATATTTAAATTTTTAAATTTATTATTTAGTGTCTATCTAGTAATGCAATAACATGCCTCTTCTATTTTCACAGTTCTATTTTCAATGATTCTTAACTCAAATTCTCTGAAATAATGGGATATATTTGTTTCTATGATTTTTCGGATTATAGTTACTGGCTATGTGTATTTTATTTCTTAGAAGAAATGCCAATGTGTAATCAAGCCCCAAATAAAAAAGTTTCTAGTCCATTTTCCTTATTGCATCATTTCTCTAACATAAGGTTGGGAATGAATTTGGGAATCCCTGAGTTTGAGGTACTCATTCCATTTTGTCGTTATCCTTCCATTGACTGTTAACCAATGGTGATGAGTTATTACTATTGTTCTTATCAATGAATTTTCTTATAAAGGGTTGATTTTTACTGTAAATATATTAAATTGAACTCAGATATAGATCTTCACAAGATTAATGTTTCTAGTTGAACATATTGGGTAGTAAAACATTCTTGGGGCCTTGCCATTTTTTATTCATCAAACTAACTGAATAATCATTTTTTCAATATTTATTTTTTTAAAAACATGTGTCTGTGGGTCAAAACTAAGAAAATGATCATGTGTTACCATGAAATTTTAGGATAATATCCATAAATGATATTTTTAAATATAGGAACTGACACCACACTAATCAATGTATTTAATTTCTCGAGATGATATAAAAAGAAATTTTTAGAATTTTAAAACCCTAAAATAAGGGTGTAATAGAAAGTAACATAAAAAAGTCCATTTATTGATGTGAAATTATAATAATATTTTATTTATATTAATTTTAACACGAATGAGCATCCAAAACATCAATATGACATGTGGTGTGCTCTGAATGATTGAATAAATTTTTTTTACATGGATGATGACCATTAAAAACCTTCATCAGGAGGTCAAAACTACGAAAAAGACCTACAATTGATTTGAAATAATTGGGAAAAAACATATAGTGCTTTTTGATTTTTTTGACCTGATGGTACATCAATATGAAGTAACATTTTCTAGGGACAACCAAAAACACGCTACTAGTTTTTTAAAACACTAAAATGTTTGTGTAAAGGTCAAAATCATAGGAATTGACATTAGAATGATGTGAAATTATAGGAAAAACATATTTTGTATTATGTGTGACATTTATAAGTAAAACCAAATTTCAATTTGATGTGTGGTGTGTGAAAAATATCCTAATATGTAATTTTTAAATGTTTTATTTTTTTGAAAATATGACTCTATGATTCAAAATCAAGAAGACAACCTTTTATTACACTGAAATAATAGGAAAAAACTATAGAGAGATTTTCCAAATTTTGGAACTAATGGCACAATGGTATGATGTGTTATTTTTGTAGGATGATTGAAGACAAAGTTTTTTATTATTAAATTCCCTCTAAAAACAAGAATCATGGGGTAAAAATGAATATGACAACATCTGAATTCCATGAAATCAAATGAAAATAATTGTACATTTAAATGTAGAATGTTTGAGTTAACGCAATATAAATATGATTTATCATTTTCTAGGGATGACCCAAAATGAAATTCTGTTGTTTTAAATTTTAAAAATATTTGTTTAACTATTAGATCCATAAAAAACCTCAAAATTATAAAAAATCATACAAAACCCATCTTACTAAAAAAATTATGTATAAGGGTAGACATAATTTTCCTATGACATACAGTTTTCTCCAAACGATGAAATATGTTGTTTTATAAGGTTTGACAACTTTTAAAAATGTGTTTTATGGGGATCAAAACCAACTGAATTACCTTCAAATGTTGTGAAATAATAGGAAAAAACTATTTAATAATATTTGATGTGGTTGTGTGGAAGAATTATAATTTCAAGCACTCGTTTTCTCAAGATGACTGAGAAACAATCTTTTATGGTTTAAAAATAACAGAAGATGTGATTAATAGTCTGATCCATAGAAACCCAACTCAGAATGACGTGAAATGATACGACAATGGTCATATTATTTTTTGTGAAATGTATGGGAGGATGACACATCAATTAAATTTCTTGTCTTCCCATAATGATTGATTATGGATTTATTAATGGTTTGTTTCCCTTTTAATACTTGTTTCTGGAGGTAAAAACCAACCTAATGACCACCCATTTCCCTAATTTTTTTTTGAAAAATAACATATAGTGATTTGTGAAATGGTTGAGTAAAAATAATACCAATATGAGGTTTCATTTTCCAAGGATGACTAAAAACGTGTTTTCATTATTTTAAAACACAAAAACATGAATTTACAACCAGATTCTTATCGAATGACATCATAATGATGTGAAGTCATAGGAAATATATAATAGTATTAATTTGACTTGAAATAATATAAAAAATTTCAATCTGATGTGTGGTATGATCCAAATGAATGAATAATCAATTTTGATGGTGAGACACCCTTTAAAATCATGTGTTCGAGGGTTAAAAGCAACTAAACAATCTATGAACACCATTAAATTATATGATAATAATCATACCATGAATTTTTAAATAACAAGGAAAATATAAAATCAATATGAGGATCAATTTTCATAGGATTACTTGAAACATATTATTGTTTTATTAAAACTCCGAAACATGAATATAACAATCAGATTCATATAAAATAGCCTCAAAATGAGGTGAAAATATTTGGTAAGAATTTTATTATTACTTTTGACATTTAATCCTAGACAACACATCAATCAGATTTCTGGTTTTCCTCGAATTTCCGAATAAGTATTTTTTAATGGATTTCATCCTTTTCAAAATGTGTGTTAGGGGGTCAAAACCAATTGAACAACCTTTAGATTACATGGATTCAGAAGAAAATAATATTACATTGGATTTTTAAAATTTCTCATACAGAAAATTTCAATCATAGGTGATGTTTACCATGGATGACCCAAAACACAATTTATTGTTTTCAAATTCCAAAATTTTTATTTAATGATTAGATATATAGAAAATCTTAGAATGATGTCAAATCAAAAGAAAAACATGTTATTTTTATTTTTGACAAGTAAAAGTAGAGGAGACTTTAATTTGATGTGTGTCCATCTTGGAAATATAGTATATGAAACTTTAAATGGTTTAAGGCCATTTAAAACATGTTTTTTGGGATCAAAACTAACTGAATTAGCTTCAAATGTCATTAAATCAAACAAAAAAACTGTACTTTGAATTATAAAATGGTACAATAAAAAGAAAAATAACTAAGGGGTCATTTGGTTGAGATGATCTAAAACACACTTTTTTTTGTTTTAAAACACCAATACATAACGACTAAATCCATAAAAAAATTCTCCATCATAATCTGAAATAATAGAAACCACATTTTATTTTTATTTGGCATGTGTGCGATGAAATCTAACATCTATAAAATGTTCATTCTTCCAAAAAAGTTCAAATATGTAGTTTTTTAATGATTTATTTAATTTAAATACATGTGTTAGGGGGTAAAAAAACTGACTGATCTTATAGTGCTATAAAATTAGAAAAAAACCATACAATGAACGTTAAAATAGTCATGCAAAAGGAATGTCAATCTGAGATGTCATTTGTCACGTATTACCCAAATCATGATGTTTTGTTTTAAAATTACATAACATATGATTAATAGTCTCATCCATATAAAATGATCTTAAAATGAATTTAATAAATTTTAAAAAAAATTATAATTATTTTTTATTCATATAACTATAGGACACATCAAAAGGATGTTTGGTCTACCTATAACGAATAAATATGATATTTGTTAAGGTTTCCCCCCCTTTAAAAACATGAATAGAGGGGTCATAACCATTTGAATAACCCCCATAATTTGTGAAATATCACAAAAAAATGTATATTGAGTTTTGAAAATGTTCATGTAGACAGAATGTAAATCGATTTCTTCCTTTGGATGGGGTAACCTGAAATGCACTTTTTTTGTTTTTAAAAACTAAAACATCTATTTAATGTCTGATTTAAAGATAAGGCCCTTATAATGATGAGAAATCATTGTAAAATTATGTTATCATTATTTTTTATATGGATAAAGAGATAAAAAATCAATGAAACATGCTTATTTCCCAGAAAGACCAAATATCTGGTATTTAAAGGTTTTCCACCTTTTAAAAATATGCCTCAAGGGGTCAAAACCAAGTAAATGACCTCCAAATTCCCTGAAATTAGATGTAAACATCCATAAAATGAATTTTGAGATACTAAAGTAGTGGAAACATCAATATGAGTCTCATTTGGCAGGGATTAATCGAAACATAAATTTTTTAAAATCCCCAAAACATGGATTTAATAGTCAGATAAGTAGTAAAAAACCTTTTAATGAAGTGAAGTCATAGTAAAACCCTTTTATTATTATTTATGAATTGTACAAGTTGGTAAAACATCAATTGGAGGTGATGTATACCTAAAATTACTGAATGTGAAAATTTTAAAGGATTGATGTTATTCAAATGCATACTTCAAGGGGTCAAAACTTACCAAAGGATGTTAAAATGTAATTAAATCAGATAAAAACATGCATTTAATGAATTTTGATATGGTCAACTAGATTCAATTTCAATATGATATTTTGTTTTTCCAGGATGATCCAAAATAAACAATAGTTGTTTTAAAATAGAAAATTGTGTGCTTAACAGTCTGATCGACAACAAATTACCTCATTATGATGTAAAATTATAGGAAAACTACATTATTATTATTTATTTCATGTATATGAGGATGAAATGAAAAATCAGATGTGCATAATGCCTGAGATAATTAAATATTTGTTTTTTGAATGTGTTTATTCATATAGAAAAACATTCATGTGGGTAAAAACATACCGAAAAATCTCCAAATTCCATTAATATCTTTAGATAACTAATATACAATGTATTATTAAATGTTAGAGTATGAAAAAGTCAATTTGTAGTGTGATTTGGTCAGGATAACCCAAAAAATAATTTTTTTTGTTTTCAAACCCCAAAACAACTGTATAATCATCATATCCCTATAAAATGACCTCATAAAGATGTGAAATAAAATTGATATTTGTATCTATTGTTTTCTATGTGTACAAGTATAGGTTAAATCAATAGGAAGTGTGGTTTCTCCAGAAATATATATGATTTTTTAAATGTTTTATACCCATAAAAAAAATCCAAGTTTCAAAAACCAACCGAACAGCCTTTGAATGTATTTAACACATACATAAATAGTGATAATTTGATTAGTGACATTCATGAGTTTATATAACATCAATTAGAGGTGAATTTTGGATAGGGTGGCCTGAAACATACTTTTGTTGTTTTAAATCAATATAATTCACGTTTAATGGTCAGATCCATATTTATTGAACTCAATATGATATGAAATCAAAAAACATATATGTTAATCTCATTTTTGCTATAAAATAGTATATAGAACATCAATTAGATGTGAATTATTACTGCAACAATCGAAGATGCAGTATTTAATGGTTTGTCCCCCTTTAATTTTTTTTCATGTTATAAAAACCAAATTAACAACCTTTGAATAATAAAAAACTGTACAACAGCATTAATGTGAATTTTTATATAGTCGATCAGAAATAGCATTAACATGAGCTGAAATCGGGAAAAGAAGAGAAAAAAAATGCTCTTTTATTGTTTTAAACCACCAAAAGTCAAATTTAATGGTCAGATCCAACGTGAAGGATCTCTGAATAATTTGAAATCATTTGAAAAACATATTGTTATTGTTATTTACATTTATAAGTGTAAATAACATCAAAAAAATGTGTGATCTAAAAATAAGAAGAAAATATATGATTTCTAAAGGGTCAAAAACCTTTAAAATATGCATCTGGAGGTCAAAACCAACCAACAAATCCCTAAATACAATGAAAGAGGATGATAACAACCATATAGTGAATTTTGAAATGGTAGAGTAGACTGAATGTCAGTATGAGGATCTGTTTTACCAGGATGACCCGTAACAGACTTTTGTTGTTTTAAAACACCAAAACATGTATTTAACCATCCGATCTATATAAAGAAATATCAAAATTATCTATAATCATAAGAAAACCATATTACTATTATTTTTGACAAGTATTAGAAATGAAACACCTACCGGATGTGTTGTATTCTTGAAATGACCAAATATATGGTTTATAAATGTTTAAAGCCCTTCAAAATTATGCATTAAGGGATCAAAAACAACCTAACAACCTCATAATCCATGATTAATGAAGAAAAAAATTTTAAGGTGAATTTTGAAATTATTTTGGGGAATAGAAATCAGTCTATGTTGTTATTTGACTTAGATGAACCAAAACACTATTTCATTAATTTAAAACACCAAAATGTGTGCTTGATGGTTGTTCCACTGAGAAAATTTTAAATGATAATAAATAATAATAAAATTATTATGTTATTATTTTTGACACATTTAAGTAGAAATAACATCAATCAGTCATGCATTATTCCTCGAAAAACATTATACGTAGTTTATAAAGGTTTCAATTCATCTAAAAATGTTATCCCAAATGTAAAACCCATCCAAAAAATACAAATTTATATAAAATAAAATGAAAACAACTATAAAATTTTTAATGTAATAGTTTAGTTAATGGAATTTCAATCTAAGGTTCTGTTTGGTTGGGATTTACCAAACAAAATTTTTTTATTTTAAAAATCCAAATTATGCATATAATGATCATATACACAAAAAAACCATTGAATCATGAGAACTAATTTTAAAATCCTTTTATTATTATGTTTGACATGTATTGATAGATGATATATATGGTCTTCCCAAATTGGCATAATTTGACATTTTTAAAGGATTTATGCCCATTAAAATGTGCATGAAGCGGTAAAAACCAAACAGAATGAACTATAAATTTCAAAAAATAAAATGATAATAAATATATATTGAATTTGGATATTTTATATTAGTTAAAACCTCAATTTATAGTTCCATTTTTATGTGATAACCTAAAAAAAATTTATGTTTTAAAAATGCTGAAACATGGGTTTGATGATGAGAGGAAAATAAAAAAACATAGAATGATGTGAAATCATAAGAAAATTTTTAAACGATTATTTTTGTTGAGTATATAAAGAGATCACATTAATCATATGTATGGTTTTCTAGTAATGATCTAATATGTGATTTTATAAGTTTTAAAAACCTTTAAAAACATGTGTTTGGGGGTCGAAACATTTGAAATAAGCTTTTAATGTTAAAAAATTATAATAAAACAACCATATAGTTAATTTTGAAATGTTGGAGTAGGTATAACATCAGTCTAAAGTGTCATTTGGTTGGGATGACCCAAAACACACATTTATTGTTTAAAACACCAAAATTTACATTTAACTATAAAACCAACAGAAACCATGTTTAAATGACTTGATATAATAGGGAAAATATTTTTTTAATTTTTTTATTTGTATGAGGAGGTGATATGTCAATCACACATGTGTTATTCCTGAAATAACTGAATATGTAGTTTTTAAAGGTTTGACACTTTTTAAAAACATGCGTGAGGTGGTCAAATAATATTGAACAACCTATGAAAGCTGTGAAATAATATGATAAAAAACATATAGTGAATTGTAAAATAGCTGATTGGATGGAATGTAAATATGAGGTACCATTCTTTTAGGATTACCTAAAAATCTCTTTTGTTGTTTTAAAATTAAAAAACATGTGATTAAATATTATATCTATAATAAACTACGTTGGAAAGATGTTAAATCATAGGAAAACCATGTAATTATTATTTTTGACATGTACAATTATATAAAATGTTAACCAGACATGTGGTCATCCCAAAATGACCGGATAAACAATTTAAAATGAAAATAAATGAATAGAATCAATTAAAATATTTATAATCAATTGACCTTAGGCAATTTTACTATGTTTTAATAGAAATATTATACTATATTTCATTGAATAGTTTTTTGTAATTTTTTACTGTACTAATTTTTTATATTTTTTTAATATATATTTTTAATTGATGATAGGTGTGTAGACTAGAAGATGTTTGGTGAAAGATATTTAAAAGCCTATGTTTTTTCAGATCATATAGATATTTATTGAATTTTTTAATTATCATAATAAATTGTGGTATTTTATATTATAGTGTAATTTTAATTTTTTTTAAAATAAATATATTTGATGCAACATTTCATTCTCTATAGGCTTGGTTGGGTGCCCTATATCAGCCTCTATATGGTTATCGCTATAGGTTTGGACTCCCTATAGATACTTCCATGTGGAAGTCACAATTTTATCATTATATAGAGATCACCAAATGGTGGTCGCTAAAAAGTTCCCCTATCTGGATTATAGGGTCCACCAATTTTCAATCACTATAATAAATATAAATTGTCCCAAAGTGTTTTTCAGGTAGTGTTCATTGGGTGGCCCCTACAGTCCTTTAGTGATTGATTTTGGTGGTCGGTAATGGCCTTTTTCCTAATAGTATATGATCAGAAAAACATTCCATATGCATGCAACGTGAGTACACCTCCCCATAAATAGAATTTAGGTTCTTAATCAAGAAGGATATTTCTTGGGTTATGTTGAGCCTTAATGATGGTAGTTTGATGATTAAAAAAATTATTTGATAAAGAGTTTGTTATTTTGAATCTTAGTGCATGAAATTAATTGGAATGAAATTATAAAAAAAATTCATTCCTCCCCCCTAAAATACATCAAAAAAACAAATTGTTTTCTTCCCATTTTAAAAATAAGTAGCATATCAAAAAAATATATAATTAATTCATCCCCTTATTTAAATTTTAATATTTTCATTCTTTTTACTATA
Source organism: Viscum album (assembly GCA_963277665.1). Taxonomy (NCBI): domain Eukaryota; kingdom Viridiplantae; phylum Streptophyta; class Magnoliopsida; order Santalales; family Viscaceae; genus Viscum; species Viscum album. Next base: position 1,002,108,497 of record OY728133.1, read on the forward strand.
TTGTTATATATAAATATAATTTTATTTTCCATTTTTTGAAATTAAATACAACTAGTGGAAAATTTTATTTCAAGGAAGTTATGTCTTATTTTACCCTCAATACTATATATCTGTCTTTTAAAAGTGCAGGAAATGGGTTTCATCAATACTAAAAAGTGATGAAATTCTATGAACCATTGAAATTCTTGATCATTATCCATGTTAACAAAAGCATTAATAAAGGTACCATTTTTAATGAAAAACAAATGTTTGATATTATGTGGCTTTATTAGACCATTTTTATCACTGATAAAGGGGACCTTAACAACACTTTTCTTTTGTGTTGATAAAATTATAAAAAAATTATTTCAACCCCACATTTATCAGAATTGTGACTTCTCTTTTTCCGAGCTATGTCCCTACATTCCAAACCAACCTTACTCAAGCCTACCCCATTTATAAACACTTTCCAAGACCATTATTATCTAATTTCATGCCCTCCAACATTTCTCACTTCTGGAATAGAACCCAAGAACTCTTCCTTCAAGTCCTAACACCTTTTTCCACAACACCATAATGATTAGTATTATGTTTTATGATTTATTTATTTATTTTTACACATACATAATACATTTATATTTTTATATTTATTCATATAATCATATACATTTATATAATTATTTTTAAAAGCATTTTAAACAAAATTCTAAATATTTTATATTTAAATATAAATTTTAAACCTATATACATGTATATATATATGTCTACCATTTTAAATAAATATTTATACATATTTATATATAATTATATTTTTAAATATATATTTTAAAAAATACATATATGTATATATTGTATCTACATAATATTGACACACACTACACACATATATTTACACACACGTACACATTTATATTTCAGACATATAAGAAAAATTATTTACACAAATGTATGTAATTACATATATTATTCAATAAACATTTATAAGTTCATATTTATTGACACAAACATATTTATATAAAAACATTACTTCTATAGGTATATATGTTTTCATGAATTTTTATAAGGTAAATAAAAAGGATATTTTTTTATTCTAAATTAAATGAATAATGAATATTTATTTCTATACGGTTTATATATATATAAATAGTTTTTTATGTTTATATGATTAAATATTTTTTTTTCCAAATTATAGTAATTATGCTAAAATATATGAAAATATGAATATATTTATTTATAAATAACACTAAAATATCAGAAATGATAAAATTGATACTCTATTATATCCATATGACTGTAATAACCGAGAATTATATTTTTTTCTACTAAAAAAGGATAATAAGACTCCACCAAAAGAAACTCAAGTCCCATCATATGTTTATGATTTATAGCATCCCACCAAAAAACACAATTATAAAGGACTTTAAAAAAATGATCATAAAACACTTAAAAGAATCTCTCACAGTCACCATTTTTTGAATTTTTTTCAATCATTAATATGATATGTGGTTTATCCTAAACAAACATCAGAATAAAATGTTAGGTTAATTTGAAATTCATGTTATGTTTTTGGATTTTCATAGAATATTCATTGTTTTATTAAATTGTTATGTCATTCAATTTTTATTTAATGAATATTATTAAATAATAATTTTGAAATTCTTATTTAATGTTAATTTTTAAATAATTTATAATATATTTTCACTAAATATATTATTTACTAAGTTTAAATGCATATATTTTCTAAAATAAATAAAATATAATAATATATATTTTATTTTGATAAACATAAAAAAAACTATATATTAATATATTATTTTTAATTATATATATAAGTTTTTTATAATATTTCACTTTTTTGAACACTAATATAGTGATGATACATGCCACCCTTTATAATCATTAAAAATTGCACTGAGAAAGGGGTGTTGTTAGCAATAGATTTTTAACACTGATAAAAGTACCCTCTTAGTGCTTTTATCTTATGTTGATAAAGGTAACACCTTTATTAGTTGTTTTATCAAGCATTGATAAAGTGTAGCTCTTAATATCCCCTGATCTATAATAGTTTCGTAAAAAAATGTAAATATAAAATTTATATTCAATTATCCATGAAATTCAGTCAAAAAAATATTTGAATAACCTCCCATTCAATTACATAAAAATTTATGTCATGAATTAAAAAATAAATATATGTTTATGTGGGATTAGTCTTGTATTAAAGCTTCAATAATTGGATTCATGATATCTTAATCTCATTAAAATGTGGTTTAAATACAAGGTAGTCTTATAAGAGTTTCAAATGTGTCCTTATAATTCCAAAATATTATTTAATCTTTTTTTAAGATTATTATTAGACATTATTTATCACACATGAAAATTTAAATTGAAACAAAAATACATTAAATTATCAAAATGTAATTATTTATAAAAAAATATCAATATTCACATGATTTTTAGATTTTAAAATCAATATAAATTACCATGATTAGGTAAAGAATAAAAAAAGAAAAAAGAATCCATAAAAGCACAATTTTCACAAAAAAAATTATGTGAAAAATAAAATAAAAATATTAAACCCACTAATATACTCCCCAATATATACTTTCCCCCAAACATATCATAAAAATTGTATTAATTTTATTTAGTCTCTGATTTTCCATATTCCAAATAGATTATGATATATAACCAAAAATAGAAATTATGCACGGATTTATCTTAGTATTTATTTTCAATGGTAAAGGTGAGATAATATTTTTTAAAAAACCTATGAATCCTAAGAAGAAAAAACATTCATCATGAATAATCTATTCAATATTTAATACCCCAAAAATGAGAAACATAGAGAGAATGTATTCGTAAGTCATTATTATAATTTTTTGTTCTGTTTTAACTACATATAGGCCAACACTTCTAGTTGATACCCATATTATGATAGTTTATGGGTTTTTTATAGGAACCACCACATACGCCTTCTATCGATGTTTATAATTAGTCATTAGGAGCGAAGAACCTCAAAAATAAAAAAATAATATCCAAGTCACTAAAATATAATACAAGGAGTGGGTGGAAAAGGAAAGTAAGCTTGATCCCTATTTTTCATGTCATCCTCAATTTATTTTTCATATGGATATAGTGGAGGTGGAATATTTTTGAAAATTTCCCAATTTATTCTTCATTACATTTTACATGAATTGGATATTCAATATATATCAAGAGTTTGAATTTTTTAGAGAGATTTTGGAGACAATAAATCACCTCATTAATTATTATAGAAATCAAAAGACACATTATAGATATGTGATTTCACATGATGTTTTTGTTTAAGTGGTTATGCATATAAAAAATGAATTTATAATAACCAAAATACCTAGTCAATCAAATTATTTTATGAAAATATTATGATCTTAAGTTTCAATATAGATTACATCAATAAGATATACATTCATTATTGTGGTGCTAATATAAATCATTTGTAGACTAAATAACATACAGAGTTCATCATTAGATTAATAAGTTATTGATGATGTAGTTAAAACTGACTCTATTTATTCCGAATTATGACATTAATGTTTTTTATAATCATTCCTAAAAATAAATATTCACCTTGAGTGTTAAAAAAAAGATATTGGAAAAATTATTTTTAAAGCTATTTTTTGTTTTGAAGCTTTGCAATTTCATATTTTTTAGATCACTTCCAATCAATGTAATTTATCTTTTTTAGATATTTAACTAAGAACGGCCATTGATTAAGATTTTCTATAAAAATATATTTGTTATTAAAATGTAATAATTTTTCTATTGATCATATATGATCTTTTTATTCTAGGGATATAAATATGGGGAAATTTATGATAATACAATCAAGGGATTTTATGTATAGAAAAAAAACCTCAAGTTCATCTAGTGTGTGATGTGAGCAGTTAGAGAATAGTTAAGTCAAAAGATTTAAGGAGGTTGGGATTATATGGTAAAAAAATTTATTTGTATAAAATGATGGATACATTAGGATAGGTTTAAAATCATCGATAACATTGATCACATTTATAGATATACCTTTCAATTTGGTCGTAAAGTGGGAGTTTGATTAAAATCCATTAAAAGGTTCATCTGGTTTAATAATGAATATATTTTGTTTTTATAGAAATTTTATTGTATTCTTTCCTTAATTAATTCTACGTTAATTCTGATATCATTTTCTATAATACAGTCAGTTTAAAATTTTATTTCTATAACTGTTTAATCATTAATTCAAAAAATTTATCGCTTTATTTCTATTATGACAACTTCATACCAATACCATATATAGTTATATTAATTCGATAAATTACATGATCGGTAATTAATGAAATAAAATTAACACTTCAAGTGGAGGATAACAATATGTTTATTTTTAATCTATAATTCACCCCTCTTGTATCCTAATTTTCATTATAACTTCAGAAACCATATGATATAACAAAATAAATTAGTTTTGTTCTTAGACTAACATGAAATATTTTATTATATTTTATTTTTCTATTATTTTATCATATTTTAAATTCATATTCATTACATTAACTATGTTTTAAGAGGAAATAAATTTTTTTGTTGGAAGGAGTGCCATTTGGAACACTAAAAAACATATATATGACATGAACCATATTTTTTTATGGAAATGATTATGATTACTGTCATGATACTATGAAATAAAATTTTATTTATACCGATGTCTACAATTTTATCATGATGAATAGAAATTATAATGTTCCAAAGAAGCATATTATTCAATTCCATTGTGATGAAAAACTATAATATTTGGTAAATCATATTTTTTATAATACTATATTTTATTCCATAACTATAAACATCTATAGATAGATATCTATGTGTGAAATAGAAATTTCGATTTATAATAACTTGGATATAACACATTATAGAACTTAGAATGTTATATAAACTCATATAACTATTCTAAGAGATGACTATCATGACTTTTATTTTATATATTAAGAAAATGTAACACAAATTCATCAACACTTCACAACAATTGTAAACATTTTACAATCATTGTGGGAAAATGCGTTATTGGAATATCATTTAATTTAAAATATTATTGATAATATTTTTAATGAATTTGAGTTTAATAGGATAATAATCAATGATATTAAAAATTTGATAATGTTATTCTTGGATGAAGTCATTGGAACATTAATTTGATATGGGAGAAGAATGAAATGAGATGCTGAAAAAGAGAAAAATGAAGAATGTTTTATAATTCACTTCTAATTCAGTTATCCTTAATTATAGTACCTTTAATACTTGTTCTAAAAATAAAAAATCATTTATTTCAATGAATAATTTAAATAATTAAAATCAAATTGAATCAAAATACAATAATAATAAACTCTCAATAAATAAATGGTGCATGAATATGCTTGTCGGTAATAAAAATTTATGAAATTCTCCATAAAAACATTTGAAATAAAGAAAATACAAGGAATAATATTTAAGTGATATATTTTATAAGTGTAAACAGGAAGGTTATATCAGAATAAAAATTCCAAAACAAAAGAATAAAAATAATAATCTGAAAATTATTCTAAAATAAAATTAATGAAAAGCCTAAAATATTTAGATACTAGGATTTAATGTGAAAGAAGCAGATCTTAAAAAATATTATCAATTGAAAGTGTAATATAAATCCACAAAATAGTTAGATTCAATATAATAATTATAAGGAATAAATATTTATTCATGGAAAACATAAATAAAAAATTCCGTAAATATTTAATTAGGATATTAAATTCTATTATAATATTGATGATTATTATTATACTTCATTAGATGATAAAAATATGATCCATCAAAATCTGAAAAATTCAATTATGAATAAGTTGATGAAATTTTAACTACAATATCTAAAATTTATAGATATGTAACTCTTATGAATCAAAAAAAAATATTTAAACTAAAAAATGCATACGAGTAAACCAATTTAATTATTTTAAATATAATAAAATAATTTTTTACGTAACATTATAAAATAAAAAAGAACAATCAGCTAAATTAAAATAAAATTTAATTACATTAAGAATTTTAGTGATCATGATTAATTTGATCAAAAAAAATGGAATGGAATCATAATTTTATTGGATTACTAAAATCTGTTCTGCATTGTTTAAAAAATCATTATCCATCCTTTAAATCAAGTAAATAAACTTTGGATAAATTATATAAACAAATAATAATGTAGATAATTTCTTGTGGAAAGGTATTACTTATGATTAAAATGATTTTCAACCAAGTTATTATGTAACTAAAAGTAATCATTTTGTCCTGAATTTAAAAGAGGAGATCACTAATGAAAATATGGATCACTCCAAAAAGTTTACTCTTTAGTTAAAAATAATTTTAGTTAATAAGAAGTAGTACTTGTATAACATGAATTAGTTATACAGATGTATGTAACAAAAATTTTATTTTCTACCATCACTAGATCCAAACATGTGTGGGTATCAATATCTTATTTTTTTATTTTTCATGAATGTATGTCTAGTACCACAAACAAAAATAAATAGAAATTGGATAGTGGGTACACTTAACAGGTCAATGTTTAAAATTGAATCGTTTGAAATTAAAATAAATTGAATGGAGTAAGAGTCACTTTCGGAGAAAATTCCAAAAGTTAAATAATTGTAATCATTGATGTGTAATTTATATTTATAATTTAAATTTAAAATGATTTTTAATTTTTAGGACTCAAGAAAAAAAATATCAGCAATCTCAATTTATATTATGAGGGATATATTATGTAATTTTGGTATAAAAAATGAACTTTTAAAATTTTAGAAGTAAATTTCATTTTATATTTCCACTTCTATGAAAATGTTTACACACATGAATTAGAATAATTATGTAATCTAGATTTTCCTTTTTTATGTGAAATTGAAGAATTATCTTGGTAATGGGATATAATAGTAGAAAAATGTAACTTCTGAACTTTATCTAACCATTATAATAAAAGAAATGTTAGATATTTACTAGAATATAAAAATTATAGAACCATATTCAAGAAGCCTTGTTAATTTGGTAAGAAACCTAAGTCATGTTTTAAATCTAAAAGTGAACACTCTTCAAATGAATCTTTATAGATAGTGAATATTAATTTATTTGGCCCTACACATTTTTGACGTATTGGAGGAAAATATTATGTATATTTTTTGGATCATGACTACACTATATTTACATGGTAATATTTTCTAACCATAAAATATAAATATCATAATAATTTTAAAGAATATTATGATTCTTTTAAAAATTAGAAAAATATTCTATTATATACTACCCAGAGTTATCATGGGAATGAAATTGTTTACTATATGTTTGAAACATTAATTAATAAAAATGGTACTAATAATGATTTATCAAGACCTAGAACACTGAATAAAAATGAAATATTATAATGAAGAATTAATATTTATTATGAAATTATAGGAACATAGATAAGTGAGTATTTTATTACTCAAAAATTTTATGTTTAGGCTCTAATTAATTCTTGTTATGCTGTAAATAAAATTTTACATAGAGAATTTTATAATAAAACTCTACGTGATTTGTGGAACAGAGGAAAGCCAAAAAATTCCTACATAAATGTTTTTAGGTGTAAACCATTCATCTTAAATACCAAATATCTATTATAATTTTTTTTCCAAAAACCAATAAAATAATTTTTTATGTGTTACTCTATATCTAATAATACATAAATTGTTCGAATGAAAATAAAAAATGTTTTAAATAAATATGTCATGTTATGTACGATGAATCTTACCATTTTGTTTTTTTAATACTATTGAATTTTTAAATTGATGATGTTTTCAAAATTCCTTCTATAATTTTAACACCCTTGGTTTGAGGTAAGTAAACCGTAATTTAAGTATTTTATGTATATAGAGTGTTTGGGTTATGTTTGCGAGATCTTGGGAGACATTTGGAATATTTATGGGGATTTTCAATGGGTGCATGGTTAGTGAACTATTTGAGGAAACCATGAATATCCAACAGAAAATTGGACATAGTTAGATAGAGGTTAAGGGGAAGGTGCACAGGTAGGAACTTGTTTTTTCCAAACCATACTTCTACCTAGGAGAAACCGTGTAAAGTGGGATAATGATAATTTTCATGATTGGAACACAGTTTGTCTAACATGCCTATCAAACCATGAGAGGTCACCCTTGCGGCAGAAGATGCGATATAGTTAGAATAAGGTTTTTTAACTCTTTTAAAAAACTGTATATGGTTTAAAAACAAAATACTAAAAATGTGGATCTAGGTCGAGATTTACATTTACCCCATGTTTTTTCCAGTTCGGCCATAACTCGAAAATTTTTCGACACAAAGGTTGTGGAACCCTTCCTTATTGAGTTGGAAGCTATACATAGGTGTTTTTTAATGCGTTTAAGCCCGATTATCATGGTATGTCATTACTTGTGGTAGTTGTCTTTGTTTTTATTAGATATACATTCTCATATCTCTCCAATAATTTTTTAAGATCTTGTCCATTATTGATAAATCTATGGTGGTTAATGAAAAAATTGGTTATATTTGATCTTATTTATGATAGGGGAAGATATCCTTGGTTGGTTTTTGGAGATTCAACCCGGTTTCTTGTGCATTTTAGTGTCATTCTTCATTTTCTCCATAATTTCTAAGGTAGGTGGCTTCACTCTCGACTCATATATTTATAACTAGAAAATTTGAATTTGAATTGGGTTTTCAATGTTAAATTTATTATGAAACGTTTGATCAATTATTTATGGAGACCTTTTTTGGTGATGGTTTATTGTATTATAACAAATTAGGTGTTTTGGGCAATGGTGAATTTGGTGATATGATTTTGAATAATGATTTTAAAATGGTTAATTGAATTTTATGAATTGAAAAATAGTATTCAAATGTATCTTGGTTGTATTAAAATGGTTTTTTTGGACAAAATGGTTTTCAATAAAACATTTTTATTATTGAAATATTTATTTGAGATGTTTTTTCAATAAAATAAAGGTCTTATTGAAAAGGTTTGTTGTTATTTTTTTTAGTAATAGTGTGGTTTTGTTGAAATTATATAATTGGTTTGTATAAGGTTTTATTGAAATGTGGTTTGATTAAATTAAAAATCATGGATGGAATGGAATATAAAATGGTTATGAAGTACCACTATAAAGAGGGTATGTGTTATAGAGGAGAAGTTCCACTATAAATCGTAACACCAAGCTTGTTTGTTTGTGTGTTCAAGTGTGTGGGGACTATATGTGTGGATGTGTGAGGTTGTGTTACTTGGAATTGGTAAATTTCAATTTGATTATGAAATAATTATAATTATGTGATTCTTTTCTTACATTAGAACTTGGTGTTGTTTTGTGACAACTATTTTTCAATGGCAGTTTTTTATAAAACTATTTCTAATTGTTTTATATAAATTGTTTTAAATAATTCTGATAAAATGTTCTATCCTAGCGGAGTGAGTAGGGATATATTTTATGGAAATCCTAATATGTTTCATTACTCACCCCATATTTATAACTTTGGTACTTTTAAAGATATTTATTATTAAGACAGAAGAAAAGGTAAATTATCATGCTTCTTTAGTGGTGAATCATGATACATGTGCTATTTTGTGGAGTTGGAGAATGAATCATATTGGAGCTTTGATGTTTTTTTGGAAACATTGAGTTTTATTAGTTTATTCTTCCTCTATGTACTTTGATGTTAGTTGTATTCTGACATGGTACTATTTTATGTTTAGTTTTGATGTAAATAAAATTTCCATGAGTTATTTTACATTATTATAGAGCATCATGTAGTGGTATTTCGGTTAATTCCTGTTTTTGTATGTTGTATTATTTTCAAAGGGAAAATAACCCACCCTTGGTTAATAAACCCCATATAATTTATTTAGATCATTAGTAACATTGGGCCGAGTGCTTAATGATTTTATGAATTCCACCTCGACTCATGCCAATGAAGAGGGAGAGATGTTATAAGTGGTATCAACTTTTTTGGTCCTTGACTATAAAGTGTTCATGTGTTGCATCATTCTTGTAGTTGAAATAAATTCATTTTTATTCCACAATTTAGGATTATAGTAATGATTAAGAATTTCAAGACATGAAAACCGTTTCATAAAAATATATAGCTAACTTTTTTATGTTGAACATCATGTTACAGGGAATGGTTATAGAAGTATTTCAGAGACAGTTATTGGAATCAGAATCTCATTGTCATGGATTTATCCAATTAGCTAATCATGAAATGAATTTTATAAACTAAATACAAATTAGAGTACATATTTAATTTTGAGTAATGATTTAGTTCAATTATTTGAGTTTTAAAAAATGTTGATTTTTTTTCTAATGCTTCATTTTGAAAAAAAAAGGTTGTAGTATTTTGAAAATGGTTTTATTTTCAAAATAATGTTGATTATTTTAAAAAATTGGTGAACATGGGAATAATGGATCTGGTAATGTTTTTTTATAATAAATTTGATGTGATATAATTTTAAATTATTAAGGCTTTTGTTGTTAGAGAGTGACAATTATGGTGTTGTTTGTGTTTCTAGAAAATGGAACTTGATAGGAGTCATAGAAACCAACCAGAGAAAGCTACTAAAAACATGGTTTCACATGAGCCACAAATGAACGAACAAATGGTTCAGAGTGTAGTCTAATATTTTAAAGCTATATATATTGGGAACATGAGGGATGAAACAAGGAAAGTGGATCATTCCATCATGTTCCATAAGTAGAAGCCACCCATATTTTGGGGTGATTCAGAACTAGAAAAGGATGAGGTGTTCCTAAAAAGGTTAAATTGAATCTTTGATTTCATTGGTACACCAAATTATTTTAAATTCATTATAGAGACATATATGCAAGAGGATATGGCAATAAAATTGTATTAATTACCTTCTCATAAAAAATTTGACTGAGGTCTTTCATGGGAATATTTTGAATAATTGTTCAACAATCAATTCTATAGTTACAGGTTTAGGATTTCTTGAATGATAGACTAATTCAACTTCAAATAGGATTGCTTCACAGTGACAGAGTATATATAAAAATTTAAATATTTAGTCTGATTTTCACCCAATGATGCTTCTAGTGAATTAGAGAAGGCACAAATATTTGAATTGGGGTGGATGTAGGATGTTATCTCAAATATTTCTAGGCACTATATTACAGATTATACAAATATTGTTAATAGTGTTACAGTGGAGGAATGGTACATCTTATGAGCAATATGTGGGTGATGTATGTTGATACCTACATGACATGGTGGGAACTCTAATTTTGTGAACAAGTGGATTAAGGAAACTTATTTCCAAGGTACGAGGATTACTCAAATTCACATGAATGGAATGGTGAATCTTCTTCTAAGACACATGATCAAGTCAAGATTTTTCCAATTTGGTTATTCTAGTCACAATAAGTGCGAATTTATGGAACCACTTAGAGAAAACCACAATTTCAATTAAATGATTCATATTCATTACTATTGTCACACTGCTCCTTGGTCAGGTGTTTGTGATACTCATCAGGTGTCGCAGTTGTCTTATGCTTCGACGAGATGAGGGCAGTAGAATTATACTCTCTAGTAGAATAGAGCTACCATGGTGATTCCAAGAATTCCATGACTCCTCAGTAGGGGAAATCTCAATAAGGATATTAAGAACAACATTTCACGAACAAGAAATTAAATTTTGATGAGCATGTTATTGTCTATGATCAATCTAAAGAACCAACATTGAGAGGTATGGTTCTTTTGAATTCTACCCTTATGTAGGTTTTTTGATGTGGGTGAATCCCATTCCATTATTTCTTTTCATGATATTGATTTTTTCAGAATATATTTTGAGATGATTCCATTATTGTTGAAACTAAAAATTTCTCTTCGACAAATAGAATATCGAGCCTTTATTTGATAAGTTAGTTCAATAATATTTGATGGAGCCATGCTGATACGGTATTTATATGTGCTTGAAATGTATCTCTATAACATAATATTGGGTATGGATTGGTTTACTATGTTTAAGTCTCGCATTAACTGTTATACGTGAAGGGTCAGTTTTAGTACTGAAGATGACGTCAAGAATATCATTAGAGGAGAATAGAATGTAAAGGTAGGTGAAATGGGATTGATAAAACTAGAAGTTGGAATTATCTCGTACCGGTTGGTGGTTATGACCTTGGAATCAATGTAAGAGATCGAATACAACTGTTTTCTAGCAGTGGTTGATCAATTTCCTAATGATTTCTAGAAAATTTCTCATGGTTTCCACAAAATAGATAAGTGGAGTTTATGATTTATCTCATTTTGGGGACATGTTTTATTTACCTTATATATTATTAGATGTCACCAAAAAAATAAAGGGACATAAATGTAAAGTTGGGAGGGCTGTAAAAAAACTGTTCATTTGTCCATGAACATATCAATTGGCATCACTAGTCTTGTTTGTCCAAAAGGAAGTTGGAACTATTTGGATGTGTATAAATTATCAAAAAATTAACCAAGTCACAATATAGAATTAGTAACCTCTTCCATTATTTGATTATCTATTCAAACTACTTAGGGGAGCACTATGATTGAATTACGATTAATATTTCATCAATTACGAGTTTAGATGTAGGATATTCTAATGACAACATTCAGAAGTATATATGGCCATTATGTATATTTGGCTATGAATTTCGGTATTATGAATATAGTAATTGTATATATGAAATTGAAAAATCATATACTTAATTGGAATATAGATTATTTATTTGTGGTGTATATGGATGACATTTTGGTGTATTAATGATGAAGGGAAGATAATGAGAAATACTTGGTGATAGTGTTGGGAATCTTATGAGAACATTGTTTGTGTGAAATGTTATCAATAAATTTTTTTTGGATAAAAGTGTTATATTTCCATGGCCTTCCAATATCTAAAAAAGGTGTTTCTATATATCAATAAAAGATATAGGATATTATCTCTTGGAAATCGCTAATGAATTTCTTCAAGATACACAGTTTCTTCTGTCTAGATAGTTATTAATGATGCTTGATTCATGATTTTTCAAGACTATCATCACCTATTAATTATTTTAAAAGGAATAATGTTCCATTCCAATGATATAAAGAGTGTAAAATGTATTTTTGGTTGCTTAAAAGTTTCCTAACATTCCCACAAATCGTGATCTTTCCATAATCCATAAAAGGGTACATGGTGTATTGTGATGATTCAAGATCAGTTTTGGAATGTGTTCTCATGAAGGGATACCATGTTGTCACTTATGAATTAATACAGTTACGGTTTGATGATACTAAATACCCAACATATGATTTAGAGTTATCTTTTGTAGTCCATGATTGAAGACATGGTGTCATTACGTCTTTGGTTATTTTCTTGTGTTTGCAGATCATAAGAGCCTGAAACCTATTTTCTCACAAATGAATTTTCATATTAGAGAGACCAAATGGAAAGAGAATCTCCAAATGTCTGAATTTGACTTGATGTATACACTGAGTAAGAGAAATTCAGTGGCGGATGAATTAGTCAAAAATTTGTATTCTCATTTGGAAAATGAATCTTCAGGGAAATGGTTGTTGATATTGGTCATAGACAACATACATTTGGAATTGGAATAATGAGGTGATGTAGCATTTTTATTTCCTTTTTCAATTTTTTCTTGATTTTTTTGGAGATTGATAATGAGGCAACAAAGTCTGATTGTGAATGTGTTGTGATTAGGTAAAAACAAAAGGGCGGGCTGACCATTATGGGATGTAAACTAGATGGGAGTTTAGGGTTGTTTTTCCTAAATCATAATGTCATACCCATGGATTTTAAAGAATAACTTCATTATTCTTACCACAATTCAAGATGGGATGATCATCGTAGAATATAGAATATGTATAATGTAATGAAATCATAGTTCTAATAGGTTTTTATGAAAAGTAAGGTGTGTGATTTTGTATTATGATTCTTAACATATCAGAAGGTTAAAGTCAAACATTAGAAACTGACAGTTATATTTCAGTATTAACATATTTTTGTTTGGAAATGGGAGTATATTGATATAGATTTAGTGACAAGTCTCCCCAGAACAGTTCAGAAACATGATTCTATATTTGTGATTGTGGATTTACATATAATGTTATAACATTTAATCACTATTCATGAATCTCATAGGGTAAAGGAATTATCAAATATATATATACGAGAAGTGGTAAAGAGGTATGAAATACAAATCTCGATAGTGTCACACAAAGGTCAAATATTTATGTATCACTAGTATGAATCCTTGCCAAAATCCCTTGGGAATCGTTGACCATGATTATGGATTATCATCCATAGATTAATAGGAAATATGAAAAGGAAAATACAAACATTGGGAGACATGTTGTGAGCTTATATATTAGATTTTAGTGGTTCATAGGAGGAACACAAGCCATATGTGGTGTTCTCTTATAACAAACATAATCAGGACTTGATAAATATGGATTCTTTTGAACAATTTTATGTATTTTTTGTCATTATCCACATTATTGTGTGGAAATAGGTAGGAATTAACTAATTTGTCCGATCCTTATCAATGAAACAATGGAGGACATTCAATTGACTAAGAATAACATGGAGATAGATCAGAGTCATCATAAATTGTATATGGATCATCTTTGAAGTTCATCATTATATGAGGTGAATGATCATGTGTTCTTGAGAATCTTACCAAGGCTTGTGCATTGTTGTTTTGGAAATCAGGTCATGTTATCTCCTAGATACATAGACCCTTTTGAAATACATGAATGTGTTTGTGAGGTGGTATATCGGTTGGCTTTTCCACCATGTTTAAGTACAGTGATTAATGAATTTTGTGCAAATTATTTGAAAAAGAACCATCTTGATCAAGGCCATGAGATTCTATGGGATAACATTGTCCTAGAACCAACTTCTTAATTGGTTCTTATACTAGTCCAGATTGTGTATAGGAAATAAAAAATTTTATGTTACAACAGAATTGATATAGTGTGGGTTTTGTGTAAACATGATCTTATTTTGGAAGAGACCTGGGATTTGGAGAAGGATATGAAAGAGAATTTTCTATGAATCATTCATAAAAATTATGGGTTTCGAGTGTCCTTGGATGGAATGACCAATGGTGGGGAGAATATACCACCCCCAGTTTCAAGTATGTAACCCTTCATTTTTGTATTTTATGTATATAAAATTATTTGGTGAAGATTGTAATAGTTTTAAAACTATTGGAATGATTTGGTGGATTTTATATAGGTTTATGATTAGTGCATGGTTTTTGGAAAATAGGGAAATCCTAGGGTAAACCATGTATAGTGAGATAGAGGAAAAGGGGATGGTGAACGACTAGGCACACAGTTTTTCAAAACCATTTGAGTACCTAGTATAAATTTGAAATGTGGGAAAGTGGGATTTTGTATGTTTGGAACACAGTTTGTCTTACCATGTGAGGTCCAACTTGAGGCAGAGGCTAGTGCATGGTCAGCGCACAGTTTTCTTAACTATGTGACTAATTGTGCATAGTTTAAAAAAAGATCCTACAAATTGGATCTAGGTTATGATTAAACTTTAACCCCTCATTTTCACTTCATTTTGGACCAAACTCAAACATCATTCCTCCCAAAGGATATATAACACTTCTCCATCGAATTGGAAGTGACTTGGAGGCGTTTTTTATGGCATTGAAACATGATTTACCAGATAAGTCATAATTTATTGTAGTTTTTCTTGGATTTTCTTACGACTACTTTCTTATCTCTCTTTTATTTAGTTTCATTGATTTGGTCTGTTAAAGATAGATATAATGTGATTTATTCCAATCATATGTATATTTGGTCTTTCCGATCATATGGAAATAGATCTAAGATGGGTTTTTTGATATTAAACCTGGTTTAATGGGAATTTTAGTGTCGTTATTCATTTTCTCTATTATTTCGAAGGTAGTATGACTCACTCTCAACTGAACTATTTATAACTAGAAGGCCTGATTTCAAATTGGCTATTTTGTGTGAAATTTATTATGAAAATGTGGTTTAATGATTAATGGGAACCTTATTTGGTGATTTTTTATAGTATTGTTCAAAATTAGGTGTTTTGGACAAATGATAATTTGGTGATTTTATTTTAAATGATGATATTAAAATGGTTTTTTGATTTTCAGTCATGTAAAAATTGTTTTCAATAAAACATTTTTTAATTTAAATTGTTTGTTGAAAAAATGGTCTTCAATAAAATATTGGTTTTATAGATATGGTTATTATAAAAGTTTTTTCAAGAAATGGTTGGACATTTTGAATGGATGGTTATTATTGTTTTTAGAAATAGTTTGGTTTTTATTGAAATGAATGGATTTTTTAGAAAAGGTTGTATTGGAATGTAGATGGAGTAAATAGTAAAGCATTGATGGAATGATATAGAAAATTGTTGTGAAGTACCACTATAAAAAATGTGTGTATTATAGTCATGAACTTCCACTATAAATAGTAACACTAAGCTTGTGAGTTTGTGTGTCTGGGTGTGTGTGGGTGTCTGTGCGGGTGTGTGAGTTTGTGTGATATGGAATGGGTATATGAAAATTTAATTATTAAATTGTTTGAATAACTTGTTATGTTTCTTTCCATGGAACATTATTTTGTTTTGGTTAAAATATTTTACTATGGAAATTGATTTTGAAAGTCTCTCCAATTCTTTTATTCAAATAGTTTTATATAAATGTGATAAAATGTTAAATCCTAGTGGAATTATTAGGTAAGTAATTTGGGGAAATCCTACTGAGTTTCATTACTCACCCATAATTTAAAAAATTGGTGTTATTGCAGATATTATTTATCATGAAAAAGGAAAAGGTAAAGAATCAAACATCTTTAGTGGGGCATCGAGATTCATGCATTGTTTTTTGAAGAAAAATAATGGAGAATTTTGGAACATTGGAGTTTTGTTTCGTAGTCTATGGATTATATTTTTCTATTATTCCACTCTGTACTTTGATGTTAGTTATCTTTCATTGTGGTACACTTTTTTGTTTGGTTTTGATGTCAATGGAATTTCCATGAGTTGTTGTGAATTTTTAACTTTCACCATGAAATGTAAATTTGGTTAAGACATGTTTGGTGATGTTTTTTTTCCAAGGGATAACCATTCCCCATATTTTAATGAATCCCTTCGTATTTATTTCCATCAATTGGTTCGTTAGGGATGTTGCTTCAGGACAAGAAAAATTATTCCTTAACTAAATCTAATGGGGAGGTGTAGGATTTTACAATTAATTTACCAAAATATAATTTAAAACTAATGATTTTAAATCCACCAGATGTATGAACATTATATTTTTAATATCCATTAGCTACATTAGTGGAATATATACATTCATTTGTTGAATATCATCTTCCCACTTTTCCTAAAAATCAGTCGGTCCAACATAATCATTCTTCTAATTATATTATAAGATATGTAAGTTAACTAGTAAATACAAGACGTTCCAAAACAAATCATTCTAAGAATCATTCCTTCCTATTCAAAATTGATACAAAAATTTTAAATTCTACTTGAAGTGATTATTATTGGATAAGTTCCACGTAAAAATATCAATTACTTTAAAAAGAAAAAGGTTTTTACCGAGTGTAACATCCTATAGATATATTGAAAATTATAATATAAAGTGATTTTACAAATAAATTTAATGAAAATGGAATTATTATTATAAATAAAGAATGAAATATTTAAAAAGGAAATTTTCATAAAGAATGAATATACTATATTGAAAAAATTTCACTAGTCGCTGGACTATAATATATCAGAATCTTTTATCCTTTGTAGTACTTATATCTTTTAATTTATTTAAAATTGATGTTAAAAGTGATTTTCATAATGGTTATATACAAGATAATTCTTATTTTGAAAAATCTTTTGTTTTTGAAAGTTATAAATTTTTGGAAAAAGTGTTTAATCTTACTGAAGAACTATATGGACTTAAACAATCCCCAAGATGTTGGTATGAAATACACTCTAGATATTTACATAAAAATAATTTTATTAAACGAAACGATTATTGTAACATCCTGGGTAAATAAAGAATCTAACATGTTCATTTTAATTAATATTTGTGAATAAAATGTTAATATTACTTTAAAGGGAATGCTATGTTTGATAGCGTTCCTAGTACGCAACAACGAGTTTCTTTGAAATCTTATGTTGCACACTAATAATATAATTATATTATTTCAAATGGTAGTTAACACCTAGCCGTTTTAATGGAGGGAATGAAAAAAACTAACTAAAAAATGATTATATATGTTTGTTAAATATTTTTACATTTATCCAATAAATCTTAGAGGCTTAAAATAAGTAAAGTATTCGATTTTTAGCATAAATATTCTAATATTATTTAAAAGGTTGATTAATCATGTTTTGATGAAGAACCCTTTCATAAACTAATTTTTTCAATTTTATACATTATATTTGACAAAATAAAATCCTTCTTTAGAATCGGGACATCAAAATTTACATTGTGTATTTTTTTTTTTATTTTTCCGATAAAGTTCATTTTTTAATGAATAGTGAAAATGTTGTACTTTAATTCCAAACCACCTTTTAATCTAATTTATTTATATGGTTAGATTATCATTTTAATTGGTTTTATGGTTTAGTTGAAATATATTATTACCATTTAATCAAATGGTGATCATTGGAATTAATTTCACTTTGAAATTGGACATAAACAAGTGTCAATCTTTTGATAGATATTGTTTTATAAAAACAAGCTATTTGTTTTGACAGTGGGAATTAATTATAAAATTAATTAATGAAACATATATATTTAGAGTTTGGTAAAATAGAAATCATTTTTTAATTTGAAATATCAAATTTAATTTGGATAATTTTTTTGTATTTTTCTGACAAATGTTCATTTTTAATGAATAGTGGAAAATACTACATTTAACTTCAAAACTACATTTTCATCTAATTTATTTATATAGTTATATGGTCCTTATAATTGGTTTTAAAGTGTAATTGAATTATATTTTTATCACTTAATACAATTTTTCTCATTGGAAGTATTTTCACTTTTCAATTGGCTGTAAAAATAAGTCAATATTTTGATAAATTATACTTCTTTAAAACCCGTCTTTGGTTGTGACAACGAGAATTATTTTTAAATTAATTATTTCATTTTTTGTGTTTGTAATTTGTTAAAATGGCTTCCATATTTGGAATCAGAGGGTCCAAATTATGTAATTAATACCCTTTTGTTTTTGGACATTATAATAGTAATGACGATAATTATCTTTAATTATCTTGATTAATTAGTAATCAGGTAGTTAAGGGTAATAAAATATTATCATAATAATATAAAATGACCCCAAAATGTGTCCAAATACTCATGTTTGAGTCCTGGCCGACCATGGAAATATTTTTACCGAACTTGAGGCTCCATGGAGTCAAATGGTTGTAATAGTGACATTTATGACATTATTTTTTAAATGAAGTGAAATATAACATAGGTTTGTATATCCTAAGTCAAACAATTTCAATTTTGATTATAGAAATGATCTTTTAGACTATAAATATCCATTAAAAATATAAAAATATTTCCTACATCATGGTATTTTTTTTTATAATTTTCAGACATTAAATAAATAAATTTATTTATTACTCCTTGATGATGCAGTGATTACCTAATTAATGAACAATTTAAATAAAATGATAAGATAAGGTAAAATATTAGACATAAAATTGTCTAAAACTTATTGTATGGGTGGATTTCGAACCCTAATCACCTTATCCTCTAAATATATCATTATGGGACATTTATAATCCGAAAAACATTTTATAATAAAGATACATTTCTTGAATTTCCAAAAGTGATCCTCCTCCCTCTCATAAAAGACCCCACCTCTACCCCCTTAACCACAACTCTCAAGCCCTTGGATCATCCAAACTCTGCTCATATTATCTCTCCACATCCCTCTATTACTCCAAGAGGCCTCACTTTGGGCATAAGTCATTCAAAGGAATCCTTTTTCTCAAATCAAAAAATAGTTACCCAATTTAGAGGTAATGTCTTCTCTCGAGTTTCATTATTTTATTTTCCTTCTTCACTCACCACGATATTTTTATTATCTGATCCCATAATAACACTAGTATCCTCAACATACTAGGATATTTTTATGAAAAGGATTCTACCTACACTTACGCACACCTTCGTCTTATAATTAAAGAACATATTGTTTCTGTGGAGCGAATTACTACCTTACGAAATGATGATAGTTAAATATTCTTTTAAAACCATTCATGGTGGACATTATGATGTAACTGTATTTTTATATGATATATATGGTATTTATTTCTCTATATGATTAATAATTTTATTTTTAAATCACATCGTTATGCTTCTCATGTTGTGGAACTGCGATAATTTCATCTGAGGAAGTGTTTACTACCGCCCCCTCAAGTGATGTGACTCTTTAATTCCAAACATAGAATTTATAAATAATGTAATTTATGATATTATTTTAACTATATAAAATATATATTATACTTTAATTATTATATATCTATGTCTCATTTAGTTTTAATTCCTTTAATATGACAATGAAATGAAAGTAGCGTTCATGCGTACGTACGGCCTACCGTCTCCATGAACGATGCTGATAATTTTTATCTAAAAATGTTATGGAATAGTATAAAATTAATATATATTGTATATATATATATGATATATAAATCATTAATACCATTCTTGAGATGATGTACTTAAAACTACATGGTAAATTCTTTTCAAACAAGTTCATTTTTGACTCATGTACCGAACATCGACAAAACGTATGATGTGAACTAACATAATTAACGAATTATTATAACATGATAATATGTGATATGAATTTAATAATAAAAAATAAAGTAATTCCTTAGTCAATTATAATTTGACATAAGTTTATTATTCTGGAATATAAAGAAATGAACAGGACTAGTCGGACTTGAGGTAGGGGATTTCTTATCTCACATTTAATTTCGTGATATTTTCATTGTTCGCCAATTATTTATTGAAAGTGGTGTATTGTGTACTTAAATATGATATATATTATCATGATTCTATTTATATTCATGGTATTATATGACTAATTTGGTCCTTATTATCTTTTGGTCATACGACTTGATTTATTACAATGAGGTAATGGGTTTTGATCTCGCTATTTATTCCCGTGAGATTCATGCTATATTTGTCACTCTATCCTTTGAGTGGTGTATGTAATGCACATTATTATACTCTTTGTTTAATATAATTTCGTTTATGGGTATTTACATCAACTTTTTATAGTCCTTCTTTCATTGGGTGTACGTTTCGAAAGTTACCCAAATCAGTAAGGGAACCTTTCACCCTCCTCTTTTTAAAAGACTTCTTTTTGTTAGGTCTTTTAATTTAAATATTCCTAATGATGGGATTTGTTCATATATATCATTATTACTGTAAATTTTTTGTCCAAATGATGAGATACCCTTTTTATCTCTCATCAACTCATTTTTTGAATTTTAATGTGACGTTGTTAGGATGTCGAATTTCTGTAAGGGAACTTCTTAACACAATTTCAATTCTTTGGGTTAAACCTCTACTTCA
Organism: Viscum album; assembly: GCA_963277665.1. Classification (NCBI taxonomy): domain Eukaryota; kingdom Viridiplantae; phylum Streptophyta; class Magnoliopsida; order Santalales; family Viscaceae; genus Viscum; species Viscum album. Next base: position 1,002,130,138 of record OY728133.1, read on the forward strand.
TGATTATGTCGTGCTATGAAAATGTGTTGATGACTTCTGATTGTTTTACACTTAATATCTAATTATATTGGGTGTATTTATATTTTTCAAACATAATTATGTAATTGATTTATCCTCAATCTAAGGATACCTTCTTTGTACGGGACTTCGTCTCAATCTCATTTCATTGAGGAATACTTTGATTTCTACACAACATTATTTTATATGGTGTATAAAACCATTTTGAATTTTAGTTTCATTCAAAAGGAATATTTTTACATGAAGTGTTTTACTAAATGAAAAAATGAATTTTTTCTTCTTACGTATGCATCAATCGCGGCTTCTTCGCCACCAAGACCATTATTTGAGTTTCGGCTTCCACCACAAGCCATATCCTTTTTTAAAAGAAAAATAAATACAATGTTTTACATTTATTTTATTTTGGTATTGAAAATGGTTTTGATAATGTTTTGATTATATCAATGTGTTGTATTGATATCTTTTAATTGAAATGTGAAAATGTTATGTTTCTTTTATGCATGTTTTATGTGCAACGATTATGTTATGGTTCTTGGGAATTGTTTATGAAGTCAGGTGTTTACATGAAAATCTAAGTGAGAGTGAGCCCGAGATATCTCTCCAATGCATTGGGTAACATGAAGGAGCTAAACACTAAGGTTTATTTGAAGAGATTTAGGGAATATACTATAACGGGTATTCCAAACGTAACCATGAGGGTTACTCCCTATGTAAGAATGTTATGAATGCCTCAAGTTACCTTTATGTTTTAATACTTCTATGTGTATTTCACAAATCTTATGATTTCATGGGATATGTTAAAAATATTATGTTATTTATATATTGATGATCTAATGTTTTGTTTCTTTGTGTATCCCTTACTGAGCTTTTTACGCTCATCCGAAGATTTTGAAATGTTTTTCATAGCACATAAAGTGGAATAGGGTCATGGATGGGATCAAGGAAATCTCATGCGGTCTAAAACATGGAACTAGACATGACTCTTTTGTTCAAGAGTTTTTATTTTGTGAAAAAATGGAAACTTAGAAGATGTGTCTACTTTGAAATGATTTAGATGAAATAGGTATGACCTAATTCACCAAAACTCTAAACCTGAAAAGTTCCTCAATGAGAATTGTTAATTTAATTAAACATTATGTAATGTTTTAATTACAGGTCTATATTTTTGGTATCAGAGGTTGGTTTAGATAACTTTAGAGGTTAGGGTATTCTTTAAGCACAAGTGACATTACCAAAATGGTGAGGATTTAAGAAAGAGTCATAGTTTTTTATATAGATTATGTAAAAAAGTTTAAGATAATATGAATAATTATATCTAAGTATTTACCCTCTCCATAATATATTATATGATAATTTTACTAATATAATCACACTAACATTTTTGGTTTTAGTAAATGGATGTATATAGCAGGCACCAAAATAACAATGAATGTGAAGAAAACTGGGATGATTTTCTGAATAAGCAACTGAATGATATGGGAGCTACAATGAGAACTCATGTGGTTATTCTAAACCAACTATGTTGAGTCACGATTGACCACCTGAACCTTAGTGATTTTTATAAGGCATCATATATGGTAGAAACAAATCCGTACGGAAGTTCAGGTAATAATCAAAAAGGTAAGTGTGTTCAAAAACCTATGTGTCAATGATGTCGAAAGAAACACATATGAAAATGTTACAAAGGGACAAAAAGATGCTATATATGTGGAAATTAAGGTCATAAAGAAAGAAACTTCCATGGAAAAAGGAAGAATATCATTGACTTTAGGAAAGTGAATGAAGTTCTTTCCAAATGATCAATTGAATGTTTTAAATGTGGTGTGCATGGTCATTATGCCAACACATGTCATAAGAAAAAGTTTTGAGAATGGGATCACCAAGATCGTACAAATATTTTTATACCAATACCTAATGAAATTCTAATTGAGGATGAAGAAACTAACAATGACCAATGAAAGGTATGGATTATTTCTTAACATATGTATTCCTATTATTGAAATCTTAGGATATGATTCATGTTTTTTTTGTAGGAAAGAATTATTTCAGAATAAGTTGGAAACGAATGGTTAATGGATCATGAAGAATATTAAATGAGTAAGAACTAAACATATAAGGGATTCAAGAGTTAAGGCCGATTTTAGGATAGTGAAATTATTTAAAGTATTAAGGCTCTTTTGATGATGATATTACATTAGAAGAAATTTTATAGTATGTGTAGCCATAATTATTGATATACGAAAATTTAATTCAAGGAATAATTACGTTTTACTTTGTGGATATAGTTATAAATAACCATTTTGGTTTATATAATCATTGAATTTGAGGAAATTACATGTTAATACATTTTAGGATGCAAAACGAATGTTATTAGATAACCTTTGTGGTTAAAATATGTTATGGTTATTTTTTATCAATTTATCTCTTTTATGGAATATTATAAAATTATGTGTTTTTTAAAAAGGGACATCATGGAAATCATGTGGAAACCCGTCATGTCGGATGAAGTCGTGGGAATAAAACCCCCAACCAAAGTGCGACTGGTATTTATCGCCTACCTATGGAATACATGAAGTTCCTGGATATAATAAAAAATTATTTTTAGTTAGATGATCTTATAAATCAGGAATAAGTTATTATTTGGGAAATTATTAACCTATCATGGAGGATACATGATTAGGTTAATTACTTTTCAATATGATACATTAAGAGTAACATATATTATTTGGAGATAAATTTTATGATTTACCTGGGATGACTATGTGATTAAATCATTTGGAAATTTGGGTTTCAATCTTATTTTGGATTACTTTGAAGCAATTTAGGGATAGATATTTATTTAATGGTCTTTCTTGAACCTTGGGTTCTTTTTGTTGAATTTTGGAGATAAAGTGTATTTTTTCTTTTTGTAAAAGAATTTCCTTTTTGGGAATTATCTAATCTTGTACTACCAATTTTGCTTTTGGTTAAGGTCTAAGGACATAGGAAATATATATTTCATATTTTTTGGATAAGGTGATTATCAATAAGTTGATTATAGCACTCTTAATGTGAACAAGTCATCCTAAATACTCTTCTTTTGGACAAAATATGAGTTTGTGTTAGAAATCAGGTAATAGATGAAAGTATACATGACAAGTAAATATGTTTTCTTATGATTTATTTAAGATCATAAATAAATTACTCAATGAAATGTATCTTAAAACCAAAACTTTTTATATTATATTTTCTTACTAGGGAATAAAATACCGTTTAACAAATCACAAGTTTTTCATATTCAAGTGGTTAAATTTTTCCTAAAAATGTTTTCTATCACTCTCCATTAGAACTCGACCATTTTTTTCTCTTACATATCCATTTGTTCATGTAATACTAGTATCTGTTGTATCGGGTGACCTTTGTACTTTTCATTCATTCTTTTAATGTGAAATTTTAATTTACTCCTTTTTCGATGTGGGTCTTTCAATGATGTTACGAGCCCAATTTTAAAATTACGAGGAAGAAATTCCCAACATGGGGGGAAGGATGTAACATCCCAGGTAAATATTGAATATGAAAATTTCATATTTATTAATATTTGTGAATAAAATGTAAATATTACTTTAAAGTTAATGCTATGTTTGATGGAGTTCCAAATACGAAACAATGAGTTTCTTTGAAATCACACGTTTCACACTAATAATATAATAATATTATTTTAAATGGTAGTTATCTCCTAGATTTTCTAATGGCAGGGATGAACATAACTAACTAAAAAATGATTATATATGTTTGTTATATATTTTTACATTTATCCAATAAAAGTTAAGGGCTCAAAATAAGAAAATTATTCGATTTTCAGCATAAATATTCTAATGTTCTTTAAAAGGTCGATTAATTGTCTTTTGATGGAGAAACCTCTTTAAAAACTACTTTTGCCTAATTTATATGTTATATTTGATAGAATAAAATCTTTATTTAGAATCAGGACATCAAAATTTACTTTGTTTAAATTTTTGTTATTTTTCATATAATGTTCATTTTTTAATGTATAGTGAAATTGATGTATTTTAATTCAAAACCTCCTTTTAATATAATTTTTTTATATGGTTACATTATATTTTTAATTTATTTTAACATTTAGTTGAAATATATTTTTACCATTTAATCCAATGGTGGTCATTGGAATTAACTTCAATTTGAAATTTGACAAAAACAAGTGTAAATCTTTGAAGAGATATTGTTTCATAAAAACACGCTATTTGTTTTGACAGCAGAATTAATTATAAAATTTATTAATGAAAATTATATGTTGTTAATTTGTAAAAATGGACATAATTTTTGAATTTTAAATATAAAATATACTCTGTATAAAATTTTGGTATTTTTCTGACAAAATTTCATTTTTAAATAATAGTGAAAAAATCTGCATTTTATTTCATTACTGCTTTTTCATATAAAATAACATTATAGGTAGATGGTTTTTTTAATTGGTTTCAAAGTGTAATTGAATAAAGTTTTTATAACTTAATAAAATTTTGTTCATTGGAATTAATTTAACTTCTCAATTGGATGTAAAAAACAAGTCAATCTTTTGAAAAAATTTACTTCTTAAAAACTCATCTTTGGTTGTGACAACAAAATTATTTTTAAATTAGTTACTGAAATTTCTATGTTTTTAATTTGGTAAAATTGATTCCATATTTGGAATAAGAATTTCCAAATTATATAATTAAGAATCTTTTGTTTTTGGACAATATGAATAGTAACGACGGTAATTATCTTTAATTATCGTGATTAATTAGTAGTCGTGTAGTTAAGGGTAATAAAATGATATCATAATAATATAAAATGACACCAAAATGTGTCAAAATCTTCTCTTTTGAGTCATGTCCGACCATGGGATGATTTTTACCAAAATTGAGGCCCCATGGAGTCAAATGGGTGTAATAGTGACATTTATGACATTATTTTTTAAAAGAAGAGACATATAACAAAAGTTCGTATATCCTAAGTAAAAAAAATTAATATTGATTACATAAATGATCGCTTAGACAATAAATATTCATTTTAAAGACAAAAAGATTTCTTACATCATGGTATATTTTTATAATTTTTAGACATTAAATAAATAAATTTATTTATGACACCATGATGTGTAGTGATTAACTCATTAATGAACGATTTAAATAAAATGAAAAGATAAGATAAAATCTATTACTTAAACTTGTCGAAAACATGTTGTATGGGTGGATTTTTAACCCTTACCACCTTGTCCTAGAAATATCATTTTGGGACCTTTAAAATCCAAAAACCATTTTATAATAAAGTAACAATTCAAGAATTTCCAAAAATGACCCTCCTCCCTCTCATAAAAGGGCCCCACCTCTACCCCCTTACCCACTCCTCTCAAGCCCTTAGATCATCCATTATCGGCTCATATTATCTCTCCAAATCTATCTATTAATATTAGAAGCCTCACTTTGGGCAGAAGACTTTTCAAGGAAGCCTTTGGATCAAATCCAAAAAGAGTTACCCAATTTATAGGTAATTTCTTCTCATGAGTTTCTTTCTATTATTTTCCTTCATTACTCACCACTATCTTTTTATTATTTGATCCCATAATAAAACTATTATCCTCAATATACTAGGATGTTGTTATGAAAATGATTCTACCTACACTTACACACACCTCCTTTTAATGGTTAAAGAACTCACTGTTTCTGTGGGTGGCGAATTACTGCCTTACAAAATGATGATTGTTCAATATTTTTTTAACACCTTTCATGGTGTCCATTATGATGTCACTATATTTTTATATGATATATATGGTATTTATTTCTCTATATTCATCGTAATTTTATTTTTAAATCACATCTTTATGCTTTTCATGTTGTGGAACTGCGATAATTTCATCTGGGGAAGTGTGGACTACCGCCCCCTCAAGTGATGTGACTCATTCATGCCAAACATGGAATTTATAAAGAATGTAATAAATGAACTTATTATACCTATATAAAATATATATTATTCTGTAATTATAATATATCTATTTTTAATTTAGTTTAAATTCCATTAATATGACATAGAAATGAAAGCATGGGTCATGCGTACGTACAGCCTACCGTCTCCATGAACAGTGCGTTTCATTTTATATCTTTAAATGTTATAGAATAATATAAAATTAATTTATTCTGGATATATATTATATTTAAATCATTAATACCTTTCTGGAGATGATGTACTTATAACTACATGCACAATTCTTTGCAAACAAGTTCATTTTTGAGTCATGTCCTTAACATCGACAAAACATATGATGTGAACTCACATAAATAACTAATTAATATAAAATGATAATATGTGATATGAATAGAATAATAAAAATTAAAGGAATTCATTAAGCAATTATAATTAGACCTATTTTTATTATTCAGTAATATAAAGAAACGAAGAAGACAAGTTGGACTTTAGGTAAGGGGATTTCTAATATCACTTTTAATTACGTGAGATTTACATTTTTCGCCAATTATTTATTGCATGTGGTGTATTTTATACTTCAATTTGATGTATATTATCATTATTCTATTTATATTTATGGAATTATGTGATTAAATTGGTTCTTATTATCTTTTGGTCATACAACTTGATTTATTACAATGAGGTAAGGGGTTTTGTCTCACTATTTATTCCCGTGAGATTCATGCTATATTTGTCACTATATCCTTTGAGTGGTGTATGTAATACCCATTATTCTAATCTTGGTGTAATATAATTTTGATCATGGGTATTTACATCAACATTTTATATGCCTTCTTTCATGGGGTGTACGTTTTTAATGATACCCAAATCGATAAGGGAGCCTTTCACCCTCCTCTTTTTAAAAGACTTATTTTTGTTAGGTCTTTTAATTTAAATCTTCATAATGTTGGGATATGTTCTTATATATCATTATTGCTATAAATTTTATGTCCAAGTGATGAGATAACCTTTTTATCTCTCATCAACTCATTTTCTGAATTATAAAGTGACGATGTTAGGCTGTCGAATTTCTGTAAGGGAACTTCTTGACCCAATTTCGATTCTTTGGGTTAAACCTCTACATATTGATTATGTGATACTATGAACATGTTTGGATGACCTTTTATTGTTTTACACTTAATATTAACTTATATGGGGTGTATTTATATTTTTCACACATAATTATGTAATTGATTTATCCTTAATCTTAGCATAACGTCTTTTTACGGGACTTCGTCTCAATCTCATTTAATTGAGGCATCCATTGATTTCTACACGACATTATTTTATATGGTGTATAAAAAACTTTTATGTTTTCATTTTATTAAAAAGGAATATTTTTATATGAAGCATTTTACTAAACTAAAAAATAATTTTTTTGTCTTATGAATGCGACGACAACGACTTCCCCGCTGCCGTGACCATTATTTGAGTTTCGGATTCCTCTACAAGCCATATCTTTTTTTAAAAGAAAAATAAATACCATGTTTTACTTTTCCTTTATTTTTGTATTGAAAATGTTTTTGATAATGTTTTGATTATATCAATGTTTCGTATTAATATCTTTTGATTGAAATGTGGAAATGTTATGTTTCCTTTATGCATGTTCTATATGATACAATTATGTTATAGTTCTTGGGCACTTTTCATGATGTCGGGTGGTTCCATGATAAACTTAGGGTGGGTGATCCCGAGATAGATCTCTAACACATTGGGTAATGTGAAAAAGTTAAACACTAAGGTTTCTATGAAAATATTTAGGGAATATACTGTGGTGGGTATTCCAAACACAACCATGAGGATTACTCCCTATGTAAGAATGATATTAATGCCTCAAGTAACCTTTATGTTTTATGATTTAAATATGTATTTCAAAAATATTATGATTTCATGGGATATGTTAAAAAGATTATGTGATGTATATATTGATGATCTAATGTTTTCTTTCTTTGAGTATCCCTTTCTGAGCTTTTTATGCTCATCCCATGTTTTTGGAATGTTTTTCACATGACATAAAGTGGACCAGGGTCAAGGATGGGATGATGGAAATATCATGCGGTCTAACACATGGAACTAGAATTGATTCATTTGTTCAAGAGTTTTTATTTTGTGAAAAAATGGAAACTGTGTAGATGTGTCAACTTTGTAATCATTGAGATGTAATAGTTATGTCCTAATTATCTAAAACTCCAAACCTGAAAAGATCCTCAATGGGAATTATTCATTTAATTCAAGATTATGTAATCTTTTAAGGCTAGGCCCTTATAATTATACAACCCTTTTCAACATTTTTTGTTCAAAAATACCATCATTGTTTAATTTATTTTGTTGATGACATTATTTTACGTCCAAATTAATAATTTTATATGATTGTTTTTTTATCACATAAAAAAAGTGTTTGAGATGATCATATTGGGAGAATTCAAATTTATTATTGGTTTTATGAATTTTAAAAAATTTGATGGAAATATTTTACCTCAAAAAATATACTAAATTTTAATATGAACAATATGATCTTGAAATTACATTAAACATTAGTACACATATGGAAACTTATATAAAACATAATTTTGATGAAAACAACAAATCAATAGATCTAAAATATTATTGAAGTATGATATAAAGTATACTGTATCTTAATTAATGTCAAATAGACATAATATTTTCATGAATTTTATGTGTGATATTTCAATTAAATCAAAAATAATCTCATTTGAAATAGGTAAAAAAAAATTTATTTACCTTAATGTATCATTATAACATGGATTATTTTACAATTCTGGAAAATATATATTTTTTAAAATGTTAGTTAGTTGTTGATTTTAGAGGATATTGGTTTCATCAAAAATATACATTAATAACATTCCATTTCATATGAAAATATGTAGTATCCTGGTTCAGTAAGAAACAAGATTTTATATCACTTTCTACTGATGAAGATAAATATATAGCATTATAAAGATGTTATTCTATTGATTCTTGGATTCTACACAACATAACAAATTTCTGTTTGATTTTTTACTCACATTCCAATTATTTGTGATAATTATACTTCAATTTACTTATCTTGAAACCCAACGAATCACTTAGTAGAGAAAAAACATTTATATAAGACAACATTTCTATAGGAATCACACACAAAAGGGAGATATTTTTATCAACGTTATTAGAATATAAATCTAGTTTTCCAATATTTTTACAAGGGCTATATATTATGATAAATTCAAGTTCATTAAATATAGGTTGTGAATGATCAACCATAACTGAAATATAATAAAAATCATGTTTCATCTATCTCCCTACAATTAAAATATCCTCTAGTGAAAAGTTGGTGATTTTTTTTAAACTTATATAATTTTAAATTTTACCTATTTTTCAAACTAATCTTATTTTCATAATTATTGTATTTTTAAATTTACCTTATTTTCAAGTTATCTATTTTAATTTCTTATTATATTAAGGTTTAAATTTTACTATAATATTTAAAATATTTCTAAACATGTTCATGGAATATCCTTTAAAAATTAATATCATCCACTAGAAGATAACTTTAAAAAGATTTAACCATTTCAATCATATATTTTTCTCTTCCAAAGATATTATTATTTAATTTTGTAATAGATATTCAATTTTTCATGAAATTACATTAATAAATTTTTTATAGGGAAATTTGTTAATGCTATTCAAAAAGTTAAATTATTTAGGTTTCCACTAAATGAAATTAAATTAAATTATCAAAAGAACTTATATAACATATGTCAAGGAATTTAATTATTTTGTAATCCTTTGATATTAATGTAGGATCGAAATATGAATGTAGATGCTAAATATACAAGAGGGTGTGGGGGGGGTGAATTGTATCCTTTATGAAAATTGGAACCATTAAAATTGCTATAAAACATTCATTTTTATTCATGAGGAAAACTATGTTTAACAATGTTAAACAAGGAAAATTCACAAGACCTCTTAGTTCTACAGACTTTATAAGTTCCATAAATATGGATTTAGAAGTGAAACTAATGAAATGTTTACAAGGAAAAAGATTATACCTTAATGAATCAAGAATCATACTAATCAGAGCATACAAATACCAAACAGTATAAGATTGTTATACTTTCCTTTTTAATCAAAATACTACAAAAAAACATAAAACAATACAAGTAACAAAAATGAAATATTTTATCCCAAACAGTAGGGTATCAATCAACCTTTGATAACGACCCCTTGATTTATACTATCCAGAATGTCTATCCTTCCCCCACCAGGGTAAGCCCTCGATATGAATATCAGAATTTGCCTTGTGATCCATGTAAGTTGTTGAACTTCTTGATAGTTGGCTCCTCAGTCATCATTATCAAGGAAGTCCTCAAAAATTAAGGTAATTGACACCTCTGTCTTCCTAATCAAGGAAGTCCTCTAACTATAAAGGTAGTCGGAACCTCTGTCTTCCTATCCACAGAAGACCTCAATTTTACATTGCAACAATCAGAGTCACATTAAGAAAGTTCAATAAGATGTTTAGTACCCACAAAGCATGAGTGTTTATCTCTATATAATTTACTTCAGTAGAATGTAATCTCGAGAATGATCGATCGGTTCTCAATAGTTTTTGAGATCTTTGAAATGAGATCCTATTTATTGGAATTTTCCCAACAGTAGGCTACCTCCTTCAATGATCATATTTTTTCATGAATCTCAGAGGGACCTGTACATGTGTCACTCAAATAATAGTTAGTTAGACACAGAATGCATGACATTGTTTCATAACTATAAAAAGGGTATATAAAATATGGTTGCTTGACCAAATATATTTTTCAGAGTCTATGAAAATATACATTCAATTTCTATTACAGGGATATTCAGATTCTGTTTTTCAAGGAATTTAGAACATCAAATTATATAATTTCTAGAATCTGACTTCTAATGAATTTGGATTCTGAATTCTACGGAATTCCGAATATAAATATCAAAGAATTCAGAGTCTACATTCTGAGGAATTCAGAGTCTAAATTCAAAGGAATTAGGAATCTGTTTTTTATGAAATTCAAAGTATAAATTATAAGTAATTCAGAGGCTGAATTTTGATGAATTTGAAATATAAATTTTAGAGAATTTGGAATCTAAATTTAAGATAATTTGTAGTCTAAATTTAGAAGAATTCAGAATCTGAATTCAGAAGAATTGGGAATATGAATTCAGAAGAATTCAGAGTCTGAATTCAAAGAATTTGGAATCTGAATTCAGAATAATTCAGAATATGAATTCCAAAGAATTCGTATTTTGAATTCAAATAATTCAGATTCTTAATTCAGAAGAATATTGAATGTGAATTCTGAATATTTCTGAAGCTGAATTCAAAAGAATATGGAATATTAATTTCAAGGAATTTGGAATCTGAAATCCGAATAATATAAAATCATAATTCAGAGGAATTTAGAGTCTGAATTTAGAGAATTTGAAATCTGAATTCATAACCTGAAATCAGAATAATCTATATCAAATTAATTATAGAATTCAGAGTTTTTAGATATGAAACTGGATTTTACGCTTATAAAAAAATGTGTTAGATTTAGAGAAACTAAATCATGAATAATAAACACAAAGGTAAGGAGGAAATTTACATGGTAACGTATAATTTCCTTAATTAGATAAATTTTATGGGAAATAAAATTTCCATTAAGATAGTGTATTTTTTATTTACAAAATATTAAGGAATGGAAATGTAATAATGAAACCTTTTTGACTCAACAATCTCCCCCTTTTGGGAAATAACATACATCCTTACTAAAACTACTATAAGGACTTTAGAAAAATTATGGACATAAAAACTTATCTCCCTTTACATAAGTATAATAGTGAATACGACTAACTCCCCCTTAAGTTTGGAATCACTAAGGATAGTATTCTTGATTTCATGAATGAGATTATACATTATTGTGCATTCAAAAAACTTCATTGATAAGAGATTGCCTCTAAATAAACTCCCCCTTACTTAGGGAAATATCTTTTTATACTTTTTATTGATTTTATCATTCCTTTATCTACCTTTGGTTTTTTCAAAAAGAAATTGGGGGAATTGAAACATTTCTACCTAAAACATTAGTAATAAACAACAACCAACAAATTACATGAAGAACAACTAAAATATCATTAATATTGAAAGAATTCGTATAATAATGAAAATACAACAAAATATTGGAATGGAATGAATGTATCCTTCTTTCTCTTATGGAAGTAGGTTCTTTATAATGGTTTTTAGATTCTTGAGCTCCTATTGATCCTCTTCAGCTCACTTTATCAACTGATCATAGTCTTGACTTTTCTTCTCAAAGGGTTTAATTTTATCTTCCCGTGACTTAAGACATTCATCTTGAGCATTCAATACAAAGTCTTGCTTGAAAATATTTTCATCAATCTCAATTCTGAGATCCGTTTTCCTCTTCCAATTCATGTCTATAGAATTATATTTTACATTTAGGTTCTTAACATTTTGCTTCCAAGTATTCTGTTCAAGGCATAATATTTCCTCAAAACTATTTTTTAGATCCATGGTCATCCCATATTTGGTATCAAATGCATCCTTGAAATTATAATGGAATTCATCAAATATTCTCATTTATTTGATTTTCTTCTTTGACCATATTTTCATCCTCTTTCAAGGTCTTTTAGGAGCCTCATAACCAATGAAGAAGGTCTTGAAATCTTCCTCTAGCACAAATCATTTTTCTATCACCATGGAAATAGAATCTAACTTTTTATTTATCGTATGATGAAGCATCTAGAATCTTGAGTCTATGAAAGGGAATATAGGAATACAACTAACCAGATTTTTTAAAGACTAAACAACAAAATAATGTATGAGGGAAGATGATTCCGAATCTGAGTTCTTGGTTGGTGAGGATTCTTTTTTTATTTCATCAAATTTCCTCTTTGATGAATCACTAAAATATTTCTTCTTCGCCATAGATTTACTAGGTGTATCTACTACCACATAATTTTCATTACTTATTCTCAAAATAATGTCTTTTTCGTGGGGAGACTCAAGCTTAATATCAAATAAATGAACAATTTTATCATCCTCAACATCCTCTTTCTCTGCATCAGCTGATAGATCTTCCCGATGAATGAAGGCATGATTACTACTTTCATCATTTTCTGGTTTATTCACTTCTTCCTAATCTTTTAAATCATTTCCTGGTGTAGAAATTTTTGAGGATTTGTCTTGAGAATTCTGAATCAATAGTTTTACATAGGGTATTTCCTTATCTTTGTAATCTTCAACTTACTTTAGGATATCATCAGTTTGATTCCCTTCTTCTTCCGCCTCCTCTTCTTCTTCTATTTCTTCTTCCAATTCTTCTTCTTCGACTATTTTTTATTCATGATGTGATTCTGTAATCACCAATTTCTTTCCTAGTGTCTCCAGTAATGATTCACATAGAATGGATTTTGGTACCTGAATTTACTCAAAGTATTTTACAACATCCTTGAGAAGGGATTATACTATATCTGCCTCATACATATTCTTCCTTTGATTTTTCTCTTTCTATTCCTTTTTAATATTCTTAGTATCATTTTTCTTCAATACCCTCTCCTTATCAGGGTCCAAACTGAATTTCGGCTCCCCTTCTTTCATATTCTTCTTATCTTCTCTCCATATAGCCACTACTTCATCAAGATACACTTTTCTCTTCTTTGGTTTTTGAGGTTTTGACTAAGTTTCCATTCCCACAAGATCTTTTTTCTCATATTGTTCCTTAACCTTTCTCTTCCATCCACATTTTATAGAGGTTTCATCCATAATCAGCTTCTTTGACAAAGCATCTACTACTTGTATATAAATATCATAAAATTATCCAGACTCACTGGAAAACACATTTTCATTCTCTTTAGGGTGTCATCATTCAACATCATGACTTTATAATTTCTCGGTTTGGAACAAAATGGGATTTTGAATGACTAATGAAAATGAACAATAATCTTTGAAATGAATGTTGGATATATAATAATTTGAGATTTCAGATTCCCATTATTGATATTCTCAATCGTTACCAAGATATAATAAACCAATTTCATCATCATGAGGTTCACCAAGAAATCCAATATATAGATATCACTCTTTTTTAGAGTATCCTTATCCCAGTTCCTTGGAACTATAAAGTCTTGAACCCATAATTCAAGAATTTTAAATTTTGTAGAGAGATGAATGATCTTTAGAGTCTCTACTCTTTTAAACCCAATAAAATCTATTACATTTTACTGATTAAATGATCTGGATTCATCTGGTAATTTGTGAGTACAAAACTCTACTTCTCATTCGTAATGAATCTTAATAAGACTTGATTCCTTATTTTATGAAAGAGAGTAGGTCTTTCTATAAAACATAAAAGAAAACATGTCTCTACATTATTACCTGAAGAAACATGTTGTATCATAGAACCCAATCAACATGTTCAGATAGATCGAATTTTGCTCGTTTGGTTTCCACCCACACACTCTCTCCCAACTATTCAGTTTGACATTCATAGAAATGATAAAGTCATACTTATCATAATACAATGGATTGAACAACCATTCTCTTTATATCTACCAATCAGATATTTCTTTAATAGTAGATATTTCTTTTTGGGGAGAGTCTTAAGAAGACATTCAGAATTGAGGAAAATTTTGAAGAATCAGAATGGACTGACAATACAAAGGAAGAGCTTCAATATGCAAAAGCAAGAAAAACCAATGTGGGAAAACCATCAGGGGGATTTATATAGGAAATTTAGGCGATGATTCAACATCCATGATTGATTTAATTATTGAAGTACTTCTGAATAAATATGATAGTTGAGATGATAACCGAAGAAGCATTTCAATAGGTTCCAATATTTTGAGGTTTTTAAGAAAAACATTTTGATATAAGAAAAAGTAAATCTGAAAAAGTTTCTTAAACAATATAAAAATACAAAACAGTAAAAATATGATTACGATAACTTAATAAAGATAATATAGCTTCTGAATTGCATAGAAAACTTATTCTTAATGAGGAAAAATTATTATTGGATATGAAAAATTTGAATACATAAAAAATTTAATTATGAAAAATATTGATAGCAAAAAATTTTATTATGGGAAACAAATGTGATTATGAAATTTTTTGTTTACGAATAAAAACATGTAACTTATAAGAAAATGTTCCTCCTCTATGAAAATTAGTTTCTAAATGTAAGGATATAGGTTTCATCAAAAAGTTATTATAGATGATTACCTTATAGTTATCATTACTAACTTTTGTTTAATATATTCAAATCTATCAGAGGGTAACGATATTTCAAAAATATCAGAATGTTGATCTTGTGTTCTGATAAATAAAAGTATGATATCTCATTTGTGTTAGTGATCCCCAAAAAAGTGATGCCTAATATAAATGTGTTTTGCACGAGAGTGATGTGCAAGGTTTTTTCTTAAGGAAAAGGCACTAGTATTATCACACAATATGTGTTTTTTGGTAAAACTCAAACCATAGTCTATGAGTGCGTGTAGAATCCACAATACTTGAGCATAACGACTTAATGCTGCTATATATTCATCTTTACTAGTGGAAAGTGCTATCGAGTGTTTCTTTTTTCATTTCCAAGACACTAATGAATATCCTAAGAAATTACACATTTCAAATTTACTTTTTCTATCCATTATACATCCAACAATGTCAAAATCTAAAAAAAATTAAAACAAAATCATTTACAGAATTATAAAAGAATATTCAATCCATGTTTCTATTTAAGTAGCGAAAAATACTTTTCACTTCCTTTAAATGAGATTCCTCAGCATTAGATTGATATTTTTTACATAAGTATACTGAAAACATTATGTCTAGCTGACTAGCTATCAAGTAATGTAGACTTCCTATCATACCAATAAAAGATTTTTGATCCACTGGTTTCCCAGCTTCATTAAGATCCTGTAAATTTGAGGTACCAATGGGGGTACGTATACTATTAGTGTTTTTATATCCATAATTTTTTAGAATATCGTTAATATAGTTATGTTGGCTTATATAAATTATTTCTGGTTTTTTCAGAAATTTAAAAACCAAGGAAAAATTCTAACTCACACATCATACTCATTTCAATCTTAGATTTCTATAGATCCTAAAGGAATCAGTAAAACATTACAAAGTCGAACCAAATATAATTTCATCAACATAAATCAAAACAATCAAATCATTTTTCTTTTCTTTCTTTATAAAAAGACATTGATCACCATTTCACTTAACATAATTTTTTTGAAGCAGAAACTATGCAATTCTATCATAGCAGGCAGTAGGGGTTTATTTATGTACATAAGAAGATTTGGTAAGTTTAAATCATGTTTACGGTGTTTTGTATCTTCAAAACCAAGTGGTTGTTCTACAAAAATATCCTCTTGAACATAAATATTAAATAAATCACATTTAACATCCATTTGAAAAGGTTTTAAGTTAAATAATGCTACAAAGGAACGTAGAATAAGAATAGATTCACGTATAGCTTTTGGAGCTTAGGTTTATTCATAGTCTATTTCTTCTTGTTTATTATAGCCTTTAGAAACTAATATATATTTCTTTCCTACTATGATTCCATTTTCATCACACTTATTTTTCAAAAACACATTTTACTTCAATAACAGAAGTTTAAATAGGTCTTTCAACCATGGTCCAGACTTTATTCCTTTTGAATTCATTTATCTCATCATGCATAGATTTTATCCAATCATCATTACTTAAAGCTTCATTTGTTCTTTAAGGATCTAATTGAGAAAGAAATTCTTGATTTTATACTTTATATCTTAAGTAACTCCTATTCCTTACAAGATTATTTACATCACCAATGACACTATCACTTGTATTATTCTTGAGAAACAACTGATTTGGTTTTTTTAAAACCTGTTCATCAACATATGGTTGTAAATCATCTGGGGTAGATGCATCAAAAATATTTTCATGGACATTTTCCTTATCAGATGGATCTTTTATGAAGGGTTTATAATCAGTTTTCGAAAACTCTTCTGGAGAAGTAGGTTGATTGTGTTTGAAAACAAAGCGATTGGTTTCATAAAATATAACATGTACTATTTATTCAACTCTACAAGTGTTTTTATTGAATACTCTATAATCCATAGAAGTTGTGGAGTATCCTAGAAAAATTCCTTCATCAGATTTGGATGTGAATTTATATTGATTATCTTTAGTATTCAAAGTGAATACTTTGCAACCAAATACATTGAATTAGGAAAGTATAGGTTTTCTACCATTTCATAACTCCTAAGTGGTTTTATTAAGAAAAGGTCTAATCAAAAACATATTTATAGTATAACTTCCATTAATTACAGCTTCTGCCAAAAAATGATTAGCTATCTAATATTCAATCAACATGGTTCTTGTTATTTCTTTAAGTATTCATTTTTGTCATTAAACAACAACTTTTTATTGAGGAGTTCTTGGTGTGGAGAAGTTATGAGTAATGAATTTTCTACTACAAAAAGATTCAAAATCAGAATTTTGAAATTCTCTTTCCTGATCACTATGAATAGTTATCAATGGAACGTTTTTCCCATTATTAATTTTGGCTCTTATGTTTTTAAAATAAAATAGGCTTCAAATTTCTTTTCTAGAAAATAGACCCACAGAAATCTAGTGTAATCATCAACTAAGACCAATACATAATATTTTCCTCCAATGCATCATGTTTATGTTTGACCAAAAAGATTCATATGCACTAACTGTAATGCATAAGTATTTGAGACTTCACCTACTAATTTAAAACATGATTTATGTTCCTGTCCATATTGACAAGGATCACAAACATTTGAATAATAAAATCTATTCTCTAGTAGATCCTTAACAAGTTCTTTCCTAGAGAGTTTACATAGGTTCATATGGTTACATTTTCTTAACCTTCTATTCCATAACTAAGAATGATCTTAAATTTCACTAAGTCAAGGTAGGTCTTGGATCCTAAGGTCTTCTATGTTTAGTGTGTACACAATCTATTTTCTATGGGCAGAAATATTAAACTATTCCTTGGAATTATATACTAAACATTTCTCATTCATATAATTCACATGTAAATCTTCATCACATAATTGAAATATTCTAATAAGGTTGTTCCTAAGACCCTTAACAAATAAACCATTTGAAATCAATGTTTTTTCAAGAAGAACAATGTTACCTATACCAATAATTTCTCCATGAGAATTATCTCCAAAAATTACTTTTCCTATTTTCATCTTAATAATACTTTCAATGATTTTTTTGTTACCAGTCATGTGCTGAGAACATCCACTATCCATGTACCAAGTATTTATGTTGGTATTATCTCTACTTTTCGAAAATAATACCTTCAGACATTCAGAACCCAAACTTTCTTGGATATAGAATCATTAGAAATAAAAATTTTAGGGATCCACATTTTCGTAGAAAAATAAGCTTTATGAAATTCTAAAGACTCGGTTTTGTTTTAGGAACAACTTTTCTCCCAATAACCACTACACTGACATTTAGTGCAGAATGGAGCACTTTGAGGAAAAAAATATTTCTAAAACCTTGTTTAGAATAATTATATAACAAAAATTATTTCGTAGTGGTCTAATTTGTGAAAACATCTTATAAAAGTTTTCTTTACCTAATATAAAGATTTACAATCACTTCATTATGGAATTATTTCTAATTTTAGTTTAATAACTATGTTTTTCTCTAAAAAACATCATTTTCAGAACTAGATTTAGTCCCTAAAACATTTTTCGTAAAAAATACTTTTTCTATACCCAGAGAAAGTATAACCTTCTAAGAGTTAACTTTTTCATGGTTTTTTAAAATACTATCAAAATCAAAAAATTTCTTATCAAGATCATTGAAATGATCTGATACTTCTATAGTAAGAACAAAAATTATAGAATTTTCCTTATCAATATTTTTCTTGACATTAAGATTTTCATTTCCATGAAGCTTATAAAACCTAGAAACTTCGTTATAAATAGGTAAAGTATTATCTTCTATCAGAAGAATATTCTTCATATTAAGATTCATAATATCTATTATCACTAGAATTCACATTTAAGGAAACATTGGTTATAGATTTATCATTGTGTACCTTATCCATTAAAAAATTATTTTCAATAGGTAATACGGCTAGTAAACCAAGATTTATCTTATAAAAAGATTCATATCCAAGTATTCATCAGAAGAGTCTCCCCCATCAGTACTCCAGTTTTCATTAGCTTTAAAAATGTTCATATCATTAGCTTTGTATTACTTCACACTTTTTTTCTCAGAATTATTTTTCTTTCAATCCATTCACATAAGCATAGGATAATCTATCCATATATGACCCACTCCTTTGCATTCACAACAAGTAATTTCAGGGTCTTTCTTATCCTTTATTTCTTTTTTCTTATATCTATACTGTAGGTCATTTTTTTCAACTGTCTTGTTCATCCTTCAATCATGATTGCTAGATCATTCTTAAAATGATCACTTTCATAAGATTCAGATAAAACAGTGACAATCTATGATTTAGATCTAGTAACCCTTTCATGTGTCTTGGATTTTGAAATAATAAAGGTTATACTTAAATTTCAATTATTTTTCATATTCAAATCAGTATCTCTTTTCATTATTGTCTGATGTTGAATAAGAGTTCCAAAAATGTCATCAAGAGTAATATGAGGTGTTTTCTTATTCTCACAAATAACTATTCTCTTAGATTCTCACTCATTAGGAATTATGTATATAATCTTTTCCACAAGTGCCTCATCTTCTAAACCATTCTCACTCATGGATTATAATCTATTAACAATATTCATAAATCTTTTTCGCACCTTGCATAATAGTTCTCCATAATGAAATAAAAATACATGATATTCTGCTCTATGAATATATGTTCTTGTTACTATTACCTTGGATGTACCAAAATGAGTAACTTCTGTCTTTGTACAAATATAATTTGTAGCTTAACAAGAAGAAATGTGAATATATATATTCCTGGTCATGGAACACAAAAAAGTATTGCATACCTTGTAGTTTAGTAGATATTCTAATTTTTCTTGATTAGTAAAAGTTCTGACTTCTTTATCAGGAATCTTGTAATCTCTAGTGAGAAGATAAAAGTTATCTACTCCCATATTAATAACAAAGTTCTTCATACATTTTATTTAATATTTATAATCATTCCCATCAAATATTGGTAGTATAGTAGTATTTATATTGTCAATTTAACAAACATTCATTTCCGCCATATAAAAAAATTACTTTCCAAAAAAACATGTGCGTTGAAAATGTTTGCAAACAAGGATAAAAATCATATGTCAGGAAAATATAGATCAATAAAAACTAGAGCAAGAAAACATATATGTAAATATAAGTATTTCATGGATTTTTTATGATACCAATTTTACGGTCGAAATATGAATGTAGATGTTCAATATACAAGAGGGGGTAAATTGTATCCTTTAAAAATTCCTTTAGAACCATTAATTTTGGAATAAAACATTCATTTTTAACATTGAGGAAAAATGTTTTTAACAAATTTAAACAAGGTAAATTCAGAAGAACTTTTAGTTCTACAAACATTCTAGGATCTAGAAATATGGTTCCAGAAATTAAAACATAAAAAAAGTTTATAAGGAAAAAGATTCTACATTAATGCATATATAATCATACTAATCAGAGTATACAAATACAAGAATGTATAAGATAGTTATACTTTCCTTTTTAATCAATATATAGTGGAAAATAAACTTGAAACAATACAAGTAATAAGTATGAAAATTTGTATCCCATAGAATAGGGTATCCAAAAACATGGATAAAGGTCCCTTCACTTATACTTTCAAGAAAGTCTATCATACAAACACTAGGGTAAGCCCTTGATAGGAATATTGGAATATATCTTAATATCCCCACAATCCCTCAAACTTAATGGTAGTTGGCACCTCTGTCTTTCTTATCAAGGAATTCCTCAAATATTAAGGTAGTCGGCACCTCTGTCTTCCTAATCAAGGAAGTCCTCATACTTTTAAGGTATTCCACACCTCTGTCAATATATCCCTAGAGGCCCTCGATTGTACACAACAATAGTTAGAGTGGCATAAAGCAAGATGAACAAGATCTTCAATACACATAAACCAAGAGAGTATCTCTGTCTATAATTTACTTTAGCAGCATGTAAACTCTTGAATGATAAATTGGTTCTCAGTTGTTTTAGATCTCATTCAAATGAGCTCTTATTTATTGGCATTTTCCCAACGGTCGGCTCCCACATCCAATGGTCATATTATTTCTTTGAATCTTGGAGGGACCTGTACAAATGTCACTCAAATAATGGTATGTTAGTAACAGAATACACGACATCGTTTCATAATTATATCATGGGTATGTAAAATATGGTTTCTCAACCAAATCTATTTTTCTATGTCTATGAAAAATAAAGATCAGAGTCTATGAAAATAAACATTCGGATTCTATATTACATGGATATTCAGATTATGTTTTTCAAGGAATTCAGAACTTGGTATTCTATATATTTGGGAGTCTGAATTCCAATGAATTTGGAGTTCGAATTCTAAAGAATTCAGAATATGAGTTTTATGGAATTCAGAGTCTGAATTCTATTGAATTTGGAGTCAAAATTCTATGGAATTCAGAATCTGAATTTTAAGGAATTCAGAGTCTAAATTATGAGGAATTTGGAATCTAAATATCATAGAATTTGGAATCTGAATTTCAGAGAATTTGGAATCTGAATTTAGAATAATTCAGAATCTGAATTCAGAGGAATTAAGAATCTGAATTTAGTAGAATCCAGAGATTGAATTTAAAGAAATCAGAATCTAAATTTAGAATAATAAGATTCTAAATTCAGAATAATTTGGAGTCTGGTTTCTGAAGAATTTGGAATCCAAATTCATAAGAATTTAGAATATGAATTCAGAAGAATTTGGAATCGTAATTTCAATGAATTTGGAATCTGAATTCAGAAGAATTCAGAACTTTAATTCAAAAAAATCAAGAGTCTGAATTTATAGAATTCCAAATCTGAATTCAGTACATGAAAACAGAATACTCTATGTGTAAGTATTTAAAATACTCTGACGTTTTAGATAAGAAACCATATTTTTCACTTAGAAATAAAATTAGTTAGATTTAACGATACTAAATTATGAACAATGAACACCAAAGTAAGGAGACAATTTCATTGGGAAGGAATATTATCTTTAATGTGGTAAATCTAATGGGAAATAAACTTTTCCTTAAGATAGAGTGTTTTTTATTTTCAAAATATAATATAATGGAAAAGTCATAAAGAAACCTTATTGACTCAACAATCAAAAACTTTAAAAAATGACAATTTTTTAAGAAACAAATATTAAATTCTAATAAAAGGAAAAGAATTTTAAGATCATTTCAGAAACCAGTTAATCTATATTCTCTTCCCAATTGAAAATTTTCTCATTATAAAGATATTTCTAAATGTTTTTCTAAAGAAGTTATAAAGACCATACATGATGATTAAAATTATTCTTTTTAAAATAGTAATAAATAATGAGTTACGAAATGAACTCTCTCTATTTATTGGTGAATAAGGTGAATTTAAAAGTCTTATAATGTAGAAAATTTATTTTATTATATCTATATTCATGATAATATACAGTGGTGGAGAAAGGAAAGTTAAATATATAATCATTTTTTAATGAAGATCTTATATGATAGGAAATCATCATTGAAATGGAATTTATGTATTCATCAATCAATCTAAAAAGATATTTATTGAAAATTTAAACAGTTAATGATTCTACTAAATAATAAAAAACATATTATCATAAAATTTTAAAATAGAAGAAAAATTATAATATTTAATTTTTTTCCATTCTTCTATATTTATTTTTGAAAATATCAGTATGGGATAAAATTAATAATTTTTTAACTATCGGTTGTTAATCATAAAAATCCATAATTAATTATCTAAGGGGGTCAGTTTTTTATAATAATTTTTTATGATTATTTTTAAATATTAATAAATTAATTATCATTAAGACTCTATAGATATTTATTTTCAAATTCAATTCCACTCTTCAAAATTTCTTGCATATATTGTGTTTTAAAAAATGAAGAGGCTTCTGGGGAGATTTCTGAGTAAATGAGTCACTTAATTTTTTTATTTTATATATCACAATATACTTTTTATTAAACTGATCTAACATAATGATTTTTATTAAGAGGTTTTTCTTAAATAGAAAAAACTACCTATAACAGAAATACCAAAGATCTAAAGTAGTTTTATAAAAATATTTTGATGTGATGTTTCATGCCCAGTTACATTTATTGGATTTAAAATCACTTATAAGGTGATGATCTAAATCCTCAATAGATAAAAAAACATAATGATTTCATCAATGTATGAGTATTCATTTTCCAATATAGTTATAATTGACTTAGAAATTTGATGAATTGTATGGGTAAAGTTTGTTATAACAATGCCTATAAATAAATTCACACCTAGAGAATATAAAAAACATATAAACTGAAGGAAAAATAATTATGAATTCTATATTTTTTGTTTTTAGCCTTTTTAATTTCTTTTTGATGAGAGAAATTATGATCAGTGCAACTTTAATTTATGAACATTATATCTAAGAACTACCATTATGTTTGTTTTCCTTGAAAATATCTTAGTATTTATATTGTATTTATTTTTTTAAAAAAAAATTAATGATCTATGTGTTCCAAGGAATGATATATATATAAAAATTTTCTACCATCTAGTTGAGGAATTTGATGGCTAAGATGACATAGCCTAATTACTTATGGTGTGTTAAGAGAGCTTCTACCAATAAGATTAATCGAGTTCTTATTGGTATAGTATAATTTAACTTATCGTAGGTATAAAATATATGATTTCTTATGACCTGTTTAAATTCATAGATAACTTATATCAGGTTTATAGATGAACCTTTCACTTTTTCATAAAAGTGAAATTTTATTAAATATAATTTTTTATGTTATATTTAGTTTACTAATTAGTACTTTATGTTTGATTTCAAACATTTGTTTTATTGTTTCCTAAATCACATCTCTATTAATTATTATATTTGGTTCTTTTGTAGGGGTTGTTTAAAACACCATAGCATTAATATTTTCATCAGTAATAAAAAATACAAATCACATTATTTCTGTTCGGACAACATCATATTAATATAGTGAATACGTTAATTGCCCAGATATTTGGCTTGATTTATAATTCAAAAATATATATTAAATTAATACTTATGTATAAATTACATTATAAGTTAATTTTTAAGATAATTAACCCTTATTTTATTTTATTTTCCACTATACCTTGGGACAATAGAATGGTCCCTCATCCAATGCACTATCATCATCCCACTCTTGAAGATTTTACAGTTCAACGAGTTCTTATATTATTCTTAGGAATATTGAATTTTTAGTTCATCCTAAAAACGTATAAAAATTTAAATTTAAAAAATATTCAACCCCGTGTTTTTTCATCTTGATGATCGCCTTTTATGTTCAATGATCCTTTGAGTTTCTAAAGATTATAAAGTTTTTAGTTAACTAATTTCTTCACGACTTCTAATCACACCTCCATTGATATATTTAACATAAGAATCATTGTTTCTTCTTTAACTTTAGTTTCTTATTTTTTTGTGGATTTGGGCATTATTGTTTTATTCTTATAAAGTAACCATTTGGGAAAATAACGAGCTCATTTTATTATAAAATATATTTTTAGGTTTGGTGAGAACTTAACATTAATGTTTTATCTTTCATTGGTGAAAATATGAAATATTTTTGACTCTATTATAAAACATATAGGATATTAAAATATAATGATATTTCTAATAATAGAAATACATAACAATTTATAAAGCTTTTAAAATAATAAAAATTATAATAAGTGAACAGAGAAATTGGTGAAAAAAAAATCCTCTCTAAAAATGATTCTAAAAAGTGGTACGTACATATCATGTGGAAGATCTACCTATAAAGACCCTAACTCAAATTACCAAGAGCTGGTGTATACATTATTATATTAGAACTAAATATAAGTGTTCACATCCTAGAAGAATGGATACTTTAGTAGTCTTGAAAAACAAGATACATACATGATTCTCATATTAAATTGAAAATATAAAAAATAGAATAAGAAAGATTCATTAATCCTATAAATATCTCACAATATCTTTCATTATATGAAAATGAAATGAAAAAATTAAAGGGTGATCTTAGATTCTTGGTAATGTTTTGCATACAATTGAATATGTCATGAGTAAATAAGTTATAGTCATTATGGAAAGGTAAATAACTAAAAACATGTTACATTTAATTAATAACATTTAGCACAAATAATAATATGTAAAAAAATCTATGATCAAACAATGCTATATAAATAGTCACATGAGCTTAAATGAAATCCAAATATATCAAAAATATTAAATTAATCATTGTGAAATAAATTATTAATCTCACAATGATATAGTTAATAATGTAAGAAATCATAAACATAACTTCATGCTCCCATGTGAATACATTATACATAAATGGGTATTTCCTCACCCAAATATGAAAACTAGTTTGTCTCATTATGCCTATCAATGAATTTTGGGGTTTTAGTGGGCCCCACGGATCACATACTATGTCTAAAAAATTCCTCATATGAAAGGGTTAAAACAAAGTCAATATAAATATTTTTTATTAAGAAACTACCATGTGAAATTTTAATCCTTTCCACAATCAATAAATATAATCATAGACCATCCATTGGAATATGGATAATGGTATCAAAATCGTGCATCCCCATTAAAACTAATAATAACAGATTTAATTAAATAATAAGGATGATATCATTATAATATATCCCCGGGGAACAATAAGTAAAATAAATGGTTGTTTTCATTGATGAATAGTAATATGATAAAACTTCCATTAAAAGGATTCTAGAGTAAAATAACCTATTTACTTTGAAAATATGTTTTCAAAAACTAAAAATTTTCCATAATGATTAAGATAAAATATCATTTAAATATATCATTAGAAAATTATAGAATAAGAATAAAATATATTGGTGACCATGATAATTGGTAATTCTATTCAGAATGAGTTTGTTAATCTAATTCTTCCTTTCACATTTTTAATAAAAAAGTAAAAAAATATCCTCAATTATAAAAATTTCAGGAAGTTTCCATTGAAACCATTTTTTGAAATTAAATCATTAGTAAAATTTATTTAATAAATCACTGTGGAATATTAAGAAAATATGGAAAACATTTTTGGAAGACAAATAATAGGATGATTATTGTTTTTTAACCTAAGAGAGAAATAAAGACTTATTTTCTTAAAAACATTTTCTAAAAAACATTTTCTTAAATTTTTAAATTAAAAATGGAGGAAAATAGTACTATTACATGAAAATTTAATGAATAAATATGAAATATAAAAATGAAACTGGATTATCAGATAATGGTGATACAATTTATTTCAATGTAAATTCATTAATTAAAAATACATATTGAAATGATATTGTAACATAAATCTTTTATAATTTTATTAACATTTCAATCATAATTACAATGGAATAAATAAATTCAAATTAAATATTAGATAACATGAATATAAATAGATTCATTATACAAAATATATAATTGATAGTAGATAATAATTATTTTTTTCATTGACTTTATTGGTTTCTCACATTCCCATAAAAGTGTTTTTTGAAATAAAAATTTACTTTTCAGTGTTATAACATAACATATATCATAAATAATATAATTTGAGACTAACGACCTTTAAAATGGTCATTACATAGATATGAGAATTAATCAATGAATGTATTTGGTTTTTAAAATTTAAATCCACATGAAATAAGTGTAAATACAACATAAAATACTAATTTTTTTTACACACATAGTCATTAATATCAAAGTAAACAAAGAAGTAACATAACCCAATGGAAATAAATTGAGTTATAAAACCACTTAACACTTTGTCACATTAAAATAAAATACAATTGGATCAAATAATTTAAATTTAAAATTAAGATACCATGATGTATGATGGATTAATTATATAAAATTAATAATTGTCTGAATATAAACCATATAAATGATATTAGATGTGGAACATTAAAACATTCCATAATGAAGGAAAATTAAGATGAAATTTCTTACCTCATGTTCGACATCCATCAGATGTCTAAATATTCTATATGATAAATATATATTTATTATAAATATATTAAATATATATAATTATATAAATAAAAAAATATATGATTTACTTAAAAAAATTACCACCAATTTATTAACAATTATTTGTTATGATCAATATTACTTGTAATAACTACTTCCTACTTCATGTATGTCTTAGTTTGGTATTTTTGTTCCTTTTATATTGATCATAGTTCCATATTATCTTGAATTTGAACCATTATATAAATATAATATACATTAATTATAATTTTTTTAATAGTTCATAAAATATATATTTCAAAAAATGAGTTACACTGATCATAGAGATGGTGGACCACGCACACACATTAATGTTTTTTTATAATTTTTTATGCAAGATAGAACAAAATTAAGGTAAAAAATAATTCCCCTTTATAGAATTATTATTATAAAATATACATAATATATGTTCATGAAATCCATCCATATTACCATCCATGTTAATATAAAATGAAAAATGAATCACATCACTTCATAGAGTTGGTAGTCCACATGTATGGATGACCGACATTATCATTTTCCAATGGTTTCGGAGGTATGGAAGAAGATGTGATATTATAATAAAAAATATATAATTATTTAACAAATATTTAATATATAAATTAAATCAATCATTATATCCGACTATGGGAGGTGGCAATTGAAAAAGAATTAAATCGGTTGGCGAGACGGTATTTTGCCATACACACGACCGATAGTTTCATTTCCTATTCGACGGAAGATGATATGTATATCAGTTATTTTATAAACATAATAAAATATCATTATAGTTTATATAATGGTGTTATTATATTGTTATTATTAGTACATGAATGATTGTTTTAAGTGAATAAGTAGATAAGAAAGAGTTTAGTGAAGTCAGTTACCTTCCTGTGGAAAAACCACATTTGGATCTCTTATTAATAACCCTAGGGTTGGTATTTTGGGAAGGAAAATAGTTCAATAATGTGTATAAAAAATATATGAAGATATTTTAGTAGGATTTTTTTTAGATAAATGGATCAATATCTCTGAATAAGTAAGGGGAGTAGGTTAACTTTTTGTAATTAGAAACGAGGGCATTTTTGTAATTATCCTAAAATATTCAATAATGTGTAGTTAGTATCATCCCAAGTGAATCCAAAATTGATAAATAATTAAGTAGAGGTAATATATGCTCCATAAAAACCTCCACCACAATAAAATGAATCTCTTTTAAACCTTTATTCTCTTAACCTCTAAGGTTGCTTACTTTTAACATTTTAATTTTCACACTAGTAACCGGTTTTTTTATTTACCTTATTAATTTATTCATTAAGAAGAAATAAAATAAAAAGTATTAATAAATAAATTGTACCTATTTATTCCAAATATTAAATAAAATTTTTAAAATTAAATTATTATGTGTGAGAAATATAAATTTTATCACCAGTTCATGTAACTCGCAAAACACAGTTTTAACCTTAATAGTTCTAATTAATATTTATTCTATTTAACATAAATTATAACAAAAAAATTATGTTGAAATCGTTACCTAATATAAATTATTATGGCTAAAAATATTGAATCTATTTGATAAATTTCAATTAAAATAAGTGGGAAATTTTAATTTATAATTAAACCTGTAAGCACAACGAAGATGCAATTTTACAACGAAAACATTTACATATGAATAAAAACAATTTATATAAACATTTTACATAAAATTGACTCAAATTACTTAAATTGGATAAATCATAATATAAATGAACTAAATATACATTTATGACAATGTTAAAACAAATTTGAATTATTATATTCTTTAAAGGAAAATGCAGTTTTGAATAAAAATTATTATTTTTCTCTATTCATCCGAAATATAATAGTTTCATAAAATTTTCAAAAATTCACTCTAAGATATTATTTAAATGATGAGTTCAATAATTAATTTAATTTTTTAAAATAAATTTCTTAAATATGAAAAAAAATTAGTTTTCAAATAATCGCACACAACACAATAGAACCACTTTTTAAAAAAGTACATTTTTAAGAATAAAAATGGAATTTTTATTATACTATTATTATAAAAAATTTATCTGAATGATAATTTTTTATGGAATATATAATATATTTAATCTCATTTAATTTTTCCACCAATATTTATTACATTATATAATAATAAAATCATATTTCAAGCCGATTTTTTTAAAAATATTTATTTTACTTTAAAATGATTTCAATTTTTCATTTCTAATAAATTACTAAACAATGAATTTATTTTATTCCTGTGTAAACCTTATATTTTTCATAAATATTTAGTACTATTAATATACTCATATTTAATGATTAGTTTACGATATTTATATTTAAATAATATATCCCACAGGTTGTTTAATCTCATTGTGGTGTGTCACATTGGCTACCGAACATAATGTTCCTCTTTTAAAATATCATGGTGTTGAATTGTCCCCACCTTCAGTAAAATGGTTCATCACAATTTGATAATGTTCTTGAAAATTAGGGTTTTTATATCAGAAAATACATTTGTTGAAGTCCTGTGTAATGTCTTAACCCAATGGGGCCTGCCAGACCAGCGGAAGGCTAAGCCATCATTATACCAAGCCCACATCTAATAGGCCCGGGGTTGGTAACCAGCATTAAGTAGGAATATCACACATGTGAGAGGCCATAGTTTAAATTACCCGTATGCACAGAACCACATTGTTCACTATGAAAGAGTATAGATATAATAAAAAAAACTAATACTAAAATTCATGAATGAAACTATAGCCCATATGCAGAGTATAAAAAAAAGAATAGAAAGAATAAAAGGAAAAAATAAAATCCCACTAAAACTATAAAATCATCCATAAATCTTATATGGAGGTTACTTATATGAAATAAATCCAAAAATACCCAAATTGGTTTATCTAGTTCACTATGCTTCACCAACTCACAGACCTCCTAAGTCTCAAAATAATGGTCTATCATATACACAAGATACAACAAGAGAATGTAGTGCTAATTCAGGGGTCAGTATAAAAATATCCAATAGATTCCCCAAAAACCCAAAATAAAAGAGAATAGATGAAAGGAAACAATTCACTTGACCCAAATCCAGAAGAGAAATATCCAATCAAGAGAAAATAAGAAACATCCTCTCTATTAATCCTCAGTAATTCATGGATAGTCAGATCATATCCGCATCATGTGCCAATTACAAATTTACAAAAAAAATAAAAAAATAATCCTAGATATACTAATCCTAGAATTAAAGGTCCAGGGGGTCTCATCCTCAAATCCCACCATAGGATCCCACTCGAGGATCAAAAGTTATGATCATCTAGAATATCTCACTCCACAAGACCTATCGTCCCTAATGGTATTTATATGAGTGATACCAATCATTAATAATATATATTCCATCTATGATGAAACTAATCTAAGAGACTTTATTCTATGAGATACTACTATGTTGATGGCATATTCCCACCGTCTGAGGTGGAATAAAACATTGATAACATACTATTTGAGTCTCACCCCATAAAAAGTAAACATAGAACCTAGCGTATCTTAATACTAATATAAGGGATATCACCCATACCTGATGGGGTATTCCACACAACCTACTAGAAATATAGAATATATCATCTCAAAGATAGGGAATCACACCTAGGAAACAACGAGAGATTCCACAAACTCAATATAGTACCCTGAAAATCATATCACTCAAATAAGAGATTTCCAACAATTTATTGTTGGCCATAATGTTTCCACAAAACCCATACAAAACAATTCACTATGTATAAGATAATATAACTGATGATACCCCAAACCTTACTTAAACTTACAACAATGTAAGTGATTATATACCTGAAGATTCCAAAAACCACACCATACCCACCCTCTATATAGGGGGTCATATAGTCGATGATACCACAAAAACTACTGGGATAACCATTTAAATAGGTGATATATTACCATGTTATGATGGCCACGATGATACTACAAAATTATCCTTGGGAAGTCGACATGACATTGAATCCCTTCCAAACCTCTCAAAGGGATACACTAACTCTGTCTATGCACATAATATTTAGTGTATTATAATCCAGAGCTAATGATTTAATTTCACATTGTACTCTTATAGGGATAGGCCGAGGGAAGTCACTCAAATAATACTAGTATCTGTGTTCCTAACAATTGACATGTTAACCTCACCTCATGTCACATCTCCCATTCCAAAACCATGTTCACCATCACATCTATGGCAGACAACTACTAGAGATATGATACTCATGGGAATCCATATGAATCATGATGATATAGATGTGAGAGGGAAAAGTCTCTAAGGTGATTATATTGTGTGTATCCATAGGTACAAGGAGTGTATCAAGAAATTGGACACTATCAGTGTCCCCTCATGGTACACAACATGTATATAGGAATATACATATTGTGTAACTCTTGTCACATCACATATGACCTCATCCAATATCTTCGGTATGTCCTCACCCATATATGGATGGATGGCCATGTCACCCCACATAGCCTACACACTTGGAACATTACATATATTGGATATCTAGCCACATGGAAGTGTCTATAGCCCATTCTCATGATTGTAACACTTTTTCCACGTATTGGGCTATGTACTTCCAAGTGGATTTGTACTCTGGAAAATGCAACCTATCTATGTCCTCGACTAGAAATTCTAGGATCAAAATATATTTTGTACCCCAAGTACACGATTTTTAATATGACAAGATCATTTTTCCAAAATATTAAGAACACATGGAGTTTACTCTAGTACAAAATGTCATTTTGTCCGTAATTTAGAATGGGAATCACCACTGAGACACTAAAATACTTAATTTTGATAGAAAACAATATATTTGACCCCATGGACAAGTAGTAATAATAGGGGCCTAAAACATAAAAATACTTCAAAGGGTATCATAACATAAATATTATAATTACTCTTTTGTCATGGTGAAACATTAAAGCTTCATGTCCAAAAAAATCTCAAATCTAGATACACTTTGATCTAGGAATGATCAGCATAAAAACATGGATTTTGAATACCTCACATCTCAAATCATCCCAAGGTCATTCATCATGCAAGGGGGATCCTCATATTCCATGAGTGAGAATCCAAAGTGGAGGGGTATGTTAGTGTATTTATTTTTAAATAAAATAATATATCATTAACACGACCTCTAACATTCCCTAAACTATGCACCCAACATTGAAAAACATTATGTTGTGCCTAGGGTAAACCCCACATTTTTTACTAAACAGTGGTATCATGATTTTGATTTAATAATATGATTACATGTTATTCCACTATTGAAAAATTTCATGCACATGATAAATTATGATTAATATTTTTAATATCACAACAAAGAGGCTCTCCAGGCCATGGAATTACACACTGACTAAGCTATAAATTTTCTTAATATATTCTTTTAAATATTCCATTGTCTCACTTGGAAAAATCAGAGTCATGGCAATCACCCCAACTTCTGGATTTTAGTCCCAAAAAAGTTGAATCCTATGACTTAGTGGAAAACTGAGCACACAGCTAGGTCTCCCACTCCAATGAACAAGACCTAGGTTTCTCGTGCTATCTACAAACACACACAAAAGAGAAACACAAGAAAAAAATGTTTCCTCTCTAACCATTATCCAAACACCCCTGGGTACATAAAAAAGATACTTATCACATACTTTCAAACATAAAATAGGAAAAAATATTGAATAAAGAGTGTACATGTCTCTTTATCCATGATAGGTGAAAAAAATCCAAATACATGGCCCATTTATGGTCTTAGAGTATAAAGGCACACCACCTCACTAACCCTACTTAGATACTAACATAATACGATAGTCCTCATCCACCCCTAGATGAATTGGCCCCTAAAAAGCCATTTCTAGAAACAATAATAGGCCCACATGAACTATTTCCCACTAGATTTGACCAGTATGGAAGCAAACTACATAAACTACTATATATGGCCTAAAATGGTTTTATGCTAATGTTGCTCTGAAAAATGTACCACACCAACATGAAAACATGAAGCATGTTTAAAAGAAATCAAATGGGTCTCTCTAATTTTCATGAAATTCACTCTAATGGGTGTAATATTGAGGTAATGAAACCACCTTAGTACTTTTTCTCACTACATACCTGGTTTCAATGTCAATCCATATATGGTTGAAATACTCCCCACCACCAAGAAACCCATCAAGAATAGGACTATTTTTTATCTGGTCCTGAAAGACTTTCCGAACAAAATATATTAGTTGATCCTCCCTTCGCCAATGAAAAATGAGAGCGGTAACTACCAATGTGTAGATACATGCCACATCATCCTCAAGTGTTTGAGACATATCTTTAATTCTAATAACATGAGGGTACCATAAAAAATCTGGATTCCCATGTGTACCCTAGATGTTACCAGACCCACCTTCCATAAACATCAAACATAACCAAAATCATAATGCTCCATGGGAGTTAACCGATTTGCTGAAAAAAATATCGGGGTAGTCCCTGTAAGTTATTATAAGTACAAGAAAACTCTTAGTGGGGAGGTAAACCCATCATGTCCTTGGGTATACATCCTCAACTCCACCACTATAACTGGAAACCAAAATCACCCAAGACTACTCCTATATAGTTTAAACTAGAAATATAATTAAAGAAATTTTTATCTACCCACACATGATCTCATTCTACTTGTCCTAAAATCACTCCTCTAAAAAGGGTGAAAACCCATACCACTAGCCTGAAACACTGCCACACCCTATAGAAGAAACCATCTGATAATGGATAGTATGATACCAATCTATATTGAGTAATGTATTGTAGGGCCTTTATATGCCACTATCTGTAGTTTCTATATAATGTTATCTTGCCACAATAGATGGGTCTCCCTATAGATAAGACTTCATACCCTCTCACCCACTTAACTAGTTCCTTTAGAAATAAGGGTCGATCTAAAAAGGTTCCACTAGTATCACCAGGACATCAATAGTGACTAAACTTGGGTTAATGTGGCATAACAATCTATGCTAACTACATCTTGGGTAGAAAACCCTCTTATCAAAAAACAAAACACACTAGATAAACCAACCTACAATCCCCTCCTACCTGAACCTCATTATTTACCATAAACACATGTTCACAGTAACTACGGAATGTTCAAACATGTCTACACACCAACTACCCAGAACACAAAAGTTAAAGAAATCATCCTCCACACATCAACACTATCCACTTTGGGAAGCACTGACTCGCCCGCATGATTTTGTATCACATCAACAGAACACATCTCGATAGAAGATTCATCCCAATTTAAGGAAGTCTTGAAGCCCCATCAAAAATTTCCATCAAAGGTCTTTACCAACACCTTATGTCTCCCTGGATATGTTATGAGAAAGAAGAAGCAAGAAAAAGGTATATCATACCAGTATCTGACTAAAATGATTAAAAAGTATAAAGCATGTGGATCCTACCTCTAACCACCCACAGATCCTCTGGTTCATATAACTTTGTTGCCTATAGTTGTCCTTGCCCCATGTCCTCCAACTCATTGATCTTAGAGCAGACCTCATGGGGAGATGGTAGAAACAGATCAATCTATATTCCACCACCTACAACTCTCCATGAACCTCCTCCACATCCATTATCATATATAAGCCCATGCCCCATCATTACCTCTATAAGGGTGGTCCATCAACTATCTCCCTCTAAGTGGAATGGTAGGTCAGACAATATCGCATGAGATGTCAACATATATCACAAGAAAAACATCACCTCTCACATGGATAACTCAATCTAACTGAGTATTAGTGAGACTACTATCAGCTATAAGTTTTTGAGGTCTTAGATCCTGTGTTCCTCACACCAAAAGTCAGTGTATTCTTATCCAAAAGGATCTTTATAACTAGGGCTTGCTTCAGCATTCCAACATAAGTGGAAATGTGCAGCGGTGTCACAAAATCCTTGATATCCTAGTATATTCCCTAATCAAAGGAATGTGAATAAAAAAATATATCTCAAATCCTATTCAAGGTGTATCAAAAATTATTTTTCGAACCTCTTCAAATACTCTCCCAGGGTAATGCAACCCTACCGAATCTGTAAAAAGCTCTTGGATTTGCACTGATCTCAACATGTACGAAAAAAACACTTATAGAAAGAGTTTATAAAATGATATACAAGTGAGTATTATCACATAATTAGTCTATTTAAATAGATTCCAACATTTCCCAACTATTCCCTATAGAGGACCCACCACTAGGACAACCATCTGACCGATATGTGTCTTTATCAGATGAAAAACTTGCATGACTTCCTCAATTAAGTCACCATGTTCTTGGGGGCCGGTAAAACCCCAATACACTATTATAGAATTGGTTTTATCTAGAACAATTATTTATCAAGGCTTCCAAAAAGAGCTCATAAAGTCCCCCTTTATCAGTGCTTTCAAAATCATTGATAAAGGGGGCCTTAATCAGTACTTGTTACCGTAGATAAATTGGGGCTTCAACAAGGGTAACTAACATTGATAAAGGGGACCCTTTATTTGTTATAGGAAAAATACTAATTAATAGGGGATCATTATTAGTGATACTGAATAATTTCTTATAAATTGGGACCTTTATCAGTTATACAAAATAAGTGATGATAAAGGGGGGCCTTTATCAGCAGTAGTAAAAAAGCACTACTATTAGAGGGGGCTTCATCAATGCTTTTTCATTTGTGATGATTAATATCCCCCAATTATCAATGTTTCATTATAGCACTCATAAAGGGTATATTTCATAAAAAATTAAAATTCATAAAAAACAATAAATTATTATATCAATATATTTATTTATTTATTTATAAAATTTTATTTAGATAATCTTAAATAATAATTTACCCTTAATATATAACATATTTAGTGAACATGGATTATAAAATAACATGAGATTATTATTAATTAAAAATTTGATAATTATAATATTTTCATATTCATTTAATAAAAATTGGATGACATAAAAATTAAATAAATTAATGAACGGTTAAGGATAAACAGAAAAGATGACTTGAACTTCAAACGACCATAAATTTTGATCATTGTGTCTATTTAGGCTCAGCAACATATCAAATATAAGATCTCGAAGATGTCTACATGGAGGTGACTTAGGGGAACCCCTCGTCACAATTTTCGAGGAAAAGGGGTTAAAAATTTCTCCAAAATTGAGTTTTTAGTCAGGGTATCATAATTGTTTAATAATCAATGGAATTTCATCCTTGTTTAATGGGAACATATTTTTTTATGGAGAATGAATTTATTCCCATATTATTACATTCATATTGGTATCGTGGCTTTTATATATTATCTTTTTTCATAGGGTTGTTTTATTTATAATTAAATATATGATTTTTTTATATTTAATTATAATAAATTTGTCATATAAATTCATATTAAAAAATATTTAAATAAATATATTTTTCTAAATATATAAAATAAATATTTATATTGATTTAAATTAAAATAAAAAATTCTATATTTTATTTAAATTATAAAATGAATTAACTTGATTATATATACATATACGAGTATGGTTTATATATAAACATGTCTGTGTTAGTAAACAAGTATATATTTATTTTTATATTCTAATATATGTAAATAAATACATATTATATTAATATTTTTATGTGTATGTGATAAAAGTAAATGTTTACTTATGTGTGTTAATATGTTTCTATGTGTAATATATATATATATATATCATATATGAAGGTATTTTTATTTATAAATAAATTTCATTATCATTATCATTATATATGTTATATAAATGTATTTTACAGAAAATATTTATAAATACATTATATAAAATTTCTATGTAACAATAGGATTTTATATTAATATATAAATATTATGAAATATAAATATATTTGTATTCATGAATATTTTTTTTATCTAAAAAAATATTATATATGTGGAAATTAGAAAAATATATTTAAAATAATATCTAACCATTTTTACAATATAAAAATATATTAATATATTGACTTATACCTATATATATATAATGTTAATATATATATGTGTGTGTTTTCATTAATAAATGAATATATATTTATATAATATTTTATAATATGAAAATAAATATTAAAACAAAAATATTCAAATAAATATATGTACAGATCACACACACACAAAAAACTATATATTTTATAGATGTAATTAAAAATAAATATATGAATATATAAATTAAAAATATTTTGGTAAATTTATATAAATAAACACAAACATTATAAAATAGACAATAAAAGAACATGGTGTAGTGGTAAAGGCGTTATAGTTATAAAGGGGAGGTACAATTATCAAATCTAACAGCACACAGAAGGCTGTAATTATATATTGTTGATAGGGGGAGATCCCTGGAGGGTGGGTGAAAAGAACTGATAAAGGGAGGTTGAAAACACTAATAAAAGGTGGCATAAGGATAGATCAAAAAAAATCCCTTCAATTATCAGCGATTAAAAATCACTTATAAAATCCCCCTTTATTAGTGATTATTTTTAAGTGCTCATAAAGGGGGCTTTTAATAGTTCATGAAAAAAGAGCATATAATGGAGACTTTTAACAATGATAATAAAATCATTGACAATCCCCTTTGAAAAGTCCTATGAACATTGATAAATACCAAATTTATTAGATATTTTTATAGTGATATTAAAGGGTTACATTATCAATGATTCTTGAGAGTGTTGTTAAAGCCAACCTTTTAATAGAACATACATTATCATCTCTTCAATATCATTAACAATACCATTTTACAATTTTTGTCCAAGGCCATATTTGTACTACTAATACATATGAGGTCTATGATGCCGAAACTAATGCAGTGTAGTCAAATTGTCTGCATTCTCACCATAGATTATTGGATTTACCTACCACTCAATGGGTGTTTTCTTGAAAAGAAAAAAACATTGAGGTATCACCACAAAACTAGGGACCTGTACTGAATCCTCATAATTAAGAATACCATCATCAAAATCGAATCATGGAACTATTTCTATTTTTAATCATAGTTTCCCCTCTAAATAGAACCATGGAACTCCATGGTCATTGAGTATATCTAAAGGGGATGAAACGATAAGTAAATAGAAACCAAAACCCAGCCCTATATGATTAATGTACAAAATTTTCCCTACAATCAATTATAAATGTCCATAGTAAACAAGTATGTTATTAGAGTCCTAGTAAATTGATACGTCATCTGGTACACCAACATTAGAGTCTCGTGCCTGAAAACTATACTTGATACCTCTTAAAACTATCACCATAAATCCCAAACCAAGCTCATAGGTGAAAAATACTCTGGTCCTAAGGAAGGACAGGGTCTGATACCACTCTTTCATGACCCAACCAATGGAGGCTCACCTGTATTGTGAAAGGTCGAGATGTCACTACCCCTAGACTACCTCTAATAGTTCAGAGGCTAGAGACCACTAATGTGTAGGAATTTCACATACATGAGATGCATTATCCAATGGTACTCGTATTCAATCACCCACAACCATCTCAATGTATAAGTACAGTTATAATAAAAAAACAAATAAAAAATCTATGTGTACATTTATATCCAACAAACATAGTATAGAAATAGTTATGAATGTATAAAAGGGAAAAATGAAATCCCATAAAAACATTAAAAGAATACAACCTACTCATAAATAATGTGAATGATATGAAATGGAACCACCAATACATACATCATTCTTTCTATCTCTCTACGATCAACCTACTCTGAGGCCTCACATGTATATGTTGAAAGGCATCTTTTATGATTAATAAAAAACATGTGTGAGAAGATCCCATTTATGGACGAGTATAAAAATACCCAGTAGAAACCCATAAAACCAAGAGTATAATGCGGAAATGAAAATTAAAATGTCCTTTTAACCAAAATCTATAGAAAATCCAAGTGATAGAGAGAGAATAAGAAATACCATCTCGAATACTTTTTAGATACAAATGTCTAGTATGATAATATTCATGTGGTGTGTTAATCAGACATCATTTAGATGAATTGATGAATAAACCTAGTTATACTCATCCCAAAATCATTGTTTATTGAGTTCCCAACCTCACAACCAAACATAGGATCCCAAATGGGGCTCATAAGTGACACTCATCTGGGATATCACACTCCAAAATCCCTACTTTCTCTGATCGTAATCATATGATATATATCACTCTTTGGTAATATTAGCACCATCAATGGTGGAACTAATCAAAGAGATATCACTACATCATGTATCGCTAATCCCATGGAACATCCCTACCATCTTATTTTGAAAGAATCCCACATAACATACACATCAGTCCTCTCCATAAGGAACATGATGCTGGAACCCATCATATCATAGTACTCATATTGGGGATCACACCTATCCTAAATGGGGGGGTGGGGTACTGAACTAACCCTACCAAAAAAACTATTTATATAATACCACATATAGGGGATCACTCCTTGGAAATATTGATGGACTGTACTAATAAAATCTTTTAGCCGAGAGATCATATCGTTCTGATAGGGGATCACTCTCTATGTACTGTTGGTCAAATTTATTCCAAAACAGATATACAAAACTAACTAAGTTGGGGATAATATATTTTATTATTACACAAGCATTAATAAAACTACAAGCTATGTAAGGGATCATACACCTCATGATGCCAAAAATCTTATCATAACTGCCCGCCATGTAGAGAATAGTATATCTAAAGATTACCCAAACTTTATTAGGATAAAATTATATGTAGGGGATAACAACCCATGTAGTGTTGGCCATTACAATAAAACATTCTCCACCTATGGAAATCTATATTGTTAAAGTCCTTTGACAAACCACATTGAGTGATACATAAATTTTATCTGAGTTCATCTTGTTGAGGGGATCACAATCTTGTATTGAGGATGTAATACCACATATTACCCTAAGAGGGATAGACTAAGGGAACTCACTCAACTAATAATATCATATTTATTTCAAATAAGTTCCAAAATATCCTCACATCTTATCACAACATGTATGAAAAAAGCATGGACACCATCACATCCAATATAGAAAAATACTCAGGATAGGCTACTTAGAGGCCTCTATCTGAGTCTTTAAGATGGATATGTGCAATGGAAAAAAACTAAAGGGAGTACACAATGTGTACCCATTGTTCACAATATATCTCAAGAAACAGGTTCATGGTTGGGTCCCCTCATAGTACTCGATGTGTATATGTAAATATACACAACATGTACCTTATGTCATTTGGTGTGTGAGCTTATTCTACATCATAGGCATATCTTTTAAAATACACAACTGACGGGACATGTCACCCCACACTATGCTTATGCTTGGTACATGGAAGGTATTAGCTTTTCGACTACATTCCAAGTCTACAGACCATGATCATATTTACCAAATCTTTTCCATTAACTTGGTCCTATACTTACCCATGACTATGTCCCTCAACACAAAAACCCTATCCATTTCCTTGTCCCCTTGTCATGGGATCAGTATGTTCTATGTACCCATGTAAAAGGTGTTTTTACTTAATTTTATCTCCCTTTAATGGGAATAACTCATGGGGTTTCTGCCTTCACTACACATTATGTGACCAGGAATTTTGAATTGGAATTTCCTCCATGCCACCAAAAACTCACCTATTCCCACCAAAACCCACACATCTATCCTCATTAGATCTATAGTAGTTGTAATAAGGCTTTAAAATTATAAAATATTGCATAAAAGGGGATCTGGGCATAAAGATAAAAAATTATTCAACCTCATGGTGAAACTCTAAAGCTTTGGTTCCAAAATGACACATGGAGCCTATTTAACTTATATTCATTGATGATCAACATAAAAAAGGGGATTACCATAATTTCATCACCGTAGTTCATCCTTATGTAATCCATCATTCGGGGGAGGGAGGTCATCCTCTATTATGAAAGAACCCAATGGGGTGGGGTACATTAATTTGTTTATTTTTAAATAAACCAATATTTATTCATGTTCTTACTAAAACTCCCTCTAATGAGAACCCAACACCAACAAATATTATTACATGCTTAAGAAAAACCATAAATTTTAAAAAAAATGTGGCATAAAATTTTTAATCTGATACATGAATTCAGAGTTATTACACTGTAAAAAACTTTTCACATGTGATAAAATATATTTAATATTATTAATATCACCGCACTAAGGATCTTTGGGCCCTGGAATCCCACATCGACTCAGTGCTTGACTTCAAAAATAGACAAAGTAATATTTGAAAGTCATCCATAAAAAAACAAGAGTCACTTAATCCCTAAAAAAATATTCCTCACAAAAATTCCACTTGTTTAAATATAATTTAATGTACATGGGAAATATATAATAAAACATTACATTAATTCCTAGTTAGAAAAAATTATTAAGGTTTGGAAGAAATGTTTAAATAATTATAGGGAGTAATAAAGATCATTGATCACAAGAAACTTAATGATCAATATTTTGTTAACAACTAAAAACCATAAAACTATAAGGTGTTAAAAAGGCAATTGATTCATTGGAAATGATTGTAATATGAAATAATTCTCATTTCAAGATTCAATTTTTAATTTTGATGAATTATATTACTATCATATAGAGAACCCCTAAAATTATATATTCATTAAATCTTTGTATTTCATATGAAAAAAATTTAACAATTGATTGTCTTTTGATAAAATTTAATTTAATTTTTTATCCAAAGAAATTAATATCCAAGTCAAATTTGTTTCATTCTATAAGTATAGAAATTTAATTCTAGTGGATCATATAATCTAGGTAAAGGATAAAGATATATTTCTCCTACATTTATACATGAACCAAAACCTAAATTTTCAGCTCAAGATAATTATATAAATGAATAAATCACCATATACACCAATACAACATCAATTTCCAATTCCCTGATAACAAAATGCAAATTTCAACATAGATCATTCAATAATTAACTAGACTTAAAACTATTAATAATATACTAGACTAATATTGATACCAAAATATTTAAATAAATTCATTACATATTCATCCTATATTAATTAAACATTTATCACTAAGTATTATCTATCATT
The DNA here is from genome assembly GCA_963277665.1 of Viscum album. NCBI lineage: Eukaryota > Viridiplantae > Streptophyta > Magnoliopsida > Santalales > Viscaceae > Viscum > Viscum album. Next base: position 1,002,172,557 of record OY728133.1, read on the forward strand.
CCTAACGACTCTTAACAAAATTTAATATTCCCTAAAAATATAATCTATTATATAATATATTTATCTCCATAATCAATCTTAATAACCATAAAGAAACATTAAAATAATATATTCTTAAACAATATAATTAAAACATTATCTATAAAATAAAATAACCTAATATATGTTTTATATCAATCCTACAAGGTTCCCAAAATATCAAGAATCTTATGAAATTTTATTAATCACGAGAAAAATATTAAATCTCGTAGTTATGTCTAAAATAAAATAAATGATTTTTAAAACAACATAATCTCTATATATTTATTCATTTTTTTAAAAAAATGTCATACTAACTAGGATATCATGAAATCTAGTAGTAGGAATTGTTCCCTTTTTACCCTTCAGTAGTGTGTTCAAGACCAATAGCCTTTTCAGATGTGACTTTTTTTCCTTTTTAATAAAATTAATTTAATATAATTATTATAAATTTCTAATTAATATGATTAAAATCATTATAAATAATATAATAATAAAATATAATATAATCATTGAAGGTTATCGATATATTTAATCTTATGAAAGGAGAATTCTTCACAAATGTTTCGTTAGGTTGAACCTAAGGGTAACATATACCTTTACCACTAAAACATCTCTCAAAATTTCATTTATCACATGAAAATTCCATCACTTAAAAACTAAAAATGGTCATCTAATACATTGAACTTATTGTCAAACATAAACTCCAAATCCTATAATTGTGTCCATAACTCTTATGTTAATCATAAATGAAGAAATACATGCTTTCAAAAATTTAAACAATCTTAAGATGATTCCTGATTCATAAATCCAAAATACCATTGATAAAATACTTCTAAAATATAATTATTTAATTGAAATACATATGGTATTCAATAATTCCACTTTAATTACTAACATAACATAAACCCTTCCCTAGTATATGAGGTGACATTTAGAAGAGATAATTGACTTAGATAATTCCTAGTATCTCAAAAATTAGATAATGATCTATAAATTGATATCTACAATGAAATTTATTCCTCCCCATTAATATCCTAAAATTTTATAGTAAATTCATTGGTATATTCACTTATTTTACAAACATAATACAATTTATTATTCTTTTTGCAATTTTTAATAGGTTTCTATTTATTATTTATTACATGAATGAAATTGTGCCTTCTTTTCTCCATAGTATTGACTACAAGAGTTCTCAATGAACTACATTATTCTCTTCTTTGGTGAGTTCTAGAGTTTTTTATGTTGTAGGTAGTAAATCATATATCATGATAATTGATTTGGCATAATAATTATATCTTTAACTCTAGTCATCATAAAATTGATTTTATTATAATCACCACATTGTTTATCATATCAAATGTTTACACCATTATTTTAGGTTCTAGCCATTGACTAAATCCAAAAATCATACCGTGAGAAAGAATAATCACAGTGAGAAAACACATATTCATGAAACATCATTTATACTATGTCTAAATCCTATCACATTATTTTCAATTTATTACACCTTTGGTCTATCTTATTATAGTCCCAGTCATCATCTATTCAAATCCTTCATGATAATTCATAAATAGTATATGAGTTTCAAAAACATATCCCACAAGATTTTCAATCTTGGTGTGTAGATAGGCTCGTTTTCATGCATTAGGTGAATAGTTATTTGATTCTCAATACACACTTTACAAAGTTATAACCCCCAGGTATAGCAGTTCAAGATCCAAATCCACTTGAGTATCTAAACATTTATGTATTTATGGGAAAACAACATAATATCTACCTTAATAAATCTTTAGGATGTTGTCACAGACATAGGATTATCCTCAAATAAATTCTTAAGAATATATATCATAAAAAATGTTTTCCTAAATACAGTTATCATTTATACATTCTTTCATAACAACTATAAAGGCGTTGAATCCTATATCCTAAAGATGATGTCTACTTTATTACATTATAAGTAGATTTAAGAGATAATATCCTAAATGACCAAATATTTGAGTAGTCATTGTAAACTATATACATTCAAGATTCTTATATTACATTGAAAATATAAAAAACATAACCTATGAAATATTATTACATCCTGTAAATCTTTCATATATCATACTTCATCAACTGGGTAATTGATAAAAATAATGGGGTGGGATCAGATTCTCAGTAAGGGTATGTGAAAAATATAAGCTATCTAGAGTAAATAATAAATAATCCTTATAGTAAAGTAAATAAATGAAAAAAAAAATTCATTTATTTATTAAATTGAGTATGAAGAATAATATGGTAGAAAACAAATGGTGATAAAATAATACCATATAAATAATCACATAATATTGAATCTAATCCATAGATATCATAACAAAAAAATTAATAACATGGATATAAATAACTAATCCCATAGTTATATAATACATAATGTATGAAATCATAAAAACATTTATGTCCTCGTTCCATGACATCATATATAAATGTGTAAGGTATCAACCAAATACCCAAAATAGTTTGTATCATGAGATATTTTGATAAATCAAGGGGATATATAAGGACTCAAACTTCAATTAAAAATTCTAATGAGTTTATCTCTAAAATGGGTGAAATAGTTTCAATGTATCATTCATATTAAGAAACTATCATATCAAATGTTAATACTTTAAATAATTAATAATCATACTCATAAACCATCAAGTGTAATATGATGAATGATATCAAAATAATACATCCCCAACAAAACTAATCATAAACCACCCATATAAATAATAAGTATCATATAATTAAAATAAATACCAATCCTTGAATAAGTAAAAAACAATTTATTGTCATTGATGAATAGAGATACTATAAAAATTTAATTAAAAACATTCACGTGTAAAATACACATTTCAAATTAAAAATCATTTATAAAAACTAAAAGAATATATAATTTTAGAAGTTTTTTTAAAATGGTCTATTAAAATTTTATAGGAGGTGTAAAATAATTGGGTGGCCATGATGGTTAAATTTTGTTTTCATAATTAGATTGTTAAATAATGGTTCCCATCCAATTTTATTAGGAAAATTAAAAATGTAAACCATTTAGAAAAATATAGTAAGATTCATTTAAATCTATTTTGAAAAATTAAAACCTGGGTATAAATTTCTTTAAAAATCATTGTATATTATTAAATGATTTATCGAAAAAAAATTAGAGAACATGGATTTGGAAGATAAAATATTTTTGATTGAAGAGATAAATAAACGTAGATTTTATTAATAAAATTATAAATATATTTAAGTATGAATGAGTGGAAAATAGAATAATTATAGAAAAAATTTATTAATAAATACAGAATATTAAAATTTAAATGTTTTATTAGATAATGATAATATAATTTATTTCAGTTGAAATTCAATTATAATCAATCCCGATTAAAATGAGACATAAACACAAATCTCTTTCACCTTTGGTAAATTTTAAATAAAAAGTACCATGAAAGAAATAAATTTAAATGAAACATTAAATATCAATAACTTAAAGAGATTAATGATATAAATTAACAAATTTTTATAGATAAGAACCATAAAATATGATAGGTGTATACTATTGCATCTGTCCTAAAGAAGACAATTTGAGATGAAGAACCCTTATAATGATCATAATGATGAAGTGAGAATTAGTCAATGAACTTATTTTTTGTATAAAATGTATTTCAACCTAAAAAATTTGAAATAAAACATAAAATAATAAATTCATTTCAAATATAATATTGAATATAAAATACAATGGAGATGTAGTATAACACAATGAATAAAATTGGAGTTTTGAAAACACTTATAACATTGTAAATTTCAGGTAAAATACTAGTAAATTAAATAAATAAAATTAAAACATAAAATATCATTAAGTAATAAGGATTCATTATATTAAATTAATGAATGATAGAATATGTACAATATAAATTATATTTGGTGCATATTAATAAAATATACTTCAAAAAAGAAAAATTGAGACAAAATCCCTATCCACAAATTCAAATTCCATCATATATGTATTAAAATCATGTATAATAAATAGATATTTATGAAAAATATATTACACAAATATAATAATATATATAAAACTTTCTATTATTTACTTATAATTTTTATCACTAGATTTTTAATAATTATTTATGCAGATTTTTATTTTTGGTAACAAATACTTCGTTCTTCATATATGATTTATTTTGGATGTTTTGTTCCTTGTATTTTGAACATGGGTCCATCATCTTTAAAAGTATAAAAATGATATAAATATCATAAATATTCATTATATAAGTGTTTATAACTTTCCATAAATGTTATAAATAGACAAATTAGTTAAACTATTCATAGAGATGGTAGGTCGTATGTATGCAAGAACGTTGTATTCATATTTTTATAGATTTAGTAGAATAAAGGTAAATACTTTTTCACTTTAATATAATAATTTTATATCATATACATCATATAGGTTAATAAAATCCATCCATATTACTATGCATGTCGATATAAAATGAAAAATGATTCACATCGCTTTGTGGAGTCGAATGTCCACATGTATGCATGAGTGACAATATTGTTTCCCTATGATTTGGAAGGTAATAAGGTATATATTATATTATAATTCCATACATACATACATATATATATATATATCTATTAATTAAACCCATCATTATATCCAGTCGTGAGAGGTGGTGATGGAAAATGAATTACATCAGTTTGCGAGGTGGTAGTCTGTCGTACACATGTTCAACGATTTTATTTCACATTTGATTAAAAAATTTATAGATATAGGTTATTACATTATCCTAGTAAGATACAATTTTTTGATATATAATGGTGATTTTATAGTGAAATTATTAACACTTTAATGAATGTGGTAAGATAACACATAGAAATAAAAAAACATAGTGAAGACAATTACATTCTCTTAGAAAAACCACATTTGGATCTCTTATTAAAAACCATATTGTTGGTATTTATGAATTAAAACCGGTCTATGATGTGTATATGGTTTTTAGGGAGATATTTTAGAAGTTTTTGTCTGATCTAAATGGCTAATGATTTTTTATATGTGAGGGGAGGTGGTTCTATTTTATAATTGAGGAGGAATGGCATTTTTTAATGCACCAAACTATTCATTGATGGGTTGTCACCCTCCACCCATGTGCCTCAAAACATTTATAAATAATGGTGTTTTGGGAATATATGGTCATTAATGTCCTCAAATCCCATAAAATTATCATGTTTTAAACATGTTATTCCTTTAACCTCTATGGTTTCTAACATTATCTATTTTTGTTTCACCATAGTAACTAGTTTTTTTACCTAGTTAATTTCTCCATTATGTATAAAAATAGGTGAGACTTATTAGATAATTTGTAACAATTTACTATATATATTATTTCAATTTTATAAAATAAATGTCCAATATGTGTGAGAAATTATTTTTGACATATGTCTTGTCAACGTGGGAACCACTATTTTAACCTTAAAAATGGTAATTAGTTTTTGTTATCATACATATTAATTATGGTAAAAAAATTAAGTTTAAAATATTGAATAATAATATTTATTTTAATTATAAAATTTGAATAAATTTAATAAAAATCAATTCACATCTGTTTCAGAATTTAATTTAAAAGTAAAGTCTCGTGAGCAACGAAGTATCATTTTTCCATTAATTTAAGAAAAGATTTTATAGAAACATTAATCAAAAAAATTATTCAATTTAACTAAATTGTCTTAAAAATAATATAATTTAACTAATTTTAATATTAAATCATTTTTAAAAAATATATATATCATTGTTAAATCATTAAATGAGTGAACAAATTTCAATAAAATCAGTATTTTTTACATTTCATCAAAATTTATATTTTATCTAGGAATTTCAAAGAATTAACTCCAAGATAATTTAGAATTGAGGAATTAAAAAATAATTTTCATATTTTAAAATATATTTTCTTGAATTTGGAAAAAATGTTTTAATATAATTTCACAACATGTGATGAACTGTTTTTAGGGAAATATAGTTTTGAAACATAAAAATGGATTTATTATTATTCCATGATTAAAAAATGTTATATGAATAATATAACCATTTATTTAATATATAATATATAATTTTCATTAAAATAATTCACTGATAATAATTAATTTAATTTATTATGTTAAAAACACATTATGTCGAAAAAACAATTTTTTTTTCTGAAAATGTCATTTATTTTACATTCAAATGATCTCAATTTTAATTTATAGTAAATTTATAACCAATGAATTTCTTTATACATGTGTAAAACATGTTATTTTTATATTTTATTTATTCATATTCATACCTATCAATTTACTTACTGTGTTATAACTATCATGTTTACATACTATATTTCAAAAATCATTTATGCTCATTGTTGTATTTCGTATATGATATCAAACATAATATTATTATTTAAAAAATTTAGGTAGTCACACTAACACTGTACTTTAGAAGTTTATAATAAAACAAGAAGGAAACACTATGTATTCCCATAGGTATCATTATTCCAAGAGTATTTGAGGTATTATTCATAACATTTTCAATGTTTTTTATGATTTTAATTATTTTTGAATTTATAAATAATTTGGACGTGTGTTCAATCGTTGGGCATGGTGATAATTGAAATGATAGAAAAAAATAAAAAATTTAAAAGGAAATAATTATTATTGTGTTTTAATCTATGTGAGGATTATAATTATATTATTAAGGATTTCCACTAAAAAATAACATTACCCAACTTTTTGGCTTAATAATTATTCTAGTAAACATACAAACTAAATCAAGTATAAAATTAATCATGTCACTTTTCTTACTCTATATTATAAAATTATAACCTCTTATCACAAATAAAACTTTTATGTTTTAATCATTAACTTATAAATAATTCCATGAAGACCCTCTGATGATTCGGTGGATCTCCACCACACATCCTCATTTACAATTTTCTCTATCGATAATTTGAAATAACTATTTATATTTTAGGCATATATTGTTTATTTGTTTCTTATATTAATGTTTTTTGTTGTTTCATTAGCCATTTTTGTGTTTTAGATGCCCCAAGAGAACTGTAGTAGGTCTCACCATGACCTAGGTAGGTTGTTCCTTGAATAAACCTTCGTTCAATGGTAATTTATTAGTGAGTGTAGGTTTCACTACCACCATATTTTGGAAGTGGAGTTTTTTTCTAAACATTATTTCTTGTTGAGATCTAGGGGAGATCAAACTAAATCATATTTTAGGAAAAGAGAAAAAAATTTGAGGGAAGGTTCTTCACATCATGATATAGGTCTTCACAACAAAAGTAAGTCTGCCCTATTTTTATTTTAATGAATTTCAATATTTTCCTTCTATAATTTTAGTTAACTTTTTCATTTATTCCACCTATGTCACTTAATTAACTTATGGATAGATCATGGTTGGTTTCTCCTTCCCTCATTGTTGATATCATGTGCCTTGTTCATCTATTACAAGAGGATTGCAAGGTCAGTTCTATTTTTCTCTCTTATTTCTACATCCTCATTACTTCCCTTTTGATTTTCCTTTATCAAAACAAAACTATTGTCCTTGTTGGATAAATTTGGGGTTCAAGGTTTTGTTTAATCTCTATATATTAGTGTCTATTTCATGCAGATTCTATATCCTTTCTCTATATTTACATTTCCATAAATTTAGGCACATCATGAGATGTTTATGTTTGAATGTGGTAGATTCTTTATTTTGTGAATTCACTTACATCACATGAGATTAATTTCTTGAGTGTTTTATTTCTATCCGATGAATGATAAATATATGTGTTTCACCTAATTGGATTGAAATTAATTTGCAATAGTTTGTAGTTGTCATAAAAAGGTTTTTTTGATTCCTCATGGTGATATCCAAATTGATTTTTTTTCATGCCATGTTTTATCTAAAAATTTTAAAGGGATTTGGATTGGGAAGATTGGTATTTTAAAAGGGGTTCTTAATTCCATTTTATCATTAAAAATGAATTTTATGTTTTTAAAATAATTTTTTGATAAAGAGGGGTGTGTTAGGTCCATGTTAAATGATTTTATGAGCTCATGGTATTATAGTTTTTTAAAAGTGATTTTATGAAAAGGGTTTATTTAAAAATATATTTCAATATGTCTCCAAATAATTAGGATTCAAAGGATGTTTTGAAATGAGATTTAATTGAAGGGTAGTGGCTTGGTGTCCCAATTTTTTTAGAATGAAATATTTGGAAATTTTTAACACCATTTTTTATGATTAATAGACACTCATTTATACCAATTATTCATTGATATTAAGTATATTGTGGTGTTAAGGGGTTATTTTATATATTCAAGATCTGTGTCCATTGTTTTTTGGTTGCGTCTGTGTAGTTTGAGGTGTTGGAAGAACCATATTGTTAGGGCTCTTTTATTACTAGACTCAGATGCTATGTGAACTATATGCCTCAAATATTCTTATCATAATTCTATTAGTCATTATTGAGTGACTAGATCTATGGTGGTTTAAAATGTAGATGTACTTCTGATTTTTTCATGCTTCGGATGTGGAGGTTGTGTTTATGTCTTGTTGAAGTTGGTGGTGTGATATGTTTATGGATACAACGTCACACAAGATGAATGGTAGGTTGATATCAATCATTGTTTATGCGTCATTGTAATTTCATTGATAGAGGATTGAGGTTTTTTTTACAATGGAAGATTCAAGGATAATAATCATTTAGTTTGGGCATCATTAGTGTCTTCATTTGTAGATAGAGAATCATTTCTAGATTTCTGGTTTATTTTTTAGAGGGGATTTTGGATGAACTATTCAGCGCATCATGTTTCAAGTGTTGTGGAATTGTCAGGTGCAAGGCCTCTTTTGAGGTATGGGAATATTGATGCTCATTATATTTCACATTATCCTCATTTTATGATGGAGTTGTTCCTTTCCATGTAATATTCTCACTAGAATCTAGTTTGAAGATGTAGTAAATTTGGGAGGTGATGTAAGTTCTGTTGAAAACATCAATGTGTGGGCAGCTCAAAAGATATATTGGTGTACTAGAATCCATCATTCATACCTCATACCAAATCATGGATGGACGAGTTCTTTTCCTTTGTTTCTCTCCAAAACATTATATCAATTTTGTTATGGGAAATGAAATATTTGAATTTGTTTTACGGGATGATGTTACTGGAATGAGGCAAAAGTGTATTTTGATTGGTGATAGATCAAATTGTTTTCTACTTACTCTGGGACTTTGGAAATTTTTTTGTCTTTATGGCTGTTTGTTAATAATGTAAGGTTCTTTTGGCTATTTGGACCCCTAGGCCACCTAGACATGTACGATTACCTCTTAAACCTATATAAAAGATGATTTGATTTTTCCTAATAATAGTTGTATCATCCCTAACCTTTTAGAAAATTGGTTGTTTTTTGTGATAGTTTATGAGGTGAGAGAGCATTTATTTAAATCATTTCATTCTATTCGTGATATATTTTATTTATTTATTTTCTCACATTTTTTTGTTAATTTCATGGGAATCCTAGGTAACTATGTGAGGGATCTGGACGAGTAAAACCATTTTTGTATATTACGCTCTGACAAGGGGGTTCATTTACTATGAAAGGTAATCACTCTGGGGAAGGACTATATGGTCCACATATAGTGATTTCTCTTGAGATGTATTATATTTATGGGTTAGTTTGGCACAATTATCTTGGCATCAAAAGGTTGATTTAGTCTAGCCGAAGCCTCCTTTTTCTAGTTTAAACTATTTTATGTGTGTCCTACGTAGTTTACTAGGATGATTTTTTCTTTTTATAGATTATTTAGGGGATCCAATTTCATGATTTGTTTTTTTTCCCTAGCCATGGTTGATCAAAAATTACTATTGTTATTATTTATCATTTATTATTCCTCATTGATACTTTAGTTCCTGTGATACGTGTGATCCATTAGGATATATGTTTTTATTTGATTCCAAATTATTTCTAAAATTATTTTTATAGTGGGGTTTATAATGAGAAGTGGTAATTTTTTTTGAATTAAAATTATAAAAAATATTTATTGGAAAATATGGGAAATGGATTGGATTTTTCTTCATATATTTTGAAATCCCTATTTTATCATTTAACAAAATATTTAACGATATTATTCTTTTATTGAATGGGTTTGAAACCAGTGATTTTAAAATAGATATTTTATTTTTAAGTCTTATTTGGTTGTTTTAAAAAGGTTATGTAATTAAGTATGTTTCCTATTTTCATTATGTATGGTCAATTAATTATGAAAATATATTTTTCAATCTAATGTTCAAACTATCAATTATTAGCAATTTTATGAAGATAATCTCATAGAATATTTAATGAGATAAAAGTAAGATGTTTTCTCTCATATCCTTTATGCACACTATTATATTTATTTATATATATCTACTTTGTTTTATCTTTGGTTTTCGGGAATTGATTTCATTTTGGTATTTTTATGGGTCTATTTATGGATGTGTGGTTATAAGGAGTGACCATTGGTTACAAGGAGCTGGTCGGATGGTGTCTTGGGTTACTGTTTTATTTTTTACAATATTGTGATGGATATTTCATCTATATATTTTATTTTTATTTGGTTTTTTTATATTAGAAACATATTATATATGTCGATGTTGAGTTTTTTTTGAGTTTCTTGAGTTGTTTATTTCCATTTTCCCATGTTCATATTGTTCTCAATTTTAAATATATTTATTTTATAAGCATGAATCCCTAAGACACTGAAAGATAATTCAATATTCTCAAGACTTTTTATTTCTAATATATATTACTCCATAATGGTTAAATCATATTCAAGTGTATATTCCTTATACCTAGACAGTAGTTTTCATCTCATGAATATTGGGAAAACCCTTTGCACATATTAATAGGCTGGGTCAGGTGACATTGGAGGTAATCAAATGGTCATTTGTTACAAATGGTATCATAACTTAGTTTAGAAATTGGGGATTGTGACCAAGAATAATTCATGTTATTTGAATGGTATAATATTATGGATATATAACTGTTAGGGACTGAGTGGTTGGTGTGGGAGAGAATAACTGGATCCTTCCTTCCAGATATATCATGTTACCAGGGGAAGTTGGGTTTGGATTTCATTTCAATTATTCATATTGGAATGATAATTTCAATTAGGATATTTCTATCCTCACTAGAATTACCTATGTTTCTATGGGATTTTCTCTTGGAGTTTGGGGATGATACTGGAAAATGTATCAGAGGTAGAGAGTCAACTCACATAGAGTGGAAAACCATCTAGTGACTGATTAATTTATTTTGGAAACATATCCAGGACATTTTAATGACTGAAACATAGACTATCAGAACATTCAGCTATGCATAGGATAATAATGTATCCATTTTTTGGTTAATATTATCCATTGATTTTTGGAATGTTTTTGAGTGCTTCTCAATGTCAGTAAAAAAGTAAAGTTTGTTCGTGTGATGTGATTTTATCAATGGATTAGATTATGGTATATTTTAATGGTAATTAGTTACTTATAATCATGTATTGGACCCTATTTCTTATGAGAAAAGTGGATTTCCTAAGCATGTTTTTTTCAATGAGGCATTGTGGATTGTTTGTAAAATAGATTTGGGTTTGAAAAAAAATAGAAGTGTTTTTTATCAGGAAATATAGAAATATATTTTTCTTAAAACAAATTCATAATTTATTTATGAAAGAATTTTGACCCCTAGTTTTGTTTTATCTAGAAGGTCAAATTTAAATTTGGAAATCAGGAACCTATTTTAATTTTTTAATGGTCATGATGTTATGAAAATTATTTAAATGGTTGATGTGATTGATATAGAAATTTTATTATCATGGGAATGATTTAAATTAATGAAGTTGGGATTTTAATATTTAATTTCTAATTTTAATATTATTAATTTTTAGTGTTCTGAAGGAAACATAATGTCAAACAATTAAGAATAAAATTAATTTTTTTTCTTTTAAATGAGTTTTGAGAACTATGTTATGGGGTTGTAATATAAAAAAGGGAGAGTTTGAAAGTGTTTAGTTTATTGTTTGGTAATTATGAATTCAAATTTTTTACATGACTAAAATTTCAGTTATTTTATTAGTTTGAATACATAACATAGATGGGTTAATGTTTTGGGATATTTAATGTACACCTAAATGGAAGGTCTTGACTAATAGTAAGGAGTTTATATTTAGGTGTTGTCCCATTATTTTTGTAGTCTCTACCTAGGAACTAAATGATGTGAAAAGTTTCAATTTATTCTTCACATGGGGTAATTATAAGTCTTAAAACATTATAATATGGTCTTTTCCTAGTGGGTTGAGTTGGGATAATCGTTGGTTGATTTGGATGGTCTAGGCCTTGTGTGAGTTGGTTACAGAGTTGGGTTGGTGATGATTTTTCTCTTATTTTTTATGTGATATTATATTTTAGTATTCATTCATGATGATTTGGAATTATTTTTAATTTTGTGTTAGATTTTATGGTATGTTATTTTGAATTATCTTGTTTAAGAAGTGGTTTCTTTGAGATATTCTTGCATTATAGAGTTTTGTGGGTTCTATTTTTTTGGTGATTCTAGATTTATGTAAGTGATATTAAATTGTTTTGATTTTATAGTTTGAACGTGGGTAATCACGGGGTATGTGCATGGGTAACTTGGATGTGTGGTTATTATATAATGGAACTTTTATGCTACTAGGTTGAGGTCCCCTATTTAAATCATCATATCATGGTGCTCCATGATCATAGACTGAAATTACCTTATGATTCAATTTCATTTCCCAATGTTATAACCAACCCGTTTTTTATTGCATCATGTTTTCAGATAAATGTATTATTTGGTTATTTTGGTATGTGAGGTACTTGGTGACCATGTTTTGTGGTATTTTGTGTGTTACATTATGTTACACTACCATTTTGGAATTTTAGTCATTTTATTAGTGGTTAGTTATGGTTGATCATATTTCATATTATTATTTGATAATTTATGAGACCACAATTGTTTTTCGATATTTCCATTCACATATGCGTTTTTGTCCTCACATCTTCCATTTAAAAAAAATTCTAAATGGTGTGGAGACCTTATCCAAGATACCATGTTTATATATTTTTCTATTTAAGGGTTGTGAGTATGGTTATGTTATAGGATTTTTTATAATGGTTGATGATTAATTACAAAGAATTTTAGGAGTTATAAAATGAGTTTTGTTTCACTCTCATGGGATCAAATTCTAGTTTTTCCTTCCCTCCAGCAAACATTACTAAGTGTGGAGTTTTTTACTTATCATGGTTTTAACATGGGACATAGTCTTTATGGAGGAATAAAGCATAATGGTGGTGAGAATTTTGAAACCCCTATAAAACGATTTCATGTATATTATGTGAATTTAATTTATTATAATGTTTGTGGTTTTTTGGGGATTTTTATGTGTTTCAAATTCCCCAAGAGAGCTATAGTTATAGGTTACAAATGGTGTTGTTATGAACAAACTTTATTCCTATGTTATGTATAAGGTGATTTTTGGTCCCACTAAGATAAAGGATTCACATTGTTACCAAATTTGTGTAGTGCAGTAATTTTTCTAGAAATAAATTCATGTCATGACCTAGGGGAATTCATGAAGAAATAGATTCTGGACAATAAGCTTATATTTCAATTGGTGGCTCTTTGTGTAATGATATAAGGGTCCACACAATGACCCAATATAACCAATTTTTATATAAAATAATTTACATGTTTTCCCTCTTCAAATATTTAGAAAATTCCACCCTTCTCATTCTCTCTCTATATTATCCACTCATGTGGAGCCCAATCGAGGTGTCTCCCACCCTCTCTTTTAATTATCATTTATTCATATATCAATTAAAAGAGTATTGGGTGGAAAGTATTTATTTTTTCTATTATTTCTTCTTCCTCCATCCCCCCTTTTAGTTTTATATCCTCACACAAAGCCTGGGGGGAATATTGGTTGAATTTGGGGTTCGTGGATGGAATTAATCTAGGCAATTTAGTGTTTAGTGCCTGAAGATTTTCTCTTATTCAGATGTTTTTGTTTCTTCATCAAAGGTGTTGTGTTGTGATTTTTTTCCTCTTAAATGAGGATTGTGATTCTATAAGAATTAACATAAACCATATATTATGAAATTGTTGATCATTTAAACTTATTTATTACATATTATTAATATATCTGGTACACCTAATCATATTGAAATGAATCTATAATGAGTTTTTCATGGAATTAAAATTGATTTCTAGTGATCCGTCACTGTGATTTGTAAATTGAAAACTACTATTTTCCATGTCTTTTATAACATGCCAAAAAAAATTATATTTGTAGTTATTGAGATATTAAAGGTTATATGGAACCATATGATCTTTAAAAAAAGATATTTTATTCATTAAAATGGGTTGTTTGATAAATATGGGCATGTGTAGCCCCTATAAAATGGTTTTAAGACAGAATAGTCTTGTGGTGGTTTAAAAGCTATTTATAAGAAATAGGTTTATTTCTAAATGTATATCGAAGGATTATTTTGAAAAATTGGGTTTTGAATTGATGGTTTGAAATGAATTTTTAAATTATTGTAAGTTTATTGACATCTCATGTTCTTTTCAAAAGTCACATTAGTTATATTTAAAATGAAGTATTTATCATTATGATGCCCAATGTTGAGTCTCTAATTGGTTTAAATGGTTCATATTTTAGAATTTAGGGGGCGTTTTTTATTTACTTATGTGATTTATTATAATCGATAAAATAAAAATAGATAATTTCAAAAGAGGGTATTGAAGGTTAGATGAATTTTATTTCGACATGTTTTATTTTCATTGATTAATTTTGTTATATTCCCTTTGATTATTCTCAAAACTACATTTATTAATTTTATTGTAATCCGAGGTAACTATGTAAGAGATACAGATGATTGATCCTTATAATTTAGTTTTTTCCTTGATGAGATATTTTTTTCCATCGAATATAAGAAATCCCAGGTTGGATTATATGTAACAAAGATTCTAAGTGCCTTCGAGATAGAGTATGTAAACCATTTAGTTCTAAAATTCTATTAAAATTTATAAAATCTATTTTAGAATGACCCAAGGGTCCATGTCTTCAGTTCATATTATTTTAGTTATGTTTTAGTGATTTTTTCATGATAGACTATTATTTTTAATAATTATTTAAGGGATCTTGTTTCATTATTTTTCCCCCATCCTTTATTGATCACAATGATCTATTGTTTTATTATTACAATTTTATTATGACTAATTGCCATAATTGTTCCTATGAATCTTTTGATTAATTTTGATGCATGTTTTGATTTACTTTCAAATTATTTCAAACATTATTTTGAAAGCGTGGATTATAAAGTGAAGTGGTAAAATATTTTACAAAATCAAATTTGATATAAAATTTTAGAAAAATGGGAAAAATGGTTGTGTTTTTTAAAGTATTTTAAATAACTTATTCTCATGTTTTATGGGGATTTTAATGAAAATAATTTATTTAATATTGTAGTTTGAAATAAATTAATTTTTTATAGAAATTCTTTGTTTTTTATAATGGTTTGTTTGGGGGTTTTAAAAAGGTAATGTAATTAAGTATTCTACTTATTTCTAT
Source organism: Viscum album (assembly GCA_963277665.1). Lineage (NCBI taxonomy): Eukaryota > Viridiplantae > Streptophyta > Magnoliopsida > Santalales > Viscaceae > Viscum > Viscum album. Next base: position 1,002,188,237 of record OY728133.1, read on the forward strand.
TATTCATGAACCTTTAAAATTAAAAACATATTTTTATATCTATTGATAAAAATATAATTCTTGGGTTTTTTTAATGGAATGGAAATGAATTCTTAAGGATATAATAATAGCTACATTTCTCTCACACCCTGTATGTAGATCAAAAAGTATGTGTGTATAATTATGTCAAGTCTTCTCTCATGTGATTAGGTCTATATTTCAGTTGAATTCTTATCACCATATTTATGGACATGTGGTCTTGGTGAATGGTAGGTGGTTACATGGAGCTGTTTGATTGGAAAATTATTTTATTAATTTATTTTTTAGATATTTTATCTTATTTGTATTCATCCATTTTATTTTATTTTAATTTATTTTATTTTATATTCTATCTTTTTTATGTATGATGATGTCTTATTATTTTGAGTTGGTTTGGTTATTTATTTCTTATGTGCATTATTTTTTTCCTATTGATTTGTTATATGTTTATATGATATTCTCGAATTTCCATGATTAGAATAGATCATTTCATATTATCAATAGTTTTTTATTCTAGATTATATTTTTATATGAGGGTGAAATTATTCTAAAGTGTGTATTCATGATATACACACTCTATTTGACACCCCTTAAGGATCTAGAATATTATTTGGGATCAATAATGGGATAGGATAAGTGATGTAGAAAATTATCTCAGACCAATTCATCACAGATAAAAATCAAATATAGGGAATTAGAGAATTATGATGGATTCATCATGTTGGGAGTCATGAATTTTACATTTTATCTATGATTGTTGATCCGAAATATATAATTATTGTTAAATATTAAGCAATTAAAATGATTTTAAATTCAAAATACAATACTGAATTCAATCCATTGAACTAAATATAATAGTTTTCCCTCTATTATAGAGGTGGTAGATAACATACATGAAAATTGTAATAGTAATAAGACCTTATTCACAAGATAATAAATATAAAACAAGGTAAGGGAAAACACTGTATTCAAAATATAAAAAAAATGTATGAGTGAGAGAGAATCAAATTTTAATAATATTTAAAAAATATTATTACAGAAAATAAAAATATAAGAAAAAATAATAAATTATAGAAAAATGAAAGAACAAATGAAACATAAAATACTCTAATTAATCTTTTTGAAGAGGTATCCCCATAAAGAAAAGATATATTCTAATATTGTGCCCCTTTATTGAATTAATTTTTCTTTATATATAATATATAAAAAGAGCCCCATGCCATCAAAGAGTGAACATGTTATAAATAGGTACCAAGATCATGTTAGGGGATGGTCTCCATATAGAACCCTTCAAGAGTATCTGCTACCAAATTTTCCACCCTCAGCATAGTCTTGTAGATAAGATCTCATTGAAATTATTGTGGTTCTATATGTGAGAAAAAAATATCCCGAAGAATGGAATTATGGGAATTAATTCATGTGGAGGTTTTGGGGCCACCTCATAATTAAGTGAAAACTCATTGGGAGTTTTATTTTGTAATGAAAATATATATATTAGAAGTAGTATCCTTTAGAAAGAGCCAACATGGAATATCGCCGGTAGTGAGGAGAAATATTTAATTGTTGATAAAATATCCCAAACAAAATCATAGACTTTAAAAAAAATTATCTATAAAAATATAATGAAACACTCATATAATTGGAATTGTAATTCTACAAGATTTCATCTATAATATAATATTAAAATTGTTCCCATTTATTCAATAGATGAAGGAAAATTACCAATCCACATAAATACTTCATTTTTTTCATATTTATTTATATGTTTGTGTTTGTTTCATTGCTCAGAACTTCCACTACCACATCAAAGTTGTATCAGAGACACCGGTGAAAAAAAATGGGAGGTTTTCAAGATTCCAAAAAATTTATTTTAGTTAAAATAAAATTTTGATGCTATATTTGTGAATTTCTCATCAATATTATATACACCTCATGAAAGAAACTATAACATGATTTATATGACTTGGACCACTATGTCATGAATTAATTTTGAGCCGTCCCACCATAGAGCTCATGAATGGGAACGATACATACCTTGGGACAATTCTCGATTTCCCCAGGCTGGTGACCTGCACCTAAGGGGTCATATATAAGAAATTGGGAAAATAATTCTCATAAAAATGAATTAAAATAAAATTATAAAATGATCATTACACATCCATGCATTATAAATCCATTCCAAAATCATTTTATCAATTTTAGGTAAAACAAAAACAGATAATAGAAATAAAAAATATACATGGAAAATTGAATTCTTTTACTAACACATTACTCATTACACTAAATCAACCCTTGAGATCCATCACTCGGTATCCACATATATATAATGAAATAATGAATTATTTAATGGAATTTAGTAAAGGCCAAATTGGATAATGTGAAAAAAAATTATACCACACAATTAGATACAAGTTCGTGCATTTACATGTCACCAACCAATGTCAAAATAATCATACTGCATATGTAGTCCAGATAAAAAAAAAACTAAAATTTAAATTTCATATAGTAATGTGTGTAAAAATTCCTTGTAGGTATTCTATGCATACACAATTCCCCAAAAATAGTCCTTAAATAAAATATAATGTTCATCCTAACATAAAAATACATTATCTAAAAATATATTTTTCATTAATAATAAAATAAATTACAACATCATTTTATGACCATTAATTTTAATTTTCACTAAAAGAAAACAATAAATTTCATTGAATTTCTTGGAAAAATATTATTTTTCTAAACCAACATCTTGAAAAGAATATTTTTAAAAAATTTATTATAAAAAGGATTTGATATATAATTTATGAAACCCTATTTGTTAATAAATGAATTTAAGGCCATGTAAGATTAAAATCAGGAATCAAGGAATTATATTATAAGGAATAAATATAAATTAAACATAGAATTTCTATTTTAAAATATTACTCATGGCAGAATCACCATAATAGAACCAAGGACAGTGGAACTTAGAACTCATACATCAACATTTTGGGATACCCTCAATTAGATGTTTGGAAATATATCTTCTTCACTGGGCATGTGTAATATCAATATCATGTCAATTGGAATTTTCACATAGCTATGTGGCTTGTCAGGAAAATATACATAAATTGTGTAATGGTCCCCATTCGATCTAGGATTTTTTTCCTAAGAACCCAACATTCCTATGATATTTTAATAACAACATAAACCATAAACATTATGTATGATATCACTAATAAATTCTCTAGAAACCCAAAATATATTACAAATAACTAAGAAACCAATAAGAAATTCAAACCACATATCCAAATCTATTAATAGTGAATTTCCTAGAAAAAAATCCATTGAATGTTAGCTTAGTGTTTCAACACATATTTTATGGTTCTATCTAGGCCTTATAATTTAAATTATAAAATAAACTAAAAACTTTTTTAAAATACTGATTTTGAGGATTGAATTTAATATCCCATTGTTCCCCTATAGAATTATGCTCATATACATACATAGACAGATGGATATATATATATCTGTGTGTGTGTGTGTCTCATATTGAAAAAATTTACATATTCTCATTTTAATTTCTATATATATATATATATCTCTGTGTGTGTGTGTTTGTGTGTGTGTGTGTGTTTGTGTGTTTATATGTATGTGTGTATACCGATGTACATATGTATAACCTAAAAATAATTCAATGCCACTGAGAATTAACTTAGATGACCAAAATATGATTAAATGATATAAAATATCATTGTAATTATAATTTGGGTAACTTACAAAACACTCAGTTCTTGAGAATATTTAAATTCTATTTTGATCACATTTCTAAAAAGAGAAAATACTTTTCATATTAATGAAAATAAAATATAACATGTTTTTAAATTTAAATAGTCTTAAAAATGATTAATATTATCATTTTAAAAAAAACAAGGGATCAAAAAACAAGTTATTAGGGTTCTTCAATTTAATGATCAAATCCATGTGGAAACATACCACAATCAAGTGTGGGTGCGGTGGAACCTTCGATTATGGAAGAAAGAAGTCCCAAGGAACTAATTGAACACCCTACCAGAAAGTATCATAATGGATTAGAACTAAAACATTGATAATAAAATTCCAAACTCAATATTTAATGAGAGTATAAGAATATAATGAAGGATAAAGGATAAATGAGGGATGATGACCCTAACCATTGATGTATGAACTCAAATCATGAATAAAATTCTTGAATTCACCAATAATGATAGGATATCAAAGTTTTTGAGGTTATCCTTATGGATCTCTCTTGGATAGGTGAGTTTCATTTCTAGGGATAGAGTGGGTAGAATTTTCTTTGATGTTAAAAATTAAAAAATACTTTATTAAATATTTTTAGTCATTGATATTTTTCTGAAACACAAGATTCTCTTAATATTTACAAAACCCAACTCCAACTGTGAACTCTTCACATGACACTCCAAGAGAACCACACAATTTAGAAAAACTGTTAAGGAAATTGTGAACCAACACTGAAAAAAAGTTCTACAAAAATTGTAAACATGCCCACATGAGATCCGTATGGTTTCGAATAACCATGCAGTAATCATGTGGAAAACAATTCGTATGTTTTTTTAATTTTTTTTAAAATTACTGTTCAAAAACTCATTAGAGAAATTTTAAATAAATAAATTAATAAAATATTAAATAAATAAATTTTTATGGTGTTATAATTATACACACCATAAAACATTATTCCACTTCAAATTTCAATACAATTGTGACTAGAATAGAAAAAATAGAAGTTCAAACCTTCCAAGTAAAACCTGACATTTAAAACCCATGGGACACTATTGTTGTTAAAGTGGTCCATATAAAAAATAAACACTAAAAATTATGATGATGAATTGGAAATAATATTATTAACAAAAACCATAGGAATTATGTAAGATCCTGACTAGAACACAAAAGAGGACGATCAGTGGTTCAAATTGAGCCACCAGAAGATTCAAAGGATAGTAAGACCACAACATTTCAGCGATGGTTTGGGTCAAAAAACCAATATAGAAACTAGGCGCTTTATAATGTGAGATCAACTATGGTGGTATACATACCATATTTATAATTAATCATGGATATCAATACTTTATGATAACATATTACTTCTTTAAACCAGGAAAATGACACAACAGAGAGAGTAATTCACCACAAACATCCATATCTGATGGAAACCACCAACCACATTTTCCAATGAATATATAGTATGGAGAGAGAATGATGATATGTGATGTAATTTCTGAAACAAAGACTAAATTATCGAACTCTGATCACATATCCAAATTCCAAGACATTCTCTAGAACCTATCATCACATTACCACAAACCCTAAGCACCAATGTTTTTAAATAGAAGTACAAAAAATTTTAAAATAATTTATATGTGAAAAAATATGACTCTAATAAAAGGAAAAAATTTAAATTTCAATATAATAAAAAAGTGATCATCCCATAGCTCATCAATTACATCTCCAAATAAGAACAAGGTATAGAAAATCACAAAATTCAAATGCATAGATTAAGAAAAATTAGATAACACATCTAAGGAAAAATAAAATGGGGAAAGAGATAGAATTTAAATAACTATAACTTATAATTACCAAAAGAGATAAAGGATTTTCATAAAATAATAAAAATACCCACATAATCTATTAAAAATAAAATCTATTGTTTTATATACCACTCCACTACAATTATAGGTATGTTAAAAGGTAAAAATAAACTACACTTAAGATTGTAAAATATTATATATCAAAGAAAATGTTTTTCATTCCATATTAATAATTTCTAGGAAACATACATTAAATAACTGACAAAACATAGGACCCCAATCTCACAGACATATATCAAATCTAATAAAAGTAACATATATATGCAAATTAATAACTCAAAATGAAAAATCCAAAGCACCAAATAATTAATAATTCACTTTTTTATAATTTAGAGGTTATAAAACCAAAATTTCAAACCATAATGTTTTATCCATTAAATTATTATGATTATCTATGAATTATATAATAAAAAATTATAATTAATGAAAATGTTACAATCTCTTGGCATTTTATTTCAAATTCAATGATACAATCCAAAACCCATATTAAAATCAATGTTTCATTACCCAAATAATTTTTTTAATCCTTTTCACTAATTTCTAAACATGTCTATTACACTTAAAACCGTGTTTATATATAAAAATACCAATAATTAATTTTAAGACACATTAAAACCTCATTAAAAATTCCTTTATTAGTTTCAGAACCATCTTCCATTCAATATAATTGAAATTACCATTTTCCAAGAACATACTTTTACAAAGATAAATCCCATATTTTGAAAGTTATCCATCCTAAATTACCATAAGAATTAATTTATTAGATCCCAAAAACATAACATTTCTCATATTTAAACCAAAATATTATGAATTTAAACACACATTTTAGTCTTAAAATTAATTTTTGGAGAAACTTAGTAATCAATTTTCTAAAATCAAAGAGTTACCATTTAAAATAATTAATTTGAAAATTGAGACTCATGTTTCAACCAAATAGAAGAATCACATCATATTCAAAAAAGAAATTATATTTAAAGGATGTACATCAATTAATTAAAAAGGTTATTCTTTCTGTGTTTATTTTGGATGAATGGCATGGAATACCAGGTGCTGACAACACTTGTACTTTTTAACGTCTCATTGATGCATGCACAAGGGATTCACATGGAATTACAGGCCCTACAAGCTAATTGATTACCAAAAAATCACTCTTATTTTCATCCCTAAAATACAAAACCAAAGACTCAATATCGGACTCCCCAAGGAAACTCCTGTTTCTAAACATGGAAGAGATATCTAGACTCCTCCCATAAGTATCCATCATGTTATAAAATTACAATATCCAATAAAACATTAATAATCATATAAAAAATGGATTCCTAATAAATCGGCCCTCTTAAAAACATATCATTTGATACCATTTTGTTACCAACAAACCTATTTATTCCCTCCCTCGGATGCCCATAATATCCCATGATATACCTTGGGGATTCTCTCCATAACATAATTGTTAATTTTTGACAACCATTTTAATATTTTGGGGTATTTTATGGTGTTGAGGGATTTTGAGTTTGTTTTGGGTTTTTTTTAAATAGAATACATTTGGAGCTACTTGTTGCACACATTTACAAGGTGATGATGGTACAACACATGAATCTATTTCTAGGAATATTTCATGAGATAATTTTAAAGCATGAAAAAAATATATGTAATGAAAAAATTTCACATCATGAATGTGTCTATTAAGATTAATTTAACTAGATGTGATGCATTTTTCAATGTGTATGCAAGTAGAAGTATTCATGACTTGAATCCGGAATTCACATAATGAATAATTTCTGATCTTTAGGTTTTATACATTTCATGAATAACCTATTTTTATTCATTCAATGAACATGAATATTCCTTGAAACCTAGGGATAAACTTGGAAATTTTGGTTGTCTCTCCTCTAATCAGTTCACATCATTACATTATTAAAATCAATGGCAGTTGTGATACCACACTCTAGGTACATGGAATTTCTTTTTCTTCATTTTTATTGTTCATGGATGAGACATCAAAATGTATTAATAGAATCCATTGATCATATATTTATTATCATGTGAGTATTCTAGATCCATTGTGTGGATGTATTTTAGGGGTCAGTCCTTTATTGGTTGTGGTGCAGTGGGTGTATCTCATTTGAGTTATGTTGTGACCTACCTACTTCATAATTATTTTTAATTGTGGAATATGATTATACGAAGTGAGGCTATATTCTAGGTCCTCTATTGTTGTATTTGTTTTCATTCCATATTGTTTTGGGGGTAAATTTGTGATAATTTTTAACCCAAGTGTGATGTAAGTGGTCCTATATTACCTATGTCAGGTGAACCTTGACTTCTATTCATTATTATGAATTATTTAATAAAATATTTTATAATTGAAATGACATGATTGACTAATTTGTGTATGTAAAAATGAGATTTTTTGGAAAATATGGATTTCCATCTATTTTGCTGAAATAAATGGTATTTTTAGAGCATTGTGAAATGGATTTATTAAATGTATCAAAAAATCTATTTTATAAAATCATTTGGGAAATGTATCAAAAGGGAAAATTCAGTACATAGGTATAATTTTTAGAAATAGGAACCATCTGATGATAATATTTGGGTATTAATTTATTGGTTTTTCCTATACACAGTTGGCCAAGATTCCTAGGGACTTGTTAGATCAGTTAAGGGGGGTTATCTTATAAGGACATTCCCATTCTCCCTAGATTTAAGGCATATGTATACGAATGTGATACATGAAATTTTATATGTCTAGGTCTTGATGATTTAGCTATCCTGAGATGTAATGATCATTATCTTGATTTACAGGTGCTTTGTTTTTGTTCAATATGAGATTTGAGTTCCTACTAGGATATATGTGATATTTTTTGAAACTAGTTCTCTAGGATTGTTTCGAAAAATGGAAAAGGGGAAATGTGTCACCATCATTTTGATATAAAAACTATTTAACACCTTACCATTCTATTTTTTCTTCAAAATGGGCATATTAGGATTATTTTCATAGATACATGATATGAAACACTTGGGTGGGCCTTTAATATGATTGTTTAGATCACACCATGAACACCCCTTCAGTGGTGGGCAGACCTAGTATTGTCTTTTGAAGCAATAAAAGGAAAGGCCTTGTAGTTAAGAAGTGAGGGTTCTGTTAACTAAACTTTGTGCACTAGTTATTATTTTGAAGGATTTTACCCAAATTATAATTTGTAATTTTCATCCATATTTTATTTTTCATTTTCTTTTGGACTGGAACTTTTTTTTACTACATTGAGTTATATCTCATATGATAGATTCTTTCATTTAGTGAATATATATTCCTTCTTGAATTTATTTTATACTGTTTTTCTGATTTATATATGTATACCATGTTGTATACTTTAGGTTTGGTGAAACCATTCCATATTATTTTTTTGTTTCCTAGGTGACTATTTTCATATCATAGGGATGGGGAATGTTGTTAGGGTATATGGATGATTAGGTCAAGTATTACCCTATAAGGGTATCTTAGGATGGTTCATTACAAAAGGGAATATAAGCATTTTTATATTTAGACATAAATTTTTTTTTGGTAGGATGTAATATTATTGGGACTTATGTGTTTGGATACACTATTTTATTAACTCTATATTCCCATAACGAGACTCATGTTTCTGTGGGATGTTGGGATTATTATCTCATATGTTGTGTTTTGGTCTTAATCTCAGTTTATGCTTATGTTTTCCTAGTTTTAGCTGATATTATCCAGTAGTATGACCATTATACTATTTTTAGTAGGATGGAGTATGCTTATGAGATGTCTCCCATTGGTTCTGAAAGATGGTGATGTAAATTTACCTTAAAGAAATTCAGATTTGTATTAGAACATTATTGAGGCAATCATGGGAGCAGTTTGTATCATGGGAAAAAATGTACCCCATGTCTATTACATTGTTGTTTTATTATTTCCTAGAGTTTTATGAGAAATTGATATAACTTGGAATTCATAAAATCATCATACCTCATCAATTAAAGGTGACAATGAACACTAAAAGGCTGATAAGCAGCTATAAAGGATTGATTAGATATTTTAATTCTTGGATACACCTGATAAAATCAAGGTTAAGTGTGCAGCATTCAGACTCAAAAATCCAAATAATAAATGGTGGGATTCCAAGGTATAAGTATATAGACACATGGGCTTGGACTAGAAGGGCTTGAAGACCCAATTATTTTAATATTTCTTTCTAGAGTCTCTAATGATGGAAAAATCAATCAAGTTTCTCTCTTTCCATTATGGAGAGCATTTTTTGTTGGCATACACCAATAAATTAATGGATCAAGTTTATTTTCAATTAGAGTTAGTGAACAACAAAAAGATAAAGGATTGGATGTACATATAGTTTTTGAAATCCAATATCAGATAAACATTTATTTATAATAAAACATTCTACCAATATGTACCTAGTATATAAGGCTATGATGAATGAAATAGAAATAGACAGAATGACTGGTCATTTTTCCCTTCTCTTCTACCAAGTTTATCTTCAATGGAACAAATGGAAAGAAGGGAATTATTCATGATAATCATAGGAGTGGTGGATATGTTCCTCAACAATGGTTTACCTCTGGAAGACCAATTATATCCAGTATTTATTCCCTGAATTAAAATTAGTGTGGAAACATCTAGAACACCCAAAATTCTTATTCCACGCCTCCAAATATGTGTAATAGTTTTCAAATATATGACTATTTATTGTGATCATATCAAGAAATGTCTAATCCTCACTATGGTTACAGAGTATCAGCTATAGAGGCCACTTTAGCACTATCATACTTTTAAATTCTATATGGATCCAGCCAAAGGCCTTGGTAGTAAATCACTTACACACAATGGATGAGTTTCTCATGGTGGTTAACGTAGGAATAGTGATAGTGAGGGATAAAATCATTGTTGTGTCTTCAATAATAACTAAATTATTTGATATTGGTTCCTCCCACTGGTTTATGTATAATTTTTTGTTAATATTCTTAATCCTCTAAGGGAAATAATGTACTTTTTTATGGAGTTAGAAACACCACATAGAAAATAGAAAGATAAGTGGTTTGTCTGTCCATCTTATTGACTATTTATAGATGACGTGGGGTTAGTATGTGACTCCCTTATTGTCAATATGGATCAATTATATATCATCATTATTGTGTCCCTATCATTTGTCATATAATATTACATGATTTTAAGTATAAATATACATGAAATAAAAACTAAGGATCGTAAAGTCATGTGTCCTTGCAGGATTAGGTATATTATTTGATAACATAAAGAAAAAATCATTTTATTTATATCCACAATGATATCTGAACTCACTTTAGCTCCTAAAATGACATATGATAACATAGGGAATACATAGACAAAAGGTATGAGATAAAAAACCAATAAGGTAATAAACATACTATTGAATCATAACACATGACTTTGAAGGCATAACATGATAACATAAAAGGAATTACTCAAGAAAAACATATGGAAGCATAACATATGGAAATATATGATCATATAAATCATATAAAATTGGAAATTATATATAACATGACATAAACATGGGTCATGTATAACATCCATGATTACATCACATTGTTTACAAATCCCCATTATGTATTAGGTATACTCTCTAATCCCATACAAGGTGTCTCATGTGACTATGAATTGTCCAATGAATTAGAGTGGTATCTATACCAACCCATCATAACATCTACATGCGTATGTGTTCCACGAAAAAATCATATGTATAGATGATTCATAATGGTTACCAATCAAAAAAAATTGTTTTCCAGAATGAGGATGATTCATTTTTATAAAAGGATAAAGATAATAATTTAGTTTATTTTGGGGGTTTTTATATCAATGTGAACTAAAATAGTTTTATTTAATATTATGTTTTTATATTAGTTACATAACATTGAAAAATTTATAATATATATATATATATATTGAAATCATTATTTTCCATAATATTTATTTTATGATAATACTTGATATAGGAAATGGAAAACAAAAACTCATTATCCATGTAGGTGGTCAACTGCCATTATTGGGACAAAAATTTCAATTCATTGAATAAGAAGAGATGAGAAAAGGGGTGGATGAAAGATATTCCATTATAAATATAAAATTTTAGCATATACATGATATTATATTTATTATGTTTTTATGGATGAAGTGGTACAGATAAGGTAGAAAAATAGATGATATTAAAAGAGATGGTTTGAGAAAGATACCTCTTGAATATCACCCCTTAAAGGACCCCTTAAAGAACTTAGAATAGATATTTTTCATGACTATTATCTCGTATACATCAAGAAGAGTCTTTGGACTATTATTCGGTAGAATATTTTTTAGATAAAAGTCTTAGAAGGTGTGAGGGGAAGGGGTGGTTGGGGTGGTATTTATAGCGGCATGACAGGGGTGTTTTCAATATTATATTAATTATTGTATTCTTTTGGATAAAGACTATAAATTGTATTGATTTATATGAATAAATAAATTAAATAGATATGTACGGTTCTATATAATTGGTTTTTACAATATCCTTGACTAAAAAATTCATGTATTTATCTTATAATGTTAAATATCGTAAATTATCATATTTCACAATTCACCAAAAAATCACTTATTTTAGAAATATTTCAAAAATTCATCCTAACCATTTTTTGGCCGATAGATTTAAAAAATGGAATCAATTTAATGAAATTAATTTTCTATTTATTTGAAATTAATTTTCTTTTAAAAATCATTATTTATTTAAAAAATACAAATTTTAATATTATAATCGATTTTTTTGACCCCTTGAAAAATAAATAAATGTCACATATGAAAATATATTATAATTATAGTACAACATATTATTAATTTTCCAATATATTTTATGAAAATTATTTTAGTTTTAAATCATTATATTTTTTTATATTAAAAATAACAATTTACATTTTATTAAAATAAAAACACTTAATTTATCATTTTTTTAAAAATTATGTACTTATATCAAGATATATAAATCATATTTTCATCTATATGATACCTATTTTTTATACTTTATAGGTTAGTTTACTATTCTAATAGACATAATATTATTCCTAAGGGTCAGATTAATATTCCAACTATCAAGTTATTATACCAATGTTATAGGATCTTTAATTTCAATAAATACCTCTTATTTTATTCACTCACCAATCACTTATATTTTCTATTAAGGTTATATATTTTCATCTTAACGATATATATTTTATTATTAAAATTTTGTTTTATTTCTACATCATTGTTCATGAGTGTGGGTATACTAGTGGATTGAGCATATCCAAAATCTCTCATTTATATTGTCTTTAATTATAATTACTATCCCATTATAATATTTGAATTTTTTATTGGTTTATTTTCCAACTAATTTATCATTTTTAATTTATTATAGTAAATTTTTTATGGGTTTCTATATTTGATATATGTACTCTATGATATAATTATAAGAATGTAAATTCAATTAATAAAATTATTGGTTGTTACAATAATTATGATAGATTGGATTTTTTTTCTTATTGTATTAATGTTTATAGTTATCATCATCATGTCTCATACTATTTTTTTGATGAAATATCTCAAGTGTTTTAGGGGGAGTGGGATCTAAAGTCGTTTTATGCAGAATGGTTCCACCGAGAGTTAAGGATTTTGTCATCAGATATTTTAGTTGAGCCCAATGACGTTTCGTAGATTGGTAATCTTCCCTTGGTTGTTAAGGATTTTACAAATTTAATACCATAAGACTTCATCGATCTTCCTCTAGAGATATATGTGGAGTGTATGATGGATCTGGTTCGTGGTACTTATTTGATCTTGATACCCTCTTATCGTATGAACCTATTGGGTTAAAAGAGTGAAAAATTCAATTGGGTGGTCTATTAAAGAATGTTTTTGTTATCTCTGTTGTTTCTCCATGGGTAGCCCATGTTATCTTTTCCAGAATGACATATGGATCACTTAAATTATCCATGGATATCAAAATTTGAACCAAGCGATGATTAAGAATATTTATCATTTTTCTCATGTGGTTGGCTTGTTTGAAAATTTGAAAGGGGCGTAGTGGTTTTAAAATGTCAATATTTGGTTGGGATATCTTCTACACATGGTTTGAGAGTCTTATATAATGATGATAGATTTCAAGATTAGGTACAACCATTATGAGAATCATGTGAGGCCTTTTGGTTAGAATAATGTTCCTATAGTTTTTATGGATCTGATGAGCATAATTTTACATTAGTATCTTGACACTTTTTTAGCTGTATTCCAAGAATATATCTTATTTTATTAGAGTTCTTAGAATGAGTATATGATCCAACTGAGTTTTATTTTTAAAATCATGAGGAATCACCATTTTAAAATAATCATTTTTAAAGGATATTTTTTAATCCATGAAGTGAAGTTCTTGGGTCATGTCATTTCTAAACATGGATTATAATTTGATCCTAAAAATTTCAATTCTATATTTTCATGGGATGATTCGTGAAACATCTTTTAGATACATATATTCCCTTGTATTTCTAGATACTGTTAATGGTTTATCAAGGATTTATATAAGTTTTCATCACCATTCAATAATCATACCATGAATTGGGTAAAACACATATGGTATACATAGTGTTAGACTTCTTTTGAGAAATTGAAATAGATTCTAACATTAACTCCTATTTTTATCTTACATGGGCCTAGAATGGGTTATGTAATATACTATGAAACTTCCAGTGATGGTCTTGGTTTGATTATTATATCAGATGGTCGTGTTTTGGCATATTACTGTTGTCAGCTTTAATTATAAGATATGAATTTCCCCCAATCAATATTTAGATATTTTAATGGTTATTCATGTAATTAAGTATTGGTGGATCTATCTATTTGGGTATAAGTTCATAGTCTTTTATGATCATAAGATTTAGAGCTATATATATTATCAGATGGAAATAAATCTCATATATATGTGGTGGGAGAGTACATTCATATGTCTGTTTTTGACATCATACACACCTAGAAAATAGAGAATGTTATCCCAGACACTCTCAATAGAAATGTAACCATGCATTCTATTTTGGAATCTTGGGAAGAGTGAATTCTTATTGGAAATTTTCTGTGTTACATTAGGACACTCAGGATATTGTTTCAGGTATGGGTCTGACCACTGTTCATTTTCATTGTCTCTATTTGATTCTACTCAAATTGTTAGAATTGAGATGATGGGTTCATATGGATTAGAGGAACTTTTTATAGTGGTGAGACCATCTCTAACTAGTCTCTATATTATAATGGTATTATCTATTTTGGTTATCATTTTTTATCTAAGAATATGTGAGGATCTCAGTTTTTCATTACAATCACAATTTTCCTTGGTCATTCATATAAACATTTTGACGATGTATTATGAAGTGAGATGATGTTTCTAGTGGTTGGTCATGGATAACAACATTATAGATTCTATTTCCCTTTGTTACACCTTCCAACGTATAAAGTTATAATATCTGAATCATTTTGTTTTTATCTACCCTCTTTTGGAATTTTTTTTGAAATGGGATGAGGTATATAAGGACTTATTATGAGATTACCATTGACTACCTGAGAAAATAATTCTATTTGGGTGGTGATTGATTGGTTGATGAATTATGATCATTTCATTTAGATCAAGGAAACCACTTAGGTGTAAGAATTAGGAATTATATATGTGAATGATATTATGAGGTCACATGGGGTTTCTTCTACCATTGTTTCATATTGGGATCCCATATTTACCTCTTTTTTCAGAAGAGTCTCAATGTGGCAATGGAAAATCATGTCTACTGAGTACAACATACAATCCATAGACAGACGGCCTAATAGAGTATGATATTAAAAAAGTGTAGGGTATTCCCTATGCATTATTTATGGATTTTAATAGATTCTGGGATAGTAATATAGTCTAGTCTGAGTTTTCATATAACAATAGGTATCCTTCCTTGATTATAAGGGATACCTATTAGGCCTTGTATTTCCATTCGTTCTGATTTACTGTTTATTGTATATATGTGGGCGAGGCATATCTTATAGACAATGGTTCATTATTGATACCTTAGTGAGGATTCATGATAAAATTTAACATATGATAATATCTTAGTGTTATAAAAAATCATATTTGGACCTTGGATATCATATTTTGGTGTTTCCCATTGGTGACTAAGTATTCTTGATGTTTTCTCCATATCTAGTTCATCATCATCTTGGGAAACATAGAAGGCTGGGTTTGAAATATGTTATAATATTTGAGTTCACTATGTGACTTTGGAAGTTTAAATATAAATTTTAATTATAGGAACAAATGATAGGTATTCATGATATTATCAATATATCTCACCTCAAGAAGTACCATCCTGATCACTCTCATGTTCTGAGTTGCAATGATATTGAGTTAGATCCAAATGTTTTAATGGGGGAGTCACTATTGGAGATCATTGATTCAATGGTGAAATAATTGTGTGCGAAGTTTATCCCATTAGAAAAAAATTTATGGTGATTTTGATTCTATTATCACGATACATTGGTGTATAAAACATTACTAAGGGAGTACTTCCCTCAATATTTCTCAAGAAAACTCTTCTTCCACTCAAATTATCTATGATTGAATGTCTTATGACATGGAGTTTTTTAACATCCCGATTAAAAATTTGTTCCTCTATTAGTGTTTTAATTTTTTTCAGGTTTTGATTTTCATTTAGTTGGTTTGGATATGTTCTGAAGAACCAAGATTGGGAACTGCCTTTGGGACACATTCATATCATGAAATGTGTACCCAATATGAATATGTTACTAGGCTGATGTCTAGAGTCTCATTGGGATAATGAAAATTTTATAACTCATGATTCATGTTCACACCATTAATTATTCAATTGGGATTAATTTAACCCATGGTTATTCCTTTTTTTGACTTCATTAAGGTCATAAAATTCCTAACATGAAACCTGATTTGAAATCATGAATAATGCATGATTTGTAGGTTATATGTAACACATAATAAAATAATTTCATTATTTCGACTCAAAGTAATCCACCCAAATCATTAGGGCTATAATAAATGATTTTGGGTGTCTCCAGTCCTTCTAGATAACATATTTTAGTGGATAACCACTGTGGTGGTTGTGGTATGAATATCTTAGTATATGACCTAATACTTCTTCATTTCCATTTGTGACAGTTGTTGTGTTAGATAATGTGTATAGAATCTATTGATCACATTATGATTCTCAAGTTATTATTATATATTCATTATTTGATCTGGTTTTGGGGACGTTCCTTTTCCTATTGCAGTTTATCATATACATGTCCTTTGAGGTATGTTGTGATCTCCCGCTATCAATTTTTTATGTGGAATGTGATTCAAATACATGGGGATCAATTATAAGACTCTAATTATTGTCTTCATTTTCCCATTAGATGTTTCTAGATTCCTTTATGGGTGTGTCTGACTTGAGTTTGAGGTAGGTGGTTTCGTATATAGCTTATATTAGGTGGACCTTGATTTCACATGGTTTTTATAAATTATTTTTTAACTGATATGAATTTTTTTAATGATTAGTGTATATAAATACAATTTTTTTTCAAAATATATTTTCCCAAAAAATTTGGATTAAATAAAAGTTATTTTCAATGAATTTTTTAATTGATTTATCAAATAATTTTCTATGCATGGTTGTGATGAAATAATTTGGGAAATATACCACATTGGAAACCTTGGGAACTAATGTGAAAGGTATAGTAGTAGGCCTCATACATTTATACTATTAGGGGTTTCCCTGATGGGGTCTTCCCCGAATCTCTATTTCAAGTGTCCTAGGGATTTTTTACTCCTTGTCGGGGGTTCATTTTCTCAGTTTTTCCTCTACTCCATAGATTCCATTCTTATATCTCGTGATGGGATGTGAGAAATTTTTTATGTTAGTAAATGATTGATTGAGCTATCCTAGGTTTTAGTGATCCTTTCTGTGATTTATCTGTTCGTTGTTTTTTACTATTAGATAATTGATTTCCCTATGTAATATATATGATATTTGTTGAAATTATTTTACTTGGATTTTTTATAACTATGGAAAGGGGGATATGTTTTACCATGATTCTGATATAAAAACTACTTAACATTTTAATATACCATGTTTTAATTAAAATTATCATATTGGGGCTATTTTTACAGAGACTTGATAGTGAAATATTTGGTTGGATTTTTCTGATCTTATTAATTTCACACTCTATTTGTAGTGTGTAGACCCGGTTATGTCTTTTGATGTAGGAAAAGGAAAGATATTACAGTGTGGTTGTGAGGTTTCTATTATATGGGCTTGGGTATCTGTTGGTGTGATGGTTTTAGTTTTCATACATAGTCACATGGAGTGGTTTTCTTTGTTTTAGACGTCCATTTCTATTGGAAATGTACTTTGGGGTTGTTATGACTACCCCATATTATATCACTGAAGATGTCTTATTAAATTTATAGAATATATATTTCTTCTATTCTTTCCACTATTTCTTTCTGATATGTATAATTATTCGTTGCAATCTTATTTAGTATGGGATAAATGATTCACTATAGTTTTTTGGATGCCCAGGTGATAGTTTCAAGTCTATACGGATAAATAATTATCTTAGAGTATGTGGTTGATTAGGTCTGGTATTGATTTTTGAGGTTATTCTCAGTCATTTAGTTATATTCTTGATATTCCTAGAATTATGAAAAGCACCAAAGGCATTAGATATAAGAATTTGAGAATGGTTTTTCTTTTTAAATAATTAAACTAATATAAAAAATCATAATACCCCTTCTATATATTGGTCACCCATGATTAAATAAATTTTAAAATTTTAGATAAAAATTAAAGAGGGAAGAAAATAAAACAGAAACAGAGAATTGTAAATTATGTCCCCTCACCCACACCTCCCACCATATATAAATCCCTTGATATCGATCCCTGGTCACCAAATATATATAAATTACCATAAAATTATAAAATGTAAAGTATTAGAGGCATATTTATCATATGAGACAAGAAAACCTAAATAAAATATAAAACCAGCATAACTTTATATGAATTTACATTTCAACATCATACCATAAAATAACTGGACTCTAAGAGTAGTTAAGATCCAAACCAAAACATGAATTTCAGATGTGACGTAGGTGAGCATAAAAATTCTTAGTAATATGGTAATGTTTAAATCACACACCATATATATTCTTCAAATAATAAATCCTTTTTATACTTTTTTTAAAAAATATTATTAAAAAATATGGTTTTCATCCATAGGAACATTAATTCCAATACAATTTTATGATGATAGATTATTTAATTTACTTATAATGTTAATAATTTCATTGAATTCATTTCTAAGATAAAGCCTCTATCATTAAAACAACCATTTGAAAACTATCATTCTAAATCAATTTTTAAAAATATTCTTTTCAATATAATTTTTGGAATTCACATGTCTTCTAAAAGAATTTTTTTAAGTAAGAATAAAATAAATCATCAATGAATTATATCATAATGAAAAAATATAAATAAAACATGCAATTACTGATTTAGAGAAAGAACTATTGGAGGAACCCTATAAGATATATGAGGATTTAAGAACCTATAACAAATATGTCATAAATTATAGAGACCCTAAATTAGGGGAATAGATATATATCTAATTTTTCAAGCCCATTTAATGTTTACATCATATACAATGTCAAATGCACACAACTACCCCACTAATCAGGGCGACACACATAACTAGTAGAATAGTCCCCAATTGATCTAGGATTTCATACATTAGTACCATGGATTCTTATGGTGTTTGAATAGTAGAATCAACAACAAACACAAGGTATGATGTCACTGAAAACTTTTATAGATACCATAAATATATAAACATACCTAAGAAACAAATATTAAATGCAAACTACCTATCCAAATTCTTTTTGGGAGAAATTCCAAAGTAAACATAAAACCTTTCCATAGAATTATAGCTATGTTTTTAAACACTTATATTGAAAGTACTGATTGGGCCTTAATTTTCTTCATAAATTCACTTAATATTTTTTTTTCAAAGAACCATGTTTTATTATCAAAATTAAATTCCCATAGTTTTTCCAATATCGGTATGCTCATATAAATTTAAATATATTCCTCGATTTACAAAAATTCATATATTCTCTAGAGACCTTATGAAAATATATATTTGTCTATGTTTGTGAACCCATGTATATGTATATAAGAACAAATTAAATTAATTACACATAAGATTCACTTTGAAGGCCAAAATACCCTTAAATAAATTAAATCCACTTTATTAAAATTGTTTAGGAAATTTACGGACTATATATTGTGTGTAAATAATTAAAGTTTAATTTCAACATAATTCCAAAATTTGAAAATCCTTTACTAAAAAATAATAAACATTTAAAACATTATTTTACCTTCAAATATTCATATAAAATAATTTATATTATAATTTTATATCAATGTAATGTATTTAAAACACAAGAAATAAATGTTACATTATTTTATGTATTCATGTATAGGTAAAACTACCTCAATCAAGTATGTGGAAGGTGGAACCCAAGTTTAAAGATGGAATAAGTTTCGAAGAACTTTTCTCATGCCCTAACGTCAATAATTAGAACAAATTAGGACCCAAACCCTTACTAGGGTTTGAAAAAAATCAAGACACAATTAGGTAAAAGGGAGATAAAATGGAGAAATGATAAAAGAGGGACCAAGAACCCAAAACCTAGATGTTTGACCTAAAATAAAATTTAAAATGCTTTGATTCATCAAAATGGATAATAGATCAAAGGATGGGAGGAAAGTAATTTCACACTCTTTACTAGGTGTTCCCTATGTGTAGGAATGAAGTGGGAGATGGTGTTTGATACTTAAAATTAAAAAGGGTAATAAGGTAATTTCACATTAATTAATGTATTAGGGAAATGAGTTGTTGTTTCTTTGTTTAATAAACAACGATTCAACCATGCATCTATCACTAGAAACACTAAGAACACTAGATGTTTTCTCTACATGTTTAAAGAATGTTTTCTCCAACAATGATAAATTAGTCTAATAAAACAATAAACATACCCACACGGGCTCCACACAGTTTCTACTAACAATGAAGTAACTGTACAATAAGTCTTTATTGTAATTTTTTTTTCAAAACTATAAAAATACTTGTCCAAAAGAAACCAAAAGACTAAAAATGATTAAATTAATAAAATATAAATGGAATAAATGGTCATGTTGTAGAGATTATCTCCACAATAAATATTTATTCCCCAAAAAAGTTCCATTCAAAAATTTTGTGTAAGGAGAGAATTATGGCTCAACCCTTCCAAGTATAACATGACTTCTAAATATCATGGAACACCCAAATTTTCAACCTAGTAAATTTCTTGAAGAACCCCCACATATTTCACCTATAAAAATTTTATCGTACTTATACAAAAACCCTTGGTAATGCTCTATGTTCAATATTTTATCATGATTGAGAATGATGGATGGATAAAATCAAGCCACAAAAATATTCAATAAATGAATAGAATAAAAAAAATCATTGATGGGTCATGTTGAAGAAAAAATATGTAAATTAGGTGCTCAACAATGAGAGATCAACTATAGTTGTCTCCACATCATATTTATAATTACTCTAGGATAAAAATCCATTTGGATATCCCACCACTCTTATAAACTAGAAAAAAAATCATCTTGGTGAATAATTCAATACAAATGTCACCATATGAAATAAACTTCCAACCATAAAGCCCAATAAAGATAAATTGTGATTAGGGAATGAGGAGTTATAAGTTAATGTCCAAAACCAAAACTAAACCAACCAAATTTGGTCACATATTTAAATTAATAAACATTCACCAGTACCAATCACAAAAATACCCTAAATCCTTATCATTAGAGAGATCAAGTAGATGAAAAATACATTATAAAATATTTTATACAATTTATAATTGACTTCTAATTGGGAATGCTGAAATAAAATTTAAATCACATGGGGTAATAATCATCCCATAGAACATCAATTTTCTCTCCAAACTATTAAAAGTTATATAAAATCCCATTATACAAAGGTATGTATTATGAAAAATAGAACAAAACACATTGGGAATAAGAAAATAGGACTAGAGATTAAATCTTAATGGTAATAAGTTCTAATTACCTAGTGAGATAAAGGGTATACAAAATATATGGTGAATACCAACTTACTTTATAGAAAAGAACATGTATTGTTTTATTTACCATATAATCATATGTATGTCTAAGGTGAATAGATATAGGAAACAACACTCATTTTTAAATAAAAGAACATACTAAGGAACCATTTTACAATTAAAAATCATGAATTTATAGGAGGCATTCCTGAAATAACAAAAGAAACATAGGACCACATGAAAAATATATAAAAATTATATCACATATAATTGAATATAAACATAAAATCTAATGACAAAATCAAAGTTATTGTTCAAAAGCACCAAAAAAATAAAAATTCCTCTTTTGGTCATTTTGAAAACAAACACCCTAAATTTCAAACAATACAGTTTCATCAAAAATATCAATTTGATATTCTATGAATTATTAACTAAAATAGATTATATTTTAAAAAGTGTTTCATACTCTTATTTTTTTAATTCCACTTCTATGACAACTTCGAAAATAACACATTAAAATAAATATGTCATTACCCAAATCATTTATTAAAATATTTATTGAATTTTGATATATTATCTTCATATATAAGAATTTTGGGAATCTTATTCACTAATTTAAAAACATTTCTCTTACCCTTAATCCCATATTTACATTTAGAAAAATTATAAATTCTTATATAGGGTTATTAAAAATTAATTGAAAATCAACTTTATTAGTTTTAAAACGGTGTTCCACCCATTTGAAATTAAATTAAAATTTATCTAGATATTACATTTAAAAAAATAGAACTAAAATATTCAAGACAAACTAAAAAAATTATAGGAAACCCCCTTTTAATATCCCTTAAAACATAACATTCCACACATTAATACAATTTTATTAAATTCCCCCGCCCCCAGTTTGTCCCTAGAATTAATTTCTGAAAAAAAAAACTAATTTTTCATTTATTAAAAACCAAATTTTTTCCATTTTAAAAAAAATTAAAATTGAGAGTCTCCTATTAACTCAATAACATAAGAAAATCTTCATAATAAATGAATTAAAATTTAATTCAATTCCAACACATAATTCAAAAGGTGACTAGTGTTTGTGTGATGTTTTTTTATATGGCTTCGGGAACCATGTTCAATCACAAAAATTCAATTAAGAGTAACACTAAACAAAGAACTCATGTTACGCGTGTCTTTATAGGCTCTTAGAGCTCACCATGTACCACATATTCACTCCCATTTTCACCCACACAACAAAAAATCATGGTTCAAATCCCAAAATTTAGAGAAAAAAATCCAAACATTGAATAAAAATCCATACATTTTTCACAATTACATATAGACTTATGACAAACTATCCTCCAATATTCCATTACTATATAAATAATAAAGGGAATCCTAAAACATAGGACCTCGTATGAAACTAAATTATAACAATCCATACATTGAATATGACCTCTTAGTGATTGAATAACAATCTATACATTTTTCACAATTACAAATAGACTTATGACCAAATTATCTCCAATATAATATTAGTATATAAATAATTAATGGAATCCTAAAAAATAGGACCTCTTTTGAAACTAAATTATGATATAATTTTTTTAGGAACCTACCCGAGTCACTCCTATATCATATTCCTAAAATTACATGATTCATATTTGGGAGACAATTCTAGTCTCCTTAGGTTGGTGAAAAGAACCAAAGGAATTAGATATAAGTTTGTGGGAATTAATTTTCACATAAAAATCGGATAATGTAATAGTAGAATAACAGGCATAACTTTTTCATACATTGGATGTTCAAGAAAAAATAAATTACTCTATTTTAGATAAATCCTAAACGGAGAAGAAAAATAAAATAGATACAATGAAATGTAAATTCAATCTACTCGCCTCTAACAACCACCATAGAAAATTTACCAATGATATATTACCAAGTCTTCGTATATATACAACAAACCAAATACTTATGTAAAGTAATATATTAAATGAATATTTTGTCATTATAATAATGAAAAATAAATATAATAAAAAACCTATATATATATGTATAAATTTACCAGTAACCATCCATGAAATAAATGTCATATAGGCATCAGTATAACAATTCCTAATATTCATGTCAAGGATAAAACACACGCCATAAATAATATTTGAATAAATGATCATTTTATTTTAGTTGGAAGTTACAATATTTAAAAATTTATTTTTCATACATTATCACAAAAAAACCAACCTCATTTTATGAAATTTACCATTAAAGGTTACTTAAATTAAAAAACATTCAGAATGTATTTCCTGGATGAATCCTCTTTTATTAAAATTCCCATTGGAAAACATCATTTTTAATCAATTAGTAAAAAATATTATTTTTTTAACACATTTAAGGACCCCCTTTTTTAGTAAAATAATTAAATTTTAGGTGAGAATAAAATAAATAATTAAGGATTTCTATTAAAAAAATATAAAAAAATATATATAATTAATAATTGAAAACAAGAATCATAGGAGAAATACAATAAGATAATTATGGATATGGGATACTATAACTTCTATGTCACTAATTATGGAGACTCTTAATTAGTGTAATAGAACTATATCTATTTCGCAAGGCTCATAAAATGACAACATCTTAAACAATTGAATGTTCACACAACAATGTAAATAGTCATAGAGGCACATGTAACTTGTTGAATTTAGCACATTTGATTTGGAATTTACTACCAATGTAAATAGGCTCCCAACAAGTTTTGAATAATTACATCAATCACAAAGTAAATGTATGATATCACTAAGAAATTATATAAATAACATAAATATACAACAATAATTATGAAAATAAAGAAAATTAGAACCAAATATCCAAATCTATTAAGATATATATTACATTTAAACCCCAAAAACATTCCATTTAATGGATAGTTAGGGTTTACATATTTATTTTTAATGCTTCCATAAGTCCATATAATTTACTTTTTAAATTAACATAAAAACATGTTTGAAAAAATGATTTTGAGCATCGAAATTAAATTTCCCCATGTTTTCATCTATCGTTACACTCATATAAATTTACACTCTTATATATTTGTCTCTTATTGTACAAATTCACATATTCTCATGTTAATTTATACACAAACAAATGAATATATATATATATATATATCCATAAATATGTTTATCGACACCAAATAATTCAAATTCATTGATAATTTACTATGAATAAAAAACACACTTTAAAATAAATAAATAACACTTTATTTCAATTCATTTCGGAAATTTAACAAAAACAAAATGTGAAAGAATAATTGAAAAAAATTTAACAAATTTAAAAAATGTGAAAATCATTTCTATTATAATAAATATAAAGATAAATTTTATTTATCCCTTCACAAAAACATAATACATAATTAATATTACAAGTTGATATTAGAAAAATTGATTATATACACAAGAGATCAATGTTATGAAATTTCAGGACAAAATCTATGAGGATTCTTTCTACATTAAATATGGGTATGGTGAAAAACTCAATTATAAAAGCAATGAGACCAAAAAAAACCCATCACATACCCCAACATCAAGAACCAAAATGAATTTGTACAAAAAAATCATTTGATTCATGTAAATTTGAGATAACATAATGGATGAGGAAGAGAACAAGGGAGAAAGAAGGGAAGAGGGAGAATTAAAACTAAACATAGAGTTCCAAACACAAATCATAAAGAAATATCTGGGACTTTTGATGAGGGATAAAAGTCCAAATGTGACACGACATACCAAATGACTCCCACTTAGCTATGTTATTCACTATATTGGGATGGAGGGGGATAAGGTGTTTTGATATTAATATATATAAATATTATGATTTTAAATTTATTATAATTAAAATATTGGTCAAACACATAGTTTTCACATTATTTACCAAACCATGAAGTAACCATGTATCCTTAACAAGATACAGTAGGCACACCACGTAGTTTTATTGCACTATGATCGAAATTGTGCACAAATATTGTTAAAGGGGTTTTCTTAAACTGAATATTTATGAGAACATGATAGATATGAACTATATTATCTATATGGTAACCATTTAAAAAATAATTTAATTAAAATTGTGAATAAAAAAATATATAAACATGGTTCTAAAACTCAAATAAATAATTTAAATCAAATAAATTAGTAAAATATTATGTAGATAAATGTATGGGGAGTGATAAACATGGACCATTTTTAGATAGGAGGTATGCCAAGGGGGCCACTCCAACATTCTCTCTAATAGGCCATGGGCTGGAGACTAGAAACAATATTACATATAACACATATGGATGACCAAATATTATCTAACATGTATACAACCACTTGTAAAATGTATAAAATATAATAATTAATAAAATAATAACCTTAGTATAAAATCAATGTGACATACTAAATATCACAATAGTATAATAATGAAATGTATAATAGTAATGGAAAAAAAGGTCTAATATATTTTAATATTGAATACTAACTCCAAAAAAATAGAACTCCCTGATTTTCTAACATCAACATAGATGCCTTCATCAATAATTACTATCAAGATCATATTTTTATCGACATCACTAGCACCACAACTTTTGTTGAAACCAAAAAAATGTGTGACTTTTTCATAGATATAAAAAAATTAACAATAGGACCATATTTAGGAGAGTATAAATATACCTTGTAGGACTCTCAAAAAACAAAAAAAAATTGGGATAACATTTCTACTCATAGAAATATATTCCTTTATATGATTTAATGTAACCAATCAACAAAGAATAAAAAGATTATTAGTCTTCATATCTCAACTCCAAAAGGCTAAAATTACCCAATGCAACACCAAATATTATATACCAAAGAAACCAAACATCCATCAATTCCCCCACATCTCCTTGTTGTTGTAGTGGGGGTCCCACCATTTATTGAAGTGTTAACGTTAATGGAGGGGGTACCAACCTCTATAGGGGGAATGTGACTCATGATTTATTATATATATCAGTTTATTATGTTACTTAATTCATTTGTGGAATACTTTTTCGTTATATATAATTGTTTTTACCTAATCTAAAATATATTTAGAGGCCCTTCAACATAGATTTGTAATCTTTATATGGGGTTACCAACCCGATGACTGTTCTGATTTTCTCACCGACTCTCGATCATCGTGTCTATGAATTTAATGACATTTAAATGCTATTACTAATTTGAAACAACATGTTAAGGATGATGATATATGAAAATTAACATTATATCTAGAAACAAATTGTCATAATTCACTACTCCCACATCCAATCCTAATACCCAGGTAAAAAGATATGAAGAACACTAGAAATTGCCAAATACACTACATATAGTCTATCGAATATGGTTTCTAGCCTCATCATTATCCATGAATATTATACTATGGTTAAATTTATGTTTATTTAACATAAATTAAACTTCCATGAGGGGCTCATGACATGTAGGACACTCAAAAAATCCATATATGTTCATTCATATGTGTTTTTTGGAAACCCGAATACTAATTTCAAATTAATTCATTATTTACAACATAAAATTACACTTAATTAAACCTATAAGATCAAGAAGTCTAGTTTATTTGGGAATTAGGAATATAGAATAACATCATGAACATGGGCTACAACAAATTTTTTAAGAATAGACTCAAGATTCTTCTAAAATTCTATGGATTTTAAAACTCCACTGGATAACCTGGGGACATATATCAGAAATGGATGGTATATAAAGATTATTAAGGGGATAATAAATTAATAATTTAATACATGTTAAATAAATATACATATCATTGGGAGGTAAATGTAACAAGAATAATAAGTCATGATATATCATAAAAATCATAACATGGGAAATGTGAAAACAATTTTCAGCATTGCGTCATAAACATAGGGCAAGGCTAACTAATAAGATGTCATGATGGGAAAAGTACCATAAAAGAATCAATATCACACCATTTAAAAATGAAATCTCATTAGACTACACATTTTCAAATTTATTGGATTACTATATAATTTTGGGCACAGATGTCACATTCATTTCATTCTAATATTTAAGTGCTCCACATAGATCATAAAACATGGATTCATTCATTATCATGTTTTATTCCACGGCCAAAGAGTGTGGAATTAATAAATTTAAGTCAAAATTCAATGATTTATAAGTGTATACAAGTGAAAATCATTTATTTTAAATGGTTATGGTTTTCACTATAGAATTGTTATTCCCTCTGCTCCCTCTCACGATTGGTCCACTCTTGGTTCACTCTCTGGTCCTATTCCTCTATTTCTCTTTGATGAAGGCGTGATAGTTATTTCCCATTTTTCCTCGACCGCACTCTGACCTCGCGTTACACCACTCCTCGCCGGGTTAGATCTGGAACAGTGGATACTCTGAGGTTTTGGGCTTGCATTTCGGCGATCGTGGGTCCTCTTGGTGTCTCCTTTTTCTTCCTTTCAGGTTTCAGCGCTTGGTTTCTCCTTAATTTTTCAATATTCTGGTTCTGCTCGGTTTCTTCCATGGGTTCCTTTAGGGTTTATCTCCTATTTCCACTTGTTCATGATTTTTTAGGGATTCATCCCCGATTCTGTCTTTCATCTATAGTTTCTTCTTCGATGGCTGCTTTCTGGGACTTTTCTGGGATTTTTTTCATTGGGTTCTGCGATCTAATGTTTTATGGTGCTGGTTTTTTTCTCTATTCGGTATCTATGATGTCTAAAGGGACTTGTCACTGATCTGACCTCCTATGTCAACTCGTTTCTTAGCTCTTGCTCCAGAACTCCACCACTCTATCTGAGGTAGATCTGTGTGGTGGTGTCCACGGTTCTTTGGGAAGCGAGTTCGAGCAGTATGCTCCAAGAGGTTGATGGTGAGGACGCTTTGATTATCGTCAGTGAGGAAGTTTCTTCTCTCAGGACATCTCTGGAGGGACGGTGACCATGATAATAATGATGACTGTGGGTTTATGTGTGTCGATGATGACAATGATGGCTTTCATCAACAGTGATGATAGATTCCAATTGGCTGATGGTGACGAGTCGTTGATATCGATGATGATGTTGATGTGATGATGGTACGACGGTGATAGGGATGGAACAATAAGGTCAGTGATGTGATTATGGTGGCCGGATGACGTGGCTTTCCTCGATGTAGGGTTTCTCGGGTGGCTCGCTTTGGCTGCATTTTTGAGGTTTTCAATTTTAAAATTTGAATGTGGCTTCTGGTTTGAATCGTGTAATCAGGTGATGTTCAAATTAGGTATCTGGTATTTGTGAGGTTCCCAATCACCCAAAAGTGGTGTTTTGGAAATGAAAAAAAGGATTGAGGAAGAGAAGGTGAGGATCCATTATTTGAGTGTGTGACTCCAAAATTTTGGGAGAAACTTCTTGAGAGCATGGGGGAACCTTGGTTGGACTCTATAAATGGTAGGTAAGAGTAAACATGTGATAAATATATTATTAATTAAGAGATATGTGATATTGTGTGGGATTATATAGGGAATGAGTTGGGATATCATTTATATTTCCCAAACATAAGTTTTGGACACTATATTAAAATAACCAAATCTAAAATCATTACCATTTTCCCCCATTTTCTCTAAAAAAATGGAGTGGGTATAATTATTTTATAATTAAATGGCCCTATGTTAAGAAAATAACTCCCTTGCTTATGTGGTGGTGTGACATACTCTAAAAGAAATTATTTTAAAACCATGAAATATATTAATGGTTTTGGTTGATTCATAATGGCTTCATAGAATTACTAAAATAAAAATATAATCAGGTTATTTTAGAGGGAAACATATTTTTTATACCCTTAATAGTATTTCTTACATCATGTCTGGGTCTTCAAAATGTCATAATTCCAAAAGTATATTTATAATATATTTAATTTTTACCTGAAAATTCGATTGTCTTTGAAAATTATAAAAAATTCACTATTGGATAATTTTGATTCTCTAATTCCAAAAATAATATGAATTTTATATAAATATTTTTATTAATATTTTTTCACTTTTAATAATAATCATCGGTATATATTTATAAATGCAAGGTTTTTTGATAATATTGTTTTTTGACCCTTCATTAAAATTAAATTTAACATTAAAAAAATATATGATAATAAATATTTAATAAAAAATGATTGATAATTATATTCTAATAAAAATATTATTTAATTTAAAAATATATTAATTTATCAAAATAAATTCCATAAGACAATTTTTTTTTTACCCAAAAATATAATGTTAGTTTTATTGTATTAAAATAAATATCATTTATAAAGTAAAAATAACAGGGTGTAAATATATCCATTATTTTGTAAATAATAATTTACATTCTCATATTTATATGGTATTAGTACATATCCCTTTAATAAACCCAAAAACATACTAAGAGTAAGGTGTGCAACGGTGAGATTTTTATTGGGGGGTTTGAAGAACATGGTTTGGGTCGAAATATAGATGATCTTCAACTCATCTCATAAATGGTTTTTATTGTGCTCATGTTTCTGGATATCATATTGGGCTTGGTTAGGGGAAAATACTACTGACACACTCTCCCTCAAAAGCTCTAATAAATGGGCTTCATATGGTATGATCCAATAGGTTGAGGCCAACACTTCCTTTATCTCTTTCAATTGGATTAGTTAAACTCCTATATTTATGATAATCATGGGTTCACTTTTCAATTTATATATTATCAGTGATAATGATACATAAGGGTATATTAAATTTTATAGGATAAATCCAAAGAATTTCATGTGTTTTATATAAACATATTATAATTTAATACATTAAATTAAATCATAAGGACAATTTTTTTAAAACAACTTGGGTCATTGAAATCATCCCCACTTTAGAAAATTCTCCCCCTAACATTTTTTTACCCACACTAAAATAGATATGGATAATTTTGTTTCATCACTTCCTCTAGTAACCACATCACTTATTCAATCTTTTTATTTCTCTATTTCACTTTATTAAGGTGCATTGTCTTATTTCATTAAAATTTGTCTCTATAATCAATGATTTTAAATGGATGATCCTCATTTGAATGGTTATTCTTCAATGGTACCACCTATGGATTGAGTACATGTGAGGGGTTTGGTACTTACTTCCTCAGTATCGGTATATGGAATACATAATGTACTTAATATAGGTTCGAGGGAGTTCTAGTCAATAGGTTACCGCTCCGAATCAATAAAGGATCTCAAGGGGGCCAATGTATCTTGGAATAATCATTCCATTATTCCAAAATCTCATTAATTTATTCCATTGAGATATATGGAGGAATATAATGAATCCAACATAAAACTCTAGGTCTCATTTATGATTGTTAGAATAGATCTTCTACTGACTCTAAGCAGCCTTGATATACTGCATAATGGGCTTAACATTTTCCACTATTTCAGCAACCATTTTTGTACCTAGTAGTTTTTCCCCCAACATCATCCAAAAATTTAATTGTTCTGAACATCTTCCCATAAGGATTTTCATAAGGAGTCATTTAGATGCTCAAGTTTAAAATATGGTTTTAAAATAAATCAACCATAGGTAGCTGTTAGTATTATCCTCATTTTAATACCATAGAATATTTTCTCAAAAATTTGTCTAGTGTTTGAATATTATACGTAGATTGGATATTACTTTAAGTATGATATGTTATACTGAATATATTCTTAATATTTAGAGAATGTTTGAGGATTTTCTAAAATATGATGTTCAATCTTTGATCTTTATCGAATACAATCAATAGTGGTACTCTATGAAACCTTACCACGTCTCTAATGTATATCAATGTATGTTTACCTATTGATAAATCCTCTCTAATTTCAATAAAGTTAAATTTCTATGTAATATGATCAAAAACCCATAAAGAATTTTTTTATATATTTATTTAGAATTCTAGTGAACATTTCAAAGGTGTTGTTTTCACATTTCAATGTTTTTATGGTTAATGGTAACATCATCTCCATTGACTTTTTCTTTTTATCCTTCACTTGTTGACATACTAGGCACCTTGATGTATATTCTGTAATATCCTTCTTCATATCATCCAAAAAAACTGCTCTCAAAGATCTTGATACATCTTCATGATTCTAGGATGAATATAGAAGGTTTAAATTTGTGTATTATCCAAAATATCCATCGTTAGATCATTATTAGATGGTATACATAGTCATGACCCCAATCTTACAACTGCATCTTCATTAACATTGAACATTGAGGATTCCCATTTTCTTATAGTTTCTAATTTCTTATGAATTCCCATATAATTAAAATTATAATCCTTTGACCTCTTTAGAAGATACTATTGAGAATTAATTTCTGAAAGGATTCATGATGTTCCATCATTTATGATTTCCATTTCCAAACATTCTAAATCTAATAATATCGAATCCCTCTCAATTCGCATCAATGATTGAATTTCTGGATCGTTTCAACATTTAGCGTCTTCTACATTGTTATTTTGTACCAGGATAGTAGTTAATTGATAATTCATAGACCTTGATCATCTCTTACCTTCTTTGTTGGAGCATATTCGTCACTTTCTATGTGAATATATACATCAATCTTTTGTTATCCATGTATATTTTACACTTCTCCCCAAAGAGATAATGTTGTGATATTTTCAATGTGAAGATAACTAAAAACAACTATATATCACTATTTGGGTAGATTTGTTTGTGAACATTCAACTACCTTGAGTAATAGGCTATCACTATTTCATTATACATTATTTCATATCACATGCCCTTCTTTAAAGCATCGTTGAATTCTATGAATATTTTTTCACTTGTGGGTACGTTGAGTATAGGTGTTCTGATAATGATCCCTTTAAACTCTTTTATGACATCATCACATTCTACATTATATGAAAAGATGAATCCCTTATGAGTTATATTGGTAAGGGGGTATTTACAATTGCAATAAATTTAAAAAAAATATTATATAATACCCAGGTAACCCAAGGAAACTATGGATATCTATCACATATGTTTTCCTCATCCATCCATTAACCTCCTCCTTCTTTGTAGGGTGCATATATATCCCATTTATTGTGATTATATTACCCAATAAATAGACTTCCTTCAAATAGAACTCATATATTCTATTCTTGTTATAGATATTTTCCTTTTGTAGGTTCTTTATCATATTTCCCAAATGCTCCTCAAGCTCCTTCTTTCTTTTAGAGTATATTATAATATCATCTCTAACTAATACAACAAATTTTTTGACATAATCTCTAAAAAATTACTTCATCAAGACCATGATGATTTCTAAAGAATTATTTAGTCCTAAAGTCATTACTCTGAACACATAGTTCCTATACCTTCCTTGAAAATTTTTCCTTGGAATATCCACCATTTCACACTAACATTATAATATCCTGACCAAAGATCCACCTTAGAGAAGTATTGTGCTTCACGTAGCTGATCGAACTAGTCATTGATCCGGGAAATAGGATACCTTTTCTTTATTTGGTTCATATTTATCTCGCGATAATAAATTTAAAGGAAAATTGACCCATCCTTCTTCATGAAAAAGAGGACTGGTTCACCCCATGGTGAAGCACTTGGGCGTATGAACCCTTTATCAAGATTATCCAATTGTTTTTTCTTCAGAAATTCATGTTCCAAAAATTTCATTCTATATGCAGTCTTGGATAGCATTAATTACCATGTTAAAATATCTATTAAAAACTCAGACTCTCACCTAAGAGGAAGACCTATAAATTCATTGGGAAACACATTAGTGTATTCACCCACAATGGGTGTGTTTTCAAAGATTATTATTTCTGTAGACTCAAAAATTTGAGATATATATGCTTAATAATAGGGAAATAATACATATTCTTGATATGTTGGTGCTAAATAAGATTCACCATCTTCCTTACACTTCGACAATATCATAGGATGATTCACGATATAGAGAGTGATTTCCTTCTAATGCAAATTTATCTCAGCTCTATATAGGGAAAACCAATCCATTTCTTAGGATTACATCAAATTACACCCAAGAGAGTATGAAAATGTTTCCGAGGAAGTTAAGCTAACAAAACATTAAAAGGGAGGAGTTATATAATTGGGATGCAAAAATTTACCCACTGTCAATTTTCATCATTAGATCTACTTAAATTATTTTTGGTGGTGTTTGAATAGTTCTACTAAACAATCATGATATGAAGGAATGTGTAGAACCATAATAAATAATTATGTTCACTATTCTTGAATTAATAAATAGCGTACCTATCACCAATTCATTTTCAAGGATCACCTTTGTAGTTGTGATGGAAAATGCTCTCCATTTATACCTTGCTGGTGGTTTGTTATCTCCTAAAATCCTTGGATTAGATCATTGGTTTGAAAATATCCATAGTTCCTTATAGTTGAATCAATGAAAAATTATTTGAATATTGACTAGAAAATTTCCATTTTCTAATGTATTATTGGGTTTATCCAATCGGAATTCATTATTTTGGTGCCCTTCCTTCCCACACACGAATCATTTCATTGTCCCCATTAGGAAATTTCTAGGTTTCTTCTCACTACTAATTTGACAATATGGATGTTTAAATTTCATGGATCCATTATATTTCCCCATCATACCTCTATATTTAAACTCCAATTTCCACTTCTTATCCCCATGATACCATTGAGATCCACTAATCACCATTTTTACATAGAAGAAATATCAGACAATTTCTTCATAGCTATCAAAGTCATGGATCGCTTGGGAATTTCATAAACATGGTTTTAGCCCCCAAAAGAAGAGGTCAATTGTGAATATAAGGGGAAAAACAAATACATAGGTGTATCATGTGATTCTTGTGATGTTTTCATCATACAACCTGATAGATTCATCATTTTTTTTCTATAGGAAAAGTAATTACCTTTCAAATTTAATTTGGAGAGTGCAAGGAAAATATATATCAAAACATGATTATCATTAATTCTTTCCACCCCATCACTTTAATCTATTCCTCGATCTTTATATTCTTGATCAATGTAGACCATTGATAAGCTTCTCCCTCTATGTGATAAACAACTATTAGAACCTTTTCTTATTCAGAACATTGGATGATGGAGAAGATCTTCTCAATTGAGTTGATCCTCCATGATTAAGGGATCATATTATTTATTAAATGATGTAGTAATTTCTTTCATAAAGGTTTAAATTGTGAATTGTTCTATATTATGGGGATTTGGTTTCTCCTCTTGAACTAGGTTTCTATTCAAAACCTGATTCAGCTGAGAGAGTATCATCCTAATGTTCTCAATTCTTTCTCCCATTGGGTTGGGAATCTCATTTGAGCAATGATCACATTTCCCTTAAAAATTTTTATTTACACAATTTATCTTATTTTCTACCATTGTCTAGAATAAAAGTAAAATTAGTTGTGGGTATTTTAAAACTATTAAACACATAAAAGGTAATCCAATGACATTAGATAGATAACTTATAAATTACATGTATTTCCTTAAATTATGAATTTATAGAATTCAATCTATGTTATCCATGATATCTTTAAAAACATACACTATTATTGGAATTTTAATTTGATTCTATAATAATGGTTCAAAATAAGATTATTAATTTACCAAAGCATATCCCATGGGAGTGTCAATCCTGGTGAACAGTAAGGCCCACTGTTGTGTACCAGGTTACATCGAGTTAGGCCCAACACATCATTTTGGAGTTGTTACCTCTAGATAAATCTATTCCAAAACCATGTACACTAGTAGTATATAATAATGGATTTATTTTCATTATAAAAAACATAATCTATACTTCAAAATTTTATGTATGTTTTCTTATACTTAGTCAAATCCCTTAATATTTCACTTTAGTTTGCTAATTTAAATCCAAAAAATAACTACACATTTTAATTGATAATAACTATGAAAACCCTTCTATATAATTCACTTTAATACATGATTTATTAATTAAAATTAAACATAATATAACTTAAAAGATAAATAAGTCAAGTGACACTAGGAATTAGGTACATGTCATAACATCTTGAACATGGGATACAAAAAAATTATTGAAAACTTCCTAAACATGCTTCTAAAATTTTTTGGCTTTTAAAACCACATGGGATAATCTAAGGACATAAATAAGAATAGGGTGAGAAATAAATCCTGGAAAGGAAACAATCATAACCTATTCTAATACATGATGGAAAAATATTCATATCAATGGGTAATAATAGGATAAATAATAATTTGTAATTATACAGCATGATATTCGAAATAAGGGAAATGTGGAAACAACCTATAATACTGAGTCATAAACATAGGACAAGGTTAACTACCAAGAAATCATGATGAAAAAATTATCATAAATAAATAAAGATCACTTAATATCCCAAAATTTCATCTCATGAGACAAAACATTACCTAATGTATCAGAGCATTATATAATTCCGGGTGCAACTGTCATATTCATTTCATTCTCATGCTTATGTGTGCCAAGAAGTCATACACAATGGATTCATTAATCATCATATTTAATTAAACAATTATGGAGTGTGGAAGGAATACAAGTAATTCCAAAATCAAGGAGTCATAAATGTATAAATTTTAACAACTTTCAGAGGAAATGGGTATGTTATTCACTACATAATTATTTTCACATGGAAAATCACAGTGAAATTTTAGCAGCATAATGGTGTCACTTAATAAATCGTAAAATAGATTGATGAGAGATAAATAGGTATATAATGATGTTAAAATAAAATAGTTAGTAAAAGGTACATTAAAATACATATCCCAACATCCTTAATTGTAAATTGAAGTCATGAGATATTAAGAAACGTGAATTAAGAAGAAAAGGTAAGGATACCATACATGAGTGTGTGACGACAAAAGCATGTGAGTATATTATTTAGATCTTAGGGAACTATGATAGGTCTCTAAAGAGGAGAGAGTAGAGTAAGTATGTGATCCATGGATTTTTAGTAAATCTAAATGGAATATTCGGTGGGTTTATATAGGAAATTAGTGGGGATTTATTTAATATTTCTCAATCATTGGTTTTGGACCCAATATAATAAAAAAACTAAAACCAAAAAATTCCCCATAGTTTTCACCATGGTTGATAAAAAATGGAAGTGTTTCTAATTATTTTGTATGGACAAGTTCCCAACATAAAAAAATAACTCCATTCCATATGTGGAGGTGATTCATACTTTTAAAAAAATTATTTCCAAACCATAAAATATATTAATGGTTAGGTTGGATTCATAATTAATTTATAAAATTAATAAAGTAAACAAAAATCAAATTATTTTAAACTTAAAAGATATATTTGGTAATGGATATCTTTTAAATTATTCATTAAAGAACTTTGGGGTCATTATGATATCACTATACAAAATTTCACAACCCTCTCCCCACAAATTGTACCCTACCCCTCCCAGGACGACAATGTGAGAAGGGATATAATGTCCCCAGAGTCCCACCTCCGGTAGGCTCCGGGTTGGTGACTAGCACCGAGGGTATAGTGAACTCCCAAATGGGATGCATTACCCTATAAGATAACACATGAAGAAAAGAGAGAGAGAGAGAATATAGACACCAACTAACTCCAACTCAATCTGTTAGATAAAATAAATCCCATGTAAACATATGAAATGTCATGCAAAACTACTTCACCTGAATGTGGAAAAACTACAAGAACCCAAAAGAAGGTAAACCAACAGTAATCACAAGCATGAATAGCTCCTGCAACCATAATCTAGTAGTAACTAGCCTGATATACAACCCCCTCTTGGTGACCTAAAAAGTAGTTTATATATAATTAGGTTGAGTATAACAGTATAGTAAGTATAATCCTCCCCAAATCCTCTCGTGAAAAATTAAAGAAAGAATGCTAAAGCATAGTGAACAACTAGTCAAACTAAGTCATCACCTAAACAGGTATACTATGTTCCCAGCTTCACTATGGCCACTCTCACAAATTAATTCATTAAAGAGTATATAATATATTAAAGAATATAAAGGGTACCCTACTACTACTTCCCCACTAGTTTACCACTTTTCCCCAACGTTGCGCGTACTATGCATCTCTATCCTAAAATTCTTACCTACAGACACCTGGGATAATAACCACAACATGCTCCACATGCAACAAAACCACTATATCCACGTAATAAAAGTAACTGGGTAGTTTCTAGGATCCTCCACATCCCATATAATGTGTATCATACATCGGGTATTATAACTCAATCCATTACAACCCATACACCAAGTAAGGATCTTCAAGCCATCACAATCTATACATGTTACATATATAGTTTTCCCTAGAAAACTATATCCAAAATATATTTGTATTAATAACCACAACCATTACAGCCCTCTACACACATATATGGGGAAAACTAACAAATTTTCCTACAAGCACAAGTAACTACCAAGAGAAGAGAATGGGGCCAAAGGGGGTAGACATCCATCCATCCTCCCACCAGAATGTTAGGGACCCCCCCCCCCCCCCCCAGGGATCATAATCCCCGGGGTGGCAGTTTTCCTTATTGAAAGAGTGATGTTGTGTATAGAAACACAAAAAGTATAGAAAATAATATAGCTCACAACCACACTATGGAAATAACCTAGTCATAGACTCAACTGCAGCTAACGTCTCTCAGACTCCGGGCTGTTACTTCTAAGACTAGGTATCCTATAAGAACACCACCATTTAAAGTTCTTTAATACATTACTTCATTACTCTTATATTAGTTTCAATTTATGTTAATTAATTAATTAAACTTTTATTAACCAAAAACAATTCCACATTAAATTTCAATTAGCATCAAACCCAAATTTCAGTGTTCCTTCAAATCACAAACTCATCAGTGAGCCCTAGAAAGTTCTAAACCCCATGGGTCAACATCATTTATTCAATTATTTATTTACAATATTAGTTTCCCATATTCCCAAGAATTCTAGAAAAACAAACTATGATTCTAAATACAAGGGCATCAACACGGTGAGTAGATGAACTACCCGTCGAGTCTTTGCCACCTATATTCAGATCATAGACCCATCCCCCCTTAAAAAGATAAACAGAGAAAGAAAGTGGCATACCCCACATGTCTTTGACCCTTTCGGGAAAAGGGTAAACAAGAAAATATTCTTTGAGCAGTGTGAAAATATAAAGAAAATAAACAACCAAGAAGAATCAGAAGAAAAGCAAACATTCACATCCAACACATTTCATTATACCCGGTGTCTTCCCTAACACCCACATTCATAGAACGATTCATCACACCACTCAAGGAATCAACAACTACAACAACCTATAGGCCTCCATGCCCCCACATATCACAATATCCATCCGGGCTCACAAAACAACATAAGCAGTAGGAAAACAACAATCATATCAGTTGGGCTCTTAGCCCTTGAACAACTAATAGGGTAACTCATAACCCATCAAGGAATTATAAAACAATTAGTTCTTTAATCCATATAGAATTAACAGATTTATTATTCATAGGATTCATATTCAGGAAACATAAATGGTAATCTATCACAAATAAATTAAATATTCTTACTGCACCTATTTGACAAAGATAAAAAATTACAAAAATAAGAATCAGATTCATTTACATGCCTTTTTATCTTTAGTCAAACAATTATCAATTAATTTTGGTTTATTCTATTTACCAATTTCCAGGAAGAATGAACTGGTAAACAATGCAAGCATAGATATAACACTATATTGAAAAAACAAGAGGCATTACCACATGATTGATATCAATTTATTTGTCCAGATAAAAAATTTATTATGTGAATTCCATTGTGATCTACTGGATAAAACAAGCTAACTCTATAGTTGCACGTAAAAATAAAAGAGAAACAATGAATCCCCTAACTTAAAAATTTTCTTAAAGATTTTTATACGTGAACGATTAAAACAACGGATCATGATCATCTCCTCCCATGATAACTGCATCCACATGAGGATGTCGCGACATGACTGTACCAGCCAAAACCAAAGAAACTCCATTAGATGCATGGAAATCACATGCCATAAAATGATAAGGAGAAAAATGACAAGGTGAACACAAAATAACGATGATAAATCATACATTATTTTTAAGATTGATGGATACAGCTTGGTTGCACCAAAACAGGGGGTGCAATTGAAATAGGAATAAAATCAAGGGAAACCAATCCATTGGAAAAAGTTTAATCTCATGTTTCCCATTTGATGGAAGGAAAGGTTCGAGTGTCTTTCACAATAGAATACGGAGAAATAACAATGGAGGAATATATCTTTCCCCTTTAGAAGATTTAACAGAGTAGCGTTTTAAGATACAATTCATTTTCCATTAATATCGGATCACATTAAACCACGCGGTTTGACCAAGGAAATGTATCCCAGGCCTTAGTAAAATTCATATATGAGTTGTGGGATTTGATTCAGCATTAAATCCCTGAA
Organism: Viscum album; assembly: GCA_963277665.1. Lineage (NCBI taxonomy): Eukaryota > Viridiplantae > Streptophyta > Magnoliopsida > Santalales > Viscaceae > Viscum > Viscum album. The sequence continues at coordinate 1,002,228,585 of OY728133.1, forward strand.
AACAAGTCCATAATGGAATTTTACGTTAAAGAAAACGTTAAATTAGAGAAACTGGCAAAAAGGAAAATTTGGAAAAGGAAATATGGCTCTCCTTTTCTGTCACACCATTTCTTTCTCACCATTTCTATGTCATCATTTCTGTCTCACCATTTCTGACTCACTGTTTCTGTCTCACTTTTTCTGACTCGCCTTTTCTGTCTCACTGTTTTTGAATCACCGTTTCTGTATCACCATTTTTGTTTCACTATTTCTGACTCACCCTTTATTTCTCATCATTTACGCCTCACCATTTCTATCTCACTATTTCTATATCACAGTTTTTGTCTCACCATTTCTATCTCACCATTTCTGTCTCACTATTTATGACTCACCATTTCTGTGACACCATTTATGCGACACCGTTTCTATCTCATCATTTCTGACTCACTAGGACAATATTCATAAAACTGGAAACACTGTTCATAGAACCTGAAATTTGGAAAAGTGTTGGGGATGTTTCAGATTGAGCTCCCAGAAAACATCAAACACCAGATTTCAGAAAAGGTATGGACTAGAGAGATCTGGTCCATTACATCAGATACCTATCAAAACATTATCATCTTCCAGAATCCAAAACCAACCAAAAAGCAAACTGAAAAGTTGTCCAAACAACCACTCCTAAAGATACCTTTCAAAAGAGAGTAATCCATAAAAAGAAACAAAATAAATTCATCTTATAAAAACGAATGGTTTATAACCAGAAGAGAACACCATTACTTGAAAAGAGTTTAAACATCAAACAACTCTAAGCACTGAGCACATATATGTGACTCACGTTCACAGGTACTCTCTTCCAAGACACCATGTCACCACAAGACATGAACCAGGGGAATAGAACGCCCATGAAACACCTTCTCTTCATAGTCTTGGATCACCGAAGGTCTCTCCTCGAAGGTCGCATCATCATCAACACCAATCTCTCCCCAATCAATGAAGTGGGAGTCATCATGAAGATAACTTCGGAGTTGTGGTGAATGAAAAACATCGTGTATCCAACTCATCTACGGGGGAAGTGCTACTTGATAAGCCACAACTCCAACACAAGATAACACCTAAAAAGGCCCATAAAACCAGCGATAATGTTTACTCCCATGACCAAACCTTAACTGTCCATGAAGGGTAGTCACCTTCAGGAACACGTGATCCCCAAAATCAAACTGTAAGGGTCTCCCCCTTTAATCAGCATATGATTTCTGATGATCTTGTGCTATATTCATCCTCTCAAAAATTACCTGAACCATCTCTATTGTACTCTTCACTAGTTCTTGTCCAAGAATTATTGACCCTATGACCCCAATCTAGCACAACAAAGAACCACAGGGCCGATTAAACATGGCTTCAAATGGTGCCATACCGAGGGTGGAGTGAAAACTATTATTGTAAGTTAACTACGCCATGGGTAAGTGCCTCATCCACGAACCACCAAAATCATGAACACAAGAGTGTAACATATCTTTAATATTCTAGATGGTTTTCTCTATATGACCAACCATTTGATTATGAAAAGCAGTGCTAAGGCATAGCTGAGAACCGAAATCATGTTGGAGATGTCTCCACTAATAAGAAATAAAGTTAGGATCTTGATAAAAATGATCATCATTGGGTCTTGATAAAGTCTCATGACCTCATCCATATACTACTGCGACAGAACATCCTCTGAGATTTACTCCTTGATAACTATGATGTGGGCCTATTTTGTTAAACGATTCACTACTACCCAAATATCATCATGTCCTCCTGGTGCTCAAGGTAAAATAGTAATAAATACCATTGAGATGTCCTCCCACTTCCACTAAGGAATATCTAATGGTTTTAACAAACCGCTGGGGACGTGGTGCTCAGCCTTTACCTTATGGAAGACTAAACATCGAAACACAAACTCTACAACTGCATGGTTCAGACTAGGCCACCATAACTAACTCTTAAAGGCTTGGTACATCTTTGTCATGCTAGGATGCACCGCAAATGGAGAACTGTGGAACTCTATGAGAACCAACTCACACATTGTCAAAAGAATAAAAATCCTTTTCTGATACAATACTCAGTGTTGTTCTTCCTCAGTTTACCCATCAGCGGCCTCCCCACAAAAAACATGGTCTCTCCAGACCTACACCTCAAGATCCTCCAACTGGGACTCTTCCACTTACTACAACAGAGATGAATACACCATCATCTAGAAAAGACAACCTATGCCCCCAACATCTCCCATATCAAGATGTAATGCTGACAGTTCTTCCACTACTCTCCGAGAATCACCAGATTCTTGCACAATATCTCTATGTGAATTTCGACTCAACAAATCAGCTATAACATTCCTCTTTCTAGGTGTATATGATATTTTGAAGTCGTATTCATGAAATAACTCTATCCACCAAAACTTTCGTATTTTCAAGTCATGCTAGGAGAAAACATACCTCATGATATTATGATTACTGAAACCACAAAGTGCTCACCCATGAGGTAATGTATCCACAACATCAGAGAAAACACCATGGATGCCATGTGAAGATCTTGGGTGGAAATTTTACGTTTATGAGGACTCAACTGCCGAGACCCATAAGAAACAACTAATCATTGCTACATCGGAACAACGCCTAACCACTGATGTGAAGAATCACAGAAAACATCAAACTGAACTCCCTTTTTTGGGAGACAAAGAACAGGAACACTTACAAACTTCTCCTTTATATACTCGAAAGCTGCCTGACACTGATCAGTCAATATGAATGCCTAATCCTTCTTGGTAAAAGATGTTAGAGGAGTTGAAACTTATGATAAATTGCCTACGAACCTCCTGTAGTAGCCTGTGAGTCCAAGGAAACTTCGCATCTCTGACACTGTCTTGGGGGTTTCTCAAGACACAACTGCTTCTATCTTCTATGGATCCTTACCTACCCCCCACTGGGACACAATAATCCCCATGAAACAGACTTCTTAATCCCTAAACTAACACTTTCAAAACTTCCCAAATAGCTGAGTTTGACAAAGAACTCCCAAAATGGTGTGTAGATTCTCTGCATGCTCCTCCTCACACATGGAGTACACAAGGATGTCATCGATGAAAACCACCACAAAACTTTTCTAGGAACTTATGGAACACATTGTTCATCAATCACATGAACACAGCTGAATAATTCGTCACACCGAATGGAATTATGGTAAACTCGTAATTCCCATTATAACAACAAAAAAGAAGTCTTCGAAATATCCTCATCCTTCACACGCAGTTGGTGATATCCTGGACACAAATCGATCTTTTAGAACCAACTTTCACCCTTTATTTGATAGAATAGATCATCAATATATGGAAGAGGATAGCGATTCTTTATTTACACTTTGTTTAAGTGATGATAATCAACACACAACCGCAAGATGTCGTCAACCTACTTCACGAACAAAACAAGTTCACCCCACGATGACACACTCGTCCGAACAAAATAGCACTATAACAGACCATCAAGTTGTATATGTAACTCCAAAAACATCTAAGGGGTCGTCCTATATGGGTACATAGAGATAGGAGACACTCCTAATTGTAGCTCAATCCCAAAATCAATCTCTCATAGAGAGGGTAAAGCTACAACCTCTTCGGGAAAGAAATATGGGTACTCTTCTACGACCCTAGGAAATGCCAACTGATAAACCTCTAAAGAACACAACATCATCTCAGCCATCATGAATGATAATAATGGACCACTCATATGACCCATTTGAGGGTCTCTCTCACCAACAAACACCACCAGCTCTCCATCCACATAGTAGAACACAACCTTCCCCCTAAAGCAATCCACAATATCCTGCACTGAATACAACCAATCCATGCTGAGGATGACATCATATGGAAATATTTGTAAACATTAAAAATATCCCTATGAGTGGTTCTACTCCAAAAATAGCTCACATCTTCTATATACTTCAAACAAGTCAGCTCAACCTCCAACTGGAATAGTCAACGCCAAGGGAACTGGAAGCCTCTCTACCTCAAGTCCTGAAGCATGGAAAAGGTTAGGTGATATGAACGAGTATTTTTCTCCTAAATCAAACAAGGCTTACACCATGGTAGAAAACAAGAAAGGGGTACCTCGAATGATGTCTGGCTTACCTGGTGTGGGCAACGCTAAAGCATCAACCTGACCACTACCTCCTCTATGACCAATCTGACATAAATAATGACCACCAACATGGTCACGCTCTTCTCTATGAGGACGGGGAGTATCATGGGGATTTCCTCTTCCTACCCGATCTACCCTCTTCTAATCAAAAGCTAGTGCAACCTGTTGCTGCTACCTCGGCTGAAACTACCTTAACAGAGGAACCTGGAGAGGAAAACCTACTGCATGGTGACTTCTCTAAAATCTTGGGCACACTCGCTGTTAATGACCTCGACCACCACATGAAAAACATGTGAAGGATCCCTTGGTATAGTCCTAAGAGATGGTTCCCCTAGAGAAATGAGATGTTGAGGGCTGGGACCTACCCCCGGCTGAATAGAAACTCTTCTGCCCTGAAAATATGGAAACATGAACCACAGCTCTGCTTCATGAGGAATGATGACGACTCCCCTATTGTGATGATCCAGTTCTGGCCAAAGTCCTCTTGATGACCTCGTGCCTTGAAAACACCTTAGTATATGTCCTCAGCATAAATGGGGTGACTTGATGCTAGATATCTGAACGAAAAGCCTCCTCGAAATGCCTATCGCTAGCCTCCTCATCTAGAAACAGGTCTAAAGTATATCACAAAAGGTTCCTGACACATATTCCAAACTCTTGCTCACTGGAGCTCCCCTATCGAACAATAAGATGCTCCAGGTGACTAGATGCCTTCACAGTCAAAGAAAGAAACATGACTATGAACTTGTCTCAGAACTCCTCCCATAAGATCACTAACTCCTTGAGATCCCCAGGAAACCGAAACCACCACTGCCTTGCTGCTCCACACAGCATCGTCAAAACCAAGGACACCCAGTGCTCCTTCTGAGCAAAGATCAAACTAAAACCTATCTCAACCTCATCCAAACAGTCTGTTGTGACTACATCTGAATAGAAGCCCTGATACTTCTGAAAACTCTATTGTTGAACCTCTAATAGTGTCCTTATCCATGTGTCATCATCGTCGTCCTCTACCAGGCATAGATCTGCTATCATATCCTACGTGACATCTTCTATGTGATCCTAATGAAGAGGTAAACCTGGACCCATACCTATAAAATAACAAGTAGTTAGAGATCCTAAACCTAGAATATGGTAGACTCATCATTAATTAATTAATTAATTGTTTTCTTTTATTCATTTTAGATTAACATATCCCAAGGTCTACCCATTTACACACAATCACAAAGAAGAATGATGCATGATCCATTCCTAGGTCTCTTCCCTGCAACTAGTATCACCTTCTTTAGTTTCCATTGTAAACATAAATGTTCTTACTTTAGATCATAGGGAGACCTAAGATCCTATGTCTTAGCCGGTCTCCAATGTTTACATCACTTTCTAAACATGAATGGCACTATTTCCCTACCAACCCATGAAACCTCACATGTTCCCAACTCCAAACTCCATTCTATCTCTCAACCTGACCTCTAATACCACTCTATCATTACCCCTACCTAAAATGTGTACCCCTCCTAGGATGGAAATGGGAGAAGAGAGGAAATAACCCCCAAGTCTCGCCTCCAGTAGGTCCCAGGTTAGCGACTAGACCAAGGGTATTGCGAACAAACAAATGGGAGGTATTATGCTCTAAGATAACACATGCGGGATAGAGAGATATGATAGACACAAACAAATCCAAATAAACCAGTATGATAAATGACATCACAATTACACATATGAAATGTCATGAAAAACTACAACAACTAAAAGGGGAAAACTGCTAGTATGAAAAGTAAAGTAAAAGAGTAGAAACCCCAAGCCCGAGCAACTCCTACAATCGTAATCTAGTAGAAACCATCCATATCTCCAACCTCCTCCAAGTGACATGAAAAGAAGTTTATATATACATTGGGTGAGTATAACAGTATACTCAATAGAATCCTCCTTAAAGCCTCTTGTGTAAAAGTAAAGAAAGCATGTTAAAGCACAGTGAATAATAAGTAAAAATAACTCATCACCTAAACAGGTGTACTATGTTCCAAGCCACACAATGGATACTCTCACCAAGTAAGGAATAAAAGGTTATATAATATAATAAATAATATCAATGGTATCTTGCTACTACTTCCCCATTGGTTTGTCGCTTTACCCCAATGTCGCACATCCTAAGCATCTCTATCCAAAAAGGCTTTCCCGTAGACACCTGTGTGAAGCACCACAACATACATCTTGAGAAAAAAAACCACCAAATCCCCATAATCATTTTAACATGGTAGTTTCTGGGAGCCTCCACAACTCACATAACGTGTATCATACATCGGGTATTATACCTCATTCCATTACATCCCATACACCGAGTAAGGATCCTCATGCCATCACAGCCTATACACTTTACAGCTATAATATTCCATAGAAAATTATATCCATAATATATGTGTCTGAATAACCACAATCCATTACATCCCTCTACACACATATATGGGGAAAACTAATGAATGTGCCTTCCAGCACAAGTAACTACCATGAGAAGAGAGCAGGGCCAAAGAAGGTAGTTAGTCATCTATCCTCCCTTCTAAATGTTGGGGAAAACACCCCACAAAGTTTAGAATCCCTAAGGTGTTTGTTTACCTTACTAACAGTGTGGAGTAGCATATAGAAACACAAAAAGTACAGAATATAATATAGCTCACAGCCACACTATGGGCATAACATAGTCTTAGACTCACTAGCAGCTAACGTCTCTTGGACTCTGGGCTACTACTTCTAAGACTAGGTATCTTATAAGAACACAACCATTTAAAGAGATTTAATACATTACTTCATTCCCTTTTTATTATTTCCATATTACGTTAACTAATTCTTTATACACTAATTAACCAAAAACAATTCCGTATTAAATTTCATTATCATCACACCCAAAGTATAATGTTCTTTCAAATCACAACCTCAGTATTGCACCCCAGCAAGCTCCGGACCCCATGGGTTAACATCATTTATTCAATTATTTATTTAAAGAATTACTTTCCCATATTCCCATGCATTCTAGAAAAACAAACTATACTTCTAAACACAAGGGGATCCACACGGTGAGTTGATGAACAACCAATTGAGTCTTTGCCCCCTATATCAAGATTGTAGACCCATCCTCCCTTGAGAAGATAAACATGAAAGGAATGTGGAATACACCATGAGTATTCACTCTTTTTGGAAGAAGGGTAACCAAGACTAGATGACATGAGTAGTGGGGAAAAATAAAGAAGATAAATAACCAAGAAGAATAAGCAGAAATCCAAAAATTCACATCCAACCCATTTCATCATCCCTAGTGTCCCCCCTGACACCCACATGTATAAACCAATGCATATCACCACTCTAGGCATCAAAATATACAACAAACAGTAGGCCTCCATGCCCCCGCATATCACAATAGCCATCTAGGCTCACATCACAACACAAGCAGTAGGAAAACAACAATCATATCAGTTGGGCTCTTGGCCCGTGAACAAGCAAGAGGGTAACTCAGAACCCATCAAGGAATTATCAAACGATCTGTTCTTTAATCCATCTTGAATTACACAATTTATTATTAGTAGTCTCCATATTCAAGAAAACTAAATAGTAATCTATCACAAATAAATTAAACATGCTTACTGCAACTATTTCACTAACATAGAAAAATAATACAATAAGTACCATATTCATTAACATGCCTCTTTATTATTGGCCAAACAATTATCAATTAATTATAGATTACGTTATTTACCAATTTCCATCAAGAATGAACATCTAAACAAAGCCATCATAGATATCACACTATCTGGAAAAAATAAGAGGCAATATCATACGATTGATATCGATTTACTTATCCGGATCAAATATTTATTCTGTCAATTCCATTGTGATCCAGTGGCTAAAACATGATAAATCTATAGTTTCACATAAAAATAAAATAGAATAAATGAATACACTACCATTAAAATTTTCCTAAGGATCCTTATATGAGAATGATCCAGACAATTGTTCAAGATCGCCTCCCCCCGTGACAACGGCATCCACCTAAGGATGTCACGGAATGAACACAACAACTGAAACCCAGGAAACTCCATTAGAATAATGGAGATCACATTCTATAAAATGGCAAGGAGAATCATGAGAAGGTGAACCCAAAAGAACGATGATAAATCATACCTTATATCAAAAGATTGATGGATACTGCTTGGATACACCAAAACAGGGGGTGCACTTGCAGCAAGAAGAACATCAAGGGAAACCAATCCACCGAGAAAAGTTTAATCTCATGATTCCTATAGGAAGGAATGAGAGGTTCAAGCATCTCGTACCAGATTACAAGGTGAATGAATATGGTATGAACATATCTTTTCCCTGTAGATAATTTAACAGAGTATCAGTTTAACATATAATGGATTTTCAATTTAAATCGGATCATATTAAACCACGTCGTTCGACCATGTAAATGAATCTCGGGCCTTAAGAAAATTATTAGAGGAGTTATGGTAATTGATTCATCCTTTAATCCCTTAAAACAAGGCCATAAATTCCTTTTACATCAGAGAAAATATTAATTTGGAAATACAGGAAAAAATCTGGAATTTATATAAAAGAAATATGAAAATGTTCTAGAAACACTGTTCATGATATATGACACCATGTTAGACTCACCATTTCTACCTCACCATTTCTATCTCATCATTTTTGTCTCACTATTTCTGTATCATTGTTTTAGACTCACCGTTTATATCTCACCGTTTCTCACTCACCGTTTCTGTCTCACCATTTCTGACTCACCATTTCTGTGTCACCGTTTTTGTCTCACTGTTTCTGACTCACCATTTCTGTCTCACCATTTCTGTCTCACTATTTCTGTCTCACCATTTCTGTCTCACCATTTCTGTCCCACCATTTCTTTCTCACCCTTTCAATCTCACCGTTTCTGACTCACTGTTTCTATGACACCAGAGTTATATAAGGTTATGAAAAATTTAATTTTGACTTGGAGGTTTACATACAATGTAATCATGCTTTTCTGATCCAGAATTCACATCTCTTCATGTTTCAAGCCAATACCACCACTGCCGAATCCACCTTTAGTCATGCTTCCACTTCCTCCATACCTCGATGCCTTCAAGGGATTCCATTCCTTATCATTAGTTCTCCATAATAATTTTTCACCCATTTAATTATGTAACTTAACAAAATTGGTGTTCATATATATCAAAACATGTTTTCATTGCACTAAAATCATAGTTGATCCACCACAACATCAAAACAACCCACTCCTCTAGATTTCCAATGTTGTTACATCATTTATCCATGGATGAGACAATACAACTAGAATTAGGAAAGGAAAATTAATGAAAATTAGTTGTTGTAAAATATGACCACCTATAAATGAGTTAATGCTCATCCTCAATAGAATATAATAAGGGAAATTCCAAAATCAAAAAATATGGATAGAGAAAACATACAAAATTATATATATAATTATCATGATAAATATATTAAAGTAGAAAAAATATTGATATTCTATTTCGCATTAATCCCATAGATAAAATAGCTATAAAATAATTAAGGACATGTAGTATAAAATTAAATGAAATATTATATTCAATTCCATCATTTGACTTGAGAAAAATTCAATTTATAAATACTTCTTTTAATTTTAACACCTAAAGATTCCATAATATATTTTCTATTAAATAAACATTCCATAGATAGAATATTTCACACACATGACTAAACTAAAATAATTTGTGAGATATTAGATAACAAATTTATAAAAAGGATAAATCTTATGCTTTATAAGAATATATTAATTAATTATAAATTATTATAAAATAATATTAAGAACACGTATAGTTTTATAATGTCAATTTTTTTCAATAAATGTAGTTTTTTATATATTGTATTTTTATTTTAAATATAAATTTATAAAATTTAGAATTTCAATTTTTTCAATTGGAATTCATTTTTAAATTCAAAATATCAAAATTATATTTGGTGGTTGTGGAAATTTTTCTAATTTAATTGATTTTAGGTAAATATTAAAAAATATATCAATTTTTCTAACACTATCAATTTTATGACTTAAAATATTTTGAAAATTTTTTATATAAAAAATATATTTAAAATGTAAAATAAATATTTTTAAATAATATATTGTTTTTAAAAAACAAAATGTGTTATGTTTTGGAAGCATAAGACATTTTTTAATATTTAAATAATTTTTATTTTATTATATTAAAAATTATTTTCTATAACATATTAAAATTACATCTTACAAAATAGAGTTTATATTTTATATCAAAATGTTAATATTATTTGATAAAACAAATTTTATTTTTATTTATAAAATTATGATTATGAGGATTAAATTCAATTGCCACGATAATGATAAAATTGTTATCTTTAATGAACTTTTTATTGAATTTGGGTAATATTTATAAAATAAAAAAATTAATATAGTTTAAATAATGATTCAAAAATAATATATACAAATATATTAATATATTAACACACATTATTAGTTAATAAATTCAAAATATTAATAAGAAAAAACAATGGTTACGTTGTCATTTTTATAAAAAACTAATTTTTCTATATGAAAATGTACTAATTTTAAAGATTACTTTATCATATTTATAATTTTAATTAAATTAAATATATATTAATTTTCGGTTTAAAAAGCCCAAAATTTGTTAGAGTGGTTATTTTAATCATTCATTACAACAAAATGTGCTTGTGTAAAAAAATATTTAACCTTGTAAAAATAAGTATAATTTAAAATATACGAGTAAATGAATTCAAAAATATTTCAAACATGTCTGTTGGTACTTCTGTAGGTCATGACCATCCCAAGATTATCCCAAAATCAATTATTTAAAATATTTTTAGTCCTTGACAACTAAATAGTGTAATGATATCAATTAAAAGTAATATTTATTCAAAAAATTACACTTTACTTTTCTTATAGAGGATATCAACTAAACCCTTTAAATAATCCACTTTCCTTTTTATGTATCATTAAATACCTACCCAGTTTTCCTCTACTAGAATAACCATTAATATATGAATTTTCTATATCACTATATATCATCCTAAGACCATCAATTATCTGGAGTTAATCAAGATGATGATCAAGGCCTCTTCTTAAATATTACGCACTCCATGCCTTTTTTCAATCATTATCTTCCAAACCTATAGTAGCTATCGTTATTTAATGAAATAAGTATTATTATTATATTGAAGTGTAATTATATTGATGTAAAACCAGTATATATTACCAGCAATATCAGCCATAAGCTAAGCTTCTGAATATTTATTAAATAAAGAAAAAAGGTATAGAGGAGGTGGGTGGGGTCAAATAAAGGATCTTTCCCCCATCTGTCAAACACAATATTACAGATCATCATAAGACATGTTATTCCCATAATCAGAGTCATCAGCAGATTCCCATTCAGAGTGGGACTTATCCTGATTGAGGATCTTGAGAATATCAAAATTGAGTGTACCTGAAATCATATAAGATCGTGTAGACACCGTACGAGGTATGTTAGAATAATCCTTCCTTGGTCGTCTCTTCGATGGAGCAGGATATAAGACTAAGCAATCATTCGCCTTCCCTTTCCCAGAAAGAAGGGCATCTTTGAAAGTGCTAGGTGTGCCTCAACCCGTCTTTGTCTCTTCCGCCTCAGAGATGTCACCCCACTTCTAAGAAATCATAGAGGAGATCAAGGGATTATGAATTTCCTGATGACAATCAACATTTTGAGAAGTCCCGGAAGGATCCAACTCAAAAGTCTCATCACGTATCAAGCCTACATCAGGACTATCAATCATACTTACATTTGGACGATCAATGCAAGCAGGGGCTCCAGAGATAGAGAGGCTGGGAGTGTGTCCAGCCTCAACCAACCCAGTGGTAGTAACAGCATGACCATCCTTCGATGGGATCACCGTGTGATCAGCCCGAGCATTAGAGGGGCCACTCATTGGAGACGTATCCACTATCAGCCCTTTCCCTTTCACATGAGACATAGGTTTGCTGGAGGCCAACACCTCAGTGGGAGTGGCAGATGATTTTTTGAGAGAATCCCTTTCATGATTTGACAAGTCCACATGCTTCCCCTCAAGTCTCATTCTATAGAGAGTAGTTAGGTGACCCTTCATCCTACATCTCTCACAAGAGATCTTCCTCCGACATAATTCGAACGAGTTCCCAAAATCCATTCATTCAGAAATGTGTTATCGGTTTAGGGGGTATTTAGGAGGCCTTACCCCACCCCCTGTCGCACGTCCCCAGCTAGGCCCAAGGTGGCCAACCTTGGGCTTGGGCCAGTTCCCACGGATTCGAGGGGACGAGAGGATTGTTGGCGTATGGTGCACATTTTCTTTGTGAGGACTCGAACCCGGAACCTCAATGACGGGACGCCACCACCTTGAACCAACTCACCCAGCCCCCGCGGGAAAACATGTTATCGGTTTAGGGGGTATTGAGGCGGCCTTACCCCACCCTCTGTCGCACGTCCCCAGCTAGGCCCAAGGTGTCCAACCTTGGGCTGGGGCCAGTTCCCATGGAGTCGAGGGGATGAGAGTATCGTTGGCGTATGGTGCACGTTGCCTTTGCGAGGATTCGAACTCGGAACCTCAACAACGGGACGCCACCGCCTTGAACCAACTCACCCAGCCCCCGCGGGCCAAACGTGTTATTGGTATAGGGGTATTGGTGCGGCCTTACCCCACCCCCTGTCGCACGTCCCCAGTTAGGCCCATGGTGGCCAACCTTGGGCTTGGGCCAGTTCCCACAGAGTCGAGGGGACGAGAGGATCGTTGGTGTATGGTGCACGTTGCCTTTGCGAGGACTCGAACCCGGAACCTCAATGACGGGACGCCACCGCCTTGAACGAACTCACCCAGCCCCCGCAGGCTTAAAACGTGTTATTGGTTTAGGGGGTATTGAGGAGGCCTTACCCCACCCCCTGTCGCGCGTCCCTAGATAGGCCCAAGGTGGCCATCCTTGGGCTTGGTCCAATTCCCACAGATTCGAGGGGACGAGAGGATCGTTGGGGTATGGTGCATGTTTCCCTTGCGAGGACTCGAACCCGGAACCTCAACGACGGGACGCCAACGCCTTGAACCAACTCACCCGGCCCCCGCGAGAAAACATGTTATCGGTTTAGGGGGTATTGAGGTGGCCTTACCCCACCCCATGTCGCATGTCCCCAGCTAGGCCCAAGGTGGCCAACCTTGGGCTTGGGCTAGTTCCCACGAAGTTGAGGGGACGAGAGGATCGTTGGTGTATGGTTCACGTTGCCTTTACGAGGACTCGAACCCGGAACCTCAAAGACGGGACGCCACCGCCTTGAACCAACACACCCAGCCCCCGCGGGAAAACGTGTTATCGGTTTAGGGGGTATTGAGGCGGCCTTACCCCACCCCCTGTCGCACGTCCCCAGCTAGGCCCATGGTGGCCAACCTTGGTCTTGGGCCAGTTCCCACGGAGTCAAGGGGTCGAGAGGATCGTTGGCGTATGGTGCAGGTTTCCTTTGCGAGGACTCGAACCCGGAACCTCAACGACGGGACGCCACCACCTTGAACCAACTCACCCAGCCCCCACGGGAAAACGTGTTATCGGTTTAGGGGGTATTGAGGCGGCCTTACCCCACCCCCTATCGCACATCCCCAGCTAGGCCCAAGGTGGCCAACCTTGGCCTTGGGCCAGTTACCACAGAGTCGAGGGGAAGAGAGGATCGTTGGCGTATTGTGCACGTTGCCTTTGTGATGACTCGAACCCGGAACCTCAACGACGGGGCGCCACTGCCGTAAACCAACTCACCCAGCCCCCGCGGGCAAAAGTGTTCTCGGTTTAGGGGGTATTGAGGCAGCCTTACCCCACCCCCTGTCGCACGTCCCCAGCTAGGCCCAAGGTGGCCAACCTTGGGCTTGGACCATTTCCCACGGAGTCGAGGGGACGAGAGGATTGTTGGCGTAAGGTGCATGTTGCCTTTCCGAGGACTCGAACCCGGAACCTCAACGACGGGACGCCACCGCCTTAAACCAACTCACCCAGCCCCTGTGGGCTAACGTGTTATCGGTTTAGGGGGTATTGAGGCGGCCTTACCCCACCCCCTGTCGCACGTCCCCAGCTAGGCCCAAGGTGGCCAACCTTGGGCTTGGGCCAGTTCCCACGGAGTCGAGGGGACAAGAGGATCGTTGGCGTATGGTTCGCGTTTCCTTTGCGAGGACTCGAACCCGGAACCTCAACGACGGGACGTCACCGTCTTGAACCATCTCACCTAGCCCCTGCAAGAAAAATGTGTTATCGGTTTAGGGGGTATTGAGGTGGCCTTACCCCACCCCCTGTCGCACGTCCCCAGCTAGGCCCAAGGTGGCCAACCTTGGGCTTGGGCCAGTTCCCACGGAGTCGAGGGGACGAGAGGATCGTTGTGCGGACTATCGCCTTCATGAATTGACATCATCCATTTTTCACCACCTCGTATCTTTGATAGAAATAATAATGGAATTAAATAATAAATGAAAAATATATAATATAGGAATAGCTATAAAAAAAATTATTGTCCACCTTCATTACCACTCAACCTACATCAAATGAAAGTATTAATTGCCTGTTTTGTAGAGTACAACCTCCACCAAGTAATGTATTTCATGTTTTATTTTTTTATTATTTATCCTAACATTTATAATAAGATACTCTGATTGAAATGTGTAAATAATATCAGTTTTTTAAATTATAATAATATTATAGACGTCTTTACTATACTCGCCAAATGAGTTATCATGTGTTCTTTTTTTTGATATGTCTAACCACATACTTGAATGATGCTATAAAACTCTTTTATGTGATATGTAATATATTTCCCAACTCAAATTCATTATCTTTGTGTTATAAATTTTCTACCTGGTAATTTTCATCTATATCATTTTTATCCTTCAATTTTCTTTTTCCAATTATAATTTTTCTTCTAATCAGGGTTATTTAATTTGTTTCATTACTATTGTAATATTGTAATATGTTAAAATATTTCAACTTGAGAATAAATTTTACTTTTTTATATATTTATTTACATGAAACACCATGTTAATCTTACACTAAACATGACACTGAGTTAGCTTTTGTTACAAGATAGACCATGTTTTACAACATTTTAATAAAACACATATTTAAAAACAATGTTATAAATCTTTCATAAATTTTATTTAGAAAAATAAAAAAATTCAAATTATTAATTTAAAAATTATATTCTGGTTAGTTTTTTGTATTTAATTAGAATTTTTTGATAAGTAGTGAAAAATACTTCATTTTACCAGAAAACTAACTATTCACATAAGTAATTATTAGGTTAAATAATATTTTAAATTTGTTTTAAAGTAAAAATAGATCAATTATATTTATATTAATCCAATTTAGTTCATTGGATTATTATTTTTATTAAATTTAGATATAAATATTTATTGGTCTTTTGAACAATTTTACATTAAATCATCTTTTGTCATCACATCTTTGGAATTATATTTAAACTAGAGTTTTTCACTAATGTGAATTTAATTTGAAAAAATGGACGTAAAAGAAAATATTTAGTATAATATTTATATTAAAATAAGATAAAATTAGTTTTTGGAGAAAAATATTTATGAGTGGAATTATAATTAATTACTGTGATTAAGGTAAAAATTTGCTTAACATGAGACAAAACCTTAAAATTAAGGTCCAAAATTAACAAAAGCTTCTAACATCCAATTTATGTGAATAGTCCCAATATATCACATATATGTTCTAATTTTATGAGTTATTGGTTTGTATGTTCATGAAAGGGATGCATATAATAGTTAAAGTAAAGAAAACCCCAAAAAAGACAACATTTCTTACCTTTTGAATTTGTTACGTTTTATAGTATGGAAGATGCCAAATATTTTCAATTATAAAAGTTATTTTTAATATTAAATGATGTTTTATATAATATTAATTTATCTTTAATATATATAGATGATACAATTATATGAATTTTTAATAAACACTAACATGTGGATTATTTAGTTAATAATTAAATAACATAAATGATGGAAAAAATTAATAGGAATGAAATTTTATTAAATTATTTAGTTACATTATTTTTTAGATGAATATATCATGTTACATTGATTTTAACTTAATATATTTTAAATCTAGTAATGTTTTTTATTTTTAAAATTAAAATTATATAAATAATATCAAAATTGGTGTTTATATTATTTGAAAATAAATGATATTTTATTAAATGATTTAAAAAAATTAAAAACCCTATATTATTCCAAGTAAATTTTTAGTGTCAATAAATATCAAATATTTTCCACTAAAGGACCAATTGGACTTTTCATGTTAACATATTGACCGTATATATTAAAAACATTCTTAGAACGGTCCAAGTTAAAGAAATGTTTTTGCATGTTACATCTTTTTGTTTAAAAATTAATTTACCAAAAAAATGTGATTTCTATTTTTTAAATTAGATATTATATAATTAATATGTTAATATATTTTATAATAATTTTAACATTAATTTTTACTTAATTTTTAAATTAATTATCTTTGATAACTATTTACTTGAATGAAAAAACAAAATTAAAAATATAAGGAAACTTAAATACTTAGGGAAAAAACAAAAAAAAAGATGAACATATTTTTGAATGGTGTAGATTTTTATCAACCATAATTTCATGTTAATCCATTAATTTTCCTTCTTGGTTTCACATCAGGTAATGGATACCACCCAATAGTATTTACCATTTAGTATTTACTTTAATTCTACTACTCAATCACTATAAAAAGGAACTCACTCTTCACCTTAGTCACACCTATAAAACCAAATTGGATCATAAAAACTATATAAAAAGAAGCTAACAATATATATCCAATCATCCAAGAAGCCTCACCTTTCTAATTAAGCAAACCAAGGAATCCTTCGTTGCAAACCAAAAGGAGTTACCCAAAAAAAGTAACATTCTTCAATGTTAGTTTATATTATATTAATTTCTCTTCCCCATAATTTTTTAATATTACATTATTTTACAATAAAAAAAGTATCCTAAATATAAAAAATACTCTTAGGTTAATTTTTTGACCTACATATACACACACTTCCATAAAATGGGTAATGAACATATCGTTCGTGTAAAGTGAACTACTGCATCGTGAAATGATTTCATTAATATTTTTCCTTTACCACATTTTGTGGATGGGGATTTTGATAGAAACATTATTTAAATATTATATATATGATTATTATTATTTATTTATTCTTTGTTAATTTTTATATAACTAATAACATTATACTTTCTATTTGTTGTAAATATGATAACATTTTTTTTTGGATGAGCAGACGCCCGCCTCCTTAAAGTGATGTGATTCAGTCACACATTACATGGAATTTGTTAAGGATGGTTTTAATTAAAAATATATTACACAAAATAAATGTATATGATGTTAATTAAATAATTATATTTCTATAAATATAATATATCATTTTATTTATTACCTTTTTCACACATCAAAAAAAATTGATAACATCGTTCATGGATTAGTGGACTACCGCCTCCTCAATGTGATGTGATTAATATTACATCATAAGAATTATACATATGTATGTATGAATATATAAAATGGTATATATGATGTAATTATAATTTATAAAATATAAAATGTTACTTACCGTATTTCAATAATGAACATTGAAAAATGGGAATGTTACTCAAGCGTATGTATGACCTACCTTCTCCAACATTGTATGTTAGCTCATTAATCATAACCATCAATAATAATTGGTTTCAAAAATTATATTTTATTTATAAATATGATAATTATTTAATCATTATCACCATTATTATTATGTAATGACCCCTTTGATCATAGTCTTCCTACCAATGTTGTTTTTAACACACGAACCTAAGTTGGTTGAAACACCCAATGTAAACATAATTTTTTAAGTTGTTGTTTGTAACATTGTAATAAGGGAAATAAAATTAATTATAAACATGAAAAATTTTCTTAATAATTTAAATAATTATCATAATGTTATTATTTATGAATATAAATACACTTGTGAAAATTCGGGATAAAGGTAAAATATTTTCATCTCACTTTTTTCACTAGTGAGACAAATTCTATTTTCACCACTAAATTAATTTTTTTGGTGTATATAATAACCCTTTTAAAATATTATATCATGAATTATTTTACCTTAATTTCATTTAAATTTTTGAATTTATTATTTTTTTAGGGTTTCTAATTTTGATGTTACTATGGTTGTATAGGGTTTCTTATGTAACTTCTTCTTTAGGCGTACACCATTTTCAACACTTATTCCTTTTGTGTGGGGTATATTATTCCCATTTTTTAATTTTATATCATGAATAAATAATATTTCATGGTATACTACATTTAAATTTGAATCATCTCATTCAATTGCTTATGAATTTCTAATTACAATGTGGTAAAAATTATCTTTACATTATCACTTTCTTTTGGGATTGTTAAATTTCTCTTGAAAAAATATCTTACTCATTATCATTTTTTTAAATTATATTTATATTAAATATAAATATTATAATTCAATGGATATTATAATTTTCTAATCTTTATACCATTTTTTTATAGGTTGTTCACTTTGATTGTTATTTTAGTAGTTGGATAAATATTGATATGTCACATTCTTTTATTCAATATGGATATTTTTATTAATTAATTAAATTGATTATTAATCATTTGATAGATTATTGTATTTCAAATGTGATCAATGGAGCCCACTATATCCACTGGATTCATCGGTATGTTTCATGAGGAAAAATGGTTCTAGTTTCGGCTAAGTGATTTCCAATTTATTAGATTTTTTGCATGAATCATTTATAGTAATAGATTATTGGAATGAAGACATGAAAGTATTATATTCATAGTATAATGGATTGAAAGTGTTATATTATTTTCATGAATACTTATTATTATTATATTCCTCGAATGAATCGTTCATCGTATGTTTTAGATATCCATCCTTATGCCTTCGATTATCATGAATTTAGTTATTTTTATTTGATATGATTATTCAATTATGTAAAATAGTATTGTTTTTTTTCATTCTCATATTATTGAATAAATGGAATGGGTTTCAGTTATCAACCATTCTATATTGATTATTCCTTTTCCTTTTTTTTAATAGAAATTTTATTAAGTTATTTACCTTTCCATATTTATTATTCTTATTGATTCCTGATTACTTATATTTTACATACCCTTACTGATAATTTTTTCACACCCTTATTATGTTTAATTTTCCTATGTTATAAGGAATAAAACTTTGAATGAGTTTCAATTATACTATTATTTTATATTTTTATGCAATATTGTTTATCTCTAATGTAAAAGGGGTTTCAGGTATGGAATATGTTTTTCCAAAATTACTAACATGTTTAGTCCTTCATGTTTTTTTGTTGCATGTAATAATGCCAATATAATAATTAAATGCACCGTATTTGAGATTATAGCTTTGGGGTGCTACAACTGGTATCAAAATTAGGTTAGTAGAAACCTTGGAAACTATATTTACAAAAAATATATTAGGGAACTTAAACCTAATATATACTTTGAGGATATTTATAGAAGAACATCCCAATGGAATCATTCTTATGATAATGAGATTAGCTATGCATAAATTTTTCAATTTATGTTTTGTCTTTCAATTGTTTTTTATTATACATGATAATATATAATCGATTTTATTTCCTCATTTAGAAATGGAACCTAGAAAAATGAATTTTAACCTCTCAAATTCATGTGATCCAAAGAGTAAGAATGTTAATATATTTTATGGTCATAAGAAAATCATTCTATGGGAATTAGTCTTCAATGTATTCTCATAATATGAGGACATAATATCATCTGCTAATGAGATAGATAAATAATTATGTGGGTATTATTTCATTATATATAATCACGAGAACAAGAGGATAGATAGGAAAAACATGCTTAAAGGGAGTATGGTAAAGAATAATTTTCCCACATGTATTAATTGTTGAATTAATCACCTTCGACTTTCATAAAAGGAATAGGAGTTTGTTACATGTGTGGAGAGAGAGGGTGTTGTGCTTATGATTCCAAGGATAATAAAATGGTTTCCAATGAATGATTCTTCAACTAAAAGTTTTTGTGATACTACATAAGTAAATGTCTCAATTTATAATAGAATATACCCCAAAATTGGCTAGTGGATCATGTCCAGGATTTTGATACTATAATAGATAAAGATTAATCATTAATATGCACGTGTTTGAATTAAAAAATTATGTAATTTGGGTATTTTATCATTATGGTACTACTCATGAGAATTATAAAATATATGATTATTTTATTTCATTAGTTTTTCACTAATTATTAAAAAATAGTGTGTTCATAGGCACCAATAACCAATAAAAGTGATTTAGTAGAAAGTTGAACATTTTTGGAAAACACATGGTTGAGGGAAAGGTAAGACTAAATGGGATACTAATAGTGAATTAATGACATTTTTATAAAAATATTATTGATATGGATGAAATATATTTTATATTCTAGAATATCTCTGAGAATTTTAACAATTTTTTTACAACTAAGTTTATGCTATCATTGATATAGTTGAAAACACTTTTGGATTTAAGAAATATATCCAATAACAAGTGTTTTACTAATGTAATGAAGAAGAATGCATGTTTTCAATTAGTTTTTCTATTAATTAATGTTATTACAATATTTCAAGTGAATAGATAATGAGTTTATTCACATAATTGGTATGTGATGATTAGAGAGATACTTCATGTTGTTTGGATTAATAAAAAGTGTGTTTTTGAAATTTTTTGACCTTCTTTCTAAGGTGTTGGATTATAATATTTTGGAAAAGTTATCCATTTATGAAAGGGTTTAAATTTAACTTTGGATATTGTTTTAAATATTGATATATTACTTCACTATATGAAGTATCTTGTTCTTTGAGATGATGTATAAATAGTTCAAGTTGTAATTAAAGGAAAATATCAGGTTAATAGAAATATATATTTACTTATATTATTAGAAGGATAAATAATTCGTCAACTCTATGAATAATTTACATGAAAAAAAATCATATTATAATCATTTTTGCGTTATCAAATTCCATTTTGATAACTTTGGTTTTTTTGAATTTTTGGTTATTAACTTTCAGCTTAACATGTTTTCTATCACTCTCTAGCAGAACTTGATAGTTTGATTCTTCATCCATGTCTATTTTTTCACTGAAGTTATTCTACTAAGAATACCAGTTTTATAGTAACATTCACAATTTCTTAATTATCTTATTAATAATTTTTTTACTTAACCCTATTTACAGTGTGGGGTTTTCCAATAATAGTACATTCAAATATTAAACCATTAATTACTGAGATCAAGATTAAATTATAAAGATAGAATTTTATTAAGGTTATGAGAATGTAACACCAACGAAAATTAAAATATTTTCATTTCAGAATAAATTTTATTTTGATGATAGATTTATCAATACACAACACTATGTTCTGATTACTCTAAATATAACACTAAGTAAGCTAGTGTTACACCAGTGACAGAGTTTTACTTCCCTTTAATGCCGCAACTATTTTAAAACTAAATTTTGAATATTATATAAATTTTTTGTAAAAATAAACATTTTTTGTTGAAATCATAATTTCAAAATGATATTTGGGTGAATTTTTAGTATTTTATGAAAGTTTCTTTTTTTTTGAACAGTCAAAAAGTACTCTATTTTTGTTTAAAATTTTCTTTTCATCTAAATATTTATTAATGTTAAATTATATTTTAACTTTTTTAGAAACTCATAATTGATAAACTATATAACTATTACTATAATTTAGGTCATTTTAATCATTTTTATATTTAATTTAGATAGTAAGGCTTAATGAACTTTTGACCATTTTCACTTTAAAAATCGTTTTTTCACCACGTTTGAGGGATTAGATTTAAACATAATTTTTTAACTTATAAGAATAGAGTTTTGAAAATATGGACATAATCAATTCTAATAATTATAATATTTATAGTCTAATAATATCAACTTATTTTTAGAACAAGATGATTAGTGAATGTAATTAAAATTAATTACTTCAATTAAGGTGAAATTAATCTTAACAAGGGAATAAACCTTAATTAGAAAGGACAAAATAACATAGAAACTAGTTCTAAATAAATTTTATGTAAATATTTAACCACATAGAATATTGGTTCTAATATTATGATTTACTAGAACACATGTTCATGAATGTGACCCATGCAATAGGTTAACTAAGGAATATGAGAATAGAGGAACCTTTCTAAATATAAACAATTAAACATCATTAGAGATTGGAATAAGATACATATTTTCAGTTATAATCATTATTTTTAAAGGTAATTTATTTTTTTATCATATTATTTTAAATATAGATTTCAGATATGAAATACTTACATTAAATTCTTAATAAACACTTACTCATGGATTATTTAGCAAATTATTAAATTATATAAAAGATACTAAGAGAATTAAAAGTAAAGAAAATTTTATTAATTACTATGTTACAGTATTTTTTAGATTAGTTTATCATGATACATATTTGTGAAAATAATATATTTGAATTAAAATAATTTTTTCTTATTTTAAAAATTAAACTTAAATAAATAATGTGAAAATTGGCATCAATGTTATTTGATAATAATTAATATCTTATTAAATGAATTAGAATTAATAAAAATCATATCATATTTGAATTTAATTTTAATCATTAATAAATATAACATATGAACAATTCATAGACATATTATTCTTTTATAATAAAAAAATTAACCCATAGATACAAAAAACATTATTATAATGGTTCGGGTTGAAGTAGTGTTTATGTGATTTAATGCACTCATATTAAAATTAATATCCAACAAACATGGGATTTATATTTTTTAGATTCTATATATTATTTATAATTAATTATTTCTATATTTTTTAATAAATATAACAATATTTTTTAATTAATCGTTAAATAATTATGTTTGAAAAATAGTTACCTAAATAGGAAACAAAAAATGGAAAATAGAAGGGAACTTATAGTCTAAGGAACAAAATTTTATAAAATACAATATTTTTATGTTGTGTATATTTTAATGTATCATAAATTCACTTTAATTTATTAATTTTCAATTTTGAAAGCACTTGAGATATGGGAGACCTCCCAGTAGTATTTACCTTTTGGTATTTACAAGAATGCCACTCCTCCCCCACTATAAAAAAATATTTTATCTTCCCCCTTACCACACATATAAATAAACTCTATCTCAACCAAACTCTACCCAATTAGTCTCCCAAAATCCTTTACCTAATCCTAGAAGCCTCACCTTGGGATGAAATAAAACCAATGAATAATTTGTAAGAAACTTAAAGGTGTTATGAGATAAAGAGTTAACATCCTTCAATGTGCATTTTTTTTATATGTTTCTCCATCTCATAATTTATTACTATTCCATGATTATATAATATCGTAATTATCATAAATATACTAAAATGTATTATGTTATGGGTTTGACCTAAAACTATATGCACATTCAATAAATTGATAATGAACATATCTTTTGAGTACGATGAACTACCACCTTACAAAATAATATTTTTTTTGTTTTTCCTTTTCCATCAATATTGGGTGTGCATTATGATGGGAATTTTTTATATATATTAAATATATGATTGTTTTTTTTTATTTATGATTCTTTAATTTTTATATAGAACTTACAATTATGTGTATCATTTTGTGTAAATATGATAACATTGTTTGTGGATAATTTCACAACCACCACCTCAAAGCATTGTGATACACTCACACATTAAATGGAACATATTAAGGACAATTTTAATTTAACATATGTGACATAAATTAAATATATATGATATTTATGACATAATAACATTTCATTAAATATAATATATCATTTTATTTATTACATTATTCACACACTAAAAAATTGACAACGTCATTCATGGATGTGTCGACTACCACATCCTCGACATGAAGTGATTCATTTTACATCCCAAGAAATATATATATAAATATAAATTTTTAAATAACATGGTATTTATGATATAATTATTATTATTTAAATATATAATTTTACTTAACTTCTTTCCATAACAATCATTGACAAATTAGAATAAAACTCATGCGTCTGTATAGCCTACCATCTCCATGATTGTAACATTTTTTTCAATTTTAATAACCACAATTCATAATTATTTTTAAAAGTAAAATATATGTGTAAATATGATAAAATTTTCATGATTATTATTCTGAATATTTTTCATATTGTGATCTATTTTACTATAGTTGACCTATTAATTTTTTTTATAACATCAATTGAATTTGGTCAAAACAGCCCATGTAAATTTAATTTTTTAAGACTTTTTTTATAAAACTGAAAATAGGAAAATATAATTAATTATAAAAATTAAATAAATTAAATAAATTAAATAATTAACATATTTTTATTATTCTCAAATATAAGTACACACATGACAATTCACACTCAAGGTAAGGGATTTTCATCTCACTTTTTAAATATGTGAGATAAAAGTCATATTAACCACTTACAAATTTAGTGTGGTTTATCTATTCCCAATTTTGAAATATTATATCATGATTAATTTATATTCATGTTATTTAAATTTTTTATTTTATGAATATTATTTTTGGGGTTTCTAATTCAAATGTTAGCACAGATTTAAGGGATTATTTTCTTACTTTTCTTCCATAAGGAATACACCATTTTAATGTCAGGATTCAATCACATTTCTTGGTATTATTAGTTTGAATTTGAATTATATCATCCGGATATTTTTTACTTCAAAATTACCAATTGGTCAGAGTTATCATTATAGTATAACTTTATTTTGTGATTGATAACATTCTATTGTTACAATAACATAATAATGATCATTTTTAATATACATTCATTATATATTAAATATCAATATTCTCCTAAAATGGATATTATTGTTTTCTAAAACATATATTATTTTTACATATGGTGTTCACATTGATAGTTATTTGAGTAATGGGAAAAATATGGACAAATATATATCTTTTATTCAATATATATATCTTTATTGATTAATTAAATCAATTATTCGACATATAAGGTTTGAATTAGGTTTTTTATGTGATGGGAAGGGCATTATATAGCCCCTCAATGAATTTTTTGGTTTTACAAGACAAATTATATATGGTTTTGTCCAAACCATTCCTATTTATTAGATTCATGTCATGAATCGTTGATAGTAATAAATTTTGGGAATGAACCCTTGATAGTATTAGATTAATGTCATAAAGCCTCGATAGTATTAGATACTTTCCTGAAATCTGTTATAGTATTAGATTCTTGGAATGAATCCTTGACGATATGTTTTAGATATCCATCGTTATGAATTCCATCATTATGAATTCATTTATTATTATTCCATGTGATTATTCAATTAGTTATAATATTCATTATTATTTTTCATTCTTATATTATTTATTAAGTAGAATATGTTTAACTTATCTACCTTTCTATATTGATTATTCTTTATCTAATTGTATAAATTGAAAGTGTGTTCAATTATTTAACTTTTCATATTGATTATTCTTATTGATTCATGATTAATTCTTCTTTAATTTCCCATACAGAGAATTTGAGCTCCCCCGTATTATTTTTCATTTCTATAGGTTATGATGTGGAATTCTTTGAATGAGTTTCAGGGATGTATATATTTAACTATTTTTGTACAATATTTTTTATACACAATGAAAAATTGGTTATTTTGAATGTAATATGTTTTACAAAACTGATAAATGTTTCAATAATTTAGGATCTGATTCCTTTTAATAATGATAAGGTAATAAAGCACTTCATTGGTTCTATGGTTTTAGGGTTGGGTCAGTACTGACATCAATGTTTTTGATGTAATAATTTCTCAAAT
Source organism: Viscum album (assembly GCA_963277665.1). Classification (NCBI taxonomy): domain Eukaryota; kingdom Viridiplantae; phylum Streptophyta; class Magnoliopsida; order Santalales; family Viscaceae; genus Viscum; species Viscum album. Next base: position 1,002,254,758 of record OY728133.1, read on the forward strand.
AAAAGTTTTGAATTAGTAAGAATAATTTGATTAATTATATTATATATTTTTCCACTACATCAATATTTTTATTACCTATAATGATTTACTCTATTAATTAGAACTCAAATATGGATTAATTCATGTGATCTTATTATATCATGGCACCAACTTTCACATGGAAATTTTGGTGCCCTATTTTCATTGTGGGTTTAAATAAAGGTGTTCCAAAATATAAAACTGCTTTACATATCCTGGAAATAATTGTTATTTTATACTTCATATTTTCTTTATAAAACCATTATTTATTTTTAAATATTATATTATTTTAAATTTCATAAATATAAATGTTTTTATATAACTCAAAAAAAATTACATGATTTTTTAAAATGAAATTTCAAAAGAAACTTGTTAATTCTTCTCGTATAATTTATTAATAGAAATAAAAAACCTTATTTTTAAAACATTTTCATAAAAATGGTTTTCCCGTCATTATGAATCTATTTTTCTCATGTTTCATTGTTTTAAAAATTAAATAATTTTTCCATTATTCTTTGAGTATTATTTTAACAGGTTTTTAATGAAAAGGTTAATTTTCATCATGAATTTCAAAGAAACATTATAAAAATATTTCAAAATTATTTCTCATATACCAATTTATTCTTCTCGAATGTTTTGAATAATTTCATTTTTTAAATATATATATATTAAATAAATGATCAATCACTTCCATTTTCTTCCCCAATAATCTTCAAATTATAAAAATAATTTTCTTCCATGACTTTTCTATTTAAATACCATATGTTTTATTTCCTTTGATTGATAGGTGTTCACCAAGATACTTATACATCAATTGATAAGGTATATTATGTAGTTATCCATATAACTATTATTTGTATATATGAAAAACCATATGATTTAATATTGTGTTCACATGTTATTTAACTATAATGTTATTTAAATCATTTGAAAACCATTTATTTTCCAAGGGGTTTTAATGTTTGGATTATTGATGGAATTATGAGTGTTCTCTATATCTAATCCAATTTTAGAAGGATGTGAAACTAATTTAATTTACATGGCTTGATAATAATGTGATTAATAAATATCAACTTTAAATAATGGGTTTTTTATAAAATTATGAATGATTGATGTCATGTGGTACACATTAGTATGGATGAAAAAAGGGAGGGGTATGATATTTTCCTCCAATGAATTGGTTCAAATTTTATATCTCATGAAATATATATTCATGGGAAGAAATAAGTTTATCACAATTTTGAGTGCATTTTTGTGACTCAAGAAGGTGAACGATACCTTTTCAAATGTTTGTTCCACATTGTTATGGAATACTTAAATTGAGATCGCATGGATCATGTTTATTGGATAATGTTTCCACATAATTTTCATTCATTTATTGTGTTATTAAATTCCATATTATGTAATTTATAATCTATAATTTTTTGGGCTTAACTTTTTTATGTATCATGATTATACACATTTCTTCCTATTATCCTAACTTATTTTATTTGGTTGTTATCACTTATGTTTACCCTTCTTAATAATCTGATCAAACTCCTTAATTATGTTTTCATTTATAACGGTTATGAAGATAATAATTATGTATTAAATTTCTATAAGAATATATTATGTGGATAGTTATTAGGATATATTTATTACTTATTATGAAATAATAAATTTCATATATAGTGGTAAAAAATATCTATTGGTGGATGAAACATGAGTTTTGTTAGTAAATTTTTTCCATAATTCAATTAAACTCTAGAACTAAAAGATAAAGGGGATGTTTTCTAATGAAATATTTTTTTCAGACATGTAATTGATATTCCAATGTTTTTTAGGAATTACAGTTGGTATCAGAGCAGAGATTAGTTTATGCTAGATGTTAGGATGATAGTTTAGAATATTTTAATGGTTAATAAGTAATGATTCCTAATTATTTAAAACATGCAGATAAATCATTATGTATGTTGATGTAATATTGGATAGTTTTGGGATTGAGATAATATAATGCAATTGAAACCCCAAGGGATGAGTGTAAGGAATAATTCTATGAATAATATAACATTCCCCAAGATTGGGTAAATTATATATTGTGAGTTTTACATAAAAATTAAAACCCTATATGGATACTAGAAAGTGGATGAGGGTATGGTACAAATTCACTGATGGGTAATCTCCCTAAATAATGATGCTTGTTATCATCCCCAATATTTACTAAGGTGATTGATGGTTGGGCCTATGAATACACATCTATGTAGACACTATTCAGGGATATTATTTGGTTAATCACATTATTGTTACATGTGATTGTGAATTATTTATTATTCTTGCAATTTATGTAAGGAATATGAGACAACCCATCCTAAAGAATCCTAGACGGAACCATGGGGGAATTTTGTTAGAATGAAATGTAACGTAATAATTTTGATATGTAAGGAAATTTGACATTAAATTTATCTTTTTAATATATTATAATAATTATTCTATAGTTTTCATTACTCATGTTAACTCCTTTGGGTTTTAGTAATGGATAATGCCCAAAAAACCAAGTTAACAATGGTTTTCTTAGACGATATGAAGACTGTAGAAAAAAAAACCTAATGGGATAAGAACTAATGTAGGAATCCTTATAATTCTAAAAAATCATATTTCATGAATTATGAATAAAAATATAGGCATATTTGTCCTTCCAAGAATACCAAATACAAGAATTATCAATTGTTATGGAAGTTTATGAGATAAATATGTTGAAGGAAATAAAATTAAATTTTCTTCATATAAAATATATAGGGAGAAAAATTAAGGAAATTTTCTAAAAGGAGCTAGTTGATGTTTCATATCTGTAAGAGGAGGTTAAAAAGAAAATAATTTATAGAAAAAAATTATGTGATTAGAGGATAAAAGAATGTAAATAGAGTTCATGAAGAGGTTCCACTAATTTTTAATTTCATAAAATTGGCGAACTTGGGAATTACCCAAATAAATTCCCTAATTCAAGGGATAGAATGGATGATAATCTTAAAATTTTTACAAAACCAATGTTATAAGGGAAATCCGATGTATTCGAAATGACTGATTTAAGTTATGAGAATGATTTGGACAAATACACACCAATCACCCACTAAGGATCTATGAGTGTTGTTCTTATATATGGTTTAAACTACTCCATTGTTCCTAGTAAATTTATAATAACATTAAATTAAAACCTCAATGATTATATATTTAATAATTAATAAAAAAACATGAATGGTATTATTATCATATTCCTTGTATATAACTCCTCTATAATAAATTCTGATTGTAATGTTCTTCCTATAAAATATTATTTTACTTCCTATAGCTAAATATGATGTGATAATAGGAATGATTATATCTCTAGACAAAGATAGTTTCCAAGATAGTAAAGTCATATATAAAATCCATACATGATCACCTATTAATATGAGTATTACTATAAACTCCATTTAAAAATTTACATCCACTATAATGGGGTACTTCTTTGAAATGGTTAAAGAAAATTCAATATTATTTATTTTTCAATTATAAGGAATAAAAGGAGTTCAGTAGTCATAAAATGGATAGTGGGGATGAAACAATATTATAAATTAAATATTGAGTCATATATATATTATGACTCCCATAACTATATTATTAGTTTGGAATAATAAAAATTGGGAGGATTAAATTTATTTATAGGGGAATGTAACATCATAAGTTTTAATAATAAATTATTTTTTATATAATAATATTATTGATATTTTGTTTCAAATGAAACACCTAACTAAATTATCTATGACATAAATGAAAATAAAATTATAAAAATAAGATAGCTATTGTATATAAAATGATAATAAATAATTAGAAATGACTATAGAATAATATTATAATGGCATAGAGTTTTAACATGGTATTTTTTCAACAGATGTAGTATTTAAAAATATATTTTTATTTAAATAAAAAGATAACTTTATATATTTTATAATTTTCATTTGTTAAAATTAATTTCTTTTTTAAATGAAAATTTTCAAAATTATCTTATAAATACTTTTTTAGATTTTTCTAATTAATTTATTTTTAGGTTAATAGTGAAAAACGTACCAATTTTACTAATATAAAGATTTTTATGAATTCAATGTTTTTTAATTCTTTTTAATATAATAATATAACTTTATTAATTAAAAAAATAAAAATTAATATTTTAATCATTAAAAAACATATTTATTTTTTTGAAATCATATTTAATTTTTTACTCTAAAAACTATTTATATTTATTTTTATTAAAAAACATTTTCCTTACTTGAATATATTAAATCATAGAAAATTGGAATCATAATTTCTATAAAAATTTTCATAATATTAAATAAGTTCTTTTTCATTATTTTTTATAAAAGTGTGATTACTAGGAATAAAGTTTATTACTATGATAAGATAAAACTTTTACTTTAAATAAATCGTTTTATTAACATTGTTAACTTTTTATCTAATAAATTAAATTAAAATATTTATAAATAATTACAATAATATTATTTTAAATCGTCTATTTAATTGTATTAACATACATTTAATTGGTCATCATTTTGAAATAAAATTAAGTACAGATAATGGTTAAAAAAAAATCTTTCTAAATTTTTTTTTATATAAATAATATTTTAATATAAAAAATAATGTATTATTTTTTTACCATTTTTATAGGATTAAAATGATAATAAATTTATTTTCATCACACAAAAAAAATTTAATAAGTTTTATTTTAGAGGCTTATTACAAAATTAGTTACTTGGGTGAAAATAAATTTCCTAAGTAAATAAAGTAAATAAAAAAATATAAATAAAAGTAAATGAATTCAAATATTTAAAAAAAGTTTTTAAATACATGGTTGAGGATTTATCAAAAAATTATCATCCCAAAATCCATTATTTAAATATTTTTCATTCATTGATCCTTTAATAGTTTAATAATGTCGTTGAAAAGTAAAGGAAAATCAGAAATGTTCTCTTTTATTCAATTATAAAAGGGGATCACTTTCACCTTTTCAATATTCCACAATCCTTTTGAAATCTCCTTGAAACCCTACCCAATTATACTCTCCTAAAATTTACTTTAATTTATTAAATCCCATGGTTACTACATGTTATCCTATTTCTATCAACTATATGGATCTAATCAAGAGGAGCTTGAAGGTATTGATGTTAGTATTAAATACTCCTTACCTTTTTTATCATTATCTTCTAAACCTACCCTAACCATTGTAATATAATGATATAATAGTATTTTTTAAACATAATTTTTTTATATTAATGGAGAAAAACATATTTATTCCTTTACATATAAATAAATATATAGAAGAACGTTGATGATGTGTTTTGTAGACTACTTCCTCCACGAGGTGACATCTTCTGTTTTTTCCCCATGAGATATCTTCAGTAGTTATAAGGAAAAAATATAAGAATAAGTGTGAAATTTATAATATTATTATGATTATTATGAGAAAACGTTTAATTCTCCTCAATTACCTCTCATTCGATGGGAAATGAAAACATAAACCGTGCGTTGTGCATATTACCACCTCCCTGAATAAATTTTTCATTTTTCATATTAATTTTCATTATTCATCCAAAACACATAAAATATTATTTACCAAAAGAAATATAAATAAAAACTTTCTCATTATATTTTAATGATATTTTAAACTCCCTTTACCGTACTCACCCATCGAGTTATAACGTGATCTTATGTTGGTTAGCTTTACCACCTACATGAACGATGTTATAAAAATTTATCATATATGACAATATTGACATAAATAATAGTAATTAATAATTTAATTATAAAATAATAATTTTTACATTGTTCTAAAAAATTTATATTAATTATTAACATTGTATTAAAAAATATCTTTTATCACTAAAATTATTAGAATAAACCAACACATATACAATTTTCACTCAAAATAAAAAAATGAAGATAATAAATATTATATAAAAATAGAATATAATAAAAAATCATTCCTAATTAAATATAATATATTTTATTATAGTATATATTGATTTTAATTTTATTATTCTTGAGTTTAGGCTCGTGTATAGGGAAAATCAAGATCACAATAATGTTTTCTTACCTCAATTTTCAATCTCATAAGACATAATTCTTATTATACACCATGATTTATTTAAAATTTTATATATACTAACCTGTTAATATTTATTGTCATGATCCTATAATTATTCATGGTATATAATTTTTAATTTGAAATCGCATCCATCAAGAGGATTATATTTGAGTGTTTCTAATATCATAAGGGTTTGTTCTTACTTAATTTTCTTCTATTGAGTAATGAACATTTAAATTGTAAACTATTATTCCATGTTTGATTTATTATACCTAATGATTATATTGTATTATATTTCATAAATTTTTATAGGTTTATACAATTATCTCATATGACCTCATTAACAAACTATTCTTTCCTAAAACATTTTTTTACTTAAAATGGATTATGTGTTGTAATTCATATTTACTATGACACACATTTGTATACACCATTTTAATTTCATATGGTTTATATAAATCATATTTTTAATATTATATATTGAATGATAAATAAATAATTGTATTTTGAGTTCAAATTAAATCTATCACTGACATTCAATGGGTTTTGGATTGAATATTACTTGATCTATAATAAATTTCTTAATTCAAAATTTTTCACCATGAGTTGTAAATTATATACACTATTATGATATAATAAAACCATTTTATCATTAAATTTATTATTTAAAATGGTAATTTAGCTTCTTCTCAGGGTAATTTAATTCATTATATTGGTATCATCTTCTCTGATAAAACACCTTCTCAAATAATAGTTTGGATTTTATGAGAATGAACCCCATTATTTCCAAAATATCTTTTTCCTCCATGTCCAAATTTCCATTCCAGACAATTTTTTTCACTATATAAAAGAACTAAAATATAGATTAATTCATGTTTTTCTATTACCTCCCATCATCATGTTTCAATTGTAAATTTTAGTCACAAATTTATGATGTGAGTTTTCAATAAATGTGTCTTGAAATATTAAAAGGATTTATGTACAATGATTTTTTTATTATTTTCCTCACTAATATATATATATATATAACCTTTTTGGATTTTTCAAGACAAAAATTATAATTCCAAAGAAACTGTTGACTTATCTATATATAATATCTCTATAAAAATAAGAAAAATTAAATTTTCTTATTTTTTAAGATAATATTTCCCCTTATTTTAAATATTATTTCCAATTTTTTTAATGTTTTTCAAATTAAATTATTTTTATATTATTCTATGAGTTTTAATTAATAAAATTGAAATAAAAAGGCTTATTTTGATCAATATTTTCAATGTACAATTCTACATATCTTTTAATATTATTCTTCATCTTTTGCTTGATCATTTTACTATGTTTAATGACATGAGAAACATTAAATATATTTAATAGAAAAATGTGATCACTACATTTGACTCGCTTAATCATCTTCTGTATATGGCCATATTTTTCTTCCATTTCCTTTTCTCTATGATTACCATATTTTTTATTTATATTATCTAAGAGGGTTAAATTATATACATATATGTAGATTGATTAGAGATCTTATTTACTCGACCATATAGCCATTATTTTTATGGTGTAAATACCATATATTTTATAATCTTGATTTTTGGATATTTTCCTTGAATATTATTTAATATCAATGGAATCTCATTTATTTTCCAGGGTTTTACCACATTATGATTATTTATGGAATTAAGAATATTTCTCTTATATGATTGACATTGAAAAGTATTTGAAACCAATTTTTCAATTGGTTTTTATGATGTGGTGAATGATACCCATTTTATTTCCATGGGTCCTTTATGTTATGATGAATGATTTATTTCAAGTGGCAGACATATTTATAAATGAATTATGGGTGGGGTCTTATGTCACATATTAATTCATTGGTTAAAAGGTTATACCTCATAAGAGAGGTAAACGCAAGAAATTTTTAATATCCCTCTAATATGGGTGAAAATGGGTGATTCACAGAGGTACAGTTTCCCATTACTAATTTATGTGTCATATTTCTAAGGTATCATGTTGTTAGGATCTAACCGCACATGATTATTGACTAATGTTTCCCTAAAATTTTAATAAATGTCATATTTTATTCCATTGCTTATTCCATAAATTTTGATTTATGATTTTTAGGGATTAACATTCTTATCAATCAAAATTATACCCATATTCTCATATTATTCTCACTTATGATATTTGATTATTACCTCAAATATTTACACTTACTTAGTATTTGATATCACCCATTTAATATGTTTTTATTTTACCATATTACGATGAAAATTAATATATGTTATGTGTTTAATAGAGTATCTTATGTGGAGAATTAATGGGAGATGTTGAAGACGTTTATGGACTAATAATTTTCTTATATACATAGGAAAATGTTTATTAGTTGAAAATTACCTGGGTTTCTTTAGATATTGTTTTTTATTCATTCTCTATAATGTTAAACAAAATATATCATTGGAATGTGTTTTCAAATAATATTTCATTTTAGATTTTGTAATTTAGAGGGTATTATTGATTTCTAATCTCACAAATATATATTATTCCCAAATATATCGATTTTTTCCAAAAAGAATTACCAAAATACTCTATTTTATAAATTTAATCTCTATAGAAGAAGTTTAAATGTTGGAATAAAAGGAAAAAAATTAATATAATGGAGAAACTAAATGGTATATATTCTCTAGAGTTTATCTCATTATCAATTTCTAATCCCATGATAAGTGATACGTTGTAATATTTATGAAAAATATTAGTTTAATGGTGTCAACCATTGATAAAAAAGTCAAAGACCCAATAATTATTTTTTCAAACCCCAAAATACCAAACCTGAAAATTATACCTATCATTTATAAGCCCTCCAATTATCAACCCAACAAAAATATCATTATATTATTTTCTTTTTTTGGTGTGGGAATTATTAGTTATTGAAATTCTCATGACTAAAGACTAATATATTTAAAGTATTAGTTTTTTCTTCAAACAGACATGTCTCAAATAAAACTGATCATGTTTGATAACAATAATTATAAATATTAATAATAATATTCTAAGGAATTAATTAAAAAATTCAATTCATATATCCTCCCCCAACTTCAATTATTCTCATCAAAAAATCACAACTCAAGTTAAGAGGTTAGAGTACTTATCTTGCATATAAATCATGTATTCTAATGAGCTATCCTGAATATTATTCTTTTATTACAACTTAAGAACTATAAAAATCATTCATCCACAAATGATCTTCACCCATATATCCATGATATCCGTCTGATACTCAGGAAAAGAGTTTTCATCTTTGATGTACATCAAATTCCAATCAATAATGTGTGATGTTTTATTCACATAGATCCTCAATTGTGCCATTTGGAACATGTTCTGAACCCAAACCATCAATGAGGGTAATGTTGTGATATTGAAAACCTCACCTACCCTAATTGAAATCATAAAATTTCATATAATCCTCTATGATATCTTAATACACTTACCAAACCTCATCAAGCCAAAAATAATGGATACCTTTTGGAATATTTGGTCTCCCTAATCAAATTATAAGGGCCGCCATATTTTTTCTATGTTGGAATAATGATATCTTTTCAATGGCCTCATATACTCTTAGATCACCTGGTCCATCTTCATCATCAATTGAACCAACTAAATACCCATGTGAGATGTATCACAAATATCTCTCCAGAAAATGGGTGACCTTTGTGGTCTCATATATAAGGTATTGAATGGTCCCCACTGATTGTATAGTGGAATATATTATTATATAAAAACTTTAAAGACGGTATATGATCATCCTAACTCATATGAAATTTTATTACACAATCATGCAATATATATTTTAGAACATGAATTTTGGTCATAGCTTGACCATCTGATTGGTGGTGGAATTTTGTACTGAATCACAATGAGGTCCTAATGTCATATTATAATGTTTTCCACTTCAAGGATGTTAATTGAGTGTAACAGTCATAGAAAATTGTTTACGGAACCCCATGAAACTAAAAAATTTCTTCAATGTACTTGTTTTCGAAGCTCTTCCAATAACTCTACTCTTGAATGGGATAGAAATAAACCAACTTGTTCAAATGTTCTATGATCACCTATAAGTAATTATAAAAAAATTATCATGTAATTTTAGTCAATATATCCATCAAAATACTATCACACTTCTACTCTACAACAGAAATATGATTTCTCAAACCAATAGAAACATGGTTCTTAAGAACACAGTAATACTCTACTTAATTCATGGATATCTAAAAGATGCTTAAAATACAACTATATTTTTTTCATAGTGAAATTAACTACTAAGGTGGGTGTGAATATTATTAAGGACATCCTCATACAATTATATTGGACCACTTTTCACCTTGGAAATAAGTTGACATACTAACCACCACTTTAAAATCAATCTAATTCATCTATAGATAATATATGATACATATAATCTTACAATCATTATCCCCATATTGGGCCTCCCTCACTAGTATCAGAAGTGTGTGGTCCACCACCATAAATTGTAAATATGAAACACATGCTCCCTATATTATAACCATCCATATTGAGGTAGACTTATCATATGCCTCTTCCATGAACTGAGAAAGAAACTATCTAGTAAGGTAACATTTCACTACATTTTATAATACTAGAGTATAAAATATCATAAAGTAATATTCCATTATGATATCTAAAAATTTATACTTCATAAAATTTAAGTCCGTTTATAAAAAAAATATACTTGGAAATATTGTGATATTTGAAGAATAAAAACTTCTCACCAAGAACATAGTGCCTCTGCATATTCAAGAAAAACACTATATCTGAAATCCCTATTTCATGATTCATTTAATTATCCTCATGTTTTTTGAGATACCTATAACCCTATGGAATAGAAAATTATATCTACACAGATGGGATAGTATCTAATCCCTTATTTATCTTCAGTAATGTTCATTGGGAATTTTCATATTATATAAATGTTTTTCCATTCTATGTTTGGATATTATAGATATGGAGATCCTAGAAAATTCTAAAATAAATATCACAAAATACCCCATTGTCCAATCAAAACTAAGAACCACAAACACCATGTTGGGTGGTTCACACTCCATCAAAACCACATCTTTCATAGCATAAACTAGAAATTTACCCTCTGTTACTCCTTACCTAATGAACTAATCATCATAAATATTTACCTTACACCTCAAAATATTATTATATAGCTAATGATTATGGATTACATCAAGAAAAATCCATAAATACTCGATATTTTTTCACAACATGAGAAATGATTAAGATTTCATTAATGAAAACCACTACAAATAGATCCAGGTAGGATTGTAATATCTTGTTCATGTGTATCAGTAACACTGTTGATTAATTCTTCATAGAAAATCAAATCACTAAGAAAACATTGATATCATAGTAATTCATGAATTCTATATTCAGGATATCCTCCTCAAGATCTTAAAGATTGTGAGTACATGACTCGAGATCAATCTTTGAGAACCAAATCATTCATTTCAAATAGTTGAAGGGATAATAAATTCTTACATGAAGGTATTTATTATTTAATATCACCGAATTCAAGAGGTAACTGTAAATATAAAGTGACAAAAATCAGTATTACATATTAGTGAAGATAATAAGAAATATATAAATTGATAGAATATTTTTAATAAATCATTTCTCTAAAAGATCCACCAAACACACCATAATCTCCAAGAGTACATCTGAGTCCATTCAATAAGATAATGAAGATATCATTTTGGTCTTATAGTGAAAATTAATTCTTGAATTTACCTTTTTATAGTGGTGAAACCCTATATTTTCCTATGGGAAGGAAATAAAATAAACTACTACTATTATAGAAACCCATTCCACCATAACATTAATGGAACGTAAATCCAATATCTTTAAACATTGGATAATCACCCTCAACCTATTTATGGATATCCTAGATTATCCTTTCTTAGAATCTCATTCATTTGGGAAGGTGAACCATGTCCCTTCTATAAAATTACATAAACCTAGAAACACCTGAAATCTATCTAATCATGAATTATATATAACTATTCCATTCTTAAATAATATCATAAGTCATCATAATATTCATGATGATATCCTATGAAATGTATCTAAATCATGATTAAGCTCACACTAATGATAAATGAGATTAAGAGGATAATCCCCACTAATTGGAGTCTCTAGAAAAAATTGTAAGTCAAGAGACACTATTGGAAACTCTATCTCCTATATAAAATATAAATTAAGAAAGAAATTGGTCATAATTATGTTGATGAGCATGAGTTCCAACATAGATAAGATATAAATATTTCCTCACAAAATGTTATGATCTTCCTACTCAAATCCCACCATCTCTTATATTTGACCTTTGCCAAAAACCTCATGCTTCTTATTTCATTCATGGTTCACACGGAGTTAGTGGTGGAGGAAATTGATAAATGTTTTATACACCTCTAAATACTACCAAAAAAATATAATATATGTGATAAATACAACTAAGGGGTGCACCTAGTTCATCTATTGTAGGGTCCTGATATGTATACATTTCTCTATAAAAGAGGATTTTCCACTATACTACACTACCTATCATATGATTCCATCATGGATAGGAATACATGATCAGGGTTTCCTATAAAAAAAATATAGTAAAATCAATCTCCCATATGGGTGGAACAAACCTAGGATCCCTTTATTTCCTTAATCTTACTTTGGAATTATAAATGTGACTATCTCTAATAACAAGATCCAAACAACAATTATTAGCTTGTTGAAGCTAATGAATTTATTTTGAATCCCAACCTAGAATTCTCACCATAATTTAACTCTTAAAAATAAAAATAGATATCTAATTTCTGATTGAGGGTTTTATTTTATGTTGTAATACATAAGGGAATAATCTTAGACTGAATCTCTCACAGAATACATCACTCTAACTTCAAAGTGAAATTATAACAATTATGGGTTGTATCCTGGGAGTCCCCCATGAAGGATGTCGATATCGTATCATAGTGATTCAAAATTTGAAACCTTTTTAGAGACACAAAATTGATTAGACTCATACCAACCTCAGCGTTAGTGGATGATAATCTTATATGAATAAATGGATAAACTCTATGGAAGACTGGGTAGCCTCATCATGATTCTATGCAATCGTCATATCATAGTGTTCTAATGTTCCTTATTGAATACTTGATGAATGATTCTCCATCAAGTTGTAAGTTGTATAGACGATAGTAAAAAATCATAAATAGACTCCATACAACCCTTTAATTCTGTAGGATATGGACCACTATGAGTCCTAAGAGACCATTGTTAAGAACCAAGCTGGAGTTCCATCAAACCTGACACCCAACCCTTTTTGTGACATGGCCTGAGTGGAATTCCTAATCCCCATGGACTGGTATATAGTACCAAAGTATAATTTGGGAATGATTTCATATGAATTCATAGTCATAAAAAACCAATAATAATAACAGTCTCATAACTAAATACACATGTCCAAACATGACATAATAATTTTATGATTCAATTTTATTGCTTTCAACAAAAACCAAAAACACAAATAAAATGAAACACCAAAAAACATTCAAAAACATCTCAATGTGACAAGAGGAACATCTCCCTCAAGACACTATCACCAAGAAAACCTCCAAGGAAAAGACCACTAGTATCTCGAACCACTATCTTTAATCATTATTCATTTACTTGTATAAAACATAAGCCAGTATACTTACACCAACTCATGTTTCTAGGGTATGAGACAAAGTCTAGTAAGATTCAATCGAATAAATAGTTTTCATTCTATAAAAATTAATAGATAATATAACAGGAATTTTTTAGAAAATTAAATCTTGAAACATTATTATGGAAAAAAAATTAATGGAAATAATTTCACAAGAATAACCTTTCTGAGAAAATTGCATAATTTACCTCTAAAATATACCACAATGGTTACCATATGCCAATGGTAGGTATAATGTCAAAATAGAGCACTATGTCATGGGAAAACCATATAGGTACTAGCTCACAAGGACCCTGGGTACATCCTATCTCAATGAAACATTGTATAGAAAACACATTGATTATTGTCCTCATGCACGATCTACTAGAGATGAATCTATCAAATACTCTAGTGGTCTCAAACCATCATAGATTAGTTAGTGTAGTAATCATCAATCCTGCAAAATAAAAATAGGACGTGTAACTTCTGAATTACTATCATTCTATTCACCTAGATACCCATGTTTAACTTTATTCTCAATTCACATTACACATATCTCAATGATCACCATACATAACATACACACATGCTAAAAAATGTAAATACACTTGATAAATCACAATTCCCAACTAAAACCACTTCCAAATCAAAATATACACCAAAACCATCCCAAAATGTGTTTAGTACCACTATCACAATTTATAAAACATCCTTCATAATTTATAAAACACAATCAAGAATCATAATAAGGGTTTACACATGAGTCACTCCCAATTTCCTTTAAAAATATCTTCAATATATACAGATATCAAACCTCTTAAAATAAAGTTTTCACCTCTTATATAATTCATATAACACAAAATATAAGGAAGTAAATCATATCCAAATCATAAAATAATTCCTAATTACGTAAACACCTACCTTGCGAGATGAAACATTATGAAAACAATTAAAAACATCAATCACACATCAATTTCACCCTATAAAGGCAAGATAAAACCGAAAATATCACGGTTAAATAGTAAAAAACAATATCTAAACATAAAAATGACACCATACTCACTAGTAAAGTAAAACCCCAATAAATAATAGGTAAAACCTATAAATATGTAGAAAATCAAGAATGAGACCACTTACTTTTGGGTTTCTTGAAGAATAAAAGCCAAATAACACACCATAATAGAGACTAATGAAGAGTGGAGGAAGGTGGAGGCACACCTAGGGTAGAAAATCCCAAAGGAAGTGAGAAATGAATATTTAGTGTTAAAAATAGAATATAGAGAGACAATAAAATCCAATTTTTAATGACCTAGACAGGCCTCATGATTTTCCATCTTGTTCGATAACTGTACACCTCTTACATTTCATGCAGGACGTTCTGCATAATTAAACCACATGGTTTTCAAACTGTGTGCTAAATATGCAATAAACCACCATAAAAAACCACCACATAGTGGCATGATTATTTGGGTAAGGGTGCATGGTTTTCTAAACCATGTGGTAACCATGTGTCACATGTTGTTTCTCTAAAAACTCTTATTTTTACCAAAACGTAATGGAAATCCATAGGGGAAATGATAGGTCAACAAATATATAGAAATAATACTCAAAAATAAATCGCGAGTGAGACAACCTCTATCTTAGGAACACATGAAACATTCTACTTCTTTGAGTGATATCATTAAAATTTGTAGGTACTACTATCCATACTATGAGTCGGTCATATCTCTTCTCAAATAATTGGGGAAACACCTTCTTATCATGTATTTTTACAAAATCTGTATCACTCAATTTATTAGAGATTAGAGGTCAAATTTATAGCACATGATAATTATGACCTTGCCTCTAAAGATGAGCTAGATATATATGGGTTGGTTTCCAATAATTGAAAACTATAACCCATTAATAATAATGCATATCTGAGAAATCTGATTCAAGGAATTGGTGATTGAAATAAAAACTCCCATGTCATATAATGGATGTATGATGTGAAAATAGTTTGATAGGTTGGATTCTTTTTCAATTAAAAATTAGATCTAGAATTCTTGTAGAAGACACATTTGTTTTTATAGTTTTTTAAGAGTCATTTATAGATGACTAGAAGTTATTATAGAATTATTGTAAAAATAACTCTTCATATTGTGATCACCTTTGTCACGTCCGAACATGAGTCTTTGTTTGAAAAATGGATATTCACAACTACATGGTAATATTAAATAAAATTTCCATTGAATTATTTTAACAAAATTTATGAGTCTTCAATAAACCTTAAAAATATCACTTTTTTCCAAATTTTATATTATTATGTTACACATTTCAATGTAATAATCCACATTACTAAGGATGTTTTAGATAATTTCAAAGGATTTGGGGTCTCATGTTACATTTTGTGACACATTATCCTCACCACAAATATTTGTTTAGTATATTTCAATGGTTATAGGGATATGGTGACCACAATGTGGAAATAAATGTCATTTTATTATTGGTTCCATAAAAAATATGATCAAATAACTCACATAGTGACATCCTTTCTTGAAAAATATAACATGCCATGAATATGGGAATCACTACTATAGATAGCACAAAAAATAATACACATTTATAAGGTTCATATCTTGCTATGAAACCTCCAGAATATAATGTATATTTAATGGAAAATTTATTTTTCACATGAAAAATTATGATATTATGTCATTATTAATGAAATCTAGAGAGTTCAAATAGAAATGATGTCCTAGTAACCTCTTACTGGTTTGGTAATTATTTGAGAAATTTGTTACTTATTATTCAAATTTATATGGTAGATATCTTTTTGGAGTTTATCTAATAGAAATATTGAACATAATGGATGAAAAAAAATTATAACTTGAATTTCATATTTCAAAAAAATCCCTATGAATATATTGGGTTATCTATGAAATTAAAGTGTAACATCCTCATTCTAATAATAAATAAACCCCGTTTTCATTATATGTTCTCAACATTTTTATAGAAAAATTCATAATTTTTCAATGTAATATTTACCATTAAAAAGGTACTATTATTTTTGTAAGGGAAGCTGATGATTTACAATAGTATTGTAATGGTTAGAGGAGTTTTTCATTAGTTACGTAAAGGTAAGACCTATGTTTCATGCACTTTTTAAGGGTCTATCTTGTAAAACATAAATTTAATCCCTTGATTTGATGAGTTGTGTAAGGGTAAACCCAATTTTCAATATGTTTTGTATGGGTAAGACTGAATTACATAAGGGTAACCCCTTTTTTCTACGGATTCATGACTGTTCCTCTAGGGCTATGTAAGGTAGTTTTACATTGTGTAAGGATCCTCAGGGAAACCCTCCACTAACATAAGGTATATCATTAGATTCAAAGGCTATATAATGGTATTTTTGGGCTGTATAATTGTAAAAAAAATTTTTACTACACTATATGAGGGTAAACCCAAGAAACCCATACACAATTCCCTTTTTGAGTGGAAATTTTTTTTAAACCCATTTTTTCCAATTATTCATTCCAGCTTAACTCTATAAGGATTATTCATGATTTTATAAGCCTAACATCATGGGAAATTAAATATTTAACTCAATTAAATATTTTAACTACATTTATGGAAGATTTAATTCACTCAAAAATTTAGAATCTCTTAAAAGAAAAATTAAATAAGGAAATTAATTTTTTTTTTTAATGTTACTAACTAGTGTGTGGTTTCTCTTTACAAAAAAATTGATCCTTTTGTGCCTTTATTTTTTATATTCTCTTTAGTATAATAAGCCTATAACTTCTTTATCCATGATATATGAAGACTTATTTGAGTTATTATTCAAGTTTCTATGTGTGGTGGAACACACTATCTCTCCTCTATTTCATGGGTGTAGTGTTTTATATAGATTAATTCTTTTTCAGAATTTGTATTTCCACTTCTCCCTATTTTAAGTGAAATTTGTGAATTAATGACCCAAACATATAACTGAATAATAATAAACAATTATGATATGATTTTATCACATTATTCAAGAGAAATTTATTACTATCTTATGGGGTTTTATAAAATATTATATAAGAATAAAATTGATCACACATTATATTTATTTAATTGAATAATTGGAATTTCTTCATGTGATAGAAATTGTCATCGCATGTGGTGTTTTTATTTATATGAAAATAAAATAATTAGAATCGATTCTAAGACTCTCTGAAAATGTTTTTATAAACTAATATAAAATTTTGCTTTAGGTGAATATTATTTAATTAACATATACATGGATATTAGGAAACTTATAGTATGATGTTCCTTTAGTTTTAGGGATTCCATATACCCTTATTTCCATGGTATGATTCATGTATTGGACTAAGTTGTACTTATTGATTGACATCTATTTTTTGGGGGGTATTTTCATTATCGTGATGCACATATATGATCCTTACTACCATAATAATTTTTAGATTATCATGTTACCTTGATTGATATTAATTCACATGTTTTATATGATTATATTACATTAATTTGGATGACATGTTATTATTGTTTTTTCTTGATCTACCTTATTGTGTGTTATCTTGCCTTTGGAGGTATATTATTGGAATCTATGAAAGGTGGACTGATGTGGTATGATTAAAATTAGAGTGTAATTTTTCATAGAATTAAATGATGAAAACGATGCACCTAAACATGGGGTAGGGGAAAGATAGCCTTGTCGCATAGACAAGACTTGATACCTTTAAGACACCAAGTAATATTTCTGAACTCAATGACATGAGGATATAGAGTAGCATGATCATCTAAATTACCTAAGGATACCAAATACATATCATATACCTTTTAGTTATTTCTTGATAATTTTTATGACCCTTGACTATCATTTCATTATGGAGCCGTAGAAGGTACGGTTAGGGGTTTCTGGTGGCTCAATTAAACCAATACCACTCTATATGTGATTGTATGTTTGTTATGTTTGCATTAACATTTATGGTTATTTCAATATACACATCTTATAAATATTCACAGTTATTTAGAACCAATTGGTGGTGTCCTATAGGTTTTTATTACTCACACCATACAGTATTATCTAAATGAATGTGCAGAATTCATTTATAGGTATCTGAGTAAAGAGAAGGGGCCTATAGTAGATAGATTATCTGAGGAGTTTGTTCCAGTGAAATACTATAATGGAATTTTAAAGTCTTCGAAAATTAATATATATATATATATATATATTATAGTTAAACCATTGTTTTTTTCCACGCTGAGAGCCTGGAACTTTTGTGGTATGAAATTTTTTTATCTTTTAATTTTCTACATATTAATCAGATTGTTTATTTATATTTTTATTATTATGTTTATTTTGTATAGAGATGACCTGATACAAAATTTATTGTCTCACACATGATGGTGTTCAAAACCATGCTGCTATTTAGAAGCCTCTTGCATAAGGGGAGGCACACATTCCGTCATCTGGCTCTCTGGAGTAGACCCAGTGCTTTTGTATAGGTTTTTACAATATGATTTTAGAGAATAGTTGTATTCATTTCTATTGATTAATATATGGTATGGTATAAACGAGATAGTTTGTGTGAAACTTAGCACGGGGAGTCATCATCCACCTAGCCATCCCATGTTCAATGAACCTCCGAGTTACCATTGACAAAAAAATTACTTTTTTATGAAGATTTAGGTGCATTCATGAATTATTAATATGCATGTAGCATCACATTACATATAAACATATCTCTTATGTGATGCATACTAGTTATTAATTTAATTACACAATTAATCTATCTTTTCAGGATAGACTTGTATTCTTTAATGGGTGATAAATCCATTTTCCATGTTATTGTGATATATATTTGCTGACATTAATTATTAGAACTTGAGTATGCTATTATGTTTTCATATATATATATATATAGTAAATTGACTAATATACATTCGTGAAAAATCAGTTACTAATATAAGGAAGAAAACATAGGATATGAGTAGGTTCCTAGGAGAAGCTTTGCGTAATCCCACAGAATAAATAGGATCTATCTTTATGGTTTCTGATATTATAAATGTTTCACTTAAATTTCAGATAATTTTTCCATGACATAGTCATATCAGACTACTTGTGAGGATGAGATGGAATGTTCTTAAAATTAACGATGTTCTTACTCTACCATCATATGTATTGGAGTACGTAGTTGATCATTATCCAAAACATTTTTTCGGGTCTGATAAGTAGTGTCCACTTCACCCATAAGAATTTTTTAGTGTTTGTCATATGAATATGAGTTCAGTACCACAGCTAAAAATGTCCTGACATTCATTTATGGAATTATCCATCATTATAAAGAACCGGTGGATCTTAGGATAATAAATAATGGGGTGAATAATTTTTGGAATCATTGACCTAGTAGATACTTTAAAAAATTGATAGGATATACTAGAGGTTTTTAGGCTTCCTTAGTTTCCATTCATGTCTGTTTTCATAATTTATTATTGGAATTATTTTACCATCGAAATTTTATTATATGTTACATTCCCTTGATACGCTGTTCAACATAAAAATAGGCTATATTTTGTAATTCCTAGAGTTACTTATAGTGGTATAAAGTTGTAGACATCTGTGGGACTTCATGATTCATGATATAATGAACTTCTATTTGATTCTCAAAATAGATTGGCTAATGGGTTTCCAAGATCTCATTGATTTATATGAAATATGGGTGTCATTTACATCATATGAGGGAGATAATTTCTTGATGATTGGTTAGTGGGAACTGGGAATAGGTTGAGATTTTTCAAACATGATCATTCTTGGGATTATCATGACAAATAATATAATCTATGATCTTTTAAGATGATCAGTAGTGTCTCTATAATATTTTCCACCTGTCATGGATCACTGTTAAGAATTTTATATCGATAATATCTTTCGAAATCCCCCAAATTTAGGAGTTAAATTTCATATAGATCTCATGGTAGGTGTACATCCCATTTTTATACCCCCTATTGTACGGTGTCATCTAAACAGAAGGAGATCAAGGTATAGAATTAAGGACTTGAAGGTAAAATGATTTTTAAGGCTGAGTACTTCATGATGGGGTGAAGATACATTTTCCTCCATGAAGGAAAATATAATTATTCAAATACATATATATTGCTAAAAGATAAACCATGTGATGTTTAATAACATGTATCATTTTCCTAGGATCAATGATCTTTTGGATCAGTTATAGGGATCATGGTGGTTCACCAATATTAATATTAGATCAATCTATCATAATTTTTGGGTTATAGAGTGGGACATACTATAGTTGGAATTTCTGAGTAGGTTTGGGATACTCATATACATGGAAATTTAATTTGGATTAATGAATGTATTGTTAGTGCTTATGAATCTAATGAATAATATCATCCACCCATACGTAAACTCATTTATTGTTGTATTTTTTGAATACTTCGTCATCTACTCAGCGAAAACAGGGAACCCTGGTTGAAATCTTGAGATATTTCTTTGTATACTTTTAACACAAAATATTTATGCTAGTATATTGGAGTTTATTTTTTTATTCAAGAGGTGAATTTCTGGGGCCATTTCATTTATGAGATAAGTGTAATTGTGGACCCAAAGAATTTATAGTTAGTGATTTCTTGAAAATATTCCTTTAATTTATTCAAGATTTTTATATTTCATGTTTTAGTAGGATACTACCTATATGTTTTCCTAGACTTCTCCCATATATCAATTCCCAAGACCTCATTGATGAAGAATCGAGTAATGTTCCATTGGTTGGACTAGTGTGAAGAAAATTCTCATGAACTGAATAGGAGGTTGAATATAGATCTGATGTTGATCCTACCAGATATTGGGATCGGATATGTTGTGTACTTCGATGCATAATTTTTTTTTGGGAATAGTAACTATGAAAAGGCATCATGTAGTATCTCATATATCATGTTTAATATGACCCAATTCATAAAACTATCATATCCATGATTTATAGCTATTATTCATGGTCCACACTCTGAATTAATGGAAACAATATCTCTTATGTGAGAGGTTTGTTGTCTATATGGATCATAGGAGCCTTTATTACATCTTCACAAATTAGGACATGAAGTTGAGATAGAGTAACTTTGTATAGTATCCCTAGATGATGAATTTTATATTTCTTATACACGAAGTAATGGTAATTTCATTGCATATGATCTTACCTATAAGATGTATGTAGCTCAATAGTTTGCAAAATGAACTTTAGAGTATAAGTATTTTCTATTTAGAATGTTGTGTTTTGGTGGATGGATTTTTTTGAGAACTAGATATGATTAACTTGTTCCCCATTAGTCATTTCTTCTTCTCTTTTTGACTAGATTAATACTGGTCAAGATTTCAACCGACATTGTGATGTGATGACGGAACTGTTTAAAGGTGGTGACTCAATACCCATGATGTCAATTAATAGAGAATATGTGATCATGGTAAATTGAAGTGTTGTAGTCCTAGAATTTTCCAATGAAGATATGGTGATATACTTCTGTAGCTCTAGTTGGGCAGTATATCCTAGAGTGAAAAAATATGTAACAATACATTAGAAAATAGGTCTAGAGGCTAGGGATATAGAGTGAAATTGTTGGATTGTTTCTTGAAGCCTCACCTTCTATAGGATAAATAATGAGCTTCATCATCCTCACTAGTGTAGAAAATGTTTTTTTTACATCGGTTCTTTCTTATTTTTTAGGTCGGTTTTTAGTAGACGTTAATACCGACGACGTTATAAATATTGTTTTTTATGTCAGTTATTTACAAACCGACGTAAAAAAACATAACATCGTGGCGTTTATAACATTAGTTATTAATTAACCTACATGAAAAAACCAGGGGGTTTATCATGTCGGTTATATAATAACAGATGTGATAAAATAGTGTGGGGGCGTTTATCACATCGGTTATATAATTTCCGGCGTGATAAACCATTTCCCCATCCATTATCACGTTAGTTATTACATAACCGATGTGATAAACCGGCAGGGGGAGGGGGGGTTATCACGTTGCTTATTATATAACTGACGTGATAAAATAGTTTGGGGGCCTTTTATCACGTCGTTAATTTCACAACCGACGTGATAAAAGGCCTGGGAAATGGTTTATAACATTGGTTATTATATAACCGACGTGATAAACCAGTCTGGTGGCCTTTTATCACGTCGTCTATTCAATAACGGACGTCATAAAAGGCCTACGAAATGGTTTATCACATCAGTTATTATATAACCGGCATGATAAACCAGTCTGGGGGCCTTTTATTACATCAGTTATTCAATAACAGATGTGATAAAAGGCCTCGTAAATGGTTTATCACGCCGTTTATTATATAACCGACGTGATAAACTCTTCCCCATTTTTTCACGTCAGTTATAAAATAAATGACGTGAAAGACCAATTTTTTAAAATAGAACACAGTCCTCTGATCTCCCTAGAGACAACCAGAAACCAAATCCGGAATTCATACCACAAAAATAGAAGTAGGCCAAAACCAGAACCAAAGAAAAATTAAGCATTTACCCCACTGGACAGCCCCCACCACACCCATGGACTGGCCTCCGACCCCTTGGACAGCCCCCACCACACCCCTGGACTGCCCCCCGACCCCCTGGACAACCCCAAACACCTAGGGACTACACCCCACCCTCATGTATACCCCCCCCCCCCACACCATGGACAGCACTCCCACACCCTTGGACAGCCCCCCACACCCCTGGATAGCCCCCACCCCTGGACATCCCCCCACAACCCTGGACAGCCCCCACACCCTCCTAGACACCTCCCCCCCCCACACACCCCTGGAAACCCCCCCCCCCCCCCCTCCTGGACACCCCCACCCCACCGGACAGCTTTCCCACGCCCCTGGACACCCCCCACACCCCTGGACAGCCCCTCACAACCCTATACATCCCCCCACTCACTGTACATCCCCCCACACCCCTGGATGACCCCCACCATCCTAGACACCCCCACACCCCTGGACACCCCCCACACCCCTGGACACCGCCACCCTCCTGGACACCCACCCCCACCCCACCGGACATCCCTCTCACACCCTTGGACACCCCCACCCCACTGAACACCCCCCTACACCCTTGGAACACCTCCCCCCAGACCAGATTCCATACCAGAAAAACCATCATAAGTAGACAAAAACAAGAAGTAGAGAAAATTAAACATTCACATATATAACATTCAAAACATACACTATCAACTTCAAAAAAAACTAAATCCAACCTAAATGACTAACAAATACACAATTACAACGAAAATCTTCAAAATTTCATTTTGCACTACAGACAACTAAAATTAAATCAACCCTCTAAAATAATTTGACCACTCCACTTGTAATTGTTTGATGTCTTGATTAGTATAGGTTTGAGGGTCATCAAATAGATACAAATGAAAAGGATAGTAGTTAATGGGTATAATGAATAAATCAAATTGAAATATTATGGAAAAGTTTAAAAGGAAATCTTACTAGGTCAAAGTTCACAACTATCCCAGTTGGTATTATTTCATACATAAATCATAACATATAATATCCGCATTTGATGATGCCTTATTGTTCAAGAAAATTCTGTTTGAATGAGTGTAAAATCAATATATTATTTTTAGGTAATAAATAAAAAAGTACATATTATAAATGGATATTTACCTTTGCATTTACATATTTGATCTTTGAACTCCTTTTCTTTTTGTTTTTTAAAATGTAGACTCATTCCCTATTAGAAAATAATATGAATAGGGTAAATTTAAAATTCATTATAATATATAAAACTATTGAAAAATTGAAACTTACTTTTACAATATATTTATAAAACTTTCCCGCACATCATCATGGACAGAGCATATCCAATAAAGTGTTTTCTCCCTTGGGAAAAACACCCCTAACATCAAATGATCACTGATAGAAGAAAATTTAATGTTAGTAGTTTTTTATGTTAAAAGATAATGAACTCTTTGAGAGAGATGTGTTTCATACCTCTCACAAAAAGGCATCATCCAACATTGTGTGACTATATTCTGTTCATGTATTTCAGCAGTATAAAGAATTCGTTGTTCCTCATCCAATGCACATGCTTCAGGGGAAATCAATTGTGGGTCCATGAATCCATATACATCTGTCAGTTTATTCCTCTCACAAATGTTATAAATATACCTAATACAAAACAGACATAAGTATACATTTTTAATAAATATAACATAGGGAAAAGGTGTTAAGACTTACATGGAAAAAATTTGCACCATGTTGATGCCCAACTTATCTCCAGTAACAAGCTCCATGATATCAGTTTTCATAATCCCCACAGTTATTACATGTCCACAAACATGAGCTTCCATTGGAAACTCATAATGACCCGCCAACAAATTTGAATATCTTGACAATATATCAAGACTACTAGAATCTGTATCTGAAGTCATAGCCATTTTTCTTTGCTGTTGTCTATACAGTATTTCTTTATCTTTCAAGTATACCTATAAAAATAAATAGAAAAATATATTAGTTTTCAAATGATAAAACAACATTAATAAAAAATTAAAATAAAATATATAACATTCATACCTTTATTGTAATGAGTCGAAGAAGTCTAGATGGCCAAATTAAAAAATGGTCGATACTATGTCCAACTATCCTCAGCTCATCTGTAGGTAATGGTACTCGAGATGATCTATCTATAATATCTTATATAGTGACCCTATGATTCTCTACCTATAATTGTTGATGATGAACTGTATATCCTATACAATATACCAACCCTTATGCAACTATATGATGATGAGGATCATCAACATACAACTCGCAATAAGTAAGAAGTTGCGGCGGAGGAGTAGGATAAAAAATGGGGTCTACAGGCTAAGGTGGGGGAGTGGGAGCGATTGGAGGAGGTGGAGAATAAATAATGGGGTCTGTAAGGGGAGGTGGAGGAGTGGGAGCTGCAGTCTGAAATTTCCTTTGCATGTCTACAAACATAGACTGTACCGATGCTCTAATCTTTTCCTCCATCGTCGAATTAATATTATGAACTTCAACCACCAAGGATTCTATTTTTTTATAAACACACTCAAAGTTAGAATTTGAAGAATTTGGAAACACTTTTCTTACTAATACAACTGTTAGATATCCTCTTACACTACCAGGATGTTCGGGCTTTCCCAATGCTAGAGATAAAATATCTTTCCTCCCAGTAGCAGTAAATTCCCCCTATGATCTCTACTCCTCAAGAGTGTCCTATATTAATTAATTGAACATTTATGTAATTATTGAAATTATATGAAGAAAATAGTTAACTTAAATAAATAAAATAGATATCTTATAATCCTCCCAGCTTCGATTCTCGATTCTTCTGAAAGATATTTCCATTTTTTCCCATCCGAGTTCTCTTTCATTTTTTATGTCTAGATGGAGGGGATGGAGGGGCCACCTCTCCAGATCTTAAAGTCTCAGCTCTTAGTTTTTGAAATTTTTCTTCCATCATTTGTTTTTCCAAAAATGCATACCCTCCCCGTGATAAACTATGAGGGTATAAATTTTTAGATTGGATCTCCTGATTAGATTTCCTTGTTTTCTATAAATTAAGATTAAGAAATCATTAAAAACATTAATAATATCATTTATATAATAAATCTTATAAAAGTTTACATTTCCCTTACCAAAAATGACCCTTTTCTTCAACTTTCAACAAACTGTCTCCATGTGTCTCCATCAATAAAAGGATATATATGACATGGATTTTCATGACTCCTATGACCAAAAAAGAAATTATATGAGAGGGTTGATTTGAAATCCCTCCATCTCCTGGCAGCCATCAATAAGCATTTCTTCCTGACTCCTCTAGTGTCATGAATATCAAATTTCATCTGATGATGAATAGGTTAAACATATTATATATACGAGAAACATTTAAAGATTAGTCAAACAACAGAAAAAGATCTTACCAAAATCTTCTCCCACAGCTGAGATATTATCTCTTATCCACACTTCTCCAGTCATCATACAAAATGATTATTTTGCACATATCCTGAGTCGATAAAAAACTCTTTAAATCTTTTTCATTTGGACCTCTAGGAATATCATCATCATCAAACTCAACAAGTATCCTCTGATCCTTCGTACGATCAAGTGATAATATTGGTAAACGTGTGCACCCACGTTTACCTACTCTTGAAATCTTTATCGTAATAGGAGCACATTAGGAAGATTGGGGAACATCAATAGGAGCATGTGAATGTTCCTCCCCAAAGGTATGACCAATATACTCATCCCCAGAATCATGTGGTTGATCAACTAAATGATCTGTCATTATCCTTCAAATCAAAAAAACAAACATTAGTACACAAATATACAAATTAAAATATTTTAATACTACTGTAATCAGAAATTAGTAAATTGTACTAAGTTACGTAATAGTAAACATTGTTAATATGGTAAGCATGTTAAACAATGGTAAATATGGTCAAGATGGTAAACATTGTAAACATGGTAAACCTGGTAAACATGGTAAAGTAATTGTCACTGAACAAAAATAATAGATATAAAATTCATGTAATGGTAAACATGATAAAGTAAACTAAACAAACTTAAAACAAACAAAAACTTTTACTTATTTTGTTTTAATACATGTTTTAATAAAGAAAAAACTTACAATATCTAACATTTTATGAAAAAAAAAATGTAAACAAGAAATAAACATATGTTACCTGTAATTTTATAAATGAACAAATGGATTGTTTTCCCAAATTACTTCATCGTGATCCTTCCATATAGAAAAAACCATGTCTTCAACATGCTCATCATTATGTTTTGTTAATATTTCCATTAAAGTATGGATCTCACATAAATCAGCATATTCATCAAGTTCATCCTCACCAACATATTGTTTTTTCCCTTGTAAAAAAACATCCCATTGCATAACTGATTGATCGACTACATAGAAAGTTTTTTTTCATGAGTTTCCATTATAAAAGAATCAGTTGTGTCTTCCAAAATATTCAGATTAACAAGTGTCATTCCAAATTCATCATGTATGACACTGTTGTTACCGATAAACCATTTACAGTTAAAATCAAGAACATTAATTTTAATGTAATCAACCTTACATATATCTTCAATCACTCCATAATATGCACTTGATACAGAAATTGGGTTTTTGTTTTTAGCACTCGAAAAATGCATTGCTTCTGCAAACACCAATACACCACTATTCTAGACTGCACTTCTGTTGTCCTGATCTTTTGTATAAAATGTATAGCCATTAATGTCATAACCAGACCATGTTATCACATTTAAACATGGACCACCCACTATCCATTTTAATGTCTATGATTCATCTAATCTACTAATCATGGTCTTTTTAAACCATGACAAAAATGATTTGTTGTGCTCATTCAAAATCCACATTTCTTTCTTCTTTAGATGACATTATTTCAACTCATTAATATGCAATGTGATATACGGTTGAGCATCAGCTATGTTATTCAATATTTATGATTCTAACTTCTTCATTTGATCAGATGACAATGATTTGACTTTCAAGCCACGAATCCCCTTTCCCTCATTATTAACTTGTTCATGGTGAGATAGAGTAAAACCTATGTGCTGGGCCACAGCCATGTAGCTTGTACAAAACTCTGCAACCACCTCAGAAATATACTTTTAAATAATGGAGGCTTCAGGTCGATATGGATTCATAACATACCCCTTTAATATTTTCATATAGCTTTCAAAAAGATACATCCAACAAAGATATACAGGTCCACAAATCATTATTTCTCAAACCAGATGAATCATTAAATGCACCATTATATCAAAAAAACTTGTTGGAAACTACATTTCCAATTGACAAAGTATAAAAATTTCATCCTTATCCAAAATGTTCAAAGCATTAACATCAATCGCCTTATTCCAAATTGAATTGAAAAAATAAAACAACTTCATTATAGTCATTCTGACACGGATCGGAAATATTCCATGCAATGAAACTGGTAGAATTTATTTCATCACGACGTGAAAATCATGTGATTTCATACCTATAAACATCAAGTCCTTCAAGGAGAAATTTATTTTTACATTTGAAGAATATCCTTGAGGCACTTTGATATCATGAAGACACTGGAAAAAGCTAATTTTCTCCCTCTTTGATAATTTATGAAAACTTGGGGGAAGAAATGTTCATCTTCTTTTAGGAGTGGGAGCTAACTCATAACTTATTCCCATTGATAGTAAGTCTAATCATGCATTCATCCCACCTTTTTTCTTTCCTTTAATATCTAAAAATGTTTCAATAAAACAGTCACAGATATTCTTCTCCACATGCATGAAATCAATATTATGTTAAACTTCATGATATCTACAATATGGTAGCTCAAAAAATATTGACCTTTTCTTCCAAATATGTCTATCATTACCAGATTTATGTGTCTTTCCCAATGTCACGTCAAGGTTTTTAACCCTCTCAAAATACAGATTAGGGGATATAGGTTTCGGAGAAATATCAAATTCTTTTGATCCATTGAATGCCTTTTTTAGTCTTCTATAAGGGTGATCCATAGGCAAAAACTTTCAATGACCCATGTACACTGTTTTCCTCCCATGATGCAATTGACAATATGATGTCTGTTGTTTGAAAATTGAACATGCTTTATGCCCTTTAACACTATATATAGAAAAATATCCATATTCTAGGAAGTCATTTAAAGTGAACAAAAGCACTGCATATAGTTGAAAATATTCCATTTCATATTAATCATACACCCTAATACCATAGGCCCATAAATGTTTCAAATCATCAATTAACGGTGAAAAGTAAACATCAATATCATTGCTGGGTTGCTTCGGACCAGAGATCTTTATACTCAACATGACATATTTGCACTTCATAGAAAATTTAGGAGAGAGGATGTAAATTAAAAATAAACCAGGCTATTAACTATGTGTGCTATTGAGGGTTCGGTATAGATTCATTCCATCTATGCACAAACCTTGTCTGATATTTCTAATTTCATTTCCAAATGTAGAATATTTCACATCAATTTTCTTCCATTGTGGGCAATCAGCTGGATGACATAATTTTCCATCATATAACCGCTCATCTACATGCCATCTTAACCTTTTTTAATCATGTGGATTAGCAAATAAACCGTTGAAGCGATTAATTATAGGAAGATACCAAAATAGCTTTGAAGGGATCTTTGTAATCTCTACATCATCCTGTGATTTTTCTTTCACCTAATGTCGTGATGTCCCACATTTAAGACACTCTGACAGAAATTCATATTCCTTCCTATATATAATATAGTCATTCAGACAAGAATGTATTTTATTGTATCCCAATCCCATCGGGCATAATATTTTCTTGGCCTTATAATTTGAATCTGGAAGATCATTATCTTTTGGAAGAATGGCTTTCATCAATTGTATCAGCTCTGTAAAACTTCTGTCACTCCATCCATGTTTTGCCTTCAGGTTAATCAATATTAACACCACCGACAAACCCGTAAAATCTATACAACTAGGATATAATGGTTTTTCAGTATCACTATATAGATGCGCAACAGCCAGTTCTATCTCAATTTGTTCTGCTGCAATATCACGAACAATTTCATCAATTCCATCGGAGTTACCATCTTTTGAATCATCATCATCAGTGACATTCTGTCCAGATTCACCATTCCAAATCCAAGGATTGTAACTTAGATTAAAACAATGAAAAATCAGATGATCTTTTATCTCTCTAATTTTGAACATCTTCACATTCAAACATTTCAGGCATGGAATGAAAAAAGTGTCACTACTTGGAACATTTCATTTAGAAAATTCCAAAAAGGCATCAACACCTTCCTCATATTCATTTCTAATTCTATGTGCTGTAATACAATTTCGAATCATTATTACCTATAACAAATATCAAAATTATACATCTTTTTAAGATAAGAAAATTATTTGTTTTTATTAAAAAATAATAATTTGAATGTAAAAAAATTTTGAAATATAAAACAAATCTATGCGTATTTAAAAAAATATGCTTAAATATGATTTTAAAAAGAAAATATAGTTAGATATAATAGTTTTAAATTCCATTGAATCAAAAAAACCCATGGGGCCTCCAATGGACACCCTGGACACCCCCCAACCCTCTGAACAGACCCCGTAACTTCTTAACACCACCCACACCCCATTGGACACCCCCTGGACACCACCACCCCCTTGGACAGCCCCCACCCCTCTAGATAGCCCCCCACCCCTGGACATCCCCCACCCCTCTCGAAACCACCCCCACCCCTCTAGACACCACCCCCACCCCTCTTGGACACCACCCCCCACCCCCTAACCCCTTGGACACCCCCTTGGATAACCCCTAACCATTTGGACAACCCCCCCCCCCAACCCTCTGGATAGCCCCCACCCCTCCTAGACACCACCCCCACCCCTACCACCTTGGACACACCCTAGAAAACCCCCAGCCCTCTGGACAGCCCCCCAACCCTTTAGACCCCCCCCCCCCACAGCCTGCACAGCCCCCACCCCTCTAGACAGCACCCCCCACCCCTCATGGACACCACCCCACCCCCAACCACCTTGGACACCCCCTGGACACCCCCAACCCTCTAGACAGCCCCCCACCCCCTGGGAAACCCCCAAACACTCTGGACAGGCTCCCACCCATTTAGACGCACCCCCCACCACCCCCTTGGACAGCCCCCCAACCCCTTCGACACCCCCCCCCCCCCCGGACACGCCCCCCGGACCCCCCACCCCCCCCCCCCCCCACACACACACACCCCTGGACTGCCCCCCCAAACCCTCTAGACAGCCCCCCGAACCCTCTGAACACCACCCCCACCCCCTAGACACCACCACCCACTTGGACAGCAGCCCACCCCTCTGGATAGCCCCCCCCCCCACCCACCCCACCCCCTCGACATCCCCCCACCCCTCTAGACAGCACCCCCAACCCCTCCTGAACCCCACCCCCTACCCCTTGTACACCCCCTGGACAACCCCCAACCCCTTGGACAGCCCCCCAATCCTATGAATATCCCCCCCACACCCCCTGAACATCCCCCACCGCTCTAGACAGCACCCCCACCCCCCCCCCAACCCCCACCCCCACCCCCTAGACACCACCCCCACCCCCTACCCCCTTGAACACCCCCCTGGACACCCCCAACCCTCTGAGCAGCCCCCACCCCCGGAAAACCCCCCAAACCCTCTGGACAGGTCCCCACTCCCTTGTACATCCCCCTCCCCTCACCCACCCTCCCCCTTGGATAGCCCCCCACCCCCTTCGACACCCCCACCCCTCCCCCCCCCCCACCACACACACCCATGGATTGCCCCCCCCCCACCTCCATGGACACCATGGAAACCCCCCAACCTTCTATACAGCGCTTCGAACCCTCTGAACACCACCCCCACCGCCTTGGACACCCCCTGGACACCACCACCCCCTTGGACATCCCCCACCCCTCTGGAAAGCCCCCCCCCCCACCCCTGGACATCCCCCACCCTCTGGACAGCACCCCCCCCCCCACCCCTCCTGGACACCACCACTACCCCCTTGGACACCCCCCCTGGAGACCCCCAACCCTCTGGACATCCCCCCACCCCCCGGATAACCCCCCAAACCCTCTGAATAGGCCCCAATCCCATTGACACCCCCCCTGCACACACCCCTAAACTGCCCCCCCCCCCCCCCCCCCCCCCGCCCCACCTCCATGGACACCCTAGACAGCCCCCAACCCTCTGAATAGCCCCCAACCCCCTAGACATCCACCATCCCTCTTGACAGCCCCCTAGAACCATGTGATTTTAACCTCAAGATACTAGTTTTGGAATATCGAGAGAATTTAACCTCGGGCAACTAGTTTTTATATCATGACATTATTCAAAATGAGAACCATGAACTGTATCTCCTACTGGTCTAAAATTTTATATTGTGCAATGAATCGGGTTTTAAGAGAATATGAAGAATTATAATAGTCCACGAAAATAAGCGACGTAAATAAATTATGGAACTACCAATAGTGATACCTGAAATAGAAACAACCAAGGATCCAAAACAAACATTCCACCATGAAAAACCATATATACTTATAAAATAAATCACATTGGTACATGGAATGGGTGTATCACAATGATTTACATATAAATTTCAGTAACATAGGTGAATGATATTGTTAGTTGTCAATGACGACAAAAATTACCATCAATTTCGGGCATTCGTGAAACAAAAACAAATGAAATAGAAGTAGGTGAGGCTTACATGAATATTGCGAGTCGATCTAATAGATCTGGTTATAATAAATAAGATGATGATGGTAAAACGAGGTAATAGGGTTCGAAATAGAAGAATCTTACCTATTTTAAACAAAAAAAATCACAAAATGTAAATATAGACTATCCGGAAAAAAACGAAGGAAATAAAATCATGGGAGGCTTACATGAGTGTTGTGAGTGGAGGTGATAGATCCGAGGAGAGTAAAGATGATAAATGATTATAGAAAAATGAATTTAATGAAACCAGAATGAAGAGTCGATTAGAGTTTTCCGAACGAGAGAGATGAGTCGTCGGTCTGTCGATCAAAAAATCATCAATGACAATCCACGGGGCGTGTTAATTTTTTAAATGTTTTATAACGTGGGTTATTTAATAACTGACGTAATAAACTATTTTTATTAAATTTATAACATCGGTTATTATAATAACCGACGTGATAAACATATCAGATAATGCAGTTTTTACGTCGGTTATTTTATAACCGACCTAAAAAAAGCCACATGTTGGTTTTTTATGCTTGTTATTATACAACCGATGTAAAAAAACAAATTAGAAACCACAGTTTTTACGTCAGTTATTTTATAACTGACGTAAAAACTGCCGGGTGTTGGTTTTTTATGTCGGTTATAATATAACCGACGTGAAAAATTTAGTAGGTTGGTTTTTTACATTGGTTATTTGATAACTAACGTCACAAAGGCCTCAGATGCTGCCTTTTTTACATCGGTTACTTTATAACCGACGTAAAAAAAAATCGTAGATACCTCGTTTTTTACATCGGTTATCAAATAACCGACATAAAATATGCCACTCTGTTTTTTTACGTCGGTTATTTTATAACCTACGTAAAAAATTTACCCTCCATATTTTTTACGTCAGTTATATATAACCGACGTAAAAATTTGTGACGTTAAAAACGTTTTTTGTACTAGTGCCTACTAGTTTGCTCTATACATTTCATATGAAATTATATAATTTCTATGATGTAATGATGGAATTTTTTTATTAGTTTTCCTAGGACCCCAAGGAATCATGACACAATCTTGTTTATAATTTAATGTATAAAAACATATTATCATTTCTTACCATGCCATTAGACATACTCTTTAAATGAGTTGTAAAATTAATATTTCTATGAGATAGTACTCTTATATAGAGATCCCTTTAGTATTGAAACTTATAGAGAGAAATATTTTATTTCACAGTTTTGGAAGGGATTATAGAAGACCTTAGGGAATCATCTATGATTTAGTACAATGTAATATTCCCAATGTGATTGCTATTGAGAGTAGATAATATTCATACTTGAGGCAATATGTCTAGCTTGAACCCTAGACTTTAGTTGTGCATAGTATGATTAACTCGACTTTTTTTAGTTTTCATAAAAAAAGTATTAACCATGATTCATGTTTTATAGAACCTTTTGGTGATCATTATGATAGGTCGTGTCATTCATTTATCTATTAGTAGAAGACTTGTTAGGAAACCGTTTTAGGGCCCAGTATGATATAGGTATCCAATAAGAGAGTTCACCTGATTCAAAAGATGTTTATGACATCTTAGAGAATAAAAGGTCTTATGATAACAATATTAGGATTCCATAGGATTTAATTGTATGATACATTGTTTTTTTAATTGGGACTCATCGGTTTTCCACCAATTTTTGTAGATGAAAGGAAATATAACTTCGTAATTTTTTTGTACCCTTCAAGCTCACTGAGTGGGTTGGGAGAGTGGAGTACCATCTGGATCTTCTTTCTCACTAACAAGGTATGAATGATGTGTTTATTATTCCATATATATAATGGTATATACATGACCCTAAACATAACATAAATTTAGAGGATATTTAGTTGATTTATTATTCATTCTGCGTGGAGTGCTCGATATAGATTGTACAATAACGAAAGAAAGTAAATTGAGGGAATATAGTACCATTTTTATTAATCCTATGGATATATAGAGAGATTCAGGATTAGAATTGAGAAAGAGAGGATGATTTTCAGGCTCAATGGAACAAATATTTTGATAAATACCATTTAGGTAACATCTCAGGTAAATATGTATATAGAGAGGGATAATTATTATGACCTCATTTTTTAATTAATAATGCTTCTTTTTTTAACAGTAATTATTTTTAGTGTAAAATTAATATTTTATCAAATTAGTCATTTAACTTATGTAGGACATATGTATATGGTATAGGTAACTCATTATTTTAAAATTATTCATAAAATTATGATAAGATTTTACTTATTTCTATAAATGTAAATCCTCTCCTTCATGCAATGGGTAAGGGTCTTTCCAGCTTCGATAAGATAAATCCCTTATTCAAATGAGTTTAATAAGTGTAATTACCATTTTTGTATTCACACTGTAAGGGTGCTATTGATTTTTATAAGGATAACTCCCAATTTTATAATGATGTTCAAGGGTGCCTACTTCACTACGTAAAGGTTGCTATGATTAGTGTAAGGGTTAGTTGAGAAAACAAATTATTATTGAAGGGTATATGGTTGCTTTCCAAGGTTTTGTAAAGGTATGTTTGAGTTATATATGGCCAAGTAGGAATTTATAGGTTCTATGTGATTTTAGGATACATGAATATGTGTAAAACCATGTTACCATTATGAAACACCATTTTTTGGGGATATGTTTTTAAAACCTCATTTTCAGCTTTCTTTTTCCCAATTCAACCCATATAAAGTGTATACATGATTTTAAGAGAATAAAATGAAATTTAATTAATTACTTGACTTTTTAAATTTTTTTACTCTTTTTACTAAATATTTAAATCAATTTATAATTAAAAATAACATAAAATATAAATTAAATTATGAATTTAATTTATTTTTAATGTTGTAAACAAGTACAAAGTTTATCTTTATAAAAATATTTGTAGTTGTACAGAACATAATTTTTTTATTCCCTTGAGCCTATTTAACCAATAAATCATTTTTCCAAGAGCCTTGAAGTCCTATTTGAGTTCTTAGGGTTTCTAATAATAGTATAACATCCTCTATCTCCCTATTTTCCTAGGAGGGGCATTTTAAGAGAAATAAATTCTAGGAACGAATATGTGATTGTTATTTCATGTGTAATTTCAGGAATAATGATCTAGAATTATCATAGAATGATAATAAATAATTACCACATGATTTTAACATATTATTTAATAGATTTGTAATATTATCACATATGGTTTTATAATTAATCTTTGAGAAATAAATTGATAACTCAAGTTATTGATTAAATCAATAATTGGGAAATTATCATGGAGAGAGAAAGTGTTGTCGCATATGGTGATTTTATTTCTTTTGAAAATAAAATAATTGGAATTAGTTCATGGAGTCCTTGGAAAGTGGATTGAACTTCCTAATATGTAAACATGAATGAGTTTATTATTCCATAATGAATCTTGTTATGGAAATTGTAAAACTTGAGTTAGGAAGTTCATTACCTTGTGGGGTTCTTGTATATACTTGTTTCTTCTATATGATTCATGGGTTATAATTTCTTGTTTTTCTTTATTAATGTGAATTTCATATATGTGTGTTTATTTTAAAGATACTTATATAATATCCTTATTTCCATGATAATTTTTAGAGTATCTTATGACCATTATTAATTTTGTTTCTCATATTGTTATGTGATGATAATTAATTTCTCACGATTCTATATTATTCTTTTCATTTCATGATCTTTCTTATTGTGTGAAATATATCCTTTGGAGTTTCTTTCCTAGTATCTTTGATAGGTGTGACATCATTGAATGTTTATACTTATAGGGGTGTCCATAGAGAATGTGATAAAAAAATATGATGCACTCGTACACAGTGTAAGAGCATGGTAGCCTTGCAACCTTCACAAGACTCGATGCCTTTAAAATACTGAGTAAGATGCTAAAATTAGATTCCTTGAGTATATCAAGAATCATGATCATATCAATGAATTGAGGATAACAAGATAAATTAAACCCTCTTTTTATCTATTTCTTGTTTATTATTTTAATACTCTTGATCGTATTTTCATCATAGAGTTAAAGCGAATACAAGTGAGGCTTTTTGGTAGATTGGTTAGTGCATGACCACTTAGTAGGTGATTGTATGTTTGTTATGATTTCGTTCAAATTTATTGTTATCAGGGAATAAAACATTTATATATGGGTACACTTGTTAAGGATGCATTAGAGATTTTCTACTTGGTTTTTTTACACACTCTCTATAAGGGAATACTAATATCTATGAAAAATTATAGTATATGGATCTCAGTAGCGGAATGGGGCCAATGGATGATTGATGAGTAGAGTAATGGGTAACTAGTGTAAAACTAAGATAGAAATTAGAGGACTCGTTTTATTTTTATTCATCATTTAGGCTTACATTTATACTCTAGTTTTTCGTTCCACACTAAGGGCCCAATTTTTTTATTGTATTTGTGGTGTTGTAGCTTTAAATTTGATTCATGTTACTAAAATTATTTATGTATATTTTTACTTTTATATTTATTTTTCAAATATATTAAATGATAGTGGGTGTATTTTCTACAAACTAATGGAATTTAGAACATCACTACTGGTCCCTAGACCTTATAAATTGAGATGTGAGCATGAGGTTATCATCATATCAGACCTGGTGGATCAGGTAAAGTGTTATTAGAATTGATATCAACCATAGATAATAAATATATTAATTTAAAAAATCATGAAATAGTGGATCATTAGTGAAGTTCATTGAATACCACGTACTGAATTGTAAAATGTGATCATTTTGATTTGTGATGAGGATCAGAGTACAGTTGTTCTTTTTATCTATATATCATAGATGATTTGGAAGTGAGTATTGGGAATCATGAAGAACACCCATTTCGATATAATTTGTAATCTTGATGGATACCTTTTTCATTTTCACTATATTTTGATTATATTTTTATAACCCTTTTGAATATTGTATATGGAAAATAAGAAGAGGTCATGGACCATGGATGAGTAATGTGATTATCCAAGATCCTATAATCAAAAATAATTGATATAGTGGTAAATTTTAATATTAACACATTACTGTTGTTTTCTCCTTGGATATATCCATTTACTAGTGAACAAAGTAAAATTTTGTTTCCACGTCTTAACTATTTTTCATCATATTGTCCCCAAATACAGATTAATGTTTTATTTTCAAACCTGAAAATAAGATCTAGTATATTTTAAAGACAAAAATAATATATTTAGACACCCTAATTCAACCCTATCCAATATTTGGGTGTACATTGAGACCATAGGTTACAACTAGTAGTGTTTGAGACATTGGTTATATATTGATTAATATTCCATATGATGTTATTATGGAAAATACTATAAATATAAAGTGATAAACATTTTTATGGGTGTAATTTTTTGATAATTAAGTATAGAATGAGGTCACATTTTAGATATTTTGGGCTTCATATTTATTCGGTAGTAGTATGATGAATTCAAATATGTGATTCCATGAAAAGGCCAATTTTTTAACATAATAATAATTGTTTGAATGATAATGTAAAGGATCAAAATTATTAATTAGTAAATTATCCAATCATATTTATATTGACATGATTAATTTTCTATAATTAAAATTAATTTTGGATAAAAATTTTACATCTATGAAGTTGACAAAAAGGTGAATGAAGCAATGTTGTTAGTTTTTAAAATAGCTTTTTGGATCTGAAGATGAGTTCTAGTGAAAAGGTGGATTGTTTCTTTAACCCTATTACTGACCATATTAGTGTTTTATGTGGAATCAACCTTGATATAATGAATTTTGATATACTAAATAAAATCATTCCATCATATATCTAATGCACAACCCAAAAGTATGAGCACTTAAATAAATGATCCTTTAAAAATTTTCCATTGATGACTTACAGAGTAAGATGGTTTCATATAAAATGAGGGTGAATCCATAGACCTCTTTATGTTTTCCATATAAAGATATTTCACTAATATTATTGGATAAAAAAGAATTCAAGGATCCTAAAAGTAATATAATTTTAATGATATGTTCTTGTCAGTGGAGGAAAGAACATTTAAAATAAGTAGATATAGATTATATGAAAAATTACCAATTATATGTTTCAATTGTAAAAATATTGGTAATATCACTATTATATGTTTGGAGAAGTTTAAAAAATATGATGATTATTTTAGGTAATAATAAAAACAAATAAATATATTTACCCTAGAAGAAATTTTGATCCAATAAATTCAAACTGAAAGAAGTCTGAGAATAAATTTTTGGTTAAAAATAGGAAGAATATTATGGGGAGTTCCATAGGGAGGAATTGAAATTAATTTTATCATATATATATATAATATTATATGATTGAATTAGTGGGAAAAATAAAATATTTTATTTGAGTTGTATGTTCTTCCAAAAAGAGTTGTAGAACTCTATGGGTAATTAAAAATAGATATTAAGGATCTTGATCTAAATTAAAATAATAATAGAAAAGGTACATGTTTTTTGAAGTATTGATCATGTTATGTTAATGAACTTGAAGAAAAAGTTGATCATATTTAAATTGTAATATAATGATATGGGAAAACTTTAGTAAAATTTGAATAATTTTTGAATTACATATTGTAGATTGAGAAAAATGTCATGATCATTAATAATAATACTATGTCTTCGAAGAATATAGTTAAAAATAAATATTCACTTGAGTGGAAATCATATCATTGAGAAAGAAGATTTGATTAAAAATTAAAATACAATTTTCAATGAATAATTTTCAGTTTGGAAAATTTTAAAATGAATTTTCTATTAAAAGGAAGGATCTTGGAACAAATAAATTAGAGGAACTACTTAGTACTCAAATACAAAATTATTTCGGTAAAACTTTTTTTGGTTATGAAGATCTTATACAAATAATAGGGTCAAGTAATTTTAACGAAAAAATGAATTATGTGGTAAGGATAAAGTTCTCAACTTTTATAGACTTATCAATATTCAAGGAGTAATATAAGATCTAATGATATGTACAGAGGTGATAATGAAAATATATTTCCCTTGATGAAGTGTAATTTTTGTGGTTTTATTATCCACATATTGTTTTATTTTGGTGAAGATAAATTTTATTTAATAACAAAATATATTATAAGTCTCTAAATGGGATTTTTAATATATCCATCATATTAGAATTGAAATTCATATTATAAGAAGTGTTTTAATTGTAAACGTTAAGAAATAAAATTGTTAATTATAGGAATATTAAAGGTGAATATTCATATAGAAGAAAAATTACAATTTTTTTAACTAAATTCAATTAAATTACATTAAAAAATATG
The DNA here is from genome assembly GCA_963277665.1 of Viscum album. Taxonomy (NCBI): domain Eukaryota; kingdom Viridiplantae; phylum Streptophyta; class Magnoliopsida; order Santalales; family Viscaceae; genus Viscum; species Viscum album. The sequence continues at coordinate 1,002,295,252 of OY728133.1, forward strand.
TTTGATCCTACGAAATGGAAATATATTTATCTTTATTTCATTTACTGATTAAAATAAAACATGGACATGATTTTAGGAAAAAATGATATGAGTAAAACAATAATATATTATATTCTATTAATTTTTATATTGTGACATAACTATTCTTATCATCAAAATGAGTTTATGTTATAGCATACTAGTCACTCTATAAATTATGTTGTGGTTTCCTGATTGCTAAAATCTAGACAATAGAAAAATAAATAATGATTAATAAATATTGTTTTGATTTGATGGTAATTTTAGAAACTAATAATTATCTATAAAAATTCATATAATGCACATATTCTAGGAGATGATCCAATGGTTTAATTTTTTATAAAGTAAGTTCAAATTTAGTTATAGTGAGAATTTAAAATTTTAAATTCATACAATCCCTAAGAATGTAGTTGGTGCTATTAAGAATAATAATTGGTATAAATTATTGAGATGAAAGATAGAAATTTTGAGGATATGGGATAGAGGATCAGCAGTGAAATTCATTAAACATCTTGTACTAAAATGTGACATGTGATAAATTTGTGTTTCGTAGATGATTAGAGTGGGAGGGTTGATTTTCTATGGATATAATTGAAAATTTCAAAGATAAAGACTAGATAATAATTATGAAAACCCCTTCTTATACGTATCTGAATATTAATTGATATCATAATATGTTCATCCTATAAATCTATCAAATTTTAACAAACCTCGAGAAATTAGTGAGTGGAAGAGAGGAAGAGGGCATGGAAAATTTATATTTAGGGAGATTATCATAATTCATTCAATCACATGCCACAGAATTAGTGTTTAATCATTATAAAACTCATCATTATTATGTTATTCTTGGATTTAGAATTTTAGGGGTGAAATAAGTAAAAACATTGTCCACTATATTTAATGTGTATCATTTACTTGTGGATATGAGATAGATTAAGGATTTCTTTTCTAAAGTAAAGATAAGATCTATCTTGTTTCATTGATAAAAATAATTTTTGAAGACACTACAATTTAACCCAACTCATATAGTGTATATCGGGACTTCAAATTAAAATAATCACCATCATATTAAACCCAAAAAAAACTATTTTCTTGGAGTTTTATGTTAAATAACTGATTATCAAAGTCCTAGTGAAAGGATATATCGGTTTCTCACACCAATAATTGGTTTCCCTTGTTTTTTAACAAGAAAGAAGAAACAATCAATTTTTATTAAGGAAAGATTGTCCTATTTTCAATAGGATATAAGGGTATACCTCTAATAACCTAAAGGGCTAGTGGATCAAAGGTATTTTGTAATTTTTGAATGCCTGATGGCCTGATGTCCTAGAAGGACCATTTTGACAAGAAAAACTACACAACATGATCCCAATCGTCCCGCTGATATAACCCCTTACCATTGTTTGTTTCATTGAACAACCACACCATGAGGACCTAACAGATAACCACTATTTGAAACCTTGTCTAGGTAGAGTTATAGTTTATATATGTCCACACACCCATCAATATTTTGAGCTACACACACAATAATGTCAATATGTCACCATGCCACTCTGCCTCCAATATGCGTCTCTTGGACTATTTGTTCATTACTATTCACATTATGCATCGTTCCCTCTCCCAAGAAACAACAATCTATGATTCTATTTATAATTCCATGGAAGAGAACCCCTCTTTTTACAATTATATAGAGGTCAAAATAATAAGTTTCAATTAACTTATTTCTCTTCCGAACTACTCATATGGTGATACCGCAAGAAGCCAAGTTGCACTTCCTACCTGATGCACTACACAACTCGGTTGGTAACTTTTTTCATAAAAAAATACATGTTATAGTCTCAATAAATGTGGATTAAACTACTCAAATACCATTATAACTTGATTTAGTTTTCCAAGACCCCACCTGATCCAATGGTAAGCTGATTATTCCACCCAATACTACCTATAACATATCAGAGGCTTATAAAAGGAGCCAAAAAGTTATATCACAAATATATGAGGACTTATAATTTATAACATAAAAAGAATTATGTATATTTGATAAAAAATATAACAATTAATGAAAAATATATAATCAATTGGAGTATAACATTCATGTTAGACACTGAATGTTGTAATATTACAATAATGGAATATATAATAGTTTACAAATAATAAAAGGCCCAATATCGGAAAAAAATAATGGTCATAAACAACAAAATATCATAACTCTGTGATATTCCCACACCAATTTGTGTGTCTCCTATAACTATCACTACCATGATCATCTAGGAACTGATATCACTGACACTGTATCATTCGATATCACCACTAAACTATGCATTGTCTAAACAAACACAACACCTGTGGGAATGAGGCTTGAGAAGGAATGAGTAATGATGTATCTAGAAGGGTTCCTCCAAAACATTAAAGGTGAAGTGATATAAAAAGTTATCTTATAGAAATATAAATTCATATTTGATTTAAATGAATAACTTAAACAAGTATAGTAAGCATCTTAATTTCCATTTATATTCTCCACTAAATTCATACACTTAAAGTAACTAGAATTAATGCCACAACTGAAGCACCCAAACTACATAAATTCTATAACTTTTGTAACATCTCTCTACGGTAGTAGTGGGGGACTCACACCTCATTGAAGAGTTTTCATTTGTAAAGGGGGTACTGATACCTATGGAGGACCCATTCCTTATAGTGTGGTGCATAAAATATCTAAAGGGTTACATAACATATAATTGGATGACTCACAACCCATTTCATAGGGGGGTTTCCTACTCCATTGTGTATAAAGAAGAAACATTCCTTGGAGTCATATTTCCACCAGTAAGTTTACCTAACCTCTATCTGCTCAAACCATCTCACCCTCTCTCCCATATCATTTCTATAAAACCAAGTAACTAAAACTAACAATACCACAAACCACAACTTACACATCACTAACCTTTATCAGTGAAAAACATAAAACCCTGAAAAAAGGGTTACCTTTATTAGTTATACCTAAAAGTGATGATAAAGGTAACTTTTATCAGCACTAAAAAACACTGATAAAGGTACACCATTTATCATCACTTTTTTTATCAATGATAAAAGTGGATCATTATCATTGAAATTATAATCACTGATAAAACATTTAATACAAATATTATTAATATATATATAATTATCATATTTATATTGAAAAAATAATGTTTATTTATATGCCAAAACAGTGAAGATCGTGAGTTTTAGCTCATGGTCTCCATGTTTAATTTAAAAATTTAATGTATAAACAAATGATGTTGGGGAACAACAATAACCCCCAAGCACAAATGTGGCCAACAATAGACTCAACAAGAATAATATCCAAGGAACCTCATTAATACACGATCAAAATCCCACAAAACAATCCCAAAAACCACATAAAATTTCTAAATTACCTGAATGGAATTCCCTTCGTCAACTATAAAATCATACAACCCACACCCCAAGTCCTGCTTGCACCCATATAGTTGGCACACCCCCTGTGGTCTTCACCACCTTTTGGAACTGTCACCGGCTTTCTCCCCTATATATTCACACCAAACATTCCAATCATTGAATAATTATTATCACATCATGGCATCATGCTCCTTGAAAATCACCCATCAGCGAAACCACTAAGTCGTCACTGGAAGAAACTCAAATTCCATCCTCACAATCAACACCCATCACCAGGATATCCCAATCATATAACACACATCACCAAAACCATAACTACCGCCTAAATCCCACACTAAAAAAAATTGTTTTCATATTCTTCGTCCGACCGGCTCCTTCCCCATTGACGATTGGGCAGCCCGCATTGAGATCAATGTCCGCTGCCATGAATTGCCATTTTCCGCCCCTCCATCAATGATCTCTAACCCCAGTCATCTTTGTTAGGGTCCCAATCCCTCCAAATATATATTAATAATTCAAATATATTGGTTTTTTAAATTATTTATATAATTATAAATAAATATTTATTTATTTAAATAATTATAAAATTCTAATAAATTTATTTAAATAATTACTTTATTTACTGTATTTATAATTTTATATATTTTTATATTAATAAATATATATATTTTTATAAATTATATATAATTATATATAATTATATAAAAATATATAAATATATTTATTTAAAATTATAATTACAAGTAAATTATTTATATTTAAATTATTATAAAATTATTAAAAAAGTATATTTATTACATTTATAATTATATATATTTATAAATTAATAAATATTTATATATAATTATATATATATACAAAGAATAGTGCTAACCATGGGTAATCCCATCATCCTGGAAAATTTATTTATAAAAAGAGAGTACAAAACATTGAAGAAAAAAGAAAGCAGTGATAAGAAATGACTCAAAATGTTCCACCAAAACAAGAGAACCTTCAAAGTACATTTTCGTTTATGTCTATGACCACTTCCTTGGGAGAAATTCTGAACTATTGGATGTTTTCCTCCCTTAAATTGCCTAGAATCATACCACATGTCAGTATGATAATACGTACATTATGAATTATTTTCCTCAATATGGCGCTTAATGTCTTGCACTTTAGTGAAGTCATTTTTTGAAGTCAATACATAACTATCATGAAATTTTTTGAACTTCTCCTGAAACACTTCCCAGCTATGAGGTCTTTTTAAAATATCGATCAAAGTGAAACAATCTTTTAGCATCAAATTCCAGTAGGATAGTGTCATTCTCCTCAATTTACACTTCATTCTCTTTCATTTCATCACTTACCATTTTTTAGTAAGGGTTAGATGAAGGATCTATATCCCCCATGACATCTTCCCAAGAATTAACTACATGAAGATCATTGGGATATTATAAGTGAACTTTTTCCTTTTCATGTACATCATATATGGACCCGACCTTATAACATTACATAATCTTGAATTTTAGTGAAGAACTCACTTTATTTCATATTGAAGCTATTTTCAAGATTAGAGTTCTTTAGAATTTTGATGTAATACATTCATAACATAACATATTTATATAGATTATATACCACTAAAAAAGTATCCATTTCTGCTAAAATTTAAAACTTTTCAAATAAAAGATGATTTCATTGACAGATCATCATAACTTTTAACATGGATTTATTATTTGTCTTGAAAATCCTTTTAACCTGGGAAAATAATTTCAAAAATTGGGATGAGCATAAAATAATTGTATGGGATATAAAAATAAAAAATATATATTAGTCCATGAACTTATGAAAACATTATAAAAAATACATACTTTTCACCCATTTAAACATACATAGTCAAATTTGAGATTTACATTAGATTTTCCAAAACATATAGAAAATAAGTAAAACCATAATTTTATCTTGGGAAATTACTTACATAATCTTGTAACCCTCTCGGATACCTTATAATTTGTAACCCTCATGACTACCTTACAATGTAACTGTCATGAATACTTTATAGTGTAACCATCAGAGCTACACATGGTGTAACAATATGGATGACCTCCAACTTAAACATAACAAATGAATTGGAGGGAGATATAGGTCCCGAAAATCATCATAAAAAATTCCCAAGAACCATAATATAACCATAAAATTTGAATAATTGCATAACAACATTTCTTTTTAATTTTGTAAAACTAGAAGTTTAAAAAGGGATTTTATAAGAAAAAATCCATTAAATAACATATAATTGATATGGAAATCAATAGAATGAAATTAATATATATATACCCTATAAATAAACACAATAAATCATAATTAAAATAAAAATTTATAACAAAAATGATCTTCAAACAATAAAATTAATGAAGTAAAAGGTTAACCCAAAGAATAGACATTGGGTTAAGAATTTCCTTACCTCGGGGTTGACTTACTTAAAACCTAGTTAATCCTCTTATATAATGGTTAAAAGTGTTATTAATATCTTAAAAAAATAAATTAATGTTTATAATCCCTTATATGATCATTTCATAGCATCAATTTACCCTTTAATTATTATTATTTTGTTCCTTCCATTGTTTTGGGTGCGTTCTTTACAAGATTTCCATGGCTGGTTTGTATTTTATTTTCTTGTCGTATGGAAATGTAATTGAATAAGTGAAATTAAATGGTATTAATATGTTTAAATAATATAAAATGATAATATAAATAATTTTTCTATCAAACTGATGAATAAATTATTAGAATATAAATGATATTTGATTATATCATTTTTGGTCATTCCTCAATAATTATAAACTTGTTTCATTACGTAATTTAATTCCATTCATAGAAGTTCATTACAAAACATAAAATAATTTAAATAATAAAATTTAAAATATATTTGAATTATTAAAATGGATTTATGATCATATTTGAAGTAAGTAATATAAATTGAATTCACATCATCCACAATTTCGGTTAACGACACATCATGATCATTGATTTTATTTATTTATAGAATAAGAGGTAGAGGATAGGAAGAGGGATGATTATTTTTTACATGAACATGATAAAATAAAGAATATATAATATTTTGGAGATTTAATACCTCTTGGATAAGGGGCTGGGAAGAGAGTATAAGAAAATAAAAGAATTGATAAGAAACCTCATGAAAAAGAATGAGGATTCAAACCTCTTGATCTCGTTTCCTTGAGATCCTCCTTAAGGCCATTTTTTGGCTATTCGGTGATAATAGAAGTTCTTGTACATAGTGAATAGCCTTGGGGAGGGGATTTGGTATAACTTAGAAAAATCCAAATTCTTGATATCTGTGAGTGGAAGAGGAGAATGAGGGTGGTATTTTTAGTTGAGGAGAGGAGGGATTATACTTTATTTTAATCATTATTTTAATATTTTTCTTACAAGCCTATGAATAGTCTTCATTATTTTGACCAAAATAGAAAAGAGATAATTTTAGATCTAAAAAAGTGGGCTTACATCATACATTATTTCAAAAATAGTGTATTTAATTGATATTTTGGATATACAGTATTTTACCATCTTTCACTATTCATCAAAAATTCATGAAATTTAGAAAAATACCAAAATTTCATCCTAACCATTTTGTGATGTGTATAATTAAAAATTGAACTCTATTTTTTTTAAATATTTTTCTAAATATGATTAATATATTTTATAAATATAATTATACTCTATTCAAAAGTTATCAATTTTAAAACTATAACTCATTTTTTATCACCATGAAAAATTAATCAAGATGTCATTATCTTAAATCCTTGAAAAAATAAAATAGTAATACAATTTACTATTCATTATGGTCATATTATTATTAATATTAATATTTATAAGGTTATGTTTCTAAACACTAAAAAATAAGTTGGTCCAAACAGACTTCAAATAATTTTCTGATCACAATAGTAGATAACCATTTCTCAAATTCATAACAAAGAAGCCGAAAAATTATCTTTTATCCACTAATTTATAACTATCTCAATAAAAATGTTTTTTTCCATGGAGTATTTTTATTTTATTCATTTAATTTATTCATAAAACCATGAGGTGTTAAATTCTACCTACCATCTTGAAATTACATCCTCGCAATTTTTTTCATTTATTTATTTATTAACATGTGAGGGCACCTTTCCCTAATACCATTTTTATACTCCCATGTTACATTATTAACCATGTGTTTTCTCTACAAAACCTTTTTTGGTGGATTACATTATTCTGAAATACTTTTTCCCTTTGATCAAGAATCTGAACTGGTTTCTCACCATGAAAAATTTTCTCTTCCAACTGAACCACTTCTGGGATCAAGATTAGAGATGAATCTGGCACAAACATTCTCAAAATTGAAACATGAAAACATAATGTACCTAATATAAACTCCTATCAAAAGATACTTTATAGGATAATTGTACAAATTTCTCTAGGATTTCATAAGGTCTAATAAATTGTGGAGTTATCATTCCTTTCTTACCAAAACACATAACACTTTTCCATTGTGAGATTCTAAGGAAAACATGATCACCTAACTCAAAAGAAAATTATTTCTTCTTATTGTCTATATAATGTTTCTACCTACTCTGAGCTATCCTCATGTGTTTCTAGATCATATTTACATTCTCAAATACATCCCCTACTTATTCTGGCCCCGTCAACTTTCTTTCCCTGACTTCATCCCAAAAAGCTAGAGTTTGACACCACTTTCCATAAAATGCCTCTAAAGGTCCCATATATATACTGGAATAAAAACATTTATAATAATAAATCATAACTAAAATATTATGTTGATCATGAAATCCCTGGAATTCTATAGAACAATATTGAAGCATAACCTTTGAACTCTGAACCGTTCATTCTAACTACCCATCTGATTAAGGGTGAAAAGTTGTATTGATCTTTATATTTGTGCCAAAAAAATTATGAAGGCCCTTATAAAAATTAAAATTGAACCTAGGATCCCATTTAGATACAATTAAAAGAGGCACTCCATGTAACCTAACAATATCTTCGAGGTATTGTTTATAAAATTGATCTAAATACATTGAATCTCAAATATGGATGAAATGTTTATATTTAGTTAGTTGATCAACAATAACCCAGATTACATTTTTACCTCAATAATTCCTTGGTAGTGACATAATAAATTCCATGGATATATTTTACAATTTACACTCAAGCCCTGGTAAAGGCTGAAACACCCCCTTCAGTATGTTCTGCTCTGATTTAACCTATTAACATGTCAGACATTTCACTATAAATTCTACCAAATATCTCTTTTCATTCAATCCCACTAGTAATAATCTTGAAGGTCTCAATAAATTGTAGTAATACCATGGTGAACTAAAAATGGAGATCATTGAGCCTCACACAATAAATCATTCTTCAACTATGAATCACAAGGAACCCAAAATCGTTTTATAAATCTCAAAACACAATCTGTATTAAGTTTAAATTCTGGAAACTTTCCCATTTTAACAAATTTTACCTTTTTCTGTAGCTCATGGTCTTCTTTATACATGTTCTTAATTCTTTCTGATAAGGATGAATCCACTAAAACCTGAAACAAAACATATGTATTTTCTTCACTAAAAATGTCTAAGCCAAAATTCTGCAAATAATTAATCAATTGATCATTTTCCAAACATAACAGGGTTAATGATGTGTGATGTTTTCAACTCAATTCATCCACCACTATATTTTATTTTCCTAGAAGGTAATTGATTATTCAATCATAATATTTTATCAGTTCAAGATATCTTCTCTATCTCAAGTTTAATTCCTTTTGAGTAAATATATATTACAGACTCTTCTGGTGAGTATATATTTGACATTTGGCTCTTATTAATGGTGAATTTAAATTTTCAAAGAAAAACCCATATCTACCAATTCCAAATCATGTGTGGGATAATTGAACTCATGAGGTTTTAGTTTTATTGAAGAATAAGAAATTTTGAGATCATTCTACTTCAAAAAAAACCAAGTCCCTTTAATGAAGCATCATTGTAGATGAAAAACTCACCATTTTGAGAAGGCAAGTCCAAAATGGATCATTCACCAATATCTTATACAGTTACTAAAAAAATACATCACAACCTTATTTCTAAAAAAATTTAACACCTTTTTGTTAACTTTGTTAATGGTTTAGATAACTGTGAAATGTTTTTATGAAACTATTTGTAATAACATTCTAACCCAAAAAATTATGAACCTCTGTAACATTTGTAGGTCTTTGATATTAATCAACCAATTTTGTTTTGGAAGGATCAAATGTTATTCAATCCTTATATATAATGTGCCAAATAAAAGAAATTTTTTGCAACCTAAAATCAATCTTTATTAATTTTCTATACAGTTTCCGTTCCTTTATGATTTTAAAAACAACCCTAAGATGTTTTTCATGCTTCTCTATACTCTTAGAAAATACCTGAATGTCATCAATAAACACAACCACAAACATATCAATGAACTCATGAAATATTCTATTCATATGTTCTATGAATACAAGAGGTTCATTAGTTATCCCAAATGGTATAAAATATATTCATAATGCCAATATCTAGTAAGAAAAGTTGTTTTCATGATGTAATCCTCCTTCACCTTCAGCTGATGGTATCCAGATCTCAATTAAATCTTAGAAAAGTAATGACCTCTCTAAATCTGATCAAACAAGTCATCGATATGAGGTGAATGATAATTGTTTTTAATAGTGATGTTATTTAAGGATCTATAATCAATGAAAATTCTCATTGAACCGCCTTTCTTTTTAATAAACAAAACAGGATCACCCCATGGAGAAGTGCTAGAAACAATGAAACCTTTATCAAGAAAATCCTTCAACTAATTTTTCTACTATAAAAGTTCCATTTGATACATTTGGGATGGGGGTTTTGAAATTTTATTTTCATTAAGAACTTATTCAATTATGAATTAGACATCCCCATCAGGTATAACATTAGGCAACTCATCAAAAAACATCAAGATATTCATTTAGAATCGGCACATCATTAATATAAACAGTCCCCTTATTTTCAACAATATGATCAATTTAACATTCATTTCAATCCTTCTACAGTTTCTAAGGTTTTTGATATGTTATAAATTGTATTATTTCTTTCTTATATAAAAATGTAAACTCTTTTTGAAAAATATCTTCTTTAGCTCTATACCCATAATGACATAAAACTCTTCTACGGGTAAAAAAAGGATTGTTGGTAATGTATTTCTATAGATAACAATAAGAAGATTATTAAAATTCATTTTTCCTATTAAATTCTCCCTTGGAATTTTAACAATAACTTTTTCTCTCATTTTTTGAGGTGATATTTCCAATTTACCAAAACATTTCACAGAAATAATGGAATGTGTAAACCCCATATCAAAAAACAATTACTAAAATATGAGTAAATAAACAAAGTACCTGATTCAACATCATTGGATGTCATGCTATCTACTAACATAGTTGAAAAGGATATGACTACACCTTTCTACTTATATTATGTCTTCTTTTCATCATTCAGATCAATATTTGGGTAGGTATTCCCATAATGAACCGTCTCACCACATTTAAAAAACTTAATATTTTTATTAGCAGGATTAGTCTAAGGATCGATTTTATTAAAATCTCAGTCCATATGTCCAAAGTTACCACATCGAAAACACTTCCTAGTTTTGGTAATGAGTTCCCAAGTGTGTTTTTTCAAAACATTTCACAAACTAGAAACTGGCCTTTCTTACCATATGATTTCCTTGATTGATTATTACCCATCACTTTCTATATATAAAACTTCTTCTAGTTATTTTAAATGTGCACATGATAATCAGAAAACTCCATTTCTACCATCTCAGTGCATTGGAAATGTTTCTCATAACATTTGAATTCACAGGAGGCCAATTCCCTTTGATACCTTCGCTTCAATCCAAAGTAGAAATGGATGATTTTTATATCATCATTCATAATAAAATTTGGATCATACAACACTAGTCGAGTGAAGCTCATTTCATACATGACTACTGAATATTTCTCCTTTTCTTTGATTCATGGAATTTCTTTTCTATCCTTTGCCGAACAACCTTAGAAAAATATTTTTCAAGGAAAATACATTAAAATTCATCCCACTCTAAGGAATTAATCTCCTCCCTATCCTTGATATTCTTGGTCATTGAAACCCACTGATCAACTTCAACTTCAAAATGATAAATGGAAAGACTTCACTTTTTATTATCTAAAAATTCCATAACATCGAATACCTTTTCAAGGGATTTAATCTAGCCATCAACTGCTACTAGGTCAGAAGATTCACGGAAAGCAGGTGGGTGTTTCCTCATAAAATTTTCCACTATCTTCTTGTTACTTTGTGGTACCAATAGTTATTAACATAATCTTAAACCCTAAAATAATAAAAACCATCCTCTGATTCCATCTATAAAGACTCTTCTTTATTACATTACAAAATCTTTAATTTTTGGCAAGAACTCACTTGCTTTAATATTGAGTATCTTTTAATGATTAGAGTTATAGAGAAATGGGATATAATACATACATAACATAACACATTTATATATAGTGTATACAACAAAATTAGTATGCATTTCTTCCAAAATATAATGCTTTTCAAATAAAACACGATTTCATTGAAAAATATTCATAACATTTATCTAGGATTCCTTCATTATATTACACATCCTTATAACCTACGAAAAGTATTTAAAAACTTTCTATGAGCACAAAATATCATTAAGGGATACAAAATAATAGAAAACATTAGTCAATGAATGTATGAAATCATTTTCAAAAAGACATACTTGTCACCCATATAAACATACTTTATGAAAGTTGATATTTCCATGATATTTCCAAAAAACATATAAAACATAAGAAGAACCATAAAGGTATATTGGGGAATTCATGAAATTATCTTGTAACCCTATCTGCTAACTTATAATTTTTAACCCTCACGACTACCTTAAAATGTAACCATCATGGCTACTTATGATGTAACCATCATAGTTACACATAGAGTAACCATACCAACGACCTCCAACTCATACAATCCCAATGAATTGGAAGGAGATATAGGTCCCAACCTTCATAAGAAAAAATTCCCCAGAACCAGACCATAACTATACAACATGAATAATCTCATAAAAACATTGCTTTTGAATTTGGTAAAACAAGATGTTTTAAATACGATTTTATAAGAAAAGTCACATTAATAACATATAATTGATTAAAAAATCAATAAATTGATTGGAATATGTGCATAAACTGTAAATAAACAAAATAAAAAATAATATAAACAAAAATATTAACTTAAATTATCATAAAACCACATAATTAATGAAGTAGAATGTCAACCCAAAGATAGAAATTTGGTTAAGAATTCTCTTACCTTGGGTTTTCCTTACATCAAAATTTTTTAAAACTCATTTATAATGGTTAAAATAGTGTTATTAATATCTTACAGAAACATATTCCCATTTATTACAACTTATATGATCATTTAATAACATTATTACACCCTTTAATTATTAGTATTTTGTTCCTTTTGTTGTTTTTTGTGCGTTCTTTACTTGATTTCCATGACCAGTTTGTATTTTATTTTCCATGAATATTGAAATGAAATTAAAGAAGTGGAATTAAAAGGTATTAACATCTTTCCATAATATATAAGGATATCGTAGATCATTTTTTATCATATATGGTGATGAATCATTATACATAACATTAATGATATTTTTTTAGATTTTTTTGGCGGTTCCTCGATAATCTTGAATGAGTTTCATTATATAATATAATTTCATGAATAGAACTTCATTATAGAACATATAATATGTTAAATAATCTAATTATATTTATATTTCAACCTTTAAAAGGGTTTTATGATAATATTTTAAGGAATTAATTGAAATTTAAAGCATGTTGTCCAAAATTATGGTAAACTACACAATATGAACGATGATTTTAATTTTATTAGAATAATAGAAAGGGGAGAGAAAGAAAGATGTTGAATTTTTTACATGAACATGATAACATATTGAATATATATGATTATATAGATTTAATACCTCCTAGATAATTGGATGAGAAGATAATATAAGAAAATAAGGGAATTGAAAAGAAACACATGAAAATGAAAGAGGATTCTCACCTCTTGATTTATTCTCCTTGAGATCCTCATTAAGGCCTTTGGTTTGGGCCTTTATGGTGAGACCAGTAGGTCTCAGATGTGGGGAGGATCCTTGAGGAGTGGATTTGGTAGAACATAGTCAATTCTCAAGGGTTTAGAGGTGCGATTGAAAGAGGGTAATGATGGTGGTATTAATGGAGGATGAGATGAGGGATTTTTCATTATTTTAATCATTATTATAATATTTTTGTCAAAGAAAATCAATAATATCCATTATTATGATCGAAATAGTAAAGAGATCATGTGAGTTAAATATAGTTAAGCTTACATAATCCATGATTTTATAAATAATGCATTTAATCGATATTTTGAATATATAGTATTTTATCATATTTCACTATTCATCAAAAATTAAAAAAATTATAAAAATACCCAAAATTCACACTAATCATTTTTTTTGTGTAGTTTTCAAAAATTATACCCTTTTTTCAAAATAATTTTATAAATATTATTAATTTAATTTCTAATTGAAATCATAGTTTATTTAAATGTTAACAATTTTAAAACTATAACTCGTTTTCTATCACCTTGAAAAATTAATCAATATGTCATTATCTTAAATCCTTAAGAAAATAAACTAAAAATATAATTTAATACTCATTAGTTTCATATTACAATTAATATTACTATTCATAATGGTATGTTACTATTCACCAAAAAAATCAAGTTGGTTTCATCAGACTCCAAATAACATTCTAATCATAATTATAGATGACTATTTTTTGAAATTAAAAACAAAGAAGTGACCAAATAATGTTTTAACAAATATTTTATAACTATCTCCTAAAAAATGTTTCATAGAGTCTTAGTATTTCATGCATTTCGTTTATTTCTAAAAATTTTGGGTGCTACACATCATGATAAAAAATCAAGGTCTAATTAAACATAAGAGAGGAAGTCATGAGTTTTATAGGAATTACCAATAGAAATAAGTCCTCATATACAACTTATTATTTACTATTTCTATTGGTATTAACAATTGCTTCCTATATCAAGTCGTGATCAACTTCTCTCCACACAATATCCTCACAGCCAGTCTGTTTAGAGAAAGCCACATAATACATTGCACCTTCAGTGCTATTACATGTAATATCATTCTCACATTTCACTTATTCCTCCTCGTCGTCTATATCTTCCCATGAAACACATCGATAAATTTTCGAGGAACACCTCTTTCCATCTTTAATTATATTAAATCCAATCACATCCTCAGTCACATGAGAATACATCATGCTAGTTATCATTACCTCCAATATATATTCCTACTCTACATTATTTAACACCTTATCATTTTCTAAACAAGACCCTCATGAAATTTAAAAAAATTTAAGAGCATCCTCATAAGAAGATCCACTTACATACCTTGCATATTCGATCAAGTTCTATGAACCACCAATTTTCAAGAATTATCTATCCACATTCAACGTACCTACATCCATTCTCATCCCAAGACTATATATACACTCTCCAATAATATGGAATTATTTCCAAGAGTGTGACCAAAATAAAATTCTTTTGAAACTTCTCATACAATAGCCCTGTAGATTTATATGAACTTCAAACATTAGGTTTCCTCTCATATTCAACTATGATTTCTATGTGATTCCATGCATTAACTAAGATTATATATTGATTAAAGGTGATGGAAAATATGAACATGATTATAACCCTTGAAAACCACCCATAGGTGGAGTACCCTATCTCCCTTCCAAATTTGATTAGGACACCAATGGAAGAACCAACTTCCCACAAGAATGTAGTTTTCTAGAAGAACATTCTCAATTCATCAATTTGGACCCATGATTTGGCTACTAAATTTTTTACCTTATCAGGATCAAATATAGGATACAAGTCTTGAATCTTAAAAAATCATGGATTAAGAGAAATAAGACTACTACCCCAGGCCTTGGCCTCGAGATCATGTGAGGGGAAAGGAATATGATAGATTCCCATTCCAATGGAAACGTCATTCCATCTGTCGAATCCCCATATTCAAAGAATATGATTCAAAAAATCATCAAACATAAATGAAGTTTTCTCTTGTGAGTTAACTAAATGTGCAATAATCTAGAAAATACAGTCATCGATTCAATATTTTTGGATCTTGGAGTTTTCTTCAACAACATCTACTAAACCGTTGTGGGTAAATCAATTTTCTAGAGAACCGGATTCATGCATAACTTTTGAGAAGAACTGAAAATGTTCAAATCATTTCACCATATATAATAAAGAAAATTATTTTCCCTATAGATAGTAGGATGTGATAGCTAAATAATTGAAGAGAGGCTCTCCATCCAGTAGATAGAGTTCAAGGTCTCAAGGAATCTCCATTGTTCATGGTAAACGCCAAAAAGCTCAATTGCTATTGTAATCACCCACCAATGCTACTCTAATAATCATTATATATATATATATATATAAATATAATTTTACAAAAATAAATAATTATATAAACATATTTATAATTATATAAAAATATTTTTAAAAATACTTCTTTATAATTGTAAATATATATATATACATATATTTTTAAATAATATTTATTTTAAAATAAGTATATTTATGTAAATTTAATATATAAATATTATTTATAAAAAATTTAATAAAAAATAAACACTAATTTATTCATTATATATATATAGAATTATCAAATTTATATTAGTCAAAATGATTAATAGTTTTTTTATATACATTAATTCAAAAATTCATGCATTAAATTAATATTAATAGGATATATTGATTTATATGTATATATTTATTTCTTTATATTAATAATTCAAAAAATTATATAAATAAAAACGATTTATTTTTTATATGTTATATTTGAACTTATATATTAACGACAATGTCTATGTGCATATATGTGTATGCATTTTGTTATGTGTCTGTGTCTTTTTTGTATATAAGTATTTATAGATTCTGTATGTGTACAGATGTATGTATGTGTTTTCATATATATGTTCACATGTATGTGGTGGTCAACTCATCCTGAAGGCATTGAGATTTTTGTTTATTTTGGATGATCCCATTTTAAATTATGTTTAAAGGGGTCCATTAAATTACCAATAGAGCCAGTGGAACATGGATCAATATGTGACCTCAAGGCCCATACACAAAACTACACTAGAACATCCCCTCGCCACCATATTTGTCATTGATGGTGCTTAGCTCTCCACCACACATGGATGATTGGATAGAAAACCTCGTGAGGAGCTGGACGGTGCCTGGTACTGATGGATGATGGCATACCCTCTCGTCCTTCCCAATCTAGTTAGCATTGATCTGGTGGTTGTTACTGCTCTGCTCCACTACTTTGGCTCAATCTTATGTGGTCAGCTCTAACTGGTACATGTCTTGAAAGACCATATTCAAAAGGCCTGAGTTATCCTGAAGGCCCGATGGCCCACAGGCCAATAGTGGCCCGAAGGCCTTGATACCCATAGGCCCAAAACAAAGGCCCAATTATGATGAATATTTTTTGCTGATATAGTACCACACATTACATTCTATATTAACTATTATATTATTTCTATAGTAACTTATAAATTCACCCCCACCTAGATTTGATCCTAGGCCTTTTGGGTTCTAAGAAGGAGCCTTTTCCACTCTGGTAGAGGCTCAATGGAATGCATGTGAACATGGGATATACATATATATAACACAGTATTTGTTCTTCATGTACTTAGTTAATTATAAAATTATAAATATATACAATGTTTAGAAAATAGTTACAAGGTTAAAAATAACTAACTATATACTTTAATAATTAAAATATATTACAATATATATATATATAATTATATAATTATACATATATATATAATATATATTTATATATTTATATTTATATTTATATTTATATATATATAATTATAAATATAAATAAATAATCATAAAATTATAATAAATATATTTATTATATTTATAAATATTTATATTTTTATATTGATATATATATATATATGTAATTATATAAATATATATAAATATATATATAATGATATATATTTATATATATATAATTATATAACTATATTTATAAATATATATAAATATATTTTAAATATATTTATTTATACTGAAAAGGTACAAGAGACAGGAAAGCCCGCTTATATAAAATTTATTAGAAAAAGACAAATGATGCAGATGAGAAAATGATGTAAGGAATTACTACAAGTCAAGAGCATGAAGATTCACATATTCCTAATTAGTTTCTCCATGATCAGCAGTTTCACACTTAAGGGTAGGTCAAAGCCCCCTATAGATAACCCACCAATACAATGACATGTAGACCCCATTATTTCTAGAATATGAAGGCCCATGCATTATTAACCCATAGAATTAATAGAATTACAATACATTTTTTCATCACATTACCCACTAAAAGTTGTGCCATATGATTTCTACTCACAAAAATTGGGCCTCCCCCTGCAATTATTGACGGAATATCCAACCGACCATCATCTCTCTAGGATCCCATGCCTATAACATAGATGCATGTCGGAACACCGCCCTCATTGTGGAGCACGATTTCACCAATCCTATTGCTAAGAGAGGAATTATGTTATGCCGCACCCCTGGAACCATCGAAGATTATTTGATTTCCACCATCATCATTATCTGTGATCAACATTTCCATCCACAGGTTATGCCCCAACTCGGGCATTGTCTAAGCCACCATGTTCCATCAACGTCAACCTACGCCTATGATCAACATCAAACGTCTATCTATTGTCTTTGCATGCTACCATGAAAAAAGTTTTTCATCTAAACACTACATGCACCAGGTCTTTAATAAAAACTTCCTTCATGGCCCTATACCGAGCAAAAGACCTCTCATAGTAGACATGGTGTGTGCCACCTCCACGACTCTAGGAGCCTATTGTCATACTCCATTCATTGTCGTGTCTTTCCAATAGACATTATAGTTCCCCGTTCCTCTATACAGCACCCAAATGATCATTGAAAGCCACCTCTATGACATGAAGAAGTCATCCCCTTCATCCACCTAGATCAGCAATGATTCCCTTAATCATGCCCCAACCTATAACGAAATATTCCCCAACTCTCCACCAGATGACCCCCACGCCACCCTTTGTTGTGCACATAATTGCTCCAGAAACCATCAGTCCCCTATCCATCACTGATAATCACAGGTCTACCAAGAAATATGGATTTTTTTGATTCCATCCACATACCCTCCCTTGTAGTAAATCATGAAAATAAGCACCTCATGAATCAAACCCCAATTCAAATACATATTGTGTTACAAGGTCCACTTGCCACTAAGGCAATCCCCAACATCACAAATATATTTATTATTTTTATAATTATTTTTATTTTTAAATTAATATGTATATATATATATATTAGGTACTTGGGGATAAAAATATAGTAAAACACACAGATACATCTCAACCCCAGTGGAAAGGTCAAGGCCCACCACGCAAGGGATAACCCACCCATTAAGGTCCCAAAGACCAATTATAAACTATGCTTTGAAAGGCCTGAAAATACATCCACATAAGGCCTTGTTTATAACTGTAACCCTGATTCATTCTTTTACAACCTTCATCAATAACTAGATAAATTATTCTCAACAGCATAACAGAAATGGGAAGCCCCAAAACCTCACTAAATGCCATGGCATTTCCACTAACAACTGCCAGAACTAAACCTCCACAACATAGTAGGAGTTCACCAAACTCATTTTTAATCAAACGGAATTTTTGTATCTTTTGGAATCAGAACTTCATGTACCACTTATTTTGCATGATTTACCTTGAACATCGCAACCCAAAATTATCCCATCTCCCACAAGATCATCTCTGTCGCATTGTCCATCAACCAACATCATCCTACTATCACACTACTACATCAATGCCATCTGCGCATATCCATCCACCACACACGATGAATTGATCTTGTCAAGATTTATGGTATTCCATTATTTATTTTCCTTTTTAATCATGATCTTCATTCTCATGCTAGTGTATGTGTCACACTAGACAACCACGCACATCGACCTCTACTGCGAACAACTATAGACACCTTCCTGAACCATTGACAATTCAAACCTTTGCTTGGATCGAGCACCCTGAAAGCCACATCATACGCTTCCCATCCACTTCATTATTCACCACCTGAACTCTACCTTTTTTAGATATTTACCATGAATTTCATGAAACTTCCTTATTTTATATCCTTAGTTTCAAGATGTTGGGGTCTCATTCATGATTTGTTATTTCCCTTACTATCTAACTCGCTAGGTTAGGCTATTCTCAACTATGTTCATTGTGGTTTGAGGTATACTAGAGGTGATGACCAATTCTTCTTGGGATTTTTTATATTATTATTGCACCCTCTTGAATACATCATTTAGTTCTCTGATCTCATGTTCTCAGTCCCATCTTTGTCAAGTGTTTGGTTCTCTAATGATTTATCTTAATAGAAACCTACTGTTTGGGTCTTTATTTCATTGTTATTATTCTATGTATATCAATTATTTATTGAGATAGACCATTTGTTAGAGATTGAGAGGTCATGATTTCATCTGTTTGGTAGATATAAAAATGTATGAGCCTTCTCATATTTTTATTTTGGGGAGATTCAAATATTTTTCCTATAGATTATGTGTAAATAAATAATAATAAATAATTTTTAATTTCTTATTATATATAATTTTGATTATATATAATTTTTATTATAATGAATTAATATTTTATATAAATAATATTTAATTAATAGTTATTTTGATTTATTATTTTTGAATTAATATTTCTTTTCAAAGAATTGAAATTAGGTAATACATTAATAAATAATAATGATATAAATTTATTTAAATATATACATCATTTTTACACTTTACTGTATTTTATATTATTTACTCATCATTAACATATTTAACTATTTTTACACGTAAAACATTTTTACGTGTAAATTATTTTTACTCTCTTAATAAATTTGGATAACTTGACTTAAAATTTGGAATGTATTCTATTTCAATCAATCTCTAAATATATATAAATAAAATATTAATTTAAAACATAAAATATATTTTAATTTTAATTTTTTTTGTATGAAATACTTCTGTATTTTAAAATTTTTCATTTTAAATTCACAAACTGCCTTTATTATTTGTGGATTATATATTTTTTTATATATGTAAACAAATAAAATATATTTTTTAGAATTAAACATATATTTATAATATATTCTAATTTCAATTAAAAATAATAGATTAATATAAATAACGACTTCCAATAAAATAAAATTTATAATTATAAAAAAATAAATTTATTAAATAAATAGTAACACATAGATAACTCCCAAACATTCGTTACATAACACTTGTATACATCTACTAAGGACCAAAGTGTGATATAATCCATGGTGGTACTCTCATGTGGTGATTTATCTGACATTAATCTCATAATGATCTATACTAACATGAACTTATCCCAGATGTGATTTTTTTCCAACCACATCTATTTTAGTTCTATTAATTCTTAGGATAAGATAAAAATTAGTGATTCTACATTAATTACAATCATAACTAAATTTATCATATGTGGTTGAAATTTTGAGACATATTCATGTGTAAATTTCTATGAATTCATCATCAATTTTTTTATTTTCATTCCATTTTTTGTTTTGATGATTATAGATGGATTTATATAATTAAAAATTTTCCTTGAAAATGTGATAAACTTGGTCCTTTTTTAAACTAAGTTTACTTCTAACTCAATCAGTTGAATATATTTTTCAATGGTTAAAAAAAGTTGGTTTTATAATCAAGTGAAACATATAATGTCAATAAACTATTTAGAAAAAGTATTAATGGATTGTAAATTATTAAACCATATACCCCTTTATTTGTATTTACCAACCATTAAATAGAATACAAAATCAAGAAACAATATATGTAATATCTACATATGTGTTTATAACACATTAAAGATCATAACAAAAACATTCTTAGGGGTATATTTTAACAAAAAAATAGTACCAATAAGGGAATACAAGGCACAAATATCTAAAATGTTACCATCATAGAAAAGAAAAATGGAAATATCAAAGGTGTTATTATAAGAAAAAATAAATATAGAATAGATTGTCACAGTCACACTAATCATGGAGCCATGTTCCAAACTATACTTGCTACATTATTCAACTATTCAAAAATAAGGTATGAATTTTTTTCTTTTATTTTGAAAACTCCCCAGTCATGGAATGGATAGATTTAAGGATAAAACTATCATTCTCATAAATTTAATCTCCAAAATAGTTATTATTGAATTATTATACCTAATACTCATCCCTCGTCTCTTCAGAATGTGCACTAATTTTTCTCTAACTTCTCTAAGCATTAGTCATCCCGTACTTGGTACGAGTGATCATTGTGGATGAATTCAAAGGATAACACCTACCACTAGAGAAGTGATTATTTTGTTAAATTAAATTACTCATTTCCTTCAAATCATGATGAAATGATTTAAAAAATTCAAATATTGGTTTCACCTTATTTGAATGTCCACTTTTTTATTTATTAATTTTGATAAATATTAATATTCCTGAATCAAATATGATGGATATGAAATGAAAATGGTTGCATTCTAGTTATATGACAAAAGGGTATGAATAAAAGGAGACAAAGTTCATCATTTTTTTAAATGATCATTTATATGAACCATCTCAAATCCATTATCTATTTTTATGATATTATCATTGAAGTCTAGTTAGTCAATAGGAGTCATAATAACACTTAATCATCTAGGGAATAGATAGAATTTTTAAATTTTGGACTAAACATTTGGAAACTTTTAATATAGCTAGTGAGTGTGATAACATTTTATATTATGGATAATCTTTTATTACATCAAGGGTATAAAATAAAGAATAATATATTAAGGATGTGATTATATTTGTCAATACTGATAAAATATTATTGGGGAAAGGAAAATGACAGTTGAAGAACAACATTGTGATTATCCAAAATTGTTTCGGAAGTAAAAGTTTTGTGGAAAGAAGCCATTTTATATGAGTTATACTAAATGTAAAGCATTGTTAGTAGTTATGAAGATGAATAATTTAAAATATGGTAATATATGTAGTAACAATGGTTTTACTAAACTACTTTATATCTTGAATGATATGCTCTCATAATATATTGAAGTTCCCATCTGAACATATGTCCATAAACAAATGCACTATTCAATGGGTATGATCTCTAAAGCAATATATTCCTATAAAAATGGTTTTTTACTATTTCAAAATGACCCCAAATCACTTAATTAATTACCAAAGTGTGCTGTTTCTCGATACAAGAACAATGAATTTGGTCTTATAAATGTTGTATGGTACCTTCCAATCAGTCCAAGGTTTAGGTGCCTATTTAGAAGTGGGGATTCTACATGGAAAGTGGAATGTAATGTAGATAAAATAAATAAATATCAAAAGCATAATCACCTAACAGAATCTCCACAGTAGTGGATAATTTATCACAAGTATCCTGAATTTAAAAATGAGATGGAAAACCTTCATCTTACGCTATCTACTGATAGAGTGAATCCGGTTGGTTTTTAAAGTATCACTCAAAGTACATGGCTATTGATGTTGGTAAATTATATCTTTACACTATGGTTATGCATGAAAAAAATATATTATGTTATATCAACAAATATTAAGACCAAAACAATTGAGAAATGATATTGTTGTTTATTTATCTCAATTGATCGATGATTTGAAATTTTTGAGGGATTCAAGTGTTATGTTTCATGATTCTTGCCGAAGTAAATATTTCATGTTGATATCCATGTTATAAAAGATTATAAATGGCATTCCTATGTATGGAATGATTTTTGTATATTAATCAATGTAATTCAAGGGTGTCACATTTTTGCTTACGGTACATAGTCAAATAGGTTGAAACATTCATTGAAGATTGTGTTTCTAAGAAATTACCGATTTAGACCCCAGTGAAATAAGTACCAATCTTAGGTGAAATAAATTTAGGTGAGTTTAGAATAATGTACAAAATTGTCTCAAAAAACTGGTGCTAAGTTGTTTGATAATTTCAAATATATAAACACAACTTTTAATAAAACTGTATCAAAAACCTTATGATAACTGGTTGGAAAATATATAAGTTTTTTTTAATTACCATACTTGAATTGTTTGTATGTAGGAAATTTTCATGATGTTATGAATATTGGAAAAATATATTTAAAATTTTTTTTCTCATGTTACTTAATGCACTCGAAAAAAGGACGGAATTATGGCCAGGTTGGATATTATTGACAAGGGAATACATGAATATTTAGTGCCAATGAAGGTTGAAAATGGACCTTTCTAACTCCATCTTAATACACTCATTCCATGTAGAAGATATATCAATTTTTAAATATATTGAATGATTTAATGGTTCTGTAAGGGTATGCAACGAATATCATGAATATCATTTAAATATCTAATTTAATGTTAAAGGGTCTGCAATCACATGACTACAATGTTTTTATGAAATATTTAAATCTCATATTTGTACATTTCATTTTTTCACATAATTTACATCATACATTAACCAAGCTATATTTCTTTTTCAAAGATATATTCAGTAAAGTTATAATCCCATAAAAAGTATGAACTACGAAAAATGAAATTATTATCAATTTATATGAATTAGAAATGTTCTTCCCATAGAAATTATTTGATATGGTTGTTCACCTGTTAAGAAATCTTTGATTATGTTTTCCTATACATTATAGATATATATACCCCATTGAAT
The DNA here is from genome assembly GCA_963277665.1 of Viscum album. Lineage (NCBI taxonomy): Eukaryota > Viridiplantae > Streptophyta > Magnoliopsida > Santalales > Viscaceae > Viscum > Viscum album. The sequence goes on from OY728133.1 coordinate 1,002,319,690, forward strand.
GGTATAAATTTTTTTGGAAAGGGTATATTGCAAATATATGTTAGCCAAAATTTTGTATTTTAGAGTGATATATTGTGGGAGAAGCCATTGAATTTTGAAATGATTACCTGCCCAGTATAGAAAGCATTGGTCTACTAAAATCTCATCAAACTGGTCATCTTGGGGGTGAAATATTTTCCGGAATATATGTTGTCATAATTACTATTACATTTATAGATCAAGAACACCATTACATTTTTCATAATGGTTTAGAGGTTTCCCCATATTTTGAAACACAAAAATAAATTCCTATGCATTTTATTATATCAAGGGAACAAATACAGATTTGAAATATGCATGGAAAAAAGTTTATATGATATTTTTTAGATCATATTTAAATGAATTTATTTTAAATACTAGATTCAATTTCAGTACAACGTTGATGGTTATCTAGAGGACCAAATGAGAATATATTAACTTCTAATGGTTATATAATTAATGGTTATACATTTTATACAAATTAACATGGTGAATTTTGTACCAAGAAAAATATTTTAGTTACACTTATGGATGAAGTTATTCATATATCTACAACGAAGGAATGAAATGAAATTTATGTGAATATGTGATACTTTTTCATCAAAACAACATATTTTGATTTGTATTATACAACATTCCTAATGCTTATTTTTCAATGAAAGTGGGTTGATAATTGTTGTGTTGTTAAAATAAATTAATTGGGTTTCATGAAATTGGTTTTCAATAATGATGTGTATAGAGATGAACTATTTATAGTGAAATATTATGTAGTACAAGTATTTTATGATCCTGGTCCCATAAACTAAAAGTGGTCAATTATTCTATTATTAACCAAAACCACTAAAGTGTGAGACGAAAATTCAACTAAGGAAGACCCATTCATTGGGGAATCACAATCATTTTAGATAAGTCCCATTGTTGGAGGGTTATTATATGTCATAAGAGACCATAATAATGGGATTTGGATACATGATAGAGGGTTAAAGTCCCTTAAACCTTTTAAAAAAATAGAGTTCAATATTCCGGTTATATTTTTGAGTAATATATATTATTTTACATCATATTATTATCTTTTCATAACTAAGTTAACTAATATAAATTAATGGTCAACCACTTCTACAGAAAATAAATTTCACATGTGTAGATGCTCTTAATCCCAATAAACTATAGGTTTCTTAACTTTCTGGTACTCCCAATGTAGAGGAACAAAAACCTTATACACATATTGATTCTTACAATAAATAGAAACAACATATTGATGATGTTGAAGCCAATGAAATTGTATATTATTGACAGAATGTGTCCAAAAAAAGAAGGCACCACGTAGTGTGATGGTGTTGGAAAAAATTATAAGGGAGGGATAAAAGGAATTAAATTCTAGGTTTTATGGAATATAAGTGGACAGGTTGTTAACCCCAATAAGGCCATGATCATTATTTTGATTAGGATCACCACTCGATAGCGTTTTCTAGTTGATAAAGATTCTTTTCAAAATGTTATGATCATTCTTAATATATGTATTTGTTAAGTGATTATGATAACATTATTATATACCTTATCTATTTTACTAAAACATAAAATAATGAACTATTGACTAACTCTTCATTATCCCTTGAAGTGTTAATTTAAAGTAGATGAATCCATTATGAAATTTGAATTAATTAATATTGTAAAGGCTCACCGAGGCTTCACAAAATTCTTATGAAGTTTGAACTCAATGTTGATAAAGGGAAAATAAACCTACACCCACCACAGATAAATGCCCACCTAATAATACAATAATGATGGAATGATGTAATTGGTCATCATGAAGAGATATATTTTTATGTACATTTTGAGTAGAAATACATTTTTTATAGTTTTTTATTATACAGTTTTATTATGAATTTTTATTTTATGTAACATAAACTAAGTGACAAAAATAAGAAACGTTCTAAAAAACAAACATACCCCTACCATAAAGTAAGGATGGGGTACGATTTAAAAAAAATTGTTATATATTTTAAATCTACCATACTACTTTTATGTTACATGAAACAAAAACATAATTGTTTTCTTATATTTATATATAGATTAATAAATCTAAATCCAAATCCACTTACATCCCATGACATGTGATGTGGAATGAAGAACATGTAAATAAAGAAGTATAATAATAGATGAGACACGCAAAAAGTATTAGGGGACACGTTTATGTATGGCATAATACAAATAAAATTAAATTGGTATTACATAACAATGATAACTTGTTTTCAAATATATTTTATCCAACTTAAAAAATAATTATCATCATCTCTACCCAATGAAAAACTGATCTTCAAGGAAATAAAGTGACCAGAACAACATAGTCATGTCAGTGGGGTGGATTTTGAGGTGAGCCACTACCATATTTTGATAACAGAAAAAAAATTATAAACATTTTAAAATGGAAGAGTTGTAGGAATTACTAGAATCTATTGAAAAAAATATAAATTAGGAATCATATTTTTTAGAAAACATTATAGTAAGGAATCAAAGATAAGAAACTACACAAGAAAAACAAATTCATGAATATCTATCCACCCTAACAAAATTTGAGGTGAGGAAATCCCAATAAAGATCTATCTTAGATAAGGTAATAAATATTCTTATAATTGTTTCTATGGAATGTGAATCAGTAAGACACTGATACCTTTCTTGTAGTGGTTTTCTATGGGATTAAAATGATTGTTATTTATATCTATTAACACTCACCCATCTCCTTATTGTGAGTTCTACCATGTTAAATATTTAGTAAGATATTCAAAAAATTATAAATTGTCCAATATGTCATGTGAGAGTTGGGATAAATATAGCTCATGAGTCGAACACTGAGAAACATGTTCCAATTGATAATGCAAGTAATCATATGGTTTGGAAAAATATTAAATGATTCATAGAATGAATATTCGATCTTGTAAAAAAAATGGTCGACAATGACGTATTAATCACCAATCTATTTTTTATGAAAACCTTTAATAATTAATGAAAATTTTTCTGAACTGGTGAATGTCATTATAGATGAACAAAGGAAAGAGCTTAAATTGAAGGTAAAATAAAAGTGATATTAAGAATAAAATTACTAATAAAAAATATCTTCACAAAGAACATATTCCCAACCAATTCAACTCTTTCATTTACAGACATTTATGGTTTATGAAAAAAAGGGTTACAAATTCATAGTAATGTCATAGTTTATTTTGAAGAAAAAATGTACCGAGAGGCCATTACAAACTTTATTGATCTTGATAATGTAAATGAAATACTAAAGTATGATAGTCTTGTATTTTCAGTTGTAAATGAATATATGAGGTGTGTTTTCATGATTTTGTTCTCCAATAACTGATCTACAATGTTAATTATTACTAAATACAATTCATCCAGGTGTATATATTAAAATTATTTGAATGTAAAAAAATATAAATTTAAATATGGACTTATTATTCCTCACATCACTTCTACAAAAAAATCTCATTATATTCAAATAAAATTTATTTAATAGTTTAAAAAATATCTTCATTATTCAAAAAAACTTATAAACAGTAGAAAACTCTTATTGCCAATAATTTAGTGGTAAAACTCTACAATTTATGCATATCAAATATTTCATTTCATTGATTACTTATTCCATTTTTCTAGGAACCATTGGTTACTCATTTTAGTCAGTTTGGATACTCTAATGGTTTTTTTTTACTACACTACATGGATATCCAAAAAAATGACCACATCGGATGACGTTTTCCAATTTTTTATACACTACATGCAACATTTTAGAACTAAAATTCTTGTTATAAATTTTAAGTTATATTTTAATGAGAATTCTAATATAATAGGGAGGTATTTAAATATCATGAAAATCAGGGAATAAAGAAAATCCCAGATCACAAGGAGCCTATCAACATCAATAAGTGGATAATTATTAGGGTATATATAATAATATTTCTCTATCCAAACATATAGAAAAACAAATTACCAATTTTTTCAATGTATCTATAGTTTCCAAAACAAAACATTAACACATATTATAGTTATTATGATTGAAATTTTATAGAATATATTATATACCATCAATAAACTAGCATAAAAAAGTTGTATTTTAAATATAATTACAATTTCATTAAAATTATTTGTTAGTCCATTTTTGGTTTATATTTTACACTACTACCAGAAATTCTGGATGTCCTTATTTTCAAAAAATGTAATAGATTTGTTTAGAAATGAATAAGAATAATATCTAATGTATGAATTTACAAATATATCATGAAGAAGTGACTTATTAATTCTAGTTTAGTTCATTTTTTCATCATTTATCTTCTTTTCTATTTAACTTTTATTTTTTTATCTGGTAATTATTTTTTAAATTTTAATAGAGATCATGAATAAATTAATTCTTAAAAATGGATTATTCACTCATTTACTACGATAATGAAATAAAAAATAATTATTCACACATGATAATGAAGTTTTCTTTTTATTCTTCTACACATTCAACATTCCATGTAGAATGCTGCATCATTTTAATTTCTTAAAAAGTTACAATTATTACAGTAAAATTGGTTAAGTCAACCAATTAGATCACTAGTAACATGTAATATCTTGATAGTTGAATAATCACACATGTAAAAGTGGTATCACCCAGTTATAGTGCTTCTCAAGTGGTCAAAAAGTAGTACCAACATCAGATTTTCATGGAAGTCCCTCAATTCATCCCAAAAACCACCATTTTCCTATTGAAATATGCACATGCCACTCTTATATAATGAATATTCTAATTTAATATTATATTCAACTTAATGACTCTTATGTATCATCTCAATCTCACATATGGTCTGGTCGGTATTACTCGAATTGCATATTTATGTTGTAAATTAACATTAATATTCATTAATATAAAAAGTGGCATACTCAAAAAAATGAAAATGCATTCATATTTTATTTATATTGTAGGATAATGATTCGTAAGTCATTTTGGATGTGTAGGAATCACCCAAACATTAATATGATACACAGTGTATTAGGTATGACTCAAAGTGGTCATTATCTTTCTAAAACTGACATTTTAGTTCAAAATGTGTGACACTGAATAAAAAATATGCAAACATGCTCATGTTATATTTATAATCTAGGAAAATAATTTCTAAGATAATTTTTAAGTGTAAGAATTTTTCTCACATCAAGAGGATGAACGATGTGATTGGTATTACTCAAATTGGGTATTTTCATTTTAAAATGACATTTTAGTATAAAAGACATGTGACATAATCAGAACTAAGAAAACAGACTTGGATGGTTTTAATAAAATATAAAAATGATCAATAAGTAGTTTATGACATGTAGGAATTATTAAGACTTAAATCTGATACACGATGTGCCTGGAATTACACAAATTACATGGTTTATGTTAAATAATGATATTTTATTAATGTATTCTTTCATATATTTTTTTAATTTTTTTATAATATTACTAATATAAGAATTGTTTTGTTATACAGGGGGACATTTTTTTCTCGAGATAGGGTGGTTTGTTCAATCATGATTGAACTCATTATATATTTTACATCGAGGATGCATATGAGATATTAGAAATAACTAAATGGGTAAAGAATTTACACAAAATCATTAAAAGAGAATTTCTACTACTTATTTAGTTCTTTTTTCATAATTTCATATAATATTTATTATTTAATTTCCATATTATTTTTATCTTATAATTATTTAATTTTTTTCAGAAATATTTTAGGAAATAATAATGTTCTTTAATCTATCTTCCATAAGACAGAACAGTGAGAACATGTTACTTTTGGATAGAAGAGGAAACCATATGCTGCCGAAAATGTGAAGTGATCCAAGAAGCATAGGGATTTTTCTTCCAACCAAATAAAACGTGTTTTATTTTTTTCAATGTTTCATATATTTTAAATAAAAACATACATCACATATTCAGTCACTCAATTGAACACACAATGTTCTTAGTATGACTCAAACTCTATTTTAGTAGTTCATAATTAACATTATAGTTCAAAACATACATCACCAACTAAAAACTAAGAAAAATTTTCTGGATTATTTTGATACATTAGAAAAACAATCCATAAGTAATTTTTGATGTGTAAGAATTAGTCACACTATAATTTGACATGTGATGTCACTGATATGACTCCAAGGGTGTCTTTTTATTTAAAATTCACATTAATTTTGTTAAAAGGACATGTGACATACTCAAAATTGATTAAACTCATTCATATTGTTTTGAAACATTAGTAAAATGATCCATATGTCATTTTTGTGTTGGAATCAACCTCAACCCAATATGATACAAGGTGTATCCAGTATTACTCAATGTGGTCGTTGTTATTTTGAAATTGACATTTTAGTTCAAAATTCCTATCACTCACTAAAAATTGACAAAACATACCCTGATTATATTGATAATTTAGAAAAATTCTTCCTAAGTAATTTTTTACAACTTTTAATCAGTATCTCATTAAACTGATACATGATGTGATTGGTATTAATCAAAGTGTGTGTTTCAAGTTTAAAATGAAATTTTAGTAAAAAATACATGTGACCTATTTGAAACTAATATAAAACATTTATTTTGTTTTTTATAGTTTAGATAAATTATCCATAAATAGTTTTTGATGTGTATTAATCATCTGTACCTCTATCCAATTCATGGTGGGACATGTATGACTCCAATTGTGTCTTTTTATTTAAAATTTCAATTTTTATAAACAAAAAAGTGACATAATAAAAACTAAGAAAACACACTTGGATTAATTTGATGATTTAAGAAAACAATACATAAATAATTTTTTATGTTAAGGAATTATACTCACCTCATTCTGCTATATGGTGTCCTTATAGTGACTCAAAGTGACCATTATCAGTTTAAAATTGAAATTTTTGTTCTAAACATTAGTAACTCACTAAAAGATGAGTATGTATTCTTAGAATTCCTTGATAATTTAGGGAGAAAATTCATCAGTTATTTTTTATCTGTAGAAATAAGTCTCATATAAAAAAAGAAACATAATTTGAAAGGTATGACTCAAAGGGAATTTTCTCAGTTTAAATGAAATGTTAGTAAAAAAATTTGATATAATCAAAACTGAGAAAAAAATTCAATTTTTTGATACATTAAGAAAATGATCCATATATAATTTCAAACATGTAGGAATCAACCACACTTCAATTCGATTTATTGTGTGTCCGATAAAACTCTATGTGTGTCTTTTTATTTGAAATTGACATTATAGAAAAAAATAAAAGTGACATACTAAAAAATGAGAAAACATGTTAAAAGTGTTTATATACATTAATTAAATGATTCATAAGTTGTTTTTTTAATTTATAAAACATTTTCATCTCAATATGATACATGGTGTTCATGATATGACTCAAAGTGGTTGTTATCATTCTAAAATTGACACTTTAGTTCAAAACATGTGTCACTCAGTGAAAAATGAGCCAACATGCTTAGATTGTGTTGATAATTTAAGAAAACAATTTTTAAGTCATTTTTGACCTATTGGAATCTATATCACATCAACCCAACTCATGATGTGACAAGTATGACCCAATGTATTCATTTTTCGTTTAAAATAGATATTTTTGTTCAAAACATGTGACACTCACTGAAAACTAAAAAAACATACTCAAATTGTGTTGATAATTTTGGGATATGATTCATTAATCATTTTTTGATGTGTATTAATAATTATCATGTCCAACCAACAAAAAATGTGACAATCATTACTCAATGTTCTGGTTTTCAGTTCAAAATAACATTTTAGTAAATACCACAACTGACGCACCCAAAATTGAGAAAATGTATTTTAATTTTTTTATACTTAATGATAATGATTAATAAGTTATTTTTGATGTCTAAGAATTATCTATACCTCAATCTGAAGTATTATGTGACTACTATGACTCCAATTGTTTCTTTTTATTTAAAATCTTCATTTTTTTAAAACACTAGTGATATACCCAAATATAGAAAACACGTTCAAAAAGTTTTGGTACATTTTGATGATGATACATAAGTCATTTTTACATGTAGTAATTATCCACACCTCAATATGGTACACAATGTGTCTAGTATGACTCAAAGTGTAAATTATCAATTTAAAATTGGCATTTTAGTTCAAAATATTTTTCAGTCACTAAAAATAAAGAAAACCCTCTCAAAAAGTCATGAAAATTTAGAAAAGTGATTTATACGTACTTTATAATTTTTAGGAATTGGTCTCACCTCAATCTAATACATGATGTGCCTGGTATGATTCAAAGTGTCTTTTATTAGTTTAAAATTGACATTTATGTTCAAAACATATATATATATATATATATATCACTAAAAACCAAGAAAATGTACTCAAATTATCATGATAATGAATGAAAAATATTCATATTTAATTATTGATTTGTTGGAATTAGTCACACATAAAATCACCACATGCGGAGCCGGTATGTCTCATAGTGCTTATTTTCAATTTAAAATGAAATTTTAGAAAAGAAAACATGTGGAATACTCAAAAATGAGAAAATTTATTCATAGTTTTTTGGTATTTAAAAAAAATCCATGATGTGTTTGTAACATATATGAATAATAATAAATGATATCTAAATCATAGTGCAACTGGTGTGACTCGAATGATGCCTTTTTATTTAAAATTGACATTATTTTTGGTAAAATAGAAAAGTGACATCATTTAAACTAATAAAACGTATTTTTATGTTTTGGACATATTATTAAAATGATCTATAAGTCATTTATAAAGTATAATAATTAGCCAAACCTCAATATGATACATGGTTTACCTGGTATGACTCCAAGTGGTCGTTATGAGTCCAAAATTGTAATTTTATATCAAAAGTTATGTCACTAATGGAAAGATTAGAAAATGTGCTCTGATGGTCTTTATAATTTAGAAAAATTATCCATAAGTCATTTCTGATTTGTAAGAATCTATCACATGTAATACTAATCCATGATTTAAACATTATTACTCAATGTTTCTATTTCTAGTTTAAAGTGAAATTTTAGTAAAAAAGTGAATTGAAATATTATAAACTATGTGAACATAGTCATATTGTTTTTATTCTTTAGTAAAATTCTCCATAATTTATTTTGGATGTGTAGAAATTAGTCTCACCTCGATCTGACACACAGTGTGAGTGATATGACTCAAAGTGTGTCTTTTTATTTTAAAATGAAATTTTAGTAGAAAAGAAAAGTGGGATAGTCATAAATAATAAAACACACTTCGATTTGATTGATACATTATCATAAGGATCCATAATTATTTTTTGAAGTGTAGTAATCATCCCCACATGAATCTAATACTTGTTGTTCCTCGTGAGACTGAAAGTGTCTGTTATCAGTTTAAAATTCGCATTTTAGTAAAAAATTTAAGTGACATACTCATAACTAAGAAAACACACTAAAATATTTTTGATACATTAGTTAATTTACCCATATGTCATCTATGACATGTAGCAATAATTCTCAAAACAGTTTAATATACAGTGTGCCAGATATGGCTTAAAGTGTATGTTATCAGTTTAAAATTTACATTTTAGTTCAAAACGTCTGTCACTCACTAAAAATTGTGTAACACACTCATATTACATTGATAGTTTTGAAAAATTAACCCATGCTACTTTTTGATGTCTATGAATTAAGATCATATCAAACTGACACGTGATGTTACTAGTATGACTCAAAGTGCGTGTTTTTAGTTTAATATGACATTTTAGTATAAAAACACAATTGAAATACTAAAAATCAATAAAAAAACTTTTGCATTGTTTTTTACTTTGTGATAATGTTCTATAAGTCATTTTTGATTTGTAAGAATCATTCACACCTCAATCAGATGCATTTTCGGACCGATATAACTCCAAGTGTCTCTTTTTATTTAAAATTAGAAATTTAGTAAAAAAGAGATGTTACATGCTCAAAACTAGTAAAACACATTCTTTTTGTTTTGAAACATTATTAAAATGACCCATATTTCATTTTTCGTGTGTGTGAATTAGCCTAACCACAATCAGATACACGATGTGCCCAGTAAGACTCAAAGTGGCCTTTATCACTCTAAATTTCCATTTTAGATCAAAATCTATGTCACTCACTAAAAACCAATAAATAATGATCTGAATGTGTTTATAATTTAAAAAAATGTATTATTAGTCAGTTTATATATGTATAAATTAGTTACACATCAAATGAATACATGATGAGACAGGTATGACTCAAACAGTTTGTCATCAATTTAAAAGTGACATTTTAGTTCAAAACATCTATCACTCACTGCAAACTAATAAAACAATATCCTATTGTGTTTAAAATTTATTAAAAATATTTATAAGTCATTGATGATGTGTAGGAATCAATTTCATATCAAACCGATAAAGGATGTGACCGGTAGGACTAAAGGTGCATGATTTTAGTATAAAATAACATTTTACTAAAAAACACAAGTGGCATACTCAAAACTGAGAAAACATATTCATATTGTTTCTATAGATTTTTAAAATGATTCATAAGTAATTTTTTTCATGTTTGAATAATTCATACTTCAATTTGACATATGTTGTGACCAGTATGACTCCAAGTGTTACTTTTTATTTAAAATCTTCATTTTAGAAAAAAATACAAGTGGAAAACACAAAATCAAGAAAATGAAATTATAATGTTTTTAAACTTTAATAAATCAGTCCATAATTCATTTTTGATTAGTTATAATTAGACTCAACTCAATATGATTTAGGATATGCCTGATATGACTGAAAGATTCTATTATCAGTTTAAAACTGAATTTTAGTTCAAAACATGTGTCACTCACTAAAAACAAAGAAACCACACTTGAATTATATTTATAATTTATAAAAATTATTAACATGTAATTTTTGTTATCTAGGAATCATCCTCACCTCAATTTGATACATAATGTTCCCTTTATGACTCAAATAGTCTGTTACGAGTTTAAAATTATCATTTTAGTTTAAAGTATATATCACTCACTAAAACACAAGAAAGCATTCTCAAATTGAGATTATAATTTAAAAAATAATTTAATAATTAATTTTTTTTGTGAATAAATCAGTCTCACATAAAACTGACACATGACTAGTATGAATTAAAGTTCATGTCTTCAGTTTAAAATATAATTTTAGAAAAAAACACAAGTGACCTAATAAAAACCAAAAAAAATACTTTTTAAATGTTTTTATATTTTAATAAAATGATTCAAAAAAATTTTGAGATGTGTAACAATCTTCTGCACCTCAATATGACGCATTATTAGACTAGTTTGACTCCAGAAATGTATTTATATTTAAAATTGTCATTAATTTTCATAAAAAGGACAAATGAATTATTCAAAATGAACAAAAAAAATTCAGAATGTATTAATGATTTAGGAAAATGATCCATAAGTCATTTTTGATTTTTAGTAATCATTCGCACCTCAATCCAATACATGGTTTGCCCATTTTGAATAAAATAGTATGTTATCTATTTAAAATTGACTTTTTAGTTCAAAATGTGTGTCACTCATTGAAAACAATGAAAACGAACTTGTATTGTCTTGATAATTTATGAAAATTACTCATAAGACATTTGTGATGTGCAGGAATTAGTCTCACCCGAAACAGACACACGTTGTGACCAGTATAACTCAAAGAGAGTGTTTTCATTTTAAAATGGAAATTTAGTAAAAATATGAGGGACACACTCAAAATGAAGACAATGAATTTTTATTGTTTTGATAGTTTAGAAAAAATATCCATAAGTCATTTTTGACATGTAATCATCAACCATACCATAATTTGATACACGGTGTACCCGGTATGACTCAAATTGTGTGGGTTCAATTTAAAATTAAAATTGTATTCATGTATTGTTTCATATTTATTTATAATTTATTTATTTATAGAATTACTAAAATAAGAATTTGTTTCTTATATAGGTGGATTATTTTTCTTCATTTGGGTGGTTTTTTTGGTAACTAATATCATGATATTTATTTTTTCATAGGGGGTGAAGTTTGAATCAAAGTGAAACATTTATGTTTTTGGATTTTTTTATAGCAATTTTTAATGTTATTTTACAAAATATTGTAATAAAATTCTTATAATATATTTATTTTTTTGTATTTTTTATCTAATTCATATTTAAAATAAATTATGAATTTTCAATAGACACTTTGTTGTTGTTGTGTTCTGTATTTCAAATAGAACACTACAGAAGTATCCATTATCGACGTTATTCCTATCATAGATAGAAGCATCATTTTATTACATTTAATACTAATAAATGGTTTTTTATGAGTTGTATAAATAGTGATGATAAAGGGGGCCTCATTAAGTGCTAATCTAGCACTAATAAAAGACTCTGTTTATCGTCTCTTCTTTTTGTGTTGATAAAGGCCCCCCTTTATCACTGTATTTTTATCTCTAATAATGGGGTCTCCCTTTTATCGATTCATAGGAAAACAATTCTTATTTAGTGATGTTAAATACCATTTCGAAAATTGTTAAAGGGTTGATCTGTGTTAGTGTAATATAATTCCATATAAAATCTATATGATTATGAAAAGATACACAATATCATCTTCCGTATAGAAACAACTTAGGATAGATAGCTACTATGTTTGATTCAATTACCCATATTAGAAAGATACAAAGAATAGTAGAGACTACCTAGTACATGTCATCTAGTATAGAGGGAATAATTCATTGTCTTAGGCTGCCATTAGAAATATGTTTTCTTGGCCTAGTTAACATGGAGTTTACCAACAGGGTGTGTCTGAGTGGGATACATGACATTTGGGACCTTGGAAAAATGTTTGCATGTACTGTTTCATGTATATTAATTACATGCCTTCAACTTCTTTCCACATAGTGAATAAAGTATTTATATGACTCAATAATATTATAATAGAGCCACAAAATTTAGCTCACCAAGATTGAAAAGAATTTTGTGAAACCATATAATATCTCAGTATGGTTCATTGAACATATTTGTACTCGAGAACACAACAAGGCATAAAATCCATTGATGCAAGTTGTGTGATCAGATTTCACAGACCATGAATTATTTACAATGTGTAAAATATAGTGACTTAGGGTTGTGGGATACATGATGTGCAGACTGGAAGTCAACTCCCAGTTTCAACCATAGTTATATCCAGTTAACCTGCACCTATAGTCTTCTACATTTATTGAAATACTAATCCATGGTTGAGCGATAAAAGTGGGATAGGGAAAGGAAAAAAAATGTTAGTCGTTGGGAAATCCAACCACATGGAAATGACTTCTTTCTCATGGTCAACAGAGAAAAAATAGAAGTATTGCAAAACGAACAAACATAAGTAGGAAATTGAATAAACAATGTCATAATGAGTTTTATAAGAATCATTTAAAATTATTAATAATATGAAAGTAGCAACTCACATTTCTCCCACATAAAAAATAAATATAGTAAATTCAAGTATGTGTAATAAAAAGATATTAAAATATGATATTCAATAATATCTTATGACATGAGAATAATTCATCTAATAAAAACGAAATTGGTTCTATATTTTTTCAAATATTTTAATTATTATTATTATTTTATTGTTCCTATGATGTGTCGTTTTAGAAATTTAATCCTTGGATAAAATGTTTAAAAGATATAATAATGTGTTGAACACAAATAATAAAATATCTTACCTCAAAAAAAATCAAATTCTCTTTTGAATCTGACTATGCTTTAAAACATTCATCAATTTCTCCAAAAGAATGATCTTATAGTGCATGAAACATCATATGAATCTTATCTAATGTTTCTCTAATTGATAATGTAATATACCATAAAGAGATTATAATTTTATATTTTTAATCCCACTAATAAAAAATTTACCCTTATTCTTAAAGTAATTGTGATGTAAAAGTTTACATTCATGTATAAATTTAGCAGTTATTATTTCTTCACTTATGTGTGGTTAAAAAATAATATATTTAGTATATTATTTAGTTTCCACAAAATCGCATAAAAAATAAAAATTATAAATCATTGTTAAAACCATTATAAATATTTTTAAAAATATTCAAAGTAATTAATTAAAAAATTATGTTTCTACAAAAATCAATCATAGGTTGGTTGTGAAGTTGATTTTGATTCCAAAAGCTCATCCTCAATATTAAATATTTTGGTTACAAGCACCTTGGAAGTTCATCCATTGTATGTTTTCATGAACAACAAAAAAAAATTTCTTTTCATTTGGTCACATTGGGGTGGAGAAAATTTGTGGCCTTAGAGAGGGATATTTTATCCATGTAAAGTGTTAAATTTGTATGTTCAAATTTATTACTTAATTTACTTTCAAGAATGTTCCAACATGACATTGGAATCATTTTCATATGTGTCTGTAAATCATGATTATTTTATGAGCAGTCAAGGTTTATTTAAGAATCTTCAACTTGAATGAATTTTTTTTATATTCCATAGGAGTATTAACAATTAGTACTATGAAATATCTAGGATGTGAAATTATAATTGTATGATTCCATTTATGTATATTTTTTAAAAAAATTAATGACTCTAAGATACATTTCTTGGTATAATGATTCATTCTCATCCAAAAGTAAAAACTAATTTTACAAATCATAAAATTATCTATGAAAAGCTCCAAGATGTTTCATACCAACTACTTTCAGATGATTATTATGTTGTATTTGAGTAAATGGATAATTTCTCAAGCTCTCTCATTAGAATAAAGAATTTTTTCAATGTACAATTTCTAGGTTTAGTGTTTTACTCTCACCCTCATCTTTGGTTATTATATGATTAGTTAAATATGATGCTTATTACACTCTAAGAAAAATATTATTAAAAATTTATCTTGATACGCTCAATTATATACACTTCATATGGTTGTATATGTAATATAAATCATACATTTAAATATTCATATGTGAGGCATGAAATCCTTTTTTGACCTAGAAATTCTAAAGAGATATATTTAATTAGAACTCAAAAATAATAATTCCAATCAACTAAATTATCCTCCTTGTATTTTAGGTTGATCAAATATAGTTATTTGGTTTTTCTTCAGCACATCATAATTTAAAAACCTAATTTATTAGGGTTCTTATTCCACAATATCAATTTCCCAATCTTGTTCAACTAACTATGATAATAAAAAAATGATGGATCAATTTTATGACTATATTTTTTTGATAAAAATTCCATTAAAAAGGGGTATTTATATTATATATTAGTTTAAAAACTAAATCTTTATAATATGAATAATGTATTTTTATTCATAATAAAAAAAATTTATAATAGAAATTTAGAAAAATTCTATGTTTTTTTTTGTCCATTATACACTAATAAAAATATAACTTTGAACATGTAACATTTCATATTATTAAAAATATTCTTTAACAAAATAATGAGTCTTTTAAAAGTTGGGATAATAAATATTAATAATGTCTAATGACATGCAATGCTTGTTGTCATATATTTTTTATGACACATGTAATGTGTTTAAAAAAACTCTCAGAAAATAATATAGGATTTTACAAAATATATTTTATTTTAATTTAAAAAAATTAGTGAAAATCATTATATGTAGTTAAAGATATACATTTTTAACAACATGCATAATTTTTTCTAATATTTATAACAAATATTTATCAATGTTTTCACATAAATTCTAATTTATTAATTTTTTTATAATTGTATAATATATAAAATATGAAAAACACAATCTCAATATCACCTTAACCCACATAATACATAACATAAACCACATATTTTCCAATGTATTGGAAACTATTCAAAAGATATAAAATAATTCTACTCAAAACAACTCAATAATAGAAAATTTTATATAACAACATGTCACATCCAAGAAATTTCATATCCTAATTAGGTTTAACCATTACAAACAATACCACATCTAACCATCATCGTGATCTTCATATCCAACTAACACTAAAATTTTAAAGAATCAGAACCTAAATGTCAATATATTTCTATAAAATATGCTAAAAGGAACATATCAATGATGTTTATTAATAAGTCTACCTAAAGTCAAATTGATAACCATGAGAATATCATCTACAAAACAAATATCAAAAATATATTCCAAGATGAAATCAACCTTCATGAATTAAAAAGGGCCTTTTAGAATTGCTGGTATAGTAAGAAAAAAAATATAAAATGCATTACTAATAAGATTTAAACCTATTTAATTCATATAAAAAGGTTTTTAATGTACAAGGGAAAAACATTTAATATGTACATGCAAAAAAAATACTGAAAAAAATATAATTTAACTTTTCTTATCAAAATTAATGAAAACCAATAATAAAAAACTACTAAGAAAATGGTATGAAAACTATTGATATACTAGATATAAAATGATTTATATAATCACATACAGTCTTGTACATGGTTTATAACTATAGTTTAAAAACTAGTTAAATATTATCAATATGGGGTATTAAATTTATGCATAAAAAATACTATAAAACCAATATATATATATAATATAACTTTGAGATGTATTCCATTAAAAGATTAATAATTGTATGCTCTATAAATTTCTACTAATTCAATGTAAATTTTTTTTAACGTAGGTTAATCCACTTATATAAAATCAAGTAGTTAAAAATATCTTCAAAAACATATATTATGTGAAGATGATTCCCCCTCCTGAAATAGGATGAATACAAATAATGTAAGGCCTGTTTTTAAAGGGATAATATGTAAAAAAAATTATGATGTCCATCACCTATAAATACTCCTATAATTAATCATAAATCATTATAAGGAATGTTAAATTAACAATTATTGAAAATTCTATTACAAATGAATATAGGTTGGCCAGATTTTTTGAACTATCTACCACACCTATAAACATTAAACCAACCATAAAAATAGGAGATAACATTCTTATAAAATGAAATCCGATGTCTATATTTTTGTTAAACAATGTATATTGTCCATAGGTTATGAATTATAATAATTCTCACAATTATTGGTTTCTCTAAAAATTATTTTTTCTATATCAAATAGGATATTAGTAAATATAATACAATATTTCTTGGGACTATACAGAATAAATAAGAATAAGTATATATACGGTTTATGAATATGGGATATTTTAGAAACGCCAATATTAAAATCTATGAATTTTTTTCATAATTAATATAAGGAAAAAAATAGACCAAAAATTTAAATATATATATATAATATTAAAAAATATCAATGATTAAATCTAATGAAAAATATAAAAGACATAAAATATGACCTTACCATATAGAAGGTAAAAACACACCATAGATCCATGGGCCATTAATATAAATTTTTTTAATTATGCTATTATTATGATTTCATATTTTTTTGTTTCAATTACACTTTGATAATAAATGATGTTATGATAAAATTATTAATAAAATTATGAATTAATAATGACTTAATTTATAATTATAATCATTCGATGGTTTATTTTAGTTGTTATAAATCATTATTTTCAGTTATATATGATATATAAGCTTTGAACATGTATAGTTTTATCACTATTAATTTTAAATTGTAGAATTATTAATATTAATCTTCTAGGTTGGAACAAATTCATTTTAAACATAAAATTATCAATCACTATAACATATGATAATTTTTTTTATCAGATTCATAGTAAGTATCGAATTGGGATCTATCTAATTATATAATATTGTATATAATATATATAAGTAAGGTAGTGCTATATAAAATTCCGAATATGTATGTATTTACACAAAATAAAAAATAATTGTATGTATAATCACATATTTGACCCAAGTGATTATAGAATTCAACAAATACACCACTACATATTGAAAAACATTTAGTAACCTTTACACTATGTGGATTGAGTGAAAAAAATTATTATTGTGTTTTTAGGGGTGAATCATACAAAAGAATTTTTTTAGATCAAAATACAATTTAATTGAGAATTTGTAAATCCTAATTAATTTCCTTTCCAATAGTTCAAATATGATCCCTATGGAAACCCAGATCTTTTATACACTTCATTTCATGATATATTACATTTACATCAACATAATAAAATCTGAAAATATTGAGAGGGATAGTGTATTTGTGTAATTAGTTACATATCAAAATAATATAAAACAAGGATAAAAAACATTATTTAAAAACACTATAACATTCACTTAAATCACATTGATCTTATAATACTACATGAGAAAACATTAGGATGTACAAAATAAAGGGTTTTTCCACAATTCCTAATAATGTAATAATGAAATCATAGAATAATGAAAATAAGTACATGTGAGTTAAGATGTATAAAAGAATGGAGAGAATCATAGTCATGAATATCAATGAATGGTTTAAGATGATAAAATAAAGGAATAATAGGAATTTGGAAACAATATAAATCATGAAAACAAAAGCATAAGTCAATGATACCATCCAAGACATCATAACATAGTGTTCTTAGGATAATTACCAATACAATATGTTGGTTGGAGTAGGACACTCAAGAGGGGGTGAATTGAGTTTCTATAATAATTTCTATCTAAAATTATTATTTTAAAATTATTCTTAGTTCCCCAATTTAAAACAAAATAGCCCAATTAAACAAATTGGTGGATTTATCAAACAATTGTTCAAAATAGATATCAAAGATTTATCATTTCTCAGTTAAAACAACATACATTATTATCTTATCTTTTGAAATCAGATTACAAGAAAAATTCTAATATAAACATTGTCTTTAATTAACTATCAATGTGATGTAATTTTTTCTAAAATATCAGTACGAATAGAGAATGAACTTGAAATTACATATCAGAAGTAAAAAAAAGTGGTTCAGTATCAAGCATCGACCTAATCCTCTGGACTTGGAGATCACCTGTCACCATGTATTTTATATTAATAAACATGATCCACACCCTAGATTAGAGTTTGCAATAGTTTAAAAACTGTCCAGGTTAACTAGACCTCTTCCACAGTTTTTGTGGGTGTGTTCAAATAAATTTTCCACATAGGTCCATCTTCCACGGTTATCCATGGGAGTGAAAAGTGTAATGTTTTGGTGAATATATTTGAGTATCTTCTAATTTGCCTCAGGAGACAGTGTATGTTTACAATACAGATACACACACTACTCGAAATATAAAAAATACATACACAATAGAGAAATAGTTATAAAAAAATTTTAGAATAGACTAAGTTATATGATGTGAAACTATGGATTTCATGAGTGTACAAGAAGTGAATCTCATGTCCACTTATAGAAAGATTCCCCAAAACAAAGTGTTGTGCATGCTCTATATTATGATTTCTAGTTAGTTAAGATTGTTTTTGGATATTATCACCACTAGGATTTATTTATATATGGATGTTGGTACTTTGTCTTTCATAAAATACTTCATTGTGTGAAAAAATGTTTGATCAATTTTATTCCATAGTGGAGTAACTTCGTACTCCACAAGCTTCACTAATTTTCCTTTTTCCAAGATGATTTCCCTTATACACTACAGAGTTTACGAAGAGAATGTTCTCTATCACAAGAAAATACCTCTTACTAGCCACTAACATTATTAAATATGTTTTTTAAAAACAGACATGGTCATTAATACAATATGTAATACTGAGATTCATAAATATGATTGTTAGCAATAATCATGAATTTAAGACAAATCATCAATGACTCAGTTTGTTGGTAGGTCATTCTTTTGGTAAAAATTTCCATAAGTAGATTACATATATCAGTAGGTAAGAATATCAGTATCTCATTCTATTAGCAGGTCAGGCGTCATTATGTCAGGCATCGGTAGTTCAAGAGTCTCTAGGTCAAGGGTTTGCATGTCAGGCGTCGGTAGGTCAAGTGTATGTAGGTTTGGCGTCGGTAGGTCAGGCATCGGTTGGTTATGTTTTGGTTGTTCAGGTGTTGGTAGGTCTGGAGTCATTAGGTCAGTCATCAGTAGGTCAGGGTTGGTAGGTCAGACATCAATAGGTTGGGCATTGGAAGCTCAAACATAGATAAAATTCAGGGTAACTCTCTCATTAGCTTACATCTGTTGATCACTCAATTAATCGATGAGTCTAGTTTCGGTCAATTGTCTATATGTAGGAAAAGTATGGGTATATTAGTTCCTTGTTATTTAACAATACCTATTGGTGACATATACTTAACCAAAAAAATGTATTTATGTCTTATGATGTAAACACTGAGATTAGAGACTTCAGAATTATATGTAACCAAAATTCAACATAATGTAATTTGATAAATAATAATTTTTCATGATTTGTGATCATTAAAACATGAGGAGGTAAAAAATCTCCACCATTTTGATAATCACAAATCATGGAATTATATACCCTAATAATTTATTTAAAAGGGTAAAAATATAGATCATATGAGTTTGTGTATTTTTGTTTTAAGGTGTATAAAATTATTGTGTAATCTTAAGTTCATAAACTCTAATGTTCTTTTAAGATCCCCCTTTTATATATTCTATACGCATTATTATGGTATCAAAGGAAATAGGGAATATACCATACACAATAGTCCTCCTCCTTTTGGTATTACACAAAAGGAAATAATAGAGTAAAATAATCAACAAATAATGAAGTAACAATGAAGAAGATGAATCAAGACGAGCATATTCCATGAGTGAAGCATTGAAGGGGATTAAAAATGATATAACCAAAATGTAAGTCAAATCCTTATAAAAAATGATCCAACTACTTCTTAGAATGATCTTCCATACCTTTATCTATATCAACAGTAGGAGGGGTGGGAATAGTTGGGATGGAATTAGTAGTGGTGGAAGGGATGGAGATAATAGTGACTAAAGGGAGAGGTACTCCAATAAAAACTGAAGGAGCTAAGCTCGGTTTAGAGAAGGCACTATTTTCCAATTAATTATAGGTCTGATTTGAATTAGACCCTGAGTAGAAGTCATGGTTATAGGTGAACAAAAGGTATAATGAGAGGTATAATTAAGAAGGAATGATCTATGAGGAGAAGTAGCTGGAGAAACAAATGCTAGTGTTGTGATGGTGCTTATAAGGATAGCAAAAATTAATGAAATACTAGATAAATTCACCATTATATTCTATTTATTTCTCAATTTCATCTTTGTTTTCCTTGAATTTCTCAAGATTAGGAGTAATCTCTTTCAAAATTATTACTTTCTCTTTAAAAGCCTTGGTCCCAGGAGGTAGGCGCAGGTTCTCCACCAATTATTTTAAATGACCAGTTAAATGATGATTTGTATACACCCTCTTGAAATAGAAATATTCCTTCTTGGTAATTTTCTCTTCAGCATTGGTAGAAACTTTAGTGAAAAACCTAACCATGTCATAAATATAGTAATAATTCTACTTAATGTTAGAAATACCCTACATGTTAGTTCCACCCATCATGGTCTTTTTCTCTTCTCTAATCACTGTTCGAACCATCTCAATATCTGGAGAGTGAGAAACCGGATTTATAGAGCCGGTTACACATTGCACTATATCTCTGATGTCTAGCCTTAACGGGTTCACTTCAAAAATAGGAGTTTGAGCTAGAATAGATGTATGAGGACTATTCACAGCATCTTTTCCAACATATTAAAAATTTTCCAGATCAACGATTGGAGGGGGAGTTAAATCATCCTTAGAAGATTCATAATAGGTCTCTCGAAACACTTTCAAAACTTAGTCCAAGGAATCCAATTAATTAATTTTCAATTTTTTAATAGAAGAAACCATTTTAGTTAACTCATTTCTCATCTTCCAATTATCTGAGATCATAGCTTCAGTTAGAACTATAAACCTTGGCACAACATGAGATAAAACTCTCTCAATAATCAAATTGGAATCTCTTTCACTAAATCTTGGAAAAGAGGAAGGAGACTATAAAGGAGTAGACCGAATAGAAGCTAACATTTTCATATTTTAATGCAATTAAATTTTCCTGGGTTATATATTCAACTATTTCTGTAGCATCCAATGGAGCAAGAGTAGTTCTTCTATATTTAGTGTTAGGGTATTCTAATCCAAGAGTGAAAAACCTTGGATCTCTCCTCTACTCAGGTACCACTAGACCATTTAAATGTGTGTGAATAGAAACCTTGGATATTTTAACGAATTTTTTAACCTCACATTATGGACTCTTCCTCGAATACACTAACTCAATAACTGGAGTTACATGTACATATCTACCAACTGAAACTTCTTCTTCATGGACACGGGTAGTAGGAGCTCTTTCCTCTATAGTAATCACCTCAATAATTTCAGCATAGGGATGATCATTATGAGATCACTCTTGTAGAACAGCATGCCCATCAACCTCAAGAGATACATGTGGTTCTTGTTCCCAAAAGGTAGGACGAAAAGGATCCAAAGTTAAATCAATGATATCCCTACCCAGAACTTGGTCATCATTACCATTTTCTGATCCACCATCTAAATCATCATTTTCTACAACTTCCTTTATAATTTTACATTTTCCATCATCCTCTTCAAATTCTTCATCATCTTCCTCAGCTTATTCTTCACTTTCAATTCCTTCTTCTCCAGATTCTTCCTTACTGGTAGATTTTCTAACAAATTCAACATCACCTAATTCTTATTTTTCTTCACTGTCTTCTTCAGGTAAAATAAATTATTTTGCAGTTAAAGGTCAAGGTGGACTAGTAGGTCCATATGTAATTATCTATTGGATATCTGTAATGTCATGATAACTCCTATCATCAGTAGGGAATTCAACTCTCTAAATTTCCTCATCCACCTCCATATCAGAATAGACACCAACCTCATTAGGTATAAGACCAAGGTGTAGAACATCCCTTGGTGTCAAAGGATAGACAACAAGAATAAATTACTCAAGGAGTTTTTCATTAACTTATACCCACATCTTTATCCAAATATTCTAGATAATTTTTATTCTTCAAGAAATAACCATATTCAAAAAGAATTAATCACAGGTAGAAATATTCTCCTCTCCTTCACTTACAATGCCTTTCTCTTTTAATATAATAGAAATAATACTTTGGTAAAATGTTGAATTTTTCTTGGGGTATAGTTTAATCATTTCACTTATATGGATCATTAGATACTTGGATAGATTCACATTATTACCTTTACTTAGAATATAAAATAGGTATACATCATGATACTTGAGTGATGCAAAGTCCCCCTTCCTGGGAAACAACTGATTTTGGATAAATTTTAATAACATCCAACCCTCACTATGAAGTTAAATGGAAATGGGACCTTTTTTGTTCTATACTTCTTATTAACTCTACTAGATCAACCGCATAGCTGAATAAATCACTAGTGGGAGGTCTATTATTCTAATTATCATTATATATACCATTATGATGTACCATTTGACAATATTACCATTATTTTAATGAAAATGATATTATTCTACCATCCACTATCGACATCATCTAGAATACCTCAGTTCTTTCAAACAAAAACTCAAAATACACAAAAAAAACTCACAGAAAAACCTTCGAAAATACAGCCTTTCATTATTGGAGAACCACTCCAATCTTCCTTGTTCCTTAAACCACTTTAAAAGAAGAGAGCTACTTGACAACAAAAATTCAAAATTTACTTCTTTCTCTTGGGTTACAACATGATTTGTGTGCAAGGGATGAATGGGTAGTGGCATATTTTGAATGGATCCACCTATTATCCATTTATAAGTATTTGATTCATTCTTTAAATTATTAAGAACATGTATGAAATGAGGAATTAGAGTTTTTAAGGATTTGGTTTAAGGGAGAAAGGTGGAAACTTGGGAGATAATGATTTGAAGGAAGGAGTTTGAGAGTAAGTGATAATGAATATGAGTAAAGAAGTTGGATCAACCATTAATTATATCATTTAGGGAATTGAAATCACAAAATAAAAAATGAGGATTGAATTAATATAAAATAGATAAAACAATGTCGTTTAATAATATTTGATAAATAAATATGAATAATTAAATAAATATCGGTTGGTGAGCCATATTGATGAGTCATCATCAGGGAGGTGTCATCAGTGAGACATCATCAGAGATCCATCATTAGTGAGACATCTACAGTGATTCATCATTGGAGAGACATCATCAGTGAGACATCATTAGTGAGACATCATCAGTGAGACACTCAATAGTTAGTTCTCACGGTTAATCATTCTAAACTCATGTCTAATGTAACTCATTCTCTCAAAATTTAATGTATTCATAAAAATATCAGAAATATAATGATTTATAATAATGTATTCAAGTGTTCTATAACATTTTTGATAATGACATCTCAGAAAGTGATTTCTTACATCAATATGTTTTTTTCTAGAGTGAGAAAATGAATTCTTAGAAATTTTGATAGCACTTGTATTGTCATTGTTTATAGGGACATGTCTAAAGAAGTATCCCTACTCTTGAAAAGTGTGTTTAATTCATAAAATATGAGACCAAAAATTACCAGAATCTATATATTCTGCTTCTCTAGAAGATAATACAATAGAATTTTTGTTTTTACTAAATCATGAAACTAGATACTTTCTCAAAAAGTGACATGTTCCAGAGGTTCCTTCTCTATCTTATTGAAACCACCAAAATCAGAATCCAAATAACTAACTAAGTCAAATGGTTTACTTCAAGGATAGAACAATCCTATGTTGGTAGTAAACATTAGGTATTTGAAAATTCATTTAACAATAATTAAATGACATTCTTTTGGGTTTTTCTGAAAACAAGCACACATACACACACAAAACATAATATCAGGACAGCTGGTAGTAAAGTATATAAGACTAACAATCATACCTTTGTATCTTTTTTGATTAATTTCCCTTCCTTTTTCATCAAGATCCAATTTATAGGTGGTACACATTGGAGTAACGCAACTTTTTTTGTTATCCAAATCAAAATATTTCCCAAGTTATTTAGTATAATTAATTTTATTTAAAATGATTCCTTCTTTATTTTGAAAATTTTGAAATCCAAGGAAGAATTTGAGTTCACCTGTTAAACTCATTTCGAATTCACTTTGTGTAATTTTTCTGAAAAATCAATACATAAAGAATTTTTTGAAGATCCCAAAATAATGTCATAAACATGTATTTGAAAAAATAATACATATTTAAAATTTTTGTTATGAAATGATTAGGATCATAAATACCTTTTGAAAAAATATTAGAATAAGAAATGTGTTGAGGCTATCTGACCAAGCTCTTGGATCCTGTTTTAATCCATACAAAGCATTAGTTATTTTGAAAACATGCTTTTGGAAAATAATAATTTTTAAAACTGAGGGGTTGTTTAACAATAACATACTCAACTATTTATCCATTTAGGAATTCACTTTTTACATCTATTTGATATAGTTTGAAATTAATATGTTTTTCATAAGCTATCAGAATTATAATTGCTTCATGTCTAGAAACTAGTGAATGTATTTATTCATAGTCATTTCCTTCATCTTGACTATATCCTTGTGCAACCAATATGGATTTTTTTACTATGGTTCCAACTTCATCTACTTTGTTTCTAAACACCAACTTAGTGACTATAGTAATGTTGTATTTAGGTCTACCAATAATCTTATAGACTATATTTCATTCAAAATGGTTCAATTATTCTAGCATGTACATCACCCAAAATTAATCATTGATTTCATCATATGGGGTTTGAGGTTAAATATAAGAAAAAAATGCATGATGTTCAAACTAGTTCCTAAGAGAAGCTCTAGTTTGTGTACATTTATCTAAATCTCAAACTGTAACATATAAATGAAGGTTCCTAAGGGTTCTAACAGATCTAAAAAATGAACGACTAGTTATTTAATGTTCATCTACAGTTTCAGGTTCACTAAGGTCAGAGATTTTAGATTTTCTAGAATTAGAATATTTTTCATATTGCATAATAGTATGGTCATGAGATTTGTCATTAATATCCATATAGGATAGATCAACCAAAATATTTTCTTAGGATTTTCTAAGTTTATATGGATATATTTTCTCAAATATGGCATGAACATATTCTTCCGCACACTTGGTTATCTTATTAAAGGCTCTATAAGATTTTGTAAATATACAATTACCTAGGAAAATTATTTTATCACTTTTAAGGGAAAACATGTCAAGATTATCCTTGGTGTATATAATATAGAAATTGCAACCAAAAACACTAAAGTAATTAACCTTAGGGTTCCTATTGTTCCATAGATAATATGATTCTTTATTAAGGATAAGTATAATTAATACACTATTAATTATATTACAAGTTATTTTCACATTTTATACCCAAAAGTAAACAGGTAATTCATACTCATTATGTATAGTTCAAGCAATTTCTTATAAGGTTCTATTTCTTCATTCTGCTACTTTATTCTTCTAAGGTGTCCTAGGAGTAGAGAAGTTGTGATGGTAACCATATTGTGAGAAAGAAATATTCAAAATCTTGATTCTCAAACTCACATCCATAGTCATTTCTTAAGGATTTAATTCTAAGACCACTTAGTTTCTCAACAATTCTATCATACTTGGTGAAGTGGGAACAATCTTTGACCTTGTGATCTAGAAAGAAAGTCCAACTGTATCTAGAAAATTCATCTACTATAACATATAAAAAAATCTTCCAATATAAACTAGAAACTCTAAAAGGTCTAAATAAATAAATGTGAACCAACTCAAGTGGTTGAGAAGTCAAAACTTCTTTCTTTGGTTCAAAATATATTTTTTGATGTTTTTTCATTTGGACAAGGATTACAGACTTTTTCATTTGGAAACTATAGTTTATGAAGATCCTTGAATAAACCATTTCTAGTAATCATTCCAGGTGGTGTACTTTATAGTTTCCTTGTTTCCTATTCTAGAGCCAAGCCTTTGTGAAAAGCACTTAAGAAGGAAAAATATTGAGAGACTAAAGAGTCCAGATTTAAAGCATAAAAATTATGATTTCCAAAATTAGAATATACTAAATCATTTTTTTTAATTAAAAACATTTCAAGAATCATTTTTAAATTTAACATGAAATCCATCATTACATAATTTTGAAATTCTAAGCATGTAACACTTAAGACCATAAATAAAATGAACTTTAAAAATTAAGATTGAGTTAGTGTTACTAATTTGGCCAAAGCCAATTATTTTTCTTTTTTCATTGCCAAAAAATATGATATTCCCACAATAAATATTGATATGTTTATTGAAGATTTAGTAGTCCCATTTAATGTATATTGAACATCCACTAACATATGCTTTTACAAGAGCTCTTTAATAAGGGTTCTAACAAAAAAAATTAACCAAGAAAATATTTTTTTTATGAAGACTTTCATGGTTCTATTAATATTAGTGATTAATGTTTTGGGAACCTGTATTTGCTTCATCAATTTTTTAAAAGATGTTTCTACAGTCTTGTAATAATAAAATCTATTGGATCTATAAAATCTATAAGCAGTAAAAGATGTTCCATTACTTGATCTTATAGTAGGTTTCTTAGATTTAGGCCTAAAACTAGATTTTCCGAATTTAGATAAAACCGTGGTTTTAAAAAAAATTCATTTTCTAGGTTGATAACCAATACTAGTAGTGTATTAAAGAGAAACCTATTTTACAAGAAATTGAATCAATGTATCTTTACAAATTGTGAACTTTTCTAAATCTTTCTTTAATTCCTCCTTCGACAATTTAATTTCATTGTTCTCATTGGGTAGTTCATAATGATTTTTTTTATAAATAGTAACTTCAAATTCAATGGAAAAATTAAGAGTATGTTGTTTTTTGTGATATTTATACTTATCCTTTATTTCATTTCATGTGTCCAAGATAATTTTAAAATATTTACACATTTGTTCATTTTTCATATTTTTATAATCAAATTCATCTTCATCTCTTTATTAATAAGATTTTTTAACTATATATTCTAATGTTAACTGAGATGTATTTTTCTGGAAACACATATTAGCTTTGTAAGGATTTACATCATGTGATGACTTGGAGTCACCTCATTTTCCCATATAATCACTCCATGTGTCCATCATTGAATTTTTATATTTTATATCCTTGACCCCATATTTTCTTTCAAACTTTATCATATGAAAATTATCTTTTACATATCCTCTCCTTTTTTCACTCATATCATACTATATCATCAATATTTTCATTTTTCTTTCAGTACATTTTCCAAATTACCTTGTTTTCATAATTTCCTCTATAACTAGGTTTTCTAAAGAACATATTTCTTCTATAGAACTTTTTTATTATTCTGGATAACTGATCTATTTCTTCATCATTATCATATAGTGAGTCATCAATAAAATAACGTTTAGTATGAACATGTAATTTATATTTTTTCTTAGAGGTAGTGGTTTGGAATACCAGTGCCTTTATTTTGGGTTCATCAACATCCTATCTGTTAATCTATAGTTCTTATTCATGCATCATTATCTTACCTATCAGCTCCATGACTAGAAACATACTGGTATCATAGGATTATCTAATTAACAATGAGGTTCCTCTCCATATTTCTAGAAGACATCTAAGTAGACACTTGATTTATTCTTTAGAATTCATTGTATTTCCATGATATCTCATTATATTGACTATCTCATTGAACCTAATATACATGTTAGAAATGGGTTCGTCATATATCATTTTGAAATTATCATACTTAATATTATATGTAATAAATCTCATTTCATTAACATTAGTGGTTTCTTCATGTGAAATATCTATAGTATCCAAAAATTTCATAAACATATTTGCAAGAAGATATTCTATTAAATTATTCATTTCCTAAAGAATAAAATAGGACATCGATGGTTTATAATTTATATTTTAAGAATATTTTTTAGCTTCACTCTAAATAGTTCTTGGAGTTTCTTATATTTCATATTTTCCCTTTATTACAGTCCAAATAACAAACCTCATACATTCTAATAGCATTTTCATTCTTATTTTCGACCGGGAATAATTAGTACCATTGAAATTGAGAGGACTATTTTTAGTATTAAATTCTTTTCTATTTTTCATATTAAAGAATAAAAAATAGTTTTAAATAATAAAAATTTTACAACTGATAGAAATTTTGAGATCATTAATAGAATAAATAAACTCACATTTAAAATAAGGTTGTGAAAAACCTTTTCAAACAATATATGATACCAAATGTTCTTCAGCGTAGGACACTTAATAGAGGGTTTAATTCAGTTCCTTTAAAAAATTTATCTAAAATTCTTATTTAAAAATTATTTAGGGTCCCCCAATTTAAAAAAAACAACCCAATTAACCACTGTTTCATATTTATAAAAGTTTTGTTTGTTCTAAATATTTATCAAAGATTTATTATTTCTTAGTTATAAAAATATACTTTATTATCTCACTTTTTAAATTAGTTTGAGAAAGAAAATCTAATATAAACACTATCTAAGAGAAACTATTAAAGTGATGTATGGTTTTATGAAATAACAATAGAGTAGATAAAACAAAACATTAAATTACACAATAGGAGTAAACTAGATGTCCAATATCTAACCTCGGCCTAATATTCTCCACTTTGTGATCAACTTACAATAAGTAGTGTATACTAATAATATTTATCCACACCCTTTATTTAGGATAACAATATATTACAAACTATCCAGGTCAGCTATACTTCTCCCACAGTTTTTGTGGGAGTGTTCAAATAAATTGGCTACATAAGGACCTCTTCCTCTATTATCCATGGAAGTGAAAATTGTAGAATTTTTGTGAATATATCTGAGTGTCTCCCAGTTCGGATTAGGAGATAGTGTGTGTTTACAATACAGATACACACAATAATCGAAATTTAATAAATATGTATACAATAGAGAATTAATTATAAGAAAGGTTTCTAATTATCTGAGTGATATAATTTTCAGCTCTGGATTTCTCTAGTGTAGATAATGAGAAGATCAAGTCCACTTCTGGAAACAAACATCAAAACAAATTTTCTTGGAAGCTCTATATTCTGGTTTCTATAGAGGCAAGATACTCTTTGAATATTATCTTCACTATGATTTTTTGTTGAAAGGATATATATACATTGGCCTTCCGAAAATCCTTCTTTGTATGCAAAATAGTTTTATCAAGTTTGGTCCATAGTCAAGAAAAATTGAATTCACCAAGATTATATACTTCTCTTTTTTTCCCAGGTGATTACATTTATAGACTATAGAGTCGACCTAGATCATGTTCTATATCACATGAAGATACCTCATAGTGTCTTCAAACGACATTAAATGTTTTTTACAAAATACAGACATGATTATAAATATAATAATCTGTACTAAGATTCATAAATATGACTGTTGGTAATATTTTTAAATTTATGATAGATCATCAGTGACTAATTCTATCAGTAGGTCATATTTTTATTAGAACATTCCATCGGAAGCTTATTTCTATCGATAGGTCAAACTATCAGCATCTTAGTCTATCTGAAGCATATGAGTCAGTATATAGGGCATTGATAGCTCAGGAATCATTAGTTTAAGCATCAGTGGGCCAGGGGACATTAGGTCCGGCATAGGTATGTTAGGTGTCGGTAGGTCATTCATTGGTAGGTCATGACTCGGTAGTCTAGGTATC
The DNA here is from genome assembly GCA_963277665.1 of Viscum album. NCBI lineage: Eukaryota > Viridiplantae > Streptophyta > Magnoliopsida > Santalales > Viscaceae > Viscum > Viscum album. Next base: position 1,002,350,345 of record OY728133.1, read on the forward strand.
GGTAGCTTGGACTAAGTGAAAATTTTGCATAGCTCTGTTAGTAGTTTGTAGTTTTCAATAACCCATGTATAAGTGAGTCTGTTTTTAGTGAATTATCTATCAGTATGACAAGTATTGTTTTCTCAGTTTCTTATTAGTGACTCATACCTTTCGGTGAATTATACTTACCCAAAAATATATATAAGTCTATCTTATGAGGAAAACACTAATATTAGAGACTTCAAAATTATAATTAACCAAAATTTAACATAATGTAATTTTATAAATCATAATTACACTTGATTAGTGAGATTTAAAACTAGAGGAGTGTAACACAATATACATGGTATACCATGAGATAAAAAACATTATCCAATTAATTATAGTTCTATATAATTCTAGTACCACCTGTCACATTCATATTATGTACATTAATTTCTGTTCCAAATATATCATACAAAGTAAAATTATATTTCATTAATTTTATTCCAATTATTAAGGATTTCAGGTTACATAATAAATGAAGGATACAGAAAACTAGGTGAAAACACTCAAGTGGAAAATAAGATGGGTATTAAAAACAAAAAATCATTTCAGGGAAAATCATTTCATAATCTTGGCTATATAGCGGGTGTATATGAAGGTTCATGGAAGGGTTTAATGAGAGTTTGACACTGTCTCTCAATAATAGGGAATCATAATGATAGTAATGGTATGTGTAAAAACACATTAAAACATGAATAATTTGAAATCAAATGTTTGATTATAAAGAAAGTACTTGAATAAAAAGGAAGAAGAGGAATTTCCTTACCTTGAGAGGGTGCTTCTAAAATCAATAAAGGAGCTTTTTAAGTACTTGGGAACACCATGTCTGGGGTTCTAGGAAGGATATAGAGATAATAAAATTACTCAATGGGTTTTTGGGTAAAGAGGAATGGAAGGTTAGGTAGGTATTTATAGAAAAAATGAGGGGAATTCATTATTAATTTATAAGGATATGTTTTAGACTCTAATTAATAAAATATTCACAACCACAAACCTTCCCATTGGGATTTCCATTGGATTTAGACAAATGGGTAATGGTTTTAAATATTTTTAGGTTAAGAATCTAACTCATTTAAATAATACAATTCATGGTTCGGAAGTGAGTCTTTTTTATTAAGAAATGTTTTTAAAACCATATAATATAATATAGGTCTTGGAGGACTCATTATTGGTTTGTAAAATTAATCATATAACATCAAAAAAATTATTTTTAAGGGGAAATATATTTATGGTATTTCATGACTATTTTACCAATTCTTACCTAAATTATCAAGTATTTTGATGTTATAATTCATAGTGTACAATTATACACTGTTTATTTTTTACCCAAAATTCGACTATCTCAAAAAATTATGAATATTTCACAATTGACTAATTTAAACATCTATGTTAAAGAATTAAATTTTGAAAAAAAAATCATATAAATATATGAACATTAAATTCTCATTAAAATCATCATTTATTAAAAAATACTCTTTTTAATGACACAAACAACTTTCTAACCCTTATAAAAATTACAAGGGATTTAATTAAATTATATTTTCATTAATATTTGAAAAAATATTATATAAAAACACTATTTCATTGAAATAAAAGTTATTTCATACTTTTTGAATTTATATAAAATATTTTTTTAATTCAATTTATATATTACCTAGAATTATGATTTTGGGTTCTTTCTATGAAAATCTAATTCTTATGAAACTCTGCATATAGTCATATATATATATAATGTAAAATAATAAAATTCGTAAAATGTAATCATCATTTTGTAAAAACAAAACATATAAATTCACAATAATAGAGTTGGGATATATAACCCCCTGTTACACCATTTTATTCCTTAATGATAAGGTGTGTCACGGTGGTAGTTTCTTAGGTTGGTACGACGAACATGGTTTGGATGGTGATCTCCGTGATCTTGAATTTCTCCCATAAATGGTTTGACTCATGTTTCAGTTTTTGAATCTTATATTGATGTTGGTTAAGGGAAAATTCCAATTATTATGCCTCCCTCTAAAGATATAATAAATGGGATTCATAGGATATGGTCCTATAGGTCGAGTCTATCACTTCCTTCTTCTATGTAAAGTAGATATTATCAAAACCCATAATATACTCCAATAATAGCATTCACTATAGAAAGTCTATATTATCTATATTTATTCTTATTAATGGTATTTAAGATCGATAGAAAATTATGAATATATTTTATAATGATCCAAAATAAAGATATTGTGGGAAATATGGTAAACAATATTGAAGAAAAAATTGTTGGAGTAAGATGTTATAATCGTAATGAATCATTAAACAGTAGAACTTACATGATGGGAAAGTGAAACAAAATTATATTAATTATTTTATAAATCATAAAATAAATTAATATTGAATATAAATTGATATTAGAAAAGAAAAATGAGATAAAAATAGAACATAAAAAAATTGAGAATCACCCAAAAAATAAATAATTATATTTATTGAATTAAATTAAGATAAATAGAGGATTTGAGATATGATTTATTCTATCAAATATATCAAAACACACCATCAACAATGAATTTAATTTATAACTCAAATACAATATTCATTGTAAACATAATTAAAATTAATTGAGAACAATAAATTTTGAAAATAAATTATGAAAATGAAAAAAAAATTAAATGGGATTCTTGGTATTCATATTCATAAATAAGATTTCAAAATATAATTAAATACTATATGAAAACACAAAAAATGAATGAATATCACCAAAAAACATATTGTTATCATGTGGAATAATTTATAGAACAAGAAGAAGATAGAAAAACAACATTAACTAGGGAGAAAATAGGGATGGTGTGTACCATCTTTCTCTATCCAGATGATTATGTATTGATGTAATGGGTATAAATATATTACATGTAGTTTTTGTATAATTCATATTAGGTAGATTTCATCAAAATAGGAAAATGTAAGAGATAAGTGGTTCTAATGTTTTTTAATCTTAATAATATGACAAAAAATAGAACTAATAATATTTTTTTAAAATAAAATACTCTTAATAAAATTTATATGATTCATAATATCAAATTTAGTATATCAAATGGAATAATTGGTTTCACCGATGGGTTCAATGACTATATCATGGGATAAAATGAGAATAATGTTATGGGAAGTAGGAAATATTATGAAGAGGATGAAAACATATTTTATATAAAATAAAATAAGGAAAGTAATCAACCAATTAATTAAAAAAGGATCTTGTAAAATCTAAACTAGTAGTTATTTAGAAAATAACCATGGAGTAATATAATAAGAAAGAGAATATTGAGAAATTCATAACAATATATACAGTAAATCTCAATCTATATGAGAAATTTATTGGAATAGTATTAAGAGATATTGAATTTTCAAAATGGTCAACAATTCATATACCCATTTAATACATGTTAAGATAAGACACTCTATGTAATTATTTTGATGAAGATCATCATATTGATTTCATTAACCCCTCATATTATGGGTGATTATTAATTGAAAAGAAAAGAAGTTATGTGTCATAATTTTATAGTATGTTGAGGATCATCCTAAATTATTTTGTATAATGAATTTTTCAAATTGATTATCAAAAAAAATTATTTGAAATATTAACAATAACAGTGAAAAACTTTGCAAATTAAATTATATGTCTTATAATAGTGTGGTGAATAATAATATTTTCATTTATAAAAAATCATTATTGATAAAGCATCAAAAATAATCATGATGTCATTTAAAAATAATTTAATAAAATATGGGTGATATTTTTATATTTTTGCAGTTATATTGAATACAATGGCTCATAATGGAGGTGAATTGATATCTTTAATTTCACCTTTTAAAACATCAACTTCCCTCTTCAAATTATTCCATTAAATATTTCCCATTATGAAATCAGATTTATAGGGAAATAAAAATATTTTTTAAAAGTTGAAAACTCTTAAGTATTTTTATTATGTTTCATATATTCATAGATAATACCATATTCCTCTCTACCAACACCCAAGTAAGTTTTGGTGATTTTTTTCAGATAATTTTAATATAAATATTCACAACCCAGTGGATGTAGCTGACACTTAGTATTTATAAATGAAAAGGATCTTTTAAAGGAATATTTTATAAAAAACCATCAGTTTTTTTACACCCACACTTAGTACTGGAAGTTTTTACTCATTAAAAAAAGAACAATTTTGAATTATATAGATAAAAATGGAAACACAATTGTATAGAAAAATTATTGATAGAATATAAATCTACTCCAAAAATATGTTTCCAATGTATAGAAGTACTTATTTCATTCAAAACTAAATAATTGTATTTACATAACACATAGTAGTTGTAGAAAATTATCCATACATTTTATATATTTCAATTATAAATCTTAATGAAATAGAATAACCTTTCATAAGAAAAATTATTAAATTCAAAAATATTGATGAATAAGTATGTGTGATTAATAACAATGAAGTGTTCTTGTGTATTATAATAAACAAGTCACATGTGTATATATAAGTGTTTTTTGAATATCATTTTTATATAAAAAATAATTTTAATTTAATTAATTCAAACATTTCCATGGACTTCTCCTTGAAAATATATAACCTGTTAATAGTAACTCTAGTCTTTTAGAAATAATAACCAATATAAACTCATTAAAAAAGTTCTAAAAGTTCATAACATTGTTGAATGAATTATTTCAATATTTATAAATCCATTATTATATTTCCTAAAATGAAAACTCTATAAGTATATCATTGAATTTAAACTATAGATGAATAATCCCTTATTACTTATTTATATAAGGTATTTCTAGAAACATTTATGCAATGTGAGAATATATTTACTATCTTAAAATTCTTCATATTGGTAAATAAATCTATTTTATTTTCATAATAATAATTTATTCTTAATATAAAAATTATTTTTAAATATAATTGACTTTGAATGAATATATTCTTTGTAGTAAATCCACTATGTATATATAAATTAAATTTTTACCAGATCATATATATATAAATATTATCTACATAATATATTTGACTTAGCTTACTCTAATTAATAATAAACATTAAATACCACTTTCTATGTTAGTTTGATTTGTAGCTAAGTATGGTTTTTCAATTTCCAAAATATTTCACATGTGACTAACTTTTAAAGTGGTTTTCATACATAAAATAACCCAACATATATATAAGATTTAGTAATTTTAATATTTTTCTTAGAAATATCAAGTATAAAAATAAGAGTATATATTTACCTTGAGATAATTTTTATTAAATATATTAATAAATTTTATCCCTCTTAAATAATATATATATAATTAATAAATTTTGTGAACATCAAATCATAAGATATGTTGGGATATATTAGAGAACAAAAACAATCCAACAATATCCCTATATTTTATGATCATAAAACCCATAAAATCAAAACATAAAAATTTTAAAATTATGTAATTAATAATTTATAAATATTAAAATCTATGAATCAATAAAATTTGTTAAATTTTTTTTATTAAAAGTATAATTATTCATCATTATATAATACCAAAAATAACATATATGTAATTTATTAAAGTAAATAATTTGTCATATTAGAAACATTAAGAATATAAAAATTATATTAAGTTGAATTTAGAACTCATGTATATTAAATAATATAAAGAACAAAAGTGGTGTAAAATAAATAAAATAATAAACATGAAAAAATAAAAAATAATCATTCAAATAGACTTTTGATCTGGTTTATTTGGAATTATAATACTTATGGGTTTGAGAAAAACTTGTTAAAATTATTGTTTTGGATGGTATCTTCTGTGGTAGATCATCTAAATATGTATGATAGGGTTTTAAAGGAGTTTCATCCCTTCTCTAGCTATTTGAAGGATCTTATATATCATTTTCATGAAATGATCTGTGAGGACCTATGGTATGTTTCATCTTAGATTTGGACTCAATAAAAGTATAATGAATTAATTTCCAAGAGACATGTTGTATCTCCACTCATAAAAAGACCTTCAAAATATAATCTTCTTGGTTATAATTTTATCATATTTTTATAAATTATCTAAAAAATGTGTTGTTCTATTCTATTATCACATTCATCTAAGACATTTTGATGATAATTATGGCATATTATTTAGATTTTCTAAGTCTGATACCAAGAATTTTAAAAGATTTAGCTAGTTATTTATAACTCTTAAAATACATTCATCAAAGTGTGTAATTGTTAAAAAAATACCAAAAAAAACTATTCCGAATATTTTTTAATGAAAACCCAATTTTTAGATAAATTTTACTTTTTACATTGATAAAAATTTCAAAAGAATTAGCTTATTGTTTTTAACTTTCAGATGTATTAAATATATTTTCTTCCAGTTATTCAACATGATTATGAATATCCTATAAATTTTATGTCATATTAATTAATAAATTATGGTGGTTTTCAGTATGTTTTGAATAAAAACTAACTCTTTTTTATTTAACCATCAAATAAATTTACATCCAATCCTAGATCAAATTCCTCATCAAAAGATTATTAATATTTAAATGTTAAAGAATTTTTAATCTCATCAGTGAATAATTTTTCAATACAGATATCTCTAATTTAACTTCTCAAATGATATATTATGTCATGTCTAAAATATTTTCTAAAGGACAAGAATCACATTTTAAAAGAGAAATGTTTTCATTATGATTAGAAAAATCACATGTAGGACCATGTTTTAAATATATAATTTATTTTTGTTTCAACATATTTATCACTTTTTTAGAAATACAAATCTCAACTAGTTTATAATACTTCTAAAATTTATTATGATCCTTAAAAATATCCTTCAACTCAATGAAACAATATTTTAAAAACATGTATGATTTCAATTCATATTTTTTTTTGTAAATTGAAAACTTCTTTAATATCTTCAAATCAACTTTTCCTTCCACCAAAACTCCATTTAGGTATATATTTTCATTTTCAAACGCTTTAAATATATATAGTATTATAGTTTAAAATTTACGTATGTTACCATTAAATAAATAATCTCTTTATTAAATTTGTGATATAATATCCCCATCCAATAGCACTATGTATCTCCTGATATTTTTTATATTTCTTGTTATCTTCAATATCCTCACCCTCTAAATATCAATGACCATCATGGTCATATTAATCTCTCGTTTCATATAAAACTTGAATTTTTTTAGGTATAATAAGTTCATTCATATGTTTTTCATTTTCAATAGCATCAATTTATTCTACTCAGATATCCACCTAGGAATTCACAATAACCTCCTCATCTTTATCAGTTAATTTATCAATAACAGCATCAACACCAACTAATTCAAAAGAAAATTGAGAAATCCTACCATTATAAAAATAACTATCATGATTATATCTAGAGTACACTATCATTGAAACATTTAATTTCATCATTTAATGTAATATGGGACAAATTTTGATCATTATGAGTTTCAATGGTTTACTTCTCAACTATATCTACATGATCCATCTCTATAGATCTACTCTTAGGTATAAAAATAGTAATTTTTTTTCGATAACTCCTAGTAGATTCAACTTTAATAATGTATTCTTGGGATTTTACTTGGGTAAGGATATCCCTCGAATTTTCATTATTTTACCTAAAAACTCTCCTTCAAATGAATAAATGATATATTTATCTTCCTTAGACTCACAAAATGTAATTCCCTGACCCCAGTTACCTGGAGTCAGTACATTATTACGTAACATTGGCATGATACAAGGAATCATGTCCTGAAAGACAAATCAGTTTAGTATCCTTGGATGTACTAGATACAGTCATTAGTTAAACATTACATTAGGAAATAAAAAAATCAACAACATTTTGTCCCCATTGACCACACTTATATCTTTATCCTATCCCTATAGGACAACCATAAAATATTTCTTCCCATCCTAGAAAAATAAAACATAGAAAGGGGTGAGCTCTGATTCTTAGTAAGGATAACAATATAGCAGAAACTTTTATAAATAAGTATAAACATTCAATGAAATGTATAAGACTAAAAAATAGCAGACGAAATGTCAATAAGATTTTTTCAAGCCCTTATTCCAAGACACTAGTATGTCTCATGAGACCTACCGATGCATCAAGGAACTATAGTAGGCTCTACCCATCACTTACTAAGTCTAATACATTCCTCATATGAAAAGGTTTAAACATAATATAAACATTCGTATTAAAACTAGCAGACGAAATGTCAATAAATTATCCATAAACCAGGAATTGTGTAAAAATGACACATCCAAAGTAAAAATATCCAAAAACCTTCAATAGAGAATAGAATATTTTTATCATAATAAATCAACTACAAATAAGCTTAAAATCCATCAAAGGATGTTGACATAGATGAAATCAAATCCTTTTGTAGAGAAATATCTATTTATTTTTGAAATCATTTAAATGTAATATAATTATAAAAGAAAACTTTTATTTTAAAATTTTTTTATAAGCTTGTATGAGAATCTTTGATGATGGTATAACGGTGTAAAATAGCATCACTCGCCGTATAAGTTAAAAAAACATTCTTAACTTAATTTTTTTGAGATTGTCATAAAGAACCTTGTTTGGAAAACGATGGAAAGATTCCTTTAAAAACTTATGTGGTAAAATAAGGGTATAAATGAATTTAACACATATTCTAGTAAATAGTAAAAATGTTATGAATTATATTTTTATGAAACGTGGATGTGGATGATAAAGAGGTCCCAATAAATACTTATGTAAAAACAACCTCGGATAGTAAAGCGATTGTGAAATTAACCCTTGACTTGAACTTTTACTTTGTCAAGAATACATTAAACTCTTGTATAATTGTTAAATAATTTTTATTAAATTATAAAATAATCATATACATAAATATGATATCATATATGATCTTACAATATTTCTTTGTTAATAATATTTTAGAAGTATCATCGTTTCAGGTGTTAACTGATTTTTCGTCCTTTATATGCTTGGTTACGTAGGTCATGTTTGTTATAGATAGGATGTATTTTACTCATATAAAAAATGATATTATGTTTATAAAAGTTATTTTTAATCATAAAGTGAAAATTATTCATGAATGATTATGATGGAGAATGAATCTCATCGCCTTCGTAGAGACGGTAATCCATACATACGAATGAGCGACAATATCATTATATTAATGGTGAAATCAAATGTAATTGGATGTAATATCATATATAAATAATAATTAACATGTTATATTTATTATTTACATCATTTATACTCATTATTATACCCATACAAATAATGAAGTGTTTGAATAAAAAACTACACCACGACGTGGAAACGGTAAGCCGAACATACAAACCTTTGGCGACTTTATCATTCATGTGATGGATAGAATAATAAATATGGTTGTACCATTTTTATAATAAAATAACATTATATAGAAGATACAGGATTTATTATTTTATAATTGAAACAACAAATAAGAAGAAGTGGAAGAAGAAAAGAACTTGAAAGAGGTGATGAAATATATACCTCATCTTCGGGTTCTTCCATTTGATTTGATCAAAAGGGATCCCTAGGTTGGATTTCTGACAAAAGTAAGGCCTCTAGGATAAAGGGAGGACTGTTTGGAGGTTATTTGGGTTGGCATTGTCCAAGGAAAATGGATTTGGAGGTGTGAAAATAATAGAAGGAGAAGTACCCTTTTTAAGAGAGGAGAGGGTAACTTTAGGAAAATATTGAAATATTATTTTATAATAAAATCATTTTCGATTTATAATGGCTAAAAATGATTTATTTAGAGGATAAGGGGGGGTGGGATGGGTCTAAAAACTCTCAGCCAATAGTTTTAGGATAGGTTTAGGTAACCATATTAACATTATCATTTAGATTTAACTCTTAGTCAAATTGTTTGACATTTACCATGTCTCTTTGTATTTTTATATTATATGGTTAATAAACATACTATAACAATCCAAGAGAACCCCATGTTGTTAATTATTAATATATATAACCTTATCAAATTCTTTTGGATGAACCTTATATTTTTAGGAATATTATATCAATTAATAATATAGTATTTCCTTTAAAAACACAATTTTGTCAATTTTGACACTATTTAGTATTGGATTTTTTTGAAAACGATAAAAACATTATCACTTCAAATAAAATTTATTTAATAAACCCTAACATTTTATATTAACCTATAAAATTAGTGTAATTTATCAGAAGTGTCAATTTCAATATATTTGGATATTTATAATATCAATTTATTTAATATTTCATTATTAATGTAATTACCGCATCATCATTGTGTCATAAATAAATTAAATTATTTAATGTCTAAAAATTATAAATAAAATATCATTATGTTGGAAATATTTTTATATTTATAATTAATATTTATATTCTAATTTTTCTTATGACTTACCCTATATTAAAAATAGTTAGTTATTAAACTTTGAATTTAACTCTTTTAACACTTCTTTAAATAAAATAATAATAAATGTCATAATCTAATCCAAGTGGACCAAAAGGATTATATTTTATTCCTAAGGTTTATTTGGTCTAATTACACATATCCAATAGAATTAAAACATGTGTTAGGGTAATTATAATATCATTTTTACCCTTAATTTCTCAATATACTTTTAACCATGGTAAATAAATGTCAAAAGTTAATATTCACCAAAAATTATTTTCATATTATTGAACCACATTTTACATATTTATTTCAACTGTGTCTTTAGGATTTTTGAAATTCAACTCACAGAAGCGGTAAATTTACATTTTATACAAATTTGTAAAAAACAATAAAAAGTTCAATAAAATTGTATTTATCTAAAATTATTTTAAAATGACTCCAATGAATTGCATTGAACATATATAGTTATTATGAATCTATTTTGACCTAAAATAAATTAAAATAATATAACTAATTATTTAAATAAATAGTTGGTTATAAATAATAACATAGTGTTTTCACTATTTATCCAAAATTGAACGTTTTCAGAAAAATACCAAAAATTCACCCTAAGCTAATTTTGATATTCCGAATTAAATAATGAAGTCTATTTTGGAAAAATAAAATTTTAAAAATTTTAAAAATTGGGTATTTCAATTCATAACAGCTAGTTTTATTGGTCGTGGTGTGTTAAAACTCGAAGTTGCGTTCAATGCAAGCTACTGCATTATTCAAAGGGAAACGTACCATGGAATCTTGAGGTGTTACATTCTCCAATACTTAAAATAATTTCATTACAAAAAATTTTAGAATATCACTACATAAAAAGATTCGGGTGGTTCTTCATCATAAGTTCCTCGGGTTCCCATGTTGCATCTTCCCTCTTATGGTTTCTCTATAGAACTTTAACTAGACGATTTGTTCGGTTTCTCTACACTTGTTCTTTGGTATTAGTAATATTGACAGGCTCTTCCCAATAAGACAACTCAGATTCTAGTTCAATTTATTCATAGGTGATTACATGCATTGGTAAAGGAATGTATTTTCTCAATAGTGATATGTGGAACTCATCATGAAGCTTGGAGAAACTTGGTGGCACTGCCAAATGGTAAGCTACAACCCCAATTCGTTCTAGAATTTCAAAAGGTCCGATGTACCTGGGACTCAATTTACAATTCTTGCCGATTTTTATAACACCCTTCCATATAGATACCTTAAAAAACATGATCTCCTACTTAAAATTCCAAATCCTTCCTCCGATTATTAGTATATCTCTTTGGCCTACTTTGATCTTTTTTGATGTGGGTTTGGGTAACCTTCACCTTTTCCATTGTTTCCTCAACATGTTATGGGCCTACGAGTTTTCTTTCTCCAACATCATCCCAAAAAGTTGGTGTGCAACATATCTTTTCATATAACTCTTCATACGGTTCCATCTAAATAATTCAATGGAAGCTATTGTTATAAGAAAATTCTACCTGAGGTAAATATTGATCCCACATACCTTGAAAGTCAAGTGAGGAAGATCTCAACATGTCTTCTATGGTATGAATAGTCCGTTCTGATTGTCTATAGGTTTAAGGGTGGTAGGTTGTTCTCAAAAAAAGTTCAGTTTCCAAGGCCTTTTGAAGACTTTTCCAAAATCTTGATGTAAAACGGGGATCTCTATCAGAAAAATCAATGGGGGAACACCATGGAGTCTTACAACTTCATTAATATATAGTTTTACAATACATTTAAGTGGAAAATATTCTCTTATAAATGAAAATGTGCTAACATGTTTATATTATCAACAATGACACATATTTCCTCATTCCTTATTGGATTTTTTGTAGCCCCATGAAAAATTCCATAGTAATATTATCATGCTTCCACTCAGGTATGGGAAGAGGTTTTAGAACTTATCCAGGCTATTTCCTTTCATCTTTCACTTGATGAAAAACCATACATCTTGGCAAAAAATAAAAAATCTCCCTCTTAATGTTTTTCCACCAAAAATGTTCCTTCAAATCTCTATACATCTTGGTGCTCCAAGGGTTTATAAGGAAATTCAAGCTATGATCATCATCCAACAATTCCCTTTTTAGATCAGGTAAGTTATGAACACAAATTATCTTCCCAAATTTCAAAATTCCATCTTCATATATGAAGTCACTCAATTTCCTATAATTCACAGCGTTAATCCTCTTTTCAAACTCCTCATCATTAGTCTAAGAACTCTTTTTCTTTTCTAGTAAAGATGGTTTGGAAACCATTCAAAAAAGTATTAATGTTTCACCTTCTATGGTTATTCCCATATCCATATTTACTAGATCCATGAAAATACACTCCCTTTCAACTCTTATCTTGTTCAAAAATCCATGATCTTTTCTACTAAAAGCATCATCCACCTTATTTTCGTTCCACGGGTGGTAGTGTATAGTGAAATAATAATCCTTGATTAGTTCAAGCCATCTCCTTTTCCTCCTATTGAGTTCATTATATGAGAAAATATACTTCAAACTCTTATGATCAGTATAAATCTCACATTTTCCACCATAGAGATAGTGTCTCCATATCATCAGAGCAAAGAATACAACTGCTAACTCAAGATCATGAGTGGGATAGTTTTCCTTATGGATTTTTAGCTATCGTGATGCATAAGAAATAACTCTATCATTCTTATTAAGGACACAACCAAGTACTTTCTTTGAAGCATCACTATAAATAACAAACCCATTGTTCCCTGATGGAAGTGTCATGATATGATCATTGACTAATCTTCTCTTCAGTTCTTCAAATCACTCTGCACACTCTTTTGTACAAACCAATTTAACCCATTTACATGTGATCTTGGTTAATGGGTGACCCAACCAGGTAAAATTTTAGACGAAACATCTATAATAACCTACTAAACCAATAAAACTACGTAACTCAATTATAATAATTGGTACTGGCCATTATTGGACTGCCTTGGACTTTGAAGGATCAACATAGATTACATATTTAGAGGCAATATGGCCATGAAAAGAAATTTATTGATGCCAGAATTAACACTTTATAAACATCCCATATAATTTATTTCTTCTGAGGGTTTTCAGAATAGTGTAAATGTGATTTTCATGATCTTTATAGCTGTTTGAATATACCAATATATCATCAATAAATACCACTAAAAATTCATCAAGATATTCCATAAAAACTATATTCATTAAATCCATGATGAAAAAGGGTTCATTAGTCAATCCAAAAGTCATTACTGTAAACTCATAATGCTCATACCTGGTTAGAAATATTGTTTTCAGAATTTTTCCTTCTTCACACACAACTGAGGTTATTCAGATTAAAGGTCAATCTTTGAAAAATATTGAGCTCCATGAACTTGGTAGAATTAATCATCAATGTAAGGTAGGGGATACATGTTCTTTGTTGTCGGAGCATTGATCTCCTTGTAGTCAATAAAAAACCTCATATATCCCTAATTATTCTTAACAAAATGGACAGTGGATCCCCATGGAGAATCACTAGGGAAAATAAATCCTTTATTACTCAATTCCTCTAGTTCTTTCTTTAGTTACACTAAATCCACAGTGGCCATTCTATAAAGGGTCATTGATATGGGCCATGAACCAAGATTTAAATCAATGAACAACTCAATTTTTCGTTCAGTAGGATGTCGAGGTAAATCCTCAAGAAACACATCAACATATTCCTACACAATAGGTATGCCTTCTATCCAAACATTGTTTTCCTCACCCATAGTTATCTCATTATCTTCTTCCCCAATAATTGAATTCAGTGGAGATACTAGGATTGGATCTTGATAAGAATCAGGTGGGGACATTTTTTCTCTAATGATATGTTACTCCTTATCATCATCAAAAAGTGTAACCTCATTCTTCTTATAATAAATTTTCACATCATGGTCCAAAATCCATTCAATTAAGAGGATTATACCAAATTAAATAATGGGTATGATGATGAGATCAGCAGATAAAGAACATTTATATGCCCTAATGGGAATTGATTCACAAAACTATTTTTTAATGATACTTTTCTTAAGAGTTTTGACTGGAAACTCCCTTCTTAAGTCAAATTGAAAATATCAAATTTTCATTGCAAACTGGGAAGATATGAAATAATGCAATGATCTAGAATCAAATAAATCATAGGAAAAACATGAGGAAACCATTATATTACCTTCAACCACATCTTTTAGAGATTCAACCTCAGTAATAGTGATCACATAAGCTTTTCCTTTCTCCCTTGTACTTTTATGAGGTAATTTTCCTTGGCTCTTAGGACATTCATTTGAATAATGTTCATTTTTTCTACAATTTTAGCATTCAACATTGGCAGCTTCTTTATTTCCCTTACAATCATGGGCTTGCTGTCCTTTTTTCCCACACTTGTAATAGACTCACATTCCCTTCAAAAAATGTATCACAGTGTTTATTCGCACATTTACCATAGGATAGATATTCAATATTTTCCATCTTCCCCTTCTTTCCATTTCCAGAGTGATCAGTAGATCTCTTCTTATCTTTCTTATCTTTGAAGTCATAAGATATAGATAATTCCTTTTTTGTCTTGATAACGCATGAGAAAATATCTTCGTATAATGAGAAGGATTGTGAGACTAATTCTTGATGAAGAAATGGTTTTAACCCATCCAATAATAGATCAATATTAATCCTTGGTTTACATATAAAATCTATTGCATGCCTTGCTAACCTTGTAAAGTTTGCCTCATACTTTGCGACATTCTAATCCTCCTTTTCCATTGGACTCAAAAATTTTCTTTCCATATCTGCTCGATGGTCACAAGGAAAGTATTTTTCTATGAAAATATCGTTAAACACCATCCATTCCATGTTTGATACTTCTTCATATTCCATTGTGTTCTAGATTAATGACCACCATTGATCTACATCTCCTAGGAGGCGATAAACTTCCATGACAACTTTTTCTCTTTCGCTACTCCCCAAAGCATGAAATATTTTCTCTAAAGAATTCATCCATTACTCAGATACTAATATATTTTTACTCCCATTGAATATTGGTGGTTATTACCTCATGAAGCGGTCTAACATTGATCCTCCATGTTATAGATCAGGGTGCTTCACATAGGTAAGGTTATTATGCCTAACCAGAGTGAGTTTTCCCAGTATGGGGATAAGCTTATCAGCACTAATTGAATAAACAGCTCCACTATAATTATCTTGTGTATAAATGAAATCCCTATATGGATTTTGTGCGTTGATAAGGTTCCATTCCTTCCACTCGGTGCCAATTCTAAATAATGTCATACACTAGATTATCTTATGAATCGCAATACATAATTCCAAACTTGTAAAACACTTAACATTAATTGAAATTTTTTTTGGATATAATCTATAATCATAAAAAAAATCATTGAGGATTTATATACTCATAATTCATTAATTGTTATTTATAAATAAAATGTGAATTATCATAAGCATATCCCCCAGGAGTGTCGTAACCAAGAGTGCAGAAAGACTTGTTGTCATGTACCCGGACACCTTAGGTCAAGCCTAAAACTCCTTATCGTAGTTTTCACTCCTAGGTACATCTGTTCCAGAGCCACCTCTACCTACTCGTATCCATAAATAAAATTCATAGAAAAAAATACAAAATCTCTACATTACCATGATTTTAAGAAGTTCTTCTATACCAATCCTCAAAGTCTATCTTACGGTAATGTGCTATAATTAGGGTTTATCTAAATCTAGATTCCAAGGTTTTCACTAAACATTCTCTGATACTAACTGTAATGCCCCGATCCCAGTTATCCAGAGCCAATGAATTATTATATAACATTCACATTATACCATGAATCATGTCCTGAAAGACCGAACAGTTTTGTAGCCTTGGAAGTACTAGATACATTCATAAGTTTTACATTACATCATGAAATAAAAACATCAACAACATTTTTTCCCCATTAGACACACTTATATCCTTATGTTATCCCTGTAGGCCAACCATAAAGTAATTCTTCACATCCTGGAAAAATAAAACATAGAAAGGGGTGATCTCAGATGCTCCATAAGGATAACAATAAAGCAGAAACTTTCAAAAATAATCATAAACATTCAAGGAAAAGTATATGACAAAAAAAATACTTTTAAACATAAAATTCAGAATAATATGGAATAATAAAATCAAATAATTCCATTTACTTATTCACATGGATATTCTACTAGTCTAATAATCACATGTAATATCAATTGCCACTTTCATAATGATGGAATTCATAATTCCAGACTTCATAAATACATAGTCAAGGCCTTATGACAAGACTAAAAATAAGATTTTATCAAGGCCTTGCTCCAAGACACCAGTTTGTCTCATTAGACCAACCGATTCCATGAGGAACTATAGTGGGATCTACCTGTTACTTACTAATTCCAATGCATTTCTCATATGAAAAGGTTTAAACATAACATAAAAATTCTTATTAAAACTAGCATAAGAAATGTCAATACATTATCTATAAACCATGAATGGTGTAAAAATAACACATCCACAGTCTACATATCAAAAAACATTCAATACAATATGGAATATTTTTATCATAATAAATATACTTAAAACAAGCTTAAATCTATCAAAGGATGTTGACAAAGATGAAATCAAAACTTTTTGAAGTGAAATATCTCTTTCTATTTTCAAATCATTTAAAAGTCGTATAATTTTAAAAGAAAACATTTATTTTGAAAATATACTTATAATCATGTATGGGAAGCTTTGGCATTGTTATAATAGTGTAAAATATCCCCATCCATCGTATAAGTTAAAAAAGGCATTCTTACCCTAATTTTGATGACAAGGTCATAATGTACCTTATTTGGAAAACAACGGAAAGATTCCTTTAAAAACATATGTGGTCAAATAAAGGTATTAATTAATTGAACCCACAGTCTAATAAATATTTAAAATGTTTTGAATTTCATTTTAAAAAATAACACGGATTTGGATGATAAAGAGGTCCCAGTACATACTTACGTAAAAACAACCTCAGATAATAAAGAGATTGTGAAATTAACCCTTGCCTTGAACTTTTACTTGGTTGAGAGTACGTAAACATCCTTTATAATAGTTAAATAATTGTTATTAAATAATAAAATAATCATATACATAAATATGATATCATATATGATCTTCGAATATTTCTTTGTTAATAATATTTTAGTAGTATCATCATTTCAGGTGTTAACTGGTTTGTTTTCCTTTATATTATTGGTTACGTAAGTCATTTTTTTAGGGATAGGATGTATTTGATTCATATAAAGAATTATATTATGTTCATAAAAATCATTTTTAATCATAAAATGAAAATTATTCTTGAATTATTACGATGGAGAATAGATCTCTTCGTGTTCATGGAGACGGTAATCCGTACGTACGCATGAGCAACAATATCATTATATTGATGGTGAAATCATATGTAATTGGATGGTATATCATATATAAAGAATAATTAACATTTTTCATTTATTATTTATATCATTTATACCCATTACTATACCCATACAAATAATAAACTGTTTGAATAATCAACTACACCACGACGTGGAGACGGTAAGTCGTACCTACGCACGTATCGTGACTTTGTCATTCATATGATGGATATAATAATGAATATGTTTGTAACATTTTTATAACAACATAAAAATATATATAATATAATGGAGTTTTTATTTTATAAAGGAAACAATAAATAAAGAGTAAGTGAAAGAAGAAAAGAACTTGAAAGAGGTGATGAAATATTTACCTCTTCTTCGGGTTCTTCCTTTTGATTTGATCAAAAGGGATTCTTAGGTTGGCTTTCTGACCAAAGGAAGGCCTCTAGGATTAAGGGAAAAAGTTGGGAGGATATTTTTGTAGGGTTTGGCCGAGCCAAATGGCTTTGTAGGTGTGAAATTAAGAAAAGTGGGAGTACCCTTTTATAAGAGAGGTGAGGGTCACTTTAGGAAAATCTTGAAATATTATTTTATAATAAAATCATTTTCGGTTTCTAATGGCTCTAAAATATTTTTTCCATGGATAAGGTGGGGATGGGTCTAAAAACTCTCAACAAATAGGTTTTTGATAGGTTTTGGCCACCATATTAACCTTATCCTTTAGATTTAACTCTTAGTCAAATAGTTTGACATTTACCATTTCTCCTTGTATTTTTATATTATATGGTTAATAAAATTACTATAACAAGCCAAGAAAAATCTCATGTGGTTCATTATTAATATATATAACTTTATCTAATTGCTCTGGCTGAAACTTATTTTTTTTATTAATGTTATATCAATTAATATTATAGTATTTGTTTTAGAAACTCAATTATGTCAATTTGACACTATTAAGTATTAGATTATTTTGAAAGTCATAAAAACTTTATCACTTCGAATAGAATTTATTTAATAAACTATAACATGTCATATTAACCTATAAAATTAGTGTAATTTATCAAAAGTCTCAATTTACATTTATTTGGATATTTATAATATCAATTATTTTAATATTTCATTATTAAGGTAATTACTACATCATCATTGAGTCATAAATTAATTAAATTATTTAATGTCTAAAATTTATAAATAAAATATCAATATGTATGAAATATTATTATATTTATAATTAATATTTATTGTTGAATTTATATTGTGTGTAACCCTATATTAAAAATGGTTTAGTTATTAAAATTTGAATTTAACTCTTTTAACTCTTCTTTAAATAAAATAATAATAAATTTCCTAATCCAATCCAAGTAGAAGAAAAGGATCATATTTTATTCCTAATGATTTTTTTGGTTGAAATAAACTTATCCTATAGAATTAGTGCATGTGTTAGGTAATTATAACATCATTTTTACCATTAATTACCCAATTTACTTTTTTTACATTGGTAAATAAAAGTAAAAAGTTACTATTCACCAAAAATTATTTTCACCTTATTAAACCACATTTTACATTCTGATGTCAACCGTGTCTCTCAGATTTTTTAATTTCCACTCACATAACCGGTAAAATTATGTTTTATGCAAATTTTTAAATGCTCCTAGAATGTGGGTAAAAACGGTAAAAAGTTCAATGAAATTTTATATATCTAAACTTTTTATAAAATGACCCTAATTAATTACATTGAACATATATATTTATTATGTATCTATTTTGACCTAAAATAAATTTAAATAATATAACTAATTATTTAAATAAAAAGTTGGTTTTAAACAATAACGTAGTGTCTTTCACTATTCACCAAAAATTGAAATCTTTCAGAAAAATACCAAAAATTCACTATAAGATAACTTCGATATTCTGAATTCAAAAATTAAGTCCCTTTTGAAAAATAAAATTTATAAAATTTCAAAAAAATGGGTATTACTATTTATAATGGCTTGTTTGATTGGTTGTCGTTTGTTAAAACTCCAAGTTCCGTACAGTGCAAGCTACTACATTATTCAAAGAGAAATGTACTGTGGATGTTTGGGGTTTTAAATCAAATTTATTGTATTTCATAGTAGGAACAAAGCAATTCTAAGATACACTCTACTCAAATCCTATTTTATTCAAAATATCAATATGACATGATTTTTAGTGAAGTATTTTTTGTGTTATTTCAACCTTTAATGGAACTCTTTTTTCTCAAATAGAAGTGTCAAAAATACTTCCAAAATGATAACATATGATTCTTATCATTATCTACCTATATATACTATAAATCTCATCACATATCATTAAATATTGACTTTATTTTCATGTATAATCAAGATCATGATAAACATGTTAGAAAGTAATACCTACTCTAATTCCATTTTTCATTGTAGGTGTCGGTTAAAAAAATTTATTTTGTCTTTAATATTGGTTCTAAAAACCATAAAATATTCCTTATTTATTATTTTTTTTTAAAAATATAGAAAATTATTCTTGAATAGAATATCTAAAAATTATCTAATTGTGATGTTCCATAATTGAATATCACTTCATGTAGCTACTGAGAAAGAAATATAAGCTCTAATTATTTAAATGAAACTTTCATTTCCTTAAAATTTTATTTCAAAATGTCATTAATGATTCTAAAAAAAAACTAAACATTTTTATAATACTATCATTTTTCTAATTCATAGACATACTATTCCGTATTCATATAAAATTCAACTTCCCACTTCTTTGTATCTCAATTAATATTTTAGGACAATATTTTTTTATTCAACATATCAAATTTGATATCATTAAATAGTAAAATCTATCAATAATAATATTTATTTTTTTATTATATGTTTATAATCCTCTTGTTTTTAATAATTTCCACTTCCCATTTTAATAATATTTAACAAGACATGAAATACAGGGCTTGGAATAAAGAAAAAAATTATTTTGTTTGAAAATTAAAATTGTTTGATCCTCTAATAAAAGGTGTAATCAATTAAAAAATCAATATTATAGAGAATAGAATATAACGAATCATTGGAAAAAAGGGTATATAAATAGAAGAATAAAAAAACCAGTCAAACATGTGTGAATTAAAATAATTTTCATACATGATAAATGATTAATATTACATAGTTAGTATGATAACTATGTTAATATTATATAGAAACATAAAATACAGATATGAAAAATATTATATTTGATTAAATAAGAAAGAAACTATATAATAATAAAAAAATACATAATAATAATAAAAAGATACCTAATATTAATCACATAACCATAAAATAGAACGAATATACTAAGAAACATAAAAACATACACAAATATAATTTATTCGATTAAACTCAAAAACCCCAAAATTATCTTAACAAAATAAAATCTCTCAAAAGTAAGGGCATTAGTAGAAATGTCTACTAACTTATTATAAATTTTTATAAACTCAAGATAAATTTCACCTTTTTATTATAATGTCGGAAGAAAATTTGTCTATTATATATTTATATGTATCGTTATAGAATGGATTATTGGGTTTATTTAATGTTTATAGTAGTAATTTCATCACATCCGATAAGTACATGATTAGAATTAAATATAAATTCCTTCAAATTATGTTTTATTATGAACATGTGATCATAAAAACTAAAAGGCGTAACATACTCATCTTTAATTATAAATAATGAAATATAGTTTTTTTACAAGACCAAGAAGAAAAATATTTTCTTAATAAATGAAAAGCTTTATAGGTTCTCTTCCTATATAGTATAAAATCTATGAAATCTGCACCAGAATGTGATTTCAAATAATATCCAATGGTTTTAGTAAATGACAATATAGATGAAAATTTGATTATTAAGACATAAAATTATTTCGGTATCTTGAAGATGAGATTTCTTTAAATTAATGTGAAATAAATCATAGAAAAATGAAATAATAATGATGTCCAGACAAATAGTAGTTAAATATAAAAAACTCCCAATTATTACGCTATATAACATTTTGCTTATTGGTTTCCAAGATTAATCATTTTCATGTTTAATATAAGAATGCTTTGGGAGTCCTTTTCAATTATCAATTCCAAATTTTTTAAATAAATTTTATGTGTATATTATAATATTAAAATCAAACCCAAATTCTATTTTAAATATTTGAAATACAATATAAATTTTCAATTCAATTATCATTTTAATTTAAAAATATATTTTCATGTGTTTAGAAAATTTATTCAATTTCTTCTTATTTATTTGAAAAAAAAAATTATCAATTTATATTTAAACTAGAAAATTAATCATTAGATTTCTTTTTCTAGAAAAAAGTTAGTTTTTCCACCCCTATAGAAAAGCCATTTAAAAATAAAAAAGAACTAATACCTTTATTAAAATATTTAGTTGAATAATTATGATCATATGAATCATTACTATGTTTCAAAATATAATTTCAGAAGAGACGATTTACAAAACATTGTGGTTATTCAATATAATATTCCTCCATATGAAAACCATGTCAAAAATAAAATATATCATCCATCAATAAAAGGTTGAAATTCATTTGAGATTCATTGGTAATGAAGAACCTAATAGATTCTAGTCAAGAAATTATTAAAATAACGTCCTTGTAATCTATTATTTTCTCTTTATTATAACCTTTTTCACTAATATATTCATATTCATTTAAATAAAACCTTTATCATGTTGTATATTATGAAAACTAAACCATTTTGTTTTTATAACATGATATTCAATGGACTCTTAACTATCTCAATAAATTTATTTCTATCAAACTAATTCAACTCTTCTTGTATGGTTAAATTCTATCAATAATCACTCAGTGATTCCTATAGGATTTTATGATCAATTATTAATATAAGGATTAAAGACATATATATGTTTCAATAAATTCTTCTAGTCTTTACATCTTCATTTAAAAAATCAATAACATAATTTAAATTATAGCATTTAATCATTCTAGTATGTAAGACCCCACACCTCTCTTTAGGTATGAACCCTCTTTAATTATTGATTGAAACCTTTTACTATATTAGGTTAAGTGTTTTTTGGTCATATTAAAGAGGTTTGGGATGTATCAGGTGTGTTTGGGAGGCCTGATAGTATGTGTTAGGACTGAAAAGGGCTATTTTCATCCCTCTGGCTAAACAATATATGTCCACTGGGTTTCCGATGTCCTGGATAGTGGAACCTACTATTTTAAGGCGGTATGTGGCTAGAAAGTTGGCTTTTACTAGCTTTATGGTAGTGTTTAGATGTGGAAATATACCCCACCTAGTAGAGAATAATAGTAGTTTCCTCCCACCGACAAGTCGGTGAGATCCAGCCATGTTTTTTTAAGTGGTACATTTATTCATTTTTCACCACATCATCCTTATTTCCTTACCCTGATTTTCTCTCACTCTTTCATGCATCATCGCCTTATTCAATCTTTCTTCTCCTCTCTTCATCAATATGGTCAATATATTATAATTATTGTCTATTTCATTATTATTTTTTGGAGAAAGTGGGTTTAATGTAAATCTAGGACTCCTCTATAATAAAATATTTGTTTTCACTAATGATTAAATCGATCCAAACATGATTAATGTGAAATCCTTATTTTTTCAGATTTTTTCTAGTTTCTAAATATCTTTTTTTATCTCGAACCGAAGTCTGATACTATATTAGTGGTTCCCTATGAGGTTGAGGTAGGTGGTCCAAGTAATATACCCTTTATAGAACATTGTTGTATTCTATTTTATCATGTTCATCCTAACCAGCTTACCAGAAAATTTACCTAAAATTAAATTAACATTATTTTTAAAATAAATTGATGAATTGGTTAATAATTTGAGCTTATAATAAATATTTATCATTGGGTATACCTTATTTTAAGATGTTAAAGTGCTAATATTAACATGTGACTTGGAATTTTGTAAAATAATGTGGTGGTTTAGTGAAACCCTTGGGGTTGTAATAATTTTTTGGGATGTGGGTTTCCTTGAATGACACATTGGGCCTGGTAATTATCATGGGAATAAAAAATTTAAATCTATAATGTAAAATAGCAATATTAGTGATCTTGGATAATTTTTTTTAATTTTTATATATTTAAAACTTGGAATAATAAATTTTTCAAAATTATTATAATAGTTTGTGAGTGTGGAATGCCTTGGAAATGTTCATTAGATTAATTGTAAATTGTTTTTTGTGGAATTACATAGACGTGTCTTGGATTTCATTATGGGACTCATGTGAATGATGAGATTAAATAACTCATTGGATTCAATGAAGTCAGTTTCTATATAATTCCTTGAGGGAGCTAGTGTATTGTACTATGTTTTAATACATTTAATGTAATAGTGTTGATCCTACTTTTATTTGGGTAACATATTCACTTGTAGAATTATACATATTAATATCATGGATTCATGAGGTGTTCCCTTGTTTCTTGTATTTGGATGAGTGTAAAACACATGTTTTTAGAAATTTTATTTGATTAAATTCAAAATTTTTGATAACTTGTGTTTCATGCCACACTGAGTTTAGCTTGTGTTACATGAAACTCTTAGTTTTGAACCCTTATATATTACTAATATAGTTGAATAAAAGAGACTATTATTAACCAGTTGTAAACATAGTGATGTGAAATGTAAAAAAAAATTAAAAAAAATTGTGATGGTTTTATATAAGTAAAATATATTGATAATAAAATACATAATTATCAGTAAAGTCTATTTATGTATAAAAAATCCTTTTTTCTCACAAAAATGTTTTTAAATACTTTATTGAAGAGAAATTATATTAATTTGATACTTTGAAAAAAAATTATAAACTAAAATTTATTTTTTAAAATCTTCATGTTAAAAATATCATTTGGTGAATTTTTGGTATTTTTTTAAATAGTTTCATTTTTTCTGAATAGTGGAAAATACTAGATTTTGATTGAAAACTAACTTTTCATTTAATTTATTTATAAAGTTAAATTGTATTTAAAATTAGTTTTAAAGAATAATTAGTTCAAATATAAGTACAATAATCTAATTTAGGTCATTATAATAAATTTCATATTGAATTTGGTTATAAAAACATCTCATGATTTAGAACATATCATATTTAAAACCCCAATTAGTCGTTGCATCTATGGTATTAATTTTAAATTATATTTTTTCACTTTTATTAATGGAATATAAATAAATAGATTCTGTGTTTTGAATTATAATAATTTATACTTTATAATAATGTAAACATGATTTTATACCAAATTTAATATTAAAAATATTAAAAAATATTTATCATGGTTAACATAAAAATTGGTTTACAGAGGATTAATCTAAAAATATAATCACTAAATTAACCTATATACTTTTATAAAATATATTTTATATCCATAAATAAACATTATCATTTTAATGGTTCTAATTTTATCAATTTCATATCCTTGTGACAAGAAATAAATGTGGATGGAATTTATTCTTTCAAAAAAATTTATATGTGCCACTCACCTCACTCGTAAAAGACTACACCATATCCTATCCTATTCAAACCATAGAACAATTTTTGTTAGATAATAAATTAAAAAATAACTTATTACATCCCTCCTTTTATCCTAGAAGATTTATTTTGGATATAAAGGAAACCTATGAAGGTTTTTTGTGCTAACCTATAGAATATACCTAAAGAATAAGTAAGGTTCATCAACGAGCACTTTTTCTATTTCTTCCTCCACCCACTATAATTTTTATTATAATTTTATGATTTAATAACCCATAAATATTTCATATATTGAGATGTTTTTATTTAAAATTTGTGGGTTATAATGCAATGTCTTGGATTTTCCATTTTTTGTTTTAAATATTATATTGATTAAATTTTAGACTAGGTACTGAGATGGACTACAATTTTGATGTCTGGTGTGCCCAAAATAAATTTTTTGAAATATATTAAAATATTTAATATCATGTTCATGAATTTTTCCTTTAAATGTGTTATAAATTCTAAATGGGTTCCCAGATCTAAAATTTTGGGGCATCATTGCGTTCAGAGTAGAATATTTACCCTACATATGATCTAACACTAGTTGGCACAGGTCGGCTGTGAAAATTATTTTTAGGCATTTTTATAAATAAAATAAATTTTGAATTTATTTTATTTATTAGTTTCATTAGTGTAGTTATGTAGTAATGTCACTTTTATTTTAAATAAGCCTTTATGTAGGGACCTAGTTATTAGCTTAGAAACCTGGAATTCCTTGTAGGATCTCGAGAGAAACCTAGAGAATTATATCTACGGTGAAGATAGAGACTTGGATTGGAGATATTTCATGATGGGATTTTCCAAGGGAAATTAGTCAACAATAAGGAATGATAAAATTTTTGGGTAAGATGTGTTATTTTGGATTTCATTCATGGTTCTTAGATTCAATAAAGAATGTGGACCAGCCCATGAACATGTAGATCCACTATTTGATCATTATTGAGGTAAGGTCTTTAATTATGGTATTTATGGGGTTGATTATTATATTGTTTTGATTTTTATCTTTCTTACGGGAACAAATCGAGGTCGTAATGAAAAACAGTCAATGTTCATTCCTCAGGTTTTCTCTATGTGAATTCTTTTCCCCATTTCTTACACATGTTCTTCATTCGTCATGAGGTTATGAAAGAATTATCGGTGTGCCTTCTTTTCTAGAAAAAATGATCTAAAATTGAAGATCCATCATATGGATGACTTAGAGAAGGTGCAACACTGACATAGACAGACAGATCAGAATGATTTAGTGGATATCACTCTTTAGGTGGTTTTCATAGGATGGATTTTTTTTCATGTTGATGGAATCTCCAATACACCTCGATTCGGTTTTAGGGTGATTAAGTGAGTGTAGATCTTGAGTTTCAAGGAAAACATACCACTTGAGTGGGATCTGGGAGATCGAACGAGGAGTAAGGAGGAATAATATGAGTTTTCATAAATTTCAAAACACACAACTTGTAGTTTGGGCTATATGTAATCTGTTCATCATTAGAATACTCGGTGTGTATATGGGACATACATGGACATATAGTGGAGTACACAGGTTTCCTACATCTAGTTTATTCCCACCATGCAACTTGGCCAGGACAAAATACATGGACAACCCCAAGTACTGGTAAATGGGCAGGGATACACAGTTGGAAACCATGTACTGTCACATAGCCAAGGTACATTGGAGGACCCCTAATGGAATGACACATCTTGTCACTCCTTTTACACACCATTTACACATCTTTTACATGACACAATTGGAATGACATGT
This sequence comes from Viscum album, assembly GCA_963277665.1. Taxonomy (NCBI): domain Eukaryota; kingdom Viridiplantae; phylum Streptophyta; class Magnoliopsida; order Santalales; family Viscaceae; genus Viscum; species Viscum album. The sequence goes on from OY728133.1 coordinate 1,002,377,559, forward strand.
GCTGTTATACACGGGCAGTACATGGGGTTAACAGACACGATGTGTGACCCTACTACACATCTTGTACCCCATTATACTTGGCTTAAATCACTTTTCCCATGTATCTTGGACAATTTTTGGTAGGTTCCATGCCCTTGATCATTTCCCAGAAGGTTAGTGTGTATCATTTTCTACTCTTAAGATTATGATCCCTTCAGCAGGAATTCTTAGATAGAGTTGTTGGAATCAACTGAGAGGCACAAATTAGGATCCTTTAATCATTCTTCATGCCATATGTAGATTCTTCGGTATTGAAGTGACCAACTTCACCAAGTGTCGATCCTATTCATAACAGGTTAATCTAAATGGAGTTGTTGGTATCCACCCACGGTTTTGGAAGTAATCATCATCTGTTGTATCATATCTTCTTCTTCAGATCAATTATTGTATCTCTCTGATGACGGTTTCGAAATAACTATACTTCTTGAATGAACTCCATCAGTGCTATCAGACTCACGGGTGTGTTATCTCGGATAAGTGATTCATGGAATCTTCAATCTGAATCCTTAGTGTTGTTTTGTAGTAGTTGTGACTTACCTCTAGACTATGTGTCTTGGATTTATTATATAATTTATATATTGTAATATATTATGTAAACATATACATTTTAAGAGTATAATGGATATTTGGTTTGTGTGTTTCTTTATAGTTTCAGGGTGTCCTACGGAGTATTGTTATACTCACCCTACACGGGCTTTTCCCACATTTGTCATGTCTTGTGCGTATGAGTTACCTTTTGATGGAGCCTTAGGTGGTGCATTAAAAGATGAAACTTTGTAAGATTATATAGGTTCAGGAACGTTCTTATGGATAAATATAGTAGTTCTAGTTCTTTTTATTAGAGGTTAGACTTGTGGTTTATAGACCATTTTTGGTGGGATTGTATTCTTTCCCATTTTACATACTACACTTTACTTTCCCATCATAATCTTGTTTAGATACAGTGGTAAGCATGAATTTGGTCATTTTTGGTTTTTATATTTTAGTATTTTGTGGGCATAGAGATGTGGGCATGTGAATAGGTACTTAGGAATTTCCTCCCATGTTAGTGAAATTCCTAATTGGTTCTAGTCACTAGCCCCTGTCTTATTAAAGACAGGATTGGGGAGTCGTAGCATGGGCCCCACTAGGACTAGTCATGAAAGAGTGGTATAAGAGGAGTTAGATCTACTTAGGACTTAGAGTCTATGATATTGTTTTGGGACAATATTGTTAATTGTTTCATGTTCAGATTTCTAGAAAGTGACTCTATTATTGGTGTGGTGGCCGACCTATCCATACAACATGAATCTGATAACCTTCTTTTCCACTTAGTTCAGGAGAACACTTATTAAAGGGAGAATAATATTACATGCATAATATAGGAAGAGGTTATGGTTTCCATGTTCATCTTGATTCAGCTATCTAGATATACTCATTAACCGAGGTACATATTTTTTTCTTACATAATACCTCCATGATGCATACCTATTGGATCCAAGAGCATTATAATGAAGATGACCCCCTTAGTGATGAGGCTTTGATTTAGGGGCCAGTTCTCCAGATACTACCTTTATATGTACACCATCTATATGGACACCTACTGAGCATCACTTGGTACACACAATACCTGCATATGAGGAGTGTAGGATGAGAATTCTTCATAGGATTTAGAGATAGAGACACCTCAGGTTCTAAGGTGATCATGACCCTTATGAAATTGGGGACTGGCTAGAGGCGGTGACCTAAGTTTTTCATTTGATCAGGACAATAGAAAATCAGATATTGATCCTATTGGTGATCCATCTACAGGGTTTATTAGGGAAATTGTGGATCTTGGCCACCCAAAATCAGGACAAGGAGACTCTTTCATAGAAAGAGTTTGAGTGCCTCTTCATAAAGGATTTCTCACTAGTTATGCTTAGATCCATATGTATACAAGAGAATCTTCCACTTCGGTAGGGTAGCATGATAGTGGATGACTATTCATCAAGCTTCACTAATATTTTCAAGTACTCGATAGATATGGTTATAGAACAGTACTTCAGAGAGGAAAACTATGAGTGAGGTTTGAAATGATACAAATAATCTATGTAATATCCCAGGTATATAAAGAATATGATGTTTTCATATTTATTAATATTTGTGAATTAAATATTAATTTTACATTAAATGGTATGCTAGGATTGATGGCATACCCAATACACAAAAATGGGTTTCTTTGAGATCTTATGTTGCACAAAATGTTGGGTCATACTGAAAAAAAATAATATAATATTATTTTAAATGGTTATTAATGCCTAGGAATTGTAATGGTGGGAATGAATAGAACTAAATAAAAAATGATTATACATGTTTGTTAATTGTTTTTACATTTACCCAATAAATTTTAGAGGCTTAAAATAAGAAAGAAACTAATTTTAAGCAAAAAATACTCTAATTTTCTTTAAAAGGTTGATTTACCAACTTCTGATGGAGAACCCACTTAAAATCTAGTTTTGGTCACTTTTATATGTTCTACTTGAGAAAATAAAATTCTTCTTTAGAATTGGGATACCAAAATTTACTTTGAGTAAATTTTTGATATTTTTCTAAAAAAATTCATTTTTTAATGAATAGTAAAATGATGTATTTAAATTCAAATCTGCCTTTTAATATTATTTATTTATATTATTAGATTTTATTCATAATTGGATTTAAAGTTTAATTTGATTATATTTTTACTATTTAATCCAATTTTGGTCATTGGGAGAAATTTTGATTTGAAATTATTCATAAATAAGTGTCATTCTTTTGATACTTATTATTTCTTAAAAACACATTTTTTTGTTTTGACAACGGGAATTAATTTTAAATTAATTAATCCAACTTATATGTTTTTAAATGGGTAAAATAGATATAATTTTTGAATTCTGAATATCATATATAGCTTAGGCTGATTTTTTTGTATTTTTCTGAAGAACTTCAATTTTTGATGAATAGTGAAACCACAAAGTAATAGTTAAAATATGACTTTTTCATTTAAATGAAATTTACCACTTCTTTGGATTGAATTTAAAAAATCTAACATACATGGTTGTTATTAATAAGTAAAATTTGGTTAAATAATATGAAAATATTTTTTGGTGAATAGTAACTTTTGACTTATTTGCCGCAGTTAAAGGTATATAGGGTAATTCAAGGTAATAATAATATAATAATAACACAAAATTACCTTAAAACTTTTCCTAACCTTATTTTATGATTCCTATCCAACAATAGGTATCTGGGGGTCGATTTTGAGACCCCATGAAGCCACATGATAGAGATAATGACACTTTAGATCAATTAATTTAAAGTAATGGAAAAATTGACACAAAAAAATATCTTTTAGTAAATTAATTTTTACATGGGGTTATATAAGTTATCCTTTCGACCATAAATAATAATTGGAATCATAAAAATATTTCCTGCATCATGGTATTTTTTTTATAATTTTTAGACATCAAATAAATAAAATTATTTATGACACAAAAATGATGTAGTATTTACCTCATTAATAAATGGTTTTAATAAATAATATTATAAATATTAAAATAACATCCAAAACATGGCCAAATTTTGTTGGATTAATTTTTTTCAACCATTAGTCATTCTATCTTCGACCTTAATGAGTTCTTGACCTTTAGAAACCGAAAATCATTATATAATAAAATAATATTTTCAAACATTCTTAAAGAACCCCTCCTCCCCTTATAAAAATCCATCACTTCTAACCCATTCCTTATACATCTCAAACCCATTGGCTCACCAAAATCCATCCCAAATAATCTATAAATATCCCCTTATTTCCCCTATATTACTTACCTTAGGAGGAAGTCACTTCAGGAATTCCTTTTGGTTCAAACTAAATGAAGTTACCCGAATTAAGGGTAACAGTTTCCCTTAAATTCATTTCTTTTATTTTACTTCTCCAACCCCTAAAATAATTTCATTAATTTATTTTATAAAAAAAAGTATCCTAAATATACTAGGATGTATTTATGATTAGTATTCTAACTACAATTACACACACCTCCGTTTAATGGGTAAAAAACATACTGTTTATGTGTGTGGAAAACTAACACCTCACAAAACGATGATTGTTCAATTATCTTCTACCTCCTATTATGGTGGAAATTATGATTTAACTGTATTTATATATGATATATATTATGTTTATGTTTTATTTATGCTTCTGTATTTTTAATTTATATCATAACTTTATGGCTTCCATTATGAGTAAACGCAATAATTTCATTTGAGGAAGTGCGGACTACCGCCCCCTCAATGTAATATGATTCATTCACACCATAATTGGGAAATATAAAGGATGTAGTTAAAGAAATTATATATGATATTATATTAGAATTATAATATAACTATTTAACTTTAATTTTTCATTCAATTAAAATATGAAATATAAATTAAAGTATCGTTCATGCATACATACGGCTTACCGTCTCCATGAACGGTGCATTTCATTTCATATCTCCAATTTTTATATACCATTATAAATAAATATATATACAAGATATATATTATATATATGATATCTAAATCATGAATACCATTTTGGAGAAAATGGACTCTTGACCACACGGACAACTTGTAAATATAAGGTGTTCATTTTTTTACTCAAGTACCAAATATCGACAAAAAGACCATTATTATCTTAAATTATTGCATAACGTTTATAACATGCTACTAAGTAATATAAAAGGAATAATAAAATTTAAAAAGGGTTCTTCATCAATTAAAAATTAACTTAAGTTTATTATTTTTTAAGAACAAGGAACAAACAAGTCATGTCGGACACGAGGTAAGGGGTTTCTTGTCTCACTTTTAATTCCATGAGATTTCCATTGTTCACCACTTATTAATTGAATTTGTTGTATTGTGTAATACCCTTTTATATATATTATTAGGATTATCTTTATATACATGGTATTTTTTGATTCATTTTGTGGTTATTAACTGTTTTTCATACGACTCGATTGATTACAACATGGTAAGGGGTTTCTTATCTCAATTTTAATTCCATGAGATCTCCATTATTCGCCAATCATTTATTGCATCTGGTGTATTGTGTACTTCAATTTGATATATATTATCATGATTATATTTATAATCTTGGAATTATATGAATCATTTTTTGGTTATAAACTTTTGTTCATACGACTCGATTTATTACAATGTGGTAATGGGTTTTCATCTCAATTTTTTTCCAGTGAGATTCATGTTATATTGCCACTATTTTCCTTTTGGGTGGTTAATGTACTTACCATGATTGTATCCATTTTATAATAAACTTATATTTACGAATATATATATATATATATATTCATTGTATGATCCATCTTTCATGGGGTGTATATTTCGTATGTTACCAAATCGGTAAGGGAACCTTTCACCCTTCTCTTTTTAACCGACTTTTTTTGTTATTTCTTTTAATATACATATTTTTATGTTGGGATATATTATTTTATTTCCTTATTTCTGTACATATTATGTCAATGTGATGAGATACCCTTTTTTCATCAGTTCATTTTCTTAATTTTAAAGTATTGTCTTTTGGAAGTCAAATTTCTGTAAGGGAACTTCTTCACCCAATTTGAATTCTTTGGGTTCAACTTCTACTTATTAATTTTGTAGAGCTATGAATATTTGTGAATAACCGATTACTGTTTCACACTTAATATCCACTTACATTTTGTGTATTATTATTTTCCACACATTATTATGTAATTGATTAATCCTTAATCTAAGGATACAGTTTTTACAAGGGATATTGTTTTAATTTTCATTCTATTGAGACTTCATTGTTGTTATTCACCAATTCACTCTTATGTGGTGTATATACTGTCCTTTGTTATATTATATCATGAAATCATTTCTTCTCATGATATTATAATGTTCTTATTAAATTTTATTCCTCAATTATTTTTATTCAGGCATCTCTCATTCTGTTAAAAAATATTTAACTAAAATATTGTTTTAAATGTTTTAAAAATTTATTCTTCTAAATATTTCTCATTAATTTCTATGTTTTCAAAATAGTTTTTGGGTTTACTTATATATTCATTAATGTTTTCAAATTATAATTCATTAAAATCTTTAAAGTGGTATGAGACACTTTGATTCCAAAATCACTTTATTAAATGTTTTAAATGGTTTGATAAAGCATTGTTTATTTCTATATCTTGATTTGATATATTGGAGTGTCGAAATTTTATCTTTCCTTTATACTTGTGTTATATGTTATGATTACATTATGGTTATTGGGAATTGTTTTCATTAATGGGTGGTTGCATGATAAACCTAGGGAGGGTGAGACCGAGATTTCTTTCCAACACATTGGGTAACTTGACGGAGGAAAATGATAATGTTTCTAAAAAGATATTTAGGGAATATAATATGATGGGTATTCGAAATGAGACTCCCTATATAGATATGATAGTGACAATGTATGTATGTTATGAATGCCATAAGTTACCTTTATAAATTATGATTTTTGTATGTTATTCATAAATATTTTGGTTTCATTAGGTATATTATGATAGAAAGGTATTGTTTCATTGATTTGTATTTATTGATGTGATAATGTTTCTTTTCACTATTTTATAACCCTAACTGAGATTTTTATGCTCATCCCAAGATTTGAAATTTTTTTCAGAGGACATAATGATGAATATGTTAAATGATGAGATCAAGTTGTTATGTAATAGTTATGGACTAATTCTCTAAAACTCTAAACCTATAAAGATCCTAAATGTAAATTCTTGACATAATTAAAGATTATGTAATGTTTTAGGAAGGTTCCTTATAGTTGGTATCAGAGGTCAGTTTCGAAAACATTAGGGATTAAGAGTATCTTTTGGATACATTGTTAGTCCATGTGGATATTATTTCTATTTAATCATTGTTTGATACCTTTTTTAGAACAATGAAAATCAATTACAAATAGAAATAGGTGGATCTCAAACAATATTTCTATCTCTTCTTAATGAATTTCTTGCAATAATTATTGAAAAGTCATGTTCCTATGATTGTGAAACTTTTTCTATCATACAACTCACATGAAAGCAGTTGTATAAGATATCAGACACATCAAATATACCTTATTATCATCGTGGTTCATGGGTTGTATTTAAAGAAATCCAATTTTCCCAATATTCTCATATTTTCAAGAAAGGAAAATATTATCATGGAATTTTCAAATATTTTACCTTATCACTAGATTTTGAAGCATATTATGATTTTTAAAATTTTGATGAAGAAGGATACCCTTGCACAACTTATTTATATTTTCTTTATAATATATTCTCTCAGCACATACTAATGGTATTTTAAAAGGACCATTAATTTAATGCTTAAACTCAAATTCGGTCCGACTATTTTATAGAAATCATGTTTTATCATATGTTTTGAAATTATATGTCATATATGATTATTTTCCCAAACTGTTTTTCCATGAACACCCATTTGACCCATATTGTATGAGGTGTATTTGGATGAAGGAAGCAAATGATTTTTAAGGATATCTAAATCATTTTTGCAATGCATGTTCCTTCTACCTATGTGAACAAGATGACGATGAAACCAAGTCGACACCATTATCAAGGTATGATGTTCTTTTTTTTTGAGATCGTTTTATTTTATCATATGGTGATGAAATAAAAAAATTGAAAATATATATAAGACTTCAAGAATTAAGATGTTGAGATCATAATGAATTGGGATGAAAATGATAAGTATAAGGAAACCATTGAGGTTAAAAATGTTAGTGTTATTTTTTATTTTTAGAAAAATTAAAACACATAGACCGTGTCACAAACCGTCACGTCGTATAAAGCTATAGGAATTGAACCCACAACCAAAGTGTGATTGAGATTTATCTCCTACCACTAGACGACATGAAGTCCCTAGTTAGTATGAATTACTCTATTTAGTTAAATTATTTTATTGATCAAGAATAAGTTGATTTTGAATCTTATGTTTTGTTAAATGGATTTTTTTAGTATGAGAAAATGAATTGGTGATTAAGTAAAAAAAGTTTTTTTGGAAGACATTACCTCTTTTGGGAACACTGTATGCTTAAGAAAAATATATTACTCTGGGATTGCATTTTTGGAGTAATGGTTGAAATTTTATTTTGGAAGAATATTTTTTTTTATGGACATATAGTGATTTGGGTTATTTATGGAAATGATTGACCTATCATAGAGAATATGTGATTTGGTTAATTATACTTCAATGCGAGACTTTAAGAGTAGTCTGTTTTTTAGGAGATAAATGTTAAGATTTTCTATGGAAGACTATGTGATAAAATCCTTCTGTGTTTTGGGTTTCAATCATAGTTTGAATTATTTTGAATAATTTTAAGGATAATTCTGTATTTAATGGTATTTCTTTATCTTGGGGTACTTTTTGTAAGATTTTGGAGATTAATAGTAGTATTTCTTTTTATAAAGGATTATCCTTTTAGGTATTATATGATCTCTTACTATCCATTTTTGTTTTTGTTGATGTCTAAAGACAAGGTAAATATATAGTTCTTCTTTATGTGATACTCTAGAAGATGATTCTTGTGATTGTTATGTGACCAAGTCATTTTAAATGATCATTGTTTGGAGAAAAGATTATTTTTCTGTCTAAACTTATTAAAGTATGAAACTCTACATAAAGGAAAGTATATTTTCTTTATGTTCTTATTATATGTAGTAAATGAATTTTTCAAAATTATGAAATGGAATGTAAAACAAAAATGTTTTTAGTTTACATTTCTTAATGGGTATTCAATGGCAGTTTAACACATCATAAGTTTGTGATTTTCTAGTTGTTAAAATTCTCCAAATAATGTTTTCTATCACTCTCCATCAGAACATGACGGTTTGCTTTCTCTTCCATATCCATATTTTCCTACAACGAATCCTAGTATGGGTTATCTCGGGTGACCTCTTTACCTCTCTTTCTTTATTTTAATGTGATAGTTTTATCCACTATTTTTCTAATGTGGTAATTTCAATGATGTTTCCAAGCTTAATTTTAAAATATCATGGACACAATTCCCAAAAAAGGGGAAGTATGTTACAACCCAGGTATATAATGAATATGAAATTTTAATATTTATTAATATTTGTGAATTAAATATTTATTTTACTTTAAAGTGGATTCTATGATCGATGGCATACCCGATACACAACAATGGGTTTCTTTGAGATCTTACATTGCACAAAATGTGGGGTCATACTAAAAAATTTTAATATAAGATTATTTTAAATGGTTATTAATGCCTAGCTGTTGTAATGGCAGTAATGAATAGAACTAACTAAAAAATGATTATAAATTTTTTTAAATGTTTTTACATTTATAAAATAAATTTTTGAGGCTTAAAATGAGAAATATTCTGATTTTATACATAAATACTCTAATATTCTTTCAAGTGACGATTTACCGCCTTTTGATGGTGAACCCTATTTAAATATAGTTTTGGTCACTTTTTTATGATCTATTTTACAAAATAAAATTCTTCATTAGAATCGATACATCAAAATATACTTTGGGTAAATTTGTGGTATTTTTCTGATAAAATTCATTTTTTTGATGAATAGTGAAAAATACTATATTTTAATTCAAATATGAATTTTAATCTAATTTATTAATATGGTTATATTATATTAATAATTGTTTTTAAAGTGTAATTATATTATATTATATTTCCATTTAATCCAATTTTGGTCATTAGAAGAAATTTCACTTTGAATTTGGTCATAAACAAGTATCAATCTTTTGATAGTTATTATTTCATAAAAACAGGTTGTTTTAGACAACGAGAGTTAATTTTAAATTAATTAATCCAACTTTTTTGTTTTTAATTTGGTAAAATAGAAATCATTTTTTAATTCTGAATATCAAATTTATCTTAGGTGGAGTTTTTGGTAATTTTTGGAAAAACAACAACTTTTTATGAATAGTGAAACCACCATGTAGTAGTTGAAAATCAGACTTTTTCAATTAGATTAAATTTACCACTTTTGTGAATTAAATTTAAAAAATACATCATATATGGATATTATTATTAAGTAAAATTTGGTTCAATAAGATGAAAATAATCTTTGGTGAATCGTAACTTTTTCCTTTTATTTACGGCGGTTAAAGGTAAATAGGGTAATTCAAGGTAAAAAGAATATTTTAATAATTCAAAATTACATTAACACTTGTCCTAAACTTATTCTATGAGTCATGGCCAACCATGGGAATTATTGGCTCGATTTTGGGACCCCATGGATCCACTTTGAGTGACAATAACACTTTAGATTAATTAATTTAAAGTAAAGATGGAAATATCACAAAAAAATATCTTGTAGTAAATTAATTTTTACATGGGGTTATATAATTTATCCTTTAGACTATAAATAATAATTACAAATATAAATAGAATTCCTACATCATGGTTTTTTCATAATTTTTAGACATATAAAGTAAAAAAATTTATGACACAAAAATGATGCAGTATTTTCTTCATTAATAATTCATTAAAAAAATAAGATGATAAATATTAACATAACATCCAAAACCTGTCCAATTTTTATTAGATGAATTTATTTAGACCATGAGTAATATTATATTCTTCCTTAATGAGTTTTGGACCTTTAGAAACCGAAAATCATTATATAATAAAATAATATTTTCACGCTTTCTTAAAGAATCTCTCTTCCCCCTTATAAAAATCCATCACTTATAACCCATTCCTCACACCTCTCAGACCGCTTGGCTCATCCAACCCCAAACCAAATAATCTCTCAAGATCCTTCTATTCTTCCTAGATTCCTTACCTTGGGTATAAGTCACTTCATGAAGTCCTTTTGGTTCCAACCAAAGTGTGTTGCCCGAATTAAAGGTTACAGTTTCCTTAAATTATTTTGTTTTATTTTACATCTCCAACCTCTATAATCGTTTCATTAATTTATTTTAAAAATCCCCAGTACCATCAATATACTAGGATGTTGTTATGAGAATTATTCAAACTACACTTACACACACCTTCGTCTAATGGGTAAACAACATACTATTTCTGTGGGTCGCAAACTAACACCTCACGAAACGATGATTGTTCAATTATCTCATACCGCCGCTTATGGTGTACAATATGATGGAAATATATTTATATATGATATATTTTTTTTATTTTTTCTTTAATTTTTTTTATTTTTAATTTATAGCATACATTTATGGTTTCCATTATGAGTAAACGCGATAATTTCATTTCAGGAAGTGAGGACTACCGCCCCATCAAAGTGATATGACTCGTTCATACCACACGTGGAACGTATGAAGGATGGTGTTAATGAGATTATATATGATATTATACTGTAATTATAATATAACTATGTATTATTAAGTTTTAATTCAATTAAAATACAAAATAGAAATGAAAGTAGCATTCATGCATACGTACGGCTTACCATCTCTATGAACGGTGCATTTCATTTCTTATATCCAAATGTTATGTACTATTATAAATACATATATATATACTGGATATATTTGATATATATCATATCTAAATCATGAATATAATTGTGGAGATAATTGACTCTTGACCACATTGAAAACTTGTAATTATAAGTTGTCCATTTTTTTTACTCAAGTACCAAATATCGAAAAAATTACCACTATTAACATAAATGATTAAATAATGTTTAAAACATAGTAATAAGTTTTTTAAAAGGAATAAAAAACTTGAAAAAGGGTTCTTAATCAAGTATAAATTAACTTAATTTTATAATTTAGGAATCACAAGGAACAAACAAGTCAAATCGGACACGAGGTAAGGGGTTTCATGTCTCACTTTTAATTTCGTGAGATTTCCATTGATCACCACTTATTTATTTCATGTGGTGTATTGGGTACTACCATTTGATATATATTATCAGGATTATCTTTATATTCATGGTATTATTTGACTCATTTTTTGTTTATTAACTTTTTTTCATATGACTTGATTGATTATAACGTGGTAAAGGGTATCTTATCACACTATTAATTTCATGAGATTTCCATTGTTCACCACTTATTTATTTCATGTGATGTATTTTGTACTTCCATTTTATATATATTATCATGATTCCCTTTATATTCAAGCTATTATATGATTAATTTCGCGTTTATTAACTTTTTGTGATAAGAATCGATTGATTACAACGTGGTAACGAGTTTTAATATCACTTTTTATTCCAGTGAGATTCATTCTATATTGCCACTATTTTTCTTTTTGTGTGGTTTATTTAGTATAAATGATAGTATTAATTTTTTAATAAACCTAAATTTATGGGTATTTATATCTTTATTGTATGATCCATCTTTCATGGGGTGTATGTTTCATAAGTTACCAAATCAGTAAGGGAACATTTCACCCACCTCTTTTTAATATACTTATTTTTTTCATGTCTTTTAAGTTACATATTCTTTTGTTGGGATATGTGCTTTTATATACTTATTTCTTTAAATATTATGTCCATGTGATGAGATACCCTTTTTTTCTCATCAATTCATTTTCTGAATTTTAATGTGACGCCTTTAGGCTGTCAAATTTCTATAAGGGAACTTCTTCACCCAATTTCAATTCTATGGGTTAAACATCTACTTCTTTATTATGTTGTTCTATGAATATGTGTGAATAAACTCGTATTTTTTCACAATTAATATCCACCCATATTTAGTTTATTATTATTTTTCGAACATTATTATGTAAATTATTTATCCTTAATCTAATGATAAAGTTTTTATAAGGGATTTCGTTTAAATTTTTATTTCATTGAGACTTCATTATTGTTATGAACCAACTCACTCTTATGTAGTGTATATACTGTCTGTTGGCCTATTATATCATGAATCCATTTATTTTCATGATATTATAATGTTCTGATTAAATGTTATTCTCAATTATTTGTATTCAAGAGTCTCTCATTTTGTTAAAAATTCTTTAACAAAAATATCATTTTAAATGTTTTAAAGATTTATTATTCTAAGTTTTTCTCATTAATGTCCATTTTTTCAAAATGTTTTTTAGGATTTATTTATATCGACATTAATTTTTTCAAATGATAATTTATTAAAAGCTTCAATGTGGTTTGGGACACTAGGATTCAGAAATCTCTTTATTAAATGTTTTAAATGGTTTTGAAAATGATTTGACAAAGCATTATTTATTTAAATATGTTGATTTGATATATTGGAATGTGGAAATGTTATATTTCCTTTATAATTCCGTTATGTGTTATGATTATGTTGTGGTTATTGGAATGTTTTACGTATACTGGTGGTTCAGGGATAAACCTAGGGTGGGTGAGCCTGAGATATCTCTCCAATGAATTTGGTAACGAGATGGAGGTAAGCGTCACTGTTTCTCCTAAGAGATTTTGGGAATATACTATGATCGGTATTCCAAATGTAACTCCCTATGTAGCTATGATTGCAAAAATGTAAGTATGTTATGAGTTCCAAAAGTTACCTTTATGATTTATGATTTTTTTATGTTATTCATAAATCTTTGGGTTTCATGAGGTATGTTATGATTGAAAAGTATAGTTTCATTGATTTGTATTTATTGATGGGATAATGTTTATTTTAATTGTTTTACATCCCTTATTGAGATTTTTATGTTCATCTTATTTTTTTAAATGTATTTCCCAAGACATAAAGATGAATAGGGTCAAGGATGAAATCATGGAAAAGTCATGTTGTCTAAAACATGGAACTATATATGTCTATTTTTTCAAGATTTTTTATTTTATGAAAACTGGATACTGAGTAGTAGTGTCTATATGTAATATTGAAGTTGTTGTGTAATGGTTATAGCATAATTCTCTAAAACTCTAAACTTGAAAAGATCCTCAATGTGAATTCATGACATAATTCAAGATTATGTATTGTTTATTGTTGGGTCCTTATAATAAACCATTTTCCCTATGTGCATTCAGACATATACTGGAGTGATTAAGAAGGATTTTGTTGTTGAAAGCTTCTTGGAAGAGCAGATGCAGCTGATGATAGTCAATAGTGGATAGGCTACTTCAAAGACCTTAGTAGCAGGGAGCCGATGTCATTATCAAGAATCCAAACATTAGAGGCATTCAGGGGGAGGTCTCGATATGTAGGATCGAAGTTTTATGTCTCATAAGGTGGTCCAGTCATCATAGAAAGATTTAGTGCTCTTCATGCGATGGTAGGGGAAATCTTTCTTGAGATTTTCCCACCCCATGAGCTTTTGATAGGGAGATAGTGTATGGACCACCATGGTAGAGATAATGACAGGAATATAAAGATTTAAAGATTAACATATGTGGTAGAGGATATTGGATAATAGTAGGAGGTGGTCAATGTTTCGACTTATTACCACCACCACCCCCAGGAGATCCACGCCAGGCTCATGGATCTGGAGCATAGGGGCGGGGACAACTACTTAGGGTTGAGGAGTACAACCCAAGGGCATTGGGAAGGATTCAAGGTACGATCTATGTATTTTATACTTTAGCTTCCATTATGATAAACACATGCGCTAGTCATTCCTTTTTATCCACATATCTTGTATGAGAACTTGAGATACTGATTAAACCATTGACTTAACTCTTATTCTTAGAGACAGCCACTGGAGAAGACTCATTGATCCCACATCTATGCCGATAGTCTGACCTGACCCTTGGAGGTGGATGTTTTGGTGGAAAACTCTTGGTGACTGCATCGAGGCCTTACGATATCATTCTTGGTATGGATTGGTTAATTGTAGTCTATTCCCAGATCAATTGTTTATGGTTAAGGGTGTAGTATGTCTGCATCGATGGAAAGAGGTTTTCATTTGTCAGTGAAAAGGAAACTCGTGCAGCATAATATAGACTCACACATAGGCGGGTGAATATGATTACTTATAAGTTCACTTTCCTAACCCTCACTACAATAGATTTTATGAGTTTCCAGTTCCTAATAGTAGTGGTGGAGTATGAGAATGTATTCCTTGATGATACTCCTTGATTACCTCCCTACAGGGAGACAGACATCTTCATTTATTTACACCCCAATATGTCACCGATATCCACACTAGCATATCTGATGACTACCACAAATCTTCACGAGCTGGTGGTGATGTTGGAGGACTTAAAAAATATGGTATTAATGAGACTCAGTGTTTCACCCTTAGTGGCCACACATTTTTTCCAAAATGGTAGATGGCTGTTTGAGGTTGTGTGTTGACTATAGGCTCTTGAATGAGGTGACTATAAAGAACAAGTGTCCACTACCAAGGATTGATGACCTCTTAGATCGGTTGAGAGGGGCATGAAGGTTCTCAAAGGTTGAACTTTGATCTAGCTATCACCAGTTGCAAGTACAGGATGAGGATATGCCAAATACAGCTTTCAAATTTCATTACATTCACTATGAGTACATGGTGATTCCATTTGTAATGAATAATTCCCAATCAGTTTTCATAGAAATCATGAACTGGATCTTCTATCTTTACTTTGACCAGTTCATGGTAGATCAAAGGAATCCTTGTGTACTCAAATTCTGTGGAGAAGCATGTGATACATATAAGAATAGTTCTAGACTTACACCAAGATAGCCATATTTATGGAAATCTCAAAAAGTTACAATTATAGATTATATTTTTCTACTATCTAGGACATATAATCTCATCATATAGAGTGTTAGTAGACCCAACCATGGTCATGGTTTTTTTAGCATGGGAGACACCTAGGAGCGTGATAGAGGTGCAGAGCTTCCTTGGTCTAGAAGGATATTACCAGATATTCATACCTGATTTCTCGTGGATATCAGCACCTATGAGTTCTTTGACTTGAAAGGTGAAACCATTAATGTGTGTAGAAGAGTACCATAAGGATTTACAGTATTTGATGTGGATTTTGGTTATCAATTTAATCTTGAGATTATTGGAGCAGGGTGTTGAGTATGTAGTGTTCGGTAGTGCATAAGGAACAAATCATGGTTGTGTCTCCTTACATCAAAAAGTAGGGATTTCCTATTTTCCATAATAGTTGAGACCATATGAGTAGAACTACCTATACCATGATCTTGAGTTAGCATTGGTAGTCTTTTCACTGAAGATGTGGTGACACTACCTGATGGTAGAACAGTTTATCTTCTACTCTGATCATAAGAGTATCATGTATGTATTCACTAAAAAGGATCTAAACATGAGATATAGGTGATAGATATAGTTAATTGAAGACTATTTCATTGATATTTTCTATACTTATGGGAAGGGGAACATGGTGAAAGATTCTCTTAGTATGAGATACAGTTCACAGTTGTTGAATGACGCATCGAAGTAGTTGGTCATATTACAGTTATCCATTTTTGATGGATATAGAGTAACATACCTATAGTCAATGGTTGTTACCCCACTACTATTATAATGTCTAAGGGAGTAATAGCTTGTGGATATGGACTTTGAGACCCTATGTGCTCATATTTCCACATGGGATGATCTTGATGGATTTTCACAAGGTGGAGAGCATGTTGTTATTTTTAGATGATACACAATAGTACTAGTAGAATTACAGGATGAGGTTCTGAGGAAATATCATAAATCTTGTTTGGAAGAAAATCCTAGTGTGGATAAAATGTACTAAAACCTCTTATGTCATTTTTGGTGGTCAAGAATGAATAAAGGAGTGGTAGAGTTTGTTTCTTGGTTTCTTACTTCTCAGTAAGTGAAGACTAAGCACTAGGTTCCAGTGGGTTTAGTTCAACCCCTTGAGGTGAAAGAATGGAGGTCATATTTGATGTCAATGGACTCTATGACAAGTCTACCATGTACATAAAAGTTATATGATTCCATATGGGGGATTGTTGACCAACTGACCAAGTCCGACCACATCTTATATATCTTAGAGTAGAGTTCAGAAGAGAGCTCGGGATGCCTCTATTTGTTGGTGATAGTTCGACTCCATGGAGTCCTGTCAATGATGGTTTCAAATATTGATTCTCATATTACATCCTAGTTTTTGGAGGGATTTCATGAGGTGTTTGGGACCCAATTTCACTTGATCACAATGTTCAACCCACAGACGGATGGTTATATAGAGAGGATCATTTATGTTCTTGAGGACATGCCATAGGATTGCATGTTGAACTTCGACTGTAGTTTGTACGATCACCTACACTAGTGTAGTTTCTATAAAACAATATATACCATTCCAAAATTGGTATCGAACCATTTGAGGCTTTGTACAGGTGACCCTATAAGTCCCCACTTTGCTATTGTGACCTTTGAAAGTAAACACTCATAGGCCCAGAGATGGTGCGACCTACTACAGAGAAGGTGCAGATCATCCTTGAGTGGAAAAAGACTATATAGATCCATTATAAGTCTTATGTTGACAGGAAATAGAGGCATTTAGTGTTCAAGGAAGGTGACCATGTGTTCCTTTGTGTTTCACCTCTATGGGGATTATATATATTTGGTCGGGGTGGAATGTTATCTCTGAGGTTTATCATCCATTTTTAGATAATACGTAGAGTTGGAGATGTGGCGTACCTCTTATCTCTAAACCTACATTTGGAATGGGTACATGAAGTCTTCCATGTGTTGAAGATGAGGAGGTACATGTATGAATCATCTCACATCATCAACTAGGGTAATACAGACATCGAGGTTGTAGTGAATTTTGAAGAGTACCCAATGAAGATCAAGGATCTGTATGATAGGATCCTTTATGGTGAGTGATTCATTTGGTGTGTGTCTGGTTCCAGCACAAAAATATCCAGGAGTGCATATTGGAGAGAGAGGCTCAGTTTTTTTCATAGTACCTGAATCATTTTGAGTATCCTGTGTTTTTTATTTTTGGGGATGTAAATCCCAAAGGTGGGGAGAATGTAAATCCCTGTATTTTATGTGTATTATTTTGAAATATTATATGTATAAAATTCAATATTAGTTGATAATAAAGTGGGAAATTCTAAGTTTGATGTACCTAGAATAAATTTGTAAAATATATATAAAATATTTAATAGCATGTGTGCATCGTTTTTTCTGAAAAAGTGGAGAAACATCTAAATGGGTTCTCGGAACAGAAATCGGAGGTCACTATTGCGTTTAAAGAAGTAGATTTACCCTAGGCATGACCCAACATCGACCGGTGTGGGTTGGATATGAAAAGTAGTATCAATAATTTTAATGAATAAAATATATTTTGAGTTTATTTTATTTGTCAGTTTCGTTGAGGTAACGATGTAGTGACATTTCATGTGTTTTAAATAAGACTTTAGGTAAGGACCCAATGTTAAGCTCATAACCCTAGAATTATTGGGAGGATCTGGAATGAAATCCTAGAGAATTATCTTAATGGATATGAAAAATACATTTATCAAAGATCATTATTTCCAGGATTCTCCAATGACAATCTATCTTCGACAAGAAATTATGCAATTCCCATATTGGTTGCATTATTTTTCATTTCTTTCTCTATTATTAGATTCAAAAATAAACGCAAACCAACCCACGAATAGGTTGATCCATAGTTCTATCGTTCTTATGTGATGGGAATTAATTGTGGGATTTATGGGGTTCATTATTATATTGTTTTGATTTTTTTATCATTCTTATGAGAATGGTTCAGGTTCGTAAAGAAAAATGATTGAGGTTCATTTCTTAGGTTTGTTCCACGTGATTTATCTACCCCATTTTTTATGAATGTTCTTCATTCTTTGTGGGGTTATGAATGAATGACTATTGCACAATAACTTCATGGAACAACGATCATACATTTAAGATTCAACACCAGGATGACCTAGCGGAGGTGCGATGGTGATTTGGACAGATGAATAAGAATTATTTGAGAGATATCGTTATTTGGGTAATTTTCATCAGAAGGATTTAAAGTTGTTTTCCCAGCTAATTGAAGGACTAAAACACCTTGATTTTTTTTAGGATTATGAAACAAGATTATATCTAGTGTTTTGAGGGAAATGGACCATAGGAGAGGCATCTAGGAGATCATTCGACGTGCTTAGAAGAATAATGTGAGTTTTTGAAAAATTCTAGAACACACAGTGTGTAGTATAGGATACATGGTGTGTGATTATCGTTGAAA
This sequence comes from Viscum album, assembly GCA_963277665.1. Classification (NCBI taxonomy): domain Eukaryota; kingdom Viridiplantae; phylum Streptophyta; class Magnoliopsida; order Santalales; family Viscaceae; genus Viscum; species Viscum album. The sequence continues at coordinate 1,002,396,710 of OY728133.1, forward strand.
TACATAGCGTGTACATGGTTAGTACATAGTCATGTGGTGGAGTTCCCAGGTTGCATACACGGGGTGTAATCCGACCACATGACATGACCTGGACCAAATACATGGACTTCCCCTTGTACTTGTACACAGGAAGGGATAGATGGGTTAACACCATGTGCTAGCACTAGTCCTGGGTACATGGTAGGACCCCAAATGGAAGGACATAGTGTGTGACTCCTTCTACAAACTTTGTACCCATATTCCACATGACACAATTGAAATGGAACATTCCATTGTACACAGGCAGTACCTGAGGTCATTGGACACAGCGTGCAACCCTAATGCATGTTGTGTACCCCTTTCTATATGCATTAAATATTTTTCCCACCATATATTGAATAGTTTTAATTAGGGTTTGTGCCTATGATCGTTTCCATGAAGGTTAGTGATTATAATTTCTTACTTATATTAGTATGATCCCTTTAGTAGGACCTCTTGGATAGAGTTTTTCAAATCCCCTGAGAGTCCAGAAAAAGGATCCTCTATTCATTATTCATGCCATAGGTAGATTCTTCAGTATTAACCTGACCAAATTCACTAGGTGTAAATCATATCCTTATAGGTTTAATCTAGATGGAGTTATTGGTATCACCCCATTGCCTTAGATGTTATCCTCATCCATTATATCATATCTATCTCTACATATCTATAAGTTTATCTTTCTCATGACGGTTCTTGATGAAGTTTACTACTTAGACGGATGTCATCAGCACTATCAGACTTAGGAGTGTGTTCTATCAGATGACTACTTCATGGAATCTTTCAACTGAATCCTTACTTTTGTTATGTGGTAGTTGTGACTTACCTATAGATTTAATGTCTTGGATTGAGTATATTTTGTATTTCTTACTATATATTCTGTAAAAATATACTTGTGTAGTGATGATTGTATCTTTACTTTGTGAAGTTCATTGTAGTTTTGGGGTGTCCAACTAAGTGTTTTTATACTCACTATTGAATGTAATTTTCACAAATATGAAATGTCATGTTCATATGAGTGACCTTTTGATAGATCCTTTGGTAGTACAGGATCATATGGCACTTTTTGAGATTAGATAGGCCGAGGCGTGTTCCTAAGGCAATAGACAGCAGTTTCAGTATCTTTTTTTATAGGTTGGACTTATGGTTTATAGTCTTATTTTGGTGGGATTGTATTCTTTCCTAGAATACTTATTGAACTTTACATTGTTGTTTTACTCTAGTTGGGATGTAGTGGAATGAACTCATTTTTTCCTTTGTGGTTTTTACATTTCATCATTTTTTGTGATTCGACGTGTGCGTGTGTGTACATGTACTTAGGTAATGCCTCCCATATTAGTGATTTGACTACAATTTTCTAGTCACTATCCCCTGACTTATGGATGGAGGGATTTGGGTGCCACGTCATGGGACCCACTTGGATGGTTCGGGATATACAACCATCTCCACTTCCATAAAATTGGCAAAGCATTCATCATTCATGTGTACGGTGGAATACCGCGTTGCAATCCAATGTCGTTAGTTTTTTCCATTAACACCTCTCAAGGCTATTAAAAATGATGTATCTTTCTATTATATATTATATTTATGATTTTCTTATTATTTTTTAATTATTATATCAAACATACATTTAAACTCTCTATCCTGTGAGAATACAACAACATCGCACAAGTGTAAGACGGACTCGTAAAGCGATGAGATTCATTCGCACATTAAATGGAATTTGTTAAGTATGGGTTAATTAAAAATATTTGATATATATGAATTAAAAAATATTATGAAAATATAAAATATCCTTTACTTTTCTTTCCTTAAATTAAATAAGAAAATAGAAATAATTTTCATGTGGACATATGGCCTACCGTCACCATGAATGGGGTAATTAATTTTCTATCTTTAAATATTATAGAATACTCTAAATACATATTTAATGAATATATATTATATTTATATCATATTTAAAATTATAGAAATTAGTATACCAATATCAATGTAAGGGTACCAAAAAATTAACAAATCATAACTTACATTAAAAATAAAACATTTATTACCTGTATCGTGACCTTAAAATAAAATTGTTAATGAATGGGTAATAAATGGTCATAATAAATTCATATAGGGTATGATCTGTATGAATATAGTTTTATAATAAATTTCTAATAAACTCATATTTATTATACTAATGTTTTTAATGTGTACGATGGAATTCAAGACTTAAGGTTAGGAATTTTTGTTACAATTTTCCTTCTTTGAGACATATGTTATGTTCTACCACTAACCTATTTGACCAAGTGTATATACAGCCCCCTTCACATGTAATATAATGAATTTATTTATCCAAATCATTCTTTAAGTTTCATTTTTTGTTATTACTTCATGGGGATTATGATTTATAGCTACCATTTTGGTAAATAGTTTTTTTGTAATATCATCGTTTATTGATATTTTTTATGTTTATGTTTTGGATGATAAATATTTAAATCCATCTCTCAAGAAACTCATGAAATTTATTCTCCTATATAAATTAATTTTGTTTCCCAGTAATATTAACATTTTTACACTCTTTGGTACCTAAAATAATTGAAATAATGTTCTTTAAAAAATATTTCTTTATTTCACTCTGGGTTCTGAACATAATTTTCATCCAAAACCATGTTTTCTAATGATGCTTTCAAAAATGATTTATTTTTCCCAAATGATTTTCAAATAAATTTTAAACCATGTTTTACTTGGATTAAATTTTTTTCTTAAGGATTCATCATTTAATTTTAAAAATAATTCTTTTTTTTTTCTTTTACTGAAAATGTGAAAGGAATCTTTCTCTTAACATGTACAACATGAAAAAAAACATCTTTTCATCATGACCAATAATTTATTTCATGTATCCTTTATAATTATTAAGTATTATTTTAAAATAAAAATATTATCAAAATGGTTAATGTTTTTAAAATGTCTTTTAAAACTATGAAAGTTTATTTTCCTCTATAAAAGTTATAAATGATCAAAAACATTTTCCCTCAAAGATAACATATGTTGATGTACCTATAAGCTACAATAGTTTTGATCCAAGGATACCATTATTATTCTTTATTTTATTTACTTGTATTGTGATTCCATGATTCTTATGAAATCTATTTATCTTACATGGGTTATACCATGATAAAATTATTATGAAACCCACTTATATACAAGGGTTATGCTAAATATGGTCTTAATTACAATATGGTCGAGACCAATATCTCCCTCAATTTTACTGGGTAAAGATTAATTTCTTATTAGATAGATAGGACTATAATGGGGAGTGAACCTTGTTTAGTAAGGGACTTTTTCTGTTGTTATAGTCTTGGGAGTGAACATTAACTACTATAATGGTTTAAGGAGTAAACTAATTATCATATGATAGAGTTAGTAGTCATCCTTTTCTAATTTAGAAATTATTATTATTTTTGGATATGTGTATTCCACAAATCTATGTCTTATGCCCAAGGTTTTCTCTCATGGATCGGGTTATTTGATTCCCTTATGTTTCATGACTTATGAAGTAAAAATAATTATTCCATGATTCAATATTATGATCTTTTATATGTAGGGTGTGATTTCTAAATGTTGTGTTCATGTTATCATACCTGTATTCCAATGTTATTATTATATATCTCCCATTTTTACCCTTATTGAACATCTAATATCTCGCTTTATTATTATTCCATTCCTCTGGATATGAAGAAATTTATTATTTATGATATTTCTAGGATGGGTGCAGGTTATGAAGATCATAGGTGGAGATGATTTAGTCCACCTATATACAAGTTTTTTTTGTTTCCATGTTTTAAAGGCTCTGAACAATTATATTCTCCAGGTGTGTGTCTGTGCAATGTAGTCAATATTCATAAAAAATGATGTAATATCTTTTTATGATAACTCTAGGTCATTATAGTTGGTATCTGAGTATATTTTTAGTTGAAATTTTAAAATTATGATCATAAAACCTTAGTGATTCCCCTAAGGACATATATATGGATAACTCAATGGATTATTCAACGTATAGCAATATTTTGTATAATTTTGGTAAAGGATAGGGATACAAGTTTCCCTAAAATTACATCTTTGTTTGGATATTACAAATGAATGTGGCTCTAGCATAGTGGTATCTTGGGGTAATAACTCTGAAAAGGGAGAATTTATCTAGACTTGATTATTACCAAGTTCATGAGAATGGGCCTTACGGAACACCTCGTTTGACACTACTAGGGAAAGTTATTTGGAAATTCACAAACTCATTATGAATCATCATGAAGGATTTAAATATAATATGAATGGTAATATCCTACAATATACCAAAGGTGTCATAGATTAAATAGGAAGGTTTCATAATTTAGAAATTATACTAGTACATTTTTATAATTATGAGGTTTCACACTATGATTATTGATTCTTACTATATTCTATTTTTATTAGCCTATGGATGGGATGCAAAGGAAACCTGTTAATTCTGAGAATGATACATAATTAATTGATTTCCCTCATGGGAATCCAATTGTTATGTGAACCTGAATAAAAAATCTCATTTCTATGATCATATAACCTTCTCAAGATATGAATCATAATATACTTCCTAAAAAAAGGAGGTAACAACATTAAATTGATTCATTTATGTGGAAGCATCGACCTTCCATCATTGTAACCACTGATCATATAGTTTATGGGAAATGGATTGCGCCACTACAAATATTTTTTATACTCTCTAGTGTTTTGAACATGATTAATTCATTTTATCTATCTCTCGTATGGAAGGTGAATCAGTTCAATGGTGGAATGTTTCCTAGAATTCAAGGAAACATGATGAAATTTACTCTATGAATTTGGATAATTTCATGAACTTATTTTTCAATAATTACATTCCTTGTATTCCTCATATGAAGATATAGAAGGAGTTCTTTACGTTTAATCAAAATAATGATGAATCTTTTGGTACTTATGATAAAAATTTTATAATACTTGTGAGGTATGATTTTCGGATTATCAACCAACCTAAAAAAAAGGTTGATTGATTCCATATTATGTTAAATGAAATTATATAAATGGTGTTATCCATAATATTCTTATTTATATTTGAATAGAATATTTGATGTTTTAAAATGGTGTAAATATATATTAGAGTTATGTATCAATCCCATGGGTTTTAAAAGAAATGGAATATGGATTTAAAAGAAAATTCTAAGAACTGTTGAGAGAATAATATGAGCTTCCATTTTTATAAAAGTGTGGGAAGAATCATAGAGGGAATTATATTAATAGAAATAGAAAATTTTTTATGTATGGATGTGAATTTCAATAAGAAATTGATTATTAGTGTGGTGGAGAAATTTTATTTAATGATGCAAATATAGAGAAATTTGTATTAAAATCAACACCCACACTATTGTGTTTCTAATACATGTAGTGTGGTAACTATGCTAACTAGTTCCAAATCCAAAAGTTAATCACAATGATTGACATCAGGAATCTCTTAATCTTAGGGATAGGGGGAAAACTCATTTGATCACTGTTTTAGATGAGGGGTGTAATAATGATGTGATGAAAGGTACACTTACCATCCAATATAGAAATACTAATGTCTTATTGAACTATGGATCTAATAATTTTTCATATATGAATAATTTTTTAAGGTTATCAAGATTCCATGAAAATTAATAGATGTAAAATTAGCATTAAAAAATCTAATGGTTTTATTGCAGCATGTTAAGTATATGATTCCTCTCCATTGGTAATTCTTGGGAATGTACTTCCTACAAATCAAAACATTATTCCTCTTGTATAATTTGATGTCATATTAGGCATATATTTTCATTCTCTATATATATCCCACATCAATTGTTGAGGAATAAAATTCACATTTGATATTCCAATCCAACCAATGATCATCTATCAATGTGATGATAAGTAAAAAAACATATGATAGAGATTACATATGTTGTGTGGATATTAACCCTGATTATGAAGGGGTGTTTATATCAAATGGTTGAGAAGAAACATGACATGGATGATGTACCTATTGTGTAGTAATTTTTTAATGTTTTTTTAGAATAGTTTTCTAGACTTCCACCAAAACATGAAGTTGAGTTATCAAATGATCCCATACCTAGATCTACATGAATTTAAAATAATCCTAATATAATAGCACAGATTAAGTTTTTGGAATTGATGAAAAAACTCTAGGAAAATCTTGATAATAAACTCATTTCTCCAACCATGTCACCTTATGGTGATCATGTTTTTTTATTATAAAAAAAATATAGATTGATGCGGCTCTACATTGATTATCAAGATCTTAACAAGATATCAATCAAGAAAAAGTGTCCTCTACCACATATTTATGACCTATTTTATCAACTTCATAAATATCAATACATTTCAAATATTGACTTTCATTATGTACATCATTAATTAAAGGTCAAAAAGGAGGAAATACCCAAGGATACATTCTACCCAAGGTATGGACACTCTGAATATAAAGTAACACCATTAAGTCTTACAAATGTCTATATTATATTCATGGATTTGAGGAATTGAGTCTTTAGAGATTACCTTGATCAGTTTTTGATAGTCTTTATAAAGGCTATATTATATTTTCAAAGATAAATGAAGAGAATGAATCCCACTTGATAATTGTATTAAAGACCTCCAGGAAGTGGTAAATATATTCAAAATTTAAAAAAATTAAATTTTGGAAGAAATTTTTTCATGGTTAGGTCTTATAATCTCAAGAGAGGGTATATCATTATATCAATTAAAGATGTAGGATATTTAATGTTGGACCCAAGAAACCATTGTCACTATGATCCATAGTTTTTGTTTTTTAAATTGTTATTATTGATATTTTGGGGGGAATTATCAAGAATATCAAATCCTCTGACCATGATAACTCAAAAGTGAGCCTAGTTCTTCTAGACAGATGATTGGGATGAAAATTTCATAGAACTAATGATTATCCAAATAACCTGTGCTAAAATTACCCTATAGTGGAGAATGGTTTATAATTAATAGTGATGCATCCAAGAAGGGATTGGGATGTTCTCTTATCCAAAATAACATAGTTATGGATAAATCTTCATTAAAATTTAAAATTCATTATAAAAATTATCCAAATCATGATTTGTATTTGGACACAGTGATTTTTTCAATAAATATATGGTGTCATTATATTTATAGAGAAAAGTATGATATATACACATATCATAAAAGGTTAAAGTATATATTCAAAAATAAGGTGGTGAATATGTGAAAAAGAATATGCTTTTATCAAATTAATGATTATGACTCTAAATACATTACCACCCTAAGAATGAGAACAAGGGGAATAATTCATTGAGTCAAAAGGTTCATGCCAACTTATCCATGATGAAGATTAAATAAGATCAAATATTTCAATATTGTCAAAATATGGATCTGGAAATCCAGAACGTCAGTGAGAAATATAACCTTTCTTAAATTTTCATCTATCTTTCTAAGTGAAGATTAAATATTAACAAAAGAAAGATGTGGAGCTGAAAAAAAAAGTATAGAAATGTTCTTGAGTTTAACCTTGATCATGATGGAAGGATAATTTTCAGAACCATTTATGTTTTCCTTCCAAACCTAATTTGAAGATGTAGTATTAAGAGGAATATTAGAGTTCATTATTCTCTATGAATAAGGGAAGTGTGAACATTTATATGTATTTGAAAGAGTATTTCTAGTGGGTTTCGATGACAAGATATATCATAAAGTATGTATATTGGTACTTTGTATTTTAGAAATTTAAGGTCAAAATAAAAAAAACTAAGGGTATGTTACATCCATTACCCATACTATATTTGAAACGGGAAAACATTAACATGGATTATATCATTGGAATCTCCATAACATGTAAAGGGGATACTTATATATGATTTGTAGTCGATCACCTTAATAATTCATCACAATTTATCATTGTCAAAGAATAATTGTATATATAATATTTTGAGGAAATTAATTAAGGAAGTGGTAAGGTTTTATTTCCTACTACATTAAATTATGCCTGATTGTGATCTAAAATATACCTCAATGTTTTGGGGAATCCATTAGCAAAGTCATGATGTGGAGTTTAGTTTCAAAATTATGAATCATCCCCAAAAATATAGTCATTATAAATGAACAATGGAAACCATAAATAGTATGTCGAGATCTTTTTCTTTGGATTTAAAATAATTTTTGGATCAACACATTTCCCTATTTTAGTTTTATTATAATAATATATTTCACCCAAAAATTCATATGGATTATTGTGAATCCCTCTATAGAAATAAATTTAGAGATCCAATGTGGTGGAATGAATTTGGAGAATGAAATATATTAAGACCATAGAAAGATGAATAAATGAAAGAGATAATTTGAGATATCTTGAAACACATCAAGTTAGCTTAGTGTTGGATGAAACTTTATGGGTAAAATCATCAGTGTGTTCAACAATTTCATGTTTTTGATAAGTATTTTCTAAGAATTTATTCATTGAATATGGTTATGATATTTAGGAAGAAAGGGAAAATAATCCCTACTTATATCATTCCATTTAAAATTCATTATCATATCTGGATGGTATCCTATCACTTGGAAATTCCTAAAATTCTCTCTCAATTTCAATATGTGTTCCATGTATCTTTCCAAAATATGTACATTCCTGGTCATTCACAAGTACTCAACTCAAAGGACATACCACTAGAGCAAGAATATTCTTTTGATGCATAATGACTTGATATTCAAGATCAATCAGAGATGTTCAATGAAATAAGAACACTCACATATTCAATGTTTTGTAGTGAAATAACTAGTTTTAGGGAGGTATATGGGAACTAGAGGATATGATGCGGCATAAGTATCCTCTCTTTTTCTATCAGAGTGATGAATTTAGAGGTAGAAATTAATTTTAAAGGCGGTATAATGTTACACCATAAGTGTTATTGAGTTATTTTTTAATAAATTAAATTTATTTTATAGATTTAATTACATGAAACATCGAGTTTAGCTTTTATTACATTAAGCTATGAGTTTTAAACCGTGATATATTATTAACATGCTAATTTAAACATGACTGTTATAAACTAGTCATTAAACATAGTGATATGAATAGTAATAAATAATATTTAAATATTAAATATAATTATTTATATAAATAAACATATTTATAATAAAATAAATAACATTTGTCAATGTCTTTATCTGTTTCAAAAAACCCATTTTCTAAAAAAAATACGTCTTGTTTTTCACAATAATAAAATTAATTTTTGAAAATATTATAAAGTTAATTTTATAAAATAATATTTATTTTGGATATAATATAGTCAAATTATATTAGGGTGAATTTTAGGAATTTTTATGAAATATTTCATTTTTTATGAATTGTAGAAAATACTGAATTTTTATTGAAAACATACAATTTATTTAATTATTTTTTACGGATAAATTAATTTTAAATTAGTTTAAATGAAAAATGAGTTCAATTATAAATTCATTAATATAGTTCAGGTAATCTTAATCAATTTCATATTTATTTTTTTTATAAAAACATCTCAAACTTTTCATCATTGTCTCTTTAAAAACATGCTTGGTCATCACATTAGTGAGAATAAATATTAAATTAAATTATTCTAATTATGTATATTAAATTTGGAAAAAATGATTACATATTATTATTTAATATAATTTTTTACCTAATAAATTCTACATAATGTTTTTATGAAAATCAATACTAAGAACAATTATATTTATAACTTATAATTATGGTAAATATTAGTTTAATGGAGGGTTAAATTAAAATGATAAGGTCTAAATTTACTTATAAACATTTCAAAAATATATTTTATATCCATTTTCATATCTTATAATGTCTAAATTTATAATTTTATAAATTTTGGAGCCTTGTGACATGAAAAAAACATTTTTGTAATTATTTTATTCAAAAAATTATATGTTTTCCACTCACCTCACTTATAAAAGGTAACCCCTTCTCATATCATATTCACAACTTCAAACCATTTTTTATTATACAATACCTACCAAAATAACTTCCCCAATTCCCTCATATAATTCAATAATCCTTATTTAAGTCATAAATTTGACCTAGGATAGATTTTGGTGTTAACCTAAGGAGGATACCTAAAGAAGAGGTGGAGTTCATCAATGAGCATTTTTGTTTTATTTCTTCATCCAACACATAAAATTATTTTTATACCATGATGATATAATAATATAATTTTACTAAATATAATTATATGTTTTTACGTTAGGTTCATTACTTACAAGCATCTCCACTTACATTAAATGGTCTATGAATTAGTTGCTCTTGTGTACGGAGGATTACCGCCTCGCCAACAGATGTCATTCATTTTTTCATTACAACCAATAAAGTATAGTTATAATGGTGAATTTATTGTTTATCTATTATCATTATTATATAGTTGTTACTCTACAATTATTATATCACAAATACCTTCAAACACTCTATCTTGTGGGTATACGATAATGTCGTTCATGTGTACGGCGGACTACAACCTAGTGAATCGATGTGATTCATTCACACTTTTCATGGAATGTATTGAGGATTAGTTTAATAAAATTTTGTGATATATAGGAAATAAAAAATATTCTATAATTATAATATATCATTTACTTTTATTTCTTAAAATTTGATAAGAAAATGGAAACAACGTTCATGCATATGTACGGCCTACCATCTCCATTAACGGGGAATTTCATTTTCCATATCTAAAAATTATATATTACTATAAATACATATATACATAATATAAATTATATTTTTAACATGTTTAAAATTATTTATATTATGAAATCATGATCAATATAAAAGTAAATAATAATAATAAATCCAAACATACACATTGAAAAAATCATTTATTGCCTGAAATGTGAATTTTACATTACATTTTTTATAAATGAGCAATAAAATTTCATAAGAAAATAATTTATTGTATGATATATATTAATATTTTTCTATAATATATTTAAAATTAAATTATTTTCATTATAAAATACGGTTTAATGTGTACAACCAATATCAAGATTTATGGTAATGGATTTTTTATCTCAATTTTACTTCTTTGTGACATATGTTATGTTATTCACTTGTCCTCTTTTATGATTTATATACGCATACCCTTTGAAATTTCATATCATGAATTTATTTACACTAATGAAATTTTAAATTTCATTTTATGTTATTCCTTAATGAAGATTTTGATTCAAATCTACCAAAGTGGTAATTATTTTATATTATATCCCAATTATTTATCAAGATTATTTATGATTATGTTTTATATGATAAAATATTTCAATTTTCCTCTCATGAAAATAATAGGTTTTCTTATCCTATGGTTATTTAGGATGTTTTAAATTAATGGTACCTATTTAGCACTCATTGGAAATTAAAATTATTGATTTTTTTTAGAAAACATGACTTTAATTCTCTCTTCAGTAGGAAATAAATATTATTCCAAAACCATTTTTTCTAAAAATATTTAAAAAAAAAATTTATCCCCAATTATTTTTGAAAAAAAATTCACCCTTTTTGGAATTATCTAACAAAATTTATTTAAAGTAAAGTTCATTCCATTTTCAAAAATAATTTCTATTTAAATTTTATCAAAAACATGAAAGGAATGTCTGTCTTATTGTGTACAATATAGATAAAGCTTTATATTTTCCTAACCAATCATTTCTTCCATTATTTCTTTATAATTTTTCATGATTATTTTCAAATAAAAATACATTCAAAATTATTTATACTTTATAAGAAACTATTATTCCAAATAAGAAATTATATATTCTAAGGAAATGTTTTAAATGATCAAAATCATTTTCCATCTAAGATAGCATCTATTGATATTACCTATTACTTACTGGGGATATGGTCCAAGGATACCATTCTTATTCTTTCATTAAATGGTTTATGTTATGATGGACTGATGTTTATGACATACAATCCTTTTGAATAGGTTATATCATGATAAAATTATTATAAACCTGCTTCTTTTCATTGGTTATTCTATGATAAAATAATGAAATGATTTAGAAACTTGTCTCTTTTACATAGTTTAAGACGTGATGAAATGTTTATGAAAACCATTTTATTTAATGGTTTATTCATAATTAATTTTTTATTGTCTTGTGAAATAGATAAATATGGGTTTTATTATGATAGGTATGGGACCTATATCTATATTCAATTCATCAGGTAAATTAATTATATAAAATGAGATAGACAATACAATAATGAAGAGTAAACCTAGTTCATTAATATAATTTTTCTACTATGATACTCTTGGGAGTGAACCAAGTCTATAATGATGTTTTAGGGAGTGAACTGATTCCAATATGATAGCCTTAGCAGTGATCCTTACCTAATATGGAAACGATATTATAATCTTATATGTATTCCAAAAAATTTATGTCTTATTTTAATGTCATGATATCATGATTGATGTTATTTTATTTCATTATGATTCATTTATTATGAACAACCAATATTTATTCCATGATTCCAGATTATGATCTTTAATATGTAGTGTACGGTTTCAAAATCTGAAGATCATGTTCTCATACCCATATAAACATGTTATGCTTATATATCTCTCATGTTTAACCTTACTGATCATCTGAGATATCCCTTTATTATGTTTCATTTCCTCAAGTTATAATGAAATGTATTATGTTTGATATGTAAGAAAAGTGTGATAGATATAAAGAACATAGTGAAAGATGACATAGTCTACCTATGTACCAGTTGTTTTTGTTTCCATGTTTCCAAAGGCACTAAAATATTATAGTCCTTTAGAATTTATGCTTTTAATGTAAAAAATATTCATAAAAAATTTGGTCTTATATTTGTACAATTAGCTTGGGTCACTATAACAAGATCCTCAAATAAAACTTTTTTGTTATAGTGGAATGCATCCATAGATTCCAATAAAGTAGTGCCTAATAATTTCAAGGATGGTTACATGAGTTCAAACTGGATAAAAGATTTACATTGTGATTTTTTGGGACTGAATTCCCATATTATCCACATGGATTCCCTCAGATTACTTGTATATGGTTCCATTCTTTTTACAGGTAAAACCCAATTATATCAATGATACAATCACCATGTTTTGAGTATGTTTCTGGAAAAAGTATGTAGGATCATCCCTAGTTTTCCCCTTAAAACATAAGGCTCAACATGGTTTCACTTATTTCCAAATAATATAATTATTACTTTTTCACTTATTTATTCCACAACTTTATGAATTATACCTATAATCTATAATTACATTACACACCATTGGGTGTGCACTACTGATTTGTACTCACAGCATGATTAGGAAAATGAATCTTACCCAAATATCATTCATTGATTCAGTTCGGGACAAGGTAAATCACATTTTCATTGATTCTTGATTATATGTTTAGCATGGACAATTGGATTTGGGAGATGGAAAATAACTATGAACTTCATATTTTTGTAGTTTTTATTTTTTTATTTTAATTTCATTTTGGGACTTGTTTTACTTGACTAAACTGATATATAAGACCTTCTTGTTATGTATATAGCATCATTATGATATTTTAAAATATGTCAGTTAGTATTTTAGTACCTATAATTATTTTATAGATCATGATTGAATATGACGTTTTCCTTATTTTAACTATGTTAAGGTTTGGATATAGTGTATAGTCTCCTTCACTATACCACCTATATACCCTCACTACTTAACAGAAGCCTCTGGCATATAAGGAGGCATGCTTGAGTCCATGTGATATACAACCTCGATGCATTAGTTTAGTGTCATCCAGACCTAGGTATTTCAAAATTTAATCAAAGTCTACTTTTCATCATTTTACAATATAATAATGGTAGATATGAGGTAATATGTGTCAGGACATGGTAATGAGAGCATACATGGGAGTAGTTAACCCATGTATATGGGAAAAATTATTTCCAAGGGTGGGAATAATGATTCTCAGTATTTTTTTTATAGTTGATCTATTTTCACATTGAGTGGTGAATTTATTATTTGAGGTTATGGTTTATGATAATTTTACTCTAGGTTCGGTAAGGAAAGAGGGAATGTGTTCATGTATCATATTGGGAATATTTATATTTACATTAAATTTTCATGCTTTTTGTTAAAGCTTACCTATATTGTTTTGATACAAAATTGGGTTGGTTGTATAAATTGTATGAATTAATGGAAATAGTTTTTTCCAATATATCTTCTTCGTGGAACTCTATCTAAAAAACATTTAAATGTTTAATGTTTTGAAATTTTGATTAATAAACTTGTAATTTTAATTTATGTGAGTAAAATGGGGTTTCAATCAAAATGTAAAGAGTAATTACTCTATAAATTGTGATTAAGAATTCATACAATAACACCATGGTTATTATATTTGAGAATTTAAAAGAATTGTAAAATGATAAATACCAAAATTCAAGTGATATATGGTACTAGGATCAAGTTAGATGATGGGATCTTGAGTGAATTTGATAACATAAAGATCAGAATATGTGTGAATTGAAACTAGTGTGGGAAGATATGGATGGTGAGAGCACATGTGTTTTGAGCTTAGGGAACTATGTCGGTTTCATATTTCCATAAAATAGGATATCAATAAATATTGTAGTAATGAGTTCTGAGGTATTATTTTTTATTTATAGTTAAATATATCATCATCATCCCCTAGATAAGATCCATGGTGTAATTCGAGAGCATGCGACCATAGAAGAGAGTGTGGAACCACCATTGGTGCTACCCATGGCACATGGATAGGTTATGGATACATAACCTATATACTGATCATTTTGCATAATGAATTATTTGGAGAGATAGGTACTTTGAGTTGTGATGTTTATGTATGATTTGACTATGTATTTTCATAAGTATCATCCACCTACATTAATTTGGGTGGGTGTCCCCCATGAAATTGAGACATCAATTTATATTATCTATACTTTCGTCAAGATTGTTGTAATTTCCCCAAAGAAGAGGTTCAAGCTGACCACCTATATTATTCAAGGCCAGCATATTTTATGGTGGGATGTTGTGATCTAGTTTTATCAACATGTGGGCATAGTGTGGAAGAGTTTCCATACTAATTTCTTAAATCACATTTTCCCTGAGACCCTACAGTCTCAAAAGTCCAAAGAGTTCATAAACATAGTCTGGTTTTATTTTTTATGCAGTATGTTTCTCTATTTAATGACTTAAATTAGTTCGATCCTTTTATGTATAGTGGTCAGTTGGATGGAGAAAGGTGCTTTGAGGATGTCCTTAGGTAGGTGAAAAGGATAAATTGAATTTATTCCTCCAGGACATAGTATTAGATATTGTAAATTAAGATTTCATTTTTTCTTAGAATATAATAGACTTCCTTGGTTTAGGGAGGGTAGAACTAGTTGTCAGTGGATCATCTTGTGGAAGGAAGTGTAACTTTGATGGTTCCCAATGGGATAGTAGTGGACATACTAGACAAGGTGATAATATGGTGGTATTAAATCAGTTTGGTGGGTCCAATAATTTCCATTATTACTATGAAAGTCCCTCGTTAGAGATTCAATCTTGTGGGATGATGGAAAATTTTAATAGTTTTTATAGGAAAATGTTACAGGAACCCATCAATAGAGATTTTAGGTTATTTCAGAGTCTTGTATCTAGATCCACAACTCTACAGCTAGTAGATATTTGGAAATTGATTGGACATATAGGTATACATGATGGTATGGTTCTAAGAGTCAGGTACAATCACACCATCAAGGTAGTGTAGTGCCAATAAGTTAGGTAAGGATTCCAGGATGAGGTTTATGGAATATGCATTCAATGCGTCCTTCCCTAAAAATAACGATGTTATAGCTTCAACTGTGAGACGTATGATCTTGGGAGTTTTAAATATTCCATGTGTAATAGAATCACTATGGTGGGTATAATGACTGTAATAGTTTTTTTATTTAGTAGATCATTCATACTACAGTAAACGACTTAAATTCCATGACCAAAAAAAATTCACGCATAATATTGATATAGTGGAAAACCTGGAACCCGAAGAGGATATTTAACCTTTAAATCTACAATTAATTTATTTATGATTAAAATAAATTAATACCTTTTCTTAGGAAATTTATTTGACGTTAATTTTTATTTTATAAAAAATATTTTCTATATTATCTTTGTTGCGCTATATTGATCCAAGTGTATAATTCCTCTAATGGTAATCTATATATCTTCCTTTGAACTTTGAGAAACACAGAAAAAAGGTGGTGGTGCGTTATATCTATCATCTTGTGTTGATCATGTTTATCTCTAAAGATCCTTTGGTATTGAAGGAGTTCTTATCGTTCTTGATATGAGGATAGAAGGAGGTTCTCAAGGGAGATTTCTGTTGTGTGCAATGATTCAATAAACTCAATTAACCTTATACATTAGAACTAACCAACAATTTATAGTGCTAAGGTTTAAATTAAAATATTATTTAATTATGAACCAGACCTTAAATAATATAATAATCATTATTAATCCCCTTAACATATATTATTATTATTATTATTATTATTATTTTATGGTGTGCTCAAACTTGCATAATCATAAATATTATTTATGGGCTTTCAAATGAATATTTATTACTGAACCTAATCATGTTTGGATAAAACTTTCAAGAATTTATTGAATACAAAAATAAATATTTTATTCATAAATAACTAAATTATACACAATCCATTTAATTAATGTTTACTAAATTCTCAAAAAATAAAATAAATATATATTATTCATAATCAAGAGAATAAATAATTATTCAATTTATGTAGTGAATCTATCATGAATTAAATTATTCCTCAGTGTTAAAAATAATATTTAATATATGAATAAAATTTAAATAAAAAATTAATCAAGATAAATAGAAACAATTTTTTACCCCTTTTGTATTTCAATCCATTAATCTGTCATGCCTGAAGTCCATGAATGTGATCTTGCAGTGGGTCTAGCACCCAAGAGAAAAAACATAATATCATAATGTTGGCAACCACATATGAATGCTCACTATGTTATATTATCCCATTGACTAAATATCTCGTCACTGAGGTTTCACATCAATTTGGGCAACCAATATGCTCAATACGAATTTCAATAACTATTTGAAATAAACATGTCATTTCACCAAGTCCATGGAATTAAAGGTAAAAAATATATTATATTCAAAGGTTCTAGATATCATCTTCTACAATTAGGGAACATAGAAAATATTCCTTCGATTGTTTATTAATAACATGTCACTAATTATGTACCCAACATTTCCAAATTATCCACAAACTGTTATCATCATGCTTTAGTAAATACATCTATGTGCATGATTTGTAACATGAAAATTGATAATCTTAAATTCTAAGGGTAATTAAAATTTGTTGCTTACATGAATATATGATAACACCCAAACATGAAAAATTATGACTATTGGGTTTGTTCTCATAACCTCCTGTCTTGGAGAATACCTAGTGATAACATCATTAGAATAATACTCATCCACATACAAGTACTCATAACTGAATGTGTAATAAACTGATAATTTATAAATAAAATTACCTTTTAAAATGAGAAAATTAATTATTATGTAATGATGTTATATAAAACACATGCACTAATTTGGTTATTTTGGATATTTATGTGTTGTAACCAATCAAAATTAAAATACTATTAGGAATTTCAACCATTGATAATATATATGTTGTATAGTTACCATTAATATTAGTATATTCAGGGTTAAGATAAATTCCAATTGATATACCCAGGAGAAGTGATGGTCTTGAGAAGCATAATGGTACCATATGAAGCCCATTTATTAGATCTTCTATGGGATATAGGATCACTAGGATTTTCTCGTGAAAAATCCGAATATGATATTCAACAACTAAAGCATGATAGAAACCATTAATGGGATAAGTTCAAGATCGTCTAGAATGCAGCCAAACAATGTTCACTCAACCACCCTAAGCAATTCTCACTATCCCACACATTTCCCTTTGTCCCTACACTAGTCTAATAAGGGGTTATTCATATATACCTAAATAGTATGAATTTTTAAAATTTTATATTTTTAATTAATTTTTGATTATATATATATATATGATTATTATTTATTTATAATGAATAAATGAACAGTTTGAAAAAAAATTAGAATTTGATATGATGAAAAAAATGTTTATTTTGGTAAATATAAATTTCCAATCAAGGAAAACATTTTAAATAATTAAATAATTCTTTGTAAATAATTTATATTTTAATAAAATAATATTATTTATAATAATTACTCAATATTAATTATTATATATTATTACAAAGACAAATGTAATTTTTATAAGGGTCGGAAAAATGTTATTGTCACAAAAACCATCATTTTTCTATATATGGGGATTTTAATATAAATTTTTAAATTATAATATTAAGATAAATATTTTTATAAAATAAATATTATTTTAGATATTAGTATTTTTATGTTATCTAATGGTGAATTTTTCTTAATTTTTTGAGACAATCAAATTTTTAGGTAAAAATAAAATACAATATAAATATATGATATGTATTATGACATAATAAAATCCCAAAACTAATGTAAAAAATAATTTAAATATTATCCATGACCATAATAACATTTCCCATTTAAAATTATGAGTTTTTTTAATTTATTTTATTCCTTCCATAAATCCTTACTAAATCCTCCAAAACCTATATTTTTTATTAAAGTTTTAAAATTAATTATTTATAAATATGACACACTTCCACATCACCAAAGATATTATTTAATTAGTTTTATTCATATCCTTATAAAATAATGGAAAACTACTCCTATTTGGTTGAAATTGGGTGGAATTAATTTGAAGGTTTGTGTTTTTGTTACTTTATAATCTAGTGTTCAAAACCTATATGTCAAAATTAATATATAATTATCCTCTCTTTTTCTATATAAACTCATCCAACCTCCCATTAATCTCCACTCAAAACGTTTTTATCATGAGTTTACTCTTTCCTTAAATTCCCATATCCATCCAATGGTTTCACTAATCTCGTAAGAATATCCTCCCAAACTTATAGAAATACCCTATCAAGTTAAAGGGATCCTCTCCTTCTCCTCTTTATTCAAGAACCTTATTTATGTCATTAATTTTTATTTCTACTTAAATCATGTTGGGATATAATTTTTAAAATCCCTATTAATCTCTATATGATTACTGAGTAATTTTATACACATTTCTCTCTCATTCACCCCTTCTATAAACAATTATGTACATATTTTATTCTTCAAAAATTATTATATGGTTTTTCATGCTAAAAATTTATGTAGTGAATACTCATATCCATTTTCACACAGGTTTATTCTCCTATTTTTACTTATCCTTCATTTATTGGGGGTTTACATGTATGTATCTGAATATCCATAATTTTGGTGTTAAAATAGATGAAATAAATCCTTATATTGTATGATCTATGTGGCACACTTATGAATGTACATGATGTGAGTGTGATGGGTGGGCCTATAAATATATATCCCTACAATATACTAGGTAATGTTTTTATCTCTTCAGATATCATTTATGGTGCACTAGATGATATACTAAGCACACTATTTTATATATTCTAGGCATTTAACTTTGAAATATCATTATGATGTCATTTTTTATGTTGTTTCCACATTCATATGTTTCTTTTCAGTTATCATGTAATATCATGACTCATGGTTATGTATTATGTTTATGAATCATCTTATGAAACTTTTATATTCCTCTTGGATCATATTTATTGATTTACCTTATGCGGTTATTTTTTTATTCCCTTACCGGGCTTTATAGCTGACCACTTTTTTATGTACGTCCCCAGGTTATCATGTAAAATTTCAAAGATTAAATGAAATTAAAGACATGTAATGGAGTTTTTGTTGATATAAATTTATTTAAATTGCAATTTATTATTCTATGTACCTAATTATCAAAATAATCTAGTCATAACAATCATCTGTTATTTTATTTATTCTATCTTAATGTAATAAATCATGAATTAAGGTGTTATAAAATATGGGTTGTTGTATTTGGTATCAGATAAAAGTATAGCTATTTTTGGGATTAGGATTTAAAAAAATAGTGAAATCCTTAGGGATAAGAATAATCATAGAAAAATGACCCTAAATTTTTTAAATTATGGAGTAATTATCATTCAAGAAAATATATCCATCCCTGGATACTATAGATGTATGTGACTATGGTACTCGTGTACTGAGGGGTAAAACCCTGAAAATGGATCATTTAATGGACTGGACCATCATATAGTTTATAACAATGAGTATTATTTCACACCTTGTTTGAAACACTAAGGGGATATTGTTGGAAAAAATTTCAAGCTCATTACGAACCTTTATTAGTGGGAAATAAAAATAATATTTTATCTTAGAGAATATATATAAGATAAATTATATTGATATTTAATAATTCTTTGGTTTAGGAATATTTTTCATTTATTATTTATCACTTTAATGTCAATATTTTCTCTTATATGTGTGTAATTGTTTTAAAATTCCCATCCCTAAGCCTAATTTGGATGAATTAAATGATTAAAACAAGAATTAAATAATGAATGTAAGTCTTATCATCCCTGTTTATAGGAATTTTTCATATCACACATGTTTATTATAACTATTCAAACACCACATCAATATATAGATGTCGATTTATTGGTGAAGAAGAAAAATGGGACAATTATTGCATCCCCGGAATATTATTCATCCCCAGTCCAAAAAAATTCACTGAATTTCCCATAAAAACTTGTGATACTCCATTTAGTGTATTTTGATTTTATTCTAGTCATGGATTATCTTTTTTTATTTATATCCAAAATAAACTGATAAGATAATGGTATCCACTCTCTATCATGAATCATACTACCATTTGGTAAAAGTGTAAATATGAGGACGAATCTCCTATAGTGTGATCATATAGAGAAAGAATATTATTTTCCTTTAAAGAAGAATCTATTTCTACAATTATTATGAATATGGAAAAGATTATTTGTGAAGAAATTCCCATTTTGAGGGAATCTGCTAATGTAATTATCAAAGAATTATCTAATCCTTCTCTTAGTCGAGTGTTTGACTTCCCATTTGGGATTATACCTAAATTGTAACCAATATCCAATCCTTTATATATAATGTTAATCATTTAATGGGTAGAGAAAAATATGCAACTACCAGAAAATATAGATAAAGGTTTTATATTCAAAGCAATTCACCACGGGGAACATTGGTTCTCTTCATCAAGAAGAAGGACGGATAAATGAACCTCTAAATTTATTATTGTGATCTCAATGAGATCTTAATTAATAAAAAGTATCATCATCCATATATATATATATGAATTTTTCAATTATTTAGGTGTATCACAATAATTTTCAATAGTGGATCTTCGGTAAGGATATTACTATATAAAGGCGGAGAAAGAGGATATGCCCAAGACTAATTTTTGAAAAATGTATGGGCACTATAATTTTATAGTGATTCTATTATAAGTAACTAATTATCTATAAATATTTATGGACATGATTAATATAGTCCTTATATATTTCCTCAAAAAATCATTATATTCCTTATAAATTATATTCGTATGTACTAAAAATCAAGGAGGATTATTAGGATAATTTCAATCTTATACTGAAGAATTTACAAAAGTAAAATATATTTGTGAAGTATAGTAAATGTGAGTTCTAGAAGTGGAAAGTAACTTAATTAGGGATTGTATTCAGCAGTAAATGTATATCTATGGATCCTTCAAAAACTAAGGCAATAGAAGGATGCCCAATGCTTACTTCTATGATAAAAATAAGTAGTTTCCCCAAATCAAATAGGAACTATTGTTGATTTTTTAGAAACTTATCATGAATTTTATTCCCACTAACTAATATTACTTAGATAAAGTTAATTTTTTGGGACTGATGAATGAAAAAATCATTATAGAGCTAAATAGGATTCTAATCATTACACCTATGATCTCAGTACCCACCAGTGGGGGAGGAGTTTTGATCAAAAATGATGCATCTAATAAGGGTTATGTTGTGTAACCATGAACGATAATATTTTCATATCCCATTCCTCATTATAATTAAATATTTGTTTCCAGAACTACCCAATTCATGATCTATATTTGGCCATAGTGATCTTCACATTTAGGATATAGAGAATTTATAAATACGGATGAAATTTTTAAATATAAATTGGTTATAAATTCCTAAATTATATATCCTCAAAAAAAGAGTTTAATATTCACCCACTATGGTGGTTAAATCTGATCATAGATTATTATTGTTCAATCCATTACAACATTGGGAAGTCCAACAAAGTGGCAGATTCTCTATGTAAAAGGATATGATAAACCTTTCAATGATGAAGATTGAAAGGGAACCAATCATCATGAATATGAAGTGGCTGGATATAAGAATCATAAAACTATATTCATCTTACCTTCCTCACATAACTACTCAAACATCTATTGTTAAGAGGATAATGGGGGTTGAGAATGATGATGAGTTGTTACAGAATAATGTTTCAAATATTTTGGAGTTTAACTTTTATGAAGATGGAGTAATAAGGTTTGTATTTAAGATATGTGTCCAATAAAACCCATAACTAAATAGGGAACTTGTAGATGATGTTCTTATATCAACCATCACTTTTCATTTAGGAATCAATAATATATATAAATAATTAAATAATAATTTTTATTGGGATATCATGAAGTGAGAGATTGCTGAATTTTAATATTGATGCTTGGTATGACCATATGTTAAGGTAAAATGGTTTATGTCTTATTGTATTATGAAACCATTTCTAATACCAAAATGAAAATTGAAAAACATAACCCTGGATTTTATTATAGAACTCCTCAGAAAAAATAAGACAATAATGCCATACAGGTGAAAGTTGGTCAACTTACAAAGAAAGATCATTTGATTTCCATTAAGGAATATTTAATTATTAACCTACATGCCATGTTATAGATAAGGGAACTAGAAATACTACATGTAGTACCAGACTCTATTTTATGTGATCATGATATGAGTTTTACCTCAAGTTTTTGGAGAATCCTTTTACTAGTGTTGGATATTGAACTGAGATTTAGTTAAAATTATCACCATCAGATGAATGGTTAGTCTGAAAGAACCATTCAAACTCTAGAGGATATAATGAGATTCTATTTAATGAATTTAAAAAGACCTTTTATCATCAATTTCTCATAGTAGAGTTACCATATAACAAAATTTTCTATTCTAGCAATCAAATTTCATATTATGAGGCTCTATAAGGGAAGAGGTTTTAGGCTCTATAATGATGGGATGAAGTCATAGCATTAATGCTTATGGGACCAGATCTTTTCCCAGAGGTGACAAAGAAGGTCCAAACCATAAAACATCATATAAGATCCATAAAATTTCTATAGAAATGATATGATAACAATTATGGATGATACTGGGATTTTGAGGTCATAGATAAAGTGTTCTTTATATATATCCCTGTAAAATCCCATGAGGTTTGGGGATAATGTAAATATTAGTCTAAGATATTTTTCCCCCTTCGATATCCTTGAATGAATGAGAGAAGTGTTCAATTGACTAAAAATCCTCCCTAATATATATCATATACATGAGTTGTTCCTTGTATCCCTTTTGATGAAGTACATACCAGACCCATCACATGTATTGAATCAATTTGTATTGAAGGATTATTTTTTATGATAAGATATCCTTGAATATCATAGATAGTAGATAAAAATTTCAGAGAAATAGGAAAACTCACCTGGACAAATTGTTGTCGTGGAAACACATGTTTGAAGAAGAAACATTGGAACAAGGTTTGGTGATGAAATAGAAATAACCTCATCTGTCTTAATGTGTGAAATCCAAATTTTGAGGGTGAAATTTTTGAAGGGGGAGGAATGTAAAAACCTGATGTTTATAACTGAAATTAACATTGAAAATGAATAAATTCATTTCAATGTAGTGATATAATATAAAACGCATGAACTATGTATCTTATTTTGAAATATTGTTAGTTATATCATATAAAATTTAAAATACAATTAAGCAACATAACCATTAATGATATAGTTGTTTTATAGTGACCACTAGGATTTCTATATTTAGGGTTATGATAATTTCCAATTGCTACATATTGAAGAATTGATTGCCTTGACTAGTAGGATCAAACATATGAGCTCATTTTTTATAGCTTTTGAGGGAGATATAATCATTGTGATTTTTCATTAACCAATCTCAAGAAGTATTTCAACAACCACAGACAGAGTGTAACTATTTATGAGATAAGTTCAAGCTGATAAATGTCACATCCCACACTATGTTCATCGAAACACCCCATGAATATTGTACAATCACACAACATTATCTTAGGAAATATGTTAGCATAATAAAGGGTTATTTTTCTTTAACCAAACAGTATGAATTTTTATTTGATTTATTTTTAATTTAATGCTAATAATATATATCTTTTAGTATTACATTATAATGATTAAACAACAATTTCAATAAAAATGAGATTTTGATATGATGAAAAACAAATTTTATTTTGAGAAATATATCTTTTCCATCAATACATTCTTTTTAATGATTTTGAGAATTTTTTGAAATAAATGATATTTTAATAAATTATTATTATTAAAAACATTTACTAAATATAAATGATAATATACATTTATGAATCCATATATAATTTTGATAAGGGTTAGAAAACAATTATTTTCCAAAAAACCTTCATTTATCAATAAAAGGGTATATTCATTTAAAAATGTGAATTGTCTTATTTGGAGAATTGTTTTCATAAAATAAAAAAATTTAAATCAACACATTAAATTTTTATAGTGGTGAATTTTTCATAATTTTATGTGATAGTCAAATTTTTAGGTAAAAATTAAATACAGTATAAATATATGATATGTATTATGACATCATAAAATCTAAAAAGTTATTTGATAAAAACAATCAAGAGTATATGTGGCCAAAATTTTGTTTCACTTTAAAATAATGTGTTGTGGAATTTATTTTTTTAATTATGAAAATCCTTCTTGAATCCTCCAAAACCAGTATTTTATTTTAGGGTTTTAAAATCAATTTTTTATAAAAAAAACCACTTACCCATAACCTAGGGTACTGTTTTAAGTATTTTAGTTATTAGTTATATAAAATAATGATTTCCACTCTTCTTCCATAGAAACCAATGGAAAAAACCATGTGATGGTTTATAGTTTTGATTATGTCATTATATAGATTCCAAAACCTATGTTTAGAAATTAATAAATAATTATTCTCCATCTTTCTATATAAACCCACCCAAACTCTCATTACCCTTCATTAAAAAAATTATGTATGAAATTACTCAGAAATTCCCTCTCTATATCACTCCCAAGGTTCCTGTATTCTCTTAAGAAGCACTGCCAATGCTTTTAGAAGTTCCCTCTCATGATAATAGATCTTCTCCTTCTCCTCTTTATTCAAGAACATTCTTTATGTCATTCCTTTTGAATTCCAACTGATTTATATTGGGATATTTTTTTTACGCATCCCTCTAACTGTCCTTATGATTCCAAAGTAATGATAGACCCCTTTATCTCTCATTCAAAACTTCTATAAACCATTATGTACACTTTTTATCTCCCCAAAATTATCTTTCCATTTTCTATTCCAAACCTTTTTATAGTGAATACCCATTCCCATTTCCACTCATGGGTATTAAAATTGTAATACATAACCTTTATTGATTAGGGATTTAAATTTATGTAATAATAATCATTAATTTTGGGTTTGAAATTAATGAAATATTTCCTTATGTAGTATTATCTATGTGGAAAACTTATGTGTGTGCATTATATGAAAGTGATGGGTGGGATCAGAATTATATATCCCTCCAATGCAATGGGTAATGTACTTATCTCATGATATACAATGTATAGTGCACCATAGGTTATCCTAATCACACTATGTTATGTTGTATTTGGGGTTATCCTTGACTAATATTTTTGATGTCATATTCTATATTGTTTCCATATTCTTATGTTTCCTTTATGTTATCAAGTTATATAATGCCTCATGGTTTAAGATTGTGATTCTCACCCATGTTATGTTACATTTATATGCCTCTTGGATCACTTGTACTACTATAATTTATTCTATGAATAGTATATTTGTCACGACCCGTCCTTGGGGCCCGTGCCGTGACTACCCCAAGCCCGCCTTCAATAGGCCAGGGGATAGTGACAAGCACCAAAGACATAAATCTTGGTAAAAGGGAAGGCATTGCCTTTATAAAAGTAAACAAACACAACAGCGTATGCAAGTGAAGTAAGCACTAAGTAAAACTGAGTACAAAAGTAAGTGCTGAAAAGTAAATGGGATAGAATAAAAACCCAACTGAATGTACAGTACAACTGAAAATAAAGTACAACATTAGTAAAGTAAAGCGGAAAAAACTGAGTCGTCCTCTGGATATCCCACCTGAAGGGTGGGTACATATGGTCTCCTTAGCTCCTCGGGTCCAGCCGCCTGCCCTGTATACGTCCTGCCAAGTGGTCCACCTCTATATACTATCCAGCTCCACAAACCTCTACCTTGATTAGTGTTGTCCATCGTCTGCATCCAACACAAATTAG
This sequence comes from Viscum album, assembly GCA_963277665.1. Classification (NCBI taxonomy): domain Eukaryota; kingdom Viridiplantae; phylum Streptophyta; class Magnoliopsida; order Santalales; family Viscaceae; genus Viscum; species Viscum album. The sequence goes on from OY728133.1 coordinate 1,002,423,480, forward strand.
CGTGGGCATAGCCCATGCTGGGGTGAGTATACGATACTTAGTAGAGACCTTCAGACCTGGAAGGTCTCCCAGAATCCACGAAGGACAAACTACAAAGGAAAGATACAATCATGAAGTATCAACTGACTCTACTTATGTATATGACCATACATACACCTAAGTCATCAATTCCAGTTTGGCTCCAACTCTCATGCCCAAGAACAACCCAGTCCACACAGGAAATAAGTCAATCACACTATTGGTAATGATTGCAAGTCAAGACTCAACTCACACAGGTATAATGCTCAGTAAGAGGGGTCGAGATGATTAGATATAGCCTCTAAATCATCTCATCTTCGAAACCCACGTAGTATCATAGTACATAAGTCTCTGTTATCAAACCCACGTAGGATCCAAGTACAGTCGTCACCGCTGCCGAACCCACGGAGGATCCTAGTACAATAGTCTCCCCTACTAAACCCATGGAGGATCCAAGTATAGTCTTCATTGCTGCCTAACCCACAGAAGATCCAAGTACAGTGGTCACCATCGTCGAACCCACGGAGGATCCCAGCACAGTAGTCATTGTAGTCACAGCCAGATCTAGGGTTCCCGCACACAGCACGCTCAATTCTGGGAGGGTCCGCCCCTCAAGTCAAGGAGGTTTGATACATAAAATATCACAAATCCCAGAGTTAATGTATCCCATAGTTCAATCTCATCAATATGAACTCAATGTGATATACGGCGTGTCAATCAAACGCCCGGTCTAAGAGATATTGGCATTTTCTTTTCCAGGGTTCGGGTTAAAAATATGCTTGTTTCTATTCCGTACATTCCCCAAAGTTCTCCAAAACTCACTTAGAGTATTGAAAAAGGTCCTCCTCATCACAAGGGTCCCAGTGCCATAGACGGTGTGTTGATCAAACGTGTGGTCTTTGAGTTATTCACCTATAAGTGAAAATGGGCCAGGCTCGTTAAGCCCAGTGGGCTGACGTGTCGGGTAATCCCAGTTTTGGCAGGTCCAACCCGGAAGGTGTGTCAGACCGGCCCAATGTAATGCGTGGCTCGGGCCGAGGGGTGCAGGCTAGTCTGAAGGGGCGCAGCCTGTCCTGAGGGGGAGCTACCCGGCCCTGCGGGGTACGGCCCGGCCTGGCCCAGCACGGTACGGTGCGGCCCGGACCGGTGTGGCCCGACACAGCGTGGCATAGCCCATCCCGGCAGGGCGCGGCCCGGCCGCGGCTCAGCTGGCTGTCTGGGAAACTCAGCCAGAGGTGGCTGAGCGGTCGGAGGCAGGGGCGTGGCCCCCCGACTACCCAAACCAGCATCACCAAGCGGTGCCGCCCTCCCTAACGGGTCGGCCGAAGCTGGCCGGCCTCCTTGGCACAAGCGGCATGCATGGCGGGCCGTGGTTTGTCTGGTGTTGCGCCCTCTTGGCACCGCGGCTTCCATCTGCACGGTCGGCCGGTGGTCCAGCCGGTTCATCCACCGAAGTGGCCCGCGAAGAGGGCCGCAGTTCCTTCCACACAACTGGCATGACGGCACCAGCTTCCTCCACCACGGCCTACCCTGGTCGTGGCTCTGTGTCCCCGGACTAGCGCGACTGTGCCGTGCTTACTTCGTCGCGGCCCTCCTGGCCACGGATTTTATTTTCGTGTGCGACGGAGGACCTTGCGCCTCCAGCCTCTTCCGCGTTCCGCCTCTGGTTTCTGATTCCAAAAAAATAATCATGGTCCAGAAGAGGGTCATCGGACTGTGTTCGTTCTACCCGCGCCCTCCGCTTTAGGGGATAACAATACACCGGGACAAACAAAGATATTCAATGATGAATAAGGCACAATTTTAATCCATTAAAATTGAACATAGTCCCCCTACCTCGATAATTGACATCACACTTTGGGTGTCGCGGAAGACGGCGTCACGGGGAGAGGATTCGTAGATGACTTCAGAGTGCGTCCGAGGAAGAGGCGGTGTCTCCATACTAGTTTCGGAGAAGAGGAAGGAAGGAAAGTCATCGCTCTTCGTGGATTAAATTTTCTTCGTCGAAGAGGCATCGTTCTTTGTGGAATGATGGTGTTCTTCAAAGAAAAAGGAACTCTCTTCTTCTTTTACACAAGATCTCTCTCAAATATCCTCCCAACACAACGTATGCCAAAATAAAATAATAGCTATGGCTATTTTTTTATTACCACTTGAAATTAAAAATTCAAATCAGTTAATTAATTAAATTAACATGTTGAATTAATTAATTAAGGTGTGTTGGCAAACAATAAAGAGAGAGAGAGGGAGACGAAGAGTTCTCATTCAATAAGGGAAGTTGTCAAATAATTAAATAAGGGGGGTTTAAGTGGGGTTTAAGGGAGGTTATGGGGAGATGAAGGGTTGGGGCTCGTGTGGGCCCCACCTCTCAAATATACACTCATAGAAAGTTGGGTGGGTATTGGCCCCACAAATAACATCACATGGGAGGAATTAACTTCCATAGATATATAAAATTGTTCTAACAATTTTATTTAACTTCTTAATTAAACCCCAATTTTAACTTTCAACTCGCATAAAACTCCACTGCAGTAAAGGTCCCCTTAAGCAAATACCGGTGATGCGAGTTCATCGGTGCCCTCAGATTTCAATTCTGAGCACTGGTTCAAAATATAGAAAACCCCACTCATTCGTTCCCTGAACGTACCCAAGCTAAACTTCAGAAAATTATTCCGGGCACAGTGGGCCTCGGAATTAGGTGCCAATAATAACTGTGTACTTGTAAAATTCCAAAGAATTTATGAAAAAAAAATTCCATGAAATTTATGAGTCTTGACATTACCCCCACCTCAGGGCTTTACATCCCCGTAAAGCTACAACATAGACTAAGGGAACAAATGAGGGTAATGAGCACGTATCTGAGCCTCCTGCTCCCATGTGCTCTCCTGGAGGTTCTTGTGTTGCCAGTGAATGTGCACCATACGAATCAACCATCCACGTAGGACTCGCTCATGTCGATACTCGATCTCCACCGGGACCTCCATAAATTTCTCCTAGTTATCAATGTCCATCTCCCAATAGTCGATGATGTGTGATGGGTCGTGCACATATCTCCTCAGCTGAGATACGTGGAAGACGTCGTGCACCCGGTGCAACTGAGGTGTAAGGGCCCGGTGGTAAGCCACCTCGCCTACCCTACCGAGGACCTAGAATGGTCCAATGAAGTGCGGAGATAACTTTCTGCCCCGGAAAAATCTCCCTAATCCATGTCTATGTGATACCCATAAGAAAATGTGGTCACTGTCCTCAAACTCTAGTTGTCATCGTCTCCTATCAGCATAGGAATTTTGTCTACTATGTGCAGTCCTCATCCGCTCCTGAGTGATCTGTACCTTCTCCGTCATAGCCTGAACCATCTCTAGTCCTACAATTACTGATTTCCCAGGGTCATTCCAGCATAGAGGTGATCTTCAAGTTCAGTCGTAAAGTGCCTCATAAGGTTTCATCCCGATGGTGGAGTGGTAGCTGTTGTTCTACGCAAACTCCACCAAGGGTAGGTGATCCTCCCAACTATGACCAAAGTCAAGGACACATGCACGGAGCATGTCCTCGAGAGTCTGAATGGTCCTCTCCATCTGGCCATCTGTCTGAGGATAGAAGGTAGTGCTCAGACGTAGTTGTGTCCCAAAAGCCTCATGTAATCCCTTCCAAATTCAGGAAGTATAGAGAGTGTCTTGATCAGAGATGATAGAAGACGTCACACCATGAAGTCATATGATCTCCTAGACATAAAGTGGTCCCAAGCTCTCTACTGAGCCCTACTCTCTGATCAGTATGAAGTGGTCCAACTTGGTCAGTCGGGCGATGATCACCCAAAAATAGTTGTTTCCTCTAGATGTATGTGGAATCCCTATCACGAAATCCATGGATATCCCATCCCACGTCCACTCTGATACCTCTAAGGGTTGTACCAATCCCTCTGGTACCTGGTGCTCCACCTTCACTTGCTGAAAAGTGAGGCATTGTGAAACAAACTCTACTACAACCTTATTCATGCCCAACCACCAGTGCTGACGTCTGAGATCTTGGTACATCTTTGCGACTCCTGTATGTATCGCTTGAGGGGAAGTGTGAAACTCCCTTGGAACATCCTCATGTAATGCAACTACTGCCATAGTACATCCCCTGAAGAGGATGACGTGCACCACTCCTTCAGAAAACCCATCAGGCGCCTACCTTGTGGATATCTGAGCATGTCACGTCTCACAGTCAACGTCCCCCACTATGCTTCTCTGACTCACTAAAGGAGTGGAGGAGTGACTGTGAGTGACTGTAGAAAGTCTTCTCCATCTCTATCCACAAATGATATCTACAACGTGGCTGGCTGCTCCATCGCCTCTCCTAGTAGTTTAATGCTTGATCTCCATCTGAGAGCATCAGACACAATGTTTTCCTTCCAAGGAGTATAGACTATCTCAAAGTCATAGTCATAGAGGAACTCGATCCATCATTGGTATCTCAGGTTCAGGTCCTTCTGTGAGAAGATGTACCTAAGACTCTGGTGGTCAGAGTAGACTGTAAAGCACTCACCCATAAGATAGTGTCGCCACATCTTCAAGGTGAAGACCACTGATGCTAACTCCAGTTCATGGTTAATGTAGTTCTACTCGTGTTGTATCAACTTCCGTGAACTGTAAGCGATCACTTCTCGCTCCTGTATCAGGACACATTCGAGTCTGGTCCCTGATGCGTCGCAGTAAACTACGTACCCTATGTCCTCCTACGGTAGCCTCAAGATGGGCGAATTGGTCAATCTCTGTCTTAGCTCTTGAAATCTCTACTGGAATCTATCTGACCACATGAAGGGTTTCCTTTTATTCATCAATGCTAAATGTGGTTCTGCAACTCTGGAGAAACCTGGCACAAATCTCCGATAGTATCCATCCAGACCTAGGAAACTCCACACCTCTATCATGCTCTTGGGTGGCTCCCAAGAATGTACTACCTCGATCTTCACTGGGTCCACTACAACCCCAGCCTCCGAGATTATGTGTCCCGTGAAATGAACCTCTAGAATCTAGAACTGGCACTTCGAGAGCTTTCCATAATGTTGGTGCTCCTGGAGTGTGTCTAGTACAACCCGCAAGTGGTAGGCGTGATCCTCCTCGGTAGTCGAGTAAATCAGTATGTCGTCGATGAAAAATACAACAAAATGATCGATGTAAGGATGGAAGATCATTTTTATGAGACCCATGAACACTTCTGGATCATTGGTTATGCCAAATGGCATAACCAAGAACTCATAGTGGCCATACAGACACCTGATGTCTGTCTTCTTCACATCCTCATCTCGAACTCTGAGCTGGTGATAGCCTGACCTGAGGTCTATCTTCGAGAACCATCATGATCCCTTGAACTGATCAAGAGTTCGTCAATCCTTGGGAGTGGCTACTGGTTCTTTACGGTCACCTGATTCAGGCGATAGTAGTTGAAAGATAGTCGTAAGCTCCCTTTAGCCTTCTTGGCGAACAGAATTGGAGAAGCCCAGGGTGAAACACTAGGTCGGATGAATCCCTTTCCCTGCAAGTCCTCCAGCTGTACCCACAGCTCACGAAGCTCGACGGGAGCCATTCGATATGATGGAGTAGATATCGTTGATGTCACCGGTTACAGGTCAATGTAGAAGTCTACCTCTCTGTGAGGAGGTAGTTCTGGATCGTCGTCAGGAAAGACGTCCGCATACTGATCCACCACAACAGGAAAACTCGGACTCTGCACATCAACCGCTCCTAGGAAGAGACTAGCCAACGGATGTTTGATCGGATGCTCTCTCCTCTGCATAAGTACATCATGTGCTGAAAAGGCTCCCTTCTCGCTGGTGAAGGTGAACCTAGTCCCATCCGTGCAGACACACCGCACTTCGTGCCTAATACAGTCAATCTGGGCATGGACTGCAGATAACCAGTCCATACCCAAGATGACGTCGTAAGGCCTCGACGCCACTACAAGAAGACCTCAGCCAAAGTTCCTGCCTCCTAGAGTAATCTCACACTGCCGGCACCAGTTCATAATTGTCGATTCTTCTCCCATAAGAGTCTCTAGCCGTAGGGATCGAGCCAACGGCTCCGTCGGAATCTCCAAGCTCCGAAAATGGGTAGTGGCAATAAAAGAATGACTCGCTCCTGTGTATATAAGTATTATAGCATGGTTGGAGTAGACACAGATAGTACCTAGAATCATCTCAGGAGTGTCGTGGCTGTAGGACTCTAATTCCTAGAGCAGATCCTACCCCTGTCTTCCAGATCCCTATGGTTGGGGTGGTCCTCTTGGTGGTGGTGATGGTAGAGCCTCAAAGCTTCATCCACCACCCGCTGCTCGTCCATCTTTTACTGCCTCATCTTCCTGCTCCCTGCGGGCCGCCACGGTCAAACCTCTACCTCTGCCTCGGATGTCCTTCTACTATCTGCTGCTCATCCGCATGGTGGGTCAGGCAGTCCCAAGCCATGTGACCCTGCCCACCACATGCATAGCACTGCCTACCCCTCAAATGGCTGGCTCTATTTCGTGTGCCCCGCACCTCTGAACCAGTATCCTGGGGTCGCCCTCCTGATGGCCTGGTCCACTTGGACCTCTGTGACATCTATCTACTGCCAGATGTAAAAGACTCCTCTACGTGCTACCCAGTGGTAGGTATCACTGCTGGTGTCGGCTCAATGAGGAAGCTCTCCACAAGAAGGGCTCGCTCCAGTACTCCCGCCTGCGTCGGGATGCTGAGGGAGATCATCGAAGCCCTGATCTCATGCCTCATGCCCTGCTCAAAGGTCCAGGCCCTGATGAACGGATCGCGTACCATGTCCATGGTGTAGCGTGAGAGTTTAGTGAACCTCGCTGAGTACTGATCTACTATCATACTTCCCTACCGCACATTAAGTAACTCTTGAATCTGTACCGCACGAAGGGTGGCTGGAACAAAATCTGAGCGTAAGAGAATCTTGAAGTCTGTCCAAAGTAGAGATGCCTCTTCGTGCACCTGGAGCATCAAGATCCACCATCTATCTACTGTTGTGTTCAGTAGAATCGCGGCAAGGATCACCATAATGTCAGCTGGTGTCCCTACCAATCTGAAGACTCTGATGATAGCCTCCATCCAATCCCCGGCTACCTGAGGGTCCATCTCTCCACGGAACCTAGGCAACCTCTATCGCTGAAACTCATGCAACGTACTCAGTCGGCGTGCACCCTCTACTGTTGGGGCTGGTAGTATCGGTGTCTTAGCGGGTAGTGGTACCGCTGGTGCCAACGCTATGATGGGGACTTGCACCGAGGCCTCATCGCTCGGTGGGCTGCCATCTCATACGCCACTCTGAACCCTAGCTTGCTGCCTTCGTGGGACCATCCTGAAAAGAAACAGATGTGCCACGATCAAACAATATACTTGGTGAGCTGACATAGATTAATCACAAAGAAAACTTTTGAAACACACATGAAATAAATGTTTTCGTGCACTGAGTCAGAAATCAGAAGTCAGGGTCTTGGTGTATGGATACGTCGGCCATCACACCAACACTGGACTCCCTGGACTGATAACCACACTCAATACACTTAACACTATTTCTTTACAGAGAAGAAATTATCAGAGTCCTGAGTTCTGCGGTAGAACCGCCACCACTGATACCAATTTGTCACGACCCGTCATCAGGGCCCGTTTCGTGACTACCCCAAGCCCACCTTCCATAGGCCAGGGGCTGGCGACTAGCGCCAAAGGCGTAAATCCCTATAAAATGGAACGCATTGCCTTTATAAAAGTAAAAAAACACAACAGAGTATGCAAGTGAAGTAAGCACTAAGTAAAAATGAGTACAAAAGTAAGTGCAGAAAAGTAAATGGGCCAGAATACAAACCCAACTAAAAGTACAGTACAACTGAAAAGAAAGTACAACAGCAGTAAAGTAAAGAAGCAACCACTGAGTCTTCCTACAGATATCCCACCAGAAGGGTGGGTACAGATGGTCTCCTCGGCTCCTCAGGTTCGGCCGTTCACCCCATTTATGTCCCACCAAGTGGTCCACCTCTAGGTACCATCCTGCTCCACAATCCTCTACCTTGATTAGTGTTGTCCGTTGTCTGCATCCAACACAAAGTAGTGCAAGCATAGCTCGTGCAAGAGTTAGTATGCGATACTCAGTAGAGACCCAAAAACCCCCGAAGGTCTCTCAGAATCCACTAACTATAAACAACAAAGGAAATATAAAATCCCGAAGTACCAACTTACTCTACTTAGGTATTTGCCCATACAAACACCTAAGTCATCAATTACAGTTTGTCTCCAACTCTCAAGCCCAATCACAACCCAGTCCACACAGTAAAGAAGTCAATCACACCGTTGGTAATGATTGAAAGTCAAGACTCAGCTCAAACAGGTATACAACTCACAAAGAAGGGTCGAGATGATTAGATGTAGCCTTTGAATCATCTCCTCTATCGAACCCACATAGGATCCTAGTACAGAAGTCGTCCCTCCCAAACCCACATAGGATCCAAGTACAGTTTTCACCATTGCCGAACCCACGGAGGATCCTAGTACAGTAGTCTTCACTACCGAACCCACGGAGGATCCAAGTACAGTCATCATCGATGTCGAGCCCACGGAGGATCCAAGTACATTGGCCATCGTCTTCGAACCCACATAGGATCCCATCATGCTAGTCGTTGTAGTCACAGCCAGCTCTAGGGTTCCCGCACACATCATGCTCGATTCCGGGAGGGTCCGCTCCTCGATCCAAGGGGGTTCAATACATAAAATATCACAAAGTCCGGAGTTGATGTATCCCAAATTTTTTTCTCTTCAATAGAAACTCAATGTGATACACGGTGCGTCAATCGGACGCCCGATCTGAGAGATATTGGCTTTTTCGTTCCATGGGCCCGGTTAAAAATACGCTCGTTACTAACCCGGTTGTTCCCCAAAGTCATCCAAAACTCACTTAGAGTATCGCAAAAGTACCTCCTCGTCGCAAGGGTCCCTGTTCCGCAGACGGCGCATCGATCGGATGCGCGGTCTTCGAGTTATTCACATTTAAGTGAAAACAAGCCCGGCTCGTTAAGCCTAGTGGGCCGACGGGTCGGGTTAACCCAGATTTGGCGGGTCCAACCCGGAAAGGGTGTCATACTGGCCTGATGTAATGTGTGGCTTGGCCCAAGGGGCGCGGCCCGGCCCGAGGGGGCGCGACCTGGTTCGGCGGGGGGTGCAGACCCCCACCTGCCCTAACCGGCGGCGTCAAATGGTGTCACACTTCCTTATTGTCTAGCCGAAGCCAGCCGTCCTCCTTGGCACAAGTGGCCCGCACTGGCGAGTTGCAGTTCGTCCGGCGTCACGCCCTCCCGGCACCGCGGCTTCCCTCTTACTGTCCGGCCGACAGGTCGGCCGGTTCTTCTACCAAACCAACCCACGAAGTGGGCCACGGTTCCTTCCAGATATCCAACATGATGGCGCTGGCTTCCTCCGTCACGGCTTGCCCTAGCCTCGGCTCCGCGTCCCCAGCACGGCGTGACGGCGCTGTGCTTCCTCCACTGCGGCCCGCTTGGCTGCGGCTTTTCATTGTGTGTGCATCGGTGGCCCTTGCGTCGCTGGCCTCTTTCGTGTCCCTCATATGATCGCCGAATCCAAAAAAATAATCAAGATCCAGTTGAGGGTCATCGGGCCGTGTTCATTCGGCCCGTGCCCTCCGCGTTGGGCGATAGCAATAGGCTGGGACAAACAAAGATATTCAACGATGAACGAGGAAAAAATTTAATCCATTAAAATGGAACATAATCCCCCTACCCAGATAATTGATGTCACGCTTCAGGCATCGCGGGGATAGGATTCATAGACGACATCAGAGTGCGTCCGAGGAGGAAGCGGTGTCTCCACACTAGTTGCGGAGAAGAGGAAGGAAGGCACATCGTCGCTCATCGTGGAGTCAATGTTCTTCGTCAAAGAGGCTTTTTTCTTTGTGGAAGGATGGTGTTCTTCAATGAAAAAGGAACTCTCTTCTTCTTTTACACAAGATCTCTCTCAAATATCCTCCCAACACAACGTGTTCCAAAATAAAATAATAGCTACAGCTATTATTTATTAACACTTGAAATTCAAAATCGAAATCACTTAATTAATTAAATGAAGATATTGAATTCATTAATTAAGGTGTGTTTGAAAACAATAAAGAGAGAGAGAGATAGAGTTCTTATTCAATAAGGGGAGTTTTCAAAGAATTAAATAAGGGGGGTTTAAGTGGGGTTTAAGGGAGGTTATGGGGAGATGAAGGGTTGGGGATCGTGTGGGTCCCACCTCTCAAATATCCACACATGGGAAGTTGGGTGGGTGTGGGACCCACCAATAACATCCCATGGGAGGAATTAACTTCCCTAGATATATATAAAAATGTTCTAACAATTTTATTTAACTTCTTAATTTAACCACAATTTTAACATTCAACCTGCATAAAACGCAATTGTGGTAAAGGTCCCCGTAAGCAAATATTGGCGCTGCAAGTTCATCGGTGCCCTCAGATTTCAATTCCGAGCACCAGTTCAAAAGACAGAAAAACCCACTCGTTCGTTCACTGAACTTACCCAAGATAAACTTCAGAAAATTATTCCGAGCTCACTAGGCCTCAGAATAAGGGGCCGACAGAAACTGTGTACTCATAAAATTCCAAAAAATTTAAGAGAAAAAATTCCTTGAAATTTCCTAGTCTTTACAATATTCCCTTATTTGGATTTTTGCCCACCCATTTCATATGTACATCCCCAGTTTATCCTATGAAGTTTTAGAGGATCAAGGAAATTAAAATAATTTTATTGAGTTTTAGTTTATTTCATTACATTTCTATTTAGAATTGTTATTCTATGTACCTATTTTCCCAAATACAGCAGGTTTCATTATCTTATGAGATTTTATTAATTATATAATTCTGTAATAAATCAAGAATTAACATATAATAAAATATTTATTTTCATAGATAGTCTTCGTACTATGTGACCCATAATAATATATTTTCAAACCAGAGAACTATATTTAAGAATATCATCATAACACTCTAATGTTATCATTTTACTAGGGAACTACGATAACCGTAGCAATGTTAAATATACACTAGTTAATCATTACAATATTTTCATTTAGAAAAATTAAAAATTTATAATAAGATCATTTATTAATATTAAAATATTTTAATATGTATGTCATCAATGAACAAATAGTTGTTCTTAGAACACCGACTCCAAAAAACTCCAACTTGAACTAGAGACAAATTTCAAGGAATTTTATTCTTCTATACCTCACATAATTATCATGTTGATACTGTTTTAAAGCTTCTGTTAGGGGGTATTTAATGTTTTCAGTCCTAGATATTCTACACACTATGATTTCACCACTTTGAAAAAAAATACCTCAAGAGATTATAATAATGATGTATATGCTTCGTCTGCTGATGTAACCATGGATTATTTGTGAGATCCAACACTATAGTATTTTCATAATTGAGTTTGATTGGATATTTACTTATAGGTAACACATTAATCTCTTTGATTAGGTTTCATATACAAACTACTTCTCTATCTACCTTAGAAGTTGTAATATAACTGCAATCTACTATAAAATCAAGGACCATATCCTTATTTGAACTCTTCTAGGTCACAACACCACCATTGAATGTGAAGTTGTATCCCATATATGCTTTCAGATCAATTTGATCTATTTTGAACATAGAATCTAAGAATCCTCTTCTTAATAGTTTTTTATATCCTATATAAAATATTAACTTATCCTTGGTACACCGTAGAAACTTAAGGATAGTTAGGATTTCCATCCAATGGTGGTCACCTATGTCAACATTATATCTTCCTACAGTACTCAAGTTATTAGTGACTTCTAGGGTAGAACATAAAAAACATAAATGATTGGCCTAATTGTTTATGTGTATGGAATCCATTCCATTCACTATCATTACACATTTGTGTAAGGACGCATTTTACTAGAAATATTCATTCCATGTGTCATTGGAAACAATTCCCTCATAGATTATTCCAAACTAATACTCTTCAATGTATTGTAAATATATATACCTTGAATTAGGTCAAGCAGTCTTTTATGTCTATCCTGATAGATCATGATCCAAATAATATATGTTGCCTCACCTAATTCCATAATAGAGATTAAAATATTCAACCCGGCCTTAACAGACTATAATACTGGTACCTCAATTTCAATAGGTAATATTCCCTTAGCATATGCTATTTGGAAAATTACTTCACTCCCATAAAACCTATTAAATGAAGAACGATATCAATTATTATTTATTAAAATAATTAAGGTATTTTCAAAAATTATCTTCCATTAGCTATATTATTTATATAATCTATAATTAGATTGTTTTCCATTTGAAAAACTTTTTGGATCCCTTTAGAGTAACAATCCCTTTAGGTTGTGTCATATAGAAATATTCTGAAAGCTTCTATTTATGGAAGGATATTTTTACATCCATTTTATAAATCTTATATTCATGTAAATATGCAAAAAAATATAATTATGATTGATTTCATCATTGTAACTTGTGAAAATGATTTATCATATATAGAGAATTAATGTAGTTTAAACAATTTTTCAGAAAATCACACCCTACAGGTACTAACTATCCCATTTATTTCTAGTTTCTTCATGAATAACCATTTAAAATTAATTAGAAATATATCCATATGATGATACAACAAAATATATACTTGGTTTTGGAAAATATAATCCATTTTAGAATTTAAGTATTCTTTTCAAATTATAACATTTTTGTGACTTATTTCTTCCTTATAAGTTATATGAACATTATCATCAAATAATATTTATTCACCATCCTTAGGGATAAGAAAACAATACCATTCAGGTTCTATGACCTATCTTATACTAAAACATTCTAAATGTTTCTTCATAAAATCTTCTTCCATAGAGCATTTTTGAATTTGTTCTTATGAAAACTCTTGGGTATCATGATCATAGATTAAAATTATTTCTATCTTTATCCCACTATCTCTTTTAGGGATATGATCCTTTTTATAAAATGTTTTACATATTTCAACCCAAAACATTTTTATATAGGATTTTATATGCAATATCCCTTTTTCCTTATATTATCTTATATAGATACACTTATCACCTTGGGGTGCAATATAGTTACATGAAGAGGCCTTAAAAATGATTCACATCCCCACAAATATATGTATGAAAAAAAAAAGTTTATTTTCAATCTGAAATAAGTATAAAATATCATCTTCCACTTTATATGGAACTCATTTTAGTATATATACTACTAATTTTAATTCATGCCCCCAAAAGTATAATGCATGACTTGCATAAATCATCATTTATCCCACCATTTCTAAAGATGTGTGGTTACTCATTTCATTTATACTGTCCCATTGAAGTATATAAGAAGGATTGAGTTGTGATAAAATCCATAACTACCATGAATAATAAATTAATTATTGTTCAAGATATTATCTACCACGGTTTAAGTAGAGTTTCTTCATCTCCATACCAATATCGTTCTCAAATTCATTCTTTTATTCCTTGAATATCTCAAAGTTGTGTAAATTATACATGATCAAGTATACATATCCATATCTACTAAATTCATTAATAAAATATATAAGGTTGGAGTAACAACCCCTTTCTCCAATATGAAATGGCCCGCAAACATTAGGATGAATTAATTCAATAAGAATTTTTTCTAATTCAACTTTTCTAATAAATGGGGATTTCAATCTTTTCCCTTGTAAACAAGTGTTACCTGCACTAACTAATTTTATTTAAAAGGAATAAAAATATCTATCTTGCTGTAATTTATTTAAATATATTTCATTTACATAAATTATCTATTAATACCAAATTTTATTTTGGTAAGAGTCTTGTGATGTAGTTTCATTATCAATTTCCATTACTTGGTTTTTATAATCCAACACATAAAGTCCATTATTGAAATGTTTCATACCATAAAAATGAAATATTTATAAAAGAAGAAAATTTTATTCCTGAATATAAAAATAAATCCATATGTATCTAATTTAGATATAGAAATAAAGTTTATGATAAATAATGCAACATAATAACAACCTTTAAAAACTAAGATCATTCTTATTAGAAACATGAGGGGTACTCTCTCATAGCTACAAAAACAAGTTTTGCTCTGTTACATGCTTATAGATCTACCTCGCCTCACTTAATCATATTGAATATACTTTTTACCTATATTTTAATACATATGTGACCACCAAAATATTTTTTAATACCTAATTTTTAGAGAAATTAAAATTAAACTCAATAACAAATAGTCATGAAACAACCCCATGATTATTTTTCTAGGTTAATTTTTTCTTCTAGTGGCACTTATTTCCACATTTGAAATAGACAAAATCATGGTCCCTTATATTACCCATATTCATTCTCTTCTTTATAGGGAATAAAGAAGCTTTGGTCTTAGAGATATTTTCTTTCTCTTTAAATTTTTACCCCATAAATATGGAAGTATTTACACACTTTTTCTCCTTGTGAACATGTAAAAGAAGAGAGAGCATATCTAGGAGAGACTTCTCAATGTTTTTCATATTAAATTTTACAAAAAAGTGGGATAATCTCTATGTGAGTAAGAAATAATGAGACTAATGCACATTTATTTATATATCTTATACCATAGAAACTATCAGTGATCATTTTATCAATTGAGTTAGAAAACATGGTCTCTGTTAGTACACCCTCCCCATGTTTAATCTGAATGATTTCTTTTGATATCTCAAATTGTTCATTTATTTCTCTTCTCTAGTATAATTCAGGGATATTCCCAAGCATGTAAAAAAGAATCAGTGTTTTCATGAGACTTTATGAGTTCACTAGACCTAGATGTTAAAATTAGACATTGAATTTCAATACAATCATTCAATTTTTTTCATAGAAAATGAATTATTCATTACTAGCCTCATTAATTGGTTTATTGGATAATAAGGATTCGAGAACTTTAGATTTCTATTCATGGAGCAACATAACCCAAGTGAATTTGGACCACTCCTAGAAATTACTTTGAGTGATAATATAGTTTTTCTTCTATATTAATTTTAGGGATATTGTGGAAAAATAAATTTCGCTTTATTAAACAATTAGACAATACTGGATTATTTTTATTATTTTTCTTGATTACAAATTTTTTGTGAATTAATATTAATTAAGGATATTTTGATAGGTGGTATTTTCAACTAATGGAATACAGTTCTGTGATCTGTTGAGTGGACTCCCCAATCCAAAAAATCATAATGTCTATATCCTCCAAAAAATGACTCCCAATATGTATTAAGCACACTTGGGCCATTAAATCCAATAAAATTTTGCTTAGTTCAACCAAAAACTATCATGATAACTCCATAATAAAAGAAAGTGTCAAGACATTGTCCATGTAAACACTTAGTTCTATTGTTTCATTCCAAATCAAGTAATGGAAGTCTTAGTATCCATTAACATTATTTTGATGTATTTTATTTATTGTACATAAATATTATCTGTTTTTAGTCATTATATGTCAATTTAATAGTTAGTGGATCTTACTAATGTGATTAACCTTGTTTGGTAAAGCATTTAACCATAATACATTTTCTGAAATTCCATATTTTCAAATTAATTCAATTATTTATATGATAAAATTCATACATACCTAAAATAAATCATTCATATGATAATAAATAAATAAATAAATGACATGTTCATTATATTATTTAATGGTTAAATTATTTAAAATATAATAAATCAACATATGACATATGAAAACAACTCTTTGTGCCCACTTTCGCAGGAGTTGTGGAATTCAGTCTATCAACCCATGCATCACCTGGGTTGGAAACATCTTGGTTATGTCTTGAAAATCGTTCACATATCTTGGGATACTCCCTTAAGTACATTATTTTATAACACACATTCAGGTGACATGAACAAAGTGTTTGGTTAAGGGAAATTACATAAATATCCTTTGACATGCAAGTCCTGTATAACAATAGAGGATAATTTGAATTTCAAGACATCATATTTAATTTGATAATAAATATTTTAAAAACCATGTAATAAATTAAATTAAATTAAACCAACACATTTGTACTTCTTGGTCAATCTCATGAACTGTCTTACACATGCAATAAGTACATAAAAGTTAAACTGGTTAACATTCATTTATAATTTATTATTTGTTATTAAAATAAACCCACATGAATTAATTTATATATTAATTAATAAATTAATTACCTTTTATCTTAATGACCATGTAAACTCTCTTAGAGATATAGTTCATTAAGGAATTCATGTAAAATAAATGGCATGAACAATAATTACATATAATTGTAATAAATGAATTATAAATTTTAAATTCATTAAAACCCTTTATAAATTATCAAACACATCAAGTTCCAATCAACATAATAAGGTATTAATCTTGAAATTAATTATTTAATGTAATTTAATTTTAACCTTTATTTGGATAATATACGGCATGTACTAATGAGTTACACGTTGTGTTCCTCTATTTTCAGGTACCCGGGGTAAAATCATGGGTCTTCGGTATGTACCTTATCTGGACTAAAAGAAATTTAAAAACCAACTACACCTTGGGTATCTATATTATTTGTGTCTTATTTACCCACAAAATAACTCATCTTGTACTTTGATTTCAGGACAATGTGATGTGTTCATCAAGATATACACTATGTGTTCAACTAGCCATGTGTCTGCTTAACTTTTTAAATCGATCTGTATGTACATAAAATGTAGTAAATATTGAACTAAATGGAATTTGAAATCCATATACACAAAATTTATTTCACTATTTATCAAGGATATTAGTTTCATGTGGTTTGACCCTATATCTAACCACACTATTTTTGCGAATTTCACTATTATACCATGTAAACTACACAATGTTTACACTAACGACATGTTTTGTAATCTGAAAAGTCATGTTCCAAGATTTCCTAGTCCAAACATGGCGTGTAGTAAATGAAATGCATGTAGTTACTTCTCTGCACATCATATATCCCATCAAATGGCCAATTGTAGTGAACTTTAATATATGGTGTATAATCTTGCTACATGTCATGTAATCCCATGTTATCCATTCAAAATCCGATGAATATACTAATGGAATATACAATAATTCCTTTTCTATTCATAATCCTAAAAAACTACTAAATTTCTGAGAATTAAAATTTAAAAAATTTGCTAATTAAACTCACGTTAAAGAAGAAATAATTCATGAAATGAAAGTATAACCACTGTTATATATATATCAGCAATCAAATAAATAATTATAAATTTAAAACACCTTTTCCTTTATACCGTATTAATTTTGTAGGAGCATAAAAATAATCGTAGTGGGAATAATAACCAATATGGATTTTTTGAGACATCATATCATTTTCAAGATTATACATGAAGTGAATGTTAGGGCCAATTAGATTTTTCAATCAAATATTAACATATAGAGAAACCCAGAACCTAGAGAAGAAATTTTCAAGTTAAATTTATAATTAATTTCTTTATTACAAGAATAAATTAATACCTTGTATAAGGAACTATATTTTATGTTGATTTTTATTTTCAAAAAAACCATTTTCAAATTTTCTTTTGTTCACTATGACGATCCATCTGTAGAATCCATCTAGTGGCAATCTGCATGTGCTCCATTGATCTCTGAGTAACACTTAATGAATTATAGGTGATACCATGATAGATCCATCATCTTATGTTGATCATGTTTATTTCTCAAGATCATTTGGTCATGAAGGAGTTAATCTTATTTTTTAGAGGAGTAGAGAAGGAGGATCTCGAGGGAGAAGTCTGTTGTGTGCAATGATTCTCTAAACTCGGTTTCTATATTTAACCTTTACAATAGACATACCCACCTATTTATAGAGCTAGTTTTTAGATTAAAATATTATTTAATAATTTATCTGGCCATAAATAATATAATAATCATTATCAAACCCCATTCCACGTAATAATAACAATAAATTTTTTATGTCATGTGGTAACTAACACAATTATAATTATTAATTACTATAATTCCAACAAATATTCATCACCGAACATGATCTTGGTCCACTCCAACATGTTTTTATTTATTGAATACCTAAGAAAATATTTTATTTATAAATAAATACATTATCCACAAAATATTGAATAAATATTTATTAAATATTCAATAAATAAAAAACATATTTTACTCAAAATCAATTGAATAAATTTTTATTAAATTTTTGAAATCAATAAAATATGGATAAAATTATTCATTAATCTTGAGAAAAATATTTATTCCATTAATTAAATTAAAATATTTCTTAATCAAGGTCAACAAAAAAAATTAGTGTCTAACCCTCTAGGATTATTTCTTATATCCACATGGAGAACTTTTTAAAATTTAAATATAACTATCTTACAATGGGTCTAGGAACCTAAGATATAGAATGTGATATTGAAATGTCAATAACCACATATGAACACTCACTTTGTAATATAATCTCTTTGTCTCCGTATTTCATCTTGCAGGTTTCACATCTAATTCATAAACCTATATTCTTGACAAATATTTATTTGACAATCAAAAATAAATGTGTCATTGTACCGTGTCCATGGAATTTATAGTGATGGTTCTATTCCAATCAAATTCCACAATATCAATAAAAATTAAGACAGAAGGAAATAGTCATTCCTCATATTACCCATAAATAACATGTCACTCATAACACACCCAATATATAAAAATTATCCACGAACTATTATCATCATGGTTTACCAAATACATATTACTAACTGAGTCATAACATGCATCAGTGATAATAATAATGTATAATAACCATTAAACAACCTCACTAACTAGAATATCTGATGACACCAAACTATACAGAATTCCTATGGGTGGATCTATTCTCATAACCTCCCATCCCGGAGATTACTAAGTTAGAACTTCATGAGAAGAGTCCTCATTCACTTACATGCACATTCACCTGACACTCTATTTACTATGTTTCATGTAATAGAATTATATCTGACTATAGTAATATATTTAGGAATATCTTCAAATCACTTAAAGGTTCTCATTACTTTCAGGTTTTCATTATATCAGGTAACTTCTATGACCTTATAAATGTGACATATACTCCTGGACATTATTACATTTATTTAATCAAAAATTATGAGCATTATGTGATAATAAATTTTATTAATATAAAAATATTTTAATATACTTATAATAAAAGATCAAATAGTAGGATCTAGAACACCAACTCCAATAGATTCGACTATAAATTATACTTTATTTGACATTGGAGAATCACACTCATTCATATCTACTCAATTCATAGATGTTATATGTTAATATTTAGAGTCTATGTATAGGGTGATATTCATCTACACCCCATTAAGAGTTTTATCCATGGGAGTCTGTTCTTTTAGGATTCATTCTCTTGATGTCATTGTTTAATAGTTTTTAAGGGTCCTTTTATGATAGATATGACTAGTTTTGACCTGATTTTTGGAATTTATTGGTTAGTTCCCTTTCAATATCATATACATATTTATCACCAATGAGGGTTCCATATGTCTCATAAAGGCTGGATTTATTTTCACAAGGGAGATTGGGACATGCAGGATTGTCGAGAAAGTCATGATCATTAGAATGTGAGTTGGGTTTTATCCCAAGTTATCGGCCTTATGTTGGATGATAGAGGGGAGAGGCTAATAATTTACCCTCCTTTGGCAGGAAATTTTGTGGATGTTTTTCAAGATTAATCATCAGGATTTTAACTCGATAGGAAGGATAATTTCACTATCAAACTATTTTGAGAACTAGGCTTATGTCTATTCCACCATATCAGATGGCCTCGATAGAGTTTCTTGAGTTGAACAACTAGTTAAGGGATAGAACAAGGTATTTGTCTTACCTAAGAGATCCCCTTGGGGTTCTCCTATCCAATTTTTTGAAGAAGGATGGTAATTTATGGTTGTGTGTATATTATAATCATTTTAATCATGTGACTATTAAAAAATGATATCCACTACCAATTATTGATGATATTTTTTATTATCTTAGGAGTTCATTCATTAATATTGACTTGAGGTCGAGATATCACCTAGTTTTGGAAAGACTATATGCAATACCACGTACAAATTCTCAATGGACATACACCATTTATATGTAATTAGTGATTCCTTTCATCTTAACGACTATACCATATCTATTGATGGATTTTATTAATAGAGTTTGCAATTTATACCAAGATTAATTTGTACTTTTTTGGGGATGGAATCATCAAGTATTCCCAAATGAGGGAAGAGTACACACACCACATGTAGATCATTTTGGGAAAACTATTGGATAACTTGATGTATTCTAATCTCTAAATGAATAATCTTTTGGTCGACCAGGTCCACATCTTAGGGAATATCTTATTAGAAGAGGAAATTTATGACCAACATTAGAAATTGGGAGATATGGATTATTTAGATTATCAAAATAATGTTTTTAATAATCATAAATTCATAGGCTTGGTAAGACAGTATCAAAAGTTTATAATGGACTTACACTATTTCATAAGGGTACTAACTAGAAAAATTAAAAATTGAGTGAAGTCATTTTTTTTAGATTATATTAAGAACTCCTATTAAGAGTTTAAATGGTGATTGAACTCAGTGTTGATATAGGTTTTTCTAGATACATGAAAAAAATATGTTGTTCATTATTTTGTTTCAGGTATCAATCTTGGTGTAGTTTTAATGTAGGGGTTAAGTTAAAGCATATTGGTCTTGGTGTTTTAGTCCACATGAAGGAAATTATCATACATAGAGTCATGGGTTATTCTATGTAGTTAACTCCTTGAAATTTTGGTGGTAATATCTCTTGGGAGAGTTGTTTTTTTTCTATATGATCTATAATTATTTGAAATATATCATGACTATGTGGTATCTAAATATTCTGAGGTGGATGTGGGTTGAGTACCTCTTATCGTTAAACTTCAATATGGGCCTTAAATTAGAGAAGTATAATATATTTATCTATGATCTAATCTAGATATCATAACCTTATGTTTTTCAAGAATTGTACAGGGTGTAGAAAATAATGGAAAACCTTCCTGAAATTTTTCTAGATTTCTAAAAAGAATATATTTGAGTAGTTATTGTATCCATTTCTATGGTTCCCTTGATTATATAACATATTAATAGGATGTTCCTTTTAGAAAATTATTTGAAATTAATTGGGGATAGTTTTGATGTTTTGGATCTACCCCCACCCTGAACTATATAGAGGGATGATATTATCCATTTTCGTGGGGTTATTTTATTGCCTACTATAATTGGAGAAGAATTGATTAGGTAATCCACAACTTCCATATGATGACGTACATATTAGTTTGATGGAACTATATCATGTATCACATATTTGAAAATATTTTCTCAATATCCCTCACATGGTTGATACAAATTATTTCGATCTCATGAATGACTCATCCTTTGAGGTGCATCACATTCAGATAATGGAGTTTAGTGGAAAATTTATTTGTATAAAATCTATTCTTTTGGTGCATGTGATAAGGAAACAAAATAGTTTTTGGAAGGAAATTTAGGAGACATATTCAAAAATATGGGCCTTGTAGATAAACTTATCTGATAAGGAAGCCAGTGACATGTGATGGTGTAGCATAATGATGATCTATTCTAAGGTGGAGAGGTAGTAAGACCCCACCCCATTATTTATGTATAAACCCACTTTAAATTTTCATCGAACCTAATCAATATAATGATTTGGGCGTTCTTTTATGCTTAAAATAGTGGATTGGGAAGTCCCATGTGTGTTCAAGTGTCCTGGGAGTAGGAGTCAAGATAACTTCATGCTATTAAGGTCCCATCAGTTAGTAGGTATAGGTCCATCTGATAACTGATGGCCGAGATAGTGTCACCCACAATATTTATAAGGACTCCCACTAAAAATTTTATGAAATATTGATAGGTTTTTTTATGGGGTCCTTTTTTCATTTTACCCCATTTCTAATATATTTCTTTTCGCTGATTTTCTCCCCCTCTTTCATACAACAACCCCTCTATTAATACATTTTATCATTTCTTCATCAACAAGGTTGATATTTTCTATTTATTATCTATTTATCCTATTATTTATATAGTTAAAGAGTTCATGTAAAATCTATCACTCATCTAACATCAAATAATGATCTTTATCAATTTAAATATCTCATAGAATGATTAATGTAAATTCACAACTTTTATGGATCTTTTTTAGCTTCTCAATATATTCTTTGTTAACATGAAATAAAATTTGATACTGAATGATTATTTTAGAAGCCTATTTGTCTAAGATAAAAATTTTGGAACTAAGTAAAAATTTATTAATGATGTTAAAGTGATTATCTGAGCTTGTTTCTTCAAATTAGGAAAAATAATTTTGTATTTTCCTTATGGGTTTCTATACTTTTTTGGTATGTGGTTTTCCTAGGATAAACCCTTGGAATCAATAGTTAAAACATCTATTGAAATTTTAAATATAAAATGTGAAATGAAATAATTTTGTGATCATATTTTAATTTTTTTATTTATTTTATGTTTAAATCTTAGAATAATGATTTTTTAATTATTAATATATTTTTTGATTGAAACATTACTTGTAAAGTTCCTTAAATTTATTAAGAATTGTATTAGGGTAGAATTCCATGGGATTCCATAGATTCCATTATGGAAATAATCTAAATAATGGAGGAGAATAATTACATGGATTCAATAACATAAAAAGGTATATAATTACACAACAGATCCAGTTTATTCTGTATATGTTCATTACCATGAATTCCACAATGTGGCTAGCACTTGGATTCAAGTAAATTATTAACTTATTGAATTATATAGATTAATGTCAATGATTCTTAATGAGTAACTTTTCTAAATTTTATGAGATTATCTCTCTATATTTGGATTGATTTTGTTGGTATATAATGGCATGATTGGGAGTTCTAGAATCTATTCAAATCAAGCCTTTGATTTTCAATGATATTTCTTCCAATTCATACATTCAAAATTATTTACTTTGGAATTTTTTAGAGGTAATGCTCTAATTACCCCCAAGGATCCCCTGAAATTATATTATTGTGGTTTCCTAGATGATTCACCTTGGAAATGAATTGAGCAATGATACTCCATTGTGTTCTAAAAAAATTAAAGGGAAAATGAGTTTGGGTCATCCTTGGACATCCCATTGAATCTTGAAGATCTAAATGGTTCCATGTTTACTATAAATTATTATAATTACCGATTCTCTTATTTTTTACGTGCCTTCATACATTACACATATAGAATGGAATTGAATTAGAAACAATTGGTGGTTCCCTAATATTTTCTACTCACACCCTATTCATTCCACTATTTGGTACCCAGAAAAACCTAGATACAATTCTAGATAAGGATTGGTTCCCCACTACTAACTCTTTATTATATAGTTAGGATGGATCTTGAGATATAGGAGATGGTCTAGAGCTTAGGACTCATAATGTTTTGAAGTATTTTGGTATTTTTACTTTATGTTTAATTTGGGTGCTTTTTATACTATAATTAACTGATGTATATGTCTTTCTTGTTATATGTATAGCAACATTATGATATTTTATTGTTTTTGAATTAGGATTTTAACATGTATGATTATTTTTTAGATTGTGTGGTTATATTATGTTTATTTATTTAGGTTTTTTGATCCTTAAACAATGGTTATTGTCTCCCCATAATACCACCTATAGACCCTCGCTTCTTATTAGTAGCCACTATAAAATGAGGAGTTGTGCCTCAGGTCATTTGGAATACAAGATCAGGGTATCAGTTATGTTGAATCTAGGTCAGGGTGTTATATTGGAATTCTAAGTAGTAAACTCCTGGATTCTTCAATATCCAAATATTTAAGACTTGGATTTGTATAAACATGTTCCTCCTCATAATTCCTTATAATCTCTATAGAAGAAAGAAATATTATGTTTTTTAAATAAATTTTATGGTTTTAAAGGGAATTTCTCTTATTAATAAAAGGATAAAT
This sequence comes from Viscum album, assembly GCA_963277665.1. Classification (NCBI taxonomy): domain Eukaryota; kingdom Viridiplantae; phylum Streptophyta; class Magnoliopsida; order Santalales; family Viscaceae; genus Viscum; species Viscum album. The sequence goes on from OY728133.1 coordinate 1,002,447,578, forward strand.
TTCATAAAACCTCACACTAATTGACAATTTAACTATCCTCAAACTTTTATTAAAAACTCAATAAGACCTAGATATATTATATTGACCAATAAAGATTCCATCATCATATTTTATTTCAAATTTAGAAATATATTCCTTATTATTTGAGAAATAAACCTTGCATCTAAAAGCATAATGTATCCGCCATTTTGTTTTGTTTTATTACATTACCTATATATTATTTTCCTCAAGATAATCTATATTATAATTTTTGTATCGTAAAGAAATCATTTTTAAAAGCCTCAGAAAAAAAATGAGTTAGTAAGGTATATTAACAAAATAATGTTTTAGAAATTTTATTAAAATCTCCAATTATCATTTCCATATAAATAATGTTTTAAGGTCTTATAGGGAAATAGAATTTTTATTTATTAAAAAAATTTGAAAAAAAATAAGTCTAACCCATTACTATATAATTATCCTACATTTTCACCCCTCAGAGAAAAAATTTTATCTTTTTTTCATTTTAAAATAATTTATATTAATTTATGAGTTCAAAAAAATCACTTTTCTAACTCAAAAATAAAAATAGATTAAATCATGAAAAATCATCCACCATTGAAAGGATTTGCTCAAAGTATTACTATTCAAATAAGACTATGAAAATCCACATCTATAATCTTAAATGGTGTAGAAGAAGAAACCTTGTTGATTTATTTAAAATAATATTTTCATTTCTTTCCCTATTTATATGCCTCACATATCCTCTTTTCCTCAAACATTTGTTTATAAAATTAAAATAAAAATTTTCCTTAAAAATAACCAAAAATAATAAACATTATAATATCTATATATTCTATACAAAATGAAATATTATTTAATTTCACCATTCAAAAAATATGTATTCAATCTAATTAAAGAATATTTATCTAATGTATAGATATTTCTAGTTCATGGTTCTTTAAATATAAGAAAATTGTTTTTATAGACAAAATAAATATTGTTAGATAAATCAATAGAATAATCATCATCAAAGAGATGATAGATACTTATCATGTTTTATTTTACCCATAAATATAGAAAACATTATTGATAAGAAATAATTCATGATTTATATCAAATATAACTATAATTATTTTCAATTTTTTGTTATCTCCAAACATTGCATGTCCACCATCAATTTTTCAAATATAATTGAAATTTTTAAAATATCCACTCATTGGTCCTTAAAATTAATTTTACATCAATTAATTTTAATTTTTTTATTCATAAAACCTTCACTATAAAATTTTCTATTAATAATATTGTTTCATACACATATTCTTTTGGGTCTAGAATTTTCAGTAATTAAATATATAGAAATATAAATCATTTTTATTTGACACAAAATTCTAGGCTTAAAAGAAAATATATATTTAGAAATTCAGGATTTTTTATTACCATAAAAAATATAATATATCACACTTTAATTATTATATTAATTTCTAGAAATTACATACAGAAAATATAAAAAAATGCACTCTTTTTTACTAGAATTGAGAAAAAAATAATTTCTATAATAAATTATTTTTGACCATTTCTTAAAATTCCCCATTTACCATTAGAATCTTTGTGACTATAAATATTCTCATTGATGTATTCCTACTCATAAGGAATCTTAATGATAATGAATTTTAAGGTTGATATTTCATATAAGAAATCCATAATTCTATTTTCTATCTTAATGGGAATAGATCCAAATTTTTCAAATTTTGATTTAATTTTTAAAATATATTTATATAAAATAATACTTTTTTAGAAAAAAAAAATATATAATATTTTATATGATTTATGTTTCCTATCATTAATGAAAAAAAAATATCCAAAATAATAAAAATATATTAATTCAGTTAATCAAAAGATAAACCATAATATTTGGGTATCGGTAAAATAATACATGTCTTCTATCTAAACCAAAAAATAGCTTATTGGATTTGATTAGTAAGCCTCATATTTATAATTTGATATCTCACAAGAATATTCTTAAGAACTTCATGAATATTTCTCTAAATTTTCCATTATTTTTTTAATATGAGCTTATATGAGATTATTATTCTCATTTATTCTTCCCATACAGTTTAGGAGAATCCTTCTACATATCCCCAATCGTTTTCACTCATAAAATGTTACTTCTTTTGAATATTCATCATTTTTCATAAACATGTTAAAGGATCTTTTAAAACCCGTTATGTTATTATAAATTTTTTAAAATACTTCATTATGTTATAAAATTTCATCACAAAAATTTCATCTACTCAAATCTCATTGATCTTATGAATTTTAGAATTATATTTTGTCCTTTTATTCATCATTTGATGAAGTAAGATTATAAAAAATCATTATCATTATTTATTAGCTTGTAACTATAAAATTTATTTTTTATTTTAGACTCATAAATCATTAGATGAACTATATATTTTTTCTTTATTAGATATTTACTATGTGTATAATATAATAAAAAAACTTATATCCTACTCTATTTAATAGGTAAAACACTAAAAACCTTTTAAAATTGAAGATATTTTGTAATAGCAGCACCCAAAGTGATAACATTGATTACAATTTTATTGAGTCTTCATCCATTAGACTAATAATCTATCTATCAAAAATCTGGAATGCATTAAAATTTAATTTAGAACTATTTTATCTTATATATCTCAAATTTTTATTCATTTATATCCAACTAAAATGGTTACTCACATATCCAGAGATTTTATACATTGAAAATATCTATTAAAGTCGTAATGTCCTAAACCACATATGATAGAATTCATAATACTTGAGTTGATATCACATTTATTCTCTTGTTCAAAATATCTAAATCATAGGTTCCCTGGTGGTTACCTTTTAATTTTTTGTGATATTTGTATAGAATTTTCAACCCAAATATTAATGGTTGATAAACATCGTTTTTCTCCAATAACGATAATTTTTTCAATTGAAATAATGTTCTATGTCCCTATACATACCTTCCTTGGGATTATCCAATAGAGAAAAAAAAATATATCTTTTTAATTTAACTAAGCATTTTAGGGATCACAAAATTTTCACACTAATACCAATTGTTTTCCAGGTTATATTTTTTACTTTAACTCAAAAATTGGGTGAATTGAGTTCTTGAAATTTTAAATTGAAACCATTAACTTCCATTTTAAAATTATTTCATCAAATATTTTGCATTCCTAAATAAATTTTTTTTTATAATAATAAGAAATATAAAAGGGACAGAATACACAAGGATTATTGTATTGATTTGGGGTCTCTAATATAGTATTATAGTTTACTTCACAAACAACCAGTGTAGGTTTAGGGATTTTATTTAGATTATTTTACTATAGATCTTCATAACTAACCTCAATAAGCTAGAACATAGAATTTATAAAATTAAAAGATATTTTAGGAAGATATTTTATAACAAATACTATACCTATAATCACACCCACACATTTTACAATATTTCTACACTAAAATATAATGAGATATTTAGAATTTTATAGACAATACCAACAATATAGTTTTATAGAAATATAAAAAAAAGATAAATCTACAATAATAATTTTTATCTAAATTATTGTAGTTATAAAGTGATATAAAATTTACTTCATATATTTTAAATACAAAAAATAATTACTAGAAAAATATACCTCCTTTATTTATAATGTTTTGTGAAATATTAGGAAGAGAAAAATGAGAGGACTTTACAAAAAATTTTATAATTCTCAGCATTAGAGAAACAAATGTTTATGAGTAATAATGGTGATTATTATTTTTTTTCAAAATGAAGTCACAAAAATATATTTAAGTGTTTCTTTATAGTAATGATTATATATAAACAATAATTCCAATTTGATCAAGAAAAAAATTCATTGATCATGTCCAAGGAAATATTTAACTCGTTAATAATAACTTCATTCTACCACAAATAAAAACTAATATAAACTTAGTCAATAGTATTAAAAATATCATATCAATTTTAATAAACTATTTTCAAGTTTTGAGATATTTTTTTCTAATCCAACAACATAAAATTATATGAAAATATCACCGAATATAAACTATGGATGAATAAATACATTTTCTTATTAAATATAAGATTTTACTTCAAATGGATATATTAAGTAATAATAACTTACCTTTTATGAATACTAAAAATTAATAAATAACTATATTTTGTTTCATATAAAATATTAATTACTCATGCTTCTATAACATCCAAAAATAACTAATTATGTAAGAAGTTTTACTTTGAAGATAATAAATTAGATATATATCAATTAAATCATAAGCAGATCACATATAAATTAATAGTATTTATATAATATATTTGACTTACCTTTTTTTCTCTATGTAATAATGAACTATTAATTATACACCATTTAATAGTTATATATTTGTTTGTAAGGTTTTCACATTGAAAAAACCATCACATATGAGTTACTCCTGAAGTATTTTACTTATTTATAAATAAAACAACCTTTACCTAATATTTATTACATGAAATATTATATTTAAAAAACATAAATTTTAAAAATATAAAAATAAATTGTCATTGAGAAACTCTTAAATAAATTGATTAATAATGTGTTCTTAACTAAAATTAAATCCATCGGTAAAATAAAAATTGAATTTTATGAGTATAAAAACTGGGGATATGTTATGGTATATTGGATAAAAAATTATCCCTAATTATATAGGTTATTAAATTTTAAATTTCACCTAAGATAAAGTTCCATATAACATTGAAGGAAACAAAGATAAAAATTTTTTCAAAAGTTATTATGAAGTGGTTAATTCATTAACCTATGTATTGATTTTTTTATTTATGGTAGCAATAAAGACCCTACCATAAAAACATATAAATTTTATTCTTTAGACAATAATTTATTTTCCTAACTTGGAATATATAATTTAGGTTTAATGTTTTATATAATTAGGTTATCCCACTTATAATAATAAATATTTCATTAAAAGTGGAAACTTCCACTAGGCATCTATTTTCCCATTAAAAACTTTTAAGATATAAAAAGTTTTATTTTCATGATGTTTCATCAGAATTTTCATCATGAAATCGGTATTGTCCCTACCCATCATTAAAAACCTATAAATGTTTTTTAAAAGATTGTATTGGCACAAAAAACATGGTAAGAGGACTATAATAAGGAATAAAGAAACTAATTTTTCCTTGAATACTCATAAAAACTTTCCCTTTTCAAAAATAAACATTGATCTCAGGATAAATAGTTTCATAGCTAAGAGGTCAACTTCTCAGCCTAAATTTTTTCCTAAAAAATTTCATACAAACTCTAAAATGAAAAAAAAAATACTCCTAAAATTTTAATATTAATCATTAAAAACTCTTAAAAATTAATAAATTTTACAGTTAAGAAGTATTGTATACTTTAATTTAAACTTAAGATCATCAGCTTACCATATGAACCCATAATATTTTCATGAATCTCATATAGAGAATAGATAAATATGATAGGAAAATTGGGATATAATTTTCATATAACTATTAGTACAAATGGAATTACAAGCCTGCTAAATTCCAATAATCTTTTAAGATAAAACTAATCGGTTAACTCAATCCCCCTACTTAATGCATTGGAGAGAGATATTGGGCTCACCCATTCTATAATTATAATAGAAGCACCAGTCCACAGTATATATAACATAACTACCCATCATTGTAAAAAATTCATAAGAACCATAACATAATGGTAATAATTTAATTCTTTCATTTCCATCATAATACTATAAAAAATATTATTTTCTCCAAGAAGAAAAACATTTATGAATATCAAAAAATATATTCCATTTAAAACCCTATTTAAAATTACCAAGAACAGAGGGATGGAATATTTTTCTTTGATGAAAACATTATTTCTTTTAAATTAATTCAAACAATATATAACATTTATGGATGTGGAAATAAATTATTAATGTTGTATATATTAAAATGAATGATTCCATTTTCCATTTTTCTTATAATGGTTCATATAAAATACAAAAAAAATATTCCATTTGAAAACAATTGTAAGAAATTCAGAAGTTACATGAAATTTCCTTTATAAATAATTTATTTACATATAAATACATCAATATAATTATTTTAATAATATGTACATTGAGGGAAAATATTTTTAAATGAATACATAAAATTATTTTAAAAAAGGTTTTAAAGGTATAATGTCCTTCAACTTGAATATGATTCATCATGTACATTCTTCATCTTCATAAATAATAGATATATATATTAATTATTTACCTGATTATTAACAATTTTAAAGTTTATTATTCCTTTTATTTTTTATTACCGTTTTATATACAATTAATTTATCAATTAATTTCATGCCAAATGTTTCGATGATATTTGACTCATATGTCCAAAATGACTTTGGTATCATGACTATAGTAAAATTTTCACTATTAAATCATCTATAGAATAATAATAATGAAAAAAATAATAATTATAAAACATAAATTATGCTTTTATAACCATCCATGAATGATGATAATGAAAAATTAATTATGTTACAATTAAGGAGTCGGTAGGTCCTGTATACGCATGAGTAGCGTTTCTATTTTTCTGTAAAAAGATGGAAAGAAGGAAATTATTATTATATATTTACATAATGATAATTATATAATAAATATTTTATTATTTATCTAAAAAATTATATATAGTAGCAAAGTTATGTTGTCATAAAAAATGAATCGCATCACTTCATATATATGCTAATCCACAGGTAGCCACGACCGATAATATCATTTTTAATGCATGGAAAGGTAAGTTCATGATATGTAATATTTAAAAAAATGATATATATACCATGAAAATAATTAATATAAATTAAATACATAATTATAACTAGATATTATAGTGGTGATAGAAAACAAGTTACACTGGTTCATAAGGTGATAGTATTCCACACATATAAATAATTGTTTTATTTCCAATTTTACTGAAAAAAGATATTTATATAGGTTATGAAGTTAACATAAAAACATATTAATATATGGGAGATAATTATATTATAATTTTATCATGGTTGGTTAATATTTGGAGGTATAGAAAGAAATAATAAAATACACTCGGTTTAGAATTCTTCCTCTTCCTTGGGCTACCTTATTGGGTTTATACACAAAGCATTCCTAGGTTGGTTTATGATACAACATGGGACTCTAGGATGTGTAGAGGGATCTAATTAAGTTATATTGGTATGTTATTTTAGAACCAAAAGTCTATTGAATTGTGTATAAGAGATGAGAGGGGTGTCCTTTTATAAACCAGGGAGAGAATACACATGGAATTTTTAAATAGAATAAAATATTTTAATTTGTTACTAAAGAAAAATAGATCAAAAATAGACCAATTGGGAATATAATATAATATGGGATCTAAATATTCAAAAAAAAAATTTATATATGATTTTATGTCATTTTAACCCTTATATATATAGTTTAACCCCCATGTAAATAGGTTTTATCCTTAATTATGGTAACATATGTTTATTTTTTTACTATTAATTTTGAAAAAAATCAAGATAAACATATTAATTATTATTAATTATTATTATTACAAATATAGAATATATTTTATCTAATTTAATTAATATATATGACAAATTGAAATTTAAAATTAAACCTGTAAAACATGAGGAAAAATTGTTTTCCAGGAAAATGATTTTTTATCTATAAAAAGGTTTTTATAAAAAATTAAAAAATTATTTTTATTCTAATAACTTTTATTGGATTATGTTTCATTTAAATTAACTAACTAATGTTTAATAATAATCCAAAAAATAATATGATTTCATGAATACTTGAAAAATAAAATACACTTTTAAAAAATATTTTTTTTTTACTATTCATTAAAAAATGAAGTATTTCATAAATTTCTACAGAATTCATCCCACGATAATTATAACATGATGAATTAAAAAATTAATTTAATTTTTTAAAATTAAAATTCTATAATTTTAAATCAATATTTTAAATAAAACCATATAATGTTTGAATACACAATTGTTTTAGAAATAAAGCTTTTTTTATCTTGACTAAAAAAGTACTTAATATTCTTACAATGAAAAAACTGTATAAAATATAATTAATGAAAATTAATACAAAATGAAAAATTATTAATCTTAATATTACCTAGGTTGTTACATTATTCCTCACTTTTTGATATTGAATCCTTATAATTTTATTTATTACAAAAACAAGTGTGGATATTTTTTTTCATATCAATTTTTGTTTCCCATGTTTCTTATTAAAAAATGTGGTTTTTTCAAAAAAAACCCTAACCTATGAAATTAATTTATTTGGAAACAATATCCATATATGATCATGATTCTATACTATAAGTTCCCTATAAGAATGGATTTATTCTAACTAAACTACTTCGGGGTTCAAAACATCAGATGCACCAGGAATATAATTTCTTAATAAAGAATTTTAAAATACATATTGTACCTGAGATATACTTAGAGGAAAGGTCATTCATTAGGAAACTGGTCTAACATAATACTGAATTTCATATTTTCTAACTAACCATAGACATAACATTCCCTTTTTATCAAAATGCATAACACTTTCCAATTGATATATTATAAGAACAATATCCATTGAGATGTTATAAGAAAAATATGATCGCTCACCTAAAGAGAAAGATAATTCAACCAATTATCTATATTAATTTTGTACCTGATCATGATGTCTTTATATTATGATAAATTATATTCACATTCTCATCAATTTATTCTAATAATTTTAGTCCCAAAAAATTACTTTCTTCTACTTCATCCCAATAAGTTTTAGTCCAACAAAACATTCTCTTTAATGCCTCAAAAGGTACCATTTGAATATTGGAATGAAAACTGTTATTATAAGAAAACTCAAATAATTTCAAATTTTTATCTCAACTTATTAGATAATCCATTTAACAAGCTTGAAGTATATCCTATGAATTCTAAATCATTCTCTTTGACAAACCATCATATTAATGATTAAAAGTTTTGATGAAATTTAATCCAATATCCTTTTATTTATGAAGACTTTTCAAAAAAATAGAGTTAAAAATGGGATCACAATCTGTTGTGATGTGGATCAGAACTCTATGTAATCTAATTATCTATTTAGCAAAAGTTTATAAAATTTTATCAAATGAAATATTATCTTCAATTGGAATAAAATGAGCAGATCAAGTAAATCAATCAAAAATTACCTAAGTCACATTTTTACCTAGAAATTTCTTCAGTAATCCACACCCCAAGATCCATGGATATATTATCCAATTTATAATATGGAACTAGAAAATTCTAACACATCCCCTTAAATAATTTTCACTCATCTTTAAAAAATAAAAAATTCAAACATTTCATAGTATAATCTTAAATATTGTTCTTAGTTATTTTGCATGAAAAATGTTCACTAAGGTCTCTATATATTATTTTACTGCCAAGATGAATAAAAAAGGGAGAACCAGAAGCCTTGCTCAATAGTTCATTCTTAAAATATGAATTACTTGGCATACATGACCTCTTTTCCAAATCTCATAAAACATTATTCATATGTAATCATACCCTTCATGATATATTATATATTTTATTATAAAACATGATCTACCTTCTATGATTGATTTAATTTTGTTGAAAAAAGAGGATTACACTAACATTTTAGAAAAATAGAGGTAGTTTCTACATGCATAATTTCTAATCCAACATTCACGAAAACATTATCCAAATTATCATATTCAAGGATTAATATGGTTAAAGTAGCATTTCATTTCCAACTTAATGAAAATACTACTATATTTTGTTACCCTCAATAGTAATTAATTGAATTGTAATAATCATTTATGAATTCCATATATATAATCTATCTCATGTTAAACTATTTTTAAGTTAGTATATACTTCAAGATTTAATGATTAGTATATATTTCAAGCTTTACTCCCTATAAATGGTCTCTTTAAATTTTTAAATAAAACACTATAGATTCCAGTCTAAGGTCATGTGTTAGATAATTTTTCATGTTAGTATTAAGCTAATGTGAAACATACTAAATTTCTTTGTCTTTATGTATTAAAACATAACCCAATTCCTTCCATGAATAACCACTATAGAAAAAAAGTAACCATTCTTGGATGGCAGGGAAAAACATGGGCATTCAATGGTCTATTTTAAAATCCTAGAAAAATGCATCGCATTTCATTTTCTAGATAATCCTAACTTCTTTTCAAGTCTACCTAGTTATTGGGATTCATAATGATGAATATTTTTCAAAAAACCATGGATAATAACCCACTAACCAATGAAAACATAGAATCATTGTAAAATTTGTAGGATTTTTCCATTCATCAATCACTTTATTTTAAGTATGATAAAAAATTATTCCATATTCATAATATCCATGAACAAATCTAGAGAATTAATAAACCCAAAAGGAATAATGAAAAACTCATAATTCGAATACCTCTTATGAAACATTATCATATTGAACTTTTCCTTATTCACCATTATTTGATAGTACTTGGACATGATATCAACATTCAAAAAATATTGTAACACCCCAACCTAAATTCCACTAAATCAGTGCTTTGATTAGGTCACCAAAAATTCTCAAGCATGCCTCCCCATGCACCAAAAGACACTGACTAGCAATGAGGGTCTAAAAGTGATATGGTTCGGAAAATATACACTCATATCAATGTTCCAATAGATAAAATAGAAAAATTTCTTCCATTATAGTAATAAATAGAGTGTTAAAGTGATAAACAAACTAAAATAGAACAAGATTTAATTATAAATGAAATTATATAAAATCACTAATGGCATTTCATAAATACAACCCTGATCACCAACTTGGTCTACCATACATACAGGAGTACATAATGATATCTGAAATAAATATATAGGGCTCCCCAATAAAATTTGAGCCAAACCACATACCCAATATCTACATAAATATCTAAACCATCTTTCACAATAAGAACTAAGCCTCATCCCATCATGTGTTTGAAAACGAGTGAACATATACTTAGGTACACCAGTGTAATGGAGGAAAGATCAGGGTGTGAGAAAAAAAATTAGTACTCCACCAACAAAATAGTCTTATACATAGACAGTAATATAAAATGTATCCAACAGTTAGCTGCTCATCAAAAAAAGTCATAATAACAATAATGGATATAAATAATATGAATGAAAAATTTATACGATACATTCTCAAGGAAATTTCTCAACCTATCAAAGACACAACTGGAGTGATAACTCAAATAAGTCAAGTAAACTACAGTTGATCCCTTAGTCTGTACTTCCGGTTAGTTGTTCAATGTCCCATAATGTATATATATGTGTTTCTGTGTTTATATATATATATATATATATATATTCCCATAAATATATATATATACACACACATGAATATGTATAAATACTAATTAATTTATAAAATAATACAAATCAACATAATTCAATCTTTGGGTATGTAATCTCGATCGTCTAGACATCCTATGGATAGAAAATTAAACTTTAGTTCATACCACTCTGGCTCTTTATATATATGAAGATCCATAGGTCTATATTCCTAATCAAAAATACCTACTTTCTCCATTACTATAAATATATCTAAGAAATATATGTCTCCAAAAGGTGATATATATCTTAGCCCTAGGTTCACACATACTCGCATCCAATCACTATAATGATGGATTCCATGTAATATACAGATAACCTGTATATTGTCTCTGAGATGGACTTTATGCCACTCGAACCATGTAAATCTAGTCTGATGTTTGAGCATTTGGTCAGGGTCCATAGGCAGTCATGACATTGGAACTGAGATGAACCATAGGGTTTGGCCCTTAAGCGATCTGTAAAAGGAATTATCACCAAATCCTAGTACATTTTTAGCATCCATTCATAGAAATTTATCAACATCCCCACTCTGAGTAATTAAATTTGGGTGATGTAGTATTGGTATGTCATCCCAACCCTAAGGATCATCCTAGGCATCGTTCAAAGAGATTTTAATCATTCATTGAGTACATTTCATATAAATGGTGGGGAGTTCCATGTCATGTGCTACAATCAGGTAGTCAATTAATGAGATTGTAATCATCCTCATTTGTCAGGAGTGTGTAAAAATATTTAAGTATCATAATCTTTGGGTCTCTATAGCCGAGTATGATAAACAAAGAGACACATTTTCCAGGTGTCATAATCATCTATACACCATGATAGAACAACAAAAACATAGGTAATCCATGCCAAAATATCATAAATATGGGGTAAAAATCAAGATCTCATGGAATATGTCTTGGCATCCCAATAAAGAAAGCTACATCGCATCAGACTCGTCATCCACAAACCAAGAATAACCTTTATCGAGAATAGATTCAAAATCAATAGTTAAGTAAATGAATAAATTAAAGAGTGATGGGGGATTAATGCATACACCCACAACTACATTCATAACCCCTTATGATTAAATGTTTTTTATGGGTCATATGGTGACACTCATTAATATATCTACCAAACCCCAATGCACTAGCTTAGAGTCATTCAAACCCTGGGTTCCCACTAAGAACCTCTCTAGATCCTTAGTATAAGCTGGAAAAAATTTGAACCCCCTAGGGTCATCTACAATAGTATATAAGTAAGGTGTACCTATTGGGATACTAAATAGGAATAAACAAAGGCATCCGCAAGGGATCCTCAGTCATGGTCACAACCTCATGTTGGGAATGAAGCTAGTGAACTTGGGTTGTCAGTGACCCTATTTATTCATCTAGTATAGTCTACCATTTTCATTTAATTAAAAAACTATTCCTAATGAACTTAAATATGGTTTTTCACCCTCAGGGGAAATCCCAAGCATCCATATAACACTATAAAAATGCATAAGTAAAAATGGGTAGGTAATACATATCCCCTACCTTTAGAAATATTCAAACCATATAAAAAATACTTTTCAAACTCCCTCCAAACTTATTGATTAATGATTTAATTAACATTGACTTATAATATCCTATTAACACTGGAAACTCAAGAATAGCAAAAAATCAATTTTATCATTATAAAATTTAATATAAAAATAAATCCAAAGAGGAATAATATGTCATATCTCATAGGATTCCTATAATTGGATGAAAATCCATGAAACTATGTGTAGAAGGTCTACCAAGTACCCCTAAGACAATTCATAGGAAACTTCCTCACTAAAAACCTCAAAAAATCACACATTAATTTAATTAAAAGCAAAAAATCCATAGACATTCCTGAAAATGATGTACCTTGATGAAATAGCATGTAGTGAATTATATATTTCCTCTCATGATTTCCTCGTCCTAGTAATCGAAAATTCACTCAATGAGATGGTTGATTCCACCAAGCCCCAGTGGAATTAAAAACGTATCCTAAACAAAAACTCCTAAAATCAAGAACGATGGAGGGGAAACAATATAGATGGTACTAATAGGAAGATCTTACATACATATGCCATAGAAACACGCTTGGTATCCCATAAACCAGTCAAGAACATAAGGAGTGATAGGATCTCATATGATAGCCACCCATGAGCACCATTGTGTTGCCCGATGAAAAAAAAATAGGGGAGATTCCCCCTATTTAACCCATTTTTTAAAATATTTCACACAAGTTACAAAATTTTTAATTGTTTCACATCAAGTCATGGTTTCATGAAATGTAACAGATACACATCATATATTACTTTAGGTCAACCCCGTAGGTTTTCACATCCAGTTACCACCATGTTTCATCCCATGAAACTAATTCATTTCCAATATTGAATAAATGATATAAATTTTTCATGACAGTTTCTTTCAGTAGCATAGATTCCCATTCCTCTGCTAGTTCATTCCTGGAACCCTCAAAACTTATACTGGTATTTATAACAGATATAAAAAAATCATGTTTAGATATTAAAATACTTAAAACTTTTTTACTATATCTGTTTCATAATATGGATCATCCACCAAGATGTGAAATTTTAATTTCTTTCACAAAAACAACCAATCTAAATATATGGGTCCTTATAGTGTCTAAAACCTATAACTTATCAACCCTGAGAAGCCTTGGGGAAAAACTAAAACATCACCCAACCAACAAGGTTCGAGAATTCTAACTCATAAATCTATGTTGTATATATTCACTCCTATTGTGCTTCCAAACACTACATAGAACATGTAGCGCTAAAACTCATACTAATGGATATATCTATGAATGAACATCAAGACGATGCTTACTAGATTTTATATAACTTGATCCATGATCACATCACCATCTCTTCTATTAAACACCTTGTTGGTCTCCCCAATATATGTTCTTAATTCAATGACAAATCCTACACTACAGTACTTCCACTATTTTAATTTCCTATAAAAATAAACCCCTATTTGAATCTACCCAAAAATTTCTTGAAAAAAATTTATATACATGGTTCCATTCAACCATATAATATAAAATCCAAAAAAATGAATGGTAACACCCCTCTCCGCACCTTGGAATAATACTTACCATCACAATAATTAAAAAAAACCTAAATCACTATATCCCATTCCCATCCATTACTGAACATAAAAAATGGCATTCCTAAAATGTCAATTATGCTAGAGTGTTAAAAAATTTACTTGTCTCCCATTATTGATCTTTGGAAAAATTTTAATTTTGAAAAAACAATGAGGGTCTCCACCCATAAAATTTTATTTGGTGTATTATGCACCCTATGAATTTTCTTATACTACTCCTTGAAAACATGCTCAAAAGGTTTCATTACTAAGAAAAAAAAGAAATTTAAGAAGCTCGATGTAGATCCAACTCTCTCTTAGGATACTCTAGATGATGTCATGATAAGGCATGATTGTATATAAAAAAGAGTATACTTATATTCCATAAAAAGGTTTTTATATATCCATTTGATCCATTGTCACATAAAAATATCCTACACATGCTTTTAACTAACTCTTAACACCATGTATCTCTATAAAACATGTCTAGGTAAAACCATGGGTCAATCGTCTCATGAAAGCTGATTTATTTCCAATGTCTTATTTTCTACATAGGGGAATTTTTCACATAACCATAGATCTCAAGAAGCATTTCACATTTAATTTATTTGAAACCATCAGTCCCCGTCTAACATAAAACCACACATGGACTTACAATCTAAATGGTTCCATGTGAAACTGACACATGCCTTTATCAATCGACTCATGCTCCCAAAATTTACCTATATTAAGACTACTGGACCATACTACATGGAATTTAAGTATCATTAATCCAAATGATCATCTACAAATCCACTTCAAAATAAGGCAACACTCTTCTTCCACAATTATCCCAAGAAAACCTATCACCAAATGTCGTTCTAGTCAAATGCATTGACCCACAATCTAAAAACATTAGAAATATAATATACACCAATAAATAGGGACAAAAACAGAAATATTCCATCCTATTGAATCTAGTATTGGAGAATAATCACCCTTGGTTATTTATCAAAATTTGAAGGCATCTCAATATTCATATATCACAAATTCTAAGTACTAACTACACATCAGTTTAAAATGATCAGTAACCAATATCATTACCTAAAACGCATGAATAACTTTGGTACATACTCTCTCACAGGCTTACCCCAATCAAACAAATTTTCAACCTATAAGGGAATGATCCACAACACTAGTTTCCAATGTCTCTCACCTAGCCCTACTGATCGTGTCTCATAATAGGGTATCTAGGACTAACCACCCATCCCAAAGAGAAAACATCTCTAAAATAAAGATAACACAGACCTATGAAGTTCTTAAGTGTAAACATTGGCCTAATAGGGTCATGATCCTGTTTGAGTATCCTTATAAGGACTAGTCTCTAGATGAGTTGATTTCCACATGGGAAGAATGACGAACTGACACTCACTGGGAATCCTTATATGGTACTACCCTATGAAAGACATGTTAACTATAAAATCTAAGGTTTCCATTGACATCGTACAATGATATTCGATTAGATCACCTAAAACAAAATTATCAACTACTATGGTTGACCTATAAGGAATAACAGTATGTGCACAACATCATCTCAACAATTTGTATCATTTCATAAGTATATTGATTGGTTAAGTCGAATAGAATTTCACTATATAGAGTAAAAAACTTTATTGGTTGTTACTGAAACATTAAATAACCAAAACTATGTAAGAACACCCTATAAGAGGTTCATCATATGGGAATCATATTCCATATCAACCCACTAGGGTCACTGAACTTCCCATTTATATGGACTGAGTCCTCAACCTCACCGTCAAATTTTCCAATGTAGATCCACCTCATAAGCCTTTTGAAGTAAATATATATATATATATATATATATACACACACACACCAGTCATCCTAAAAGAGTAAAATACCCCAAAAAAATATATAAAAACACTACATTTGTTTGTTGATACTTTAATCAATTTCCCTCTTTTGTAAAAAAAATTCATACTAGAATGCCTATAACATATAAATAATATATGCCAAATATGATGAATGAGACACCTATTTCCTTTTCTAGGAAAAAATCAAAATCAATCAATGTCCTCATGAAAAAGGAAAATATCTATAAATCCATAATAAATCATAACCTCCACACAACATGTGAATATCTCTATTTTAATATCAAATACAAATATACATCATCGATCAGAATAATAATCACATATCCTTATTGAACTGGACTTCTTTGCTGGAACAAGTGTTCTCGATGCACCAGTCATATATCCATCATAAGTTCTAGCACATTCCTAATACTCAAATCTACCATATCCCATAGAGTAAAACAATAGTATTAGAAACACCTCTGATATCAATTTCTAATATCCCAACCAGGATGCCACTAAATAGGTGCTCTATGAAGGTTTTCCACAAGGCCCTAAGTGAACCTGACCATACGTCTGAGGCTCCTAACATAAAACAAGTGTATAAAAGTGGTATTGTGGGGAGAATATTACCACATGTCATAGTAATAATAACAAAAATAACAAGATATCATCCATTACAATAATAAATAGATTTCATTTGAAATAAATAAACAAAAATTGGATATAATTTAATAATAAAAGTAATGCTATAAAATCATGAACATACTTTTCATACATATAACATTTATTTTCCACTAGGTCAACCGTATATGAAGGGTTTCATAAAGGTAAATAAAATAAAATTATAGGGATCTCCTAATAACATCGACCCAGACCACATACCTGATCTCCACATACATATATGATCCATGATACTTGATCAGTCATGGGACTCATCTGTAACCAATTGATTGTCTAATAGGGTACCTCAGTGTAATGGAAACCCGATAAAGGTGTAAGTATAAAACTCAGTAGGACACCACCAACATAGTCTCATATGAAAAAAGTAGTTTGTAGTGTATGTAAAAGTTAGCTACTCATTAGGATAATAGTTATAATAATATTAACTGCTAAAAATAATCTGAATGAAAAATTTTTATAAGTAATTCTAAAGGAATGTGCTCAAGATAGCAGAGACACAAGTGGAGTGATAAATCAAATACATTCAGTGAACCATAGTCAATCCATGGGTCTGTTATCTTAGTATACTATGAAATTCTCCACCATGTATATATATTTACATGTGTGTGAGTGTTTATCTATATGTATATATGTATATATGTATATATCTTACTATTATTGTTATTATATATATATTCATAAATGCTTATATACAAGAATAAGGTTAAAAAATAACATAAATCAATATTAGTATGTCCTTGGGTCTATAATACTATTCATATAGGCATCCTATGAAAAGGGAATTAAGCTAAATTGCAGACCACTCAAGCCATGTATAATTAAAATGACCCCTCGATCTATAATCATGATCATCAATAATTACTTTATCAAGTTCTAGAAATTCCTATGATCAAGATATATCACTATAGGGGGATACATTTTCTATCCCCATGTTCACCCAATCTCACCTCCAATCACAAGAATGAGTGATTACAAGTAATATATATACATCCTATATAATTTCTCTAAGATATATTTCATGACCCTAAATCCCTGAAAATAAAGTACAATGGATGATCCATGGGTGCTGGTATGTATGTGGTCATGACATTGGAACTCAGATTAACTCTAAGGAGTTGACCCATAGGTGATCTGTAAAAGTAATGATCTCTAGAACTAAGTATATTCTCAGAATCCATTCATATAAATGTATCAACAGCCACATACCTAGAAAAGTTATCTGGGAGATTTACTAATGTTGTATCCACCCAACCATAATGATAATCTAAGGCATCACTTTAGGATAGCATAATCATCTTTCAAGTACATGTCACATCAGTGGTGAGGAGTTCCATGACCACCACCATGATAAAGTAATCAATAAGGGAGAGTATAATCATATTCATTGATTGGGATGGTATAATAATCCATGAGTATTATAAACATATGGTCTACATGCTTGAGTATCATAAAAATAGGGACTCCTTTCCCATGTATCATAATCAAAGGCACACCATGCCCGGACATTACAGACATAGGGACGTCATGCCCAAATATCATAAATATAAGATAAAACATTGGATCCCATGGAACAAATATGGGAATCCTAATAAAGAAAGTCACCTTACATCAGTTCTATTACCCAGATGCCAAGTATCACATTTTTCATGAATATATGCAACATAAGGAACCATGTATATGCATAAATAGAATAGTGATGGTGGATGAATGCCTAAAACAACCACTACTATCACAACCACTTCGGATTAAAAATTCAATACAAGTTCTAAGGTTACACTGGATACCCTCTCTACCTAAATCAAATGTACTGTCTTAGGATCAGTCAAGTACTAGAAAACCACTGGGTCCCCTTTATCAAAAATATGTATAGGCATCCTACTTAGGATCCTTAGGGTCCACTAGTAATTAGAAGCATCCTTATTGGTGTAGTACAAATCAGAATATAAGAATGGAATCCCTCATGGGATCCTAAAAAAGAATAAATAGTGGCATCCCAAGGGGACCCTCATTTATGGTCATAGAATCAAGTTAGTGATTAAGATAGTTCATTGGGGTTGTTAGTGACCCTGGGTGTTCATCTGGTACAATATACCCTTTTATTTAATTAAAAATCTATCATAATGAATTTTAATTGGGGTACTATTATTTATGTGTGAGACCAAGCATCCATCTAATACCATTAACATGCATAAGTACCAAAGGAAAGGTACAAAAGGCTACCTACCATTGAGAATCTTTAAACTATCTAAAAACATCCCTCAATAGCTCCATCTGAGCTCACTAATGTCCAATCCAAGATGCATCAGCTTCCAATATCCAACCTAACAATGGAAATCATAAACATAGTAAAAAACATCAATTACATTATATTACAATTTAATATAAAAAGAAAATAAAAAAGACATAAAATGTGATATCTCCCCGAATGCATATATCTCAATGAAAATACAAGCATCCACAAGCAAAAGTTTTACTAGGTACACTTGAGACCATTCCTAGGAAAATACCTAACCAACAGCATCAAAAATAATTTTTCAACAATTTAATTAAAAGAATTAAATTTTTATAATTTCATATTAGTGATTACCTCAATGAAATAAAACATGGAAAATTACATAAGGCCTCTCGATATGTGCTCATCATTGGGAGAGAAAAAACCCAAAAAACATTCAATTCCACTATGATTTAGTAGAATTGATGAAGAACCCTAAAAGAAAACTCTGAAAATTAAGAATGATAGGGGAAAATAGAATAGAATAAAGGGGATAGGATCTCAACTGATTGCCTCATTTTCCCCCCCTCCTGCTACCCAATGAAACAAAAGGGGGTGGATCCCCTAATTTAACCCTTTTTAAATATCGATCCCACAAGATATATGATGTATAAATATTCACATGACGTAATAGTTTCATCATGTGTAACAGATACATGTTATATACTCCATAGATATTTTCAAAGAATCTTCATGTCAAGTAACCTCCATGATGCATCTTGTGAAACAAATTCATGTTGTGTATTGAATACAAGACATGAATATCTCATTATAGTTATTTTCTGTAGCCCAACTACCTATTCCCCTTTTGGTATGTACTTGGAACCACCAAGACTTCTACTTATATTTCGAACAGATCCAAAAACATCACATCTATATTTTTAAACACATTAAATATAATTTCAATTTCAATTTCACAATATGAATCATCCTCTAATGAAAAAAAAATAAAATTCTCCCAAAAACATAAGCAGTCCAAAAATAGAGGACATTACAAATAACAAGCTCCTTTGAGTTGATCAATGAATTCAACAATATGAGGTAATGGATACTTATTATTAATAGTGATTTTATTCAATGATCTATAATAAATTTAAATCCTTAGGGAACTATCTTTATTTTTATAAATAAAATAGGATAACTCTATAATAATGTTCTAGGATGAATGAATCCTTTTTCAAGAAAATCCTGTAACTTTATTATCAAACACAAAATTTCTACTTTATATATTAGATAAGGGGTTGTGAAATTGGATTAGCATTAATAACTAATTCAGGATTTAGCTAAAATTCCCAATCATGTATAATATCAGGTAACTCAACCCAAAAAATATCTAGATATTTTTTTACTATAAAAACATATTTAATCAGAATAGTTACCTTTTTTTAACAAATGATCAATCTAAATTTTATGTCCACCTATTACTATTTACACATATTAATGATATGATATCGAATTTATAAATTGATTATTGTATACAAATAGAAACTCATTTACAAAAAAATATATTTGTCTCTTCAATCTATCTCAACATGATAAACTGAAATCTAGTCCATTCCTAGAATAACATCAAATTATATAATAGGATAGAAATAAAGGATTTCCTAGAAAATAATTCCATGTATGATAGATAAAAGATATTTTTAAATTCATATTTACCTAATACTATATAATGTGTTTTTTCAAAATGTAATTGCTTCATTTTATAGGTTTTATTTTTATTTTACAATCACATTTCTTATAAATGAATGAATGTGTAGACCTAGAATCGAACAATAAATTAGAATAATATGAATAAATATGTAATATACCCCTAAACACTTCATTCAACGGTTTAACATCAACCAAAGTAGTTGAAAAGGATTTCACCACTCCCTTATTCTTATAGTCTTGTAGCTTCTAATCATTCATGATCTTCTTTGGATATCAATATATATAATGACCTAACTCATTATAGTTAAAACACTTTACTATATATTTATCAAAATTGGTCCTACCACTATTATGATATTTTTATTTATAATCAGGATCCATATTCCCAAATAGACCACATGAAATTAACTTCATATATTTCTCAACACATTCCACAAGGTTCTTTTTACCACTCTTATTAGATAGAGAAAACATTTATTTCTTACCTTTAAATTTATTTATTGTAATCTTCCCATTTTAATAGAACATAGATCTATTTTTCTCCTTGTTTTTAGGGAATAAATGGTTTTAAAAAAACTACATTTATACCTTTTAATCATAGTGAATAAGTTTCTCGTAACATTTAAATTTTGAAGAGTCCAAACATGTTCATTATATTGGATTTAATCCTTAGAAAAATTGATTAGTTTATTATCGAGATCCCAGATATAATTTGTAGTGTATCATTCAAATAAAGTTAAATTTTCTTCATACATTGAGAGTGAATCTTCCTCTTTCTACCAAAATTATAATAATTTATTTTGTATCATATGTTTAACAACCATATGAAATTACTTCTGAAGGAAAATATTCTTAAATGTTTCTTATTCAATAGAGTCAATATCTTCTCTTTATATATTGTTAATAACCATTGACAACCATTGATCATCATAACCATTAAATCAGTAAACAAAAAGAGTATCATTTAGATGTTCTGAACATCCCATGGTTTTGAAATTATTTTCAAGAGATTTAATCTATACCTCAACTACCACAAAGTCATAAGATCAACTAAATATTGGAGGGTGAAATCATATAAAATGATCCACTATAGAAATTATTCTTTTTGGTATATCTAATTTCTCTCTAGCATGAATTACACCACCATTTATATCTTGTATTAACTGATTCTTCAACGGAACAAACTTGTTAGTTCTAATTATAACCATTCTAGGTTTCTTATTTGGAAGGGTATTGTCCTATTAGTTTCTCCCTACTTCAGCTTCGCTATTTCCTCCACAAAAACTCATCTTGAAAAAACATAGTCATAATGAAGTGAATTGGTAATATTCAAATGATATAAAATTATAACCATAAATTATCATCTCTTAATGGTATTTAATTCCATTATCAAAACCTCTAAAATTATCTAAGATTTTTCATTAATTCCAACTATAATGACATGACCTTAAACAGACCATAAACTTGATACTTTATGATAGAATTAATTTATATAATTTATAGAGATATTTTAGGTTTATAGTTTTATATAATTAGGTTATAACCATTAAATAAAATAATATTACATAAAAAAGTAAAAAAATACACTTGATTTTAATTTTTCCCTTAATAAAAAACTTTTAAGATATAACAAGTATTCTTTTTATGAAACATATTCACAATTTTAATCCTGATATCATTCTTATCATAACTCATCCTTATAACCCTATAAAAAAAATTAAAACATGGTATTATTAAAAAAATATCATTAAGGGACATATAATAAGGAATTAAAAAACTTTTTAGTCCATGAATACTCATAAAAATTTTCCTTTTTAAAATGAAAATTGTACTCAAAATAAACATTTTCTTTCCCAATAAATCAACACCCTATCCAAATATGTTTGAAAAAATCATATGAACTATTCCTAGAAAATAAAACTCTTAAATGTTTCTTTTTAGCTATGAAAATATCATGAAAAGTTATACATTTAACCCTTAAGAAGTATTATGTAGGGTTTTATGATTTAATCTCATTAACGTATCTTGTTAAATCATAATATTTTTGTAAAAATATATGTATTGAATAGATAAATCATATAAGTAACATAGAATATATGTTCCATATCACTCTTACAGTCACTCTTACAAATAAAATAACCAATTCCGAAATTGATAAAAATATATTAGTTTAAACCTAACTGGTTAACTCTATCCCTTTACTCAATTAATTAGAGAGATATATCTGGTTCAACAATTATTGGTTTACCATTGAACCACCCATAATGGGGATATAAAAAAACCACCCATCACCATAAAATATTCTTAATGACTATAAAATAATCATAATACCTGAAATATTTCATTTCCATCATTATACACACAAAAATATTCATTTCACCCATAAGAATAATATTAGTGGATATTGAAATATACATTCCATTTAAAAACATTTTTGAAAATACCCAAAAATAGATGTAAGAAGGGTTTTTATTTGAAAAATACATGAAATATTATAAGGGAATAATAACATAAACTAATGTTTACAATACTGGGGAATCTATTGGCACCATATATGGTAAAATTCAACATTCCTTTTTCTTTTTTTTCAAAACATTGTGTATAAAATATGTAAAAAATAATACATTTGAAAACCAATGAAATAAAACCAAACAAGACATAAAATTTACTTTATATTTCATTTACTTCCATATAAATAAAACCATAAAATTATTTTAAGTATAATTAATAGAACAAAAATATTTGTAAAATAAATCTTGAACATATTTTAAATTAGGTTTTTAAGGTAAAGTGTCTCTTAACTCAAATCTGACTTGACATGTGCGTTCATTATCTTCATAATTAATAATCTTATGTTGAATATTTAATTTATTAAGAAAATTTGTCAAGTTCATTATTAAATTTATTTTACTTATTACCGTATTATATATAATTATTATCAATTAAGTCCACACTTGATATTTTGATGATAGTTGTATCATATATCCAAAATGACTTTGGTAAGTTGACTTTGGCCAATGAATTCGTGGTTTATTTATCTCCAAAATAATAATAATAACCTAATTATCATTTTTATACAAAAAATTTTCTTTTAATGAAATAATGAATTATTATTATGAACAAATAATTATTTTACAATCTTGGAGAAGGTAGGTCATACGTACGTACGCGTAACGTTTACATTATTCAAAGAACATGGAGGAAAGAATTTAAGTATTATTTTATCATGAAATAATTATTATTATATAATAAATATATAATTAAATAGTTAAATAAGTTTTTATAATGAATACATGTTATGTGTTCATGAAAAACCAATCACACCACTCTATGGAGGTGGTAGTCCACACGTATGTATGAATGATGTTATCATTTTTCAATTGATGGAAGGGTAAGAAATTAAATGGTATATTATATTTAAATAATGATAAAAAATTAGGAATATAATTTATATAATCTAAATAAATTATTATAACAACACATGAGAGGTGGTGATGGAAAATGAATTATATCATATCGAGAGGTTGTAGTCCACCAAATACAATAATGAGGGTTTCATTTCCAATTTGATATAAAATTAGATATAGATATAGGTTAAGAAAATAACATAAAATTATTAGAATACTAAATATACAATTTTTATTATTTCATAATTGTTGAAGAATATTTTAATTTGGTATAATAATAAATAAAATAAAAACAGTCAGTTTAGAATTATACCATTTCTTTGGATAACCTCTTTAGGTTAAATCCTAAATCTTTACGAGGATGATTTTATGTTCAAAAAAATAATATTATTCATGGTTATGGATTTAAGAAATTTATTTGGGTATTAATTTTATAAATAAAATGGATAATTGAGTCTGTAATTTAGATTAAAGGGTGTTTTTTTATAAGTGGGGTAGAGGACACACATGGAATTTATGATAATATTAAAATATATTAATGTTTTATTAAATACAAATTTCTCCAAAATGGACCATTTATAAATATTATATTATATAGGGTATAAAAATTAATATAAATATAATCTAGATATTTTTACATCAATTTTTCCCTTATCTCTTTGGTTTAATTCCCTGGTAAACGGATTTTAACCTTAACCATATTAACAAGTTACTACTTTTTTACTATTCATTATGAAAGAAACTTAAGGTATCCTTATTAAATCATATTAATTATTATGATTCCAAATATTGAATCAATTTTATCAGATTCAATTCATATAAGTGGAATAATTTAATTTATAAATAAACCTATAAAATGTGATGAAAACAATTTTTAGAAAAAATGCCTTTTAAGTATAAAAATGATTTTATACAAAATTAGAGTATAATTATGTTTAAAGTAAAATATCTTAGATTGTATTTAATAAAAATTAAATAATGATTTCTTAAAACTATTCCTAAATAAAATGAGACTTTTTAAATATTATAAATTGAATACCAGTTTCAATAAATTTTATATTTCTCATTATTCTTTGAAAAATCAAAATTTTCCTAAAATTCATAAAATTTCATCATAATTTACTTATGAAATTATTAATTTAAAAATTAATATCAATTTTTAAAATCCATGTTATATAATTTATCAATAATGGTGTTACATAAAACAGCTAAATTCCAAAAACACAAATTTTGTTAGAAATAAAGCAATTTACTTTTAGTTGATGAATCATGTAACATTATTATAATGAATATTAATAAGAATTTAAATTTTTTATATTTAAATTATGTAGGTTTTTATAGAAGAAATAAATTATTTAAATAAACATTATTAGGATTCTTTCAATTTATAAATTTTGTTTTTAACTTACTGGTTCCCTGAGAAATGTGAATAAATATTGGAGGAGAAAAATTATATTATCAATAAAATGATTATTTTAAGTAAATAAAGTGATCTAGATGCCTGGTTTCTAAAAATTTATGATAGTGGGAGAAAACAAATAGTAACACTACCAAAATTATGAAGAGCATAAAATGATGAGATAAAATTTTTAGAAAACCCCATGTATTAATGTCAACATTTTCCTAAGAAAAAGGGAGGCATCTTACAGCTACTAATGAAATGTTTTATAATGTGAAATTTTGTTGAAAGGAATTACCTCGATACAAATTATTTGATATAATAAAAATAAAATCAATGGAATTTTAATTTAAAATACTTAAAAGGTGGTGGAAGAAAAATATATATTAGTGATGGATGATTATAAAACTGCTTAAACAAATGATAGGGAATAGAAATTCATTTGAATGAATAACTATAGTGTTATTTAGGAGAGTATTATGAGAGGATGTTCCATTTTAGAATTGACCTTAAATTGGAAAAATTTGGTTGATTTTTCATATTTTATATGTTTATAATTATATATAAAAATTAACATCTCACATGAATTTTTGAATTTAATGAAATTGAAAAAACAATGAAAAGGTTAAAAATGTTATTCATTTAAATTTATTATCATTAATAAAAATAGAAATTAACATTGTAATATGTAACTTTTTATGACATATATGTTTGTATGTTACTAATATTTTATAGTTAAAAATGATTTTCCTCATATTTTCTCTATTGTGTCCTATAGAATATTTAAAAAAAAATACAATTTATGGTGATGGTTTTTCTAATATAAAACATGTGATTAATGGTTTATCTTAAATTAGAAAATAATTTTATATTGAATTATATTAAAAATGAATAAAATTATAAAAAATGAATTATAATTGTGAAATAATACTTCAATTATCTATTGTGTCCGATCTTATTCCAAGTGTTTCACACCAATAAGAAAAGTTACATCCAATAACAATGGAGATTATTCTCAAGTCCCATCCAAAATCCCCATCCTTGGGAGGGGAGATCATTCTACAATTAATCATATGGGTTTTTAAATTCGAGAGGTTTTTATTATAAGAAACCTATTATAGAAAATGGTTTGTATCCCTATAGGTTAAAACCAAAGGAAAAGGAGATAAAAACTAATCTAAAGGGGAAAACATCTTCTGGGTGGAATAATAATGGGTTTATATCATCCATATATTTCCCTTTAATAGGTTCTAAAATAATTCCATATTCATTGATTTTTATGTAAATTTTTTTATCAAAATATTTTTATTTCTTCATTTTCTAAATATAATAACACATATGTTTTCATTTTATAACACACCATTTATGTTTTTATTTTTAAATTTTAACAATACACATATAATTTATGTTATAAGTTGTTATAAAATTAATAAAATTTCAAAATAAAAAAATATATTTTTGTTTAAATATAATTTCTACGAACAAGATAAATTTTTCATTTTATTTAAAATAACCTTAAGAAACCATCATATAGTGTCTGTATAATATTATTTGGTTAAAAAAATTTAATTGACAAAAATACAATACTCACATGTTTATTTTTCATTCAAAAAATATTTTTTATAGGAAATATGGTATTTTGGGTTTATTATATTGGATTATAGTATACAACTTGTTTATTTTAAGAATACTTATGCATCATATTTTTTTACCAAACATTTTTTCTCAAGTATATACGTATTTTATATGAAATTTTTTTTATGCACTATTATTTTTAGATTATTTATATTTTTTCTATTACAAAAAAGTTTTTTTTATACTATAATAATTCTATGGTTTTTAATTATTTTTTAAAAACTTTTTATGTATTTTTTATAAGAGGTTAATTTTAAATAACTTATTAAATAACTGATTTTTAAACGAGTTATAATTTTTATCCATCAAGTGTCGAATTTTTATCATTTTTGAATTGTTTTTATAATTTATTTATTTTAGAATGGATCTAAAAAATTAATTCCAACTACTTTTTAAATGGATATGAATATTTTGTGAAAAAAATTATGTTTCCAATTCAACGCACAAAATATCCCTATAAATTATTGATCTCATGATTAACTTAACGTTAAATAAATAGGATTTGAGCTATTGACTTAGAGAAAAATTTATTATGTAATGTTATAGAATAAATATATATATTTTTTATAAAACATTAAGATACAATTAATTCATCGAGTGGTTAGATAAGTGTTGAATTATGATAAATGGATTTTGATATGGGAATATATAAGAAGGTTAACGATTTTGAATAAGTGAAAAATGTGGCCTAAGAGAATATTAATGGTTAGGCTAATATTTTTAAGAAGATAAAATGTGAGAAAACACCATTATATAGTGGTTATACTAAATTATAAAATATTTTTACATGGTTAAATACGTATAACTACAAACCAACCAATGGTTATTGTGAAAATAGCTACATAAAATTAATTATTTATTTCAAAATTGGTAAACTATGTGATAATATAAATTCATATAGAACATATAAATCTCATAAATATATTTCTTCTACAGTAAATTCATTAGAGAGAAAATATACTTGTCAAAATGATTAAATTTTATTTATAAATGAATATTTATTAACTAATAAATGCTCTATATGTGATGGAGTAAGATATATTAAAAATTAATCATCTATAAAAAAAGTTTTATAGTATTTTTCCCATCATTATAAGATTTAGACACATGTTTATTTCTGTGAAAACTGGAAAAAAACAAGGAATGTAGGTGAAATAATAAAAGATTGAAATATTTGAAATCCTGCAGATTCTCTATAGTGGAATAAAATAAACCATGGCTTTTCTAAATTTTGGAATGAAAAAAGAAACTTTTATCTTGTATTAGTTGTTTTTGTAAAAAAATATTATTGGTATGTATAGTAATACCCAATATACTTAGGTAGTTAAATTACTAATTTATAACCTACTACCTGTCATTTTCATTAAATATATATTTATGATCCTATTTATTTAATTTTTTTGGGGACTTGAAGTGATATGAACATATAATTTTTTCCATTAATTAAAGATTTGAAGAAAATGTGGTATAAAATTATATATGAGTATAATATTTATAAGAAAAATTATATTTAAAGATATATTATATGGTATAATAAAATATTTTCCAGTAAAATAGAACTTTTCATTATAAGTATTTAATAAAAAATATCATTTACTTATTCCAAGTGTTTCACACCAATAAGAAAAGTTACATCCAATAACAATGGATATTCTTCTCAAGTCCCATCCAAAATCCCCATCCTTGGGAGGGGAGATCATTCTACCATTAATCACATAGGTTTTTAAATTCGAGAATTTTTTATTCTAAGAAACCTATTATAGAAAATGGTTCGTATCCTTCTGGGTTTAAACCAAAGGGAAAGGATATAGAAATTAATCTAAAGGGGAAAACATCTTTTGCTTGGAATAATAATGGGTTTATATCATACATATATTTCCCCTTAATAGGTTCTAAAATAATTCCATATTCATTTATTTTTATGTAAATTGTTTTATCAAAATATTTTTATTTCTATTTTTTCTGAATATAATAACACATATGTTTTCATTTTATAACATAGAATTTATGTTTATATTTTTAAATTTTAACAATATACATATAATTTATGTTATAAGTTGTTATAAAATTAATAAAATTTCAAAATAAAAAACTATATTTTCGTTTAAATATAATTTATACCAACAAGATAACTTTTTCATTTTATTTTAAATCACCTTAAGAAACCATCATATTGTGTGTGTATAATATTATTTTGTTAAAAAAAATTAATTGAAAAAATTACACTACTCACATGTTTATTTTTCATTCAAAAAATATTTTTTATAGGAAATATGGTATTTTGGGTTTATTATATTGGATTATAGTATACAACATATTTATTTTAAGAATACTTATGCATCATATTTTTGTACCAAACAATTTTTCTCAAGTATATATGTATTTTATATGAAATTTTTTTATGCACTATGATTTTTATATTATATATATTTTTTTGTACAAAAAAGTTTTTTTATACAATAATAATTCTATGGTTTTTAATTATTTTTTTAAAAAAATTTATCTATTTTTTATAAGAGGTTAATTTTAAATAACATATTAAAGAACTAATTTTTAAACTAGTTATAATTTTTATCCATCGAGTGTCGAATTTTTATCATTTTGAATTGTTTTTATAAATTATTTATTTTAGAATGGATTGAAAAAATTAATTCCAACTAGTTTTTAAATGGATATGAATATTCTGTGAAAATAATTATGTTTTCAATTCTACACACAAAATATCCCTCGAAATTATTGATCTCATGATTTACTTAATGTTAAATAAATAGGATTGTAGATTTTGACTTTGAGGAACATTTATTATGTAATGTTATGGAATAAATATATACATATTTTATAAAACATGAAGATATAATTAATTCATTGAGTGGTTAGATAAGTGTGGAATTTCTATAAATTTATTTTGATATGGGAATATATAAGAAAGCTAACCATTTTGAATAAGTGAAAAATGTGGCCTAAGATAATCTTAATGGTTAGGCGAAGATTTTTAAGCAGTTAAAATGTGAGAAAAACACCATTATATAATGGTTATACTAAATTATAAAATATTTTTACATGGTTAAATATGTATAACTAGAAACCAACCAATGGTTATTGTGAAAATAGCTACATAAAATTAATTATTTATTTCAAAATTGGTAAACTAGGTGATAATATAAATTCATATAGAATGTATAAATCTCATAAATATATTTCTTCTAGAGTAAATTAATTGGAGAGAAAATATACTTGTCAAAATGATTAAATTTTATTTATAAATGAATATTTATTTACTAATAAATGTTCTATATGTGATGGAGTAAGATATATTAAAAATTAATCATCTATAAAAAAGTTTTCTAGTACTTTCCCCATCATTATACGATTTAGAAACATGTTTATTTGTGTGAAAACTGGAAAAAAACAAGGAATGTAGGTGAAACAATAAAAGATTGAAATATTTGAAATCTTGCAGATGCGCTGTAGTGGAATAAAATAAACCATGACTTTTCTAATTTTTGGAATGAGAAAAGAAAATTTTATCTTGTATTAGTTGTTTTTCTAAAAAAAATATTAATGGTATGTATAGTAATACCCAATATACTTAGGTAGTTACTTTAGTAATTTATAACCTACTACCTTTCATTTTAATTAAATGTATATTTATGATCCTATTTATTTAAATTTTTTTGGGACAAGAAGTGATATGAACATATACATTTTCCCATTAATTAAATATTTCAAGAAAATGTGGTATAAAATTATATATGAGTATAATAGTTATAAAAAAATTATATTTAAATATATATTATATGGTATAATAAAATATTTTCCAGTAGAATAGAACCTTTCATGATAATTATTTAATAAAAAATATCATTTACTTATACCAAGTGTTTCACACCAATAAGCAAAGTTACATCCAATAACAATGGAGATTCTTCTCAAGTCCCATCCAAAATCCCAATCCTTGGGAGGGGAGATCATTCTACATTTAATCACATAGGTTTTTAAATTTGAGAAGTTTTTATTATAAGAAGCCTTTTATAGAAAATGGTTCGTATCCCTCTAGGTTAAAACCAAAGGGAAAGGAGACAAAAATTAATCTAAAGGGGAAAACATCTTCTGGGTGGAATAATAATGGGTTTATGTCATCCATATATTTCCCCTTAATAAGTTCTAAAATAATTACATATTCATTGATTTTTATGTAAATTTTTTTATCAAAATATTTTTATTTCTATTTTTTCGGAATATAACAACACATATGTTTTCATTTTATAACACACCATTTATATTGATATTTTTAAATTTTAACAATACACATATAATTTATGTTATAAGTTGTTATAAAATTAATAAAATAAAAAATAAAAAAATTTATTTTCGTTTATATATATTTTCTACCAACAAGATAACTTTTTCATTCTATTTAAAATAACTTTAATAAACCATCATGTAGTGTGTGTGTATTATTATTTGGTTAAAAAAATTTAATTGACAAAAATACACTACTCACATGTTTATTTTTCATTCAAAAAATAGTTCTTTTATATGAAATATGGTATTTTGGGTTTATTATATTGGATTATAGTATACAACATGTTTATTTTAAGAGTACTTATGCATCATATTTTTGTACCAAACATTTTTTCTCAAGTATATACGTTTTTTATATGAAAGTGTTTTGATGAACTACTATTTTTAGATTATATTTTTTTTTATAGTACAAAAAAGTTTTTTTATACTATAATAATTTTATGGTTTTTAATTATTTTTTTAAAACTTTTTATGTATTTTTTATAAGAGTTTAATATTAAATAACATATTAAATAACTACTTTTTAAACTAGTTATATTTTTAATCCATTGAGTGACAAATTTTTATAATTTTGAATTGTTTTTATAATTTATTTATTTTAGAATGGATCGAAAAAATTAATTCCAACTACTTTTTAAATGGATATGAATATTCTGTGAAAAAAATTATGTTTCCAATTGAACACACAAAATATCCCTAGAAATTATTGATCTCACGATTAACTTAACATTAAATAAATAGGATTGGAGCTATTGACTTAGTGGAACATTTATTATGTAATGTTATGGAATAAATATATACAGTTTTTATAAAACATGAAGATATAATTAATTCATCGAGTGGTTAGATAAGTGTGTAATTCTGATAAATGGATTTTGATATAAGAATATATAAGAAGGTTAACCATTTGGAATAAGTGAAAAATGTGGCCTAAGAGAATTTTAATGGTTAGGCTAAGATTTTTAAGAAGTTAAAATGTGATAAAAACACCATTATATATTTTTTATACTAAATTATAAAATATTTTTACATGGTTAAATATGTATAAGTAGAAAGGTTATTGTAAAAATAGCTACATAAAATTATTTATTTATTTCAAAATTGGTAAACTAGGTGATAATATAAATTCATATAGAACATATATATCTCATAAATATATTTCTTCTAGAGTAAATTCATTAGAGAGAAAATATAATTTTCACAATGATTAAATTTTATTTATAAATGAATATTTATTAACTAATAAATGTTCTATATGTTATGGAGTAAGATATATTAAAAATTAATCATCTATAAAAAAGTTTTATAGTATTTTTCCCATCATTATACGATTTAGACACATGTTTATTTGTGTGATAACTGAAAAAAAACATGGAATGTTGGTGAAACAATAAAAGATTGAAATATTTGAAATCCTCCAGATGCTCTATAATGGAATAAAATAAACCATGAATTTTCTAAATTTTGGAATGAAAAAAAAAACTTTTATCTTGTATTAGTTGTTTTTGTAAAAAAAAATTAATGGTACGTATAGTAATACCCAATATACTTAGGTAGTTACTTTAGTAATTTATAACCTACTACCTTTCATTTTAATTAAATGTATATTTATGATCCTATTTATTTAATTTTTTTTGGGACTAGAAGTGATATGAACATATAATTTTTGCAATTAATTAAAGATTTGAAGAAAATGTGGTATAAAATTATATATGAGTATAATATTTATAGAAAAAGTTATATTTAAATATATATTATATGGTATAATAAAATATTTTCCAGTAAAATAGAACCTTTCATGATAAGTATTTAATAAAAAATATCATTTACTTATTCCAAGTGTTTCACACCAATAAGCAAAGTTACATCCAATAACAATGGAGATTCTTCTCAAGTCCCATCCAAAAGCCCCATCCTTGGGAGGGGATATCATTCTACCATTAATCACAAAGGTTTTTAAATTCAAGAATTTTATATTATAAAAAACCTATTATAGAAAATGGGTTGTATCCCTCTAGGTTAAAACCAAAGGGAAAGGAGATAGAAACTAACCTAAAGGGGAAAACATCTTATGTGTGTAATAATAATGACTTTATATCATACATATATTTCCCCTTAATAGGTTCTAAAATAATTCCATATTCATTGATTTTAATGTAAATTTTTTTATCAAAAATTTTTTTTTCTATTTTTTCTGAATATAATAAAATATATGTTTTTATTTTATAACAGACCATTTATGTTGCTATTTTTAAATTTTAACAATATACATATAATTTATGTTATAAGTTGTTATAAAATTAATACAATTTCAAAATAAAAAAATATATTTTCATTTAAATATAATATCTACCAACAAGATAACTTTTTCATTTTATTTAAAATAAATTTAAGAAACCATCATATGTTCTGTGTATAATTTTATTTGTTTAAAAAATAATTAATTGAAAAAAATACACTACACACATGTTTATTTTTCATTCAAAAAATAGTTTTTTATATGAAATATGGTATTTTGGGTTTATTATATTAGATTATAGTATACAATATTTTCTTTAAGAATACTTATGCATCATATTTTTGTAAAAAACATTTTTTCTCAAGTATATACGTTTTTTATATGAATTTTTTTTATGAACTATGATTTTTAGATTATATATATTTTTTATTTAAAAAAAAGTTTTTTTACTATAATAATTCTATGGTTTTTAATTATTTTTTTAAAACTTTTTATGTATTTTTTATAAGTGGTTAATTTTAAATAACTTATAAATAACTACTTTTTAAAGTAGTTAAAATTTTTATCCATCGAGTGTCAAATTTTTATCATTTTGAATTGTTTTTGTAATTTATTTATTTTATAATGGATTGAAAAAAATTAATTCCCACTAATTTTTAAATAGATATGAATATTCTGTGAAAAAAATTATGTTTTCAATTCAACACACAAAATATCCATAGAAATTATTGATCTCATGATTAACATAACATTAAATAAATAGGATTGGTGCTATTGACTTAGAGGAACATTTATTATGTAATGTTATGGAATTAATATATACATATTTTATTAAACATGAAGATACAATTAATTCATCGAGTGGTTAGATAAGTGTGGAATTATGATAAATGGATTTTGATATGGGAATATATAAGAAGGTTAACCATTTTGAATAAGTTAAAAATATGTCCTAAGAGAATCTTAATGTTTAGGATAAAATTTTTTAAGAAGTTAAAATGTGAGAAAACACCATTTTATAGTGGTTATACTAAATTATAAAATATTTTTACATGGTTAAATATGTATAACTAGAAACCAAATAATGGTTATTGTGAAAATAGCTACATAAAATTAATTATTTATTTCAAAATTGGTAAATTAGGTGATAATATAAATTCATATATAACATATAAATATCATAAATATATTTATTCTAGAGTAAATTCATTAGATAGAAAATATACGTGTCAAAATGATTAAATTTTATTTCTAAATGAATATTTATTAACTAATAAATGTTCTATATGTGATGGAGTAAGATATATTTAAAATTAATAATTTATAAATAAGTTTTATAATATTTTCCCCATCATTATACGATTTAGACACATGTTTATTTGTGTGAAAAGTGGAAAAAACAAGGAATATAGGTGAAACAATAAAATATTGAAATATTTGAAATCCTGCAGATGCTCTATAGTGGAATAAAATAAACCATGACTTTTCAAAATTTTGGAATGAAAAAAGAAACTTTTATCTTGTATTAGTTGTTTTTGTAAAAAATATTAATGGTATGTATAGTAATACAAAATATACTTAGGTAGTTACTTTAGTAATTTATAACCTACTACCTTTCATTTCAATTAAACGTATATTTATGATCCTATTTATTTAATTTTTTGGGGACTATAAGTGATATGAACATATAATGTTTTCCATTAATTAAAAATTTGAAGAAAATGTGGTATAAAATTATATATGAGTATAAAAGTTATAAAAAAATATATTTAAAGATATATTATATGGTATAATAAAATATTTTCCAGTAAAATAGAACCTTTCATGATAAGTATTTAATAAAAAATATCATTTACCTATTTATGATGGTGATATAAATTAAATTAGATTTGAAAAATTTATTAAATGTGTATTTCTTATGCATCGTAGGTTTTTACCTTTAGCTCATCATAATCAATGATGAAGAAAATTGGTTGTAGCATATGAAGACTAAATGTTTCATATAGGTAGTACTACTAGATAAGTTAACAGTTGATTTTGTTTTCTCTGTGTGTTTTTTTCTATGGTGGTTTTTTTTCTTGGTTTTGTTAATTTACACTATTAAAATGTTGTATTGATTTTTATATACACTTACCTTATTCATTAGTCTCACTATAGTTTGACGGAATGTATAATGAATTTTATACTTATTTGTTAAAAAAATTATGATTCATTTAGGTTTTTAAAATTAATCCTTGCTTATATTTCTTAATATTTAATTATCTATATACAAAAATCTTTTTTTATCTAGGTATCCATTTATTTATATGGTAATATTTTTAGTTCCATTAAGTTGAGACAATAATTTTATAGTCTACTTTTTTATCTATTTAACTTCATATCTGATAGGATTATTCAAACTTTGATGAATCCATGTTAATCATTCATAATTTATCAACTAATAGAAGAATTTTTGTTCCCTAGATTTATGATATTGTCACCATATATACCTAAATTTTTTGTGTTATCGATCGCCTCAATATCAAACAATGTATAATTTTTTTTTTCTTTGTCACTTTATTAATATCTCTTTTAATTATATTTTAATTTTAAGAGGTTATGATTACATACCTTCTTATATAAATATTTATATATTAAAGTAATCACAAACAAATATCCACTAAGAATTTTAGTAGGTAGTTTTATTATATTTCAAGTAGTTTCTGATGTGGGGATTCTACATGTATCTTAATGTATTACCATTAGATTGTATTTTCTTCCATAACATGACTAATTTTTTTCTTACACTTGGGAATAATTTTATATTAAAAAATTTTAAGTGAGGGTTAAATAGTAAAATATATAATATTTGATGAATTTTTTGGATTTATTTCGTGAATAAATTTTATTAAAAAAAATCATATGTCACTATGATGAAACGGTTGGTATAGTTGTGATAATAAAAATAAATAAATAATATCATAGTGTAACATACTCGATAGAGAAAATACATTAAATTGTTTTAATTTAAAATTAAATTTTTTAATCCCACCAATGTTTTGTTTTTATGTAAATTGTCACATTTTATATTTTAGAACCATTTAAGAGTTTAATTTCAAAAATGGCATATTATAGATTTTAGGTGTTTTATTTTTATTCTATATTTCTACTAAGATATTTTATACAATAATTTAAATTATGAAAAAAAATGTAGGATAAAATACATTATGGTATTCATTTCATACATTTGTAACCAATGATCAATCTATATCCTGAAGACCCAAAACCATCTCACAAGTTTGGCCATGAAAACTGGGCATAAATATAGTGTTTTTTATTATGGACCTATATCTCATAATTGGAAGAACCAATGGATCTGAAAATCAAAATGTAAATGAATAATATACTTATTAACAAAGATTATTAAGGTACCCATGCATGATTCATTTACCTAAAAGGATATAAATTCCTAGGAATGATGATATGTGGAATACAAAGAGTCTGTCTAGGTAGAATAAATTCTCAGAGTAAATTAGCTATATATCTCTCTACATATGGCCAAAAAATATAACATTTTGTGGGTCCAACTAGGTATAATAACCCAAAACATTAAATGATATAAATATTTCAATTTTATCCATTAAATTTGTCTTCCACATGGACACTTTCATTGGATAGATTTTGAGCCAAAAACATCACCCCTTTTGCGAATAAAAATGTATTACTTCTTCATTCCAAAGGGTTTTCACTATAGGAGTCCATTTTAGTATCCTTGTATTGTTTTAACTCTGTATAATAAAATTATTTTATTTTATTTTATTTTAGACTTCGTTCTTCCTCTTGTTCCATCATTATATATATATTTTGTGTTTTCATCCCAATCTTATCCAACAAGAACTCTTATACTTCGGATCATGAGTAGCTAACCTAGAGAAGTTACTAGGGGATTAATATAATGGGAAACCACATTTTTTGAGCTATATTCATGCTAAAATATTCTAATTTTCATTGAATTATTAGGAGGGGTCTCCTAGTGGGAAATTCGATTTTTTGTATCCACTTTCCACTTTGGGTTTAGCTTTCACTTCTGCAATATTCACCCTTAAATGAAGCGGTGTATATATAGTATCACAGCAATCATTAACATAACATTATATTCAAAACCATAGGAAGTAATGTATTTTCAATCACATGATTGATTTTGTTCACTATTTATATTTGAAACAAATATAAAGACAATAAAGGTTCACTAGTTGTGATTCTCTCGGAAATAACTCATTTCATTCTTACTTCATTCTATTTTAATTTATTAAGTATGAATTTTATATGATTATTTAATTTTATTTTTATCATTATAAAATCTCAAATATCCATTTCTATTTAGTTTACGTAAAAAAATATATAAAAAGTCAATTAGAAGTAGTGAGTGATTGACTGCAATAGATCTTCATGAGAATAACCTAAGTCAGCCCCAGTGTTGCACTTGGCTATAATATTTTAAGAGAACACATGAAAATGGCTCATAAAATTGGAATCATCTTTTAGGAGGAAATTGTTCTTCACTCACTATTTTTATTTTTATATTTTAAATAATTTTCTTTCCATTAATTTAAAAAAAACACAAAAAAATAATAAAATTCAAAAATCAAAAAAAATTATTCTTTGTTCATGATGTATTCAAATTGTGATTGTTTTTCCTGTAATAACTATTATCAGGTTAAATCAGAAGAATAAATTAAAAATGCTGAGTTTAAATAACTTAAATAATAAATACCAAAATAGAAGAGCCAAGCTTAATGTTTTGAATAATATATTTGTTCACTAGTGCAGCATCATGAACTCAAACCAGATCCGAACAAATTGTTAAAGATATTTAACAAATTATTTTTAATTTTAAAGAACCTGAGGCAGGTTATAATGATATTTTAGAAGAATTAATCATGTCATATATCACTAAACCATTTCTCAAGGAGGTCTCTAAAATACACATTCATGTTTATGATACTACAAGAGATCAAAAAATTTGGATGAATCTTGGAATCAATTTATTAAAGATAACCTGAAACTTGATCTTCCCAAAGTTTATAATGAAAAATATTCCCCTATCAACATCAATAATGATTTTGAATATTATTAGGAAGATAAAATAACTAATATTTATTTGAGATTGTCTTTTTAAAAGAGATAAATATTTAAGATGAATTACATGAAAGGTAATATTTATTTATTGATTCTTCATTTTTTAAATCTTATTCAAGATGAATTGTTTCCTGACTTCTCCTTCTCTAAAATTTCTAAAACAACACAAATTTATAATGCCTATGATATTAAGTAAGACATCATAATATTATTGGATAAATAATAATTTCTATAGAATCATGTGTTGTGATTAACTCATCTACATCAACTTGAATACCATATGAAGGAGTACATCATAGAAGTCAACAGAGAGAACCCATATCTTCATTTCCCTCCCATTATGGACCTCAAATTCTATCTTTATTATTTCTTAGGGGTCGGGAATTTTCTTATATTATTGGGGTTTATCCATTATCTATTTCTACTCATATACATAAGGTGAATTCACATGTGGTGGTTCATATCAATGAAACCACACCCACCTTCCAATTAGGGACAGTCCATTAAACTATCTAACTGAGGGAAATAAAAACCTATAACCCATTTAGGGGTTCTAAACCATGCATTATCCCCATTTTATCCCCTTTCTCTTTAATTTTATTTTTTTCTTATTAATTTTCATTTATTTATTTTATTTTTAAAGTGGTATCAGTTTGGATCTTGAATAAAGGTTGTCACTAAAATATAAATCACATTTCTTCTTTCCTCAACTATATTTTATTTTTTTCCCTCCTAAAATTATGTACGAAAATATTTATTTATTTGATGTGAACTAAAAATGTGGGTAGTAAATGGAATAAGTGGGCGAGAAATTTCAATCTGTTTTTAGAATTTTTTTGTGTACATTTAATTTATTTTATTTTTTTATTTTTCAAAAATATTATGTTTTCCTTTTTCATTTTTTGGGTGTGTTTTTAGGATTCTGGAGCTGAATCGAATACTTTGTTAAATTCAAACCATATTAGTGTTTTTGGACCATTTCTTGATTTTATTTTTTTTTATTTAAATGAATTATGAATGGATTTAATTTCATTCTATTCAGTCTTTTCATTTGATGATGTTTTTTTGATTTTGAAACTGATGTGCACTATTATTGTCCAAATTTAATATCTTTTCCATACCAAGAGGTTTATAAACGTTTTTTACATCTTTTTTAAATTTATATTTTTTTAAGACACTTTAGAAATTTTTTGTGATCCAAAAAATATTTTTTCCCTTTTTCAAATATTTTTGAGTTCATGGAATGTTTCAAGTATGATGGAGCCACCACTATGAAATCATTTTATTCATTAAAATCTAATTTTGGAGGATATTTTTAGTTGTCCTTTATTTATAACCTTGTATACATGGAATACCTTATTAGGGATCCAAATTAAAATCCATTCATCCCTTTCCAACCTGATATCAAATTAAATGCATGATTATTATTGAACTCAAGTGTGGTGGATGGAGAAGATGAGTTGTATTTTTATTTCCTAAGGAATATGGTTTAGCATAAAAATGAAAAAAATTGTTTCAATATTTATTCCTATAGTGGAAGAAATTTTATCATGGATTAGTGGACCAAAATATCATTACACATATGGGATGGGTGTTCGCCAATACTTGAAGTCAAAATATGCCTCTCGTTTTCCCAAAAACATGATTTTAAAGGGAAATAAATATCTGAATTCAATGTGAAACAATACATCAAATTGGGAAAAAGGGGGAATAAATTTGTTATTTAAGATAAAATTTCAAGTGTGAACTTCTCAAATAAATAGATTTTTTTGTAGGTTATTTATTTTCAGCTTATTGAGGAGCACACCATTCTTGAGAAAAACTATTTTCATGCATTTACTTCACTTTAGAGGATAAAACTCCTCATTATGCCTTAGATATTTTTACATTTAAAATGTTCTAACCATCATCCTCAAAACAAACTACGAAAAAGTCCTCATGATTGAAACAATTATGACTTTTTGAAGTATGGATACTATGTGGATAGTAGGCCTAGAAAGATCACAATTGTTCTTGAGAATGAGAAAAAATTCACTTTGAAAATCCAAGAGTGAAGAGAGAAATATTTTTCTTAGGAGGTAGGTACAACATGCATGTGAGGATTGACATGAGATTGAATGGATTTTTATGATTTCTAAAGAGTTTCATAATTATTATCCATGTATTATGCATGATAACTACCTTTTATGTTATAATTGATCTGTTTTGTCATTTATACATTGGAAAGATTGTTTTTACCTTGGTATAAGATGGTTTTTAGGATTGTATGATCGCGTTGTCAAGAACATCAAATTAGATTTTTAATTTTAACTAGAATTTCTGTAGTATAGCAATAACACGAGGTCATCTCTCGAAGGTGCCTTAGATCATTAATTAAAAAATGAGGTTCTGATTGAAAAATTAATTGGGGAATTGGGTTTTATAAAACATTGTTTTTTTCTTTAATAACAGAAATTGAATGTATATTACTACTAATAGAAAACATTTGGAGAGATTGTGATCAACCCGGGTAAATGTCCCTTGATTCTCAATCTATCATTGCTCTCAAGGGAAAGGGATGGATCATTGATTATTTGAATTTATATATAATGAAACCAGTAATGTTATGTGAGTTATTCCTAGGTTACCACCTATGATTTGATCGATCAATGATATTGATTATTGGAAATTCCTCAAATTTGAAAAACATGAATCGATATAAAAATGGGAACTCAATCAAGGCCTCACATAAATAATGTGATGAGATGACTATATTTGTGTCAATGATAAAAATATTCCACAAGATAAGAAAATTCAAATTCATTGGTCCAATATTCTTTATTTTATCAACTGATGCAATCTATTTGCTCCATCATGAAAGGGAGGGGTCAGAAAAGAGGCAACAACACTCAAATCATCACAAGATCTAGGTTATGAATGGGAGCATGTGGATTTATATTAATTTGAATTGTATTTTTTCATACCATAATAAAAAAATTAGAAGGTTTAAATGAAGAAAAATTGACAACAAACCTATAAATAAATTACCTAATGAGTATTACAATTGTGGAGCTCGGGATTACAACAAAGGACACTCCCAAAATTGATCACAAAGAGGTTTAGAAGTAAATTATGGAGAAGAGAAATAAAATGAGTGAAAAAAGAACTCAAATTTGACTAATCTTTACCCATGTTCATTCCAAAAATATAACGAGGGTGAGGAGTTATTTTATAGTCAATTTACATGCATATTTCCACATAAAGTGGTCTAGTATCTAAAGGGCTAGATGACTATTCAACGCAAATTTTACACTCCACATTTATCTGAATTATTGATTGAACCAAACGCGTGAAAATGACTTTATATTTAGTGGGGATTCATTTATTCTAGTTATCTATCCATGGGAGGTGGAATCGGCCCAATTGGATCTTCAAAGCCTAAGTTATGGCCAAAATATAGATGGGTAGTCCAATCTGGACTGCCCAAAATTTATTCACATTGTGGGCCTATTTTGGGCCTCCACATTGTTGAATTGGGCTTCATGATCTTCTAGAGAAATTTATCACACATATTTTTCACTCATACACCCATTTTTATCCCAATTGCATACATAGATTATCTACAATACAAATAATTGTCCACATGCATGCTTGGGCTCTCTTGCAGTTTGGCCTATTTTGCTTGAATTTCCTCACGACATCTCTAAATCACCTCCTCCTACAATGTAAACACCAAAACAAGTAAAATTTACCAATTAAAAATTGATAAATATTAGTTTATTTATTCAAACATAAAGTGAAATTTAATATTATATTAGTAATATTCATTACAAAACAAGTTTAAAAGAACAATGTGAGGGTGTATTTGAATAGTGAATTGTTATGTGATCAGTGTAGCATTTAAGTGTGGGGGAATTGTCAAAAAAACTACTTCTCAATTATTTTAATTTCAATTTCAATTTTTTAATCACACCAAAGATTTACTTTTAGGGAAATTTTCTCATTTTATGGTTTAGAATAATTTCTGATTTAATTGAAAAAATGTCTTATTTGGATTTTTAACTATTTTATTTTTATTCAATATTCTAGCCATAAATTTTTATACCATGGTATAAATTTTGATATTACTTTTTATAGGCTCACACACATCATTGGATTCATTTCATCCTTTTTGTCCAAAATCTCAATCAATAATTTGAAGTCCCAAAACCAGCTCACAATTTGGGATTGAAATTTTTTCATAGATCTGGATATTTTTAATGATGGGTCTATATCTCATAAAATAGAAAACAAATTGAGTTGAGATTATACATGAATTTTTCCATTATATTAATGAAAAAATTTATTAATTTTTTCATGTGTAGTTCTTTAAACATCAAGTCTATAAATCCGTGGGAAAGAGAATATGTAGAATAAAAGGAGTCTCTTTGGAAAAAATAAATTCCCACGGTAAA
This sequence comes from Viscum album, assembly GCA_963277665.1. NCBI lineage: Eukaryota > Viridiplantae > Streptophyta > Magnoliopsida > Santalales > Viscaceae > Viscum > Viscum album. Next base: position 1,002,491,124 of record OY728133.1, read on the forward strand.
TTTCTTATATCACACTTTAAAAGTGTAAAAGAAATCAGATGTTTTTTCAGTTAAAATATTAGGCATAACCAAAAAAATTAAATAATTTATCTATTTTTAATTAAGTTATTAAATGGGTTTCCCACTTTCACATATTTCATGTATAGATTAGCAGCCAAAAAAATTGACCACTTTGTCTTATAAAAATGTATATCATAATTATTCTAAAGGGATGGTACTCTAGATATCCATATTTAGTATTCTTGATGTTTTTTATTTTTATTTAATAATATTATGAATTTTTAGTATATTTTAGTTTTCTTCAACCTCTTATTCCATCATTCTTTTTATATTTTTTGTTTCCACACTGATCTTCCCCACTGTAAACTCTTATACTCTTGATCGTGAGTAGATAACCCTAGGAAGTTCCCAGGGTATTAATATAGTTTTGAACCAAATTTTTTGAGTTATATTCATGATTAATTTTTCTTATTGTCTTAGATTTTTTCTAAGGGGGTCTTACTGGTAAAGGTGCTCTTATGTCTCCACTTTCCATTTGAGGTTTAGCTTTCTCGTCTTCTATATTCTACCTTGATTGACGAAGTGGATATATGATATCTCAGTGATCATTGAGAGAATCATTTATTCAAAAACTTGGGATTAATAATTGTTTCACACAGATGATGGGGTGTGTCCATTATTTAAATTTTAATCTAATAATAGTACAATGAAGGTTCACTTGGGGAAATTATTTCAGGAATATCTCCTTTCATTCTAACTTCATTATTTTTCATTCATTATGTTTTCATTTGATATGAATGTTTAATTTTAGTTTTCATTGTAAATTCTAAAATATCCATTTCTATTGATTTCATTTGATAAATAAAAAATATATAAAAAAGTTATTTATAAGTATTGGGTGATTTACCACAACAGATCTTCAAAATAACAACATAGGACATCCCATGTGTTTCACATAGTTAAAACATTTTGAGAGCATACACAAAAGTTCTGCAGAAGAAAATAGGGTAAATGAGTATATTTTCAACTGGTATGCCAATATATTATTTTATTTTATTTTTGTTTTATGTGTATATTTTTTTTAATATTTTTCATTTTCAAGGTAAATTGACATGGTAGAGTTTAAATACGAATCATACATTGGAAAAAATTAGTTGGATCATAAAAAATGGGTTAGTAAATACATTAGATATTTAAAATTAATATATAAAAAATAAACTTTATTCTTTTAACATTAAAATCACTATACTCTAGCCATATTTTACTCAATGCTCCACTTTAGATGGATGGAATCTAATATTTTATTTACCAAGACTTTTATATATGGAAATTTCCTTATGAATAAACATGTGTGAGTTATATTGAGTGATATATAAAAAAATAAAATATATGAACCATATCAGAAAAAAACTTATTATTAACTTGGAATATTTCATTTAATGAATACATAAGTTTATAACATGACCATTGGGAACTTTTGACAATTTCTAATATATATTATATAATGTGACTATAATAATTAGTTTATATTGAGGGTAACAATAATATATAATGAATTTAAAAGGGAGAAAAGATGGAAAAAACTCAAACTTTTATAAATTAAATTTTCTTTTTAATTAATAAATTCCTTATTATAAATGAATTTATGTAAAACACATGTACTCTATTTTATTTTGTTATTTCGGACTATTACTAAATATGAACATAATTTTTCTTTCCGGATTAAAATACTATTACAAATCCTAACCATTGATAATATAGTCATTATACGGTGACCATTAATATTAATATATATTATGGGATAAGATAAGGTCTAATTGACATAGATGGAAGATGTGACGGCCTCATCCAAAGTATCATACCCTATTAAGACCATCTATCAATGTTTTTAGGGTGATAACATCATTGGAATATTACCTTGACCAAGACCAAGTGAGAATTCAATAATTTAAACATAATATTAACCATTTAAAATAGTTGTTCAAGAATATTGATATCACAACCCTAACCATGTTCGTCAAACCACCCAAAAATTGTACCACCATCACACACCTTACCCTTAGGGTGTACGTTGGTATAATAAGGGGTTATGTATCTATACCCTAGTAGTATAGGTTGTGAAAATATCCGTCAAGGTATCATTGAAGAATTTTTGAGGTGATTGTGTTTTTTGACAAAGTGGACATCTGTGTTGTGATTTTTGACAAAGGAAACCATAACATACAAATTTGTTGACAAAGGGGATTTCATAGTGGCTTGTCGAGTTCAAGAGCTGTGGTTAATGATCCATGTTTGATTCCAGAATTTCAATAAAGGAATGGATGATCTAGAGGTAGTAAAAAAATAGCAGATACCAGGTGGCGTTGTTTTCCAGTGTCTACCAAATTTTTGGGTCTGAAAATCAACAAATAAAGAAAATTGGTTTTTGGAAAACGGACTTGTGCGTCGTGTACTTGAAGGAGAGGAAACTTGCGCGCCTAATTTTTTTCAAGATCATAACATCCAAATATTCCAAAGGGATAAAAGGCGCTCAAGTTTTAGAGTTGTTCATGCAAGTGATTTGGGCGGCAGAGGCTTGCACGCTGAAACATGCACGCTGAGAGGAGACTTGCATGTCATCGCGCAGGGTGTCCGAATGCCAATAAATACAGGTAGACCCCTCCTCATTCGGTGAAGATTTCAACAGTTAGAAAAAACAGAGCTCCCGTTGCACTAGGGTGGTGGTCACGCAAGTGGTGTGTGGCCGTGCATGTATAATTTGCATGCCAGGTGATAGTTATGCACCTAAGGTGGTTTGGGTGAGAAAGGAAGTGAGTCACACAAGTTTTGAGTTACAGAAGCTTGTGTCGCACAAGTGGTTGAGGAGGACTTGCGTGCCAGTTTTGACTTGTGCGCCGAGACTTGGGCACCGACTTAGAGAAGAGCACCAATTAAGGTTATCTCATGACAGTATTTCAGGGATACGTGGAAGCTGGAAGATTGTCTGATACCCTCGGTGCAAAGAGAGATTCATCTATGGGTGAAAGTTGTACATCAACAGAGCATCTACATACAACAGAGGATACATTCAATAGTGATAATGAAGATACCTCCAGGTCTATAAACTGTGAGTGGATCCTTCTAGAGCAGCAAGCAAAGGAAGAAGAAGAAGGTGATCCTCTCCACCAACAGTGAGCCAGAGAGAGAGAAACATGGAGTGACCCTTGGGAAAGTAGTGAGCTGGCCTTAAACATTATAAAGGTAGTGATCCTGGAAATAGAAGTGATCTATCCCGAACCTTGAAAACAGCATTGTGCTTATAGTGGATTTGGTAGATCGGCATATTGTCGGTGTATGCTCCATGGACATAGCCTAGTGAGGGTGAACCAAGTAAAAAATGTTGTGTCATGTGCATGCTTTACTTTCTGTTTATATTGAGCAATGGGAAAGAGAGAGAAGAGTGTTTTGCTTAACAGTGAAACAAGATCAGAATGGGTTTTAATGTTAAATTAGTCATACCCTAATTCACCCCCCCACTCTCAGGGTATTCAGCCCTGTGGACCTAATAGTATAAATATATTTTCTTTTTAATCAAATAATGATCATATTTATCCCTTTCTGGTTATTTCATCATATATATAAATATATATATATATATGATTATATAATTTGTTTTATAAAAATTATATTATTTATATAAAGAAATAAAAATTGTATTTAGGGAATTAAAACACTTTTTTTGTTAAATTTATAAATGTTTCTAATAAATTTAATTCCCATGAAATATTATTATTTTCTAATATAAATTTAAATATAAATTAAAATGTATTTTAACAAATTCCAATGAAATATTTATAAGGGTCAGAAAGTGGATAGTACCGTAAGAACTTGTATTTTATAGTAAATATGGGTTTTATTTAAAAATTTAAATTTTCATATATATAAAATTATTTTTTAAAATCAATATTATTTTTTAAATCATCACATAAAAATTATCTAATAGTTAATTTTTTATAATTTTCTAATACTATGAAATTAATAGGTAAAAATTAAAAATGTTTTAAAAATACAATATGTATTATGACATAATAGTAGACTAAATGTGATATAAAAACACTATAAATGGAATCCATGACCAAAAATATATTTCATCTTTAAAATAAATGATTTTCATGTAATATTATTAATTCTAAAAACCTATAATTAATCCCAAAATAACCTTTATTTGATTTTATTGTTTAAAAAATAAGTATTTATGAACATGAATCACTTCCCCATCATCAATAGTTTTATTTTAAATAGTTGAATTCATATACTAAATAAATACTAAAAACTACTCCAATTTTGATACATTCTTGGGAAATCCCCTGGGAAGGTTTTTGGTATTGGTTTTTTTATCAGTTGGAGTCCAAAAAATGAGATAGGAAATTAATAAATAATTCCCCTCTCTTTTTCTATAAATACATGAACAACCTATCTTTCATCGCCACTCAAAACAATTCCATCAAAAATTTCATATCCATACCCCTCTCTAATGGAATCCAAATATGTTTTCATACTATTAATAACATCAACTTTAGACTTTAGAAGAAACCCCTTAATGTAAGGGATTATATCCTCTTCCTTTTTTTATGTACATTATCTGAAATAATCCTTTTAATTTCAAATTTTTCATGTTGTAATGTTTTTTTACACATCACTTTTCTATTATTATTATTATTTCTTAGTAATAAGTGACCACCTTTTACTCTTATTAAACCCTTCTTGGAACATTTATTTAAACCTATTATGCTTTCAAAATTTTCTTCTGATTTTATATGCCCATCTTTCATGTTATGAATAACCATCACCATTTACACGCATGGGTATTCACCGATATGTAACTATAATTAATTTATTTGGTACTTCTGTTTATATTACCCAAAACCCTCCATAATGGGATTAAAAGTTATGAAATATCCTCTTATGTTGTATTCATTTATTTGGAACATAAATTAATGTATGTGATATGAATGTGATGGGTAGTCTAGGGATTATATATCCCTAAAATTCATTAGGTAATGTTTTTATCTCATGAGATACCATGTATAGTGCATGGGTAGATAACATAAGAAGACAATGTTATTATTTTGTAGTAATTATAATTAAAATACTGTTATGATTTCAAAATTTATATTGTTTCTATATTATTAAGTTTTATCAATGTTATCACCTAATATCATGTTTCAGTGTTTATATTTACACTTATTACCCTTTTAAGTCACCTTTATATGCCCCTTAACTCAAATTTATTACTTTCATCAAGTTATTCTTATATTTTTCATTACTATTCATTATATCTCACCCCTTTCTTATGTATGTAGCTAGGCTAACTTGTGATGTTTTAAAAGATATTTTAAATTTAAAAGAATGTTATTGAGTTTTTAAATAATTTTTTTGTTTCCTTATTTCAAGTTATATTTATATATATGTAATTATTAAAATATAATAGGCCTATCAATAATTGAAGATAGCATTATGTGTATATTTTTGTAATTAAACATGAAATAATGTATATAAAAGATATTGGATGTCTTAGTTGGTATCATAGATATAACTAGTTCGGGGAATTAAGATTAGAAAAACTTAGTAAAACTCATATGGTATAAGACTAAACATAGTAAAATAGACATTATTTTTTTAAAAGTATAGAGAAATTATATTCCAATAAAATATTTTGGTATGAATACTATAAGTAGATGTGACTCTGACATTGTTTTACCTATCGGTAATAACCCTAAAATGGGTGTATTTGATATTAACTCAGTCATCAACTATTACATGAAAAATAGTACTTCTTTAAACTATATTTGCAACTCATGGTGGATATTATTTGGTAAATTTTCAAGATCATTATAAACCATAATAATGGGAATAAAAATTCTTATGAAATTTTATATTAATAAATAGACCATTGATAACTTATATTGAATCCTATAAGTTAATAGGTTAAGTAATATGTGTCATTTATGAGAAAACCCATAAATACTCATAATTTAAATGTGTTTAATTATTTTAAAATTATCAACAGTAGTTTTCTTTTATTTTATTCAGTTCTTGGAAATAAGTGGAACTGAGTCCACAACCAGTGTGATGAGAAATTTTATTACTTCCCAAAAGAGATTCCTAACCCAAAATTTCAGTGGATATTATAATCTTTTGATTAAAGGAAAATGAAGCATCTCCATTGAAAATATATTCTGTTTTCCTTCAATGATATATCAAAGATAATTTTGTATTTTATATTTATTTAATGGAGTTTAATGATGATCAATGGTGGATGTTGATTAAGAATACAAATCTCGAAGAAGAAATCCAAATGTTTGAGTGAAATGAATTAAGTAAAATGTTTTTTGTTAAATATTTTTCACATAATCTCTAATTTAAAATAGATATGATGTTACTTATACTCAATTAAAAGTACATGAATCAATCAATTCATGCCAAGATAATTTCACAAAATTTGTGTAATACACCTCAATCTTGTTCATTTACCCTGAAAATAAGTTTGACCGCTTCTTTAGTGGGATAAAATAAGAACAACGAAAAGATTTCTTGAATTTAGAATTTAATTTTTATGAAGAAATTGTCCTATTTTCCAAAAAAAATCAAAATTTAGTTCAATGAATCTCAATATTCTTATAGTTTTGGATATAGGATGCGGGGATAACATTTTAATTTTGGTAGAGTGGTGGATAAATATCATGGTGGTATGATATTCCAACATACCACTTGTCAAAAATGTGGGAATAAGTATCCTAGAAATGTCCTAAATTGGGAAAGGAAAGATTTTATGTGTGGGATGAAAGGGTACCAAGCTACTGAATGCAGATGGTAGAAACCCACAAATGTGATGGAAAAAAATAAAGATCTAGTAAACCTTAAAACTAATTTCCAATTTTTAATCTACAAGGAATAAGTATATTATATGACCTAACACACTAAGCCAAGGGTTTTCAATAATAAAAAACAAAAAACCCATGAAGGTCTTGAGATAAAGGTTAATCTTATGAAATCACAACTATTGATGTAAACCATAACAATGAGGTGGTAACATGTACACAAGTGAATCATTCTAGGATAGAAAATAATTTATTTGAATATCATTATACACGTTCATTAATATTATGAAATTTTATTACAGTTGTTCAAAAATCACCTCAAAACATTGATGTTGAGTTATTGGTGAAAAAATGGGGAAATTATTTCATCCAAATTATATAACTTCTCCCCTATTAATATTTTTGGGATGAAATTCACTAATAATAACGTAACACTCAATTTAGTGGAATTTGATTATATTTTTTTCATAGATTTTATTTCCTTACATATATCTAATATAAATTATTAGGATAATAAAATATCTCTCTAATTCTATACAAGTGTTAGGAGGAGGATGGATCTCCTTTGGAATAAACATCTAAAACATGGATGTTGTTTACTTATGAGAAGGAGTATCTAGGTAAAATGATTGTGTAAAGACCTGTAAAATTCAAGGGAAATTTTTTCTTAATTTTCTTTGGAATTTTACAAGAACTCGGTTTCTGACGGCACCTGATTCCGAGGCCCGGTGTGCCCGGAATAAATTTCCGAAGTTTGGCTCGGGTATGTTCAGTGAACGAACGAGCGGGAATTTCTAACTTTTGATCCGGTGCTCGGAATTGAAATCTGAGGACACCGATGAACTCGCAGCGCCAATATTCGCTTAAGGAGACCTCTTCCGAGGATGCGTTTTATGCAGAATGATAGTTAGTTTTGGGAAAAATTAAAAGAAGTTAAATAAAATGTGGAAACACATTTTATTTTTAACTTGTTGGTTAACTTCTCCCAAAGGGAGTTAGGGGTGGACCCACATCCACTTAACCTCCCTTGAGAGGATTAAGTGTGGTGGGTCCCACACGAACCCTAACACTTCATCTTCTCTTTTTAAACTCCCTATAACTCCTCTTTAATTAACTTGACAACTTGGATAATTAATTGAGTTGAGTTGTTTGAATTTCAAACCTTTGAAATTCAAGTTGATAATTGTGTGAATAAAATAAGCCTTAGCTTATTTTATTTTGGGTTGGTCTCCTTAGCCATCTTGAGAGGTTTTGAAGAATTCTCTCCATCTTCTTCAAACTTTGACGAAGAACGCGAAGAACATTCGGACATCGACGAAGAACGCAACGTTCTTGGGAACCGTCTTCTGCGACGCCATACCCGCGACACCGACGATGTCTCCTTCCGCGTCATCTCTTCTGCGACGAAATCGCCGTCAAGGAGATTTGAATCCTCGCTTCACAACATCGACGTCCTTTTTCCACGACGCCGAACACCGCGACGCTCGTCTTCCGCGGGTCGTTGACGAACATCGTTCTTGAAACCGAGGTAGGGGTTTGTTGTTGTTTAATTTATTTAATCACGTTCTTGGTTCGAGCATGATGATCCTTGAGGTTAAATGATTAAGTGTTATCGTCTAACGACAGGGGGGCCGGACTGCACAAACACGGCCGAACCCCCCTCCTTTGTTCTTGAATATTTTCTTGCGGATGAAACGAGATGGCGTGGTGTCATCGCACCACGCGGGAATCACACGTCAAATATTGTGCGGTGCCGTCGAGCCACGCCGTGGAAAGATTATCATGAACGCGACGCCGTCGCGCCGCGTCGAAGGAAACCAAAGGCGCCGCGTCCGGAGCGGGGCCGCGGCGGAGGGGCGTGGTGCCGTCGCACCACGCCGGACGATGAAGGCCGCGGCCGGTTCCAGGCCGCGGTGGGACGTGAAGACCGGCGGCCAGCCGGGCCGCCGGTGTCGGATGACGGAGGAGGACCGGCCCTTGCCGGTCCTGTTGAGAAGAAGCCGGTCAGCCAGGTTGGGCCGGCCGGGATGGTGGAAACTGGGGGAATTTAATTCCCTCGGGCGGTTAAATTGGCCCCCCATAATGTGGGGGGTCGGTTTCACAAAGGTGGGGCAGGCGGCCCCCCGTTTTTTCAGCAAGCTCGGCCGCGCCGAACCGGCGCGCCTGGCCGTTTCGCTAAGCCAGGCCGCGTCGGGCCGCGCCGCGCCGGGCCGGGTCGACCCTGTCCAAGGTGGGTTGACCCGGTTCGGGCCATCCGGGGGGTCTCGGGCCGGGACGGCCCGGGCCCGAAACCCCCGTTACGGAGCGGTTTGGATTCAAATGCCCATAACTTGGGCTACGGATCTCCAAACGATGCGCTGTCAGCGGCGATGCGATCCTTGGATTGAGACGGTAGTTTAGGAATATCGCACTCAAGGTTTCGGAATACTTTGAGTTCGGCCGGGTTGGTTCGTACACGAAACTAACCGGGCCCTCGGAGCAGAAACGCTTATATCTTGAGCAACGGACGTCTGATTGACGTGCCATCAGCTTTGTTGTGTTTATCTTAGTGATACGGATCTTTTGGCTTACTCCGCCCGACGTTTGGACACAGGTGGAGTACGGTCGGGTTGGTTTTGCCTTAAAAACCAACCGGGCCCCTGGGACGAAAAAGCCAATAACTCTCAGACCGGGCGTCCGATCGATGCGCCATCTGTTGCGTTGAGTTCATGTTGACGATACGGAACTTTTGGATAAATCAACTCTGGACTATGTGAAAGTTGATGTATCAGCCTCTCGGCTCGTGGAGCGGACCCTCCCGAACGAGCTTGCTGTGTGCGGGAACCCTAGAGCTGGCTGCGACTGTTACTATTACTTCTACTGCTACTGCTAATGTGACTGCGACGACGACAGTACAGAGATCCTTGGTGGATTCGACGACGACTACAGCACTCAGCGATCCTATGTGGATCAGTGCTACAGGTCCTGTGTGGGCCCGATCCTATGTGGGTCTGCGCTCAGCGGTCCTGTGGGAACCAGCGCCTACAGGTCCTGTGTGGGCCCGATCCTATGTGGGTCATTGCGGGGGTTAGTTACCTATCGATCCTTCGTGGGTCCAACGACTTAGATGGATCAGTGATCATCTTTATCATTATCCGAATAAATATACCTGTGTGAGCTGAATCATGCTTCTTTTCTGTGTGGATTGTGTTGTGCTATCCTGTGTGGATTTCGTTTTGCTTTCCTGTGTGGAATACGTATACTTTCCTATGTGGACTGAGTTGTTCTTGGGCTCGGAGGTTGGAGCGTATTGAAATTGATGACTTAGGTATATGTATGGGCATATACCTAAGCAGTGTCGGTTGTTACTGTAAACACCCGTAAAATTCAAGGGAAATTTTTTTCTTAATTTTCTTTGGAATTTTACAAGAGCGCGGTTTCTGACGGCACCTGATTCCGAGGCCCGGTGTGCCCGGAATCAATTTCCGAAGTTTGGCTCGGGTACGTTCAGTGAACGAACGAGCGGGAATTTCTAACTTTTGAACCGGTGCCCGGAATCGAATTCTGAGGGCACCGATGAAACCGTAGAGCCGGTAAACACTTAGGAACTCCTGTTATGGAGTTGCGTTCTTACGAGTGTTGATAATAAAAATTGTGGATGTTTACATTGTAATTACACTACAATTTTTATTATTTTACTCTAAGTGTTATCTCTTGTTGGAAGTTGGGTAACCACCCAACCTCCCTTGGGAGGTTATGAGGGTGGTGGGGCCCACACGAACCCCACCTCTTCATATCCTCTAAAACCCCTCAACTCCCTCATAAGTTATGATATCTTAAGTTATAACTTTAGACTTAAATAAGGTGAGTTGTGTGTGTGTTTTGAATTTCAAACTCTTGAAATTCTAGTGTGTTGTTGTGTTAATAAAATAAGATAGTCTTATTTTATTTTGGTGTTTAGTTTTGTCTCCTTGAGAGAGTTGGGAAGGTTCTTCTTGTTTCTTCATCTTCTTCAACCTCGACGAAGAACACGAAGAACGTCGTTCTTCAACGAAGAACTTCTTCGCCGAAGAACACGGTCCATTCGCGACGCCGTATCCGTGACGTGACTTTCTTCTTCCGCGTCATCTCTTCCGCGATGGTTTTCCGCGACGAACGCCATCGACAACGACTCTTCCTCCAACGTCAAAGGAATCGACACTGATATTCCACGACTACGTCAACGTGCGACTATCAAGGTAGGGGTTTTTATATATGATTGAATTCGTTTTATTGATTCTTCATATCTAAAATTCATGATGATGATGACCAAATGAACATGGACATCGTCCCGCACATAAACCATTCTCCTTTTTCTTTTTATTCTTCACGTGTTCTTCGTACGTTCTTCAATGCCAAATATTTATTGACGCTGGAAACACGAAGTTTTGTTGAGCGCAATATATGGATGTGAAGCCCTCGACGCAAGGATCACAATTATGTGATCGTTTAATTTTTTGGGCTTGGAACGAAGCCGCAATGGCTCGCGGAAGGAGGCGTCTAAATATTTATTGACGCTGGAAACTCAATGTTTCCCTGAGCGCGACATACGGACACGAAGATCTCGACCCGAGGATCATGAATATGCATTCGTATCTTTTTTCTGAGTTAAATCGAAGTCGGAATGGAGTGCGGAAGGCGGAGGCCGTTGGTGCAGGTCATGGGGAGAAGTCGTGTGAGGAAGCAGGTGATGCGGGAGCGGGCGCATCAGGGTTTACGGTGAAGACAGCAGCGGCGCGACAGGCTGAAGGCAGCCGCGACGGTTCTGGCGAATACAGCGGGTGCGAGAGGCGGTTCTGGCAAATACAGCGGGTGCGAGAGGTTGGCCGCTGGGGTTGGGAGGAGAGGTTGCGTGAAATTGTGATTGAATAAGTTATTAGATTGGAGAGAGAGAGTTTTGGGAAATAAAATAAAGAGACAAAAAGGGATAAGGGAGAGGTGTTTGATTTTGGCGCACAAGGGGGAAAAGGAACGTGTTTTGATTGTTTTTTTTGGAGTTAAGAAAGATATAATTAAATAAACAATTAATAATAACAATAAAATATTGTTATTATTACTTTTGTTGATAAAACACCTTTTCGCCAGCAACTCCTTCGTGCGACCTCGGTTTCATTAATCGTTTGCGGCAGTGTGACCCTGACTTCGAGACGGAATTTATGAGTCCAATATTGGATGTCTTTTTCGGGTTTTTGGGTCTGGTACCCGAAGCGCTCGGAAAAATAATAGATTTAATATTATTATTAAATCTTCGACCCACCATAACTCATACGTGCGACGTCCGATTGTCTTGCCGTCAGTGGCGATATAATCCCGTCATTAATACGATCGATTCAAGTCTAATGTTGGATACTAAATTCTAGTTCGTGGTGCGGGGCCACGAAACACCGAATAATAATATTATTATTATTATTACGGGATCTTGTATCGGACATATCTCTCTCATACGGAATCGGAATGACGAACCGTCTGTGACGTTGCGACACTGGAATTACGACGGATGTTTCAAGACTAATTTTGGATATTTAAGTCGAGGTTGATGCACGGGCCCCACGAGGCCCGGTTCGCGCATGATGCGGTGAAATGCAACTTTTTCACCGGCTATCCGTTTGGGACCAATGGGTAGTCCATCTCGTGTGTTTTTCCGTATGGATCGTAAAGGTGTGATTGGTTTGGTTAACCGGTGTCATTTGAAGTACGACTGGGTTGGATCGAACATGAATCCAACCGGGCCCTCGGAGCGGAAACGCTTATATCTTGATCTACGGACGTCCGATTGACGTGCCGTCAGCCGTGTTGTGTTCCTCTTAGTGAGACGGATCCTTTGGCATACTCCGCCCGAGGTTTGGACGCAGGTGGAGTACGGTCGAGTTGGTTTTGCCTTAAAAACCAACCGGGCCCCGGGGACGAAAATGCCAATAACTCTCAGACCGGGCGTCCGATCGACGCGCCGTCTGTTGCGTTGAGTTCCTGTTGACGATACGGAACTTTTGGATACATCAACTCTGGACTTTGTGACAGTTGATGTATCAGCCTCTCGGCTCGTGGAGCGGACCCTCCGAATGAGCTAGCTGTGTGCGGGAACCCTAGTGTTGGCTGCGACTATTACTGTGGCTACTACTGCTACTACTGCTACTGTGACTGCGACGACGACAGTACAGAGATCCTGTGTGGATTCGACGACGACGACTACAGCACTCAGCGATCCTACGTGGATCAGTGCTACAGGTCCTGTGTGGGCCCGATCCTGTGTGGATTCGACGACGACGACTTCAGCACTCAGCGATCCTACGTGGATCAGTGCTACAGGTCCTTTGTGGGCCCGATCCTGTGTGGGTCCGATCCTGTGTGGGTCCGCGCTCAGCGGTTCTGTGTGAGCCAGCGCCTATAGGTCCTGTGTGGGCCTGATCCTGTGTGGGTCTTTGCGGGGGTTAGTTACCTATCGATCCTTCGTGGGTCCGACGACTTAGATGGATCAGAGATCATCTTTATCGTCTTTTGGTTAGTTACCTATCGATCTTTCGTGGGTCCGACGACTTAGATGGATCAGAGATCATCTTTATCGTCCTTTGAAGAAGTATTCCTGTGTGAGCTGAATCTGTTGCTTTCCTGTGTGGATTGTGTTGTGCAATCCTATGTGGATTACGTTTTTCTTTCCTGTGTGGAATACGTTTACTTTCCTGTGTGGACTGAGTTGTACTTGGGCTCAGAGGTTGGAGCGTATTTGAATTTGATGACTTAGGTATATGTATGGGCATATACCTAAGCAGTGTCGGTTGTTACTTCGTGATTGTACCTTTCTTTGTGGTTTATCCTTTGTGGATTTGAGAGACCTTCAGGGGTCTCGGGGTCCCTACTGAGTAGCTTATACTCACCCCTGCACGGGCTTTGCCCGCACTACGTTGTGTTGGTTGCAGACGACGGACAGCGTTGACCTTAGCTGAGGCTTGCAGAGCGGGACGGTACCCGGAGGTGGACCACTAGGCGGGACGTGCCCGGAGCGGACGGCGGAACCCGTGGAGCAGTGGAGCTATCTGTACCCACCCTTCAGGTGGGATTTCCAGTGGACAGCTCGGAAGAGAGGCTTTTACTTTTCAGTTGTTGTTTTCCCTTTTGAGTTGTACTTTACTTTCAGTTTGGGTTTGTATTCTGGCCCATTTACTTTTCCGCACTTTCAGTTGTACTCTTCTTTTGTTTAGTGTTTACTTTCCGCTTGCTTACTCTGTGGTGTTTGTTTACTTTTTAAAGGCAATTCCTTCCCTTTTTACCGGGATTTACGCCTTGGTGCTAGTCGCCAGCCCCTGGCCTATGGAAGGCGGGCTTGGGGTAGTCACGGCACGGACCCCGTGGGCGGGTCGTGACAAATTGGTATCAAAGGAGTTCGGTTCTACCGCGAACTCTGATCTTTTCTATGTGAAGAAATAATGTTTAGCGTATTGAGTGTGGTTATCAGTCCAGGGAGTCCAGTGTTGGTGCGGCGGCCGACGTATCCGTACACCAGGACCCTGACTTCTGATTTCTGACTTAATGCACGAAAACATTGATTGCGTGTGTGTTTCAAAGTTTTCTTTGTGATTTCTTTGTGTTAGCTCACCAGGTATACTGTTTGACCGTGGCGCACCTGTTTCCTATTCAGGATGGCCCCACGACGGCAGCCAGCTAGGGTTCCGAGAGTTGAGCATGATGACGGCTCACCGAGCGACAAGGCTCTGGTGCAGGGCCCCTTTTACTATGTTGGCACCCTCGGGTGGTGTACCAGTAGCACCACCACCTATTGGGCAGCAGATACCAACGACAATACTAGCAAACTGTGCACACTGGCGGAGCGAGTTGCACGAGTTCCAGCAGTAGAGGCCTCAGAAGTTACGAGGCGAGGCAGATTTCCAGACAGCAGAGCAGTGGCTGGAGGCGATTGCTAGAGTTTTCCGCCTAGCTGAGACATCAGTAGAGTGGATGGTGGACTTCGCCACTAGTGTTTTCCAGTGAATGACCATGAGGATGGTCCGCATAGTGATGAGGCTTCGGTACGTGAACCGATGCCTGAGATAGTGCCTTTGGGTAGTGTGTCAGCTATACATCACTACCTTTTGGTCAGCAGTTACAACCGGCGGTACCGGTAGGTGACACATGTAAGTTTACTGCCTTACATGTGTTCTAACTTCAGATACCCTCATGTTCCGAGGTGAACCTGACTCATAGGCGGCTGAGGACTGGCTTGAGGAGGTGGCCGAGAATTTTCTATAACTTTTACAGTTTCGGCGGAACGACGTGTTGATAACTGAGAATTCATCGAGGCGTACCGAACATATCGGGTACTCGATGGAAGCGTTTCGATCAGTGCAATAGAGGTCGGACCTCTGAGCATGGTATGTTTAAGGGCTTCTGATCCAGCACCTTTTCTCTATGCATTTCTACTTAGGCTAGAGTGCTAGAAGGATCCTTTGTGGTTGAGAATTCTTTGCTGATCGAATACAGCCAGAGAATGTTAGAAGTTTGGAAAGCAAGAAACTGACACCAGTCTCAGAGACTTGGGCATGTAAAATGTTCCAAGAAGAGGAAATGTTAAGGACAGATGAATCTGCAGAACAGCAGACATGGAGGCAGATCTTGGAGAGAAGCTCGTGGTGGTGTACATTTCAACATGTTACCATCACCTGCCTTTGTAGTCCACGGTGGACTCAGGGAGTTTGAGAGCAGGGAAAGAGGGTAGCTGCTTGCGGTCATGGAGTGCGACCAAAAAAGGGCTCTAAGGATGATTCGAAGTGCGGAATTTATCTTCTACTAGCTTCCGTAGCCACAAGCATCGAAACGAATCATCCCTTCCTTCCATGAATCTAGTCCCAGACCTAGAGATTCCGGTTAAGCCGTTGACTTGACCCTCACGTCTGGAGATACCTTTGGGAGGAGACTCGATAGTCACACTTACGCCGACGGTGTGATCTGACCCTTGAGGCGAGAGTCTCGGTTAGGACCTCTTGGTGGCAGCGTCGAGGCCTTACGACGTTAGTTTGAGTATGTATTTGGCAATCACTGATCATACTCAAATTGACGATATTAGGCAAAAGTTGGGATGGGTTTTCCTTGGTCGGCGAAAAGGAAACCCTGGGAAGCACAAGATAAACTCGTGCATGGGAGGGTGTAGCCGATCATTCTTGGGTCGGCCAACCTTATCCTCGTGGCAGCAGGAGTTTTGAGTTTCAGTTCTAACCTAAAAAGGGAGACCTTTAGAGTTCGAGGATGGCGACCACGTTCTTATACAGGTCTCACCTCGACGAGGTTTACGGAGATGTAGCCGAGGTGGTAAGAGATCTCCGAGGTTCAATAGACCTTTCTAGGTCCCCAGCAGGGTAGGCGAGGTGGTTTATCGCTTGACCCATCCACCTCAGTTGCACCAGGTGCACGATAACTTTCACGTAACTCAATTGAGGAGATACGTGCTTGATCCTTCACACATCATCGACCTCAGGGAGTTAGACGTCGATGATAGAGCGACATGCACGGAGGTTCCAGTGGGGATCAAGGATAGTCAGGAGCAGATCCTACGGGGATGATCGATTCCTTGGGTGCACTTCCTTCGACAGTACGGGAACCTCCAGGTGAGCACATGGGAGCGGAAGGCTCAGATGCGTACTCTGTACCGCTTTTGTGACCCTAGTTTTTGATGAAGCTTTACGGGGACGTAAATCCCTGAGGTGGGAGTAATGTAAAGACCCGTAAAATTCAAGGGAAATTTTTTTCTTAATTTTCTTTGGAATTTTACAAGAGCGCGGTTTCTGACGGCACCTGATTCCGAGGCCCGGTGTGCCCGAAATCAATTTCCGAAGTTTGGCTCGGGTACGTTCAGTGAACGAACGAGCGGGAATTTCTAACTTTTGAACCGGTGCCCGGAATCGAATTCCGAGGGAACCGATGAAACCGTAGAGCCGGTAAACACTTAGGAACTCCTGTTATGGAGTTGCGTTCTTACGAGTGTTGATAATAAAAATTGTGGATGTTTACTTTGTAATTACACTACAATTTTTATTATTTTACTCTAAGTGTTATCTCTTGTTGGAAGTTGGGAAACCACCCAACCTTCCTTGGGAGGTTATGAGGGTGGTGGGGCCCACACGAACCCCACCTCTTCATATCCTCTAAAACCCCTCAACTCCCTCATAAGTTATGATATCTTAAGTTATAACTTTAGACTTAAATAAGGTGAGTTGTGTGTGTGTTTTGAATTTCAAACTCTTGAAATTCTAGTGTGTTGTTGTGTTAATAAAATAAGATAGTTTTATTTTATTTTGGTGTTTAGATTTGTCTCCTTGAGAGAGTTGGGAAGGTTCTTCTTGTTTCTTCATCTTCTTCAACCTCGACGAAGAACACGAAGAACGCCGTTCTTCAACGAAGAACTTCTTCGCCGAAGAACACGGTCCATCCGCGACGCCGTATCCGTGACGTGACTTTCTTCTTCCGCGTCATCTCTTCCGCGACGGTTTTCCGCGAAGAACGCCATCGACAACGACTCTTCCTCCAACGTCAAAGGAATCGACACCGATATTCCATGACTACGTCAACGTGCGACTATCAAGGTAGGGGTTTTTATATATGATTGAATTCGTTTTATTGATTCTTCATATCTAAAATTCATGATGATGATGACCAAATGAACATGGACATCGTACCGCACATAAACCATTCTCCTTTTTCTTTTTATTCTTCACGTATTCTTCGTACGTTCTTCAATGCCAAATATTTATTGACGCTGGAAACACGAAGTTTTGTTGAGCGCAATATATAGATGTGAAGCCCTCGACGCAAGGATCACAATTATGTGATCGTTTAATTTTTCGGGCTTGGAACGAAGCCGCAATGGCTCGCGGAAGGAGGCGTCTAAATATTTATTGACGCTGGAAACTCAATGTTTCCCTGAGCGCGACATACGGACACGAAGATCTCGACCCGAGGATCATGAATATGCATTCGTATCTTTTTTCTGAGTTAAATCGAAGTCGGAATGGAGTGCGGAAGGCGGAGGTCGTTGGTGCAGGTCGTGGGGAGAAGTCGTGTGAGGAAGCAGGTGATGCGGGAGCGGGCGCATCAGGGTTTACGGTGAAGACAGCAGTGGCGCGACAGGCTGAAGGCAGCCGCGACGGTTCTGGCGAATACAGCGGGTGCGAGAGGCGGTTCTGGCAAATACAGCGGGTGCGAGAGGTTGGCCGCTGGGGTTGGGAGGAGAGGTTGCGTGAAATTGTGATTGAATAAGTTATTAGATTGGAGAGAGAGAGTTTTGGGAAATAAAATAAAGAGACAAAAAGGGATAAGGGAGAGGTGTTTGATTTTGGCGCACAAGGGGGAAAAGGAACGTGTTTTGATTGTTTTTTTTGGAGTTAAGAAAGATATAATTAAATAAACAGTTAATAATAACAATAAAATATTGTTATTATTACTTTTGTTGATAAAACACCTTTTCGCCAACAACTCCTTCGTGCGACCTCGGTTTCACGAATCGTTTGCGGAAGTGTGACCCTGACTTCGAGACGGAATTTATGAGTCCAATATTGGATGTCTTTTTCGGGTTTTTGGGTCTGGTACCCGAAGCGCTCGGAAAAATAATAGATTTAATATTATTATTAAATCTTCGACCCACCATAACTCATACGTGCGACGTCCGATTGTCTTGCCGTCAGTGGCGATATAATCCCGTCATTAATACGATCGATTAAAGTCTAATGTTGGATACTAAATTCTAGTTCGTGGTACGGGGCCACGAAACACCGAATAATAATATTATTATTATTATTACGGGATCTTGTATCGGACATATCTCTCTCATACGGAATCGGAATGACGAACCGTCTGTGACGTTGCGACACTGGAATTACGACGGATGTTTCAAGACTAATTTTGGATATTTAAGTTGAGGTTGATGCACGGGCCCCACGAGGCCCGGTTCGCGCATGATGCGGTGAAATGAAACTTTTTCACCGGCTATCCGTTTGGGACCAATGGGTAGTCCATCTCATGTGTTTTTCTGTATGGATCGCAAAGGTGTGATTGGTTTGGTTAACCGGTGTCATTTGAAGTACGACTGGGTTGGATCGAACATGAATCCAACCGGGCCCTCGGAGCGGAAACGCTTATATCTTGAGCTACGGACGTCCGATTGACGTGCCGTCAGCCGTGTTGTGTTCCTCTTAGTGAGACGGATCCTTTGGCATACTCCGCCCGAGGTTTGGACGCAGGTAGAGTACGGTCGGGTTGGTTTTGTCTTAAAAACCAACCGGGCCCCAGGGACGAAAATGCCAATAACTCTCAGACCGGGCGTCCGATCGACGCGCCGTCTGTTGCGTTGAGTTCCTGTTGACGATACGGAACTTTTGGATACATCAACTCTGGACTTTGTGACAGTTGATGTATCAGCCTCTCGGCTCGTGGAGCGGACCCTCCGAACGAGCTAGCTGTGTGCGGGAACCCTAGTGTTGGCTGCGACTATTACTGTGGCTACTACTGCTACTACTGCTACTGTGACTGCGACGACGACAGTACAGAGATCCTGTGTGGATTCGACGACGACGACTACAGCACTCAGCGATCCTACGTGGATCAGTGCTACAGGTCCTGTGTGGGACCGATCCTGTGTGGATTCGACGACGACGACTTCAGCACTCAGCGATCCTACGTGGATCAGTGCTACAGGTCCTGTGTGGGCCCGATCCTGTGTGGGTCCGATCCTGTGTGGGTCCGCGCTCAGCGGTTCTGTGTGAGCCAGCGCCTACAGGTCCTGTGTGGGCCCGATCCTGTGTGGGTCTTTGCGGGGGTTAGTTACCTATCGATCCTTCGTGGGTCCGATGACTTAGATGGATCAGAGATCATCTTTATCGTCCTTTGAATAAGTATTCATGTGTGAGCTGAATCTGTTGCTTTCCTGTGTGGATTGTGTTGTGCAATCCTGTGTGGATTACGTTTTGCTTTCCTGTGTGGAATACGTTTACTTTCCTGTGTGGACTGAGTTGTACTTGGGCTCGGAGGTTGGAGCGTATTTGAATTTGATGACTTAGGTATATGTATGGGCATATACCTAAGCAGTGCCGGTTGTTACTTCGTGATTGTACCTTTCTTTGTGGTTTATCCTTTGTGGATTTGAGAGACCTTCAGGGGTCTCGGGGTCCCTACTGAGTAGCTTATACTCACCCCTGCACGGGATTTGCCCGCACTACGTTGTGTTGGTTGCAGACGACGGACAGCGTTGACCTTAGCTGAGGCTTGCAGAGCGGGACGGTACCCGGAGGTGGACCACTAGGCGGGACGTGCCCGGAGCGGACGGCGGAACCCGTGGAGCAGTGGAGCTATCTGTACCCACCCTTCAGGTGGGATTTCCAATGGACAGCTCGGAGTAGCGGCTTTTACTTTTCAGTTGTTGTTTTCCCTTTTGAGTTGTACTTTACTTTCAGTTTGGGTTTGTATTCTGGCCCATTTACTTTTCCGCACTTTCAGTTGTACTCTGCTTTTGTTTAGTGTTTACTTTCCGCTTGCTTACTCTGTGGTGTTTGTTTACTTTTTAAAGGCAATGCCTTCCCTTTTTACCGGGATTTACTCCTTGGTGCTAGTCGCCAGCCCCTGGCCTATGGAAGGCGGGCTTGGGGTAGTCACGGCACGGACCCCGAGGGCGGGTCGTGACAGTTACTTCGTGATTGTATCTTCCTTTTTGGTTTATCCTTTGTGGATTTTGGGAGACCTTCAATGGTCTCGGGGTCCCTACTGAGTAGCTTATACTCACCCCTGCACGGGCTATGCCCGCACTACGTTGTGTTGGTTTCAGACGACGGACAGCATTGATCGTGGCTGAGGCTTGCAGAGCAGAACGGTACCTAGAGGTGGACCACTGGGCGGGACGTTCCCGGAGCGGACGGCGGGACCCGAGGAGCATTGGAGCTATCTGTACCCACCCTTCAGGTGCGATTTCCAGTGGACAGCTCGGTGTAGCGGTTTTTACTTTACAGTTGATGTTTTCTCTTTCGAGTTGTACTTTACTTTCAGTTTGGGTTTGTATACTGGCCCATTTACTTTTCCGCATTTTCAGTTGTACTTTGTTCTTACTTAGTGTTTACTATTCTGCTTGCTTACTCTGTGGTGCTTGTTTACTTTACAAAGGAAATGCCTTCCCTTTTTACCGGGATTTATTCCTTGGTGCTAGTCGCCAGCCCCTGGCCTATGGAAGGCGGGCTTGGGGTAGTCACGGCACGGGCCCCGAGGGCGGGTCGTGACAAATTGGTATCAGAGGAGTTCAGTTCTACCGCGAACTCTGATCTTTTCTATGTGAAGCAATAATGTTTAGCGTAATGAGTGTGGTTATCAGTCCAGGGAGTCCAGTGTTGGTGCGGCGGCTGACGTATCCATACACCAAGACCCTGACTACTGATTTCCGACTTAATGCACGAAAACATTGATTGCGTGTGTGTTTCAAAGTTTTCTTTGTGATTACTTTATATCAGCTCACCAGGTATACTGTTCTGACCGTGGCGCACCTGTTTCCTTTTCAGGATGGCCCCACGATGGCAGACAGCTAGGGTTCCGAGAGTCGAGCGTGACGCCAGCCCACCGAGCGACGAGGCCTCGGTGCAGGGCCCTTTGTCAGCAGTGGCACCGGCGGTAGCATTACCCGCCGAGCCACCGATGCTTCCAGCACCAGCTGCTGACGATGCACGTCGCCTTGGAGCTCTACACGAGTTCCAGCACCAGCGAACGCCTAGGTTTCGTGGGGAGATGGACCCCCAGGCAGCAGAGGACTGGCTGGAGGCAGTGGTACGAGTTTTTTGGCTAGTGAGGACACCTGCAGACCTCATGGTGATCCTCGCTGCGAGCCTACTACACGCAGAAGTAGGACAAGGGTGAAGCTTGATGCTCCAGGTGCACGATGAGGCATCTCTACTTTGGACGGACTTTGAGAGCCTCTTCTGCTCAGAGTTCGTCCCAGCCACCCTTCGTGCGGTGCGTATCCAGGAGCTTCTTCAGCTGCGGCAGGGCAGCATGACGGTCGCTCAGTACTTGGTGAGATTTACTGATCTCTCGCGCTACTCGACCGACATGGTACGAGACCCATTCTTCCGGGCCCGGACCTTCGAGCAGGGTTTGAGACACGAGATCAGGGCATCGCTGATCTCCCTCAGCATACCGACTCAGACAGGAGTACTGGAGCGGGCCATTTTGATCGAGAGCTTCCTTGCTGAGTCTACACCAGCGCTGAGACCCACCGCAGGGTGGCACGTGGCCGAGTCATCTGCAGCAGGCAGTCGACGGATGACTCAGGGGTCTAGGCAGACCAGACCTTCAGGCAGACGACCTCAGGACACTGGCTCAGCAGTGCGGGGCACACAGCGCGGAGCCAGTCTTTCGAGAGGCAGACAGTGCTACTCGTGCGGCGGGCAGGGCCACATGGCTCGTGACTGCCCGACCCGCCGTGCCGAGGAGCAGCAGACGGTTGAAGGACCACCGATGCAGAGGTAGAGGGTCGACCGTGGCGGTCCGCAGGGAGGAGGCGGACGAGGCAGAGGAGTTGGCCGAGCAGCAGGTGGTGGGTGACGCTTTGAGGCTCTGCCACCACCACCACCAGGAGTTCCACCCCGACCACAGGGAGCTGGTGGGCAGAGACAGGCACAACTCCAGGCAGCAGAGGCCTACGACCACGGTGCGCCAGTGATGATTCGAGGTACTATCTGTGTCTATTCCACCCTTGATGCAGTACTTATAGACATAGGAGCGAGTCACTCTTTCATAGCTGCTGCCCTTGTTCGGAGCTTGGAGATTCTGACAGAGCTGTTGGCTCGATCCTTACGTCTAGAGACACCTACGGGAGCAGACTCGACGATTACACACTGGTGCCAGTAGTGTGAATTTACTCTAGGAGGCGAGAGCTTCGGCTGGGATCTTCTTGTAGCAGCTTCGAGGCCTTACGACGTCATCTTGGGCATGGATTGGCTATCTACGGTCCATGCACAGATTGACTATTTTAGGCGCAAGGTGCGATGTGTACGCACCGATAGGAGAAGGTTCACCTTCACCGGCGATAAGGGAGTCTTTGTAGCACAGGATGGACTTCCGTGGAGGAGAGGACATCCCATCACTCATCAGTTGGCTAGCCACATCCTTGGAGCAGTTGACGTGCGGAGTCCTGGTTTTCCTACAGTGGTGGATCAGTATGCAGACGTTTTTCCCGACGACGTTCCAGGGCTACCTCCTCGCAGAGACGTAGAATTTTATATTAACCTGTACCCCGGTACAGCCCCGATATCCACTCCAGCATATCGGATGTCCCCCGCTGAGCTTCGAGAGCTATGGGTACAGTTGGAGGACTTGCAGGGCAAGGGGTTCATCCGACCCAGTGTTTCACCCTGGGCTTCCCTGATATTGTTCGCCAAAAAGGTGGACGGGAGCTTGCGAATTTGTGTTGACTATCGTCGCCTGAACCAGGTGACGGTGAGGAACAAGTATCCGCTACCGAGGATTGACGATCTCTTTGATCAGCTCAAGGGAGCACGGTGGTTCTCGAAGATAGACCTCAGGTCAGGCTATCATTAGCTCAGAGTCAGAGACGAGGACGTGCAGAAGACGGCCTTTAGATGTCGGTATGGCCACTATGAGTTCTTGGTTATGCCTTTCGGCATAACCAATGCTCCGGCAGTGTTCATGTACCTCATGAACAGGATCTTTCAGCCATACCTCGACCGATTTGTCATGGTCTTCATCGACGACATACTGATTTACTCGACGACTGAGGAGGAACATGCATACCACTTGAGAGTTGTACTAGACACACTCCGAGAGCACCATATTTATGGTAAGCTCTCTAAGTTCCAGTTCTGGATATGTGAGGTCTACTTCTTGGGACACATCATCTCTGAGGCGGGAGTTGCAGTGGATCCCGCGAAGATCGAGGCAGTGCTAGCTTGGGAGCCACCCAAGAGCGTGACGGAGGTTCAGAGTTTCTTGGGACTAGCTGGATACTATCGGAGATTCGTTCCATACTTCTCTAGAGTTGCGGCACCACTCATAGCTTTGACGAAGAAGGGGAAACCCTTCGTCTGGTCAGACAGAAGTTAGCAGAGCTTCTAGGAGCTGAGACAGAGATTGACCAGCGCACCTATCTTGAGGTTTCCTGAGGAGGGATTAGGGTACGTAGTCTACTGCGATGCATCAGGAACCAGACTCGGATGTGTTCTGATGCAGGAGCGGGCAGTGATTGCCTATGGATCACGTCAGTTGAGGCCGCATGAGCAGAACTACGCTACCCATGACCTGGAGTTAGCAGCAGTGGTCTTCGGTCTGAAGACATGGAGACACTACCTCATGGGAGAGTGCTTTACAGTATTTTCTGATCATCAGAGTCTTAGGTATATCTTCTCGCAGAAGGACCTGAACCTGAGACAACGACGATGGCTCGAGTTCCTCCAGGACTATGACTTTGAGAGAGTCTATACTTCTGGGAAGGGGAACGTAGTAGCTGATGCCCTCAGCAGGAGAACGGGCATCCAGCTACTTGAGGAGGCGACGGAGCAGCTAGCCTCTTTGCAGATATCCTTCATGGATAGAGATGGATCAGCCTTCCTCCAGTCTCTCACAGTCACCCCTCCACTACTGCAGTGGGTCAGAGAGGCACAGCGTGAGGATGCTGACTGTGAGACACGGCGTGCACAGATATCCTCGGGACAGGCACCTGATGGTTTCTCCCTTGAAGAAGAGCACGAAATCCTTTTCAGAGGACGTACCATGGTACCAGTCGCTTTGTGAGAGGAGGTTCTGAGAGAGTTTCACACTTCTCCTTTGGTGGTACATCCAGGAGTGGCGAAGATGTACCAGGATCTCAGTCGACAGCACTGGTGGACGGGCATGAAGAAGTTTGTGGCAGAGTTCATTTCTCGATGCCTCACCTGCCAGCAGGTGAAGGCAGAGCATCAGGTACCAACAGGCTTGGTACAGCCCTTGGAGGTTCCGGAGTGGAAGTGGGACGGTATATCTATGGACTTCGTGACTGGACTTCCCCACACTTTCAGAGGTCACGACTCCATTTGGGTGATTGTTGACCGACTCACCAAGTCGGCACACTTCTTACCCATTAGAGAGCAGGGCTCAGTGGAGAGTTTGGGACGTCTCTAAATTTAGGAGATTGTGAGGCTCCACAGTGTGCCATCATCTATCGTCTCCGATCGAGATGCTCACTTTACTTCCCAGCTTTGGAAGGGGTTACAGGAGGCGTTCGGGACGCAGCTATGTCTGAGCACAGCCTTTCACCCTCAGACGGATGGTCAGACGGAGAGGACCATTCAGACTCTCGAGGACATGCTCCGCGCATGTGTCCTCGACTTTGGTCGCAGCTGGGAGGACCACCTACCCTTGGTGGAGTTTGCGTACAACAACAGCTACCACTCCACCATCGGGATGGCACCGTACGAGGCGTTGTACGGCCGACCTTGTAGATCTCCTTTGTGCTGGACAGACCCTGGGGAGTCAGCACTTGTGGGACAAGAGATGGTTCAGGCCACGACAGAGAAGGTCCAGGTCATCCAGGAGCGGATGAGGACATCTCAGAGCCGGCATAAGTCATACGCTGACAGGAGGTGGAGGCCACTAGAGTTCGAGGATGGCGACCACGTCTTCTTGCAGTCTCACCTCGACGTGGTATACGGAGATTTGGCCGAGGCAGCAAGTTATCTCCGCGCTTCATCGGACCCTTCCAGGTCCTCAGCAGGATTGGCGAGGTGGCTTATCGCCTGGCTCTACCACCTCAGTTGCACCGGGTGCACGACGTCTTCCACGTATCTCAGCTGAGGAGATATGTGCACGACCCGACGCACATCATTGACCATGGAGAGCTTGACGTTGATGATGGGGCGACTTTTACGGAGGTTCCGGTGGAGATAGAGGATCGACAGGAGTGGGTCCTATGTGGACGGTCGATTCCTCTAGTTCGCATTAGATGGCAGCACGAGAATCTCCAGGAGAGCACTTGGGAGTGGGAGGCTCAGATGCGTGCTCAGTACCCTCATTTGTTTCCCTAGTTTTTGATGTATCTTTACGGGGACGTAAATCCCTGAGGTGTGAGTAATGTAAAGACCCGTAAAATTCAAGGGAATTTTTTTTTTAATTTTCTTTGGAATTTTACAAGAACGCGGTTTCTGACGGAACCTGATTCCGAGGCCCGGTGTGCCCGGAATAAATTTCCGAAGTTTGGCTCGGGTACGTTCGGTGAACGAACGAGCGGGAATTTCTTACTTTGGAACCGGTGCTCGGAATTGAAATCTGAGGACACCAATGAACTTGCAGCGCCGATATTCGCTTAAGGAGACCTTTTCCGAGGTTGCGTTTTATGCAGAATGAAAGTTAGTTTTGGAAAAAATTAAAAGAAGTTAAATAAAATGTGGAAACACATTTTATTTTTAACTTGTTGGTTAACTTCTCCCAAAGGGAGTTCGGGGTGGACCCACATCCACTTAACCTCCCTTGAGAGTATTAAGTGTGGTGGGGCCCATATGAACCCTAACACTTCATCTTCTCTTTTTAAACTCCCTATAACTCCTCTTTAATTAACTTGACAACATGGTTAATTAATTGAGTTGAGTTGTTTGAATTTCAAACCTTTGAAATTCAAGTTGATAATTGTGTGAATAAAATAAGCCTTAGCTTATTTTATTTTGGGTTGGTCTCCTTAGCCATCTAGAAAGGTTTTGAAGAATTCTCTCCATCTTCTTCAAACTTTGACGAATAACACGAAGAACATTCGGACATCGACGAAGAACGCCACGTTCTCGGGAACCGTCTTCCGCGACGCCATACCCGCGACACCGACGACATCTCCTTCCGTGTTATCTCTTCCGCGACGGTTTCCCGCGACGAAATCGCCGTCAAAGAGCTTCGAATCCTTGCTTCATGACATCGACGTCCTTTTTCCGCGACGCCGACCACCGCGATGCTCGTCTTCCGCGGGTCGTTGACGAACATCGTTCTTGAAACCGAGGTAGGGGTTTGTTGTTGTTTAATTTATTTAATCACGTTCTTGGTTCTAGCATGATGATCCTTGATGTTAAATGATTAAGTGTTATCGTCTAACGAGAGGGGGGCCGGACCGCACAAACACGGCCAAACCCCCCTCCTTTGTTCTTGAATATTTTCTTGTGGATGAAACGAGATGGCGTGGTGCCGTCGCACCACATGGGAATCACACGGCAAATATTGCGCGGCGCCGTCGCACCGCGCCGTCGAAAGATTATCATGAACGCGACGCCGTCACGCCGCGTCGAAGGAAACCGAAGGCGCTGCGGCCGGAGCGGGGCTGCGGCGGAGGGGCGCGGTGCCGTCGCACCGCGCCGGATGACGAAGGCCGCAGCCGATTCCAGGCCGCGGTGGGACGTGATGACCGGCGGCCAGTCGGGGAGCCGGTGTCGGATGACGGAGGAGGACCGGCCCTAGCCGGTCCTGTTGAGAAGAAGTCGGCCGGCCAGGTTGGGCCGGCCGGGATGGTGGAAACTGGGGGAATTTAATTCCCCCGGGCGGTTAAATTGGCCCCCCATAATGTGGGGGGCCGGTTTCACAAAGGGGGGGCAGGCAGCCCCCCATTTTTCCAGCAAGCTCGGCCTTCGGCCGAGCTGGCAGCGTGCCCAGCGCGCTGCCTTGCGCCGAACCGACGCGCCTGGCAGGTTCTCCAGGCCAAGACGGGCCGCGCCGTGTCGGGCCGGGCCACGCCGGGCTGGGTCGACCCTGTCCGGGGCGGGTCGACCTAGTTCGGGCCATCCGGGGGGTCTCGGGCCGGGACAGCCTGGGCCCGAAACCCCCGTTATCGAGCGGTTTGGATTCAAATGCCCATAACTTGGGCTACGGATCTCCAAACGATGCGTCGTCAGCGGTGATGCGATACTTGGATCGAGACGGTCATTTCAGTATATCGCACTCAAGGTTTTGGAATACTTTGAGTTCGTCCAGGTTGGTTCGTACACGAAACCAACTGGGCCCTCGGAGCGGAAACGCTCATATCTTGAGCAACGGACGTCTGATTGACGTACCGTCAGCTTTGTTTTGTTTATCTTAGTGAGATGGATCTCTTGGCTTACACCGCCCAACGTTTGGACGCAGGTGGAGTACGGTCGGGTTGGATATTCCTTAAAAACCAACCGGGCCCCTGGGACGAAAAAGCCAATAACTCTCAGACCGGGCGTCCGATCGACGCGCCGTCTGTTGCGTTGAGTTCCTGTTGACGATACGGAACTTTTGGATACATCAACTCTGGACTATGTGACAGTTGATGTATCAGCCACTCGGCTCGTGGAGCGGACCCTCCTGAACGAGCTTGCTGTGTGCAGGAACCCTAGACGTGGATGCGACTATGACTGTTACTGCTACTGCTGCTGCTACTGTGACTGCGACGACGACAGTACAGAGTTCCTTGGTGGATTCGATGACGACTAGAGCACTCAACGATCCTACGTGGATCAGTGCTACAGGTCGTGTGTGGGCCCGATCCAGTGTGGGTCCGATCCTGTGTGGGTCTGCGCTCAGCGGTCCTGTGTGAACCAGCGCCTACAGGTCCTGTGTGGGCCCGATCCTGTGTGGGTCATTGCGGGGGTTAGTTACCCATCGATCCTTCGTGGGTCCGACGACTTAGATGGATCAGTGATCATCTTTATTGTTATCCGAAGAAGTATACCTGTGTGAGCTGAATCCTGTTTCTTTTCTGTGTGGATTGTGTTGTGCTATCCTGTGTGGATTTTGTTTTGCTTTCCTGTGTGGAATACATATACTTTCCTGTGTGGACTGAGTTGTTCTTGGGCTCGGAGGTTGGAGCGTATTGAAATTGATGACTAAGGTATATGTATGGGAATATACCTAAGCAGTGTCGGTTGTTACTTTGTGATTGTATCTTCCATTGTGGTTTATGCTTTATGGATTTTGGGAGACCTTCAGGGGTCTCGGGGTCCCTACTGAGTAGCTTATACTCACCCCTGCACGGGCTATGCCCGCACTATGTTGTGTTGGTTGCAGATGACGGACAACGTTGATCTTGGCTGAAGCTTGCAGAGCAGAACGGTACCTGGAGGTGGAAAAATGGGCGGGACATGCCCAGAGCGGACGGTGGGACCCGAGGAGCAGTGGAGCTATATGTACCCATCCTTCAGGTGGGATTTCCAGTGGACAGCTCGGTGTAGCGGCTTTTACTTTACAGTTGCTGTTTTCCCTTTCGAGTTGTACTTTACTTTCAGTTTGGGTTTGTATACTGGCCCATTTACTTTTCTGCATTTTCAGTTGTACTATGTTCTTACTTAGTGTTTACTTTTCTCTTGCTTACTCTGTGGTGCTTGTTTACTTTACAAAGGCAGTGCCTTCCCTTTTTACTGGTATTTACGCCTTGGTGCTAGTCGCCAGCCCCTGGCCTATGGAAGGCGGGCTTGGGGTAGTCACGGCACGGGCCCCGAGGGCGGGTCGTGACAGATTGAGACTAAAGAATATATCATCCCCGATGACATACCCATTATAATAGAATACACATAAGAAGTAACTACAAGATAGTTTGTTTAAAGGTTTTATTTTACAAAGTGTGATGGGGTGATCTGATCCATTTCATCAAGAAGAAGAATGGGATATTGTGTCTATTGATTGATCATCTTGATCTCAAAAATATATTAATAATTAACAAGTATCATCTTATAAAGATTATTTCCTTATTCAACCAACTACATAGAGCCTGATACTTCTCTAAGTTTTATATTTAGTTGGGATATTATCAAGCAATAGTGAATAAGGAGGAAATACCCAAGAATTATTTACATGTAAGTCAGGGTAATTGTCTGTTCATAGTGATGCCATTAAAACTCAATAATGATATATCTATCATCATGGTCTTAATGAATAGTCACAGGGAGTACCATGATAAATTTATGGCAGTATTTATAGACTATATTCTTATCAACTCTAAAATCAAGGAGGGACATGTGGTGAATTTTAATGGTATATTGAATACCATGAGAAATAAAAGATCCATATGGGAAGTATATAAAATTAGATTTTTGAATGGAGTAAGTAACATTAATGGGGCATGCCATCACTAGAAAAGGGATATCTTTAGTTCCATCAAATAAATATTAAACTAAAGGATGGATCAAAATTATATCTTTGAAAAATATCTATAGTTACCTAGGATTATCATGGTACTATCATGGATTTGTGTATAAGTTATATTGTTGTTCAAGCCCACTAACGAATATAACTCATAAGGGAGAGGAGGTTTTTCTAGCTTCATGAATGTGAGGAGAGATTTAAGGTGTTAAATAAGAAGCTAATTTCTACCAATTTTCACACATTTCCCATTATTGGGAAAGGATTTATGGTCTATAGCGACATTTCCAAAAAAACACTTTTGTTGTGTACTCATGCAAGATGATAAGGTGATAACCTATGCCTCTCATCAATTAAAGATTAATGAATAGATTTAAAGAAAACATGATCATTAATAGTCTGTAATGATTTTTGGATTGATTAATTGGAAACATTATTTCTACGGTGATAAGTGTAATTATATATGGATCGTAAAATAATGAAGTATATTTTACCACAAAAGGATATCAATGTGTACTAAGGAAGGTGGTTAAAGATAATCAAGGATTATGATTTTTTTAATATCATACCATTCATGGAATGTGAACAAAGTGGAAAATGATCTGAGTTGAAAGGAACGTAAAACCCTACCAATTATAAGGATTGAAATGGATCTAGTATTCTTGGACATTCAATAGATAGAAGTGGGAATCATCATAAAAAATGCATCATCCATTTCTCAAATAACATATTAACCATCCATTATTGAGAGGATAAAAGAGGCCCATGAAGATGATATAGTTATATATAAAAGCATATAAAATATTTTTTGAGTTTAACCTTGCTAATTATGGATTTATAAGGTCTAGAAAATAGATATGTGTCCCATAAAAACCATAACTAAAGATGGAACATCTCATGGATGAGAATAGATCATCCTTTTCTACTCATCTTGGAAGAACTAAGATGTATAGAGATTTTATTCGAATGTTCTGGTAGTATAACATGAGTTGGGAGATTACATAATTCATATATGAATGATTGGTAAACCAAAAATTCAAGGATGAATGACATAATTATAATGGTATGATGAAAACATTTCTTATAGGATTGTGGAAATTTTAAAACATAACCATTGATTTTAGTATAGGACTCCCCTTGATATCTAAATGAAGTAATTCCATTTTGGTGTTAGTCAATCACCTTATAAAGTTAGTACATTTCATTTTTATCAAATAATATTTCTATGTTTACTAACTCTCTATTATATATATAATAAAAGTGGTAAGACTTTAGGGAGAACCACTCTCCATTATATCTGATCGGGATCTAAGTTTCACCTTAAGGATCTAGAAAAGTTTCAGTAATAGTTGGATACCTATCTAATAATCAATACTTTTTATAATCCTCAGACATATGTTAAGTCTAATAGAACCAGTCAAACTCTTGAGGATATAATGATATCATTATCAGTGTACTTACATAGATGATGGTATCAACACATTCCACTAGTTAATTTCTCATGAATAAGAGAAATTTTTCTTTCTTTAAAATGGGGCATTATGGGGATCTGTATGGG
This sequence comes from Viscum album, assembly GCA_963277665.1. NCBI lineage: Eukaryota > Viridiplantae > Streptophyta > Magnoliopsida > Santalales > Viscaceae > Viscum > Viscum album. The sequence goes on from OY728133.1 coordinate 1,002,522,636, forward strand.
AAGAGGTGATGGACTCCAACTTGTGAAGATAAGTTTATAGAGTAGAAACTAATGGAACTAGATCTTATCCACGATATGATCTAGAATTTTCATATCATTCATCTTCATATTAAATCTTTACAAATTTGACATAAAATATGCACTGACAGACATTGACGGGGCCTATAGTTAGAGGTCAAAGATAAATTTTTTTGTATTATGTCATCACATAAGAATGTTATGATGTTTTGGAAGATGAATAATATTATTCCTAGAAACATCATATCATTTGAGATCCTTGATTTTATTAGATCTATGTCCTATTGAATTTTACTCTAATCTAAACCACCTCAATTACATGATGTGTTCCATTTATCCCTCTTAATGAAGTACATACCATACCCCTCACATGCACTAAATACAAAGGTGGTACCATTGGATAAATATATTTCATATAAAAAGAAGTTGGTAAATATCTAAGATCATTGAAACAAAATTTGATGAAACTAGAAAACTCACCTGGTTCAATTTTTATAGTAGAAAAAAAAAATTTTAAGAGATGACATGGGAACCAAGATATGGGAAGAAATTAAAGTATCATCATATATTTTAGTTTATTAAATTAAATTTCAATGGTGAAATTTCTAAAAGGGGAATAATGTAAAGAACCCAAATTTTATAAATTAAAATCCAGTTTTAATGAATAAATACCACATTAAGAAATATATTTATTTAAAACATATGCACTGCATTACATTTATTTATTTAGTACCATTATTAAATATGGTGATAATTTTTCAATTGATCTTGAAAGACCATTAATAATCATAATTTTTGATAATATAGTAATTCTAGAATGACCATTAATATTAATAAATGTTAATATTAATGATATAGACTAATTGAGATAGATGGAATAAGTGATATCTTCAACCATTTGGATCACACACTATGAATCCCATTTATCATATCTTTAGAGGTAGATTTCATCCTTGATATTTTCCCTTAACCAAAACTAATTTGAGATTCCAAAATTGAAACATGAGTGAAGCTGTTTATGGGATATGATCAAGCTTACCAAGATCATGTCCCAAACCATGTTTTCCAAATAACCCCAAGAAATTAAAATATATTACACTTTACCCTTAGAGCATATGCTAGTGTAATAAGTGGTTACGCTTCTAGATCATAGTATTATGAATTTATATATTTTCTTTTTAATGAAATAATCCTTATATTTATTATTTTTTCATTATTTCTTGTTTTATATTTATATATGATTATATAATGAGTTTGATGAAAATATATTTTAATATAAAGAAATAATAATTGTATTTTTAAAAATATATAATTTCAACTAAAATAATATTATTTGATAAATTAAATAATTGTTGAAAAAAATAAAATATTCATGAAATATTATTATTATATAGAATATATTTAAATATAAATGACAATATAATTTAATAATTTCTGATTTAAATTTTATGAGATTTAAAAAGTGGTTAGTTTAAAAAAACAAGTATTTCCCATTGAATATAGATTTTTATTCAAAAGTGTAAGCTCTCATATTTATAAAATTATTTTTAAAAAATAAATATTCTTTTTTAACCCGCTATGTTTAAATTATCTCATTGTTAATTTTTCATAATTTTCTAAGACAAATGAATGTTTCGGAGGAAATTAAATACATTTTAAATATATGGTATATATTATTACATAAAAATAACCTATAGTTTATGTAATAAAATACTATAATGGAAAAAATATATAAAATATATTACTCTTTTAAAATAATTTTTTTTTGATGTTGTTTAATTAATTTTAGAAACCTATGATAAATCCACAAAAACCTATATAATATATTGAGGATTCAAAAAATATTTGTGAACATGACTCAATTCCAAATCATCAATGGTATTAATTTAAGGGGTTTGGTTATTATCCTAATAAAATATTGAAAACCACTCCACTTTTCTAGGTAAAAAATCATGGTATGTTTGGTATTTTTGATTATTTTTTCACAAATATTCTAAAACCAAAGTTTAGAAATTAATAAATAATTTCCCTATCTTATTCTATATGTTCCCACCAATCTTCTCATTCTTATTACTCAAAACCCATATATCATGAATTTAATATTCCTATACATCTCTCAATTTATCTTAACATGTTTCCAAGAACATAATATTCTCTTATCAAGATTTTTGAACCAACCCATCAAGGTAAGGGATGTTCTCTTCATCTTTTTATTCAAGTACATTCTTTGTACTACGAATTTTGATACCAAATCATTCTTATTATAATTTGTTTTTAAACATCCCCTTAATATCCTTATGATTCAAAAGTAATTATATTGCACCTTTCACTCTCATTAAACCCTTACAAGAACCTTTATTACACACATTATATTCTCAAAATTATCTTGTTATATTCCATGCCAATATTTTGTGTTAAGAATAACCATACACATTTCCACTCAAGGGATTTTACCTAAATGTAAATATAATTCATTTTCTAGGAAATTACAGGTATTTAGGCCACACTTCTTAATCATGGTATTAAAAGTGATGAATTAAATTCTTATGTTGTTTGATCTATGTGACCCAGAAATGCTTGTACCTGATATGAATGTTATGGGTGGTCATAGAATTATACATCCCTCTAATAAATTATTAAAAAAAATTATCTAATGAGATACTAGGTATGATTCACGATCAGTCAACATAATCACACTTTTTTTCATTTATCAATCATTATCCTTGAATTTTTCTTATGATGTCATGTTTTATATTAATTCCATATTGTAATGTTTCCTTCTTGGTATCACCTTATATCATGATTTTATGTTCAATATTATTATTTAAACTATTTTATTTTACCCTAATATGCCTCTTAACTCAAATTTATTACTCTCATCAAGTTATGCATTGATTATTCCCTTTCTTTACTTTATATCTCACCCCGTTATTATGTACCTCCCCAAGTTATCCCTTGCAGTTTTATAAGATCAATGGAATTTATGGGAATGCTATGGAGTATTTAAATTTTTTTATTATTTCTCGATTTAAATTTTTTTTGATATATATCTAATTACCCAAATAAAACCAGTCTCTCGGTATTTTTGGATTGTATTATGAGTATCTTTATGTATCAAATCGAAGAAATAAAGCGTATAAAGGAAACATGTTGTGTTATTATTGGCCTCAACCAGTATGATCTTTTCTTAAGAAGCTAATTTATTAAAGATTCCAAGGGAGATAGAATTTATGGGGTTATACCTTGACCACGATATGAATGAAATTTAATGATTGAGGCTCAAGTGGAAACTTCTATATGAGAAATTCAGGTTTGTTTAAATCATCACTAAATAATTTTGGTTAAACCACACCATGAAAGTACCACCATTACACACAATACCCTAAGGGATTAAGTTAGTGTCGCAATGGGTTATACATCTAGGTTATATGTTGTATTGATGTGTAAAATATTTTAAAAATGTATTGTTTTTACTCTGATACCACATTTTTTAATTTGCGGTTGAATTTCATTTTTTTAATCAGAAGTATGAAATTAGATAACATTTAAATATAGTATTTTTGGTATTAATAGTGAAATTATATTTTCTTATTAATAAATAAAAATAAAAATAAATTATATTAAATAAATCTGTTAAATTTGATAAAATAAATGATTGAAACAATAAAATATTGCTAATACTTTTGGTGAAATATATATATTTTTAATTAAAATTAATTTTTATGCTAAATAAAAGAAATATTATTTGTATTAAATTAATTTAAAAAAATTATATAAATGATAATATAGTTTTACGAAATCATAATTAATTTTCTTGAGAGTTGGAAATTATATTTTATCATTAAAACTACAACTTTTAAATATTTCAGGATTTATTAGAAAATTATAATTGTTATAATTAGAAAATTATTTTTATTAAACATATATCATTTTGGAAATCATCATGTAAAAATATTTCTTCAATGAAGTTTTGTTATTTTTTATAAATAATATAATACAAAGGCCAATAGTTTAATATAGAATAAGTATCACACTTTATAATAGTGTATATTAATGAACTTCTGAGGTTTTAAGATGTTATAAAAAAATTTATTTACAAATTTAATTTATATTCACAATACCCTAAATATTGAATCACATGTTGGGTCACTATTCGGAGATATAATAATTTATTCTTTTATTTCATTCTATAACACCATTATCCTACCATTCTAAATACCACCCCATATATCCACACATTATAATACCCTTATCTCACCAAAATTATTCTAAAAACATTTCGAAACAATATTTACCGCAACCTATATGTTTTTTTCATCCAAAAAAAACTAATCTAATAAGGCTTAAGGAGTGGTCCAAATGACGATAATCTTGTAAGTTGTAATTTTCTTAACCAAGTTTATAAACATTTAGTTCTTTTTATACCTCCTCAAAATATATTCAAACCATAATGATATAATGAATTCAGAATTTTTTTTATAAGAAAATGTTATTACAAATATAGAAAATCAATTATTTTAATCTCTCTCTCTCTCTAATTCTAAAATTAAATCACTGCTAATATTATGGTCTGTTCATGATGTCCATAGATTACGTGTCTCATTTTTTCATTATATCCTTACATGGATGGTTTAAAAAATGTATTCAAGGAATAAATAAAATATATAAAACATAATAATGATATAATAAATATAAATTGGATGTAATATTAATGATAATAACATATAATGGCCATAATAATTTTAATCATCCAAAAAAAGAATTTTGAAATAACTTTCTTTGTTTGAATAAATTTTGTAAAACCCATTGAGCTATATAAATATTGTGTTAATTAAATAATAAAGGATTCATAATTTTTTAATTATATAGATTATATAAATTATTTACCCCACATTTTACCATGATTAAAATACAGAAACTGAGTTGAATAAATTAAACGAACAACCTCAAGTGGATGATTGAGTAATATACTATGTAATAAATGATGGATATATTACAATAAATTATACTTAAAAATTAATATACTTGAAAAATGATAAAAATAAATTATTTAATGAACATATTTTGATTATTTAGTAATTTATAAGTATATACCAAGCCTCCTGAGACTTAAAGTAATGGATCTTTCGAGCCACCCTCTTTTATTTCCGGTTCTAATTTATCTTTTTAAACCTAAATTTATCCATATATTATTTTCATGGATTTATTTTAAAGTATATATATATTTATATATCTTCCAAAAATATATACCAAGAATAGTTTTCCTTTCTTTTTTTAGATATATTATGTTTGAATTTAGTCTTATCAATTACTTCTTTTATACAAGATTGATTTAAGGGAACTTCTATATTTATTATTTCATTTCATGTACTACGGTAAAAAATGTTTTAGATATTAAATGAACACACATTATTTATTGAAAACCATTTTTGGTTAATATTTTTGTCTTAATGAAAAAACTAAAATCTTTACTTATTTAAAAGATTCCTTACTCACTTATTTAAACATCACCAAAGAAGTTATTTTTTGTTTTTACTTATCTACTTCATCATTGAGATTTATCATCACATGAACATAGTTATTATGAAATATAATTCTATATTTATTTATGATTGTCCAATATTATTAAATATTTTATCTTCATGGGTATATTTTTCTTTACCCATTTTATATGCCTTAAGAGAAGATTATGTGACCCATTTCTATTCATATTCTTTCTTATGTGGAACACATTTTATTTTGATGTAATGGGTGGTCCTATAATTTTAAAATCTCCCAAATAATTAGTTAATGTTTTTATCTCATTAGATAACATATACAATTCATGAGTAGTTATCCTAGAACACTATTTTATGTGGTATTATAATTGAGCCTTGACTTATGCTTATAATGTAATGTTTTATATTTTAGTCATAGTCCTATAATTCTATAATCCTATAATATAATCATATTATTTTATGTTTCCTTATGGTTATATATGATTATTATATTTTATTATATCATGATATAAAACATTTCTCATATGTATTAATTTTTTATCATTATTTACTTTGATTATTCACATACTAGGATTCATATCTCACCACTTTTATTTATGTATTCCCCTAGGTTATCCTTTTTACTAATAAGAAAACAAAGGAACATAGGATTTTTTTATGGATATCAAAATAAATATTATTTATCTTGTGTTTATGTTGATGTTATATGTATCAAATCACCCAAATATAATAGGCCTATGTATTTTTTGGTGGTGTTTTATAGAAATTGACATTAAAATTCATGAAATAATTTATGAATGAGGATCAAATTTCTATATTTGGTATTATAGTATATACTATTAATTTTTTGGAATTCAGATGAGGTAAAATTTTTGAAAAACATAGGGATAATTTTATGTATGGGAAAACGTTATAATGATTTGTTAAAGTATATATTGTGTGGTTTCTAATAAATAATATCCTTATCAGGGTAAAAAAACAAGTGGATTTAAGATCTGAATTAGATGAAACTAGGGGTAATCACTCTAAAAAGTGGTCCATTTAGTGTTAAAATGATCTTCACATGGAAAATAAATGGTCCAAATGATATATATAGTTTAAAACACCTAGGTAATATGTTGTGATTTATTCACATTTTCGTTAAAATCATTATGAATGAATGTATATATTTTTATAAGGTTTGGTAATGTTATATATAACTTGTTATATGGAATCCTACAAGTTTAATATATGACTTTTAACAGAATATCTTAAAAATAATCCATTATTAACTTCTAAGGATTTTTTGGGTTCTAATGTATTTGAAACTAGGTATATAATACATTAATTAGACAATAAAAACAAAGACATAAACATTGTTTAATCCTTTGTAGAGTCACCTAGGTTAATACTTCCTAGGTTACCTCACCAAAATTTATTTATTGAGAGATATAAATCAATAGAAATGGGTAATCATGTGTCTCAGTAAGGGTTAACAAAGGAAACATAACATAAATGGTCATCATAGATAAAACAAGAGGCATAATAATAAAGAATAATCAGAGTTACTTGATATAAAACATGTAAATATGGCTACATCATAAAAATGAATCATTTATAAGAATATCACCATGGTGTCATAAAACATAATTACCAAGGTATAATAAAACATGTCATCTCTATAGATTATTTATTTACCAAATTCATTAATGTGTTATCAGTACACACCATTTATATGTATTAATTATTGTGATCCACATTGATCATAATAAATTATTACATAAAAAACATGAGGACAATAAAGAATTATTTTTATATAAATTCCTTGAATACATAATTTCTTAAATAAATGAAAATTACATTATTTTTAACCCATGGAAAGTGAATATGTGTTTAATGCATGTAAATCCACAATCAATAAATTTTATTTACATATTTTTGAATATATAAGGATAATAATGGGTTTGGTTGTTCAAGATATAATAATATTTCATATAAAAGAGAAAAATTCAAGAAATAGATTTAGCCACATGACAGAATACAACATGGATTAAGGAAATGTTATTATGGGAGGGAATAAAAGTATTCCATTTATAAAAAATATTTTGGTAGTAATATGATAAATGGAAAAGTTTCTTAAAGTAAATTAATTCAATACATACAAAACATACCTCAAAAGATGTACTTGAATGGAAAAGAGGAAGCGTATAATTAACTTATGTTGAAGAGTTGCTTCCTATAACTTTTGGGTAGAGCCTTGAGACCTTAAAGACTCCATGAAGGAAATTTAAGGGAGGTAAAATGACCAAAAAATCTTGGATAATGAATTTATAAAGAAATATAATGGGAGATGGGTGAGTATTTATAGTAAATGAGGTGCAATTGTTTAATAATTTCTAAATATAGGTCTTATAATTCTAGGTTGTGGAAAATGTAAAACCAATGGATTACCCATTGTTTTAAATCATTATTTTAGAAAACTAATTCAATTTTAATAATATTTTAATCTATTTTAATTAAAATAATTTTTTATATTATTTTTGACATGAAAATTTAATTTTTCCTTAAATTATATTTTTTAAAATCATAATTTTCATTTTAGACTTTGGAATGTCATTTATAGGCTTGGAAATTGATTTAAATCCATTAGAATATATAATATTAATTAAATTATATATTTGGGTTCATGGATTATATTTAATTAATTATTTCATCATTATTATATAAATAAGATGTCATGAAACATACTGGTGAAACAAATCTATATTTTTACTATTCACTAAAAAATTTTGTATTTCAAAAAAAATCTAAAAATTTACCCGAACTTTTGTTTTTTGTGATGATTTCAAATATTATGTTTATTTTATCAAAATAATTATATAAAATTAATAATTTAAATTTTTGATTAAAAAATACTTATTTAATGAATGTAACATTTTTTAGGACATAATCAACATCCTCACACTTTTAAAAATTTCTTATTCCATTGTAAAACTATGTTATCATTTATATTTACATAAATATTGTTTTATAAGACTATTTTATGAATATAAATTTTAATTATAATAATTATTTTTATTATAAAAATGTATATATTTTTTGAAAATATAATAATGTTTTATTTGCATCAATAAAATATTTATTAACATTATCTTATATTCATGTGTATTTTATTAAATAACATGATATTGAAAATTGGGAAGAAAAAATAACTAATTAATTTATAAAAACAAAATTACACTTTTATGACACTATTTTTAATATACATAAACCCTTGTTACACTTTTATACGTCATAAGGGTAAGGTGTGTGATTGTGGTGGTTTTATGGGGTGGCTAGTTGACAATTACCTAGTAGTGATCTCTACTAACTTGAACTTCTCACATATGTGATTTTATTCAAGAATCACTTATTAAATATCTATAACGGCTTAGACAAGAGAATACCCTAATTGTGCTACCTCCCTCCCATGTTCTAACAAATGATCTTCCAAAGTAGTGACTCTACTGGTTGAGTCCATTATTTCCCCTTTATGCATCAATTATCATTTCTCATTTCCCTTTATAAAAACTAATTATAATGGTTATATTATTACCAATGGTAATATTGTCCAACTGTTATATTGACTGATGGTAATATTGATAAGTGGTCATACTGACCAATGATTAGGTATTACTCAAATCACAATGGTAACTTTTCCATTTTCACATTGTATATACTCTAAAAATTATCAATATTTACTACTTCCTTCCCAATGTTTTATAAAAACCTTTTATAATCTCAATTATACTCTAATTTTTCCTTATCTTTTAACTAATTTCAAGGATTTTTTTATCTTACAATTACATTTCAAACCTATGAAAGATTCCATTGAAAGGTTGATAATGATAGGCCTTTATATCTCTATACTATTTTTACTTGTAGTAATTGAAATTATTTCAAGACATGTAATTTTTTTGGTAATATTATTTCTATGTACATCCATTGTTTAATATAATAAAATAGTCATTATGAGAAGGAATGAAGGAAGGATGATAACTTATCCAAAATAAAATACTAATTATGAATAAAAAATAGTTCTTTTATTAATCATAGAATGAATTTTTTGGTGGTTACATTCTCCCTCCCCCCCCCAAAAAAAATTAATCCTCTAAATTTGTGTCTTGCATCATGAAAATGGGGGTATTTTTTCTTTATTCGTTCTTCATGTTCTCTAGTATCCTATTAAAACATCTTATTTATTCATAATACTTTCACAAGTAAGATTTTCTTGTTACTCAACACTTATTTGTTTATATCAAGGATTTAGATCAGATTCTATAGGGACATGTGGAAGACATCATTGAAATATGAATTATTTAGTGATAATTCTAATTGATATTCAACTACACCCACAAACTCAACAATCTCAAATGGTCCAATATACCTTGGACCCAGTTTCCCCTTCTTTCTAAATTTCACAACTCCTTTCCATTGTCATATCTTTAGAAATACATCATCCCCAATAATAAAATTATATTTCCTTAATTTGGTTATTAGCATAAATTTTCTATCATCTCTGAGATTTTTTTGAATAAATTTAATTTTTTGTTCTCTACTTTAAAATGTATGATCCCAACAGTTTATCTTCTCCAACTAAATCTCTACAAGTATTTTTTATGCACATTTTTCTAATATATATTCAAAAGGTTCTATTGGAATTCTCAGGTGGAAACTTTTTTTAAAAGATTATTCATCAATTATAATATGTTGGTCCAAAATCCCTTAAAAATATACTGAGATATCTCGTAACATGACTTCAAATATTTGAATAGTTCTCTAAAAATTCCCTTCAGTTTTAGGATTATATCTTGTGATTAGGTTTATATATTTATTCATATCATTTTAAAGTATCCCCTAAAACATATAAGTAAATATTGAATCTTAGTTATAAATAATCGATATTGGTACTCTATATAGTTTCACTACATTATGGATATAGAGAAGATCAAGGAACTATAGGAGAAATCCTCTCTTTCACAAATGAAATGGGTATAATTTTAAAATTTATTGATGATTACCCATCTATAATTTTTCCATTGGATGTCTTAGTAAGGTTAGTTAAAAATTATATAATTATGTTGTCCCACATCCATATAGGTATAGGGGTGGTGGAAATATACCTTAGTAATGTTTTGTCTTTTCCATTACTTGATGGAATTATATTCACCTTATAATGTAATATGAAATATTTTTTTCATATTATCCCACTAATAATTATCATGATGTTCCCAATACATTTTATTACTTTAGGGATGTGTAGAAAATTTAGAGCTACGAGAATCATCCATCATCTTCTTCTTAATCTATGGAATATATAAATACATATCCTTGACCCAAAATTTTAATACACCCACTTGATCAATATTGGATTCAAGAAACATTGAATTTTTTACATCATATATCTTCTTTGGCATCAAAGGATCATATCTTTGAGATTTCATGATATTCTATTCTAATAAAGGTTGATAAATAATTTGGGATAAGATTGTTGATTTCCCTTCCCTTATGATTCCTATGTCCAACTTTACTGGGTACTTGGTCAGTGGATCTCATTCAATCCTCACCATTGAAAGAGAACAAGGATAAATCCTACTTAATATATCTATGAATTTTCTTACTCTTGTGGGGTGATAATTAATTTAACAATCATAATATTTACTAATATTTAACCATCTCATATCTCTCATGTGAAATTACTATTGTGTGAATATATACTTCAAAATTTTTTGGTCTTTTAATATATTACAATTTTCCCAATATTGATTCTGTCCCTATATCTTTAGAGAAATAATGTCAATAACTAAATCCAGTTCATAAGTATGATTTTTCTAGTCATGAGGCTTTAAATATCAATATGAATGGGAAATCACCATTTCATTTTTCATGAGAACTCATCTAATAACATTCATAGATTAATTATGATATATTATTGAGCTAGAAAAGTGCAATAACCATCCTCCTCTTCAGTTTTTGTAGAATTTTATCTCACTACTTTGTCAATAAAAACTTAACTATATTTTTATTTAAATTGGTTAGTGGATTATAAATCCAAGAAATGTTTTTTTAAACCCTTTTAGATTATCCTAAAATACCAAAGAAGCTATTAATATCAATTTTAATTTTAGGATGAGGCTACACCTTTATAACCTTGTATCCTTGATTGATACACTGATATTTCTTCATTACTCGATATATTCCCAATGAACAAAACTTCTTTTAACTAGATATCAAATTTACTAAATTATATAAATCATTTATCCTTCCTCAATATTTTTAAAATAACCATTATATGATCCTCATGAATTTTGGAATATATCATAATATCATCAATAAAAACCACAAAATGATTATCAAGGTAGTGTTCAAATATTTTATTCATAAAATCCATAAATATAGAGAGATAATTAGTTAATAAAAATGACATAACAAAAAACATAGAATGATAATATCATATTTTAAATGTAGTCTCTGAGATATATTATTTCGTCAACCTTAACTGATGATACCCTGGTCGAAGGTCAATCTTGGAGGGTAATTGATTCTCAAGAAGCTGGTCGAACAAATCAGCAACCCATATAAGTGGATATTTTGTATTCATAATAATCCCATTAAGATATTTATATCCTAACAGTGCAACCAATGTTTATAGTCCCATGATTCAAAAAACATATTTAAAATAAAATTTCACACAGTAAAAAATAATATGAGCATTAAAGAAGGATACCAGACAATGTAAATAAGAAGAGATACTTCTATGGACTTAAACACCGCCCCTTTCTCTCTAATTACAACCAATCATTCAATTTTTAGGATTATTCAATACTTCATCATCAACATGAGACTCAATACACTCATATGTAAGAATTAGGTCCCCATAAGGCTAGTAGGTCCTTATCTCTATCCATAAAGATTCCATGTGGGTCTTTTCCATCTACATGGATAGCCCTATGAGAGTTTTAAAACTCTCTATTTAACAAATCCTTGCTATTGGATTTGTTTATAATATCAAGTATACTAAATCAATTATTTCAATTTATTTTAGGAAGAGAAGTTGAATTTTTAGTTTTCTTCATCTTAGTCAATTAATTAACTCCAACAACTTATGTGGTAAATTCATGTTTTTTATTTTTATTAGTAACATTTTCCAAAAGAATATTTCTTCCTAGAGTTGCCTCTAACTAGTGTTTCAGCATCATGATTTTGTTTTCCATTGAGGTTCCTTGATAAAATTAATTTGTTTTTCCTCAATTGAGATTCTAAATGATTTTTTCAAAAGTTTCACCCCTGGAGTTATCACCAATTAAATGGAAATCCCAACACTCTTGCATAATATCAACCCATGTTTTATGATTCATCCCCTTTAAATTTGGGATAGCCTCAACTGAATCTTCATCACAATACTTCTAATAAATTTTCAGAATCTCTTCAACCAAATTTAGAGCTCCATAATTATGCTTCAAGCCCATTAGAAGAAGTTTGTTACCATCTCCTACACTAGATGAATTCTTATTCATAGAGGGTTCCTTATATCTGCACCCTAATTCTCCATGACCCTTAAAATTGTAGATAGGGAAGAAAATATCATTGTGATATCTCTCTTTAATGTGACAAATAATCTATAAACTAGTTTTAAAAATTCAATAAATCAAATTCCATAATTAAATCAATATTCATGTTGGAAATAGACAGAACAACACTATCACTTAATATGAAGTTTAGATCAGTCTCTACCAACAGATGTGTAAAATAGAAAAATATTACTTCCTCTATGACTTGATAAATCTTGATGGGAGTCTTAATAGCATATGTGATTTCAAATAGGATCTATATAACCCACAATATGTAGCTCAAATCATATATATGAACCCAAACCTATGTTCTTAAGCTTCGTAAATAAAATGAGTTAAACTGCAGATCCAAATATCAAATGTAAATAGTTGTTAGTTTGAGGTAAATCATTACAAAACCCCAGGCCTTCCTTTATAATTCCCCCAATGAAAATAAAATTTAAAAATATCCCTAGCTTATGGAAATTAATTTTTAATACTATAATCCCCAAATGTTGAAAAGACGATGCAATAGCTCTTGAATATTCCCTAGATTTTGTTCTGAAAGAATGGAATTTATTGTGATGACTCGGAATTCAAAAATCTTAAATCTATAAAATCTCGTCTCTTTAATATTATTAATATGTAAATATTATCCTATTTTATCAATTCACATAGAATCTCAATAATTACTCTAACAGAGAAACTATGTCGTATCTCCCAATCCGGATCCATTAGAAGAGGATCTAGAATCCATGTTGCCTCTACCTTGTATGGGAGACTTCTAGGAAACTCTTTAGTAAATATATCAATTTAATCCTAAATAGAAGGTACAATATCATTCATTACACATTCAAATACTTCTACCTATTCACTAATCATATCCTTAAAAAATGCTATAAGAGTTTATTCAAGATAGATTTCAAATTGGGAGATCTCTCATTTTAAAATAACTTTATCTTTTCCATTCAAGTCCACTAAAATTTATTTTCTTATACAGTTAATATTAGAATTATATTTTTATATCTAGTAAATCCCTAATATAGAATCTAATTCCACCATGGGAATGACCACCAAAATTTCAAAGAGATTGTACACACCAACGTTGATACTAGAGTTTTTTTACATTTTTATTCTTGGATAATCCATCTTTGAGTCTTAACAGATAACACTACTTATATAATTTTTAGTTTATATTCAACTTTATTTCAAAAATGTATGAAATAATGGAATACATAGAACTATATTCAAACAAAATACTTGTAAGTAGTGAGAGAACAAAGAGTGTACCTTCCACCACATCGTTTGGAGGCTCTATTTAGATTTAGTGGTTGTGAAAGAATAGCCTTTCTCCCTTAGCCTATGATGAGGTCAAAGGTGGGTTCCATCAATTATATTATGATTTAGAAGTTGATTTGAAATTTTCACATGATATCCACACTTAAATCATATAATATAAAGTCTTGTGTTCACTATCTTCTTTTTTTCATTTATATTTAGATGATAAGGCTTCTACTCACTATGATAGTACTAAGCTATATGGAAATCTCATACAGACTTATATAAATTTCCACAACTAATAAATTATTTCCCCAAATGTTTCCTACATCATTGGATTTATGTGGGAAGCTTCAGTTTGTTCCCTTCTATTCTATGATCAAAATTATTCCATGAGTTTAGATCCAATTACTTATTATGTTAATTCATCCTATATCACCACTACATCTCTCCATACTCCTTTTCAACATTCATATAAATCTGCACTATCTTCTCATAGATTTCATAGTCTCTATTTTCTAAGTTTTTTTATAAGTGGGGTCTCAGTCCACCAAAGAAGCTATCAAAATTTCCATTATGAACCATAAAACCAAATTAAAGGTGTATTGAGAATGTCTTGTAAATTTCATTACATAGCTTTACATTGATTTATTTTCCTTCATCGTTATCTCTAATAATTCATTCTTCTTTTTTCACAATGAACAGGGAAAATATTTATTGAAATAAGTTCCCCAGATCTCTTCCCACTACTTAGAATCAATCTTTCCTCTTGGATTCATGTTCTTAATCCATGTCCCCCACTTATTAACTAAGTGGTATACTACCAAGGTGAATTCTTCTTTCTCAAAACATTGTATTAAAGAAATATATTTTCTATAGAGGTAATACATAGTTCATCAAATAATGGATAATCATATCCATTAAAAGAAGGTGGTCACTGACGTATGAAGGAATCAACTGGGAGTTGTTCACTTCAATGTGAATATTTAAACTCAACATGATTCAGTTTATTATTAATAAACAAAAATATTCGATTCATCATTCTCATGATTTTTTTTATTCCATCTTCCACCATGTTAAAAATTTTATCAATACTTCATCCAGTGCACTCATCTTTTTTGTGGTTCCTCCTATTTCTTATTATTTTTCTAAAAGAATAATACCTTATTAAGAAATGTGATAATTTTATTAATCATGTAATTTTAAGTATGGTTTAAGTCTAAAAACAACATTCCTAGAGTCACTATTCTTTAATATCATCTAATAAAAATTTTACTTTACTTTTATTATTAATAATGTTTCATAAATATCATATGATTGTCCAAACATATCTTCCCTAAGTGTCCAAAAAAGTGTGAATAAAGGATTATTTTTCATGCACCAGGTGGTTGTCAATTTAATACCAAATTAATATTTTTGGGGGTTATTATCCATAGGTACAACTGTATCGGAGCCACATCCACTTTTATTATCCAGACATGGAATTCATTACTTGGAAACAACTCACCTGATACATTTCCAAAAATTTAGGAGATATTATTATATTTTGAATTATTACTATGGTTTTTAATAATGTTTTATAGTTCAAATTTCCACAAATAACTCAACATTACCATTGAAACTAACTTTTAAATAATTCCTTTTTAATATTTGACTTTTAACATAAATCCTTAAAAAATATTCCATTATTAAATTCAAAGTATATTTTTAGTTATTTTCTTGGAAACTAGGTATATAATGATTTAATTACATAAAAAATAAACATTGAAGTTATTTATTAATTTTTTAATACATCATTGTTAATCATTTATAGGTCACCTCACTTATAGTGATATTCTAGGGACATACATTAATAGAAAAGGGTGAGCACAAAGCCCTGTAAGGGATAATAAAGGAAATAAAACATGATCAATCACCATGGATAAAAAAAGATGCATAACATGAGATAATAATAAATATTAATTGTTAAATAACATGTAAATTTTTCTACATCATAAAAATGGTACATTCGCAACCATACAACTAAGGTGTCATAAATCATATTTACTAAGGTTATTCACCAAGGTATCATAACACATGTCATATCTAAAGATTAATTAATTAGAAAATGACATGGATTCCTATTAGGGAACACTCATCATATGTCATAATTATTTTGTGAAAAAATGTATCATAATAAATCATTTCATTAATAACCCAAGGATAATAAATGATGGGTTTCATAAAAAATCATTGAATACATAAGTTCTTAAAGACTTTAAAATTATATTATTTTTAACCCATGGAAAGGGAATGTGGGTTTAATACATATTAATCCCCTAATAAATTATTTATATTTACATATTGGTGAATACTTATAGATTAGTAATGGGTTTTTTTGTTCACAATATATGAATATTTCATGTAAAAGAGAGAAAATCAAGAAATGAATTCGACAGCGCTATGGTACACTACATGGATCAGGGAAAGGGTATAATGGAATAGAAAGAAGGTATACCATTGATAAAACACTATTTATTAGTAATTAGATGAATAAAATAGATTATGAAAATAATATACTTAAACACTTTCAAAACATACTGCAAAATAGGTACTTGAATTGGAAAGAGTAATTGAGGTGTTCTCTTACCATGAAGTGTTGATTACTAGAACATGAGGATGAAACCTTAAGACCTTAAAGGAAACTTGGAGTGACACTTTGGCAAGAAAAATGACCGTAATTTCCTAGGTAATCTATTTTTAGTGGAGATAAATTGTGGATGGGTGGAATTTATATAAAAATAAATAATTCCATAATAATTTCTAAATATAATTCTTGGAATCCTATATTGTGGAAACTGAAAAACATTATCTAACCCATGGTTTTTTCCCATGATTTTAGATACTTAAGTAATTTTTATAATATTTTATTCGATTATAAACCAAATAAATTTGTTAATATTACTTTACAGTGAAAACGCAGTTTTTCTACAAAATATACTTTTAAAAATTTATATTTTCCATTTTAGTCTACCTAGAGTCAATTACTAGTTTGGAAATAAATTTAATTTCACTAAAATAAATAATAGAAAAAATAACATATTTTTTGTTTTTTATTCAATTTAATTAATTATTAAATCATTATTACATTTATATGATGTCATAAAACATACCCAAAACACACATAAACATTTTTACTATTCACTGAAAATAGTGTATTTTTGAAAATTCTCATAATTTAACCCAAAACTAATTTCCATTTTTTAACTTCAAATATAATGTTTATTTTACCAAAAATAATTATCTAAATATGATAATTTTATATTTTAATTTAAAAATCATTATATATTGAAAATAATAGTTTTACAACATAGTCAACTTTCTGACAGTTATAAAATTTTTCATATAACATTATAAATTTATTTTGTCATTTATATTTGTTTTAATAATTTTTTATGATAATATTTCATTAAAATAAATTTCATAAAAAATAAATTAGTTTATTATAAAAATGTATATATTTTATGAAAATTCAATAATTTTTTATTTAGGTCTAAAAAATAATATATCAACTTCATCTTATATTAATGTGTATTTTATTACATAACATAATACTGAAAATTGGATTGATAAAATAACTATATCATTTATACAAACGAAATTACACTTCTTTTATATTAATTTCTAGATACACAACCCTTTATTACACCTTCATACACCCTAAGTGTACGGTGTGTGATGGTGATGATTTCATGGGGTGTCTGAGCTAACATTTACTGAGTGGTGTTCTCTACTAACTTGAACTTCACCTTTAGGTGATTTAAATAAAGCCTCACTTTTTGAAGAAATAACATTTTTCATGGATGAACCCCAAAGATTCTACCTCCCTCCCAAGTTCTAAAAATGGGATTCAAAAGGAATTAATCTAATACTTAAGGAAATTTTTTATAATTTTATAAATCAATTATAAATTTTCAATACCATTTGTAAACACTAAGTATAATGGTAACATTATTACCCATGGTCATGGTGTCCAATGGTCATATTAACCCATGATAATATTTTCCAACTATCATATTGAGGAACATTTAGCTAGTAGTTAGATCCAAATGGTGATTATTCCCTTTATACCATTTATATACTCCATAAAGTATCAAAACATACTAATTCATTCCCAATGGTTTTTGTAATTCCTTTAATAATTTCAATTTTATTCATAAAATTTCTATTTCATATAATTGTTTTCATGGTAGGTTTAGTATTTTACCAGAGTTTTTACCTATGGATTATACCATTTCATGGTTTTTGTTATTTGGTTTTATATCATTAAACTATTATTATTTTAGTAATTGGTATTATTATTTTTCATGTAATTTTTTTGTAATAGGATTTCTATGTACATTAATTTTATGATATAGTAAAATATTAGTAATGAAAAATGGGAGTTATTTAGTTATTATCATCCTTCAAAATTCATAGTTTTATTTATATATTATTATTAATTTAATTATTCTCATCCTTAACTTTTCATTATTTTAGTGAATAGTTGGGAATATAAGGAATCATTCTAAAAACCAATGTGATTGCCAATGTTATTATTTTCCAAAAGAAACACCAAATACGATGGGTGAAAGAGTCTATAATTTCACTATTATACTTGAATAACTAACTCAAATTATGGATAATAACTTGAACCATTTTGAATTCTATTCTTCTCCTAATAGAGATAAATTAATGGATGATTTATTTATAAAAAAATACTAACTAACTTTAGTGTATATTTTTACCCTTAATCATATAACAATATAAAAATTAAATTGAGAAGATATTCTCTATCATCCAAATCTTTGATCAAGATAAAGTAATATTATTCTTTTATCACATATAGGAAGAATTCAATTAGCGTTGGACACTGATCAATAATAATAAACCTATGGAAGAAATAAAAAAAATATATTTTTATGGATTCATGAAAATATTTTTTAATGAATATTTTCCACACAATCTTCATATTAAAAAGAAATGGAGTTCCTTAAACTTATAAAAAATTAAGACAAATCAATTAGATCATATGATAAAGACATATCAAGGCTTTCATGGGATACCTCTAGATTTCTCATTGACCCAAAATGTAATTTTGACCACTTCTATAGTGGACTAAGGATTATTCTTAAAAAATAACTATTGATTTTATACTTTAACAACTATGATGAAATTTTATAATATTCACATAAAGTTGATATGGAGATTATTGATTCTCAATGTTCTCATGGGGATAGAGGTAAAAAATATGAGGGTTGAGTTTAATTACTGGGCACCAATGGTAAATCTCATTAATAAAATAAAATAAAACTACCCAAGTTTCATGAATGTGGAAATAAGAATCATAGAAACCGCATCAAGTAAACATAGAGAAGTTTCAAGTGTGGAAATGATGGGAAACAAGATAAATAATATCGAAGGGAGTGTAGAAGAATAATAATATGAGGGAATAATATTACGTTTCGGTCAATCATATAACAATAGTATAATGTTACAAAAATAAGAAACATGGAACCTGTGTATCTTATTACTCTAATCCAAGTGTAATAAAAGAAAACAAATAAAAATAGCCTCCTAGGATAAGTGAGTAAGGAAAATCTTATGTTATCAAAACTAGTGAGGTAGATCATGATAATGAAGTGGTGACTAGTATACTTATTATTCATTTGATAATAGAAAATTTATTAAATTATTTTACTTCTAATTATTCATTAATATCATGAAATTTTAGTAGAACTATTGAAACACCACCTGATGATAATGAGGTTGAATAATATGTAAAAACACCAGGTGGTAGAATCATTTAATTTCAAGTATATAAATCTTCCTTATTAAATATTTATGGTATGAATCTCCCAATAAACCTTATCATACTCCATTTAGTGGAATTCTATGATATACTAAAAAAATATTTGATGATTTTAAATAGATAAAACATCAACTAATAGGATAATTAAATCATGTTCAATATCCCATATAATACAATCATTACATACAAGTAAATGGAGGAGGATGAGTCTTCTTTGGAAACATCAAATTGAACATTGAAATTGTTTCCATATGATCAATAATATATAGATCAAATGATTGAGATAAAGGATATGGTAATCATTAATGAAATTACCCTTGTATAGGAATATGTTGATGAATTCCCATGAGTTTATTGGTCTTCCTACTAACCAAGAAATGGAGTTCCCATTTAAACTTATACCTAGAGATCTACGCATATACAAGACTCCTAATAGAATTTTACCCATTTAATTGAAATAATTAGTGAAACAACTATAATATAATTCGTAAAAGTTCTTCATACACCTAAGTTCTCTAACATAGAGAGAACCAGTCCTCTTTTTCCAGAAAAAGGACAGGTCATCTCATATCTATATTGACTATGGTGAACTCAAAAAGATCATAAAAAATAACAACTATCTACTTTCAAAAATTTATTACTTGATTGATTAGATACATGGGGTGCATTGCTTCTATAAAGAGGAACTTTTATTGGGATATCATTTATTAATGGTGAAGAATGAGGATATTCACATGAACACATTTCATATATGGTGTGGATAGTATTAGTTCATTAAAATTTCATTAGGACTCATCAATTATCCAAAAACATTAATAAAATAAAATAATAGAGTCAATAGAGAATACCAGGAAAAAAATTTCATAGTCTTTATAGATTTTAATATCATATACTCAAAAATAATTAAGGAACATGAGAAGCATTTGAGTACAATATTGAATGCTTTGAGAAATCCAAATAAATATGAAAAGCATAGTTAGTGTGAGTTTCATATATTGCATGTAACATTTTTAGTGAATGTAATCAAAAGTAAGGAGATAATTTTGGATTCATAAAAGAAAAATGTGAATGTGGAAGGACATAGATAAACATATGGAATAGATATTTAATGTTTTCTAAGATTTTTTTTGTATTGAAAATTATTTATAATAAAAATTTCATGATTTTCAAACCAAATAAAAAATTTAACTCAGAAGGGAGTAAAATTTTTCTAGACCTCAAATGTGAACATAGATTCCAGGAGCTGAATAGGTGGTTAATTACCACACTGATACTCAAAAAACCCAAATTTTGGAAGTAATTTTGATCTATTATGATGCTTCAAATAAGGTATTGGGTTTTATAATAATGTAAAATGATAAAGACAGAGACTCTGTATCTAAAAAATTGAACTTTCCTGAGAATAAATATCCAACACATGATATCGAAATAGTTAATTAATATTCAAATAAAATATCCAAATATATTATATATGTATATATAAGTGTCACTTTAAAATAGACCACAAGATCTTTAGTTATATATTCATCCTGAAGAAGATAATTAGGCAATTTCAAATATAGTTGGAGCTAATGAAGAATTATGACTGCTTAATCAACTACCATCATATAAAGGAAAATAATGTGTAAAATTATATAAGTAGAAAATATATCATAACATTTCCCATGATGGGGATTTTAAATGATCCAATATTTTTATACTAATAAAGGATATAATTGAAAAATTATATGAAATGTATATAGTATTTTCAGGGAAGTTGGTATACTGCCTCCATAGATGATGTGTTTCATTTTTCAATACTTCCTAGAATGAATGGTTTTGAAATTTTATTCAACGAATAAGTAGAATATTTGAAATATGATTAAGATTAAAGGAATATAAATTTGTTAAAATATCAATGATAATAACAAACAATGTCTATTGTTATTTTAACCATACAAAATAAAAATACATAGATGAATTTCTTATATTTAATAAATTTTTTCCCCATGAACTATATAACTTTTATGGAAATGGAGTAATAACAAATTTATAGCTCCTTAATTAAAGATATATGGAACTATTTTTTTAAAATTTTTGAGCACGATCAAAATACAGAAATGGATTTGATGAAATTAACCAAACAACCTAATTTGGATTATTAAGAAAATGAATATGTAATAAATGATGTAAATATAAAAATTAATGAAAATTTAAAAATTAAATATACATGAAAAAGGTTCTTAATAAAGTATTTAATCAATAATATTTTATTATTGAATAACATGGATGCACATACCAAGTGATTTGGGACTTAAGGTAAGGGAACTTTTGAACCACCCTGTTTAATTTCAAATTTTTATTTCTCACAATAATCCTCACATTATCCCCCTATTTTTCACTTGGATTTTTATTATATTAAATAAATATATTCCTCAGATATATATATTGTTAATAATTCCTATATTTTTTTGTATATAAAAGATTTTAAGGTTCCTTTTTCATTTTTATATTTTATAAAAACATGATTTAAGGTAAATTCTATAGTTCTTATCTAGTTTCATATACAACGACATAAATGGTTTTCAGTATTATATCAACACTCATTATTTATTTTAAACCATTATGGTTCATTTTATGTATTAAGGAAAATAGTGAATGTCACATTTAGTTAATGTTTTCATGTATTTATAACCCCCTCTTCTAAACATTATTTTATTGGGTTTCATTTGGGGTTATTTTAGGTGAAAAAATTAGATGTTTCGAAAGTTTCTATTCTATGCATGGTTAGTGTATTATTTATAAACCATGAGCCCTCTTAATAGAAATTGTACAGCCCATTTAAAAGGAGCACACAGTTAGGGTGCACGGTTTGGTCTATCCATGTGGCCCTTCCCACCTAACCATGCGTACGAGTTTTTTTAATTTTATGTTAATTTTGAAACACCTAAAGCCTCCATTTTAGGTACATGATCTATCGACAAGACCTTAAACTGATTTCTCCTTCCATGAGAGCTCTCTAGAGTAGATTTGGTCCCTCAACACCCTCCTGGAAGTGGATTTAATCTTGAAAAATGTTTTTCAATCTCCACCCAGTAGGTTTCCTCTTCTTGTTCTCTATCTTCCACTCTCTCTCTCCCTTCTCATCCATAGGGTTTTTTGGATCACTGTTTTGTGGGAAGATCTAATAACTATTGTTTTGGATTTTAAAACTAGTTTTAATTATTGTATTCATGTTGCTTTCATTCCTTGTTAGAGAATATTATTTAGGATTTGACATTTTGAGATATAGTAATCTTGAGGTATATAGTTCTATCTTGATGTGACAATTTAATTAACCCTAAATTACATGATTTGATTAAATTGATTTCAACTGAATGTATGGGATTTGATTATGATAAGATTGAATTCTTAAAAATAAAATTCCATTGAATTTGGGGGGTTTGGTTTTGTAAATTGGGTTTTGGCATAAAATTCAGAAAAACCCCAAATTCCATTAAATTTTTGTGAATTTCTAAAATTGATGGATTTGGGTAGAATTTTAATTTTTGAGCTAAAATTCGTGAAATTGATGGAAATTTTTTGAAATTTAAATTTTTTGATTTAAATATTTAAATTGAATTGTGAAATTGAATTTTTAATTGATTTTAAATTCTTGTATGTAAAAAATGGATTAAAATGGTTCTGACAGAAACCTTTTGGTTTTATAGTTGAAAAGTCCTATTTTGATTAAAAACCAATTTTTGTTTTTAAATAGAAAATTGGAATATTTGAAATGGATAATGGGATGAATTGTATTTTAATCATTCCTAATTTAAATTTCACATCGTAATTTTTTTATTAGAGCACATTAAAGCCTTAGGTAATTAGTGTGTTGTTCGAACAATACTATATGATTTACAACGTTCCAAAACATAAATGTACCCTATCACATCACTAATAGGATGGTGATGAATTCTCCTTTGTCCATACCAGTGGGGCATGTTTATAAAAATATTTTTGTGTCACCTTGATTTTGTAAATTCCTTTACCCTAGAACTATCGTACATTTTATAAATATGACCTTGTTGATCACTTGTATGTATTTTAAATGAATATATTCCATTACTGTAAACTTTTTAAAATGAGTTGTAAATTTATATAAACAATTTTATTTTAAAAAAATATTAATATATATTTTTATAAATGTTCCATCAATTGAAATGTGAAGTATTTTTTAATGTATTTCCTTCATTTGAAATTTATTCATTATTTTTGAAAATATTATTTTTTAAATTCCAAAGCTATTTATTTAAAATTGAAAGATTTATTTGGTTAATTAAATGTGGAATATATTATTTAATCCTTGGTGATACACTAATGGGATTTTATCTCACACCCTACCTATGCCTTTATTTTTTTGAATATTTTCTCCTTCTAGGTTCGATAAGGGGTAAAGCACCACATGGATGTGGTTCTTGGTGTTGAATCATGGACTTGGAGAGTTTCATCCATTGGGACATGGGTTATCTATTCTGTTTTTATGGTAATTTTTTTTATTACTTTATATTTTTCACCTATTTCACTTCTAGTACACTTCTCCCTATGGAGTTTCTTTTGTATGCATACCGATTTGTTATCCTTATTTGGCAATGTTTGTGGAAAATTAATTCCCACTTTCATTTGGTCTAATACCATGTGATAGTTTCTAACCTGTGGAGATTAGGAACACACTTTGGGCCATGTTAGAGTCATCTCAGTTATCAGGATACAAGGTACCAAGGCTAGTTCATGAAAAAGTGCAATCAGAGCTCCAGGATAAGATTTTATCTTGAAATCCGAATGCAGTTGTGTAATCATGTCAATACATAAGAGGTAGTTGCGATTGAGTCCCTAGACATCTCTCAAAACAATTAACCTTAAATCACCAGAGGTTTTTTGGGAGATACATCTTGAGGAATAGTTCATGCCTTTTTTATAATATTTATTTGGATAGATTTAAATCCAAATATATTTTTTTCTATCCATTGGTATTGATTTCCCTCGTTGATCTGTTTGAGTGTTAATATGTTGTATTCCTTATTGTATGTTGACATTGTATATAATCATACCTTCAATAATATTTTTGGGTTGGATCCATGAGGAATATATTAATGAACCTTAGCAAGTGAATCCTATTTTGGATTCAAGTCCGGTTGAGGTGATTGTGCTCACTATCCAAGCTATGGGACATGTACCACCACCAACTCCCTTCTATACTGCAGCTATGGAACCTCAAAGAGATGATCTCTAGAATCATTTTCAAGAGTTTTTTCACTAGAATATATCCACGTTCAAAGGATCAAATGGTCCTAATGAGGTTGATGAAGGGTTTAGTAGGATGGAAAATTTGTTTGGGTTCTTGGAGACACTAGGTGAAATCAGTTTAAAGTTTACTACATTTATTCTAGAAGGACTGAGACGGAGATGGTGGGACACTATGGTGATGGTGAAGAATCATGAGGTATTAGAGTTGAATTAATTCATATATCTTTTCATTGTCCATTTATATTTAGAGTTGAGGCTATTATCTAATGCTACGAAGTTTTTCAACGTTGAGCAGACTAACAGAACAGTGGTAGAGTACACAAACCATTTTGAGGATCTTGAAAAATTTACTACTGAGATACTATCAAATGAGAAGATAAAGTCTATATGGTTGAATTTGGGAATACAATATGATATTCTTTCTCAAGTTTTATTTCTGAAGTTTTCTTCTTATTATGATGTGCTGAATTGGGCATTGATAGTCAAAATGTACCTGGCTAGAAATTCACAGTTGTTGGGAGTTTCTTTCTCTCCTCGTGGTTGTGTAAGTTATATCAAAGGATAGTGTAATCATGATGATTACCTTGGTGGATCTTGAAAATAGAGATTTACTAAACCTCTTTCAATTCCAAGAAGAGGCCCTTTTATTTTTTTACTAGTGTGGAAATCCATGGAATTCAAAAGAGTGTCGGCACTTAGCAACCTAAGGTATGCAGTTCTTGTGGATACACAAGTCATTTATAGAAATTATTCCATGTTTATTCAACTCCCTGTAGTGTCATGGGATCTTCATCACCAACAAAAATTGTGATGAAATTAGATGCATCATAAACAAAGTGGTTCCGGCCACATTCATTTACAACATTGCTTTTTTCACACAGTGTAAGAGTATCCATATGAAGTGGATACGGGTATAGAAACTACGAGAGGTAACATTACAATTTCCTTTTCAGTAGTGACTACTCTATTTGATATTGGTTCATCTCATTTGTTTATTCTAACCCATGTTGTTAATCATCTAAATCATCAAATGAATATTATGTTTTATTTGATGGATATTACTACACCCCTTCGTATGAATAAAGAGAAGGGTCATCGCAGTTCATCTTGTGTTTTCTCATTATCATATTTTTATTTTTCATAGAGTTTTTTGGTTCTTTACATGAAACCACCTGATGGGGTTTTTCTATTATTTCAAGGATAATAGGACTCAAGGTCGAGTATATTAAGACCTTCTTATCGAGTGATGCATAACATGACATTTGTGTTCACCTTTGTTCTGGAGTGGGAGTTAGGGGTCGAGGCATCCTTGGCTAGTGTTCAGTTATCATCTACTCTCTTCAAGATGATTCTTTGGGATCAATAGCTTGATGAATATTTTGATATAATTATAGACTCCCTTTATGGTGGTGAGGCCATTTTTGAGTGGTCTTCCTCCAAAGAGGGAATTTTATTCCATCGAAATCATTTTTTGTGACATTAATAATAAGGAAATTAGTTATGGGGGTTTCCATATTTCTTTGTATGTTTTCACCCTAGAACCATGAAAATTTTCTACAACATGTGGTGGTAGTTCTAGTGGCCAGGTATGAGATGAGTAATTAAAGTAATCATAATTTGGTTAAATATGATTTTTGAAATTACAAACCTGTTTATTTTAAATTAAAATATTTTTTTTATTTAAAAGTTGAATCTATTATGGAATCATTGGTGAGACCCTACTGGGATTTTATCTCTCACCCAACTTATGCCTTCAGGTGTGTGTAGATTTTCTCATTATAGGTTCAAGAAGGGGTAAACCACCACTTTTAGGTGGTTCTAGTTATTAATCCATGGACTTGAAGAGTTGAGTATATTGGGACTTGAGGTATCTATCCTATTTTTCTAGTATTTTTCTAAAGTAGTTTTAGTTTTTTACCTATTTGACTTTGGGTGCACTTCTTATTGTTGAGTTTCTTTTCTATGAACATTGATTTGTTTTCTTTATTCTACAATGTTTGGGGAAAATCCCTTCCCACTTTCATTTTATATGATGTTAGGTGACATCCTCCTACCTATGGGGACCTTGAATTCCATTTGGCTCATGTCAGATCCAGCTTAGTTATTGGTATACTAGGGTACCTAGGACGGTTCATGAAAAAGTGGTATTAAAGATTCATTTTGAGTTTTTTTCTTTAAGTTAGAAGGAATTTATGAAATATTGTCATAAATTAGGAGGTATTTGTGATTAATAGACTAGCTATATCTCACCATAATTAACATTAATTCACCATGGGTGGTTTGGTATTGACATATTGTGGATTAGTTCTAGTTGTTTTCTTACTTTTTATTTGGATAGAGAGAAATCCATATATTTTATGTCCTATTTATTGGAATTTTTTTGCCCTTTTCTCTATTTGAGTGTTAATCTAATCTCTTTCTTGTTTTCTATTGATTCTGTGTAGCATCATTCTTCCAAGAAGATGTGTGAATTGGATCCAGTAGGAAGCTACTTACGAAAATTTGAGAGTGAATCCTCTTGCGGAAATGAGTCTGGTTATGGTGATTGTGCACACTATAAATGTTTTCGGATAAGAACCACCACCAACTCCCATCCAGGATCCAACTAGGGAACCTCAAAGGGATGATCTCTGGAATCATTCTTAGGATTTCCTTCAATAGAAGCCAGTTGTGTTAAATGGCTCAAATGATCCTTAAGAGGCCAGGGAATGGTTCATCATGATGGAACATTTTCTTGGGTCCTTGGAGACACCTGAAAAAATAAAAGTGATGTGTTACACCTTCATGCTGGAAGGATTGGGTAGGAGATTGTGGTATAATATGGTTATGGTGATTAATCATGAGGTATTAGAGTGTAATTACATAAAATTTATTTTCACTGACCAGTTCTTTCTAGAGTCAATGTTTTTGGCCAAGGCTATATAGTTTTTCAAACTTGAGCAGGCTGATAGAACTATGGTAGAGTACCCAAACTATTTTTTTGAGATTATGTGTTATTCACCTAAGATATTATCAAATTATAAGATAAATGGTCAATCGTTCAATTTGGGACTACAATATGATATTCATTCTCAGTTTTTCTTTTTTAATAAGTCTTCTAATATATATGTGATGGATAGAGAGATAATGGTCGAGATAGACCTAGCTAGAAAATAAGGGTTGTCAGGGGTTTCTTTCTATGCTAGTAGTAGGGTAAGATTCTTAAAAATATATAGATATAATAATAATTACATAATTAGTTTTAATATAAGTGTTTTTTATAAACCTTTTAATTTTCTTGGAATAAGTCCTTTGATTTGTTACTAGTGTAGAAATACATGACATTCAAAGAGGGTTTTCACGGTCGTAGACAAGGTATGTGGTAATTGAAGGCACTTAAGTCATTTTAAGAAATTCTTCCACATATTTTGCACCCCCCTTAGTGTAAAAAGATCAATATTTCCTACAAAAGCTATAGTAAAATACGATGCTTCATAGACAAAGGGGTTCTATCCCTAGTCATCTAAAATGAAGCTTTTTTTCATTGTGGAAGAGTATCCAGAGGAAGTGGATACGGTTCCAGTGACTATGAGAGGTATAATTACTATAGTCCCATAATTAGAGACGTCTCTATTTTATACTATTGAATCTCATTCAGTTATTTCAACCCACATTGTTAATCTGCTGAATCATTATATGGAGCTTTTGTCTTATATTACATATATTACTACACCCAATGGATTGAAGGGAGAGCAGGGCCTATGTATTCTCTCTTTTTTTTCTCTCTATTAGATGCTGATATTTATTTAGGTTTTCTGGTTCTTGACATGAAACCTTTGGACATTATATTTAGGATGGATTGGTTCACTACTAATAAATCTTGGATTTATTGTTATATTTTATGGGTCTTTTTTACTGCACCCAATGGGTTTTGTCGAGTCTTTCAAGGATAATGGGGCCTAAGGTCGAGTAGATCCAAAACATCTTATCCAGATTTGGGTAAAGTGATATTTTTGTTCTCCTTTGATCTAGAGTGACAATATTTTAGTGGTGATCTCCTTCCAATTATCATTATGTTTCCTGATGTTTTCTCTTTTGAATTATCTGATTTCCCACCATTAAGAGAGGCGGATTTTTCTATCAACTTAGTTCCAGGTACTCAAACAGTTTTCATTCCCTCTTAGAGAATGTAAAAAATTTAAATAAAGCAGTTAAAGACTCAGGGGGATGATCTTCTAGAGAATATCTTTATACGACCGAGTGTGTCACCTTGGGCGACACCTCTCTAATTTTCTTGGATGGTTGATATTTTTTTGGCCTATGTGTTGATTATAAAAAATACAATCAAGTGACTGTATATAAAAAGGCTTTTTCACATATTAATGATATTTTTGATCATTTGAAAGTGTAAAAGTGGTTCTATAAGATTTATCTTCTGTACGGCTACCATTAGTTAAGGATAAAAAAATATGACATTCAAAAAACTACCTTTTGGAGTAGGTATGACCGTTATGAGAAATGTTTCAGGACAGTTGGTCTATCCAATTATCCTGGAGTATTTATGGATTTGATGAATAGAATTTTCAATGAGTATCATGATACCTTCATTGTATTATTAGTAGAATACATCCTCGTTTACTCTATATTTTAGGAGGATCATTTCCATCCTCTAAGAGTAGTTCTAGAATTGTTTAAAAATCACCAACTTTATGCCAAGATTTCAAAATGCTATTTATAAATCAAAGAAGTTAATTTCTTGGGAAACATACTGTCTTAAAGGGGTATATCAGTTGATCTGAAGAAGGTTAATTTTATTATAATTTGGGATATACGCTAAAATTTTATTAGGATTCAAAGATTCCGGTATTTAGCTGGTCATTATAATTGGTTTTAAAGGATATCTTAAAATTTGCTTCTCTGACGACAACTCTAACTCGGAAAGTAGTGAGGTTCACAAGGGAGGTGAAATTTCATAATTATTTTATTGATCTGAAACATCTTTTGAATGATTCTTCAATGTTTACTCTCTTATAGGTTGGGTTGGGATATGTTTTCTTCTGTGATGCATCAGGTTTAAGTTTAGTTTGATTTATTATGCAAGGTGATCTTGTTATTTCTTATAGATCTCATCAACTTAGGTCATATGAAAAGAATTATCTAAACCATGAACTTGAACATGAAGCTATGATCTATGAACTTAATATTTGTAAACATTTCATTTTCTTTATAAATGTTTACCTGGTTTTCATACCACAAGATCTTGAGTTATATCTTCTCTCAAAAATATTTGAATATCCACCAGAGGCATTGGGTGTAATTCCTGCAATATTTTTAGTTTAAAATCACTTATACCTTAGGGAAAGGGAATGTCATTGCATATTATTTAAGAACGGAACCTCTAACCCATGCCATGAAAGATTAATCAGAAGAGTATAAATTGATGGATCTTTATTCAAATTGAATATTGGAGTTTAGAAATCAGGGGATAAGGTTTCCCTGGAAAGTGTTTAATTATCATTTCATTTTATCAAGATGATTATTCATGATTAATATCTTGATAAAAAGTTATGTATCATTAGAGATGGTGGGGAGGCCATTGTTGAGTGTTCATTCTCCAAAGAGGGGATTATATGCTATCAGAATCACCTTGTTGTGTCTTTAATGGTAAGGAAAATAGTGATCGGGGGTTTCTGTAATTCCAAGTGGGTTTTGAACCCAAGAACCAAAAATATGTTCTTAAACCTAAAGCAGCTGTTCTGGTAGCCATGTATGAGATGGTGAATTTCTGATTTTGTCTCTCATTTATATACTTTCCAATAGGCCATATCCCAGCACATGAAACATTCAGGTTTTCTTAAGCCACTTCCAGTCCTAACATAGAAGTGGGATGAGATATCTATGGATTTTTGGTAGGTTTTCCACCTACCTATAGAAAAAAGAATGTGATATGGTTTGTTAACAACAGGATAACTAAGTTGATACACTTTTTATCCATTTGTGATACAACCAAATTTGAGGAGATAAAAAATATTTACAAGAAAGAGATTGTTCTTTTTCATGGAGTTCCATATACTATAGTCTCTAAATTGGATCATTGGTTCACTTCTCAGTTTTGGATAGGCCTTCAAGAGGCATTGGTTTCGCAGGTCTCTTTGAGTATTGCATATCATTTGTGGTCAAATGTATAGATAGAAAGAGCTATAATGATTCATGAGGATATTCTCCACGATTTTGTTCTTTACTGTGGTGGATCTTGGGATGACCATATAGGGCTTGTTGAGTTTTATTATAACAATATTAACCATCCTACGATCAGAATGAATCCTTTTGAGGCCTTGAATGTACAGACTTGCAGATCTTAATTTATGTTGTTCATTGATTGGTGAAGGTTCTTTGGTTGGACTGAGCTTGGCTCAGGAGATGAAAATAATGATTTAGTTGATTTTTCAAAGAATGTTAATGGAACATAGCAGGTATAAGTCTCATGTTTATCATCAATGTAGACCATTGGAATTACCAATTGGTGACTTTGTATTCTTGAAATTTTCATCTTGGTTGGGTCATTGATGGATCGAGTGTCGAAGGAAGCTTTCTCCTTCTTTGGTTTGACCTTTTGAGGTTGTTAAGAAGGTGGGAGAAGTGTATTATTGGTTATCAATTTCATTTAAAATAACATTGATACATAATTTATTCCATGTATCTTAGCTATGAAGTTATAAATCTAATCCATCTCAAGTTATGAGATAGAGTGATCTTGAGATTTAACCTGATTTATATGTGACTGAACGACCAGTCAGGATAGTTGATTATGAAACCAATGCAATTCATGGGAGGATGATACCTTTGGTTCATGTTTTTGGTAGCATGATTCAAATAATCATGAGATGTGACAGATGGAGGCACAAATGAGAGAGTAGTATCCTCATCTTTTTAGCACGGAAGCTTCTAAATAGGCTTTTTGTGGATATAAAGTTTCTATAGTGGGGAGTTTGTAACGTCTTGTTAGTATTTTTATTTATTAATAAATCCCTCCTTAAAATTTATTTGGTTGGATTTTATTTGGGGATGTTTTGGGTGAAAAATCTAGTAGTTTTGAAAGATTCTAGACTACAGACGGTTTGCACACAGTTTTCCCAAACCGTATGTCCTGGTAGAGTAAACCTTTCAAACACAATCAATGGGGTTTTTCAAGGTTGTCACATGGTTTACAAACCATGCGCCCTCTTAGGAGAAACCATAAAATCCATTTAAAAGGGTCACATTGATAGGTTGTGTGGTTTGGTCTAACTATGTGGCCATTCCCAGCTAAATGTGCAAACAAGTTTTTAAAATCCAAAATTGTTTTTAAAATACTTTAAACCTTAATTTTAGGTTCCTAATAGACTAGTATGACCCCAAACCGATTTCTCCTTCCAAGAGATCTCCCAAGACCAGTTTAACCCCTTTTTATCCTCCCAGAAGTAGATTGAAGCGTGACTAAAGTTGTTCTAACTCCACCATATAGGTTTCCTCTTATCGTTCCATATATCTCACTCTATATATTCTCCTCTTTAAGGTTTTATAGATCTCTATGTCATGGGAATATGTAATAACATTTTTTGGGGATCATTAACCAAGGATTAATTCATGGATCCTTGTTTTCCTACTTCTTATTTGGTGAATCCCATATAGTATTTGACATTTTGATATATATAAATCCCAAGGTAAGTGGTTCCATCTTTGTTGGAAAAATTAATTAACCCTAAATTGCTTGATTTGATTCAATTTAAATCAATTGAATGTGTGAGATTTGATTCTGATAAAATTGAGTTGTTGAAAACCCAATTCCCTTGAATTGGAGGATTTGGTTTAAGAAATTGGATTTTGGCAAAAATTTGGTAAAAACTCCAAATTTCATTGAATTGGGGTGAAATTGTAAATTTGATGGATTTTTGTGTAATTTAAATTACTGAATTTTAATTTTTAAAATTGATGGAAATTGTTATAAATCTAAATTTTTTAGTTAAAATTATGAAAATGAATTGTGAAAATGAATTATGGATTGATTTCAAATTCTTGTTTGTGAAAAATAGATTAAAATGGGTTTGATAGAAAGATTTGGGTTTTATCTTGGAAAAAAGTATGTTTTGATTAAAACGGCATTTTGGTTTTTAAATACAAAATCTGAATATTTTAAACAGAGAATGTGATGAATTATTTTTTAATAAGTCTTAAAGTAAATTTCCCATAATTGATTTTTTATTAGAGAACATGAAAGCCTTTGTTTGTTAGTGAGTTATTTGGATAGCTCTCTATGATTTATAACGTTAAAAAACATAAATGAAAATTGCCACATCCCTGATAGGTTGGTGATGAATTATACTTTTTCCTTGCCTAAGGGGTGTGTGTATACACATATTATTGTGTCACCTTGAGTGTGTGGACTACTTTATCATGGAACTATTGTAACTTTTAGGCATATGACCATTTTTCTTGCTTTTTTGTATTTGAAATGAATGTATTTCATTGTTGTAAACTATTTTACATGACTTGTAAATTTATATATATAATTTGTTATTAATAAATTTATTTGTAAATATTCCATCAATTGAAATGTGAAACATTTTTTTTTATTTCTATAATTTGAAATATAAGCAATATTTGTTTAAATATTCTTTTTGAAATTAAAAACCACTTTATTTAAAATTAAAAGCTTTATTGGGTTAATTTTATGTGGAATCTATTATGAAATCCTTAGTAAGAGCCTTCTAGGATTTTATCTTACACCTTAACTTGGCCTTGTTGTGTTTTATTCCAAAATATTCCTCGAAAATGTGTTCACACTTTCATTTTGTATGATACTAGGACCCAATAGACAACCCATAGGGTTTGAGAACGCCCATCTAGACATGTTAGATCCATCTTGGTTATCGGGTTACCAGGGTACCTTTTCTAGTTTGTGATAGTAAACTCTTTATTAAATTAAAATATTATTTACTCACTAATTAAAATATCTCAAAATCTGTTCTTTTTATAATTAATTATCAACTTATTCTTGAAGATTTATCTTAAATTGAACATGATTACTATTAAATACATTTATTTATTCATTTATAAACATAAAAAAAATTAATACATTATTTTAATTTGAATATTTATTCTATGCCATCATTTCTTTAATACATGATTAAGTAACACATTCCATTTTAGGAGTTTTATTATGTTTTTTAATTATGTATGATTTACTTATGTGGAATAAATATGAATGTACTACTATGAGGTGATGGGTGGCCTAATAATTATGTATTTCCAAATGAATTTGGTATTTTTTTCATCTCATGTGATTACATTTATGGGGCATGGGTAGTTAGATTTACAAACTATATTATGTTGTCTTGGCACTAAGTCTTGTATTATTCTTATGATTCTATGTTTTAAATTTTTTCCTTATTCCTATGATTCCATTATCATATGAAATCATCATATTAAGATAAGATTTCATGTGAGTATATATGATCATTCTATTTTATGATATTAAGGTATATATTTTCATGTATGTATTACTTTAGTATCAGGATTTACTTTGATTATTCACTTATTGGGCTTCATATCTCACCAATTTTCTTTATTTATGCCCACATTTTATCCTTTTAAGTAATAAGAGGGTAAGGGGACTTATGAGAACTTTATACCTATCAAAATATTGATGATGTTATTTATGGTTAGTTTAATGTAATATTAATATATTATCACAAATACAATATTCATATAGATTATTGGACTGTTTTTTATAGAATTTTAAGTTTAAATTCATGAAATACTTTTTTAATGAGTATTGAGTTGCAATAATTGGTGTTAGATAAAGTTATAATTATTTTGGAGAATTGGGTTGAAAAAACATTATTAAAAACCCAAATTATATGATTATATATGGGAAAACATCATAAAAATTTAGTAAATTATAGATTATGTGGTTTTCATGTAATGGAATCACTTTTTTCTACAAAAAAGTGGATGAAAGAACTAGATTAGAAGTTCCCATGGTTAATAAATCACAAAATGGTTGGTTGAGAATTAACTCTATTTTTACTCAGTGAATAATAAATTTTCCCAAAGATACATCTGGTTTGACACTCTTATAGAATATGTTTTGGTTAATTAGCATGCTATTTACTAATAATTATGGAGTATTTGATATATTATTATGGAATTTGATGATGAAAAATATAACTATTTTGGTAAATGAATAGAATATACAAATTACCTTGGTTAGACTATTTTGAAACCTATAAATTCATATGTTAGGGTATACATGTCTCTCATGATTTATTCCTTATAAATACATATTTTTTATTTTTATAAGATTATTAATTTAATTTTTCTCATCCATACAATTCGTCTATTTTAGTTAATTTTTGGAAATATAACGAATAAATCCAATATAAAATGTGATATAAATTGTGATTATTTACTAGTTTAAATTCATAATATGATTGGAGTAGGAGTCATTAATTTTATGGTACTACTTGCATATGTAACTCAATTTATGATTAATAACTTGAATAATGTGTAATTTCATCCTATTAAAAAAGATAAAGTTATGGTTGGTTCTTTTATATAAAAAAGTCCGCCTAAATTTAAAAGAACTTTTGATCCCTTAACACCAAATAATATATGAATTTTGCTAAGAATATATTCCCTATCATGAAATTCATTGATGATGATAATGGAATACTAATATTCTATCACTTATTGGGAGAATCTGATCATTGGTGGACACTATTCAAGAATAGGAAATCCAAGAAAGACAATAAATCAATGGAATGGGATGGATTCAAGAAAATATTTCTCAAATAATATTTTACACATATTATCCATCATAAAATGGGAATATGGTTCCATGTACTGTAGAAAAAGGATAAAAAATCAATTGGCTATTATGATGTAAACATCAAAATGATTTCATCCCAAACATAATTTTTACCACTTATTTAATTTAATAAAGCTGAGTAATTAAAAATATTTAGTGATTTGATACATTTATATCTATGAGAAATTTTTATTATATGCCCTGAAAGTTGCGATAGAGATTTTTTATTCAAAATATTATCATCAGGATATAAGAAAAATTAGAATAATGAAGTTTAATTATAGAGTAAAATGGTTAAAACTCATACTGGTAAGAAAAATAAACTTCACACTTTTAATAAGTGTGGTAAGAAGAATCCCACATAAAATCTAAAGGGGAAAATCATATGATTCAGTTTTATAAAGTAGGGGAATCAATATAATTAATTTATAATGGAGATAAATAATCACACTCATATGATAGAAGAAAATTATTTTCTAATAAACCACAACATGTGGTCTAATGTTTCAACTATAAGAAACATGAACACTATAATAATTTGTTCTCTAAGATAAGTTTAATCATAGATAACCAAAGAAAAAAATCTCTAATTAAAAGAAATAATGGAAAATCTTATGTTTTCAAAACTATTGAGATGGATCTTGATAATGAATTGGTGATGGGTAAACTTATTATATATTTTTTAATAGAAAATGACTTATTTTTTTATATTTTTACAAAATCATTAATGTCAAGAAAGTTTAGTAGAACTATTGAAAAACTGCCTTAATACAAGGAGGTAACATTAAATTGAAAATTCCAAGTGGTATGATGAGCACTATTATGGGTGATCTCAAAATATTTTATGATTTTTTTACTAAGTACATAACATAGGATAATGTAGTTCATCTCCCTTGATGATCCTTACCATTGATTACTCAATATTCCAATTAACATTATTATATTTTTTTATTTTTTATTTTTAAAAAAATAATGGAAAATATATTTTTAGTTGTGATGGAAAATCGATGCATGGAATGAAAATGAATCAATTCTTCACAAAATCATATGAACATGAAAAATAATTCATAGGATACACTTATGTGGTAAAAATAAATTTATTTAATATACTCATAATATATTCATTAAACATTGTCCCTTTATTTATATCCATTTAATTATGATCCTATAAATTTTTTAAAAATGAAACCCTATTATAATGAACACTGCCACAATAATATGACGAATTAAAATCAAGGTTGACATTGGTACTTCCAATCACAACACCCTTTGTTGATTATGGTCCAAACAATTATGGTCTTTGTCCAATTAGGGTAGCATATCCACCTTCTAATAGATAATTATCAATTATGGGGATTATATTTAAACCATGTGATTTTTTTTCAATAATGATTAGATATTTCTATAGATGTCTTGATATTGTTATTCACATAAGTCCATCATCACGATAAAAGTTAAAATATATTTAGTTTTTATGAATTTCAATTCTCAATTAATGAATCATAATATATTAATTTTATTATATTCACGAATTCAATGATATATGTGAATTTATTATGAGTTATATTGAAAATGAATGATAATTACTCATCCATGGGAGTGGTTATCATCATAGAGATGATTTTCATATGCAACGGTTTAAAAGGGTATAAATCAATCTCATATCTACTATTAAATTCTAGCATAAATAACTATAAGAAAATATAATGATGATAATATAATAGTAAAAACATATTTATAAGAAAAATATGTTATAATATAGAATTAAAAATAATGGATAGTAAAAGAGGAAAGTGAAATACTCTTGGAAGATATCCTTGTGAGTATAACTTACATACCCCAGTTGGATAGAAAAGTGGAATGAAACCACTATATTGGAAAGTTACTATCTATTCTATGAACCATCCCCTCTAATGGTTAATAATAAAATTTTAAAAAATATATTGGATTCTTGGGTTATAAAAAATATTAAAAAAAGGGAAGTAAAAAAAGTCAAAATGAAATCCTATATTTTTCTTGTGTCTTTAACCCTAATAACAAAAAAAATATAAGTAACTTAAATGGAATTTAATATTATAAATTTATTAATAAATATAGTTTAAAAATTTCATCCCATTCTGAGTAAATATGAAAAATATATGGTTCAATCATTTAAGTAAGGTCTATATTGATGAATCTAGTACATATTTAACTTTTGATCCCATTATCACCTAAAAAAATTATGATCCATATAGATCTATTCAAGAAAAATATGTTCCCCAAAATTATTCAAATCCTATAAAAACATTTTAAAAAAAACTAAAACATATTAAATTTTATAGTAAAAATACTCAAGTGCAATTAGAAGGGAAAACTATAATTTCCATGCAATTTCCAAATTCATTATCTAATTAAAACATCATATTGAATAATAACTTAAAAAAATTCTTTACCCATTAGTATAAAATATTATTAAAGTTATATTATAATCCATAATTAATACATTTTTTCAATTCAACCCAATTTATTCTCTTAATATGAATATGTGACAATTACCCATAATTTAAAAATTTGGTGGGATTTAAAACAATAAAATTTGAAGTTAAATATTTGAGATTATTATCTCTATCAAATCCCCACACACATAAATATTATTCTCCTAATAAAATATCTAATATTCATATTAAATACAAAAAATTATTCAATAATCATATATTTTTCAGGGCCCCTTCTAGAATTTAATTTATCATGTATCATTTTTAAAAATCTATTATTTCATTTTCTTTTTTGAAATTTAAATTTATTCAACCCCATAAATAATTCTATGAAAAAAATCACATCCTAACTCACTTGTATATTAATTTCACTGATCACTCGACATAAACTAAATCTAGAGATGTGCACATACATCAAGTACATGTTCCTAACCACAGTATTATGATGAATCTCACATATTCACCTCATAAATACCAAAATCACCATCAATAATGAGGACTTCACTATTATGTTAAAATTAATCTAAGGAAAATCCTATTTAGGTAATTATTTGAAACAAAAAAAAGATAAAAATTGAGGTTATATATTACTTATATTGCATGATAATCATTGATAAATTTTAATTAAATATCCTCTTTTGATGATGAAATTATCCACTTTACCCAACATTACGAAAATAATCAAAAAAATTTACATAAATAAACTGAATGATACATAATATTTTATTCCATTTTTTAATTTTATTCAAAATTTTCACATGGAAAAATCTAGTGGTCAACTCCAAACCATTGTTTTATCTAATCAAAATACTAATTGTAATAGATATAATAATATCAATTGTTAATGAAGATTATTTTTTATATTACCAAGACACAACCAATTTTTTATTCATTATATCATTCTATTTTTATTTATTTATTTATTCATTTATTAATTTTAAACAATTGAATAAAATGGTAATGAAATCATGATACTCTACCAAATATCTAATGAAAACACCCACACACTTCTTCCTCAACATGTAGAATCATCTTCCACCATAGAAAACCACTCTCTTACACTTAATCAATTGAATATCATGAAAACCATTAAGAATACAGTAGGGGGATCAATAAAATATTGTAATGTGTATTTCATTGTCATGTTAATCCATGGATTCTATAAGACTAAATAAAGATACAAATTAAATTGTAAGTCTCAAGGATTTTGTCTTTAATCAAAAAAAGCTTCAAATATCATAATATGGATTTTTTTTAATCATAGATTTGATAATATTGAATGTTTTTTCTAATATAAAACCATGATCGAATGTATCTTTAGAAATGATTATAATAAAGAATATGAAAATTTGGGTTTATAATACCAAATATGAAGAGTTTTAATTATTTAGGTTAGTGATTCATGGGAATGGATTTCAAAAACAGGAAAAATTCATAAAAATGTTTGAAAATAATATTTTAACAAAAAGACTCCATATCAAAAGAAATTTAAAAATAATTTACTTCAAAAAATAAAAAATATTAAAAAAAATTCTGGTGAGAAAAGTGATTGATGATATTTTGTGAAGCTAAAATTTCCTAAATTACTTTAAAATTAAAAATTAGAAAATAATACTTTTACCTAATGATATTAGCACCAATATCATACACTTAAACTGTTATTAACACCTATTTTATTAAAAATGAATTATAAGAATTGTGTGATGTTTTGGATTGGGTATTGAATAATTAAATGGAGAAAAAAATTATATGACCTAACTTATTAGATGTAGAAATATTGAGTTTAAAACTGAGGTGGTTCCCACTTAAAAAACTGTAAGTAAAAGAAAAAACATCAAAATTTTATTAAAATAAAATTAAAAAGAAAGTAAATATAAATTGAAATGGAAAATAAATTGGATAAATATTGGTTTCAACCCCCCCCCCTATGGTATTGGGTTTTTTATTCCCTTGAAAATAAAGACAGGCTGTTATCAGAAATATGATATGGTGGTTTTTCATTGAGGTGAACCACCAAATTATTTTCCATCCCACGTTATTAATCTTTATTTCTTGTGGAGAACCCATGGATAGAGTGTAGAAAATATATCCCCATTATAATAATATAAAATAATTATTATGGGGAGGGTGGGAAATATAATGGATCCTCATAATTTTTTGGGACATGTATGGAATATTATTCATCATCCAAGGCCCTCTCATGAAGTAATGCATCGAAAGTTTCTTAAAGGATATGTAAAAGAATAAATGTACATGAATAAAATAGAATCAATCTGAATTTATATATAATTATCCCTAATTAATAGTATCTTTTGAAGTTTTCTCTTTGTTTACAGACCCAAGAAACTCTTTTTCTTAAAACTCCAACTTCACCTTCTCTTTAAAGGTGACTTATTCAAATTATTTACCACTATCAATAGAAGTGTATAAATTAAAATAATATTTATTTTTCACACATATTGATTTATAAGGTTATTCCAACAATGATAAATCAAAATTAAGTGAATCTAATGACTTTTTTCTCCCTTAAGTGATTTAAACTCTAGTTATTTCTATTGAATGCATGAGAATATAATGATTTATATAAGAGTGGGAAATTTTTTATTATATAATTTATCCTTATCCAATGAAATACCTTCTTGGGAGGTGGGAGATGGTGAAATATATTCTTCTAGTTTGTCGGTGTCTTGTTGAAAAAAATCTTAAAAGTAGTAGGAAAACTCAGTTAGCTATCAAACTAACACTTCTAAAACTAGTTGATCAAGGTCATCCATTATGTCCTCAATGAGTTATTATAATTACCTTTCTCTATAGTTTTATTTACTGACTCCCCTCACCATCATAGAAAATAAAATTAATAATATCATTCATGGTGAGGGTGAGTTGAAATTTTTTTCTAATTATTTTCCAACTTTTTTAAAAAAAAGAAAAATAATTCACAAAAAAATATTGAGTGAAGGAATTATTGTGTCTCAAATAACAATTCCACTTTTAAGATCATTATTATGGGAACTCTGAAAAGATTTTAGGATTTTTTTTTAATAAGTACAACACAAGGGTTTACTTATGTCGTCACTATTTCTGTGATTTACTATCAATCACCCAATATTCCAATTCAATTTATTATATTTTTTAATTTTATATTTTTTTAAACATAAAATTTGGATTCAATTATGAATAAAAATGAATTTATGGAAAGAAAATAAATAATTTCTTGAAAAAATGAAGTAAATATGAAATCAATTTCTTTGAAAACACCTAAATTAACAACCATAATAGATCTAATATACCACTAAATTATTAATTAATAATTATCCATTTATTTATTTCTATTTAATTATGATCCCATTATTTTTTCATCCCTTAAACACTATAGAATTTAAGATAACCAAAATGATATGATGAATTGATACCTAGGTTGACTTCAGGACTTCTAATAGCAGCATTATTCTTTGATTATGGTCCAAAAGAAAACTTATGGTCCATGGATAGTTAGGGAAAAATTGAAACACAATAAATGATAATTATTGATTATAGGGATTATATTTTAAACCCATTAATTGATTTCTAATTTGATTATATTTTGTCACTAATGAATTTTTATCACAATTCATTTAAGGGCGGCCTCATAGTAAATGTGAAAGTAGAATGTGTTTATATGAATTTCAATACTCAATTAGTTTATCTAAATTTATAAATTATATTATTCTCGTAAATTTAAAACAAATAAGTGAAGGGTGTATGAATTATATAGATAACTATCATAAAGTACTCTTCCATGAGTTGAGTTTTCATTGTTAGGATGATTTTTATAAGCAATGGTTTGAAAGGGTAAAACTCGATATCATCTTCGCTATTAAATTTCAATCCAAATATGTTAGTCAAATGATAATGAGGAGAATATAAGGACAAAAAAATTAATGATATTAAATTTCTTAAATC
Organism: Viscum album; assembly: GCA_963277665.1. Lineage (NCBI taxonomy): Eukaryota > Viridiplantae > Streptophyta > Magnoliopsida > Santalales > Viscaceae > Viscum > Viscum album. Next base: position 1,002,565,337 of record OY728133.1, read on the forward strand.
AAAATAAATGAATGTAGATGAAGAAAGAGAAATAATCCTAAAAGAGATCCTTATGTATTGGTCATCGATCTCCTAATTGGTTGTAAAAGTCAAATAATACCAGTCCATTTCATAAAAAATATCTATTAATCGAAAAATATCATCCAAATTTGAAAAATATAAATTTAAATAGTGGAGCTGAGGATAGTGTTATAGAAATTATAAAAAATGAATGTAGAAAATCAAGTCAAAATGCATAATTATTTTCATTTCATGACTCTGAACCACCAAAAGTCCAAAATAGAGGATAATCCAAGAGAATGAAATCATATAACTTTTGTAAAAACTTCATCCCAATCTTATAAAAGAAGAATGATTTATGTCATGGTCATTGAATTATGGTCTAGAATTAAAAATCTAATCTATATTTTACTTATGATCCCATTATCACAATGAAATATTATAATCCATCTAAATATCTTAAAAATAAAATAAGTATTATAGTATCATTAAAATATTATCACAAAATATTAAAAATATTTTGACACATATAAGATTTTAGGATAAAAATAAAAATGGGAATTCGGAAGGGATAAATTAGAATTTCCATACAATTTACAAATTCATAATCGTGTTAAAAATTCTTATTAAATTATCACTTAAAAATGTACTATTAATAATTAATATCAATGATGAATAGAAAATTTTGAATCCATAATTATTACATTTTTTAAAATATACCCATATTATTTTTTTAATTCGAATAAGTTACAATTACAAATAAATTAAAAATTTGATGGGATTAAAACATTTTATATTCAAAGTGAAATATATGAAAATTTAGTCTTTATCATGGTGTAATAATAACATCAAAATTAAATAACTCCTCCCTACCAATATTTTTAGGATTAATCTCCCAATAAACCTAATAATATTCCCTTTAGTGTAATTAAATGTTATACTATGCATGGATTGGTTATTTTTATATAGAACCAAGATCCACTACTAGGAGAATGAAATTATTCTCCATATCATAAATCATTCTCCAATTATATATAAGTGTAAAGTGGAGAATGAATCTTTTTTAGAAGAATATTCCGAAGTATTGATTTTTTCCCTTGTAGGAAAAAATATCTAACTCAATTTATTGAGATAAATAAAATAATAACCCTTGAAGGAATTCCCACTATAATGGAATATGTAGTTTTATTCCATGAAGAGTTGATTGTCCTTACTCCAGACCAATAAGTTGATTTCACAATTTAACTTATACCGATAGTTATACCCATATCAAACACTCCATATTGAATATCCCCTATCAAAATTAAATAAGTAAATAAAATTTTTCAATATAATCTTTAAAAGGGATACATATTCCCACATTATTCACCATGGAGATCACCAATCCATATTTCAAAATAAGGATGGTTCAATGTATCTTTGTATTCATTATCAAGAACTCAATAATATCACAGTAAAAAAAATTATCCACTTATGTAGATTTATTTAATGATTTGTCAATAACATGGGTCACCATAATTATCAAAAGCATAACTTCTACCAAGATAAAATTAATTAAAGGTGAATAAGGATTATATTCCCATCAATTATTTATGTATAAAGTATGAACACTATTTGTTCTTAGTAATTCCCTTAAAACTCACCAATGCTTCTAAAATACTGATTTTATTTAGGAATAGAGTATTTAGAAATTACATTGAAATTTTTTTGGTAATTATGAAGATTATATTCTCATATACTATAAAATAAAGGAGGAACATGAGAATAATTTGATTATTGTGTTGAGGAATATAAGAAATAAAAATTTATATGTAAATTACAGTTAATGTGAGTTTTGGATAGATCAAGTAACATTATTAGGTAAAATTATTCCATAGAAGGGGATGTCTATTTATCCTTCAAAAAAAATACAATTATGAAATGGCATATACAATCTTCTATAATGGATTTTTTCTAGTTTTATTTGATTAGTTGGGTATTACCAATTATTTTTGTGGAATATTTCATGATTTTCAAACCCACTAAAAATATAACTCAAAAGTGAGTAAACGTTTTCTATAATGATTAATGTGAGAATATATTTAATTAGATAAATATGATTCTAATTACCATTTACTCACACTACCAACAAATGGGGTAGTATTTTTTATCTACATTAATTCGTCAATAAGGGTATTGGGTTTTATACTCATATAAAATGATAAATTCATAATTTATTTCTCGATATAGTTGAAGGTAAATTATCATAATTATCCAACACATGATATAGATTTACCAATAGTAATCTTAATAGTGATAACCTAGATTCATTATTTCTATATATTGAAGTGTGACTTATATAAAGATCCCAAGAGATTAAGGTATATGGTCACCTATAAGGAGTTTTATATTCCCCAATAAATATCACTAGATTTGATTCAGATAAATGAATGATCAATCCACAGCTATGATGGGATGGTGAATAATTTGAAAAATGATCAGTATAGAAAACATTATATAACATTATATTTGAAGAGTATTGAATGAGATCTAATCTTCTTAGACATAAAAAGGATAGAAATGCGAATCATGAATCAAGGAAAAAATCCAAAATTACACAAATTATTACTCAAGAATCCATTCTTGAGAAGATTATGGAAGCTGAAAGGGATGATATGAAGAGAAAAAAAGAAGTTTTATTCTATAATATTGGGAAAATTCTCAGATTTCATAGTTGATGAAGAAGGATTTGTTAGATTTGGTACTTGATTATGTGTACTATGAAAAGGAATATCATATCTCAATATTCTCTATCCATATTAGGACCAAAAATATTTAAACATATCTATTAGAAAACATTTGGTGGAAAATATGAAGAAGGATGTTCTTGAATATATATAAAATTTCGTCGAATATCAAGAAGTGGAGGAATAAAGGAAAAAGTGGAAGGGATTGGTACAAAAATTACACTTGCTAATAAGAAAACGGGAGAATAACACCATGGATCTTTTCACTAGTCTTCTAATGACATACAAAAAACATTTTTTTTATATGTGTTGTAATTAACCATATTATAAATATTACTCCGATAAGTGGTGTGATTTCATGGAAAACACTATTATTTTTATCTGATAAAGATTTGAAGTTAACCTCAATGTTCTGGTAAAGTCATGAACTTTACTTGAACACATAATGGAATGAAAATTTGGACTATCACCACCATATTAATGGTTAATATGAATGGTATATTCAAACACTTAAGGATATGCTGATAGAGTTATCTATGGAATTAAAATCAGGATATAGTCTGCAAATTCCTTTTTCTGAGTTCTCATACAATAATTGCATTCAATCTTGCATTTAATTTCCTCTTTTTGAACCCATATATGGGAATAAATTTAAAATATATATTTTCTTGGACGAATTTGGTGAATTAAAAATATTGGTTCATGAACTAGTCAAAGAAATATATGAAAAGATGTTGGTCATTTAGAAACAGATCATAGCAACCCAAAGTCGTTAGAATAGTTATGCTAAAAATAATTAATGAGACTAATAATTTGAGTTTGTAGAAAAATATTTCAATTATATAAATTCATATAAGGTAATTATAAGGTTTGAGAAGAAATGAAAGCTGCGGACTAGATACATTGGACCCTTTATAATTCTTTATGAGATAAGAGTGGTGTATTATCGACTAGAATACCCAACAAACCTATCTAAATTATTTGATGTGTTTCACATATAGTTTTCGAGTAATTATATACTTGATATCTCATATGTACTAAATTTATAGGGGGTAATCTATCTCATTTAGAATATTATGAATATCATCTTTTGAAGATATTAAACATAGAGAAAAATTTATATGCAACAAGTTAACTCACTTGGCCAAAGTTATTTGGTGAAACCATAAGTATGAAGAGGAAATATGGGAAACTAGAGAAGTAATTAAATATAAGTATGAACATATATTTATATATTATATTATGGAATTAAATTTCAAGGGTAAAATGTTTAAAGGTGGGAATAATTTAATGACCAAACTATTATATATCAAAATAAAATTGAATAAACATGTCTGTGTTATATCTAGAAATATAGAATAATATAAAATACATTCATCATACCAGTAAAAATATTATTTATTTAGAACATTACATTTAGAGAGAAAACAGGGTCATAATATGGTCATTTAAAATTTCAACCCATTACTAATGTAGTCATTATAAAGTGTATATTATAATCAGTATATATTAAGGGTGATAATAAATGATAATGAACGAAGAAGAGATTAATGATGGCCTAAAATAGTAAGATCATCCATTATGAGGCTCATTTATCACATATTTTTAGTGAGTTATCATGGAGAGGGTTCTCCATTGAAAAACCTCATGAAGGACATCAACAATTGAGGCCCAAAAATAATTGTCTATGATAGAAGCTCAGGTTATTAGAAATCAAAAAAAAATATCAATGTTAGATGGACCACCCAATTAAATTACCAATATGTTTCACATTACCTTAAGGGATTATGTTTTTGTGATAAACGGTAATTTATCTAGGAGATAAATAGTAATAAATTGTTAATAATTTCATAAATATAAAGTTATCAACCCTGATATAACATTTTTTTAATGTGTATAGGAATTTGATTATATAAATAGAATCAATATTTTTATATTAGTCAAGGGTTAAATTTTGTATTTTTGGTTATAAATAGTAAAATAATATTTGGTTATTTTAATAAATAAAATTAAAAGTAACTTATATTTGATAATGGTGTTAAATATAATAAAATAAACATTTCAAAAAAAAAGAAAACATACTAACATTTTTGGTAAAATATGTATGTTTTATTTTCATTAAAAATTATTTCTATGATAAATTAAAGAGGAAAAATTACATAAAGTGGTTTTATAAGAAACTGGTTATTTTTTATGATAGGTAATATAATTTTATGAAATCATAATTAATTTTTATAAGAGTAAAAAATTATATTCTTTAGAAAAACAAGTATTTCTCAACAAATAAGTATTTTAATTAAAGTTGAATTTCTCATATTTTGAAACTTATTTTGAAAAAATTGACATAACTTTTGTATTTATCACATCAAAAAATTTCTAAGGTGATGTTTTGATATTCTACATAATGAATGAAATATGAATGGTAATTGTGAAATTCCACATAAGTGTCATAGAAGAACATTATTTTATAGTAGTTTTTATGAATTAATTATAGATTTTTATAAAAGATAAATTAATATTTTATTAGACCTGATACTATGGAGTCATAATCCCATTACTATGGAATCACATGGTGTCTCATTATTTGGAGATATAATATTTTATTCTAAAATACCTCTCTCTTCCCCTTATAAATACAACCCTTAAACACCCCATTTATCTACACATTATATTCTCCTTATCTAACCCAACTTCATCCCAAAACTCTCCCCAATACTCTGTCTCATTGGTTTTTATCTCACCAAAAAAAATCTAAGAAGGATTAAGAAGTGTTCTAAAAGAGTATATTCAAGTAAGAGGCAATTGTCTTAACCGAGTTCATTCATGTTTTTTCTACATATACCTCCTCTAAATATATTAAAAACATAATCAAATAATAAAATCAGTATCATAAGTATACTAAAAAAATTTATATCAATGTCGTATCAATTATCATACTCTCTCTCTCCCTCGTTAATTCTAAAATTAATTCATTTCCCATATTTTGGTCCGTTCACATCCTCCATGAACAATGTGTTTTATTTTTCATCACTAACTTAAATTGATGGTTTTAAAAATTTATTCACTGAGTAAACAAAAATATTTTTATCATTATTAATATTCTATAAAATAATTGGGTATAATATTAGTCATATAAAAAAAATGGATACAATAATTTTACCCAACCAAAACTGGTATACTAAGATACATTTATTAATTAAATTAAATTTTTTACAACCAATTTATCTATATAAATCTAGTTTTAATAGAATATAAAAGAATTAATAACTCGAAAGTTCTATATATTATTGATTTATTTGACTACATGTTTGACCATAATCAAAATATTGAAATAGATTTAAAGAAATTAATCGAATAACCTCAAGTGGATAATGTAATCAAATAATTATATAATAAATAAAGGAAATATAATATTAAATAAACCATAACAAGATAAAAACACTTAAAAATATTCTTAATAAAGTATTTAATAAACATAATTTGACTTGTCTTGAATTTATATGCATGTACCAAGCGAGTCTGGACCTATAGAAAGGGAGCTTTAAAACCACCCTCTTAAATTTTAAGTTATGATTTCTACCTATAAACCTCAATTTATATATATATTTTTTCAGTTATTTGTTTTATATTCTATATATTTATTCCTAATAAATATACCTATTTTAATAAACCATTTTTTTTTATATATATAAGGTTTTAATGTTCCCCTTTCAATTCCATCTTTTAGGAAAACCTGATTTAAGGGAACTTATCTATTTCATATCTCATTTTAATTACTACTAATCTTCTATGAAAACACATTATTTTATATAAAAACATTCTTGTTCATTTATGTTTTTAATTAAAACACATATCTCATTCCAATTATACAAGATTACTTACTCACTTCTTAAAGATTGGACTTATGCAAACACTCAATTATTTCTCAAATATTTTTTTCAAAAGGTATGAAACCCTAAAATATTGTTGATCTAGTTCCTCGCCTAGGTTACATTTGGGGTTTTTTGAATTTCAAATGCATTTCTTTTGTATGTGGTTTTTTTTATCTTTTACTTCTGTCTATGGAAACGAAAGAGCAAGCATGAACTGCTGGGTCTGTCAACCTCAATCCTTCAATTTTGCAGCTCCATGAATGGAGTCTGAACTTTAATCTTAATTATTTTAGGGATACATGTTCCCACATATGGATAAAAATTCATTCCCTTAATTGGGTCTTATGGCACCCAGAGATATTGTTTGACATAGCTTTGGTGATAGGTACACTGATTAAACTTGATAGTGCAACTGAATCAGTCTCTTTTGGTCACTATGTGAGAGTTTTAGTTGAAATGGATTTAAGTTTTACCCTAATTGATAGAGTGGTTTTATCCATGACACATGATGAGATCAACCTTAAAATTTAGTTTGATAAAGTCCCTATGTTTTGTGCTTCTTGTAAAACAATTGGGCATGACATTTCTACTTTCATGAGATATTTAATTTGTTCAAATTGTAATCTCAAAGGCCACGAGTCTCAGTTCTGTAGAAAGAAGGTCATGATTGATAGTAATTCTCCACCCATTTTTATCCCTACTAATAATAATGTTAATGATCCCAATGGTCTAGATACACTAGATGTTGTTAATGAAATAATTGAACCTTCTTCGAATGTCCATGTTTTTCACCCCAATAACCCATTGACAGATAGCATAGAGGTTCATGCTGAGACCCAATCATGGGAAGACCTGGTAGATGAACACATGACTGTAGTAGGAGTATCATTCAAATATGATCAATCTAGAGTCATTGTTGAAGACATAGTTGAGGATAATTTTGTATATAGTCCAGATTAAATTGAGTTAGAAGCTCAAGTTGTTGTTGATCAATGTTTTTGGCCAGAGCAGCTAATGATTTCTTATAAAAATCACAATAGCAAGGCTAAGGTAGATGCTGCTAATTCTGATAAGTCTGGGACAAGGAGGACTCACTCACCCACCGTGGATATAGAGCCTCTCCCTACACTGCATCCAACTTCTGGATGCATTTTGGATGCACCTGCTAAGGAGCACAGGTAGGCTTCTCAGGCTAGATTCCACCCAATCACTGCATCTTTTCTAAATGTTGGTTGCTTTTCTAAAACACCTACTTAGGTGCATGGACAGATTTATAAGGATGGATTTTCCACTGCTGCGGCATCTTCTCCAGATGCTGGTTACAATTTTGAAACACCTGCTAAGAGGAATGGACCTTCTACTCAAGCTGGTACCCCTCCCGCATTAGTTATGATAGCCCCATCCCTGCTAAATCTGGCTACTAAAAAGGTAAGAATTCGCTCCAATCTAATGATAATAGTACAAGACTCCAAGGTTTCTAATCATGGTGGCTTTGTAAATGCAATTGGGGCAGGGACATCTCCAGATTTAATATGTACTTCAGCGCTGAGTCAGAGTAAGAAATGTACTAGGAAGGTGAGTACTCATAACTCATTTGAATTACTTCTGTCTACTAGTAGTAATGATGATGGAAAATCAAACGATTATGGGGATAGATATAAAATTGAGTAAGCTATTGAGACTGCTGAGATCCCAGATGATGGCGGTGGACCTTGGACGCAAGCCAAATCCTCTAGAAGAGGATGAAACCCTCATGGAAGTGGTGGACAACTCTCGAACCACAGTATGAGCACTCATTCTCAAATGCGTTGATATCCTTTTTGTGGATTGTTTTTTTATGATTCATCTTTTCATCTGCTTTCTAACTTTTACATTCAATGAACGGGCCTTGGCACCTCAACCTTTTCTAATAAAAATTCCTGAGAGGTTATTTTTTATTACTTATCCACTTCTTCCTTTATATTTATCTTCACTTGAACTACATTTTTATAACCTATGATTAATTATTAATTTTTGAATGTCCAAAATTATTTAATCCCTTTATTTCATGGTAAAATTTATTCTGTTCCATTTGTATATTCCTTAAGAAAATATTCTATAACCAATTTACTTTAATGGGATTTTCTTATGATTTTGATTTATGTATGAATATCTTATATAGAACATGCATGAATGTACATATTATGATGTGATGGGTAGGCCAGAAATTATAAAATCCACCAATTTATTGGGTAATATTTTTATCTCATGAGATTCCATTTTCAGTGAAGGGGTTGTTATCATAGCATACTATGATATATTTTCCTAGCATTAAGCCTTTACTTATGCTAATGATGTAATATTTTATATTCTTGTCACATTCCCATGATTACAAAATCTTATTATATCATCTTGTTATTAAATAATTCCATGTGATTATATATCATCTTACACTTTTATGATGTAATCATATATATATTGTCTCATATGGATTACTTTATTATCATTATTCACTATGATTATTTTCTTAAGGGGATTTATATCTCACTGCTTTTATTTATGTATTCCACTAGGTTACCCTTTCCAATAATAAGGCAAAAAAAAGATTTGGTGAAATTTATAGAGATAAAAATAAATATGGTTTATATTATGTTTATGTTGGCATAAATGTATCTAATATCCCAAAAAAACTAGACTATTAGATTATGGGGTTGCATTTCTTGGAACTTTACATTAAATTTAATTCAGTAATATGTTCTTTAGACATGCGTTTTTGTAAATATCATGTACTATATACAAATATGTTTGAACTTATTTTATATAATTTATTATTTATTTCAATAAATTATTAAATATAAGTAATTCATATGAAATTATGTTTTAGAAGAATTGTTATTATAATTTATTATCAAACCCATCTAGATAATGGTTGAAGGGGTCATATTTCTCCTAATTTTGGTTAAGTAATTCATTAGAATAGTATTTTTATATTTTAGAAATAAAAATTTTCTCAACTACATGATCAAAAAGTTGTTAAAGATTTTATCTCAAATAATTATTTTTATAACAAAGAATAATAATTAAAATCTCCACAAAAAGTGAAATTAGATAGTTCATTACTAAAGTTGACATATAATTTATAAAATTAGGAATTATTTTACTTTATACAGGGAAAAAATGTACAATATATTGAATGGTATTATATTTAACATGTAAACAAATTTCAAAAAAATCACTCCAATTATGATATAAATCATAGAAATTGGGACGTTCCTAAAAATATATATCAAGAATGATATAAAAGTATGTTTATTTCCGTATTTAATTGAGAGGATATATGAATTATACTACTCAATACTCTTTAGATAATATATTAAATATCTAAAAATAAAGTAGGAGAATCACAAAGGAAGGAAGAATCATCTTGGGAGGCTAAAGAGAATACATTATAACCACCTCAACCAAAACATAATAAAGATTCAGAGATAAAAAAAGAAAAAAAATTATTATTTTGTATTCTAAAAATAGATGGCTGATAAGAAGGAACAAAAATATAACAACTTAAAGAAATAAGTGTATGTACAATTAACCCCTCAAAATTAGAATAGATTTACTTGAACAAGAGGTATAAATAGGATAAATATTGTTATTTAACAGAAGAAACATGGTGAAAAAATTTTGGTGGGAGATTATAATAATGATATTATAAATATACAACCTATTCATGTTTCCACTATACTACATACCCATGTAATAATTTAAAGAACTAATGCTAATTATTAAAGTAGTAATGCATAATGTACCTCAAAACACTAAATAAATTCCAACTGTTAAAAAAATTTGAGAGGGCACACCTACACTAGTAGAGAACATTAAAAATTATTGAGAATATGCTCAAGAAAAATATATTATGTATATTATAAAGAAATTTTATCACTATAAGAAGAAAAATTAAGAAACTATTCATTTATTAGAAGATAAAGAGAAACCTATTGAAGTACAAGAACATGTTGTTGAGAAAGAGAAATCATATGATGTAAAAGATAAATCAGTTTTTTACATAGAACAAGGTATTTTTGAGGAATAAAAGACATTTAATGTTAAGGAAACTATTTATAAAAATGATGATGAAAGAGAATGATTGTATTTTCTATATTTTTTTAATGTCTTACTCTTTTTTTATTTTTCATCTGAAATTAATTACTGACATCATCTTAAATTTTTTTTATAAAGGGTTGAGTGTCAAGCCCCCTTTATTGAATAAGAAAATTCTCTTTAAAGAATGTGAATGAGGAACCAATTTCAATAAGGTAAAAAAGACTAGAAAAAAATAAAAAGTGATCACAGGTCCAAGAAGAAACAATCATCAAAGTATTCATCAAAATTCTCTTCGCCTCCCTTTCCAGTGCCCCGTAACTGTGAGATCTATCAAGAGAGAGTGTTGCCCCCTATGCCAAGAAGTTGCACTGTGTTAGCAGTGCAATGTGACAGAGCACCTCCCCAACCAACAAAGTGTGGAGGAGAGCTGGATGAAAGGATCCAACACTCCTTTATCTCTTTCGAGCCTCCCACCCGACAAAGCATGAAGAAAACTTTAGCAATTTCAACTTGATACAACATAATAAGAATCTGAAAAAAAAAAACCAAGTCAATGACATGGTAAGGTGCCCAGAAATCCATCAAATATATGATGCATGACTAAATGAAGGGTTTCATCCCACACCTCCATCTATCAAGGCATCCCACCCAATGGCACCTACAAGATGTTGTGTCACACCATATGTGACAAGAACAACCAAAGACCATGAAGAAATCCACTCCCATGAACAAAAAGAGACATGAAGACCAAAGTAGCAAAATAGAAGTCACAACTAAAGTCATAAATCTCACTACATCAAGAAAATCACAACCCTTGGCCACCACCTGAAACATCAATATCAAACTCAACTATCTGAAGATCATCATCATCTAAATTAATTGGAAAAGGATAAAAAATCCAAGAATTTGTGTATCCTACCTTGTCACAAAGTGATCATCCTTAATTATTTTATCATCTAAATTTTCATCTAGCAAAATATTAGTGATTTTGACATCTCTTTTCAAAATTATGATCTTTGCAGCTTTAGGAAGAAATTCGCGAACCCTCCTTGACCTTTAAATCTCTTTAATTCCATAATCTAACAATCTCAAATTCGCAACTCCCTTCATTGATCTTCAAACACCATCATCCGGATGAGGAACCAGGAAAAAACAACAAGACAACCACATGTCACTGCATGAACGAACGAAACCACTCAGTGTCGGGGAGGCTCAGATCTGAAACCAGATCGAACTAGAGGGGATAACATTGCATACTGCATAAAATTCATGACACCGGCCATGGAAAATTTCGTGCTCCACCATTGAGGCAGGTCCTCTATCATCATCAACAAATCCCAACAACCTCCACCTGAGAAACCAACACCACCTTCGGCCCACCGGACACCACCGCACGATCCCAAAAGGCTACATTAGGATGTCAATGTTCTATCCATATCCCCACAAGACTAACACAAACTACCTCTAAAGAATCTGAGACCGTCGAATTCTCACACACCCATCACCACTCGAATGAGAAGCGACCACGCAGGGAAACCAGATCTTGATAGATCTGGTGAAGGGGATCACACAATAGAAAAGGGGTGTCTTTGGGAATGCATGGACCTCAAGGTGGTGGAGAAAAGGAGAATACCAGCATAAGATCGACACCAAATTGGGAGAAGAGGAGGAACCGATCATAAATGTCAAGGTTGGAGAGGACCAACACCCGGTTGAGGGCACTACAGCTCGCGGAACCCTAAGGTCGCTGCTCTCCAAGGGAGTGTGGCACCATCCACTCGTATCATCTTAAATTTTTTAATATTTATTTTTTCATAATTTGAATGGAGAGATTACTTTATTTCAAATACATTAAATTCTATTCAATAGTAATTTTTTACTATATAAGGGGAGGAATTTGTATGTTTGATATGTTTCACTTGATGTGATCTGATAAAATAATAAGATATTTTTTTTATATTTTTCTAATAATTTTGTTTTCCTTATCAAAAATAGAGATATTTTTTATCCACTTCTATAGAAAATCCTTTTATCAACGTTGGAATTCATATTTTTCTGTGATAATAAAGAATTTATGTTTTAATATCTCTTAAATGTAATGTTCATCAATGTTATAAGTAGCACTGATAAAGTATTCCTTTTATCAGTAAGTTTTTTAGTTCTAATAAAGGGATATTTTATCGGTGTTTTTTTACCATTGATAAATCTCAAAATACTTATTAAAACTCAAACCAATTTATAAATAACCCTTTTATCATCACAATTTCGTATGACTAATTAAAAAAATTATGGAATCTATGCTTCTCCCACCTATTCCCCTCAACCCTTTATCAACACGCCCTATTATCACTACATAATTCCCCAACACTTGCATAGCCTCGTGCCAAGGAAGATTCAAACATACGTCCTCCTTCTTGGATGATGAAGCACCTTAGCACTATTAGATCAAGTTTTTGACAAAATTTAATAATATATCTATTTATTTTTATATATATACATTTAATTATTTGTGTATTTATTTATAAATTTATGCATACTTATATATCTAATTCTAAATTCTTTGATGAAATTTGATTAAATATTTATGTTTTATATTTTATATATAAGTATCTATTTAAATATTTATATATATATAGGATGCTTAGTGGTAAAAATATAAAAAACATACATCACAACTTATACACACATGAAAGACTAATTGCCCTCCTCCATTAGGGTTATTTCACCATTTTTATGCATAAATTATATATATATATATATATATATATATATATATTATACCTACAGACCCATCATCGCATGGCCCATAATCCCCCTTCATTGATTCTTGTAGACCCATTTTGACACCAGATCATATACCCCCTTCATTATAGCTCATCAGAATAATTTTCCTCTAAACCAGATCAACCACTCAAGGTCACCAATAGCCCTAGGCCTCCCAAATCCTCAAACACTCATATCCTATTCTTATAGACACTACCATATGGCTGGATAAATGTTTCCATTAATGAAATTCATGACTCTCCCTTCTATCTTTGGCCATGAAGTATCCCTTTAATCATTATGGGCCCTAGTATCAAGGACCATTGTTCTATCACCATCCATGGGGCCAAGGTGGGATCTTCGCGTGGTCTGATATACCATAGTTTTTCTAACCCTTTCTTCACTAGAATACACATGAGTCATCAAATCCCATATACCATGTTCATATCATGATTATGGACATGCATCCTGAGTCTTGATTATCCTAAGTCTTGAATTGTTGTAGCCTATGCCCCAAGTTCATTTCTAACTTGTGCCCTTGTGTGAGTCTCTACCTCATATCCTGAGTTCATCACCATAATTTTGAGGCAGTAATCAATGTGATACATGTATCTCAAAGTCATCCTTGATAACTCTTCCTGTTTTTAGTCCTCCATCACCAACCCCACAAACTCTCAACCATCAGGCATGCATTTCATGTCCCTTAGACTCAACACCACCAAGTTCCCATATCCACTCTATGCATCTTGATGTCATCACTATTTAGCACTCATTAACAGCTTTCTCCCCACATCATCATCGACTTTCATACATACACATCATGAGGTCGTCACTAGCTCCCAGTGTCATAAGGTTATTGAGATCATCACCATCCATATGATTTGTACCAATTTCACCGCTCGATCATTATTTTCATTCTATGCCTAATCATAATCTCTTTCATCAAGTGAGGCTAGGTCATAGTCGGCATGCATCTAGGTGCTGATATATTTTCAAAAAAATCATTTTTGGTTTGTTTCTTCGATGTCTTTTCTTCTATTTGAAATTGATAAAGTCATTGTCATAGGTCCATTCATATAAATTACACTTCAGATCCCATGTAACTTTTCGTCACTAATTCATTGTTATCCCTTCACTTCAATCCCACAAAAATTCATTGACCCACATTGTGGGTTCATCAAGAAAACATGGGTTTTCACCCTTGGGTTTTTTTATCTTTGGTTATTTTCATCTAAGATCGTATATATATACTAGAAATAGTGCTAAAAAAGATCCTTATTCCCAAAAACAACAAATTAGTCTCGAAAATTCTCAAAGATAAGATATTTCGAGTGGTATCCAGTATAATCGATAGTTCCACCCACTTCAAATTCTCATTTAGATTGGTCAGTCCTTTTACATGTATATTTTTTATAATGTATTTATAAAATTCATATTTATTATAAATAAATTTATTTGTGTTTTTGTATGTATGTATATATATATTTGTATAGATGTGTGTCTATATATATGAATGTATATATATTATTTTAATACATATTTTTTAAAATATATAATGTTTTATACATGTATATAAACACACAACATGTATACAATACCACATTCCTAGAGAATTTTACTTCTCATATATAGACATATTTAATTTATATTTATATATATTCCAATATGTACTTATTTAAATATATATGTGTGTGTGTGTGTTTGTTTCTCAATACCTACACACACATACACACACACACACACACACACATATATATATATATATATAAAATATACAATTTTTAGGTATATAAACATTTTTTCGATATATATAAATTTGTTTAGATATTTATCTATAAAAATTATAGATACATTTGTTTAGGGGTATTGGTGTATAATTATCCTTCTACCCTTTCCTCCCATCAAAAATATATATATATCCATAAATTTTTATAAGATAATAAATGGTTAGTGACTTTTTAAAATAAAATGGATAATAATTATTTTCATATCTTATATTTGTTTAAAAATATATTTTACATGTAAATATATTTAAATATCTATTTATATAATTAATTTGTTAAATATAAATCTATACACATGTGTATATGTATAATTATAAATAACACTATAATTTGTAAAAAGAAATCAACCTCATATTATCCATTTGTGTGTAACCCCTGTCAATAAATTCAATCAACATTAAAAGAAGATAATAGGACCCATTTAAATTTATCTGAAATTCCATTGAATGTTCAAGAATTAGGGTATCTCAACGAAAATATTAGTTTTTCAGGCTTTATGAATCGTGTTTTATGATGAAAAAATATTGACCTTATCCCCCAACCAACATGTCTGAGATCACATCACAAGGTTCAATTTGACATCTCAAGGAGCCCAAATGGATACCAGGATCTTAATTTATAGTCGTTTGAAGTTGGATTATTTTTTTCAACTTATATTGAGAGATTAATTAATTTATTACTTTTTATATTTCCAGAATGTCATTAAATTTCTATTACTCAAAAATAATTAGTCAATTTTCTATTGATATTGATTTTCAGATATTTCATAAACCATTTTTCACTAAATTGGTCACATGTGAAGTGAAAATAACTATTTAGTATTATGTAAATAATATTTAAGAAAATATATTTTATATAGATAAATATAAATATATATTCATATTAAAATAATATGTTTTATAATATATATAAAAATTATGATGAAAAAAAAATTAAATTCTAAAAACCATTATGTTAGCTCAAATAAAGAGTACACCTTTATCTGTGATAAGAAAATAACAGATAAAGGGGAACCTTAATTATTGCTAAAAAATGAAGATAAAGGGTGGAATTTTTTTCTCTGTTATTTTTTTATTGCTGATAAAGACTACCATTATCAATGTATTTATGTAGTCCTGATAAATTTATCCTATTAATTGTTGGGGATCAGGTCATTAAGTGACTAATGCAGAAAACTACTTTGGAGTATCCCCAAAACAATTGTGGATAGAACTATGAAGTCTAGGAACCATTTCCCCCCCTCCCCACTGATTTATCACTTAATCTATTTATAGTCCTTCCAGGGTCTCTATTATGATAAACAAACAAGTACATGAAAATAAAACATGCATTAAATCACAAAGTAAAAAAAATAATCAATGGGGTTATGTGGTTTAGAATTTATTCCTACATTAGTGGGAGAATGACAGTATCAATTTCATTCAATGAGGAGAAACATCTTCATTATAAGAAATTCCATATTATAGAAATATACCTTTAACATTGAAAGATGATCTACAAACACCATTAAATTGTTGCATCTTTAGGATCACTCTTTACCGTCTCTACCCTTGAGGGACTCAACCATTACCTTTGGTTATGATGTATCTAACACATTGTGTGTTCCTAGGTTATCTTCCTCAAAAGAGTAACCACCTTAAAAAAAATTACCTATCAGTGCTCATCATTTGTAATCAAAAAATGTCACCATATTCATTTACATAGACACAAATTTTAAATATCCAATTAATGAAATCAATATTATTTTTCCAATCCATTACTATTTAGAATTTACTCTCCAATAATGATGACAAAAAAATTCTTCATTAATGTTGAGATAAATCTCTCCATTAATAAATTTATCTCACTCCAATAAATGTATAAGAACCAAATTAATTTAGACTTGATAATTACTTTAACAGGTTGAGTTGACAATCTCCAACTCGAAGAGAATTCTCATGCTCACACCAATATCAAAATTAGTCTAACTTCTATTCAATATTTTTCTATAGTTTCTTCATGGTACTCCACTCCATGATTCATAAATATTTTAGGATCCCACTAAATTTGTCCCTCTTCAATATTCTATAACAATAATATGATTATTCCATAGACTATATAAAATTAATTTTAGTTCCCTTATGGGAAAATTTTCCAAATATGTCTGGATTAAGTTTTAATCCTCTATTTTTTTAAATTCCCAATTATAATTTGTATCATATACCATGTACATAGCCTTAATATATAATACTTTCATGTGTTTTAAGTGACTCACTTACCAAGATTCCACACCAACAAAGATCTTTTTGGTATACCAAACTCCAACAGCACCATCAGATCCAACTTTCACTAGCTTACCATAACTTATTGAATGTCTAATGTCATCTTCATGATAAACTACAACTAAAATTTATATCATATCAAAAATATAAATATATTCTTTTTCTTATACTTCTTACAGCCTAGTTTTGAATCTTTGATAGCCCACTTTCATCACATATATTTCATTCTTTCTCTAATGATTCAATAAATTATATTTATGATATATTTAAAAGATTTAATTTCATTTACATTTCCATCACATCGTGAACAAGAGGGACATGAGAGAAATATTTTAATGACTTGAAAAAATAATTGATGGCTTCAACTAGCATCTTTTTCTCGGATCCAGTGTTATCTAAAAAATGAATTTAACATTTTGAACAATCCTTATGTTATTGTTTTCATAGAAATATATTTATATTAACTTATATAATTTATGTATCCTTCCACCAAGATCCAAATTTCTCCCAATGAATGAAACATTTTGAATGAAACCTATATCCAAGAAAATGTTTTATATTCTAAAAACACTTTTGATATCTCCACTATCTTCTGGTGATATTATTTCAAAAACCTAATAAACCATCTAACCTGAGTAACCCCATCAGTATTGAAAAAATATTTTAATATCACCAACAATAGAACATACCTCATGAATCATTATTTTAAATTAGACTTTAGATATCCCCAAAACACCTCTGATTCCACTATTTTCTTATAGTAACATCCTCAGTGTTGTTAAATAAACTGCTCCACAGAATGCTCACCACTGTGTTCTACAATTGAAAAATTAAACTAAGAACTATAACACCACATTTTAGGGATCATATAAGGAACAATAAAATGTATAAAATTACTCGAGAAGATCCCGGGTGACTTTGGTTTCTAGAGCTAGGAGGTCCAGGAAACCCAACCACCACACCGAGTTGTCAAATCAACTAGTTATGGTCTTTCTAAGGTATTTATTTCAAACCATAAACAAGAGAATGATGGGAAAACACACATGAAAGTAAAAAAGTAAAAAAAAAATAATGCATAAGGATATTAAATGGTTCAAAAATCCTCCCTACATCCATGGGATAATGAAAGAACCACTTTCATACAATTAGGAGAAACATATTGGTCACAAGAATTTCTATCTTTTAGAACTCTTCCTAGACCACTATAATATGTGCCACCGAAATTATTCAGTCATTGCATATTTTTTATCCTTCCTTTTGGTCTCCATACTTGTGGGTCTCAGTAATGCCTTTAGCTCTAGTGACTCTAACATATTCTATATCTCCATGTTTCCTTCAATAAAATGGGATCCACCTCTGAATTTATTATTCCTTATCAACTTTCATCATACATATATAAATAAACTTGCCTCATCCATTTCTATATACACCAAGTCCATATCTTCAATTAATGAACTAAATATTCATTTTTAATCCATTAATAATAGAAATTAACTCAAAACTAATGTTAATAGAAAATATTTGTATTAATTTTGGATAAAAAATCTTCATTATTAAATTTATCTCTTTCCAATAATTGTGTTGGTCTTAAATCAATTCAAATCTAATAATTTTTTTAAAAAATGAGCCAAAATTTATTAGTTCTTTTGTTTAATCACTGATAAAGTGTGGAGATGAATATTTTTGATTATTTATTAGTGAAAAATGATCAAATAAATATTTTTTTATAAGAATATTAATCTATATTTAAATATTATTTGTTTTAATGAAATTTATATTGAATTCAATTAATTATTTTTTTGAGAACAAAATAATACATTATTATTGTTATAAGTCAGATTCTAATCCCGTCATAACCTTCATTATAACTCTAGATATTGTAAATATGGAAAAATATCCCTAAATTATGATGCCCTATTTCAATAATTATTGGTTTTACATTCATCTATTTTTTATCTTTATTATAAACAAATTTAAATATCGAGATCATTTATAATTATACAAATAAATCACTAATGTACTTTCACTAATATGAAATGTTTGAGAAGATAAACAGTAACGATTAAAAGATAGTTAAAACCCAAGGAAACATTTATAATTATACTAATGAAGTAACAACCCAACATATTATATATTTATTTATAATTTTTTGTTCTATAATTCTATTAAAAATGTTAAGGTATTAACTGATGAATTCTATCAGATGTAGAAAATGAACTTGAGAATGTCTTAATTAAAATCCAATATATATAAAAACTTATACCAATTCTTTGATGATTATTCAAATAGTAATAAACACCATTACAACACTCTATTAAGATATATCATGAGATATATTTATCAATTAAAGTACCTATATAGATTTTCTTTCTAGATTTTTCACAAAAACATATTGAAAATGGGTTTAGGTTTTTAAATTTCCTTTAAAACTATACCTCAAAGGCATTTTAGAACATCAACACTTCTACCCACTATGACAGTGGAAAAAAATGTAAATTTATTCAACACCATTTGTCCTGGTTAAGATCCAAAGGAATTGGTTCTTCTAATGCCTTTAGATTTATGTTATATATTATTTTATTGTATGTTTTATCATTTTTTTGTTTATAAATATATATATTCACATGTACAAATAAAACAAAAAATTTAGTTGAATTTAACTACTGTTATATCCAGCATTACTTCTATTAAGGTATTCAGAAAACATACATCAAATCATTACTCATGGATCCCTTTTAGGAGGGTGGGTTCCCTTGAAGTCCTTATGGATTTTAATGTGGGATTCAACTTCCCCCTTTCTTGTGTAGGAATAATAATTTATTATTATTATTAATTAGAAAGTGATTAATAAAAAATATTAATTAGTAATTAATTAGTAATAATTAATAATAATAAATAACTATTTTTATTTAATAATTTGTATTAATAAATAACTCATTAAAATTTAATTAGTAATTAAACAATATTGATTACAAATTAATTATATTTATGACTAAAAAATATAATTTTATAATTAATAATATTAATAATTAACTTATTAATTACTAAAAATTTATTATTAGTTAATATATATTATTATCAATAGTGAAAGTCTATAGTCCTCAGAGGATATGAAATCAAATCTCATCTTAATTTGTAAGTTTACTGACTATAATCTCATTCCAATTGGAAAAGAATATTTTCATCTCCTTTTTCAATTCCACCAATGACCTCTTGGGTGCCAATAGCTTCAGAAACTTAAATCTTAAGTCTACAGTATTTAGGATTTCATAGTGGAATATTATTACCTACATTGACATGAATAAATGTAGATATGGATCAAGTTTCTTTAGTTTAATTTCATCTTTGGGAATTCATGCAATTTTAATAGTCTTTCCCACTATATAAGAATTTATTTGATGATGGGTAGGAACACCGTTGAAGGTAAAATCTGGTATTATAATAGAATCTTGGTTGGAACTAATCTTGAGGAAACCCTACTAGAGGAGGTCACCCTCTTGGAGGAAGGAGAAGAATACCAGGTTATGGTTGAGTATGAGTCTATGACTTCATACTACAATGAATAAAGGGTTGTGGGTAATTTCACTTCAATATTTAGAGTGGTTCAAAAAGATCAATTTATTTTTATCATTGTAAATGGAATAATATTTTATCAATAAAAGGGATATGGAATTTTTAGAACATGATCCTATGTATATTAACCAATATCAAAAAACTAACTAGGTTTTGGTTACCATGAATGAGTTTTTTAGCACTACCTCTAGTATTTTTGTGGCCTATTTTTCCATTGAGGTTACTCAAGGAAGAGTCTTGATCTATAAGAATTCAAATTTCAATGCCATAGAGAACATTGGATCTCTTATCTTTATTGAATGGTTTCTCAATGTAGTATCTAAAATAGTTGATGTTGTCAGTCTCATTTAGGTACATCCTTGGTTGTTAAAGAGCCCAGCCCCATAGAGAACTAGAAAAGAAATCAGGTCAAGGACAGAACTTCTAGGTCTATGGTAACAACGAATCCTAACTTGGCTTCAGCTATGAATCAAGTGTCTTCCAATAAGGATGCTCTTACATGAATCATAGGGATGTTGGATGTTAATGAGGCTTTATATGACACTAATAGAGAGAGGAATGATAAAGATGATATTTACTAACTGCATGATCATGTGAAGAAACTTTTAGACTCTAGTTATCAAAAGGAGAAAATAAGATTATAGTGGATTCCTTTATTCTCTAAAAATTAAAGAGGGCCAACTTTGGTTAGTGATGAATTAGATCCATCTTATGATATTGTAGGGTGAACGTCTAGTCCTCCAAAGGGAGGCTCCATGGAGCCAGTTCCCCTTACTATAATACATGATCCCAGTTTGTCCTTATCCAAAAAAATATTCTCCTAATTAGATCCAAGGGATTATCTTTCCCCCCAAACTTCTCTACTTTGATGAAATATATTTTCTCTTTTTTTTCATGGCCACAAATGTAGAAAGTGAGAAAGAGAAGGATATTTACTATATAAGTAAAATTCTCTGAAAGGATCTTGAGGGAGAGAGGTCACCTCGATGTCTTAGTAATTATATGGTGGAATAGTTTGATTTGAAAGTAGAGGTCATTTTCAAAAAACTAGAGCATAGCTCACTTAGCATTAAATACATGGAGTTCTTGGATTTTCTATCCATTGATATCAAGGATAATATTAAATAAAATCTGTAGTTATATATTTGATATATCTCTTAGGAAAATGGCCCTTGGATAATTAGAAAAAGGTGGTTAAGTTGGATCATCTACCACATCCTCCGATGAAGAAATTTAGTAGATGGAAAAAATGTGGAGGCATGGAATACAGCCCCATGGTAGGGGAAACCATCATGACTGTGGTGGTTTTCATGAACTTTAATTAGGCTTTCTTAAGATTTTATTGTCTTTTTACCTTTTTCGGTCCCATATTTTCTTTTCTACTTTCTCTTCCTAATAAATGGGATAGAACCTCAAGAAACATCATGATCCTATTTAAAAATAAAAATAACTATTGGTAATAAAAAATATTTTTTCCCTAATTATTAAAAATAATTTTTAATAAATGATTAACTAATTAAAAAATAATTATTATTAATAAGCTTAGTAAAAAATAGTTTATTATTAATAAATATTA
Source organism: Viscum album (assembly GCA_963277665.1). NCBI lineage: Eukaryota > Viridiplantae > Streptophyta > Magnoliopsida > Santalales > Viscaceae > Viscum > Viscum album. The sequence continues at coordinate 1,002,587,969 of OY728133.1, forward strand.
ATTAAGTTTAATTAATTACTAATAAAATATATTATTGATTAATTAAAAACTATTAATGATTAATAGAAATATTTTGAGCCATTGATTTGGAACCCAAACACATGACCCAAGAAAATATATTTGGAAAAAATAAAAGTAGAATATAAGGGTTTAAAGACAAGTACAAATGGACCACTACCACTAAAAGAAAAACATAAGAAAAAGGAAACAAACAAAAAACACTGGTAAAAAGCACAGTCCAGCCTCATTATTCTTAATCCATATAGAAAACATTACATTTTTTATGTCTATCACCCATATCTTAATATCTACCTCTACTGGTCATATGACAACCTCTATTTCATTGGTTGGTAGGACACAACAGAGTATCGTATTCTTCTATATTTGATGATTCATCCTTCCTTGGAATAATGGAACATTATTTTCTCATGTACTCTATATATAAGACTATGTTCCCAATTTTCATCCCATGATCAAGATCAAGAACATATAAATCATCCAAAGGGTGATTCTATTTATCTCTGACTATACCTTGTTTTGGCACATCATCTCCAATCAAGGCCTGATAAACCTCTTTCTAGCCCTCATTTGGGGATTCTATTTCAACATCGGTGTCCTAGGAGCATCCCAAACTACTAGTCGAAGGCACATCAATAGCTCTAGGAGTCCTACTACCATCATCCACATCTATATCCTCCTCCTATCCAACATTTTTATTAATTTAATATTTTAATAATTATTATTAATATTTATTAATTAATAATAATTTTAAAAAAAATTGAAATTTTTTAACAATAGATATTAATAATTACAAATTTATTAATAATCAATTAATTAATAATTAATTAGTTAATTAGTAATTAGTATTATTAATATGTAATTAAGTATTATTTAATAACTAATTAACTTTTAACTTAATTAATTAATTTTTTTAAATAAAATATTTATTTATATTCTTATTAATATCATTAACATGAATTATCTATTTATTAATATTAAATAGTAAATATTAATAGCTAATTATTATTTAGTTATTATTATTATTATTTATTATAAATAAATTGAGGATTGATATTTATTATTAATTAATAAAAAAAAATAATAACATATTATTATTCTTGTATAGGAAAGGGTGAGATGAATACCACATTGCGAATTCATAAGTATTTCCATGGAACCCTCCCTTAAAAAAGGAATCCATTGGTGAGGGTTTGGTTATATTTTTAGATTACTATAATTGAAGTAATTATTTATGTAAAATAAATTAAATTTTGTTATATATATAAAAAACAAAGCAAAAACTTAAAAAAAAAGTAAATTTAAAAATAGTTTTTTTACATAAATTCAAAGGATTTGGAGTATTTGATGCTTTAGATCATAACCAGAGCTAAAGTCCTTGAAGCCAAAGTTGACTTTGGCGTCTAAACACATTAGGTTCATCAATGATTTTGAGACCTAGTTTTACAAAAACATAAAAACTATACCTATTTTCAATATTTTTTATTTTTTAAAAACCCAGATAAAAAGACCCCTTTAGTGAATTCAACAATACATAGAACATTAATGAACTAAACTATATTCCTACCCAATGTATATATTGATGTTCTGATAATTTCATAGAATGATTTCATACAAATATAATTAATCAGATAACATTATATCTTTAATGAATATAGGTAGAATTTATACTTACTTATTTATTTAATTTTATCTCAAAACACCATCAAGATTATAGTGTTATATTAACTATGAATGTGAGAAGTAATATTGACCTCACGCATCACCTGGTGAAAGAAAATGTTAACACCATGAGCCTGAATATCATTGTGATCATTTTGAAACTTTGTGTTATAGAAATCAAAGGAGATAATCATTTTATTAAACAAAGATGAATGTAAAAAAGTATATAATGTACTATTACTATGTTTTAAACTCATTCATGAAGTTACTCTTTCATATTATAATCCTATAAGATTTTAATCAACCTACATTTCAAAATTTTATTTTTCTCACTGCTATATATACTCCCACTTTATTAGTGCCATAATGTGTGTTTATGAGCACTAAAAAAGAATTGATGTTCTAAGTTACCTTAAAATTAAATCACATATATCAGTGTTAAAAAATCACTACTAAAATTATACTTCATTAGTTCTAAGATAATTTTAGATAAATATGAACTTTATCACTGATATTCCTAGTGCTGATAATGGTTACTTATATCATCCCTAGTTTTCAGAACTGACCAAAATATATTTTTTTAAAATAAATTATCGTTATTGTGATCCCCCCCCTGTAAACCCACATCTTCCCATTATAAATTATTAGATACCCATTAATTAGTTATTAGACCCCCATTTATAAATTCTTCCCCCCAGATTCCTGATCCCCCTTTATTGGCACTTCAACCGATGCCTGAAACCCCCTTTATTAGTGCTAGATAATACTTTCTCAACCACTTGCGTCAATGGATACTTGAACCGGAGACCTTCACCAATAAAAATTATGCCATATTTGGTGCTAAAAATTTAATTTTTCATCACTAAAAATCACAAACAAGCTAGGATATCTAAAAAATCCATGACCTTTATCAATGATACCAAAATCATTGATAAAGGCCACTATTGTTAGTGTTTTTGTTATCTTTGATAAATACTATACCAGCTATTGTAGAACTACAACCCTACAGAAACCCTAACAAAATAACTAGATATTAACAATCATAAAAAAACAATTTAAATATTTCAATTAAACAAAATTATAATCCAAATATTACATTACACCGTCATTTCAATTAGAAATTTATATTAATGAATTTCATATAAAATATTTTCATTGAAATAGTATTTATATTTAATCAAAAACATTACAACCCAGTGTACAAAAAAACACATACAGAATTATTTTTCAGTGATCAAAAAAATCTATAAAAAATCATGGCCATATAAAAAACCATTGGTTATTTTAGTAATAGTATATAAAAAATAAAAATATATATAATTGTAATGTTATATAATCCAAATATTATAAATTATATTGTTATATACTGAATATATTAATGATTCTATCATTTATAATATTAATTATATTAATAATTATTGTATTGTTATTTATATTACTAATTATTAATTATAAAATTAATGGAGACAGGAGGATGAGTCTGTAGGAGTTCCTCTCTTGAGCTCTCAATGGAAACTTGGGTTCTACTTTCATGGAGTGGTCATATCAGGTTACAATGGAAAAATATTTTCACGTATATAGTTTTTTTTATTCAAAAAAAATCTATAGTAGAATGAATTTGGGTTTTATCTCACTTGAATCTTCATTTGGATAATTTGAAAGTGGGGTCATTTTTTGTTCCTTGTGGATTTCAATCATGTGACATCAACCGATAATTTTCTTCTATAAATGATGGGGTTTATGAAAGAATTTTCAAGTAGGTAAATTCAACTATTATCCATTATATTCAAGTTTGAATACCCAATAGTTTTAAGAACTCTGAGTTATTGAATATCGCAATAATGGTTCTTCCATTGAGACATAAATCATGCAAAATGAAGATTTGATTCAAAGGCTCTATGGCGTATGGTGATTCCATGATTGGAAGTGTATTTTTATTGGGTGTGGCTACTTACACATCATATTTTTGTTCGAATACTTGAAGCATAAGGCTTGGGGCTCAGTCTGATCTTCTGTAGGCCATGTATGATTTGACTTTAAACCTTTCTTCCTAACTTCATTATGTTCACATCTCCAAGCACAAAGACCCAAGTTTGGGTTTAGGTTTATGATCTGGATCTGGTAGAATCCTCAAATCTTATTTGATATTACCTAAGTGATTGTAACTCAAATAATATTAGACTATGATATAGAGGAATAAATTTATGGAGTCTTTTCACATTTCCTTTTAGAAATATACCTCAACTCAACCCTGATTGATAATTTGACTCTATCCACTACTAATTAGAATCTTTAATTAACAATTTGGTATGATAAATTACCCATATTTTGTATTAAATGGAAATACATTTGGAATAATAAGGATAGATTTTGGTAGGATTCATATTATGTATTCTATAAATTGAAATGTAATGTTGTGTTAGACTGTAAGAGGAAGAAGGCTACAAGGGATAGAATCATGATAAATGAGGAGGATGAGGTCGCAGACGCTTATATTTTTTAGGGAAATATATGGATAAATTCCTACCCAAACATGAATTTTAATGTGAAAAATATTTGTTAAATTATTGATGATATAGGACCTTCTGCTTTTGGTCCAAATGAGAAGGCATAGATAAGGACATGGGATTGCATTGCTGATGAAGCATCTTTACACTCTGATGAGGATATTATCTCTCCTAAAGATGATGTTAAATTGGATACATCCATGGGCAGTAACATATCCTCTTGTAAAGACATGGTCACTACACCTATTAGGTCCTATATCAAAGAAAAATAGGGGACCATAACTTTCTATCCTGGAAGAGAGGCATTGGATATGAATGTTGGACTGGTTAATGACTTAATGGGTGATCAATATTTTGATGAAGCTTCATTTTAGAACTCTACAAATAAAAAGATTATGGAAGAGTAGATTATTTTTTCAATGGACCATAGAGGTAATAAAAAACTGAATATTTAATCTCCTAGGATGATTAAACATATGAAAAATATTCAGGTTCCTATATTGGAAGCTAGTAGTGCTCAAGGTAAGGGATTTCCACACATTTCCATGGCCTCAAGTATATTTTCACCATTAGAAGGGGGTGTTTAGTCTTTAATAGAGGATATTATCCATTGATAGAATGATTTTTGGTGAGGTACAAAGGATCATACATTGGTGATACGTGAATCCCTATCTAAATAAAATAAAATAGTGGTGGATAAAGAGTCATTTGAACTGGTTATAGCTCAAAAATCTAAATTACATGATTCCCAATTTCAGTTTTTTGAGGTTGTAGACTCTATGAGTTAAATTGAAGATGAAACTAATAGGATTGATTTCAGTCTTAAGGGATGAAAGTTGTCTTATACACCTCATTTTAACGAATTTATGAAAAAAAATCATATATCGCTTTTGGTAGGGACTCTCCTGAGGAATGTGTCATGCAACGTAAAAGAAACTCTAGTATTATAAATCCATAGTTTTTTAAAGGAAAAAAGGATCATTTATAGACTTATAGAAGATGCAGGAAAATGGTACTTCTTGCAACTCAATGTTATGTTTTTAATGATGTTACTACACATCTTCTATTTCAATGATTTTTTAGTAGGGAAAAATCCATTAATCTTGAAGATGGACTGCATGCCAACCTAGAAAAAGATTTTAGGTATTTATTTTAGAAGTTCAGGATCTCCTCAACATCAGTGGTATTATCTGATTCATCATCAGATCAAGAATGTGAGGTTCCCCAAAGGGTCAAGACATGTCCATAAGGTTGACTTCCAAAAGGAAGAGGAAGATACCTAAGGAATTTGGGATCTAGAATGAATTAACTATTCATGCCTTCTTTTTAATCCTTTCATGTTGGTGGGGATGAATTATATTGTGTCTTATAGGACCCTATTTTTTCTTATATTCCTTTACTTTTCTAATAAATTTTGGATTCATGGGTTTGGTTTCAAACTCATGGATGACCCGTTAGATTAAATTATACAATTAATTAATTATTATGTTATGAATAATTAATTCCATTGTTAATAAATAATATATATAAATTATTTTTATAATTACTAAATTTATTAATGATATTATCATATATTAATTATCATTATTACATAAAAAATTGTTAATAATTATATCATTAATTGGTAATATTATAATAAAATTTTTAATTACTGATTATATAAATAATTGTATTATTATTTATTAATTATATTAATTAGTTATTTTTCTTGTTGGATGTTGATATAATTAATTAGATTAATTATATTATAAGATATTAAATATTTCACATCGAACATGATTTTGATTCACTAATTCATCAAGCAATCTCTACTCACACTTCATAAGTCTCCTTCTTCCAAATAAGGATCATTTCCAAAAAAATTGAAATCATTCCGAGATTATATTCATAGTTTTAAAAATGTGACATGTGTTTTAATCTAAAATGACACTTTTATATTGAAAAGACACACTTTAATTCATATTAACCACATCGTGTCTCAGATTTATGTGCATTCAATTCCTACAAACTATAAGGACTGGAAAATTTTTAAATAAAATTCCATTTTGAATGAATAAATTCATAATCATGTAATGTAATTATAGAAAACATGTGAACTAATTTGGTCATTTTATAATGTTATAAGTTATACCATTTCTGATTTAAAATACCCTTAATAATCATAACCATTGATAATATAATCATTGTATAGTTACCATTATGATTAGTATATTAAGTTTTATGATAAAGTCCATTTGACCCAGGAAAAGGAAGTGATGGACTAGAAATGTAGGATTTTACCCTATGAATCCAATTTATCAAGTCTTCCAAAAGAGATAACATCACTGGGATTTTATATTGACTAAGAACAAGTAGGAATTAAATAGATAAAGCTTGAGTGAAACCATTTAAGGGATATGCTCAATCTTATCAACATCATAGACCAAACCATGTTCACTGAACCACGTGATGAAAATGTCATAATCACACACGTTACCCTTAGGGAATTCATTGGTATAATAAAGGGTTATGTATCTAGACCCTAAATATATTAATTTTTATGTTTTATTTTAATATCAATGATTATTTCTATCTCATTTTACTATTACCTTTAAAATAATTAAATGGTGAATTTAATAAAAATTATATTTTGATATAATGAAACACAAATAGTATTTTTATGAAATATATAATTTCAATCAAAACACACTTTTTGATGATTTCAATAATTTTTTAGATAATTTATATTTTACTAAAATATTATTTTTAAATAATATTTATTAAATATAAATGATAATATTATTTTACAAAGTGAAATGTAATTTTTATAATGGTTAGAAAAACTATTATTGTCAAAAAACCAGTATTTTAATTTAAAAGTGTAAATTATTATGTTTAGATAATTATTTTTATATAATAAATATAATTTTTTAAATAATAACATTAAAATTATCCAATTGTGAAATTTTCAAAATTTTCCATGACCGTCAAATTTTTAGGAAAAAATTAAATATGATATAAATATACTATGTGTAGTATGGAATAATAATGTCACAAAATTTATAAAATATATCTAATAAAGTTTATCTAAGAACAAAACTATGTTTTCTATTTAAAATAATTTTTTTAAGTATATTTTATTAATTATATATACCCTTAATGATTCATCCAAACCCTAAATTATTTTTTATGGTTTTAAAATCAATTATTTGTAAATATGACTCACCTCCACATGACCAAGGTAATTATTTTAATGTGTTTGGTTATTATAATTATAAAATAATTAAAAAAATTATCTTTTCCATATAAATTTGTGAAAACCCATTATAAGGTGTTTTGTTTGATTATTATATCATATAGAGTCTAAAACCTATGTTCCGAGCTTAATAAAGGATTATCTCTATTTCTCTATATAAACCCACCCAACCTACCATTATGATTAACTAAAAACTATTGTATCCATATTTAAATCTAAATTTAGCTCTCTAAATTTCTCCCAAGGTGCACCCAAGAACAGAATTGGCTACTCATAATATTTTAGAAGCACACATTCTAGGTAAGGGATCCTTTATTTCTATTCTTTATTCAAGTAACTTATTTATTTCATTCCATTATATTTCTAATTGATCCATTTTGGGATATGTTTTTATAAATATCTCATCTTTTCCTTACTATTAAAAAGTAATTATATACCCTTTTATCTCTCATTAACCCTTTACATAAACCTTTATATACACTAATTATGATTCTGAAATTATCCTATGGTTTTCCAAGAAAATCATTTGTGTAGTGAATACCCATATCCATTTTCACTCAAGAGAATTCACCAAGTTATAAATATCCTTAATTGACTGTAAATTTACTTATATGTATCCCACACTCCTTTATTGTGAGGTTATAATTGATGAAATATGTCCTTACTTTTCATGATCTATGTGGCACACTTATGAATATAAATGATATGAAAGTGATGGGTGGGAAAAGAATTATATATCCCTTCAATGCATTGGTTGGCATATTTATCTCATTATTTAACAAGTATAGTGCATAGAAGGTTATCCTAAGAACAATATGTTATGTTCTATTGTCAGTTAACCTCAACTTGTGTTTATGATTTCATGTTTCATGTTTATGTTATCATGTTATATCATACCTCAAGGTTTAAGCTTATGATTATCACCCATATAATGTTACCATGATTTATTATTATCTCATATGTACTACTTTACCTTATTCAATGATTTTTTTTATTCTATTACAGGGATTTATAGCTCATGCCTTTGTTATGTAAGGCCCCATGTTATCCCATACATTTTTAAAAGATCTAAAAAATATAAGGGAATGTTTTAGAGTCTTTAAATAATTATTTGTGACCATGTTTCAATTAATATTCTATATACACAACAAACAAAAGAAACTAGTCCTCATGATCTTATGCGGTTGTATTATGTGTAAGTTTATGTAACAAATCATGATTTTAGTGTAATATAAAATGGAATTTCATAGTTGGTATCAAATAATAGTCTAATTATTTTTGGGATTAGGATTACAAAACTCTAGTGAATTCCATAGGTATAAAAATAAATATATGAAAACATCCCAAGATTTTTTAAAATTATAAAGTATGTTTTTCTAGGAAAATAAATCCTTGTTTGGATAATACAAGTCGATGTATATCAGGCATATTTTTACCTAGTTCTAATAACCCCAAAATATACACATTGATCTGGACTCATTCAACACATGGTTAATGAAAATAGGCCTTGCTACACACCTTGTTTAACACTCTTAAGGGATATACATTAGAAAATTCATAATTTATTTATGAACCATTATTAAGGGGAAAATTTATATAATATTTTATATTTTGAAATAAATCAAGGATAACTTATATTGAAAACTACAAATTCATAGGTTAAAAATATATTTCTTTAATGAGTAATCACTTTAATGTTAATGGTTTTCTATTTATTACTTTAAAAGTTAAAATTTTGCATCCCTAGTTTTCTCTTTATTTCTAGTTAATGGATGGTAATAGTAGGAACTGAGTAAAAAACCAATGTTACGGACAACAATATGAATTCCCATATGAGATTCTTGGCTCTTTGGGAGAAGGAATCGCAAAATCCATTACAATACTTTCGCAATCGACTGATGTTTTTAATTGAAACATGAATCAAGAGGAATTCGTAAATCCCCCTAAGAAATATCAAGTTTAGATTATGATTTTATGAGACAAAGGCCTCCAAATTTTAGTGGATCTTTTGATACCCCTATTTTGAAATAATGGATCAAATACACTGAAAAGATATTCTATATCATTTGATGCTCTAATAATGAGAATTTCATGTTGGTTTTGTATCATATAGAGGTAGAATCTAATAAATGGTGTATTTTGGTCAAAAATATAATGCTTGGGGAGAAGATCGAAGTGATTGAGTGGAAGTAATTATAGAAAAAAAAATTGACACATATTTTCCTTTAACTATTCAACATAAAATTGAGAGGGATTTCCATAGCATTTAGAAAAATAATGAAAAATTCATTGAGGCATTTCAGGTAAACATAAAAAGACACGAATGATACACTACTATCATTCTCATTACCCATGAAAGTAATTTTTACCTATTATTTGGAAGAATAAATACAAGTCTATGAAAAGAATTAGTGATTTAGTACTTTGATAGCTATGAGGAACTTTTTGATATTCCCTAAAATTTGAAATTGAGATAAATTAATTCCAAGTGTCACATGGGTCTGGAGATAAGAAGTGAAGAATAAATTTTAATTCTATTTTTTTGATATAAAAGTATAATGGGGGAAAAAAATTCTATCACCCCACTTCTCAAAAGTGTGGAAAGAAACATCCTTGATGTGGCCTAAAGGGGTTAAGTAAATATTTAAGTATGGGGAAGAAGGGAACCTAGATAGAAATTTCTGATGGGATAAACTCTCCAATGTGATTAAAGAAAGTAATTCTCAATTCAACCATTATCCTTTCATATAATGCTTCAACTTCAAGGAACATGGAAACTATATACATCAATTCCATGAGCTAAGGGTTTTTTATGATAAACAATGACAACAACCACTTAGGAATAAAGATAAAGGTTGAGTGTATTCCATCATAAAAATTGATTTGGATCCCAAAAATAATGTGGTGAATGGTATGATAGTGATTCATGAAAGGATAGTGGACATACTATTTGATTTTGGTTCTATGAATTCTTTCATGTCATCTAATTTTAGTAGATCTATTTAAACACCACCTCAAAACATGGAAGTTGAGTTATGGATGAAGACTGAAAATGGGTCAATTGTTAAATCCCAAAAATATTACCCATCCCATATCAAAATTTATGGTTTGAATTTCCCAAAAAAAACTTGTGATACTCTCTACAGAGGAATTTAATTATCTTCTATTCAAGGATTAGATTTCCTTGAATTGATCCGGCTTAAAATGTCGACTAAAGGAAATCATGCTCTATATCAAAAATCTTTATCTGATTCTATACAAGTGTGTGGAGGAAGATAAATCTTATTTGGTACCAATATATCAAATGTGGATATTATTAATTTGTAATAAAACTTGTCTAGCTCAAATTATTGATACTAAAGAAAATACCATCCTTGATGACATGACCATCATAAGGGAATTCATTGATGTTTTTTATAAAGAATTTTTTAGTCTTCCTCCTATTCATGAGGTTGATTTCTTAATCAAGATAATACTTGAAGAATATCCATTATCCATGACTCTATATATAATGGTCATTATATAACATGATGATCTGAATAAACAATTATATGAAAATTTGGATAAAGGGTTTATATGCCCAAATTCTTTACCATGAGGTGCACCAGTCCTCTTCATCAAGAATAAGGATTGGTTAATAAACCTCTACATTGATTATTATAAACTTCATAATATCAGGATCAAGAAAAAATATACCCTTACAAATATTGATGACTTTATTGATCAACTACATGGATCCTAATACTTCTCTAAGGTGGATCTTCATTTTTTATATTATTAGGTAATGGTGAATAAGGATTATATACCCAAGGATACTTTTCATAAAATTTATGGGCACTATGAGTTCGTATTGATGCCATTTGGACTCACTAATGCTCCAGAAATATTTATAAACCTAATGAATAGAGACAATACTGGATACCATTAAAAAATTTTGGTAGTCTTTATAGATGATATTCTTATATACTCCAAAATAAAGGAGGAACATGAGGAGAATTTAAATACAGTAATGAGAACCTTATGGAAAGAAAAGATATATGAAAAGTATAATAAATGTGACTTTTTTTATCAAGTATCTTTATTGGGTCATGCTATCACTAAAAGTAGGATATCTATGGTTCCGTCAAAAATAGAGGAAATTGATGGTTGGATGAGAACAACATCTATGATAAAAAGATATAGTTTCCTTAGATTATTTAGGTAAAATAGTTAATTTTTGAGATACTTAAAATATCTTTAATAACACAAACCAATATAAATCCGAATGATGGGTTTGGTTGGACTGATGAATTTGATGAAAGCTTTAAATAGATGAAGAAGCAGATAATCACTACACTTGTTCTCACATTACCAACCAGTGGTGATAGATTTGTGATAAATAGTGATTCATCTAAAAAGGGATTGGGTTGTGTAATCATTCAAGATGAAAAGGTGATATCCTAATCCTACCACCAATTAAAGATTGATGAGTATAATTACCCAACTTGTGATCTAGAATTAGTACTAGTGATATTTTCATTTAAGATTTGGAGACATTGTCTATATGGGGAGAAGTGTGATATATATATATATATATGTGTGTGTGTGTGTGTGTGTGTGTGTGTGTGTGGATAATAAAATCCTCAAGTATATATTCCCAAAAAAAATATCTCAATATGTTTTAATACAGGTGGTTAGATCTAATCAAGGATTATGATTGTTCAATTCATTACCATACTAGGAAGGAGAACAACATAAACTATTCTCTAAGTTGAATGCATCATGCAACCCTATCTATGGAGAGAATTGAATGGGATCCAATATTATTGAACATTAAAATGATGTATATGGGAATAAAAAAGGATCATAATTTCACCTTTCCCAAATAACTTCTCAACCATTTATTCTTAAGAGGATCATGGAGGCCCATAGAGATGAAGATTTATTATAGAAGAAGGTAGGAAATATTTTATAGTTAAACTTTTCTGAAGATGGAGTTATATGGTCTATAACCTAGATATGTGTCCCAATAAAACCAAAACTAAAGATGGAACTTTTGTATAGTGTGAACGTCTCATTATTCTCTATTCATCCATGAAGTAAAAAGATGTAAAGATATTTGGAGAAAAACTATTTGAGGGTTATCATGAAAAGGTATATTGCAAATTAAATATCTTGATGCTTGGTATGCCAAAAAATCAAGGCGACACAATATTATTCTAAGGGTATGATGAAAAAAATTCTCACACCATTATGGAAATAATATAATATAACAATGGATTTAATTTTAGGACTACCAAAGACACCTAAAAGAAATAACACCATCTGGGTGGTAGTAGACCTCCTTATAAAGTCAAAATATTTCATTAGTATAAAGGAATATTTTTTCTCTTAACCAACTCACTATGATATAAATAAGGAAAATGGTAAGACTTAATAGAGTTCCACTCTCAATTTTATATAATCGATATCTAAGGTTTACCTTGAGGTTCTAGAGAATAATTCATCAATAATTGAATACAGAACTGAGCTTTAACAATGCTTATCACCCTCAGATGGATGGTCAATCTAAAAGAACCATTAAAACTCTGGAGGATATGATGATATCTTGTTAAATGAATTTACAATGATAATGGGATCAACACCTTTCCCTAGTGGAGTTCTCATGTAACAAAAGTATCTATCTTATTATTCAACTAACACATTATGAGGCACTTTATGGGAAGAGTTGTTAGACTGAAGCATATTGGGATGATGTTGGAGGGTAGAAGCTAATGGGACCAGATCTTATCAAAGATATAGAAGATAAGTTTGAAACCATTCATCACCATATTAAATCAGAAAAAATATATAGACAATCATCTATGGGACCTGGAATTTTGAGTTTAATGATAAAGGATTCCTTTATATATCGTTGTGGAAGAAATTCATGACGTTTTGGGAAAGAGGGAATTATTATTCTTATATACATCATCCCCTTTTCGATCCTTGATCACATTAGAAAGGTGGCCTATCAACTAGAACTCACACCTAACATGTCTTTAGAACATGATGTGTTCTATCTATCCCTCTTGAAGAAGCACATACCAAACCCCTCACATGTACTGAATCTAGAGGTGGTACTATTGGAAAATTATATTTTACACATGATGAAGTCAGTGATTATTTTATATCATAGGTAAAAGGTTATATGAAACATGAAAATCACCGAATCAAAGTGTTGTGGTGGAACCATATGTCTGAGAAAGATTCATGGGAACCAAAAGAGGTGATGAAATGAAATTACCCATATATATTTTAATGTATGAAACAAAAAAATTTATGGTGAAATTTTTTAAGGGGGAACAATATGAAAACCAATACATTTATAAATGATATTTTATTTTTGAATAAGTGAATGAAATATTGGGTAATGTAGTTATATAAAACACATGCACTACTTTGGTTATTTCTGACAATTATAAGTTATACTCTATCAGATTTAAAATATCATTAAGAATCATTACCATTGATAATATAGTAATTGTATAGTGGCCATTAATATTAGTATTTTAAGTTTTATGATAAAGTAAAATTGACACTCAAAAAGGAATCAATTTCCTCAACCAATAGGATCATACCCTATGGATCTCATTTATTAAATATTATAATAAAGATAAAATCACAGGGATTTTCCCTTAACTAATCCAATGATGAGATTCAACAACTGAAGAATAAGAAAAACCATTTATAATAAAATTTTAATTTCTTTGAGATCGCAGTCCAAACCATGTTTGCTAATCCACCCCATGAAAATCTCACCATTACATACCTTACCCTTAGGGTGTTTTCTGGTGTAATAAAGGGATTTGTATCTAGAACCTAACAGTATGAATTAGTGTGTTTTAATTTAAAAAATGATTATATTTATCCTTTTTTAATATTTACTTTTAAATAATTAAATATTGATATGGATAAAAATTATATTTTGATATGATGACACACAAATGGTAATTTTGAGAAATAAATAATTTTAATAAAAACACAATTTGTTATGAATTCAAGAATTTTTTAAATAATATAAATTTTACTAAAATATTATTATTAAATATTATTTATTAATTATAAAAGATAATGTGATTTAATAAATCCAAATTTAATTTTTATAAGGGTCATACATTCTGTTATTTTCAAAAATATTATATTTTTCAATAAATGGATATTTTGATTTAAACTTGTATATTTATATATATAAATAAATATTTTAATAAAATAAACATAATTTTTTAAATTAGAATGTGGAAATTATCAAAAAATTAATTTTTTAAATATTCTTTGATCGATTAATTTTTGGGTACACATTTAATACAGTATAAATATACGGTTAGTATTATGACATCATAATGAACCAAAAGTGATGTAATATATTCCATAAAAGCTGTCTATGACCAAAATTTAGTTTCCTCTTTAAAATAATTATTTTTTATGTTATTTGATTAATTTTATAAACACTTATTGAGTCCTCAAAAATCTATATTATATTTTAAGGTTTCAAAATTGATTCTTTATAAATATGACTCACTTAAAAATCACAATGGAAATTATTTTAATGTGTTTGGTTCTTAGCCTTATAAAATAATGAAAAAAACTCCTCTTTAAAAGAAATTGGGGATAAAAACCATGGTAATTTTTGTGCTTTGGATTACATTATCATATAGAGTCATAAACCTATATTGAGAAATTAATAAAGAATTATCATCCCTTTTTTTATATAAACCCACCCAACACCCCATTCCACATCACGAAAAACTCTTGGAGAACATATTTAACCATCCCTTACCACACTATATCCCTCCAAAGGTTCACCCAAACTCTTAAGAAGATCCTACCAATCTTTTATAAGTTCCCTCTAAAGGTAAGGCATCCACTCCTTCTCCTCTTTACTCACGCACCTTATTTATGTTATGTATTTTGATTTCCAATTGATTAATGTTGGGATATGTTTTTACTATAATTTTATTATGTTTAATGGGGTTGCTTTTTGTTTAAATTATTTTGGATAAAATCCACTTAAATGGGTTAATGGAATGTTTTTTGTGTGTATGGAAGGTCTCAGGTGGTGTCATGAGGGTTCAGGGAATGGAAAAAAGGGTAAGGAGGTCAATCTATGTTGAGAGAACAGTTGAAACTTGATTAGTAATAAGTATATTCTATTACCATATAACCTATAGAAGGGGATAACTTCTAGAAAAAACATGTGGGTGGCCCAGTAGATTGTGTGGCTTGAGCTCCCCTTGAAAAGTGGCGAGCACACGACTACCACATAGTTTTTCAAACTTAGTGGTGTCCAGGAAAACTATGTGCTCCAATTTATTTATGGACATATGGATTTACAAGATTAGTGTATGGTTTGGGAAATGGTTTTTCTAAAGCATTAAAATTGATAAAATTATATAATTTACTATTTCTCCATTCTGATCTTAAAATATTCTCTCCCAAATTTCTCCCCCATTTGACCCCCAGTAGCCTATGGTGTGAATCAAGAGCTCTCCCCACCTCTATAGATGATTCTCCCTTAATTATTAGGCATACATGTTAATATTTTTTTATAAATGAAATCTTGTTTTACGTATTTGACTATATTTCCTTCCATTTTTTGGAAGATGATTAGTTGGTCATCTCCCCACTTTCTAAAGTTCATGAACCCAATTTGTAGGGTGTCTTTTTCCATGGTGTTTTAAGAAATTTTAGTTCAAATCAAGGGATGTGTGGGGATGATTGGTTGTCTATGGGAAGGATGTAGGCGGTCTAAGATTATTTCCCCATATTATTGGTGTTTTTTATGTGTATGTAGTTGTATAGATTTTCATCTTTTCTACATTTTTTATCTTTGACTCAGGAAAGTAAATTGGGATTAAAATTGAGTTGTAAGACCCTTCATGAACCCCATTGGGTCTGTTGATGATTTGACACTAGATTTTGGGAGACCCATGGGGTATTCCAATCCCTTGAAAATGATGGAATGAATTAGATAACAATTAGATAGATAATTTTTTAGAGTAAATTATTTGAAATTATATTTAGAATATGGGCATGGATAAAGGGTTGGTAGAAATATTTTCTGAACTATATTTTTTAAATTCCTCTAAGGATTTTGAAATGGATTAAATGACTTACCTCTTATTTTGAGCTACTTTTGGTTTTCAATGAAGGAAAAAATTTGTTTCTATAGTGGATAAGGTTTTTAAAGGAGGTGTAAACCTCGAAGTAATTTATAAAGTGGTTTCATATTATATTTAAAAGAATGATATGATATGAGTGTGTGATTGGACCCTTTTCAGAATGCTGTGGTGGCTTCTTTTAATAGAAATAAAGGGAATATATTCTATTTGGACTTTTTTGATGCTAAAAGAGAAAGAACCTTATTGAAGGGTATTTTTTAAAAAAATTAAGGAAGTGAGTGAATTTTTTAAGCTTCTCAAAATGTTTTAAGTTGGATTTTATGAAATGAAATAATGGTGGTTATTTTAGTGTTAAATAGTTTTGGAAAAAGTTTGAAATAGTGTGATTATATGAATGAAGGATGGAATTGTGTGATTATGAAATTTTGAAAATGTTTTTGGTTTTTTTGAGACATGTTTGGTTTTAAATGTCTGTTAGAGCATTGGTAAATGATGAATGATTTTGGGTTTCTAATTTTGATAAATAATTTGATAATGATAGAATTTATGGATAATTTAATGGTTGGGGATGTCAGTCATGGGATTCATTATACATGGTATAGGTTTTAGAAGAATTATCAAGGAAACACTTACATATATATATATATATATGGTTTTGGAATATTGCAATAAGACTCCACTCCCATAATTTGGGACAGACAAACTGATGTTGTAGGCACCCCAGTGCACCGTAGTTTTCAGAGGACGAACACGATTCTCCTAACTCCAAGGGTATAGACATGGTTCTCAATATCATGGTTAGAGGTGATGTAAATGTAATTCTATATCATTTATTGGGATGGTCGAACATGGAGTTCTGAATCGCATTGGGATACTTGAACTTATTGTCCTTTTTTTGACATATGACCCCAAGAATAAATGGTTTGGATGGTGGAACATGATGTTCCAAATCATGGTTGGATACTTGGATTAATGATCCTCATTTTGCAACATGTGACCTTTATAATATATAGTACAAATGATTTTCATTGGATGAAGTATGTTTGATGGGTTTGGGAATCACTAAAAATAGATAATAATCAGGGTTATTTAAAATATTATTAAATAATGAATAATATTTTATCTACTATTTGTATTTTGATTACTATAACTCTTCATGAACTATTATTTGACAGGTTTTTACATTATACATCATTTTTTATGGCCTATTGAGTTTTACTTGCACTATGATCAATATCCCATGGTACATGGGTACCCGATAAAATGCTATGTCTTTTAGGTAAAATTATGGAAAGGTACATGGCTATTGGTTTTTGTTTTGGTGGTGGGTTGGATCATGGGATTTCAGGTACATGTTAGTACTTGGGAACATGTTCTATATTTTACCTAGTTTGGTACTTGGGGTTTTACTGTATGACTACCTAATATGTAGAGTATACATATCATTATTATATCATGTTTCACTTGGGTTATAGTTTCTACTTTTTATATGTTATTCCATTTTTTGTTTCTAATAGTTTTTATGACTAATGATATTATTTCAATTGTAGTGTTACTCTAAAAAGTGGTTATATTCTCCCCATTATACCTCCTTATACCTGCGCTGGTAGTCGATAGCCTTTGGCATATGGGGTGGTGTTCTAGAGGTCATGTGTTTTTCCATCTCGGGGAAATATTTTTAGTGGTGCACGGGATGGGACATTACAAAGTGGTATCACAGGTAGAGCCTTTTATCTTTTTATTTTGGCATTATTTATTGTTTACTAGGATATTTTCAAATCTAGGTAATGAGCTCATGCCTTAGTGAAGATATCCCCATGCATGGTGTAAAATCAGAGTTGTCAAGGGTGAGAATTGATGTTCAATTTTTTCTATTACCATTGATTGATATTTCCACCTTGAGTGGTGCACTTGGATGTGATGATATGGAATTATGAGGTTTTATGTCTTGTACCGGTATGGAAAGAGACGGTTTTTGGGTTCATGCATCATGTTAGGCACATAGGATTGATAGGTCATTTTTATGGTTTTGGTTATTGACTTGTGAATGACATGATGTTTAACCAAAATAAATGAATAGTGAAATTGAATAAAGCTTGAAATTTTAAATTTTGACGCAAGGTAATGTTTTTTAAAGTGTAAATCATTATGTTTTAAAATGGAAAATTTTAATTATAAAGGGAAATGGTAAATTATAGGATCTTGAGACATTGGCAGTGATTATATCATATTACTTTCATCCAACCCTATGTATGGGTGGTATGGTCGATGAGAGTACTTTAATTTTGAGCCCCTTATTTATGAGTAGTAATTATTTAATGGTTTTTGAGTTTCTTGGAAATGGGATGTCTTCATTATAACCTCTTTAGGGATGTGACCTTGATATTTTGAGATGTTTTGGTGTAAGGTAGATGTGTTAACCTTCTTGGATTTTTATAATGTGGGCTGTGTGTGGGACCCTGAAATGGGTGACTTGGTATTGATTACATCGGTAGTGGTTGTTTAAATATGGATGTGAGACCTTGGTAATGTGGACACATTGGTGCGTTAGATGTTTTAGTTTCAGAATTGGGGTAGGAGTGTTGTTTGTAAGTAATGAATTGTTTTATATTATTTTTGTATACCTTAGGGGGAGATCCTGTCGTTTTTGTAAGACGTGACACCAGTTTAGGGAGTGAATATAATTTGACATTTTAGGGAGACCTTTGAGAGGGCTTTCTTGGGTTGTGATTTCCTTTAGGTGTGTGAGGTATGGGTGGATGTTTTTTACTTTGATAGTGGAACATAGAGATGGATTCCTATTTTGGGTTTTTCCTAGTGGTGTAAGTGGGAAATTAATTGGTTTTGGTAAATCGAGGGTGACCATAAAGGGGGTAAGCTAAGTGCTTTGGGTTCTTTGGAATGTGAATCCTATGTGGATGCTTTATGTAACGTCCTAGATCTGTATGCCACTCAACTGGTGCCCCGTACTCGGTTGGACACATGGACTCAAGTGCATTTCCCAAAATGCCAGAGGCTGCCTACTAAATGCAAGGGCCTAGGATGTGATAGTGGAGAAACTATGACCTCATTAGAAAAGTGTAGCACAGTGGTAGAAATATTAATAAAATAGCAGAATCAGAAGACAACATACAACTGAAATAAAAAAAATGAATACTGAATGATGAAGATAAGAAGAAGTTATATATAATCAAAATGATGTAGCAAGTCACATGTTCTATTAAAGCATCGAAAATAGGATACACTACAATCAGTTACAAAATACAATATCAAGGTACAAAAATACAAAATAACTCAGTAGCATCGCAAGACTTGGCTTCGTCCCATGCTCTCTTTCTCCTAAGCAGTAATCATGTACTTGTAAAGGGAGCCTTTCCCTTATCGACACATATAGCAATGTAGTCTATTTGGGCCCAAAACAGGACCCAAATTGGGTGTGAGAAATAAAACCCTGTACGAAACCACCTAAAGATTTGTTCCTTTCTGTAAGTTATAATATGCAACAATAGTGTGCAATAATGAAATAAAGAAACTAAGAAGTACTAAAACGTAAACATTCCTACTAGTGATACTTCTTTTTATATAGTTTATGTTCATTTTCCAATTCAATTTAATTGAATTTAATGTTCTTGGGATTTGGCCTCAGCCCGTCGATCCCCTGAAAGAAGTAAACCCAGCAGATACCTCTACAGGCTATCTAACAAGTATGAAGATGATCGAATCCAAGATTGTACTTTGACTTGGCAGATGAATCATAAGTAATTACCGCAGTCAATACTTAGTTTGAAACCTCAACCTTAGGAAGTCTGCAGACAAAGAAAATTATTTCCCTCAAACATGTCCAAACATTACCCTCAGGTAATTTCCCTCAAGAATACAAAACCTTAACCTCAATCATACAAGACCTTACCCTTAGGCATGATAACTACTTTCCCTCAGGCATCCCACATGAATAGTTAATCAACAAGGCCATGCTCAATATATAAGCATTTCAGCATAATACAACACATGCAATGTACACAATGACATAGTTAACAAAACAACAACTCAATTGGGAAAACAATATATTAACCAGTTCATTTCAAGAAAAAACATAATAGGGAATAAAAAAGTCATACCGTCATATATATTAATCCAAACAGCTAAATGAGGGAAACACACTCGTGAGGTGTCCCTTAATCAAAACAAGAATCCTCATCAACATAAATTGAAATAATTAAACACCTAACCATTCTTAGGTATCAACAAAGTCAAAGCCTCAACAAAGAGACACCCGAAACATGGGTTTCCGGCACCACATCATGGATAAAAAACTCAAAAATCAGAGATAAGAATGATACCACCTACCTCATTGTAGTACAACTCTACTCATCCAGCCTCAATCTCCAATTAGAGCTAGAATGATGTATATCTAAGAAAAAGGGATAAAAGTTAAACCTTAAATAACATCCTCATGAACAGAAATTAGGAATAATGGATCAAGATTAATCAAGATCTTACTGATATGGTTCAAAATCAACTGATGACTATCTAATAAGAGTCTGGATGAAGGTTTTGTAAGGGATTTAATTTTCATGCAGCCTCTTGAACTCTCCCAGAGATCCCTCTATTCGTTCTATCGAATGGTGAGGCTACTACCCATTTTAAGTGAGAAAAAACAAATACACAGCATTTTATACCATATACACAGTGTGTATATCATTTTACTATTCATTTGGTGGTCATTTCCATCAACTTACTTTCCAGGACCTGCCGATATAACTACACGGTGTGTACTTACAAGTACACAACATGTAGTTGGTTTTTTCTCTTTCTGTGGCCAATATGCCCACACTCCATGTACTCCCTTCATATACGGCAATACCACATGTTTTTTAATTATAATTACATGTCATTTAACCCTTTATTTCATTATTTTTTCCAGTTTCCCCCTTGATTTCTCAAAAACAATTCAAATGAAAAGAAAAGAAGAAACCCATACCTCAAGACAAGAACTGGGTTCTTCCACTTTAATGGTGGGATCGATTCATGGTTGGTTCCATTAAGTTTTGTTAAAATTAATGGATATACATTGGTTTATTTTCTAAGGGAAGCAGCTTTATTTCTTGTGGTTGGATTTATGGATAGGTTTGAAAAGGTTAGGATTAATCAGGTTCCTAACAATACTTTTTTATGCTATTTGATGTGGGGATTGATATTAACTCTATATAGATGTTTTGATGTGGAAGTGTCATCTAGGGGAATGGGTGGTCATATGGTTGGTCTTGGTTGTGAAAAAGGATGGGTTGTTGGATAAAAACATCGTGAATGACTTGAGTCTGATCAGGATGAAAGAACATGAGGCATGTCTAGTTGAGTGGGTGGTCATTTGGTCCTAGTTCCAGTGATTTAGGACTTGTGGGATCTATATTTAGGAACATTGAATGATTAAAGGAATGTGTGTGATCTTGAGGGTTCTAATGAGGTTTGGATATTGGGAACATTATAGAAATGTGAGATGTCATTTGGGATGTGTGAATAGGTGTCTTTGGAGTAAATGCCTATCATTTTCTATGAAATCAAAGTTGTAATCACAGGTTACATATGAAAACATTTAGATTTGGATTAGTTTAATGGATTGTTTTTTTGGTTTTAAATCACCCAACTCATGCTAGAAGAGCTCATGTGGGGTGGTGGCAGTAGTGCTAAAGGTAATCTTTGGTCACAACTGCTTGGTAGAGAGTCATGAGGTAGTGGGGAGTTTTGGTTAATGAATCCCTCTTGAATATTGGTATCACATAGTTGATGAGACACTTGTTAGTAGTGAGGCCTATATATTTTTAATGTGTTTTATGTGTCCCTACAGTAAAAAGTGACATCAAGAATGGATCAGTTGTGTTGGTGTTCATCGATGACATCATATTGTACTCTCATTTTAATGATGAGAATGCCCAATATCTTGACATCATCTTGAGTACACTGAGAGATAATTGGATATATTCTAGGATACTTAATGGTTTTCATCTAGTTAAATCAATGGAATTCGTGAAGGTTACTCCCTTGGAGAATGGTATGTAAAGCTATGTGGTGAGAGGTGCACCACCAAGAATCTCGAAGTGAGGTCCTCGTGATGGACCAGATGTTGAAGAATGTCAAGGGTTATTTTCTCAAAATCAGGGAATAGATTATGAATAATGATTCATTTTATTGCTAAATTGAGGGAAATATGTCCACATAAACTACTTAAGTTTATTATTGGTTGGATTTAGAGATTTGGAAAATTTGGTTTCTTAAGGAAAGTGGTGGAAATGAAACTCTTAAGGTGGGGAGTGACATCTTAGTCAGGTAATTTCGACCTATTTTATATAAGTTTATCAATTGTGTGGATATTACTATGAGTGTTAAAGTTGAAACGAGGATTCCAATGAGTAACTATTGATGTTTGATCTTATGTTTGAGGTTCAAGTGGGAATTTCTGATGGTGTAGGTTCTAACCAACAGAAGTTGGTTGTTGTGATCTAAAGATTATGGTGGGGAGCACCATAGTAGATGAGTGGTTGGTTGATTATTTGTTCGGTGGTATAGGTTGGTTGGTATTATTTAAGAACCATCTTGGTGTTTCATTATTCATAATGATAATTGGATTAAGTTTTTACTGGTTAAGTGCTTGAGAAGAAGGTTGTTCTTGGGTTGTGTTATGGGTGTTCAAATATGGGATGAGATCGTTGGGATTTGAGTTGTGGAATGGAATAGGGTTGGGGATTTGGTTGGAAATTTCATGATCAAATATATCATTTAAATTTTAAAGGATATTGAATATTTGGTTTGATTTATGGGAAATCATGTCAGGTTTAGTGGGATTGGAAATTACAATGGTTTCCACCAGGTGTGATGGGTAGTTTGAGTTTGTGGACAGAATTGAATCAGTGGGTATCAATTAGAACATTCATAGAAAATTAGTATTTTGAATGATGTTTTATTAATCTATAGTTTAAGTTGTATTTTTCCCTTCCTCGGTTGGTTTGTGTGTTTTATATTGGTAGTTATGGTATTGAGGGTAATGTGTCCTTTGAGGTGAATCTGTATTTTATTATCAATCATTGTGAAATGGTTTATGGTGTAATACCATGATTTTTATTTGAGTGTTGTAAATACATTGATGTGTTCAAGAGGAAACATGGGAGAGTGAATCTGGTAAATAGGCCCAGTAACCTAAAACTTTATCCTTATGGTTTTAGTAAAGTTTGAACGTGTAACTCGAGGGTGAGTTATTATAAGGCGAGGAGGATGTAAGGTCCCACTATTTAATGAGGTGTGTTTTCTTTTTAATTTTTTGGATAAAATTCTCTTAAATTGGTAATAGGAAGGTTTCCCATTATTATGGAAGGTATCAGGGTGTTCCTATGGGTTTGGGTCCTAGAAAAGAGGAAGCAAAAGCTAATTTTAGCTGAGAGAATGGTTGGCACATGGTTAATAATAACCATGTTCCATAACCATGAAACTTTAAAAAGGGGGTTCATAGTTAGGAAAACCATATGGGGTGGACTATGAGATTGGGTGGCTCAATATCCCATTGTAAAATGGTGACTGTAAATCTAGAACAAGGTTTTTTAATCCGTGTATGTGTTTAGGAAAACTGTGTGGCTCGGTTTCCTCTTGGATAGAGGGAAACGCATGGTTGGTGCATGGTCATGAAAAACATGTGGGAAAAACATGATCCTCATTAAAAGTTCGGAATTTACCATTTTCCTCTATGGTCATAAATTTTTATCCCCCTAATTTTTCCCACATTAGACCCCCTATAGCCTATGGTGTGAACAAATATCTCTCTCATTCTCTATTGACGTTTCTCTCTCGATTCATTGGAATTTGGAGTGTTTTTAGTTATGAATTAAAACACTAAGTAAGTCTTTCACTCGGTTTCCTTCCATTTTCTAAAATAGTGTTATTTGGCTGTATTATTTATTTCTGTATCTCATGAACCCTATTTCTAGGGTGTTATTCACCATGGTGTTTGAGGCCATTTTAGTTCTAATAAAGGTTGTGTTTGGATTAGTGGTTGTCTACGGGCATGAGGTAGATGATCTATAAGATTTTTCTCATAGTCTTGATTTTTTGTAAGTTTTTATATTTATGTCAATTTTACTTATTACTATGTTTTTTATCTTTGACTATGAAAATTAAATTAATCATGAAATTGAGACGCAATACCCTTCACTAACCCCATTAAGTAAGTTTATGATTTTAGACCAAATTTAGGGCTACCCATAGGGTATAAAAATCCATTGAAATTTTTAAAATGAATTTTTTAATGGCGAGATTGAGAATTTATTAGAGTAAATAGATTGAAATTAAATTTGGTATATCAGTATAGTTAAAGGTATGATTCAAATATTTTATATGATAGCTTTGTGAAATTCCTAGAAGGATTTTGGAATGGTATAAATAATTTTCTTTGGATTTTTATTTGGATAGGGTTTTTAATGAAGGAAACTTGATTTTTTTAAAGTATTTAATGTTTTAAAAGGTGTTTTTGACCTTAAAGTGATTTATAAAGGGGTTTCTTTTTAGATTTTAAATGTTCATATGAATTGTGTATTTGATTTACCCATTTTGAGAATTCATAGTTGATTATTTGAAATTAAATGAATGTAATTGATGGCCTTTGGACTTTTTTATGTTCAAATAGGAATACCCTTGTTGAAGTGTAGTTTTAAATTTTTTTAAGGAATTTATTGGTTTTGTTAAGCCTCCAAAAAAATTTAATTACGGTTTTATGAAATAAAATAAGGTGTCTTGTTTAAGTGTTAAATGGTTTTTAAAAACATCATATGGATGTGTTAAATGAATGAAGGGTGAAATGGATTTATTAGGAAATTTTGAGAAATTTGTTGGGCCTTATTGTGAAAACATTCATTTTAATGTTTTTTTGGGACCATGATAAATGATGATTGATTAAGTGTATTGAATTTGGATAAATTAATTTATAAATATAGAATTTATGGATAGTGTAATGGTTTAGGATGTTGGTAATGGAGTTCCTCATCCATGTTATAGGAGATAGACTAATTTTTGAGTCACCACTTATGTGTGTGTGTGTGTGTTTTTGTGTGTGTGTGGTATTGGGATGCTGGAATGACTCTCTCCTCCCCAGATTTGTGTGGGCCAGACAGATACTCTGAGCACCCTAGTGCATCATAGTTTTTAGAGGAGAGACATGACACTTCAGCCTCTAAGGGTATAGACATTTTATTCCATATCTTGGTTTGGTATCACAGACAAGGAATTCCACATCATTGGTTGGGATTATTTGACATGGAAATCGAAATACAAATCAGATTCTTGTAATTATGCTCCTTGTTTTTTGACATGTGGACCCTATAATAAATGGATAGGATGGTTAGACATGTCATTATGAATCCTGATTTGATACATAGATTGATTCTCTTCATTTTATGACCAGTGACCACTATGATATATGTTTTAGATGACTATCATGGTCCAAATAATGTTAGATGGGTTAGATAATTACTAGAAATTTAGAATTATCATAGTTAATTTAAATATTAATAAATAATGTAATATACTTTATCTAATTTTTTTCTATTTATAACTATTTCTATGAATTCAATATTATTATACTAGTTATTGTTTTAGACACCATTGGAAGTAACTTACTGAGTTTTACTCACACCGTGCTTGTGTCTCCCCAACACTTGGGTGCCTGAGGAGATGCTACTTATTTTAGGTATAGCATGGGGATAGGTACATGGATATTGTTTTGTGATGGGTTGAGGGATTAGATCATGGGATTTTAGGTCTGATTTGGGACAAAGGACCGCATTTAGGATTTTTCATGGTTCAGTTTTTGGGTTCTTACCATATGACTTCTTAAGATGTAGAGTATAAATATCATTGTAGTATCGTGTTTCTCTTGGGTTTTAGTTAGAACATGACATGTTTTATTCCATTTTTAATTAATACTTGTTATTATAACTATTAATATTATATCTATTGTCGTTTTACTATGAGAAGTGGGTATAGTCTCCTAATCATACCACCTTAGACCCACATTGCTCGTTGGTAGCCTATGGTATAAAAAGAGGTTCACCTAAGGTCATGTGATGGTACAACTCATGGAAACTATTTAGTGGTACCTAGTTTGGAATATTAGGTTTACACATCCCTATTTCTATCCTTATGATACCCAAGTAATGGGATAAACCTTTCACTCTTATTCACCTATTCTATAGACCTTTATTTTCACCCATTATTCTGTCTAAATTATCATGTGATTTTCCATTTCAAACATGTATTTAGTGAATACCTATATCCGTTTCTACTCAATGGTATTCTCTTATTCATAAATATCCTTCATTTTTTGTGTATTTATATATTTTTTACCCACACACATTAATTTTGGGGTTAAATTGATGAAATACTTCTTTATGCTTATGATATCTGTGGAACACTTATTCATTTAAATGATATGAAAGTGATGGGTGGGATCAATATTATATAACCCTAAAATTAATTGGGTAATTTTTTTATCTTGTGAGATTCCAAGTCGGTGTGTGGTAATACTTGGAGGGAAAATATATTTAGGATATATTTATGTCTAATAGATATGGAAATTAGGGGGTCTATATAGGAGGGGGAACTTCTCATATTTGGATTGAAATTTCTAGTCATTTACATATGTTTCAGATCCATTCCAATTGAATTATATATAGTGGAAAAATCAAATTATGGTGCACTAATTTGGTTGGTTCGGTGATTGGATTACCTTGTTTCCCAACCCAACTATTGCCTTCTCTCAATATAGTAGGTTTGAGCTTTTATTCATGATATTATCAATCATCAACAAATAGAGTTATATAATAGTATTACCATTAATGAAGAATTGGAAAATTGTATTTTTATGGTATTAGTATCAAGTGAATTCTCGGTGAAGGAATATCGCACTGTGACTAAAGATATGGGTGGATATGATGTGTGGAATAAAGCCATTTGGTGCAATGACATCACCTCTAAATTCAAACTCCTAGTGTAGAGAATAAATAACTAATACATTACCATGTATGAGTAGATTATTAAAAATGGAATCTCATTGGTGTATAAATTTTTGTGCTATAGGAATTCTAAAGATGAATATTTGGTTCATCTTTTTTTTAGAGAAAGTGGGTGGAGGCTATCTAAAATGCACTGGGGAAGGTCACTGGGCTGTGAAATAGAGGCTTCACCTAGGATTCCTTTCTTTAATATTGTTTTATGGGGACCAAAGACAATTTTAATGAGATGAAGGAGAGTCTGTACTAATTTTTGTGGTTTGCTGGACCATATTGAGTGCGAAGAATCAAAGTAAGCATACTTACATCTCTAGATCATGACTGGAAATAGTGTTTAAGGCTAAAAGAACTTTGAAAGGCCTGGTCCTTATCAAATGTTGGGATAACTCTTCATCACTATGGAAGATCATGGATAGTAAAATAAGAATTTATACTTCTCTAAATCGAAGAATAATGGGAAGATGCGTGAGGTGGAGACCACCTAGAAGTGGACTTAAACTCAATGTAGATGTATCATGCTCGTTAGGTGTTATGTGGGGGGGTTAAAAACCATCACTGGGTGGTTCTTTTAGATATTAGAAATGGTTTTGGGAAGGGGACTCCCTTGTGGAAGTGTTCAGTGTGATGTTGAAAGCTATTGATATGTTTCATGAACACAACATCATGTTTGAATCAGTGGAAACATACTCCATTGTGATCCATGGAGAGTTATAGGGGAATATTAAAATTCCATGGTCCATATCTAAACTCATTATAAAGTGAAAAGTACTTCTCCATCCATGGATGGACTATAGTCATACTTGGTGGGTGGGGAATAAGGTGGAAGATTTCATGGCTTACCAGGCACCCAATGAGGATCGTTGTTTTTTATTTTCCATCTTTGGGTCTCTCCCGCCTTCTTGTGGTAGTACTGTTAGGGAAGATGAACTTGGTCTACATTATTTTATACCACCTTGAAATTTTTACTTTTAGGTGATTCCCGGACTGAAATAAAATTGCTATATTTTAGAAAAATATAATCTTTGATAGAATTTGTAGTTTGTATGAATACATGAGAAAAGTTTTCCTTTTTCAAATAGTTAAAAATAAATTAAATTATATATAAGTTTAAAATTTATGAATTATAATAATATTATAAAAAATAATTAATCATTAAATATATCCCCATGACCATACATGTGCTGTGGTGATTAAAAATTAATTACATTGCTTCATGGATATAGTTGTTCATACATATGCTTGAGAAAAGAATCAATTTTCTATCAGACGAGAGTGTACGAAGTTAGATAATATATTATCTATCTCGAATAATAATTATCATTTAAATAAAATATATGTTAATTAATTCTATAATTATAAACATCCATTTTAATTTTTGATGAAAAACAAAATATATTTCTTAATGGAGATGGTAGTATGTATATACGGTTAGGTGATGTTTTGATTCTTAATAAGATGGAATGAAGTTATAAAATGGTTGTATTATTAAAATAAAAAATTATATTAAAGATAATAATTTAATTTTGTTAATATGGATATAGATTATTTGTTAAATGATTAAGATGAAATGAAATTAAAAATGGTTGATAGGAACATATATTTGTTCCTTGCATAATCTCTATTTATAAAAAACTTAAGGATTCATGGATGGATCTTTTTAGAAGACCTCAACCTCTAAGAAGTGGATAAGGGTGTTGGAAGGGTGTTTAGGTATATAATGGTAGAACTAAGTGAGATCTCACTAGGTTTATATATGAGGATAGGACGTATCATTTTATAAGCGTGTGTTCTAGAACCCTTGTAAATATTAAGAACATTAAAATAAAATAAATTTCTTTCTCAATAACAATGTATCCAATATAGTAAAATTTCAATGATAAGATAACTTAAGGTTTAAATAAACTAAAAAAATAAAATTATTAGTTTTATAAATATATTATAGTATTATATATTAATTTAACCCTCTCGTTGATCCTTTTAACCTTTACCATGGAGAAAAATATTTACCATGGTAACTATTTATTATCAATAAAAATGAAATTTACTTCATTACAAAATTCAAATAATACAATCCAAAATATGAAACCAATTTTCTATAATTCAATTTTTATTAATATTAAGAATTATATTTAATATATGTTTTCAAAACATAATGAAAATATTTATAAGAAATATTTCATTTAATAATAATAAAGATTTTATACCAAAATCATGTATAATTATGATTAATATAGAAATAATTTTAATATTTTTAAAAAAATGAAACTTATTTTACATTAAAACAATTCTAAAAAACTTAAAACCCATTGTAAATACTTGATAAAATGATATGAAAAATTGATACAAATAAAAAAATTACATCGATATCCAAAATATCTAATATGAATTTAGGATTTCATCATTATATTCTTAAAATAATTATGTTAATTAATAAATATATATATTTTCATGAAAAATGGATTCATAAATACTAATTTAATTATTTTATCCTGATAATTCCATAAAAGTAATTGTATTTTGATAATCATTATTTCTTAACTATTCAACCAAAGAATAAAAAACCCAAATTTTCTCCCTAAGATAATTTTTTAAGAATAATTCTAAAATGATTTCCATTTAATACAATTAAATTTACATAATCTAAATATTATATTATAATTAAAATTATTGTTTACATAAAATTAAATTTTAAAACATAAAGTTCTAATATTATTATTACTTATAAATTTATAATTATTTGAGTATTAATTTATATTTTTCTACCATTTAATTCCTCTAAAAGTGAAAAATTAATTAAAATACCTAAAACAATAAAAAATAATTGAGAAATACCCATTTTTAAAATTGAATTGTTTTATTCCAATAAAATTAATTATTTATTTTCAAATAATGTTATTTCATTGGTCAAAATAAAATAATACAATTAATGTATCATCACTGATTACAAAATTTACCTTTACTAAAGGATTACTATAAAATGTAATATTTTATTTTGGATGGTAATTTCATGTCATATTATCTATGGAAAATTGTATTTTTTAAGGATAATGACATATTGAGATCTTGTGGTGTTACATTCCACCCCTAAAATAAATTATATTACCATAATTTTAAATTCTTCTTAAAAAATGAATGTATCATGATACAGTAATAAAATCTGATGTATATTTAATCTTGATAATAATTTTATAAGTTTCTATGATTAATCCAAGTAATTCATTAATGAATATTTTTAAAATCATGAATGTATCATTATAATAATCACATTGAGTTTCCAAAATCATAACATCATATTTGACTCATATTTTACAAGTAAGACTCAATATATTTAACTTAATATTGTTTGAATTGGTAAATTCATTTTCCCTTCAAGATAATGAATTTTAAAAAAAATGTACATTCTTGATTTATTTCACATTTATATGCACAATTTTGTAATTCGATTGTGTTTCAAGTAGTTTTCTAAACGTGATTCAAACCATACACTAATTGATAAATAATAATGTTGAATTTTTAATGAATCGGGTACTAAAATAAACATTTAATGGATCATAAGATTCAAAAAAAAGGTAAGAAAAGTTATCCCTCCTTTCACAATAATTTTACAAAAATGAAAATGGTTATAAAAAGTTAAAATAATAATTAATATGAATAGTATTTCATAATAAGAAATAATACATTAATTCATTGAACCTCAATATTAATACCAAATTTTCAACTCATTTCTATCCTCAAATCACATCAAATTATTCTTGACCAATTCAAAAAACAAGAAATAGAATAATGTGATCACATATTCATACAAAATCAACATAACATTTATCTCCAAAAAAATTATTCAATCATATCACATACCGAAAATGTATATAACATAATTATATAATCTCAAAAATATTCTAATATTTTCTTTAAATTACTTGATTCACCATAAAGCCACACTAAAATCATATATTCTTTAAAAATCATACTCAATATTTATTATATCTATAATATCAACAACTTATAATTAAAATACCATAATGGAAAAAAATATCCCATTTATCATTATTCATATAATGTTTAAAAAAATATAGTGAACACATTCCAAAATAAAAAATTTCAAATAACCAATAAATCATATTTTTATCCCATTTTTATTTAAAAGATAAAACGAATGTTCAAAAAAGCATAACAACCCTTTATCTAAACTGACTATAACCAACTTAACATAAAAGATCATATTAAACCACAAATATATTATTACCTTTCATAAATCATCCATAATATAATTAAATTCAATGCAAAAACCCATCATATTAAATCACATGATAAACCTTTAGGTTATATATACCTTAATAAGTTATTAATGGGAAATAAATATCACTCAAAATATCATAAATCACCATTAAATACAATCACCTAAGTACTAAAAATTATATATATGATTTTGAACATATGATAATTCTTAAATATCATAAATACTTCAACAAAATACCATTACATCATAACTATCAAAACCCTTTACATAGCTACATAAAACACTCAACATCCTTTACAAACTGTTAATCAATATTTTATATCATATTTATTAAGTTTTGTTTCCTATAAAACAAAAATATAAATCATATTCTATGATTCATCAATTTTTATTTAATCAATACTCATGATATAATATATAATAAAAACTTTTAAAAGAAATCACAAATTTTATTTCTTATTTTTAGTTTCCTCATATTTATCTTTATAGTGTATGATTTTTCTAAAACATTATTGGTGTGATGTTTTTAAATAACCTTCACAAGATTTACACCATGGGTATTGATTTTCATAATTCTTATACTCACTATATTTAAATAATTAAATTAATTACTTAAGAAGAACATTATTTTCCTCTATTTTGTTAAAAATGCTTCATTTTTCCTTAGAAGTTAATTTATTTATTTTCAATTTCACCATATATAAAACATATTATTTTTTCCTTAGAGAAATTTCCCTTACTCCTTCTACACAAATTATTCACACATAAGAAGGTAAATCTTTCATAATTAAAGAACATTATCACCTAAACTTCCATGAATAATAATTTTCTACTTATTTGTTATGTTAGGAAACTTTCCTAGTTTTAGTTTATTAGTCATAACTCGGGATATAATGGTGGGAATAACCACATGGGTTTTCCGTATAAATACTATACTATTTTATTTATCATTCGAATAACCATGAAACAACCCTTAATATCCTTTATTAACTTGATTCTTACTGGTTTCCCTCATTTACTAAATAAAAAAATGATTTTCTATCTATATCTAAAAAATAAAAACAAACCATCATATGAGGATGATAAATCATGTCAAATTACATTAAAACATTTCGATCCATCTAATAATCGTAAAATTTATCAATAACATATTATCATTAAATGTTATAAAACAACATTAACTTAGGATCCCAAACTATCATATTAACCCTTGAACTTTTATAAATATTTTAAATTATACACTTATAATTTCATCATAGCCTCTAAAGATATCGAAACCCTTCTTTGATACATATTATAGTTTCTCATACATGTAAACTTGGATATTTTTCAAGTAAAATAATCTTTATATACATGTTTCAACACTAATTCATGTGATGAATTGTTACATTACATAATTAAAAAATCAAATATATTTTTGAGGCACTTATATACACAAGACAATTTTAGGTTTAGATATTTGGAAAAATAGGAAAAATAACTATTTATAAATACTCATCTCTTTTCCATTCAATATAAATTTATACCATTATACCCATATTTTATTATTCCATAATGAAGATTTAAAATTTCCCAAAAAATTCTAGATAAAATATTCCCTTCTAGATATATCATATTTTTTCATCTTATTCATAACATATGGAAATGGAAAACTAATAAAGGGTGAACTCAAAAACTTGGTAAGTGAAAGAGTACAATATAGATATCAGGAATACATATTCCATAGACAATATAGAAGCTGTAAAAAATAATCAAACATTCCATATAAAAATACCATGGAAGGGTAAAATATACCTGCATGATCTAGAAAAATAAATTATAACATTTACAAAAATAAATGGTTAAATAATTATGAAATATATAATATCATACATCATAATCTTACCGTCAAGGCCTCATGTGAAGAAATCATACATAAATAGGTAACACACACACCAAATACATAATTTAGCTTATCTCATGAGACCTATTGATGAATTGAAGGTATATCTAATATTATTTTCTGTGTATCATTTAATATATCCAATTCATTCATTATATGAAAATGGTGAATAAGAAATTTAATACATACTCATAAAAAATATTTTATCCGAAATTTGGTAGAAAAAATTTCCATATTTTCTCAATTAAAAAACATGAATATATTCTATATAAAGAAATAATATTGATGGTAAAATTATAATATATCCCTAGGGATGCATAATAATCATTAAATTGTTCTTATGTATAAAAAACCTTTATAAAAACATGAAAACGTATCTTTCAAAAATGATGAAATAACATTTTCATAATAAATTTAAGCGAAAAATTCAATGAATTTTTTAAATATGATTTTCATTGAAAAATTATGGAAACATATAGTGGATTTGTGCTAAAAATATTGGATATGGTGTTGAGAAAAGGAATCCATGTGTTAAATAATAATAAAAACATTTGTTTATCTTATTTGTAAAAATTCAAAATGACTTATACAGAAAACAATATAAAAGGAACCTTTTAAAAATTTAATAAAATGTAAATGTTAAAAAAAATTTACCAAAAAAAATTAAGTTTAACTTAGAACATTCTTAGATTAAAATAATTAATATGAATATGTAATAGAATGATTCCTTGACAAAATGGATAAATAAAGTTGGATTTTCATAAAAATGTCCATTCAGTTTTTAGAGTAAAAACATTAATTAAAATGGAATCAATACATGAAAAAAAATATAATTAATCAAATTATAATAAAATATGCATGGTTAATGAGAGAAATAAAATATAATTCCCTAAAAGTAAATTTAAACAAACACAATCCTAAAGATAAATTTTATTTTAAAATAAACCCTATCATATTTGGAAACCTTTGTATTTAAACCTTATTAATGTGATAACCTTAAATGGATTAGTAAATCAAAATAATTTTCATGATATGTGTAAAAAATAATTTCATTGGAATTATATAAAACAAAAAAAATAAAGTAGGTGGAGTATATAGAACATATATCAATTGTGTTAAATTAATATGAGGACGTCCTTACTTTAGATTACAACATAGTCAAAAGAATTCAAAGAACCTTTATGTTATCATGTTATATCATGCCTCATGGAACAAATATATTATTCTAACACCTCTTTTTTACCTTGAAATGTCTCATGGCTCGCATGTACTTATTTAACATATGCTATGAATTATTAATTACCTTACTATTCTTTATACCTCACCCCTTTCTTATATACATACCCAAGTTATCCCATGCAGTTTTAGAAGATCTAAAGAACATAAAGGCATGTTTTGGAGTTTTTAAATAATGATTTTATACCCATGTTGAAATTTAATTTTATATATACATAATTTACCAAAAACACTATGCCTGTGATATGTTTATTTCATGCATAAAATTTAGCGTACTTTAGTACATTTATATCTGTTAATAATTTATTAATATTTCCAAAACTAGAATTGATTATCTTGTTTTGTGATTTTTGTAATGAAACAAAAGATATTTTAAAAAAGGGTAAAAATTGCCAAAATTTTGACACCAAATACACATCGTTCCATAATGTGAAGTGGTGTGGTGTGAAAATGGAAAATTATAGAATGATTTTCACAATATTGGGTATATTTTGGATGCTCATGAGGGTAGGAAATAATAATCTAGAGATAATAAAGAAATCTTGCATTAGAATTTGAATATTCGCATTTTTTAATCATTCCACATCATGTAAAAATTACCCTATATGAAAGGTTAGTAGTAAATAAACCCAATAAAAGGATATGAAGTGATGAAAATAAAAGAAAAATAAGGGCCCAAACATTATATGTTATGAATCACTTACACGATGTGAAAAAATCAGGATGAAAATTGAAAGATTTGATGTCACTTTTGATGGAGACCACCAAAATATGACTCGGATCACCATTTAACACCAAAAAAAACTCAATACTCCATTATGACTATAATTATGAGTACTTAAAGCAACCCCAAGAATGTATTTATCTCTGAAAATTGGAATTTAGGATTCCACACAATGATTCATTCAGGATCCACCACTACTGGGATCAAAGACCATTTCTTTTGTGATGAGTTGAAGAGAAATTTAATTTTCCTACCCCATCATGGATATCATGAGAAGATATAACCTATGAAAACTAATTTTAATAAAGGTGTATTTATTTTATTAAGGTATTTTATTTTTGAATGCAGTTTATTTGGGTCTTTTTCTTCAACACTAATTTATTAAATCTCTTCTTCTCATTTTCATTTGTGACCATTGTGTGATCAGTGAGTGGTTAATTATTTTAAAATCATTGATTAGTTAATGATTCTCCACAATACCATTGGGTGATTTATTTTCTATGTTTAAAAATAGTTCTGATTTACCAAGTTATCAAATACCCAAAGTAATATAATCATTATGAAAAAGGAACATCATTGATTTTTAGGGTTGTCTAACTTGACCATTGGATTCACCCTAACATGGTTCTGATGCCAATAATTTATATTTTATTATTTTATTCTCAAATCAATCATGAACATGGATTTTCAATTATTGATCATTCTTTTTTATTTTATTAAATTCTAAATCAACAATCATCTCTTCTTTCAATAAATTTGTATAGGATTCTTCCATAAAATATTTTATGTTTATTTTATTAAATTAATATTTTCTCTAACCTTATCTCTATTGTTTTAACCTCAGAATTGTATTTCTTATACTAACATTTTGTTTAGTGATCTATTATTTTAATGTTTTTAAAATTATAAATATGGTAACCATATAGGAAATGATTATTCTCATAGGGTTATAATATTTTTGGAATCGTTTTAGATGATATGAGTAAGGAATTTATTGGTTTGATAATTTAGACAATTTGTTTTCTCATATTTTATGTTTCCTAATTTTATCCTTGGATTTATTTTTATTTCAATTTTTTATTAATGTTTACCACACTGGGTATTTTGGATTTTAATGGACAGGCTGAAGAGAAAAATTACCACAAAGGATAGGTTCTCCTTCCTATTGGAGGAAATGAAACAATAACTCAAGGAAATAAGAATGATGGAAAAATCATTTTAATGAGTTCCCACAACAATACCTGATCATTGTATGCACAACACCCCATTTCTTGGAGCCAAAATTTGAAGAGGCCCATCATGAGAAAATAATCCTTGAAAATGAGGAAGATGTAAGAACCACTTCTGAATCTTAATTTGATCATAACCAAAATTACTTTAACTTTGTGGGTTTAGAGGAATAATGATAACTTTATACGTAACTCGAGTGGTATGAATTATAATTCATCAAACTAAAAGTATAATAAAGTGAATAAGAAGAATAAATAGATTAAAAATGAACATTAGCCATTCAGTTTTGTAATGTTTCTTACAAAACTAGTATTTCAACTGAAGTAAGAAGAAGAAAAACTAGTTACACATTATGATGACTAAGTTGAGGAAAAAAAATAAATAGAAATAAAATAATAATTTTAAGAGATAGATATTTAACATTGAGCGGTCATTAAAGAAATTCAACACATGCAGCCAATAGCTGAGAAAGGATCTTTTTACCGAGTCTAGACCTATGCCAGGATCATGTTAGTTTTACTCATATTATCTAGACTCTAGTCACCACCTTTGAGTTCCAAAAAAAATCAATGTGTAGAATACGATATTATCTAGGTGTTTTTCAACATCAAGATTGGGTAAACATGATATGGTTAGCATTATACCACACTCAAATTAGATAACCCATTTATGGTCGAGCTAAATGAATATTAAAAAATTAAATCTTCTGGGATTCAACCTGAATTTTATCACATTCTATGGATTTATATTTATTGTTTTCTTAAGAATTAATTTTATATTAGGATTTCATTTCAAATACAATTTTATTTCTATATGTTATTAAGGTGGCTTATACTTTTAGTTGTTTATATTTATTTTTTTAGGTCCATCAAAGGCATAGGTAGAAATTAGTAAAAGGCATGATAAGAATATTCAGGACCAATTCACATTGTGAATACTAATAATTAAGTGACATTCAAAGAATACATGATGTTAAATAAATACACATCATGAATTCAGTGTAGGAAGAACCTATATAGCCCAAGCTTGAAGTATCAATTTTTAAGGGGATTAAGTGCTTCATTTCTATAATTTCATATTTATTTCACCACACACAATTATTTTAGAGATTTAACTACAAACTGAATTCCCACATGTGATTATTATTTTACATAAATGAAATAGAAGACATAAACTGCTTAGATTAATTACCATTTTGTGAATTTAAATTTCTTTGTAAGTAAATATGAATGAGAAAAATGGGGAAAAATTTTTTTAGAGAAAATCATATTGATTAGTATTTGAAAAATCATGATTTATGGAAGTATGATAATTCATATAAATGAAATTTTTCTATGGTTTAGACATGTTTGAATTTATGATATTTTCATTAATTGATTTTATTAATCATATGCATTATCATGAGTGATTTTCCCAACTATCATTCTCATTCTTGAGACATCCTCTGATCCTAATGTTTTTAATTCAGAATATCATATATTTCTTGATAAAATTTTTAATTTTCTCTTCTAGAACATTTAATACAACCTATAAAAGCTATAACTAAAAAAAATCACTTTTAATATGATTAAGACATATTTTATTAATTCTTTATCCTTGGAACCACCTTAAATTAATCAATTTTAAAATCTTTTATAATCCTTGAATATCCTTTATAGGAAATGATATTAGTTACAATAATATCTTATCTATTACTACATTAATTGAAATTTATTGCGTGATATTTAAAAGAATTACTATGTGGGATATATTTTTAATGATTTTTCAGGTTGCTTTATTGAGCATACTTTTCTAGGTGGTTTCATTATGATTTTGGGAGAGTCCATGATATTTTTAATTATAATTAATCATTATTCAACTATCTTTCTAAAAAATGAAAAAAAAATATATAATAAAAAGTTTAGGTTGTTTCTTTGGTGGATCAAAAATCACAATTATGAGACTATTGATATTTTCATCATATGTGGTTAGGTGGTGGTTGGATTTTTTTTTAATCACAATTTTTGAAAAATTGAAAAAATAAATAAGAGAAAGAGAGGTTATTTCATTCATTATGATTACATTTTTCATGATCCTAGTTTGAGTTTTTGGGGGGAAATAGAGATATTAAATCTATATAAGGGATATTTTTTGAGATTATCTTTTGATCTTATTCATGATGATTTAGAGTCAAAACTCCATTTTTAGATTTACATTTTTCATTAATTACCTACCCTCCTAAATCATCAAAGTCTTTGATACTAATGGTGAATCCCTCATGATTAATTGTGTTCACTATATTTATGTGTTGGAGATGTTAGATACCATGAAATTATATGGTAAGTGACATGTTTTTGAATTTTTTGCTAAATTCTATTTATAATTAAACCTTGTTGATTAATGTAAAAATTCAAAGTGAGGTATATTGAAAATGGTAGGAATATTAATAATCGTTTGAAAAATAAAAATGGATGAATGAAAAGTAATGTCAATTTCAAAAGGGAAAAAGTAAAATAAATAATTGATTTATTTATTTAAAAAATAAGTCATTGATGAATTTTTTCCTATGTGATTCTCAAACATTTAATTTATCATTTCAGTAATTAATTTTATTAATATTTAATTTAATATAGGGTAAGGTGAGAGTATGTTGTAGAATGTTGATATTCTATCCTTGAGGAAAAGCTTGAATTCATGTGTGGGGTATTTTATGTGTATATTTCATGCATAAATTTTACGGTACTTTAGTACATTGATTTTTATTAATAATTGATTGATCTTTCCAAAACTAGGACCGTTTAACTTGTTTTGTTGTTTTTGACAAGAAACAAAAAATATTTTAAATGGGAGTAAAAAGAGATGATTTTGGATACCAAATATACTTTGTGACATTAAGTGAAGTGGTTCAACATGACACCAAAAAATTATAGAAAGCTCTGCATGATGTTAGGTACATATAGGATGCGCCTGGGTGTTGAAAATGAATAACCAAAAAAAATAAATTCTTCCAATATTGTAATTTTAAAATTCACATTGTGTAATAATTACACATTATATAAAAATTATGCATCATGAAAAAATTATAGGTTGTCAACCCCAGACATGATGTGAAGTGAAGAAAAGAATAGAAAAAGAAAAGCATGAACATTACACATAATTAATCACTTACACAGTGTGATAATGTCAGAACAACATAAAAATAGAAATATTTGACACTAATTTTGATGGAGGCCACCACATTTTGACATAAAACACCATTTAAAATATGAAATAACCCATGCCTCCTTTATGACTGCAATTATGATGACTTAAAAAAACCCCAAGCATGGATTTCACCCTATAAATTTTAATTTAGGGTTCCACTCATTGATTCATTCCGGAGCCACCACAGTTGGGATCAAGGATCATTGTAGTCATGATGAATAGAATAGGATTTTTATTTATCTACCCCCTCATGGATAGAATGAGGGGGTAGACCTTGTGCAATGAATATGTAATTAAATGGGATTGATTAAATTAAGATATTTTATTTTTGAATGAAATTTATTTAGGTTTCTTACTAAAAACTTAATTTCTTAAATCACTTCTACATTTTATCATTCGTGAACATTGTGTGATCAGTGAGGGAGTGATTATTTTAAACACAATTATTAGATAATTATTCTCACCATGATCATTGGGTGCTTTATTTACTATGTTTAAAACTTATTTTGAGTTACGAAGTCATCAAATATCCAAAGTAACATGGTCATTTTGAAAAGGGAACATCAGGGATTTGGGGGGTTGTCTACCATGACCATTTGACTCACCCCAACTCGGTTATGACACCTATGACTGCTATTTTTTTATATTATGTCCTAATCAATCATGAACCTAGATTTTAAATTATATATCATGATTTTCTATTTTCTTATAATCCAAATCAATAATCATCTCATCTTTTAATAAATCAGTTTAGGTTTATTTCGTAAAATAGTTAGGTTTATTTTATTAAATTAATATTTTCTATAACCATGTCTTAGTGGGTTTGACCTTGGACTTGAATTTCCTATATTACCCTATAGTTTAGGGGTCTTTTTTGGTGTTTTTTAAAATATATATTTGGTACCCCAGTTGTAAATAATGACTCCCACAGGGTTATCATCCTCATGATCTTAATGGGTTGTATTTTTTGTATCTTTATGTAATAAATCATGAAATAAAGTTTAATAAAATAATGGTTCTAATACTTACAAAAAATTAATTAGGCATAATTTTCCAAAATATTCAAGAAAATCAGATCTCCTCTACTATGTTTTGTCTATATGAATTGTGTTTTAAACTAAAATGACAATTTAATATAATAAACACAAACTTTTAGTCATAAATGACACATTATGTGTCAGGTTAATGTTCATTCGATTTCAATATAAATATAATCCATGACTTTTTTCTCAGTTATGGCTCTCTGAATCACATTTTAGACAAAATGAAACATTTATATTGAAAAATATCTCTTTGAGTCATACCATACATGTTGTGTATCAGAATGACATGAGGTTAATTTTTAAAAATCATTAATGAATTGTGGATTTTTTTTCCAAAAGTATCATGAGAATCTAAGCTCATTTTCTTGTTTTTTCTATCAAAATATTATTTTAGACTAAAACAAAACTTGTATATTGAAATCATGTACATTGATTTATACCAAACACCTAGATTTTTTTATTGATTTATACATGGAAAAAATTAATTATGTATGGTTTTAGAAAAATTAAAGACCATCTGAGATAATTTTCTCAATTTTGGCCATTGAATCACTTTTTAGACTAAAATTACACTTTTATATTAAAAAGATTTAATTTTTTTCAAACAAGAAATTAGTTTGTCAGATTGACATGTGGTCAATTTTGAAATAACACATAATAAAAGAATAAAGGAAAGATAAAATTTTTACATTCTAATCACAATATATAAAATCATAATATTGAAATAAATAATGCTTTATCAAACCATTTTCAAAACCATTTAAAACATTTAAAAAAGATATTTTTGAATCAAAGTTTCTCATACAACATTAAATAATTTAAATGAATAATAATTTCAAAACATTAAGGTCCATATAAATAAATCCTAAAAACCATTTTGAAAACATGGAAATTAATCAGAAATAATTAGAATAATAAATATTTAAAACATTTAAAACGATATTTTAGTGAAAGAGTTTTTAACAAAATGAGAGACTCTTGAATAAAAATAATTGAGGAATGACATTGAATCAGAACTTTATAATATAATTAGAATAAATTGATTCATGATATAATGTGCCAAAGGATGTTATATACACCATATAAGAGTGAATTGGTGCATAACAACAATGAAGTCTCAATGGAGTGTAAATTGAGATGAAATCCCTTATAAAGATAGTATCCTTAGAATAAGGATAAATCAATTACATAATTATGTGTGAAAAATATAAATACTCTAAATATGATTGGATATTCAGTTTAAAACAATCAGAGTTCATTCACATATATTCATAGCATGGAATAATCAACAAGTAGAAGTTTAACCCCAAAGAATTGAAATTGGGTTAAGAAGTTCTCTTATAGAAATTCATCAGCCTAACGGTGTCACATTAAAATCAAAAAATGATTTGATGAGAGATAAAAATTTATCTCATCCCTTGGACATAAATTTACAGAAATTATAATATAGAAGATCATATCCCAACATAAGAAGATGTAAATTAAAATACATAACAAAAATAAGTCTTTTAAAAAGAGGAGGGTGAAAGGTTCCCTTACCGATTTGGTAACTTAAAAAATATACACCACATGGAAGAAAGATCATATGATGAAGATGTAAATAAAAATAAATGAAGTTATATTACACTAAAAGTACAATTATGGTTAGTCCATACACCACACAAAGTAAATAGTGACAAATATATCATGAATCTCACGAGAATAAGAAGTGAGATGAAAACCCCTTACCACGTTTTAATTAATTGAGTCATATGACCAAAAGTTAATAAAAACCAAATGAATCATATAATACTATTAATATAAATAGAATCATGATAATATATATAAAATTTAAGTACACAATACACCACATGAAAGAAATAAGTGTCGAACAATGTAAATCTCACAGAATTAAAAGTGAGATAAGAAACCCCTTACCTCGTGTCCGACTAGACTTTTTTATTCTTCGTTCTTCCTGAATAATAAACTTAAGTTAATTTATACTTGATTAAGAAACCTTTTTCAAGTTTATTATTCCTTTTATATCACTTATTACCATGTTATAAATATTATGCAATCCTTTAAGTTAATAATGGTTGTTTTGTCGATATTTGGAACTTGAGTAAAAAATGAACACCTTATAATTACAAGTTGTCCATGTGGTCACGAGTCCATTATCTCCATAATGATATTAATGATTCATATATCATATATATTATATATATCCACTATATATATATATATATTTATAATAGTACATAACATTTGGAGATAAGAAATGAAATGCACCGTTCATGGAGATGGTAAGTTGTACGTATGCGTGAACGCAACTTTCATTTCTATTTTGAATTTTAATTAAATAAAAACATAATAATGCATAGTTATATTATAATTAAATTATAATATCATATATAATTTCAACAAATACATCCTTTATATGTCCCATTTATGCTATGAACGAGTTATATCACTTTGAGGGGGCGGTAGTCCGCACTTCCTCAAATGAAATTATCACGTTTACTCATAATTGAAACCATAAAGGTGTGCTATAAATTAAAAATACAGAAGAATAAAAAAACATTAAAATAATATATATCATATATAAATATAGTTATATCATAAGGTCCACCATAAGAGATAGTAGGATAAAATTGAACAATCATCGTTTCATGAGGTGTTAGTTTTCCACCCACAGAAACAGTATGTTCTTTACCCATTAGATGGAGGTGTGTGTAAGTGTAGTTTGAATAATTATCATAAAAACATCCTAGTATATTTAGGATACTTGTGTTGTTACAAAATAAAGTAATTAAAAGATTTTAGGGGTTGGAGAAGTAAAATAAATGAAAATAATTTAAGAGAAACTGTTACCTTTAATTTGGGTAACTCCCTTTGGTTTGAACCAAAAGGACTTCTTGAAGTGCCTTATGCATAAGGTAAGGCTTCTAGGAGTAAGATAGGGATATTGAGAGCTGATTTGGGACTTGGTTGGACATGAAAATTGGCTTGAGTGGTGTGTGGAATGGGTTATAAGTGAGGTATTTTTATAAGGGGGGAGGGGTTCTTTAGGAAAGTGTGAAAATATTATTTTATTATATAATTATTTTTAGTTTCTAAAGGTCCAAAACTC
Organism: Viscum album; assembly: GCA_963277665.1. Classification (NCBI taxonomy): domain Eukaryota; kingdom Viridiplantae; phylum Streptophyta; class Magnoliopsida; order Santalales; family Viscaceae; genus Viscum; species Viscum album. Next base: position 1,002,632,223 of record OY728133.1, read on the forward strand.
ATTAAGGTATAAGATAAGATGACTTGTGATCAAAATAAATTCATCCAATAATAATTTTATAGGTTTTGGATCTTAATTTAATATTTATAATCTTATTTATTTAAATCATTTATTAATGAGGTAAATACTGCATCATTTTTGTGTCAGAAATAATTTTATTTATTCGGTTTCTAACAATTATAAAAAATTACCATGATGTAGGAAATATTTTTATCTTTTCAATGAATATTTATAGTTGAAAATATAACTTATATAACCCCACGTAAAAATTAATTTACTAAAAGATATTTGTTTGTGTCATTTTTGTCTTTACTTTAAATTAATTAATATAAAGTGTCATTATCACTCCCAAGTGGCTCCATGGGGTCCCACAATCGACCCAAGGATGTCCATGGTCATACATGACTCATCCAATAAGGTTAGTACAAGTGTTAAGGTAATTTTGTATTATTATTATATTATTTATACCTTGAATTACCATATTTACCTTTAACTGCGGTAAATAAAAGTCAAAAGATACTATTCACAAAAAAATTATTTTCTTCTTATTGAACCACATTTTACTTACTAATAACAACCAGGTATGTTGGATTTTCTAAATTAAATTCACAAAAGTGATAAATTTTTATTTAAATGAAAAGGCCTGTTTTTTAACTACTACTTTGTGGTTTCACTATTCATCAAAAATTGATGTTTTTTAGAAAAATACCAAAAATTCCTCCTAATATATATTTAATATTCTGAATTCAAAAATGATTTCTATTTTAAAAAATTCAAAACATAGAAGTTTCATTAATTAATTCTCGTTGTCAAAACAAATAGCATGTTTTTAAGAAATAATATACATCAAAAGATTGACACTTGTTTATGCCCATTTTCAAAGTGAAATTTCTTCCAATTACCTGAATTGGATTAAATGGTAAAAATATAATCTAATTACACTTTAAAACCATTTAAAAAGATAATATAACTATATAAATGTGTTAGATTAAATGGCAGTTTTTAATTAAAATACAGTATATTTCACCATTTATTAAGAAAATTAATTTTATCAGAAAAATACCTAAAAAATTACCCAAAGTAAATTTTGAAGTCCCAATTCTAAATAATAGTTTTATTTTTTTTAAATAGAACATATAAAAGTTACCAAAACTATATTTAAAGAGGTTTAACCATTAAAAGTTGGTAAATCCACCTTTTAAAGAATATTAGAGTATTTATGCTTAAAATCATATTCTTTGTTATTTTAAGCCTCTAAAATTTATTGGATAAATGTAAAAATATTTAAAAAACATGTATAATCATTTTTTAGTTAGTTCTGTTCATTCCCTACATTACAACAGCTAGGCATTAATAACCATTTAAAATAATATTATATTATTATTTTTCAGTATGACCCAACGTTTAGTGCAACGTAAGATTTCAAAGAAATCTGTTGTTGTGTATCAGGTATGCCATCGAACATAGCATCCCATTTAAAGTAAAATTAATATTTAATTCAAAAATATTAATAAATATGAAAAGTACATATTCTTTATCTATCTGGGATGTTGGATATAGGGTTCTGGAAATGTGAATCTCATTTTAGCTTAAAATGACACATTATTAATGTGAAAAAAGAAAATTGAGATGTATCGGCCAGATTATTTGTTGGATTAATGTTCAATAAAATTCCAAACATAAAAAAATGATAATGTTTTTTTTAAAGAATCAAGATAATCCAATATTTTTTTTATTTTTGTCTATGTGAATCATGTTTGAGACTAAAATAACACTAATATTGAAAATAATAAATTTACGTTTTACCAAACATGTCATGTGTCGAATTGATTTGAGGTAGATTTATACAAGTCACAAATAAATTATGGATTTTTTTGCTACATTATTAAGATAGACTGAGTTTATTTTCTTGTCTTTGGTTATTAAAATCTCATTTCAAACTAAAATGAATATTATTTTGAAAATAATATATTTAAGTCATACTATCTGCATCGTGTGTCGGATTAACATTCAATAAATTTTTATAAATCATAAAAGAATTATGGATCATTTTTATAAATTATCAAGACAATATAAGTTCATTTTATCAGTTTTGGATATTTGAATCATGTTTTAGAGTAAAATGAAATTTTTATATTGACAACATGAACTTTTATTCATACGGACCACATCATATGTTGGATTTAGTTAAGGTTGATATTTACACATAACAAAGGAGTTATGTATTTTTATCTTAAAGTATTAAGATAATAGAATCTTGTTTTCTTAGTTTTGTCTCTATGAAACACTTTTTATATGAAAATGACATTTTTATATTGAAAATAATAATTTTGAGTCATACCATCCACATTGTGTATTAGACTAGTGTGAGTTCAATTTATAAATGTCAAAAATGAATTATGGATCATTTTAGTAAATTATCAAGAAAATGAATGTTAATTTTCTTATTTTGGTAAATCTAGATCTCTTTTTAGATTAAAATGGCAATTTTATATTTAAAAGATGAAATTTGAGTCATGTCATCAATTTCTTGTGTCGTATTGATGTAAAGTATTTTCATAGACATCAAAAATGATTTATGGAACAATTTCCTAAAGAATCAACATAATCCAAGCCCATTTTATCAGTTTTAGTTATTTGAATAGTTTTTTATAATAAAATGAAACTATTATATTGAAAACATGCACTTTGATTCATACATACTACTTCATCTCTCAAATTGATTTATGTTTAATTCATGAATTTAAAGAAGAATTATGGAACATTTTTCTGAACTATCAATACAATCATATCTCATTTGCCCATTTTTTATGTGAATCACGTTTTCGACTAAAATGACAGTTTTATGTTGAAAACATTTACTTTGATATATAATGAAAATATTCAATGTCAAATTTATGTTCGATCAATTCATACACATAAAATTAAATGTAGATAATTTTATTAATGTATCAAGATAATATGAGATATTTTTTATGGTTTTGGATATTTTTCACATGGTTTATATTAAAATCAAACCTTTTTAATGTGAAAAACATTAGCTTTGAGTCATATTGGTCACATCATGTGTAGGATTGATTTTTGGTCATTTCCCACACATTAAACTTAATTATAGACCATTTTACTCAAGTATTATGAAAATATGATCTCACTTTATTGGTTTTGGATATGTGACATGTATTTTATAGTGAAATGACATCTTTTTTAATGGGGAAAACACAAACTTTGAGTCATACCAACTGCATCGTGTGTTGGATTGATGTACAGAATATTTTTCACAAGTTAAAAATGAGTTATAGATAGTTTTCCTAAATTATAAAGACCCTACAAGATATTGTTATATGTGTTGACTGTGTGAAAAATGTTTTAGTATAAAATGACACTTTAATATTGAAAATATTCACTTTAATTCAAACTCACTACATCATCTATTATATTTATTTACAGATAATTCCAACAGATAAAAAATAAATTATGGATAGTTTTCTAGAGTATCAAGGAAATTTGAGCACATTTTATTAGTCTCAAAAATTTGAATAGCATTTTATACTAAAATAACAATATTATATTTGAAACAAGATCTTTGAGTCATATAGGAATCATCAGGGTTTAGATTAATTTTCAGTCAACTACTATACACCAAAAATAAATTATGGATCCTTTTACTAAAGTTTTATAATAATATGAGTTCATTTTCTCAGTTTTGGCTATGTAAATCATGTTTTATACTAAAATGAAAATATATTATTGTATTGAAAACATGCACATTGAGTCATATCGACCACATAATGTGTCAGGTTGGGGTGGGGTCGGATTATACAAATCCAAAATTAAGTATGGATCAGTATACCAAAGTATATAGAAAATTCAACCTTTTTCTTACTTTTGGATATTCCAATAACCTATTAGGAAAAAATGACAGTTTTTTATTGAAAAAAAATCACTTTGAGACATACATTCCACATCATGTATTTGGTTGATTTTTGATCAATTTCTACATGTCACAAATGAATTATGGATCATTGTCCTAATATATCTAGACAAACCAAACTTTATTTCTATTTTTGCCTATATGAATCACATTTTAGACTAAAATGACATTTTTTTGAACTTGAATCTAGATTCATGTTGGTCGCATCGTGTGTCAAATTGTTGTGTGGTTAGCACATCATGATCTCTATAATATAAAAAATAAAACTATTATAGGTAATCACCTCAACTTGATATCATAAAACATTATAACACAACATACTCTTCCCACTCATCTCTAAATAAATATCCTTCTTCTTTTTATTATATAGACTATTAGTAATCCTCTTAGTATTAAGAAGATATATTCAAACAGATGATTAAAAAATATTTTAAATTAAAATATATTTATCTTTGTAAATATTTTTTCTATTTAGATAGTTTTTTAATGGTTTACAATATATTTTATAAATTTATGAACATGATATGCACAATAATTTTCATTATTTTATTTCAGAAATTATAGAAACATTGACCAAAATAATTAAATTGTTTGGAATTATGTTTTTATAGTCAAATATCAACATATATTCCTTAATATATCTCTATTTATATAAATATATAGGCTTCTTATGTTAAGTCACCTACCTCATTATATAATTTATATAAAATTTATAAAACACCCTATCGTAAAAAATATCAGTAAAATATAATCTAAAATATATACATTGAATTTTATTTATAAAAGGTTGATTTTATTACATTAAAAATAAAAAATGTGTGGTTGATTGTTTAGAAATGTATACTTTCGATTAAAAAAATATGTATTGTGTCCAAATTGAGTGTGATGAGCATCCAGTGCTTCCTTGAAACCCAATAAATAATTAATGAAAAAAATTAAGATATTTTTTATATGATTATATTATAGATTTTTATCCCAATATTGTTGGCATCCTGAAGATTCTATCATATGTTATTTTAATTTCAAATGTCATGATTAGTTTATCTTTTTATTCAATTTATTTGATTTACAAATTAAATACTAGCATAGAAATGATATAATGATTAATGATTTAAATTTTTATTTTAAGGGTTTTCCCTTTATATAGTACTAATATATACACCTGTATAAAATTATAATTGTTATTAACTTCAATGAACATAGTATATCATTTTTTGGAAAAAAATATATTATTAAAATGTACCTCATATATTCATTCACAACTAAGACTCCCAAAAATTCAAACATAAAAATTTCATTTCTAATATCAATAAGAATTAATTATATAATGAAATCTCTAAATAGATATTCTTTATATTAAATATAGGGTACATTTACATATTTTAATGTTGTATCTACATGAACTTGTAATGTTAATCAATACGGTAGTGGAACTGGTGGGGTGAAGTTACTCTCAAAATATACTATTAATTTGGTTTTTGATCTACTATATTTTGTTTATATGACCTTCCAGTTCACCTTTATTTTTTTCATATGTAATAACATACCTCAATTCAGACCTCATGTCATCAAATGTTAAAGGTTTTTCATTTGAAAAAAATAATTTTAAAGGAAATGCCTCATTATCACCATATATCTTTATATGATTAAATGGGCATGCGAAAAATGCTTCAGTATCCTTATCAACTGTGTTGACATCTAGATAATCAAGAGGAAAATTCAACTCACTGGTCATCTTATGAGCTACTTCAATCCCCACTCTCACGGGATATTTCGGGTGATGTTTATTTTATAGCATGTCTTCTTGGATATTTTACACCACACCCCTCAAAACAAGGTGATGGGTGGGTTCTAAAAGATAAAAAAACATCTACAATTTCACCCTATATAATTTTAGTAATATAAATTTATCGATATTTGATTAATTCAAATTTAGTATAAATTTTTAGGAATAAATTTATTACCTCGGTAAAGGAAGGAAGTTCAGGGTAATAGCTATCCTAAAAGCTATTGGGGTCATGTAGATATTTATGTACTGTTCATTATTCTACTATTGGTTCTCATTAATATTTTACAATATACTTTTCCACAAAATTAGACCATATGATAAAATCAGTTAAATCATATATTTTTGTTTACATGTCTTTAATTATCTCATATATGTCTCCTTGTGACCTTGTATTCTCAAAATATGTTAGAGGTGGCCCTACAAAACTTGAACCTCTAATAAAGAAATATTTTTCTATCTAATTTGAATCCACTTAATGTAGTTTTTATTTAGGTTGAAAATATGGTGATTCTTGTGTATAAACTAAATAAAAAATATGATCATAAATAGATGTTTTATATAATACTGTTATAAGGTATAACAAATTTTTATTATGTCATACTTACACATGATCTATGTATTTTTTATGTTCTTTCATCTACTATTTGTTGTTTTTAATTTACACAAGCATCCTTCTATAGTATATGACATAGTGTGGGAGTGGTTTTAGATTTTTATTCATCAATATGCATATAAAAAAGGGAACATATATTGTTTCATATCACATAAAATTATTACTATAGTTTTAAAATAAAAACAATTTTCTTTTCAAGTGAAGTATTCCCCATCCTTTCATTATGAGAGGGGTATATTTGATTTGATTCACACTATTTATTTTTTCACTCCTTTGTTTTTTCATAAATTAAAAAATTCATATCAAAGTGGATAAAAAAAATATTTCAAGTAATATTTTGTCAATTACAACTCACCTAAAATGATTCCTTGTCACGAAAACTAATGAAATAATTCCATGTTTCTTGGTATATAATCTGTTCATACATAGCTGGTGGTTTGGGGTTTTCATTCGCCAAAACATCCCTAAGATGTTGATTTGTCAAATTTTTCTTAAAGGATTCATGATCCTTTATAGTGACTATTGACAATAATTTCCTACAAAAATTATTTAAAATAAATGAACTCTACAAAGGGGTAATGAAAAGTAAAATCACATTTCATTATATATTTTTTTAGTAAAATAGAGAAATTATATCATAAAATTACCCTAATATATTCCCAAATAATCATCATCTATTTAGGAACAAAATTATTCCACTCTCTATATCAATTTGAATATACCTTCAAGTTGTTACACCCAATGTAACTAATAAACATTATCTTGTTGGGATCTAGAGGTTGGCCATGTTGATTCAAACCAACCGCAAATTTTATACCTTATTTTTTTCTGTAATTACTATAGTTAAAATAGTGATTCTAGGAAACTCTTCTTTTTTTAATCCACATATTGTTGATCCCTTTAAAATTCCTCAGTTTTAGCATCGATGGTGTGTTCTTCATTGATATTAATAAAATCAACATGTGAAGTAGCCATTTCCATCATGAGTAGTTAAAAAATTAATTTATATTCCATAAATGAAGTATAGAAAAATTAATATTAGGAGGAAAATAGTATATTAAAAAACACTTTAACCAATTCAATGAATTTACATTCTATTATTAAAAGTATTAATAGATTTGGCTCCTCTGCTGAGTATCCAAATCCATTTCTTATAGTCTCATCTAAGGTACAAAGAACTTTCTACCTTGGTATTTTCATGAAATGATTTTGATTTCCCAGTGAAATTGTTATACTCAATTGAATTTTCATCTGACACTATAGTTATTTTAGTCTCCAATAGAACAACTAAAAAATTTATGTTTGTAAGATAAAGAGAATAAAATACTTAACATATTTTTATTCCATTATGAATGGATCACTCTCATACCCTTCTACACTTAAATTCACCTTTGTGGTGCCCAATTCATGAAATTTAACTACACTTTTGTTTTCAACTCATTTTCAATGAAAAATAAGCACTTTAAATATTGTATAATCCGACTAGTATATTAGTTTTATGATGAAAAATTATTAAATATTCTCATAAATTGAATTTCTATCCATGTAACCAAATACGTTAATCACTTCCACCACAAGTATAACTCTATTATTTTCTATTATATTGTGTTCATATTTTTCCTTTATATATAATTTGTAACCATTACTTATATAACCATTATAAGATAATACACTCACACTTTTCCTCTAGCTATCCATAAAAGTTATTCCGTAATTGAATTTATATGTGTACATAAATCCTTATAAATGTGATCTTGAAACCATCATATAAATAGTTGATTGTCTGTATTTGATATCTATGTTTCATCCTTTGATGGATTAAAATGTATAAGAATTAATTTATCAGATTTAAAATGTGGATAAACATGTACACTATTGTGTAGAATGTAAATGTGAGGTTGAACCTACTCGGTAATGGTAATTTTAACAACATATCTTCCCAAAATACATCATCCCACAAGGTGTTCATAGTGATGAGATTTTGGGAGACCAATGCTTTCAATATTTGATAGGTAATCAGTAAATAATCCAAAAAAATACTCAAAAATATATCACTCTACAATACTTCCTTATAACTAAATTTGATTCTCGGTGTACCCTTTCAAAATCGTTATATACTCTTCATTGGGGCACATCCATCAGTAATCAATAGGACAACATAGTTGAATCTCTCAAACCAAGTGAACCATCAGGGGGATTATTATATAAAATAATTATATAGTAAAGAACATGTCTAATTCGCGTAATATGACTACAATTTTCTTTAGTCATTATTATCATATTCTCTGGGTCTATAAATTTACTATATATGGCTTTGAAAAAGAAGAAAATTCTAGTTAATGTATTTCATAAATATTTTTGAAAAATGTAATGTAAAGCTACAAGAAGTGAATATTGTATCAACACATGATAATCATGTGATTTTATACCTATTAACATTAAATTAGACATTGATAATACATCCTTGATATTATTTGAATTTCCATTTGAAATGTAAACACTATTAAGGAAGTTTAAAATTTGAAAATTTTCTTATCAGATAGTTTGTAAGATGTTAGAGGAAGAAAAGTTCATCTTTCACCCTTTACTGGTGTCAACCCTTCCCTTATCCACATGTCAATCATGTACAACCAAACCATAATGCCATATTTTTTATGGGTTAATTTAGTAATGTGCCAATAACACAATATCATGCATTTTTTTCTACAAACCTGAGATCAAGAATATTTCTAACATAAAAAAAATCTATTTTTTGTAATTCAAAGAAAACTGATCTATTTTTATAACATGATTTTTTAATGTATTTCAAGGAAGGTTTTTTGAAAATATTGTCAATATATTTTAATTTATAAAAAAAATTATCACCAATTAGTGAAGGCGGTGGTGCACCTTATTATGTATTTCCATCGAATGGTGTCATCCATGATTGGTATTGATGTCATCGGGGTAAAAAATTTGATGACATAAAAATATAGTCTTTATGGAATGTTTCAACCTAATTGAGTGTGTAACTTCTTCATAAATAGGACACCACAAAATTCCTTTATTTATATATCCTAAAAAAATTCCATAAGTAGGAAATTCATTTATCATCCCATATAACATGAATCTCAATGTGAACTATTCACCTAAATGAGAATTGTACAATGTGGAACTTGTATCCCATATCAATTTTAAATCATTTATCAGTGGAACCAAATAGACATCAATATCATTATTCGGTTATTTTCATAGAGATATAAGCATAACAACCATAATTTATTTTCTCTTCATGCATAACCATGGTATAAAATTATAATTTACCAACATAAATTTTCATATATGAGAGTAATACATTGTACAACAAATATATTCATTTCATATATAGAGAACACAAAATTGATGTTTCTCAGCTCATTCCCATATTTATGATACCCATAATCAATTTTCTGTTATTGAGGATATTTTTCTAGGTGATGTACTTTCCCATATTCAATGATTATATCTACATTTCATGTAAATTTCTATTGGTATACTAACATACATATAGTCTTCTAAGCTTTGGAATGAAAGGAAAACTCTGTATATATTTCATCGGATTTGATTCATCTTTATTGTATCAATTTGTGCCACACTTATGTCATATTCTTAGTGATTCATGGTACTTATAAAAAAATATAAAATAATTTGGATAAAAAAATCTTTTTTTAAGATTTCATACCCATTGAACGTAACATTAGTTTACCATGATATGAATGATAAAGGAGCTCATTTTCTTCTGGGATCATAACATTAAAGAGACCAAGTAGTTCGATAAAGTTGGTGTATCTCTATCTATTTCTATATTTCAAATTATATAACATAAATATAGATATAAAGGATTTTTATTTCGTACAACTAGTATATAATTTTCTCTTTGTTTTATTATTTAACTTCCCAAAAAAAATTAAAAATCATGAAGGTTATCTTCAATTTATATTATCATATATTTTGTATGATCTTCATCACACACGTATTCATATAAAATTTTCCATAAATCATGGTATCATCCATATAAGTTTTTACATTCATCATTTCCCCATGTTTAGTTCAATATTTATAGCTTTGATCTATTACATGTGAAATCAAATGTTCTTCCAACTCATTTGGATGAATTTTTTTGGAATGAAAATAATGTAAACATGTACAAAGGATTTGAGAAGGGTCATATGCCTAATCTATTTAAAAATTGATGTAATTTTTAACTCCATCCTCATACTCCTTTGTCATGTGACTAAAAGATATCCATTTTTAATTTATATCCAACCTATTAGGTTGAACTATATTCATTTTGTACAAAAAAATAAATAAATACACACAAGGTCTGAAAATAATATATATGTAAATTCATATGTAAACAAAGTATTTGAACTTGATTGAAAATATATAATTATGTATGTGTGTGTGTCTAAATATATTTGTGTGTAAATATATAAATCCTATCTTTTGAATAAGTGTATAATATTCAAAATCAACGGAGAAATTCATTAATACTTCTAAGAAATTGGATTATTTTCTTAAATAAAGGCGTACTCAATTTGGAAACTTGAGGAAGAAATGAAAAAAAAGTTTTAATGACTAAAAAGGATAGTAAAATATATTCTTATCAAGAAATAATGTCATATCATTATAATAAATATTTTTCTGTTGATGTAGTTTAATTGTTCCATCATTAATAAATTTGGTTATATATTTAATATATATATATATATTCATTTAAATTTATTTTATTTTATTACACATTTTTTAATATATATATATATATATACATATATATATTTTTATATATAAACATACACAAGAACATCCATGAAAATTGAATATAAGGGTAGCTTAGCATTCCAAAATACTAAGATGAGAGGGAACCATACATATCTAAATTGATAACCACTTGGATCTAGGAAATCAATTTATCAAAATAAAATCTATATTATTGAAAATATGGATTCAAATATAAGTTTTTTGAGACGTGTTAATAATGAAAAATCATGAAATAATGAAACATAAATGAAAAATGAGTATAAAGAACCGTATACCTTTGGATTTGTGAGTGTTGGTTCATCTAAAAAACCAAGGGGAGTAGCGTCATAGGCCTAGTTATGTGAGATCTTGAACGGAACTACAAAGGAGAGTTTTTGTTAGTGTTGATTCTAAGAGACCGGAAAGATTTTTATCAGCTCTTTCCAAAAATAGATGATAAAATATTATTTTATCATCACTAAAAAGTACCGCATTGATAAAACATATCTTTAGAAGTGCTAACTTTTTAACACTAAAAAAGATATTTTTATGAGAATTTCCATTTTATCACTGCTTAAAGCCTATGTTTTCCATGATTTTTTGAAAGATCTTATAACAATTGTTTAAAATAAATTACAAAAAAATAAGGAATAAATATTAAAATTAATAGATTATAAAAAGTTAAAGAATAATAATTAAAATTATTAATTAATAAAAAATCTTAAGTGAATGAATGTTAAAAATGGGTGAAATTTAATAATTAAAAATGAATAGACCTCAAAATTATTTAAAAACAAATAGGTTTTATTAATTGTATACATTATTAAAAAAATAAAATGAATATATATTAAAATGAAAATGAATACGTGTTAATTATGAACATTAAAACTATATTAAAAACATTTAATGTTAATGAATAAATATTTATAAATAAGTATTAAAAATAAATAAATTATAAAATTATTAAATGAATAAATATTTAAAATGAACAATTTATAAAACAAATGTGAAAAATCATAAACACTATTAATGAATAAATAATATTTAAGGAGTGAATGTTAAAAAAGAGGTAAATTTAGTAATTAAATAATCAATATTGTTAAGAATATTTAAAAAAAATAAGTGTTCTTAATTATATATATTTTTAAAAAGATTAAAAATGAATATATATTAAAATAAAAATGAGTAGATTTTAATTTTATAAATTACATATATATTAAAAAAATTAATGAATAATTATGTTTAAATAAATATTAAAATGGGTAAATTTACAAAAAAACATATTAAGAGAATAAAAATTAAAAATTAATAAATTAAAAATATATATTAAAATGTTATAAATAGTATATATAAAATAAAAATATAAAAATGAATAAAAATTTTCTATTAAAAACATAAGATGTTAAATGTTAAATACTGATATATAAATTTATAAAATGAATATTATAAATAGAATAAATTACAAAAAAAATATTCTTTGTTTGTGAGTGTTTTTATATGAAATTCAATTAATTACATATATTTGTGTGTGAAATTAATGAATGTGTGTGTGTGTGTATTATAAAAGTTTTAAATATATCCAAATTCAAATAATAAATTATATTTATATAGTATGTTATTAAATGTCTACTAATCGATATTAATTAATCTATATTTTTAATAAATTTTAATTTTAATTTATTATATAGAAAATTTTCACTAAATATATGACTTATTAAGTGTAAAAACTTATTTTGTATTATATAAATTATATTTAATGAAATTTTACACACACACACAGATATATATATATATATATATATCAATATAAATATATTTCTGTACTTATAATATTAAATATATAAGTGAATAAATGTGTATAAATAATATTAAATATGAATAAATTACCAAAATATTAGACGAATAAATATTAAAAATTAATAAATTATAAAAAAGTAAAAAATAAGTAGAATTTTAAAAAAATTAATATTAAATAAATTTTTTTCAAAATGAGTGAAATATAATTAAAAAATGAATAGATTGAAACAATATTAAAAATTTACTAAGATTTATTAATTATATAAATTTAAATATATATATATATATTAAAATAAAAATGAATCCACACATTAATTATGTAAACTACAACTATATTAAAAAAATTAATGTTAATCAATAAATATGGATAAATAAATATTAAAAATAGATAAAATTACAAAAAAAATTAAACAAATAAAAATTTAAAATTTTAAAAATAAAAAAATATTAAAAATATTAATGAAATAAATTATAATTATAATGAATAGATTATAATATATATATATTAAAATTTAATAATTAGTATATATTGAATAAAAATATAAAAATCAATTAAATTAACAATTACAGACATAATATATTAAATATGAAATAATAAATAAATAAAAATATAAAAGGTTAATTTAAAAAATTTAATATTTGTTTGTGTGTTTCCATATAAAATTGAATTAATTTTTTTTGTTTACTTTGGAAATTAATTATATATTTACTCACGTTGGTATATATAAAATTTAAAAAACAAATGACATTGATCTAACAAAATGTTATTAAATTTATATTAATATTAATTAGAAAATATTTTTCATTAATATTAATTTTTAGTTCACTTATAAACTATTTATTATTATATATATGGTATATTAAGTGTATATATATATTTAGTATTATACAAGTCATATTTAGAAAAATTATATATATATATATATATACCAATAAAAAATATTTCTATATTAAATATTATTTTTAATAATATATACTTATTTCTAAGAATATCTCCTTTTAGCATCGCTTAGAAAACTTGCTGATATAGGTCACTGTTATCAAATCTAAATAAAAGTGCTGATAAATATAACTTTTCTTAGGAATAAAAAAAATTATTCATAAAGGTGGTAATTTTTTCACTGTAGATAAAGATGCCATTTATTATTGCTTTTATCTAATGTGGATAAAACCATCCAATTTATCAATTCTTTTTTTAGTTCTGATAATGGGTACTTTCCAATATTCATGATTCTATAGTAGTGTTGTTTATACATGGTGAACACCCAAGCCACTCCTCCATTTGGTTTTCTTCCATATTTTAGGATATATCTATTTATTTATATATATTTGCATACATCATTTTTATTTATATATTTTGATAATTATATATAATTATATAATCATTTTTAAATACATTAATAAAAAATATATTTATATTTATATTTACATGTATATTTAAATATTTGTGTATAACTTTATACTTACATATAAATTTTGTATAACATATTTATAAAATTCATATTTATTGTAAATATGTGTGTGAGTGTGTGTGTGTTTGTCTCTGAGAGAGAGAGTGTGTGTTACTCCCTCCCTCCCTCCCTCCCTCCCTCCCTCCCTCCCTCCCCACCCACTATTTATATATATATATATATTTATTTATTTATTTATATAACTGTGTGTGTGTGTGTACATATGAATTTATATATTTTTTAATATATATTCGTTGTAATGTATAAAGATGCATACATATATATAGACAAACCCCAAACACACTTACCACTAACCTAGAATATATTTATATATATGTATATATTTTTTGTAGTATATACTTATTTTAAAATGTATATATATTAATTTTTATTTATATGTTATTAGAATATATACATATATATATATGTGTGTGTGTGTGTGTGTGTGTGTGTGTGTTTATTAATACACACACACATATTTATATATAAACATATATTGAAATTTTCATAGGTATAAATATATTAAGTTTCAATATTGTAAATAAAATGTATAGAATATTATTTAAAATAAAATAGATAAAAAATATTTATTTACATAGGGTTAATATATTTATATATTTAAAGATATATTTTATATGTATATATGTTTAAATATTTTTTAATATAATTAAACTTTTTTATATAAATAAATAGAAATATATATATATATATTCATATATTTAATTATAAATAACACTAAATCATGAAAATTGGTAAATTTTAAACACTATAATATCCATACGAGTTTAATCCCAATGAATAAATTAAATCACCATCAAAAAATTAATAAGACATTATTAAATTAATTTGAAATTCCATAAAATATTTAAAAATGGTATTCTAATTAAAACTATGTTTTAGAGAACATTGGTCATTTTTAACCTCAAAAATATTAATTTGGTTATTTTCAATTTTCATTGTATAGATCACTTTTTAAGATTCAATTTGATGTCTTGTGGAGTCCAAACAGAAACCCTAATTTAAATTTATGGTCATTTGAAGCTAAAGCCATATTTTTAACTTATCTTAAGATATTAATTAATTTAATAATTTTTTCTATCACCAAATTGTTATAAACTATCTATTATGCAATACTAATTTTCAAATTATTAATTAATATTAATATTTAAATAATTTTTATACCATTTTTCATGAATTATATTATATATTAATTATAAATGCGTATTTTTTGTTATATAAACCACATTTATATAAATATGTTTTATATATCACAATAAATGTGGTTTTTAATACTTTAAAAAAAATTTGAAGGTCTCTATTTATAAGCGTTAAAAATTGTTAATAAAGGTGGATTTTATCAGTGCTAAAAAATAACTGATAAAAGTCTGCCTTTATAAGATATTTTATCTAGCATTGATAAAAGTACCCCCTTTATCAACAATTTTTTTAATACTGATAAAAGATAGTTCTTAATATAGTGAAATTTTTTAGTAGATTCAATTTTGATGGAAATACTTTCTTTATTCTTGTTATGCTAAATTGAAAAATTGGTATATGATTTTCTTAGATAAAGAAACACTATATAAATTGGTTATACATCAATAAATGGTATGTATTGTATTTTATTCTACTATAAAGATCTAGTTATGCCTCATATTTAATTGGATGCTTAAAAAAGGGTTGATACTTCTCTTAAAAATCAGTGTTTCATAGTGTGATCTATACCTCTCAAAGAGTTATAGGGGAAATGGAGAGTGTGTTAAGACTTTATATCAAACCCACTATAAAAAACATGTAAACTTTATCTTTGTGCTTTATTGGTTTTAGTTTTGTAACTATCAATTTCCCCCCTCATGTCTACCTTTAACCATTATTATTTAATGGAAAAAATATTAAACTTTTAGTATCATTTAAATTTTAAAATAAACTATTCAAATAAGGAAGTATTTGAAGAATAAAATTTTACTTAGAAGGGGTATGGTACATGTCAAAAAAAGTTGAATAAACTGTAGATAAATCATTTATTTTATATTTTGATTTCCTACATATATGACACTTTGAAATACTTTTATATTCATTTCTATACAAAACATATCCAATGGGGAATGTGTGTATCATCTTATATCCCAAATCCATCAAACATTAAATTTTTAAGGCATCATAATATGAATTTTGTATAAAAATAACAACAAAAAGTATCTCTTGTAATAATTTATGAAATTATGTGAAGAATTTAGTCTTTCATGCATTCCTTTCTTTCATGTTAATAAATCTCAGTATTGTGGATAAGAGAGTAAATTTATTACAATTTGGATTCCTATTTTTTGCAGTATCACCATGTAATCAACAAAACACTAGGGTTTTCCAACAATTCTCCTCTTCCGCATGACTATATAATTCAACTCTAAGAAAATATTCACCACCTTTTGATATTGAATATTTCTATTAAAAAATTACATAACCATAGACTATAAATTAGATTAAATCATTTTCAAATTAACTATCATTGATTTATTTGATTTTAGTTACTCTAATATTCAAATGCTTAATGCATGGACAATGAATCAATTCATTAATAAAAAAAATCTATTTAGGATATTCTATGAATATTTCGACCACTTTCTCATATTTTTCAATTTTTATTTGGAAATTAATCAATCCATGATCCATGATCATCTTAAACAATAGTTGGATTAACCAATATAAATAAATATATATTTCAATATCAAATTTTAATTT
The DNA here is from genome assembly GCA_963277665.1 of Viscum album. Taxonomy (NCBI): domain Eukaryota; kingdom Viridiplantae; phylum Streptophyta; class Magnoliopsida; order Santalales; family Viscaceae; genus Viscum; species Viscum album. Next base: position 1,002,649,301 of record OY728133.1, read on the forward strand.
CATTTTTATAAAATATAACTATTTTTTTAAAAAAAATAAACTTAATTCTAATTAAAATAAAATATTAATTTCCATAAAAATTATTCAAATATTTTCTAAATAATAATTATAAATAAAATAATAATGTTAGTTAATTAATTGTTTAATTAAAAATTGACATCAATTTGGATTAACATTAGTTAATTAATTATTTAACTAAAAAATTATTTTTAATACCAAGCCTTACAATCAATTAACATGAAAACAAATGTGCGAATAAATATGTGGTTGTTTCTTAATGAAATTAAAAGATTTTAAATTATGAAAATTATAGAGTAAACTAAAAATAAAAAAACCAAAAAAAATGTTACATAAAATCATAAAAAAACTTTGAAAACACTAAAAAGAGAAATATAATTTATTATCACAAGTATTCTATAATATATATATCTAAAACATATTCTATATGATAAAATTTTGGTAGATTTTATAACATGCACATGCATACACATAAGATAAGGTCACCTATGGAGTAGGAGTGGGTAAAAGGTGTCCAGTGGAATATAAGGTGGATAAGGAGTGGGTAACCATTTTCTTGTGGAAGATTATGGGGAGGAGGCCACACTACTGTAGAATCTTGAAAATTGATTTATACCCTTTACCAGTGCTAAAAATGCCTCATAAAAGGGTAGTTTTTATTAGTGATATATATAAGCACTAATAAGGGGAATCTAAGAGGAGCGATTGGGATATGAAAGACACTAAGAGGGGGTGAATCATTGTTGGTTTTATTGATCTAATTTATAGTACTATACTTTCAACCCTTTTCACTTTACCTCTATTACATGTTATGTTGAGATAATTACTCTTGTTCTCTCATTTCTTCTTTCTTTCCTACAGAACAACCAAACACACACAAATAAGGAACACATTATTTTACAAGGATCACTACTCAATGGGATATGGCTAGTACTTATTGTGAACTATATTTCTCTATGATCACACAAGCCACTAAATTTATTATGTGAGCTAAAATGAGCATGGTATAACTTTTAAAATCATGGTTTCATGTCTCTATACTACACTTAGGTACAACCCATACATAGGTGTATCCTGCACCTTACAATGATAAACAATTTGGGTGACAACAAAAAATTGTGATACTATTGTATAATTATATCTTATTGTATATGTGTTTATTCTATATTCTTCTTCTTTCCATTGTACAACTATATGTATGGATTTCTTCTATTTTATGCTTCTTATAACACAAATCCTTCCTCTTTAATATTAGTAAGTAAATGTTAATTTCTTTCTTACACTAGTATCTTATCGTATCTTCTCCTTCTTCTTCAATGAACAATCACTTTTTCACAACACCTCTTCTTCTCCTTTTTCTATTCTTCTCTTCCTCTACTTCAGTTAACAAACATTCTTTCATATCTCTTGATTTTTTAACATCAAATAGTTTATTTTGTTTTTTATAGTATTTCTTCTCTATCATCACACCAAAATATTTATTATATTTAATAGTGTATAACTCCCTCTCTTTTACACCTGTTTCATGCTTTCAACCGGCACTAATATATTTTTTTTTATTCCATACAAAAAATGTAGTGTTAGACCCATATTACTTCATTATCACTTGTACAACATCCTCAAATTTTTAAGGATAATTAAACCCTCTTTGAAAATAATTAATGAGTATTTTTATGTAAAAATTTTATATTTTCAATAAAAACACTTAATAAATGATTTTATGTCTTTATGTGATGGTAAAATCTCTTTTAACAATTCGTAATATTCTATGGAATGTTTTCAGAGTCGGTAGCTATGTTAGCATGGAATTATAAGGCCTATAAAGCATCTATATTATTTTAATAAAAATATTAAATATATTATATTATTTTTCCATAATATTTTTAAAAAATAGTGAAATATCACTCAAACGGTATCTCATATAGGAAATATGTCATTACTGTTAGGTCTGGGGAGTGATGTTTACACTAGGTGTGGCATAACATTTGTGTGTGTCAGGTATTTGACCAAATCCTATTTTAGGATAAATTATTTAATAAATTTATTATATTTTTTCAAAAAATAATGGAATATCTCATAAATGGTGTATCATATGAGAAATTTGAGACCATAGTTAGATCTGAAATACGATTTTTACCCTAGGAACGACATAATATTTTTATACGTTCAATGTTTGGATAAATCACACGTAAGACTATTAATAATTATATTATTATAAAAATTTGTGTTGAAGAAGTTAAAATGGAAGTTACATGTATAATTAAATTATCTTAAATTATGATGGTTTTAAATGTTTGTTTTATTTAAATTATTCATGGAGAAGATGATGTGAGATATTTAATATTAATAATAGTTGTTTTTTTGTTGTTTATTAAATTGGGAAAAATAATATTTGTTTGTGGAAAATTAAATTGTACATATATATAGGATATGTGTGTGTGTACACATATGGGTGTATATAAAAATGTGTTTCTGTGTGTCACATGTATATATATGAATTAAATACATACTTACATATATATATCTATAAATGTGCGAGTGTAAATATATATGTTTGTGTGTGTGTAGTGGTGTATATATATAATTTGTATAAATATATTTTTTTTATATTTATGTAGATTAATTTTAAAATATATTTAATGGGTTACTAAATATATTTTAGGGATTTTTTAAAAATAAGGAAATTCATGAAGTTAAGGGTGGTACTTGTTTTTAATAGTAAAGTGTACTAATTAAATTGATTAATAAAAGAGATAAACAATTAATGGATTTATTAGGAAAAAGTAATAAATAAATAAATAAATATTGATGTAAGGGGTGCTTGGGGTGCTACACAATTTTTTTAGGGAGTATTTTTAATTCCATCATGTAATACATTTTAAGGGAGGGTAAAATATTAAGTGTGGAAAACATATATATATATATATATTAAGGGTTAATAGGGATCCTTAAGTAGGAGTACATGAGAAATGTCTCTCCCCCCTCACACATATTCTCTCCCAAGCTATCCATCTCTTCTCTCTCACACGTCTATTATAATTTTATTTTTATTTTTATTATTTCTCTGAACTTATCTCTTTAATATCTCATGTGATATTGATCAGATTGACATGGTCTCAACTCCCTTAGGTTCATCTAAACAAGAATAATTTTAAACCTTTTTTGTTTCTAAAGGTGGAAAGGATTTAGTAGTGGACTTCAAACCTCAACATCAACCCTTACTATAAATTGTTGTTTTGCATTCTTTTATAGATTGTATATGGATTAAGATGACTATGTTTATGCTTGAATTTATGTGATTTTGATCTATAATTTTCATTATGTATCATATATGTTCTATTCATTTATACTATAGTTGATCATGTAGGTTCGTCCTATTTGGTCACCATGTGAGATATGACACATGATAGATGACATGTGAGATTTGACACATTATTAAGACTATCCTCTGAGTGGGATGTTTTAGTCTAGGGATGGAATGTACTTGTATTATTCTAGTCAGAAGTATGTCTCACATTCTTTTGGATATCCACATAAGATGGATATGGTAAGACATTAATCAGAATATGAGACTTGATGCATGTTTTTATTATCCACTCAAAAGGGAGGTGATGAGACCATAGTGGTTGGTGTGTACTTAGACTATCTTTACTAGTGGAATGTGTCACATGCTTGGGGATTTCCACTTGAGGATGTTTTTCTAGTAAATTTACTAATATCCCATCTATAATTGTGTTAAAGCAAATATTTTTCTTCTGGTAAGCTGCTGAAGTAGGTAGGTCCAGTCCCTAATGACCTGACATGTGTTTAGTACTTTTGTGATATAATGTTTTCATATCTACACCCTTTATGTGAATGGAATATACTTGTATATTTTATGAACTGATTTAAAGTTTATTTTGTGGTGTATTAATGATTCTGGTACTCACACGCTACTCGGTCATTTCAGTGTGCTTACATACTTCTTGTCCAGATTGCCAGATAAGGGAAAAGTCCCTATAGAAAATGGTAGAGTATATAGATCTAGAGGAATCAATCATTTTTGGATGGAGTTCTTGCGGGACACCAACTGCTACTTTTTTTACTCACTTTACCTATACATGTGATCTTTTTTTTTATCATATCTTGTATTACATCTTCAGTTTTTCTTTTTGTAATCAAATTTTTTATTTTATTATATTGTAATTATTTCTTATCAACACTCTGATTAAGGGTATAGTCTGCCCATGTTTCTACTTGAGACCCTCACATCTAGTCATCAACCTATGTCATACGGGTAGGCAAGCCAGAGGTCATGTGGCATTCCAGATTACACCGAGTGATTCAGGTAGGTATGTTACAAAATGGTATCAGATGACCATGTTTACTAATTTGAATTTTCTTTTTATTTGATTTAGGACATGTTAAATAGGAGATAGGATGTTTGGGACTCAGTTAGGGGAACTATGTCAGTGCCTGGCCAGTACAGCATAGTGGACCATTGAGTTTCAATAAAGTGGGGGAGAATTATGTTTGTTGTTTCCATTTATTAATCTCAACTTAGTGATTCACATGATTTTTATATGTGATTTATTATATTTTAGATGTGTTCATACATCATTACTAGTTGGATAGGTTCACACTCTATATATGTACTTGTTATTGTGTTGTATAGCATTTCTTTAATTAAATGTTTTGATTTGTGTTATCTACTGGGAAATTTTGTAAATCCGAAAACCCAAACTTATGAATTCAACACTAAAACATGCTATGTATTTATTTTATTAAAATGTAAATGAAAAATACATATTAAATTATACAATCAAAGATATTTTCTAGTTGAGGTTTTGGAGGATTAGAAACATACCTTACATAAAATCAGAGTTATAAAAAATAAATAATAAATAATCGGCATCATCATCACTTTCAACTTAATAGTCATATGATCTTCTTAAGAACCCTATGAAAAAACATTTTAAAAACATGGGAAGATCATAAAAATCATAGTAAGGGATATAAAAATTGTTAGTCTATGAATACTTATAAACACATGAAATATATAATTCTCACCCTTAAAAGTAACATATACTTACTTTTTGAAAACAAGTGTTTTCTATAAAAAATATAAATCATAGTAAAACCATTTAGGTAACTTAAGGAATCAATATTTTTACCATAATTACTTATGATTGTAACCCTGGTAGCTACCATAAGATTTATATCCTTCACAACTACCTTATAATGTAAGCCACATAGCTACCTTATGTAACTATCATAGTTACACTTGGAATAACCATAATAGTCAACCTCCTACATAACCAAATCATTAGAGGACTATCATAGACCCACCCATATTTTTTTATAATGGAACCACTCATTTTCATAAACAATTCCCATGAACCAGAACATAATCATAAAACAAGAATACTTGCATCATAAAAAAATCCTTGAGGAAAAACACTTATTTTAGAATAATATCACCCACACACAAATGAAAATATTTACTTTGGAAATAACCATAAAATCCTATAAATATGACTTAAAAACAATAAGGTATCATGAATATGGGAAAATTATTTTATTTCATATAAGTTAAAAAACAATATTTTTTAATTTCATAAAAAGTGACTTTTAAAAGGTTTTTAAAAGGAAAATCCCTAACCTAAAACCTAAAAAATATCCCTTATTGAAAATTTTGAGACAGATTAAAAAATTTATATTTTAAAAAATTTATTTCATTATAAATATTTTCATAAAAACCATTTTGAGAACATGGAAATGAAATATAAATATTTAGAATAATAAATATTTAAAACATTTAAAACAATGTTTTAGTTGGAGAGTCTTTTACCACAGGTTCGACTTCCTTAAAATGTGTTCAAACCTCATTTATAGTGGTTTAAAGAGTATTATTAATTTATTAAAAAACTGTAATCATATTTATAATACCATATATTATCTTCTTATAACATCTTTCCACACATTTATTAATAACATTTGGTTATTTCCATTTTTTTGGGTGCATTCATTTCATGGTTTCCAGTGTTAGATCATTACGGATTTCCTTTCCAAAAATAATAATAATCCATAAGTGAAAAAATATATATATATATAGGTAATTTTAAAAAATTATTAGTGAATTTAAACTTTCCAATAATGTGATAATTATAAATGAAAACTCATCTTCCATGAAGGACATGAATTGACACACCACAGATGATGATTTCATTTTTTAAGAATAAAATGAGAAAATAAGAAATTTGAGGATCGATATACCATTAACATAACAAAATTCTAGTATATAAATGATACTATAGTTACTATGACAGTTTGGATACGGGGTGAGGATAATGTATAAGTGATAAAGAATTGAAAAGAGAATGAGGAATTTACCTCTTGAATATTTCCCCTTGAGAACCTCCTCAGGCACTTAGAATGGGTCTTTTTGTGAAAAATGAAACACTCTAATGTGTAAAGGGATGAGGAGAAGGTAATTTTTTGAAATATAGTCAACCAATATGGCTTTTGGTAACAAAATTAATTAAAGGAATGAGTCTCTTTTTATAATTGAGGTGAGGAGCAATTTAGAAATTACCAAAAATATTAAAATATAATAAGTCAAATATAGGGGTTAAGACTTAAAAAAGGCCTAAAAATCATAAAAGACCATATTTTATAAAAAATATTATCATATTTTTAATTTTTCAAGATTTTCATGATTTTTAAATAATTTAATAAAATGTTTTGTTAATGAACTATAATTTTTTCAAATTTAACACTATTCATAACTATGAATTTAAAACATCAAATAAAACTTTCAAATTAGAAAAAAAATTATAATAAACTATAAATATTATATATATATATATATATATATAATTCATATATTACCTTAAAATATCATATTATATTTATTTTCATAATTTTAATATCATTTATTTTATTTTTCTGTTAACTTAATAATTATTGCATCATCATTGTGCAAGCCTTTAAGGTATTTATTTGTTGCCTAAAAATTTAAAATAAACTTTAATTGAAAATATAAATTTATTATATTTAATATTAATATTTATGGTAGAAAAAAATATTTAAAAAACCATAAATTAAAATATTATAGTAATTAGAAACTATAGTGTGAACAACATGACTTTCTTTTAAATACAATATTATTATGGGTCTTAATAATATCCAAGTGTACAGAAATGTACATTAATTATACCCTTGGACAAAAATGGTTAATATATAATCAACCAATAAGATTTATCCAAGTTTTTTGGTCATTTAATGTTTCTTATAATTTTTATTAAAATCATTTTATTGATTTTTCTTCTGCTTTCACAAGAACTGCATCAGCATTGCATAAGCATTAAAGTTAATTATTTACTATATTAAAATTAAAAATAAATTACTATCACAAAAATAAAGTGATTATTTTATTATAACCATATATATTCATTCATTATCTATATTTATTCATTTTCATGTCAAGACAGCTTCTTTAATTTGTTAATTTGGCTTTTATTTCCTTACACAAGCATTGCACAAGAATTTGGATAATATTTAAGTTATATAACACTAAAATTAGAGAATATTATCCAAAAGAATATATTATACAAAATAATTAATATAAAATCATTAAAATAGTTTTCAAACTTAATTATTATCTATAAGGAACAAATTTTGAATTTTTCAGTGATGCACAAGAACTTTGTCGGCACAGATAATGATTTTTATACTTATCAGGAAATAAATTATAACTTAAATGTACTGAATAATTAATTATAGAATATTTATATAATAATTTCATAATTTTGTCATTACATAATTTTGATAAATTTTATATCATCATTATTCCTTGTCGATGTCACAAAAATATTGTATTTAAAAAATTGTATTTTTTTACTATTCACCAAACCATTAACTTTTTCAAAAAAAACTCAAACTTTCACCATAGAAAAATATTGTTGTTATGATATCAAAAGTGAAGTTAATTTCATCAAATTAATTTTATAAATAATCTATAAATTAATTACAATATTCATTCCTAAAAATTAATAAAAAATCATTTTTGGAGAAAACATATTTTTGAAGATTAAAATGACTTTAATAAAAAAAATTGTAATTATTTTAAAATAAATTAAAAATAAATTTATATTACATATTTATTTAATAAATAATATATATTTATTCATAAATTCTAAATTAATGGTTAGGTTCTAACATTCACATTTGAATAATAATATTTAATTGTTCGTTTAAACTTGGTGTGGCATATCTTATATGCTATCAAACATAGTATTTATTTTTTAAAACTAAAGATGTTACATTATCCCCCCATAAATTAATTTAACCCTAAAATTCATTCATTTTATTTAATAAAATTCATAATTTTCATCAATATAAATAATAAAAGATATAGCTTATAAGGGAACATAATTACCTAGAATATTTTTTTAAAAATGAAAAAATCTAATCTCTAAAGTTTTCTAGACTATTCCTTTGATACCAAATTTAAAGCCCCAAACCTACACTTCTAGATTAAACACTAAAACATTCATTGTATTTTTTTATTAAAAATTAAATAAATAATACACAATACATTGAGGATCTTTTCCAGTCTAGTTTTTGGAGGATTAGGAAAATATTGTACACAAAATCAAAGTTATAAAATTGAAAAATAACTAATTGTCATCATCAACAGTTGAAAATTAAAATTCCTATAATATTCCAAGTAACCTTGTGAAAAACATTATCAAAACTTTGGATAGGCATAAAAATTTCAATAAGAGACATAAAAAAATAAAATTTTAGTCCATGAATACTTATAAACACATGATATGAAAGATATAACTCTCAACCATAAAATTAACATATACATACTTTGTGAAAACATGAGGTTTCCATTTAAAATAGAAATCATACAAAACTATTTAGGTAACTTGGGGCATCATTTTCTTATGATGATTATTTATGATAGTAACCTTAGTGGATATAATAGGATTTTTAACCCTCATAATTACCTTACAATATAACCCTCGTGGCTACCTAATAATATAACTATCTCATTCACACTTGGAATAACAATAACGATCACCTTCCAATATACCCAATGCATTAGAGGGATATCATGGACCAAAATATCATTATTTCATAGTGGATCCATCCATCATCATAAAAAATTCCCATGAAATATAACATAATCATAAAACATGAATACTTGCATCATAAAAATAATTCCATGAGGAAAAACACTTCTTTTAAAATAATATTGCGTGGATGCAAAGGAAAAAATTTCACATAGAAATAACTATGTAATATTGTAAATAATAATTAAAAATAATAATCCATCAGGAAAGTGGGAAAATCCTTTCATTTTGTATAAGTTAAAAAAAATCTTTTTTAATTTCATAAAAAGCGACTTTTAAAATGATTTTAAAAGGAAAGTATCATACATAAAACCTGAGAAAGGCCCAATTTTGAAAATATTTGAGACAAATTAGATAATTAAAATTTTAAAGTATTTATTTCCATATAAATATATTCATAAAAACCATTTTTGAAAACAAGAACATGAAATAGAAATATTTATAATAATAAATCTTTAAAACATTTAAAACAGTGTTTTAGTTAAAGAGTCCCACACCTCAGGTATTACTTCCTTAAATTTTGTTAAAAACTACTATATGATGATTTAAATAATGTTATTAATTTATTAAATAACTATATCCATATTTATAATACCTTGTATGATTTTCCTGTAACATCTTTGCACCCATTTATTAACAATATTTTATTATTTCTGTTGATTCGGGTGAGTTCATTTCATGGTTTCTATGATCAGTTCATTATGAATTTTCATTTCAAAAGGAAATAATACTCTATAAGTAAGAATATATATATATATATATATCATTTTGAATAATAAAAATTGAATTTAAACTTTCCACAAATGCGGTAATGAGAAATGAAAATTCATCTTCCATGAAGGCGATGAATTGACACACCACATACGATGATTTCTGTTTTTAGGAATAAAAGAGGAATAAAAAGAAATTTTAGGATGTATATAACATTAGCACAATATAATTATCATATATAAATGATAATTTATTTATCATTATACTTTTTATTAGGTCCGAGGATAAGGTAGAAGTGATAAAAAATTAAAAGAGAAGAAGAAATTTGCACCTTGAAAATTTCTCCTTGAGAACCTCTTTGACACTTGAAATTGATCTTTATATGAGAACACAAACAATAGAATGTGTTAATGCATGACGAAAATAAAATTTTATAGAGTATAGTCGATCAATATGGATTAATATGATGAAATTAAGTGAAGTAGTGATTCCCTTTTTATAATTGAGGAGAGGGGCAATTTAATAATTACTTAAAATATTGAAATATAATAAGTCTAATATAGAGGTGAAGAGTTAAAAAATTCCTAATAATTAATAAAGATAACATTTTCTATATAATATTATCATATTTTTTTAATTAAATTTTTTTTTATTTTTTAATAATTAAATAAAATATTTAATTCATGAAATATAATTTTTTTCAAATTTAAGACTATTCAAAACTATAAATTTAAAACATCAAAAAAAGTTTGAAATTCGAAAAAATGTATTTTATTATATCCTATAAATATCATATACATCTATATAATTTTTTTATTACCTTAAAAATCTCAAATTATATTTATTTTAATATTTTTAATATCATTTTTCTAATTTTTCTTGTAAATTAATAAATATCACAGCATCATTGTGAAAGCCTTTAAGGTATTTATTTTTTGACTAAAAACTAAAAAAAATCCATGAAGAATATAAATTTATTATATTTAAAATTACTTTTTATGGTTGAAAAAAATTCTGGAAAACCGTGCATTAAAATATTATACTAATTAATAACTATAGTGTAAACAACTTGACTTTATTTTAAATAAAATATTATAAAGTGTCTTAATCATATAGAAGTGGATATAAATGGATATTAATTCAACCCTTGGGAAAACATGGTTGAGACATGATCAACCAAAAATATTTATCAAAATTTGTTGATCATTTAAGGGTTCTTATAATTTTAATTAAAATCATTTTATTGGTTTTTCTTCTACTTGAACAAGCACAACATCAGTGTTTCATAATAATTAAAGTTAATTATTTCTTATATTAAAATTAAAAATAAATTAATATAATTAAAATTAATTAATTATGTTCAGGATAATAATTTATATTCATTAATTATCTATATTTAATCATATTCTTTTCAAGATAACTTTTTTAATTTGTTAATTTATCATTTCTTACCTTATACAAGCATTGCACAAGAATTTGGATGATATTTATGTTATATAAATCTAAAATTATACACTATCATACAAAAACATCAATTATACATAATAATTAATAAAAAAAGGTCTTGAAAATACCTTTCAGTACTCAATTATTATCCATAAGGCACTAAATTGTAATTTTTTAGCATTGTGTAGGCACTTCATCGGCACTGACAATGATTTTTATACTAGTCATTAGATAAATTATAACATATATATACATAATTATTTATTGTAAAATATTTTTATTATAATTTCATAATTTATTCATTCCAAAATTTTAATAAATTTTATATTATAATTATGACTTGGAGATGTCACAAAAATATTGTATTTTGAAAACAAAACTTTATTTTTTTTACTATTTTACAAAATATAAATTTTTTATAAAAAACTAAAAAATTCACCATAGAATAATCTTGGTGTAGGATTGAAATTATAGACGATACTTATTGTAGTATCATAATAATAATGTAGATGCTCAATATACAAAAGGGGGGTGAATTGTATACTTTAAAAATTCTTTGGAACTGTTAAAGATGAAGATGTTTAAAAAGGTTAAACAAGGTAATTCACAAAACCTCTAGTTCTACACACTTGCTTGATTCCGAAAATATGATTTTGAGGATGTAATTCCAGAAAAGTGAATACAAAAATGAAATTTAACAAAAGTTTACAAAGATAAAAATTCTACCTTAAAGCATATAGAATATTACTAAATCAGAGTTTACAAGTATAAGGATGTATAAGATAGTTATACTTTCCTCAACAATCAAAATGATGCGGAAAAATTGAAACAAACAAGTAACAGGTAGTAAATATTTTAACCCAAAGATTAGGGTATCCAACAACCTTGGATAATGGTCTCATGATTTATACTTTCAAGAAAGTCTATCATACCAACACCAGGGTAAGCCCTCAATATGAAGATCACATTCTGTCTTGATATCCCCGAAAGCCCTCATCTTCAAGGTATTCGGCACCTCTGTCTTCCCCAGTAAGGAAGTCCTCAAACTTTAAGGTAGTCGACACCTCTGTCTTCTAATCCCTGGAAGCCCTCGAATGTACCCAGCAACATTCGGAGTTGCACAAAGCAATTATGAACAAGTTGTTCAGTACACACAAAGCATGAAAAGTATATATCTCTGGAAATCACTTCAGCAGCATGTAATCTCTAGATTGATCAACTTGTTATAATATCTTTCAAATGAGCTCCTATTTATAGGCACATTCCCAACGGTCGACACCCTCCTCTAATGGTCAAATTTTTCCTTGAATTTTAGAGGGACCTGTACATGTGTCACTCAAACTACGGTTGGTTGGAAACAAATATCATGATATCGTTTTGTAACTAAAGCATGAGTAATCAAAAAAATGGTTACTTAACCAAAATCAATTATTTGGAATGTAAGAAAAAATGAAAGTTCAGATTTTACCCAAAAAATCTTTGGAATCTATAATACATGAATATTTAGATACTATTTATCAGAAGAAATAAGAGTTATAATTCTATAGAATTTGGAGTCTTAATTTTAAGGAAATTAAGAGTCTGAATTCATAAGAATTCAAAACCTAAACTCATAAGAGTTCGGAGTCTGAATTCAGAGAAATCTGAACCTAAAATCATAAAATTTTAGTGTCTAAATTCAGATAACTTAGAGTCAGAACTCAAAAGACTTCGGAGTCTGAATTCAAAGAACTCGGAGTCAGAACTCAGAAGAGTTCGGAGTCTGAATTCAGAGAACTTGGAGTTAGAACTCAGAAGAGTTCAGAGTCTGGATTAAGAGAACATAGATTCAGAACTCAGAAGAGTTCAGAGTCTGAATTCAGGGAATTCAAAACCTAAATTTGTATCCTGAAAACAAAATGCTTTATATCTAAGTATATATATGATTCCGAGTTTTTTTAAATGACACCAAATTTTATACTTAGACAAAATGCACAATGAAAAACATGGTAAGGATAAATTTCTTTAGGGAAGGAAAATTTTCCTTATGAAAGTAAAACATATGGTAAATGAAATTCTCTGTAAGATAAGGTGTTTGTGATTTTCAAAACATGAAGGAATAGTAAAATCATAAGGAAACCTTATTGACTCAACAGTCTCCCCAAACAAGATGGAATGAAAAAGTCATAAGGAATCCTTATTGACTCAACAATCTCCCCCTTTTTTGAAATCACAAACATCCTTATGGAAAATAATATAAGGAAAAATAAAAAAATTTGATACTTTGAAAGTAAAATTTATCTCCCTTAACACATGGGAAAAGATGAACATGACTAACTCCCCCTTAGAATTTGGAAATACTAAGGATTGTATTCTAGATTTCCAGAATGAGACTTATCATTTTATTGCATACGGAAATCTTCATGATGAAAACTCCCCCTTAGATAAACCCCCCTTACATAGGGATATTTCTTATTTACTTAGTATTCGTTTTCCTTTCTCCCCCTTTATGATTTTCAAAAAGTAATTTGAGGGAATGGAAAAGAAATTATGGTACCTGAAATATTACTACAAAATATCCAAAAGAAAAGTGACTAAAAATTCATTATGATAGGAAAAATTTGTACAACAGGGAAAATACAACAAAATATCAGATTTAAACAAGTTCATCCTTCTTTTTACTTGGGAATCAACTTCTTTACTACAGTATTCTACTTTTTTATCTCCTTATGATCTTCTTATGCTCGCTTAAGAATCTGATCCTGATCCTCTAATTTCTTCTATAGATCTTAGATTATTTCTTCCCAAGTCTTAAAATCCTATGCCAGAGCCTTCAAGGCTTCCTCTTTCTTTAAAAGATCTTTTTCAATCTTAATCCTGAGATCTCATTCTCTCTTCCAGATCTAGGAAACTGAATACAGCTTTCCATTCAGATCTTTCACTTTTTGAATTCGATAATTTTATTCCAGATTAAGCTTCTCCTCAAAGATATTTGTGATATACTTGATCTTACCATCTTCGATTTCAAAATCCTCCTTGACACTATCCTAAAACTCATCAAGATTTATCATGTACTCTATGGTTTTCCTTGACCAACTGGTCATCTTCCTGCATGATATTTTATGGGATTCTTAATTAATGAAAAAAATTATGAAATCAGTCTAATGCTTGACACACTTGTCCATCAACATGGACACTGAATACATTTTTTGGTTTAAGGTGTGTTGAATCATCTGGCATCTTGAATAAATGCTGGGAAAAATATTAATAGTCTCCATAAGCTTTTTCAAATACTGTACTACAAAATCATGTCCAATGGATGATGATTGTAAATATGAAACTTTTCTTGGTGAGGGGTTATTCTCCAAACTCAGCATCCTTCTTCTTCGATGTTCCACCATCTTTCTTCTACTTCTCAATAGCTTTACAAGGTGAATCAACAACCACCTCTTTACCCTTATCAGTTCTCAGAATGTCTTCCTCATCTGGAGATTCATGTTCACTGTCAGACAGTTGAACAATTTTATTTTTATCTACTACTTCTTTCTGAGCTCCTACCTCAGCATCCTCCAGGTGTATGAAATGATGATTATAGATTTCTTCTTCAGACAGCTTATTCACTTCTTCTTCATCCTTGTCATCTTCACCTATCTTGTCCTTCCCAGGGGTAGCTAGCTTTAAAGATTCTACTTCAGAAGTTCGGATTGAGAGCTTCTCAGATGGACTTTATTTCTCATGGAAATATTCTACTTTCTTAATCAACTCTACGGTGTCACCACTACTTTAAACTTATTCTTTAACTTCTTCTACTACTTCTACTTCTCCTTCTTTTAATTTTTTAGGAGTCAAAAATTTCTTCCCTGGAGTCTCTAGTAAATATTCTACCAAGAAAGATTGTGGTACCAGGATATTTTCAGATGCTTTCTCAGTATCCCTCAGAAGGTATTGTACAATTTATGCTTCAGTCATCTTCTTCTTTTGTTTCTTTTCTTTATCTACTCTTTCCAGATACTCTGTTGTCTTATCCTTCATAGATTTGGATTCAGCAGTTTCTAGGCCAAACATGGGATCCCCTTCCTTTTTGTTCTTCTTGTCTTTCCTCTACTTAGATACTACCTCATTCGGATAGGCTTTTTTCTTTCTCGACTTTGGGGGTGATGACTGAACTTCGTTGGCCACAGGAGATTTTACCTTTTTTATACTTTGTTCAACTTCCTCTTCCTTCCAGCCTTTTTAGATGGTTTATCTACCTCTTATTTCTTTGGTATGGCTTCATATTCTTCTTATGTAAAGTCATAAAATTCGCAGGATTCATTAGAAAATCCAACATTCATCCATCTCAAAGTATCATCACTAACCAGCATGACTTTGCAATTCCTTGGTATTGAATTGCAAGGAATTTTGAAAGACTCCAAGCACTAAACAATATGATTTGAAAGAATGGATGGATATATAATGATCTGAGCCTTTAGATTTTCATTCTTTATATTCTCGATCGTAATCAGAATATGCTTAACCAAGTTGATCATTCTCAGGTTCACCAGAAAATCCAAAATATATATGTCACTCTTCTTCAGAGTGTCTTTGTCCCCTTTTCTCGGAATTATAAATACTTGAACCCATAATTTGAGAATCCAAAAATTTGTAGTGAGGTGAACAATCTTTGGAGTCTTAATATCTATAAGACTAAGGCACTCTATAGCTTTCACCTTAACAAAGCTTCCTTGAACATCCGGGAACTTATGAGAACAAAATTCAGCTTCTTCTTTATATGGAACTCCAATAAAATTTGCAGACTTGGTGTATGAGAGAGCATAAGTCCTCCCATAGATTCTGAAAGAGAACTTTTTTCTGCCTTCTTCCTTAAAAAAACTTACTGTTTCATAAAATTCTACTAGAAAATTCGGATATACTAAATCTTGAGCTCCTTGCTTCAATACGCAAACATTGTCCCATCCATTTAGTTTGATGTTCTTTGAAATGATGGAATCATACTTTGTGAAGAAGTTTGGATGCACCAACCTTTTTCTATAAACCTTACACTCCGAGATTGGCTTGACAGTTGACATGTATTTCTGAGAAGAATCTTTGATAGACATTCAGATTTGAGAAATATCTGAAAAGTTCAGAACGGGCTTAAGTAAAAGTACAAGCATTTAGCACGCAAAATCTTTGAAATCATTATGGGAAAACCATTTGGGGGTCAATTATATAGGCATTTGGGGTGATGGTTCAGCTTAGAAACTCAATCTAATGGTTGAGAAACCTTGTGATCAGATATGACGGTTGAGATGATATCCAGAAAGAAATATTTATATAATCTGATCTTTTGAGGTTTTTAATAAAAACATTCGGATTTAAGAAATATTGAATACGAAAATTTAAAAACAGATGAAAATACCAACAAGTAGAAGATGATTACAAAAATTTAAGAAAGAATCATTCCTTTTGGATTTCTAGGAAGAGAATTCGTAGTGAGAAAAAAATCTTCTTGAAGAACATTAGATTCTGAAAATTCAATTACGAAAAATTTGAAAGACTGGCTATATAAATTTTAGAGAATCTTCATCACGAAAACTTTAGAAAATCGGAATTATGGAAATCAAAAAAATCTTCATTATAAAAATTTATAAAATCTTCAGTATGAAAATTTTGAAAATATTCATTACGAAAATTTAAAAAATGGATGAAAATTTTAGACTATGAAAATAAAATTAAAATACAAAAAAAATTAAACTATGAAAAATTTAGACTAACTAACAAGAAAATGTAGTCCCCCTATGAAAAGTGGTTTATTACTGTAAGGAGATAGGTTTGAACAAGAAGTTAACAAAGAAAATTACCTTACAGTTATCATTCTTAAAATCTGTTTAATGTACTCAAATCTATCAGAGGGTAAAGATTTTGTGAAAATATCAGCAAGTTGATCTTGCATTACAATAAATTAAATAATGATATCTCTTTTTTGTGTGTGATCCCTAAGAAAGTGATTCCTAATATCTATGTGTTTTTCATGAGAGTTATGTGCAGGGTTTGTACTTAGTTCAATGTCACTAGTATTATCACACACAACTTGTGTTTTGGTAAAAGTCATACCATAGTCTGTGAGTGTGTGTTGCATCCACAACACTTGAGCACAACAACTTCCAGCAGCTACATATTCAACATCAGAAGTGGAAAGTGCTACTAAGTGTTACTTTTTGAATGACCAAGAAACTAAGGAATCTTTTAAAAAATTTCAAGTTTCGGATGTATTATTTCTATCAATTCTACATCCACCAAAGTCATCATCTGAAAAACTTTTCAAAAAAACATTTGTAGAAGTATAAAAGAGTCCAAGATCCATGGTTCCCTTTAAGTAGTGAAAAATTCTTTTCACTTCCTTTAAATGATATTCCTTAACATTGTATTGATATCTCTCACATAAGTATAATGAAAACCTTAAGTCTGTTTGACTAGCTATCATGTAAAGTAAACTTCCTATCATACCTCAAAAATATGTTGATCTACTGGTTTCCCAACTTCATCAAGATCAAGTGAATTTGAGGTGCCAATGGAAGTACTTATACTCTTAATGTTTTCATATGCATACTTTTTAAGAATATCTTTAATATACTTATGTTGGGATATATAGATTCCCTCTCATTTTTGATAAATTTGAAAACCAAGGAAAAATGTTAACTCACCCATCATACTCATTTCAAACTAATATTTCTTTAGATCTTCAAAGAAATTAGTTAAAGATTACTGAATTGAACCAAAAATAATGCCATCAACATAAATTTGAACAATCAAAACATTTTTATTATCTTTATTTATAAAAGGGTTTGGATCATCATTTCCGTTAATATTGTTATTTTGAAAAAAAATCATGTAATTTTATCATACCAAACATAAGGGTCTTTCTTAAGTCCATAAAAATCTTTGGTAAGTTTAAAAACATGTTCATGATGTTTTGTATCTTCAAAACTAGGAGGTTGTTCAAAAAAACTTCCTCTTGAACATAACCATTAAGGAAAGAACATTTAACATCCATTTGAAAAAGATTGAAATTAAAGAATGTAGCAAACACAAGTATAATATGAATATATTCAAGTATAGATACTGGAGAATGGGTCTCTTCATAGTTTATTGCTTCTTGTTGATTATAGCCATTAGCAACCAATCTAGATTTATTTCTTACTATGATTCCATTTTCATCACACTTATTTCTGAAGACCCATTTGACTCTAATAACTGAAGTTTCCTTAGGTCTTTCAACCAAGTTCTATACTTTATTCCTTTTGAATTCATTTAGTTCATATTACATAGCTTTTATCCAATCATCATCACCTAAAGCTTCATCAGTTCTTTTTGGTTCTAATTGGGAAAGAAATGATAGATGTTCTACTTAATTTATTAAGGAACTTCAAGTCCTTATAGGTTGATTAACATCACCAATGATATTGTCACTGGGATGATTCTTTAGAAACAACTGATTTGGGTTTTTTAAAACTTTTTCATCAATATAGGGTAGTAAATCTTCTGGGGTAAATGCTTCAGAAACATCTTCTTGGACATTTTCCATATCAGAGGGATCTTATAACAAAGGTTGATAATTAGTATTTGATAACACATCCTAAGATGTAGGTTGGGGTTGTTTAAAAACAGAAGGATCAATTTCATCAAATTTTACATATACTGTCTCTTCAACAGTACATGTTTTTTTATTGAAAACTCTATAATCCTTAGAAGTTGTGGATTAACCTAAGAAAATTCCTTCATTAGATTTTGGTGCAAATTTGTGAAGATTGTCTTTAGTATTCAGAATGAATATCATGAAACCAAAATCCATGAAGTAGGAAAGCCTCGGTTTTCTACAATTCCATAACTCATAAAAAGTTTTATTAAGAAAAGGTCTAATCAAAACTCGATTTATAGTATAACAAGCAGTACTTATAGAATCAGCCCAAAAATGTTTGGCTGCAGAATACTCACTCAACATGGTTCTTTTTATCTCTTGAGTAATTCTATTTCTTCTTTCAACAACACCATTTTGTTGAGGTGTTCTAGGTGCTGAGAAGTTATAAGTAATGCCTTTTCTACTACAAAAAGTTTCAAAATCAGAATTTTGAAATTAACCTCCTTGATCACTATGAATAGTTATAAAAAGAAGGTTTTTCTCATTTTTAATGTGGGATATATAACATTTGAAATAATAAAATGCTTCATATTTATTTTTTAGAAAATAGACCCACGTAAATCTACTGTAATCATCAACTAAGAAAAATACATAATATTTTCCTCTAATACTTGCAGTTTGTGTTGGACTAAAAAGATCCATATACACTAAATGTAATTCATCAGTGGTTGAGACTTCACCAACTGATTTAAAACTTGATTTATGTTTCTTTCAATATTGAAATGAATAACAAACTTTTGAAGAATCAAATCTAATCTCTGGTAGATCCTTAACTTATCTTTTCTTAGAGAGTATGCATAGGTTCCTAATATTACAGTGTCATAACCTTCTATGCCACAACCAAGAATGATCTTCCATTGCACTAAGGAAAGGTAGTTCTTGGATCCAAAGGTCTTCTACGTATAGTGTGTAAACATTCTATTACATATGGGCAGAAAGAATAAACTATTCCTTGGAATTGTGTATTAAGCACTTTTCATTCCTAAAATTCAAAAGGTAACCTTCATCACATAATTGACCTATACTAATGAAGTTTTTCTTAAGACCCTTAACAAATAAAACATTTTAAATCAAATTTTTTCCATGAAGAACAATATTACCTACACCAATAATTTCTCCCTTAGCATTGTCTCCGAAAGTTACTTTTCCTCCTATCGTCTTGATAATCTTTTCAAAGAAGTTTTTTTTACCAGTCATATGCTAGGATCATCCACTATCCATATACCAAGTATTTCTATTGGTACTTTCCTTATTTTCCTAAAAATATTAATGTTATACTTTCAGAACCCAAACTTTCTTGGATCTAGAAATTTCAGAAATCAAAATCTTAGGTACCCATAATTTCTTTGAAAAATAAGCTTTATGGAATCCTAAAAACTATGATTTTTTTAAGGAAAATTTTTTTTCTCAGTGTCCACCACACTGACACTTAGTGCAGAATGGAACACTTTTAGGAAAAAAAGTAATTGTTACTAAAAATCGGTTTTGAAATTGTATAAAAAAACTAGAATTATTCCTAAGAGGTCATATTTGAGAATATATCTTATAAAAATTTTCCTTACCAAAGGTAAAGTTTGAAAAACACTTACCCAAGGAAAATATATCTGACTTCTGTCTAATAACTATGTTCTTGTCTTCCAAAACATTATTTTTAAAACTATAGTTTGGATCGAAAACATTTTTCTTAGAAATTACATTTTCTAGATCAATATAATGTTTATCCTTCTCAGAATTTACTTCCTCAAGATTTTTTGAAATTCTTTCAAAATCAATGGTTTTATTATAAATATCTTTAGAAAGATCTCATATTTCCTTAGTAAGAATAGTATTCCTAGAATTTTCCTTGTCAAGATTTTTCTTGAGTTTTTAATTCTCATTCTCAAGAAGCTTAGAAAACCAAGAAACTTCTTCATAGGTCGGTAAAGTATTATTTTCATCAAAAGAAGATTCTTCATCCGAAGATTCATAATATTTAATATCATTGTAATTAGAATTCAAAGATACAATGGTCATGGATTCAGCATTGTGTACCTTATACATTAAGCAATGATTTTGAATAGTTAGTCTTGCTATTAAACCAAGATTCTTCTGTCCAGAAGATTTGTAATCTGATGATTCATCTGAAGAGTCTCCACCAATGGCACTCCAGGTGTTGTTAGATTTCAAGACTTTCTTAGCTTTATCTTCGTAGTACTTCTTTCTGTTTCTCTTAGAATTTTTCTCTTTTCTTTTTTTTCTCTTAATCATAGGACTATTAGGCCTTATATATCCAACTCTTTTGCATTCATAACATGTGACTTATGAATCTTTCTTATCTTTCCTCTCTTTCTTATTGTATTTGGATTGAAATTTCTTCTATCCAACAATCTTGTTAATTCTTTGAGAAAGATTGGATAATTCAATTTCTAAAGATTCACTTCCACTAGATTCGGATTGTATAACAACCTTCTTAGATTTAGATCTTGTAACTCTCTCAGGAGTCTTTTCTTTCATATGATTTGAAGTTGTTGTAAAAGAAACACTACCATTCCTATTCTTATTATTTACATTATCAGTATCTCTCTTCATTCTAGTCTCATGTTGAAGAAGGGTTCCAAAATTTTCATCAAGAGTAATATGAGTAACCTTTTTCTTCTCATTTATAGTTGTTCTCTTGGATTCCCACTCACTGGCATGATGTCTATAATCTTTTCCACAAGATCTCCATCATCTAATCCTTTCTCACCCATGGATTGTAAACTGTTGATGATAGTCATAAATCTTTGTTTCACCTTGCATATGGGTTCTCCATAAGGAAAGAAAAAAACCATGATATTCAGCTCTGAGCATGGCTCTTCTAGTTTCAATAACTTTGGAAGTTCCAAAATGTGTAACTTCATGATTCTTCCAAATATAATTTTATGCTTCACAAGATGAAATTTGGATATATATATTTCTATTTATACAACAAATCAATGTATTTCATACCTTATAATTCAGTTTTTATTCATGCTATTTTTTATTGGTGAAAGTACTAACTTCCTTGTCAGGGATTTTATATCCTCCAGTAAGCATGACAAAAATTTTCTACTCTGGTATTGATAATAAATTTCTTTATATGATCTCTCTAATATTTATAATCATTACCATCAAAAATAGGTGGTATAGTAGGATTTAGGTTGTCTATGAAACCAACATTGATTCATTCCATCTTAAAGAAAGTCTTTCCACATAAACTTGTTAGTAATAAATTTTGTAAACAAGGAAAATATTCCTCAGCAAGGAAAAATAAAAACAATGAAAAATTTGATCAAAGAAACTTATATGTGAATATAAGTATTTTAGAGACCTCCTCTTATACCAATTGTAGGATCAAAATGATAGACGATGTTGATTGCAGTATCATAATAATAATGTAGATGCTCAATATAAAAGAGGGGGTGAATTGTATACATTAAAAATTTATTATAACCTTTAAAGATGAATATGTTTAACAAGGTTAAACAAGGTAATTCACAAAACCTCTAGTTCTATACACTTGCTTGATTCCAGAAATATGATTCTGAGGATGAAATTCCATAAAAGTGAATACGGAAATGAAACTTAAAAAAAGTTTACAAAGATAAAGATTCTACCTTAAAGCATATAGAATCTTACTAAATCATAGTGTATAAGTATAAGGAAGTATAAGATAGTTATACTTTATTCAAAAATCAAAATTCAGCAGAAAACTTGAAACAAACAAGTAACAAGTAATAAATCTTTTAACCCAAAGAGAAGCGTATCCAACAACCTTGGATGAAGGTCCCTTGATTTTTACTTTCAAGAAATTTTGTCTTACCCACACTAGGATAATCCCTTGATATGAAGATTGGAGTCTATCTTGCTATCTCTGCAATCCCTCAACTTCAAGGTAGTCAAAACCCTTATCTTCCACAGCAAGGAAGTCCTCGAATTTTAAGGTAGTCGGCACCTCTGTCTTCCTATCCCTAGAAGCCCTCAAATCTACTCATCAACATTCAGAGTTGCACGAAGCAATTCTAAACAAGATGTTCAGTATAAAAAAGCATGAAAATTCTCTCTCTCTCTCTCTCTCCCTCTCTCTCTCTAGAAATCACTTCATCATCATGTAATCTCTAGATTGATCAACTTTTTATAATCTCTATCAAATGATCTCTTATTTATAGGCACATTCTCAATGGTCAGCACCCTCCTCCAATGGTCATATTTTTCCTTAAATTTTGGAGGGACTCGTACACGTGTCACTCAAGAAAGGGTTTGTTAGAAACGGAAAGCACGAAATCATTTTGTAACCAAATCATGAGTAAGAAAAAATATGGTTACTTAACCAAAATAAATTATTTGGAATGTAAGAAAAAAATGAAAGTTCAGAGTTTACCCAAAAACTATTCAGAATCTATAATACATGGATATTCAGATTTTGTTAATCAGAAAAATTTGGAGTTAGAATTCTATAGAATTCAGAGTCTGGATTTTAAGGAAATTTGGAGTCTGAATTCATAAGAATTAGAAACCTGAACTCATAAGAGTTTGTAGTCTAAATTCAGAGAACCCGGAACCTGAACTCATAAAATTTCAATGTCTAAATTCAGAGAACTTGGAGTCAGAACTCATAAGAGTTTGGAGTCTTAATTCACAGAACACAGAGTCATAACTCAGAAGAGTTTGAAGTCTGAATTTATAGAACTCAGCGTCAGAACTCAAGAGAGTTTGAAGTCTAGATTCAGAGAACTCAGATTCAGAACTCAGAAGAGTTCGGAGTCTGAATTCAGAGAGTTTAGAACCTGAATTCGTATCCTGAAAATAGAAATCTTTATATATAAGTATATATATGATTCTGAGGTTTTGGATACGAAACCAAATTTTATACTGAGAAAAAATTAACAATGAAAAACATGGTAAGGACAAATTTCCTTGGGGAAGTAAAATTTTCCTTATTAAAGTAAAACATAGGGTAAATAAAATTTTCTTTAAGATAAGGTGTTTGTGATTTTCAAAACATGAAGGAATAGTAAAGTCATAAGGAAACCTTATTGACTCAACAATCTCCCCAAACAAGAAGGAATGGAAAAGTTATAAGGAAGCCTTATTGACTCAACACTTGGTTTTATGATATCAAAAATGAAGTTCATTTTATGAAATTCATTTTCTAAAACATCAAACAAATAATTATAATATTCATTCATAAAAATAATTTGTGAAGAAAACTTATTTCTGAAGATTAAAAATTAATTTATAAAAAAAATTGTAATTATTTTATAATCATTTAAAAATAAATTTATATTAAATATTTATTTTATAAATAATTTTTTATTATTCATAACTTCTGAATTAATGGTTAGGTTATAATGGTCGCATTTAATTAATTTTATTTAATTATTCATTTAATCTCGGTGTGGTGTGTCTTATATGATATCGAACATAGTCTTCATTTTTAGAAACTCAAGATGTTATAATTTTTCTATTTATATTATCTACCTATTTTTTCATGTTATTATGATATATCTTTATTGGAATTAATAAATTAAACTAAACATATTATTGTGTTGGAATATATATGAAGGTTTTAACTAACATGTAGGGATAGATACCATGGTGAGCACTAGGAGGGTTATACCTTGGGTTAAGGGTAGAATCTTAGGATAATCTTGTATGATCTGTTAGACTAGATATGACCTAGATATGTTCCCAATGTTCCTCTTTCTAAGGAGACATCAAATAGGGAGTCTGATGTTCGAAATCAATGGCCTATGTTGTTCGAACAGGACAGCTGGATATACTTCTTAGGGATGAGAAGTTTATATAGAAGAAGAATTATAACAACCTCACAGTTTTAAGTATAATAAAACCCACTTTGTCAATAATTTATGAGTATTTTTATGTGAAAATTTTAAATTTTCAATAAAAATCACATAATAAATGTTTTAAAGGATTTATGTAAGGTCAAAAGCAATGTTAACACTTCAGAATATTCTAAAAAATATTTTCATACTAAAATGATGAGTTGGAATGGAATTATAAGGCCCTTATATCCTCCATATTGTTTTAATAAAAATATTAAATATATTATATTATGTGAGCATGATATTTTTTCAAAATAATGAAATATCTCCTAAAAAGTGTCTTATATGGAAAATATGAGATCACCCTTAGGTTTTTGATGCGGGGTTTACCCTGGGAAAGACATAAAATTTGTGGGTGTTAGTCATTTGGTCAAATAGCATGTAATGATAATTTATATAATATTTTTTTGAAAATAATGTAATATCTCTTAAACGGTGTATTATATGAGAAATATGAGACCACTATTAGGTTCGGAATATGAGTATTACCCAAGGTGTGATATAATACTAGGCCATATAATGGGATTCATGCCCACTAAGCCTTGAGGCCAAATTTATAATGTAATAAAGTAGCTGGTTGGGTGGGGTTCTCCCTTGGGGGGTATGAAAAACCTTTCCAGCGTGTGTGTGAGGTGTGTGTGTGTGGTTGAATATAATTGTACCCCCAAGAACCAAATATAAATATTTATATATATGTATGTATATATATATTTATATATTCATGTGTGTGTATATATAATGGGTATAAATAAACAAATATATTTATTTAAATAGATAAGTTTTAAAATATATTTAATGAGCGGTTCAATATATTTTAGAGATATTTAAAAAAAACCCATGAAGTTTTGGGTCGTTATTGTTTTTAATAGTAAATTGGAAGAATTAAATTGAGTAATAAACGAGAGAAACAATTAATGTATTTAAGTGGAAAAAATAATAATAAATAAATATTTATTTAAGGGGGTGTTGGGATGCTACAAAAAAAATTATGGTGGAATTTTAATGCCTTTTGTGTAAGGAATGAGGATATAATGTAAAATTTTAAGTGATTAATTAAATATATATATATAAGGTTAATGGGGAGGCCTAAGTAGGCGTACATAAGAAATACATCATCCCCTTACACATATTCTCTCCCACACCTCTCCATATCTTATATCTCTCTCATCAATTATTATTTTTATTTTATTTTTATTATTTTTCTTAGATTATCTATTCAATATCTCATGTCATATTGATCATATTGACACACCATCAGTGTCATTGGGTTCAACTAAAAGAGTATGATTTTAAACCTATTTTTATTTTTTGAGGCGGTAAGGATTCCATGGTGAAATTAAAACTCATATGTCAACCCATGAGAAAAATGGTCATTGATCATGAGGTAGGAAATCCTAACATAGTTGCATGTTTTATATGGGTTATTGGCATGATTTTTTGGAATGCATGTGTGTCCCATGAGACCTATTTTTGATTCTTGATAACATGAGTTATTTTTGTGTAGCCTTTGGCATGTGCTTGTTTTTCTTGAATATGGATTGTAATTACAATGTTTTTGCTAAAATTAACATGATATTGATTCTTAATTTTCATTATGTATCGTATATGTTGTATTCCTTTCTACTATAGTTGAGTGAGTAGTTTTGGCCTATTTGGTTGATATATGAGATATGAAATATAATTGATGACATGCGATATTCGACGCTTGTTCAAGACTATCCACCAAGAGGGATGTGCTAGGATTGGGTCGGCATATACTTGTTTTATTCTAGTCAATAGGATGAGAAAAATTCTTCTGTTTATCTACATATGAGGGATGTCATAAGAAATTGGTCATCATGTTATACTTAATGCATGTTTTCGTTATCCACTTGAGACAAATGTGATAAGACCATAGTGTTTGACATGTACTTGAACTATCCTAATCGGTGAAATGTGTCACATGCTTGGGGTTATCTACTCGAGGAGGATGTTTCTAGATAGTTATTTATGTTCCATCTAACATTGTACAGAATATGGTATTTTTCTACTGGCATGGTTCCAAATCCGGTAGATCCAATCCCTGAGGACCCATCATGATTTTTTACATATATGATATATTATTTTTATATTTATACCCTTTTATGTTCATGTAATTCACTTGTATATTTTATGGATTGATGTTAAGGGTCATTTTCAGTCTCTTATGAAGTCTTATGCTCACACCCTACTCAATCATTTTGGTTTAGTTATTGAATTCATGGATAGAGACCCAATGAAGTTCAAAGGCCCTCAAGCAGATGGATAAGTAGTTATATCATGAGGATATTATCGTTTTTAGATAGAGTTCGGGCAGGAATTATACTACTGATTTTTTTTAATATCTTTACATGTACTTGGGATCCTTGTTTTTTCGGTTATTATATCATCTATGTCATCTTAAGTTTTTCTACTTGTACTATATTTATTTATTTTATTATATTGTTATTATTTATTTTGTATACTCTATGTGAGGGTATATTCACCCCATGGTTCCACTAAAGACCCTCTCTACTAGTTAGAAATATCTTGCATATGGGGATATGTGCCTGAGGTCATGTGGAATTTTTTCTTAGACCTGGTGGATTGGGTCGGTATGTTACAAAATTTATGTATTTTTAAATTTGAACTATAATGTTTATTTTCATTTCAAATTAACTATAAATGCATTATGTAACTGCCTATAAATTTCATGTAATAGGAATGGGCTTCTCCTCATTTGATCTTCCCATCTTATTTATATCCAAAAAAAATCATATGCATTAATATTAGTACATGAATTTTTTAGGTTATAATAACAATTTTTAGCATCAGTATACTTATTATATATTTATAGATCTTCAAATACCAAGATAACCATATCATGATAAAAATATCATTGAAGATAAAATCAAATTGAATCGTAATCATTAAATAATATCCACTATTCATGATCATCACCAATAATATTTATATGCATGAAACTCATACATATTTTTAGTTTTAGTTAATCTCATAGTGAAAAACAATTTCACTATGTCATGGACTATTCCTACACAATATTCATTTTCACCTTTCCATCATAATATATCTATTTTGGAATAAGGAATTCAATATTTCCTCTGACATGTAATTCTACTCGAGTATTCATTATGGTGTGAAATCTTCTCTTGTGTCATAAATATTTTCATGTATTTTTTTATTTCAATCTTATGGAATATCATCCTTATATGAAGTGGAGGTCGTGATAATTATAGATATATTAAAATGGCACCTGGTTTTTATTTATTGTGTGGTATATCTATCCACGGAACAAACATCAAGCATTCTCTCTTTAATCATCTTTCATGTCATATAACTCTTAAATCTGATTTATAGGAATTTTGATCATCAGTAACTACAGTATGGAATAACATATGGGTCATAGAACCCATTTATTCTCGATGTTAGGGACAACCAAAATGGTTTTGATTTGTCTATATCCATATTTTTTGAAATGGATGAACAATATGTATACTAACAGAATCCCACATTGAATTATTTCTTGGTATTCCACTCCTTAATATATTATATTTCTCTATAAACTTGCTAGAACAAGTCCATTAGTGTGTCAGTGCTTTCCCTATGGCCTTGTATTTTGATCCGTATAGAGAGGCTAAGAACAAACCAAGCTCTCCTTTAAAACCATGCTTCTATAAGACCCATGTAGGGTATTTTTCACTTCCATGCAATCTAAATAGTCTTCTTAAGTATTTTTTTTTTACCTTTGATCTTGGCCAGTTGTCCGTGCTAATGCCTAGATTATCATGTGTGTTGGATTCCTTGATTTGGAATTATTTTTTTCAACTCCCTACACATGATCCTTTTTAAAATATAAGTCTATATCAAACATACCCAAAAATGTCCATATATTATCTTTCAATTTTAATCTCTATTTCTCATTCATTGTGTGGTCTAAATCTCATGGCACAAAACCATTCTCATTGGTATGTTCAACACATTCACATTCAATGTGAAATAAATCATTCCACAACATCCAAAGGCATGAACTCCTTCCTTTTTCCATAAAATGTATGAAAAGTACCTCTAAACATAAATCTTCAAGATATTTCATCCAATATTTATTTACTTAATTAAGGATACATTTTTTGGGATATTATCTTCAATGAGATTTGGTTCTTTATAATAAATTCTTCAGCATAATTATATTTACCCTTACCCAAGTTACCTCTTCTTCAACACAATATGCATGGGATTCTACTTCCATCATCCAATAACATATTCCAAATATTCAAAACATTAAAATTAATTAAATATCCATATCATTTATAACTTATTGAAAAAAAAATTAAAACACAAAGTTGGTTCAATAATCTCCCCTTTTAATTTGTTCAAGAAACCCATATAAAGATTAATTTTTCAATATGTGGTCTTTTATTCTCTTTACCTTTCTCAATCCTTCTCTCCCCAATTTTTATTATTCTTTTATTTCATATTATTTTCCCCTTATTGATAGAAACTAAAATGTACACTAATAAAGGATATCTATTCATACTTTACAATGCCCTATAATAATTCAACTTTAATTATACATGATCCACAATTAGTGTAGAATTCAAGAGGGTTTTGAATTATACAACGTTGTTTTCCCTCAATGAATTGAATATAATACCAAATAAAATGTGATTATCAAAACATTTCTTAGATACTTTCCAATAATTCTAGGCTGAAATAATTGATGATACCAATTGATATACCCATTGTGATAAATATTATCAATAAGTATATCAACTTGCACTATTAGAAATCTCACTTATACAAACGCCCATATCCCAACAGTTTCATCAAACCATTAGTATAGGGATTTTTAGATATGATTTTCCAAATGGTTATAGAAAACTATTGGGAAACAACCCCCTGAACCAATGGTTTTTAAAACCATTAGAATAGGGTCTATTTGATAAAGGGTATCCTATTGGTTTTTTAAAACTATTGGGATAGATTATCCCAAATACACAGAAGTCACCCTCCTTGATCTATAATAGAATATCCCACATTTTTTCCAAAAGAATATATCTTATATTCTTCCCATTTGGAAAAAGCTTCTTCTCGACCCATGATCCATCCTTCATTTAAGCTATTTTTTTATTCCACTTCAAATCAGTAAGTTTTAACTGAATTATATCTTCTGTCTCAATTTTTTTTGGTTTTTTTATTTCAGATTCTACTATAATATCCTCATTTTAAACATGAACATTGTTCTGTTGTGTTTTTTTAGCCACAATGTGTTATGATCCCCTTATGTTATTTATTTTTGATCCCCTTATGTGATTTATTGTTGCGTTTTTTTAGCTACTATGTATATTTTTTCTAAAAATGTTGTATTGGAATCATTGGACTATGTAACTCTATAAATCGAAACAAAAAAGAAACTATTCAATGTGATCTAAAGTAATAAAATATTCTTTTCTTTAATTATTAAAAATATTTTCTATTAAATAAGTTAATTCCCTTGTGATTCACTAGTATTTTAATCTCAATGAAAAAAAAATGGAATTTCAGAATATATTGAAACATTAAATAATTTTTATAGAACAGCCACGAAAAAATAATAATTCAACAAAAAATCTCTCAAAAAAATTATAATGAATCATACATATATATATCTATAGAATTAGAGAAAATTATGATATGATTGATTTAAATATAGGTTTGTTTTTTGTTTTTGTTTTTTGATCAAGAATTTTGGTGCTTGAGGATTTATTTAGAGGTTTTTTTATAATATTTAGTTATCTCAAAATTTATTTAGAAGTATAAGAATAGATTAGAGCCATGTCATGTGTGAAATGAAAAATAAAATATCCATTGGGTACCTAGTAGAGCCTCACTGTGAACTCAATGAGGGGTCGAATGGAGGGGTTCTCCAATATAGAACATCAGGTACCCAGTCGAGGTGTATTGTGTATATGGTATATTGATGATAATTTTTTAAAAACAAATTTGAAAGAAAAAATTTTATTTAAATAAATATGTATCCTCTTACTCTATTTTTAGTCCTGTCAAATATATGAGTCATACAAGTATCCCTATACCCTTATTCTTATGTTTTTTATACCTCCTTTGATTCTTGTTTTTTGTTAATACATCTATATATTGAGTCACCTAGTTTTAATTATTAACTTGGGTATCCATTTTGTAATAGTTTCTCATGTCATCTTTTTTTATCATCACAAAACCCAAATTTTTGTGGGTTTTAATCTTATCTTATTATTCTAGGATATAGAAGTAGATTCAACCCATTATAGTGGGAGGTTTTTCTCTATATTTTCTTTGGTGGATGGTCCCTTAAATTTTCTCTTAACTTATATTCATTTTCTATTCTTGGTATGATGGTCATATAGGGAAAGTGGGTTTGTGTGATAAAAAATTGAGTTAATATGGAATAGGTGTTCAAGTATGAGAAAGTGAGACTCCTTAGAAACGTGAAATATAAGTCATTTATAAAAAACATTTATTATAGTTGTATAACATAATTGTGTTAAGTCTTTTGGGGGATGCCTATAATTGTAATTAGAACCCGTAGAGTGTTATTGTCCCCAAATTGGGTCTTATATCACCTTGAGAGGTATAAAAATGTGTTGTCAATAAATTATATCATGATTAATGATTTACCCAAAAGTAAAGGGTTGGTTTTGATTAGAAGTAACTAATTAAATTGTATATATTATAGAAGCAGTGTCCTTCTTGTGGTAGATTTGGTGTCAAAGGACTTAGGTGTCCATATTTTTGGTTAAGTGTTCCCCTTCTAAGGGTAAGATATGTTAGTAGTTTTCTAGTGAGTAACTTACCTAGGTTTCTTTGATATGGAATATATAATACTTCAAATTAAAGAAATTATCACTATTTATAAATATCCTAGGGAATTTTTAGTTATATTCCCCTAAGCCATGGGAGGTTCTTTAGGATCATTATGTGAGGTCCCATAAAAGAGATTAAAATAGATAAGAGGGGTTAATTTCCTATCTTAAAATAATCATATAAATTTAATCAATAATATGATATATTTTGGAAAATAATATTAAAAAATTTAATAATAAACAATAAGTGCATTTTATGTGTGAATCATGTATGTAGGATAATAAAGAACTAGAGAAGCCACGGTTTTTAAAGTTGATTAGATTCAAATTATCTTATATAAACTCTTTAAATTATAATCCCAATTATATAAATATCAACTATAGAAACATCACTTTTTAAATAGAGTGAAAACTCATTAAATCCTTTAATTTTCGAACCATAAGTCACAAACCCAAATAAACATGGATAATAAATAAAAAATAAGGGAAAATGATATAAACATAACATATAACATAAGTCATCATTATATGGTGGAAGTAATTGGTGGAAGATTTTGTGGAGGGAACCAATAATGATTAAAAATGTATTTAATGATATATACATGCAATATTATTATTTGAATAAAGATTAAATTTTTTGGTCACTATAATACTATATAATCCATGATCATATTATTTTTTATACATGTTAATACATTTTTGGTTTTATTGTGAAATGATTGAGGGAAAATATAGTGCTAATATGGGATGTTTCATAGCTAGGATATAAGGACATCATCCACCAATATAGTCTTTTTTCAATGATTTTCCATCACATCCACTATGTTTCACATAATATCCTAATTTATTCCTTTATGATGACCCACTAAATAAACTAAATTGAAATGAATTTATCAGACACTAAGAAAACTAAATTGTACCAAACTGACCTAACTAGTCTTGAAAATCAATGAACTAAAACTATCAACCAATTACACAATGAAACCCAATCGAACTAAAAAATCTTATCTACATCATAACTGAACTAAATTGACCAGAGCCATTGAATTGAATTAAAATGACTTGATTTGAACCTCTTAGACTTCAGTAAACCTGAAAAACACTAAAATACATCAAACTGAACTAAACTAAAAATAATTGAATTAAATTGAACCTTACTAGAGGAAATTCTACAGTAATGATAAAAAATGAACTGAGTTAAACAATATTTAATAAAACCATAATAGGTATTCACTAACCCAATCCAAATAAAATAACTAAACCTAACCAATATCAGAGTATTATATTTATAAATGAATTCAAAATCATGGTTTTATATTTATAATATTTTGTTATATATATAGTATTTTTTTTCTTTTATATTATTATTTTCATATAGAGTAGTGTGCTAGTTATGGTTTTATATAAAGTGGAAAATTCTCATTTAATTAAATATATTTTTTATTAAACTTCAATCTTATTGAATTTCTTTTAATAAATGACTTAAAAAATTATAGAATGGATAGAAGTTGGATGCATGAAACTGATTGGATCTCAACATATTTTTTGTTGTTTGGGTTACACATTATTTATCCACTTCTAAATAATTCCATATTTGTTTTTAAATGAATTAAATGAAGGCAATTTAGAAGATGCAAAGAAAAAGGATGATAGACCATAATCGTCGAATGACTTAGATGGGAGTTCATGCCTTAGTTCTAGTTGTGAGTATTTTGTTTAGAATATATATATCAATAACATATAATGAAATTTTATTAATTTAGTTTTAAAATTTTATGAAGGATCCACCACTTAGGTGCAGGTTATTCTCTGAGAATCCTAGTGGTCCTCGTACTCAGGCCGATGATATGATGGGGTGGTACTAGAGTTAGGTTCTCCAGTTGGCATACCCGATTAGACCATGTCCCTCCCACTAACATACCATCTAAAACACATTCGGATCCTGAAGTTTCATTAAGAACACACATGATATTTAGGCCACCATTTTTTCACCAGTATTTACATTTGAGCCACCTCAACCATCTTTCTCGTATCCAATGACAATTCATACTCCTCATCAATATCATGAATTTGGCCAGTCATTTGTGCCATATTCCTTTCCATAAACTTCCTTATCTGTAATATTATACATTCCTTCTTATTTGACTCCTACTTCATCTATACAGGGTTATGTTCCTTAAGTTATTATGGATCCGGCAGCACCCATTGATCAGATTTTTGTAGGTATATTTCTAGATCCCTAATAAACTTTTTTACCATAATTTATTTTCATTATAATATTTATTGATATAATATTTTTTTCTTCTATTTCATATAGATATACTGATAGGCAGTGTGGTCATACATGCATGCATGTGGTGTGGAACCACCACATTTCGTTGATGGTGGAATATAATGAAACAACCAAATTATTGGAGAAACATGGTTGGAATGTAGAAGTTTTTTTTGAGGTTCTTTCCAAATACTCTAACATCATTACCGTCAATCAACTCTCCTAGATACACCTTCTAAATTAGGTAAAAGATAATTCTTGGGCACAAATATGGGTAAAAATCCATTATATTTAATGTTATATTATTATTTTATTTATATGAACTAATATTTTGGTGCCACCTTCATTTGTATTTTCCCAGTGGTGAGGGTGAGAGGCTAGTTAGGCTCATGGAATTAGGTGATCTATGGAGGGACTATAATAATTAGCTGTATATTCACTGGAATGCTTGAGTTGGCATGGATTTAGAGGCCAAACCTATCATAGAGTATTATCTAATATAACATTATCAAAAATGATTACTCATTGGAAGAGTACCGTGTTCAAGGTATTAAATATTTTATAGTTTTTTAAATGGAAATATTTATGTTTTTAATTAATAATTTCTATTTTATTATTGAATTTTTTTAGGAATCTAAAGGAAAAAAATGATGCTAAGAAATACCTCCACACTTGGGGGGTAGACTTCAATGTGAGACCATGAGAGGAAGCAGGTATGGCAGTCTTTTTAATATCCATTTGATTTTAGTTATGAAATTCATTATTAGTATCCTATTTTCAATTATGGTTTCCTATATTAAATTTCAATGGAGAGGGAGGTACTAAATATTGAAAGACATGTTCCTCAAGTAAAATAGTTTTTCTTGAGCTAAAAGAAAAAATATGGAAGTGTGGTTAACAAATCGAAACAAAAAAAATTGTAAGTTTTACTTTTTTGATTTAAAATTTTAAAATCTATTTTTTAACATAATATTCTATTTTATTTGTGATAGGATTCTTTGGAGGCTCTTGATGCCCAGGAACCTGAAAACATTAGGCCAAATAATCACTTATATCAAGTTTTGGAAGATGAGCACCATAACAGAGTATGTTGCCGACCTAGGAAGAGTATAGTCCTCACGAAGTATTGGCCCACTTTAGGTACCAGTTATAGAACCACCGAGCTAGAAAAGGATAATACATAAGCATCACAGGCTGATACTAAGGCATAAAAGGCCAAAAAAGGTCCATATAGGTGGAAGAACAGAATAAAAGGAAGAATGATGAATTTATGAAACTAATGAAAGTTTTATGTCTATCACTTCCACCAGATACCACTATGGCTTGTGATACATATATGTCATCGATGTGTTCTTTATGTAGTGCATCAGGTATTAATACTTGTGGTGATTGAGATAGTGAATTTTTTGGAAATGGAAATGGTGTGGATGATAGTGAGGAAGAGGCTGAGGCTAATTCTAAAGATGAGGATGTGGTCGAGGATGAGGTTGAGGAAAAGGAAGGGGATGAGAATGGGGATAAGGATGGGGATAGGGATGGGGATGGGGATGATGATAATGATGATGTTGATGATCATTATGGTTATGAGGTATAGATTGATCTATTAAATTTTTTACTGATATTTATGACATTTTATGTTTAATTATTTGTTGTGAATGAATATATGTGTGATATTTTGTATGTTTGTTATCATTAGTTGAATGAATCAATTTATTTGTTCTATTTTCATTATTTTTTTATTGGTTTTTTGGTATTTAAGAATACTCTATTGGTTGTATTTCAAGTTATGTTTTTTGATTACGTTTTGTTAGTTTTATTGCAGGTTAAGGATGTTTTGTTGGTGTTTTGATTTCAGTGGTAGTTAGTTTAATTATTTATTATGTTCTATTTTGATTCCTGGTAGTTCTGATTGAAGGTGAACTATGTTTTTAAGTTTTGATTGTAGGTGAATTACATTGAAGGTAGTTCTATTTTGCAGGTGGTGAATTATGTTCTAATTGTAGGTAGTTTTGAGGTACATTACAGGTGTTGGGTGTTGAAGTGAATTGCATTGAAATAGTGCCATGAACCAACCCGGGTCGACCCTGAACCAATCACCGGATCCGATCCGCGGCAAATCCTGAGAGGCATTCTAGATCCTCCCAGGTTGGCAAGAAGCATCAGGGAATTAATAGAGGACAAATGGTAATGATTTTTCCCAGTGAAAAAAAATAAAGTAGCAGAAAACGTAGAATAACGCAAAGTAAATAAACAACACGAAAATAAGGAACAACCAACTAACCTCCCCAAGACCGAAACTCCATGGCACTCCGATAATCTCTTACCAATCCACAACCAACTCCCGCCCATAGAGAACAAGCTCGATTAGAACCTGCTACAGAAACTAAAAATAGGAAAACACTATAGATGTGAGTATTAAAACTCAGTAGGTGTTCCCAAAAAACTATTTTCAATGCACTACCCTTAAATAAAGAAACACCATTTCAAGTTTGAACTAAAATTTATAACAGTATATTTTTCTAAATATTTTACTCAAAAGAAATGTATAAACCATTGCCCTTAAGCATTTTAAAATTTAGGATCATGTCATTAGTGTCAATGGATTTTTTTTTTAAAAAAGTGATGTTTATTTTTTTCAAATTTGTACAAAGAGGATTAAACACTTTCATTTGAAAACCATTTTTAGAAACTAAATCAAAACCGATTTATCACTTTCCAAGGAAAATAATATACAAAAATGCACAAAAGAAATCACACAGCTAGGGAAATGTAGGAATATATGTAAGTATCATAATCACTACTAAAAGAAATAAAAGACCAATAGACATGGGTGAACCTAGAAGATCAAGAATAAACTAGAAGAAACCAATACATGAGACCTCATCCCCATTGACATGTCATGCACGATGAAATCAAAACACCCAATACGCTCGACCATCCTTTTTCAGGTAGGCTGAGGGAAAATACCATAGTAATAAACCTAATATATCCACCTACTATGGGCCACTGTTCAGAACCATAATCTACCAGTTCAACAATAATTCTTAGAATATTATCTCAATATGCCAGGTTCCCATGTATCTGGTATTTAGAAATGGGGTGGGCCTACCGATGCCATCTGATCATCCAATACGAGTATATATATAATAATAAATCATAACAGGCAACACCCCGAGTCACCCCAAGGAATATGTCCCTTGATTTTATATCGTTGATCATAGGGAAGTCCTAAATAGCGGACCCCAAAAACATATAACTCAACCAAAGTAAAGGGACCACATCTGAGGAGAGTTTTCTTGAGATAACTAGTTTTAAAAAAGTTCCAACCATGCCTCACATGGTTTTCACATGCCAAACTGTTTCTTAAGAATCACACGCATGCCACTTTGAAAACCGGAAATACACTTTGAAAACCATTTAATAAACCCAAACCATAATTTTAAATCTAAAACATGTTCACAAAGGCCAAAGGGTCATTTCATAAGGAAATTAATGTGAAAACACAATCAAACCATTTATTGCAACCCATTAAAAGAAATACCCACTCCAATTCAAGATAGACAATTTACTAATAGTTCTATATCAATAATTAATATTAGAACTCAGTGTGAAAATCAAGAAATAAATGATTCTTAAATTTAAATAAAAATTCATAGGGAAACCTACCTCAAAGTGGAGCCAAGTTGTCCACTCAGCTCTTAGCGCTTTCTAATTAAAAGCAGCTTCTCTTAAAGATGTAAACCTGAAACCGCTTCACCTATACGCATATACATTTTCATATATATATATATATATACCCTTTAACCCAAGTACATATTCCCCGCACCATGAGGGAATATGTGCAAGGAGGATATACATATATACATGCTTACCCATGTATATACCTATAGGTCTTCATCACTGACGACCAAAACTCACACCGTGATGAGAAAAACACCCTACAATGATTCAAGGGAAACCAATAACTACCCAAGGATTCAAACACAACCAATAAAAATTCACTTCCCATAAAATAATATAAATTAAGCACAACACAATAAAAATGCACCCTTTAGGGAAAACATGTCACAAGGCCAATTTTCATCACTCCCAACTTAATAAATGATTTACATAATTAATAACACTTTTCCAAGATATATAACTAATATTCACTAAAAACATACTCCAACCCCCTATTTAAAATTAAACACACACTAAAACATTTTTCCTACACATGGTGGACTCAATTTATAAGATTTAATAAACCACTTTAAAAAATTTAAAGAACTCCAAAAAATATCCCAATAATTTGAACGCAAAAGACCACCCAAAAACCCTTTTAGGGCCAAACGCAGACCACATACATGTCAAAACATAATTCTCAGCCCTTATTCGATATAATAAAACAACAAAAAATTTAGTAAAACACTACAATAGCTGAACAAAAGTTTTCATAAAATCAAAAAATTCATATCATATAAACACGTTACGAAACCCATCCAAATCATATTAAACATCAAGAAAAACTATATTCACACTAAGAATACTAATCAAGTAACATACAAAATTAATCAAACAAGTAAATTAAAACACCACAAAATGTTTATGCATGGAACTGACTACCTTTGGGGTCAAAATTCCAAAAAAATTGTGTGGAACCCCAATCACCACACAACCGTGTTGTACGATGATAAAAATAAACCCTAATATCAACCAATAAAAACATATACACCATAAACAAACCAATGTAAATCCAAAACCCCAATGAATAAGAATCTAAACCATAAATTGAATGATGAGGGTTTACCTGGAGGGAAGTCGTGCCGGAGCAGGGAAGCGGGGTGTGGGAAAATGCGCCAGCAGGAGGAGGGGAAGCCGGCGAGACGGTACAGCCGTCAAAGGGAGGTGTGCATAGGTAGCGGACCGAAAGGGGAGGTTATGTGCACAGGCTATCCAGCATAGGGAGGTGGTGGTATGGTTCGTTGGTCGCTAGCCAGAAAAGGGGGGAGGCATCAGTAGGGAGAGAGGTCGGAGGAGGAAGAGGGGCGGGTGCGAGGAGATCTGAGAGGAGGCCGCGTCGGAGGATAAACAAGGGGAGGGGCAGCTTCCGGCTTGGGTAGGGTTAAGAGGTTGTTGCACAAAATATAATGGGGGAGGAGATCCGCGCAGGGGAGGGGGAGAGACAGATAGAGGGAGGAAAAAAATAAAGGAGAGAAAAAAAATAAAGAGAAAAATAAATGGAGAATAAAATAAAATAAAATAATAAATAAATAATGAAATAAATAATGAAATGAAACTTAAAAAAATTAAACTAACATATAGATAAATCACAAAAATAATGATAATCTAAATTGTAAGTCAATTATTTTATAATTGTAACATTAATTTGACATTAACGACTAAATCAAAAAGAATTAACTTCTAAAGAAAAAAATATTACTATTATTATTATTATTATTGAGGTCGAGCAGCATGCAAGGATATACGCAAGGTTGTGCTCCCAAATAATAAAACATTTAATAATAAAACATCCTCTAATTAATATTGGGAACTACACACAGTCACATGTATGGATACACACACGTATAAGATCACAAATCCCTTTTAAAATTGAACTAATTCAAACCGCAACCCAAAAGAAAGGCCCAAAATAATTAAATTAAAATAACTGTTAGTTGGGGTGTGACAAAAAGTTCTTTATCACTCAGAATTTGATAGAATTTTAATTTGAAAACATTAGGTAATAAAATTCACCTAGGATTTATGATATGGTTATATTGTTAGTATTATATATGTTTTCGAACATTATAGTATACCATTGAGTTAGGAAAAATAGAATGGGGAATAGAAACCTTTTTGTTTTTTCATAGAAGATTGATTAATTAATTAATAGGGAATTAAATAAAATACACTATATAGCTTTTCCAAAATGGTGAGATTGAAAAACAGGGGAAGAAGCAGATTCAAATACTTCTAAGGGTTCACAAGGGGAAAATTTATTAGTGATTTTATTAGGAGTAAAAAAATAGATTCTTAGATCATGATTAGCCACCACTGAATTATAATCAGTAGGTAAATATACGATGGATGAAAAAATGGTATGAGGAATGGATTAAAATTATTTGAAGGATAGAAAATCCACAACCATATTTCACTCAATATAAATATTTTAAATGAATTTTATTTTAATAAAGGAATTATTTTCATTCTAAAATGATATACAATATTGAATAGTGTGCCAGATATTTACCTTAATGTAAATAATGATTAATGATAATTTAAAATCTAACATTGTGAGATTAATATTCCTAATCATAGAATGAAATAAAAAATTAAACATTGAGTGAGCTTCCTATTAAAGAATATTACCTTCAATTTTGTACGTACATTATCTCAATACTCCATTATTTTTTCCATTCATGAATAATACCTCATTAGTTTATAATGAAATTAAAGAAATATCTATTAGAGGTATGGTTTTGGAAAGATGCTTGAGGGAACCAAATGACCCGGTGGTAAGTGAACCTCACTTTGAATGAACATATAAAATTGATACCAAAGAAACTGGTCCATTTTAAAGTTCCATTAGAAATATAATTTATTTTTTGAAATAACATATTTATTTTATGAGTAATTTATCCAAACACATAGTGATTTCCATGTAGCATAAAAATATTTTAAATATCCCAAAGAATTCATAAGACTACATTGAGAGTCGCTATATTAATAGATCCATGCTCACATTAGATAGCTACACCATTAAACCAACAAGAAAGAAATGAATTGGAGGAATTATTATATGGTTTAATGTATATACGATATCCAATAAATGAATCAAAGGAATTTTTATACTATATATTATCAAGGGTGTTCTGATATTTAATTAAGGATCAACTCAGGTACGTTCTGAATCCTCTGAGTATATTTATTTTTTTGAGTTTTTTCAATGATTAGACTAGTGGGAGGCATGACTAAGGTCACATTATTCCACTAGTCTCAATAACCATTCATGTTGTTCAGGATAGGGTGTTTCATAATTTTTAAAAATTATTCCAATCCACTATGTGATTTACCCACCAAAATGATTCCTATTTACAAGGAACACATTCGAACACTTTACACCATTCATTCAATAAAATTATAAGTAAGGAAAACTTTTAGGGGATTAATTATAGAATGATATTCCTACCTTTAAAGGTTGAATGGATTTATTATAGTTTGGTTGTATATTCCCAGACATCCCCACATATATACATAATTAATTCTAATTATTCAAATACATGTGTCACCAAAATAGTTAAAACTATTAATTGACCATAGTGAATGACTATAGAGGATTATTATATTGTTTCCATTGAGTTTAGATTATACTATTTATGTTCATGTTGAGTTTTATTATTTTCCCATATATGGATGATTATGATCA
Source organism: Viscum album (assembly GCA_963277665.1). Classification (NCBI taxonomy): domain Eukaryota; kingdom Viridiplantae; phylum Streptophyta; class Magnoliopsida; order Santalales; family Viscaceae; genus Viscum; species Viscum album. Next base: position 1,002,690,635 of record OY728133.1, read on the forward strand.
AAAGATAAAAAAATTGAACAAATGAATATATTTTCTATAGGAGAATAATAATATGTGAAAAAATTATATTGTAATTAAAATTCAGAAACTATATATGTTTCCATAATGTTTCACTTTCTATAGATATGTATAAAATTTGAGCTCAAGTGGCATGTTTTTCTTTACAGTGTGGTGTTTTTCATAATGATAGCATGAATAATTGGATATGAATGACTTCTAAACATCTGAATTCATTATACACTATTCATTATATTTTCTGAATTATTTTTCATTAATTATGTACATAATATTTTAGTGTTTTTCATGTGTTTTATTATTTTTTAAAATTATTTATAATGTCTTGTAGTTTTTTGAAGTTTTTTGTGATTTTTACAAAGGAGGGTAGGCTTCTATATAGAATTTTGGAGGTACTTTGGGAGAAAGAGTGGGGGTTGGATATCTGGAATTGTGGAGAACTCTCTACCAATGGTTTATAAATCGTTTTTTAGTTTTAAGGCTCATCAATACCAATAGTTATCAACAAACCATTGGGTGAACTCTATACCAATAGTTTATAAACCATTGGTGTAATTTTAAGAATCATGATCTATACCAACGATTGGAAAACCATTGGTAGATATTTATACCAACGAATATCAAAAAACCATTAGTATAGTTTAATTTCAAGTGACCTATACCATTGGTTTATGAATAATAGTTATTATAGACCTATACCCATTCCATAACACTCAACAGTTTGTAAAACCATTAGTATAACCTAATTTTCTAGAAGTGTTTAATTTAATGTAATAACATCAACACATGGGTTAAAAACGATCAAAAATAATGTAGAAGGATTGAAATAACTATGAACTTTCATCACACATTCACTTTTATGTCATTGATAAAAATAAATTGGTCCCCATTAAAGTTAAAATTTTATTTTTTTATTAAGGATAAGAAATATAAATTGCACACCTATTCAATGAAATCATCAACAAACACCTTCCATAATATTTTAATTTGAATGAAACACAAATTATGGAATATTATTTAGAAATATTTATTTATATCCCCCTCAATTAGACATTCTGCATGATCTTTATAATGATTAATTTCATTAACAAACATTCTTCAATATTTCCATGATGATAATCCAAGAAACTAATTCTTTAAGTGGATATCCAAATTTGATAGCTTCCATATATTCACCAAGGATTAACTCTTTAATGTATTAATATTGTAATACCAATTAGTAAGATCAATACAATATGGGATCTTTATCTTTTTTTGGTGTTTACAGCACCAACTCCAACATCATCAAGGATGATTCTATATTATATTTTTATTTAAATTATAATTGATAAATCATTCATGGATAGTGAATTATTCATATTTATGGTATAGAATTGATATCATACACTCTATATAAGGTTCTCCACCTAAAAATATACTTCACCTTAAATTCCCTTCATTGTAATCTCTAATACAATACACAAATATTAAGGGAATATGGTGGATCTCTTATGTTTCTTAATGTGAACAGAATGGTTGAGAGAATTTTCTTAAACAAGTTTATCTTCCCTTTAGGATTCCATATTTTCTTTTCAATAATTATTTGGCCTTTGGTAGAATAGAACACTTCACATACTCTTCTTCCTTGTGTGTGATATCATCCTTCATTCTAAATGTATATTGTATTCATTTCAAGGCTTCTAATTTTTATAGAAAGATGGACAAGCAACCTTTGGAATTGTAGCTGGTTATATTTCATATCTAACACTAAACTTCTCTAACACAAGAGTTTTAATTTGTTGAAAATTTATTATGAAATTCAGGATACTAATATATATCCTTCTATTTTATTTCAGTTGAATTATTTTTTTATGCTTCTTATAACATTATTTATTTCTCCAAATCTGCTGTAAAAATCACAATACATTATTTTGAAACCTTAGAATCCTTTTTGGATATCCACATGGAAAATTTTGAGTGTTCACATTTACATAAAAACATTTTTATGTGACACTTATCCTGGTATTATTATAATTTTATTGAATATGATTTGTGGTAAACTTATTTTCTATTAATCTCTTTCTAGTGTAAAACTTCTTTGGAGTAATCAGATTTGAAACCATTTTTATATTTCTATCCAAGGATACATCTCTCTTATTATCATGTGATCTTTTTTTATTACTTGCATCTGATACATGTTTATTTGAAAATGAATTACTTCTATGACCACTACTACTGATACTACTAATGAAATATCTAAGAACCATAAATATGTTGGAACCAAACTGATTTATCTTATTTACTTGTGGTTGTTTCATCTTAATATTCTTACCCCCCTTTGAAATAGGATTCTTTGTCATTCTAAATTTAATGGATTATATCAAGAATACATTTTATAATTTTTAATTCAATTTCACAACCACCATTTCCCAAAAATCATAGTTCTTCTCTTCTTTAGTACATATTGTCCATATTTTTCAAATTTAGTAGCATGTTGTTTTTAGGTATTTTCCATCACTATTTTTTCATCAATTGGGTAACCAACACTTATACATATTCTTTTATCTATTATATATATGTTTGTAAGCTATTCGTTATTGCTCTGTATCAATATATGAAAATATTTTATTTAACCTTCACTTTTTGTAGAAATAGATTTAGAGAAATCATTAAATTGATATATAAAGGGAACATATTTTTTCACAGCTGCTTCAAAAAGATCATAAAATAGTTTCATGATCTTCTTGTCACATAATAGAGTTATTTTAATATCTACCAAATTGGACAATTTGATTTCCAATTCTTGTAACATCGTATTGAGGTAATTCTTTTGATATTCAATAAATTCCATTCTATCATCACATTAATTATTTATCATCCCAACATCTCTATCATTTATTCTATTCTTTTCTTAAAAAAATATCAAGATCCTTTAACATTTTGGATTTAATATCCAACTGTTCATTCTTTATATCAATGTTGTTTTCTAGATTTTCTTATAATCCATAAATCTTCTAATCAAACTCTTTAGTAGAATCATAATTCTCATGGATTCTGTTGTGACACTCTTATTCAAATTTGTATCTTCTAACAAAAATATCTCCGTACTCATCTTCTTGTAAAGTAGCATGTTTTGAGATCTTCATGCAAGTAATATATCATTATCTTAAAGCCTTTTCTAAGTTATCTGCCTCATCTTCAAGTTAAGTGGTCTCTTCATGCTAACATTTAAAATCGCACAAATAAATGAAACTAATTCATGGGATAATATATGCATCATATCCTTTAATGTGTCAATAGATAAATCTGTTGACATATGATCACACCAACTTGATTATTCTTCTTATAGAAAGTTTAAACAAGAATATTCACATACTTTGGGATCACTCAAATTCCTTGATCTAATTTAGGTAATAAGTGTTATCCAACTTATACTCTTATCCAATAAATATAGATATTTATTATTTTTCACTGTGTATTAGAGTAATTGAAACTTATTCCTATTTTGAAAAGAGGGGCATCTTTCACATATTCCTCTTTTTATTTTTCATGTTCATTATATTCTAGGTTGAAATTGAGTATTTACCTGACATAGAAATAATTTTTCAAAAACTTTAATTCATTATAATTTTAGTAAAGATACTTAAAATATTAAAAGATAATAATTTTATATTGAGAATCCAATAGAGGTTAACCTAATATTTTTTACCAATTGAGAGGACTAATTAGGATATGAATCACACAGAGAGGGGGTTTGGTGAATCAATATTTGTTATTATTGATCCAATTTAAAATACTTTACTTTTATCCCTTTTTATTTTACTTATGTCACTTATTAAGGTGAAAATATTACACTTGTTATCTATTTCCTTCTCTATTTATTGCAGAAAAATCGAACACACACACACACAAGGGATATAATAATTTATAAGTTTCACTACTCAATATGATATGCCTAGTCCTTAGTGAGAACTAGATTCCCCCATGATGACCCAATCCACTACATTCCTCCTATGAGATATAACGATAAAGTTATAACATTGAGACTCATGTTTTCATATCTCCTTACTATTCTTTGGTACATCCTATAAATAGGTGTATCCCACATGTAACAATGATAAAAAAATTTGGTGTAACAATAATCATTTTGATACTAGGGTAGAATTTTACTATGTTTTAGATGTTATGTCTCTATCTTCTTCTTATTTTACTTTCTTATAAGCAAGAAAGACATCTTCTATTACATGATCAGTGACACAGAACACCTTCCTCTACAAAATATATTGTAAATGTTATAGCATTTCATATACTAGTTTCAAGTCTTCTCTTCTTCTTTTTCCTCATTTCATAATAAATTTTTCACATCACCTCTTTTCCTCTTTATTCTCTGCATCTCTTCTTCTATTCTAGTGTAGAATGATTCTTCACTATTTCATGACCCCTCCCCATAAAGTGTATCCCTCTTAGGTCGGTAATGTGAGAAGGGAGATAGTGAACCCCAATTCCTTCCTCTAGTAGGCTCTTGGTTTGTGACTAGCATTGAGTGTATATTTAACACAAAAATAGGAGGCATTACCCTCTAAGAGAACACATTCAAAAGAGAGCGATAAGATATACACCAACCAACTCTAACTCATATTGTAATATATAAGAAATACGAAGTACACATATATAATTTCATGAAATAACTACTAAAAATGGAAGGGAAAACTGCAAGTACCAAAAGAAAGTAAAACAGCTGCAACCATGAATCCTAAAAAGCTCCTCCAACCCCAAGCTAGTAGTGACTAGAATGATCTCCAACCTACTCGAAGTGACCTTAAAAACAATTTATATATATGTAGGGTGAGTAAAAAAGTATACTCATAAGGATCCTTTCTATATCCTCTCATGCAAAAATAAAAATATCATGCTAAAGTAGAGTAAACAACAAGTAAAACTAACTTGTCACCTAAATAGGTATAATATGTTCCCATCCTCATTATGGCTACCCTAAAAAAGTATTGAATACAAGAGTATATAATATAATAAATAATATCAAGGTTACCTCACTAAAACTTCTCCACTGGTTTGTCGATTTTCCCCAACATCACACATCCTAAGAATCTCTCTCTAAAAATGATGGCCTGAAGACACCTCGGCGAGCACCAAAACCTGCACCTCATGCAACACAATTCTTTCCCGCAGACACGTGGGAGAAGCACCACACCATCCACACAACCAGAAGTAACCTAGTAGTTCCTGAGAGCCACCATATCCCACATAACATGTATAAATATCGATTATTACACCTCAATCCACTGTAGCCTATACGCTGGGTAAGGATCCTTGAACAATCACATCCTATACACATTATACCTATAGTAGTCCATATAAAACTATATCTAGAGTATATGTGTTTTAAATAACCATAATCCATTACATCCCTCTACACACATATATTGGGAAAACTAACCTTCGTACATAACAGCACAAATAACTACCAATAGAAGAGAGTGGGTCCAAAGGGGGAAGTCAGCCATCCATCATCCCACCAAAATATGAGGGAAAACACCCCCCCCCCAGAGGGCTCAGAATCCCCAGGGTGTTTGTCACCCTAACCGAAAGGGTGGGGTAGCATATAGAAACACAAAAATTACATGATATAATACAGCTCACAACCACACTAAGGGAAAAACCAAGTCAAAAACACAATTAAATCTAACATCTCTCAGACTCGTGGATGCCACTTTTAAGAATAGATATATTATAAGAACACAACAGTTTAAAGAGATTTATTAAATCATCTTATCCCTTTTTAATCAGCTCAACTTTACATTAATTAATTCTTTAACCATTAATTAAACAATTTCAATTCCACCTTACATTTCATTAGCAACACAATAGAGTTACATTCCCTCTAGGCATAACCAAACCAACTCCGCAAATTCTAAGAAAATATTACCTCATCATTACATCCCAATAAGCTCTAACCCTATGGTTTAACATCATTTATTCAATTATTTATTAACATAATTTTTACTTTCCCATATTCCTAAGGATTCTAGAATAACATTATATGCCACAAAACACAAGGGGATCAACATGGTGAGTAAGTGAACTACTCATTGAGTCTTTTAAACATATAGAAGGTGCATAGACTCATCCATCCTCGAGAAGCTAAATAGGAAAATCACATGGAATACCTCGCGTGTCTTCGCCTATTTTGGAAGGAGTATAAGTAAGACCACATTCCTTAATCAGTGGGTAAAATAAAGAAGATAAACAACCAAAAAGATTCAACAAGCATCCAACATTCATATCCAACCCATTTCATTATCTCTGGTGTCCTCTTCGACACCCACATACATAAATTGATGCACCTTACCACTATAGGTGTCAACTGATTCCACAACTACTAGGCCTCCTTGCCTCCACATCTCACAACATCCATCCAGGCTCATAAAAAATCACAATAAATAATAAAATAACTAATCAACTGGACTCTTGTCCCAAAACAAGGCATTCTTCTTTCACACATAATGTGCTCTCATTCCTCTAAAGTAGAAGGAAATCATCCTTACAAGAAAGAGGTTAACTTAGAACCCTACAAGGAATTATATTTTATCAAACAATTGGTTCTTTAATCCATATTGAGTTAACTAATTCGTTATTCATAGGTTCCAATTATGGGAAACCTAAGAAGAATTCTATCATAGCTATCACAAATTAATTAAACATGCTTACTGCATAAATTTTATTGTCATTATTTTGATTGTCATCAATTTAAAATAGCAACAACTGGATTCATTTATAAGACTCTTTTTCTATGGAAAAATAATTTACAATTAATCCCAGTTTACATTATATTGAAATTTCTATCAAGAACGGCATGCTAAACAAAGCAATCAAAGATATCACACTATCTAGAAAAAAAAATATTCAATAACATATTATCTATACCAAATTATTTATCCAGTTCAAATATTTATTATGTCAATTCCATTGTGATCCATTGGGATAAAACATACTAACTCTAAAATTGAAAATAAAATAATAAAGAGGCCACAAATACCCAACCTCAAAAGGTTCTTAAAATTATTTACAAACAAGAAAACACAATATATCATGATCACCTATCCCCATGAAAACTTATATCAATGACGAACCATCACTTGCTGCTTGCACCAAAACAGGAGGTGTGCATGTAACGGGAAGAAAATTCAGGGGTAAAAATCTAGGGATTACGGTTTGATCACACCACTCCTATGGGAAGAAAGTATCTGGGAACCTCACACTGAGAGGAATGGGAAGGAATGAAATAAGATAAGGTTCCCAAAATTGAAGGATTAAATCTGAGACTAATGAAATTTGAAACGGATTAGAATTTCCATTAATGCGGCTCACATTAAAAGAAGTGGCTTGACTAGGTAAAGGTATCCTAAGCCTTAGAAAAATTAAGATATGAGTTATGGGATTTTAATTGGCCTTAAAATCCTTAAAACAAGGATTTAATATCATTTTACATCAAAGGAAATTTCAAACAGGAAAAAATGTAGGAAATATGGAAAAATATAGAAATTTGACAAAGGAAATGACACAGTTCTGAAAACACTATTCATGACACCATTTTGGTGCCACCGTTTCAGTGACACCATTTATGTGCCACTGTTTCTATGCCACCATTTCATGAAATAGTTTGGAAATTTGGAAAAGGAAGTGGCACCATTTCGTGACACTGTTTCATGAAACAGTTTGGAAATTTGGAAAAGGAAGTGGAACCATTTCATGACACCATTTCGTGAAACAGTTTAGAAATTTGAAAAAAGAAATGACACTATTTCATAACACCATTTCATGAAACAGTTTATAAATTTTTCAAAGGAAGTGGAACCATATTGAGACACTGTTTCATGAAATAGTTTGGATATTTTGAAAAGTAAGTGACATAGTTTTGTGACATTGTTTCACGAAACAATATGAAAATTATAGAAAGAAGTTACTTCATTTAGTGACACCATTTCATGAATCTATATAGAAATTTGGAAAATGTAGTGACAGCATTTTGTGACACAATTTCAGGAAACTATTTAGAAATTTGGAAATGGAAGTGGCACCATTTTGTGACATTGTTTCATGATAATGTTTTGAAATTTGGTAAAGGAAGTGACACTGTTTTGTGACACTATTTAATGAAATAGTTTGGAAAATTGGTAAAGTAAGTGACACCATTTTGTGACACCATTTCATGAAACTGTTTAGAAATTTTGAAAAAAAAGTTACACCATTTCATGACACCATTTCATGAAAGTTTTTGGAAATTTGGTAAAGAAAGAGACATCATTTCATGACACTATTTCATAAAATAGTTCGGAAATTTAGTAAAGGGATTGACACCATTTTGTGACACCATTTCATGAAACTATTTGGAAATTTGGAAAAGGAATTTACACTGTTTCATGAAACTGTCTGAAAATTTTGAAAAGTAAGTGACACCAATTTGTGAAACCATTTCATGAATTAGTTTGGAAATTTTTCAAAGAAAGGGACACTGTTTCATGACACCGTTTAGTGAAATTTTTTTGGAAATTTGGAAAAGTGTTGGAGATAAGTCACCTTGACCTCCCAGAATAAGTCAAAAACCTGATTTCATAAAAGGAATGGGACAGATAGTTCCATGACATTACATCAGATACCTATAAAAACATTCTCATCCTCAAGAATCCTAAAACAAGCCAGATAATGAATTGAAAAATGGGTCCAAACAACCACCCTTCGAGATACCTCTCAATATTATCACCGCCAAAGGAGCTCGACCACTTCAAAAAGGAACATGTAAAACCAAACAACAACCACAAATAGCTCCTAAACACTCCCTCATGGGAGATACCTATCAAAAGAGAGTAATCTTCAACAAGAAACAAAAGAAAGACATATCATAAACATGAAAGGTATATAGCCACAAAATAACATCATTATAGGAGAAGGTCTAAACAAAAAATAGATCAGGGTACTGAGTGTGTATCTGCGACTTATGATCTCATGTACTATTCTAGAAGCCACCATCATTCCCGCAAGTTCAATTCATACTTGGAGAACACATACCTCATTCTCTTGTGATTGGTGAAAACCACACAGCGCTCTCTGATGAGGTAATGTCTCCACAAATTCAGATAAAACACCACTGCTCCCAACTCAAGATGGTGGGTGGAATAGTTACATTCATTGGTATACAACTATCGAGACCCATAAGAAACAACTGATCACTGCTACATTAGAATGCAGCCTAACCCCAGACATGAAGCATCATTGAAAATATCACAATGAACTCCCTCTAAATGAAGACAAAGAACCGAAGCACTAACTAACTTCTCCTTCAGATACTAGAAATCTTTCTAAATTTGATCGGTCCAAATGAACGCCTAATCCTTTCTATTCAACGCTGTCATAGGAGTCAAAATCTAAGAGAAATAGGTTACGAACCTCCTGTAATAGCCCTTGATACAAATTAAACTTCACACCTCTACCACTGTCTTGGGGGATGTCCAAGAAACAACCTCTTTTATCTTATAAGGATCCATATCTACTCACTGATGGGATACAACATGCCACAAGAAATTGACTTCTCAATCCAAAAACTCACACTTCATCAACTTACCAAATAGATGATGTTGAAAAATAACTCCCAAAATGGCATGCAGATGCTCTTCATACTCCTCCTCAGATGCGGAGTACATAAGCATGTTGTTGAAGATAACCACCATGAACTTATTCAAGAACTCAAAAAACACAATACCCATCAACCCCATGAACACAGCTGGAGCATTCATCACACTAAACAGACTTTCAATGACCTCGTAATACACATAACAATAAAGGAAATTAGTCTTTGGGATATACTCATACTTTAAATGAATATGATGATATCTTGACTACAATTCGATCTTCAATAACAAACTTTCACCCATCAGTTGATCAAATAAATCATCCATCCATGTAAGGGGATAACAATTATTTGTTGTCACTTTGTTTAAGTGATGATAATCAATACACAACTATAAACTGTCGTCATCCTTCTTCACGAACAAAAATGGTGCACCCCACAGTGAAAAAATCATCCAAAAAACCTCACTATAACAAACCATTGAGCTATATATGCATCTCTCGTAACTCATGAGGGGGAATCCTATATAGATACATAGAGATAAGAGACGCTTCTGACTGTAGCTCGATCTTGAACTTGATCTATCATCGAGGGGGTAATGCTACAACCTCTTCTAGGAAGACATCAGGGTATTCTTCAATGACCCTAAGAAACACCAACTACTAAACCTCCTAAAAATCAATATTAGTTCATCCATCAAGGTTGAAAAATAAGAAACACGCTTCTGACTCATTCAAGGGTCTCGCTCGCCAAAAAACACAGTTGGATCTCCATCAGCATCGAAGAACACAACCCACCTCTAGAAGCAATCCACAATAGCCAACACCGAATAAAACCAATGCATACCAAGTATGGAATCATATATTTGTATCTGTAAACATTGAAAATCTCTCTAATAGAGATATTTCCCCAGCACTATCTCATAGTCTCTAGATACTTCAAACAAGTCATCTCTACCACTAACTAGTGTAGTTAATGCCAAGTCCACTGGAAGACTCTCTACCTCAAGTCCCAAAGCATGGACTAGGGTAGGTGATAGGAATTAGTGTGTGGATCTTGAGTCAAACAAGGCATACACCTAAGTAGAAAATAAGAAAATGGTACCTCGAATGACGTCTGGCTCACCTAGAGTTGGAAACACTAAAGCATGAAGCTGACCATGACCTACTCCATGGCTTATCTGACCCTGATGAAGATCACCACCATGGTATCACTCTTCTCTTAGAGGATGGGGAGAATCTTGGGGATATCCTCTATCTGCCCTATCTTCTCTCTGCTAATAAAAATCTGGTACAACCTACTGCTACTACCTTGGCTTGAACTGCCTCAATGGAGGAACCAGGAGTGGAACACCTTGTGCACATTGACCACTCTAAAATGTTGGGAACTCTTTCTATTGATGACCTCATCCTTCGCAATAAAAACAAGTGCATGATATCTTGGAATAGTCCTAAGAGACATCGCCCCTAGAGAAACGAGAAACTGAGGGCTAGTACCTACACCTTTCTGAACAAAAACTCTTCTTCCCTGAAAACTGGGAACCCCAGACCATAGATCTACTTAAGGTGGAATTAGGGTGATTCCCCTCTCAAGAAGATCCGGTTCTGTATTACATTCTCTCGATGACCTATTTCCTTGCTAGCACCACAAGATATGTCTTTAGTATAAATGGGGGTACCTGGCGCTGGATATCTGGATGTAAAGCCTCCTAGAAATGAAGCTCCCTAGCCTCCTCATCTGGAAATAGGTCCGAAGCATATTGTAAAAGGTTCCTGAAATGGATTTCAAACTCTAGCACACTGGATATCCCATGTATAAGGGTAAGTAGCTCTTGGAGACTGCACACCTTCATGGTAAGAAAAATAAACTCAACTCTGAACTTGTCTCAGATCTCCTCCCATGAGATCTTTGACTCCTCGTGATATATAAGGAACAAGAACTGCCACTACCTTGATTCCCCACATAGAATCATCACAACTAATGATACCTAGTGTTCCTTCTTAGAATGGGTTGAGCTGAAAGTTATCTCATCATCCTCCAAATAGTATTCTGTGACTTCATCTGAAATGGATCCCTCATACTTCTGTAGACTCTGGAGCAAAAACTCTTTGAGTATCCTCCTCCATGTTTCATTGTCGTCAACCTCCACTCGACGGTGATCTGTTCCTACTAGATATATTCTACACAAACCTGATGTGGACATCAACCTGGAGCCATACCTACAAAATAAAAAATAGTCCGAGCTCTAAAACCTAAAATATGGAAGACTCAAATTTATTAATTGTTTTATTTTATTCATTTTAGGATAACCTATCCCAAGTTCCACACCTTCAAAAAAAGTCATAAAGAAAAATTATTCATGATCCTTTCCAAGGTCTCTACCATGCAATAAGTATCACATCGTTTAGTACCCATTGTAAATTAAAAGGTATATGTGTCAGACCATAGGGGGGAATAAATACCTATGTATCAGTCAATATATAGTGTTTATAGAACTTTATAAACTTCACTGCCACCATTTACCTATTAACCCATGAAACCTCACCCGTACCTAACTCCAAACTCTTTCATAGCCCCCAACCAGAGCTCTGATACCAATCTGTCACAACCCCTTCTCCACAAAGTGTACCCATCCTGGGATAGAAATATGAGAAGGGAGATAGTGTCCTATAATTCCTACCTCCAATATGCCCTGGGTTAGTGACAAGAACTGAGGGTATAGTGAACACACAAATTGGAGGCATTACCCTCTAATAGAACACATGAGAAAGAGAGTGATAAGACAGACACCAACCAACTCCAACTCAGAATGAAATATAAAATAAATTCCAAGTACACATATGTATGTCTTTCCAGAACTACTACAACTGGAATGGAAAAAAGGCAAGTACTAAAAGAAAGTAAAACAATAGTGACCATGATGTTTGAACAGATCTCACAACCCCCAAGATAGTAGTAACCAGCCTGATCTCCAACCTACTATAATTGACCTAAAAATAGTTTATATATACGTAGGGTGAGTATAATAGTATATTTAGTAGGATCCTCCCTGGATCCTCTCATGAAAAAGTAAAGAAAGCAAACTAAATCATAGTGAATAACAAGTGAAACTAACTTGTCACCTAAACAGGTATACCATGTTCCCATTATCACCATGGATACTCTCACAAAGTACCATATACAATATTATATAATATAATAATGATTTTCAAGGGTACCCCACTACCACTTACCCACTAGTTTTTCACTTTTCCCCAACATCGCACGTCCTCTGAATTTCTCCCCAAAAAGGCTATCCTGAAGACACCTAGGTGATCACCACATCTAGCACCTCGTGCAGCACAATTCTTTCCCACATTCACCTAGGTGAAGAACCACACCATCCACACAACAAGAAGTAACAAAATAGTTCTTGAGAGCCACCACAGACCACATAACATGTATCATTCATCGAGTGTTACACCTTAAGCCACTATAACTCATACACCGAGTAAGGATCCTTAATCCATCATAGCCTATACACATTATACTTATAGTATTCTGTATGAAACTATATCCAGAGTATGTGTGTATGAAATAACCACAATCCATTATTGCCCTCTCCACACATATATGGGGAAAACTAACTATCATTCATACAAACACAACTAACTACCAAGAAAAGATAATGGGGCCAAAAGGGGAAGTTAGTCATCCATACTCCCACTGGGATGTTGGGGAAAACACCCACCCCCCCCCCCGGGCTCAGAATACTCTGGGTGTCAGTCGCCCAAACTGACAGGGTGGGGTAGAATATAGAAACAAAAAAATTACATGATATATATAGCTCACAACCACACTAGGGGAAAAAATAGTCATAGACACAACTACAGCTAATGTCTCTCAGACTCCTGGTTTCCACTGCTAAGACTAGATATCATATAAGCACACAATAGTTTAAATAGCTTTATTAAATCATATTATCCCTTTTTAATCTATTACACTTTACATTAATTAAATATTTAACCATTAATTAACAATTTTCAAATCCAACTTACATTTCATTAGCAACACAACAGAGTTCCCTATCCTCTAGGAATAACCAAACTAAGTACACAGCTTCTCAGAATATATTACCTTAGCATTACATCCCAGCAAGATCTAACCCCATGGGTTAACATCATTTTTTCAATAATTTATTAAAAGTTTTATTACTTTACCATATTCCCAAGAATTCTATAAAAACATTCTATGCTACCAAACACAAGGGGCACAACACTATGAGTAGGTGGACTACCTATCAAGTTTTTTTCACCTATATCAAGAGTATAGACTCATCCATCCTAGATAATCTAAACATGGAAATCATGTGACATACCTCGTGAAACTTTGCCTCTTTTGGAAGGTGGGTATATAAGACCAGGTGCCTTAAGCAATGGGGAAAGTAAAGTATATAAAAAACCAACAATATTCAATAGGTATCCAATATTCACATCCAACCTGTTTCATCATCTCTGGTGTCCTCCCTGACACCCACATGCATAAACTGATGCACCTTGCCACTCTGGGTGTTAAATTCCACCACAACCATTGGGCTTCCCTACCCCCACATCTCACAACATCCATAGAGGCTCATATAACATCACAAGAAATAGTAAAATAACATATAAATTGGACTCTTGGCCTTAAACAAGGCATTCTTCCTTCACACACAATGAGCTCTCATGGAACCAAAGTAGAAGTCACTCAGCCTTACAACAAAGAGGGTAACTCAAAACCCTATAAGGAATTATATTTTATTAAACAACCGGTTATTTAATCTATATTTAATAAGCCGGTTCATTATTCATAGGTTACAACTATAGAAAACCTAAGTTGAATGTTATCATAACTATCACAAATTAACTAAACATGCTTTCTGCATCAATTTGATTATTATCAATTTATATTAGAAAAACCCGCATTCATTTACATGCCTCTATCATTGGAAAAATAATTTACAATTAATCCTAGATTACATTATTTACCAATTTCCATCAATAGCGACTTGATAAAAAAATCAAGCATAGATATCACACTATATAGAAAAAATAAGAGGCAATAACATATGATTGATACCAATTTATTTATATGATTGAAATATTTATTATGTCAATTCAATCATAATCTAGTGGGATAAAACATGCTAACTCAACAGTTGAACATACAATAATAGAGAAGCCATGAATCCCCTACCTCAAAAGGTTCTTGAAGTTATTTATTACCAAGAAAACTCAAAAAATCATGATCATCTATCCCCATGAAAACTTCTATCGATGACAAATCATCACTTGATGCTTGCACCAAAATAGGAGGTGTGCATGAAGTAGGAAAAATAATCAAGGGTAAATGATCTAGGGATTATGGTTCGATCACATTACTCATATAGTAAGAAAGTATTTGGGCACCTCACACCAAGAGTAATGATAAGGAATAAAATAAGGGAAGTTTCCTGGCATTAAAGGAATATATTCGAGACTAACAGTATTAGAAATGTCTTAGAATTTCCATTAATGTGAATCACATTAAACCATGTGGTTTAACTATTTAAAGGCATCCCAAGAATTAGGAAAATTAATATAGGAGTTATGGGATTTTAATTTTCCTTAAACCCCCTTAAAACAAGGATTTAAATGAATTATGTGTCAAAGGGAACATCAAATGGGAGAAATTGTAAGAAATTTGGAAAAATATGGAAATTTGAAAAGGGAAATGACACAATTTTGGAAACACTATTCATCACACCATTTCAGTGCCATAGTTTCTATGCCATCATTTATGTGCCACCATTTCATGAAACAATTTTGAAATTTGGAAAAGGAAGTGGCACTGTTTCATGACATCATTTCATAAAACAATTTTAAATTTTGGAAAAGTAAGTGTCACCATTTGATGACATAATTTCATGAAATAGTTTTGAAATTTGGAAAAGTAATTTGCGTCATTTTGTAACACCATTTCATGAAACAGTTTGAAAATTTGGAAAAGGAAGTAAAATCAATTCGTGGCACCATTTCATGAAACAATTTGGAAATTTCGCAAAGGAAGTGACAATGTTTCATGACACCATTTAATAAAACAGTTTGGAAATTTTGAAAAGTAAGTTTCACAGTTTCAAGACGTTGTTTTGTGAAACTGTTTGGGAATTTGGAAAAGTAAGGGGAACAGTTTTGTGAGAATATTTCATGAAACAGATTGGAAATTCAGCAAAGTAATTGGAACTATTTTGTGAAACCATTTCATGAAATAGTATAGAAATTTGGAAAAGTAAGTGACATAGTTTCATAAAACCAATACATGAAATGGTTTGAAAATTTGGAAAAGTATGTGACACAATTTTGTGACACCATTTCATGAAACTATTTGGACGTTTGGAAAAGGACATGACACCATTTCAAGAAATAGTTTGGAAATTTGGAAAAGGAAGTGACACTATTTTGCGACACGGTTTCATGAAAATGTTTGGAAATTTGTAAAAGGAATTGAAAGTGTTTCATGAAACTATTTGTAAATTTGAAAAAGGAAGTGACACCATTTCAGGAATCAATTTCGAAATTTGGAAAAGGAAGTGACACTGTTTCATGGCACCGTTTCATGAATCAGTTTTGTAAATTTTGAAAAGTGTTGGGGATAAGTCAACAAGACCTCCCAGAATAGATCAAACATCATATTTCTATAAATAAATAGACAAGAGAGATCCAATATATTACACATTGTCTCTATCTTCTTCAATACCAATGAGTTTCTTTAATTTTTTATATTATTGGATCTCTAACTTGATATCAGAATATTTTTTAGATTTTTCAATGTCGAACTTCCTATTTTCATCACCTCTTTCCTACATTCAACTTACACTAACATATATTTCTATATTTTTCACGATATTTGTAGTGTTAGATCCATATTACATCATTATTTCTTGTGTGTATTTTTTAATTTGAGAACACATGTTTTTAGAAATTTCAAATTCATTGTAATTTCTTTATGTAACTTCCAGTAAACATCATGTAACCAGTGTGGGATTTTCTCTATTTGAACTTTCTATCTTCTATACTTCCATGAAATCCATATTAATTAATATGTATCCATGTATGTTGTAAGTCATAATAACACTTTTTGGAATCATTACACATCTCATCTCTTCATATAAATGTCTTTATCATGAAAATACTATCATTGAAGAAAAACTCACTTAGAATTTTCATATCTAAATAAGATCCTATATCCAAAATCATCAACATGCATCTTAATATGCATGTAACTCATGCATATTTTTAATTTTGGTTAAGATCATGGTGCAAAATTTTTTACTATCACATGGATGATTCTTGCATAAGATTCATTTTCACCTTTTTGGTGTAATATATCTCTTCGAGTATGAGGACCTAGATATTTCTAGTGACATGGAATTTTGGTTAATTATTTATTATTTCGTGTATGATTCTCTAACATGATAAATCTTTTCATGTATTTTCTTCATTTCATGATTATGGTGTATCATTATTCTATGAAATAGAAGTCTTGATAATTATAGAGATGTTAAAATGGTACACAAGTTTTATTTATAGTGTTGTATATCTATCCATGACAAAAACATCAAACATTATAACTCCAATCATCTTTCATGGCACAAAACACTAAAATTTGTTGTGGAGGAGTTTCAATCATTGATAGATGTGGAATGTAATAACATATACCGTATAGAACTAGTAGATGATCTTGGTTGAAGACAACCAAAATGGATTTACTTCATGTGTATCTGTATTTTTTAAAATGGATGAATTATACATGCAGCAACCCAATCCCACATTAAAATATTTCTTGGTATGACCCTCCTTAATATATTTGTTCACTCTAGAAACTAGACAAAACAAGTCCATTGGGGTTTCAGTTCTTACCCAGTGGCCTATTATGTCAACTAGTATATATACGCTAAGAACCAATCATGCTTGCCTCTAAAACCATGCTCCTTCATGACACACATTGTTTCTTTTCCACAACCGTGCACTCTCAAAAAGATTCTTGAGACTTTTTTTCACCATTGAGCTTGGTCGGGTGTCCATGTTGATTCCAGACTTCTAAGGTGTCATGGATGACTTGGGTTGGAATTATTTTTTTCTCTCCTTGCACTTGATCCTTAGTAAAATATAATTCTACAACCATTATATCCATTATTTTTCATATATTCTTCAAATATTTTTAACTACAACTCATTCAGGATGTGGTCTAAATATCAAATCATGAAACCATTATCTGCACTATATTCAACACTTTTTTCTTCAATGATAAATAAATATTTCATTGACTTCTAAAGTCAAGGACTCTTTCCTTTAGCCAGAAAAGGTATTAAAATAACTTTTAAACCTCAATCTTCCAAGATATTTCATCCCATTGTTATTTTTGTGATTAAAGAGAAATTTTCTTTGGTTATACTCTTCATAATCAATTTATCATTATAATTATCATTATTAATATCCATGTTATCACTTATTCAACAAACTATTATAAGGATTCTACTTCCATCATCCATGAACATCTTCAAAAATATTCAACATGTTAACATCAATGAAATATATATATCTTTGCTTACCTATTGAAAAAAAATATAACACACAAAGTGGGATCAATATGATCTTTATCGGTGCTGAAGAAATCACTAAAAAATTATCACCAAAGTTCTTTTTTAGGGATGATAAAGGTTGTATTTATCAATGATTTTATCTAGTTCTTATAATAATGACCTTTATCAGCGTGTTCTTGAGCGGTAATAAAAGGTGCTCTTCTTAGAAAAAATTATATATTATTAGAAATCACATTTAATATAGAAATATATTTATTTTGATATATATATATATATATATAACATTACTTAAATATGATTTATGTTATAATAAATATGTTTTTATGCTTAATATTTCATATATTTAATAAAAATTTTATTATAAGTTAATAGAAAATTAAAATTAATTAAAAATATTGACTAATTAATATTAATAGACATTTAATAACACTTTTTATATAATATTTAAGAAAATAATAGACATATATCAAACCTATGTACATATGCATAATAAATTTCACATGTAAATATAAAAAATTAATCCAATTTTATATAGAAACACACATACCCAAATAATAAATTTGTAATGTTATCCTTTTAGATTTTTATGTAGTAATATTTAATATTTAATATATTGTGTATGGTATTATTAAATTTTTTTCATTTATTGTATTTTTATTTAATATTCAATATTTATAATTTTTAATATATACATATATTTATTTATTTATTTATATTAATTTATTATTATTTATTATTATTTATTATTATTTAATTCATTAATAAATTTTTTAATATTTTTGTAATTTATTCATTTTTAATATTTATTTATAAATTTTTATTGATTACCATTTATTTTTTTCAAAAAGGATATAATTTATATAATTATTATATGTTTTCATTTTAATTTTAATATATATTCATTTTAAATTTTTTATCATTTACATAACTATTAACACTTATTCATTTTTTAAATTTTTTTCAATCTATTCATTTTTAATTTAATTTTAATCATTTTTAGTACTCAATCATTTAATATTATGTATTCATTAATAATTTAAATTATGTTTTATATTTTTTTGTTCTTTTTTAATATTTATTATTTTATTATTTTTTAATTTATTCATTTGTAATATTTTTTATACATATTTATTCATTAATATATGTAATATTTATAATATAGAAATATATTTATAATGATATATATATATATATTTATATATTTATATATTTATATATTAGGTGTTTGGGGGTACAATTGCATTCAAACACACACACACCGCAAATATATCAAACTTGTGTTATATATATACACATTAATTTTACACATATGTATATTTAATTAATGTAATTTAATATAAAAACACACACACACATAATTTTTCTATAATTTATTCCATTTTTTTATTTTCTTTTTAGAATATTGTTTAAAAATATTTAATAGTTAATACATTATGATTTTAATTTGGTAAATGTTTTTCATTTTTTATATTTTTATTTAATATATACTATTTAATAATTTTAAATATTTTTTCAAATTTATTCCTTTTTAATGTTTTCTATTCAATAATAATATTATTCATTTTTTAATATTTTTATAATTTATTAATTTTTATTTTTTATTCTTTTGATCTTTTTATAATTTTATGCATTTTTATTATTTATTTATATTTATTTATTCTTAAACATTTAAATTTTTTAATGTGATTTTTTTTATATAATTAATCTGTATTCATTTTCATTTTAATATATATTAATTTTTTATTTTTTTAATAATCTATATAATTAATAACACTTATTCATTTTTAAATATTTTAAAAATCTGTTGATTTTTAATTATTAAATTTCAACCTCTTTAAACATTAATTAATTTAATATTATTCATTCATTAATAATGAAAATTATAATTTACTTTTTTTATAAATTATTCATTTTTTTATTTTTTCCATTAAAATATTTTTAATTTTTACATTTTTAGTATTTATTTATATATATTTATTAATTAACATTTAGTATTTTTAATATGGTTATAATTGACATAATTAATATGTATTCATTTCCATTTAAATATATATTTATTATTAATTTTTCTAAATAATTTATTTAAATAATAAAAATTTTAATTTTTTAAATATTTTTTATACCTATCTATTTTTAATTATTAAATTTCACTCATTTTTAGTATTCTCATATTTAAGATCATTTATTCATTAGTAATGTTAAATATTTTATTCTTTTTCATTATATATTCATTTTTAATATTAATTCTCTTCATATTTTTTAAATTTATTTTAAACATCTTTTATCAGTGTTTTCAAAAAAGTAATGATAAAACTCTTTCTTGTCTTTTAAAATCAACCCTAATAGAAACCTCACTCACTCATGCCATACAAACTCTCACGGAATACAGCCTCTACTACCTCTCCCTATATAATTTCTATAGACTAATAAACCCTCCCAAAACTGAAGGTATGTGATTCTTTGTGCTCCTTTTGAATTGATCATGCATTGTTTCACAATTTTTAGTTCTTATTCCCTGGTAATTGATCTATGAAACCCTAGATTCAAATCCCCTTTTTCAATAATATTTTTCAATGTGTGTTAAGAAATTTTCTTCCTATATCCAAGGGGTTTTCAATTTGGATCTCTAGGGTTCCCTCTCTTCTTGGTATTTTGGAATGAAAGGCTTCCCTTCACATAGATTTGTAGTGTTATTCTTGTGTGTGTTTATGTATATATGTATATATTTATATATTAATAGGTTAAAATGTAGAATAAAATAAAATAAATTTAAATGAATTTATATTTTTGTAAATATATACATATTATACATATAACTGAATTTATTGACGATATAGTAATTAAACTACATCATCAAAAAACAATTTATTATAATGAGGTGACACTATTTCTCATAAAACTATAATTTTATGTCCTTTTTTACATTACCAAAAAAAATTCACAATTTCCATGAGTGTCCAAATTGAGTATGACTTTTCTAGATAAATACTCAAATATCTTAGAAATGTCAATAACTTTATCCTTTAATCTTGATGATTCTATACTTCATTAATACATATGCATTATATATTTACACACAAATCTATTTAGACACACACATATACATAATTATATATTTAAACTCAAATTATAATACTTTTTTTTATATATCATTGTATATTTATATTATATATATACCTTGTGTGTATTTATTTATTTATTTATTTATCTATCTATTTATTTATTCATTGTGGAAAAATAATATTATTGAACCTAATATGATGAATTTTTATCAAAATTGTATAGATGTTAATCATATGATAAAGGAGTATGACAAACGAATTAAAGAGTTCATCATGTTTGCAACAGAGAAAGCAGACGATGATTCTCAAATCCATTGACTATGTTTACATTGCTTTTATTCAAGAAGAGTTCATCCAAAAGAGTTATAAGAACATTTTAAGAGTAATTGAATAGGTATAACTTATAAATGTTTGATTAAACTTGGATAAAAACTAAATGTACATACTGACTAGAATGATACTGTGATTTACAGATCATTTGATATGAATACTAGTCTAAATGATGATGTAGATAGTATGGAAGGAATAAAAATGGAAATTTAATATATAATTTCTTATTATCTAAATTTGTTTGATAATTTGAAGACTTGTGCAAAGATTCCATTGTATACTTTTTGTACAAAATTTTCAACATTGTCAGCTTATTTGGTGCTATAAAATTTGAATGGAGGTAACGAATAGAGAAACAATATCTTTACATAACTACTTGATCTACTGAATGATATGTTACAAGAAGAAAATGATCTTTGTTTTCAAACATATAATGATAAATTAATACTATGTTCAATGGGTATGATCTCTAATAAAATAAATTCTAGTCAAAATGACTATATATTGTTTATAAAAAACCATAAAACACTCAAAAATCCCTAAGTGTGGCACGGAATGATTCAATAATGATGAATAAAGTCCATTGAATGTTTAATGGTACATTCCTATCATTTCAAATTTTATATAACTATATAGTTATCATGAAACTACTGGAAAATTAACATGGCATGCAGATACAAGAATTGAAGATGGGAAACTACATCACCCAGTGGACTCTCCTTGGTGGTAGAAATTAAATTATGAGTATCCTAAATTTGGAAATGATCTATGAAACCCTTTTATTATCTATATATTTAATGAATCCTTTTGGTGTATAAATTAGTACTCATAGTACATGGACAGTTATGTCAATAAATTATAACTTTCCACCATGACTACGCATGATGCATAAATAAAATATGTTATTTATTATGGAGTAAAAAACTTGTTAATGATATTGATGTTTATTTCGTTCCATTGATCTAAGATATAAAATTGATGTGGGATACATTTTTTACATTATATGGTTCTCATGGAATTTAAGGGTCAACATTGAGAGCCATGTTGTATGAGATAATCAATGAATTTCTTATTTATGTAAATTTTTCAAGATATAGCATTAAAGGATTTATGGGGTATCCCATTAGTGAAGAAAGTAGGGTAAAACATTCCTCTAATATTTCATTTTTAGTAAGTCATAAAAATTTACTTTGGTGACCTAAATACCAATCCTAAAAGACTTCATTTAATGAAAATATAGAATAAGGTACAACACCATCTTCATAAACAGTTGATCAATAGTTCAAGAGAGTAAAATATGTTGATAATATTTTTGATAATCCTATGTTAAAAAAATTATGAAATCAGGTTGGAAAAAGAGATCATTTTTCTTTGAATTAACGTAATGTAATTTTTTGTATGTCAAATTCTATTAAGTTCATTCATGTAGAAAACAAATTCTAGTGTTATTGACACATTACTAATAAATCCAAAGAAATAATATGGAATTAAGGCTAGGTTGGAAATTATTAACAAGGGGAAATGAAAGAGTTTTCACTGATGAAGGGTGAAAGATAAACCTTTCTTCCTAGAGTGACTTATACTCTATCCAAACAAGAAAATTTTCCATTTTAAAACTTATTTAACACTATAAATGTTATAAAGGGTTATCAAATATCAATAATTTCTTGTTAATTACTAGTATGATGTTAAAGAGTCTAAAATCACATGAATGCCATGTTTTATTGTAAGATTTAATGAATGTTACATTAAATTTTATTTATCCTAAGAATGAATGGCATACATTAACCATACTTTTATTTCTTTTCAAAATAACATTTAATAATAATAATGAATAATTAAATTGTACTCATATTATAGGAATTGGAGATGTTATTTACTCTATAATTATTTGATATAATGGTCCACATGATAGTTAAGTAGGTTATAGATATTCAACTATATGTTACTATAAATTATATATGAATGTACCCCATTTAATGGTATATGATGATTTTGAAAAGGTACATAAATAATCTTAGTTAGTCGGAAGGTTTTATGTAAGATAGATATATTGTTGAAGAAGTTCATTAATTTTATACTAATTACCTATTGGATATTTTTATCATTGATCTCCCAAATTCATGTCACATTGGACACCTTTTGGGTGGAGGAATTTCAAAAATTGATGTTGTTACAATATCCATTATAGAGAAGTTGAAATATCACCTTTAAATTTTACATAATAGTGCAGAGGTTTCTCCATATGTTGAATCCCAAAAATTAATTCTAAGACATTTAAATCCATCAAGGGATGAAATATGGATATCAATTTCACATAATCAATAATTTATATGATTTTTCATGAACATATTTATAAGGATATATCTACACATATGAATTCAATTTTCAAATGTCCTCAATGGATAGACAAAGGACCAAGTATAAATTTATTATCTAAAAATGGTTATATAATTAATTTTTATATGTTATATAATAAGGAACAAGATGAATTTCGTATGATTAAAAAATAGAAGAGTTATTTATGTGGTAGAAGCAATGCATGTATTCAGTTCCATTAATACAAATCCAATTTATGTGAATATGTCATACTTCAGCATCATCAAGAAAATATACCAGTTAGATAATACAACATTTTATGTGTCGATTTTCCATTGGAAATGGGTTGAAAATAGG
This sequence comes from Viscum album, assembly GCA_963277665.1. Classification (NCBI taxonomy): domain Eukaryota; kingdom Viridiplantae; phylum Streptophyta; class Magnoliopsida; order Santalales; family Viscaceae; genus Viscum; species Viscum album. The sequence goes on from OY728133.1 coordinate 1,002,714,939, forward strand.
AGTGATGATAAATTCAGTGAATTAGGATTCATCGTGGTGAATTCTAGTGTGGAAGGGTATAAGGATGATTTGTTCATAATAGAATCATAATAAGTTCAAGTATTTTATATCCTAGATCCTACAAATAGAAATTGGTCAATTATTCTATTGGTGACTAAAATAATTTCAATGTTAGATGAAAACTTAATTTATGAAAACCATTTTATTGGGAGATCACAATCATTTCATGGTGGTCCCAATGTAGATATAATCTTGTATGTTAAATGGGACTATAAGGAGTGGATTTAGATACATGATATAGGAACCAAATACCTTGAACCTTCCAAGAAAAAAATAGAGAGTTAAATTAAAATGTTAAAAAAATTATATATTACGATTTTCCTCATAATATTATGTGTTCTATACAACATTTATGTAATCTAGATAAAATTTTTAACTACTCCTAAAGATAATGACTTTTCTAAAAAAATGAAGTTATCAATCCCGTGGTGAAACTATGGAATTTTTAATGGATCAACAGTATGTGGAAGAAAAAAAACATGATCAGTGTAGCATCACCATGTTAACTAAAGTTATTAAGTAAATAAGAAAAGGTATAAAATATGTTGTTTGATGGGATCAATGCATCCAAATTATTGACCATAACTAGTCCATGTTCATTATATACAATGGGGACACAACTAGAATACATGTAATGATTGATATAGATATGTGGGAAAATGTAGAGCTTACATTGGGGATAATTATTAAGGAATATATTAGGGTAATGTTATGATATAATTTCTATATTTTACTAAAAAATTATATAATGAAATTTTAATTTGCTTTTGGTTATCCCGTATAGATTTAATTTTTTTTACTTCCATTAGAATTTTTTATTGATGGTCACTATGAAAACTCATTGAGATTTTTAGAAACTTATTAAAAATAAATATTTTAGATATTTTGAGGAGAAAGTAAACCCCCACCCAATATCTATACATGAACACACTATAAACAGCATACATAAAAACCATGTACCCCTATCATAAATCAAGTATGGGTTACACATCACTTGAAAATAAAATGGTATCTATATCTACAGTAAATGCTTTATGTGAGATGAAACAACATATATTCCATTTTTTATATGTATATAGATGAATGAAAATCTAAAACCAATTTCATCCCACTCCATCTGTTATGGAAAGGGCTCTTGAAACTTAAAAAGAAAAAATAGTGGATAAAATCACACAAAAAAGTATGGTAATCATGTTCAATTATTAAATAATAGAAATTTATTATGGTTTATAATATAATTAAAAAATAACTATTTATGTTCATATTTTTTATATGGTTTAGACACAAGAATCATCATTGGTTTTACCCAAAGAACAACTAATTTTATTAGATTTTATATAGCCTTAAAAATATGGCTATGTTTTTTTTTTTGTGGGTTTTGAAGTGTCACTTCATACATATTTTGATAATGAAAAGATGAAGGAGATGCATCTAATATAATTAAAGACATGTATGCACAAATAGATGATTTAAAATTATTATTTTTAGCTATTTTTTGAATGATCAATATATATAAAAGGTTTAAAGATAACCAATAGTATAAAAAATATTAGTAAATGAAGAGCCACGTAACCCCACTAGCTTTGAGGGTGGTTATTTTCATTAAATTTATGTCTTACCTGAGGTAATCAATTTTTTCATATGACTTTATAATAAATGTTAATCAAAATACTACCAATAACTTTCTATTTCTAAAATTATTATGGGTGAAATTTTATATGATTTATTTCTAAAAAAACCCACACATATATTTATTGTTATTTTTATGGTGTAAAATATCGAACGATACATTATACATAATAGATAACTCCCTAAATATAATGTGAGAGTATGAATTTAAGTAGATCAAGAGTTGATCACTGAGTGTCATGTTCCTATTGATGATCTGGATTTCAACACGGCCAATAATTCAATTGGAATATTCATAGCATGGTATTTTAATATTATAATGATACATGGTGATAATGTGGTATGTCTTTTATATTTTTTTTCAAATGAAAATCCATTTACAGTTAATAAAAAAAGGTTTGAAATGAGGTATGGATTTAAAGATAGAAAAATGAAGTAGAAACTAATGGTAGAAGAAAATAATCTAGTGGATCAACAAGTAAATAAAAAGGATATTACAAGAGTCTATTCACCCCATTAGTTCCACTACTGTATGTATTAACATTAAAATTTCATAGAGGTACAACATTAAAATATGGAAATGTTACTTACATTGAATATGACGAAGAAATACTTAGAGAGGCCATTACACACATGATTTTCCTCTAAATTTTAATTAAATTTATCAAGGTTGAATGTCTAAGAGTCTTAGTTGTGAATGAATACATGAGGCACATTTTCTTAATCTATTTTTCTAGAAAATCACATAATATTTTTATTATAGTTAGTAACTATTCATATTTTCTTCAGGTGTATATATTATCACTATATAAAGGGAAAACCCTATGAAGAAAATTTTTGACTCATTAATCCTGCTATATTTTCTACAATATAATTTAATTTAGAAATAATTTAATTTGAAAAAAAGATGAAAAAATCATGGTGTTCAAAAAGAAAATAATAGATGCCATAATCTTATTTATTCTTATAATGTTGGGGCAAATCTCTAAAATCTAATCATATAAAATATATTTTTATTTTATTCATTACTTATTTATATTTATTTTTTTAGGAATCACTGTATGTTTATCGCAGTCACATTGGATACCATCAATGTTTATCTCTTGGATTAAAATCATATATTTCCAACATATTTACCCCACGCGATGTCCATTGTGAATTTTTAATTCACTACAACCAATATTTTACATATAAACATCAAATAATACATTTTAGTTAATTTTTTATTGAAAATTTTGTAATTATATGAAAATATATAAATATCATCTAAATCATGCTATGATATCAAGTAATGAACAAAATAATCCTATGTATTTCTAAAAATGAAGATATATTAAGGTATATATTGTAATATTTAACTATAAAAACTAATTTCAAAATAATTTACATAATTTAATCAATATTTATGCAGTGTATGAAAAAATAATGATAATGGGTTTAGTGAACTTATATGATATATATGACATAATAATGACACTATAATGATATTATATATATATATATATAATTTAATTCTTACTTTTAATAAGACAATAGAAAGAAAGTGGCATTCATGTGTACGTACGACCTATCATCTCCATGAATAGTGTATTCCATTTCATAATGCTATATTTAATATATTATTATAAATATATATATATATAATGAATATATAAGATGTTTATATAATTTTTTACATTCTTTAAATATGTAAATCCTTATCTAAATAATACTATCAAAAATAAAAAGTCAAGAAAAATATGAAAAACAATACGGATATTACTTGAAAAATAACTTTAACATGAAATTATTAATAAATTGGTAATATAAAGTCATAATAAAATAATTTATGGTATTATATATAATAATATGGATCTATAATATATTTATAATAAAATTATTTTTATTATACAGGAGGTTTGTACGAGTACGTTGAGATTCAAGACCAAATGTAATAGTTTTCTCGTCTCTCTTTTATTTTCTATGAGACACAAGCCATTTTCACCTCTTATTTCTTATATATTGTGTGTATAATTACCATGGATGTATTCTATAATTATTATAATTAAATTTATATATATTTACCTATCAATTGGATGAACTTTCTCTCATAGGGTTTATGTTTCCAAAGTTACTAAATCAATAAAGTAATTTTGTCTCAATTTTCCTTCATTGAGACACATGTCATATTATGCACCTATATTCTTCTACGAGGTGTATAAACTTCCTATTGACATTTAATCTCATGAATATACTTATTTACATGATATTTTAATCTTCATTTAATGACATTTTCTTACATGGGGAGAATGATTTAATGTTACCAATTGGTAAGAGTTTATTGCAACAATCTCATCATTTATCAGGATTGTTTATGATTTTTCATTCATTGATGAATCCTTATAATACATATTACAAGAACACTCATGAATTATCTTCTCCTTTTTTTATTAATTATATCTTCAAGTATTAGTACCCTTTCCACTTTTTGTTACTTAATATATTTAAGAAATCATTTTTTAGAATATCCAACTTTATCTCTCTCTTCTATTATAAATTTGTGTTCCTTCAGAACCATATTTTCTAAAAAATGTTTTAAAAAAATGTTTTAAAAAACTGTTCTACCATTATACTATTATCCTAAAAATTCATGTTTATCCATTTTTAACATTTAAAAAAATTAATTTTAAAAAATGAATTTTCTTTCCATTTTCCAATCGAGGCACTTTTCTAAACTATTTAGAGTGAAAAATAAATGTTCAGTATGTACAGATTTATCCACTGTCTTGACCATCCTTCATTTAATGCTTCCTTTGAAAGTTTAAAATATTCCCTTTTAAGAAAAAAATTCCTAATATTTTCTACATTCATTTTTTATAATGTGATTTTCAAATAAAAATATTTTCAAACAAATGTTTCATGTTTAAAAAGTATTTTAAATGATTTTCAATGATTACTTTATTTGTTTTTAAAATTTTATTTTAAAAGAATGTTATTTTAATGATTTCAAAGATTCTTTTATATATTTTTAAATAATTCTCAATAAAATAGGTTTTTAAAACGTTTTCAAGCTTTATTTTTGAGTTTCGTATTATTTTCCAAGGAAACATTTTCAAAACAATTTAATTCTTATTTTATAAGTTTTCAAGGAAAAAGGTTTTTAAAATTTCTTCAATCTTATTTTATAAGTTTTCAAGGAAAAAAAAATTCAAAATGTATTCAATATTCTTATATAATTTTTCAAGGAAATTGTTTTTCAAAATGTTATCAATCTTCTTTTATATGTTTTCAATGAAAAAGGTTTTGAAAATATTTTAAATTCTTACTTTATAAGTTTTCAAAGTGATTTTTAAATAAATACATTTTCAACATTTTTTTAATCTTCCTTAATATGTTTTCAATAAAAAAAATCAAAAGGATTTATGTTTTCAAAATCATTTTTCAAAGAAGGGACGATATTTTCCTCAATAAATTTTTTTAAGAATCTTTTCAAATTATTTTCCATTTAAGATGACATCAATTGGTGTTAGTTATGCCTTTCTAGGAAAATGATCTAAAGGTTCCATTCACATTCTTTCTATAAATTTTTTATGTTTTTTGTGGCATGATTTTTATGAAACTAGTTTCTCTTTTATGGGATATATGTTTATGAAACTTTTTTCTCTTTCATGGGTTATATTCCTATGAAACCCACTTATTTTTATAGGCTATGTTTTGATGAAATGATTATAAAACATATATATTCTTCAGATGTTATGATATGATAACAAGTTCATGATAATCATTTCATTTAATGGGTTATGTTATGATGAATTTTTATGATCTAGTGGCACACATATGTATGATTTTATTATGAGATGGTTGGGACATATATATCCCTCCAATTAATTGGGTAAATATTTATATCTCATGATATAGACATGGATGGAATGGGTAGTGAACTTAGTTCAGTAAAGGAATTTGTATTCTAAGATAGTATTAGGAGTGAACCTTGATTACTAAGATGGTTATGGGAGTGAAACATGACTACCAAGATGGTATAGGGATTGAACTCATACTACTTAGATGGAATTGGAAGTGGTGCCTTGATTACTACTGAAATCATTTTATATAATTATGTGTCTACTATAAATCTGATTTTTTATTCCAATGTTATTATTTCATGGATTGTTCTATTTTTTCCTTTGTGATCCATGCCTTATGAACTACCAATATTTTTTCCATGAATCATGTATGTGATATTTGATATGTAGGGTATGATCTTCAAATATTATTCTCATGTTCTCATACAATTATACTCATTTTATGATTATGTATATCTTTTTTTTACCCTTTCTGGGCATTTGAGAACACCCCTTTTTTATTTTATTTTTACCAGGGTTATGAAGAAAGGTTTTAAGTAGAAGTACTAAATGGGAAGATAATTTTTGAAAACATAATTCATCAAATTAAAATATTTTGTTTCACGTTTTCAAAGAAACTAAACTATTATAGTCTTCAGGAATGTCTTTTTGTAATGTGTTGAATATTTATCTAAAATGATGTAATATCCATGTATGTTAATCCTTGGATTCTATATTTGGGATCAGAGTAAAGTTTTAGTTAACATTTGGAAACTAGGATGCAAAATCATTAGTGAGAACCCTAGGGGTATTTCTAAGGATATTTCTTATGGATGTCTCTAAGGATAATTATAAGGAGAATTCAAAGTATAGGAAATTTCCCTGGAATTTTGGTAAAGAAGAGAGAAATTGGTTTCCTAGAAACACATACATGTCTAGATGATACAAGTTGTTGTGGCTTCTACATAGGGGTAACAACCCTGAAAACACCATATTTTACTAGACTCGATCAAGAAATGGTGAAGGACATGGGGTCTTTCTGCACACCTGGTTTTACACTCCGGAGGGATATTCTTTGGGAATTCACAAACTATTTATGAACCATTATAAAGGATTTAAATAGATTAAGACTATGAATAACCTAGGATAAACTTGAGGTGTTATAGATTAAGAAAGAAGGATTCATGATTTAGACATCCTAAAAGTTTTTTTTCATGATTGTGTGGTTCCCCACTATAATGATTGTTTCTTACATTATGTTTTTTGGTTTTAGTCAATGGTTAAAACTTGAGGGAACCGTATTAATGGGGAATACAATAGAAAATGTAATGATTTTCCTCCAGAGCAACTAAATATTGTGGGAGATGGAATAAAAAAACATTGTTATTGTACTCACACAAATTTCTCAATCTATGAATCATGTTGAACATCAAAAGGAGAAAAAGAGGGAATAATGATATATTACACTACAAAAAATAGTACATTACAGGGGTTATTTAGAAGGGGTTATGCACAACCCCCTCTAATTTTGTTTTCTGTATAATTAGAGGGGGTTCTACACAACCCCTTTTAATTGTCGAATTTAGAAAAGGTTATGATCCCCCCCCAATTTGTTTTCTATAAAAAATAGAGAGATATTATATACAATGCTTTCTAATCATTGAATTTAGAGGGGTTTATGGAGCCCCTTAATTTCTTAAATTAGAAGAGGTTTTTAATTCCCCCCCCCTAAATTTTTTAACATTATTTTTCTAATATATAGTTGGATTTTAGAGACTGTTGAAAACCCCCTATAATGTATTGAATTTGAGGGGGTTCAAAACCTGATTTAATGTTTTTAAATTATAGGGGTGAAAAAACCCCTCTAATGTATTTAAATTAGAGGGGGTTTAAAACCCCCTCTAATTTAATTAATTTATAAGGGGTTCAAAAACCCCCTCTAATGTCTCTAATTTAGATGGGGTTCAAAAACGCCTCAAATTTAAGAGATTAAAGGGGTTGTGAACCCCCACTATTTTAAAAAAAGAAACTTCTAATATATATATATGTAATTAAAACACAATATATAAATGTAAATAAATACTTTATATGAACATATTATATAAGATATTTATATGATTGTATTTAATTGTATTTATATGTATACATAAATATAATTGTATAATATTATGTAAATTAATATATATTTATTTGTATAAATTGTATTTTATATAATATTAATTATTTATAATATAAAAGCATAAAAATGTTATATAAATATATACATAAATATAATTTATCTAAAATATATATCATATAAAAACCCAAGCTTTTATTTTTTATATATTATTTTATAATAATAATAACTATATTTATATATAATAGGTTTATGCCTTTATTAAATATAATTAATATTATATGAAATAGAATTTATAAAAATAAAGTTATATTATTTTATATTTATTGAAATAGTAATATATATTAAATTACATAACAATAAATATATATATTGAATTATATTATATAAATATTTTTATAAATTTTAATTCATATAATATTGATTGTATATAATATAAAATTTTATTTCATATAATATTAAGTATATTTTTCAATAAATTTTATTTCATATAATATTGATTATATATAATATAAATATTAATTATATATATAATATAATATTAATTATATATAATATTTTTATTTTTATTAATTTTATTTCCTCTAATAATAACAATATATTAATATTATATAATATTATAAAGTTTATACAAATAAATTTATTTATTAATATAAATAAAAATAAATATATGTATTGAAAGACATTATATAAATATATTTGGTAAATAAACATATATATATTATTGAAATATATATATATTCTTTAAATAAATATATATATAATATAAATATGTATTTAAATATATAAAAAATTTAGATGAATATATAATAAAAAAGTATTTAATATAAAATAAATTTTGATATAAGTCGTCAAATAAATGTATAGTATTCATAAAACCAAGATATAACTTTTATAGATTAAAAAATAAATCTAATAAGAATAATAATAATTAATAATGTTAATATTATCACATACAAACACACATATATATATAAGTACAATATATGCATATATACTTGTGTAATATATTTAAGTGATATTTCAATATATAAGATAGAATATATATATATAATTGCATATAAATATAGTAAATAATATATATATATAATTATTTAAATGTATGTAAATATATTTTGATAATAATATTTATTATATTAAACAGTAAGATATATATAAATAAAATCTTGTGTAAATAATAAAGAAATGGTAGTTTGCCTTAGTGGTTTGCTGAAGGGTTTCCAGCGATGTGTGTTCCACCCAGTTTAGGGTTTAATTCCCAGGGGCTCCTATTTTTATACAGGCTCACGGTGGGAGGCAGGCTGTGGGAATCGGGGGAGTAGGCGTAGGTATTGTGGTAATCGGGGGAGAAGGTACTAGGGAGGTAGGGGAAGCGGCAGAACTGGAGGTGGTAAAGGGGAGGGCGTGGGAACCCGAGGCAGGGAGGTGGGGACGGGAAGGACTGGAGGGAGAGAGGTGGGGGGAATTTTGGATTCAGGCAGGAGGGAGGGTGTGGGAATTGGAGATGGGGGAGGCGGGCCCGTGCTGAACCAGAGGGGAGGGAGGGGAAGAACTGGAGTGTGAGCACGGGAAGAACTGGAGGGAGGGAGGGAGGGAGGGATGTGGGTCCAAAAAAAATTGAAAAAACATTACGGACGGTTGTCAAAACTTCCCCTAAACACTTCCAACTAGTGGTGGTTCTGGTTGTTGGGGTATTTATGTCAACATTAGAGGGGGTTTAAACACCTTCTAATGTAACTAATACTAATGTCACCATGAATTTACCAACGCTTATACAAAACTGACTCTAATGAAAGTAGGCGGCTACATTATTGGTGGTTCCTCACAACCACTACTAATGTCTTTATAGGGGGTTATAACCCCTTCTAATGTAAAAAATAACCCCCTTTAATGAGACCATTTTTTTGTAGTGTAAGTACTTCAAGAGTAAACACCCACCTTCTTTCAGCGGTTCATCTGACCCATTAGTTGTTGAGAAAGTGATTAGTACAACTGAAAATATATTTTCCATTATCCAGTGTTTAATGAATGAAAAAGTCACTCTAGTTGTCTACCATCTATAAGGTGAGGTAGATCAATGGTGTAATCATATTAAGAATACAGGGTGATAAGATGAAATTGACTACATAGATTGGGATGAGTTCAAGAAATTATTTTTCCATAAGTATTTTCTTTATATTATTTATATGAAGATGGAAAATTAATTCCAAGAGCTTAAGTGGAAGGATGATGAATCTGTTAGTTCATATGAAGAAAATGTTACAAGGATTGCGAGGTACTATTTGGGTATTATCATCCAACTAGAAAGAAAAATTGATTGATTCTTTGGTTTCTTGAAACATAGTCTTCAAAAAAGAGACTTTTAAATCTATGGAGAAGTTTTTTTATGTTCTATGAAGGTGGAAATGGAGGTTGGAGTTACATATCAATCTCATGGTGTTGACAATAAAAGGACGATTGTGTTCAAAGGAAAATCTAAAGACCATGGAGGGAAAATTATTAGCTTTCCTTTATGCTCAAATTGTGGGAAGAATCCTAAAGGAAAAATGTTTATGGGTAATTCTAAATTTTTTAAGTGTGGAAGGCAAGTTCATGAGGAAACTAATTGCTGATGTGATGAGAAGAAGTTCACTAATGATGAAAATAGAGATAAAGCTACATGGAATTCACCTCCCACACTCCAGTGTTTCAATTGTAGGGATATTGTGTATTCTACAATTCAATGTCCCAATCCAAGTGTGAATGTGGATGATAATCCACAATAACCTCTCAGGGAAAAGGAAAAAAGGGAAAGCTTATGTAATCACAATGTATGAAGTTAATATTGATAATTAGGACACACTAATCCTTCTCTCCTTAGTTTTGAATTTCATGTTTGATTTTGTATGAATAAGACTTATGAAAATTATATTTTTCATCCTTTAGTGAAGTCTCATGTGATTATCTCCCTCTACATGGATTCTAGAATAATATAATCACATTTTATATTCAATTAGTACAAGGATAGACCCATTTTTTCAATGAAATTTTTTTGATATAATATAATATCTTATTTATTTTTTAAAGGGTGAATTATATTCTTGAATGGTTACAAGGTTAACCATTTATGCAATTGTTTAATTTAAACATTGGATGAGATATTAGAATTTAAAGTATTATCTCAAAATATGAGGATTTATGAATATTGGATAACATGTGCTGACCATTCTTCTGTGATGATAACTAAATAAAAATTGATTGACTTATCATTCTACATATTAATATTATGATCTATTAGTGTTATAGGAATAAAAAATTCAACTTCATTTTTTGAATAGAAGATGAAGTGGAAAATGATCAAGGCACAATAAAGGGTGATATTGTCCTGAAATCAAGTAATTATATCTTTTAATAAAAATATTTGAACATTATGAAAAGGGTCTTGAAATAAAATTTTTTCCTATTATCATCATTTTTTATGATATGAATGACCACTTTCATGATTCTTCGGTTTATGGGTTTTTGATTGTTAACTTTTTTTGGATCACCCACTTTCTTGTGAACAGTGATATTTATCGATCTCTGTGATTATTTATTCTTTTCTTCCATGACCATGTTTTTACTTTCTACCTATATTCTCTATATTGAAACAAAGTTATGTGTTACTTTGGGTAACCTTTATGATTCTAACTTTCTTTTTTTTAAGGAAGTTTTAGTATTCATGTTTAAGATGTGAGTTTATATGAATGGAACTTTCAAGTATAAAACCTTTGATAACCCAGATGAATTTTGAGGGAGAAATTAATTTTTATGGGGGTATAATGTAACACCCTAAGATTTAAAAAAAATCATATTAAATTAATATCTTTGATAATTGTCATTTCATGCAACACTAAATATAATTTTTTCATATAAAAGCACTATGTTTGGCTTGAATTACACACAACACCAAGTTAATACTATTCTAGAAAAAATACTTATATTAAATTTTCGTACACACAACACTATGTTTATCTTATGTTATACACAATTCTGAGTTCCTTTGATAGATTTTGTAACACATAAGGATGAGTTTTATCAAACTATAGTATACTATTAATATTATTATTAAATTATTATTACAGCTACCACCTATCCTTTTGAATGTAATTTTTGAATACGATTAACTAAATTATAAAAATATTATTTGAACATATATATAAAAAATCCTTTAGTTATCAATTAGTATAAGTGAATTAAAGATCTATTTAAAAAATAAAAAAAAATACTTTTATAAGGAAACTATTTTCTAATGTAAAAACACTATTTTATATAAATAAATTAAACAAATAAACTTTGGTTATTTTTTTATAAAAAATTAATATATTATATATTAAATAAATATTTTTATACTCATCCTACAGATTTTTAAGTTATAAAATAAGAATAAATCCAGTTTTATGAATAAAATGATGTATTTTTTTAAAGGGAATTTTAGCACCATTTAATGGTTAACCCATTTTAAATATGATTTTTTATAGTTTTATAATTTTTATTTGAAAAAATAAACATCATATTTTAAATCATAATTTTAAAATTTACTTTGTTTTAATTTTTGGTATTTCTCTATGAGGTTTCGTTTTTTTAATAAATAGAAAAAAAACGCTGAATTTTAATTCAAAACTTCTTTTTTATCTAATTTATTTATATAGTTAAATTATATTTTAATTTAGTTTTAAAGTATAATTATATCAATTATACATCACTTAATCCAATTTGACCATTATATATAATTTCACAATGAAATTGTATATAAAACATTTAAAACTTTTGGACCTTTTCACTTTAAAAACCCGCATACCCATCTCGTCTGTAGGATTGATTTTAAATTAATTTTTTTCACTTCTATGATTTTAATTTAAACAAATGAATTAAATATTTTTAATCATAATAATTTATAATATATAATATGTTCAAATTAGTTTTTAATCAAAAATATTATTGAAAGTAATTAAAATTAATTTCAATGATTACAGTAAAATAGAACATAATAAATTACTAAACTTGGAAAATAAGTGGTAAAAATGGACCTAAACTTGTCTAAAAAATATTTTATTCCCTTGGTTCATCCATTAAACCTATAATGATCTAAAATTATCCATTTTTAACCCTTTGGGGACAACTAAACATGGGGGTACTCAAATCTTTTCAAGAATACCCAAAGTGTCATTTTCCCTTCTTATAAAAGGCATCACCCCACACTTTACACCTCTCAAGCCATTTTTTATCAATGAAAACCTACCAAAATATCCTCCATAAATCCCTCCCATCATCCTATAATCCTCCATTTGGTCCTAAATTTAACCAAGAAATCCATTTGGTGCAAACCAAGAAGACTGGCCCAAATAAGATATATCATTATTCCTCAAGATCCATTGTTTTATTTTCATTATCCACACACTAAAATACTCTTATTTCATTATTATATAATATCATAAATATAATAAATATATGGATATGTTTTTTATAAGGTTTATACCTACAATTACACATGCTTCCATCTAATGGGTAATGAACTTATCGTTCTTGTGTACGGCGAACTATCGCCTCATGAAAAAATGTTGTTCATTCTTCCTTTACCACCTATAATGGGTGATAATTATGATGGAAAATATATTTTTATATGAAATATGTGATATTTATGATTTATTTATGTTTATTTAATTTTTATATAAATTATACCTTCATGATTTCCATTTTTGTAAATATGATTTCTTTATGGACGTGTAGACTACTAAAGCGGTGTGATTCATTCACACTTTACATGGAATATATTAAAGATGAGTTTAATGAAATTATATGATATATATTAAATAATAATTATATTTTAATGATATTACATATATATATATATACTTTCTTTCTTTCAATACGACAATAGAAGGGAAACAATATTCATGCATATGTACGGCCTACCATCTCCATGAATGGTGTATTCCATTTCATAATTCAATGTTTTATAGATTATTATAAATATTTATATAATGAATATATATATTATATTTTTATCATGTTTTATATTCTATAAATAATTAAATAATGATCTAAGTAATAGTATCAAGAATAACAAGTCAAAACATATATTAAAAAAACAGAAATATTACCCCAAATGTAACGTTAATATTGAATTTTTAATAAAAACGTAATATAAATTCATAATAAAATAATTTATGGTATTATATATAGGAATATTGTTTTTTAATATATTTATAATTAACTTATATTTATTATACATTATTTTTGTGTGATTAAGACGAGATTCAAGACATAAGGTAAGGGTTTTCTCGTCTCACTTTTATTTTCTGTGAGACACAAGCCATGTTCGCCTCTTATTTCTTATATTTGGTGTGAATACTTCCCATGGATTTATTATATGATTATTATAATTAAATTTATGGAAATTTACATACCTATTTGATGAACATTATTCTATAGTGTTTATGTTTCAAAAGTTACCAAATCAGAAAAGTAATTTTGTCTCAATTTTCCTTTATTGAGACACATGCCATGTTATGCACCTATATTATTCTTTGATGTGTTTAAAATTCCCTTTTACATGTAATATAATCAATATAATTATTTAAATGATATTTTGAGATTCATTTAATGTCATTTTATTACATGGTGAGTATGATTCAATGTTACCAAGTGGTAAGAGTTTTTGCAAAAATCTCAACGTTTATCGGGATTTTTTATGATTATGATTTCATTGATGAATCCTTATGATCCATATTTCAAGAAAAATCGTGATTTTTCTTATACTATGATTATTCATGATATATTCAAGTATTAGTAACATTTTTTCACTCTTTGGTACTTAAGATATTTAAGATATTTTTTTAAGAAGATCTGACTTTATCTCTCTCTTTGGTCAGAAATTTTTCTTCATTCAAAACCATGTTTTCTAAAAATATTTTCAAAAATGTTCTAACATTATCATTTGATCTTAAATATAAATTTTTACCCATGTTTTACATTTTAAATATAAAGGTTTTTAAAAAAAATTAATGTTCTTGTCATTTTCCGATTGAGGCACTTTTCTAAACTTTTTACGATGAAAAAGGAATGTTTAGAATGTACAGATTTATCTTCCATCATGACCATACTTACTTTTAATATTAGATTAAAAGTTTAAAATATTCCTTTTTAAGAAAAAAAATTCCTAATATTTTGCACATTCATTGTTTTTAAAGTGATTTAAAATATTTTCAATAAGAAAGTTTCATGTTTAAAAGGTGTTTTAAATGATTTTCAAAGTTTCCTTTTTATTGTTTCAAAATTTTATTTTAAAAGAAAAAGATTTAAATGATTTAAAATATTCATTTAGAATTTTTCAAAGTATGATCAATGAATAATGTTTTCAAAAAAATTTCAAGTTTTCTTTATAAGTTTTATATTATTTTCAAATAAAAGGTTTTCATAAAAAATAAATCTTTTTTTATAAGTTTTCATGGAAATAGTTTTCAAAAAAATTTAAGGTTATTTTATATTTTTTCAAGTAAAAATGTTTTCAAAATATTTTCAATATTCTTTTATATGTTTTTAAGGGAAAATGTTTTTAAAAAATTTTCAATATTCATTTATAATTTTTCAAGGAAAAAGTTTTTTCAAAATGTTTTCAAAGATTCCTTTATAAGTTTTCATAGTTATTTTTAAAGAAAAATGTTTTAAATATATTTTCAAGCTTCCTTAATATGTTTTAAAAGAAAAAAATCAAAATTATTTATGTTTTAAAAATAATTTTTTCAAATAAGGAAGGATATTTTCATCATGAAATGGTTTTAAAGGATCTTTTCAAATTATTTTTCATCTAAGATGACATCTATTGGTGTTACCCATATGACTTTCTATGAAAATGATCCAAAGGTTCCATTAATATTCTTTATTAGAATGGTTTATGTTTTTATGGAATGATGTTTATGAAAAACATTTATATTTCATAGGTTATATGTTTATAAAACTCATTTCTATTTCATAGGTTATATACTTACGAATACCACTACTTTTCATGGGTTATGTTTTGATGAAATGATTATGAAACCTTTCACTTTTCTATAGGTTATGATATGATCACATGTTTAAAATACCCATTTCATTTGATCGGTTCGGTTATGATTAATTTTTATTTTCAAGTGGAACACATATGTATAATTTCATTATGAGATGAGTGGGACTTATATCTCCCTTTAATTAATTGTGTAAATATTTATATCTAATGAGATAGACATGGTTGGAATGGGGAGTGAAATCAGTTCAGTAAAGGGCTTTGTCTACTAAGATGGTCTTGGGAGTGAACCTTTACTATTAATATGGTCATGGGAGTGAACTATTACTACCAATATGGAATTGGGAGTGAATTCATACTCCTAATATGGCTTTGGAAATGAGGAATTCACTACTATAGAAATATTTTTATATGCTTATGTGTCTTCTACAAATTCAATGTATTATCCTTATGTTTTTCTTTCATGGATTGTGCTATTGATTCCCTTACGATTCATGTAACACCCCAACCCCTCTAGGTCGAAGTCGGTGCATTAATTGTTATATTAGCATGGTTAGAAAGAATTAAAATACAGAATGAATTATTATTTTAGTAGTCTTGAAGAAACTAGATACATAAATGTAACTCAAATTACATAGGAAAAGGTTAATAAATACAATACATAACAAAAACTAAAAACTGTATCCATGGAAGTCAATAAATGATCTCATATTCATCACCTGTTGAAAGTAAAAAATGAAAGGGGTGATCTCAAAAACTCATTGAGGGTTATAAATAGTGGAAGCATGAATCAATAATAACTTAATTATAAACAATTTGATATAATCAATATGGCATGGTGAATAAATGAAAAACTCACGCCATTAATAAAATGAGAATGAAACTGCATCCATAGATTTTGTTATAGTGAAAACAGCATGGATATTAATATATGATAATGAATAAATAAAATGAATATTATTTGGAAGTCATGTATCTATAACATGATAACATAATACCGTAAAAACGGTTTAGTTCTGTGGGTAGAAGCTCGTCTGATTTTTGGAAACAAACTTGAAGGGTTTGTCACCAACTGATTTGTCTCATGAAAGATACTCATGAATTAAGGGGATGTAGCAGGCCCCACTCGACACTGCATGTCCAAATCATTATTTATACATAAATTCAACACAAGATAAATATTCCTTTACATTATCTGTATATAATAGAGGATACAGATTTATTAATATTTCAACAATCAAAACAACATTCAAAATAAATACCATATGTAAAATGGTATATATCTTAGAAAATAATCATATCCATGATATAATAATATTCACATTTAAATGGAATATAATTTCAATTTAAAATATATCTCAAATGAGCATTAGGTACACCACATAAGAAAGAGTAGGTGCACAATACTAATCAAGTCACAATAAAGTAAAAATTGAGACAAAGCTCGTTACCACATTGTAATCAATTGAGTCATATGACCAAAAGTTAATAACCGCCAAAATAATCACAGAATACCATGAATATATAGATAATCATTATAATATATATCAAATGGAAGTACACCTATACCACATATAATAAATAAGAGGCAAACAATGGAAATCCCATAGAATTGAAAGTGAGATGAGAAAAACCCTTACAAACATTTCGGCATGGTAACAAGTGTTCTTATGAGGTCTTAATGAGAGGTAAAGGGGTATCCCATTATTTATATATCATAAGTTAATTATGAGGAAAGTGAGAAAACATACCCCATCATTAGGTATTAAAATTAAAAGGGCACAACATAGGGGAGATTCTTAAACAAAAGTGAGAGAGTGGATCCCTTACCTTAAGCTCAATGGTGTTCTTGATTGTTCTTAATGACCTGAATAACCAAATTTAGAATCATTAATTAATAATTCCAAAACCTCATAAACATTTAATTGATATTTTTTAACGTTATTAAGTTCATTAATGGAATTTTTTATGGTTTTAATAGTTTCAATTTTTATTGTTTTGGAAGTATTTTCTTACTTGGTTTTATGATTCATTTACTAGTATTCATGAATGGAAGTTCATTTTAAATGTTTTTAAACATCCAAAATCATTAATATATATTATTAATGACATTATAGAGATATAAATGATCTTATAATGATTCTGGTTATATACCATTAGGATGAATCATTCGATGAGTTAATGATAAACCCTTGGATTTGGCATGGCGGTTTTGTGCACAATGAACTTTTTTTGTATTATTGTACCATTTTATGAGTGTGTAAATATTATAGAACATTAAACATGATAAAATACATATATTATGATCTGGTTAAAACATTGAAAAGGTTTCACGACCTATATTTAAGATATTAATTAAAATATAAAGCTCGTCTTCCTTGAGTGTGATAAATTAACACATCTTGGATGGTGTTTGCATATTTAATATAAAAGGAGGTGAAAAGAGAGATTATGATGATATATTCCATTAGAACAATAAAAATATAGTACATTTATGGTAATGGAATTATCATGGAATTTGGATGAGGTGAGGTGAGAAGAGAGAATAAAATAATGGAACTTGTAAAAGGAATTGAAATAAAAAGGAAGAGAGGTTCTCCTCTTGAGTACTTCTCCTTGAGAAACTCCTTAAGTCCTTTAATTTTGTACTTTTGGTGAGACCAACAGGTATTGGATGTGGGGTATGAGGTTATGGGGCTATTTTAGTAGAATTTATTCAAATCTTGAAGCTTGAGTGGTGTGGGAGAAAGAGGGGGTGAGGGTGGTTTATATAATTGAGTGGAGAAGAGTTTTCTTAATATTATAATCATTAATTTATTATTTCTTCTCAAGACAAGAAATAGTGAGTATTATTAGACATAGAATAGTAATAATAGAATGTGAGTTTAGGATTTGGGTTCTTACATCACTCATGATACTAGGAATAATTAATTTAATTTGTAATGTATTTATACCGTAAATTAATGTATTTTACTGTTCACCAAAAATTCATGTATTTCAGAAAAATACAAAAAATTTACCCTAACCATTTTTTGAAGTGTAGAATCAAAAAATGAAGTCCATTTTTTCAAAAATAGTTTTATAAATATTATTAATTAAATATTTAATATAAAAATATAAAATATTCATCTTCATTTTTAAGGTGCCTAAATTTATTTATACATTCATGGGTATGGATACCATTCATAAAAGTCATATTACTATTCATAAGGGTAAGTTACTTTTAATAAGGGTAGGTTACTATTCATAAGTGTAGTTAACTATTCACTGAAAATTATGTTAATTCTATCAGACTCTAAATATCATCCTGATCATAATCGTGTATGCCATATTTTCAAAATTCAAATCGTAGTGCTGGAAAATTTAAGTTTAATGGCTAGGTTATGACTATCTTCTATAAATACCCATGTTTGTTTCCATAGAGGCTCATTGATTCATGAAATATTGGTTATAACTGGAATTTTTTTAAGAGAAAAATACCATAAAATATTTGGGGTGTTACATTATTCCCCCCTTCAGAAATTTCATCCTTAAAATTTTTCATTTATAAAGGCCTTCAAAAAAAAGACGTGGGTGGTTCTTCATCATAACA
Source organism: Viscum album (assembly GCA_963277665.1). Lineage (NCBI taxonomy): Eukaryota > Viridiplantae > Streptophyta > Magnoliopsida > Santalales > Viscaceae > Viscum > Viscum album. The sequence continues at coordinate 1,002,734,180 of OY728133.1, forward strand.
TCCTCAGGTTCCCATGTTGCTTCTTCCATATTATGGTTTATCTAAAGAACCTTTACTAGAAAAGTTGTATGATTTTTCAATACCTTCTCCCTTGTGTCAAGAATCCTGATAGTCTCTTCATAGTATAACAAATCAGGTTCTAGTTCTATTTCTTCATAGGTGAGTACATGAATTGGGTCTGGCATGTATTTATTCAACAATGACACATGGAACGCATCATGAAATTTAGAGATACATGGAGGAATTTCTAAACAGTAATCTACAATTATGATTCTTTCTATAATTTTAAATGGTCTGATGTACCTCGGGATCAGCTTTCCTTTCTTATAGAACCTTAAGACACCCTTCTATGGAGATACTTTCAGAAAGACATGATCTCCCACTTGGAATTCCAAATCCTTTCTCTGGTTTTCATTATAAATATTCATCCTACTTTGGGCTACTTTAATATGGGCTTGGATTTTATTAACCTTTTTCATGGTCTCCTCAATAAGTTCTGGGCCTATAAGTTTCCTCTCACCAACTTCATCCCAACAAGTTGGAGTTTGAAGTCTCTTTCCATATAATGCTTCATATAGAGACATTTGAATATTGGAATGGAAACTATTATTGTAGTAAAATTCCACAAATGGAAAGTATTGATCCCACATACCTTGGAAGTCAAGATAAGATGATCTCAACATGTCTTATAGATTTTGAATATTCCTTTCAAATTGTCTATCAGTTTGGGGGTGATATGCAGTACTCATACGAAGCTCGGTATTCAAATCCTTCTAGATACTTTTCCAGAATTTTGATGATAAACTGGGGATCTCGATCAAAAAAAATCAATAGGGGTGCACCATGAAGTCTTACAACTTCATTAATATAATGTCTCACCAGGAACACATGTGGTAAATCCTCTCTTATAGGAAGGAAATGTGATGATTTTGTGAGATGATAAACAATTACCCATATTGCATCATTCTTTATAGGTGTCCTCGGTAGTCCAGTGACAAAATCCATTGTAATTTTATCCCACTTCCACATATGAATAGGTAGAGGTTTCATCACTCCTCTAAGATTTTGTCTCTCTGCCTTCACTTTTTGAAAAACTAAACACCTTGACACGTAGTCAGCAATTTCCCGCTTCATATTATCCCACAAAAAATATTCCTTTAGATCTCTATACATATTTGTGCTACTTGGGTTTATAGAAATATTTGAGCTATGAGCATCGTCTAATAGTTCTCTTTTTATCTCTAGTACTGATGGAACGCATAACCTCTTCCCAAATTTCAGAACTCCTTCTTCATACACAAAGTCTTCCAACCTCCCATCCTTAATAGAATTAATTTTATTGTGCATATTTTCATCATTAGATTGAGGTATTTTTATCGTCTCTAATAAATATGGTTTAGCATTCATTTGAAAGAGGAAAGATGTTTCCCATTCCTTAAAAATTCCAATATCCATCTTCAGTATATCCATGAATATAGGATCTCTTTTAATCCTCATTTGGGTTAAGAGTCCATGATATTTCATGCATAATGCATCTGCGACCTTATTTTTCTTTCCAAGAAGTTATTTTATTGAATAATAATAATATTTAAGTAACTCAAGCCATCTCCTTTTCCTTGTGTTGAGTTCTTTTTGTGTGAAAATTTATTTCAAACTCTTGTAGTCTATATAAATCTCACATCTTTCTCTGTAGAGTTAATTTCTTCATATTTTCAAAGAAAATATTATGGATGCTAACTCAAGATCACGAGTTAGATAGTTTTTATCATTATACATCGACTATCTTGATGTATAATTAATAACTTTATAATTTTGAATAAGGATGAAACTCATTCCATTATTTGATGCATCATTGTATATCACAAATCCCTCATTTCTTGATGGAAGAGTCAAAACTGGTGCATTTACTAGTCTTATTTTTAATTCTTCAAAGAATTTTGTAAATTCTTTTGTTCACAAAAACTTAACTCCTTTATGTGATATCTTGGTTAGCAGGTAATCCAGTCAAGCAAAATTCTGAATGAAATGCCAATAGTAACCTGTTAAGCTAATAAAGCTGCATACCTCGGTTATGTTTGTTGGCATGGGACATTCTTGGATTTCCTTTTTCTTCACATGATCAACTAATATTACATCCTTAGAGAAAATATGTCCAAGAAAAGAAACTTATTGAAGCCATAATTTGCACTTTCTAAACATCCCATATAATTCATTTATTTTATGAGTTTTCAGAATAATCCGTAAGTGATTCTCATGGTCTTCATAGCTTTTTGAGTATACCAGAAAATCGTCGATAAATACCACAACAATGTTATCAAGATATTCCTTGAAAACTATATTCATTAAATCCATGAAAACAGACGGGGCATTACTCAGTCCAAAAGGTATCACTATAAACTCATAATGCCCATACCTGGTTCGAAATGTTGTCTTGGGAATATCTTCCTTCCACACACGTAGATGATGATATTTGGATCGAAGGTTAATCATCAAAAAGTATTGATATCTATGAATTTTATCATATAAATCATCAATCCGAAGTAGAGGATACTTATTATTTATTATAATAGCATTTATTTTCCTGTAATCAATGTATAGCCTCATGGATCCATATTTCTTCTTGACAGAGGAAAGGGGATCCCCATGGAGAAACACTGGGTTGAATAAATCCTTTTTCACTCAATTACTCTAGTTGTTTATTTATCTCCAATAATTCCATAGTGGCCATTATAGAGGGAGTATTTTATATAGTTCTTTCACTAGGAATTAAATCAATAGAGAACTCAACTTCTCGCTCTAGAGGATGTCCAGGTTAATAATTTGGAAATACATCAATGTATTCTTGCACTATATGAACATCTTCAATATGAATATTTCTTTCCTCACCCATAGATATTGGTTTATCTTCTTATCCAAGTATTTAATTCAGTAGAGATACTAGGGGTGGATCTAGATAAGAATTATATGGCGTGGTTTCTGCTCTAAAAATAAGATATTCTACACCATTTTTAAAGATTGTAACTTCCTTCTTCTTGTAATAAATCTTCGCATCATAATTTGACAGCCAATTCAAACCGATAATTATATCAAAGTTAGTCATTGGTATGAAGATAAGGATAGAAACTAAAGAATGTGTATGTGTCACAAGGGGGACTAGTTGACATGCCTTTGTTGCAATGATGCATCCCCTCTGAGTTTTGACTAATAACTTCTTTATTAAATCTAATTGGACTTGTCTAATTTTATTGGAAAAATGCGAAGATATAAATGAATCTGATGATCCAAAATCAAATAAAGTGTTGGCTATGTTTGAGGAAACAATTAAAGTACCTACCACCACATCATTAGAAACTTCAACTTCTGTGGTTATAATCGTATGAGCTCTCTCTTTCTCTCTTGGCCTTTTCTGAGGTATGTTTTTTTGGCACTTAGAACACTCATTTTTATAGTGTCCCATATATCTACAATTGTAGCATTGAACATCATCAATTTGTTTCTTCCCCTTGTATTCATTATATAGATGACTCTTTTATCCACACTTATAGTAGACTCACTTGCCTTTCAAGCATTTTCTGAGATGATTCTTTCCATATTTCTCGCATAATGGTAATTTCTTCATTCCCTTGTTCTTCTTTATCACTTCACCTTTCCCTTGGTTATTAGAGTATTGATTTTTACATTGGTTTCCCTTCAATAAATTTGATCTAGTAAATTACTTCTCTATTTTGATGGCACTTGATACAATTTCATCATATGATGAAAATGTTTGAGAATCCAATGCCCTTAGAATACTTGGCTTAAGACCTTCAAAGAAATGATCAATCTTGTTTGATGAGTCACATATGTAATCTGCGGCATACCTGGATAATCTTGTAAAGGTAGCCTCATACTTTGCAATACTGTCTTCTTCCCTTTTCTTTAAGCCAAGGAATTTCCTCTTCATTTTAGTTCATTGCTCACGAGGGAAATATTTTTCAAAGAATATTTCCTTAAAATTCTTTCATTCTATATCTTATATTTCTTCTTCCTCTATGGTATTCTGAATCAAGGACCCCCATTGATCAGCATCGTCCTTGAGACAATATACTGTAGGTACTACATTTTCATTTTCATTGAATCATAATGCCATGAATATCTTTTCAAGGGACTTGATCCACTACTCAAGAACCACTGGATTAGTAGTCCTGCTAAAACATGGTGGATTCTTCCACATGAAATGATCAAACATAGGTGTGGAATGGTTATTTGTTACAACTTAGGTAAGTTGTCCCAATATGGTCATGATCTGTTCTGCTCCAACACTGACTGTGTTGACTTGATCAGTGGGGAGATCTCTACATTTCCCATGAGTATTGATTCCCCTTTTTCCATTAGACATTATTTGTAGATAAAGGGACACACTATATTAGGTTATGAATCATAATTTATAATCTTAACTTAACAAAATACTTAGTATAAATTGAGATCCTACATATGGCTAATCCCATAATCAGAAAAATTGTTTATTTGAGGAATAATTTACATTTTAATCCTTCATAATGGCTTGAAAAGAAAATATGAATTATCCTAAGAATATCCCTCATGAGTTTTGTATCTAAGAGTGTAGCAAGGACCATTTTCATGTACCAGGATACCCCGGGTCAAGCCCGAAACTCCTTCTCAGAGCTTTAACTCCTAGGTACATCTGTGCCAGAGTCACCTCTACCTGCTTGTATCCAGACAAGGAGGTATTTTTTAGAAATATTCACATAATATATTCCTTACCAAAATACCAGGACGTTCTTGTATGTTTATCCTCAAATACTACCTTCGGTCTTTTTTCCCTACTATACATTTATTATTCTAGTTTCAAAGACTTCTACTAAACTTCCTCTGATACCAACTATAACGCCCCAACCCCGCTAGGCCAGAGCTGGTGCATTAATTATTATATTGGAATGGTTAGAAGGAATAAAAATACCGAAGGAAAAATTAGTTTAGAAGTCTTAAAGAAACCAGATACATAAACTTAACTCAAATTACATTGGAAAAGGTTACAATATATAATACATAACAAAAACTATAAACTATATCCACAGAACTCAATAAATGATCTCCTATTCATCACCTGTTAAAATTAAACAATGAAAGGGGTGAGCTCAAACACTCAGTAAGGGTTACAAATACTGGAAGCATGAATCAATAATAACTGAATTGTAAACAATTTGACATAATCAATATGGCATGGTGAATAAATGAAAAACTCACGCCACTAATAAACTGGGAATGAAACTGCATCCATATATTTTGTCATAGTTAAAATCTCATGGATAGTAATATTAGATAATGAATAAATATAATTATTATAAATTGTACATCATGTATCTAGAACATGATACCATAATACTATAAAAATAATTTAGTTCTATGGGTAGAAACCCATCTGATTTTTGGAAACAAACTCGAAGGGTTTGTCGCAAACTGATTTGTCTCATGAAACCTACTGATGCATCGAGGGGATGTAGAGGGACCCACCTGCCAATGCATGTCCAAATTATTCTTTATACATAGATTCAACACAAGATCAATATGCTTTTACATTATCCGTATATAATAGAGGACAAATATTCATCAATATTTCCACAATCAGAACAACATGCAAAATAAATACCGTATGTAAAATGGTATACAGCATAGACAATAATCATATACATGATATAATAATATATAAATTTAAATGAAATAAAATTTAAATTAAAAAGTGATCTCAAATGGGCATTAGGTACACCACATAAGAAAGATTATGTGCATAATACTAAGCAAGTCACAACAAAGTGAAAATTGAGACAAATCTTGTTACCACGTCGTAATCAATTGAGTCGTATGGCCAAAAGTTAATAACCACCAAAATAATCATAGAATACCATGAATATAAAGATAATAATGATAATATATATCAAATATAAGTATACCTATATCACATATAATAAATAAGATGCAAAGAATGTAAATCCCACAGAATTGAAAGTGAGATGAGAAAACCCCTTGCAAACATTTCGGCATGGTAACAAGTGTTATTGTGAAGTCTTAAAGAGAGGTAAATGGGTATACCATTTTTTGTATATCATAAAGGAATTATGGGTAATGTTCAAAAACATACCCCATCATTAGGTATTAAAAATAAAATGGCACAACATAGGGGAGTTCTTGAATAAAAGTGATAGAGAGGATCTCTTACCTTAAGCTCGGTGGTGTTTGTGATTGTTCTTAATGACCTGAATAATAAAATTTATCTTCATTAATTAATAATTATATAACCTCATAAACATGTAATTGATATGGTATAACATCATTAATTTCATTAATGGGATTTTTTATGGGTTTAAGAGATTCAATTTTATTGTTTTGGAAGCATTTTCTTACTTGGTTTTATGATTTGTTTACTTGTATTCATGAATGGAAGTTCATTTGAAATGTGGTTAAACATCCAAAATCATTAATATATATTATTAATGACATTATAGAGATAAATATTATCTTATAATTATTCTTGTGATATACCATGTAACGACCCGGACCCGGAAAGCCACCCGAACAATGCCAAACGGGTCGGGTGTTACTACCTTAGGCGCACCTCCCCGAACACCAAAGGCTACTGACTAGTAGTGAGGGTCTGTTAGGTATAGTGGGGAGGCTATACCACTCTCGGAGGATCATAATAAATATACTGGTCTGAGTATATAAAAATAAAGATGCAGGGGAATGAAGGACTCAACAGACTCAAACCAGACCCGCAGAGCGGAAGCATAACAAATATCCAATAAACAACGAAAGCAGTAAATATAACAACAGTAGCAGAAATAAACACAACAGCATGCTCATAACATGTAACTACTACTGAATAGTAAAACATGCATCCAAAGAAAGTCATACACAACTGAATATAAAAAGGGCACCAATGGCTAACCAACAGTAGCTACAACAAGTAAGCATGCCGATACATAAAATAATACAAAACAAAGTAAAACCCACCTAGGTATGACCTCAAGGTCCATACCATCTCCATGCAACAACTAACGCAGCCCAGCTCCTAAATCTAGCCTCTTTCCTGCACGTAAATCCAAAAAAGTCTTCACGCGTCCCAAAGGGACCATGCAGGGTGTGAGACAAATCTCAGTAGGATACCACCCAATGGTGCGTACCAAATATATGTGTTTAAGTAGTCATGCATTTCTAAGGAAAGCGGTAAACAGTATAGTGTACGAATAAACACAAACTCCACTAGTTCTCAACAGCCACCATGGAGTATCACCTGCTTCGGTCAATGCCAGAATCTATATCGTGTAACCCGGCACCATGTGCCACCTGACACCTCGTGTCTCAAGTACCGACGTCCCAAAGGCATGCCCAAGGATATTATCCCGACACCATGTGCCTACTGACACCTCATGTCTAAAGTACTGACGTCCTGAAGGCACGCCCAGGAATAGTAACTCGGCACCATGTGCCTCCTGACGGCTTGTGTCTCAAGTACCGACACCCCGAAGGCACACCCAATAATAGTAACCCGGGATCCTATGCCTCCTTATACCTTGTGTCTCAAGTACAGACGCCCCGAAGGCATGCCCAAGTGTAACCTAGAAGAACATCGATGTCTACCCTCAAATCATGGCGAGCCTCATCCCCCAACCCGATAGTCTCAATGATATCCCCTAAATGCTCCTCACCTCCCACGTGGCTTTCTACTGCAAGCACCCCCAACCAAAATACCTAACCGCAACTACAGGGGCCTCTACCCACATGAGTGGTTGAAATCACCTCATTACAGATTATCTATGTCTGCACACTACTCAAAGTACCGGGTGAGTGGTAATCACCAAATCATACCTAAGCCACCAAAACATTTGACACCTTGTGTCCCTGCGACCATGTCGCTAAAATCTGATGGCATCGCCATCCGAGTAACCCAGGCCATGCCCAACCTGACAGTTGTACTGCCTCAAGATGACGTCCATGATGCCCAATACTGTGGTCAAAACCACCCAAAGTAACCTGGGCCAAGCCCAACTTGTGATCAGTATCACTCAAGCGTCACTGGGAAAAGCCCAATGCAACCCAAAGGGTCCAGCATATGCAATTCAGAAATTTCATATATAACATATTTAAATAGAAAACATAACTTGGAAAAACAAACTAAACAGTTGAATTCCACTATGCAAGGTGTTTTCTCATACCAGCATTGAGGTCTTAAATGCCTCTAACAATTTATCAGGCTCTAATAAATTAAACTAAATAGTTTATAGATTAATATTTCAATTAAAACTATTCTAGCGTTCCCCGGCCAAAATTCCCCAACAAGAAACGGGCCCTCACCCAGGCCGCTCACGCAAACTGGTAACAAGGCATACCCAAAGGCATCCCATTGGTCCGACAAGCAATTCAATAATAAACAGCAGATAAAACGGGTCCCGCTCAAAATACCTGAAAACACGCCGAAGGCTACGTCACCCAAAAAACCATGAAAACACAAAATGAAGTATGCACCACCTACCTAAGACTCATACGATGCTACTCCTCCAGTAACAGCCACCAATTCGGTCTAAAACGCAGTAAATCTACAAAAGATTCAAAACTTCTCAAACCCCTATAATTTGTTCTAGAACTAAAATCAAACAAAACAGCCAAAGAGGAATCGAGGACTTACCGAGGGGGTTCTAACGCATCAATCAGAGTTTGAAATGGGTCTCGAACGGACGATCGGGAGAAGGAAAGAGGTCTGGTCGGCTTGGTTCGCAAAACCGTGTGACAAACATGAGTTCTGCCTCAATACGAGGCTACTGCCCATTTTAACGCAAAAAAAAAAGAAACTACACGGCATGTACTTCATGACTACACATTGTGTAGGTCATTTAACTGTTCATAAGACGGCTGAATTCTACCACCTTACTTTCCAGACCTGCTGACCTGAGTACACGGCGTGTAACTATAGGTACACGGCGTGTACCAGTTCTCTCTTCTCTTCCTCGCCGACTTACCCACACGCCATGTATATCCCTCACACACGACTATACTACACGGCGTGTCCAAGTGGAATATAGTGTGTACCTGGTTTCTACCTGGCAAACAGGCCTAAATGCCATGTATAGCCACCACACGGTCGGGGTTACATAGCGTGTTTAAAACTACACACCGTATAGTAAGAAATTTCTACACGGTTACCACACGGCATGTACTTGGCAAGCACATGGCTGACACTCGCTTAACATATACACGGTGTGTACTTAAAAGTACATGGCGTGTAGTCTGAAAATTTCCAGAAACTTCCCATTTTCTCCAGTTTCCTCAGAAAAAAGTAAAAAATTTAAACCAGGTCGGGATTTTTACCCGTTCCAAAAACTCGGTTTCTTACAATCTCACCACCTTAACATAGCTCATCCCCGAGCTATCAGACAAAACCCAGAGATGGAACCATACATACCATCCCGATCAAAGCAACCCAGACTCCACGGTTTCGAAGGTCCCAGCAAAATTCCTCAAGGGGGCTCCCCACCTTAGGAATCGCCTAACCCAATCTCAACCTGACAAAACTCAAAGAAAATCACGTTTACTAACCAGTTTTCTGGACACATAGTCCTTCTGTGATGCATCGTCACCCCTGCACCCCATTGGTGCTCCTGTGTCGTTCCCGACATCTAACGTGTCCCGCACCGCATCGGTGTCCGCCTCTACGAGGTCCTAGTGCCTAGCACCTCAATTAACACTCATCCTCGATGCCCCGATGCCCATGGCACCTCAAGTAACCCGCTGAATACCATAAATGGTCAGACAGCCCATATATACATATAACAATATATTCTACGTAGATAAGGAAATCAGTAAAAGGTAGTGCATAACAACTACCCTTACTCCCCCCTCACCGCAACCCATGCCCCACGGCATCCCGGCCTTATGGCCTCCTTACCCGCCCTCAACAGAGCCAAGTATCAAAAGTACCTCGGGCCATGCCCATCCTGACAACTCATATTGCCTCAAATAGGTGATTGAGTTTCCCAATCCTGATAGTTACACTGCCTCAGCCATAGTACCTACCGGAACTCATAATATCCAGACCCAATATCCTACAACATACAATTCTACAGATATATAAAGCATGGAAAATCACATAGCAACAACAAGTAATTCTATTATAAATTTCACCTTTTACATTTTAGGGCATATAAAGCATGGCAATTTATTTTTTTTCACATGGTATTATCACATCACAAATCATACGTGCAATTATGAAATTGAAATACCCTAAAATATGCCTATAAAAATCCAAGAAAAATAGCCTTGCCATACCGGGCCAAGGTCCAATTCTCCCTTGCCATACCAAGTAAAGGGTCACATATCGCAATAGATAACCTCACACACCAAGTGATCCACCAAGGTGGAAATCATATAAATTGTAATCTGAGCAAAAGAAAAACAGCAATTCCCACCCATGGAAACTTGGTCCATCCCTCGTACCTAGGGCTGCAGGCACCCAAGCAGAAGCTAGAAACCCAGTTCCAGTAACAACAACCAATCTCCAGTCCACCATATCCCAAATAGTAAAACCAGCAGAAATAAAAATAGAAGTCTCAATCTCATTAGTAGATAGAAAAACACTGCTACTAAATCCTTGTCAAGAACTCCTCTAATACCACTTTGTAACGACCCGAACCCGGCCAGCCATCGTAATAGTGCCAAACGGGTCGGGTGTTACTACCTTAGGTGCACCTCCCCAAATTCCAAAGGTTGTGGACTAGCAGCGAGGGTCTTTTAGGTATATTGGGGAGGCTATACCCTCTCGGATGATCATAATAAGGGTACTGGTCCGAGTATATAAAAATAAAGATGCAGCGGAATGAAGGACTCAACAGACTCAAACCAGACCCGCAAAGCAGAAGCATAACAAATATCCAATAAACAGCAGAAGTAGTAAATAAAACAACAGTAGTGAAAATAAACACAACAGCATACTGATAACATGTAACTACTACTGAACAGTAAAACATGCATCCAAAGAAAGTCATACACAACTGAATATAATAAGAGATCCAATGGCTAACCAATAGTAGCTACAACAAGTAAGCATACCGATATAGAAAATAATACAAAACAAAGTAAACCCTAGCTAGGTATGACCTCAAGGTCCATACCATCTCCATACAACAACTAACACAGCCAAGCTCCTGAAGTTGGCCTCTTTCCTGCACGTAAATCCAAAAAGTCTGCACACGTCTCGAAGGGCTCATGCAGGGTGTGAGAAAAATCTCAGTAGGATACCACCCAACGGTGCATACCAAATATATGTGTTTAAGAAGTCATTAATTTCTAAGGAAAGCGGTAAACATTACAATGCACAAAATAAACAAAAACTCCACTGGTGATCAACAGCCACCGTGGAGTATCACCTGCTTCGGCCAATGCCGGAATCTCTGTCATGTAACTCGGCACCATGTGCCACCTGACACCTCGTGTCTCAAGTACCGACGTCTCGAAGGCACGCCCAAGGATAGTAGCCCAGCACCATGTGCCTCCTGACACCTCGTGTCTAAAGTACAGACGTCCCGAAGGCACGCCCAAGAATAGTAACCCGGCACCATGTGCCTCCTGACACCTTGTGTCTCAAGTACCGACATCCCAAAGGCACGCCCAAGAATAGTAACCTGGCACCATGTGCCTCCTGACACCTTTTGTCTCAAGTACCAACATCCCGAAGGCACGCCCAAGTATAACCCGTAGGAATAGCGATGTCTGCCCTAAAATCACGGCGAGCCTCATCCCCCAACCCGATATTCTCAATGATATCCCCTGAAATCTCCTCACCTCCCACATGGCTTTGTATGGAAAGCACCCCCAACAAAAATACCTAACCGCAACTACAGGGGCCTCTACCCACACGAGTGGTCAAAACCACCTCATCACGGAGTATCTCTGTGTACACACTACTCAAAGTCTCGTGTGAGCAGTAATCACCAAATAGTACTTAAGCCAACAAAACATTTGACGCCTCGTGTCCCTGTGACCATGCCGCTCAAGTCTGGTTGCATCGCCATCCTTGTAACCCGGGCCATGCCCAACCTGACAGTCGTACTGCCTAAAGCCAAAGTCCATGACACCCAATCCCATGGTCAAAACCACCAAAAGTAACCTGGGCCAATCCCAACATGTGATCAGCATCACTCAAGTGTAACCGGGCCAAGCCCAACACAACCCAAAGGTTCCAGAAGATGCAATTCAGAAATTTCATATATAAAATATTTAAACCGAAAACATAACCAGGCAAAACAAACTAAACAGTTGAATTTCACTATGCAATGTGATGTCCCATACCAGCACTGAGGTCTTAAATGCCTATAACAATTTATCAGGCTTTAATAAATTAAACTAAATAGTTTATACCTTAATATTTGAATTAAAACTATTCTGACATTCCCCAGCCAAAATTCCCCAATGAGCAATAGCCCCTCACCTAGCACGCTCATACAAACTGGTAACAGGGCATACCCAAAGGCGTCTTATTGGTCCTACAAGAAATTCAATAATAAACAATAGATAAAATGGGTCCCGCTCAAAATACCCAAAAACGTGCCGAAGGCCGCGTCACCCAAACAACCATGAAAACACAAAATGAAGTATACACCACCTACCTGAGACTCGTACGATACTACTCCTTCGGTAACAGCCACCAATTCGGTCTAAAACGCGGTAAATCTACAAAATATTCAAAACCGCTCAAACTCCTATAACTTGTTCTAGAACGAAAATCAAACAAAACAGAAAATAAGGAATCGATAACTTACTGAGGGGGTTCCAACGCATCAATCAGAGTTCGAAATAGGTCTTGGACGGATGATCAGGAGAAGGAAAGAGGTTCGGCCAGCTTGGTTCGCAAAACCGGGCGACAAACATGTGTTCTGCCTCAATACGAGGATACTGCCCATTTTAACGCAAAAAAAGAAACTACACGACATGTACTTTTTGACTACATGTCGTGTAGGTCATTTAACTGTTCATAAGACGGCTGAATTCTGCCGCCTTACTTTCTAGACCTGCCGACCTGAGTACACGACGTGTACCAATGGGTGCACGGCGTGTACCTATGGGTACACAGCCCAAACTCCATGTATATCCCTCATACACGGTTAGACTACACGGCGTGTCCAAGTGGAACACGTCGTGTACCTGGTTTCTACCCGGCCAACAGGCCTACATGCCATGTATAGCCACCACACGTTCGGGGTTACACGGCATGTTTAAAACTACACACCATGTAGTAAGAAATTTCTACACGGTCACCACACAGCATGTACTTGGAGAGCACATGGCCGACACTCGCTTAACATATACATAGCATGTACTTAAAATTACATGGCGTGTAGTCTGGATGTTTCCAGAAACTTCCTATTTTCTCTAGTTTCCTCAGAAACCAGTCAAAAATTACAATAGGGTCGGGATTTTGACCCGTTCTAAAATCTCGGGTTCTTACATACCATGAGGATTAGTCATTCTATGAGTTAATGATAAACCCTTGAATTTGGCTTGGTGGTTTTGTGCACAATGAACTTGTTTTGTATTATTATTCCATTTTATGAGTGTGTAAAGATTACATAACATTAAACATGATAAAATACATATATTATGATCTGGTTCAATGATTCAAAAGGTTTCATGACTAGTATTTAAGAAAGTAATGCAAATTTAAAACTTGTCTTCCTTGAGTGTGATAAATTAACACATCTCGAACAGTGTTTGCATTTTTAGTATAAACGGAGGGGAAAAGAGAGATTATAATGAAATATTCCATTACCACAATAAAAATCTAGTACATGTATGTTACTGTGATTATCATGGAATTTGGATGAGGTGAGGTGAGAAGAGAGAACAAAATAATGGAACTTGTAAAAGGAATTGAAATAAAAAGTAAGAGAGGTACACCTCTTGAGTACTCCACTTTGAGAAACGTCTTAAGACCTTTGATTTTGGCCTTTTGGTGGGACCAGTAGGCATTGGACAAGGGGAAGGAGGTTAGGGAGATATTTTAGTTTAATTTAGGCTGGTTGTGAATCTTGAGTGGTGTGGGATAAAGAGGGGGTAGGGGTGGTTTCTATAGTGGAGGGGAGAAGGGTTTTCTTAATATTATAGTCATTACTTTATTGTTTCTTCTCAAGACAAGAAATCGTGAGTATTCCTTGACTTAGAATAGTAATAAGAGAATGTGAGTTTGAGATTTGGGTACTTTCATCACTCATGATTCTAGGAATAGTTAATTTAATTTATAATGTATTTATATTGTAAATTAATGTATTTTACTATTCACCAAAAATTCAAGTATTTCAGAAAAATACCAAAAATTCACCCGAACCATTTTTCGACATGTAGAATCCAAAAATGAATTCCATTTTTAAAAAATAATTTTCTAAATATAATTAATTAAATATTTAATATAAATACTTAAAATATTCATCTTCATTTTCAAGGTGCCTAAATTTATTTATACATTCATGGGTATGAATACCATTCATAAAAGTCATATTAATATTCATAAGGGTAAGTTACTTTTTATAAGGGTAGGTTACTATTAATAAGGGTAGGTTACTATTCACATAAAATTAAGTTAATTCTTTCATACTCTAAATATCATCCTGAACACAACCGTGTATTCCATATTTTCAAAATTCAAATCACAGAGCTAGAAAATTTAAGTTTAATAGTTAGGTTGTGACTATCTCCTATAAATACACAAGTTTTGTTCTATAGAGGGTAAGTGATTCATGAAATATAGGCTATAACTATAATTTGTTTAAGAGAAACATACCATAAAATGTTTGTGGTGTTACAATTCATGTCTTATGGACTGCCAATCTTTATTCCATGAATCATGTATTTGATATTTGATATGCAGGGTTTGATATTTAAATTTTATTTTCATGTTCTCATACCCTTATGCTCGTGTTATGATTATGTGTCTCTTTTTTTACCCTTTATAAGAATCTAATCACACTCATTTATATTGTTTAATTTCCATAATTTATGAAGACAGGTTTTAAATATAATTACTAAAGGGGAAGATCTTTGTGGAAAACATTAAATATCTTTCACCAAGATGGAATATTTTGTTCCAAGTTTACAAAGGCACTAAACTATTACATTCCTTAGGAATTTATTTATATAATTTGATGAATATTCATCTAAAATGTTTTCATGTCCATGTATGTTAAGGTTAGGTCACTATATTTTACATATTCTACTTCAATTTTACATTTTGGAGGTGGAAAATTATGAATCATGGAGTTTATTTTTAGCATGTATCAGCAACCATTTCACC
Organism: Viscum album; assembly: GCA_963277665.1. Classification (NCBI taxonomy): domain Eukaryota; kingdom Viridiplantae; phylum Streptophyta; class Magnoliopsida; order Santalales; family Viscaceae; genus Viscum; species Viscum album. Next base: position 1,002,749,514 of record OY728133.1, read on the forward strand.
TGCATTCAGGGCGTCTATTAGATATCTGACCATCATTGGGAAATAAATGAGGCAATAAATGAATATATTATTATATTTATACCCCCAAATGAACATCATTGGTAATTAAATAGAAACATTTCTAGAAACATGTACAAAATCCATGATGAACCTTTGAAGAAGTAAATCAAGAGGATTAGTATACTATCTCTTTCTTATTTTTAATATTTCAATGTAATGATAAAATTAATTTATTTGAAATAAAATAACATTCATGTATTATATGATCCAAATAAAAGATGGTTTTAATAATTATTAAAATAAATATGTAGGTCTAATTAGGGAGTGTATGATTATATGATGTGGAGTACAAAAGAAAAACAGACATTGTCATATGATGAGGGGAATAGGAACGGTCGCATGAACACAAAAATTGCATATTGAATAAATGGAGTCTTTAAAGGGGATTCAATAGTTACTTATAACTGGCCTATTTCAGGATACATTTTATCATTTTTCCAAGTACTTAATTGAATGATAAAAATAGACTATGGATGGGATTCATTAGGGGATAAGGTACAGATGATACTTTCAATGAGATATTTAGAAGAACATTAAAGGTTATTTTTCTTATTGAGTGTGCCTTTTCCACTAATAAGACTCTATAATTTAAGTGAAAGATTTTCCAGACTCAATCATAGGTAGAAGTGGTTGAGTCCTTATAGTATTACTAGAAGTGAGGCATTATCAATGTGGAAACTTCCAGGAATTGCAGTTTCCTTGAGTACATGCCATTGTAGCATGTTTCTCTGTGAAAATATCATGGGAAGCATATTTTTATCCATTTTACTATATGGAAACCATTTATAACTACTGTAATACATCATGGATTTCTATTAGGGAGGTTTGACATTTCCCAATGCCTGAAGACTAGCTAATATTGATACCTGACATCAACTGGTTGCCATAGTGAGGGAGATCGAAGTCTAGTAGGATGTGAAATGAGATGGGATGGCCTCAATAATGAGGGAAAAATTTGAGATATATCATATTTAATTGGGAAGGAAATAAAATGAAATTATTCCCTAATATTTTTGGATCGAGTTCACACTCTCAGCCACAATGCGGTAATGCCTCCAATGTGAACTTTTTCATTTTATCAATTACATGGTCTTAATATAAACTCTTACAATTTTTTGAATTCTCTGAAATTTATGTATAATTTTAATATAAAATAAAAAAATTATAAAATTATAAAACCATTTATATAAATCACACACATGATAAAAATTCCCAAATGTTATATCATTTCAATTAATAAAACTTTCTTCTACATAATTTCCTTCCCTTTACAAAGATTTTTCACATGATAAAAGCATTTTGTAAATCATCCATTGGTTTTTCATAATAATTCCTTCTTATTCACATTATAAGGAATATAAAAATTAAATGTGATATGACATGAAATAATAATCAAAATATCCATGGATACACCATAAAGCAAGCATGTTAACAAATAACTATGAAATATACCATCATCCGAGAATCATACATAAATGATAAATCAAACCATTTGGGATATAACCTATTGGTATATGTTCTAGACATGAAATAAATCATTAATCCATAAGTTATATCCAACTGATATAACCTATGTGTGCACAAATATATTTTTAAAGTAAAAACCCTTTTAAATACATGACTATATTCCAATAAGAATGAAGAAAAACTAGTCACCTTTGAAAATGGTGATCAATAAAATAAAATATACAAATTCTGAAGAAGGGAACACATTAGGTATAAAGCACAAATCCTGGTAGGGTACCACCATGAATCTATTTAATTATTTTATCTATGAAAAGTGATAAAATTGTTTGAAAACAATTTCAAAACTAAACCACTTGAAAACAAACCAACTTTAACTAAACCATTAAAATTAATTTGGTTTTTATTTATAAAAAAACATGGTATTCCAAATAATGATTCCAAAACAAGGATCAAGTAATAAAATGAGTCCATAAGGCCCATCCTGTTCAAATATAACCAAATAGAATAATAAAGGTGAGCATAACATAAACATCATGTAACCATAAAAATTGAAAGTTAACAAATGGAAAAAATACATATCATCACATTAAATGGAACTAATAAAATTCATAGAGAATATAAACCAATCTATAATGATTAATTTACACTTGATGGATCTAATAATTAGGCCTGTGATGATTCATTAAAAAAGTATTCTAGCTAGATATGAAAAGGAAGCACACGCAGTGTTCCTACATTCCCAATTCCAATATCTCACATAGTCTCTCAAAAACCAACATGGAAGCCCACATGATCTTCCTACCCAAGGTCTCTCTTAGTTATTTGGAAAATAATGGAGGCTCAAATGATCCTCCCTCCAAGGCTTACATGGTCACTCAAACAAACCTCTTGCTCACACCCCGATTAATTCACATGCTACACCATGCCAACACATCACAAGAATGTGACCATATTAATCAGTCTATAAGGAAGTATATTTTATAAATCAAACATTCCTAATTTAATAAAATACCCTTTCCAAAGTAACACCACATCTAAAACCACTTTAGAAGTATTTTTTTATGAAACATGAAGACATGAAATTTTCTTTTGATAAGAAAAAAATCATAAAACAATTGGAATAGGCATGTTATATCTCACATTCTACCAATCATAAAATTATGTTGACCGTAACATTATATTAATATTTTACACTTAATATATATTTCAGTTTTATATGTAGATATAGAGGATACTACACTACTCACTAAGCAGTATAGGCATGTTTCACATGATGTGCTAGTGGGCCATGAGGTTCGACAGATCAGGGTTCATAAAGCCCACATTATCAACACATTCCATCATGAGTTGCCATTATATCATGCCTACACCATGTTGGCTTATATGGTGTTGTTTTATATGATTATACATTTTTTTATCATCACCTACTTTCTACCCTCACCGAGATATGGAGACCTGAGACTCACACATTCCACTTTTCAAAGAGAGTGGTGACCATCGCCCTTAAGGATATGAAAGTTATAATTAGTCTTCATATACAAGGGTATGAATTTATAGGACCCACCCCTGGAGACTAGCTTGAGCTTGTACAGTGACTGATAGGCATTGACATTGTGGGCGATGATGATGCCACAGATGGTGGTTCAATATCTAAGAGTTGTCTTGAGATGCATTTTACACAATTACCCACTGATTTTGATGATCATATGGTCATGTTTCATACCTATTCATATATCTTGAGACTCATTAGAAGGTAACTATGAAATGAGCACCTTGGTAATCATTTCCACATGATGTATTTGGGGATACTTGGGATTGTTATTAGGTTGGGAGATACAGTTGAGGATTTTCATACTTTAAATATACTTACAGAGCATTATGAATGTAATGTTGATCAACTATCACTAATATTGTGGGGTGTTTCATCCTTATTTAGATATGGTAATAGGATACCATATCTACTCTTTCCCTTATTTTTATTGGTCAGTAGTTTTATTTAGATTTGTTTCTTTATGCTTTATACGGATGCTGGTATGATCTCTCATATTTATTGTTTTTTGATGCTACTATAATTTATTAAATTTAATTTCTGTTTATTTATCACTTTCTATGTTGTACATTATAGGTGGATTTAGGGAAACCAAATTTTTAGGATGTCGAGGCACAACTTGGGTGCATATCTTCTCGTGTTGGATAGTTTAGTACCTATTGACGTAATTATATACACTATTTCCATGACTAATAAATTTACTAATACTATATTTTTGGGTTTTTAGTAAAAAAAATTAACAAATATCACATATCATTTAATATTGCAAGGATTCCAAACTGGGCTCTATTAGACTATCTTCCCCCATAATACACTTATGGGATTCAAGATCCCATGGGTGTAGTTCCTATCATTCACTTTCATATTGTTGAGTGGCACCAACTTGATAGAGTTATATTCCAGTTTGTATATATTAAGTGTATTCCCTCTCTACCAAGATAGTCAACATCACTTTATTATATGAAGCTTATAGGGGCGGGATGTCAACTGGTGTTGATGGAATGAAGAGTATATATACTTCTAAGATAGATGAGCATTATTTCATATCTATGGTATGTGTATGATGTGATTCCCTCTAAAAGAGTAACTCCGGTATGATCCATGGTATAGGCTGAAGTCTATACTGGATCTTACTTCACATGGTAGAGGACTTTAGGATCTATTAAGTTAATAAATTTCCTTTAGTTTTTTTGTTGTAATTTTTTTTAATTCATTTTGAATCTATTTATTGAATAATCGACTAAAGCATATTATATGTATGTCAGATTCATAAGAGGGGGATGTTTTTATCTAGCCAGTATACCATTCTATAGTGAAAGTGATGATGCCCGTGTATCATGTTCTACATGATATTACCTTTGATCTTAAACCTTAGGGAGATTCTATTACTACCCAGGGAGAAGAGGTTCCTACTTAGGAACCTCCTCCAATAACTGATAATATTGAGGAGCCATGATGGCAACGACATACACTGTGTTGTGCTACACATGGGGCCTCACCTATTTCATAGGCAGAGGTCTCACCTCTATCAACCTACCATCAACTTATTATGAATGTTCATCATGAGGCATGGGATCTATTTATGTTTTAATTATATTCATTTTTTATCTTGGTAGATTTGATCTGAGCTTGTATCATGGATCATTTTACATGCCTCCATCTTTCATTCCGGGTCCTTTATAGATCTTATGGTTCCCCTAAAAGATGATAAAATTTCCTTCTACATACACAGTGGAAGAAGGATCAAGTGAACATGATTGAATTCATATTCCTCCTCCTCCCAATTATTCATTGGTAAGGCATCAAATATTATAGGTTCTATTGCCCAAGGAAGATACCTCTTTAGGTCATCATATTCCACCCCAGCACAGAGGTTGATAATCTCGATACAGGAATCCCATTCAAACACCACTATATGGGACAAGACCTCATCATGGATTGTAAAAACCTGATTTTTTTTTGAATAAATTAATTTTTTTTGATAACTTTTGTTACACGCAACACCAATTTTAGGTTGTGTTACATACAACTCTGAGTTTTAAACCATGAAATATTACTAATATACTTATTTAAACACAACTGTTATAAAATATCTCTTAAACATAGTTATCTGAATAGTAATATCTACTTTTTAAATATTAATTATAATCATTTTATATAAATAAAATATATTTATAATAAAAACATAATTTTCGGTAATGTCTTTATGTTTCAAAAATATTATTTTCTCAAAAAAAAGTTTATGTATTTTTGTGAAAAATAATAAAATTGATTTTTGAAACATTCAGAAAATTAATTTTATAGAATAGAATTAATTTTATAAATCATCATTTCAAAATTATCTTAGGGTGAATTTTTTTTATTTTACTGAAAAGTTTCATTTTTTGATGAATAGTTAAAAATAATGAATTTTGATTGAAAACATCATTTTTGTTTAATTTATTTATAAGGATAAATTATATTTTAAATTTATTTAAAAGTAAAATTACTTCAATTATATACCCATTAATCTAATTTGGATCATTTTAATCAATTTCATATTTAATTTTGATATAAAAATATCTCAATATTTTGAATATTTTCTATTTAAAAACTCACTTGGTCATCGTGTATGTGATATTAATTTCAAATTAAATTTTGAAACTTATCTGAATTGAATTTTGAAAAATGGATTCATTATTTTTAATTATAAAAATTTATATTATCAAAAAAATTTGACTTAATTTTTTTATCAAAATGAGTAGTAAAACGGTAGAAATTATTTAATATGGTTAAGGTAAAAATAGGCTTACGGGGTTTAAACTGAAAAGACAAGGAATCAGTTTACCTATAAACTTGTATAAAATATATTTTATGGACATATTTTGACCTTATAATATCTAATGTTTTAATTTTATCCATTTTTTATCCTTGTGATATGAACAAAACATGTGTGAAATTATTTCGTTTAAAAAATTAGAAGTGTGCCACTCACCTCACCTATAAATGGTCACTGATTCTCTTATCATATTCACACATTAAAACCCTTTAATTTAAGCCATTACCTACCCAAATCACTTCTTATGTTACCTTATCTCTTCCTATAATCCCTATTTTGGACATAAATCTAACCTAGGATGGCTTCGGTGAAAATTTGAGGATACCCAAAGAAGAGGTAACATTCATCAATGAGAGTTTTTTATTTTATATCATCCATCATCCCCAACAATTATTATTATAACATGATTATATAATAACCTAATTATCTTATATATACTTATATTTTTTATTTTTAAGTTCATGACCTACAAACATCTCTACTTCCATCAAATGGTCTATGAATTCATCGTTCATGTGTACGGTGGACTACTGCCTTGCGAATAATTTTCATTCATTTTTTTATTACCACCTCTCAAGGATGGTAATAATTATGGATTTATTTTTTATTTATTATAGTTATGATTTTATTATTATTATTTAATTATCATATCATGCATACCTTCATACTCTCCATCTTCTGGGAATATGATAATGTCACTCGTGTGTACGGTGGACTACCACCTTACGAGGTGATGTGAATATTTCACACTATACATGGAATGTATGAAGTATGGGTTTAATAAAAATATATGATATATATAAAATAAAAATTACTATTGAATGATAATCTATCATTTAATTTTCTTTCATTTAATTCAACAAGAAAATGTAAACAATGTTCATGCGTCTGTATGTACTACCATCTCTATGAACAGTGCATTTCCTTTTCTATCACTAAATATTATGGATTAATATAAATACATATATAATGAATTTATAAGATATTTATATCATGGTTAAAATTATTTAGATAATTAAACCATGATAAATGTAATAATACCAAAAAATAACAAATCAAAACTTACCTGAAAAAAATCAATTATTGCCTGAAAGGAGACTTTAACATAAAATTGTTAATGAATGGGTAATAAAAGGTCATAATTAAATAATATATTGTATTATATATATGAATATGGTTCTAAAATAGATTTATAATAAACTTATATTTATTATATAGGATGTTTTAACATGTATGAAGGAAGTCACAATTTAAGGTAACGTATTTTTGTCCCAATTTTACTTCTTTGAGACATATGTTATGTTATGCACATGTCCTATTTTATGAGGTGTACATATATAACCTTTTTAATATAATATCATCAATTTATTTATCCTCATAATATTTTAAGTTTCATTTTATTTTATTCCTTCGTGCGGCTTATGATTCAAAGCTACCAAAGTGGTGAAGATTTTATGTTACAATATCATCATTTATCGAGATTGTTTATAATTATGTTTTTAATGATAAAATAATATTATCCATATCTCAAGAAACTCAAGAATTTTGATATAATCTGGATATTCATGATTTCTTCAAGTAATATTACCATTTTCTTCTCTTTTGTAGTTAATATAATTGAGAAAATGTTTTTAAGAAAATCAAAAATTATTTATTTCTTCGATCTAAAATTCGTTTTCTTCCAAAATCATGTTTTCAAAATATGTTTCCAAAAATGTTTTATTTATATATAATTATTTGTAAAATAAACTTTTACCCATGTTTAACTTTTTCTAACATTTTTTTGAAGTGATATTCATGTCGTTTTCCAAACAATACTTGTTTGGATTTTTCTGAAAATGTGAAAGGAATCTTTGTCTTGATGTGTACGGCTTGAAAAAAATTCCCATCTTCATGAAAAATAATTTCTTCAAACATTCCTTTATATGTTTTCAATGTTATTTTAAAATAAAAAAAGTTCAAAATTCTTTATATTTTAAAAAAAATTGTCAAAGTGGAAAGGATATTGTTCTCAAGAAATGTTTAAATGATCAAAATCATTTTCCATCTAAGATAACATGTGTTAATGTTACTTATGTCTTATTGGGGATGTGATCCAAGGATACCATTGTTATTATTTGTTTGAATGGTTTATGTTATGATGGAATGATTTTTATAAAACATGTCTCTCTTCCATTCTTTATACCATGATAAAATTCTTATGAAACTCACTTATTTTTTAGGGTTATGATATAACGAAATAATGAAATGATTATGAAAATCGTCTATTTTCCACAGGATATTTTGTGATGAAATGTTTATGAAACCTATTTTATTTCATGGTTTATGATATGATTAATGTTTTATTATCTTTTGGAACACATAAAAATGGTTTTTATTAAGATATGGTTGGGACCTATATCTCCCTTTAATGCATTGGGTAAATATTTTTATCTCATGATATAGAAAGGACTGGGACGGAGAGTGAACATAGTTCAGTAAGGGACTTTTCACGCTGTGATGGTATTGGGAGTGAACCCTGATTAAATGATGATTTGGGGAGTTAAACCATTACAATATGATATACTTGGCAGTGAGCCTTGAAAAATATGGAAATGATTTTATATGATTATTTTTATGCCATAAATCTATGTCTTATGTTAATGTTATTCTCTCATGGATCATGTTCTTTGATTCCATTGTGATTCAGGTATTATGAAATTCAAATCCCTATTCCATGATTCATGATTATGATCTTTGATATATAGGGTATGGTTTACAAATGTTATGATCATGTTCTCATACCCTTATGCTCATGCTATGCTTATGTATCTCCATTGTTTACCCTTATTGAGCATCTAATCTCACCATTTTTTATATTCTATTTCACCAGGTTATAAATTATTGTATTATGTATGATATGTCTAAGAAGGGTTCTAGTTATGAATAACATGGTGGTAGATGGCATAGTCAACCTATGTATCAATTGTTTTTACTTTCTAGTTTCCAAAGGAACTAAACTATTTGTCATGACCCGACCCTACCCGGGCTCGGGCAGTAACTACCCCAAGACCGCCTCCATAGGCCAGGGGCTGGAGACAAGAGCCGAAGGCCAAAAAACTCGAGGAGGCCTTTGCATGAGTACCTGTACACACCCACACAGCCCACTCAATGCAGAAGTGAAAGGTAAAAGGAAAAGTAAAGTACTAACTGCTATAAACAACCACAAAAGTGCATCGAACTCTAAACAGTATAAAGAAATTGCTGAGGGTAAACGTAAAAGAAAAGGGACAAAACACGCACCCAACCAAAAAAGTGACACAACGCGGAAATTGGAAAACAAGAGTAAAACAGCTGGGAGAGTCCCACACCTAGAACCCAACTACAACCACCGCACGCGGTCCAAGCTCCCGAACTCCTAAGCTCCCCTAAAGTCATGACCAACTTGTCTGTCGTCTGCAAGGGCACACCAAGTGTAGGCAAAGCCCAAGCACGGGTGAGTATAAAAATACTCAGTAGGATGCCCCGAAGGCTTGAGGGAGTATAAAGAAGGTACTTAATATGAGAGCAGTAGATCAAACAGGGAAAAGTAAAGGAGTATAACCAAGAGTGCAATAAAGAGTACAGCTCAATAGAACAAGAGGAAGGAAGTATACTCATCCAAACACAAGGAGCTAGAAATGGTGAGAAGATTAACTTCTCATTGAGTCTTCTCTACCTATAGCAGGACAGTAGACTCATCCAACCACGAGAAGCTAGACACAGAAAGAACGTGGCATACCCCGTGCGTCTTCGCCTCTCCTGGAAGGAGAGTAACCAAAACCCAAGAAGTGGGTACTGGAACAAGGTATATATATATATATATATATGCTCTATCAAGAAACCTGAACAAGATCATAAGAGGATCTCCATCCCGTAGCTCAGCACAAGAAAGTGAGTAGCCAATAGTCCCAGAAGTAAACCACCATTGATGCCCTGTATCTCATATGTTTTCCCTAAACTACAAGTCAAGGGGATCAAATCACCTCACCTTGATACTATCCGCTTTGGGCGGCACTGACTCACCCACACGGTTTTAGCTCACGTCACAAGTCTGCATCTCGGTGGGGAAAGTGCCCCTCATACTTGAGAGTTTTGGGGAAATTTAAACCACACCTCATCACTGTCACCCAGTCAAAAGATCTGCTTAAAGACAAAGCTTTCATATCACTGACCCCGTACAATCCAAGGGTCCCGCTCTGGTAGTCACGGAGAAAAGCCACATACTATCATAGAAGAAAGAACTGAGTCTGAAAGAAGTCGTTGGGTGACCCACTGCCCAATCTCTATTGGAGGGTAGACCCTAAGAAGTCGTCAGGTGACCCACTACCCAGTCTCTGCAGGAGGGTAGACCCTAAGAGGTCGACAAGAGACCCACTTCCCAGTCTCTGGTGGAGGGTAGACCTGGAAGAAGTCGACAGGCAACCCACTGCCCAGTCTCTACTGGAGGGTAGACCTGGAAGAAGTCGACAAGTGACTCATTGCCCAGTCTCTGCTGGAGGGTAGACTTGGAAGAAGTCGACAGGCAACCCACTGCCCAGTCTCTGGTGGAGGGTAGACCTGGAAGAAGTTGACAGGTGACCCACTGCCCAGTCTCTACTGGAGGGTAAAGTCAGAACTTCTCTAGCCATCCCTACTGGAAATTACCTCCTTAGTAGAGGATCAGTGCCCGCGTAAAGTATTGGTCACACTAGAATCCACAATAACCCTTCTGGTCTAAACCATCATTAACAGAAGGACTATCTGCGTCACGAGAGGTCAAAGGTACGTAAATTAGAACACGGCACGTAAAAGGGGCCCACATGACGTGTGGCCCTATTTAATCTTTTAACCAAGTACACAAACGTTCTCAGGTACAAACTACAACTTGTACCTCCAAGAATTCCCGTATACTCCCAGAGCAATCCACATTGCCAGCCCAAGGCTATCGTGCACACGGCACCCAATGTCAACAAAAAAAGGCATAAACATAACTTCACCAACCTACTTCCTCCACGGCCCTAGAATGGACAAACACATCACTTTAAACACTAACTTCACTCTCACAAGAGTTAATGCGATCACACGCCAAGGGTTCCCTACAAACACCGCAGGAAGAACCACCACTGGTAAACCTTTCATGCTTCCACATTTAAAAGAGATCCTGAAAGATACTCTGCGCATTTAAATGGATCGTACCGTTGTAATCCTTGCGAAAAAACATGCAAGAATGACTATTTACTCGCCTCCAACAGACATCCAACGTAATATTCATTCAACACTTCTTTATGCCCGAACGGCGTCCTGTGGTCCCGAGCCTCAGCCCCAAAAATAATCAGGCTCATCGCACCATTGTGATCTCCTCAGAAAGACACGTCAAATTGACTACTCACTTGAGTGCCCCGGATATTCGGAGGAAAAGTTTCATTTCGCCGTACCGCACACGAGTGGTGCTTTGTGGGACCCGCATCTCGATCCCGAAGCATAATGAACGGATCGTATCGTTGCGTTCCTCTCGAAAAACTAAAAAAGATTGACTACCCACTTGTTTGATTCGGACACCCAGTGATAAAGATTGAAATCACCGCCAACTCCCAAAACGGACCTTGTGGGTCCTGCACCACTGTGCGTAATTTAAAGTGTGTGGATTGCGCCATTGCAATTCCCTCGTAAAAACACTCAGAGTCGACTGCTCACACGCCCCAAACGGACGTCCAATGAAAAAGTTACAAAATGCTGCTCAGAGCTTAAAAGATGGGCCGTGGGGACCATGACACAACTCCGGCTTCAATGCATGAAAACCCCTTGTAAATCTTCGTCTCGATGTCAGGGTCGTAATTCCGCTGATGGCACTCAAATCGTACATCGGATGTGTTCGCGCCGCCCAAAACAAAAAACCCCGGAAAAAGACCAATTAACTTAAAGGTGTGTCGCACCTCCAACGCCCCACGTTTCGGGAATTAAAAACCCCCCAAAACCATCTCAAAACGTTCTTCTCTATTTAAGGATCGCGTTGCCACTGACGGCATGCAAATCCGACACTGGGTCCGCATTTTATGAGTGTTTTAATGTTTAATGGACCTATCGGGTGGGCCGGCCCGGTTCGGCCAGCCCACCACACACCGGAACTGGTCTGCGGTTCACCGTGCGTGCCGGCCCATCTCACCCAGACCAGCTTAAGCCGGTCTGGCTTCTCCAACATGGACCCTCATTTTGTGGGTCCTCTGCGTGTCCCGGGGTCGTCGTGACCCCGGTCTCCCCCACCGACCGGCCGACAGTCGGCCGGTCCTCGTGCTCAACCGCGTGCCCAGGAACCTTGCTTTTGCAAGCACCTCTGCTCACCCGGATACCTCTCTAAGCCGCTCACTGATGCGCTCAACCACCTCCACCGGAAAGAGCCTGCACCGACCTCGGTTGCTACTCGCTCTGACGCCCTCAGCTGCCCGCTCGCCCGACGCCACCACTCGCTCGCCCAGCCGACGCCCGCTGCCCCGCGCTCGCCCGCAGCCACTTGCTCGCCCGGCCACCTTCGACCGCCTCCAATGAAATAGAATCCCTACCGCCATCTTGGATCACCGGGCCGCCGTGCGGAGCCACTGGACCGGCTTGAAACCTGCCGGAATACCCTGGCTCGGTGGAAAACACTCCAAAAACCCGTGGGTTTCGGCGGACGACTGCGATCTCCGCGGAACTTGGATTTTCAATCCGAAAAGTGCAGTAGAAATCTCAGAAGATAATCTACGCAACTATGGGATTTTCTCGAAGATCAAACAGAAATTCGACGCAATGAATCGAGGTCAAAGTCGGTGCGGGAAATTAAAAAAAATGAAACGCACGATCCTACCTCTTTGGACGTAGCCCGATGCTTCGCGAAGATCTTCCGGCCACAACACCTTGGAGATGAGGAAGGAGGAGGAGGAGGGCTTGAGGGTGAGGAGGTTCTGCCAGGGGGAGGAAATGGGGAAGGAGAGGAGAGGGTTAGTTTAAATAAAGTAAAAAATTAATTAAAATATCAATTAATTTAAACACCCAATTTAACCCGCATATGAAACTCTCGACGGGGTCGAGGTTAAGCCTCCCCTAGGGTAAAAACAACCTCTTGAGCACAATGGCGGTCTCTGAATTTTAATCTGAGTCCTAGTTTAAATGTTTTTAAATTTAACGCTTGGGGCTGCTAAATTACAAAAACTCCCCTGGTGTCATTTTTCACAGAAGATTCACGCCCGCAAAAGTTACACCCCTCCTAGGGCAAACGGCATGCTCCGGACTCAACGGTGCCCTCGGTTTTCCAATACAAGCCTCCGTTTAAGAGATTCTTGAGTTTAACCATTAAACGAATAAATTAATTATTTTAATTATCTGTTTAACATTCCGTTAATGGGCGAGGGGTCCCAACGTCCCACGCCGACATGTTCTATGTCGTTCCTAGGGTAAACACCCCATTTAAGACTCATCCGTACTCCCGGATTTAGGATCTGAATTTCCGTTTAGGAGTTATCCCATTTATTTGGCATGCCCGGTGCGAATGCACTGAAAACTTAATTACGGCCACACCAGGGCTCAGAATCGCACACCTTCTAAAGGCGCTACTCTGGAATAACATCAATAATATTAAAAATTCTTTTATAGAAAAAACCGGGTTCTTACATCATTCCATCCTTCAAGATTTTAATCCCCGAAAAGAAAAACCAAGGAACAACTTAGGGTACTAATCCCACACCTGGCTCTCCCGTACCCAGAAGAACTCTTGCACAGTTCCGTGTCACCGCACACAGACCAAATGATTTGATCTATTCACGCGAGGTCTACCCTTGCCGATGACATGCATAGGAGCACGCACACTCCCTCTCAGGTGAGTCATGTGGGAGATGCTATGCACCCAAACCAGCCTTTGGGGTTAGGGAAAAGCAGTAGGGAACCTTTTCATCCCTTCGCAAGGTCTCAAATGGCCTGAAGGCTCTCGAGGGTAGCTCACCTCCCCGATCGAACCCCTATGTCACACGCCATGACTGGAATCACTGTTTGGACCAGGTAAAAAGTCTGGTGATTCCCTCCTTCAAAATACCCATATGGTGAATTACCCAAGGATATCTGGTCATGCAAGATTTCACAGTCTATTTCCCACAACCCAGACTCTCTTAAACGCTCAGAGAGCAAAGGAGTCAACACCATCGACTAAAGCAAAGGTTCCATGTCTTCTACTCTACTGACACAGGGTTACACCGACGCCCCGCGTCACCCTGGTAACACCTCAAGCAAGGAGTAGGGAGAAAATAATTTCACACACAGAGTCTAACAATTCTGCTACAAAAAAGTAGAAGAGTTGTAGAGTGTACCTCTTATCACCTCATGCTCTGCAGGATTGTAGAGATCCAAAGCTCGTGGTTGTCAGTGGTCCCAACTGCCAGCTCTCAGAGCCTGACGTGGACCACCTGGTGGTGATGGGAAGACCTTGTATGGTTTTTCTCCACTTCCAGCTCCTCCTGTTCCTCTGCAAAAACCACCTATTTGGGCGCTACTCCGATCACGGTGCTACCTCTGCCTCGGTGGTGCACCTGCTTCCTGCCTGATATTCTCAGCATTCCTGGTCAGGCAGTCCCATGCCAGGTGACCTCGCCCATCATAAGCATAGAACCGGCGCTCTCCGGGCTGTACTGGTGCCCTCTGGCACCACTGTGGTGTACGACCATGCCCCGGAGTCTGGTTATCGGATATCCACCTGCGTCTAAGTTCTGTCTGCCGATGCCCACTAGTTGCAGCAGACATCTCAGCTCCATCGTGCCTGCTACCACCACCAACTGTAGAGCATGACAGGAAGCTCTCTGTCACCAGCGCCTGCTCTAGAAACTTGGCATAAGTGGAAATTCCCAAGGGTACTATGATATCATTAATCTCTCTGCGGAGACCCTGCTCGAACTTCCATTCTTGAAAGTTTCCGTCGGGGACCAAGTCCGGGTAAAAGCGTCCACGGTTTGTGAAACCAGTTGCATACTCAGTCACTTTCATCCCTCCCTGCTTAAACTACAGGAGCTTCGGGATCCAAACGGAGAGTAAGAAGGAGGGGTAAAACTCCTCATGAAACAAAATCTGAAAGTCTCCCCACAAAAGTGACGACTCATCAAGAAACTGAGTCACCAGACTCCACCAACGCCCAACTGCTCTGTGGAAAAGGTTGGCTGCCAGAGCCACCCTCTGATCTGCCAGTGTCTGCGCAAGCCTGAAGAGGTGAACCACTATCTCTAGCCAAACCTCTACTGCCTTAGGGTCTGGCTCACCACTGAACCTCAGCGTTCTCTGCCGCTATAACTCACGGAGCGCACTCAACCTATGCTCAAGCTCCTTCTGCTCTACTAACACTTTCTGTTGCTCAACAGGTGGGGGTGCTACTACCGGCCCACCCGGAGAAAGGGACTCACATGATGGGTCCTGAACTGAGGCCCTGTAGCTCATAGGGTCGTCTTCATGAATCAAAGCTGGTATCATGGCTGGTTGTCTTCGCGGAGACTGGATATTATCAAGGAGTGCTGCAATCAGATGAGGATATATGTATGTAATAGTAACAACAATGGGGAGCTGACTCAAGGACAGTCAAGACTCAATCTTATGTGATGCACAAGCCAATTTTTCCTGCTACAAGTGTATCAGTATGCCGAGTCGACAAGAGGGTTATTAGGGTCCTGGTGAATGGATACGTTGGCCGCCGCACCATCACTGGACTCCCTAGCCTGAGAGCCGCTCACGAGACACATTAAAACGGTTTCCCTAAATCCCAACCAATTCCTTTTTAGGGACATCCAAACAACATCCCAAGGAATGAACCACCTTTGATACCACTTTTTCACGACCCGACCCTACCCGGGATCGAGCCGCAACTACCCCAAGCCCGCCTCTATAGGCTAGGGGTTGGTGACAAGCGCCGAAGGCTAAAAAACTCCGGGAGTCCTTTTTATGAGTACCTATACACACACATGCATCCCACTCAATGCCGAAGTGCAGAGTAAAAGGAAAAGTAAAGTACTAACTACTATAAACAACCAAAAAAGTGCATCGACCTCTAAACAGTACAAAGCAAGTGCTAAAGGTAAACTGAAAAGAAAAGGGGAAAAACACACGCCTAACCAAAAAAGTACCACAACCCGGCAATAGGTAAAAAAGAGTAAAACAGCTGGGAGAGTCCCACACCTTGAACCCAACTACGACCACCGCATGCAGTCCAAGCTTCTGAACTCCTAAGCTCCCCTGAAGTCACGACCAACCTATCTTTCGTATGCAAGGTCACACCAAGTGCAGGCAAAGCCCAAGTTGGGGTGAGTATAAAAATACGCAGTAGGATGCCTCGAAGGCTCGAGGGAGCATAAAGGAGGTACTAAAGAGGTGAGCAGTAGATCGAATAAGGAAAATTAAAGGAGTACAAATGAGAGTACAGTAAAGAGTATAGCTCAACCCAACAAGAGGAAGGAAGTAGACTTATCCAAATGCAAGGAGATATAAATGGTGAGAAGATGAACTTCTCGTCGAGTCTTCACTACCTATAGCAGAAGAGTAGACTCGTCCAACCACGAGAAGCTAGACACGGAAAAGCACATGGCATACCCCGCGCGTCTTCACCTCTCCTAGAAGAAGAGTAACTAAAACCCAAGAAGTGGGTACTAGAAAAAGGTATACATATATATATGCTCTATCAAGAAACCCGAACAAGATTTTAAGGGGATCTACATCCCATAGCTCATCCCAAGAAATTGAGTAGCCAATAGTCCCAGAAGTAAACCACTATCAATGCCCAGTATCTCGTACGTTTGCCCCGAACTGCAAGTCAAGGGGTTCAAATCACCACACCTTGACACTATCCGATTTGGGCGGCACTGACTCGCCCGCACGGTTTTAGCTCGCGTCACAAGGACGCGTCTCGGTAGGGAAATTACCCCTCGTACTTGAGAGTTTTGGGAAAAGTCAAACCACACCTCGTCACTATCACCCAGTCGAGAGGTCTAATCAAAGTCAAAGCTACCACATCACTAAACTGTATGATCCAAGGGTCCCGCTCTGGTAGTCACAGAGAAAAGCCATAGAATAGCCTAGAAGAAAGGACTTAGTCTAAAAGAAGTCGTCGGGCGACCCACTGCCCAGTCTCTGCTGTAGGGTAGATCCTAAGAGGTCTTAGGGTGACCCATTTCCCAGTCTCTACTAGATGGTAGAACCTAATAGGTCGACAGGAAACCCACTTCCTAGTCTCTTCTAGAGGGTAGACTTGGAAGAAGTTGACAGGCGACCCACTGCCCAGTCTCTACTAGAGGGTAGACCTGGAAGAAGTCGACAGGCGACCCACTGCCCAGTCTCTGCAAGAGGGTAGACCTGGAAGCAGTCAACAGGTGACCCACTTCCCAGTCTATGCTAGAGGGTAGACCTGGAAGAAGTTGATAGGAGACCCACTGCCCTGTCTCTACTGGAGGGTAGACCTGGAAGAAGTCGACAAGCGACCCACTTCCCAGTATTTGGTGGAGGGTAGACCTGGAAGAAGTTGATGAGCAACCCACTGCCCAGTATCTACTGGAGGGTAAAATCGGATCTACTCTGGCCATCCCTACTGGAAACAACCTTCTGAGTGTAGGATCGGTGCCCGCGTAAAGTATTGGTCACATTAGAATCCACAATGAACCTGCTGGTCTAAACCATCATTAACATAAGGACCATCTGCGTCACGAGAGGTCAAAGGTACGTAAAGCAGAACACGGCACGTACAATAGGCCCACACGACGTGTGGCCCTATGTTATCTTATAACCAAACACACAAACGTTATCAGGTACAAAATACAACATGTACCTCTAGGAATTCCCGTATACTCCCAGAGCATGCCACATTGCCAGCCCAAGGCTATCGTGTACACGGCACCCAATGTCAACACAAAAAGGTGTAAACATAACTTCACCAACATGCTTCCTTTATGGCCTTAGCATGGCCAACCACATCTCTTTAAACACTGACTTCACTCTCATAGGATTGAATGTGATCACACACCAAGGGTTCCCTAATAACACCATAGGAAGAACCACTACAGGTACACCTTTCATGCTTCCACATTTAAAAGAGATCCTGAAAGAGACTCCTCACATCCAAACAGATCGTACTGTTGTAATCCTCGTGTAAAAACATGAAAGAATGACTATTTACTCGCCTCCAATAGACATCCGACGTAAAATTCATTCAACACTACTATACGCCCGAACGACATCACGTGGTCCCGACCCTCGGCCCTGAAAACAATCAGGCACATCGTACCATTACGATCTCCTTAAAAAGACGCGTCAAATTGACTTCTCACTTCAGTCCAACAGATATTCAGAGGAAAATTTGCTTGTTGTTGTACCGTACATGAGTGGTGCTTCGTGGTACCCTCATCTCGGTCCTGAATCGCAACGAACGGATCACACCATTGCGATCCTCTCGAAAAAGTACACAAGATTGACTACCCACTTGTTCGATTCGGACACCCGGTGATAAAGATAGAAATCACCGCCAACTCCCAAAAAGGTCGTCATGGGGCATGCACCATCTTGTGGAATTTAAAGTGGGCGGATTGCGCCATTGCAATGCCCTCGGAAAAACACCCAGAGTAGACTGCTCGCACGCCCGGAACGGATGTCCGATGAAAAAGTTACAAAATGCTGCTCGCGGCTTAAAAGATAGGCCGTGGGGCCCACACCTCAACTCTGGCTTTAAAGCCCAAAAACCCATTGGAAATTTTTTTCTTGATTCCAGGGTCACAACGCCACTGACGGCGCTCAAATCGGACGTCGGATGTATCTGCGCTGCCCAAAACAAAAACCCCCGGAAAAACGCAAATTCACTTAAAGGCGTGTCGGGCCTCTGAGGCCCCTCAATTTGGGAATTAAAAACCCCCCTAAACCATATCAAAAAGTTCTACTCGATTTAAGGATCGTTTTTTCCACTGACGGCACACAAATCTGACACGAGGTTCGCATTTTATGAGTGTTTTTATGTTTAACGGGCCGATCGGGTGGGCCGGGCCGGTTCGGCCGTCCCACCACACGCCGGAACCGGCCCGCGGTTCACCGCACGGGCCGGCCCATCTCGCCCGGACTAGCTTAAGCCGGTCCGGATTCTCTAACACAAACCCACATTTTTCGGTTCCTATGTGCGTCCCGGGGTCGTCGTGACCCCGGTCTCCCCCACCGACCGGTCGACAGTCAGCCGGTCCTCGTGCTCGACCGCCCGCCCGGGAGCCCAGCTCTTGCTAGCGCCTCCGCTCACTTGGATACCTCCCGCATCCGCGCGCCAACTCCCTAGACCACCTCCACCGGAAGGATCCCGCTCCGACCTCCGCTACTACTCGCGCCGACGCCCTCAGCAGTCTGCTCGCCCGGCGCCACCGCTCGCTCGCCCAGTCGACGCCCGCTTCCCCATGCTCGCCCGCAGCCGCCGCCGTCTGCAGCCGCTCGCTCTCCCGGCCGCCTTCGACCGCCTCCGATGAAAGATAAGCCTCTCTGCCACATTGGATCATCGGGCCGCTGAGCGGAGCCACCGGAACGGCCTGAAACCCACCGGAATACCCTGGCTCGACGGAAAACACTCCAAAAACCCATGGGTTTCGGCGGATGACTGCGATCGCCTCAGAACTCGGATTTTCAATCCGAAATGTGAAACAGAAATATCAGAAGATAATATAAGAAACTATGGTATTTTCTTGAAGATAAAATAGAAATTTGATGTAAATAATCAAGGTCAAAGTAGGTGCATGAAATTAAAAAAAATGAAACGCACGATCCTACATCTTTGGGCGTAGCCCGACGCTTTGCGACGATCTGCCAGACGCAACACCTTGGAGAGGAGGAAGGAGGAGGAGGAGGTATTAAGGGAGAGAGGAGGTTCTACCAGGGGGATGAAATGGGGAAGGAGAGGGGTGGTTTGGTTTAAATAAAGAAAAAAATTAATTAAAAAATTAATTAATTTAAACCCCCAATTTAACCCGCATCTGAAACTCTCGATGGGGTCGAGGTTAAGCCTCCCCTAGGGAAAAAACCACCTCCCGAGCACAACAGAGGTCTCGGAATTTTAATCTGAGGCCTCTTTTAAAAGTTATAAAACTTAACGCTCGAGGTCGCTAAATTACGAAAACGCCCCTAGTGGCATTTTTCACAGAAGACCCATGCCCGCAAAAGTTACACCCCTCCTAGGGTAAACGGCGTGCTCTAGACTCAACAGGGCCCTCGGTTTTCCAATCCGAGCCACTATTTAAGAGATACTTGATTTTAACTATTAAACAAATAAATTAATTGTTTTAATTATCCGTTTAACGTTCCGTTAATGGGCGAGGGGTCCCAGTATCCCGCGCCGACATGTTCTATGTCGTTCCTAGGGTAAACACCCCATTTTGGACCCATCCGTACTCTCAGATTTAGGATCTGAATTGCCTTTTAGGAGTTATCCCATTTATTTGGCATGTCCAGTGTGAACACACAGAAAATTTAATTCCAGCCACACCGGGGCTCGGAATCGCACGCCATCTGAAGGCGCTGTTCTGGAATAACATCAAGAATATTCCAAAGTCTTTTATATCAAAAACTAGGTTCTTACACTATCACAGTCTTCATAGTAGATTTCAGGCATAGCGAAATCATCTGATGGGTCATGCCTAAATTTTCTTTTCTTTTTCATGATAAATGATCAATCAAAGATATACATAATGATAAATGTCATTATCAACAAAATTGAATCAAAGAATACAGATAATGGATAAAATACTTCAACCAGAGCATAGGATCATCACATATTATTTATAATTCATTTAAGCAATTAAAGAATTACATTTTATGAAATTCATTCTTTGTTTATGGATTTGACAATGGATAAACATTGTAAAATCATTTTGTTGTAGTAATAAAGAGTATATTCCATCTATAAGTGATCCACATGTTTTCCAAAAATCTTTAAATGTCATCATAGGAATCTCTAGGTGATATAATGGTAGATCCTATTTCTTACATCATTTTCCTTTGATCTCCATGAGAATCACTTCCAAAGGATTATAATTTATCTATCTATACTTGAGATTGGAAGGTGGAGGAAGATCATTCTCCATTCTTGGGATATTTCTTGGAAATGTTATATCTTTATGGATTCAAGATGATTATCTGAATTCATTGTGCACAACAAAACAAATGAATTAGCTCACTTGAAAAATAATAGAATTGGGTTTATATACCACTAGGTTTAAAAATAGATAAATAAAAAAGTTCCCTTTAATGTTTATTTAATCCCTATAGTAAACCATTTCTACAATAACAATATTATTATTATTTATCAACATGTGATTAACTTGTGAATTAAATTAAATTTTATTTAATCAAATAATATTCAATATATATTATTTCTCACCAGACCTATAAATTCAGTCTGACACTCCTCCACATTATTTATCGAGACCTAAATAATGAATATTTATTTAATAAATAAACTTCACTACATGATTCTCCAATAAATAAATAAACATTATTTTCACTTAATAGAAAATAAATATTTATTAAATATTCTGTTCACATTATATTATTTCAAATAACTTGTGATAGAATTTAAACAGTCAAGAAAACATGAAAAATTATTAAACAGCATATCGGAATAATATTTATTCAACTTGAAAAATAATATATATTAATATATTATTTAAATGGTATTTTGGATACAATTAGTGTGTGACCCTCTAGGCCTCTTTCTCGGTGGCATTAGGCGAAGTAGCCTAATGTCCAAAGTTAGAAACTAAAGTCATTACAAGGAACCCATAGAGAAATATTTTTATGTTACAATGACATAATACCTCATGAAAATGCTCACTGTGTAATATAATACCTTTATCATGATATCTCTAATCAAGTAGGTTTCATGTTGGTATCATCAACCTATATGCTCATTGTATCTTTTGTTGGCTTTTCAGAAATGGAACATGTAACATCCCAAGTAAGTAATGCGTAATAGATATTTTTATCTATGTCTATTAATGAATTAGATAGTGTTTTAGAGTCTTAAAATTAAAATAAATCCAATCTTAAGCATGGAATACACTAATATTTTTAAAAGATTGTTTTACTGCCTTTTGATGGAAAACCATTTTTAAATCTATCTTTTGACAATTTTATAAGCTATGTTTGTCAAAATAAACTCATTCTTTATGATTGTGACATCAAAATTTACTTTGTGTGAATTTTTGGTATTTTTCAGACAATGTTCATTTTTTAATGAATAGTGAAAAATACTGCATTTTACATCAAAACTGTTTTTTAATATAATTTATTTATATGATTAGATTACCTTTTTAATTGGTTTTGAAGTGAAATTAGAATATATTTTAACCATTTAATCCAATGGTGGTCATTGGAATTAATTTCACTTTGAAATTGGACTTAAACTGGTGTCAATCTTTTGATACTTATTGTTTCATAAAAACACGCTATTTGTCATGACAGCGGGAATTAATTATTAAATTAATTAATGTGACTTATATGTTTTGAATTTTGTAAAACAGACTTCATTTTTGAATTCGGAATATCAAATATAGCTTAGGGTGAGTTTTTGGTATTTTTCTGAAAAACTTCAATTTTTGATGAATAGTGAAACCACTAAGTGGTACTTATAAAAACTGATTTTTCGTTTAAATGAAATTTTACCACTTCTGTGTTTTGAATTTCAAAAATCTGACATACATGGTTGTCATTAAGAAGTAAAATGTGGTTCAATGAGATTAAAATAATTTTTTGGTGAATAGTAACTCTTAAGTTCTTAATCGCGATTAGAGGTAATTAGTGTAGTTTAAGGTAAAAATAATGCTTTAATAAAATGAGATGAGCTTTACACATGTCCTAACCTCATTGAATGTGTCATGGCCGACCAAGACAATCCATGGGTCAACTTGGGGACCCCATGGAGCCACTTTGGTTGGGAAATGACATAAATAACTTTTTATTTAATGTAAAAGTAAAAATGACACAAACATGAGATGTTTTACTAAAACAATTTTTACATTGGGTTATAAAGATCAGATTTTTGATTATAAATAGTCATTGGAAATCTAAAAAAGATTTAATACATCATAGTATTTTTTTTATAATTTTTAGACTTTAAATAAATTAAATTATTTATGACATCATGATGATACAGCGATGACCTCATTATTTAACGATTTAAATAAAATGGAATGATAATGTAAAATCTAAGAGCTACACATGGCCAAAACCTATTGGATGGGTGGATTTCGAACTCTTATCAATTTATCCTCGAAACACATCAATGTGGGACCTCTTAAATCTGAATACCATTTTAAAATAAAGTGACTTTTCTTTACCTTCCAAGAGTGCCCCTCCTCTCCTCTTATAAAAGGCCCCCACCTCTACCTCCTTACCCACACTACCAAAGCCTTTGGATCGGACAACCCCTACCCATTTTGGCTATCCACATCCCTATCTTACTCCTTGAAGCCTCACTTTGGGAAGAAGTCTTCCCAAGGAAGCCTTTGAGCTCAAATCTAAGAGAGTTACCCGATTTTAAGGTAATGTCTTCTTTTGAGTCCTTTTGTGTTATTTTACTTCTCCAACCCCCTAAACTCTTTTTATTATTTTCTTTTCTAACAACTAAAGTATCCTCAATATACTAGGATGTTGTTATAAGAATTATTCGAGCAACACTTACACACACCTACATCTAATGGTTAAAGAACATATTGTTTCCGTGGATGGCGAATTTCTGCCTCCCAAAACGATGATTGTTCAACATTCTTTTAACACATTAAAAGGTGGCCATTAAGATGTCACTATATTTATATATGATATATAATATTTTTATGTTTTCCTTAAGCTTCTGTTTTTTTCATTTTGGGCATACCTTTATGGTTTCCATTATAGGTAAATGCGATATCTTTATTTAAGAAAGTGCGGACTACCGCCCCCTCAAAGTGATGTGATTCGTTAATGCCGTATGTGGGACGTAAAAAAGAAGGATTTAAAGTTATTATATATGATGTTATACTGGAATTATAATATACCTCTATATCATTATTATTTCTTTCCATTAAATTATGAGATATAAATGAAAGTAGTGTTCATGTGTACGTACGGCTTACCGTCTCCATGAACGGTGCATTTCATTTCTTAACCCCAAATGTAATGTACTATTATAAGTACATATTTATAATGGATATATATAATGTATGTTACATATAAATTATGAATATAATTCTTGAATTAAAATATACATACCTCTCATTTATTTTTAATTCCATTAATATGACAAATAAATGAAAGTAGCGTTCATGCGTACGTACGGCTTACCGTCTCCATGAACGGTGCATTTCATTTCTTACCTCTAAATTATTATGTGATATTATAAATACATGTATATTCTAGATATATATGATATATATGATATCAAAATCAGGAATGTCATTCTGGATATAATGAACCTTTTACTACATGAACAACATGTAATCGTAAGAAGTCCACTTTCGACTTAAGGACCAAATATCGACAAAACAAACATTATTAACTTAAATGATTACATAATGTTTATAACCTGGAAATAAGTGATATAAAAGGAATAATGAACTCAAAAAATGTTCTTAAGCAAATATAAATTAACTCAAGTTTATTATTCAGGACGTTAAAGAACGATCGAGTCAAGTCGGACCCAAGGTATGGGACTTCATCTGAATCTCCTTTCATTGAGGCATATTTTGTTTAATACACAAACTTCTTTTATATAGCGTATAAACCCCTTTGACTTTTACATTTATTCAAAAGGAATCTTTTTTATACGAAGCATTTACTAAACGACAAAATGGAATGTTTTTGTCATACGTATGCGGCGACAACGACTTCTCCGCCGCCGTGACCATTATTTGAGTTTCGGCTTCCTCTACAAGCCATGCCTTTTTTAAAAGAAAAATAAATACCATGTTTTAATATTCTTTTATTTTGGTATTTAAAATGGTTTTCATAATGTTTTTATATCAATGTGTTGTATTGATATCTTGTGATTTAAAGGTGGAAATGTTATGTTTCCATTATGCATGTTTTATGTGATACGATTATGTTGAGGTTCTTGGGCATTATTATGAAGACGGGTGGTTCTGTGATAAAATAAGGGTGGGTGAGCCCGATATATCTCTCCAATGCATTGGGTAACGTGAAGGAGTGAAACGTTAAGGTTTCTCCGAAGAGATTTAGGAAATATACTGTGATGGGTATTCCAAACGTAACCAAGAGGGTTACTCCCTACGTAAGAATGTTATGAATGCCTCAAGTTACCTTTATGTCTTATGATTTCTATGATTTATTCATGATTTTATGAGGTATGTTGAAGTGCTTATGTTTTATGGGTAAAGTATGATTTCATTCTTATGTATATATGTACCCATGTTTCCTTTCCATATATTTTTATATCCCTTACTGAGATTTTTATGCTCATCCAAAGTTTTTTGAAATGTTTTTCACAGGTCAAGGGAAAGGTACATGATATGATGATAGTGTCAAGGGAGTGTCAAGAAAGAATCCATGTTTTATTTTAAATATGTTTCTATTGATTGTAAAGAAGAATATTATCTTTATGTAACCACTTTGTTTATATGTGGAATGTAATTCAAGTTTTATGATCTAATTATCTAAAACTCTAAACCTAAAAAGATCCTCAATGTGTAATCTTGTAATAACTCAAGATTAACTAAGGTTTAAGGCTGGGGCCTTATTGTTGGTATCAGAGATCGGTTTAGATAACTTTAGGAGTTAGAATTCTATTAAATGATTAATCAAAAATATTTTTTTTATGGTCAAATTGAAGTGATATAGTATTTGAAGATTACCATGTTGCTTCATCTAAGACATGTTTGTTCATAATGGTTTTCCGCAGAGGAAACAGGGAAGCAGTGCTAGGAAGGCATGCAGAAGGAAATAACCTTCGGAATCAGTACCCTGAGATGGTCAGAATCAGAACTAAACAGTTTGTTGTAGTGATGGCTCAGTTGACTCTGGTGAAAAATGTTTTTTGTTTTTATTGATGATATTTTGGTGTTTTATAAAAGTAAAGAGGAGCATGAAAGAAATTTAAGGGTTATCTTGAAAACCTTAAAAGAAAATAAACTGTATGGAAAATTCAGCAAGTGTGAGTTTTGGTTGCAACAAATTTCTTTCCTTGGTCATATTGTTTCTAAAGATGGGATAACTGTTGATCCTGTAAAAACAAAAGTTGTGGAAGACTGGCCAAAACCCACAAATGTAACTGAGATTCGTAGCTTCCTTGGTTTGGCAGGCTATTACCGAAGGTTTGTTAGAAATTTTTCACGGTTATCTAGTCCAATGACTAAGCTAACTCGAAAGGGTGTTAAGTTTATCTGGACAAAAGAATGTGATGATTGTTTTCAGGAATTGAAAAGAAGATTGGTTAATGCTCCAGTTTTGGCACTACCTTCCAGGAATGGTGAGTTTGTTATATACAGTGATTCTTCATTGAAAGGACTTGGTTGCGTCCTAATTCAGAATGATCAGGTAATTGCTTATGCTTCACGACAGTTGAAAACTCATGAGGTAAATTACCCTACACATGATTTGGAATTAGCTGCTGTTGTTTTCACTTTAAAAATTTGGAGGCATCATTTGTATGTAGTAAAGTTTGAAATATATACTAATTACAAAAGTTGAAAGTATATATTCACTCAGAAAGAGTTAAACATGAGACAGAGGAGATGGCTGGAATTAATCAAGGATTATGATTGTACAATTCACTACCATCTGAGAAAAGCAAATAAAGTGGATGATGCTTTGAGTCGAAAAAGTAATGCTTCATTAGAAATGTTGTGTTTGGAACGTGATCCTTTGGTTAAGGATTTGATGAAATTTGGCATAGAAGTTGTTGGTGCAGGAAGTTCTTCTGTTTTGTTTCAAGTATCAGTGAGATCATCTATATCAGATAGAATCAAGCAAGCACAGAAGCAAGACAGTGAGTTGCAGAAAAAGGTAGAGCTGGTTCAGAAAGGTAAGTTGCCTGAATTCAACATTGATAATGATTGCGTTTTGAGATTTGGGAAGAGATTGTGTGTGCCTTGTGATTCACAGTTGAAGAGAGAGTTGTTATGTGAATCTCATAGTTCTCTGTTTTCAGTTCATCCTGGCAGTACTAAGATGTACAGAGATCTGCGGGAGTATTACTGGTGGGATGGAATGAAAAGAGATATTGCTAATTTTACTGTGAAGTGTTTGACATGTCAACAGGTTAAAGCAGAGCGGCAGTTACCGAAAGGGATGCTTCAGCCTTTACCAGTGCCAGAGTGGAAATGGGATAATATATCCATGGACTTTGTTGTAGGATTACCGAAGACATCTCGAGGTAATAATGCAATCTGGGTTATTGATGATCGCTTGACTAAATATGCTCATTTCCTTGCTATACAAGATACTTTTTCCCTAGATCAACTTTCCCGTTTGTATCTTAAAGAGATAGTCAGGTTACATGGAGTTCCCCTCTCCATTGTATCTGACCATGATCCCAGGTTCACTTCTAACTTTTGGAAAGGCCTTCAAAAGTCGTTGGGTACTGAATTAAATTTTAGTACATCTTTTCATCCTCAATAAGATGGGCAGTCAGAATGAACAATTCAGACCTTAGAGGATATGCTATGATCTTGTTCGATGGATTATCAGGGAAGTTGGGACCAACATCTTTCTTTGGTTGAATTTTCATATAATAATAGTTTTCATTCTAGTATACAGATGGCACCATTTCAGGCATTATATGGGAAGCAGTGTCGAACTCCAGCTTTCTGGGATGAAGTGGGTGAAAGGAAGTTGATGGGACCAGAATTGGTAGAAGAGATGGCAGAAAAAGTTCAGCTGATTCAGAAGCACATGATAACAGCTCAGAGTAGGCAGAAGAGTTATGCGGATAACCGGAGGAAGGATCTATCTTTCAAGGTAGGTGATCATGTTTTTCTCAAGGTTTCTCCTTGGAAAAGTGTGATGAGATTTGGTAAGAAAGGAAAGCTGAGTCCAAGGTTTATTGGACCATATGAAATTCTGGAGAGAGTTGGATCAGTTGCATACCGGGTGGCTTTACCTCTGAGTTTATCTCAGGTACACAATGTTTTTCACGTTTTGATGTTGAGAAAGTATATGCCAGATCCATCTCATGTTTTGAGTCCAGAGGTAGTTCAGCTGGAAGAGAACCTATCTTATGAGGAACAACCGGTCCAGATTCTTGACCACAGGGAGAAAGTGTTACGAAATAAGGTGATTAATCAGGTAAAGGTTTTGTGGGAAAACCACATGATGGAAGAGGCAACATGGGAATCTGAAAATGCAATGAGGGATAAGTACCCCCATTTATTCGATAAGTAAATAAATTGAGGGGACGCAATTTTCAAAAGGGGGGAAGGATGTAACATCCCAAGTAAGTAATGAGTAATAGATATTTTTATCTATGTCTATTAATGAATTAGATAGTGTTTTAGAGGCTTAAAATTAAAATAAATCCAATCTTAAGCATGGAATACACTAATATTTTTAAAAGATTGTTTTACTGCCTTTTGATGGAAAACCATTTTTAAATCTATCTTTTGACAATTTTATAAGCTATGTTTGTCAAAATAAACTCATTCTTTATGATTGGGACATCAAAATTTACTTTGTGTGAATTTTTGGTATTTTTCAGACAATGTTCATTTTTTAATGAATAGTGAAAAATACTGCATTTTACATCAAAACTGCTTTTTAATCTAATTTATTTATATGATTAGATTATCTTTTGAATTTGTTTTGAAGTAAAATTAGAATATATTTTTACCATTTAATCCAATGGTGGTCATTGGAATTAATTTCACTTTGAAATTGGACTTAAACTGGTGTCAATCTTTTGACACTTATTGTTTCATAAAAACACGCTATTTGTCATGACAGCGGGAATTAATTATTAAATTAATTAATGTGAATTATATGTTTTTAATTTTGTAAAATAGACTTAATTTTTGAATTCAGTATATCAATTATAGCTTAGGGTGAATTTTTGGTATTTTTCTGAAAAACTTTAATTTTTGATGAATAGTGAAACCACTAAGTGGTACTTATAAAAACTGATTTTTCGTTTAAATGAAATTTTACCACTTATGTGTTTTGAATTTCAAAAATCCGACATACATGGTTGTCATTAAGAAGTAAAATTTGGTTCAATGAGATTAAAATAATTTTTTGGTGAATCGTAACTCTTAAGTTCTTAATCGCGATTAGAGGTAATTAGTGTAGTTCAAGGTAAAAATAATGCTTTAATAAAATGAGATGAGCTTGACACATGTCCTACCATTATTGGATGTGTCATGGCCGACCAATACAATCCATGGGTCAACTTGGGGACCCCATGGAGCCACTTTGGTTGGGAAATGACATAAATAACTTTTTATTTAATGTAAAAGTAAAAATGACACAAACATGAGATGTTTTACTAAAACAATTTTTACATGGGGTTATAAAGATCAGATTTTTTATTATAAATAGTCATTGGAAATATAAAACGATTTCATACATCATAGTATTTTTTTTATAATTTTTAGACTTTAAATAAATTAAATTATTTATGACATCATGATGATGCAGCGATCACCTCATTATTTAACGATTTAAATAAAATGGAATAATAATGTAAAATCTAAGACCTACACATGTCCAAAACCTATTGTATGGGTGTATTTCTAACCCTTATTAACTTATCCTCGAAACACATCAATGTGGGACCTCTTAAATCCGAATACCATTTTTAAATAAAGTGACTTTTCTTTACCTTCCAAGAGTACCCCTCCTCTCCTCTTATAAAAGGCCCCCACCTCTACCTCCTTACCCACACTACCAAAGCCTTTGGCTGGGCCAAACCCTGCCCATTTTGTTTCTCCACATCCCTCTATTACTCCTTGAAGCCTCACTTTGGGCAGAAGTCTTCCCAAGGAAGTCTTTGAGCTCAAATCTAAGAGAGTTACCCGATTTTAAGGTAATGTCTTCTTTTGAGTCCTTTTGTTTTATTTTACTTCTCCAACCCCCTAAACTCTTTTTATTATTTTCTTTTGTAAAAAATACTATATCCAAAATATACTAGGATATTTTTATAATAAGGATTCTAGCTACACTTACACACACCTACATATAATGGTTAAAGAATATACTGTTTCCGTGGATGGCGAATTTCTGCCTCCCGAAACGATGATTGTTCAACATTATTTTAACACCTTAAAAGGTGGCCATTAAGATGTCACTATATTTATATATGATATATATTATGTTTATGTTTTCCTTAATCTTCTTTATTTTTCATTTTGGGCATACCTTTATGATTTCCATTATGGGTAAATGCGATATCTTCATTTAAGGAAGTGCGGACTACCGCCCCCTCAAAGTGATGTGATTCGTTAATGCTGTATGTGGGATATAAAAAGGATGGATTTAAAGTTATTATATATGATGTTATACTGGAATTATAATATACCTCTATATCATTATTATTTCTTTCCATTAAAGTATGATATAGAAATGAAAGTAGCGTTCATGCGTACGTACGGCTTTCCGTCTCCATGAACGGTGCATTTCATTTCTTATCCCCAAATGTAATGTACTATTATAAGTACATATTTATAATGGATATATATAATGTATGTTATATATAAATGATGAATATAATTCTGGAATTAAAATATACATACCTCTCATTTAGTTTTAATTCCATTAATATGACAAAGAAATAAAAGTAGCGTTCATGCGTACGTACGGCTTACCGTCTCCATGAACGGTGCATTTCATTTCATACCTCTAAATTATTATGTGATATTATAAATACATGTATATGCTAGATATATATAATATATATGATATCCAAATCAGGAATTTCATTCTGGATATAATGAACCTTTTACTACACGAACAACATGTAATCGTAAGAAGTCCACTTTCGACTTAAGGACCAAATATCGACAAAACAAACATTATTAACATAAATGATTACATAATGTTTATAACCTGGAAATAAGTGATATAAAAGGAATAATGAACTCGAAAAAGGTTCTTAAGCAAATAGAAATTAACTCAAGTTTATTATTCAGGACGTTAAAGAACGATCGAGTCAAGTCGGACCCGAGGTATGGGACTTCGTCTCAATCTCCTTTCATTGAGGCATATTTTGTTTTATACACAACCTTCTTTTATATGGTGTATAAACCCCTTTGACTTTTACATTTATTCAAAAGGAATCTTTTTTATACGAAGCGTTTACTAAACGAAAAAAGGGAATGTTTTTGTCGTACGTATGCGACGACAACGACTTCTCCACCGCAGTGACCATTATTTGAGTTTCGGCTTCCTCTACAAGCCATACCTTTTTTTAAAAGAAAAATAAATATCATGTTTTACTTTTCTTTTATTTTGGTATTGAAAAAGGTTTTCATAATGTTTTTATATCAATGTGTTGTATTGATATCTTGTGATTGAAAGGTGGAAATGTTATGTTTCCATTATGCATGTTTTATGTGATACGATTATGTTGAGGTTCTTGGGCATTATTATAAAGACGGGTGGTTCCGTGATAAACTAAGGGCGGGTGAGCCCGATATAGCTCTCCAATGTATTGGGTAACGCGAAGGAGTGAAACGTTAAGGTTTCTCTGAAGAGATTTAGGGAATATATTGTGATGGATATTCCAAACGTAACCAAGAGGGTTACTCCCTACGTAAGAATGTTATGAATGACTCAAGTTAACTTTATGTCTTATGATTTCTATGATTTATTCATGATTTTATGAGGTATGTTGAAGTGCTTATGTTTTATGGGTAAAGTATGATTTCATTCTTATGTATATATGTACCCATGTTTCCTTTCCATATATTTTTATATCCCTTACTGAGATTTTTATGCTCATCCCAAGTTTTTTGAAATGTTTTTCACAGGTCAAGGGAAAGGTACATGATATGATGATAGTGTCAATGGAGTGTCAAGAAAGAATCCATTTTTTATTTTAAATATGTTTTTATTGATGGGAAATAAGAATATTATCTTTATGTAACCACTTTGTTTATATGTGGAATGTAATGCAAGTTTTATGATCTGATTATCTAAAACTCTAAACCCGAAAAGATCCTCAATGTGTAATCTTGTAATAACTCAAGATTAAGTAAGGTTTAAGGTTGGGGCCTTATAGAACATGCCTATTGAACACCATGGTTATGTATTTATTTATTCTATATCATTTCCATCAAATTTTCTAATATATAAAATTCTATTAAAGAACAGAAGGAAAAAATCTTATGTTGCATTATTCATTGATGATATATTACTCATGACACACCCAATATATTCTACCTCACCGCGAGCATATGTCATCATAATTTTTATCAATATATCAAAGTACATGACTCATAATACTCATTATAAGTAATATTAAATTCTAAGGATAAATACACACATCCTTATATAGGAACATCAAATGACACATATAAATGGTCATTTTCTACCTATAGGCCTCATTCTCATAATATCCTACATTGGATATTACTAAGGGAATACACCATGAGAAGGTACCTCAATGTCCTATGAGTATCTCCCCATGATATATTATATCATTTGTATCCCTCAAATGATATCATCCAGCTATATAACATATATTTTAAGAATATTGTTGTGGAACTTTTGGGTTCTCATCATAGTGAGGAACTGCTTTGACCTTTCAGTGTGGCAGCTACTCTTAGGACATTATCACATACTATTTCATGCAGAAGAAAAATCATGATGTGTTAAGAAGATTATTAATATTCACAAATATTAAAATAGGTTATCTTAAATTATAAAAAGTTGGTTCTAGGGAACCAACTTCAATAGAGTCTCACTTGAACTAGATCCAACTGCTTACAACCTTCAGTCTGTTATCTCTCGCATGATACTCATGCTTATGAAAAAATAGACCTTTTGTTACTGGGTTTTCCACATTTTATTCTATGTAAACTCTTCTTAGTGTAACTTCACCCCTCTGATAAAAAAAACTCAAGAGTTGATACATCTGGAGTATGTTTTTTGACTATTAGTGTGACTTTGTACCTTTTGTAAGAGCCACCACTACAATATTATCACAATATTATGTGATATGTTTTTTACTTTTAGGTACCAAATTAAGCTCTTGGACAAATTTTTATATCTAAATGGATTTCTTGTCCACTTCATAGGCCACTATCTACTCAGAATCCATTATATAATCTGTAAAAACCTGCTGCTTTGAACTCTTTCAACTCACAGATCCTCCATTGAGATAGAAGGAATATTCTGAATGTGACATCATATCATTATGATTTATTTGAAAACTAGCATCATTATAACACTTGATGACTAGCTCCTAATATCCTCCATACACCGTGAACATAAACTTAGTTCTTCTTAGATACTTGGGGATATAAATAATATCAAGCCAATGTTTTTCTCCTAGATCTGCTTCATATCTTCCTACAATGCACAATGCATAGGCAACATCAAGTGTAGTACATAACATGGCATAAATGATTGATCATATAGCTGAAGTTTATGGGTTCTTACTCATTCTCTTTTTCTCCTATTATGTCTGAGGACACATTTTCTTATATATATGTATACTATATGACAATAGAACCAATGACCTCTTAGACTGTTCCATACTAAATCTCTTTATTATCTATTCAATATATGTACTTTGAACAAATCCAAGTATCCTATGGGATCTATCACAAATGATATTGGTCCCTAGAATATAGGTTTCTTTACTTAATTCCTTCATAAAGAAACAATTAATTAACCAGTCCTTAATAGATTCGAAGACTATTAATTCATTTCCAATAAGTTATATTTCTTAATCATTTACTGCAAGTGTAAGGAATGAATTCCCACTAAACCTCTTATAAACACATGTCTCACATTCATTCTTAATGAAACCAAATTATTTTATAGCTTCATAAAATCTAATGTTCCATGACCTAGATGCTTATTTCAATCCATAAATGGATCTCTGTAACTTGAAAATATTTTTGGCATCACGTGGAGTCACAAACCCTTCTAGTTGTGTCATATAGTCATATTTCTAAAGTTTTCAATTAAGGAAAAAAATTTGACATCAATTTTACAAATTTCATAGTGATAGGTATTCATTATATAAAGTATAATTGTGATGGATTTAAACATGGAAATTAGTGAAAAGGTTTCACCATATTCAATTCCTTGATATTGTTTAAACCCTTTAGCCACTAGCCTTACTTTATAGCTATTTAATTTACTTTAAATTTCCATTTTTCTCTTGAATACTCATTTTCACCCTATGGTATTTGCATCAACTGAAACATCAACCAAAACCCAAACTCGGTTATGATACATGAAATCCATTTTAGAATTCATGGCCTCTTGAAATCTTGCAGCTTCTGAGCTCTCAGTTACCTCTTAGTAGGAGATATGTTCATCGTTTTTCACCAATAATGAGTCACCATCTTCGGTGAATAGAAAACCAAATATCTCTGGTTCTCTTACCTCTCTTGTGCTCCAATTTAGTCCTTGTGTTTTAGGAACTATTTATTCTATTGGGACCTGTGGAATATGTTCCTATACTAACTCTTTTGTATCTTAAGAATCAAATTCATAGAAGTTAATCATTCTCTCGCTATCCTTTTTTAATATTTCCTCCCTCCCAAGAAAGATGTCTTGTCTGAAGATAGTCTCTTTCCTATCTAATGGGTTGTATAGGTAGTATCCATTTGTTTCCTTATGATATCCAATAAATATACATTTTGTGCCCCAGGATTGTAACACCCCCAGATGATAAAGGGTTAAATGACTAAATGATATGACTCATGTCAACAAGGTGCGCCTTCCTTTATAGGAGCCTACTAGATTAGAACTCCATAGTTAAACATTCTTGGCTTGGATTAGTGATCAGGATGGGTGATTTTCTGGGAAGTTTCCCTGGGTGTGTGTGAGTGAGGATGAAACACACTAGAAAATACATGTGTTGGCCTGTGGGGACTATCATTAGTCAGATGACCCGTTTGGGCACGTGGGTGGACCCCAAGGTAGGGACCACATGCCTATGGAGAAACTGGTGGTACCTGGCGAGTCGGGACCTGACATCCATATTAAGGCGGGGTGGCTATGCTCTAAAGGGGGGTGATTGTAACACCCCCAAATGATAAAGGTTTAAATGACTAAATGATATGATTCATGTCAACAAGGTGCACCTTCCTTTTCAGGAGCGTACCTGATTTGAACTCCACAGCTAAACGTGCTTTCCCTGGAGTAGTGATTAGGATGGGTGACCTTATGGGAGGTTTCTCAAGGTGTGTGTGAATGAGGACAAAACACACTGGAAAGGATAACCATGTGTTGTCCTGTGGGTACTATCATTAGTCAGATGACCCATTTAGGCACGTGGGTGGGCCCCAGGGTGGGAATCACGTGTCTACGGGGCAACTGGTGGTACCTGGCGAGCCAGGACCCGACGGTCATGTTAATGTGGGGTGGTTGTGCTGTCACTGAGACTCAGTTGTCATAAGGATTCTAGTTTTTTTCCCAAAAAGGCCTCAACAAATGCCTTGAAACCCCATAAACTTGTATGTGACAAAACGAGTCTCTTTCTACTCCATAAATCAAAGAGAATTCCATTTTTAACTTTATTTGGTACTCAGTTAAATGTATATGTCGCATTTTTTAATGCATATCCCCAAAAGGGTAATGAAAGATCTATAATATTTGAACTCTACAGCTAAACATGCATGCCCTGGAGTAGTGATTAGGATGGGTGACCTTATGGGAAGTTTTTTTAAAGGTGTGTGTGAATGAGGACAAAACACACTAGAAAGGAAAACCATGTCTTGTCCTGTGGGTACTATCATTAGTCAGATGACCCATTCAGGCACGTGGGTGGGCCCCAGGGTGGGAATCACGTGTCTATGAGGTAACTGGTGGAACCTGGAAAGCCAGGACCCAACGGTCATGTTAAGGTGGGGTGTTTGTGCTTTCACTGAGACTCAGTTGTCACAAGAATTATAGTTTGTTTCCCAAAAAGGCCTCAACAAATGCCTTGAAACCCCATACACTTGTATGTGACAAAACGAGTCTCTTTCCACTCCATAAATCAAAGAGAATTCCATTTTCCACTTTATTTGGTACTCGGTTAAACGTATATGTCACATTTTCAATGCATATCTCTAAAAGGGTAATGAAAGATCTACTAGACTCATTATTTACCTTACCATGTCTAACAAGGTACAGTTCCTCCTTTCACTGGGGGTACCTGGCGAGCCGGGACCCGACGACCATGTTAAGGCGGGGTGGTTGTGCTATCACCGGGACCCAGTTGTCATAAGGATTCTAGTTTGTTTCCCAAAAATTCCTCAACAAATGCCTTGAAACTCCATACACTTTTATGAGAAAAAATGGGTCTCTTTCCACTCCATAAATCAAAGAGAATCCCATTTTACACTTTAGTTGGTACTCGGTTTAATATATATGTCACATTGTTTAATGCATATCCCCAAAAGGGTAATGAAAGATCTACTAGACTCATCATTTACCTTACAATGTCTAACAAGGTATAGTTCCTCCTTTCACAAACACCATTACACTATTGTGTGTAAGGTGGAGGGAGTTGAGATAGAATCTAAAAATCCCATAAAAGTTGATAAAATATTAGTAAAGATATTCACCAACACAATATAATTGAATCCTATTTAT
This sequence comes from Viscum album, assembly GCA_963277665.1. Classification (NCBI taxonomy): domain Eukaryota; kingdom Viridiplantae; phylum Streptophyta; class Magnoliopsida; order Santalales; family Viscaceae; genus Viscum; species Viscum album. The sequence continues at coordinate 1,002,786,158 of OY728133.1, forward strand.
ATTATTTCCAAGTTTATTATCTACTTCATTCTTAAATTCTTTGAATTTCTCAAAGGACTCAGACTTATACCTTATTAAGTAAACAAATTCATATCTACATAATTTTTCAATAAAAGTTTTGAATTAATAATATCCACATATATCTTCTACTAGAAATAGTCCACACGCATTAGTGTGTACCAATCCTAGAAGATCTGTGGCCCTTTCACCCTCTCCACTGAATGGAGATTTGGTCATTTCTCCTTGTAAACAAGTATGACATCATTAATGTAGTTTCATCTTAGAAGAGTCTAAAAATATATATTTATATAGCTTTGTTAAATGATTCTCATTTACATGAATAATATGGTGATTCCATGGTTGGGTGTTATATGAGTCATGTGAACATGATTCAATATCTATTTCCAATACATTGTTTTTTTAATTTAATACATAAAGACTATTATTTAAATGTTCCATACCATAACATATGTTGTTTTTATAAAAGAGACAACTTTTAATCCCAAACATGAAAATAAAACCATTTGTATCTAGGAATGATACAGAAATTATGTTCTTAGTAACTATAAGTACATAATAATAATACCTTGAAACCAATATCATTCTTGTTGTCAATGAAAGGTGGTAGTAACCAATGGCAAGAGCTTCCAACCTCACAACATTGCAGCTCACAAATCCACCACTCCTTTAGAAATATTTTCGAGTCAACTTGGATACTGTATTTGGATATATATGTGAGCACCAAAAGTTATATCTAATATCTAATGTGTAGATATTGAAAGATTACACTTGATAAAAAATTCACCTTTAGCTTACTCTTGCTTTTGTGTGCAGTTCTTCTTACAGTGGCCTTTCTTGCCACATGAAAAATGAACATCCACCTTTTCTTTTCCCTATATCTAGATTTTTCTTTTCTTGGAAGGACGGTACTCAAGATATTTATACTCATTATTATTCTTGGGCCCCTTTTCCTTGATCTTAATTTTCCCATTCACCATAAAGACCACATGTTTTTCTTGCCCCGTTTCCATTTCTACTTAGAGAATCAAAGAAAGAAGTTATGAAAGACTCTTCTCATTATTTCTCATATTATAATTAATAATAAAATTGGAGCTCTTGGATAGTGAGGAAAGTATGTTATATATGTGCAAGTCATCTGGCAATTTCATTCCTAAGATGTCTAGGCATTCAATGTAGCCAATAAGCTTGACTACATGAGTCACAGTTGACGCTGACTCTCTAAACTTAGTTGTAAATAGAGCATTGTATATCCCATATTTCTCTTGTCTTTCCTTCTCTTGATAGAGATCCTGAAGTTGAGACTTCATGTTATATGCATCCTTTTATCCTCTATATGATTTTCTGTCTATTAAATTAATAAAATTATTTTCACTGCTAACAATTTTCTACATGTTTATCCAATTTTAATATTTTCTATTATATTTTACTTATAGTTTAACTTTTATAATAATTCAAAGTCAATGACTTGAAATAAATAAAAACTTATTAATTTTCAAATAGGTAACTTTAAAAGTGTATAAAATATAAACTATAAAAAAATATAAATAAAACTTAAAACATTGCATAAACATATAAAAAATTATTGAAAATAAAAATCATTTCGTAATTATAATAAACTAAAATTAATTTACATTTCAAAAGCATTATTGATTGAAAACATAATATTTAAACATTAAAAAATAAACATGCATAGATTATAGTATAATTAAATTTTAAATGAAATCTAGAACATTGACTAAACACATAAAAAATAATTGAAAATGAAGGTAATGTAAAAAAATTATAAATGTAAATGAAATGTTTTAAAACATCAATATATTGTGCCACTGAAATTAATTTTCATTTATTGTTTTTATGAAATTATTATTATTTTTAATTATTTTTTATATATTCGGTAAGTGTGTCAAATTTCATTTATATTGTATTTATAAATTATTATTTATATACTTTCAAATCCACCAACATGAAGCATTATTATGTTTCATGTATGTGACTTTGAAAGCATATAAATTATAAAAGTTAAATATAATATAAATTAAATTTGAAAAACTGACTTAATATATAAAACATAATTGAAAATAAAAAAAATCATAAATATAGTAAAAAAATCTAATTTACTTCTCACAAAATTTATTCCTTAAAAATATAACATTTTTACATTCAAGTATTAATTGACATAATTCTTATTAAGTATTATATTTTTAATTACATTACTATAAATTATTATTAATTATTTTTTTATAATTAAATTTTATTAATTAAATTATTAATATATATTAATTATAGAATTAAATATCAATAATAATTAAAATAATAGATCTTAATAATGATGTAAATAATATAATTATTAACATAATTAATAAAGTACTTAACAATATCACTACCACAAATCCCCCTTTTATCAGTGCTATAAATTGCTTTTATGAATGCTAGGAAAGAGATGATAATATAAGTGTCATTAAAAGGGTCCCCTTTTATCATTGGTAAAAAAATGTTGATAAAGGTCCCTTTTATAAATGCTAAAAAATACTGAAAAAGTCAAAAAAATGTTTAAAAATAAAACAAATCTGAAAATTACAAATTTGGAGGTGGAGACCCCCCCCCATCAGCACTCGAAGCCACCCACCCCTCCTTTTAATAAATCTTGTATATCCCCCCACTTTAACAGTGTTAGGCCACCTGCATCACACACCCATACACACTTGTCTTCACGGAGTTTCAAACTTGAGACCTCCCCCTCACAAATTTTCACCCTTACCACTCCTCTATATTGTTTTTTTCTATATTTTATCATATATCTATTTATTTATATATATTTAGTTACATTTTTTATACATTTTTTAATATATTTATTCATATAATTATTTTAAAACACATATATAAAATTTTTTCAGTGTGTGTGTGTTCATAACACTACTAAAGTTTTGATAATTTGTGACGGACTATTAATGAAGGAATCCCGTCACAAAATTTCATTTGTGATGGGAGTACGTATCTAATACGTTTTGGTAGAAAAACGATGTCACAATTGTAGTTATTTGAGACGGTATGTCGCAAATATTGATTAGTTGTGATAGATGGATCATCTGTCGCAAATAAGTATCGTCATTTTTTAAATAAACATTTGTGACTAAGCGTTGTAATTGATTATTTGTGACAGGCTGTCCATCTATCGTAAATAATCATTTTTTTAAAAAATATCAAAATTAAAAATAATTTAAAAAAATAAAATTAATTAAAAATATTTAATATATATATATATATATCTTTAAAAATAATTTAAATACTAAAAAAATTAAAATTAATTAAAAAAATTTTAAAATAAATATATATAAAAATAATTTAAATAATTAAAAATATTAAAATTAATTAAAAAATTAATAATGATTTAAAAAAATAAAAAAAAATATATTTTAAAATAATTAAATAAATTAAATAAATTAAAAATATTTTCAAAAAATTAAAATTAATTAAAAAAGATATAACATTAATAATATTCAAAAATAATTACAAATGTAAAAATATTTAAAAAACGTTAAAATAAATTAAACTAATTAAAAAAATTAAAATAGACATAAAATTAATACACCATTTCAAACATAATATGTTTTTCATACCAAATTAAAAAAAATAGTCATAAAAATTCAGAAATCATCAACTATCATCAGGTGGTGGAGGATCACTCGAAGGACCAGGGGGAGGAAACCCCATACCAACACCATTTGCTCATCTCTTAGACATTGATACTCACACTCCTCCTCTATCTCTTTCTGAATCTTCTTTATCATCTCATCATGAGCTCTCAACCTATCCTCATATGGTGAAGTGGACAACGGTATCGAAAAAAACTCTCCATGAGATCCATTCACGCACGCTAATGACATCGCAGAAGTATCATAATAACTCATAGGTGTCAGTCAAGAATCAATACCATTCACCCGCCCTTTCTCGACACCCTGTAAAGTCACATGTATCCAGGCCCCCTCATCAAAACCTGAATCACCAGTGTCATCTTATTTTATCTCATCTTGACTCTCCCATGAATTAGAAGTAACATACTCATATGTTTCCTTTAAATATAATGAAAAATTAGAATAACAATAAAAATAATATCCCTAAATTTTTTTTAAAAATAATATAACTGTAATATGGTGTTGTGAGTCACCTACAACTTCTCACATAAAGGGATTTATATAAATCTTGTTATAAACTTTAAATTCTATAATAGATGGGTCAGTAATGGCTTGTATAATATAACCAACATGTTATAGTTAAATTATATATAAATTAATAAATAATATCACTTACCATATGTCGTTGATGTATGCTAAATGTATGACTTCCGGGCCTATATGTGACCTATTGACTCCCTTGGATCTAGCGTCTAGATGATGACATCCTCCTAAAATTCTCTCATATCCAGAAACTGCACAATCCATTCCATACATAAGAAGAGATATGGTCGGGTCAATGGGAGATGTGAGACTAGTCAAACATAGTTCCATAAGCTTTATCCATTGCTCACTTTCTATAGTTGTTTAGAAACTGACAAAAGCACTCACATATACAAATATCTCCTACCTCTCGGATAGGACCTCTCAGGCTATCATAAATTGGTGAAAATAAATTTTGTAAGACAATTAAAAAATATATATTATTAATTAAATAAATTTTAAAAATTATATATTATTTAATAACGTACAATCTAGTGGTCGAACATCTGGTGAAGCACGGTGATGGGAACCAAGTCTAATGACACCCATGGATCACAAAAATAATTTCTTAGAATCGCATCAGTCAGCCCAACAACTAAATACAAAAAGTTATGAAAATAAAAACAAATAATCATAAAATTATTACCAAAATTAATACACAAAGTTAATATAAAATAAACATCTTAAATAATTAAACATAACTCCGTAAACAAGGATCAAAATAAATAGATGATCATATCTATGGAAAAGGATCAGGAATCATCAATCAAGAAAGATTGTTACCCCTCCTAATAAGCACATCATTTTGAGGATAAGTTGAATTGATCTCATCAGCAGGAAGTATGGAATCAATGAGATAATTAAATAGATCATCAGGATCATCTACAGCCATTTGAAATAAATATTCTTAGTTGTAAGAAATTTTTGATATAGATATCAAATATAAAAAACTAATAAATACCAAAAAATATTAATCTTAACTATAACAAATTTTTAATACAAATATCAAATATAAAAAACTAACAAATTTCAGAATATATTAACTTCATGTAACTAAAGATCTGAATATAATACATCAATCATTATCTTCTTCATCATTTTCATTTATATCAATGTATTCATCCTCATCTTCAGCATCATCAACTTCATGATGACTTTTATTTTCGTCATCCCTTATTACATCAGTAACATTATCTATATCATCGGCCCTTAACTGGTGGGTTTCATTGTAAAGACTTGTCCCTAGTTTCCCAGAGCCAATGCCATATTACATTACATTGGAATGATTAAAAGAATATTGTATCCTAAAGGAATGAAGAGTTTAGTATATTTGGAATACCAGATATATATAAGTTCAACATTACAAAATGAAATGAAAAACAACATATATGTTTTGTTGGGAACATCCACCACTCTAACATTATCCCTACAAGTCAATCATAATATACATCCTCATGTTATGGGAAAATGAGACATAAGAAGAGGTGAGCTCAGATGCTTAGTAAGGATAAACATTACAGCGGAAGATACCATAAACATTAGTTATGGTGAATAATTGAAAACAAATTCCATTAAAAATAAACTTGAACATAATATGGCAAGAATATGAGTTGAGTAAATATTTCCATAATAAAACACAATCATGGGTATTATACTAGTCAAATAACCTCATAAACTATGAATTTATATCTTCATAATGAGGGAAATTCATATGCCAGACATTTTGAAACATACCTTCAAGGCCTCAGCCAAGAAATCTAAAAATGATTAAGGCCTCAGCCAAAACCATATCTAAAAATGGGAAAGGTTTTAGCCAAGTACATATCTATTTGTCTCATGAGACCTACTGATTCATAGAGGGGATATAGAGGGCCCCACCCATCACATAATAAGTCTAATAAATTCTTCATATAAATTGGGATACACATAAACAACATATACATTTATATTGAAACTAACATATGAAATGTAACTAACTTTCCTCAGTCATTAAACATAAACACTTACAATTTAGAGTAATATGGTGAATGGTTTCAAGATAGCACATCCATAGTCAAACTAATAATAAAAACATTAAAAAAAATATGTTAGATTATATCATAAAAGTTTATTCCCATTTATACATAATAATCAATAAGACTGGTGAAACAAATAAAAATACTCTTATAAAATCATCGAGTAATTCTTGAGATAAATACTCTTTTACATTGAAAAGAAGATTTATTTTGGAAAAACATATTTTTCTAAAATAATAAGTGAAATAATATAATTTTTTTTATAATAAAATGATTGTTTTTAGAAAAATAATGGTCTCTTAAAACAGATTATAGAGTGCCCTTGAAAATAGTTAAGAATTTGGGAAATTCCTTTGAAATGGGCTTGTATTTTAGGAAGAATTTTTTAGTGTTCCTTTTAAAAAATATAACTACCCATAAATTAATGTATGATTCTGGTTGGTAAACATATATAGAACATTAATACATAAATTATTATGATTAAACATGAATGAATAATAATTTAATTAAGTAAAGTAGATAATAAAAGTAACCCGACTGAAAATGGAGGTTCGAGTGGAAAACCCTTACCTTAAGTCTGAAGGTGTTCCTGACTTGATCTTAATGACCTGAATAATAAAATTTAGGTTCACAAATTAATGATTATATAACCTCATCTATATGTAATTTATTTATTACAACCTTATTAGATTCATTCATGGCCTTTGATGGGTTAAGAGAACCAATTTCATTGTTTGGGAGTGTTTTCTTCCTTGGTTTTCATGATCGGTTTACTTATATTCATGTATGGATAAATATGTTGAATGATAATGGTTGCCCAGAATATAAGTTTTATATTATTATAGAACAACCATAATATTACATGGTCATAAAATTCATTTGGTTATTGGGAGTGAATATGAATCATTATATAAAACATTAATGACAATTGTTTGGGTTAATTGGTGGTTTTTTTATCACAACGAACTCATTTTGATTTATAAATTAATAAAAAATTTAAAAAATGATTCCAGAAACTTAAATAAGTTATAATACATATATTATAGTCTGTTTCAACAAAAAAAATGGTTTCATGACCAGAATTGAATATGGTAATAGAAATTAAAAACCCATCATCCTTGAATGTGATAAATTGACACATCTCGGATAGTGTTTTCATTTCTAGTATAATAGAAGGGTAAAGGATAGATGATGATTAATTATTCCTTTATGAAAAAAAAATTATAGTTCATGTAAGGTAATTGATTCATCAGAACTTTTGGATGAAAGGAGGTGAGTAAAGAAAAAGAAAAGAAAGGAACTAGAAATAAAAGAAATGAAAAGAGGAATTTACCTTTTGAAGTAATCTTCTTTGAGAGCCTCTTTAGAGGAGAGGTTTTAGTATTTTTATGAGACCAAGGGATTTTGTACATGGGTTAGGAGATTAGGAAGATATTTGAGCATAATTTAGACAAGTTTCAATACTTGAAAGGAGTGAAGAGAAGAGGGAGTTAGGGGGGTTTATAATGGACAAGAGGGGTGATTTGTGAATATCTTATTCATTAGTTTATTATTTCCCTCGAGACAACCAATAGTATTAATTAATGTGACCCATAATAGTAATAAGTGAATTTGAGTTTGAAACAAGTGTTATTACATCATCCATGATACTAGGAATAGTGAATTTAACTGATAATGTATATATACGGTAAAATACTGTATTTTACTATTCATAAAAAAATTCAAGTATTTCAGAAAAATCCAAAAAATTCACCCTAACCATTTTTCAACATGTAAAATTCAAAAATGAACTTAATTTTTTGAAAATAATTTTCTAAATATGATTAATTTAATTTTTAAATAAAATCATAATATATTCGAAAAATAAAAAATTTAAAACTATAATTCGTTTTATATCACATTGAAAATTAAGCAAGATCTAATTATATTATAATCTTAAGACAATAAAATAATAATATGATTTACTATTCATAAGGTTCATATTACTATTCATAAGTGTATTTTACTATTCACCAAAAATTAAGTTTGTCTTATCAGACTCTAAATATCCTACTCAACGGAACTGTGTACGCCATTTTTTAGAAATTCAAATCACAGAGATGGTAAACTTATGTTTACTAGATAGGTTATAACACGGTGGTGTTTTATAGAGACTCAGTGTTTCATGAATTAAATATTAAATTTATTTTCAAAATCATGGGGTGTTACATTATCATATCCTTACAAAAATTTTGTCCTCGAAATTACTAGAATATTACCTCACAAAAAGATTTGGGTATTTCTTCATCATAAGCTCCTTAGGCTCCCATATTGCCTCTTTGATTTTATGATTTTTCCAAAGTATCCCTACCAGTTGAGTCATCTAATTCCTCAACACATGCTCTTTAGTGTCTAGAATCTGGATATTCTCTTCACAGTAAGATAGGTCGGGTTCTAATTCTATACCTTCAGAAGTGAGGACATGTGTTGGATTTGGAATGTACTTTCTTAGCAATGAGACATGGAACACATTTTGTACTTTATATAGGCTAGGTGGTATATCCAAACGATATTAAATAGATCCAATTATCTCTATAATTTCAAAAGGGCCTATGTACCTAGGGGCTAGTTTCCCTTTCTTCTCAAATCTTATAACACCCTTCCATGGAGATAATTTTAAGGAAACATGATCTACCTCTTGAAATTACAAATCCTTACTTTGATTATTAGCATAGAATTTTTTTATACTTTGATATAGCCTTGAATAGTCTTTACCTTTATTGTTTTTTCCTCCAAAAACTCCGGGTCCACTAGATTCTTTTCACCAACTTCATCCCAACATGTTGTTGTATGACATCTCTTTCAGTACAATGCTTCATATGGTGCCATTTGAATACTTGAATAGAAACTATTATTGTAGGAAAACTCCACTAAAGGTAAATATTGATCCCACATACCTTTAAATTAAAGTGAACATGATATCAACATTTCTTCTAAGGTTTTTATTTTCTTTTCTGATTTCCCATCAGTTTGTGGGTGATAAGCAATACTCAATCGAAACTCAGTATCCAAATATTTCTAAAAACTTTTCCAAAATTTTGATGTAAATCGTGGATCACAATCAGACACAATTGATCGAGGTTCTCTAGGAATTCTAAAAACTTCATTGATATAGACTCATGCTAGGCAAGCAAGTGTAAAAATCCTCCCTTATAGTGATAAAATGTGAAGATTTCTTAAGTCGGTCAACAATTACCCATATTTCATCATTTTTTCTTGGATTTTTCGGTAATCCAGTGACAAAATCCATGGTGATGTCATCATATTTCCATGTAGGAATAGGTGTTGGTTTCATAACTCCTCTAATATGTTGTCTTCTGGACTAAACTTGTTGACAAACTAAACATCTTGATACATAATCAACAATTTCCCTCTTCATGTTATCCCACCAAAAATGTTCTTTCAAATATCTGTACATTTTAGTGCGACCAATTTGTATAGAGAAATTTGATCTATGATCATCATCCAATAACTCCCTTTTCATATCGGGTGTAGAGGGAACACATAGTCTCTTCCCAAATTTCAGAATTCTGTCTTCACACATGAAGTCATCCAACTCCCCATCTTACACAGCATTAATTTTTTTTAAAATATTCTCGTCATCAGACTATGAAGATTTAATTATTTCCAATAAATATTTTTGGGAAAAAATTTGAAAAATTAGTGATGTTTCACCTTCTTTGATAATTCCAATATCCAATCTTACTATATCCATGTACAAATGATCCTTGTCAATCCTCATTTTGTTGATAACTCCATGATCCTTCTTACTTAATGCATCATCTAACTTATTTTCCTTTTCTTGGTTGGTAGTGTATAGAAAAATAATAATCCTTAAGTAGTTAAATCCATCGCCTTTTCCTCATGTTGAGTTCTTTCTATAAGAAGATATATTTTAAGCTCTTAGGATTTTTATATATCCCACATCTTTCACCATAGAGATAATGTATCCATATCTTTAGAGTAAAGATTACAGCTAATAACTCAAGATCATGAGTATGATAGTTTTTTTTTCTTGAATTTTTAACTACCTTGATGCATAGAAAATAACTCTATCATTCTGCATAAGGACACAACCAAGTCCTTTCTTTGATGCATCACTACAGATCACAAACCCATAATTCCCCGATGGTAGAGTTAATATTAGAGCATTCACTAATCTTCTTTTCAATTCTTCTAAATAGTCCTCACATTCTTATGTCCATATGAACTTAACCCATTTACATGTAAGCTTCGTCATTGGGTTGTCTAAATGGGAAAAGTTCAGAACAAAGTGCTGATAATAACCTACTAAACCGATAAAACTATGTACCTCAGTTATGTTCATTAGAGTAGGAAATTCTTGAACATCCTTTTACTTTGTAGGATCAACAGATATTCCATCCTTAGAAGTAATGTGGCCAAGAAAATAAAATGATTGAAGCCAAGATTCACACTTTCTAAACTTCCTATGTAATTCATTTATTCTAAGTGTCTTCAGAATAGTGCACTAGTTATTTTCATGTTCTTTGTATCTTTTGAAGTATACCAATATATAATCAATAAATACCACCACAAAGTCATAAATATATTCTTTGAAAACCCTATTCATTAGATCCATGAAGATAAGGGGTGAATTAGTTAGTCCAAAAGGAATTACTCTAAACTCATAATGTTCCTACCTGGTTCAAAACACTGTCTTTGGAATATCTTTCTTTCTTACTCGCAATTGATGATATCTATATCGAATGTCAATCTTTGAAAAATATTGGGCTCTATGAATTTGATCAAATAAATCATCAATGCAAGGTAGGGGATACTTGCTCTTTATTTTTATAGCATTGATCTCTCTATAGTCAATGCACAACCTCATAGATCCATCTTTCTTCTTAATGAAAAGAATAGGGGCTCCCCATAGAGAGACACTAGGAAGATTAAATCCTTTATCACTCAATTCCTATAATTTTTTCTTCAGTTTCACTAATTCCATAGTGTCCATTCTATAAGGGGTCTTTGATATGGTCCTTGAATTAGGAATTAGGTCAATGGAAAACTTAATTTCTCACTCTGGAGTATGTCCAGGTAAATCCTCTGGAAACACATCAATATATTCTTGCACAATAGGTACGTTCTCAATTTGAACATTCCTTTACTCACCCATAGTTATTGCATTCCCTTCCTCCCGAATAATTGAATTCAGTAGACCTACTGGGGGTGTATCTAGATGAGAATCAAATGGTAATTTTTTTTCTCTAAAGATAAGGGATTCCACATCATCCACAAAAATTTTAACCTCTTTCTTCTTGAAATAAATTTTTGCATCATGGTTCAAAATCCAATTCAAACTAAGGATTATATCAAATACAATCATGGGTATGATAATACAATCAGAAAAAAAAAAGCGCGTTTATATGCCATAATGGGGACTACTTGACACAAATTTGTTGCAATGATACTTACCTTATGAGTTTTTGTTGACAACTCCATTATTAAATAAAATTGGAAATATCTAATTTTCTTGGAAAACTGGGAATATATGAAAGAATGAGATGATCCAAAATCAAATAAATCATTTTCTAAGTATGAGGAAATGATTAAAGTACCTTCCACCACATCTTTAGGAACTTTAATATTAGTAGTTGTGATCGCATAAGCCTGTCCCTGCTCCATTGGCCTTTTTTGAGGCACATTTTATTGACGCTTTGGAAAATCATTAGCATAGTTCCCCATTTCCCTAAAATTATAGCATTGAACATTAATATATTATTTATTTCCCTTATAATCACCAGCATGATGGAATTTATGTCCACACTTATAGCACACCCCTTTTCCTATTTAAGTAGGCACCAGGGTGTTTCCTTCTACAATTATAACTGTGTGTAAAGTCAACTCTTCCCTTCTTCCCCATTTACTTATTTCAGTTTCTAATGTTTTCAGCAGACCTCTTCTTCTCTTGCTTTACTTTAAAGTCATAAGACATAGAGAACCCATTTTCTACCTTGATAACATATGAGACTATGTCTTCATATGATGAGAAAGTTTAGAAAACTAGTGCCTGTTGGAAGAATGGATTTAGGCAATCAAAGAATCAATCAATATTTCTAATTGGATTATGTATATAGTCTATAGCATGCCTTGTTAACCTTATGAAGTTAACTTTATACTTTTCAACATTCTCATCTTCCTTTTTCCTCAAATTTAGAAATTGTCTTTCTATATCTGCTCATTGTTCATGATGAAAGTATTTCTCTAAGAAAAGTTCTTTAAATTCACTCCATTGCGTGTTTTTTATTTATTACTCCTACTTTTTGTTTTGAATTAGTGACCACCATTGATCAGAATCTCCTGACATACAATAAATTTTCATGACAACCTTCTCCCTTTAGTTACTTCCTAAAGAGAGAAATATCTTCTCTAAGGAACTTATCCACTACTCTGCTACGAATGGGTTTGTAGTCCCATTAAATTGTGGAGGTTGTTGTATCATAAAGTGTTCTAACATAGCTTCTCCACATTATGGATATGAATGCTCCATTTGTGTAAGGTTATTATTTATAACCTGAGTAAGTTGTTCCAGTATAGTCATAAGTTACTTTACACCAGTCGCATCTCTAGAACCAACATCATTATCTTACATAGGATAGAAATCCCTACATGGGATATGTGCATTCATGTGATTTCCATTACTTCCAATAGGAACCATTTCTAAATAATTGCATATACTAGATTAGGTTATAAATCATAATGTACTATCTCAACTTATAAAAATAGTTAACATAAATTGAAATCCTATGCATGACTTATCCCATAATCATAAACATAGTTTCATTGAGGAAAAATTTAAATTTAAATCGTTAATAATTTCTTGTAAATAAAATGTGAATTATTATAATCAAATCCCCCGGGAGAGTCAAATCAGGTGTGTAGTAAGGAAATTCATGTTGTCATGTACCAGGATACTGCGGGTCAAGCCTAAAACTCCTTGTTGGGGTTTTCACTACTAGGCTCATTTGTGCCAAAACCACATCCACTTGTAGTATCCAGAGAGGGATATATTTTTTATAAAGATCCACATAATCTATTCCTTACCAAAATTCTAGGATGTTCTTGTATGTTTATCCTCAAAAACTATCTTAGGGGTTTGTTCCCTAATCTACATTTTCTAAATCTAGTTTCCAGGTTTTCTATTAAACTTCCTATGATACCAACTGTAAAGACCCGATCTCAGTTGCCCAGAGTCAGTGCCTTGTTACATTACATTAGCATGATTACAAGGAATTTGTATCCTAAAGGAACGAATAGTTTAGTAGATTTGAAAATTCAGATACATACATAAGTTCAACATTACAATATGAAATGAAAAACAACATATAAGTTCTATTGGTAACATCCACTACTCTAAGATTATCCCTACAAGTTAAACATAACAAAACTCTAAATGTCTTGAAAAAAATGAAACATAAGAAGGGGTGAGAAAGATTCTCAGTAAGGGTAAACATTACAATGAAAGATAACATAAACATTAGTCATTGTGAATAATTGAATACACAAGTATTTAAAAATAAACTTGAACATAATATGGGAGGAATATGAGTAGAATAAATATTACCATAATAAAACATAATCATGGGTATTATACTAGTCGAATAACCTCATGACCAAGGGATTTATAGCTTCATAATTAGGTAAATTCATATGTTGGACATTCTAAAACATATTGTTAATGCCTCGTCTAATACAACTAAAAATTATTAATCCCTTAGCCAAAACCATATCTAAAAATGGGCAATGCCTTGACCAAGTCCATATCTATTTGTCTCATGAGACCTAATGATGCATCAAGGCAATATAGAGGGACTCACCCATCACATAATAAGTCCAATGCATTCCTAATATGAATGATGATACACATAAACAACATATACATTCATATTTAAACTAATATATGAAATGTAACTAACTTTCCCAAATTATTAAACATAAACACTAACCATTCAGAGTAATGTGGTGAATGGTTTCAAGATAGAACATCCATATTCAAACTAATAATAAACCATTAAAAAATATGGTAAATTATATCATAAAATATTATTCCCATTTATACATAATAATCAATAATAGTCTTGAAACAAATGAAAATACACTTATAAAATCATCGAGTAATTCTTAAGATAAATACTCTTTTACTTTGAAATAAAGTGTTCTTTTGGAAAAATATTTATCTAAAACCAGAAGTGAAATATATAGTTTTTTCATAATAAAATGATTGTTTTTATAAAAATAATGGTTTCTTAAAATATAATATAGAGTTCCCTTGGAAATAGGTAAGAATTCTGGAAATTCCTTTGAAATGGACTTGTATTTCAGGAAGAATTTTTGAATGATCCTTTTAAAACATATAACTTCCCATAAATGATGGTATGATTATGGTTGGTAAACATATATAGAATATTCACATAGAAATTATGAGGATTACACATGAATGAATAAGAATTTAATTGAGGTAAGTAGATAATAAAAGTAACCCGAATGAAAATGAAGGTTCGGGTGGAAAACCCTTACCTTAAGTTTGAAGTTGTTCCTCACTTGATCTTAATGACTTGAATAATAAAATTTATGTTCATAAATTAATGATTCCAGAACCTCCTATACATGTAATTTATTTAGTATAATCTTATTAGGTTCATTCATGGATTTTTTAGGGGTTAAGAAATTCAATTTAATTATTTAGGAGTGTTTTCTTCCTTTGTTTTCATGATTGGTTTACCTATATTCATGTACGGATAAACATGTAGAATAAGAATGGTTTTACAGAATAAATGTTGTATGTTATTAGTAAATAACCATAATATTACATGGTTATAAAATTCATTTGGTTTTTTGGAGTGAAGATGAATCATTATATAAAACTTTAATGACAATGTTTTGGGTTAATTGGTGATTTTTTATCACAACGAACTCATTTCAATTTATAAATTAATATTATGTGTCAAAAATGATTCAAAATCCTTAAATAAGTTATAATACATATAATATAGTTTTTTATACCATAAAAATGGTTTTATGACAAGAATTGAATATGGTAATAGAAATTGAAAACATGTCATCCTTGAATGTGATAAATTAACACATCTCGGATGGTGTTTTCATTTCTAGTATAAAAGAAGGGGAAAGGAGAGATGATGATGAATTATTAATCTATCATAAAAAAATTCTAGTACATATATGGTACTTGATTCATCATAACATTTGGATGAAAGGGGTTTAGGAAAGAAAAATAAATGAAAGGAACTTGAAATAAAAGAAATGAAAAGAGGAATTTACCTCTTGAAGTAATCTTCCTTGAGAGCCTCTTTAGGGGAGAGGTTTTGATCTTTTTATAAGAAAAACGGCTTCTGGACATGGGGGAGGATCTTTAGAGGATATTTGAGAAGAATTTAGACATGGAACAAAGCTTGAGAAGAGTGAATATAAGAGGGAGTGAGGGAGTTATAGTGGAGGATAGGGGTGATTTGTGAATATCTTATTCATTATTTTATTATTTCGCTCAAGAAAACCAATAGTGTTGATTCATGTGTCCCATAATAGTAATAAGTTCATGTGAGTTTTATCCAAGTGTTCTTACATCATCCAAGATTCTAGGAATAGTGAATTTAACTGATAATGTATATATACAGTAAATTACAGTATTTAACTATTCATCAAAAATTCGAGTATTTTAAAAAAATCCCAAAAATTCACCCTAACCATTTTTTGATGTTTAAAATTAAAAAATGAACTCTATTTTTCGAAAATAATTTTCTAAATATGATGAATTTTATTTTTAAATAAAATCATAATTTTTTTAAAAAATAACAATTTTAATACTGTAATTCATTTTATATCGCATTGAAAATTTAATAAAGATCTCATTATCTTATAATCTTAAGACAATAAAATAATAATATGTTTTACTATTCATAAGGGTCATATTACTATTCATAAGGGTACGCTACTATTCACCAAAAATTAAGTTTGTCTTACCAGACTCTAAATATCCTACTGAACGCAACTGTGTATGTCAGTTTTTTGAAATTCACATCACAGAGGTGGTAAAATTATGTTTATTGGATAGGTTATAACAAAGTGGTGTTTTGTAGCGACTCAGTGTTTCAGGAATTCAATATTAAATTTACTTTCAAAATCTTGGGATGTTACATTCATCATCGATATTTATATCTCGTCGAGTAAGACATATATTTTGGGATGTTTCTTGAAAATTTTCAATATATTGCACTTCCACATAACCATTTTCATTTTCAATAAACATATTGTCATGTGATTTAATTTTTATCACACTCCACCAGTCCTTCAAATATATTAAAACATCATAGTAATTTTCATAATAACCTTGATATGTTTGATGTGACAACATAAATGTTTCATGTGATGCAAGAAGATTGTTATATTTAATGTCAACGACTCCATGTCATGGATGAACTCGCACCCATCGATCAGTATCAAACCAATGATATTTAAACATTGTTACATAATTTGGTCTGATATAACATAACTCAGTTATTTCATACAACATACCATAAACTTTAACTTCACTTTCCTTATGATGGTATCCTTCAAAAAAACACCATTATTCATTTATTTCTTTGAGTCACCATATATGCATGTATGGAATCAAAATCCATTAACCACTACCCATTATAAGATTTTACTAATTTCGAGGGAGTTTTTTTGAGCACACATAATCGACTATCAATTTTATTTTCATGTTGTGTTCCCTATATAAAATACAAAATATTAATAATAGATATCATTGAAAAATTGATTTATTATACCATCGAAATAAACATAACTTACCAGTATTTGAAACCAATTTGAAAAAAAAAATGGATGACATTCTTCAACAGCAGCATATGTAATATGTATAAATTGTTTTTTGATGTGGTCATCATATAGTCTACATAAAATTTAATTTAAATAAAGGTATATTTTATAAAAAAATTAACAAAATATTAAAAAAATTAGAACTTACTGCACAAATTATGTCATTTCTTCACAATTTAGCAACACATATATATGAGCTCTGTGCAGTTCTTCATCTGTAATTCATCGTTCATGATAACCACCAAAACCAAGCTTAAGCTTATTAAAAATTGACAACTGATGGTATGTGACATCATCAACATTTTTTTCATTGCGACCCATGTGATTATGTTTTGAAGGATATTCCGACTGAAAATTATAAGATCAAAAATTTGAAATGTCTTTCTGGAATTACTCTTCTGCAATAGACCCTTCAATTGATGCTTTGTTGTGTAATTTCTTCTTTAATTTTGGCATACATCTCTCAAAAGGATACATCCATAAAAATTGTACTAGTCCTACACATTTAATTTCATATGGAGAGTGAAATATTAAATTTTAGAAGGAATCAAAGAAGCCTGGTGGGAATATTTTCTCCAATTTATATAAAATTAAAACAACATCTCTTTCCCGCAAACTCAATGCATCATAATCTAATGTTGCCGCACAAATATCTTGGAAAATATGATATTTCATTCAACACGTCCCATATTGAAGGATTCAATAGCCCTCTAAGACCAACATGCATTTATCTTTTAATTATGACATGACAGTCATAACTTTTTTAACCCAGTAATATTATCATTTCTGACACAATGAGACAACTTAGAAGAATAACCATCCAGTATCCTTAAATATCTAATCCATTGACAGAATAATAAATGTTTTTCTTTAGTAAGTGATTAAACTACTTTTGGATTCATTAATTTGTGTGATCTTTCATCTTCAAATAATTGAAGTTCAGGATGTCTGCAAATTTGGGTAATATCTAACTGTGTCTTTACATTATCTTTGGTCTTTTAAGGTGTGTCCTACACAGTATAAAATATTTTATCAAAAAATTCTTCTCAATATACATTACATATAACATTTTACGAACCAAAAAATCAAACCTATAATGACCCAATGTTTTTAAATGGAAATTCTTTTCTCATAAGTATGTAATAAAATCACATGAAAACACAACACAATGAACTACTAAGTGCTAAGTGACCTTTAAACATAATTTTTTCACTTCTGTGTTTGAAATTTCAAAAATACGGTATAGACGGTTGTAATCAGTAAGTTATTTGGAGTCTGATAAGAAAAACTTAATTTTTTGTGAATAGTAAACTACCCTAATGAATAGTAACATACCCTTATGAATATCAATATACCATAATGAATAGTAACATCACCTATGGGGGTATAAAAATAATATTCAAGTTTGAAGTACGATATACCTATATTTGAGAATAAGTTAATGAATGTTTTAAAACTGGTTTTAATAATAAATTAATATTTTAATTAAATATTAAAATAGTAATATTTAGAAAATTATTTTTTGAAAAAAGGACTTCATTTTTTATTCTACACGTCAAAAAATGTTTAGGGAGAATTTTTGGGATTTTTCTGAAATACTTGAATTTTTTATGAATAGTAGAATCTGATAATTCACAATAAATGATAAATAATTGATTAATTGAGTCATAGATGATGTTCTGCTGATGTAATCCCACTTGGTTTGGTATCACATGATAAAATCACTATTCTTGGTCATGGAATACTTATTATTCCTTGTCTTGGGAAGAAATAATAAATTAATGATTATAATATTATGGAATCCCTCTTCTCCTCCACTATAAAAACCTCCCTTCACTCCCTCTTATCTCCACTCCACTCAAGCCTTGTGCCTTTCCATTATTCTCCCAAATATCTCCCCAGGGTCCACCCCCACATCCAAAATCTCTCATCCTCCTCAAAATACCAAAACCTCTCCCCTTAAGAGGTTCTTAAAGGAGGAAGTCTCAAGAGGTAAATTCCTCTTCCCAGTTTCTTCTTTCCTTTTAAGTTATTTTTTTTATTTCTTTCCTCACCTCCCTTCACCATAATAGTATGATAAATCTAGTAACATACATGTACTATAATGTATTAATTCTATTGTTATATTTCATTATCTTCTCTCCTTTCCCCAATCTTTTATTTGAAAGAAATGAAAGCACCTTTTGAGATGTGCTAATTTAGCACATTCAAGGACAACTGTTTATCAATTTCTATTATTATCTTTAATTATGGTCATGAAATCATTTGTGTTATGGTTTAACCAGATTATTATATATGTAATATATCATATTTTTTGTTCTTTAATCCTTTGGTACAAATGGAATTAAGTTATAATGCAAAACACATTCTTTGTAATCAAATCCACCGATTAACAAAAACGGTTATCACTATGGTTATATATATAATAATTTTACATCACTATAAGTAACCTAATTAAAATTAAAACCATGTAATCTCATGTATATGAACTAAAGAATATAACTTCAATTCTGGACAACAACTTTCATCTTACAAATAATCCAAACATGAATATAAGTGAACTGATCTTTTAAATCCAAGTAAACAAACGAGCCCGAACAATGAAATTGAACCTTGTAACTAATCAAAAAGGATTTGAATAAACTAAAAAAGGTTATAATAAATAAATTTAATTTAGAAGAGGTTCTGGAATTATTTATTAATAAGCCTATTTTTTTATTCTGGTCATTAATAACAAGTGGATAACACCAACGGATTTATGGTAAGGGATCCTTCCCTTTTTACTCTTAATCAAGATTGTTCTCTCTACTATGCCTTTTTGTGTAATACCAAGTGATGGGGAACATTTATACACCTTCATCATACTTTCCTAATGTTTTATAAGTTATTAGAAACCCATTATCTCTCTCATCAAGCCCTCTTAGTTACACATGATACCATGCCGATAAACCATAATGGATTCTACCTGAACTTCCCTTATTCCTTCAGGTTGCTCTATCTTTCTTTTTACCAAAATATAGTTGTCCTTTATTTTTATGTATAAATTCAACATTATATTTATATGCTCAAAACTCATGTTCCAAGATACATCTCTCATTCTCTTTCAGGGATATACATGCTTTTAAGTGAATCTCTCCTTGATACTTTCCAATAAGAACACTCGTTTTAAAGGAACTTCCCAAACTTTTACTCAATTTCAAGTGCACTCTATATTATATTTTAAGACAAAATTTTCTTTGTAAATTCAGAATTTTCCTTATGAAAACCTTCTTGGTTCAATTCTGGTTTTATATAAAATAATTTCTTCTTTACTATTTTAAAATCTCTATAGTATTTTCCTTAAAACTGCACAAAAATGTTTTAATGCTAATGTCCCTCAAATACATTTCTTATGTGATGTCACTTCTATTTTTTACCACCTACCATTTTTTATGCCTAAATTACCTTATGAACGTCCATGTATGTTCTAATCCCTTTCTTTCATGGACACTTTCATGATACACTCATTGGTTATGCTTTATGTCATGATTGTGGTACCCAATTCTCTCCATGGATAACCTTATGTTTATGAACAATTGATTATGTATGATTACTCATGTGGAAAGAAGATTTATGTGGTAATAATATTTATGTGGAAAGAATATTCATGAAAATTTTGAGATGGTTGTGCCCAGATAGTGCTCCAATACATTGGGTAAGGATAAGTCTCATGAGATGTGATGTGAAACGGGATTGGTGGTTAGCCTTGACCCATACTGAAATGGGAAATGGGATTGGTGGTTATCCTTGACCCATACTAAATAAATGTTTTATTATTCTTCCAAATTTATATGATTCCTTTTTATATGATCCCATTCTTATATTAAATGATTTTATAAGTTTCATTCTTTGGATATCATTAATTCGTGCCTCCTAACTCATGTGCTTGAGATGTATCCTTATGTTCATTCCCTTACTAGGCTTTTTAGCTCATCCCTTTGTTCATGTGTTCCCCAGGATACCCTATGCAGATTTAAGGGCTCAAAGGAAGTTAGAAGATCTTTATGGATATTAAATAAATATGTTTTTTAGCCCCATGTTTTATGTTATATTTACCTAGTCTTCCAAGACACTAGACTTAAGGATCCTTGGCTTGTACTATGATGATTAATTATGCTTAAAATCAATAAATGTTTTATGTAAAAGGATCAGGTCACTATAGTTGGTATCAGAGGATGGTCTAATTATTTTTGGAGATTATGAATAAAGCACCTTAGTGATATCCTTAAGGATGAGAATAAGTATAAGAAAATAGTCCTAAATTTTGGTGAGTTTAGAGTAAGGGGTTTATCAAGAAAATACATCCCTATCTGGATACGAGCAGGTAGAGGCGGCTCTGGAGTAGATGTATCTAGGGGTAAAACCCGAAAACACCGCTTTGATCTAGACTCAAATGGGAAATGGTGCACGATAATGGGCCTTGCTGCACTCTTGGTTACGACACTCCCGAGGGATATTCTTCGGTAGATTCACGAGCTTAGTACAAACCGTTATTAAGGGACAAAAAGTATCCCATAAGAATATAAGTTAAGAAATAGATTGAGGATAACCTAGATATAAACCTAAGGAATCACACGTCAGGATATACTTCTTCTTTATAAGTTCATACTTTTATGTTCAAATTTTATTTTTATTCTCAATATCTTAGTATTCAAGACCTCTAATTATACGTTTATTTTCTTAGTTAATGGCGGGAAATAGTAGAACACGTCCCAACAACCAATGTGATAGGAAATGTGATGACTTCCCTAATGACATGCCTGATGTGATGGAAGCAAGTTCTCAAAAATTCATGGTAGTACTTGCTCAGCTATCTCAAGTTATGAATAATAACTTGAATTAGGTGGAACATCCTCCTCCTCCAAGGAAAGATCAATTTACCATAGAATCCTTCATGCGGAAAAGGCCTCCCATGTTTAGCGGGTCTTCTGATCCCCTCCTCATAGAACAATGGATTAACTCCATTGAAAAGATTTTCTCTGTCCTCCAATGCTTGGAATAAGAGAAAGTTGTACTGGTAGTCTATCGTTTTGATGGGGAAGCTGATCAGTGGTGGACACTGATCAAGAATACAAAGTCCCAATAGGAAATTAATTCCATAGAATGGGAGGAATTCAAGAGGATGTTTTTCAACAAATATTTTCTTCAAACCCTCCGTATCAAGAAGGAAAGAGAGTTCCTTGGACTCAAGCAGAAGTAAGATAATTCCATCAGGGTGTATGAAGCAAACTTTAAAAGGCTTGCAAGGTACGCCTCTGGTTTTTTCATGAACACCGAAAGCAAGGTAGATTACATCTTTAGTGGACTAAAGTCGAGTCTACAAAAAGTGTTGGCGATTCGAGACATCGACAGCTATGAGGAGATTTTCCATTATGCTATCAAGGTTGAAATGGATATTGGAGACTCTCAGTGGTCTCATGGGCCTAGTGACAAGTAGTGTAAAATGGATAACAACATGGGTGGTTCATCAAACAAATCCCTTGAAGGAAAAAATCCTCACTTCCCCCTTCGAAAAAATTGTGGGAAAAAGCATCTTGGTGACTGTCTCAAGGGAACCAAGAATTGCTTCAAATTAGAAAAGTTTGGTCATCTGGCCAAGAACTACTAAAGGGATATGAAAAATCCTGCTAATGTTAAAGAAGAAAGGAAGGTTCAAATCAACACTCATCCTGCAATGCAGTGTTTTAATTGCAAGGAGCTTGGGCATTATGCGAACAATTTCCCTAAGATAAGGGTTGTCGGAGGCAATCAACAACAAACTCCAAGGCAACAAGGAAGGGATTATGATATCTCTACTGCTGAGGTGGATCCTGGAAAATGATGTGGTGACAGGTACGCTTGTTATTCATTCAAGAATAGAGAATGTACTATTTGATTCTGGTTCTATGCATTCTTTCATATCTTTCAAGTTTAGTAGAACTATTCAAAAACCACCACAAAATTTGGAGGAGAATTTATCTATGAGAACAACGGATGGGGAAATTACTGCATCCATGGTTTATAACTCCTCCCCGGTTAATTTTTGTGGACTAAACCTCCCAGTAAATCTTGTCATACTTCCTTTAGTGGAGTTCGACGCTATCTTGGGCATGGATTGGATATCTTTGTACAAGGGCAACATCAATTGTCAGGAATGGGAGATCACTTTTCACATCCCGAAGCATCCTATAATTCTTTACAAGTTTAAGGAAGAAGATGAGTCTCCTTTAGAATCTTCATCTAAAGTTTGGATATTTCTACCTTGTGAGAAATCATATCTGGTTCAAATGATTGGGACAAAGGATAGAATCATTCTTGAAGACATGCCCATCATGAGGGATTACACTGATGTATTCCTCAAAGAGTTTTCTGGTCTTCCTATTGATTTAGAGGTTGAGTTCTCAATTGAACTTATCCCTGGATATCTGACAATCTCAAAGACACTTTATAGAATTTCCACCATAGAGCTAGAAGAGCTGAAGAAGCAGTTATAAGAGAATATGGAGAAGGGTTTTATATGCCCGAGTGCTTCACCGTGGGGAGCTCCAGTCCTCTTCATAAAGAAGAAGGATCGATCAATGCGCCTCTACATTTATTATTGTGAGCTCAATAAAATCACTATAAAGAACAAGTATCCCCTTCCACGGATAGATGAATTATTCAATTAGCTTTGTGGGGATAGTTATTTCTCTAAGGTGGACCTTCGGTTGGGATATCACCAACTAAAGGTTAGGAAGGAAGATATTCCCAAGACCGCCTTTTGAACAAGTTATGGACACTATGAGTTCATAGTGATGCCATTTAGACTCACTAATGATCCAGTAATTTTCATGGATTTAATGAATAGAGTCTTTAGAGATTACCTCAAAAAATTTGTGGTGGTCTTTATTGATGATATTATGATATACTCCAAGAGCAAGGAGGAACATGAGGAGCATTTAGAAATTGTGTTAAAGACTTTGAGAAGGTAGAAGTTGTATGCAATGTACAGTAAATGTAAGTTATGGATAGAGGAAGTATCATTCTTGGGGAATGTTATCATTAGGAAAGGGATATTTGTGGACCCTTCCAAGATGAAGGCAATTGAAGAGTGGCCGAGGCCAACTTCTGTAATGGAGATCCGCAGCTTTTTAGGTCTAGCTGGGTATTATTGACGATTCATGAAGAACTTTTCACGATTGTCAAACCCAATGACCAAGTTGACACGGAAGGGAGTAAATTTTGTCTGGACATAGAATGTGAAGATTGTTTCGAGTTGAAAAAGAGGCTTATCACTGTGCCGGTACTCACACTCCCTTCAAGTGGAGAACTCTTTGTGGTGTATAGTGATTCTTCTAAGAAAGGATTAGGTTGTGTGATAATGCAAAATGATAAAGTGACAGCCTATGCCTCAAGGCATCTGAAAATACATGAGCAAAACTATCCCACGCATGATCTGGAGTTGGTGGCTGTGATATTTACGTTGAAAATCTGGCATAATTATCTCTATGGGGAAAATGTGAGATATATACTGACCACAAGAGTCTCAAATATATATTCACACATAAAGAGATTAATATGCACCAGCAAAGATGGATAGAGCTCATCAAGGATTATGACTTCTCAATCCACTACCATCCCAGTAAAGTAAACAATGTGGTGGATTCTCTAAGTAAAAAGGATCCTGCATCTTTATCAATGATGAGAATTGAAAAGGATATGATCTTCTTATATTTTAAAAGGATGGACATGGGAATCATTAAGGGAGGAACATCATCAATCCTTTCGTAAATGATTTCTCAACCATCCCTCTTGGAGAAGATTAAGGATGCTCAAAGAAAGGATTTCAGAAAAGGGTGAAAGCTGTTAAAAATGGGAAATCCTCCAATTTCAAAATTGATGAAGGAGTTTTAAGATTAGGGACACGATTATGTCTACCATTTGATCCAGTGATAAAGAAGAAACTATTGAATGATGCACATATCTCGACCTTCTCTATCCACCCAGGGAGCATAAAGATGTATCAAGATCTCAGAGAAAACTTTTGGTGGGACAATATGAAAAGGGAGATTTCCGAATATACATCAAAGTTCCTCGTATGTCAGCAAGTGATGGCTGAGAGACAAAAGTCTAAGGGGATGATACAAACACTACCTATACCATCATGGAAGTGGGAGAACATTTTCATGGACTTTCTCACTTGACTTCCAAATACATCTAGAGCAAACAATGTTATATGGGTCATTGTGGATCGTCTTACGAAGACAGCTCACTTTATCACAGTTCTAGAGGACTTCTAATTGGATCAACTTGCACGGATTTACATCAAAGAAGTGGTAAGGATGCATGGAGTACCACTATCTATTGTATCTGATCGTGATCCAAGATTCATCTCGAAGTTCTGGAAAAGTCTCTAGCATGCTCTGAGAACTGAATTGAACTTCAGTACGGCATATCATCCTTAAACTGATGGCCAATATGAGTGAACTATTCAGACATTAGAAGACATGTTGAGAGTGTGTTCAATGGAATTTAAAGGAGGATGGGACCAACATCTTCCACTGGTTAAATTATCCTACTACAATACTTTCCCCTCGAGCACCCAAATGGCACCATATGAAGTCCTTTAAGGGAAAAGGTGTAGAACACCGGCATGTTGGGATGAATTCGGTGAGCATAAGCTGCTAGGACCTGAAATGGTCGAAGAAATGGTGGAGAAGGTGAAAACCATTTAGCAGCATATCAAGGCAGCCCAAAGTCGACAGAAGAGTTATACAGATAACCGTCGATGAGACCTTGAGTTTAAATTTGGAGACATGGTATTTCTACGTATATCCCCATGAAATAAGGTCATGAGGTTTGGGAAGAAAGGGAAGTTAAGTCCTAGGTACATTCTCCCCTTCGAGATCCTTCATCGAGTCGGAGATGTAGCCTATCGACTGGAACTTCCACCTTCCATGTCGAAAGTACATGATGTCTTTCATGTATCCCTATTAAATAAGTACGTACCAGACCCTTCATATGTACTCTCTTCAGAGGTGGTATAGTTGGAGGATGAT
Source organism: Viscum album (assembly GCA_963277665.1). Taxonomy (NCBI): domain Eukaryota; kingdom Viridiplantae; phylum Streptophyta; class Magnoliopsida; order Santalales; family Viscaceae; genus Viscum; species Viscum album. The sequence goes on from OY728133.1 coordinate 1,002,812,363, forward strand.
CTCTCTTATGAGGAGCAGCCATTGAAGATCTTGGATCGTAGAGACAAAGTTCTACGCAGCAAGACTACTCATCTGGTCAAGGTACTATGGAGAAACCATAAGTATAAAGAGGCAACATGGGAATTGGATGAAGCAATGAAGGAAAAGTACCCACACCTATTTTTGGATTAGAATGTAAAACGAAATTTCGAGGGCGAAATTTCATAATAGGGGAAGAATGTAACGACCTAATGTTTTTCAATGGAAATTCCCTTCTCATAAGTATGTCATAAAATCACATGAAAACACAACATAATAAACTACTAAGTTCTAAGTGACCTTTAAACATAATTTTGTAACTTCTGTGTTTGAAATTTCAAAAATCCAACATACACGGTTGTAATCAGTAAGTTATTTGGAGTTTGATAAGGAAAACTTAATTTTTGGTGAATAGTAACCTACCCTATTGAATAGTAACATACCCTTATGAATAGTGATATACCGTAATGAATAGTAACATCGCCTATGGTAGTATAAAAATAATATTCAATTTAGAAGTACGATATACCTATATTTGAGAATAAGTTAATGAATATTTTAAAACTGGTTATAAAAATAAATTATTATTTTAATTAAATATTAAAATAATAATATTTAGAAAATTATTTTTGAAAAATGGACTTTATTTTTGGATTCTACATGTTGAAAAATGGTTAGGGTGAATTTTTGGTATTTTTCTGAAATACTTGAATTTTTGATGAATAGTAGAATCCGATAATTCACAATAAATGATAAATAATGGATTAATTGAGTCATTGATGATGTTATACTAATGTAAGCCCACTTGGTTCGGTATCACATGATAAAATCACTATTCTTGGTCATGGAATACTTACTATTCCTTTTCTTGGGAATAAATAACAAATTAATGATTATAATATTATGAAATCCCTCTTCTCCTCCACTATAAAAACCACCCTTCACTCCCTCTTTTATTCACTCCACTCAAGCCTTGTGTCTTGCCATTATTCTGCCCAAATATCTCCCCAAGTTCCACCCCCACGTCCAAAATCTCTCAGCCTCCTCAAAATAAAAAAACACTCCCCATAAGAGGTTCTCAAAGGAGGAAGTCTCAAGAGGTAAATTCCTCTTCCCAATTTCTTCTTTTCTTTTAAGTTCTTTTCCTTTTATTTCTTTCCTCAACTCCTTTCACCATAATAGTATGATAAATCCAGTAACATAAATTTACTGGAATGTCTTAATACTGGTGGTATATTTCATTATCTTCTCTCCTTTCCCCACCATTTTATTTGAAAGAAATGAAAGCACCGTTTGAGATGTGCTAATTTAGCACATTCAAGGACAACAGTTTATCAATTTCAATTATTATCTTTAATTCTGGTCAAGAAATCATTTGTGTTATGGTTGAACTAGATTATTATATATGTAATATATCCTATTTTTGGTTCTGTAATTCTTTGGTAGAAATGGAATTATGTTATAATGAAAAACACATTCTTTGTAATCAAATCCACTGATTAACAAAAACGGTTATCACTGTGGTAATATATATAATAATTTGAATTCACTCTAAGTAACCTAATTAAAATTAAAACCATGAAATATTCTGGATATGAACTAAAGAATATAAATTCAATTCTGGAAAACCACTTTCATCTTGCATATAATCCAAACTTGAATATAATTGAACCAATCTTTTAAAGTCAAGTAAACAAACGAGCCCGAACAATGAAATTGAACCTTGTAACTAATCAAAAATTCTTTGAATGAACTAAAAAGGGTTATAATAAATAAATTTAATTTAGAAGAGGTTATGGACTTATTAATTAATAAGCCTAATTTTTTTATTCAGGTCGTTAATAACAAGTGGAGAACACCAACGGATTTAAGGTAAGGGATCCTCCCCTTTTTACTCTTAATCAAGATTGTTCTCTATGCTATGAATTTTTGTGTAATATCAAGTGATGGGGTATGTTTATACGCCTTTCCCATAATGCCGTAATGTTTTATAAGTGATGATAAACCCCTTATCTCTCTCATCAAGCCCTCTTAGTTACACCTGATACCATGTCGATAAACCATAATAGATTCTACCCGAACTTCCTTTATTCCTTCGGGCTGCTCTATCTTTCTTTTTACCAAAATATAGTTGCCCTTTATTTTTATTTAGAACTTAAAAATTCAATTTATATGCTCCAAACTCATGTTCCAAGATCCATATCTCATTCTATTTCGGTTATATACATGATTTTAAGTGAATCTCTCCTCGATACTTCCCAATAAGCACACTCGTTTTAAAGGAACTTCCCGAACTTTTACCCAATTTCAAGTGCACTCTATCTTCTGTTTTAAGACACCATTTTCTTTGTAAATTTGGTATTTTTATTATGAAAAACTTCTTGCTTCAATTATAGTTTGACATAAAATAATGTCTTCTTTACTATTTTAAAAGCTCTATAGTATTTTCCTTAAAACCGCACAAAAATGTTTTAATGCTAATGTCTCTCAAATACATTTCTTATGTGATGTCACTTCAATTTGTTACCGCCTACCACGTTTTATTCCTAAATTACCTTATGAACTTCCATGTATGTTTTAATCCCTTTCTTTCATGGACACTTTCATGATACACTCATTGGTTATTCTTTATGTCATGATTGTGGTACCCAATTCTCTCCATGGGTAACCTTATGTTTACGCACAATTGATTATGTATGATTACTCATGTGGAAAGAATATTTATGTGGTAAGAATATTTATATGGAAAGAATATTCATGAAAATGTTGAGATGGGTGCGCCCAGATAGTGCTCCAATGCATTGGGTAAGGATAAGTCTCATGAGATGCGATGTGAAACGGGATTGGCGGTTAGCCTTGACCCGTACTGAAATCGGAAATGGGATTGGCGGTTAGCCTTGACCCGTACTAAAGAAATGTTTTATGATTCTGCCACATTTATTTGATTCCATGTTTATATGATCTCATGCTTATATTAAATGATTTTATAAGTTTCATGCTTTGGATATCATTAAGTCATGCCTCCTAAATCATGTGCTTGAGATGTATCCTTATGTTCATTCCCTTACTGGGCTTTTTAGCTCATCCCTTTGTTCATGTGTTCCCCAGGGTACCCTATACAGATGTAAGGGCTCAAAGGAAGTTAGAAGCTCTTTATGGAGATTAAATAAAGAAGTTTTTTTTAGCCCCATGTTTTATGTTATATGTACCTAGTCTTCCAAGACACTAGACTTAACGATCCTTGGCTTGTACTCTCATGATTAATTATGCTTAAAATCATGAAATGTTTTATGTAAAAGGCTTGGGTCGCTATAAAACCAATATAGAGGATCCTAAAAAATGCATTGCTTTATCTGATTGTGATCCCTCCCAAAACCATTTATTTTTTGTTTGTTTTTGGTTGGGCCACTACGAAAAAAAATGGGTATTTACGACGAGGTATTTGTGACGAGCAAAGGTCTAATCTCAAATAGTCTTTCAGGAGAGACTATTTGGGATGAGACCATCTTCGCGTCGCAAATAATTAGTTATTTGCGATGGGTAGACGGTGCCCTTCACAAAAGGTTGGGCACGAGTTGCGCACCAAACCACGGGAAGAGTATTTACAGTGGGCATTAAAGTCCGTCCCAAATACCCAGCGGTGTTTTGTAGTATTTATGACGGGCTTTATCTCCTGTCGCAAATAGTATATCGGCAGGTTGGTATTTGCGACGAGACCCGTCGCAAATACCTTTTTAACCACTACCCCTTATTAATATCGGGGTTAGTATATGCAACGGGTCCCATCGCAAATAATTCGGTCGCAACTAATCTAACCTATATATACCCTCATCTGTTTTTCCTCTCATTTCACAACTTTCTCTATTCCTCTCTCCCCCTCTACTTATATTTTCTCTCTTAAAAATTTTATAAGTTAAAAATTTTAAATCGGAGCAATATTCGCAGCTTAAATCCTCCGAAAGATTCAATTTTAAGGTATTTATTTATTTCTTTTATTTTTTAGTTAATTCGTTTTATTTAATATTAGTTGTAATTATTGTTAATTATATGCAATTAAATTAAATTGGAATTACATCATTTTTTTACAAATACATGTGATTAGGATTAATTAATAGTTATTTTAATTATTATTAATTAATAGCCATTAGTATTACTTAGAAAAATTATTAATAATTACTAATAATTAGTCATAATTAGTAATAATTAGCGATAATTAGTAAAAATTAATGTTAATAAGTAGTAAATCGAAATAAATATTTATAAATATTAATAAATATTAATAATTAGTCATAATTGGTACTAATTAGTGACAATTAAAAATAATTATAATAATAATTTGGAATAATTAGGAGTAAATAGTAATAATTAGTAATAATTAGTAATAATTAGTAATAATTAGTAATAATTAGGAATAAATGGGAGTAAATAATAATATATAGTAATAAATAGTAATAATTAGTAATAATTAGAAACAAATAGTAATAAATAGGAATAATTAGTAATAATTAGTAATAATAAGAATTAATTAGGATTAATTAGTAATAATTATGATTAATTAATAATAATTAGGATTAATTACTAATAATTAGGATTAATTTGTAATAATTAGTTTTAATTGGTAATAATTTTTATTAATTAGTAATAATTAGGATTAATTAGTAATAATTATGATTAATTAGTAATAATTCAGATTAATTAGTAATAATTAGGATTAATTAGTAATAATTAGGATTAATTATGATTAATTAGTAATAATTAGGAATAAATATGATTAATTAGTAATATTTAGAAATAATTAAGAATACTTAGTAATAATTAGGAAAAATTAGTAATAATTAGCAATAATTATGAATAATTAGCAATAATTAGCAATAATTAGAAATAATTAGCAATAATTAGAAATAATTAGCAATAATTATGTATAATTAGCAATAATTAATAATAATTACCAATAATTAGTAATAATTATGACTAATTAGTAATAAATGGGATTAATTAGTAATAATTGGGATTAATTAGTAATAATTAGGATTAATTAGTAATAATTAAAATTAATTAGTAATAACTAGTAATAGTTAGTAATAATTAGGAATAATTAGTAATAATTAGTAATAATTAGTAATAATTAGTAATAAATAGTAATAATTAGTAATAATTAGTAATAATTAGTAATAATTAGGATTAATTGGTAAAAATTAGGATTATTTAGTAATAATTAGGATTAATCATTAATAATTAGGAATAATTAGAAATAATTAGTAATAATTAGTAACAATTAATATTAATTACTAATAATTAGGATTAGTTAGTAATAATTAGTAATAATTAGTAATTATATGTAATAATTAGTAATAATTAGTAATAATTTGTAATAATTAGTAATAGATAGTAATAAATAGTAATAATTTGTAATAAATAGTAAGATTTCATAATAATTAGGGATAATTAGTAGTAAATAGTAATAATTAGTAATAATTGGTAATAAATAGTAATAAATTGGTAATAAATAGTAATAAATAGTAATAATTTGTAATAATTAGTAATAATTAGTAATAAATAGTAATAATTAGTTATAATTAGTTATAATTAGTAATAATTATAATAAATAGTAATAAATAGTAATAATTAGTAATGAATAGTAATAATTTGTAATAATTAGTAATAAATAGTAATAAATAGTAATAAATAGTAATAAATATTAATAATTAGTAATAATTGTAATAAATAGTAATAATTAGTAATAATTAGAAATAAATAGTAATAAATAGTAATAATAATAATAAATAGTAATAAATAGAAATAATTAGTAATAATTTGTAATAATTTGTAATAATTAGAAATAAATCATAATAATTAGTAATAATTAGTAATAAATCGTAATAATTAGTAATAATTAGTAATAAATAGTAATAAATAGTAATAAAAAATAATAATTAGCAATAATAGGAAATAATTGGACATAAATAGCAATAAATAGAAATAAATAGCAATAAATTGGAATAAATATCAATAAATAACAATAAATTGGAATAAATAACAATAATTAGCAATAATTAGCATTAATTAATAATAATTTGAAATAATTCACAATAATTAGAAATAATTCATAATAGTTATCAATAATTCACTATAATTTGTAATAATTCACAATAATTTGTAATAATTCTCCATAATTTGCAATAATTCGCAATAATTCGTAATAAATTTCCACAATTTTGAGCAGATTGGTGACATGCCTTTTTGCTCGACGGTTCATCTCCTTGCAACTTTCTCTTACTGAAATCACTATGAAAAATCTACTCCAATGTACATATATCCATTTTTGTATTCATGATAATTGATATGCGTATATCAGAGCAGATTTTTTATACTGATTTTAGTGAGAGAAAGTTCCAAGGAGATGAGAAGTCAGGCAAAAAAGGCTCTCTTTTATAATGACTCATCTTCTTGTAACTTTCTCTGACTGAAATCACTATGAAAAATTTTCTCTCACATATAGATATCCATTTTTTTATGTAAGAGAATGGAGAGCAGCGCGGTAAGTCCTCCCTTATAGTTAATTTTCATTATATATATATATTATAAATAATTTTACTGATTATAAATAAATTTTATTATCTTGAATTAATAATTTATATAAATAATTTATAGATAATTTTGAGTCCATATATTAGAATTACTAATTATTTAGAATTAATAATTTTTTAATTAATAAATTTTAACCTAGACAAATTATAATAGTTGTGCGAGTTGGGTGTTTTTACAACATTTATACAAATTATTAATAGTAATTATTTTAATTAATAAAGTATTTATATGAATTATTGTGAATTTCTAATAGTTGTAATATTTTTTTATAATTTTTTTACAAATTATTTTTATTATTTTATAATTTTCACTAATATTTACAATTTATTAATAATAAAGACTCATTAATTATTAAATATTATAAATTATTTAATGATTTTTACTAATTATTTAAATTAATACTACATTTTTAATAATTAATATTTTTATGATTTTTTAATAATTCTTTGTATTTATTATATATTTTTAAAAATTATTAGAAAATATTATCCTAATTATTATTAACTATATTTTAAATAAATATTGCATATTTTAAATTGTTATTGTTTTTTCATTAAAACAATTATCTACCATTTTTTATAAAAAAATATTATAAATAATGTTTTTTTAAAATGTTTTATTTAAATTAATTTTCTCATCATTATTAAAACCCAATAATTTCTATTTATTTCAGAATTTATATATATATATATTACATAATTTCTTAATTAAATATATTTACATCAAATTTACTATTATATATTTTTTAAAACAAATTAGCATATCAAATCTATATACATATATACATGTGCATGCGCACACACAAAAATTGGTAACCACAACACCAAAAAAGCATTTACAAAAACAAAAAATAACAATGAAAAAAATGTGTAAATTTATAATAAACTTCCAGCAACCTCAAACCCAAAAAAACAAACCCAATAAGTTTTGAACAAACCAACATATTTTCAAATGATTAAAAACTTCTAGGATATTTTAATAATCCTTATATTACAAATAATAATATAAAATAATAAACTTCCAACAACCCTAAACACCAAAAAATTAATCTATTAAATTTAAAGATCAAACAATGAGAAAAATATCTTAAATCAAATTAAATCAACTCGTGTGGAACCAAAAATCTAAAATAGAGAATAAGAAATTTAGATTAACCCTAAATATTAAATAAATCATACAAATCAAGTAAATTTATAAACCTAGGTTTTGTTAAACTAGTATTTATAACATTTAACCAAAATACACAAAAAATGAAAAAGGATAGAAGCGGGGTCCATACCTAGAAGATCTGAGTCAAAATCAACAAAAAATCTGGAGAAACAAGTGTTTTTGGAGCTACACTAAGTGGGATGGCCGGGTGGTTTCTATTTTGGTGGTTTGGGAGAGGTAAGAAGAAAGGAGAGGGAGAAGAGAGAGGGATTCCACACTGTTAAATTGAAGGACTTTTTGGGATAGAGCAAATTATGATGGAATTAATTCTATCACAAAAGGTTTTCCATCCAAAATTATTTTTGATGGGAATTGATGCTTATTGTAAATAGTCCGGTGTCGACGGTCATTTGCGAAGAACTTCTAAATCCGTTGAAAATTCCAATCGTGAATGTATTACGCATTGGACAGTGGGAAAGTTCATAAAAACTATTTGTGACAGATGTAATATTCCGTTGCAAATGAATACTATTTGTGATGAAATACTATATCAATGGAAAATTGTTCATGCGCTAAAATGCCTGAAATTTTAGTAGTGTAAATACACACATACATACATATATGTATTTATATATGTGTGTGTGTGTATAAATATAATTATACATATTTATATAATTATACATATATTATATATTAATATTTATATAAATATATTATAATATATAAATAAATTTATATATGTTTGTCAATAGGCATACAAATATATTTTTGTATATATAAACATTATATATACATTAATTGTATAGGATTATAAATATTTATACAATTTTATTTTAAATAAAACAGATATTATTTTTTATTTCATTATGGTTTATATATATATATAAAGATATTTTATACGTAAATATGTTTACATATTTATATATATAATTAAATTTTTTATGTGTGAATATATACAAATATGTAAATATGTTTAGATATTTAATTATAAATATGAGTAAAATATGAAAAATGATAAAATTTAAATGTAATAATATCCATAATAGGGTCAGTCTTGAGAATAAATTGAGTCACCACCAAAAAAGATAATAACACTCTCTTAAACGAGGATGAAATTCCATCAAATGTTAAAAAAATGGGGGTACTCTGACAAAAACCTCAGTTATAGAGGCTTTCTATAACATTTTTGACCAAAAAAATGATGATCGGGGTTCCCCCGAATCATCACAGCGCATAACTTTTTACAAGATTTGATTTGATATGTGGTAAAGCTCAAACGGACTCCCAGATTCAAAGTTAGGGTTATTTGAAGTTCGAGTCATTTTTTCAACTTATTTTAGATTGTTTATTAATTTATTGAATTTTTCTACCTTTAAATTGTTATTAAATAAATATTACTAAATAATAATTGGAAATTTTTTATTTAATATTATTTTTTAATTATTTTATAAACCATTTTCCACTACATATATTATATATTATATGGTATTACATATTTTGTATTATATAAATCATATTTTATAAAATATATGATTTTAATATATGATTTTTAAAGATATATAATTCTTTTTTGAAATATACCTTTTATAAGTGCTAAAAACAATTGTTATAGCACTAATAAAAGAAATAATTTTATTAGCTCTAAAAAAAGTTGATAAAAGTACTCTTATCAGCGTTAAAAAAAATGTTGATAAATTATGTATTTTTATCAGGGCTAGAAAAAATGTTGATAAAGAGATGCTTTTATCAGTGTTTTTTTAGCATTGGAAAATGTACCACCTTTATCAGTGCCTTTTTTGGTGCCAATAAAGAGTAGTGCTGGATAAATTAAAATTTGTGGTAGTGTATTTTTAAAATAAATTTTAATTATATTCATAATATAAAAAAAATTACTAATAATAATGGTGTTATTAACAAATTATTTATATATATATATAGGTATCTAAACAAAAGAAAATAAAAGAAATATTAGACTAAAACTCAAATATGCTAAGGCCGAAATTGTCTTTATGTATTATTTTTAATAATATTTTGAACTTAGAATTATTTTAATAATTGTTTTTTTTTCAAAAAGGGTATATATATAAGGTTTTTTGTATATATGGGTTTTAATTTTCTTTATGGAAAAGGGATAGGGTTTGAAATATTTTTAAAAATGGGTCTTTAGATGCGTGAACCTCGTTCACGCATCTTCGGCATAGAGAGATGTGTGAATGTGGTTCATGCATCCTTCATCTCATCTTTAAAGGATGCGTGAACCCCGTTCAGGCGTCCTAGCAATGGTAGATGAATGAACGGGGTTCACACATCCTTTATAAAGTTTCTAAAGGATGTGTGAACCCCGTTCACACATCCTATAAAAAGGTTTAAAAATCATCATTTATTTAGAAGAAAAAATTTCTTATGTATTTGATTAATTCAATTACAACCCCTTTCTATTCAGTATTTTTGTTGTTAACAAAGGAAGAGAGATTTAGAAAAACATTTATATTTATATAACATGATCTTCCTGAATTTTCTACAGTAATTAGATTTGATTCTAATTGATATATTAATTCTAGCATTAATTTAATATTTCTTCATTTACCTCCCCCTAAAGAGAAACACTCATAAACATCAGTTTTTAAATCTTATATAACTTCACCAAGGATGATCTTCTTCAATAATTATTATTACATATTTTAACACATTCTTAACCCTCTTAAGGATTGTTTCTTATTTTAGAAGAATATGAAATAAATCTTTTTCGTAATGTCCATAATTTTATCACATGATGAAGGTATTTTAATAGTAAAATCCTCCAGTGAAGATTATGTACCAGTAAAACATGTGTCCTTTTATTAAGTTTGAATATGTATTCTCTCAAAATTGGCCAAATGAACTTATAATTCCACACATCTCATATTGTGGATTTTTTTATCTTCAATCATAATCATCTATTCTTCACAATTATTCATTATTCGTTGAAATTCTTCTTTATGCAATTTAATTTTTTTAAACAAAGAATCATGTTCCATGATTTTAGGATTCAAATCATTGAGATCAATAATATTTGTCAAGATTTCTTGATGTTCACAGATCTTTTCATCCAGAGTATTAATATTTATTAATGAATACCAAATAGAAATTATTAATTTTGGAAGATAATTTGATGATAGTAAGACACTTATTAAAAAAATTAGAACTATATAAATGATAATAGTAATGCACATACATAATGTATCATAAATAAAAAATCAACCTAATCTACGCCTTTGGCATGGATGCTCCTATATCCCACAGCTAGGTGTATACTAGACGTGTCCACGTCATGTCTGTCTCTGTCTGTGCTCTGGCATATTCTACACATCATCCTCAGCATCCACCCCCACATTCTCTTGTGTGATAGGCAGTGGATGTACAATCTCACCGTCTGTACCATGTCCTAAATCTAATGATAGTGGAGGATGGCTGTAATTCTCACCAATATGGAAAGAATATAGTTGTTGTGCTGAGGATGTTTGTAATAAAGAATCGAGCTCAACCCAGTCAATGTCTATATCTACCTGTGGCTGAACCTGAGAAGCTGGAGGATCATATGACTGATCATGCGAAACACCCTCCTCCTGTGGAACAGCAGCATCTGACTGATCAATCTGAACATCCTCCTCATATAGAACATCAAGATCCATAACAGGATTGTCACACCCTAGTACATCTATATGAGCCTCAGTAGGCTCTGCAGCCTCCTCAGCATGTGGTGGATCAAAGAAAATTCTATGATAAATCTCATTCATCGAAGGAATTAACTATGATACAAGGGTGTGAAAATATGTTGGGTCAAATATGGTGTGCTCTACTGGATCAAACATGTGTAGTAGACGATAGAAATGAGCATCCTATGAAAGAAAATTATATTGTTAAGTAATATGAAAAAAAATTACACTGAATTGTGGAAGGAACTGTGTATACCTGCTCATGAAATCCTCATTCATGTCGTGTTAAAAATCTGACCGGGGACCTGTAGTACTGAGCTGCGTAATCCATCTGATCCACCAAATGAAAATTCATTGTCCCCGCCCCTCGCAACTGGAAGTCCTGTCGTCTATCCCATAAATCAATATATCTGGCGTGGTATCTCCTCCAATCAAAATCTCTCTTCCCTAACATCTTCAGGGAATGTAGTGAATCTAACTGATTGGGTGGGTCAGGAACAGGCTGAAATAATCTGAACTACCTCATAACTCTATCGGTCTGATGCCACTCTACTATATGAAAATGAATCAATGGAACCCTACAGGAGCCGATAACAAGCATCACCGTACAGTACGGTGGAAGACTCTCGATAATAGCATCTGTATATGGCATCCATAAAATCTGAAAGAAAAAATAAATAATCAATTAATAAATGAATACATTTATAGTAAAGAATAAAGATTTAACAATATAAATAATAATCACTTACATCGTGTGGTCGAATGCTGTCCAACATAAGTCTGTAGGCATGAACGTCGTATCTGGGGGAATCTGAATATCGATGTGTCTGACTCTGCCTGTAGATAATATTGTTATATTTTAATTTCATAATAGAAATTTATACAATTAAGTTAGAGAGTATAAGGAAGTAATCACATACCAATGTCCATGTGGAGCCTTTGCTACAATATCTGCTAGTAATGGCACACGGGCATGTGGAGCTAAATGAGGGATGTTCTCTCATACCCACATCTGTAGAAGAACCACGCATCCTGTGATCTGCATCTTATCGATGCAACATGCACTTCATAACGCCCTATATGTATATTCTAGAAAAGAAGACCCCCAGCTATATCGGTCAGCCTTGTCCAAATACTCCAAAAAAGATAAATACATCAAATGTACAAAAGTAGTGGAGTGGTCAAAAAAAAGCATGCCACTAATCAGTCTCAAAATATATACATGTGAGAATTGTAGCACGGTGATCTCATCACCATCATCTCCTAACTGTGTGAAGTTGCGGTCTAACCAAGGCATCATAATAGACCACCAACAATGGTCCTGCCATCATCAGGGAAATCTATGCCCAGTAGTCTATGAACAAGCTCCAGAAAATCTGCTCCAACTCGGCCAGTCAGAGACACACCATCGATGGGGAGGCCCAACATAATGGCCACATCCTGTAGGGTAATAGTCATCTCTCCCTCTCTAAAATGGAATCTATGTGACCCTGACCTCCATCTATCTACAAGAGAAGAATTGATCTGATGATCGAGAATAGTGAAGTCGCACATCGCTACACCATAGAATCCAGTACGACAAAGATGAGGGATGATAGCGGGAGTTGGTGCGGTATGATGGAAATGGTGAGATCAGTGTACACTCAACGGTGGCACTATATGTCCCTCTAAAAGAAGTCATGATACATGAGTAGCCTAAGATGTGGGCAATGGAAAATCTTCCATCTGCACAAATGATATCATTGTTACTTTATTATAGTGAATTCAATAAAAAAATTCAACTATTATTTAAATAAATATAGAACAATGAAATGAAAAATGATTATGTTAATATTTTCGATTTATACTTGATTTTCTGTGTGTGGATTAGTGTTTGTATTACTTGACCAATCCCGTAAATAAATAAATCACTCTATTACCTAATTTTGAGATTCAATATTTATGAGGTCTGTATTAATTAAAACCTATAGAGGTCTTATAAGAATTGCATGTGGGGTTCTATGAGCTAGTTCTTCTATGCGGACCATAAGATACTTGAATGCATAAGGATGATAATTATATGGATGGTATTAGTAATATGTCATTTTTATCATATAATCTCAAGGTAGTATGAATTGTTTCATATGGTATGAGAGGTTCAATAAAAAATTTCAACTGTTATTTAAATAAATCTAGAAAAATCAAATGAAAAATGAATTTGTTAATATTTTTGATTTATACTTCATTTTTTGTGTGTGGATTACTTTATTTGTTACATGTGAAATCATGATATATTCATTTTCATTATATGTTTTTTTTTTGAATAGTTTGAGTATCATAAAATTATTTATTAGAGAATCAAAAAACGAGACAAACTAAAATTGAAACATGTTAGAAATAGAGCAAGTCATAAATAAAAGAATTTAATACTAAAACTTCGATATACAAATAAAAATAAACATATTCGTGATACAATACACAAACTCGATCATGGATGACGAGATGTGGAGCTCTGTGCTGCCACTTGGGGACATCTCTTATGAGTATGTCCTTCTACATGACAAATAATACATCGTATTATCCCTCCTCATTGTCGAGGCCAATCCATTTAATTTCTTATTTGACTTGATTTTGGTCTTCCTCGGGGCCGTAACCTAGTAGTATGAAGCCAATAATTTAAAAAATGACAGAAATTGAAAAAATCATAAATGAAATCATAACCAAATTATGAAACCTGGAAATATCATGGATAATGGTCGGCTGATCAGTAGGCAATGAGATAGAATGAAAGTCACCAACAGGCATCCAAACTGCACTATAACAGTTAACCAAAGTGCTCATGTGATACACTGGGTCAACATATGGCTCCCATGAAATATTTACTGAAGCACAAGCTACGATAACATGTGCACATGGATATCTAAATGCCTGAAAGTTTCCTCAATCATAGTATATGTTATCTAACATCACTACAAACAGTCGACCACTAGTGCATGTAGCCTGGTCATAGAACAGTCTTACATTAAAGCTCGTATTTTCCCTATCAAAGGCTAGAACATCCCATCTTTAAGCCTCATTTAGTATCGGATCAATTTCACTTTGGAAATGCTGAGTAAAATGCATTCCGTTTTCCATCCCCTGATAGGAATTTTGGGACCGTTCAACAAAGTATTGAGCACATATATAAAATGCCTCTTTCACTAACCATGTGATCGGAAGTTTTTGCACACCCTTGAGGACCCCATTTATGCACTCCACTGTATTAGTGGTCATATGGACATATCTTCTGCCACCATCATATGCTAATGACCATTTTTTCTTTGAAATCTGCATCACATATTCATACACATCTTCATTGGCAGTTTGGATCTCTTCAAGGCATCGATAAAACCTTTATTGTTGGGGATCATATGCTAAAACAATAAGAGAATAATATATTAAAATGGAGAATAAATTTTGTTTTTAAAAAATAATTTTATAAAAACATACCCAACTTGAGGATCGCCTTCTTTATGGCATCATCTCTGAAATGATTATGCACATTACTTGCAATATGTCGAATGAAATAATGATGATAAGCATTTATCTCAGTCCATGAAACCCCATAACTAACCACGACCTCTATAATTTCTCTATGGCAATCAGATATGAGACACACACCATGGTTTTGTGTGACACGAACACGTACACATGCCAAAAACCATCTCCCACATTCAAAATTATCCTTTTCAACAATAGAAAAATCTAGTGGTAGAGGAGCACGATTACCATCCTGTGTGTCTGCAATGAGTAGACCACCTATATACTTTCCATACAGGAAAGTTTCGTCAACTTGAATAAATTGTTTACAATAGGTAAAGGTAGCAATGCATGGCATGAATGCCCAAAAAACCCTATTGAACTTCACCTTTGTTTGATCAACTCGATTATTGGGGGATACATACTCAACAGTGTCCAACAGATAAACAATATAATTGTTGAGAGATAAAAATTTCATAAGATGTGGAAAAATAGCATAAGATTCATCCTAATCACCATACACTTTTACAATTGCCTTCTGTTTTTCATTCCATGCTTTGGTATATGATATACTGTAGTTATTGTAGTACCCTCAGTTTCTGGTATGTAACCCTTAATGATTTTTGTGGTTTTAAAGTTAAGTGTGTTGAATGGGAGAGTTGGGAGAACTTGGAATGATGTTTTGAGGAAAAGGGGAAGTCACGCGGGAGGCGCATTGTTTGTCTAAACCGTGCGGCCAAATCGTGCGCTGTGGGTCTTGGAGGTAGTAGATTCTGCATGGTCAGCACATGTTTTGTCTAACCGTGTGGCCAAACCGTGTGATAAGGGTGGTCGAGGAAGTATCTAACGCACGGATATCGCACGATTTTTCAAATCGTGCGAACTAACCGTGCGATCACTTAAATGAGATCCTTAAATTGTGGATCTCACGTTTTTTTGCCTCTAAATGCCTCGTTTAAGATCCTAAGTGGCCCTAACTCGGTATTTTGCTTCTCCTAAGGTCAAGGAGGTTTATACCATTGTTTCAGAGCCGATCTGAAGGCTTATCTTGGCGAATCAAAGACGATTTCTTGAGGTATGTGGTCGTTCATCTTCGTTCTTGATCGGTTTTTTAGATCTACTTCTCCTCTCCTCTTGGTTTCTTAAATATACGACCATTATGGGTAGATATAAGCATGTGGATTCCAAATATGATGAGATTTGGTCTTGGTTATGTCAGGTTAAGAGATCTAAGGAGGTTTTTTGGAGAGTCGACCTAGGTTTCTTGAGCGTTCTTCGACCGTTGTGGTTATCATCAAAACCTTTGAGGTAGGAGGCTTCAATCTCAACTCCTCTTGCTATAATTTATTGTCTTATATTCAAATTGGTTAATTTGAATGGATTTTATTGTGAAAATTATAGAATAAATCTTCTTTAGTGATGATTTATGGTTTTGATGAGATTGTGAAATCTTGGTGAATTGTTGTGCAAAGTGATTTGGCTTGTTGAATTTAAAAAGTAGATTTTAAATTATGGATCTGATGAAATTGTAGCTGGTTTGATGAAAAGTGGGGTTTCAAAAAAAAGGGTGTTTTATTGAAATGGTTTGAGATTGAAATGACTTTGATGGAATTGGTTTTCAATAAAAAGGGAGATTTATTGAAATGGTTTGGAATTAAAATGGTTTGGCATTGAAATGGTATTCAATAAAAAGGTGTTTTTATTGAAAGGGTGTTTTGGTATGGTTAATGGGAATATGTGGTGTGTGTTCATGTTGCATGTATGGGGCTTGGTTGAAATACGACCTTGTGCTCGGTGCCAAATGTTTAATGGCACATGGTAACTATATGTACGAGGATTGGTTGAAATGTGACCTTGTGCTCAGTGCCAAAAGGTGTAATGGAACATGGGAAACAATTACCTTGTGATGACTTGGTAGATCGATGAGAAACTGCTCATGAGTATGGAACTGTCATAACGTAGCATGCATGGTTGGTTTCATGAGTTGTGGAATGGTTGGGTATGCTAAAAAGGGATATTGTGAAATGATTCTAAAGCTTGTTTGGTTATTTTTCTAGAAAAATAACTTTCTAGAAAAATTGGTTTCAATTGATCTTGGAATTCCTTTGGTTATGAATGGTTTTGGAAACTTGTTTATATTTAGTTATAAACTGCTTTTGAGAAAAAGTTTTTTATAAACTGAATTTATATAAATGTGGCTAACTCTTCTATCCTAGTGGCGTGAGTAGGGAAGTCATTAGGGAAAACCTACTGATTTTTATACTCACCCCTGCTTTGGAACATTTGTGCTTTTGCATATATCGTGCTCTGGGACATAGGTAAAGGTAAAGCATTTTATTTCCAGTGGCTTGTGGTGATGCTTGGGAGATGTTATGGAGCTTGGAGCTTGTGGAGCATGGAGTTGTAGTGTCCTTTGAGAGTCTTTAATTGTTCATCCGATGTGTAATTTTATGCTTAGTTTGGTCTTCTGCTGTTGTGTACCTTGATATAGTTTGATATGAATGAAGTATTTATTGGTCTTTCATTTTTTCATGAATCATAGTGAATGTTTGGTTATGGTTGGTTTATGATTTTATTTCTTAGAGGGTAAATCATCCCCCACTTGTACTTGAAACCCTTCGGCATTTATTGCCAGCCTCTAGTGCCTTGGGGATGTCTCTTAAGGCCTAGTAATGACTCGTGGTACTCTCAAGCCAATGATAATTGGCGGGTCATTACAAATGGTATAACATAAAAGGAAGTAGCTAATCCATTTATGTTAAACTTCAAGTTACCAGGGTGTTTGGTACATAAGTATTTTGGATACACTTCTAGAATGTTGTAAATCTCATTATCATGGGTTTAACCAATGAGATGAGCATGACATGAATTTTAGAGGATTTACTTCCCACTAGGATTGCATATCTCATTGTGAGAAATGATTTGTGATTTTGTGCAAGGTGCGAATTTTTGGAAAAAATGCAGAAATCATTTTCAATGAAAGATTTTGAAAACAAGATATTTGGTGTATTTTGAAAATGGGTTGATTTTAAAAAGGCATGAGGAATGTTTTCAAAAATGTTTGAACATGGGGAAAAGGTTGTTTTGAAAACAATGTTGTGATAGATGATGTGATAGAATTTGAAATTCTAATCCATCAATTACTAGAGATTGATATTGACAGAGGTTGTTGTTGGTTTAGAAAATGGCACCCAGTAGGCGTCGTTGAAACCAACCCGAAGAAGCTGCAGAGAATGTAGTTTCACTAGAACCATGTGTAAACCAAGAGCTGGTTCAGAGTATTGTCTAGGGTTTTCATGTTGTGGATACGGTGAACTAGAGGAATGAACCAAGGCATGTGGATCATACCATCCAGTTCATGAAGCAGAATCCACCTAACTTTCGGGGTGATGCTAAACCTGAAAAGGCAGAGGTGTGGCTAAGTAGGATGAATTGTATCTTCGATTTCATCAGCACACCATCAGAGTTAAAAGTAAAGTTGGAGACCTATATTCTCGAGGATATTTCACGTCAGTGGTGGGATTTAGAAGTTCAGGCTAAATTGGATGAAGGCATTACATGGGAGGATTTTGGAGAATCGTTCAACAAACAATTCTATCCTCACACGTTCAAGATCCAAAAAACAATAGACTTCTTTATCTTGAAGCAGGAGAGCCTCTCTATCACAGAGTATGTGGTTAAGTTCACAAACGTAGTCCGTTTTTCACCAGAGGTTGAGGAAAGTGCATCGTTGAAGGTATGAATCTTCGAATTGGGGATAAGGCAAGAGATTAGATCGAAGATTGTGGTTCTCTGTATTATGGATTATACAGAGATAGTGAACAGAGTGAATGTTGCTGAACGTGATATCTTGGGATCGATAGGAGGAGGAATGTTGATACCTAAAGGAAATGGTGGGAACTCAACCTCTGGGAACAAGAGGAAAAGGGACACCTATTTCCACGGTGCTAGTAGAAATCACTATCCAACAGCGGGATTAGTGAACCTTCCTCCATGACCCCAGAGCAAAGCAGGTTTCTTTCAATGTGGTTCGACTGACCACATAAAGCGAGAGTGTACGACACAACCTAGAGCATGTCATAATTTCAATAAGATGGGGAATCTATAGTGTTATTGTAGGAATGCTCCGAGGTCGGGTGCATGTGACAATTCTCAGGCGTCGCAAGAATTGTATGCTTCGACAGGATGAGGATAGCAGAATCAGTCTCATTACTATAACAGAGCTAGCCATGGTGATTCTCGAAATACCATGACTTCTCAACCAGGGTAATCTCAGCACGACAACAAGGAGAAAAGTGTAGCGACGAAGCAATTATATGGAGCTGGGTAGAAGATTTTCGATGATCAGGATGGACTGTCTATAGTGAGAGGTACAATTATTTTGAATTCTACCCTTGTGAAAGTGTTGTTTGATACTGGTTCATCACATTCCTTCATTTCTTCTTGTGTTGTTGACTTTCTATGTTTTAAAATGGAAATGATTCCTTCTATTTTGAAACTGAAAACTCCTCTTTGTGAAAGAGAATGTAAAGCCTTTGTGTGTAGAGCATGTGCTATAATTGTTGATGGAGCTGAGTTAAAATAGGACTTCTCGATGTTGTACATGGATGTCTATGATGTAATCCTGGGTATGGATTGATTGACAATGTTTAAGGCTCACATCGACTGTTATAGGAGAACAGTGACTAAGGACGGCATTGAGAATCTCTTCAGAGGAGAGAGGATGATAAAGAAAGGTGAAAAGAGCTTGTTGGAACCAATGGTGGGAACAATATCTTAACAATTGGTAGTCTTGACTTTGGCATCAATGGAAGAGATTGAGGAAAATAGTTTTCCAGCTGTGGTGGATCAATTTCCAGATGGCTTTCCCATAAACTTTTCAGGGTTACCACCTCTAAGGGAAGTGGAGTTTACGATTGATCTCCTTCTAGAGACCAGTCTTATTTTCCTTTAGTCTTATAGTATGGAACCAATAGCATTACATGAATTGAAATTTTAGTTAGAGGAGATAGAAATTAAGGGTTTAATTCGACCAAGTATATCTCTGTGGGCATCACCAGTTTTGTTCATGAAAAAGACAGATGAAACTATTTAGTTGTGTGTTGATTATCATAATCTTAACCAAGTTACGATAAAGAATAGATATCCACGTCCATGCATTGATGATCTGTTCGATCAATTAAGGGGATCTCAGTGGTTCTCCAAGATTGACTTGCGATCAGGATATCACCAATTGCGAGTTCGGAAGGAGGATATTCCAAAGATAGATTTTAGAAGTAGATATGGCCACTACGAATATGTATTCATGAATTTTGGTCTAATGAATGCACCAGCGGTCTTCATGGATTTAATGAATCAGATATTTCAGCGATATCTGGATTCTTTTGTTGTGGTGTTTGTGGATGATATTTTAGTCTATTCAAAAACAAGGGTTCATCATGAGGTGCACTTGGAAGCAGTGTTACAAATCTTGAGAGATCATCATTTGTATGCCAAATTATCAAAGTGTGATTTTTGGATATGGGAAGTACATTTCCTTGGCCAAGTAATTTCTGAGAAAGGCGTTCCTATTTATCCTGAAAGATAGAAGCCGTTATCACTTGGAAACCACCGAAGAATGTGTTTGAGATACGCAGTTTTCTTGGTCTAGCTAGTTACTACTGATGCTTTGTGCGTGATTTCTCATGACTAACTTCACCAATGACAGCTCTGACAAAGAAGAATTCTCTCTTCCAATGGATGGAAGAATGTCAAAAATAATTTTAGGAACTGAAAGTTCCGCTTACATCAGCACCTATCTTGATCTTGCTAGAATCAAGACAGGGGTATCTGGTGTATTGTGATGCTTCGGGATCAGGTTTGGGTTGTGTTCTCATGAAAAGATATCACGTGGTTGCTTATGGTTCAAGTAAGTTGAGAGTGCATGAGAAAAATTACCCAACACGTGATTTGGAGTTGGCTGCAGTTGTCCATGCTTTGAAAACATGGAGACATTATCTCTTTGGTGAGAAATTCACTGTGTTTACGGATCACAAAATCTTGAAACACATTTTCTCACGGTGAGATTTGAATCTCAGTCAAAGGAGATGGATGGATTATCTCCAATTTTTTGAATTTGACTTGATGTACACACTCGGAAAAAGAAATTCGGTGGTGGATGCATTGAGTATAAATTCATATGCTCAGTTGGCGAAAGAAGCTTCAAACGAATGGCAATTGATGTCAGTCTTAGCTGGCATGCATGTGGAATGTAAAGACCAAGGTGATGTTGCTATTTTATTTTCAGCTACACTTGTTCCTGATTTAGTAAAGATGATCAAAGAAGCACAAAAATCTGATGCATAATGTCTGGTTATAAGTTTAAAACTCAGCGGTGGGGAGACCATTGATGGCTGGAAACTTGATGGGGGTTCAGTTTTGTGTTTCACAGATCGCATGATTGTACCTATGATTTTTCAAGAACAAATCCTTCATTATTAACACCATTCAAGATGGGTTGTACATCCATGTACACAGAAGATGTATAAGGCGTTGAAGGAACAATTCTGGTGAAGCAACATGAAAAGAAAGGTGGCCGAGTTTATCTCGCGGTGCTTAACTTGTCAGCAGGTTAAAGCAGAGCATCAGAGACCAGCTTTTATGTTACAATATTTACCTATCCCAGTGTGGAAATGGGATCAGGTAGCAATGGATTTTGTTACAGGTCTTCCAAGAATGGTCCGAAAACACGAAGTCATTTGGGTGATAGTGGATCGTCTAACCAAGTCGCCCCATTTCATCCCTATTCGTGAAACCCATACGGTAGAAGATCTTTCAAAAATCTATATCTGAGAAGTGGTAAAGATGCATGGTGTACCAGTTTTTATAGTCTTAGATAGAGATTTGAGGTTCAAATCTCATTTCTGGAAATCATTATAGCATGCCCTTGGAACTCAATTGACTATGAGCACGGTGTATCATCCCCAGATAGATTGGCAATCCAAGCGGATGATACAAACATTGGAAGATATGATGTGGGCTTGTGTAATGGATTTTGGTGGCTCATGAGAGGAACATAAAACCTTAGTGGAGTTCTCATACAATAAAAACTATCATTCCTCGATATGCATGGCTCCGTTTGAAGTATTATATGGGCATCCTTGACGTTCTCCACTATACTGGGTGGAAATGGGTGAAACATCACTAGTCGGGCCAAGCCTTGTCCAAGAGACAACTGAGAAGATCCAGTTGATTAGAAAGAGGATGGAGATGGCTCAGAGTCGTCAGAAATATTATGCAGATCACCATCGAAGACCGTTGTCGTTCGTTGCGGGTGATCATGTCTTCTTGAGGATCTCTCCATGGCTTGGACATCGTCGTTTCGGGAAGTAGGGAAAGTTATCTCCTAGATACATTGGACCTTTTGAGATACTAGAACAGTTTTTAGAGGTGTAATATTAGTTGGCATTACCACCATGGTTTAGTTCAGTGCATAATGTCTTCCATGTATCTCAGTTGAAAAATTATCAGCCTGATCCTGACCATGTGATCAGATGGGATCACGTTGACCTAGATCTGGATGATTCTTTGATACATATCCCGATATGGATTGTGGATAGGCAAGAGAAATTCTTGCATGAAAAAATCATCAGTCTAGTGTTGGTTTTATGGTAGCATGGTCAGATTCAGGAAGAGACTTGGGAACATGAAAACGAAATAAAAGAGCAGTGGCAGGAACTCTTTCAGTTGACTAAAGGTTTTCTAATTTCTGAGGACGGAAAGACCAATAGTGGTTAGAATTTAGTACCCCTGGTTTCTGGTATGTAACCCTTACTTGATGTTTTTCATGGTTTTAAAGGTAAGGGTGTTGAATGGGGGATTCAGGAGAACTTGGAATGATGTTTTTAGGCAAAGGGGAAGTCGCACGGGAGGCGCACGGTTTATCTAAACCATGCGGCCAAACCGTGCGTAGTGGGTCTTGGAGGTAGTAGCTTCCGCATGGTTGGCACACAGTTTGTCTAATCGTGTGGAGAAACTGTGCAAGAAGGGTGGTCCAGGCAGTATCTAACGCACGGTTAGCACACAGTTTGTCAAACCGTACGAACTAACCGTGCGGGAACTTAAATGAGATCCTTAAATTGTGGATCTCACGTGTTTTTGCCTCTAAATGCCTCGTTTAGGCTCTTAAGTGGCCCTAACTCTGTATTTTGGTTCTCCTAAGGCCAAGGAGGGTTCTCCCATTGTTTCAGAGGTGATCTGAATGCTTCTCCTGGCAAATTGAAGCTGGTTTTTTGAGTTATATGGTTGTTCTTCTTCGTTCTTGATCGGATTCTTAGATCTAGTTATATCTACTTCTCCTCTTCCCTTGATTTCTTAGATCTATGACCATTATGGGTAGATATAAGCATGTTTATGCCAAATATGATGAGATTTGGTCTTGGTTATGTTAGGATAAGAGATCTAAGGAGGTTTTTTGGAGACTCGGCCTGGGTTTCTTAAGCATTCTTTGACCGTTGTGGTTTTCATCAAAACCTTTGAGGTAGGAGGCTTCACTCTCGACTCCTATTACTAGAATTAATTGTCTTATATTCAAATTGGTTTATTTTATTGGATTTAATTTTGAAAATCATAGAATAAATCTTCTTTAGTGATGATTTATGGTTTTGATGAGATTGTGAAATCTTGGTGAATTATTGTGCAAAGTGATTTGGCTTATTGAATTTAAAATGTTGATTTTAAATTATGGATTTTCTAAAATTGTAGTTGGTTTGATGAAAAGTATGTTTTCAATAAAAAGGGTGTTTTATTGAAATGGTTTGAGATTGAAATGACTTTGATGGAATTGGTTTTCAATAAAATGGGAGTTTTATTAAAATGGTTTGGAATTGAAATTGTTTGGCATTGAAATGGTTTTAATGGAAATGGTTTTCAATTAAAATGTGTTTTTATTGAAAGGGTGTTTTGGCATGGTTAATGGGAATGTGT
Source organism: Viscum album (assembly GCA_963277665.1). Lineage (NCBI taxonomy): Eukaryota > Viridiplantae > Streptophyta > Magnoliopsida > Santalales > Viscaceae > Viscum > Viscum album. The sequence continues at coordinate 1,002,836,275 of OY728133.1, forward strand.
GGTGTGTGTTCATATTTCATGTACACGGCTTGGTTGAAATAGGACCTTGTGCTCGGTGCCAAATGTTTAATGGAACATGGTAACTATATGTACGAGGCTCAGTTGAAATATGACCTTGTGATCAGTTCCAAATGTGTAATGACACATGGGAAACAATTACCTTGTGACGACTTGGTAGATCGATGAGAAATCACTCATGAGTATGGAACTGTCATAACTTAGCATGCATGGTTGGTTGCATGGGTTCTGGAATGTTTGGGTATGCCAAAAAAAGATATTGTGAAATGGTTCTAAATCTTGTTTGGTTATTTTTCTGGAAAAATAACTTTCTAGAAAAATTGGTTTCAATTGATCTTGGAATTCCTTTATTTATGAATAGTTTTGGAAACATTTTTATATTTAGTTATAAACTGCTTTTGAGAAAATGTTTTATATAAACTGTTTTTATATAAATGCGGAAAACTCTTCTATCCTAGTGGCATGAGTAGGGAAGTCATTGGGGAAAACCTGTTGAGTTTTATACTCACCCCTACTTTGGAACATTGTTGCTTTTGCAGATGTCATGCTCCGGGACACAGGTAAAGGTAAATCATTTTATTTCTACTGTCTTGTGGTGATGCTTGGGAGATGTTGTGAAGCTTAGAGCTTGTGAAGCATGGAGTTGTAGTGTCCTTTGAGAGTCTTGAATTGTTCATCCGCTTTGTACTTTGATGCTTAGTTTGGTCTTCCGCTGTTGTGTACCTTGATGTAGTTTGATATGAATGAAGTGTTTATTGGTCTTTAATTTGTTCATGCATTATAGTGAATGTTTGGTTATGATTGGTTTATGGGTTTATTTCTTAAAGGGTAAATCGCCCAACACTTGTACTTGAAACCCTTAGACATTTATTGCTAGCCTTTGGCACCTTGGAGATGTCGCTTAAGGCCTAGTAATGACTCGTGGTACTCTCAAGACAATGAAAATTGGAGGGTCATTACAAATGTTATAGCATAAAAGGACGTAGCTAACCCGTTTATGTTGAACTTCAAGTTACCAGGGTGTTGGGTACATAAGTGTTTTGGATACACTTCTAGAATGTTAGAAATCTCATTGTCATGGGTTTAGCCAATGAGATGAGCATGAAATGAATTGTAGAGGAATGACTTCCCACTAGGATTTCATATCTCATTGTGAGTAATGATTTGTGATTTTTTTCAAGGTGTGAATTTTTGGTAAAAATGCAGATATCGTTTTCAATGAAATATTTTGAAAATCAGATATTTGGTGTATTTTGAAAATGGGTTGATTTTCAAAAGGCATGAGGAATGTTTTCAAAAATGTTTGAACATTATAAAAAGTTTGTTTTGAAAACAATGTTGTGATAGATGATGTGATAGAATTTGAAATTATAATCCATTGGTTTCTAGAGAGTGATATTGACGGAGTTTTTTGTTGGTTTAGAAAATGGCACCAGGTAGGCATCGTCAGAACCAACCCAAAGAAGCTGTAGAGAATGTAGTTGCACCAGAACCACGTGTGAACCAAGATATAGTTCAGAGTATTGTCCAGGCTTTTCATGTTGTGGATATAGTGAACTGGAGGAATAAACCAAGGCATGTAGATCATACCATCCAGTTCGTGAAGCAGAATCCACCAAACTTTTGGGGTGATGTTGAACCCGAAAAGGCGGAGGTGTGGGTAAGTAGGATGAATAGTATCTTTGATTTCATTGGAACACCATCATAGATGAATGTAAAGTTGTCCACATATATGCTCGAGGATCCTGCATATCAGTGGTGGGATTTAGCGGTGCATGATAAATTGGATGAAGGCCTTACATGGGAGGATTTTGAAGAATCGTTCTATCCTCCCACGTTCAAGATCCAAAAAACAACATACATATTTAGATTAAAGCAGGAGAGCCTCTCTATAACAGAGTATGCGGTTATGTTCATGAACTTAGTCTATTTTTCTCTAGAGGTTGCGGAAAGTGCATTGTTAAATGCAAAAATCTTCTAATCGGGGATAAGGCAAGAGATTCTATCGAAGATTGCGGTGATCTGTATTACGGATTATACAAAGATGGTGAACAGAGCGACTATTGTTGAACGTGATATCTCAGGATTAATAGGAGGAGGAATTTTGATGCCTACAAGAAATGGTGGGAACTCAACCTCTAGGAACAAGAGGCAAAGGGACACCTATTTTCACGGTGTAAGTGAAAATCACTATCAGACAGTGGGATCAGTGAACCTTCCTCCATGACCCCAGAGCAAAGCAGGTTTCTTTCAATGTGGTTCGACTGACTACATAAATCAAGAGTGTACGACACAACCTAGAGCATGTCATAATTGCAACAAGATGGGGCATCTACAGCACTATTGTAGTAATTCTCCAAGGTCGAGTGCACGTGACACTTCTCATGCATCACAAACATCTTATGCTTCGACAGGACGAGGATAACAGAATCAGTCTTGTCAGCATAACAGATCTAGCCATGATGATTCTCGAAATACTATGACTTCTCAACTAGGGAAATCTTAGCACGGAAATTAGGAAAACAGTGCAGCGACGAAGCAATTATATGGAGCTGAGCAGATGATTGTCGATTATCATGTTGGACTATCTATAGTGAGAGGTACGATTCTTTTTAATTCTACCCTTGTGCAAGTGTTGTTTGATACTATTGCATCACAATCCTTCATTGATTCTCGTGTTGTTGACTTTCTATGTTTAAAACTGGAAATGATGCCTTCTATTTTGAAACTGAAAACTACTCTTGGTGAAAGAGAATTTCAAGCCTTTATGTGTAGAGCGTGTCCTATAACTGTTGATGGAGCTGATTTAAAATGGGACTTCTCGATGTTAGACATGGATGTCTATGATGTAATCCTGGGTATGGATTGGTTGACACTGTTTAAGGCTCACATCGACTGCTATAGGAGAACAGTTAGTTTCAAGACTAAGGACGACATTGAGCATATCTTCAGAGGAGAGAGGATGATAAAGAAAGGTGTAAAGAGCTTGTTGGCACCAATGGTGGGAACAATCTCTTACCAATTGGCAGTGTTGACTTTGGAATCAATGGAAGAGATTGAGGAAAATAGTTTTCCAACTGTGGTGGATCAATTTCTAGATGTATTTCCCAAAAACTTCTCAAGATTACCACCTCTAAAGGAAGTGTTTATGATTGATCTCATTCCGAGGACCAGTTATATTTCCCATTAATCTTATTGGATGGCACCAACAGAGTTACGGGAATTGAAAGTGAAGTTAGAGGATCTGGAAATCAAAGGTTTCATTCAACCAAGTACATCTCTGTGGGCAGCACCGATTTTGTTCGTGAAAAAGGTAGATGGAACTCTTTGGCTGTGTGTTGATTATCGTAAGCTTAACCAAGTTATGATAAAAGAATACATATCCACTTACATGTATTGATGATCTGTTCGATCAATTAAGGAGAGATCAGTGGTTCTACAAGATTGAATTGTGATCAGGATATCACCAATTGTGAGTTCGTAAGGAGGATATTCCAAAGACAGCTTTTTGAAGTAGATATGGCCACTACGAATATGTAGTCATGCCTTTTGTTCGAAAGAATGCACCAGCAGTCTGAATGGATTTGATGAATCGGATATTTCAGTGATATCTAGATTCTTTTTTGTGGTGTTTGTGGACAATATTTTCGTCTATTCAAAAACAGGGGTTGATCATGAGGTGCACCTAGAAACAGTGTTACAAATCTTGAGAGATCATCGTGTGTATTCCAAATTATCAAAGTGTGATTTTTGGATACGGGAAGTACGTTTCCTTGGCCATGTCATTTTTGAGAAAGGAGTTTCTATTGATCCGGAAAAGATAAAAGTTGTTATATCTTGGCAACCACTGAAGAATGTGTTCATGATACACAGTTCTCTTGGTCTCGTTGGTTACTACCGATGCTTTGTGCGTGATTTCTCATGACTAGCTTCACCAATGACAGCTCTGACAAAGAAGAATTCTCTCTTAAAATGATAGAAGAATGTCAGAAATCCTTTTAGGAACTGAAAGTTCTGCTTACATCAGCACCTATCTTGATCTTTCCAGAATCAGGACAGGGGTATATGGTGTATTGTGATGCTTCGAGATCAAGGTTGGGTTTTGTTCTCATGTAAAGAGATCATGTGGTTGCTTAAGGTTCAAGGCAGTTGAGAGTGCATGAGAAAAATTACCCAACACATGATTTGGAGTTGGCTGCAGTTGTCCATGCTTTGAAAACATGGAGACATTATCTCTTTGGTGAGAAATTTACTATGTTTATGGATCAAAAAAGCTTGAAACACATTTTCTCACAACAAGATTTGAATCTCAATCAAAGTAGATGTATGGAGTATCTCCAAATGTTTGACTTTGACTTGATGTACACACCCGGAAGAGGAAATTCAGTGGAGGATGCATTGAGTAGAAATTCATATGCTCATTTGGTGAAAGAAGCTTCAGACGAATGGCAGTTGATGTCAGTCTTAGCCGACATACATGTGGAATGTGAAGACCGAGGTGATGTTGTTTTTTTATTTTTAGCTACACTTGTTCCTGATTTAGTAAAGAGGATCAAAGAAGCACAAACATCTGATGTAGAATGTCTGGTTGTAAGTTTAGAACTCAATGGTGGGGAGACCATTAATGGCTGGAAACTTGATGGGGGTTCAGTTTTGTGTTTCAGATATTGCATGATTGTACCTATGGTTTTTCAGTAATAAATCCTTTATGCTTACCACCATTCAAGATGGTCTATACATCCAGGTACACAGAAGATGTATAAGGTGTTGAAGGCACAGTTTTGGTGGAGCAGCATGAAAATAAAGGTGGCCGAGTTCGTCTCATGGTGCTTAACTTGTCAGTAGGTTAAAGAAGATAATTAGAGATCAGCTGGTATGTTACAATATTTACCTATCTTAGTGTGGAAATGAGATCAGATATCAATGGATTTTGTTACAGTTCTTCCAAGAATGGTCTGGAAACACGATGTCATTTGGGTGATAGTGGATCGTCTAACCAAGTCGGCCCATTTCATCCCTATTCGTGAAACCCATACGGTGGAAGATCTTTCAAAAGTATATATCCAAGAACTGGTAAAGAGGCATTTGTACCAGTGTCTATAGTATCAGATAGAGATCTGAGGTTCACATCTCGTTTCTAGAAATCATTACAGCAATCCCTTGGAAATTAGTTGACTATGAGCAGGGCGTATCATCCCCAGATGGATGGGCAATCCAAGCGGATGATACAAACTTTGGAAGATATGTTGCGGGCTTGTGTAATGGATTTTGGTGGCTCATGGGAGGAACATATACCCTTAGTGGAGATCTCATACAATAACAGCTATCAAGCCTCGATATGCATGGCTCTGTTTGAAGCATTGTATGGTCGTCCTTGACGTTCTCCATTATGCTGGGTGGAAACAGGTGAAACTTCACTAGTCAGGCCAAGACTTGTCCAAGAGACAATTGAGAAGATCTAGTTGATTAGAAAGAGGATGGAGACGGCTCAAAGTCATCAGAAATCTTATGCAGATCACCATCGAAGACCGTTGTCGTTTGTTGTGGGTGATCATGTCTTCTTGAGGATCTCTTTAAGGATTGGACATCGTCGTTTTAGGAAGTAGGGAAAGTTATCTCCTAGATACATTGGCCCTTTTGAGATACTGGAATGGGTTGGAGAGGTGGAATATCGGTTGGCATTACCACCATGGTTTAGTTCGGTGCATAATGTCTTCCATGTATCTCAGTTGAAAAAGTATCAACATGATCCTGACCATGTGATCAAATGGGATCACGTTGACCTAGAGTCAGATGCTTCATTGATACATATCCCGGTATGGATTGTGGATAGGAAAGAGAAAGTATTTTGTAGAAAAATCATCGTTCTAGTGCAGGTTTTATGGCAGCATGGTCAGCTTCAGGAAGAGACTTGGGAACGTGAAAAGGAAATGAAAGAGCAGTGGCCAGAACTCTTTCAGTTGGATGAAGGTTTTCTAATTTCTGAGGATGGAAAGACCAATGGTGGGGAGAATGTAGTACCCTCGGTTTCTGGTATGTAACCCTTACGTGATAATTTTCATGGTTTTAAAGTTAAGGGTGTTGAATGTGAGAGTCAGGAGAACTTGGGATGATGTTTTGAGGCAAAGGGGAAGTCGCACGGGAGGCGCACGGTTTGTCTAAACCATGCGGCCAAACCGTGCGCAGTGGGTCTTGGAGGCAGTAGCATCCGCACAGTTGGTACATGTTTTGTCTAACTGTGTGGCCAAACCATGCGAGAAGGGCAGTCGAGGTAGTATCTAACACATGGTTAGCAAACAGTTTGTCAAACCTTGTGAACTAACCATGCAGGTACTTAAATCAGATCCTTAAATTGTTGATATCAAGCGTTTTTGCCTCTAAATGCCTCTTTTAAGCTCCTAAGTGGCCCTAACTCTGGATTTTGGTTCTCCTAAGGTCAAGGAGGGTTCTCTCATCATTCTGAAGGCGATCCAAAGGCTTCTCTTGGTGAATCGAAGCCGGTTTCTTGAGGTATCTGGTCATTCTTATTCGTTCTTGATCGGTTTCTTAGATCTACTTCTCTTCTTCTCTTGGTTTCTTAGATTTACACCCCTTATGGGTAGATCTAAGCATGTGGATTCCAAATATGATGAGATTTGTTCTTGATTGTGTTAGGAGAAAATATATAAGGAGGTTTTTTTGAGATTCGTTCTGGGTTTCTTGAGCATTCTTCGACCGTTGTGGTTTTCGTCAAAACCTTTGAGGTAGGAGGCTTCACTCTCGACTCCTCTTACTAGAATTGATTGGATTAGATTCAAATTGGTTTATTTAAAAGGATTTTATTGTGAAAAGAATAGAATAAATCTTCTTTAGTGATGATTTATGGTTTTGATGAGATTGTGAAATCTTTGTGAATTGTTGTGCAAAGTGAGTTGGCTTGTTGAATTTAAAATGTTGATTTTAAATTATGGATTTTCTGAAATTGTAGCTGGTTTGATGAAAAGTTTGTTTTCAATAAAAAGGGTGTTTTATTGAAATGGTTTGAGATTGAAATGACTTTTATGGAATTGGTTTTAAATAAAAAGTTTGTTTTATTGAAATGGTTTGTAATTGAAATGGTTTGTCATTGAAATGGTTTTAATGGAAATGGTTTTCAATAAAAATGTGTTTTTATTGAAAGGGTGTTTTGGCATGGTTAATGGGAATATGTGGTGTGTGTTCATCTTTCATATACGGGGCTTGGTTGAAATAGGACATTGTGCTCAGTGCCAAACGTTTAATGGAACATGGTAACTATATGTACGAGGCTTGGTTGAAATATGACCTTGTGATTGGTGCCAAAGGTGTAATGGCACATGGGAAACAATTACCTTGTGATGACTTGGTAGATCGATGAGAAACCGCTCATGAGTATGGAATGGTCGTAATGTAGCATGCATGGTTGGTTGCATGGGTTGTGGAATGGTTGGGTATGCCAAAAAGGGATATTGTGAAATGGTTCTAAAGCTTGTTTGGTTATTTTTCTGGAAAAATAACTTGTTGGAATAATTGGTTTCAATTGCTCTTGGAATGACTTTGGTTATGAATGGTTTTGGAAACTTGTTTATATTTAGTTATAAACTGCTTTTGAGAAAATGTTATATATAAAATGTTTTTATATAAATGTGGCTAACTATTTTATCCTAGTGGAGTGAGCAGGGAAGTCATTGGGGAAAACCTACTGAGTTTTATACTCACCCCTACTTTGGCACGTTGGTGCTTTTGCAGATATTGTGCTTCGGGACACAGGTAAAGGTAAAGCATTTTGTTGCTAGTGTCTTGTGGTGATGCTTGGGAGATGTTGTGGAGCTTGGAGCTTGTGGAGCATAGAGTTGTAGTGTCATTTGAGAGTCTTGAATTGTTCATCTGATGTGTACTTTGATTCTTAGTTTGGTCTTCGGCTGTTGTGTACCTTGATGTAGTTTGATATGAATGAAGTGTTTATTGGTCTTTCATTTGTTCAGGCATCATAGTGAATGCTTGGTTATGGTTGGTTTATAGGTTTGTTTCATAAAGGGTAAATCCTCCCCCACTTGTACTTGAAACCCTTCGGCATTTATTGTCAGCCTTTGGCGCCTTGGGGATGTTGCTTAAGGCCTAGTAATGACTCGTGGTACTCTCAAGCCAATGAGAATTGGAAGGTCATTATAGTTATACAACTGTTGAATTCTTTCCTAAACAAGGGCAATGGGAACATCCTGACATGTTCGTATCATCTCACAAATAACATTTGATATAAACTCTGAATCAAGGGAAGAGTGGTCCTGCGACAAGCTTGGATGCACACAAGTGTGTGGCCCTTATAATTTGGTTATCCTCCAACATGCAAAAAAATTAACAAATATTGTCCTTAATCAAAATTTACATTATGGCCCATATTTTTTTACAACAAATGATATATTTTGTCTTCTTTGACTCATCAACCACTGTCACGCCCATCCTTTTTATATTATTTATTTTATTATTTTTATTGGGAATTAGATAGTTCGGGTCGAGACCCGAACCTAATATTTCTGAGTTTTATTCTGAAACATATTTTGTGGCCATTTCGGCGTTCAGTGCGCCGCTGTCGAAGCCGCACGACCTCGCTTGGGTCACCGTGCGACCTCGCTCGGTTCTCCGCACGCCTGCTTGATGTGCAACCAATTAAATAAATAAGTTATTAATAAAGAAATAAATTTTAAGAGAGATAAAATGAAAATAAAATTAAATAAGAAACGTGATAAAGATTTAATGGTTTGTTTTAATATTGGGGGATGTTAATATTGTTATTATTGTTATGATTGATAGCGTTGGGAATATAAATTTTATAAAGTTATTAATATTATCATTATCATTTTAATTATTGTTATCACTATTATTATCAATTTCCATTTTATGAATTCGGTTATTATTTTAGTTGTTTATTATTATTTTTAATTATTTTTTGTTATTTTTTTAGCTTGAGATTTTTTTTTGGGGTAGGTTTTTTTCCCCAACTCTTCCGTCGCGCTGCAGGATTTCCTGCGCACTATGCGCCGCCGCTGGCTTCCCCCTTTCACACCAAGCTCGCTTCCCCTCTCTTCATGCTGCGCAGCTGCCTCACTCTCCTCCTACCCGGCGCAACTCCTTGAAACCCGCTGCTCCCTTGAATCGCGACACCACCGGCCGCCCCATCTCCCTCCTACTCGGAATCGCACCACAACCCCCCCTTGCTCCTTCCTGAACGCGCCACACCCCCTGCATGCTGCTTGAATGGCCGGTTTCCCCCGGCTTACACCTACCTCCACAGCCGACCTGGTTCGCACCTCCCCCTTAAATCCCATCGCGCCGCGTTGCCAGCTCGTCGGACCAGCCACCGCCACCCCCACATCTGACCAGCCGAAACTCCTTCCCGGTGACCCTCTAAGCCGGCATAGCCCTCTTCTGCTTTCCGGAAGCCTCACCGGACTCTCCCACCAGCACCCGCTCCCTTCTTGACTATCCCTCCCCACTCTCCCCATCGCACAGTTGTGCTCACTGCCTTTCCCCTTGCTGTCCGACCCTTTTTCCGTCGATCATACCTTCCGACCGAGACCACATTTCCCGGCAGCATCTTCCCCCTCCGGTTAAGCCTCTCCTCTATTTCATTTTTTTCTATATTTTAGTTTTTGGTTTTACAATGATTCTTGAGTCTGGTTTTGAGGTTTGATTGTTTGTTTTGGGGTTTTAATTTGATGTTTTTGGGTTCGAATTCATGTGTTTGAGTTCACACTAGGTTCCTTACGGTGCACATGGGCGCGATTAAGGTTTTATGCTAGAATTTGAAGTTTCCACACCAATTTTCGGGGTTGACGTCGAGGTAGGTGGTTCCATGCCTTTTCATCATTTAGATAATTTAATTTGTTTGTTTAGTTTAATTTAATATGTTTTATGAATTAATTGCATGGTACGATCTATGTTTATAATGTTTTGGTGTGTTCGTTTGATGAAAATTGGGTTTCCGAAATAGTATGCTTTTGTTGTCTATATGCGTGTTGTTGTATAAATGATTTGTTGTGTTTAATAGGTTGTGCGAAAGGCGTTTTAAAAAAAATTGTTTGACATGTGTGCGTGATGAAAATTGTATTCTCTTTAGAAATGGTTATGTTATTTTCCATTTTGATCATGTTGTGGAAAATTTTAGAAGTGTTTAATAATTGTTTATAGAGTACCAATGAGGTTTTAGAAAGGTCAATTTGTGAAATTGATTTTGTAATGGTATTTTGCATGCGATATGCTTTATAAATTGAGGAATTGTTTATTTAAGTGGCGTTTTGAGTGCGAAACATGGTTGAAAGGTTTTTGAGGGTTGTTCGGCAGGTGCAAAAGGTGTTTTCAAGTCACTTTAGGTGTTTGTGTTTTTAAATAGACATTTTCAAAGTATATGAATCACTTTTGGTGTGTTTTCCTTGTTGTGTACTTTTGAAGTTGAAATGAAAAATTGTTTGAATAATGGAAAACAAGTTTTAACATGGTTACCTCGTGTATCAAGTTTTAAAGTGACGCCTCTATATAAAATCAAGCTTTTTTCGGTGTAAAGTCTTCTTGGTTTTTCTTGAAATGATTTCAATAATAGCTCAAATGATTTATTGGTACATTTATACGACGCTAAAATGGTGCTTTGTAGGATTTGAGTACGCGTTAATTTTTAAAGTGGGGTATTTTTATAAAATGAGACATGTCGTGTGCGTGTGTCTTTGAAACAGTGCTTTGGTATGAAAATGGTGACCTTTGTGTGAAATATCTTGTTTGGTCTGCGATATGAGAAAGAAATATACTATGTGAATGTGAAACTTGTTTGAGCACATGGGAAAACCCTAGGTATCTAGGTGGGCAGACTAGAACTAGTGCGCTAGTAAACCGGATGGGTTTCGTCCCTGTTTCACTTAGCTGGATTAACGATTTCAACACTAACTAAACATATGATATCTGAGGGTCGTGGCCTTCTAAGCCACGTGTTCTGAGGTTTGTGGCCTTCTAAGCCACGTTTTCTGAGGGTTGTGGCCTTCTAAGCCACGTGTTCTGAGGGTCGTGGCCTTCTAAGCCACGTTTTCTGAGGGTTGTGGCCTTCTAAGACACGTTTCACAGAGACATGAGGTTCTAGGGTCCCACTCGGGCTAGATGAACCTTAGGGGATTTACCCATAGTGATCTACCATCTTTGGCGTGGTGCCTTCCGTCGGCATATGGAGGACCACTTGGGTGTGAGTGTGTGTGTGTGTGTGTGTGTGAGAGTGAGTGTGTGTGTGTGTGTGAGTGTGTGTGTGTGTGCCCATAATGAACTTTTCTCTCCCTCTTTAAAATCGTGTTTGTTAAATGAGTTCTTTTTAGTGTTTTCCTTTAGCATTTGGCTTGTAAATGTTTTCTTTAAAAGTATTTAGAAAGTATAACTTGAATAAACACATTAAATTGTCCTTTTGATGTTGTGGCATGGAACCTTTTTATTGGGTGACTTCCTACTGGGCCTTTCGCTCACACCCTGCATACACCTTCGGGTGTATGTAGACTTTGTTCCTTGTGTATTCTAGGTTGTGACATCGTGCTCAGCGATGGTGGCTCTGGTTGCTTTTGGTATTCGTGTGCAGGTTGGTGTTGGTAGCTTGGGGATGCAACTTCTCGTGTCACATGAGGTTGGTTTTGGAGATTAGTTCTCTATTCCTGTTGTTGTTCATTTTGGGTTTTTAGCTGAGTTGTAGACCTAAACCTGTTTATAGTTTAGAAGTGTGTTTTATAGTCTATTTCCAGTTTCAGTTATTTATCTGGTTGGTTGTTTTTATGTCTTGTATTTCGGGTAAAATCGTTCCCACTTGTTAAACTGGATACCCGGGCACTTGTGCCAGCCTGTGGGGATCGAGAACGCCCTTCAGGCCATGTCGTGGACCGGGTCGGGCGCCGGGTCGGATGGCGACCCGGCCTGGTTCGTGACAAAATGGTATCAGAGGGAGGTTTGATCTCTTGGGTCGTTTCATTTTGAGCTAGAGTCACAGTAGATTGGAGTTAAGGTTGTTGGAACCTGACGTTCTGACTACGAGTAAGGTGCATGGCCAGCACACCTCGTGGAGGGGCTCGAGTTACCAAAGTAAGTCGAGGTTTGTCTGAGTCATTGGTCCTTGTGGTTAATCGTGTCTAAGGGAAATGAAAAGGGAGTAAGTTCAGTGGTCGTAGTGAGCTCGCAGGGTCTGGAAAGCCTTGTGGAGTCGGGGACACTGTCCTAAAATACTCTCAGTGGCCAATGGTGTGACTGGCGTATGGCTGCCAACCATATGCTCCAATCACCCGCTGGCACTAGTTTCCTCCTGTATTGTTTCTCGTCTCTTTGTTTTGGATTCGTGGAAATTCGTTTTTTTTAGTAAAAATGTTTTGGTCTTGGAAAATGTTTTCAAGTGAAGCGCTTTGAAAATGAAATGGTGTGTGAGGTTTGAAAAGTGTGGGTTGGATGTTTTGGATTTGAAAAAAAAGGAAGGGTTTGGTTTTGATCCTTGGCGCTCTCATGGGCAACCACATGCATGAGTGTATATGAAAAGGGGAATGGTTAATGGCACGAGCGGATGAGTGCTTGGATGGATATGAGGTGGGTGCCAGTGCGGCACGAGAACATGCATGTGCGAGGCCCATGGGACACCATTGGTGTTTGTGCAACCCACTGGCTTTGCTTATTTTCAAAATGTTTTGTTAAAGGAAAAAAATTGGTGTTTTAGTAAATGGTGTTTGTGTGGCGTGTCCTTGTGTTTTTGAGATGTTGGATGTGTGGCGTTTTGAGCTGAGTATTCTTTCTGAATGGTTTGTGTCCCGAGTTTGAGTTCTTATTTGTAAGTTGGTATGGAAGCGTGTGGTTAGTAAATTCTTTTGAAGAGTACATCGGGGAGCCCTTGCAGTGGATTCCCCTGTATGTTTGGTGTTTGCTTGTGGTATTTCTTGACTGTAGGACCAGTTTTGTTGGGTCCATAGTTTTCTTTCTTGACTAGTGTATGCCCCCCATAAAGTGTTGGCGTGTGATTGAAGTACGACAACGGGGAATTCCCTGTTGGCCGGCACTCCAGTTGATCGAAGGAATCTCTTTTTGAATTCTAGAATTGAACCCACCTCTCCTTTTTACAACTAAGTGGATCCTCTCGTAGCGGGATGACGAATTCGAGGGGAGTTGAACAGAGTTTTGGTTTCTTTGAGTTGTCTTAGTCGTCGGGTATGAAATTTGACGTCGTTGCACTTGAAGGTTTCCCATCGAAACGGCGAAAAGAAATCCAGCTGGGAAGAGTGAAGGCGGTTCAGAATTTTCAGGGTTGACCAGTGTCTTGAGGGGCTTGTAGTATTTTCATCGGTTGCAAGGGTCATGTTCGGCGATGTCTTGCAGTGTAAGTTCTCTTTGATTGTCAAGGGTGAAGTTTGACCTCATTAATTTGAAAGTTATGTTTGGAAATGGTGAAGGAGATTCCAGTGGGGAGAGGTGGAAGCAGCCTAGAGTGGTCGGTGCAGGCCACTATTCTAAATGACCTTTGGTCCTTTGTTGGTTTCGTTTAAGAAAGGGTCTACTTTAGGCCACTAGTGTGGCAGACCTAGTCACATGGGGATGCTATAGTCAACTGCAGGAATCACGTGTTGTTTAAGACTCAGTTTGAAGTCCATCTCCGTATAGTGTTCCTCTCAACAGAAATGATCATGATCAGGTGGTGATTTGTGGTGTCGTGTTCTCATCCAGTGTGACAGAGGGTGATGCGCATGCACCATTAAAGCTCTTGTGTTGGTGAATGTTCAGTGTACGATCAGTTGGATGTCGTAATGTGTTGTGGCTGCTAGTGTTTCCTTGGTTGTAGTGTGGTTGCATGTGACACCAAAAGGAGAAGCTCCGTTCTGGAGTCTTCAATTCCTGCCTGTGAGGCAGGAGATGCTTCAAACATCAGGGCTCCAGCCATAGGCCTCGGAGTGAAGCTGGCACGTGGTCAGGAACCCCGGGATTGTATAAAACTCCGATTTCATTTCTGTCATCGGTGTTGAAAGTGAAAGCAACTTAAATTTTTTTCTATGGTTGTTCTGTTTGAATGAGTCGTCTGGTTGCATAAGGTTTTTGTGACCATGCAGAGGAGTGTTCGTCTCATGCATTAAAGTCTTAGGGGTTGCGTCACATCGAATGTGATCGCTTGAGTGGTCCTTATGGGATCTGGTGGGTAAATTGGTCTCAATTTGGAATGGTGCTCGTCCAGGGATGTGAAGATGTTGGTTTGTCTTGGGTTGTGGGTTTGACGCCCGGTAGTTGGGCCCGACCCTCCCCACCCCTTGTGGTGGGGTGCTTGGTCCCCGTCGGAAAATTTCTAAAGTTTTGTATATGCTGTTAGTTCCAATGGAGGGGAGACCCACATCGGATCTCGTACAAATATCTCTGGAATGAATCGATGTTGGACTTTTCTTTAATGGTGGGGAGTCCCTTCGGACCTCCCGATGTCGATTTTCCAAACCCATCTTGGGTGATAGTAGGTTTTTAATGGTGGGGAGTCCGTCCGGGCCTCCTCGTGTCGATTTTCTAGTCCCGTCTCGGGCGTCGGAAAGTTTTTAATGGTGGAGAGCCCCATCAGGCTTTCCCGTGATGGGCCATTCAGTTTTGTTCCTAGAGATGGTTCAGTGGTAGGTTATTAAATTATTATTTGGATGTGGTTTGGTCTTGTATCTTTGTTCCAGTAAAATGGCGTGTTTTTCTTTCAATGATGCTTGAGGTGTTTTGGTTTGTGAGGTTGGATTCCGCAGGTGCGATAGTTGCTTTCCTGGTTCAGTCAACTGGAGGCGTTCTAGCTCTTTGGGGTGGGAAACACATATCAGAAAGTCTCTTTACATGCTTCTTGAGGTTATCATTTGAGTCACTTTTTCTGAGCACGATTCTTTTGCCGCTTTTCGCTTGTTAGTTGTGGAGATCCTCTTTGAACTTTAGTGGGGTATCAATTTCTTCTTTGTATCTCAACCCTAGTTGTGGCTTTCCGGGGACGGAAAGCTTTATAGTGGGGAGAATTGTCATGCCCATCCTTTTTATATTATTTATTTTATTATTTTTATTGGGAATTAGATAGTTCGGGTCGAGACCCGAACCTAATATTTATGAGTTTTATTCTGAAACACATTTTTTGGCCATTTCGGCGTTCAGCGCGCCGCTGTCGAAGCCGCACGACCTCGCTTGGGTCACTGTGCAACCTCGCTTGGTTCTTCGCACGCCTGCTTGATGTGCAACCAATTAAATAAAGAATTTATTAATAAAGAAATAAATTTTAAGAGAGATAAAATGAAAATAAAATTAAATAAGAAACGTGATAAAGATTTAATGGTTTGTTTTAATATTGGGGGATGTTAATATTGTTATTATTGTTATGATTGATAGCGCTGGGAATATAAATTTTATTATGTTATTAATATTATCATTATCATTTTAATTATTGTTATCACAATTATTATCAATTTTCATTTTATGAATTCGGTTATTATTTTAGTTGTTTATTATTATTTTTAATTATTGTTTGTTATTTTTTTTATTTTTTTTATCTTGAGATTTTTTTTGGGGGGTAGGTTTTTTTTCCCAACTCTTCCGTCGCGCTGCAGGATTTCCTATGCACTATTCGCCGCCACAGGCTTCCCCCTTTCACACCAAGCTCGCTTCCCCTCTCTTCATGCTGCGTAGTCGCCTCACTCTCCTCCTACCCGGTGAAACTCCTTGAAACCCGATGCTCCCTTGAATCGCGACACCACCGACCGCCCCATCTCCCTCCTACTCGGAATCGCACCGCAACCCCCCCCCCCCCCCTTGCTCCTTACTGAACGCGCCACACCCCCTGCATACTGCTTGAATGGCCGGTTTCCCCTGGCTTACGCCTACCTCCACAGCCGAACTGGTTCGCGCCTCCCCCTTAAATCCTGACGCGCCGCGTTGCTAGATCGTCGGACCAGCCACCACCACCCCCACATCTAGCCAGCCGGAACTCCTTCCCGGTGACCCTCTAAGCCGGCATCTCCCTCTTCTGCTGTCCGGCAGCCTCATCGGACTCTCCCACCAGCACCCGCTCCCTGCTTGACCATCCATCCCCGCTCTCCCCGTCGCACAGCTGTTCCCACTACCTTTCCCCTTGCTGTCCGACCCTTTTTCCGTCGATCAGACCTTCCGACCGAGCCCACATAGTCCGGCAGCATCTTCCCCCTCTGGTTAAGACTCTCCTCTATTTCATTTTTTTTTTCTATATTTTAGTTTTTGGTTTTACAATGATTCTTGAGTCTGGTTTTGAGGTTTGATTGTTTGTTTTGGGGTTTTAATTTGATGTTTTTGGGTTCGAATTCATGTCTTTGAGTTCACACTGGGTTCCTTACGGTGCACACGGTGCGCGATTAAGGTTTCACGCTAGAATTTGAAGTTTCCACACCAATTTTCGGGGTTGACGTCGAGGTAGGTGGTTCCATGCCTTTGCATCATTTAGATAATATATTTTGTTTGTTTAGTTTAATTTAATATGTTCTATGAATTAATTGTATGGTGTGATCTATGTTTATAATGTTTTAGCGTGTTCGTTTGATGAAAATTGGGTTTCTGAAATAGTATGATTTTGTTGTCTATATGTGTGTTATTGTATAAATGATTTGTTGTGTTTAATAGGTTGTGCGAAAGGTGTTTTAAAAAAAATTGTTTGACATGTGCGCGTGATGAAAATTGCACTCTCTTTAGAAATGGTTATGTTATTTTTCATTTCGATCCTGTTGTGGAAAATTTTAGAAGTGTTTAATAATTGTTTATAGAGTACCAATGAGGTTTTAGAAAGGTCAATTTCTGAAATTGATTTTGTAATGGTCTTTTGCATGCGATATGCTTTATAAATTGAGGAATTGTTTATTTAAGTGGTGTTTTGAGTGCGAAACATGGTTGAAAGGTTTTTGAGGGTTGTTCGGCAGGTGCGAAAGGTGTTTTCAAGTCACTTTAGGTGTTTGTGTTTTTAAATAGACATTTTCAAAGTATATGAATCAATTTTGGTGTGTTTTCCTTGTTGTGTACTTTTGAAGTTGAAATGCAAAATTGTTTGAATAATGGAAAACAAGTTTTGACATGGTTACCTCGTGTATCAAGTTTTAAAGTGACGCCTCTATATAAAATCAAGCTTTTTTTCGGTGTAAAGTCTTCTGGGTTTTTCTTGAAATGATTTCCATAATAGATCAAATGATTTATTGGTACATTTATACGATTCTAAAATGGTGCTTTGTAGGATTTGAGTACGCGTTCATTTTTAAAGTGGGGTATTTTTATAAAATGAGACATGTTGTGTGCGTGTGTCTTTGAAACAGTGCTTTGGTATGAAAATGGTGACCTTTGTGTGCAATATCTTGTTTGGTCTGCGATATGAGAAAGAAATATACTATGTGAATGTGAAACTTGTTTGAGCACATGGGAAAACCCTGGGTATCTAGGTGGGCGGACTAGAACAAGTGCGCTAGTGAACCGGATGGGTTTCATCCCTGTTTCACTTAGCTGGATTGACGATTGCAACACTAACTAAACATATGATATCTGAGGGTCGTGGCCTTCTAAGCCACGTGTTCTGAGGGTCGTGGCCTTCTAAGCCACGTTTTCTGAGGGTCGTGGCCTTCTAAGCCACGTTTCACCGAGACACGAGGTTCTAGGGTCCCACTCGAGCTAGATGAACCTTAGGGGATTTACCCATAGTGCTCTACCATCTTTGGCGTGGTGCCTTCCGTCGGCATATGGAGGACCACTTGGGTGTGAGTGTGTGTGTGTGTGTGTGTGAGTGTGTGTGTGTGTGTGTGTGTGTGTGTGTGAGTGTGTGTGTGTGTGTGAGAGAGTGTGTGTGTGTGTGCCCATAATGAACTTTTCTCTTCCTCTTTAAAATCGTGTTTGTGAAATGAGTTCTTTTTAGTGTTTTCCTTTAGCATTTGGCTTGTAAATGTTTTCTTTAAAAGTATTTCGAAAGTATAACTTGAATAAGCACATTAAATTGTCCTTTTGATGTTGTGGCATGGAACCTCTTTATTGGGTGACGTCCTACTGGGCCTTTCGCTCACACCCTGCATACACCTTCGGGTGTATGTAGACTTTGTTCCTTGTGTATTCCAGGTTGTGACATCGTGCTCAGCGATGGTGGCTCTGGTTGCTATTGTTCTTCGTGTGCAGGTTGGTGTTGGTAGCTTGGGGATGCAACTTCTCATGTCGCATGAAGTTGGTTTTGGAGCTTAGTTCTCTATTCCTGTTGTTGTTCATTTTGGGTTTTTAGCTGAGTTGTAGACCTAAACCTGTTTATAGTTTAGAAGTGTGTTTTGTAGTCTGTTTCCAGTTTCAGTTATTTATCTGGTTGGTTGTTTTTCTATCTTGTATTTCGGGTAAAACCGTTCCCACTTGTTAAACTGGATACCCGGGCACTTGTGCTAGCCCGTGGGGATCGGGAACGCCCTTCGGGCCATGTCGTGGACCGGGTCAGGCGCCGGGTCGGATGACGACCCGACCTGGTTCGTGACAACCACAAATGTGAAATGTCGATCAATGTGGCGTTGCTTTATAACATTTTTCATGACCAATTTACTTTCAAACTCCTGCCCGACATAGATGGTATTATCATTTGATGCAGACCAATTCCCTATAATGCAAGGGAATTCAGAAGCTAGTGTAATGACATCCCTACCAAAATGTTGTTCATGATACATTCCATTAACTAAGGAACTCAATACTGAAGGATGATTACCACTAATCAGTGGATGTCGTGGATGTCTGTCTCTCAAAGGAACCTCAGAAGGTCTATTGCCCACATCACCCTCACCCACATCTCTCAAAGGAACCTCAGAAGGTTTATTCCCCCCATCACCCTCACCCACATCATCTCCTAATGGCTCCCCAGATTCTTCTTTCTCAGATAAACTTTCATTTACTGTATCAACACACAAAGGGATGTCATGTACATTTCCTTCTAAATTTTGATCATCTTCTTCATAATTTTCTTCCATTACTGGAGTCAAATGAGAAGGAGGCAATGCAAAAGACTGATGTGAAGGACCAACTTGTACAAAGCTCACAAAACACAGTTCTGTAGTATTTAGTTGCACCACATCTATATCAGAAATCACCACATACAACTCCATCAAACCATTAGCACACTACTGTCTAAATAAGGAAGATGCATCCATATAATCACCATCATTGACCAAAGGGTACTCGGTGTGCCAGAAACGTTCAGGATGTTGTAGATGTCAGTATGTGATTGAAAAAATGGATTGATCGACCCTCAATTTTAACCAATTATAAATCTTTTTGTGAACGACATTCAATGTCATACAACCATGAAGATTTACCACTCTGACAGGTGGCACACTATAGTTAAATCCCTACTTCGTATAAATGGTCTTGTCGTTGCAATATATTCGCACATACATTATTACCTATAAAAAATAATTAATAAAATATTATATATTACATCAATATTTTACATTATTTAATATAATGTTATATATTTTAATTAGTTATGAATAATTAATCATGATTTGATCTTGAGACTTATGATCAGTTTATCATTATTTGATAAACTAACTAAAACATATGGGTGGACTAATGGAGTCTTTATTATCAAATATTTCAGCAACCGTTAGCCTCCTTTCAAACAGCAACGCCTCATGTCGAACGCTTGTTCTCGAACGCCTCTTTGGGGACACCTTTTCGGGGACGCCTCTTTAGGGACACCTCTTGTTGATTGCCTTTTAATTACAAATTTACTCACATGCATGTGAGGGGGTCTAGGGGTAAGAAATACATTACTTTTTTAAAGTGGACACGCATGTCCTTACATACTTAGTCAGAGATGACTCACATGTCATCAATACAGAAAAATAAATGCAATTATTACAAATTTAATAACCACATTCACAAAACAAGACATGTAATTTCAATTATGCATCAGTCGGTCATCTCAAGATCAGTCATCACACAACTTACCATGTTTTTGGGTATACTTATTATATCTATTACTATATTAAATACATATTAAATATCTACACCTCTTTTATATTTAATAAGTTTAATTATAAATAATATAATTTAAAAAAATTATTTACACAAAACTATTTTTATACCATTAACAGATAATGTTTTCTATATATTTTTTAATAAATTTAAATATGATACATATAACTAATATATTATTCACAAACTATATTACTAGTGCATAAAATATTATAATTTAAATTAATATTACTTTCAAAATAACATTTTTTTAACATATTTAATTTTTATAAACATTCAAAATGAATTCATACAACATTTTAGACATGACATAATTAATTTTCCCAAACATTCAACACGAATTCATACAACAAACACATCGTTCATAAATTAAATCATACAAAAGACACTAATTTACACATCAATAGATATGAAATAAATAAACCATACACATAAACACTAGTTTCTACATATCAAAAATCAAATAAATAAATCATACAAATGAAATAAATAAACACAATTAAACAATTGAAAATTTAAATATAAATTTGACCTTCTTAAAAGCAGCAAAAAATTGTTGAGAAAGAAATTCTGCAGGGCTTCGCAGCAAAATCCAGAGGAGAAGAATAAATTAGGGTGGGAGGGGGACCCCCTTTTATAGATTTTCTCGGCCGGATGCGTGAACCTCGTTCACGCATCTTCAGCGCGGAGAGATGGGTGAACGGAGTTCACGCATCTTTCGAAGATGGGATGAAGGATGCGTGAACCCGGTTCAGGCATCTCTTCGCGCCGAAGATGCGTGAACGAGGTTCACGCATTTGGAGACTCATTTTTAAAAATATTTCAAACCTTATCTATTTTCCATATTTTTTTTTTAAAACTCATATATACAAAAAACCCTATATATATATATATATAACCTCTAAACAAAATATTATCGTAGCCTTCACTTATCAAACAAGACTTCCAAACAAAAGTGAAAGGACAACACTCGAAACAAGTTAGAATTTGATCCATAAGAAACAAATTCTCCTCACGAACTGGAAGAAAAAAGATGAGCGCATCCCAATCTCACTCACCGATGATAACCCAATCTGCAACTACAATGCAGGGTAGGCTTCGATGACCCACAATAATGCTGGAATTTTGGTGATTTTGTACCGCGGAAACCCTGCCGCTCCCAGCAGCTTCTCCCATTCGCCTTTCGTCCGCTCCTTCCCACCATGGCAGAGGGTCATCATCACCATATCCAACACCACTCCCACCTCACTGCTAATACTACCTTCATCACTCTCCAAAACAGAATCCACGATCACCACCTTCCCCGTTTTTTCAGGTATCGCTTTTAGACACTTCTTTAATATCCTCACACAACTTTCATCATCCCAGTTATGCATCACCCACTGCAATATTATCCACTTTGTTATACACATATAAATGCCACCATTTGAGCCATATCATACATGAACCTATATAATTAGTGTCAAAAACAATTGATCACCTTCATGAAAATGGCATCAGCCGATGGGATTTCGTCGAACATGTCGCCGGCGACGTGGGAAACGCCCGGAATGGCCGGCGCCGCCGCGATGACCTGCGGCAGGTCGAAATTTATGACTTTCAGATGGGGGCACGCCTTCGCCAACTCGGCAGCCCCCGCCCCATACCCCCCGCCCACGTCCACCAGGGTTCCCATCCCGGTAAACGCATCTCCACAACCCGACACGACCACCCCAATCGTCATCTCAGTAGCGCACGCCAGTCCCTCATCAATCATCCGGCGGAACTCCGGCCGCCGCTCTGCAAACTCCCAAAGGGAGCATCCGTGATGCTTTTCGAAGGGGGGAGTATCCTCTGCGATGCATCGGCTTAGGCTTTGCCAGGGGTCTACGAATGAAGGGGTGGTCACCAACAGAACGTATGGAGCCAAGCTCGCCTTCCTCCCGCGCAGCAGCCACGTCCCCGGCGGTGCCAATCCATAGAGCGGCGACCCTCCATCACAGGATCCAGTCTGGACGGTGAAGATCCCACGGTGCGCCAGGAACCTCATGACGCGCTCCAGATATGGGATGCGAGGAAGGGCGATGCCGCCGGAGGAGTGGAGCCGGGCGGCGATATCGGCGGCGGTCATGGGTCCGGCGTTGGAGTGAATGATATCAGGGATGTGGAGCTTCGCTGCCAGCTTGAGGAGCATGGAGTCGACGTACCCAAACAGCATCTTCCATACGTGGGCTTGGCCCTTGAGCTCTGCATCTTCCTCAGGTGCAGCCATGCCGATCGTCTTTGGCCGGAGTTTTAATCTTCCTCGTCCGAGAAAATGAAGGGAGGACGAAAGCTTGAAGATTAGATGAGCTTTATCCGCGGAAATAATGTAAAATAAGAAATCTGGTGCATTTTTTATCAACCAATCAAAGAGAAACTTTACTGAATATTACAGATGGACTATCAATCATTTTTCCCCTACTTTTTTTTTGAAAAAGGTGTAAATTTTAATAAATCATCTGCTACAAAATTTTTGATGACAGAGTACTACATGAATGACTTTGAGTTTTTTTTTTAATAGATTTAAAAAAATATATTCAAAAAACTGTTAGGGCGAAACTTTTTTTTTCAAAATGCACCGTAATGGCGGCATCGCAGATGCCACCTTTGCATTTCGAGTGAAAGGCGACATCGCGAATGCCGCCTTTCCAATGAGGCTGAAAGGCGACACCCGCAATGCCGCTTTTCCAATGGGGCTGAAAGGTGACACCTGCGATACCGTCTTTCCAAAAAAAAATGTTGATTTTTGTATGTTTTGTTTTGTTTATATGTTTATTTATATACATAATTCATAAAAAATGTTTAGGAGGACGTCGTCTTTCACCTAACAAAAGAAATTATTAGTTTTTAAAATTTTGTTTCTAAACCGCCTACTTGAAAGTTAAAAATGTTTCAAGTACATGACTTTGAAAGATTATAAAATATAAACCATAAGACCAATATAAACAAAACTTTAAACATTCATTAAACATATAAAAAATTGTTGTAAACACAAATCATTTCATAAAAATTGTTCATGAAAAATAATTTATAAGCTCTCAAAACCGCCTACTTGAAACATAAAAATGTTTCAAGTACGTGACTTTGAAATACTATAAAATATGAACCATAAGACCAATATAAACAAAACTTTAAACATTCATTAAACATATAACCAATTGTTGAAAACACAAATCATTTCATAAAAATTGTTCAGGAAAAATAATTTATTAGCTTTCAAAACCGCCTACTTGAAACTTAGAAATGTTTCAAGTACGTGACTTTGAAAGACTATAAAATATAAACCATAAGACCAATATAGACGAAACATTAAACAATAATTAGACAATTTTTATGATCGAATAATCCAGCCAAATAACCACCCAACTTCTAATTTGATATAGAATTCTACATTTTCGATAGGTAAATATGGATTTTAAGCTCTGAATCATGTTAGAACCCCTTCAAATCAATCCACATAGGCTTCAAAATTAACCGTTATATATGTCTTCTTTGGAGATGAAATTACCCACATATGAGATATTCTCCCTAAACATATTATTAGTCTTAAGGATGTAGGAGGGAGACAGGATCTTTTCATGAGGTGGAGATATCATAGTATCATTTCAAATAACAAACCCATATAAGGGAAACTAATTAGAAAATTAAAAATCCAAGATATTGGTTCAAATCAAGCTTTTAAGATGCTCGTGAGTGGACTGAATAACTATGCATCGGTTGAATTCCACACCATCGACCATTGTATTCCAATGAACTATAGCCCACTTATCTTCAATTATTGAATTAATTTGTATCATAAGAAAGTGAAAATTTATATTAATTATGAAAATGGCGTATTTTGGGTTAAAAATGGACTTGAGTAAGAAATGGGCACATAACTAATTAGAAATATCATATTAAGTGCATGAGTTGTTCAAAGTCATGCGATCACATGACCATAATAGGATCACATGATCAAATAAACCTGGGAGATTTATATGATTACATGACCCTTGAAGCTTTATGTGATGATGTAAATATGATAAGAATACACGAATCATGGTTCAAGTGAATTAATTTGATAATGTGATTTGTTTATGTGATTTGATCATGTGATGAGATCACACGATCAGTTCACATGAATTATTCATACAAAGGAGCTTATGTGACATGATCACGTGAAGAGGCTTATGTAAAGTAGAGTAAAAACCTAAGATTTCTCATAGATCTATGAAATATTGAGTCATTAGTGAAATATATTTCCCATTACTCTCATATCTATAGGAAATTTCACGGAATACCAAGAGCATCTTAGAATACTAAAAGAAAAATAGAAGCCCAAGGGAATCAGTCAGGTATTGAATTCCTTATAAAAAGACCTTTTTTCTTCTTCGGGAATTTGTGTGTGATGTATGTATGCATCTAGGCATTGATGTGATGTAGGTTCTATATGAGGTGCTTTGGCACCCATATTTTGATGAGCAAGCATATGTATATTTGATGCAGGTTTATTTGAGCAATTTTTGAGATGAAAGATCTATGAACAATGATCTTACTATGCAAACATCAAGATTGCCTTTGTGATTGAGCAGACACAACATTGTTGCTCTTCATGTGAAGGCATGTCACATGGAAAAAAATCTTCTAAAATAAACGAACCCTGTAAAGAATAATAAAAATAAAATCAACATTTCATTATATTATTTTTCATTAAAATATACATATTATATCATAACACTAATTTTACATCTTTACAAATAGTTTCTTTGGTCCAAATATAATCTAATAAAAAAACTAATGATTCTTTGTGCACTTTACTACTGTTGGTTAACTACCACTTAGAATAACATCTGATCTGAACTTCCAATCCAGTATCCCATAGATCACATCACTCAGATAGATGATCTTCTCCCATGTATAGGTGGTCATGATGACACCGGAACCCTATCTGATATAACTCGCGATGTAGGGGGTCGAATCGATAATGCACCAACCCTACCGAAACCTCGCATTGAGTAGGGGATCGTATAACCAATGATGATGTAACCCTACTATAAACCGCCTGCTAAATAGGGGATCATATAACTGAAGATGCCACAACCCTACTATTCATGACCCACTACATAGGTGATCATATTCCTGATGATTCCTCAAACCCTATGGGGGTTAATCTGCTAGACAGGGGATCGCCGCCTTTGGAAAAGCGGTCACATCGATACCATGTACCTGATATAGGGAAGTGAAGCTAGAGGATCCCGCTTCGAACCCACCAAAGGGATGCCACAACTCTATCATAAATTCATCTTATCGAGGGGATCACAAACTTATACTAAGGTTGTAATGCCACACAGACCCTCATAGGAATGAACCAAGGGAGTACACTCAACCACTGCTGGCCCAAACGTTGCTAACCCGACTGACCCACAACATTGCCACACTGCGCACCTCGTAGGCCTATACTGATGCCACCATTGTGATCTAAGCAAAAAAACATACAGGATAGGCTACTTACTCGCCCGTAACTGACAAACAATGAAAAAGGTACTATTCACCATAACAAGCCCATGTGGGGCCCACACCTCGATCCTGAAACTCATCAAGTGGATCACACTACTACGATCTCCTCATAAAAACACACAAGATCGACTACTCGTTCATCCATAATGGACACCCGATGGAAAATTCACGTTTCTCTGTAAACGCTGAAACCCGACCCCACGGGGCTCATGCCTTGTTCTCGGTCCCAACAACCAAAAAATATCTTGAAATGTATGCCATACCATCAAGGTTTTATCGCCACTGGAGACACATCAATCGGACGCCCCGGGAAGAAGTTACGGCGACCTGAAGTTGAATAACAATAAAATATTATTATTATATTCGATGTTTTAAGCTCCCGGGCCACGATCCTGAACCTTAAATCTCCCGAACCCACCTCAAAGAGTCCGTCTTTTCTCCAGGGACATGTCTCCAGAGATGACTTGCGAATATGACTTCTGATTTTCAAGCAACGGGGGTTTTAAGAACCCCAGAACACAAAGAAGGGTCGGACCGGCCCGAACCAGCCAGTTCGGCTGGCCCGGGCCGGCCTGTGCCAGCCGACCCAGCCGCCATCACTGCCGGCCACTCTAGATAGTAGTTCCTGCCGCATGTGGCACCCCACATGCGCGCCCATGTCCAACCCCTGCCAGGGGTCTCCATTGATTGATGTCGGACCGTCGTGCGAAGGCGACGATCCCTTCCTCCTGTGGCACCGCCACGCCGCACCGATGCCGCGCCGATGAAGTTTCCATGGACCTTCGGGGGAACCTCGGGGGTCCAAACTCAGATCCATGACCTACTATTCCACCCCAGGGATCTACACAGACATGGATTCAAATTAAAAAAAAAACAAACCATAAACATGATCTGGGGATTAAAACTCAAACCACCTGCCTCGTGGCAAAACGCCGAATCTTCGGGTGCAGAAAGATGCCTGAAACGCTCTGAAGCTCGATCTGCGGACGATCGGTGCAAAAAACAGACATCTGCAGCGCCTTGATCCTTAGAATAAGGAGGTGGGGGAGGGCTACTCTCCACCTCACACTGAGGAATAAGAAAGGGTGATTAATTAATTAATTAATTAATTAATTAATTAATGCAACCACCGTACATGCCCCCAACCGAACTTCTCGATGCGGTGAAGTTTAGGTCACCCCTAGGGTAAACGCGGAATTCTAAACTCAAATTCATGCTCATAATTATGATATGAGACTCTTTTTAGGAGTTATTCAAGGCGAATTCCATAAATAACCTTTTCCATTTATTTATGAAAACGCCCCTGGTGGATTTTTCCATAGTAGGACCACACCCGCAAAGTTTACACCCCTCCTAGGGTAACCAACATGCTTTAGATGCAACCATTCCTTCATATTTCTAATGTGAGATATTGTTTAATATAAAATGCATCCCCACCATGTGCATAGTATAAAAATACTTAATATTTTTATAAAATTAATTCCAGGCAAACCGGGCCTCAGAATCGCATGTCGTCTTCGCGCCTAGCTCTGGAATTATTTTTAAGAATATTCCAAAGTCTGACAAGGACAAAAACCTAGTTGATACATCCTACCCACCTTAGAATTTTTCATCCCCGAAAATCCATAAGCATGAGGGAGAGAAACTTAACTCTGAACTAGGTCTCCCACACCAGCGAGTTTGCCAACACACAACTCTGCCTGAACTTATAAGTCAGAGGAACTCATACACCATAACTCAACACTCTCTACTTTGGAAAGAACTAACTCACCCAAAAAGTTTTAATCGTGTCACAAAAACACATCTCGGTGGGGGAAGGATCCCTCTTCCTCATGCATTCTAAGTAGGTCGAACAACTCCCATGTAGGGTATTACCAACTTCCTGCACAAACCTTGATCAAGCAACAGAAAGGAAAAAGTTTCCGCCTAACAGTGTCTTTCCAAACTACTGTAGAAACTAGAAAAGACACAGAGCGTACCTCCATCTATCCATGGGGACTCTGGGTCAACAACCTCTAAGGCCTGCAGTTGTCCCTGCTCTCACCCTCCAGCTCCTTGAGCTTAGCATGGACCACCTGAGGGTGGTGGTGGTGGTATCTAATACTACCTACCCCCTCCCACTGCTGCACCAGCTCCGTCTCCACGCACGCCACCCTGCGGACCTCCAAACTAAAGATGTTTTCACTACCAAGGAGACCTATCAACCGACTCCCTCTCAGCATCATGGTGGGTCAGACACTCCCTAACAAGATTTCCCTGGTCATCGCAAGCGTAATACCGCCTCTCCTGTAGCTGACCAAAAATGGAATGAGAGCCTTGAGATCCCTGGGCCTTAGATCCTCCATCCTGAGGTCGCCTCCTGAAATGTCGCATACATTTGGACCCCTGAGCTTGTTGTCAGCTACTAGATACAGAACCGGCTGAAGAGGTCTCATCTTCCATGTGCCCAACACTAATGGGCAGAATTTGTTCGACTAGACAACTCTCCACCACCAAGGTCCGCTCCAGCACTCCGGAATAAGTGGGTAGGCACAAAGAAACCACACCTGCCCTGATGTCTCTTCATAGGCCCCACTTGAAGGTTCGAGCCCTAAATAATGGGTCTCATACCATATCCAGGGAGTAGCATGGTAAGTTTATAAACCTCTCTCAGTACTCCGACACAGTCATTCCCTCCTGTCGAAGCTGAAAAAGCTCATGGATTCGCACAGACCTCAATGTCACTGGGTATAACTCTTCCCTAAAGAGACACTTAAACTCTGCCCACACGAGTGTCTCATCATCATGGGAATGAATCACCAAAATCCACCATCACCCGACCATACCATGAAGAAGGCTCGCTGCTAGGACCACCATCTGATCTGAAGGTGTCCCCACTAGGAGAAAAACTCAAGTGACTGCTTTGAGCCAGTCATCAGCTTCCTGGGGGTCTGGATCACCCAGGAACCTCATAGGTCACTACCCATGGAACTCATGCAGCACACTCAGCCTACGCACATCCCCATATTGACCTGCTGACATAACCAACTGCTCGACGGGTGGGGATCCTTGGGCGGACCACCTGGTGATCCTTGGGCGGACCACCTTATATGATACAACTTAAAACTATAAAGAGAAAACCCTCTTAAACTGAATTATATCCAAGTCTATGATATTTTGAATTTTCCAGCATATGATTATAGCATAATGCATGCCATCAATTCGAACAGCTAAATAACAAGCTTTGGATGGCATGAAAACAATGAAACAACCAGCAAACATAATAAAATGTCACTAAAAATGATTTCTCGATAGAAAAATAAAAACATAAGCTTGTTTCCTATATTTTATAATGACAAACACATCCTTGTAATTTATCTCATAGAATAGATATATAACATTGATATTGAATAAATACTATAGATCATATCCAGGGATAAGAAATAACCTCAACTACCATGCCAGTTAATTGTGACGGTGCCTTACCCATATCTGTAGAGAAAGAATCATTTCTCCTCTTCCATATAACTAGAATGAGACAAAAAATAGAATTGTAGGAACATGTATATGGTGAAAACAATAAGACACTATTTGACTACATTAAAATAATAATAGAATAACATTTTTTTACCGCCATAAAGAATATAATAAAACATTAGATAATTTTGTTAAAAATTGATAAAAATTACTGTTAATTTTTCTAAATGAAAATACTTCACATAATAATTAGGTTACCAAATGGAAGTTTATAATCCAAACCAATTATTATAAAAAAATTATTCAACAATGAATCAAATAATATCTTCAAATTAGTTGAAAGAAAACCAATTAACCCAAAATATTATTATTATAGTCATAAAATAAATTTATAAACCTCACACATTAATGAACAAACATACAATAAATGAATTATGACAAACCGATTTTCTAAGAAATTGAAGCACTAAGGACAAATGAACATTGTATATGGTATAAAGAAAACTTTAGTCTAATACAAATCCAAACAACATAAACCCTACTCTATTATCTTCCATGTATGTCACTACAATTCATATAAGATGATTAAGAATTATAAAATGTATTAAAATGTGTAAATGAAATTCAAAAATGAATGGCTTTAGGGGTAAGAGAAATTTGTTCTCATGCTTCCCAAAAAAGGTAAATAGCGTTATTTTTTCCTCCTAAAATCCAAAGTATTCTATGAACTGAGTGAGGTAGGGAGATTCTGAACCGAAAGAGTTATCTGGTGAAAGGATGGGATTCAAGAGAACCCATGGATGATATGTGGTGGATAAGGTTAATTTAATGAAGGAAGGATGATTTTTTAGAGGTGGCCAGGGAGGAGTTTTTTGCATCTAGTAAATAGAAATATTTCACATAGTTTTCACCCAATTTTAAATCACAATTTATTTTTTTGAAATTGATATCTTCGGTTCTAAGGACATCATGATTTGAACATCTCTCTTTATGAAACATATCAGTTGTAAGAATATAGGCATTAGACTTTCCTTTACAAATTAGAATGATTAAAGAGGTCCAAACATTTTTTATCCCAGTTGTGAAATAATACAAAGAAGGATATAATAATATTACTCCAATCAGTATCCTAAAAAATCAAAAGAACACAAATTTAAATTAAAATAATAGAACACATGGTTCAAAAACAACTAATAATGATGCTACTGATACATACACATGTTTCAAAAATAAATAATAATCATGCTGTTAATACCTACACATGGTTCAAAAACAACTAATAATGTTGTTGGTAATAGGTAAAAGGATTACTCTAAGAGGATGGAATATATTATAAAAATGGTGAAAAGAACACCCTGAAATGGATGAGAAGAAGGGTAGAATTTTTTTTGATAAATTGTGGGAGAAAAAATATTAGTCAATGAAATAATAGAGAAACCTCTATTTTTTAATTTTTAACAATTCCACTAACAAATTTTTAAGATGTGAATTCAATGAGAACTTCATTAAATTCATAGTTATCCTAATTCCAATCATTTTTTTCTAAGTGGAATCATCATAATCTTCATGAATTAAAATCCCAAAAGGGTATATCAAGCCACATCTAAAAAATTACTATTAAATATGTCTACTAAAAAATTTATTCTTATTTAGTATTAAGAACTGAAAAAAATAATAATAAGGGGGAACAACTTTTTAAATACCTCATGATGTAATTGTGAAATGCATTTAGTCATAGTTAAAATAGAAATATGGAAAACAAATTTAGAATTATAAAACATTTAGAAAATTTGATTATGCATAAAATTTTGGTTTTCATGGTACCTATTTTTAGAATTATCCAGTAGGCTTAAGGAAACCATAGCTGAAAAAAATTGATAATTAAAAAGATAAATTGAACCAATAATAAATTACAAGGTTATAATGAAATCAATGTAGAAAAAAACTATAAATTTTATGGTATGATCACTCATTGAACCCCGTGCTGAATCCTATTCGAGATGCATAAGTGACATCAAATATGGGAAGATTGATAGAGAGTGGATAACTTTGGATTTCTCCAGTGGAAGATGGGGGATGACGCCTGATTGAGGTTCTGAGCAGGGAAGATTTAATTTTAGGAATAGATTGGGAGGGTTGCGTTGGGTGGAGAGGGGAGTTAGGGAGGGAGAGTCAGCAAGATCCAGATGCGGAAGTAGAGGTGGACAGGGGTGTCGAATAGGGTTAGGTTTGTTATGTCAAGGGAGAATACAGGAGGTGGTGGTAGTGGAAGATACAATGGGGGTAGGGTTTGCACGAGGTTGTGAGGGCCCGAAGAGGAATTCAGGGCTAGAGGTGGATAGGGGTACTAGAGAGGGAAATGATGAGTGCAGCGAGGGAGAGTACGAGTGGAAACGACGATAGAGTCAGTGGGGGTAGGGTTTGTATGAGGTAGCGAGGTGAGCGAGGGGAAATGTTGTTTTCAAGGGGGAGGGGTGGGTTGCGATAGGTATGGTGTTTTTTGTTTTAGGGGCAATGACCGCCAATAGTGGTCTCTATTGATAACCAATAACAATCACTTTAGGTGGTCACCCATTTTAGGGGTCTCAGTTGGAACTTTTTCTAGTAGTGTATAAACTTATGTTAAGGGTTGGTGGTATTATCCTACTAAGTATTGTACCCACATGCTACTTGAATGTTTCAGCATGCTTGTATTTTTCATGCTCTGAGACCCGATGAAGATCAAGGGCCCTATCACTACCAAAAGATAGACTTTTATCATCACTAAAAATGCCTTTATCAGTGCTAAAAAAGCACTGATAATAGAGCTTATATTAAAAGGGGGTCCCTTTATTAGCACTCCAAAAAGTGCTGATAAAGGTTATCCTTTATCAGTGCTATTTGAAGTGGTGATAAAGGCTTCCCTTCCTTGGTGTGTTTCTTATATAATAGCACACCCAGAAAAATACAAAAAATAAACAACACCCAAATAGCATAACAAAATAACCAAACCAGCAAAAATAACTTGCACAAACCAGCAAAAGCCTGCTAAAAAATAACCACCTATAGTATATACAAAAGAACCACATACACGATGCAAATGATGAAAAAACAAGCAGTGCACACAAAAGGTTTGGCAAACAATGCTATATAGATTTAATTTACATCATGAATACAAAAATACTCACACATGGTATATACAAAAAAACTTCTATATACATTTTGAAAAATGTTTTTTAAAATTACATTTACAATTATCCAACAAACAGTTAAAAACAATAATGTTTTTTCTTTTGTCATATGTGGTCTCCTCAAAAGAATCTGATGGTAATAGTTGCAGAAAAAATCATCCCAACTTGATAAAAAGGTTCCACCTATATAAGAAAACAAATATTACGTTAGTAATACTATAAAGAAATAAATTAACCATTAATATGAAGAATACATTAAAAATATGTCAATTTTTAATAAAAATGACACATTTGGAGTTAAACTTGTCACATCATGCATCGTATTGAGGTGGGGTTGATTCTTACATGTCAAAAATGAACAATGAATTTTTTTCCTAAATTATCAAAACAATCCAAATATGTTTTCTTAGTTCTCAGTATATCAGTTGTGTTTTTTTAATAGAATATCATTTCAAACTGAAAACACAAAATTTGAGTCATACTAGTCGCATCGTGTGTCGGTTTAACATGAGACTACTTCATACACATAAAAAAGGACTTGCGAATTTCTGTCCTTAATTTTGGAGACAATCAGAGTAAATTTTATTGGTTTTTAGTGAGTAACACGTTTTGAGCTAAAATGTCGATTTTAAACTGATAGCAGACACTTTTAGTCATACCAGTCACACTGTTTGTTAGATTGAGGTGGGGTTCATTCCTACACATCACAAATGACTCATGGATCATTGTCATAATGTATTAAATAAATATGAATTCATTTTCTTGGTTTTTAGTATGTCAGTTGTGTTTTTTTACTAGAATTAATGTCGATTTTAAATAAGAGAGACATTTGGAGTCATAACGGTGACACCATGCATCGGATTGAGGTGATGTTGATTCCTATACGTCATAAATGAATAATAGATGTACTAAAGTATCAAAACAATTGGAATTTATTTCCTTGGTTTTTAGTATGTCAATTGTGTTTTTTTACTAAAATTTCATTTCAAACCAAAAATATGAAATTTGAGTTAGACCGGTCGCTTCTTGCGTCAGTTTGATGTGATAATGCTTCATAAACATCACAAAGAACTAATAAATCGTTGCATTTAATTTTGAAGACAGTCAAAGTGTGTTTTCTTGGTTTTTAGTGAGTGGAACGTTTTGAGCTAAAATGCCAATTTTAAACTAATAGCAGATATTTCTAGTCATACCAGTCACACCATTCGTCAGATTGAGGTGGGGTTGATTCCAAAACATCATAACTAACTCATGGATCATTTTACTAAAGTATAAAATCAATATGAATGATTTTGCTCAGTTTTTAGTATGTCAGTTATGTTTTTTTACTTGAATTAATGTCAATTTTAAATAAGAAGATACATTTGGATTTATACAGGTGACACCATGTGTCATATTGAGGTGTGGTTGATTCTTACACATCACAAACGGCTGATAGATCATTTTTCTAATCTATCAAAATAATTGGAATGAATTTCCTTAGGTTTTATTATGTCAGTTATTTTTTTTACTAAAATGTCATTTCAAACCAAAAACATGAAATTTGAGTCATACTGGTCGCATCGTGGGTCAGTTTGACATGAGAATTCTCCATACACATCACAAATAAATGATGAATCATTGTATTTAATTTTGAAGACAATCAGAGTGTGTTTTCTTGGTTTTTAGTGAGTGATACTTTTTTAACTAAAATGTCAATTTTAAATTGATAATGGAAACTTTTAGTCATACCAATAACACTGTTCATTAGATTGAGGTGGGGTTTATTCCTACACATCACAACTGACTCATGGATTGTTTCCTAATGTATCAAAATAATCTAACTAAATTTTCTCGGTTTTCATGATGTCGATTTGGTTTTTTTACTTGAATTAATGTCAATTTTAAATAAGAAGACACATTTGGAGTCATACCAGTGACAAAGTGTGTCGAATTGAGGTTTGGTTGATTCCTACACCTTAAAAATGACTGATATATTATTGTACTAATGTATCAAAACAATCAGAATGAATTTCCTTAGTTTTTAGTATGGTAGTTGTGTTTGTTTTCTAAAATGTCATTTCAAACTGGAGACAAGCAATTTGAGTCATACCGATCGCATCGTACATCAGTTTGACGTGATACTGCTTCATACATGTCACAAAGGACTTAATAATTTTTTTCCTTAATTTGGAAGAAAATTGGAGCGTGTTATCTTTTTTTAGTGAGTGGCATGTTTTAAGTTAAAATGTCAATTTTAAACTTAAAATAGACACTTTTAGCCATACTGATCACACTGTGTGTCGTATTGAGGTGAGGTTGATTCCTACACATCACATCTGACTCATTTATTGTTTTTCTAAATTATCAAAGCAATCAAAATGCGTTTACTCTATTTTTATTATGTCAGTTGTGTTTTTTTACTTGAATCAATGTCAATTTTAAATAACAAAACACATTTAGAGTCATACCGGTGACACTATGCATCATATTGAGGTACGGTTGATTCTTACACATCACAAATGACTGATATATCATTTTCTTAAAGTATAAAACGAATCTTGATTCATTTCTTTAGTTTTCAGTATGCCAGTTATGTTTTTTTACTTGAATTAATGTCAATTTTAAATAAAGAAACATTTGGAGTCATACCGGTGACACTGCGCATCGGATTGAGGTGCGGTTGATTTCTACACATCACAAATGAATTAGGGATCGTTTTCCTAAATTATCAGAACAAATTTTATGTACATTTTTTTGCCTGAAAATCTATTCACCCTTGCCTCTAAAATATAAAAAAGAGACATTACCTTCTCAATATGCTCAATATACCCAGTTTAAAAGGATTATGGAAAAACCTTTGATCCCTGTACAGTTGACATAGAATAACATACACCTTCTGTAACATAGATTTATTCAACCTAGTGAAGAACCAACTATCATATATTCATGACCTCCGAATGAATATATAACATTTGGTTCTTACTAGGTAGACTAAAGAGGGAAACTACCAATGATGCAGATTGAATCATTGTTTTTTGGAGAAAAACCCTTCTCGTTGTTGAAAACAAGAAGAGTGGAGTAATCTCATATGCCTGTTATGTCTCAATATGTCACAAAAAAAACTAAATGTATGGGGAAACCCCTTCTGGATACTCGTTATCTTTTTTGTTCTATCAACAACACACATACCCTATAAATTGGGACCCCCCAATTTCTTTTCAAAAACAAACCAACATGCAATTAATTTAGTGCGCAAACAAGGACCACCAACGGCCTTGATTTTTAGCGGGGATTTTAGACTGTAAAAATCACAACATTACTATCAAAAAAAGATAAAGATAAACTCAACAATATTATTAAAGTCAAAATTATTTGAGAATTTTACCATCTTCATTCTATTTTTGTACATTCTTCCATCAGGTATGTTGCCCATTATTTTCTAATCATATCTATATCATCTTGTGAATATGATTGTTTTATGTGATCATGGTAGTATTGAAAAAATATAAATACACAAATAATTAATATATATTTTAAATTAAATCGTAATTATCTTCAAAAATACATCTTCAGAGATACTCATTTTTTCATGGAATATGATCTCTCTCATAAATTTACAAACACAATAACCACAATATTTTCCATTTGTTTTGGACACTATAGAAATATTATGATAAATAATTATTTTTGTATATATGTTTAGATATTGAAATATTATTATATATACCCTGATACTTATCTAGTCGTAGTACTTGTGAGGTTGTTTGTCCTTTTCCCATGGCCTCATTCCATGAGGTAGACAATATTCATAAACCACCATATCATAATAGAATTCTCATTAAAATATAATATAAATTATATAACTAGATGTTTAGTTCTAAAAGGTTGTATGTAGTGTATTAAAAATTGAAAGATGTCATCATATGTGGTCGGTTTGTTGGATATCCATGCATTGAATCCAGAAAATAAATATTTGTAGTATCCAAATTTTCCATAATGAGCATCCAATGAGGCCTAAAAACCCAAAAAGGAATAAGTAACGAAAGAAATTAAAATATATTTTATATGATTAAATTATAGAGTTTTACCCCTTCATTGTTGGAATTAAGAAGAGTCTATCATTCGTAATTTTTTTGTTAAATGATTTGAGCAGGCCTGCCACTATTTCACACTTTTTCTTGGGAATAGGTGATGTGAGGGATAACGAGTGAAAATTTATGTTCGTGGGGAAATCCAATCAACTATTTTTCATATATACACCTGCGAAAAATATAAAATGTATTTATTCCTAATTGATATAGTATATCAGCTTTTGGAAAATAAAATCATGAAAACATACCTTATGTATACATTTACAACTGAGTCGCCTTACTATTCATAGTCAAGGATTGCAGTTGCACTCTCAACACTGATGAAGTCTAGATCTTCCCCTCCATACATATTTTCTTTCAAATCAATTATGTGAGTACCACCATCATTCAACTTTGTATCCACACGAGCCTTCAATGATAATAAATGTGGATATAGAACGGGGGGTTAAATGTTCTTTGGGAAGATCATTATGATTAGTTAGTTGATCCTTGAGATGGTTTTGAACCGTTCATTTGTTTCACCCCCTTCTATTTGTCTGTCTATAATAACATGAATTGGTTCAGACCTTTTTCCATTAAATTTTTAAGGTTTATATTGAAAATTAAATTACAAATGAATACCTCCTTGTCGACATGTTTTTTTAAAAGTTGTGATGGTCATGCGATGAATGTTCCAAGATCTTGTTCGACCGTATGAATATCTGCATCATAAATTTGAATATTTATCTTGGATCTCAAATCTAGGGATACGTAATTGACACTCTAACATGACCTTTCGAAATTGGTCTATTGTGTAGCATGTCATTTTGGATATTGAACATCATATCTCTCGCTATAAAGAGATGGGTGGGTGTTGATAGATATAAATCACAGTCACTTTAACCCTGTATAACATCAATACAGGAAATGTATCAGTGTCTAGTGCCTATCTGATTCACATTTCATATAAACAATTATTAGAAAATTGACTACCTTAGTTAAGATTTTTTTTGAGGGGAATGACTTGCCTCAAAACTGGTGGGGTATGGGTGATATTTTCAAGCGCAGGTTGTTCTTGACTTTCTTCTTCTCTTTTCCTCCCCCATCAAACTTGTTATCATATCTCTTTGAAATTAGAATTGTTCTTTAAGTATAACTAATATTTCTCTCATATTTTTCATTTCTTCACTTTGATTCTCGTCTTTTTTTTCAAAATATGTTATGGGTGTCACCCCAAAACTCGCACCTCTAATGCAACTATACTTTTTTGGCTGCTTTAAGGACACTGAAAGTATGTCTGCATCTGGTGTGGGTTTTATTGATTCTTATGATGATGTCAGATAGAAAAATATAGAAAAATAAGAAATAATTGTTATGTAATAGAAATTTAAAGTAAAATAAATTTTTATTATGTCATTCTTACACATATTTTCCACACTTTTTGTGTGTTTTCATCTATTAGATTTCCATATTTAGTTAAATGCACCTCCTTCCATAGCACATGGCATGAGATAGATGTGGATTTGGATTTGGAATCTTCAAGCTACATATAAACAAGAGAAGATAGTTATTGTGTTGTTTTATGTGACATAAAAGTATTATGGTATATTTAAAATATTTACCAAATTTTTTTCTTGTGATGTGTACCCCATCCTTTCTTTACGGTAGGGGTATACTGGTTTTGATGCTCGTTGTTTATTTTTAGAACATACTTGTTGTTTCATAAATAATGCACTGTCAATCAAAGTGATAAATACATGTACTATCAAACAACGTATTATCAGACACAATGTACCTGAGAAGACTTCTTCACATGATAGCCAGTAAACGCATCCCAAGATGCATGGGTTGTCAAGTCTGCAAAAATAATAGGTGGGTACAGTTTTATTTTCCCTTCGGCATCATTAAGATGATAATTCATTAAAAGTGTGTGAAAACCATTGTGAATCCTTCCATAAAACCTTAATATATAGTATTCTTGTGATTCATCTATTATAAATGTACTCTGCAAGAGATGATGAAGTGTAAGTCAATGTTTCATTATTTAATTTTTAGTAAATTAAAAAAAATGATATCATAATGTTACCATAATATATCCTCACATTAGTGTCTTAATCTCAACCAAAACATGGTTCCATGAAGTTACATCAACCTCCATGAATTTCCAAGTGATGATTCCAATGTAACTTTTGAACATGGCCTTATCGGGGTTAACTTTTTAGCCCCACTTATTCCATCCAATCTTGTATTTGATGTCTTTCTCTTTATTCTTAATGATTTTTTATAATACCGTCAAACTACAGTGCTCCTATTTTTTCTTTGTCATCTTTGCTTCATCACCTTTAATTTCCTCAAATCCACCATCATCAATATGTTCCTCTAACTCCGAAGGTCTAGCATCGGAATGTGCAGATGGTGGTTGTACCTCTACACTAGAAGCAACAACAGGTTGAGAAACCTGTTGTTTCTCTGCATTGCTAGTAGCAGTAGGTTGAGAGACCTATTATGCTTGATAATTGGGAGCATCATCATGTAAATAAGTCATTATCTACATAAGTGGTTTAATATTTAATTTAGATAACATAAAATCATCAGTGAATAGATATTAACATAAGGCAACAAGTTGAGAAACCATGTTGTTTGTCTGTAGTGCAAGCAACAGCAAATTGAGAAACCTGTTGTTCCTAGGGATTGGGAGCATCATCACATGAATACGTATTTATATAAAAAATTGGTTTAACATTTAATTTAGATAACATAAAATCAGAAGTGAATATATATTAACATGAAGTAACATAGTGTATATTAGAAAACAAATATAACTAGATTATTGAACTCTCTCTTTTTTAAGGTTGAAGGGATTTTACCCCTTTGTCGACTATCCAAATCCCTTCATTGAGGTCTCATATAACATACAAAACTCCATCTACACTGGGACCTCTGCAAAATTATTGTGACATCCCAATGAAAGTTTCCTCCTCCGTTGAATTTTCATCTGAATCTTCAGTGGTTTTGGTCAATAAAAAAACAATTGACCCATTTTGGTTTGTGGGATATGGAACATAAAATACTTGTAATCCCTGTAATTATATTATAAATGGTTCATATTTGTACCCTTCCTTACTGAAATCAACTTTCACAAATCCCAACACATATATTTTAACAACACTTCTGTTATCGACCCACTTTCGTTGAAAAATCAGCACTCAGAATATTGTATAATCCAACTCCCATATTTTTTGATGATGCCAAAGTATGATATGTTTGCGTAAATTGGGTTTCTTTCCTTAGCACCATAAACATGCATCGCTTCATCCATAATTGTAACTCC
This sequence comes from Viscum album, assembly GCA_963277665.1. Classification (NCBI taxonomy): domain Eukaryota; kingdom Viridiplantae; phylum Streptophyta; class Magnoliopsida; order Santalales; family Viscaceae; genus Viscum; species Viscum album. Next base: position 1,002,875,811 of record OY728133.1, read on the forward strand.
ACTACTCTGTCTGGTATTGTCTTCATCATGTTCATTAGTATAGAATGTATAACCATTAATTACATAAGCATTGTAAGATAATACGTACACACTTGGTCCTCCGACTAGTCATCAAATTCATTCTGAATTTAAGTCTAGATTTTAATTTGACTCCTTAAAAATATGGTCTTAAAACCATTATATAAACTATTTATTATGTTTATTTGATATCCATTTTCATCCCTTGATGGATTTGAATGCCTAAGAATTTGTTTGTGGGTTTCAACATATGGGTCAACGTCCAAACTGTTATGCAAAACATAAAGGTGGTCCTGCTCCCGATCTATAATATTGATTGTGACAACCCCCTTTACATAAATTCCTTTACCCACAAGTTGCCCAGTGTGAAAATATTTAATTAGAACAATGCTCTGCACACCGAACAGGTATTCGGTATAGAATTAAATGGCTTCCTCAACAATATATCGCTTTGTAATACAACCCTCAGAACAACTTCGACCATTGGGATACCCTTCCAAAATCTTCATATACCATTCAATGGGGTACATCCGTCTATATTGAATAGGACCACATAGATTAATCTCTCTCACTAATTGAACCATTAAATGATCAATCATATCAAATAATTTCGACAGGAAAAATATTTTCAATTCACATAATATGACGACAATTTATCTTTCCATTGTCAGAAATTTTTCCAGGTCTATAATGTTTCTACATTTAGCTTTGAATATGAAATAGATCTTCATTAATATATGACAAACATTCTTGTGGAAAATGAAACATAAATCTATAGTGATTATATCTTTCATCAAAACGTGTATGTCATGTGATTTTATACCTTTTAACTTTAAATCATGCATTGACCCGATGTTCTTGATATTAGGTGAATACCCCTCTTGAACCTTTATGTCATTAAAGAAGTTGAAAAACTGATATCTCTTCTCTAATAAAGAGTGTAAGCAGTAGCAGGAATAAATGTTTTTTTCATCCTTCACTTTTTCCAACTCTTATTATATTCCTATGTCATCCATGTCCGACCACTACAAGAAAACTACTGTTTAGTGGGGGGTTTTTTGCGGCGGTTTTAAAAACCGCCGCTAACCGTGTTTCGGGCCGCCATTACCGCCGCGACAAAACCGCCGCGAAATGCCATATTTTTTTTTTATTTTTATTTTTTAATTTTTTTCGAGGATTAGCAGCGGTTTCTTAAAAAACCGCCGCAAAATAGCAGCGGTTTCGGTAAAACCGCCGTGAAATGAAAGGAAAAATAAAAAAACACGAGAAATCCCGAAATTACTAAAACAGCCATAACTTTTGATCCGAGCGTCCGTTGGAGCGCCACAACTAGTCAAATCAAAGCTCATGAAGAGATCTAGAGTTACATATATTCAAAACCGTGAGATGGTATAAGGTGTGGATGATATTAGAGTTATAAGAATGTTGAAAAAAGTTCTACAACTTCAAACGGCCATAACTTTCGCTTCGGGTGTCCATTTGGGCTCTACCACATATCAAATTGAAGACAACGAAGAGATATACACACTAGTTCAATAGAAACAAGATTATATCATGTTTTTCGACCCCAAAAACCCCTCTGAAGGCCTCCGAAACCCCATTTCCGTCACCGGTGTCCCGTCAAACTTGTCTTTAAACGGACCTAACTTTCGATCCGCGTGTCAGTTCGGACTCCTCCACCTGCCAGATCATAGATCGTTCCATGAGCTTCAGTTTGATTGGTCGCGGCGCCCACATGGACTCCTAGATCATATGTTATGGCCTTTTAGTGGGTATCGGGTTTGTTATGTTTTTCGATGCCTCGTTTCTAGCACCCGTTCCCCATCAGCTTTTTTTTTAAATGGTTGTAACTTCTGATCCGCCTATCCATTCAGACTCTTTCACCTTTCAGGTCGAAGATCATTTCAGGATCTTTGATTTGACAGGTCACGGATCTAAAACGGACTCTCAGATCATAAGTTATCTCAGTTAACGTGAGTCCAATGTTTTTGTCTCTTTATGACCATTTTGACGGGTTTTAACAGTTGCTCCATTTATTACTGTTTATTTGGGTTTCCATGACTTGTTATCTTTATCAATGGTTTTTTGTGGGTTATTATGATGATTATATTGAATTATTAAGGGGTTTTCCAGAGTTGTCATGAGTTTTCATGCGTTCTCATTCTTTCTAATGCCTCATTCTTCATATGCTTCTCCATCCGTTTTCATGTGTTTTCATGATTTTTCATCCCTTATCAAGTCTTTTCATACTTTTTCATGTGTTTCCTTTATTAATAATTATTTATTATTTATTTATTATTTATATTTACTTATTACTTATTATTTATTATTTATTATTTATTATTTATTATTTATTATTTATTAGTACTAATAAAAAATATTATTATTAATAATAATATTTGTTACTGGTTATTTATTATTTATTATTTATTATTTATTATTTATTATTTATTATTTATTATTTATATTTATTATTTATATTTATTATTTATTTATTATTTATTTATTCTTTATTCTTTATTATTTATTATTTAGTATTTATTATTTATTTATTATTTATATTTATTTATTATTTATTATTTATATTTATTTATTATTTATTATTAATATTTATTATTTATATTTATTATTTATTATTTATTATTTATTATTTATTATTTATTATTTATTATTTACTATTTATTATTTATATTTATTTATTATTTATATTTATTTATTTTTTATTATTTATTATTTATATTTACTTATTATTTATTATTTATATTTATTTATTATTTATTATTTATATTTATTTATTATTTATTATTTATTATTTATATTTATCTATTATTTATTATTTATTATTTATTATTTATTATTTATTATTTATTATTTATTATTTATTATTTATTATTTATTATTTATATTTATTAATTATTTAATTATTTATATTTATTAATTATTAATTATTAATTATTTATATTTATTTATTATTTATTATTTATATTTATTTATTATTTATTATTTATATTTATTTATTATTTATTATTTATATTTATTTATTATTTATTATTTATTATTTATTATTTATTATTTATTATTTATATTTATATTTATTATTTATATTTATTTATTATTTATTATTTATTATTTATTATTTATTATTTATTATTTATTATTTATTATTTATATTTATTTATAATTTATAATTTATTATTTATTATTTATTATTTGTTATTTATATCTATTATTTAATATTTAATATTTATTATTAATTATTAATTATTAATTATTTATATTTATTAATTATTTATATTTATTAATTATTAATTATTAATTATTTATATTTATTTATTTTTTATTTTTTATTATTTATTATTTATTATTTATTATTTATTATTTATATTTATTTATTATTTATTATTTATATTTATTTATTATTTATTATTCATATATATTTATTATTTATTATTTATTATTTATATCAATTATTTATTTATTATTTATTATTTATTATTTATTATTTATATTTATTAATTATTTATATTTATTAATTATTTATTATTTATTATTTATTATTTATATTTATTATTTATTATTTATTATTTATTATTTATATTTATTTATTATTTATTATTTATTATTTATTATTTATTATTTATTATTTATTATTTATTATTTATTATTTATATTTACTTATTATTTATTATTTATATTTATTTATTATTTATATTTACTTATTATTTATTAGAAATACCATGCAACTTTCATAGGACTGGATTCATCTTTCTTGTATCGAGAAGCACCAAACTTTGGGCCTTCTATAAGTGATTTTTGTTCCTTGAGAAACAGTATACAGCCATTCGGGTAGGTGTTTATTCTTTTAGAGATCATACTCATCGAGTGTAGCATTCGTTTGGCATCATATTTTCAGCTCAAGATCTCATTATCTTATAGAATCATGTCATTCAAGAGATCAAGTAATTTCTTAAAACTGGTGTCAATCCATCTGTTTCCTTCTTTCAAATCATACAGCTTCATTAAGGCTGAAAATGTTGTAAATTTAGTGCAACCATCATACAATGTCATCTTTTCACAACTCTTTAACTTCTCAAACAATTTTGGGAAATCGCGAAGTTCATCTTCAAATGTCCTTGTCATTTCCTTAATACGATCTTCATCATCATTCACATATGAAATCATATCCTCGATACGATCTTCTTCATTGTCCACACTTGTAATCATATCAAATGATCCATAAAACAAAGTGTTATCCCAATCTATTCTGTGACAGATCTAGTGTTCTTCCAACTCCTTTGGACTAACTTGTCTTGAATAACAACAATGTAAACACGGACAAAGGATTTGAGAAGGATTATATGCATGATATTTGGAAAACATGATGAACTATTTCACTCCATATTCATACTATTTTATCAGATTATTAGCATCCATCCATTATTTATTTATATTCATCCTATTTGATTCAGTGATATTAATATTTAACAAAATAAATACAAAAAAACGTTGATATAAAAATTATCCAAGGCTATAATAATACTCTTTTTAAAACTATTTATAAAATAACAAAGAGATAATTTAGACAAACCATTTACACAGTAAAAATCCCATTAAAAAACTATTTATAAAAAAGGACACTCTTTGAAAATAACTTTTAAAATCCCATTAAAAATCATAGTAGAAATCCCATTAAAAACCCAACTATTTACACATATTCCTCTTTAAAGTAACACAATATTTTTTAAAATAAACCAATTAGTTCCAAACATCATTTCTCAAAACCCCAATTCATTTTTTTAAAACCATTTTAAAGCTATTTAAAACCAAAGAAGGGTATGTTGAACACATATATTTTTTTAATAAACATTTCAAAACACTTGAAACATTTTAAAATAGCCACCTAGGCATTTTCCCAAAGACATAAATCTCAAGAGAGACACTTTATACATTATGTTAAACTATAAAAACTCCATTCCTAACTTCACAACCATACTCGATACATTATGTTCGATCCCCCTTTATTGGTTTCCCTCCCCATTCTTAACACTCTCAAAGTGATCCTCTCTAAATGTTTAACCCTCACTTATACTAACATTCCACATAATGTTCCCAATTCACGGTGGCATAATTTTTCCACTATCCTTTAGTCTACTAGAATTCAAATTCCCTTGGTCGTACCCCCTCAAGTAAATATACATACCAGTAAATCAAGTCATTCTTATAGTGTCTTTCCTTAACCAACCTTCCAATTTTTTGGGATTCCTCTATTGACCAATATTTCATTCCAACCCCAACACATTTGATGCTTTTGTGCACTCATGTATAACATAGGTAATGTTCATATACTACCTATTTCCCACACCGAACATGGATAATGTGGACTTAAATTTCATTAGTAGATTATTTCCCAACATAATTGAGGCATTCCATATTTATGAGAGAGTTTCTTCTACATCTCCTTCAAATCCATATGTAGACCCTAGGTACCCTTCAAAAACAGAATGAAACCCTTACACATTATTTTTTTATGGGTAAACCATATGAAGTATTTGTAATTAGAGTCTACCCTTATGTAGTTCCTACCATATCCTTATGCATTGAATATAACCTTGGCTCACAAAATTAAAGTAAAGGGGCGATCTAGGACATCATATCGCGAGAGCACCATCTCATGGTGAACCCTAGAAGATAAAAAACAATGATTCATAAAACACTAAAGAATATTCACAACCTTTATAAACAAACCCTCATGTAAGAGGAACCAAAAAACAACAAGGAATACTTAAAATAAAATTTACCTCAAAGCCTCAAGACATTCTAACTCAACAAGCACATATTCCAAAATAAACAACCACCCCAGACCACTTTGGGTAATTCAACTCAAGGGATTCAATAAAATATCACAACCACTTCACAACCTTAGGAGGACCTTAATCATCCTGGAAGGAAGGATTTAAATTTAAGAAACTTTAAAGAAAAGGATGATTTAGATTCACCACCCCATCTGAAGTTTGGGTAAATCCCACAACCCAAATAGATATACCTATTCATGAAAATAATTCACCTTAGGGGATGTTTCTTCAAATCTTCTAAAGAAATTTCTGGGAGGGGAAAATACTACCTAGTAAATATTAATTTATCACATTCATGTTTCACAAGCTAAAAGAAAGAATCATAATGCACACCAAGTAAATAAATCAAATACACAAAATTTATTGAGCCTAAAACATACAAAAAAGTATTTTAAATATGTTCACTCTTCTTTAAACAAAACCCCTTCTATAAAAGTTCTATGTTAATTATTTTTAAAGAAACACACTCTTTGAAAAAAAAATCCAACCCCTTGTAAAAATTATTCACTAAAATTTGAACACTCACAAAAATAAATTTTCTTAAGATTGCCACATTTAAAAGGAGTCTAAGGAATATTTTCACCCAAAGCACACACATGATTTGAAAATAGTTCATTTTACTTCAAAATAAAAACCCACTTTAACATCTAATTATTTTAATAAATTTAAATCATTTCAAAAACATTTTTATCGATTCTAATTTCTTTTTAAATTTCCATAATGAAATCAAACACTTTTTATAAACTTTAAGATACTGAAAATTTCTCTTATAAAGAAACCATTGTGCATAGTTTTAAAAACCAGGACACATTTAAAGAATTTATCTTCAAAAAAATCTCCCAATTCAAAATAAAGAGGAAAACTACCATTTCAAAACATTTTATTAACACTAAAATAAACTTTTTCATCCAAAAAATAAAATTTTTTATAAGAAACTTTTCAAAACACAAGACCACACAACAAGGCCCGAATAATTTATTTAAACATCAACCAACAATGCAAAACCACACTAAAACTCACTTAATCAACCACACACCAATGGTAGGAACCATCAAGATTAATGAAAAATGCAAGGGATCCAAAACTAAAATTCTCGGGGGAAGAATAATTGTGTATGATTTGACCACATGAGTTATATAACCATTCACTGACCATGAAAAAATCATCGCAATGGTTATAGACCCAACTTCATGGGGTATACATAGTTTTCTAGACCATGCGAGTTAACCCAGAAACTTGGGATCTTTTTCTATTTTCACCCCGAAAGATCAAAGTGACCCCAAAATCACCTATACACTCAATATGGATCAAAATACCACAATATCATATCACAAAACATTGAGAATAAATATGAAAAAAATCTAGAACAATAAAACTAAGAGAACAACTGTAATGGCCTGGACCCTCCTGGCCCATTACTTTGCCAAAGTGAGGTTCCACCAAAAGAGTGGCACCGTGAGGGTGGCACCGTGACGGTGGCACCGTGAGGGTGACACTGTGTCCCCTCACCGAGCATTTCATTCTTCTTCTAGTACCTGACTTTTCCGCTCCTGCAACGTAAGTTTCAATGTAAATTAATTATTTTACTCCTTTTAAAACCATTTAAATCCCATAATTAATTCCTAAAAATCCCGAGAGACCTCCGTGTGTAACTGCCTAGCCGCGTGGTCAACCCATGACCCCCGCGCCTTACGTGGTTACATGTTCTCACCTCAACCGTCCGCGGATCATATAAACTAAGGGTTAGCCGTGGTTTCTCCTTTCCTCGATCGTGGATTTTCACAAACAGCTTCTGGTGCATCGGGCGCGCCACATCGTTATCCGTGAAGTTCCGCGCCTGACCTAAAACGTCGACCATCTATCAACAAGTAGTGAATTTCTACTTTGCCTCTCCCTTTTGTGTATCATGTGGGGTGGGCGTGCTTTTGATTATGTAGGATTGGGTAAAACAGACCTAATTAAAGATAATGAATGAATTCTATAAAGAAAGAGGGGGTTGTGATCGTTGATGTTGTCTTGTATTTTTTTTATGTTGTTTATTTTTTGACCATCTTGTTGAGTTTTTTTGGCTTATGCCTCCTAAAAATCGAGGCCGTTGGTGGTCGTTGTTTGTGCACTAATGAACCCTGCTGATGTTTTAAATGGCTTGTTTGTGTTTGTAAACTCCTTCTGTGAAAAGTGAATTGGTTAATCACGTATATCCGGCTAAATAAATTGAAAGCACCAGGATCAACCCTTCTGTGATAACTCCCGGTTAGAACACACGGAATTTGAATCATGGAGTGTGATAATTCGTTTAAATCTGAAAATCCTTGACTTGTGTTGGTGGTGGTAGTTGGTTGTTTTCCTTTGGGGATGATTGTTGGAGATGTGGGAGGGGATGGGATCCCCTGTTCTTTTATACCCTTGGTGGTTGTGTGAAATTTGGGGATGAGATCTCCTGTTGGTATGGATTCGGTGGTTGTGAGTTTTAAGACCAGGTGGATACTTGTTTATATCACGAATTGGGGTGGAATCCTCTGTTATTGAGAACCGGGTATGGGCGTTATGATTGTTGCTTTATTGTTTACCTTCCTGGACTTATACATATCCCTACTAGTTTCCCGGTAGTGCTTAAACATAAACATTATTACTGAACGTGAAATGAGAAAGGGGACAAATTGGTTGTTAGCATGAGTCGTGACTTGGACTTGAGTGCTGTTGTGATCTATAGGCTGTCTGAAGAAAAACCTAGTTTGGGTGAGTTCTTGTTACCTATATATATATACTTGTAGCTTTGTGTTTCTTATTCGTGCCCCACCCAAGTTGAGCACTTAGTGTCGAACATCCCCATTTCATGGGGGAGGGTGTTTTTCCCAACACTATTCTTAGTGGCTGGTTATTAGCTCTTTTTCTGCTCCCTTTCCCGGATATCCCAAGTATCTTCGGGTAGGCTGTGATGGCCTGAGGTCCATTATTAGCCCAAGAACTTTCGGGCGGGGTAGTGTGGTGGTTGGCCAGGTGTGTGCGGCAGGTGGTTTCCCAAGTGTCTTCAGGATGAGGCCCAGGTGTCTTCGGGCGTGGTGGTGGTTTCTCTGGCCTAGGTGTTTGCAGGCATGGTTACATGTGACAGTTGAGGCCCAGGTGTGTGCGGGCGTGATTTCGGCAGTGGGACTGCGTGTAGTTGTGGCCCAGGTGTGTGCGGGTGAGTGTGGCAGTGGGACTGTGGTGAGAATGGCAGGATTGGTCTGATGCGTAGGATGTCTCAATAACCAGTGGGAAAGTGGCGTGGGGTACCCAAACATCGATGTGCTCTTAATATATATATTACTTGACTTGTTTTATTTGGGGAGTGTGCCTTGGTGAGGCCTGGGGTGGATAGTTTGCCTTGTTAGGTGTTTGGTTTACTCTTTTTCTCACGAGACTTTAGTATGTTCCCCCACTTGTGCACGAGAGTCTTTGGTTTTCCCTACTGAGCATACTTGTATGCTCACCCTACGTATATAAAACTTCTTTCAGGTTTCTAGGAGGACTTCAGGGATCGAGCAGGACCGTACTAGCTCAGACCTTTGGGGCAGTTGCAGTTGCTGTTTTTCTTCTTTGGTACTTACCTTTGTAGTCGCCCTTTGTACTTTGTGGCTTTACTTTTAGAACATGCATGTGGGAATGGTTTATTTCTTTTGGTTTTACTTTTCTTTTACCTTGGTGTTGTTGAGTTTCATCATCTCATCTCTCGATCTTATAAAACAAAAAGGGGTAATGCCTTCCATTTGTGAGAAATTTCTATACCCTTGGTGCTATTCACCACTCTGGGACCTATTGAAGGCGGGTCTCGGGGGTCATTATCTCTCCTTCAACTTAAAGAAGGAAGGGCCTGGCAATTTGCTGACCCTTCCCTCCTTTTGGTGAAGGCGGGTCATGACAGAATGGTATCAGAGGTGATGGTTGAGAGATAAGATGGAGTCTGGAGTTAGGAACAGTGAGGATTGCATGGGATGGTAAGGAAACAGTGTTGGGTGACCTTGGCGCGTGAATTAGGCCAGGGAAGACCGGCTAGGACACTGGATTTTAGGGCCCCCCGTGATCTGATGCAAGGACTCTGGACCTACCGAACGACCAAGTGAGGCCACAATGATTGCAGGGTAGAGACCCTAGGAAAGGTAAATGCATCATAAATGACTTGTGTTCTTGTGTTTCTAGGATATCTTGGGGATTAAGAATAAATTAAATTTTAAGAGGTTTTAAGAACAATATTCTGCACTACTTGGGCTTAGGCATTCCTTGTTTACCTTGCAGCTATGGCACCTAGAAGGCGACCACGTGTGGTACAAGAGATCGAGGCCCCGGAGACTACTTTGGCCGATCGGAAGAGAGATGATCGAGAGGAAGAGGAAGACCAGGGGAAGAAGACTCTTCGAGCCTTCCAGTGACAGGCCCTCGAGAAGTATGAGGGCAGCACCTCCGATATGAAGACGGAAGGCTGGCTAGAGGAGCTAGTTATAGCCTTCGGCCTGATTCGGGCCCCGACCGAGTACTGGGTTCCTATGGCCGTTAGCCAGATGCGGGGAGCGGCACGTCAGTGGTGGATGATTTACCTGGGGGAGAGGAGAGAGTCTGAGGTGGCTTGGGTGGATTTCGAGAGGGAGTTCCGGGCGAAATTCCTCTCCTCGACGATGAAGTCAGAAAAGAGGCAGGAACTACTCTCCCTCCAGCAGGGGAGTATGTCCGTGAGGGAGCTAGGGATCAATTTCAAGGACCTCCTACGTTTTTCTCCAGATCTCTTTCCCGATGAGGAGTCTCGAGCAAGACGTTTAGAGGAGGCACTCCGACCCTCCCTCCAGTATGCTGTTACCCCCTTTACCCTGCCGACGTACTTAGAGGTCCAGAATAAGGCCTAAGTGGTGGAGAGGATACATGCTCTAGGAGGAGTGTCACGAGAGGGGATCCAGCTAGGACCATCGAAGGGGAAGGCCGTCAGCACCAGGCCTCCAGCGTCAGGACCCTCCAGGTTCCGACTAGCAGGGAGCAGACCGCAGCAGTTTCAGTTTCGATCTCTCGACCCTCACCCTTTTCCTTCAGGCCCAGGACCGTGGTGCTTAATCTGTGGGAGCCCTGGAAATCTCCGAAGTCAGTGCCCGGACCGGGTGCAGTACGGTGGTGGTGGACAGCCCCACCACCCGCCCCAGCAGGAGCTTCCAGCCAGACCTTTCCAGCAACAGCAGCAGGGACAGCGAGCTCCCGCTCCTTCGAGGGAAAACATAGGAGGAGGAGGCCGACCTCAGGGCGCTCCACAGGGACCTCGACCAGGGCGTGGTCGGGGAGGCGGCCGACAGCCGAGAGACAGGGGAGCTGGGCGTGGACAGTTACACGCCGTAGAGGCAGCAGTTCCAGCAGGGCCAGAGGTTGTTCGAGGTACGATCAGTCTGTTTAGAACTCTTGCTCATGCTTTGTTCGATATCGGAGCTTCGCACTCCTTTGTTGCACCCAGTCTAGCCCATGCCTTGGGTCTAGATGCCGAGAGACTTCCAGTGCCCCTGGTGTTGAGCACACCAGTCGGAGGTCAGACCGACTTATTGTTCGTTTGTCGGGGATGTAGACTAATGATAGGGCCACATCAGTCGGTTAGGGATCTTCTCATGCTACAGATTCAGCCATACGATTTCATCCTAGGCATCAACTGGCTATTTTTTTTGTGTGCCGTCATCGAATGTTTCTGAAGAAGGGTGGTGTTCTCAGACTTGGACGGCCGGCGTGTTACCTTCACCGGCAAGCGGAGCAGTCCGAAGGGAAACAGGAGAGAGGAACCTCTCCTCTCCTGGTTGACCGAGCTGATAGTGGAATCAGTAGATGCTGAAATGGTGGAAGTTCCAGAGATTTTCCTTGAGTTTATGGACATCTTTCTTGATGAGGTGACGACTCTAACCCCTCGACGTGATATCGAGTTCGGGATAGACCTGCAGCCCGGCACTCGTCCAATCTCTATGGCTCCTTACCGGATGGCACCTTTGGAGCTACGGGAGTTGCAGATACAGATTGATGATCTGATGAATAGAGGTTATGTTCGACCGAGTGTGTCACCGTGGGGTGCTCCGGTCTTGTTTTCAAAGAAGGTAGATGGTGGTCTTAGGTTTTTCATAGACTACAGGAGGCTGAATCAGGTGACGATCAAGAATCGCTACCCTTTTCCAAGGATAGATGATCTTTTCGACCAGCTGAAAGGGGAAGGATGGTTCTCGAAGATCGACCTACGGTCTGGGTACCACCAGCTGAGGTTGAAAGAGAACGAAATCCCGAAGACAGCGTTCAGGTGTAGGTATGGACACTTCGAGTTCGTAGTCATGCACTTCGGTGTTACGAACGCCCCGACTGTGTTCATGGGGCTTATGAACTCCATCTTCCGGGAGTACCTGGATCGGTTCGTGGTTGTGTTCATCGACGACATCCTGGTCTACTCTAGATCAGAGGAGGACCACACAGAGCACCTGAGGACATTTTTGGAGGTCCTCTGACAGCACCAGCTCTATGGGAAGTTGTCAAAATGCATGTTCTGGACACGAGAAGTGCACTTCCTCAGGCACGTGGTGTCCGAGCAGGGGGTAGTGGTGGACCCATCAAAAGTTGAGGTGGTTGTTTCTTGGGAAGCACCCAAGAATGTGTCGGAAGTCCGAAGTTTCCTCGGGCTGGCGGGTTACTACCGGAGATTCGTACCCAACTTCTCCCGAGTTGCGGCCCCTTTGACGGCTCTGACCAAGAAGGACCAGGATTTCGTATGGAGTGAGCAGTGCCAGTCAACCTTCAGGTATCTGAAAGACAATTTGGTCAGTTCCCCAGTTCTGAGATTACCAGAACAAGGGGCGGCTTATGAGGTGTTCTGTGATGCTTTAGGATAGGGCCTGGGATGCGTGTTGATGCAGCGACAAGGGGTGATCTCTTATGGGTCCAGGCAGCTGAGTTTCCATGAGAGTAATTACGCTACCCACGACCTGGAGCTTGCAGCGGTCGTTTTTGCGCTAAAGTTATGGCGGCACTACCTCATCGGGGAACGCTTTGTGGTCTTCACGGATCACAAAATCTTGAGGTATATCTTCTCCCAGCGGGACTTAAACTTGCGACAGCGGAGATGGGTGGAGTTCCTCCAGGATTACGACTTCAAGATCTCTTATATTGAAGGCAAGGGCAATGTGGTGGCCTATGCCTTGAGCAGGAGGACGCAAAAGGATGCGGTCCGAGAGTCGGCAGACGCCTGGAAGGCAATGGAGGAGTTGTCCGCCTTACACCTAGATGCGAAGATGGATAGTGGCAGAGGCTGCCTATATCAGATAATAGTGCAGTCATATTTTTTTCGATAGGTGGAGGAGTCTTAGTGGGGAGACCCGGAGTGCGAAGTGATGTGTGACCGGGTTGACCAGGGCAATGCTCTGGAAGGATGGACAGAGGATGGTCAGAACCGGATGCTTTTCTAGAAAAGATTGTTTGTCCCGGAGGCGATGCGCGGAAAGGTTCTCAGTGAGTTCCACAACTCACCCCTGGCGGTACACCCAGGAGTTTCCAAGATGTAACAGGGTTTGAAGAGGCAGTTTTGGTGGCCCGGAGTTAAGCGAGCGGTGGCAGAGTTTGTGGCCAAGTGCTTAGTGTGTCAGCAAGTGAAGGATGAACACCGGGTTCCGGGCGGCCTACTACAGCCCCTAGATGTCCCCGAGTGGAAGTGGGATGACATCTCAATGGATTTCATCACGGGACTACCCAAAGCCCAAGGGGGATACGACACCATCTGGGTGGTAGTGGACAGGTTGACGAAATCGACTCACTTTCTAGCAATCAGGGAGTCGAGTACTGTGGACGCTTTGGCATGAAATTACGTGGATGAGGTGGTAAGGTTGCATGGAGTTCCGATGTCTATAGTCTCGGATAGGGATGCACGGTTTACCTCACGAGTCTGGAGAGGATTGCAGCATGCGTTTGGCACCCAGGTATACCTTAACACTGCTTTCCATCCCCAGACAGATGGACAAACGGAGCGCACCATCCAGACCTTGGAGGATATGCTACGGGCATGTGTTCTGGACTCAGGAGGATCATGGGTGAGACACCTGCCCCTGGTAGAGTTCTCTTACAGTAATAGCTATCACTCTACCATTGGCATGGCCCCATTTGAAGCCCTGTATGGGAGGCCATGCCGTTCACCTATGTGTTGGGCCGAAGTAGGAGAGGCAGACATCCTTGGCCCGAAGGTGGTGCAGAACACAACAGAGAAGGTTTAGCTCATACGGGAAAGGATGAAGGTGGCCCAGGACCGACAGAAGTCGTACGCTGATACCAGGAGGAGGCCCTTGGAGTTTGAGGTTGGGGACCACATGTTCTTGAAGGTCTCCCCTCGGCGTGGGCAGTGGAGGTTTGGCAAGGGGATTAAGCTTTCCCCTAGGTTCATCGGACCCTTCGAAGTATTGTGGCGGGTCAGCGAGGTGGCTTACCAGCTAGCGTTGCCACCGCCGCTACTGAGGATACATGGTGTCTTCCATGTGTCCCAGCTCCATCGGTATCTGCATGACGATTCACACATCCTCGATTGGGGTAATCTGGACATCGAGGATGACGTGACCTTTATGGAGAGACCAGTGATGATCGAGGATCGCAAGGAGAAGGTGCTTCGTGGGCGAACCATTCCCTTGGTTCGCGTGTTGTGGAGACATGGTGGGCTTGAGGAGAGTACATGGGAGAGGGAAGCACAGATGCGTACCCAGTACCCAGAGTTGTTTTAAGGTTTGTTCCTTGTTGTACCTATTGTGATAGAACGTTTTGTCTTTTGGATATGAAATGTACTGCTTTTTCTTCCTCTAGATGCGTGTGAAAAGCCCTAGCTATGGGGAGGAGAGAACTCGACCCCTAATCAAGACGCATTAAGGTGGATGCGATTGAACCTGTGCGGGCGATTCAGTGCCGCCCAAAGCGGATAACATCTTGACATGAGGGAGGAGACCCCCCAACCCACATGCCTGGGCAGTTTGACATAGTATGTTTCTTGGTTCTTGACAGAGAAGTGTTTTTGGTTAGCATGGGTTCACTTCTAAGAGGTATCTTTCGAGGTGGTTGTTCGGACCCTCTCTTTCCTTCTTGGTTTGTTTTGATTCTCGAGGACGAGAATAATTTAAGAGGTATCTAATGTAATGGCCCAGACCCTACTGGCCCATTACTTTGCCAAAGTGAGGTTTCACCAAAACAGTGGCACCGTGAGGGTGGCACCATGACGGTGGCACCGTGAGGGTGACATCGTGTCCCCTCGCCGAGCCTTTCGTTCTTCTTCCAGTACCTGACTTTTCCGCTCCCACAACGTAAGTTTCGACGTAAATTAATTATTTTACTCCTTTTAAAACCATTTAAAGCCCATAATTAATTCCTAAAAATCCCGAGAGACCTCCGTGTGTAACTGCCCAGCCGCGTGGTCAACCCACGATCCCTACGCCTTACGCGGTTACGCGTTCTCACCTCAACCGCCCGTGGCTCTTATAAACTAAGGGTTAGCCGTGGTTTCTCCTTTCCTCGATCATGGCTTTTCACAAACAGCTTCCGGTGCATCGGGCACGCCGCATCGTTATCCGTGAAGTTCCGCGCCCGACCTAAAACGTCGACCATCTATTAACAAGAAGGGAATTTCTCCTTTGCCTCTCCCTTTTGTGTATCATGCGGGGTGGGCGTGCTTTTGATTCTATAGGATTGGGTAAACCAGACCTAATTAAAGATAATGAACGAATTCTATAAAGAAAGAGGGGGCTGTGATCGTTGATGCTGTCTTATATTTTTTTTGATGATGTTTCTTTTATGACCATCTTGTTGAGTTGTGCTGGCTTATGCCTCCTGAAAATCGAGGTCGTTGGTGGCCGTTGTTTGTGCACTAATGAACCCTGTTGATGTTTTAAATGGCTTGTTTGTGGTTGTAAACTCCTGCTGTGAAAAGTGAATTGGTTAATCACGTATATCCGGTTGAATAAATTGAAAGCACCAGGATCAACCCTTCTGTGATAACTCCCGGTTAGAACACATGGAATTTGAATCATGGAGTGTGTTAAGTTGTTTAAATCTGAAAATCTCTGACTTGTGTTGGTGGTGGTAGTTGGTTGTTTTCCTTTGGGGCCGATTGCTGGAGATGTGGGAGGGGATGGGATCCCCTGTTCTTTTATACCCTCGGTGGTTGTGTGAAATTTAGGGATGAGATCTCCTGTTGGTATGGATTCGGTGGCTGTGAGTTTTAAGACAGGGTGGATACTTCTTTATATCACGAATTGGGGTGGAATTTTCTGTTGTTGAGAACCGGGTATGGGCGTTATGGTTGTTGCTTGATTGTTTACCTTCCTGGACTTATGCCTATGCCTACTAGTTGCCCGGTAGTGCTTAAACATAAACATTATTACTGAACGTGAAATGATAAAGGGGACAAATGGGTTGTTAGCGTGAGTCGTGACTCGGACTTGAGTGATGTTGTGATCTGTAGGCTGTCTGAAGAAAAACCTAGCTTGGGTGAGTGCTTGTTACCTATATATATATACTTGTAGCTTTGTGTTTCTTATTCGCGCCTCGCCCAAGTTGAGCACTTAGTGCCGAACACCCCCATTTCATGGGGGAGGGTGTTTTTCCCAACACCATTCTTAGTGGCTGGTTATTAGCTCCTTTTCTGCTCCCTTTCCCGGATAGCCCAAGTATCTTCAGGCAGGCTGTGATGGCCTGAGGTCCATTATTAGCCCAAGAACTTTCGGGCGGGGTAGTGTGGTGGTTGGCCAGGTGTGTGCGGCAGGTGGTTTCCCAAGTGTCTTCGGGATGAGGCCCAGGTGTCTTCGGACATGGTGGTGGTTGCTCTGGCCTAGGTGTTTGCAGGCATGGTTACATGTGACAGTTGAGGCCCAGGTGTGTGCGGGCGGGATTTCGGCAGTGGGACTGCGTGTGGTTGTGGCCCAGGTGTATGCGGGCGGGTGTGGCAGTGGGACTGCAGTGAGAATGGCGGGATTGGTCCGATGCGTATGATGTCTCAATAACCAGTGGGAAAGTGGCGCGCGGTACCCAAACATCGATGTGCTCTTAATATATATATTACATGACTTGTGTTATTTGGGGAGTGTGCCTTGGTGAGGCCTGGGGTGTATAGTTTTCCTTGTTAGGTGTTTCATTTACTCTTTTTCTCACGGGACTTTAGTACGTTCCCCCACTTGTGCACGAGAGTCTTTGGTTTTCCCTACTGAGTGTACTTGTATGCTCACCCTACGTATATAAAACTGCTTTCAGGTTTCCAGGAGGACTTCGGGGATCGAGTAGGACTGTACTAGCTCGGACCTTTGGGGCAGTTGCAGTTGCTGTTTTTCTTCTTTGGTACTTACCTTTGTAGTCGCCCTTTGTACTTTGTGGCTTTACTTTTAGAACATGCATGTGGGAATGGTTTATTTCTTTTGGTTTTACATTTCTTTTACCTTGGTGTTGTTGAGTTTCATCATCTCATCTCTCGATCTTATAAAACAAAAAGGGGTAATGTCTTCCATTTGTGAGAAATTTCTATACCCTTGGTGCTAGTCGCCACTCCGGAACCTATTGAAGGCGGGTCACGGAGGTCATTATCTCTCCTTCAACTTAAAGAAGGAAGGACCTGACAATCTGCTGACCCTTCCCTCCTTTTGGTGAAGGCAGGTCGTGACAACAACCAAACAACAGTGTCTATTATTATTTCAAGAAGAAGAAGAAGAAATGAAGTTACTCTTGAAGGGAGAGTACCCTTACTGGCAGCAACAATGGTGGAAGAGGCGGCAGAGTCAGCGGCAGAGGCAGCAGCGGCAGCGGTGGCGGCAGAGGAGAAGGAGGCGGCAGTGGCGGCGAAGGAGTAGGAGGTGGCAATGACGGTGGAGGAGCAGGAGGACACATTCGCAGTAGTGGCGATAGAGGAGGAGGAGTCTGCAAAGGAGGAGGACGACGATGAGTTGACGGTTGCGGTGGCGGAGGAGGAGGGTGAGAAGGAAGCAACAGAGAAGGAGGAGGATCGTGTAGCACAGTGTTAGGCTTCCGTGAGAGCTTTAGGGGTGCAGAATGAAGGGGACGCAATTAGGGTTTATTTACAAAATTGAGAGAAACATTTATCAGCGCCAGTAAAAAACGCTGATAAATGTATGTTTTATAAGTGCTTTTTAATTAGCGGTGATAAAACATACTATTTATCCATAATTATAAAATTATAACCAATATATTTATTACATTTATAATTTTATAAATATATATAATTAATATATTTATTTTAAATTAATAATTATTTAAATATATCTATATTAATTATATTTTTTTTTAATTTCATGATATATATAAATATAAATATAAATATATTTAAATAATTATATATATTTATATTTATATTTAAATGGTACTGAAACTACAATAAATTGATATATTAATTTTATTTTTATTTTCAGAAGTATTTATATATATGTGTGTGTGTGTGCGTGTGTGTGTGTGTCTGTGTATATATTCATTAAAGACACACATATATATATATATATAAATATATTCAAAAGGTATTCATATATTTATCATTTAAAAAAATATTTTGTAATTTTATAATTATTTAAACATATTTATATTTAATTAGTTATATATAATTATAATTATATATAACATATTTAAAAATTATATAATTATCTATAACTAAATATTTATAATTTTAAATATAATAAATACATTTATTGTTTATTTAAATATATTTATTGTGATTTTAAGTATTTATGAGAACATAAAGCTTCATATATATAATAAATGAATGAATACACCAAGTATAGTACTATAATATATATAGCCAACATTAGGGTAAACAATGAACATATTCATGAGATGAATATGAACGCTCATTACGCATCAATTGACACATTCATTTGGAAACATAAATTTATTTAAATATATATATATTTAATTAGTATTTGAATATATATATATATATATATATATTAAAAAGTATTTATATATAATATTATAAACATATAGTATAATAAATATATAATAAAAATATAACTAAAACTAATAAACATAATAAACATAAATAAAACATAAACATAATAAACATGTGTTTTTTATTTAATGTATACATATAAACATTATTTTTGAAAATAATTAAAATATTTTCATATAAATTAATAATCGTTTCTATTAAAAATACTATTATTAGTGCTGACAGTCTCTTTTTTTATTAGTATTTTTTGTTAGTACTGATAAAGAGCTGTCTTTATCAGTGCTAATTGTAGCCTTGATAAAAAAAGATTTATCATCATTTTTTCTAGTGATTATAAAAGTTTCTCTTTTATCGGCGCTTTTTATTAGTGGTGATAAAACTTCACCACTTTCCTTACCCACATTTGGGGTAGTGTATGATGAAGATTGAGCTGGTTAAGAGAAGGATATAGACGTTGTTGGATGGACCTTGGGCTGGATGCGGTCGCTTTTATTATTGGATTACCTGTTCATTGGATCCTTTTTTTGGTTTCGGTTTATTTATCTGCAGCTGCAGCTACATGGGGTGGGTTTTATTGGTATTTGCTGGCACTCTGATGGTTATTTCTTTATTTATTATTTATTGATTATTTTTTATCCCTTCCTTATCAAATATTAAAATCGTGAGATGGAACACAACCAAACCAAATCTTATCTTCAGCCTCAATTATCAAACGAGACTTCCAAGCAAAAGAGGAAGGACAACACTCAAAACAACTTTAAATTTGATCCATAAGAAACAAACTCTCCACACGAACTACGAAAAAAGAGATCATCACAATCTCACTCACCAATGATAACCCAATCTGCAACTACAATGCAGGGTAAGCTTCGATGACCCACAATAATGCTGGAATTTTGGTGATTTTGTACCGCGGAAACCCTGCCGCTCCCAGCAGCTTCTCCCATTCGCCTTCCGTCCGCTCCTTCCCACCATGGCAGAGGGTCATCATCACCATATCCAACACCACTCCCACCTCACTGCTAATACTACCTTCATCACTCTCCAAAACTGCATCCACGATCACCACCTTCCCCGTTTTTTCAGGCATTGCTTTCCGACAATTCTTTAATATCCTCATACAACTTTCATCATCCCAGTCGTGCAATATCCACTGCAATAATATCAACTTTGTTATACATATATAAATGCCACCATTTGAGTCATATGATAAATGAACCCATATAATTAGAGTAAAAAACAATTGATCACCTTCATGAAAATGGCATCAGCGGGTGGGATTTCGATGAACATGTCGCCTGCGACGTGGGACACGCCCGGAGTGGCCGGCGCCGCCGCGATGACATGCGGCAGGTCGAAATTTATGACTTTCAGATGGGGGCACGCCTTCGCCAACTCGGCAGCCCCCGCCCCATACCCCCCGCCCACGTCCACTAGGGTTCCGATCCCGGCGAACGCATCTCCATAGCACGACACGACGACGCCCATCGTTATCTCAGTCGTGCATGCCATTCCCTCATCAATCATCCGGCGGAACTCCGGCCGCCGCGCTGCAAACTCCCAAATGGAGCATCCGTGAAGCTTTTCGAAGGGCTGAATATCCTCTGCCATGCAACGGCTTAGGCTTTGCCAGGGGTCAACGACTGAAGGGTGGCTCATCAACAGAACGAATGGAGCCAAGCTCGGCTGCCTCCCGCTCAGCAGCCATGTCCCCGGCGGTGCCAATCCATAGAGCGGCGACCCTCCATCACCGGATCCAGTCTGGACGGTGAAGATCCCCCGGTGGGCCAGGAACCTCATGACGCGCTCCAGATATGGGATGCGAGGAGGGGCGATGCCGCCGGAGGAGTGGAGCCGGGCGGCGATATCGGCGGCGGCCATGGGTCCGGCGTTGTAGTGTATGATATCAGGGATGTGGAGCTCCGCGGCCAGCTTGAGGAGCATGGAGTCGACGTACCCAAACAGCATCTTCCATACGTGGGCTTGGCCCTTGAGCTCTGCATCTTCCACATGTGCAGCCATGCCGATCGTCTTTGGCCGGAGTTTTATTCTTCCTCGTCCGAGAAAGTGAATGAAGGACGAAAGCTTGAAGATTAGACGAGTTTCATACACAAGGGATTGAAGAATCCGCAGAAACGATGAAAAACAAGGAATCTCGGGCATTTTTTTATTAACCAATCATACACGAACCGTGCTGAATAATAAGAGTTTTTTAATCGATTTTTTTTAATTTTTTTTAAACTGACAAGGCTGACATAATAAAATTAATATGTTATATCTATAAAAGTAATAATTTACATTACTGAATATATTAATTATAAATTGTTATAAATCTTTCTTTTAAGATCAAATATATATTACTAATCAATTGAATTAGACTAACAAGAAATGAATCCAGCTAACAATGGTTTCCCAAAGACATCCCAAAACTTGCCACATGGTGGCAAGCAAGATTACCCCCACCTAGAGTGGAAGAGAAATCACAAGATGAGAAGGATCCAACACTGGACCAAATCTTTCTACGGATAAATCTGAACTGCTGCGAGTCCTCCCCACTTCGAGACAAGGCATTGACAACTTCAAGGCAATCAGATTCAAACAAAACCTAGTTTCATCCTTTTGAGCGGGCAATGATGATACCTTGAAGGATCACAAAAGATTCTGCCACAATCGGGCTCCACACGGCGTCAAAGACCATGCAATGGGCTTCCACAACCCGACTATCGTGCTGACGAGCAATGATTCCCACCCCCACCTTCGACCCAGCAGAAAAGGCTGCATCAGAGTTAATTTTAACGACATCTTCAAGCGAGGGGGCCAAGACGAGGAGGGGATATGCAATCGTTCATGAGGAGGCAAATTGTCCTTCAAGCACCAACAATTCATCCACTCAATAGCCCTGTTAACCCAGATGCAGTTTGGAGTAGATTTCTTCTGGGAAATCCATTCGTTTCTCCTGGTCCAAATCTGCCATGTAATTGTACAAATGAGCCCCACCTCCTTACGATCCTAGGACGATGACATCCACTTGTAGTATTTATAAATTTTTTAATATAAATCATCATTAACTTTTTTAAATAATTATTAGTAATTTATTAATAATTAATATATTCTCGAAATTACCAATTGTATTATTGATTAGTAAATAACAATATATTATTTTCTTAATAATTAATTTGTTGTACTATAACAATTATTTATTGTTTAATAATATAATGAAAATAATTTGTATTCAAAAATATAGTTACTAGTTAGTAAATAGATTATATTTATATATTAATTAATTATTAATATAATTAATAATATTATATTTACTATGAATAGAAATAATATTTAGCGGATTATTATTTATAAGTATCTATGAATTTTTTGTAACACCCCAAGCTTCCTCAGTATGTTTCCTTTCGAATAATGCAATGGCGTGCATTGTACGCAACTTCGAGATTTTAACACACCATAACCAATCAAACTAGCCGTTATGAATAGTAATACCTACTTTTTGAAATTTTATAAATTCTATCTCTCAAAATGGACTTCATTTTTGGATTCGGAATATCGAAATTATCCTAGGGTGAAATTTTGGTACTTTTCAGATAACTTTCATATTTTGATGAATAGTGAAAATTACTAAATTTTAATTAAAAACAACTTTTTTAATAAAAATAATTAATAGTGATAAATTATGAATTTGAGTGGTTTTAAAGTATATTTAGAATATATTTTTACCATATAATACAATGTGGGTCAATGAACATAATTTCACATTTAAACTAAACAAAAACAAGTGACAATCTTTTGATAGTTATTATCTCTAAAAAACACGCTTTTTGTTTTGACAACGGGAATTAATTTTAAATTAATTTCTGCCACTTCTGTGTTTTGAATTTAGAAAAATGGATTCCATATTTGGAATCAGGATGTCCAAATTGTATAAATAGGTAACTTTTATTTTTAGACATTTTGGATAATTACTGCGGTAAATATTTTATTTACCATGGTTAAAGGGTAAATCCGGTAAATAAGGGTTAAAAAAATAATATTATAATAATACAAAATTACCCTAAAACGTGTCCTAACCTTATTGGTGGACACATACCCGACCATGGGCATCCTTGGGTCGATTTGGGGACCCCTTGGAGCCACTTGTATGTGGTAGGGACACATTATATTAATAAAGTTAAAATAAAAATAAAAATGGCATAAGCTTACATCTTTTAGAAGAACAATTTTTACATAGGGTTATACATGTTGGATTTTCGATTATAAATATTCATTAGAAAGCTAAAAATATTTCCTACATAATGATATTTTATTTATAATTTTTAGACATCAAATAATTTAAATTATTAATGACACAATAATGATGCAATGTTTACCTCATTAATAAATCATTTAAATAAATAAGATTATAATGATTAAAATATTATCTAAAACCTGTCCAATTCTTATTAGTTGATGTTATTTAGAAAATGAGTCATCTTATCTTCGACCTCAATGATTTTTGGACCATTATAAACCGAATATAATTATATTATAAAGTAATACTTTCACTCTTTCCTAAAGAGCCCCTCCTCTCCCTTATAAAAGGAGACCACTTCTACTCATTCCTCACACCTCTCAAGCCACTTGGCTCATCCAAACCCTGTCCAAATACTCTCCCAACTTCCCTCACTACAACCTAGAGGCCTTAGTTTGATCAGAAAGCCAACCTAAGGAGCCCTTTTGATCAAATCAAAAGGAAGAACCCGAAGAAGAGATAATGTTTTCACCACCCCTTTTCAAGTTCCTTTCTTCTTCCACTTCTTCTTTCTTTGTTCTTACCATTCTAAAATAATAAGTACAGTATCTCACATATACTGTGATGTTATTATAAATATGGTACAACCATATTCAGTATTCTATCCACCCTTTGAATAACATGTTACCATACGTGCGTACGTACGGCTTACCGTCTCCACGTCGTGGTGTAATTGTTATTCAATATATTATTATTTGGATGGGTATAATAATGATGTGAAACTCATGTAAATAATAAATATAACATGTTAATTATTCTATATATATGATATAACATCCATTTATATATTATTTTAATATCAAAAGAATGATATTGTCGCTCGTGCGTACGTACGGACTACCGTCTCCACAAACGCGATAAGATTCATTCTCCATCGTATCCATTCAAGTATAATTATCATTTGATGATTTAAAAATAGTATCTAAGGACTTGATATCATTCTGGATATGAATAATATACATCCCATTAATAACGAATATGGCTCACATAACAAAGAATATAAAGTAAAATGAACCCGTTAACACCCGAAATAACGATAATTCTAAGATATTATTAACAAATCAATGTTAAAAGATCATATATGATATCATATTAAAGTAAATGATTCTTGTATTATTCAATAACAATTATTTCACCATTATACAGGAGGTAAACCTACCATCGACCAAGGAAAAAGTACAGGTAAGGGATTTTCTTATCTCACTTTCAATTCCGTGAGATTTCCATTGTTCGCCACTAAATTATTGAAAGTGGTGTATTGTGTACTGCCATTTGATATATATTATCATGATTCTCTTTATATTCATGTTATTCTGTAAATCATTTGGTGGTTATTAACTTTTGGCCATACGACTCAGTTGATTAACGTGGTAAGGGGTTTCTTATCTCACTTTTAATTTCGTGAGATTTCCATTATTCACCACTTAATTATTGCATGTGGTGTATGTGTACTGCCCATGATTGTATTCATTGTGTAATATAATTTAATTTATGGGTATTTACATCATCTGGGTATGATACTTCTTTCATGGGTGTATGTTTCGTAAGTTGCCTAATCGATAAGGGAATTTGAAATTTCAATTTCCACTCATTTGGTTTTACGCATATTTCATTGATTATATTACTCCAAGATTATGTGTGGAATCACTATTCATTTGATTATGTCATAATTTCCACTCCCCTTCCTGTGGATATACGTTTGATACACATAATCACTCCATTGATAATTCTCAAGTCATTGATATGAATTTGATAAGAGTAATTTTAACTCATTCTCCATTTGTTGAGTTAAACATCCAATTCGTTGGTGTTGTTTTTACAAGAATATGTGTGAATGTCCTTTGATTGTTTTACACTGAATATCCAATCATATTTAGTGTATTTATATTTGTCACACATAATTATGTCGTTGATTTATCCTTAACCTAAGGATACAACCTTTATGAGAGATTTCATCTCAATTTACATTCCATTGAGACTTCTTTGATGATATACACCAAATCACTTTTATGTGGTGTATATAATGTACTTTGACATAGTATATCATGAATCCCTTTATTCTCATGATATTACAAAGTTTTGATTACCTCAATTATTTGTATTCAAGTGTCTATTTTGGTTAGAATCTCTAACCAAAATACCATTTTTAAATGTTTTAAAGACTTATTCATCTAAACCTTTCTCATTAATATCCATGTTTTAAAAATGGTTTTAAGGATTTATTTATATGGACATTAAAGTTTAGAAATTAAAACTCCTTTTAAAAAGTTTCAAAGTGGTATGGGACACTTTGATTCAAAAATCTACTTTTAAATGGATTCTTTACAAATAGTGTGACTTTTAAATGTTTTCAAGAAAAGGGGGATATTTCTCTCAAATAGTTTTGATGATTATTTTCATCTATGTCAACATCCTTCATTATTCTTGATTGAGGTTAATGTGATACAATACAATCTTCCATATTGTATCGAATGAGTTATGTTTGACTGTGGATGTGCTGTTTTTATACCATTCATGGTTTGTGGTAAAAGTATTGACATTTTGTATGCTATTTTTAATACGAATGTTTATGTTATGTTTAAACATGTTCATATGAGGAATGCATTGGACTTAATAAGTGACGGGTGGAGCCCGCTATAGCTCCTCGATGCATCGGTAGGTCTCATGAGACAAACTAGTGTCTTGGCACAAGGCCTTGGCAAAATCTTATTTGTAGTCTTGGCACGAGGCCTTGGCTATGTGGTTATGATAGTCTGGCATTATGAATTCCATCATTATGAAAGTGGTTATTGATATTTCATGTGATCATTCTACTAGTATAATATCCATGTGAGTAAGTAAATGGAATTATTTCATTTTACCTTTTCCATTTTATGCTGAAGTTCAAGTTTAAAAGGCTTTTGTTTTAGTTATAAATTGCCTTAAGTGTTTATGCTTATTTATGAAAGCTTCTGCTATAATGTTATCCTTACTGAGCATCTGAGCTCACCCCTTTCAATGTTTTATTTTTCCCAGGATTATGAAGAAGTAATTTATGAATGACCTGCAGGGATAGTATGAGGGGATATGAAGACAAGATGTTTTTTTATGATGTAATGTAAAACTTATGGATGTATCTAGTGTTTCCAAGGCTACTAAACCAATCGGTCTTTCGAGATTTGATCTTTCTTGTGATCATGCCAATGTTATGTAATAATGCACCGACTCTGGGTAACTAGGGTCGGGGCGTTACATTTTTCATTAATATAATTTTTTTGTAATTTATTAATAATTAATTTGTATATTAATAATCAATTATATTATTTATTTTTAATTAATATCATGTTTTTAGGTTATAAATTATTTAATAGCATAACAAATAATGTTTATAAAATTTTAATTATAATTCTTTGTTAATTTTTTTGATATAATTTTTAGTAATTTATTAATATGTAAAATAATTATTAATTATCAATTGTATTATTTATTACTAATTAATAATATATTATTACGTTATTATACAATTATTAATATTTTAGCTAATATTTATTATATAAGAATATTAATAAAATAATTTCTATTTAGAAAGATATTTACTAGCTAATAATTATATTATTCTTAATATATTATGTCATATTATTAATTAATTTTTCTAATGCTTAATTATTAATTATTTTTCTAACAATTATATTAATTTTTACAATAGTCACTTTGAAAGAGAGGCATCAACTCTCGGGTAACTCGTTAGAAGAAATGATTTTTTCATAGTTAACCCCTTTATTTGCAACTCCCTCCACAAGGTAATTTGCCTCTCGAAAAACATGAGCAGTGAAGTAATTCATGGTTGGGAGAAAATCCAAGCATCCGATCCATTGTGGTGACATCATTGAGGATAAATGATAATTACCAAATCTAACAGGCTACACAATAGCCGTAAAGTCGTATTCAAACCATAAGTTGTTCCATCCTCGTTGTCTTTCCATCTCTACCGCTTTGATCAATCCAATCATTTCATCCTCAATAGATGATGCAACTCTGCATGGCCCAAAGGGGAACCTCATGACATCACCATTATAGTCTCTAAAATCTCTACTAAAGCCCACAAGACCTAGATTCCCTCTTGAAGCGTCGTCCGAATTGCATTTGATCCATCCAATAAAAGGAAAGTTCCATATGACTTACAAAGTTCCATTAAGAGGATGGTAATTACCTACAATATCAAAACATTTCAGAACAGAAAAATTCATGTATAGAGTCATCACAATGATCCTTCTAAATGGACTTGCCATTCCAGATGACCACCATGATTTGAGCCATGGAAAAAATGCATTTTGTTTGGGAGTTGGTCATGCCTAGTCAAGTTCCTGCTAAGCCAAATGATATGCAACAACTCAGCACTCACTACCATTAGAAGTTTCATTATCTGATAGGAAAGAGAAAGGTTGAAACAAGCATTGATGAGATCCTGGATTGAACCTGCTTGTTGCAGCTGAACCTCAAACCTGTCAAAGACATTATGCCATTACACCAAAGTAGTTTTACAACTTAGGAAAATGTCATTAACATCCTCCATGTGTTGGCAGCATAGACTACACATGGAGTATAAGAAGATTCCTACATATTACAGGCAAGAGTTAACCAGGTGTTTTGAAAAAGCCACCCACCAAACTAGCATAAATCTGGAGGGTCTCAACCGTCTTTTATTGAAGCATCCAATCCGACCATGAGCCTTCCCATGATTATAATTTCTATAATAAAACTTTGAAGTAAGAATACCATTCACAACAGGTTCCCATATCATAATATCATCCCAATTAATGAAATTGTAATTCTTAAAAGCATGATTAATAATATCTTAAAGGTTTTCCCAAATATTCATCTGATCCTTTATTTCAATGTTGTTATCAACATCCTGCTCAGATGAGCTTCGAAGATCCACAAGTGGCATGCCTGTCCAATTATCAAGCCAAAAATTCAGTGAGGATTTTACTTAAACAAGCCGATGACTGTTTAAAGCAATGATAGAGAAATCATTTTTGAAGGCCGACCAGACAGAGGATTCAACATAATTTATATTCCAAGATTTCATATTGCTTGAAAATATTGATAGGAGAAATACAAGAGAGTTTGATTACTCAGTGATCATTATCCAAAAAAATGGGCTTGAAGATATTGATTGAATTCTCCAAGGTTCTTGATTTTTAGACCTCCAAGAGTATAAGGTTTACAACATTGCTTCCAAGGCACGATGATGATCTTTTATTCTAGAATGGAACCCCTACAAATGAAATTTTTGATAGAAGTATTGATATTCTTGAACAACGTAGCGGGACATTTATAAACATAAAAGAGTAAAATTTTTTGGAGACAATAATATGCTTCACAAGTCACACTTTTATAGACATTGAGAGAGAATTACCATTCCAAGATGCCAACAGTCTTTGAACCTAACCTAAGATGTGATTAAAATGAAATGCTCGTGGTCTTCCCCAAAATAAAATAACACTAAGATAAGAAAATGGTCAAACACCTTCTTTTATGTCCATTTGATTAATCATATCCACTTTTTTTGTTTGTTGGAAATATTTTTCTCAATGTAGATAAAAGATTTACTCCAACTGATCTTTTTCCACAAAACTCTTTTATAGTGAATCAGAGCATTCTTAATATTTATAATATTTATTTTCAATCTGTTGGTAAAAATAATAATGGAATCAACATAAAACTGATATAAAGGAGAAGATAAATATATTTTAGCACTAATGGTATTAAAATTACCATTATCCACCATCTTAAGAAATAGTCTACACAACTACAAAAAGGAATTTAACAACTCTAGAAAATAATTTTATCAACACTAAAAAGGTATTGATAATTTAAGCGTGGTTAAAAGCTTGAAACTTTTATCAGTGCTAAAAAAGCGCCGTTACAGGCACCCATTAATAGTGTTAAAAAAGCATTGTTAAAATGGCCCCTTAGCATCGTTTTTAGCGCTGTTAA
The DNA here is from genome assembly GCA_963277665.1 of Viscum album. Lineage (NCBI taxonomy): Eukaryota > Viridiplantae > Streptophyta > Magnoliopsida > Santalales > Viscaceae > Viscum > Viscum album. The sequence continues at coordinate 1,002,904,903 of OY728133.1, forward strand.
AGGGAAATTTTTTAGCATTGTTAAAGGGTGCCATTAACAACACCTTTTTAGCACTCATAAAGGCTGCACTGTTAAGGGGGGTAATTTTTTTCGGAGACTTATGCACACGACCCAGTTATCAGTGCTTCCACGACCAATTTAATAGCACTTCACACCCCTTTATCTATGATTTTCACCCCACCACCCCTTTTATCAGTGCCTTTTTAATTTCCATCCTCATGCGCGCCCGCCTCGATTTGAACCCTGCACCTCTCCTTCAAAGATGGAATGCCTTTATTACAACACCATGTTGTTTTGTTGTCTGTTTAATGATATTTCAGTTTATTTTTATATATATCCATATATATTTACATAATTATTTTTAAATACATTTATAAAATATATATGTGTTTGTGATATATATTATATTTATTTAATTATGTTATATATTATATTCATTTACATATATTAGATTATAATATATATATATATATATTTGTTTATTAATACACACACATATGTATATATAAACATTATAAATATATTTTTATAATGTACAAAATTCATAGATATTTTTTTAAATACATTTTTAGAATATGTATTTATTTAGATATATTATAATATACTTTTTTACCTAAATATGTTGATATATGTATTTATATGAGTGATTTATTATAAGTAAATATAAGAAAACATGCATAAATTTAATTATAAATAAAATCAAATTGTGAAAAGTGAAAAAATTTTAATACCATAACTTCAATATGAATGCAAGACCTGGGAATAAATTTAGTCCCTGCTGATAAAGGAAAAAATACCCCTTTAAACGAGGCTAAAAATCCACTAAATGTTAAAAAATCGGGGTACCCTGACTAAAAACATAGTTTTGGAGGACATATGGGCCTTTTTTGGCCTCTAAAAATGAAACATAGGTTTAATAGTGTCCCTAAGGGAATAGATATCATCTCATAATTCGATTTGATATGTGTTAGAGCCCAAACGGACACCCGTATCAAAAGTTATGACAGTTTTAATTTCAAGTTACGTTTTCAACTTATTGAAGATCTTTATTTTATTTTATGATTTTTGTTATCATCCATTTGATATTAAATTACTATACCCAGTGATAACAAGAAAGTTATTAATTAAATTTTTTTACTCATTTTATAATCTATTTTCACTAAATATCTTTTATATTAATTTTAAATACCTATTTACCTTATCTAAAACATATTTCAAAAAATATATATTATATTTATATCAAAATAAATATATTTATATATTAATATATTATTCTTAATGAAAAATAATCTCTTTTAGTATACTTTTATCATTTCTTGAAAAAACCGCTGGTAAAGGAGGAGATCTTTATTAGTGCTTCTAAAAAAGCCCTGATAACACCCCCCTTATCAGCACTGATAAAAGACCCAATTTATAAGTGCTTTTATAAAAGTGCTGATATAAGGAGGAACTTTATCTGAACTTGTAAAAAAGCACTGATAAAGGTGGGTCTTTAAAAATGCTTTTTTAGTGCTGTTAAATACCCCTTTTAATAGTGGTAAAAACGCTCTTAATGTCCACCCTTTAAACAACTCTATTTTTAGCAATGAGAAAAGAGGTCTTTAACTGTGTTTTTAGATGGCGTTGTTAATGCCCAAGTGCTGAATAGACCTATTTTTGTGGTAGTGCTACTAATATAGTCCTATGAAATGGAAAAGGTAATGGAATAAAAATAGTCTCCTTTTATAACCTCTCTTGATCATATAAAGTATCCCTCAAGAGATATATTTATGTGAATAGAAATGAATGATAAGGTTAATAGTACTTTAATCTAGTAAAAACATCCATCATCTTGACCAAAATTGGAAAGTACTTTACAAATAAACCCTTAATCCATGGTGTCAAAGGATTTTTTGATATCAAGCTTCAAAGCAATGTTTCCTCTCCCACTAGATTTCAATAGAAAATTTACACATTCTGAGGCAGTGATAAGGAATTCTTGTATCTTCCTCCCTTTAACAAAGAAAAATAGATTATTATATATAATTTTATTAGATATTCTTGCCAATTTTTTGGCATTTAATTTACCTATAATTTTATAAAGATTATTCACTAGAGAAATCAACCTGAAATAGCTTATGCCTCTTACATTCTCCACTTTTCGAATAAGCACAATAAATTGAGAATTAACCCCATTTATGAGAGAACCTAATTTGAAGATGTAAGTGACCAATATGCAAGAATAAAATTGAATAATATCCTAGAAGGTATGAAAGAAAAAATTTGTGAAACTATTAGGTCCAGGAGAACTACCTATATTTAGGCCAAATACAACATCTTTGATCTCAAAGTCAAGAGGCATTGAACTTAGCATAAAATTATCATCAACATTAACCAATTTTGGAATGATGCCCTCCAATTAGTCATAATTACATTTGGGTCCATTGAAGGGGTCCATAAAGAAAGATATCACATGGTCTGAGAGAGATTTCCAATAATCCAAAACATATTCACCTCCCTTGAGAAGGGATAAAGGCCGATTAAACTTTCTATCTCTTTGAAGTGAGTTAAATAACTTAGGGTTTTAACCACCATCATTTATCCACATGATTTTTAAAATTATATTTTTTATCCTCTCCTTGATATTCAAGAGATTGTTGAGATTAGATAAAACATTAGAATTATTTTTCATATATCCAGAGAAGTCCCTATTAGAACTACTCTCTTGTATAATCTGAATATGTAACGCCCCGATCTCAGTTACCCAGAGTTTGTGAAATATTACGTAACATTGGCATAATCACAAGGGATCAAATCCTGGAAGACCGGTCAGTTTAGTAGCCTTGGAATTACTAGATACATTCATAAATTTTACATTACATTATAAAATGAAAAACAACAACATCATAGTCTCTATTGACCACATTCATATCCTTTAGACTATCCCTGCAGGTCAGTCATAATATAATTCTTCGCATCCTGGGAAAAATAAAACATAGAAAGTGGTGAGCTTAGATTCTTAGTAAGGATAAAAATATAGCAGAAACTTTCATAAATAACCATAAACATTTAAGTCAATGTATAAGACTAAAACAAAAGACTTTTAAACATAAACTTCAGTATAATATAGTAAAGATAAATCAAATAATTCAATTTACTTATTCATATGGATATTCTACTAGTCGAATAATCACATTTTGTAACACCCCAAGTTTTTCTAAAAATAAATGGGAATGCATGGAACTTTGTTTTAAGTAGATATTTTTTTAACTAGCTTTTAGAACATAACTTTTCCACTTCTATGTTTTTAGTTTCAAGAAACCGTCATCTACATTTGTGTTCAGTATGTTATTTGGAGTCTATTGGAACCAACTTGTTTTTTTGGTGAATAGTAATATACCCTTATAAATATTAATATGAATAGTAATATGACCTTAATGAATAGTAAATTTTATTATTATTTTATTTTATTAAGGCTTTAAGATGATAGCATCGAGGTTAAATTTTCATTGTGATATAGAAGTTGTTACAGAATTAGAATTGTTAATTTTTGAATTAAGTATGCTTTTATTTAAAATTTAAATTAATAATATTTAGAAAATTATTTTCAAAAAAATGGACTTCATTTTTGAAATCCACAAATCAATAAATGGTTAGGGTGAATTTTGGGAATTTTTCTGAAACAGTTGATTTTTCGGAGAATAGTAAAAAATACGGTTTTTTGTTTCGGTGTGTTAATGACATCATTAATGATATAATAATTGTCACGACCCGCCCTCGGGGTCCGTGCCGTGACTACCCCAAGCCCGCATTCCATAGGCCAGGGGCTGGCGACTAGCACCAAGGCGTAAATCCCGGTAAAAAGGGAAGGCATTGCCTTTGAAAAGTAAACACACACCACAGAGTAAACAAGCGGAAAGTAAACACTAAGCAAGCAGAGAACAACTGAAAGTGCGGAAAAGTAAATGGGACAGTATACAAACCCAAACTGAAAGTAAAGTACAACTCGAAAAGGGAAAAACAGCAACTGAAAAGTAAAAGCCGCTACTCCGAGCTGTCCACTGGAAATCCCACCTGAAGGGTGGGTACATATAGCTCCTCTACTCCACAGGTCCTGCCGTCCGCTCCGAGCACGTCCCGCCCAGTGGTCCACCTCCGGGTACCGTCCCGCTGTGCAAGCCTCAACTAAGGTCAACGCTGTCCGTCGTCTGCAACCAACACAACGAAGTGCGGGCAAAGCCCGTGCAGGGGTGAGTATAAGCTACTCAGTAGGGACCCCGAGACCCCTGAAGGTCTCTCAAATCCACAAAGGATAACCACAAAGAAAAGTACAAACACGAAGTAACAACCGACACTGCTTAGGTATATGCCCATACATATACCTAAGTCATCAATTCAAATACGCTCCAACCTCCGAGCCCAAGTACAACTCAGTCCACGCAGGAAAGTATACGTATTCCACATAGGAAAGCAAAACATAATCCACACAGGATTGCACAACACAATCCACACAGGAAAACAACAGGATTCAGCTCACACAGGAATACTTCTTCAAGGACGATAAAGATGATCACTGATCCATCTAAGTCGTCGGACCCACGAAGGATCGATAGGTAACTAACCCCCGCAAAGACCCACACAGGATCGGGCTCACACAGAACCTGTAGGCGCTGGCTCACACAGAACCGCTGAGCGCAAGGACCCACACAGGATCGGGCTCACACAGAACCTGTAGCACTGATCCACGTAGGATCGCTGAGTGCTGTAGTCGTCGTCGTCGAATCCACACAGGATCTCTGTACTGTCGTCGTCGAATCCACACAGGATCTCTGTACTGTCGTCGTCGCAGTCACAGAAGCAGTCGTAGCAGTAGAACAGTCGCAGCCAGCACTAGGGTTCCCGCACACAGCAAGCTCGTACGGAGGATCCGCTCCACGAGCCGAGAGGCTGATACATCAACTGTCACGAAGACCGAAGTTGATGTATCCAAAAGTTCCGTATCATCAACAGGAACTCAACGCAACAGACGGCGCGTCGATCGGACGCCCGGTCTGAGAGTTATTGGCATTTTCGTCTCCGGGGCCCGGTTGGTTTTTAAGGCAAAACCAACCCGACCGTACTCCACCTGCGTCCAAACCTCGGGCGGAGTATGCCAAAAGATCCGTCTCACTAAGAGGAACACTACGCGACTGACGGCACGTCAATCGGACGTCCGTAGCTCGAGATATGAGCGTTTCCGCTCCGAAGGCCCGGTTGGTTTCGTGAACGAACCAACCCGGCCGAACTCAAAGTAAACCGAAACCTTGAGTGCGATATACCGAAACGACCGTCTCGATCCAAGGATCGTGTTGCCGCAGACGGTTTGTCATTCGGAGGTCCGAGGCTCAAGTTATGAGCGAAAAACCAAAACTGGTTCGAAACGGGGGGGTCCGGGTCCGGGCCGACCCGGCTCGACCCCCCCCCCCCCTTGGGCGGCGCGGCGGCCGGCGGCGGCGGACGGCGGCGGCGGGCGGCGGCGCGGCGGCGCGGCGGCGGGCCGCGGTGGCGGCGGCGGCGGGCGGCGGCGCGGCGGCGGGCCGCGGAGGCGGCGGCGGCGGGCCGCGGCGCGGCGGCGGCGGGCCGCGGCGGCGGCGGCGGCGGGCCGCGGCGGCGGCGCTGGGCGCCGCACGTGGGTCACGCGGGGGGCAATCAAGCCCCCCCTGTTTGCGAAGGCGGCACGGCTTTAAGCCGTGCCTTTGCAAAAAAAAACGGACCCCACAAATGGGGGCCGGCTGGACGAACCGGGGGGCTGTTGCCCCCCCTCCTTAAATGAACCGCCCCCCTCATTAAGAGGGGGGTTTGATGAACCAGCCGGGGGATTTATTCCCCCGGTTTTATGACATCCGGCCGGCCCGCTGGCCGGCCGGTTTTTACCAACGGGACCGGAAATTCCGGTCCCGCCCTCGTCTTCCGACGCCGGCGGCCCGGCCGCCGGTCTCCTCTTCCGCCGCGGCCCGGAACCGGCCGCGGTGTTTGTCGTCCGGCGCGGTGCGACGGCACCGCGCCCCTTTCGCCGTGCCATGAATCCTTCCAACGCGGCGCGACGGCGTCGCGTTCTTGAAGACTCTCCTCGGCGAAGCGCGACGACGATGCGCAAAAAAGGAACGATCATCCGCGTGGTGCGACGACACCACGCTACTTGTTTCCACCAGCATAAACAAACATGAATGATGGAGGGGGGATTCGGCCGTGTTCGTGCGGTCCGGCCCCCCCCCCTCGCGTTAACAAAAAAAACGCAACTTAAAATAAATCAAGTTACACGTTAGTCTTGATAGATTCACGATCAAGAATAAATTAAGGAAACCAAAAGAAAACGACAACCCCTACCTTGGGTTTTAGATTCAAAGGTTCGGCTACGCTCCGCGGAAGACGGCGTCGCGGAGGTCGGTTGTCGCGGTCGTCGTCCGTCAAATCCGTTGACGAAGAGTTAAGCCCGAAAAGACACGTCGCTGGCGGATCTTCGATTGCCGACGAAGAAGGTTCGGGGAGGAAGAAGAGGTCCGAAGATACCGGGTCGCCGAGTCGATGATCCTTGACGAAGAGTTGTCGTTCTTTGTTGAGGATGAAGACGTTCTTCGTTCTTCGTCAGAGCTTGGAGATGAAGGGAAAGCTCTCCAAAGACAAACAAAGAACTCTCAATAAAATAAGAATACCACTTATTTTATTAACACACAAATCAAAAGGATTTCAAAAGTTTGAAATTCAAAAGAGTTAACTCCCAAAATTAATTAAGAGTAACCTAAGCCAATTAATTAGGGGTTAGGTACGTTGAGAGAATTTGAAAAGAAAAGGGGTTCGTGTGGGCCCCACCACACTTAATTCTCCCAAGGGAGGTTAAGTGGGTGTGGGTCCCACTTCCAACCACCTTTGATAGGTTTTTAAATAAGTTAAAATAAAATTTGTATTACACAAATTTTATTTAACTTAACTGAAAAACCCCAAAACGTAACTCTCAACCCGCAACAAACGCAACTCCCGAAAAGGTCTCATTAAGCGAATATCGGCGTTGCGAGTTCATCGGTGCCCTCAGATTTCAATTCCGAGCACCGGATCAAAAGTTAGGAATTCCCGCTCGTTCGTTCACTGAACGTACCCGAGCCAAACTTCGGAAATTAATTCCGGGCACTCCGGGCCTCGGAATCAGGTGCCGTCTGAAACCGCGCTCTTGTAAAATTCTAAAGAAAATTAAGAAAAAATTTCCCTTGAATTTTACGGGTCTTTACATTACTCCCACCTCAGGGCTTTACGTCCCCGTAAAGATACAACAAAAACTAGGGAAACAAATGAGGGTACTGAGCACGCATCTGAGCCTCCCGCTCCCATGTGCTCTCCTGGAGATTCCCGTGCTGCCATCTGATGCGCACAAGAGGAATCGATCGCCCACGCAGGACCCGCTCCTGTCGATCCTCTATCTCCACCGGGACCTCCGTAAAAGTCGCCCCATCGTCAACGTCAAGCTCCCCATGGTCAATGATGTGCGTCGGTTCGTGCACGTATCTCCTCAGCTGGGATACGTGGAAGACGTCGTGCACCCGGTGCAACTGAGGTGGTAGAGCCAGGCGATAAGCCACCTCTCCAATCCTGCTGAGAATCTGGAAAGGTCCGATGAAGCGCGGAGATAACTTGCCGCCTCTGCCAAATCTCCGAATACCACGTCGAGGTGAGACCCGCAAGAAGACGTGGTCGCCATCCTCGAACTCCAGTGGCCTCCGCCTCCTGTCAGCGTATGACTTCTGCCGGCTCTGAGCTGTCCTCATCCGCTCCTGGATGACCTGGACCTTCTCTGTCGTGGCCTGGACCATCTCCGGTCCCACCAGTGCTGACTCCCCAGGGTCTGTCCAGCACAAAGGAGATCTACATGGTCGGCCGTACAACGCCTCGTACGGTGCCATCCCGATGGTGGAGTGGTAGCTGTTGTTGTACGCGAACTCCACCAAAGGTAGGTGGTCCTCCCAGCTACGACCAAAGTCAAGGACACATGCGCGGAGCATGTCCTCGAGAGTCTGAATGGTCCTCTCCGTCTGACCATCCGTCTGAGGGTGAAAGGCTGTGCTAAGACGTAGCTGCGTACCGAACGCCTCCTGTAACCCCTTCCAAAGCCGGGAAGTAAAGCGGGCATCTCGATCGGAAACGATAGATGATGGCACGCCGTGGAGCCGCACAATCTCCTGAACGTAGAGATGTCCCAAGCTCTCAACTGAGCCCTGCTCTTTGATGGGTAAGAAGTGTGCCGACTTGGTGAGTCGGTCAACAATCACCCAGATGGAGTCGTGACCTCTGGAAGTGCGTGGAAGTCCAGTCACGAAGTCCATAGATATGCCGTCCCACTTCCACTCCGGAACCTCCAAGGGTTGTACCAAGCCTGCTGGTACCTGATGCTCTGCCTTCACCTGCTGGCAGGTAAGGCATCGAGAAACGAACTCTGCTACAGCCTTCTTCATGCCCGGCCACCAATGCTGTCGTCTGAGGTCCTGGTACATCTTCGCCACTCCAGGATGTACCGCTAAAGGAGAAGTGTGAAACTCTCTCAGCACTTCCTCTCGCAAAGCCACTGGTACCATGGTACGTCCTCTGAAAAGGATGTCGTGCTCTGCTCCAAGGGAGAAACCATCAGGTGTCTGTCCCGAGGATATCTGTGCACGCCGTGTCTCACAGTCAACGTCCCCATGCTGTGCCTCCCTGACTCGCTGTAGTAGTGGAGGAGTGACTGTGAGAGACTGAAGAAAGGCTGCTCCATCTCTATCCACGAAGGATATCTGCAAAGAGGCTAGCTGCTCCGTCGCCTCCTCGAGTAGCTGAATGCCCGTCCTCCTGCTGAGGGCATCGGCTACTACGTTCCCCTTCCCAGGTGTATAGACTATCTCAAAGTCATAGTCCTGGAGGAACTCGAGCCATCGTCGCTGTCTCAGGTTCAGGTCCTTCTGCGAGAAGATATACCTGAGACTCTGATGATCGGAAAAGACAGTAAAGTGCTCGCCCATCAGATAGTGTCGCCATGTCTTCAGAGCGAAGACCACTGCTGCTAACTCCAGGTCATGGGTAGCGTAGTTCTGCTCATGCGGCCTCAACTGTCGTGATCCATAGGCGATCACTGCCCGCTCCTGCATCAGAACACATCCGAGTCCGGTCCCTGATGCATCGCAGTAGACTACGTACCCTACTCCTTCCTCAGGCAACCTCAAGATAGGTGCGCTAGTCAATCTCTGCCTCAGCTCCTCGAAGCTCTGCTGACAACTGTCTGACCACACGAAGGGTTTCCCCTTCTTCGTCAAAGCTGTGAGTGATGCCGCAACTCTGGAGAAGTTCGGCACAAATCTCCGATAGTATCCAGCTAGTCCCAAGAAACTCCGAACCTCAGTCACGCTCCTGGGTGGCTCCCATGCTATCACAACCTCAATCTTCGCGGGATCCACTGCAACTCCCGCCTCAGAGATAACGTGTCCCAAAAAGTGGACCTCACGTATCCAGAACTGGCACTTCGAGAGCTTACCATAAAGCTGGTGCTCTCGGAGTGTGTCAAGAACAACTCTCAAGTGATAGGCGTGCTCCTCCTCTGTCGTAGAGTAAATCAGAATGTCGTCGATGAAGACCACGACAAACCGATCTAGGTATGGCTGAAAGATCCTATTCATGAGAGCCATGAACACTGCTGGAGCATTGGTTACACCGAAGGGCATAACCAAGAACTCATAGTGGCCATACCGACATCTGAAGGCCATCTTCTGCACATCCTCGTCTCTGACTCTGAGCTGATGATAGCCTGACCTGAGGTCTATCTTCTAGAACCACCGTGCTCCCTTGAGCTGATCAAAGAGGTCATCAATCCTCGGTAGCGGATACTTGTTCCTCACTGTCACCTGGTTCAGGCGACGATAGTCAACACAAAGTCGCAAGCTCCCGTCCGCCTTCTTGGCGAACAAAATCGGGGAAGCCCAGGGTGAAACACTGGGTCGGATGAACCCCTTGCCCTGCAAGTCCTCCAACTGTACCCGTAGCTCTCGAAGCTCGGCGGGGGCCATCCGATATGCTGGAGTGGATATCGGGGCTGTCCCCGGGTACAAGTCAATATAAAAGTCTACCTCTCTGCGAGGAGGTAGCCCTGGAACATCGTCGGGAAAAACGTCCGCAAACTGATCCACCACTGCAGGAAAACCAGGACTCCGCACGTCAACTGCTCCAAGGATAAGGCTAGCCAACTGATGAGTGATGGGCTGTCCTCTCCTCCGCTGAAGTCCATCCTGTGCTGCTAAGGCTCCCTTCTCGCCGGTGAAGGTGAACCTGCTCCCGTCGGTGCGTACACATCGCACCTTGCGCCTAAAACAGTCAATCTGTGCATGGACCGTAGACAGCCAATCCATGCCCAAGATGACGTCGTAAGGCCTCGACGCTGCTACAAGAAGATCCCAGCCGAAGCTCTCGCCTCCTAGAGTAAGCTCACACTGCCGGCACCAGTGCGTAATCGTCGAGTTTGCTCCCGTAGGAGTCTCTAGCCGTAAGGATCGAGCCAACGGCTCTGTCGGAATCTCCGAGCTCCGAATAAGGGCAGCGGCTATGAAAGAGTGACTCGCTCCTGTGTCTATAAGAACTGCAGCAAGGGTGGAATAGACACAGATAGTACCTCGAATCATCTCAGGTGCGCCGTGGTCGTAGGCCTCTGCTGCCTGGAGCTGTGCCTGTCGCTGCCCGCCAGCTCCCTGTGGTCGGGGTGGACCTCCTGGTGGTGGTGGTGGTGGTGGTGGTAAAGCCTCAAAGCGTCGGCCACCACCAGCTGCTCGTCCAGCTCCTCTGCCTCGTCCGCCTCCTCCCTGCGAACCGCCACGGTCGACCCTCTGCCTCTGCCTCGGTGGTCCATCTACTGACTGCTGCTCCTCGGCACGGCGGGTCGGGCAGTCACGAGCCATGTGGCCCTGTCCGCCGCATGAGTAGCACTGTCTGCCTCTCGGAAGACTGGCTCCGCGCTGTGTGCCCCGCACTGCTGAGCCAGTGCCCTGAGGTCGTCTGCCTGAAGGTCTGGTCTGTCTGGACCCCTGAGTCATCCGTCGACTGCCTGCTGCAGATGACTCTGCCACGTGCCGCCCTGCGGTGGGTCGCTGTGCTGGTGTAGACTCAGCAAGGAAGCTCTCGATCAGAAGGGCCCGCTCCAGTACTCCTGTCTGAGTCGGAATGCTGAGGGAGATCAGCGATGCCCTGATCTCGTGTCTCAAACCCTGCTCGAAGGTCCGGGCCCGGAAGAATGGGTCCCGTACCATGTCGGTCGAGTAGCGCGAGAGATCGGTAAATCTCGCCGAGTACTGGGCGACCGTCATGCTGCCCTGCCGCAGCTGTAGAAGCTCCTGGATACGCACCGCACGAAGGGTGGCTGGGACGAACTCCGAGCGGAAGAGGCTCTCAAAGTCCGTCCAAAGTAGAGATGCCTCATCGTGCACCTGGAGCATCAAGCTCCACCATCGTCCAGCTGCTGCGTGTAGTAGGCTCGCAGCGAGGATCACCATGAGGTCTGCTGGTGTCCTCACTAGCCTAAACACTCGAACCACTGCCTCCAGCCAGTCCTCTGCTGCCTGGGGATCCGTCTCTCCGCGAAACCTGGGCGGTCGCTGTCGCTGAAACTCATGCAGTGCGCTGAGGCGACGTGCATCGTCAGCGGCTGCTGCTGGAAGCATAGGGGGCTCGGCGGGTAAAGCTACCGCCGGTGCCACTACTGGAAAAGGGCCCTGCACCGAGGCCTCGTCGCTCGGTGGGCTGTCGTCTCGCTCGACTCTCGGAACCCTAGCTGGCTGCCGTCGTGGGGCCATCCTGAAAAGGAAACAGATGCGCCACGGTTAGAACAGTATACCTGGTGAGCTGATATAAGTAATCACAAAGAAAACTTGAGACTTTCATAAAGCAGATCAGTATACCCGGTGAGCTGACACAAGTAATCACAAAGAAAACCTTGAAACACACACGCAATCAATGTTTTCGTGCATTAAGTCGGAAATCAGAAGTCAGGGTCCTGGTGTACGGATACGTCGGCCGCCGCACCAACACTGGACTCCCTGGACTGATATCCACACTCAATACGCTAAACATTATTGCTTCACATAGAAAAGATCAGAGTTCGCGGTAGAACCGAACTCCTCTGATACCAATTTGTCACGACCCGCCCTCGGGGTCCGTGCCGTGACTACCCCAAGCCCGCCTTCCATAGGCCAGGGGCTGGCGACTAGCACCAAGGCGTAAATCCCGGTAAAAAGGGAAGGCATTGCCTTTGAAAAGTAAACACACACCACAGAGTAAACAAGCGGAAAGTAAACACTAAGCAAGCAGAGAACAACTGAAAGTGCGGAAAAGTAAATGGGCCAGTATACAAACCCAAACTGAAAGTAAAGTACAACTCGAAAAGGGAAAAACAGCAACTGAAAAGTAAAAGCCGCTACTCCGAGCTGTCCACTGGAAATCCCACCTGAAGGGTGGGTACAGATAGCTCCTCTACTCCACAGGTCCCGCCGTCCGCTCCGAGCACGTCCCGCCCAGTGGTCCACCTCCGGGTACCGTCCCGCTGTGCAAGCCTCAACTAAGGTCAACGCTGTCCGTCGTCTGCAACCAACACAACGAAGTGCGGGCAAAGCCCGTGCAGGGGTGAGTATAAGCTACTCAGTAGGGACCCCGAGACCCCTGAAGGTCTCTCAAATCCACAAAGGATAACCACGAAGAAAAGTACAAACACGAAGTAACAACCGACACTGCTTAGGTATATGCCCATACATATACCTAAGTTATCAATTCAAATACGCTCCAACCTCCGAGCCCAAGTACAACTCAGTCCACGCAGGAAAGTATACGTATTCCACATAGGAAAGCAAAACATAATCCACACAGGATTGCACAACACAATCCACACAGGAAAACAACAGGATTCAGCTCACACAGGAATACTTCTTCAAGGACGATAAAGATGATCACTGATCCATCTAAGTCGTCGGACCCACGAAGGATCGATAGGTAACTAACCCCCGCAAAGACCCACACAGGATCGGGCTCACACAGAACCTGTAGGCGCTGGCTCACACAGAACCGCTGAGCGCAAGGACCCACACAGGATCGGGCTCACACAGAACCTGTAGCACTGATCCACGTAGGATCGCTGAGTGCTGTAGTCGTCGTCGTCGAATCCACACAGGATCTATGTACTGTCGTCGTCGAATCCACACAGGATCTCTGTACTGTCGTCGTCGCAGTCACAGAAGCAGTCGTAGCAGTAGAACAGTCGCAGCCAGCACTAGGGTTCCCGCACACAGCAAGCTCGTACGGAGGATCCGCTCCACGAGCCGAGAGGCTGATACATCAACTGTCACGAAGACCGAAGTTGATGTATCCAAAATTTCCGTATCGTCAACAGGAACTCAACGCAACAGACGGCGCGTCGATCGGACGCCCGGTCTGAGAGTTATTGGCATTTTCGTCTCCGGGGCCCGGTTGGTTTTTAAGGCAAAACCAACCCGACCGTACTCCACCTGCGTCCAAACCTCGGGCGGAGTATGCCAAAAGATCCGTCTCACTAAGAGGAACACTACGCGACTGACGGCACGTCAATCGGACGTCCGTAGCTCGAGATATGAGCGTTTCCGCTCCGAAGGCCCGGTTGGTTTCGTGAACGAACCAACCCGGCCGAACTCAAAGTAAACCGAAACCTTGAGTGCGATATACCGAAACGACCGTCTCGATCCAAGGATCGCGTTTCCGCAGACGGTTTGTCATTCGGAGGTCCGAGGCTCAAGTTATGAGCGAAAAACCAAAACTGGTTCGAAACGGGGGGGTCCGGGTCCGGGCCGACCCGGCCCGACCCCCCCCCCCCCCTGGGCGGCGCGGCGGCCGGCGGCGGCGGGCGGCGGCGCGGCGGCGCGGCGGCGGCGGGCCGCGGCGGCGGCGGCGGCGGGCCGCGGCGGCGGTGGCGGCGGGCCGCGGCGGCGGCGGCGGCGGGCCGCGGCGGCGGCGCTGGGCGCCGCACGTGGGTCACGCGGGGGGCAATCAAGCCCCCCTGTTTGCGAAGGCGGCACGGCTTTAAGCCGTGCCTTTGCAAAAAAAAACGGCCCCCCACAAATGGGGGCCGGCTGGACGAACCGGGGGGCTGTTGCCCCCCCTCCTTAAATGAACCGCCCCCCTCATTAAGAGGGGGGTTTGATGAACTAGCCGGGGGATTTATTCCCCCGGTTTTATGACATCCGGCCGGCCCGCTGGCCGGCCGGTTTTTACCAACGGGACCGGAAATTCCGGTCCCGCCCTCGTCTTCCGACGCCGGCGGCCCGGCCGCCGGTCTCCTCTTCCGCCGCGGCCCGGAACCGGCCGCGGTCTTCTCATCCTGCCGCGGCCCGGAACCGGCCGCGGTCTTCTCGTCCCGCCGCGGCCCGGAACCGGCCGCGGTGTTCGTCGTCCGGCGCGGTGCGACGACACCGCGCCCCTTTCGCCGTGCCATGAATCCTTCCAACGCGGCGCGACGGCGTCGCGTTCTTGAAGACTCTCCTCGGCGAAGCGCGACGGCGATGCGCAAAAAAGGAACGATCATCCGCGTGGTGCGACGGCACCACGCTACTTGTTTCCACCAGCATAAACAAACATGAACGATGGAGGGGGGATTCGGCCGTGTTCGTGCGGTCCGCCCCCCCCCCCCTCGCGTTAACAAAAAAAACGCAACTTAAAATAAATCAAGTTACACGTTAGTCTTGATAGATTCACAATCAAGAATAAATTAAGGAAACCAAAAGAAAACGACAACCCCTACCTCGGGTTTTAGATTCAAAGGTTCGGCTACGCTCCGCGGAAGACGGCGTCGCGGAGGTCGGTTGTCGCGGTCGTCGTCCGTCAAATCCGTTGACGAAGAGTTAAGCCCGAAAAGACACGTCGCTGGCGGATCTTCGATTGCCGACGAAGAAGGTTCGGGGAGGAAGAAGAGGTCCGAAGATACCGGGTCGCCGAGTCGATGATCCTTGACGAAGAGTTGTCGTTCTTCGTTGAGGATGAAGACGTTCTTCGTTCTTCGTCAGAGCTTGGAGATGAAGGGAAAGCTCTCCAAAGACAAACAAAGAACTCTCAATAAAATAAGAATACCACTTATTTTATTAACACACAACTCAAAAGGATTTCAAAAGTTTGAAATTCAAAAGAGTTAACTCCCAAAATTAATTAAGAGTAACCTAAGCCAATTAATTAGGGGTTAGGTACGTTGAGAGAATTTGAAAAGAAAAGGGGTTCGTGTGGGCCCCACCACACTTAATTCTCCCAAGGGAGGTTAAGTGGGTGTGGGTCCCACTTCCAACCACCTTTGATAGGTTTTTAAATAAGTTAAAATAAAATTTGTATTACACAAATTTTATTTAACTTAACTGAAAAACCCCAAAACGTAACTCTCAACCCGCAACAAATGCAACTCCCGAAAAGGTCTCATTAAGCGAATATCGGCGTTGCGAGTTCATCGGTGCCCTCGGATTTCAATTCCGAGCACCGGATCAAAAGTTAGGAATTCCCGCTCGTTCGTTCACTGAACGTACCCGAGCCAAACTTCGGAAATTAATTCCGGGCACTCCGGGCCTCGGAATCAGGTGCCGTCTGAAACCGCGCTCTTGTAAAATTCTAAAGAAAATTAAGAAAAAATTTCCCTTGAATTTTACGGGTCTTTACAATAATGATGTCATAAATATGGTCAACTTGTGTATAGTTAAATAATATGTGTATTTTCCCAAGTGTCTTATACCATGGTCAAATATTATGGGCAAGCCCATGGCTTTGCAAATACCACCCATGAGGTGTCCCTTGAAAATTATTAAAATATTCCCTTACTTTTCCTATAAATACCAACCCATTCCTTCATTAACATCATTACCAATTCCTACTCGACGAAGATCTGGACTCCTTACCTACATAGTATTCCTACCAAGGTTTTCTCAAGCCCCCAAGGTCCCAACCATCATGTTCTAGGAGTTTTTCTACAAGGTAATAAAATTCTCAATTTCTTTCTTTTCCCATTCAAGTTCTATTTTATGTTGTATAAATTTCAAGTTTCCATACCATGTTATTATTTTCTTCTTATTAATGATATAATATATATTATTATTCATTTATGGATGGGTTACCCTTTTCCATTCTCTTTTTAATATTTTCTAAAACCATGTTGCGTAGCCGTTAGGCTGCCGAATTTTTGTAAGAGATTTCACACATTTTCTTTTATTTTGAGTTCCTTCCTTATTATTTCTTCATATCTCCTTACCCAAGAGGAATTAAATCTCCATAAATCATGAATATTCTGGATGTTTTCATTTTTATGGAAAATTATTCATCATTATTCTTCTCTTATCCCACTTATTCAAAGAATTAAAACCATTGTCCGTGATGTGTCGAATTACCGACATCGTATACGATGTGATTTCAATTTCCATTAATTCTTTCAATTCTGGTCATGAAACCATTTTTATGGTTGAAACAGGTTATAATATATGTTTTATGACTCACCCATGGTCCTGGAATTATTTTTTACTCATGCTTCTAATTTATAAAATGAAATGAGGTCGTTATTATCAAAGAACCACTAAAATGATCTAAATGATCATCATTAATGTTTTAACTTATGAATCGTCCTCATATTAAAAATAAAAATGATAAATGGTATAAATTATGGTACTGGAAATATGTAAATACCTTTACATTCCAATTATGGAATTTCACATCCAATCAACAAGAACATCCACCATGAACGAATCATGGAATTCATGTTAAGAACTCACCCAAAAACAGTGCAAGGATAAAAATACTAACCATTAAAGGGTGAAATGGTGTTATGAAATGACCGTATAAGATATTATAAACATGAAAATGTTTATTTAAACTACTAATAACACTATTTTAACCATTATACATGAATTATAAACAAGTTTTAAGTAAGACATACCTGAGGTAAGGGAATTCTAAACCCGATTTCCATTCTTTGGGTTATCCTTCTACTTCATTATTTATGTTGTATTAAATTTTTTTTGATGAAAATTGTTTATATTATTTTGATTTATGTGTATTTATATTCTATATACATATTACATTCACTCTATTAAGTCTCACTTCAATTATATGATGTCTATAAGGGAATTCTTAACCCGATTTCCATTCTTTGGGTTAACCATCTACTTCATTATTTATGTGCTATTTAAATTGTTTGTGTGATGGGTTCTGTTTATATTATGTTTTATTATGTGTATTTATAGTATATATACATACTCCATCCACTCTATTAAGTCTCTCTTCAATTTTATGATATTTATAAGGGAATTTTCATTAAAAATCTTCTTTTAAAAATCCAGTTTTATGAAATTGCAAAGTAATGTTTTTATGGAATTATTCATGTTGTGTGATTATGTTTTGGTTATTGGGAATTATTTATGATTAAGTGTGGGACCTATATCTCCCTTCAATGCATTGGTTATGAGTATGTTGGAGGTCGGACGTATGGTTACTCCAAGTGTAACTGTGATGGTTCCAAAAAGCAAGGTAGTCATGAGGGTTACAGATTATAAGGTATCCAAAATGGTTACAAGATTATGTAATTAATTTCCCAAGATACCTATATGATTATATTTATTTTATCATGTTTTTTTGGATCTTTTTTAAATCTCATGTTACACAAATTAATTATATATGGGTGACAATAATGTCTTTGAAAAATGCTTTCATACGTTACGAGTATTCATGGACTAATGTGATCTTGTGATCTTTCATTATTTTCCATCCCTTACTGATCTTTTGTGCTCATCCCAAGTTTTTAAAGGATTTTCACAGGTTAATGGATGTGTAATACAAGGAAGGAATCCATTTTAAATGTTGAAGAATTTTCAAGGAGTCTTTTTTTATGTTTTGATGTTTTATATTTTGAAAGAAATAGAAACTGTTTTTTATGGTATCCACTCTGTAATAATGTGTAATGTTATGAATTTATTGTCCTAATTATCTATATCTCTAATTTTGAAAATATATTAAATGTAAAAGGAAGTTTTTTCTTGACTAAATTCAAGATTATGTATGTAATAAGGTCGGGTATTTATATTTGGTATCAGAGGATGGTTTAGATAACCTTAGGAGTTAGGGTGATGTTAATAGAATACCATAAATGATTTTCACTCTATGTTTAATTTGAAATGTTTTAGCATTTAAATATTACCATGTTGATTCATCTAAGACATGTTTGTTCATAATGGTTGTCCGTAGAAGGAACAGGGATTCTGAAGAGGAGAGGCACCAACAGAATGAAATCCTTCCGGAACTACAGTATGGAATGGTAGGGATTGGAACTGAGCATTTTGTTATAGTAATGGCTCATCTAACACAGGAAATAAATGCTGGTGACATCCATGCAAGAGAACCAATAGAGGTACCACAACAGAAAATGATTGTAGTAGAAAATTTTATGAGATAACATCCTCCTGTATTCAATGGATCTTCTGACTCAGTAGCAGCTGAAGGATGGATCAAATCCCTTGAAAAGATATTCAATGTTATAGGATGTTCAGACAATAAAAAGTTCAGTCTTGCCATTTATCATTTTGAAGGGGAATCTAATCAGTGGTGGTCAATGGTAAGGAATATCAGGGGTAGAGAGGATTTTGATGCCTTAGAGTGGGATGAATTTAAAAGTATTTTCCTTGAAAAATATTTTCCTAAGGTGGTGCGAATTAAAATGGAGAAGAAATTCCTTGAATTGAAACAGAAGGAGGAAGATTCAGTGGCCGTGTATGAAGAAAAATTCACTCGACTCGTGAGGTATGCTCCAAATCTTATTCTAGATCTTGATAGAAAAATAAACCACTTTTACTCAGGATTGAAACCATGGTATCTAAGGGCGTTGGCCTTTTGTGAATTCAAAATTTATGAGAAACTTGTACGATGTGCTGAGAGGGTAGAGATGGAGTTTGCTGATGATCATGTGCATTTTGGAAACCAAGAGAAGAAGAGCTCCAGTTGGCATGAAATGGGTAAGAATCAACCAAATAAATCTGATGGTAAGAAAATCCAATTTTCAATTTGTGAAAAGTGTGGCAATAAACACCCTATGGAATGTCTTAAAAAACTGGGAAGTGTTATAAATGTGGTATTTTTGAACATATGGCCCGAGATTTAAATGAAAATGATCCAAATACTAATCCTGATAAGAAGACTGTAAAGTGTTTTAAATGTGCTGAGATGGGTCATTATGAAAATGCCTAATGAAAGAGAGATCCGAATGATACAAAGAATCCAGACTACAAGAAGAAAGGTGTAGTGAGATCCTTTGTGACTACGTAAGTAGATGTCGGGCCATCCAATGAAGTCGTATCAAGTACATTGTTTGTTCACTCATATTTTTCTAAAGTTTTGTTTGATATGGGGTCTATACATTCCTTCATCTATGAGAAATGTTCTGGTAAATTAGAAATATCACCTCAAAAAATGAGACCTGAACTTGTTTTTAAAACACCAGGGGAAATGTTATATTAAAGAGGAATTATAATAATATTTCTATTGTGGTATGTGGAAAGACTTTACCTTTAAACCTTATTGTTTTACCCTTAGTCGAGTTTGATGTTATTCTGGTAATGGACTGGCTTTCTAATTATCATGCTAAGATTGACTGTAGAGCTAAAGAAATTGTTTTAAAAAAAGAGTTTCAGTTTGTATACAAGAATGAACCCATACAATTGATAACATATCCGGAAGATAATAAACTATTGATAGATGGAAATGAAAGTTATCTTGACCATATTGTTGAAAATAAGGAAACTATTCAAATTAATGATGTGCCAATGGTAAATGAATACCTTTATGTTTTTCCTGATGAGTTACCTAGTGTCATACCTGATCAAGAAGTTGAATTCACAATTGACTTAGTTCATGATACCAAGACAATTTCAAAACCCCTATATCGTATGGTTCTAATAGAACTTCTTGAATTTAAAAATCAGTTGTAGGATTTTCTCGACAAAGGATTCATTCATCCTAGCACTTTACCATGGGGAGGACCTGTTTTGTTTGTTAAAAAGAAATATGGTTCCATGATAATTTTCATTGATTATAGAGATTTGAATAACATCACTGTTAAAAATAAGTATACTTCTCCTTATATAGATGACTTGTTTGATCAGATCTAGGGAGCTCAGTACTTTTCCAAGATTGACTTGAGATCTGGATACCATCAACTGAAGTTGAAGGAGGATGAAATCCTGAAAACAACTTTTCGTACTAGATATGAGCATTATGAATTTGTTGTTATGCCATTTGGATTAACTAATGCACCTACCGTATTCATGAATCTTATGAATAGAGTATTCATGAGTTCTTGGATAAGTTTGTGGTTGTATTTATTGATGAAATTTTGGGATTTTATAAAAATAATGAGGAGCATGAAAAACATCTAAGGGTTGATTTACAAACATTAAAAGAAAAGAAACTGTATGGAATGTTCATCAAGTGTGATTTTTGGTTGAAACAATTTTCTTTTCTTGGGAAAATTATAAATAAGGGTGGAATAATAGTTGATCCTAACAAAAAAAAGTAGTTGATGAATGACCAAGACCCAAAAATGTTACAGAGATTCGTAGTTTTCTTGGGTTAGCAGGTTATTACAGATGGTTTGTTAATAACTTTTCATGGTTATCTAGCCCGATAACTAAATTAACACGGAAAGGGGTTAAATTTGTTTTGACAGAGGAATGTGATGTTTGTTTTTAGGAACTGAAGAAGAGAGTGGTGAATGATCCACTTTTGTCCTTACCTTCCCGAAATGGTGAGTTTGTCATCTACAATGATGCTTCATTGAAGGAACTTGGTTGTGTTTTTATGCATAATGATCAGGTAATTGCCTATGCTTCGAGACAACTTAAACCTCATGGGAAAAATTATACCACACATGATTTGGAATTGGGAGCTGTGGTTTTTTCTTTGAAAATTTTGATGCATTATCTATATGGAACCAAATTCCAAATATATACTGACCATAAAAGTCTAAAGTATATATTCAATTAGAAGGAATTAAACATGAGGCAGAGAAGATGACTTGAACTGATAAAGGATTATGACTGCATGATCAATTACCATCCAGGAAAAACAAACAAAGTAGCAGATGCCTTGAGTCAGAAACATCACACATCATTAACCATGTTACATTTGGAACATGATACCTTGATTAGTGATTTGGTGAATTTTGGATTAGAAGTTATTGTTGAAGGGAATACCTCTGTTTTGTTTTAGGTTTCAGTGTAGTCTTTGTTGTCAGACAGAATTAAGCAAGCGCAGAAGGAAGACCGCGAGCTGCAGAAAAAGGTAAAATTGGTTGAAATGAGTAAGTTTCCAGAATTTAACCTCAAAAAAGATTGTGTTTTAAGATTTGGAAAAAGGTTGTGTGTGCCTAGTTATTCTTAGTTGAAGAAATATTTTTTTGTGTGAAGCTCATAGTTCTCCATTTTCTATTCATCCTGGCAGTACTAAGATGTACAGAGGCCTTCATGAGTATTATTGGTGGGATGGAATGAAAAGAGATATTGATAATTTTACCATGAAATGTTTGACGTGTCAACAGGTTAAAGTAGAGAAAAAGTTACTAAAGGGGATACTTCAGCCTTTTCCAGTGCTAGAGTGGAAATGAGAGAATGTATCCATGGACTTTGTGGTGGGACTACCAAATACATCTCGAGGAAACAATGTGATTTGTGTTATTGTTGATCGACTAACAAAGTCCTCACATTTTATTTCTATTCAAGATACAATGACTTTGGATCTTATTTATCGATTGTACCTTAATGAGATTTTCAGGTTACATGGAGTTCCTCTTTCCATTGTTTCTGACCAAGATCCCAGGTTAACTTCTAACTTTTGGAAGGGACTTCAGAAGTCATTGGGAACAGAGTTAAATTTTAATTCAACTTTCCATCCTCAATCATATGGGTAGTCAGAACGAACGATTCAAACTTTGGAGGATATGCTTCAAGCTTGTTCAATGGACTATCAGGGAAGTTGGGATCATCATCTTTCTTTAGTAGATTTTTCTTATAATAACAGTTTTCATTCCAGTATTCAGATGGAACCTTTTGAGGAATTGTATGGGAAGCGGTGTCAGACTCTAGCGTTTTGGGATGAAGTCAATGAAAGAAAGTTGATGGGGCCAGAATTTGTAGAAGAAGTGGCTGAGAAAGTGAGGATGATCCAGCATCACATGAGGACAGCTCAGAACATGCAGAAAAGTTATACAGATAACATAAGGAAAGACTTCCTCTTTCGAGGTAGGTGACCATGTTTCCCTTAAAATCTCTCCTTGGAAAAGTGTGATGTGTGTCGATAAGAAAGGGAAGCTAAGTCCTCACTTCATCGGTCCTTTTGAAATTTTGGAGAAAGTTGGAATAGTTTCATACCACGTAGCTTTGGCTATGAGCTTGTTTCAGGTACACAATGTTTTTCATGTTTCAATGTTGAGAAAGTATGTACCAGATTCATCACATGTCTTGAGCCCAGAAGCAGTTTAGTTGGAAGAGAACCTTTCTTATGAAGAGAAACCAGTTCAGATTCTTGATCAGAGGGAACAGGTATTACAGAGCAAGGTAATACACCAGGTAAAGGTTTTTTGTAGAAACCACATGTTTGAAGAAGCAACATGGGAGTCTGAAAATGATATGAGGGAAAAGTACCCTCAATTGTTTAATAAGTAAATAAAATTGCGAGAAAGAAATTTCCATAAGGTGGGGATAATGTAACACCCCAAGTTTTTCTAAAAATAAATGGAAATGCATGGAACTTTTTTTTAAGTAGATATTTTTTTAACTAGCCTTTAGAACATAACTTTCCCACTTCTTTGTTTTGAATTTCAAGATACTATCATTTACATTTGTGTTCAGTATGTTATTTGGAGTCTATTGGAACCAACTTGTTTGTGTGGTGAATAGTAATACACCTTTATGAATAGTGATATGAATAGTAATATGAAAAGTAATATGAACCTAATGAATATTAAATTTTATTATTATTTTATTTTATTAAGGCTTTAAGATGATAACATCTAGGTTAAATTTTCATTGTGATATATAAGTAGTTACAGAATTAGAATTTTTAATTTTTGAATTAAGTATGCTTTTATTTAAAAATTAAATTAATAATATTTATAAAAATATTTTCAAAAAATGGACTTCATTTTTGAAATATACACGTCCTTAAATGGATAGGGTGAATTTTGGGAATTTTTCGGAAACAATTGATTTTTCAGTGAATAGTAAAAAATACAGTTTTTAGTTTTGGTGTGTTAATGACATCATTAATGATATAATAATGATGTAATAAATCTGGTCAACTTGTGTATAGTTAAATAATATGTTAGGTGTCCCATGTGTCTTATACCATGGGAAAATACCATGAGCAAGCTCGTAGTTGTAAAGACCCGTAAAATTCAAGGGAATTTTTTTCTTAATTTTCTTTGGAATTTTACAAGAGCGCGGTTTCTGACGTCACCTGATTCCGAGGCCCGGAGTGCCCGGAATCATTTTCCAAAGTTTGGCTTGGGTACGTTCAGTGAACGAACAAGCGGGAATTTCTATCTTTTGAACCGGTGCCCGGAATCAAATTCCGAGGGCACCGATGAACTCGCAACGCCGATTTTCGCTTAAGGAGACCTTTTCCGAGGTTGCGTTTTATGCGGGACGAAAGTTAGTTTTGGGAGAAATTATAAGAAGTTAAACAAAAATGTGGAAACACTTTTTATTTTTATTTTGTTGGTTAACTTCTCCCAAAGGGAGTTAAAGGTGGGACCCACATCCACTTAACCTCCCTTGGGAGGATTAAGTGTGGTGGGGCCCACACGAAGCATAACTCTTCACCTCTTTTTTTTTAAAACTCCCTTAAACTCCCCTTTTAAATTAACTTGGCAAGTTGGGTTATTTAATGGGTTGAGTTGTCTTAATTCAAACCTTTGAAATTCAAATGGTTTGGTTGAGTAAATAAAATAAGCCCTTAGCTTATTTTATTTGGTTAGAATTCTCTAGCCACCATGAGAGTCTTTGAAGCCTTCTTCTTCTTCTTCTTCTTCAAGCTTTGAAGAAGAACGCGAAGAACCTTCGAGCTTCGACGAAGAACACCACGTTCTCGGGAACCGTCTTCCGCGATGCCATACCCGCGACACCGACGACGTACTTCTTCCGCGTCTTCTCTTCCGCGACAGTTTCCCGCGACGAAATCGCCGTCAAAGAGCTTGGAATCCTCGCTTCACGACATCGACGTCCGTCTTCCGCGACGCCGATCACCGCGACGCGTCTTCCGCGGGTCGTTGTCGAACATCGTACTTGAAACCGAAGTAGGGGTTTGTTGTGGATTATTTATTTACTCTCATTCTTGGTTCTAGCATGATAATCCTGTGGTTAAATATTTAAGTGTTATCGTCTAACGAGAGGTGGGTCGGACCGCACAAACACGGCCGAATTCCCCCTCCTTTGTTTTTGATTAATTTTATATTCTTGTGGATGAACGAGAAGGCGTGGTGCCGTCGCACCACATGGGAATCACACGACTATATTGCGTGGCACCGTCGCGCCGCGCCGTGGAAGGATTATCATGAATGCGACGCCGTCGCGCCGCGTCGAAGGGAACCGAAGGCGCCGCGGCCGGAGCGGGGCCGCGGCGGAGGGGCGCGGTGCCGTTGCACCGCGCCGGACGACGAAGGCCGCGGCCGGTTCCGGGCCGCGGCGGAACGAGAAGACCGGCGGCTCGCCGGGACGCCGGTGTCGGAAGCCGGAAGGGGACCGGCTTTGCCGGTCCGTTGAAGAAGAACCGGCCGGCCAGGTCGGGCCGACCGGAAGGGGAAAGACCGGGGGAATTAAATTCCCCCATCCAGGTTAATTGCCCCCCCATTATGAGGGGGGGGGGGTTCATAAAGGGGGGCAGGAGGCCCCCTGTTTTCCTCAAAGGTAGGCCCCCCCACGAGGGGGGCCGGTTTTCTCCAAAGGCGCGGCTTAAGCCGCGCCGCCAGCAAGGAGGGGCGGAGGCCTTGCCCCCCGCACGTGGCCCCGAGCGGCGCCCAGGCCGCGCCGGAACGCGCCGCCGCCGGCCGGGCCGCGCCACCGCGCCGGACCGCGCCGTCGGCCGGGCCGGGTCGGACCCGGGTCGACCCGGTTCGGGCCGACCCAAGGGGGGGGGGGGGGCTTTCGAGTCGACTTTGGTCTTTTGGCCATAACTTGAGCTACGGATCTCCGATTGACGAACCGTCAGCGGCGATGCGATCCTTGGATCGAGACGGTCGATTCGGTATATCGCACTCAAAGTTTCGGAATACTTTGAGTTCGGCCGGGTTGGTTCGTACACGAAACCAACCGGGCCCTCGGAGCGGAAACGCTCATATCTTGAGCTACGAACGTCCGATTGACGTGCCGTCAGCTTTGTTGTGTTCCTCTTAGTGAGAAGGATCTTTTGGCATACTCCGAACGAGGTTTGGACGCAGGTGGAGTACGGTCGGGTTGGTTTTTCCTTAAAAACCAACCGGGCCCCTGGGACGAAAAAGCCAATAACTCTCAGACCGGACGTCCGATCGACGCGCCGTCTGTTGCGTTGAGTTCCTATTGACGATACAGAACTTTTGGATACATCAACTCTGGACTTTGTGACAGTTGATGTATCAGCCTCTCGACTCGTGGAGCAGACCCTCCCGAACGAGCTTGCTGTGTGTGGGAACCCTAGTGCTGGCTGCGACTGTGACTGCTACTGCTACTGCTACTGCTACTGCTACTGTGACTGCGACGGCGACAATACAGAGATCTTTAGTGGATTCGATGATGACGACTACAGCACTCAGCGATCCTACGTGGATCAGTGCTACAGGTCCTGTGTGGGCCCGATCCTGTGTGGGTCCGATCCTGTGTGGGTCTTTGCGCTCAGCGGTCCTGTGTGAACCAGCGCCTACAGGTCCTGTGTGGGCCCGATCCTGTGTGGGTCTTTACGGGGGTTAGTTACCTATCGATCCTTCGTGGTTCCGATGAATTAGATGGATCAGAGATCATCTTTATCGTCTTTCGAAGAAGTATACCTGTGTGAGCTGAATCCTGTTGCTTTCCTGTGTGGATTGTGTTGTGCTATCCTGTGTGGATTACGTTTTGCTTCCTGTGTGGAATACATTTACTTTCCTGTGTGGACTGAGTTGTACTTGGGCTCGGAGGTTGGAGCGTATTGGAATTTATGACTTAGGTATATGTATGGGCATATACCTAAGCAGTGTCGGTTGTTACTTCGTGATTGTAACTTTCGTTGTGGTTTATCCTTTGTGGATTTTGGGAGACCTTCAGGGGTCTCGGGGTCCCTAATGAGTAGCTTATACTCACCCCTGCACAGGCTATGCCCGCACTACGTTGTGTTGGTTGCAGACGACGGACAACGTTGATCTTGGCTGAGTCTTGCAGAGCAGAACGGTACCTGGAGGTGGACCACTGGGTGGGACGTGCCCGGAGCGGACGGCGGGACCTGAGGAGCAGTGGAGCTATCTGTACCCACCCTTCAGGTGGGATTTCCAGTGGACAGCTCGGTGTAGCGTCTTTTAATTTACAGCTGCTGTTTTCCCTTTCGAGTTGTACTTTACTTTCAGTTTGGGTTTGTATACTGGCCCATTTACTTTTCTGCACTTCAGTTGTACTCTGTTTTTACTTAGTGTTTACTTTTCCGCTTGCTTACTCTGTGGTGGTTGTCTACTTTTCAAAGGAAATGCATTCCCTTTTTGTTGGGATTTACACCTTGGTGCTAGTCGCCATCCCCTGGCCTATGGAAGGCGGGCTTGGGGTAGTCACGGCACGGGTCCCGAGGGCGGGTCGTGACAGTAGTTTTGCAAATACCACCCATGAGGTGTCCCTTGAAAATTATTAAAATATTCCCTTACTTTTCCTATAAATACCAACCCATTCCTTCATTAACTTCATTCCCAATTACTCCTAAACAATTATATGGCCTCATTACCTTCATATTATTCCTAAAAAGTTTTCCTCAATCCCCCAATGTCCTAACCTTCAAGTTCTAAGAGTTACTCTACAAGGTAAGAAAATTCTCAATTTCTTTCTTTTCCCCTTCAAGTTCTCTTTTATGAGGTATAACTTTCAAGTTTCCATAACATGTTCTTATTTTCTTCTTATTCTTGATCTAATATATATTATGATTAATTCCTGGATGGGTGAACCTTGTCCCCTCTCTTTTTAATATTTTCTAAAACCATGTTGCGTAGCCGTTAGGCTGCCGAATTTTTGTAAGAGATTTCACACTTTTTCTTTTATTTTAAGTTCATTCCTTATTATTTCTTCATATATCCTTACCCAAGAAGCATTAAATCTCTAGAAATAATTTATATTATGTATGTTATCATGTTTATGGAAAATTACTCATCATTTTTATTCTCTTCTCCCACTTATTCAAAGAATTAGAACCATTGTCCTTAATGTGTCGAATTACCGACATCGTGGATGATGTGATTTAAATTTCCATTAATTCGTTCAAGTTTGATAATCAAACCATTTTTATGGTTGAAACAAGTTATAATATATGTGTTATGACTCACCCATGGTTCTGGAATTCTTTTGTACTCATGCTTATAATTTATAAAACGAAATGAGGTCGTTATTATCAAAGAACCACTAAAATGATCTAAATGAACATCATTAATGTTTTAACTTATGAATAATCCTCATATTATACATAAAAATGATAAATTATATAAATTATGGTACTGGAAATATGTAAATACCTTTCCATTAAAATTCTGGAATTTCACTTCCAATCGACAAGAACATCCACCATGAACCAATCACGGAATTCATGTTAAGAACTCACCCAAAAACAGTGCAAGGAGCAAAATACTAACAATTAAAGGGTGAAATGATGTTATGAAATGATCATATAAGATGTTATAAACATGAAAATGTTTCTGTAAACTACTAATAACAATCTTTTAACCATTATACATGAAGACTAAACAAGTTTGAAGTAAGACATACCAGAGGTAAGGGAATTCTAAACCCGATTTCCATTCTTTGGGTTATCCTTCTACTTCATTATTTATGTTGTATTAATTTTTTTTGTTTGATTAAAATTGTTTATATTATTATTATTTATGTTTATTTACAGTATATATACATATTACATTCACTCTATTAAGTCTCACTTCAATTATATGATGTCTGTAAGGGAATTCTTAACCCGATTTCCATTCTTTGGGTTAACCATCTACTTCATTATTTATGTGCTATTTAAATTGTTTGTGTGATGGTTTATGTTTATATTATGTTTTATTATGTGTATTTACAGTATATATATATACTAAATCCTCTCTATTAAGTCTCTCTTCAATTTTATGATATTTATAAGGGTATTTTCATTAAAAATCCTCTTTTAAAAATTCAATTTTACAAAATTCAAAAGTAATGTTTTTATGGAATTATTCATGTTGTATTATTATGTTTTGGTTTATGGGAATTATTTATGATGAATAGTTGGAACTATATATCCCTCCAATGCATTTGGTAAGAGTAAGTTGGAGGTTAGCCGTATGGTTACTCCAAGTGTAACTGTGATGGTTACACAAAGTAAGGTAGCTGTGAGAGTTACATATTATACGGTTGCCAAGAATGGTTACAAGATTATGTAAGTAATATACCAAGATACCTCTATGATTATATTTATGTTATCATGTTTTGTGTGGATATTTTTTAAATCTCATGTAACAAAAATTAATTATATATGGGTGACAAGAATGTCTTTGAAATATGCTTTCGTACGTTACGAGTATTCATGGACTAATGTGATCTTGTGATCTTTCCTTATTTTCCATAGCTTACTGAGCTTTTCTGCTCATCCCAATTTTTTAAATGATTTTCATAGGTTAATGGATGTGTAAGACAAGGAAGGAATCCATGTTAAATGTTGAAGAATTGTCAAAGAGTCTTGTTTTATGTTTTAATGTATTATATTTTGAAAGAAATGGAAACAGTTTTTTATGGTATCCACTTTGTAATAATGTGTAATGTTATGAATGTATTGTCCTAATTCTCTAAATCTATAAAAATGAAATGATAGTCAATGTAAAAGGATGTTTTTTCTTGACTAAATTCAAGATTATGTATGTAATAAGTCCAGGTGCTTATACATTTAATATCAATAGCAAATTTCATAATGATGGAATGCATAATGCCGGACATCTTAACCACATAGTCAAGGCATCGTGCCAAGACTACAAATATGATTTGGTCAAGGCCTTGTGCCAAGACATTAGTTTGTGTCATGATACCTACCGATGCATCGAGGAGCTTTAGCGGGCTCCACCCATCACTTACTAAGTCTGATGCATTTCTCATATGAAAAGTTTGAAACATAACATAAAAATTCATATTAAAACTAGCATAAGAAATGTTACTACTTTAACCATAAACCATGGATGTTATAAAAATAATGAATCCAAATTAAAAAATATAAAAAAACTTTAATAAAATAAGAAATATTTGTATCATAATGAATCAAATTCAAACAAGTGTAAAATCCATCAAAGGATGTTGACATAGATGAAATCAAAACTATTTGAGAGAAATATCTTTTTTTTTGAAATCATTTAAAAGTCATATAATTATAAAAGAAAACATTTATTTTGAAAATATTCTTATATGATTTTAAGGGAATCTTGGATGATTTTATAATGGCGGAAAATAGCCACACCCGCCGTATAAGTTAAAAAAGACATTCTTACCTTAATTTTATTGAAAAGGTCATAAAGTACATTGTTTGGAAAATGACAGAAAGATTCCTTTCAAAACATAGAAGTTCAAAAAAGGGTATAAATGACATTAACCCATATTCTAGTAAATAGTAAAAATGTTTTGAAATACATTTTTAAGAAAACATGGATGGGGATGATAAAGAGGTCCCAATAGATACCTATGTATTAACAACCTTGGATAAGTAAATAGATTGTAAAATTAACCCTCACAGTGTACTTTTCCTTGGTCGAGGGTATGTTAACCTCCTGTATAATAGTTAAATCATTTTTATTAGATTATAAAAGAACCATATAAATAAATATGATATCATATATGATCTTCTAATATTGAATTGTTCATAATATTTTAGTAGTATCATTTGTTTCAGGTGTTAAATGATTCATATTCCTTTATATGCTTGGTTAAGTAAGCCATTTTTTTATGGATAGGATGTATTTGATTCATATACAGAATTTTATTAAGTTATTAAAAATTATTTTTAATAATAAAATGAATATTATTCTTGAATGGTTACGATGGAGAATGAATTTCATCGCGTTTGTGGTGACGGTAATCCGTACGTATGCACAAGCGACAATATCATTCTTATGATGGTGAAATCGTATGTAATTGGATGGTATATCATATATAGATAATAATTAACATGTTATATTTATTATTTACATCAATTAAACTCATTATTATACCCATCCAAATAATTAAGTGTGTTAATAACAAACTACACCACGATGTGGATATGGTAAGTTGTACGTACGCAAGTATAGTGACTTTTCATTAATAAGATGGATTGAATAATGAATATGGTTGTAACATATTAATAATAAAATCACAGTA
Organism: Viscum album; assembly: GCA_963277665.1. Lineage (NCBI taxonomy): Eukaryota > Viridiplantae > Streptophyta > Magnoliopsida > Santalales > Viscaceae > Viscum > Viscum album. The sequence continues at coordinate 1,002,935,514 of OY728133.1, forward strand.
TGTATAAGTTACTCGATTTATTATTTTTTTATGAAAAAAATAATAAAGAGGAAGTGGAAGAAGAAAAAGAACTTAGAAAGAGGTGATGAAATTATTACCTCTTCCTCAGGTGTTTCCTTTTGAGTTGATCAAAAGGGCTTCTTAAGTTGGATTTATGATCAATTTAAGGACTCTAGGTTAAAGTGAGGGTAGTTGGGAGGATATTTGATTAGGGTTTGGCTGAGCCAAATTGATTTGGATGTGTAATTTTGAGAGAAGGTGAAATACCCTTTTATAAGAGAGGCGAAGGTCACTTTAGGAAAAGCTTGATATATTATTTTATTATACCTTCATATTCGGTTTCTAATGGATCCAAAATGATTTATTTTGAAGATAAGGTGGGTATGGGTTGAAAAAATCTCAACCAATTGGTTTTAGATAGGTTTAAATCACCATATTAAGCTTATCTTTTATATCTATCACTTGGTTAAATAGTTTAGCATTTAACATGTCTCCTTGTATTTTTATATTATATGGTTAATAAATTTACTATAAAATTCCAAGAGAACCCCAAGTGGTTCATTAATGACATATATATTATTATATAAGCCCTTTGGTCTATCCTTATATTTTTAGAACTATTATATCATTTAATAATATAGTATTTTTTTTAAAATCTCATTTATGTCAATTTTGAAACTATTTGGTATTTTGTTTTTCTTAAAGTCACAACATCATGATTAATTAGAAAAAAATTCATTGAATCAACCATAACATGTCATATTAACCTATAAATTTTTTTAAATGCATCAAAAGTATCAATTTATATTTATTTGGATATTTATAATATCAATTATTTTAATGTTTCATTAATTAGGTAATTAATGCATCATTATTGTGTCATAAATATATTTAATTATTTAATGTCTAAAAATTATAAATAAAATACCATTACATAGGAAATAATTTAATATATCTAATTAATATTTATATTCGAATTTATCTTATGTTTAACCCTATATTAAAAATATTTTAGTTATGAAACATTGAATTTAACACTTTTAACTCTTCTTTAAATAAAATAATAATAAACGTCCTAATATAATCCAAGTGGACCAAAATGATCATATTTTATTCCTAATACTATTTTTCATCGAAATAGACTTATATAATAGAATTAATACATGTTTTAGGGTAATAATAATAATATCATTTTTACCTTTAATTACCCTATTTACTTTTAACCGTGGTAAATAAGTCAAAAGTTACTATTCACCAAAAATTATTTTCATCTTATTGAACCACATTTTACTTATTGATATCAAATGTGTTTCTCAGATATTTGAAATTAAATTCACAAAATCAGTAAAATTATGTTTTATGCAAATTTGCTAACGTGCCTAGAAGGTGGGTAAAATACGTTAAAAAATTCAATAAAATTTTATATATCCAATTTTTTTATAAAATGACTATGATTAATTGAATTGAAATAATATAGGTATTATGTATCTATCTTGAATTAAAATAAATTTAAATAAAATAATTAATTATTTAAATAAAAATTTAGTTTTAAATAATAACGCGGTGTTTTTCACTATTCATCAAAAATTGAAAGTTTTCAGAATAATACCAAAAATTCATCCTAAGATAATTTTGATATTATGAATCCAAAAATGAAGTCCATTTTGAAAAATAAAATTTATAAAATTTATTAAATTTCAATAAGTGGGTATTACTATTCATAACCACTAGTTTGATTGATCGTGGTGTGTTAAAACTCTATGTTGCGTACACCGCAAGCTATTGTGTTATTCAAAGAGAAACATACCGTGGAATCTTGGGGTGTTACATTCTCCCCTCCTTAAAATAATTTCATCCTCAAAATTTCTAGAATACCATTGCATAAAAAAATCAGGTGGTTATTCATCATAAGATCCTTGGGTTCCCACGTTTCCTCTTCCATATTATGGTTTCTCCAAAGAACTTTCACCAGACAAGTCATCTTGTTTCTCAACATTTTTTCTCTTATATCAAGAATCTTGACAGGATCTACACAATAGGACAAATCAGGTTCTAATTCAATTTCCTCATAGGTGAGTACATGCGTTGGTTCAGGCATGTATTTTCTCAACAGTGATATGTGGAACACATCATGAACTTTAGAGAGACTTGGCTACATAGCCAAATGATAAGCTACAACTCCAATTCCTTCTAGAATTTATAAAGGTCCGATATACCTAGGACTTAATTTACCCTTCTTACTGAATCACATAACACCCTTCCATGAAGATACCTTCAAGAAAACATGATCACCTACTTGAAAATCCAAATCCTTCCTTCTGTTATTTTCTTAGATCTTTTGCCTAATTTGAGCTTCTTTGATGTGGGTTTGTATAACCTTCACTTTTTCCATTTTTTAATCAACAAGTTTTGGGCCTACGAGTTTTCTTTCACCAAAATCATCCCAACAAGTTGGTGGGAAACATCTCTTTCTATATAATGCTTCATATGGTGCCATCTGAATACTTGAATGGAAGATATTATTATAGGAAAATTCTACAAGAGGTAAATATTTATCCCACATACCTTTAAAGTCAAGTGAGAAAGATCTCAACATGTCTTCTAATGTTTGAATAGTCCATTCTGATTGTCCATAAGTTTGAGGGAGGTAGGTAGTTCTCAAACGAAGTTCAGTATCTATGGACATCTGATGACTTTTCCAGAATCTTGATGTAAAACGAGGATCACGATCATAAAAAATTGATAGGGGTACTCTGTCACGACCCGTCCTCAGGGCCTGTGATGTGACTACCCCAAGCCCGCCTTCCATAGGCCAGGGGCTGGAGACTAGCACCAAGGCATAAATCCTGGTAAAAAGGGAAGGCATTGCCTTTGTAAAGTAAACCACAAACACCACAGAGCAAGCAGGAAGAAGTAAACACTAAGTAAAAACTGAGTACAACAGTAAGTGCGGAAAAGCAAGTGGGCCAGTATACAAACCCAAATTGAAAGTAAAGTACAACTGGAAGGGAAAACAACAACTGAAAAGTAAAGCTGCAACGTCGAGATGTCCACTGGAAATCCCACCTGAAGGGTGGGTACAGATAGCCTCCACTGCTCCTCGGGTCCAGCCGACCGCTCCGAGTACGTCCCGCCCAGTGGTCCACCTCCAGGTACCGTCCTGCTCTGCAAGCCTCAACCACGATCAACGTTGTCCGTCGTCTGCAACCAACATAACGTAGTGCGAGCATAGCCTGTGCAGGGGTGAGTATAAGCTACTCAGTAGGGACCCCGAGACTCCCGAAGGTCTCCCAAAGTCCACAAAGGACAATCCACAAAGGAAAGATACAATCACGAAGTAACATCCGACACTGCTTAGGTATATTCCCATACATATACCTAAGTCATCTATTCTCGTTCGGCTCCAACATCCGAGCCCAAGTACAACCCAGTCCACACAGGAAAGCAAAACGTAAATCCACACAGGATAGCTCAACACAATCCATATAGGAAAGCAAAACAGAATTCAGCTCACACAAGAATACTTCTTTGTATGACGATAAAGATGATCAGATATTGCCACTGAATCATATAAGCCGTCAGACCCATAAAGGATCGATAGGTACTAACCCCTGCAATGACCCACAAAGGATCTGACCCATAAAGGATAGATAGGTAACTAACCCCCGTAATGACCCACAAAGGATCTGACCCACAAAGGATCGATAGGTAACTAACCCCCGCAAAGACCCACACAGGATCGGACCCACACAGGATCTGTAGGCACAGGTCCACACAGGACCGCTGAGCACTGACCCACACAGGATCGGACCCACAAAGGATATGTAGCACTGATCCACGTAGGATCGCTGAGTGCTGTAGTTGTCGCCGTCGAATCTACTGAGGATCTCTGTACAGTCGTTGTCGTCACAGTCACAGTCGCAGCCAGCTCTAGGGTTCCCGCACACAGCAAGCTCGCTCGGGAGGGTCCGCTCCACGAGCCGAGGGGCTGATACATCAACTAAAACATAGTCCAGAGTTGATGTATCTAAAAGTTCCGTATCGTCAACAGGAACTCAACGTCGCAGATGACGCGTCAATCGGACGCCCGGTCTGAGAGTTATTGGCTTTTTCATTCCAGGGGCCTGATTGGTTTTTAAGGCAAAAACAACCCGACCGTACTCCACCTTCATCCAAACCTCGGGCGGAGTAAGCCAAAAGATCCTTCTCACTTAGAGGAATCCAACAAAGTCGACGACACGTTAATCGGACGTCCGTAGCTTAAGATATGAACGTTTCCGCTCTCAGGGCCCGGTTGGTTTCGTGTACGAAGCAACCCGTCCAAACCCAAAGTACTCCGAAACATTGAGTGCAATATACCTAAACGACCTTCTCGATCCAAGGATCGCATCGCCGCTGACAGCGCGTCAATCGGAGACCCACAGCTCAAGTTATGAGCAAAAGAGCGAAAATGTCCGAAAACGGGGGGTCTGGGCCCGGACCGACCCGACCCAACCACCCTGGGTCGGCCCGAACCGGTTCGACCCGACCCGGGTCTGGGTACGACCCGGCCGGCGCAGCCCGACCAGAGTGGCCTGGCCCAGCCTGGGCGCGACCCGGCCCAGCCGGCGGGTCGGCCCGGCCGGTTACGGCCGAGCGGAGCAGGGGGCGTGTTGCCCCTGCGTGAGAGAACCGCGGCCCCGCGTGGGGACGCCCTTGCCAGCGGACGCGGCCGGGCCACCACATCCTGTGCTCCTTCAGTCCCGTGTGGTCGCGGAACCGCGCTACTGCCGCCCCAGATTTAGCCGCGGCGGTTCTCCACGGTGGCGCGCCGGGCGCCGCCGCCTTCCGCCGTCGGCGCCGCCGTGCCGGCGTGGCGCGCCGGCGGTTCGCTCCGCGGACCGCCGGACGAGCTCCAGTGGTCGTAAATTCACGCCGTCTTCACCGAAGGTCCTCCCAGGGTCTGTCCTTCATTACGAGGACCCCGCGTCGCCCGTGCGGCCTGCTTTGTCGACGTCCTCCATTTCACACACCAAGAACGAAAGGGGCGGTGAGTTCAGACTTGTTCGTTTGTCCGCACCCACCGCGTTAGTGGTTTTAAAAGTGTCACAACAAAAAAATTTTAATCAAATTCCATGGGTATAAAATTAAAAATATTTAAATAAAACAAACCCCTACCTCGTCGTTGTCGTCGGACGTGAGTTCTTCGCGGAAATGACCGTCGCAGAAGAAAAAAATCGTCGCGTCGCGGAAGGGGGCGTCGCGTCGTCGCGGTACACGGCGTCGCATCGACGATCTCCGGGGGTTAAAGAAAACACAAAAATTTAATTGCACGTTTTAAACCCATTTTGAGGATAAATCCACAAAGAATTAGAGAACCATAATCCCCTACCTCAAGCAGTTGATGATCGGAGATTGTTGCGGGGAAGAAACATCGCAGAAGGAGAATCGTCAGCATCGCGGAACACGGCGTCGCGTCGTCGATCTCCGAGGGTTTTCATTCTTAGTCATCTTCGTGTTCTTCACGTTCTTCGCATTCTTCGCGTTCTTCGCGTTCTTCGCAAAGGAGGATGATGAACTTAGAGTTTCTCCAAATCCTCTCAACAAGCCACCCACAAGCAAAACGTGTGTTGGTCTTATTTTATTCCATTCCAAAAATTTAAAAAAAAAGTTAAGAAACGAACCATTAATTCGATGAATTAATGGTAACTTCTTAACTGTCCAATTAATAGGGGCGTTAAGAGTTTAGAAAACGCACCAGTTGACTTTCATTAAAGAGGAGTTTTCGCGGGTGCGTTACTTAGAGGAAAAGAAACGGTGGGGCTCGTGCGGGCCCCAACTCACAAATATCCTACCAAGTGGGTGGGATATTTTGGGTTCCACCCTATCCGCTTCAACTCATCTTGAGTTACTTTAAGTGGTTTAAGTGGCTTTAAGTGAAATAAAAATAAAGTTGTCGCACCACTTTATTTTATTTCTTAACTTAACCCCAAAAATTAAAAACCACACCCGAGCAAACACAACTCCGGAAAAGGCATTTCTAGGCAAATACCGGCGCTGCGATTCCATCGGTGCCCTCGGAATTTGATTCCGAGCACCGGTTCAAAAGTTAGAAAAACCCGCTCGTTCATTCACTGAACGCACCCGAGCCAAACTTCGGAAAATGATTCCGGGCACACCGGGCCTCAGAATCAGGTGCCGTTAGAAACTGTATTCTTGTAAAATTCCAAAAAAAATTAAGAAAAAAATTTCCTTGAATTTTACGGGTCTTTACATCACTCCCACCTCAAGTCTTTACGTCCCCATAAAGATACATCATAAAATAGGGAAACAAATGCGGGTACTGAGCACGCATCTGAGCCTCCCACTCCCAAGTGCTCTCCTGGAGGTTCCTGTGTTTCCATCTGATGCGCACTAGAGGAATCAACCGTCCACGTAGGACCCGCTCTGGTCGATCCTCAATCTCCACCGGGACCTCCGCAAAATTCACCCCATCATCAACGTCTAGCTCCCCATGGTCAATGATATGCGTCGAGTTGTGAACGTATCTCCTCAGCTGAGATACGTGGAAGACGTTGTGCACCCGGTGCAACTGAAGTGGTAGAGCCAGGCAATAAGCCACCTCGCCAATCCTTATGAGGACCTAGAATGGTCCGATGAAGCGTGGAGACAACTTGCTACCTCGACCAAATCTCCGTAAACCACATCGAGGTGAGACACGCAAGAAGACATGGTCGCTATCCTCGAACTCTAGTGGCCTCCGCCTCCTGTCAGCATAAGACTTCTGCCGGCTCTGAGCTATCCTCATCCTCTCCTGGATGACCTGGACCTTCTCTGTCATGGCCCGGACCATCTCCGTTCCCACAAGTGCTGACTCCCCAGGGTCTGTCCAGCACAAAGAATATCTGCAAGGTCGGCCGTACAACGCCTCGTATGGTGCCATACTGATGGTGGAGTGGTATCTGTTGTTGTAAGCAAACTCCACCAAGGGTAGGTGGTCCTCCCAGCTGCGACCAAAGTCGATAACAAATGCGCGGAGCATGTCCTCGAGAGTCTGAATGGTCCTCTCCGTCTGAACATCCGTCTGAGGGTGAAAGGCGGTGCTCAGACGTAGCTGCGTCCCGAATGCCTCCTGCAACCCCTTCCAAATCCAGGAAGTAAAGCGATAATCTCGATCGAAGACGATGGATGATGGCACACCGTGAAGCCGTACAATCTCCTGAACGTAGAGATGTCCCAAGCTCTCTAATGAGCCCTGCTCTCTGATAGGTAAGAAGTGAGCCGACTTTGTGAGTCAGTCGACAATCACTCAAATGGAGTCGTGACCTCTGGAAGTGCGTGGAAGTCCAGTCACGAAGTCCATAGATATCCCATACCACTTCCACTCCAGGACCTCCAAGGGCTGTACCAAGCCTGCTGGTACCTGGTGCTCTGCCTTCACCTGCTGGCAGTTGAGGCATCGAGAAACGAACTCTGCCACATCCTTATTCATGCCCGGCCACCAGTGCTGTCGTCTGAGATCCTGGTACATCTTCGCCACTCCAGGATGTACTGCCAAAGGAGAAGTGTGAAACTCTCTCAGCACATCCTCCCGTAAAGAAACTGGTACCAAGGTACGTCCTCTGAAAAGGACGTCGTGCTCTGCTCCAAGGGAGAGACCATAAGGTGCCTGACCTGAGGATATCTGTGCATGTCGCGTCTCATAGTCAGCGTCCCCATGCTATGCCTCTCTAACCCGCTGTAGTAGTGGAGGAGAGACTATGAAAGACTGAAGGAAAGATGCTCCATCTCTATCCACGAAGGATATATGCAAGGCGGATAGCTGCTCTACCGCCTCCTCAAGTAGCTGAATGCCCGTCCTCCTGCTGAGAGCATCGGCTACCACGTTACCCTTCCCAGGAGTATAGACTATCTCAAAGTCATAGTCTTAGAGGAACTTGAGCCATAGCCACTGTCTCAGGTTCAGGTCTTTCTGAGAAAAGACGTACCTGAGACTCTGATGGTCAGAAAAGACTGTAAAGAGCTCTCCCATTAGATAGTGTCGCCATGTCTTCAGAGCGAAGACCACTGCTGCTAACTCCAGGTCATGGGTAGCGTAGTTCTGCTCATGCGGCCTCAACTGACGTGATCCATAGGCGATCACTGCCCACTCCTGCATCAGGACACATTCGAGTCCGGTCCCTGATTCATCGCAGTAGACTACGTACCCTACTCCCTCCTCAGGCAACCTCAAGATAGGTGCGCTGGTCAATCTCTATCTCAGCTCCTGGAAGCTCTGCTGACATCTGTCTGACCACACAAAGGGTTTCACCTTCTTCGTAAGATATGAGAGTGGTGCTGCAACTCTGGAGAAGTTTGGAACAAATCTCCGATAGTATCCAGCCAGTCCCAAGAAACTCTGCACCTCCGTCACGCTCTTGGGTGGCTCCCAAGCTAGCACTGCCTCGATCTTCGCAGGATCCACTGCAACTCCCACCTCAGAGATGACGTGTCCCAAGAATTGGACCTCACGTATCCAGAACTGACACTTTGAGAGCTTTACATAAAGCTGGTGCTCTCGGAGTGTGTCCAATACAACTCGCAAGTGGTAGGCGTGCTCCTCCTCAGTCGTCGAGTATATCAAAATGTCGTCGATGAAGACCACGACAAATTGATCGAGGTATGGCTTAAATATCCTGTTCATGAGGCCCATGAACACCAATGGAGCATTGGTTACGCCGAATGCCATAACCATGAACTCATAGTGGCCATATCGACATCTGAAGGCCATCTTCTGCACGTCCTTGTCCCGAACTCTGAGCTGATGATAGCCTGACCTGAGGTCTATCTTTGAGAACCACCGTGCTCCCTTGAGCTGATCGAAGAGGTCATCAATCCTCAGTAGTAGATACTTGTTCCTCACTGTCACCTGGTTCAGGCGACGATAGTCGACACAAAGTCGCAAGCTCCCGCCCGCCTTCTTGGCGAACAATATCGGGGAAGCCCAGGGTGAAACACTGGGTCGGATGAATCCCTTGCCCTACAAGTCCTCCAACTGTACCCATAGCTCTCGAAGCTCAGCGGGAGCCATCCGATATGCTGGAGTGGATATCGGGGTTGTCCCGGGGTATAGATCAATATAAAAGTCTACCTATCTATGAGGAGGTAGTCCTGGAACGTCGTCGGGAAAGACATCCGCATATTGATCCACCACTGCCAGAAAACTAGGACTCCGCACGTCAACTGCTCCTAGGATGAGGCTATCCAACTGATGAGTGATGGACTGTCCTCTCCTCTGCGGAAGTCCATCCTGTGCTGCGAAGGCTCCCTTCTCTCTGGTGAAGGTGAACCTGCTCCCATCGGTGCGTACACATCGCACCTTGTGCCTAATACAGTCAATCTATGCATGGACTGCAGATAACCAATCCATGTCCAAGATGAAGTCGTAAGGCCTCAACGCTGCTACAAGAAGATCCCAGCCGAAGATCTTGCCTCCTAGAGTAAGCTCACACTGCCGGCACCGGTGCGTAATCGTCGAGTCTTCTCCTGTAGGAGTCTCTAGCCGTAAGGATCGAGCCAATGGCTCTGTCAGAATCTCCGAGCTCCGAACAAGGGCAGCGGCTATGAAAGAGTGACTCGCTTCTGTGTCTATAAGAACTGTAGCAAGGTTGGAATAGACACAGATAGTGCATCGAATCATCTCGGGCGCGCCGTGGTCGTAGGCCTTCGCTACCTGGAGCTGTGCCTGTCTCTGCCTGCCAGCTCCCTGTGGCCGGGGTGGACCTCCTGGTGGTGGTGGTGGTAGAGCCTCAAAGCGTCGCCCACCACCTGCTGCTCGGCCAGCTCCTCTTCCTCATCCGCCTGCTCCCTGTGGACTGCCACGGTCGACCCTCTGCCTCTGCCTAGGTGGCCCCTCAACCGTCTGCTGCTCCTCGGCACGATGGGTCGGGTAGTCACGAGCCATGTGGCCCTGCCCGCCGCATGTGTAGCACTGCATGCATCTCGAAAGACTGGCTCCGCACTGTGTGTCATGCACTACTGAGCTAGTGTCCTGAGGTCATCTGCATGAGGGTCTGGTCTACCTGGACCCATGAGTCATCCGTCGACTGCCTGCTACAGATGAATCTGCTACGTGCCGCCCCGCGGTAGGTCTCACTACTGAAGAAGGCTCAGCAAGAAATCTCTCGATCAAAAGGGCTCGCTCCAGTACTCCTTCCTGAGTCGAAATGCTGAGGGAGATCAGCGATGACCTGATCACGTGTCTCAATCCCTGCTCAAAGGTCCGGACCCGGAAGAATGGGTCCCGTACCATGTCTGTTGAGTAGCATGAGAGATCGGTAAATCTCGCCGAGTACTGGGTGACCATCAAGCTGCCCTGCCGCAGCTGAAGAAGCTCCTGGATGCGCATCACACGGAGGGTGGCTGGGACAAACTCTGAGCGGAAGAGACTCTGAATGTCTGTCTAGAGAAGAGATGCCTCATCGTGCACCTGGATCATCAAGCTCCACCATCGGCCCGCTGCCGCGTGCAGTAGGCTCGCTGCGAGGATCACCATGAGGTCTGCTGGTGTCCTCACTAACTGGAAAACTCGCACCACTGCCTCCAGCCAGTCCTTGACTTCTTGGGGGTCCGTCTCCCTGCAGAACCTGGGCGGTCGCTGGCTCTGGAACTCATGCAGTGCACTAAGGTGACGTGCATCATCAGCGGCTGGGGATGGAAGCATCGGTGGCTCGGCGGGTAGAGGTACCGCCGGTGCCTTAGCTGTCAAAGGGCCCTGTACCGAGGCCTCGTCGCTCGGCGGAATGTCGTCACGCTCAACTCTCGGAACCCTAGATGGCTACCGTCGTGGGGCCATCCTGAAAAGAAACAGGTGCGCCACGGTCAAAAAAGTATACCTGGTAAGCTGACATAAAGTAATCATAAAGAAAACTTGAAACACACATGCAATCAATGTTTTCGTGCATTAAGTCGGAAATCAGAAGTCAGGGTCCTGGTGTACGGATACGTTGGCCGCTGCACCAACACTGGACTCCCTGGACTGATAACCACACCCAATACGCTTAACACTATTACTTCACATAGAAAAAGATCAGAGTCCCAAGTTCTGTGGTAGAACAGAACTCCTCTGATACCAATTTGTCACGACCCATCCTCAGGGCCCGTGCCGTGACTACCCCAAGCCCGCCTTCCATAGGCCAAGGGCTGGCGACTAGCACCAAGGTGTAAATACCGGTAAAAAGGGAAGGCATTGCCTTTGTAAAGTAAACCAAAAACACCACATAGCAAGTAGGAAGAAGTAAACACTAAGTAAAAACTGAGTACAACAGTAAGTGCAGAAAAGCAAGTGGGTCAGTATACAAACCCAAACTGAAAGTAAAGTACAACTGGAAGGGAAAATAACAACTGAAAAGTAAAGCCGCAATGTCGAGCTGTCCACTGGAAATCCCACCTGAAGGGTGGGTATAAATAGCCTCCACTGCTCCTCGGGTCCAGCCGACCGCTTCGAGTACGTCCCGCCCAGTGGTCCACCTCCAGGTACCGTCCTGCTCCGCAAGCCTCAACCACGATCAGCGTTGTTCATCGTCTGCAACCAACACAATGTAGTGCGGGCATAGCCCGTGCAGGGGTGAGTATAAGCTACTCAGTAGGGACCCCAAGACCCCCGAAGGCCTCCCAAAATCCACAAAGGATAATCCACAAAGGAAAGATACAATCACGAAGTAACATCCGATAGTGCTTAGGTATATGCCCATACATATACCTAAGTCATCTATTCTCGTTCGGCTCCAACATCCGAGCCCAAGTACAACCCAATCCACACAGGAAAGAAAAACGTAAATCCATACAGGATAGCTCAACAAAATCCACATAGGAAAGAAAAACAGGATTCATCTCACACAGGAATACTTCTTTGTATGACGATAGAGATGATCAGATATTGCCACTGAATCATCTAAGCCATTGGACCCACAAAGGATCAATAGGTACTAACCCCCACAATGACCCACAAAGGATCTGAACTACAAAGGATCGATAGGTAACTAACCCCCGCAATGAACCACAAAGGATCGATAGGTAACTAACCCCCGCAAAGACCCACACAGGATCGGACCCACACAGGATCTGTAGGCGTTGGCCCACACAGGACCGCTGAGCACTGACCCACACAGGATCGGACCCACAAAGGATCTATAGCACTGATCAACGTAGGATCGCTCAGTGCTGTAGTCGTCGCCGTCGAATCCACTGAGGATCTCTGTACAGTCGTCGTCATCACAGTCGCAGTCGCAGCCAGCTCTAGGGTTCCCGCACACAGTAAGCTCACTCGGGAGGGTCCGCTCCACGAGCCGAGGGGCTGATACGTCAACTGACACATAGTCCAGAGTTGATGTATCCAAAAGTTCCGTATCGTCAACATGAACTCAACATCGCAGACGGCACGTCAATCGGACACCCGGTCTGAGAGTTATTGACTTTTTCGTTCGAGGGCCCGGTTGGTTTTTAAGGAAAAACCAACCCGAACGTACTCCACCTGAGTCCAAAACTCGGGAGGAGTAAGCCAAAAGATCCGTATCACTTAGAGGAATCCAAAAAAGTCTATGGAACGTCAATCGGACGTCCGTAGCTCAAGATATGAGCGTTTCCGCTCCGAGGGCCCGGTTAGTTTCGTGTACGAACCAACCCGGCCAAACCCAAAGTACTCAGAAACCTTGAGTGCGATATACCGAAACGACCGTCTCGATCCAAGAATCGCATCGCCGTTGACGGTACGTCGATCGGAGACCCGCAGCCCATGTTATGAGCAAAAGACCAAAAAGGTCTGAAAACGGGGTTTCTGGGCCCGAACCGACCCGGCCCAACCCCCTGGATCGGCCCAAACCGGGTTGACCCGACACGGGTCCGGGTTCGACCCGGTCGGCGCAGCCCAGCCCGGCCAGAGTGGCCCGACCTAGCCTTGGCGCGACCCGGCCTGGCCGGCGGGTCGGCTCGGCCAGTTACGACCGAGCAGAGCAGGGGACATGCTGCCCTCGCATGAGAGAACCGCGACGCTGCGTGGGGCCGCCCTTGCCATCGGACGCGGCCGGGCCACCGCATCCCGTGCTCCTCCGGTCCTGCGTGGTCGCGGGACCGCGCTGCTGCCGCCGTGGCTTCAGCCGCGGTGGTTCTCCACGGCGGCGCGCCGGGCGCCGCTACCTTCCGCCGCAGGCGCCGCCGTGCCGGCGTGGCACGCCGACGGTTCACTCCGCGGACCACCAGATGAGCTCCGGTGGTCGGAAATTCACGCCGTCTTTTCCAAAGGTCCTCCCGGGGTCCGTCCTTCACTACGAGGACCCCGCGTCACCCGTGCGGCCTGCTTTGTCGACGTCCGCTGTTTCGCACACCAAGAACGAAATGGGCGGTGGGTTCGGACTTGTTCGTTAGTCCGCACCCACCGCGTTAGCGGTTTTAAAATTCTCACAACAAAAAAAGTTTAATCAAATGCCGTGGGTATAAAATCACAAAGATTTAAATAAAACAAACCCCTACCTCGTCGTTGTCGTCGGACGTGAGTTCTTCGCGAAAATGACCGTCGTGGAAGAAGAGGATCGTCGCGTCGCGGAAGGGGGCGTCGCTTCGTCACGGTACATGGCGTCGCGCTGACGATATCTGGGGGTTAAAGAAAACACACAGATTTAATTGCACGTTTTAAACCCATGTTGAGGATAAATCCACAAAGAATTAGAGAACTGTAATCCCCTACCTCAAGCATTTGATGATCGAAGATTGTTGCGGGGAAGAAACGTCGCAGAAGAAGCGTCGCAGAATTGAATCGTCGGCGTCGCGAAACACGGCGTCGCGTCGTCGATCTTTGAGGGTTCGGCGTTCTTCGTCACCTTCACGTTCTTCGCGTTTTTTTGCGTTCTTCACGTTCTTCGTGAAGGAGGAGGAAGAACTTAGAGTTTCTCCAAATCCTCTCAACAAGCCACCCACAAGCAAAATGTGTGTTGGTCTTATTTTATTCCATGCCAAAAATTTGAAAAACAAGTTAAGAAACGAACCATTAATTCGGTGAATTAATGGTAACATCTTAACTGTCCAATTAATAGGGGCATTAAGAGTTTAGAAAACGCAGCAGTTGACTTTCATTAAAGAGGAGTTTTCGCGGGTGTGTTACTTAGAGGAAAAGAAATGGTGGGGCTCGTACGGGCCCCACCTCACAAATATCCTACCAAGTGGGTAGGATATTTTCGGTTCCACCCTATCCGCTTCAACTCAGCTTGAGTGGATTTAAGTGGTTTTAAGTGGCTTTAAGTGAAATAAAAATAAAGTTGTCGCACCACTTTATTTTATTTCTTAACTTAACTCCAAAAATTAAAAACCACACCCGAGAAAACACAACTCCGGAAAAGGCATTTCTAAGAAAATACCGGCGCTGCGATTCCATAGGTGCTCTCGGAATTCGATTCTGAGCACCAGTTCAAAAGTTAGAAAAACCCGCTCGTTCGTTCACTGAACGTACTCGAGCCAAAATTTGGAAAATCATTCCGGGTACACCAGGCCTCGGAATCAAGTGCCGTCAGAAACTGCATTCTTGTAAAATTCCAAAGAAAATTAAGAAAAAAATTTCCTTTAATTTTACGGGTCTTTACATACTCCATGAAGTCTTACAACTTCATTAATATGTAGTCTTTCAAAATTTTCAAGTGTTAAATCTTCTCTTATAGAAAGAAAATGTTTTGACTTGGTAAGACGATCAACAATGAATCATATTGCATCATTACTTATAGGAGTCTTTGGTAGTCCCATGACAAAGTCTATCGTAATGTCATCCCATTTTCACTCGGGTATGGGAAGTGGTTTCATGACTCTTCTAGGATGTTTTCTTTCATCCTTTACATGTTGACAAACCATATATCTTGACACATAATCAGAAATCTCTCTCTTCACGTTGTCCCAAAAAAAACGTTCATTCAAATATCTAACATCTTAGTGTTACTAGGGTGTATAGAGAAATTGGTGATACGAGCATCTTCCAACAATTCCCTTTTTAGATCAGGTATGTCAGGAACCCAATGTCTCTTCCCAAATTTCAAAATTTCATCTTCATATATAAATTAAATCAATCTCCCATCATTCATAGCTTTAATTTTTTTTGAAACTCCTCATCATTAGTCAGAGAACTTTTTATCCTTTTTAGTAAAGATGGGTTGAAAACAATTTGAAAAAGTATTGATGTTTCACCTTCCATGATTATTCCTATATCCATATTTACTAGATCCATAAAAATAGGATACCTTTCAACTCTCATCTTGTTCAAAACTCCATGATTCTTTCTGCTCAAAGAATCTTCCACCTTATTCTCCTTCCCCGGGTGGTAGTGTATAGTGCTATCATAATCCTTGAGTAGTTCAAGCCATTGTATATGCCTCATGTTGAGTTATTTTTGTGAGAAAATATACTTCAAACTCTTGTGATCAGTATAAATATTACATTTTTCACTATAGAGATAGTGTCTCCATATTTTCAAAGAAAATATTACAGCTGCTAACTCAAGATCATGAGTGGGATAGTTTTGTTCATGAATTTTTAGCTGTCGTGATGCATATGTAATAACTCTATCATTCTGCATAAGAATACAACCAAGTCCTTTCTTTGAAGCATCATTATAAATAACAAACCCATCATTACCTGATGGTAGAGTCAATATAGGAGCATTGACTAATCTTATCTTCAGTTCTTCAAACCATTATTCACACTATTTTGTTCAAAAAAATTTAACCCCTTTACGTGTGAGCTTGGTTAATGGGTTATCCAATTGGGAAAAATTCTGGATGAAGCACTGGTAATAACCTGCTAAAAAAATAAAACTGTGTACCTCAGTTATACTCGTATATGCTGGTCATTCTTGTATTGCTCTTTTATTTGAAGGATCAATAGAGATTATATACTAAGAGAAAATATAGACAAGAAAAGAAATCTTCTAAATCCAGAATTCACACTTGCTAAACTTTCTATATAATTCATTTCTTCTAAGAGTCTTTAGAATAACGCGCAAGTTACTTTCATGATCTTTGTAGCTTTTAGAGTATACCAATATATCATAAATAAATACCACAAAAAATCCATCAAGATATTCTTTGAAAAATTTATTCATTAGATCCATGAAAACAGAGGCTACATTAGTCAGTCCAAAAGGCATTGATGTAAACTCATAATGCCCATACCTGGTTCGAGATGCTGTTTTCAGAATGTATTTCTTCTTCACAATCAAGTGATGATATCCTGATCGAAGGTCAATATTTGAAAAATATTGAGCTCCATGAAGTTGATCAAATAAATCATCAATGCGAGGTATGATATACTTGTTCTTTTTTTATTATAGCATTGATCTCCCTATAGTCAATGCACAACCTCATAAATCCATATTTATTCTTAACAAAAAGAATAAGGGATCCCCATGGAGAAACACCAGGGAGAATAAATCCCTTATTACTCAATTCTTCTAGTTGTTTCTTTAGTTCCACTAATTCCACAATGGTCATTCTATAAGGGGTCTTTGATATGGGTCTTGAACCAGGATTTAAATCAATGGAAAAATCAATTTCTCATTCTGGAGGATATTTGGGTAAATCCTCTGGAAGTATATCAACATATTCTTGTACAATAGGTATGTCCTCTACTCAAAAATTATTTTCCTCACACATAGTTATTTCATTCTCTTCCTACCCAATAATTTAATTTAGTAGAGCTATGGGGGGGGGGGGTGGATCTAGATATGAATCATATGGTGATGTTTCTACTCTAAATATGATGTATTCCTTATCATCATAAAAAATTGTAACATCCTTTTGCCTCAAACTCAAAAATTGTCTTTCAATTTCTTCTAGATGGTCACAAGGAAATTTTTTTTATAAGAAAATATCATTAAAATACCTCCATTCCATATTTGATACTTATTCATCCTCCTTTGTGTTTTGAATTAATGACCACCATTGATCTGAATCTCCCATGAGGTGACAAACTTCCATGAAAACTTTTTCCCTTTCTCTACTCCCCAAAGAATGAAATATTTTTTCTAAGGAAATAATCCATTTCTCAGATACAAATGGATTTTTAGACCTATTGAATGTTGGTGGTTGTTGCCTCATGAAATAGTCTAACATTGATCTTCCATGTTGTGGATCATGGTGCTCTATATGGGTAAGGTTATTATTGATAACCTGAGTGAGTTGTCCCGGTATGGTGATAAGATGATCAGCACCTATTACATCACTAGCTCCACTATAATTATCTTGAGTAGGAGTGAAATCCCTACATGGATTACGTGCATTGATACAATTTCCATTCCTTCCACTAGGTTCCATTTCTAAACAATGACATACACTAGATTAGTTTATGAATCACAATACATAATTCCAATCATGTAAAAAACATAACATAAATTAAATAGTTTATGGATATAATCCATAATAATAAAAATGTCTTCTTTGAGGAGTTATATACTTATAAATCTTTTCAAATGGGTTGTAAAGAAAATGTGAATTATCCTAAGCATATCCCCCAGGAGTGTCGTAACCAATAGTGCAACAAGGCCCATTGTCGTGTA
The DNA here is from genome assembly GCA_963277665.1 of Viscum album. Lineage (NCBI taxonomy): Eukaryota > Viridiplantae > Streptophyta > Magnoliopsida > Santalales > Viscaceae > Viscum > Viscum album. The sequence continues at coordinate 1,002,953,059 of OY728133.1, forward strand.
CTAGGATACCCTGGGTCAAGCTCGAAACTCTTTGTCAGAGTTTTAACTCCTAGGTATATCTCTTCTAGAGACTTCTCTACCTGCTCGTATCCATACAAGGATGTATTTCTTGGAAAACTCACAAAATCTCTACATTACCAAAATTCTAGGAAGTTCTTCTATACTAATACTCAAATTCAATCTTAGGGTAATGTTATCTAATCAGAGTTTTTATAAATCTAGTTTCCATGGTTTGTACTAAACTTCCTCTGATACCAACTGTAATTCCCCGACCCCAGTTTCCCAGAGTTGGTGCATTATTACATAACATTTGCATGATCACAAGGGATCAAATCCTGAAATACTGATCAATTTAGTAGCCTTGGAAGTACTAGATACATTCATAAGTTTTATATTAAATTATAAAATGAAAAACAATAAAAAAAATTGTCTCCATTGACCACATTAATATCCCTTAGAATATCCCTAAAGGTCAGTCATAATATACTTTTTTTCATCCTGGGAAAAATAAAACATAAAAAGGGGTGATCTCAAATGCTCAGTAAGGATAAGAATATAGCTGAAACTTTTATAAATAAGCATAAATATTTAATGCAATGTATAAGACTAAAATGAAATATTTTTAAACTTAAAATTCAGTATAACATGGAAAAGATAAATCAAATAATTCCATTTACTTATTCATATGGATATTCTACTAGTCAAATAATCACATGTAATATCTATAGCCAATTTCATAATGATGGAATGCATAATGCCAGACATCATAACCACATAGTCAAGGCCTCGTGCCAAGACTACAAATAAGATTTTGTCAAGGTCTTGTGCGAAGACACTAGTTTGTCTCATGAGACCCACTAATGCATCGAGGAGCTATAGCGAGCTCCACCCGTCAGTTACTAAGTCCAATGCATTCCTCATATGAAAAGGTTGGAACATAACATAAAAATTCGTATTAAAACTAGCATAGAAAATGTTAATACTTTAACCATAAACCATAAATGGTATAAAAAGAACACATCCACAGTTAAAAATATCAGAAAAACTTCAATACAATATGGAAGGTTTGTATCATAAGGAATCAACTTCAAATAAGTATAAAATCCATCAAAGGATGTTGACATAATGAAATCAAAACTATTTGATAGAAATATCTATTTTTTTGAAATCATTTAAAAGTCACATTATTATAAAAGAAAACATTTGTTTGGAAAATATTCTTATAAGCTTGTAAGGGAATCTTCGACGATGTTATAACATCAAAAAATATCTTCACCCACCATATAAGTTAAAAAAGATATTCTAACCTTAATTTTGTCGAAAAAGTCATAAAGTACCTTGTTTGGAAAACAGCAGAAAAATTCCTTTAAAAACATAGAAGTTTAAAAATATGTATAAATTACATTAACTCATAGTCTAGAAAATAGTAAAAATGTTTTGAAATAAATTTTTAATAAAACACAGATTTAGATGATAAAGAGGTCCCAGTAGATACTTACGTATTAACAACTTTAGATAAGTAAATAGATTGTAAAATTAACCCTTACCTTGTACTTTTCCTTGGTCGAGGGTATGTTAACCTCCTGTATAATAGTTAAATTATTGTTATTAAATTATAAAATAACCATATACTTAAATATGATATCATATATGATCTTTTAATATTGCTTTGTTAATAATATTTTAGTAGTATCATCGTTCCAGGTGTTAACCGATTCGTATTACTTTATATGCTTGGTTACGTAAGCCATGTTTGTTAGGGATAGGATGTATTTTATTAATATCCAGAATGATATTAAGTTCTTAAAAATTATTATTAATAATAAAATGAAAATTATTCTTGAATGGTTACGATGGGGAATGAATTTCATCACTTTCATGGAGACGGTAATCCGTACGTACGCACGAGCTACGATATCAATATATTGATGGTGAAATCGTATGTAATTGGATGTTATATCATATATAAATAATAATTAACATGTTATATTTATTATTTACATTAATTATACTCATTATTATACCCTTCCAAATAATGAAGTGTTTGAATAACAAACTACACCATGACGTGGAGACAGTAAGCTGTACATACGCACGTATGGTTACTTATCATTCATAGGATGGATAGAATAATGAATATGGTTGTAAAATATTTATAATAACATCATAGTATGTATAAGGTACTAGATTTATTATTTTGAAATGAAAAAAAAAACAAATAATGAGGAAGTGGAAGAAGAAAAGAACTTAGAAAGAGGTGATAAAATTATTATGTCTTCTTCAGGTGTTTCTTTTTTAGTTGATCAAAAGGGATCATTAGGTTGTATTTATGATCAATGTAAGGACTCTAGGTATAAGTGAGGGTAGTTGGGAGGATATTTGATCAGGGGTTGGATGGTCCAAATGGATTTGGAGGTGTGATTTGGAGAGAAGCTAAAGTACCCTTTTATAAGAGAGGTGAGGGTCACTTTAGGAAAAGTTTGAAATATTATTTTATTATACAATCATATTTTGTTTTTAATAGATCTAAAATGATTTATATTGAGGATAATGTTGGTATGGGTCAAAAAAATCTCAACCAGTAGGTTTTAGATAGGTTTAGGTCACTATATTAACCTTATCATTTAGATTTAACTCTTGGTTAAATAGTTTAACATTTACCATGTCTCCTTTTATTTTTATATTATATGGTTAATAAAATTACTATAAATTTCTAAGTGACCAAAAGTGGTTCATTAATGAAATACATATTATTATATAATTCCTTTGGCAGAAACATATATTTTTAGGACAATTATATCTTTTAATAATATTGTATTTGTTTTAAAAACTAATTTAGGTCAATTTTGACACTATTTGGTATTTTGTATTTCTTAAAGTCATAACAACATGATTAATTCAAAATAAAATTCATCAAATTAACCCCAAAATTTCATATTAACCTATAAAATTCGTGGAATTCATCAAAATATCAAATTAAATTTATTTGGATATTTATAATATAAATTATTTTAATATTTCATTAATAAGGTAATTACTGTATCATCACTGTGTCATAAATATATTTGTTATTTAACGACTAAAAACTATAAATAAAATACCATTATCTAGGAAATATTTTTATCATTATAATGAATATTTATTGTTGAATTCATCTTATGTGTAACCCTATATTAAAAATTTTTTAGTTATGAAACTTTGAATTTAACACTTTTAGCTCTTCTTTAAATAAAATAATAATAAATTTCCTAATCTAATACAAGCATACCAATAGGGTCATATTTTTTTCCTAAGATTGTTTTTGATTGAAATACACTTATTCAATTGAATTAGGACATGTGTTAGGGTAATAATAATATCATTTTTACCTTTAATTACCCTATTTACTTTTAATCATGGTAAATAAAAGTCAAAAGTTACTATTCAATAAAAGTTATTTTCATCTTATTGAATCAAATTTTACTTACTGATATCAAACACGTCTCTTGGATTTTTTAAATTAAATTCATAGAAGTAGTAAAATTATGTTTTATGAAAATTTGCTAATGTGCCTAGAAGGTGGGTAAAAGATGTTAAAAAATTCAATAAAATTTTATTAATGACTCTGATGAATTACATTGAACTAATATAAGTATTATGTATCTATTTTGACTTAAAATAAATTTAAATAAAATAAATAATTATTAAAATAAAAATTAGGTTTTAAACAATAACATAGTGTTTTTCTCCGTTCATCAAAAATTGAATATTTTCAGAAAAATACCAAAAATTCACCCTAAGCTAATTTTGATATTACGAATCCAAAAATTAAGTCCATTTTGAAAAATAAAATTTATTAAATTTCAAAAAGTGGGTATTACTATTCATAACGGCTAGTTTGATTGGTCATGGTGTGTTAAAACTACAAGTTGTGTATAGTACAAGCTATTGCATTATTCAAAGAGAAACATACTGTGGAAGTTTGGGGTGTTAACAAATATTAGCTTTAAGAGATGAAATCTAAAAGTCTAAGTCACTAAAGAAATATTTTCATCACTCTTTCAATCTCTTCTAAAGAAGTTTGATCTTGAAAATAAAAGCTAATGCATTGTCTTTATAATCATCAGAGGTCCATGTGTATTTTACAAGATTCCTACAATTTGGGTGAATTTCCTAAGAATTATTGAATCTGAAGAGTATGGGAGTCTTAAATTATTTATCCATGAGGCACGTAATAATATTATTATGATCCAATTTTTTTTTCAAATGTACCACATGAATAGAGTTCCATGCATTTAATGAATCTTCCATGAAAAAAGCTCTATCAATCTTAATTTCCACCGTTCTTCTGAGAACCTTCTTGTACCAAGTGTAATTTTAACCCACTAAGTTGATCTAAAAAAGATTATTTCTCTTAATAAAAGCACTAAAATCCCATGACGAGATCAAATTGTTTAGATCCCCCGATTTTTCATCAAGATTGATAATTGAGTTGAAATCTCCAATTACAAACCATGGATCATTAATAATTTTATAAAGTGAGAAAATTTACAACCAAAAAGGTCTTAGAACCTAAAATCAATTAAAGGAATAAGAAATATAAAAAATTGATGCTTTCCCTACCGCTTAAAATTATAAGTGACCAGTTGTTCACTAGTACTGAAAATAGATTGATTCTCTAATCTATAGTGATCCAAAACCCGAAATCTCTTGATTTACAATTAATTTTTGTTCAAAATAGGTAGGTGGAATCCCCATCATTCCATATAATAAATATTGTAAGAGTAGACTCTTTTAGATTCTGGCAACCCAATCAAATCGAGATTTTGATTTTGGATGAAAAGCCTAAGTGAACTGATAGTATCAGGGTTGTCCAAACCCTAAAAATTATGAAATAGGATTTTCATTTTACTTTTCATGAAGGGGTTCCCCCCTATATTTTTTAAACTTATATTTTTAATTTTACTTGATTTTCTTTGTACTTTTTCCTATTTTCCATCAGTGGCAGTGCTGTTATACCCCAATTTATTAGAAAAATCATCTGGATTTCTAGGTGATTTTGTGGTCTTTGCTGGTGTAACTATAGTATCTCTTGTTATATAGATATCCACATACCATGTCATGGTAATTCTAGGACTTTTTAAGATAGTGTGTTCATATTTTTACAAGACACAGATCTCCTATCCCGAATTATCAGCAAAAGGACCCCCAACCTTCTTTATGCCAACCATTTGAGGTGCAACAGGATATTCAACATGAGATTGATTAGTATGCAGCTCCTTAGGATTTAGTGAGATAATAAAAGATCTTATTTCATTGTAAAATATATTAATCAATTTTTCATTAAATAAATAATATAATATTTATTAATAATATTAACAATATTTATAGAGTTAAAAATAATAATATTATTAATATTTAATAATAAAGTTAAGATGATTATTTATTATACATAATATGGATAATAATACTAATATGTATTGATATAAATAACAAATAGTATTTATTATTATTAATAATATAATTATTAATATTAATGTTTCTTAATCATTCAAAAATATTTTTATGAATTTCTAATTATATCATTTTATTGTTTTATGAAAAAAATATAATATATTAGTTTTTTTAAAAATGTGTAAGTAACGATTTAAAAAACATATAACATGTATCAATCTAATAAACTATATATGTGTTTGTTCCTCTATTTGTAGCTGTGGATCATATGAAATAGTAATTGAAGGATCATCTAGCTGATCATGATGAACACTATCCTCCCATGCCTTATCTAAATTCATAATAGGTTTGTCACCCCATGGCACATCTATATAAAGCTCTGTACCCTCAACATTGCTTGGAATATGAAAGAAAATCCCATGATAAATCTCATACAAAGGAGGAAGATACTTTGTCAATACTCTATGAAAATAAGTAGAGTCAAAGGAGCCTCACTCTACAGGAATAGAGATATAAAGAAGATGGTTGACATCAACATCCTATGAAAAAAATTATACAGTTATCTAATATTAATAAAAAAATATTCAGTAGTGGAAGGAAGAATTATTACCAAGTCATGATATCCCCATCCGTATTAGTGAAGATATCTCACCAGGGAAATGCGAAGCCAAGGCCGATAATCAAGATGATCTGATAAAGGAATATTTACTATGATAACCCCTCATAATTGGGAATCATGTCGTCTATCCCACATCTCAATATATTATGTATGATATATACTCTAGTCAAAGTATCTCTTCCCTAACATATTTAGGGAATGAAGTGAAGGTAACTGACTGGGTGGTGATGGAATGGGATGATAGATGCCGAACTACACATAAATCTATCAGTATGATTCTACTTAACAATATGAAAATGAATCATAGGAAAGATGCATGAGCTGGTAGCAAGTAGCATCATACAGTATGGTGGAATACTCTAGATGATAGTCTCACAATAAGGCATCCATGAAACTTGAAAAAAAATTATTTAATAAATAAATATATGAATTGTAAAAAATAAAAAATTAACTATATACTTAATATACGTGTACGTATTCTAGTCAAAGACTATACAACATAAGTCTTTAGGCATGGACATCATGCCTTGATGTATCTAAAGATTTATGATCCTAACTCCCCCTATAGATAACATTTTTATACTTATAATTCATAATAGAAAGTTATATATTTGATTTTTACATAATAAGGAAGGAAAAAACATACCATCATCCACATGGAGACTCTCCTAGAAAATCGACAGGTAATAACATGCGTTCATATGGAGCTAAGTGAGTGATGCATTTCCTTATCCATATTTGTAACATAATAACACATCATGTGATCTACATCTTATCGATGAATCATATACTGCATAGCACTCTGTATGTATATATAAGACATGATGACCCACAACTATACCATTATGTCTGGTCCAAGTCCTCCAATAATGTTAAATACATCAAATATACAAATGTAGTTGAATGATCAATGCAGATCATGCCACCGATAAGCCTCAAAATGTGTGTAAATGTAAATAACAACCCGATGATCTCATCAGAATCATCATCTAGATGAGAGAAGATATTTCTTATCTATGGAATTAATAATCTACTACTGATAACATACCTTCCATCATCTTGGACCTCAACGCCCAGTAATATTTGAACTAGATCAAACCAATTTTCACCCACTCAAGCCGTTACTACTGCACTATCGATGGGGTGGCCCAATATATTATATAAATCCTTGAGCGTAATAGTCAACCCTTCCTATGGAAAATGCATTGTATATGTCTGTAGAATCCATCTCTATATGAATTCATTAACGAGATAATGAGTGAAAACTGTGAAGTTACACATCACTATGCTGTAGAACCCATCACGACAAAGATGAGGGATAATGGAAGGAGATGGTGTAATATGATGGAAATGATGAGATATCGGTACACTCAAAATAGGAACTTGATTCCCCTATATGACCATCCATGAAACATTCCTGTCCTGAAATGTGAGCAATGGAGGACCCTCCATCTCTAAATTTTATATCATCACTAATTTTTATAGTTAATTCAATAAAATTTCAATTTTTTTTATAAAAGTACAAGAAGAAAAATAAGGATGACAATTAGCAATCATAATTAAGAAATATGATAACGAATGTTGTAAAAAATATATGTGACTGATGTTTTGGGATTAGTCTATAAATTTATTATTTTAATGATCTCCAATCAAATTTAATTTATTTTTAAATAATTCTATGTATATCGACTGTGATGAAAATCCAACATAGTACATATGGCTGCATGATATATTCAATTGACTGTGTGATTTTAAGGATTGATTTGAAGATAATTCATTTAGAGGATGAACCTATTTTTATTCATTTAGTTGTGTGTTTATTTTTTTTAATAGTTAAAGTATCATACAATTATTTTCGATTGAATCCCAAAATTAAATAAACTAGAAATGAAACATACCAGAAATAAAGAAAGCTATAAATAAAAAGATCCATTAATTAAAAGTTTTTATATGAAAATAAATGTACACATTCATTATGAAAATACATAAACTTAATCAAGGATGATGGGAATTGGAGCTCTATCCTTCCACTTGGGGAAATCGCTTATGAGCATTCCATTATGTGTGAAAAATGTTACATTATAGTCCTCCTCCCCATTTTTGAGGCTATTCCATATCATTTATGATATGAGTACACATTGTTCATCCCTAATGGTGAAGCCTAGTAATATCAGGCACCAAATTCGGTTGATGAGTGTGAAAGGTAAAAGTATGAAATATAAAACAAATTCCAATTCAAACCATAAATGTAACAAGTCTTAATGAAAAAATTAGAAATAATTGAATTAATAAATGAAAAATCCATAATATGAAACATGTAAACATCAGGGACCACAATTTTCTAATAAACATATAAGGTACTAGAACAAAATTTACTAATAGGCATCCATGTTTCTCTAGAAGATTCAACCAGGCCAAAAAATGGCTCCAATGATATGTTCACTGATGTGAAAGCTGCAAAAACATGTGCACATGACATATCAATGCCTGGAAATAACAAAAATCACAGTAACTATTTTCCAATATGACCACCATCAATCCACCACTATGTCCTCTAAGAGGGTCATGGAAAATTGTTACATAAAATAAGCTCCATACCCAATCAAAGGTTTGAACACACAATGATGATGTATCATGTTATATATGATCAATGGATCTTTGGAAATTCTAACCAAAACGAATTCTATTTTGCATCTTCTGATAGGCCAACTGGGACTATTCAACAAAGTACTTCACAAATCTATAAAATATCTCATATACTAACCATGTGATCGACATCTTGCACATAACCTTGAAGATAATATTTATTCCCTCTATAATAGTAGTGAACATATGGATATACCTCCTTCCACTATTATATTCTAATGACCATTTATCCTTTTAAATCCACATCATATATTTATACACATCATTATTATCCCTTCAAATTACTTAAATTCATTGATTGAAATTTTCTTATTGGGGATTATATGATGAAGTCATAAGAGAATAATGTAATTAAAAGGATATTAATTTATTTTCCATAAAATATAAGTTTAAAAAAAGATACCCAACTTGATGATCACTTTATTTTTTACCTCATATATAAAATTATTATGCACATTACTTGAAATTTACCTAATTTCATATCAATGATAAGTATCAGGTTCTCACCATGAAACTACACAACTGCTAAAGACATATATAATCAACTGATGATAATCAGATATTAGACACACTCCCTGGATTTGTGTGACATGAATGCATATAAATTCCAAAAACCAACTCCAAGATTAAAAATTATACTATTTGATGATGTAAAATGAAAGTGGTATAGGATCATGATTACCATCCAATGTAGTACCAATAAGTACAAAAAACTTCTACTTTCCATAAAGAAAAATTCTATTAACTTGAATTAATTGATTACAATATGGGAAATCAGTGATATATGGGATGAATTCCCAAAATATCCTAAGAAGATTCACCATTGTTCGATAAAATTAGTAATTTGGGGAGACTTAGTCAATAGTGTACAAATGATAAATAACCTAATTGTTGAGAGAAAAAGTCCCATATGTTGTAGAAATATTTCATATGATTCATCCCAATCAACTTAAATTTCACAATTTATTTTTATTTTTCAGTCTAGGATTTACCATAGCATATATTATATTTAAAAAACTATTTTATTCATTCCTGAACAAGGGATACATGAACATATTAAAATGTTCATAACATCTCTAAAATAACAGTAAAATTAAACTCTATATCATGTGAACAGTTATCCTGTAATAAGATTGGATGCACACAAGTGTGTGGGCTTTCTAATTTGGTTATATTTTAACATGAAAAAAAGTTATCATATATTTCTCTCATACAAAATTTACATTTTTGATTGTATTTGTCAGATTGAATGAGATATTTTCCCTTCTTAAACTCATCAACCAAAATAAAATTTTTAACTCCATGTGGTATTATTTTACCACATGTTTCAAGAAAGTTTTACTTTCAAACGCATGCCCAACATAGATGGTGTTATGAGCCAATGCAGGTGTATTCCCTATAATGCTAGAGAATTCAATAGCCTGTCTAATGAAATACCAATAAAATTTTTGTTCATGTGACATTAATTTAACTAAGAAATTAAATAATATAGGATGATTACAACTAAATGGTGGCTTCCTATCTATCAAATGAACCTTAGAAGGCTCATTCCCCACATAACCCTAATCGACATCATTTCATGATACATCACTAGATACATACTTATAAGATAAAGTGTCATTCAATAAATCATGAATATAAATTGAGAATTCCCCTACAGTTCCTTCCAAATCTTGATCATCTTCTTTATAATTTATTTCTATTACCATAGTCATATGAGAAGATAATGAATTATAGTATTGTTAAGGACTAAATTCTACAGATCTCACTTAACAAGGTTCTTTAGTAGTAGGTTTTACCTCATGAATATCAAATTTAACCACATATAATTACATTATTCCATTACTGCACTATTTCCTAAAGAATAATGATATATCCAACTGATCCTCATCATCAACTAGAGGATACTCAGTGTTCCATAGACGATCAGGATATTGAATATGTTAATATGTAATTGATATAATTGATTGATCAACCTTCAGTTTTAACTCACTATGAATCTTCCTATGAACATCATCCAATGTCACACATTCATAATAATTTTACACTCTTCCAGGATATAAACTATAGATAAAACTCTGATAAGTATAAATTACCTCACCAATGAATTATATAGGCACAAACATTATTACATAGAAAAAAATAATTAATAAAATTATATATACTACATCATGAAATTTTTAAAATGATAAAATTGGTTATGATTAAATAATTATGACTTGATATAGATACTTTTTATATGGGATGGTTTATCATTATTTGATAAAACAACCAAAGCCTAGAGGGGACTCCTATAACCTCTATTATCTAATATTTCAGCATCCATTAATCAACTTTCATGCATGATGTAAAAATACAGCTTCAAACAAAAACATTTCTTATCAAACACTCTATTATGACAATGTTACTCAGATGCAAGTGAGGGGGTCTTCGGGTTTAAAATACATAACATTTTTTATACAAACACACATTCCCTTATATACTTAGTGAGAGGAATGGAATGAAGGACATCAATAAGAAAAAAAATGAATTTATTATAGTTTACGTAACTAAAAAAAATACATGAAATTTCAATCATAAATTGGTTGGTCATATCATGACTATTCAATTATTATAAATTAAATAATTATATAAAAATCACTAAATTTAAATTATACATTAGATGGTCATAAATAGATCAATCATCATACGATATTTCTAACATGTTTGTTTGAGATAGTTGTTATGTTCAAAATCTGGTAACTTTACCTATAACTATATTTAATAAATAACACACACACACACACACATCTATTTATATTCATACTTTCAAGAATATTTTTCACTCTTATAGGTGTAAAACTATAACTGAAATCATGATTGATATAAATAACCTCACCATTGAATTATATTTATTGTGATATGATTACTAAAGAAAATTTAATTATATTTTATATATATTTATACCACATAATAATTTTTTAACATATTTTAATTAGTTATGAATAAATAAATATGAATTGTTCTTGAGAAATTTTCAATGGATTTTTTTATCATTATTTGATAAAAAACCAAAACCTGGCTATAGACTCCTATAGATTCTATTATCATAGATTTTAAAAACCATCAATCTCCTTTCAAACAACAAATCCTCTTGTTAAAGACATCTTTTTGAACCCATTTTTATTATTATGTTACTCACATGTAAGTGAGGGGGTCTAGGGGTTTGAGATACATAACATTTTTTATGTGGACACATACGTCCTTATATACTTAGAGGGAGGGATGACACACAAGTCATCCATGAGTAAAAGAAAATGAAATTATTATAAATTATATAACCACATACATAAAAAAAGACATCAAATTTCAATTATGAATTGGTTGATCATATCAAGACTAGTCGTCACATAATACTCTTAACATGTTTTTTGGGATACTTATTATGTTTTACATAATATAACATTATATATAACTGTATCAAATATATAATAAATATCTACATATGTATCTATATATTTATATTACCTTCTTTCAAAAATCTAAAATCTTCAATGTCTATATATATATTTAGAGTGATTCACTTTATTTACATATGTGTGTCAAATATTATAATTTAAATTTATTTTACTTTAGATATAATATACAATAATATATACATATAAATATATAACATAAATATATTCAAATTTAGATATATTCAACATTATTTATTAATATTTTAAAATATAAATACATATACTTTTATAAAAAACTATAATTTTATAAATATAATTATGATTAATTTATATAAAAATATAGAAAATATTATTAATTATAAATTTTATTAAATTTAATTAATAAAATCAATATAATTTTCACTTACATAATAACCATTAAAATATTGTAAACTTATGTTATTTTCAATTTTGTAAAATTACATAAATAAATATAATTTTTGTAGTATTTCTACTTTAAAAAATGTATGTAATTACATTATATACATTATTACTTGGAATAAAAATTATTTATAATTAATATAAATTAAAATTATTATTTATAGTAAATTTTTTTATTCCTTTAAAAAGAATAATATTATATAATATATTCAAATAATTTTAAATATGATACATAATATAACTAGTATTTTTTATAAATAATTATACATTATATAATTTTTATAAAATATTTACCTAGATTCAATTTATTTACCTATGTGTATGAAATATTATAATTTAAATTTATATTACTTTAAATATAATATATATCATATAAATATAAATCTATTCAAATCTAATTAATCAAAATTTAAATAACAAATATATACATTTTTAACAAATAATATTTCCCAATATATAAATTATATTATATATATAAAATTTATATTATGTAAACACCATATTTAAATTTCCTAAATCATTCAATTTAAATTAAATCATAAAAAAAAACAAGTCATTCAAAAAATAAATTATACAGAGGAAAATAATTTATAGATTCATATAGCCATACATTCACACATATTAAATAAAAAAATAGTACAAACAAAATAAATAAAAACAATTAAACAATTAAAAAATTTAAATAGACATTTTAACTTCTTAAAAGATGAAAATATATATTAATAATGAAATTCAGTAGGGATTCACCGAAAAATAAAAAGTAGAACAACTGAAAATGGAGGGAGTTCCACCTATATTTATATTTTTTCTCAGCTAGGAGGCCTGAACAATATTCACGCCTCCTTCGTATTTTTTTTGATGGAAGATTGAAAGGGGTTCACACTTTCTTGGGGTCTGAAAGAGATGTGTGAACCCCGTTCATGCTTCTCGTCTAAATAAGGAATCGTGAATGTGGTTAATGAATCTCATGAACATTTTTTTTAAAATATCAACAACCCTATATCTTTTAAATAAATAAATAATTAAATAAACCCATTAAAAAACATGAATATTACAGATGGACTATCAACCATTTTTTGTCTTCAAAATTTCATATAACATTTTTTATGAAAAGGAGTAAATATTATTAATTCATCTAGTAAAGAGTTTTTATATGAAAGGATACTACATGAATAATCTTTATCATCCCACAAAATAGGGATTGTTAGTGTTATAAATGTGTTTATGCAGAAAACATTGACAATACTGATCTTATTTATCAATGCTGAAAAAATAGGTGATAAAACATAGTTTTATCTGTACTTTTCTTATCACTGATAAATGTGGACTATATTATTGTTTTTATGTATTTACAATGAGTGAATTTATCAATTCTAATGAAGCATTGATAAAACTAGAAAATTGTTTTTAATAAATTAATTTTATATTTCACTCAGTTCCCCTTTATAAGAACTTACCACTTCCCTTAATAAGTGCTCAACCCCTAGCCACCCCTCCCACTCACGTGTGATTCCCCCATTTATCAATGAAACCCCATTGATGGATCAGTTGGGCACACCTCGATTCGAATCTAGGACCTCCATGTTCAAAGTAAACTTCCTTACCACTAATCCTTCCCTTTTATCAATATATTTATTAATATATTTATATATATTTAAACAATTATTTTTAAATAAATTCCAAAAATGTTATTGAGAGTGTGTTTATATATATACAAATATTTTTGTGTATGTATATATAATATATATTTATATTTATTTATATAAGCTAGTAGAATTTTGGGATTTCAGGTTGGGGGGATTCAGGATACCACAATTTGGAAGTTGTTATTGACTTTATTTGTGACCACCAAATAGTTATCGCTAGGATTTACAACTCCCCACCCAATTTTTTATCCTCCCTAAGTGAGAATACCCCCCTCCAACCTCCCTTATAGAGCCCCTCACACCCACCTCCATGATGCATCGTGCTGCCCCACCTCTATAATGTGCCACATTATCCGACCACTGGGCATCAAATCTCCCACTGTCTGACACCCATCCCACCCCCACCATCGAGCCCCATCCCCCACCTCATGAACCCCCCACCTTCACGATATTACGCACCAACCCACCATTGGAAATTGATCCCCCACCATCCCTCCCCCATCCCAACCTTGTTATCAAGCCCTAATCCCACCCTCTCCCCGTTGAGCCCCCTATGCATTGACCCTCCCCTGCAGGTAGAAAAACCTCTCCCTCTATAGATCCCCTATCCACCATACCTCCCCCTAGACACAAACCCTCCCCCCGTGAGATGTAGCTAGTGCCTCGACTCCATGCCCCTGATTTATCTTCCACACAGTGACCCCTTACCCCTCTTCGCGCAACCCGTACCTTCAAAATACCCTGGTTCCAAGAACAATTATGACCCATGCTGTCTATGTTTGATTTTCATTTCTTTCATTAATAATTTTTTTCCTAAAAGGATTTTTAGGTAATTAATATATTAAGGATTTATGGTATAGAATTCATGGAAGTAAATTTTGGAATGAAATCTATTCATGAAGAAATTTTATCATTGAATTTTTTTAAACACTCAATCCTTTGTGTATAGAATGTTTTATGCCTATGAAGAAATGTTTAATTAATTTTCTCTTGGTGATAAAATGATACATGTCAAAACATTATCTTCAACTAATTATTTTACGGCCCTAAAGAACTATGATTTATTAATAAAATTGTTCTATAAATATATCAATCTAATTAATTTATGAAAATAAATGTTATTTCAGAATGAATATCATTATGCCTATTTCTAAATTCAATGGACTTGAAAAACAAAATTTTGGTAATTTTTATATTAATGAATTTTCTGTTTTGAACAGGTTATATATTACAAGAATGTATGTTCTTTTCCAATGGACAAATGTTTCACGCTTACACTAAAATTATCTTTTTAATAATATATATTTGAAATGTTTTATTCATTTAAAATATTATCCAAAAAATTAATTTTTTGAAATAAAAATTTTAAAGTCATAATATTTGTAAATATGTGGTAAAATCAACCATATTTTCATAAACATAGTTTAATGATTTTTTAATTATGATCTCAAATATCATGGACATATTTATATAAAATGTTTTGCATGATAATTTCTGTTATTATACATGTATTAATTTTTCATATTATTGAAAATATAATTTTGTAATTTATTTTGTTAAATTATGAGCACATATATCATAGACATAATTATACAAGCTTTTATAAAATAATATACTTTTTAATTTTATATTATTTTTATTCATATTTGTATATATATAATTTTATGATAATTTTACTCTTAAAACTTATTATAAAACACATGTTTTAAATTTTGATTAATTTGGTTAGAGTAAAAAATATTTACAATTTATTTGGTTTTTAAACAAAATTATAGTTTTCAAAGGTTTAATAATATATCATTATTATTTTTATTTAAATTTTGTAATACATTAATGTGTTCAAAAATTTATTATATCCAGTTATTAATATATTTAAAATTATTAGCATGTTGTTTTCATACTAACATTTTTATTATATATATCTAGAAATTTTCAAATTTTTGGTTGAAATATTGTTTATATATTTTAATTTTAATTTTTCTATTTAATTCAGCTATGGATAAGAGTTGGATTGATACACTAGATTGGATTTCTACAAAATATTATGAGGGAATTAAATAATTTATTTATTTCTCAAGAAAATATCAAAGTGATATGATTAGTTTTCCATAAAAAAATTGTGCAAACATATATATCTTCAAACGAGATACTATTAGAGAAAATTTGTTCTAAAAAAGGGGTTTTGAAAAACTGTAATACATGGACATGTCGTGTGGAAGTGTCTATTACTTTACACCAATTAGAAAGTATTTATATGAATGTTGACAAAAATAGTAGTTGATCCGATAAACATAATTCACATTGATATGCGGTATTAGTTTCAAATTGAAGATAATAATTTCAGAAAAGATTTCATAGGAGGGATTAATCCACATTCTTATATAGATGGGGAAGCATTGAAATTATTTGAAATTAATTTCTATACACATACTAAATTATATCCTGGATGTACTAAATTTCATAAATTTTTATTCATTATCTAATTGTTACACCTGAAGGCCTTGAATTAGTGGACATACATCTCCTTTAACATGTTGTTGGTATTTCTGAAAAAGTTACTCCTTGTTGGAGTAAAGATTATAGAGTCATACTATCAAGTTTTTAAGTTGATTGACAACCTTGGTTTCACATACAAAAACACTGATGCATTCTATAATAACTATAAATTTTTTAGAAAAGAGAATACACAAATGAGTACTTGTAATATTTTATACTAATCTAGGTGGAAGGAAAATGAGATTAATAAAGCAAGAAAAATTCTTCCTGGTGGGGTCTTGAATTGAGGGAAACAACATGATAATAAGTAGATGTGTTATTTCCCACTGAAAATATGGTTTAATAGATTCCTCATGTTAGATAAAAGTGTTAAACTGGTGACATGGAATTCAGAGAGAAATAAAGAGTTGATAAATTAACTCACCCAATAGATTCTTTTACATGTAAACGTTTTGATCAGAGAAACATAAAATTTTCCCAATATGGTTGTAATATTTGATTTGGTTTGGAATAAGATGGTATTAACCCATTAAAAAACATGGTTATTTTGACACATAGTACGTTTCTAGTGGTGTTGGTTCTATACAAACTTTCCCCATGGTTATTTAGTAAGAAACCATTTTTGTTAGTTATAACTCTAATTGATGGTTTGAGAGTACTAAGAGCTAAAAGTTATGTTTATATTAAATAGTTGATTGATGATATGAAATAATTTTTGGAATATGGTGTAATGGATATTTAATCCAAAACTAATGAAATTTTTATACTTCAGTCTAATTTGTTATGGAAAATTAATGACTTCCCAGTATATGAAAACTTATCAGGTTGGAGTATAAAAAGAGAATTCTCCTTCCCTTGTTGTAATAAAACTAAAAAATATATATGGCCTAATAACTATATAAATTAGTCATACTATGTTCACATATACCTTCTTCCTTCACTGAACATGTTTAGAAAAGACAGTTTTTCATTTTATGGGAATATAGAGAACAACCCAACACCACAAATAATGTTTATTATTAAAAGTCTTACACAACGTGATTAAGAAAAAATTATCAAAATATATGTTTTTAGGATTTATTGTCTCCTTCATTGCCTTCCATTCTTGATGTATATAGATAGTGCAATCATAATGGGACGAAACATCATATCTTCTTAGAATTTCTTTATTTGAAAGATAATATTTTAATACATAATTTTAATGTGATGTACATTGAAAAAAATGATGGTGATAATATAGTATTCACCGTTTTAGGAGTAAATGGGAAATAAAATGAAAGTTCTAAAACTCGATGTGATTTTCATTAAATGGTATTGAAAAAACCTTTACATTTATGCTTAGGTGAGGATAATAGTTAATATATGACTATAACATAGTACCAAATGTGTAAAAAAAAGAAAGAGACATTTCTATCAATTTTAAAGACCTTCAAGGTGTATTTTGGATATTTCTATAATATTTCCAAGCATATCAATGTGATGAGAAACAGATTATAGGGATTTAATGGTCACGATAATCATATTATGATTCAAAAGACAATCCTAATTGAAATTCGTGATCATTTTCCTACCCATGTGGTTGATTTGATGATTGAAGTTTCTAATTTTTTCAGATAGCTCTATTCAAGTAATAATCACATGAGTGATTTGAGAAAGATACAAGATAACATCATGCTTACACTATGTCACTTAGGTAAACTATTTCCACCATATTTTTTATTAATTTCTTGGTCCACATGACTGTGCACACTACCACAAAAACAGTTTTTCCCAGCGCCCCCCTTTATCAGTGCTTTTGTTAGCGCTGATAAAGGGCCCCCCTTTATCATCGCTTGTTTAGTAGCGCTGATAAAGGGGGGCCTTTATCAGCGCTTTTTTTAGCGCTGATAAAGGGTCGGCTTAAATTTTTTTTTAAAAAATATATTAATATATTAATATATAAATATAGTTATATTTTTATGTAAATATAATATATAATTTTTAAATATATTTTAGATAAGTATAAATGTACATTTACACTTATTATACTTAATATATAAGATATTTAGTGAAAACGACTTCTTAAAAAATTAAAAAAATATTTTTAATTAATAATTTGATAATCATTATGGAGTAATAGTCATTTTATAATAATTTGAGGACTAAAAAAATTAAAAAAAATTAAAAAAATATCCAAAATATGTTGAAAACGCAACTCAAACTTCAAACGACCATAACTTTTGATCCGGGTGTCCGTTTGAGCTCTACCACGTATCAAATCGAAGCCTGTGACGAGCTCTACATCGCTGTGACCCAAAGGACCTCAGTCAAGCGTTTTTCGAGGCCAAAAGAGGCCCAGAAGGCCTCCAAAACTGAGTTTTTTGTCGGGGTACCCAGATTTTTTAACATTTTGTGGATTTTCAAACTCGTTTAAGGGGGTATTATTGGATTTTCTTGGTGGGGACTGAATTTATTCCAAGGTATTACATTCATATTGATATTATGTCTTTGAAATTTCATCCTTTTTTACAATGAACTGCTATTTATAATCAAATATATAACTATATGTACATATTTTTTATATATTCGCACCTAAAAATTAAATTTTTTAAATAAATAATTAAACATATTTACATATCAAATATATTAGCTTTATATAAATAATAACTAATATCCATTTTATTTAAAATACCAATATATGAATATTTATATACCTATATATTAATCTAACTATATATATATATATTAATCTAACTATATATATATATTAATCTAAATATATATATATATTAATCTAACTATATATATATATTAATCTAACTATGTATATATTAATCTAATAACTATATTTATATTAATATAACTACAAATATATATATTAGTATTACTATAAATATATATATTAATATCACCATAAATATATATATTAATATCACTATATATATATATTAATATAACTATATAAATATATATTCATATAACTATATATATTTTAATATAACTATATATATGTTAATATAACTATATATATGTTAATATAACTATATATATATATTAATATAAATATATATTACTATACGAATAAATATAACTAAATATATATATATATATAGATATATATTAATACCACTATATATATATATTAATATTACTATATATATTATAATATAACTATATATATATATATATTATAATATAACTATATATATATATATTAATATAACTATATATATATATTAATATAAATATATATTACTATACAAATAAATATAACTAAATATATAAATATATATATATATAGATATCATGAATTGGAAAGAAAATAAAAATAGAGTAGTGGTAAGGGCTTAGGCGCGCAGGGGGGAGGTCTCGAGTTCAAATCCTGGTAGAGGCAGGGGTGCGCGCGCATGGGGAATATTGGAGCAAGCACTGTTAAAGGGTGGAGGGGGTGCGTGGGGTGCGTGGGGTGCTGTATAGGGGCCGAAAAGTGCTGTAAAAGGGGGGGGGGGGTTCAAGCGCTATAAAAGCCCCCCCGATTGGCAGTATTTTTTATTTTTTTTAAATGTTTTTAATTTTTTTAATTTTTTTTAATTTTTTTTAACTTTTATCAGCGCTTTTTTAAAAGCGCTGATAAAAGGGTCCTTTATCAGTGCTAAAAAGAAAGCGCTGATAAAGGGGTCCTATATCAGCGCTTTTCGAAGCGCTGATAAATGGGACCCCCCCTTTATCTACGCTGGCTTTATCAGCGCTTTTCTAGTGCTGATAAAGGCCATTTTTAGCGCTGATAAAGGCTGTGTTTGTAGTAGTGGCATTTATTCAGTGAAGTCATTTTTGGTGGTCTTGGGAAATTACAGTGGATGCATCCAATAGAGTGATACATAAATACACTGAAATGATATGAATGCAACAAATATTGTTTGGAACCCTCAACTTCCAATGGTTATTAAATGAGTGAGTGCATTAATTTTTGTGCTTCATATATGTATGAGGTTGAAACAAAGGTAGATAAACCCTTTCAGATTTATAAATGTCGAATTGAAGAAGAGATAACATTTGATATGAACAATGATGAGTGGGTTAAACCTCCTAGATTTGTGTTTTTCAAAACTCCATTAGTTATTCCATTGATAAATAAGTTTTATAGTTTATCTACCATGTCATGTGTTTTTATATTTAATATATTACTTACCTTTTATTATGTTGTAATTTAGGATACATATCGATGTGTTGAAATGGGAATGTCCCCGCATAACTAACCATCAAATACAAAAATATTATTTCAATACATTATATGTGTGGATCAAGGCTCACATATTTATAAATAATTGATTAATTATTTTTATAATGAAACTCAGGTTTATTTTTACAACCTTTTATACATTGAATTATGTTAAATTTATAGATTCACAAGATGCATGAATTAGGTAATCATACTATGAGTGAAGAAATCATCCATATAGAAGATCAAACATTCATTATAGGTATTCTCTACCAGTATTTGGATGATAATAGATTCTGATACCATTTTAGTGATGTTGATGTGAACTATGAAACAAAAACAATCAGGTTTTTTGTTCATATGTTGATGAATGTTTCTATTATAGATTATTGAGGGATATTATTATGGTTATTTATGTTCATGGATTAATGAATATATTGTTGAGGTGTGATTGGGATGATCCAATTTTTAAATAAAATTTTAAAATTTCAAATTTAAGTTGGTAAACATTAATAATATGTTATATAAATATGTCCATATAAGAAAAGATCCCTTTATACTGACATCACATGAATATCATGTTTACATTACTGATATTGATTCTAATTTAAAAGTTATGCTGATAATGTTTAGAAGAGGGTTTTTTTATTGACTGAGAGGAACTTGATGTTTTTGGATTTTTTAATAAAACTCTGGACCCAACCCCTATAACTTTATGAGAATAATATATTCAATGGGAAAGAGAGACAATTTAAGGAGATATAATAAACTTGAATGACCCATGAAATATTTACAGTAATTTTTTTTATAATTAATAGTTGTAAAAATATTTATGAATTATATATATATAAATTTAATAATTTAACTTTATTTTTTTTAAATTTATGTATGTCAATGGGTGGAAAGAGTGGGTTACCTGATGTTGTTGGTATGCATGTATTCATTTTTAAAATTAATTAATTGTAATTTTTTGGTAAGTATATCCCCATGTTGTTTATATTTTTTAATTAAAAACCCAGTTATTACTAACTATATTAATAATTTATTTTTAGAATCATCTGGTTCATATTCCATCTGGCACAGATGTACTATTAGAGGGGTTTCAAGCTCGATTGGATGTGTTATTTAATGAAACATTTCATCTAATTAGAGAATGTTCATGTGTTTTGATTTGTTTGTTGGGGTATATGATATGAGATCCACATATATTCCCTATAACTACTCATGAATAAATTTCATTCCCACAATATATGATTTAAAAATCAATGAGGGTGGTTCATGTAAATTTATAGTTTAATTTTTCATGATTTTTTTTATTTTCATAGCCACTATATTTTTTTAACAAGATAATTTGAAATCCTATCCAGATGAGTTTTGAGTAGTATGTATCACAAAATGTCGAATGTTATGGAAAGATTATAAGGTAAAAGTGAAGAAAGATCATTGGGAATATTTTTAGGATGCGTCCGATAGTGTAAAATGAGTCACTCTAGGTGTTCTTCCCATGTAGTGGTAGGATTTGGTTGTGTTTTGGTTGAGTGAGTTGTTTATGGTAAAATTTATTTATTTTAATCTATAAATGAATCTAATTTTTATATGTCTAATAACTAAATTTGATGAATTTAGATCGAGTCCACTCATCATTTATGTAATTGGGTGATGCATGGAGCACTTTCTAGACACAAAACTCGATACATGTCCCAATATAGACATGATGTATGTTTAGATTTCATTATTCATTCATATATTAATTATATTACTGTATAACATGAATATAAATAAATATTTGGTGGAGAAAATTATTGTAGTTTCACCAGAGAGGTGAAATAACCAATTAGATGCTGATATGGGTGAGGACTCATGGGGTTGGTGATTATGATTTTTCCAATGTGTTCATAATAAAATCATTTTATTACCAGTTTTTTTATTAAATAGAAATTATTCACATTTTTCATTAATTTATCATGTATATTAAAAAGGCTCAGTTTATAGCTGAATTAGTAGATCTTACAGAGGATTAGTGCCAAAAATACTGTGCATAGAGATGATATATTTTGGCATGTCCTAGGGTGTTCTGATCCTATTTATTTTTTGACTTATGACACTGGTGTCCCACAACATTTCGTTGTTAGAGTGGAGGTGATGGGTTCTTGTAGAGATGTAGGGATGTGCACACCGGCTGAGGTAGTTGCTGTTATGGAGACTATAAAAAATATTATGTATGACCAGTTTTAGAAATTATGTATAGAGTATGAGGAGAGTTTATCATAGATGTCAGCATGTATAGATGAAGCAATGACACAACATCCCATTGATAGTATAAAATTGGTTCCACAAGTAAAAAATAAAATAAAATATACTCATATTTAATTTTATTTATATGATTAAATTACAAAAATATTTATATATGTTTTAGACTTAGGATACTACTATTGGACATATTCACGAGTTCATTGGTGAATCAGATGAGGATACACCTCATGAATATGTTAACTTACATTACCATTTTAGTATTTAACATTTCATTTTATATGAATAAATTAAATGTGGTTTATATTTATAAAATTATTACAAGAAATAAAAAAACATATACTACATCATATTTTCATTGTCAAACAATAATAGATGATCCTAAATTACTATGATGTCATAAAAAAATATCGGTAGAGTGATTTTTGAAATGTTTGATACAATATAACATCAATCAAAGGCGCCATTTGATCGAGATGGGCAGAAACACACTTTTAGTGGCATAAAACACTAACACATGAATGTAATGGTCAAAACCATATTAAAAATACATATAATGAGGTGAAATCATAGGGAAACCATATTATTATTATTATTTATGACATGCATGAGTAGATAAAACATCAACTGGGCATGCCGTTTGTTCGAAACGAAGGAATAAATAGTTTTTAAAGGTTTAACGCCCTTTAAAAATGTGCATCAGGGGGGGGTCAAAACTGGCAGAATGGCCTCAAAATATTGTGGAATGAGATGAAAAAGAAACATACAATAAAATTTGAAATGATCTATGTAAGGACCCAGAGATTTAATGGATTTTTTTTAAATACTTTGAAATTTTACAAGTCTGTGGATTCTGACGGCACCTAATTCTGAGGCTCGGTGTGACCAGAATCAATTTTTGAAGTTTTGTTCGGGTACATTCAGTAAACGTACGAGCGGGTTTTTCTATCTTTTGAAGTGGTGCTCGAAATTGAAATCCAAGGGCACCTATGAACTCACAGTGCCGATATTCGCTTAAGGGGACTTTTACCGCAATTGCGTTTTATGCGGGTCGAAAGTTAATTTTGGGGGTTTAATCTTAAACTCAATAAAATTTTGTGGTACACAATTTTATTTTGTGATTGTGTTATTTCCTCCCAAGTGTGGATGTTTGTGAGGTGGGGCCCACAATATTCCCAACCTTTAACTCCCCATTAATTCCCTGCTGTTTCTTTTGACAACTCCTCATTAATGGTGGAGCCTTCCCACCTCCCTCTTCCCATTAAATGTGACAAATCTTATAATTAATGTCAGCGTTAATTAGTTGAGACCTCTTTTGGATTAATATATAAATTGCATAGAAATTCTATTAATTGGAGGGCCTCCTTATTTCTTTGGGTTGGAAAATCACTTGTGGGAAAAAAGGGGCTATGGAGAATTAAAGAGAGGTGATATTTATCTGAGGAAGAACACCGTTCTTCAAACAAAGAACATCCCCAGTGAAGAATGCGAAGGACTTCTTCCAACGACGCATCTTCCTCGGATTCACATCGATGTCAAGGAGCCTACGTCGCCTACGAAAACGACTCATCCTCCATCATTTATGGGATGACACCGTTCTTCCGCGACGCCTGACTACCGCAACACTCGTCTTCTAAGGCTCGATGATGAATGACGCCAACTATGAGGTAGGGGGATTTGTATATTTCATTTATGTGATTTATACCCTCAAGCATGGTGTTTAATTGTTAGATGATGTTTTGAACCACTAACGCGGTGGGTACGGACTAACGAACAAGTCCAGACCCATCATCGTATTATTCTTGATGTGCGGGATGTTGGTGACAACGAAACGGGACCAAAATGGCGATTTGGATCCTTTTAAGGGATGTTCGGATCCCGAGACGACCGTAGGCGCAGGCGGAAGCAAAAACGGACCACCGGAATGACTCTGGTGGCCCGCAGAAGACCACGGCGGCGCCGTCTGGAGGCAGCGACGCCCCAACACGCCGCCAGAAGAAGCCTACCACGACACCAGCCGTGGTAGCGAGGAGGGGATCCCGAGTCCACGCAGGATCTGGGAGACAAGCAGTGCCAGCCTGGCGTTGCGTTCGCAGAACCGGGGGTTGCGCCCCCCGCTCGGCCTGCTGGCCGGGCTAGCACCCCCCCAGCCAAACCAGGGTGGGTCACGCAGACCGGGCCGCATCGTCCAAGCCGGGCCGTGCCCTACCGGGCCAGAACTGGACCTGGGTCGGGTCAACCCGGTTCGGGGTGACCCAGGGTGGGTTGGGCCGGGTCGGACCGGGCCCAGACCCCCACTTCGGACCGTTTTTCAGTCTTTTTCCCATAACTTGAGTTACGAACATACGATCGACGCACCATCAGTTTATTAGGAATCCTTGGATCGAGACAGTTGTTTCTGTTTATTACACTCAAGGTTTCAGCAAAGTTTGTGTATGTCCAGGTTGGTTCGAACCCGAAACCAACCGGGCCCTTGGAGCGGAAACGCTTATAACTTAAGGACCGGACTTCCGATTGACGTGCCATCGACTACGTTGAATTCATTTTGATGATACTTGTTCTTTTGGCATACTCCACTTGAGGTTTGGACATAGCTGGAGTACGTTTGGGTTGATTTTAGCTTAAAAACCAACCGGGCCCCTGTAATGAAAAAGCCAATAACTCTCAGATCAGGCGTTTGATTGATGCGTCGTCTATCGCGTTGGGTTTCTTTTGAAGAGACAGAACTTTGGGATACATCAACTCTGGACTTCATGATAGTTGATGTATCATTCCCTTTGATCGAGGAGAGGACCCTACCGGAATCGAGCGTGCTGTGCGTGGGAACCCGATAGCTAGCTGCGACTGCATCGACTACCGTACTGGGATCCTCCGTGGGTTCGACTACGACGAATACCATACTGTGATCCTCCGCGGGTTCGACGACAATGACTAACTTACTAGGATCCTTCGTGGGTTCGATGACGACGTATACCATACTAGGATCCTCAATGGGTTCGACGGAAACATCTTCCGTACTAGGATCCTCTATGGGTTCGACGAGGAGGACTTCCGTACTAGGATCCTCCATGGGTTCGACGATGAAGACTGCTGCACTAGGATCCTCTGTGGGTTTGATGATGATGTATACCATAATGGAATCCTCTGTGGGTTCAATGAAAATGAATTCTATACTGGGACCCTCCGTGGGTTCGACAGCGATTACCTCTGTACTTGTATCTGGAGTGGGTCTGACAGAGTAGCTGGTCTTGTATCCGGAGTGGGTCTGACAGCTTAGCTGGTCTAGTATCCTATGTGGGTCCGACAACTTAGATGAATCAGTGACTATATATGATCATCCCTACCACTCTACAAAAGTTGTATACCTGTGTGAGATGAGTCTTGACTTTCAATCATTATCATTGATGTGAATGAATTCTTCCTGTGTGGACTAGGTTGTGTTTGGGCTCAAGAGTTGAAGCTGTACTATGGTTGATAACTTAGGTATATGTATGGGCATATTCCTAAGTATGGTTAGTTGATACTACGTGTTTTCACCTTTCCTTGGGGTTTATCCTTTGTGGATTCTGGGAGAACTTCAGGGGTCTCGGGGTCCCTACTGAGTATCGTATACTCACCCCTGCACGGGTTATGACCGCACTAAGTTGTATTGGATATAGATGACAGACAACACTGATTGTGGTAGAGGCTTGTAGAGCTGGACGGTACCCAGAGGTGGAGTACTTGGTGTGATGTACATGGAGCAGACAGACAAACCCGTGGTGCTGGGAGAGCTTATCTGTACCCACCCTTTAGGTGGGATTCCCGGAGGATGACTCAGTGGTTTCTACTTTACTTTACTGGTGTTGCACTAGATTTTCAGTTGTAATGTACTTTCAGATGGGTTTGTATACTGGCCCATTTACTTTTCAGTACTTACTTTTGTACTCAGTTTTTCTTAGTGCTTACTTCACTTGTGTACTCTGTTGTGTTTGTTACTATCATAAAGGAAATTCCTTCCCTTTTTATGGGGATTTACGCCTTTGGTGCTTGTCGTCAGCCCCTGGCCTATGGAAGACGGGCTTGGGGTAGTCACGATATGGGCCCTGAGGATGGGTCGTGACAAATTGGTATCAGAGGTAGGTTGTACCGCAGAACTCAGGACTCTGATCTTTCCTTTCTGTTAAGGAAAAGTGTTAAGAGTATTGAGTGTTGTTTTCAGTCTAGGGAGTACAGTGTTGGTGAGGCGGCTGACGTATCCATACACCAGGACCCTGACCTCTGATTTCCGACTTAGTGCACGAAAACACATATTGCGTGTGTGTTTCCTTTCAAAAGTTTTTTTTATTATTACTTTGTGTCAGCTCACCAAGAAAACTGTTTGACCGTTGCACACTTGTTTCTTTTCAGGATGGCCACACGAAGGCAGCCAGCTAGGGTTCTGAGTTACGTGTGAGCTGGAAGCCCACCGAGCGACGAGGGCTCGGCGTAGGGACCCATCATAGCGGAGGCACCAGCGGTACCACTACCTGCTGAGCCACCGATACTAACAGCCCTAGTAGCAGAGAGTTCACGCTGCCTGATTGCATTTCATGAGTTTCAGCGATAGAGGCTATCTTGGTTCCGTGGAGAGACGGGCCCTCAGGCATCTGAGGATTGGCCGAAGGCTATCGTTAGAGTCTTCAGATTGGTAGGGACACCATCCTAACTCATGGTGATCCATTCCTCAAGTCTCCTACACGCAACAGTAGGTAGATGGTGGAGATTGATGCTCCAAGTGCACAACGAGGTATCTCTACTTTGGACAGACTTCGAGAGTCTATTCCGCTCGAAGTTTGTTCCATACACCCTCCGTATGGTGCGAATCTAGGAGTTACTTCATCTGCGGAAAGACAGTATGACAGTATCTCAGTACTCAGTTAGGTTTACTGACCTCTCAAGCTACTCCACAGATATTTTATGAGACTTGTTCTTCAGGGCTCGGAGCTTCGAGCAGGGACTGAGGCATGAGATTAGGGCTTCGATGATCTCCCTCAACATCCCGACGCAGGTGGGGGTGCTGGAGAGAGCCCTTCTAGTGGAGAGTTTTCTCGCTGAGTAGTCACTAGCGGCGAGACCCTCTGCAGGATGACATGTAGCAAAGTCTTCTACATCCGGCAGTAGATAGTTGAGGCAAAAGTCCAAGCGTACCAGGCCATCAGGTGAGCTATCTCAGGATATAGTTTCGGTTGTGCGGGGCACACAAAACAGAGCCAGCCATACGAGGAGAAAACAGTGCTATGCATGCGGCAGGCAGGGTCACATGGCTCGAGACTGCTCGACCCTCCCTACAGATGAGCAACAAACAGTAGAGGGAACTCCCGGGCATAGGTTCGACCATGGTGGTCCATCGGGAGTAGGCAGACGTGGCAGAGGAGCTGGCCAAGTAGTAGGTGGTGGACGACGTTTTGATGCCCTACCACCACCACTACTATTAGGTCCACCCCGACCACAGGGAACAGATGGGAAATGGAGAGCTCAGCTTCATGCAGCTGAGGCCTATGACCATAGTGCTCCGGGAGCAGGTGGACAGGAGTAGGACTAGCTCTAGTATTATATATTTTTTTCTTTTAGCTTTGTTGATGTCATTTTATGTGGTTGCTTTGTGTCTTTGTACCTTGATATTTTGTAATAAAAGACACTTGTGCATGTGATGTTTGATTTCCTACCTTTTCGTATGGTTGTTACTAAAGGGTTCTGGTTAAAACCATTGAATTGAACCTCACTTTCGAGATTCCTACTGGAGGAGATCCAGTGACCACACAATGCTGCCGACAGTGTGACTCGACCCTTGGAGGCAAGAGTAATGGTTGGATCTCTTGGTAGTATCATCGAGGCCTTACGACGTCATCCATGCCATGAAATAGTACCATTCATTCCAAGATTGACTGTATTAGGCAATAAACATGGTTCATCTAGGGGATGAGGCCAGATTTCTCTTTTCGGAAAAAAAGAAATCTTAGCAGCTCTTACAGGACGTAAGTGAAAGAGGGTGTATTCTAGTTCCTTACAAATGGCTAGTCACACCCATAGTTCGTTGAGCGAATAGTTTACGGTTTACTCTAATCTCAAAAGTCTCAGGTGTGTCTTCTCGTAGAAGGACCTAGACCTGAGACGGTGATGTTGGCTTGAGTTCCTCCGGGACTATGACTTTGAGATAGTCTATACTCCTGAGAAGGGGAACATTGTAGCAGTTTCTATCAGTAGTAGATCATGCGTTCAGCTACTAGGAGAGGCAACGAAGCTGCTAGACGCATTGCAGACATCCTTTTTGGATAGAGATGAAGCATCCTTTCTATAGTCTCTCACAGTCACTCCTCCACTACATCAGTGGGTCGGAGAGGCACAACGTTGGGACGTTGACTGTGAGATGTGACGTGCTCAGATTTCCACAGGGTAGGCGCCTGATGGAGTTTCTGAAGGACGAGAGAATGTCATCCTCTTCAGGGGACGTACCATGGTACGAGTTGCACTGCAAGAGGAAGTGCTGAGGGAGTTTCACACTTCCCCTCTAGTGGTATATCCTGGAGTGGTGAAGATATACCAGAACCTCAAACGAAAGCACTGGTGGCCGGGTATGAAGAATGCTGTAGCAGAGTTCGTTTCACGATGCCTCACTTGCCAGCAAGTGAAGGCGGAGCACCAGGTACCAGCAGGCTTGGTACAACCCTTAGAGGTTCCAGAGTGGATGTGGGATGGAATCTCCATGGATTTCGTGATGGGGATTCCATGTACATACAGAGGGAACAACTCTATCTGGGTGATCATAGACTGACTCACCAAGTCATCCCACTTCATACCGATCAGAGAGTAGGGTTCAGTAGAGAGCTTGGGGCGCCTCTACATTCAAAAGATCATACGGCTTCACGGTGTGCCATTGACTATCGTTTCTGATCGAGATGATTGTTTCGCTTCCCATCTTTGGAAGGGGTTACAAGAGGTCTTTGGGACACAACTACACTTGAGCACTGCCTTCCATCCTTATATGGATGGCCAGACTGAGAGGACCATACAAACACTCGAGGACATGCTCCATGCATGTGTCCTCGACTTTGGTCGCAACTAGGAGGATCACCTACCCTTGGTGGAGTTTGCGTACAACAATAGTTACCACTCCACCATCAGGATGGTACCATATGAGACACTGTATGGCTGACTTTGTAGATCACCTCTGTGCTGGACTGACCCTGGTGAGTAAGCACTTATAGGACCATAGATGGTTCAGGCTACGACGGAGAAGGTGTAGATCATCGCGGAGCGGATGAAGACTGCACATAGCAGACATAAGTCCTATGATTATATGAGACAGAGAACACTGGAGTTCGAGGATGACGACCATGTTTTCTTACAGGTCTCACCTAGACTAGGACTACAAAGATTTGGCCGGGGCGACAAGTTATCTCTGTGCTTCATCGGACCTTTCCAGATCCTCAGTAGAGTAGGATAGGTAGTTTACCGCCTGACCCTTCTACCTTAGTTTCATCGGGTGCATGGCGTCTTCCACGTATCTCAGCTGAGGAGATACGTGAATGACCCAACCCACATCATTGATCACAGGGAGATGGACATCGACGATGGGGAGACATTCTCGGAGGTTCCAGTGGAGATCGAGGATCGACAGGAGCAGGTCCTTCGTGGATGGTCGATTCCTCTGGTGTGCGTTCGCCGGTAGAACAGGAACCTTCAGGAGAGCACATGGGAGCGGGAGGCTCAGATGCATGCTCAGTACCCCCTTTTTTTCCCTAGTGTATGTTGTATATTTACGAGGACGTAAATCCCTGAGGTGAGAGTAATTTAAAGACCCGAAAATTTCAAGTATTTTTTTAAATACTTTTAAATTTTATGAGTCTGTGGCTTCTAACGACACCTGATTCCGAGGCCCGGTGTGCCTAGAATCAATTTTTGAAGTTTTGTTCGGGTACATTTAGTAAACGTATGAGCGGGTTTTTCTATCTTTTGAAGCAGTGCTCAGAATTGAAATCCGAGGGCATCGATGAACTCACTGCGCCAGTATTCGCTTAAGGGGACTTTTACCACATTTGCGTTTTATGCGGGTCGAAAGTTAATTTTGGGGGTTTAATCTTAAACTAAATAAAATTGTGTGGTACAAAATTTTATTTTGTGAGTTGGTTATTTCCTCTCAATTGTGGATGTTTGTGAGGTGGGGACCACACAAACCCCAACCTTCAACTCCCCATTAATTCCCTGCTGTTTCCTTTGACAACTCCTCATTAATGGTGGAGCCTTCCCACCTCCCTCTTCCCATTAAATGTGCCAAATATTATAATTAATGTCAGCGTTAATTAGTTGAGACCTATTTTGGATTAATATTTGAATTTCATAGCAATTATATTAATTGGAGGGCCTCCTTATTTCTTTGGGTTGGCAAATCAATTGTGGGAAAAAGGGGATCTGGAGAATTAAAGAGAGGTGATCCTTCTCTGACAAAGAACACCGTTCTTCAAACGAAGAACATCCCCAGTGAAGAACGCGAATGAATTATTCCAAAGATGCATCTTCCTCAGATGCACCTTGACGTCAAGGAGCCTACGTCGCCTACGACAACGACTCATACTCCATCATTGACGTGACGACACCGTTCTTTTGCGACACCCGACTACCGCGATGCTCGTCTTCCGCGGATTGACGACGAACGACATCAAATACGAGGTAGGGGGATTTTTATATTTCATTTATGTGATTTATACCCTCGAGCATGGCGTTTAATTGTTATATGATGTTTTGAACCACTAACGCGGTGGTTACGGACTAACGAACAAGTCCGGACCCATCGCCATATTGTTCTTGATGCACGGGATGTTGGCGATGATGAAACGGGACCGCAACAACGATTTGGAGCCTTTATAGTGAAGTTCGGATCCCAAGGCGACCGCAGGCGTAGGTGGAAGCAAAAACGGACCACCAGAATGACTCTGGTGGACCGCGGAAGATCACGGCGGCGTGGGTCGCCGGCCGACCACCTGGAGGCAGCGACGCCCCAGCGCGACGCCGGCAGAAGCCCGCCACGGCACCGGCCGCGGCGGCGAGGAGAGGATCCCACGACCGTGCGGGATCTGGGAGACAAGCGACGCCAACCTGGAACTGCTTTTGTAGAACCAGGGGCCACGGCCCCCGCTCGTCCAGCTGGCCGAGCCAGCAAAACCCCCCCCCCGGCCGGGCCGGGGAGGGTCAGGCAGACCGGGCCAGGTCAGGCAGACCGGGCTACATCGGTCGGGCTGGGCCTTACCCTACCGGTCCAGACCCAGACCTGGGTTGGGTCGACCTGGTTTGGGCCGACCCATGGTGGGTTGGGCTGGGCCTAGACCCCCCCACTTCGGACCATTTTTCGGTCTTTTTCCCATAACATGAGGTTCGGAACTCCGATCGACACACCGTCAGTTGCGTAGGAATCCTTGGATCGATACGGTCGTTTTGGTATATTATACTTGAGGTTTTGGCGACATTGTGTATGACAGGGTTGGTTCGAACCTGAAACCAATTGAGCCCTTGGAGCGTAAACGCTTATAACTTAAGGACCAGACGTCTGATTGACGTGCCGTCAACTACGTTGAATTACTTTTGATGGGAATGTTCTTTTAGAATACTCCACTTGAGGTTTGGATGTAGCTGTAGTATAGTCAGGTTGGTTTTATCTAAAAAACCATCCGGGCCCCTGGAACGGAAAAGCCAATAACTCTCAGACCAGGCGTCCGATTGACGCGTCGTCTGTCGCATTGGGTTTCTTTTGACGAGATAGAACTTTGGGATACATCAAATCTATACTTTGTGATAGTTGATGTATCTTACCCTTTGCTTGAGGAGCGTACCCTCCCGGAATCGAGCGTGCTATGTGTGGGAACCCTATAGGTGGCTACGACTGCGTCGACTACCGTACTTGGATCCTCTGTGGGTTTGACTACGATGACTATCGTACTAGGATCCTCCATGGGTTCGACGACGATGACTACCATACTAGGATCATCCGTGGGTTCGATGGAGACGTCTACAATATTGGGATCCTCCGTGGGTTCAACGACGACGTCTTCCATACTAGGATCCTCCATGGGTTCGACGATGAGGACTTCTGTACTAGGATCATCCGTGGGTTCGATGACGAAGACTACCATACTAGGATCCTCTATGGGTTCGACGATGAACTCTACCATGATGGAATCCTCCGTGGGTTTGATGACAATGACTTCTATACTGGGACCCTCCATGGGTTCGACAACGATGACTTCTATACTTGAATCCTGAGTGGGTCCGATAGAGTAGCTGGTCTTGTATCCTGAGTGGGTCTGACAGCTTAGTTGGTCTAGTATCCTATGTGGGTATGACAACTTAGATGAATCAGTGACTGCATCTGATCATCCATACCACTCTACAAATGTTTTATACCTGTGTGAGATGAGACTTGACTTTCAATCATTATCATTGATGTGAATGAATTCTTCCTACGTGGACTAGGTTGGTTTGGGCTCGAGAGTTGGAGCTGTACTGTGGTTGATAACTTAGGTATATGTATAAGAATATACCTAAGTAGGGTTAGTTGATACTTTATGTTTTCACCTTTCCTTGTGGTTTATACTTTGTGGATTCTGGGAGACCTTCGGGGGTCTCGGGGTCCCTACCGAGTATCGTATACTCACCCCTGCATGGGTTATTCCCGCACTACGTTGTGTTGGATGCAGACGACAGACAACACTGATCATGGTAGAGGCTTATAGAGCTGGACTGTACCCAGAGGTGGAGCACTTGGTGTGACGTACACCGAGCAGACAGATGGACCCGTGGTGCTGAGAGAGGCTATCTGTACCCACCCTTCAGGTGGGATTCCCGGAGGACGACTTAGTGGTTGCTGCTTTACTTTACTGCTGTTGCACTAGATTTTCAGTTGTACTGTAAATTCTGTTGGGTTTGTATACCGACCCATTTACTTTTCAGCACTTACTTTTGTACTCAATTTCTCTTAGTGCTTACTTCACTTGCGTACTATGTTGTGTTTGTTACTATCATAAAGGCAATGCCTTCCCTTTTTACCGGGATTTATGCCTTTGGTGCTAGTCGCCAACCCCTGGCCTATGGAAGGTGGGCTTGGGGTAGTCACAGAATGGGCCCTGAGGACAGGTTGTGACAATCGATAAAAAAAAACATCAATATGATGTTCTATATTCCCAGGATGACCTGAAACACACTTTTATTGTTTTAAAACACCAAAATGGGATTTTAATGGTTAGATATATGGAAAAAATACTTGAAATGATGTGAAATCATAAAGAATACATTTTATTATTATTTTTAATGTTTATGAGTATACAATATGTTTTCCAGAAATACAACATTCCTGAAATGATCAAATAAGTAGTTTAAAGGTTTGAAGCTGTTCAAAAATAGGTGTTAGTGGGAAAACATATCAAATAACCTCGAAATTCAATGAAATCATATGAAAGAAATAATTAAATGAATTGAGTACTGGTATATCATACATAAAAACAATATGAGGTGTTTATTTCCTAAGATGACCCGAAACACACTTTTATTGTTTTAAAACAGAAAAACATGCATTTAACTATCAGATCTATAGAAAGTGAAGTCAGAATGCTGTGAGATCATAGGAAAAACATCTTAGTATTATTTTTTATGTGTATGAGTAGACATCACATCAATCTGATGTGTGGTTTTCCTAAAAACACCAAATAATTATTTATTAAAGGTTTGACGTCCTTAAAAAACATGCGTCTAGGGGTCAAAACAAACCAAATGACCCCCAATTACCATAAAAGAAGATGAAAACAACCATATAGTGAAATGTGAAATGGCCAAGTAGATAGAATTTCAATCTATGGTTCTATGTTACTGGGATTACTTGAAACACAATTTTATTGTTTTAAAACACCAAAATGTTTATTTAATAGTCAGATCCAAAGAGAAAGGACTAGAATTTTGTAAAATAATAGGAAAAATTTCTTAGTATTATATTTGACAATTACGAGTAGATAACACATCAATTATATGTGCGGTCTTCCAAAAATGATAGAATTAGTTGTTTTTAAAGGTTTGTTGGCATTTGAAAACACATGTGATGGGGACAAATCCAACCGAACTACATCCACATGGCATGAAATAAAAAGAAAAAAATCATATTGTGATTTATGAAATAGTTGAGTAGATAAATTTCAATCTAGGTTTTTATTTTCAAAGGATGATCGAAAATGAACATTTATTATTTTAAAACACCAAAACATGCATTAAATGGCTAGATCTATAGAAAACGACTTCATAATGGAATGAAATCATAGGAATACTATATTAATATTAGTTTTGACATGTTTTAGTCGGAGAAAACTCAATTGAATGTGTTGTGTTATCAAAATGATAGAATATATAGTTTTTAATGTTTTGATACCCTTTAAAAATGTTTATTCAAGGGTCAAAACCAACCAAATTAACTCTGAATTCCATGAAATCAGATGATAAAAAACATATAGTTAATTTTAACATGGGCAAGTAGAAAAAACATCAATATGAGGTTTCCATTTTCTGGGATGATCTGAAACACCCTTTTATTGTTTAAAAACACCAAAAGTGCATTTAATAGTCAAATCCATATAAAAAAAATTCATAATATTGTGAAATCATAATAAAACCATCATAGTATTATTTTTGACATGCATAAGCATACAAAACAACAATTGGACATGCAATCTTCCCGGAATAACTGAATAAGTAATTTTTAAAGGTTTGACACTATTTTAAAACATGTGTTAGGGGGATAAAAACAACTGAATGGCCTCTAGATTTCATGAAATTAAGCAACAAATATACAATTATTTGTGAAATGTTTCAATATATGGAACATTAATCTGAGGTGATATTTTACTAGGGTGACTAAAATAAACTTTTATTGTTTTCCAAAACATGTGTTTATCATTAATATCCACAACAAACGACCTCAGAATGATGTGAAATAATGTGAAAACCATATTAGTATTATTTTTACCATGTATGAGTAGAAAAAACATAAACTAGACACTAAATGTTCTTGTATCGATCAAAAATGAAGTTTTTAAAGGTTTGATGCCCTTTAAAACACATTTTAGGGGGTTAAAATCAACAAAATTACCTAAAAAAGATATGAAATTATAGGAAAAAAAGTATACAGTGAATTGTGAAATATTAATGTATACATAACATAAATTTGAGGTGTTATTTTCCTGGGATGACCTGAAACACACTTTAATTGTTTAAAAATACTAAAATAAGAATTTAAGGATCACATCCAGTATAGATGGCCTAAAAATGATGTGAAATCACAAGAAAACCATCTAGTATTAATTGTGACATATATGAGTAGATAGAATATTTGATCAGATAAGCTGTCCATCTGTAACGACAAGATAAAAATTTTAAAAAGCCTTGACACCCTTAAAAAATTTGTATTAAGGGTTCAAATCCAACCAAACGACCATTTAATGCCATGAGACCATAAGAAAACAACTATATAATTAATTTTGAAATGGTCGAGCTGATGGAGTATCAATCTAAGGTTCTATTTTTCCAAGATGACCCAAAACACACTTTTATTATGTTAAAACACTTTAACTTGTGTTTAATAGTAATATCCATAGAAAACAACCTCAAAATTACAATAAATCACAAGAAAACTATCTTAGTATTTTTTTGGTGTGTTAAAGAAAATAAAATGTCAATCAGATGTTCCATATTCCCCAAACAACTAAATAAGTTGTTTTTAAATGTTTGAAATCCCCAAAAATCCTACATTGGGGGGGGGGGGTTAGAATAAACATAATGACCTATCTATATAGTGGAATTAGATGAAAAAGAGCTATAATGTGAATTGTGAAATAGTAGACAGAAAAAAACATCAATCTGAGGTGTTATTTGACCAGGATGACTGAAACCACGATTTTATTGTTTTAAAAAATGAAAACATCTTTTTATCAGCCAAATCCATATAAAAAACATTTTAATGAGTTTAAATAGAAGTAAAACCATATTAGTATTATTTATGATGTGTATTAGTAGACAAAATGTCAGTCTGATGTGTGATGTGCTCAAAAGGACATAATATGTAATTTTTAAAGGTTTGACTCCCATTAAAAACATGTGCCTAGGGTTAAAACCAATTGAACAACCACTAAATTTTGTGAAATCATGGAAAAATTACTATACAATGAATTGTGAAATGTTTGAGTAGAAGGAATGTCAATCTGAGGGTTCATTTTCCCAAGATGACCATAAACACTTTTATTATATTAAAAAACTAAAATATGTGTTTAATAGTCAGATATATAGAAGAAAAACTCAGAATGAGGTGAAATTATTATAATTTATTTTATTATTATTTGAGATATGTTTGAATAAAAGGAACACCAATCAGACTTGTGGTCTCTTTCGAATGATTGAATAAGATGTTTTAAAGGATTAAAGCCCTTTTTAAATGTATGTCATGAAGTCAAAACCCACATAAGGACCTATAAATGTTATATAATCTAATGATATAAATATAAAATTATTTTTAAAATAGTATAGTACACGAAACATCAATTAGTGGCACTATTTTCCCAAGATGAATGAAAAAAAACATTAGTGTTTTACAACACCAAAACATGTGTTTAATGATTAGATCTATAGAAAATAGACATTGAATGATGTGAAATCATATAAAACTATCATAGTATTATTTTTAATATGTATTATTAGAAATATCATCAATTAGATGTGTAGTGGGCTTAAAACAAATGAATATGTAGTTTTTAAAGATTTATAGCTTTTTAAAAACATGCATCAGGGGGTAAAAACAAACTGAATGATATATGAATGCTATGAAATCATAACAAAACAACTATAAATATAATTTTGAAATGGTGTAGTAAAAATAATGTAAATTTGAGCTATTTTTTTTTCAGTATGACCTGAAACTCACCATTATTGTTTTAAAACACTAAAACATGCATTTAACGATTAGCTCCATAAAAAATGAGTTGAAATGAGATAAAATTATACAAAACCATAATAGTAAAATTTTTAACATTAATGAGTAGGTATCACATCAATCAGTTGTGCGGTCTTCCCAAAAATACCGAATAAGTAGTTTTAAAGGTTTAAATTCCTTTAAAAACATATGTCAGGGGGTAAAAACCAATCAAATGGCCTTAGAATTCTATGAAATAAGAATAAAATAAAGGTATAATGATTTTTTAAACAGTGAATTAGAGAAAACTTCAACCTAATCTACCATTTTATTGGGATAACTTAAAACACAATTATATTATTTTAAAACACTAAAATGTGTGATTAATGGTTATATCCATAACGAGAAACATAAGAATGTCAAGAAATCACATAAAACTATATTGATATTATTTTTTTGTTCAATATTATACATAACATCAATCAAAAATGCTGTGTACTCATAAATCTCGAATAAATTTTTTTTAAAGGTTTGATGCCCTTTAAAAATGTGTGTTAGGGGGTCAAAACCAACCAAACGACCACTGAATGCTATGAAAAACTAACTTTATAGTGATTTGTGAAATAATAGAGTATAAAAAACATTCATTCAAGGTTTTATTTTCTTGAGATGACCTGGAACACACTCTTATTATTTTAAAACATCAAAAAATTTGTTTAATGGTCAAATCCATAGAGAACGACCTTGGAATGATGTGAAATCATAATAAAAAAATATCTATATTATTTTTAATGTGTATGAGTAGAAGACACATAAATTAAATGTTTATCCTACTCAACATAATTGAATATTTTTTTTGAAGGACTGGTTCTCTTCACTTCAGGGGGTCAAAACCAACCGAACGTCATTCAAATTCAACAAAATCATATTTCAAAAACCATATAGTGATTTGAGAAATTTTAAAGTAGATGGAACATTAATCCAATGTTTTGTTTTCCCAAGATGACTAAAAACACTTTTTTATTGTTTTAAAACATTAAAACATGCATTTCATAGTCATATACTTAAATAAAAATATCATAATGATGTGAAATCATAGGAAAACCATCTTAGTATTATTTTTGATGTGTCTAAGCAGAAAAGACATCAATCAAATGTGTGTTCTTCCCATAATGACCGAATAACTAGTTTTAAATTTTAAAAAATAACCAGAAAATATTAACATATTTAAAATCAAATAAACTCATGTTGTTTTGAAAATATTTAAGTAAAATATTTTACTTCACTGAAATTATTATTTGTGATTTTTTATTTTACAATTTTTTTTCATAATCAGTTTTATTTGATGATAGGAAC
The DNA here is from genome assembly GCA_963277665.1 of Viscum album. NCBI lineage: Eukaryota > Viridiplantae > Streptophyta > Magnoliopsida > Santalales > Viscaceae > Viscum > Viscum album. The sequence goes on from OY728133.1 coordinate 1,002,992,513, forward strand.
AAATCATAGAATATGAATAGAAAATGATATTTATGATCTTATGATTTTACATAAATTGGATATATTTATTTAATTTTTTAATTATGTTATTTCAGTGGGTTTTTAAATTCTACTGTAAATAATTTTTAAAATAAAAAATCTAATGTGATTTCCATATAGGGGTATTTATAGTCCTGTTCATGGAACCCTATATAGATTTTATTATGAAAATTTCTATCGGGTACTTTGGTTTAGCCTACAGGGACCCAAATTTGTGGCCTCTATTGTAAATAACAATGGGAAAAAAACTTCCACCATTTAGCGGACGTTAGGTGGCTACAATGGGCCATTAGCAATAACTTTACGAGGTCTCTAAAGGCATTTCTTCTAATATTATTATATATTAACATTCAATTATAAACATTATAATATATATATTAATATATATCCATTTGTTAATATATACACACATACACTCAAATTTATATTTAAATATTATATATACATTTTTATAGGAATATAAATATTCATACATTTTTAAGGTAAATAAAATGGATAATTAGTTTTTATTTACATAGGTTTTATATATTTAAAAATATATTTTATTTTTGAATATTTTTAAATATTTTTTATACAATTAAATTTTTATATATAAATATACAGAAACATGTGTTTATATATATATATATATTTAATTATAAATAGAATTACTATATGAAAAATGAGAAAATTTGAACACCAAAATATCAATATAAATGTAAGGCCCAAGAAAAAATTCAGTCTCTATCAAAAAAGAGATAATAAGATCATTTTAAATAAATAAAAAATCTATGTCAAATGAAAAAATAGGGTATCCTAACTAAAAACTATGTTTTGGAGGCCTTTGAGGTAATTTTTTTCAATGAAAAATTAAGGACCTTGGTTTCATCATATCCATACATCTTATATATATTTAAATGCTTCAATAAAACATCTTTATGTGTTCAAATGGACACCAGAATCAAAATTTATGTTCATTTAAAGTTCAATCCATTTTTAACTTTTCTTAAGATCTTAATTAATTTATTAATTTTTTACTCACATAATTTTTTTGTTAAATTTATATTACTCCCTGAAAACCCAGATAATGTTAACAATAAATTAATTTAATTACTTATTAATTATTGTAAATATATTTTTATTCATTCATATATTATATTATAATATTATATGATATTTTAGTTGGAAAAGAAATAGTTTTATTCTAGTTAAAATGTTTTCCATAAAATATATGGTTTTATTTAAAAAATAAATTTCTAAATTTTATAGTTTTAAATTCATAAAATTAACCTCAATTTTGAATTTATTATATCAAAATTCCCTAGGGTGAGTTTTTTATATTTTTCTAAAAAGATTTATTTTTGAGTGAATACTTGAAAATACCAATTTTTCCAAAACATACATTTCTTTTCAAGTCATTAAAAAGTCCTATTTGGTTTTGTAATTATTTAAATTAAAACAAGCCCCCTTTTATTTAAAAAAAGCTAAATAATTACATATGAAATTATATTGCATATTATTTTGGTATAACTTCATTTTTCTGCTTAAAAAATTAGTTTTTTAGAAAATAGTTTTTCAATACGTTTTGTGCCCATATATTGAAATTATTTTTTGTCACTTATAAAAATTTAATTTTGAAAAATGGATTTAATATTAGGAATCAGGTGGTTAAAAATTTTAATGTGGTTAATTTAATTTTTGTTCATATTCAATAGTTACCATGTAAAACCTTTTCACCTTGGTAAAGGTTGAAGGGGTTGGGGGTGTAACACCCCAAGATTTCATAGTGTGTTATTTCTTCAAAATAATTCAATAACTTGCACTACACGCAACACCGAGTTCAAGCGCACCATGACTTACCAAACAAGCCGTTCAAAAGAGGTTATAAATAGTATTAACTAAATTTTAAACTTTATATAATCTTATTATGAGTTTCTTAGACATAATGTAAGAACAAATTCATTTTTAGTATTTCAATTTTACCAAATTTTAATAGTGAACCCTTTTTAGATACTATATTTTAAACTTTTTGACTAAATGGGGACATCAAAAATTTAAAATGAAACATCCCAAGCTTCCACGGTACGCTAACGTGTGTTGTACGCAACACCGAGTTCTAACACACCGTAACCAATCAAACTAGCCGCTATGAATAGTAATACCTACCTTTTGAAATTATATATATTTTATATTTGAAAATGGACTTCATTTTTGGATTCGGAATATCGAATTTAGCCTAAGGTGAAATTTTGGTACATTTCGGATAACTTTCATATCTTGATGAATAGTGAAAATTACTAAATTTTAATTAAAAACAACTTTTTTAATCAAAATAATTAATAGTGATAAATTATGAATTTGAGTGGTTTTAAAGTATATTTAGAATATATTTTTACCATTTAATATAATGTTGGTCATTGGACATAATTTTACAATTAAACCGAACATAAACAAGTGTCAATCTTTTGATAGTTATTACCTCTTAAAAACACGCTTTTTGTTTTGACAGCGGGAATTAATTTTAAATTAATTTCTGCCACTTCTGTGTTTTGAATTTAGAAAAATGGATACCATATTTGGAATCAGGATGTCCAAATTGTGTAAATAGGTAACTTTTATTTTTAGACATTTTGAATAATTACTGTGGTAAATATTTTATTTACCATGGTTAAGGGTAAATCCGGTAAATAAGGGTTAAAAAATAATATTATAATAATACAAAATTACCCTAAAACGTGTCCTAACCTTATTGGTGGACACATACCCGACCATGAGCATCCTTGGGTCAATTTGGGGACCCCTTGGAGCCACTTGTATGTGGTAGGGACACTTTATATTAATAAAGTTAAAATAAAAATAAAAATGGCATAAGCTTACATCTTTTAGAAGAACAATTTTTACATAGGGTTATACATGTTGGATTTTAGATTATAAATATTCATTAGAAAGCTAAAAAGATTTCCAACATAATGATATTTTATTTATAATTTTTAGACATCAAATAATTGAAATTACTAATGACACAATAATGATGCAATGTTTACCTCATTAATAAATCATTTAAATAAATAAGATTATAATGATTAAAATATTATCTAAAACCTGTCCAATTATTATTGGTTGATGTTATTTAGAATATGAGTCATCTTATCTTCGACCGCAATGATTTTTGGACCATTATAAACCGAATATAATTATATTATAAAGTAATACTTTCACTCTTTCCTAAAGAGCCCCTCCTCTCCCTTATAAAAGGAGACCACTTCTACTCATTCCTCACACCTCTCAAGCCACTTGGCTCGTCCAAAATCTGCCCAAATAAGCTCCCCACATCCCTCTCCTTCTCCTTGAAGCTTCCCCTTAGGCAGAAAGCATTTCAAGGAGTCCTTTGGTTCCAACCAAAGTGAGTTACCTAAATTAAAGGTAACGATTTCTCTTAAATTATTTTCATTTATTTTGCTTCTCCAACCCCCAAACTCTTTTTATTTCCTTTCTTTTGTAACAACAACAGTATCTTCAATATAATAGGATGTTGTTATAAGAAGTATTCAAACTACACATACACACAACTCTATCTAATGGATGATGAACATAATGTTTCTGTGGATGGCAAACTAACGCCTCACGAAACGATGATTGTTCAAATACATATTACCGCCTCTCATGGTGGCCATTATGATGGAACTGTAATTAAATATTATATTAATTATATATATTATATATATAAGCTTCTGTAATTCCATTTTATTTCATACCATTATTCGTTTCATGTTGTATATACATATGATAATTTCATTTGAGGAAGTGCGGACTACCGCCCCCTTAAAATGATATGACTCGTTCATACCACACATGGAACGTATAAAAGATGGTGTTAATGAACTTAAGTAACATATATAAAATATTATATTATACTGGAATAATAATATACCTATGTATCATTTGGATTCAATTCTTTTAAAATGAAAAATTAAATGGAAGTAGTGTTCGTGCGTACGTGCGGACTACCGTCTCCACGAATGCGATGAGATTCATTGTCCATCATATCCATTCAAGTATAATTATAATTTGATGATTTAAAAATAGTATCTAAGGACTTTATATCATTCTGTATATGAATAATATACATCCCATTAATAAAGAATATGGCTCACATAACAAAGAATATAAAGTAAAATGAACCCGTTAACACCCGAAATGACGATAATTCTAAGATATTATTAACAAATCAATGTTAAAAGATCATATATGATATCATATTAAAGTAAATGATTCTTGTATTATTCAATAACAATTATTTCACCATTATACAGGAGGTAAACCTACCATCGACCAAGGAAAAATTACAAAGTAAGGGATTCTCTTATCTCACTTTCAATTCCGTGAGATTTCCATTGTTCGCCACTAAATTATTGAAAGTGGTGTATTGTGTATGGCCATTTGATATATATTATCATGATTCTCTTTATATTCATGTTATTCTGTAAATAATTTGGTGGTTATTAACTTTTGGCCATACGACTCAGTTGATTAATGTGGTAAGGGTTATTTCACAATCTCTTCATTATCCGAGGTTGTTTATACGTAATAATCTACTGGGATATCTTTATCATCCACATCCATGTTTCTTAAAAATGTATTTCAAAACATTTTTACTATTTACAAGAATATGGGTTAAAGTCATTTATACCCTTGTTTAACTTTTTATAAGAGGTTTATAAAGGAATCTTTCCGTCGTTTTCAAAACAAGGTCCTTTTTAACCTTTTCGACAGAATTGAGGTAAGAATGTTTTTTTAACTTATACGGCGGGTGCGGTTATATTACGCCGTTATAAAATCTTCAAAGCTTTCCTTACAAGCTTATAAGAATATTTTCAAAGAAAATGTTTTATTTTATATGGATCTTAAATGATTTCAAAATAAAAGGAGATACTTCTTTAAAACGAATTTTGATTTCATCTACGTCAACATCCTTTGATGGATTTTAAGATTATTTGAAGTTGATTTATTATGATACAAAACTTCTATATTGTATTGAAGGTTTTGTGATATGTTTGACTATGGATGTGCTATTTTTATACCATTCATAGTTTATGGTGAAATTATTGACATTTCGTATGCTAGTTTTAATACGAATGTTTATGTTATGTTTAAACCTTTTCATATGGGAATGCATTGGACTTAATAAGTGACGGGTGGAGCCCGCTATAGCTCCTCGATGCATCGGTAGGTCTCATGAGACAAACTAGTATCTTGGCACAAGGCCTTGACAAAATATTATTTGTAGTCTTGGCACGAGGCCTTGACTATGTGGTTATGATAGTCTGGCATTATGCATTCCAACATTATGAAAGTGGTTATTGATTTTGCATGTGATTATTCGATTAGTAGAATATCCATGTGAATAAGTAAATGGAATTATTTCATTTTATTTATGCCATACTATGTTGAAAGTTCAAGTTTGAAAGGCTTTTGTTTTAGTTATACATTGCCTTAAATGTTTATTCTTATTTATGATAGTTTCCGCTATATTGTTATCCTTACTGGGCATTTGAGCTCACCCCTTTTCTATGTTTTATTTTTCCTAGGAAGTGAAGAAGTAAATTATGAATGACCTGCAGGGATATTATGAGGGGATTATAGTGTGGACTGTGGAAACATTATGTTGTTGTAGTAGTTTTTCATTTTATGATGTAATGTAAAACTTATGAATATATCTAGTGTTTCCAAGGCTACTAAACCAATCGGTCTTTCGAGATTTGATCTTTCTTGTGATCATGCCAATGTTACGAAGTAATGCACCGACTCTGGGCAGCTGGGGTCGGGGCGTTACAGTTGGTATCAGAGGAAGTTTAGTACAAACCTTGGAAGCTAGATTTAGATAAACTCTGATTAGAGCACGTAGACCAAAGATGAACTTTGAGGATTAGTATAGAAGAACTTCCTAGAATTTTGGTATTGTAGAGATTTTGTGAGTTTTCCGAGCAATACATCCCTGTCTGGATACGAGCAGGTAGAGGCGGCTCTGGCACAGATGTACCTAGGGGTAAAACCCGAAAACACCGCTTTGAGCTAGACTCGAACGAGAACTGGTGCACGACAACGGGCCTTGCTGCACTCTTGGTTACGACACTCCCGGGGGATATGCTTAGGATAACTCTCATTTTCTTTACAAATCATTATGAAGGGTTTATGAGTATATACTTCCTCAAAGAAAACATTTTTATTATTATGGATTATATCCATAAATAGTTCAATTTATGTTAAGTGTTTTATAAGTATGGGATTATGTATTTTGATTCATAAACTGATCTAGTTTATGCCATTGTATAGAAATGGCGCCCAGTAGAAGGAATGAGAACTCCAGAAATACACATGATTCAAAGAGAAGGAAGGATCATATCTTTCATGGTCTTAAGCTAGAATTTATAAGAGAAATAGTCTCCCATGTATTATCATCATATGAAGAAATAATATCATGTGTTGATAAGATAAGTAAAGAGTTTACTGAGTCCTATGGATTTGAAGGGAAGCAAGAGAAGAAAAGGATGGAAGAGAGAAAGATGGATAAAGGGAAAAGGGAAAAGAAGAATTTTCCCATATGTGGTAACTGTGGAAAGAAACACCCTGGAACTTGCCTGAAAGGAATGGGAGTTTGTTATAAGTGTGGAGGAAAAGGGAACAAAGTACGTGACTGCAAGGATAAGAAAATGGTTTTAAATGTACAATGCTTCATTTGCAAGGAGTTTGGACACTACGCGAACCTATGTCCCAGTCATCAGACTATGCCGCAAATGATGATATTGGATAATAATCAAGTTATGATACTACTACAGATGAAGAGGAATGATTAGAGTTCTTATGTTGATTATGTCAATTGAGTGTTGTATCAACAATGTACTTGTTATAATAATTATGGAGTATATAAGGATTGTACTGCAGTACTATTTCATTAAGGACTTGAGATTGTGTGGAACAAAGAAAAGTGACTCAATAGAAGGTTAAATTTTTGGAAAATATATGGTTGAGAGAATGATAAATCATAATATAGTTCTGATACTGAGGTAGTGATTTTGGAATAATATGTGATTATTTTGGATAAATTATATTGGATATTATTGACTACCTTGAAGATGATTAATGATTTGTATATTCCATCATTGTTGGGGTTTAAAACATTTTTGGATTAATGAAGTATATCCAGAATTCTATATGGAATAAGGGAACATGAATGTAATCAATAAGGAATATGGTAGTACATGATGAAGGTATTCATATGCTATTACAGGGTAAAAAGGATCTATATTATGTTTACCTTCCTTATAAATGTTGGACTGTGAGTTTGGACAGAAGTATTTTGGATAGTTCTAGTTTGGATTATTTTGGATTTCCATAAAAGGACAACCCGGAGGTCGGGCGGCAACCCGTCGCGTCCGGCAAGGCTGCGAGACTTGAACCCGCAACCGAAGGGCGACAAGGGTGTATCACCTACCACTGGCCCAAGAGATGTCCTGGATTAAATAATGTTGTTTTTTTAAAAGATCTGGTAGATGAATTATAAATTCGTTTATTTTGGAACCCTGTACGAATAGTATAAATATAATTTTTTTTACGAGTGAAAGATGAGTTTATGGTAGAAATTTATTAATGGACAAAACTCTAATTATAAAGTAAGTATATCTCCTTATGATCTTAGCCAATCTCATAAATAAATTCCTCAATATTAAGAAAAGCAACTTAGAACAAAAATGTTGTCCTAGATGGTACCTTAAATCATCACTAATTTATGGCTTTGGGATTGTTGGCCTTTTCATAGCCATGTTCTCTACCACTCTCCATTAGATAATTGATGGTTAGATTTTTCTTCCATATCCATATTTTACTACATGGAACCCTAGTATGTGTTATTTTCGGTAATCTTCATACTTTCGACTCTTTATTTTAAATAGAGGCCTCATTAATTCATTTTTCGATGTGGGATTTCAACTAAGATATTTTGAAACGTCAAAAATGTGTTATCCCAATACCCTATGTTTTGTTGAACCGATGGTATTTCAAATCATCATAGATTGATGATTTTAAGGACCTCAATTTTATACTTTTTTGTGATTGATGACCTCAATCACTACCTATAAATATTTACGTTTTCATCCAATTATATGTCTCTAATTGCCACCAATGTTCTCCTAATAGAGATCATAATTTGGTGGTGATCCTTTCATTTCTCCTTTTCTCATATTAAGACTAAATTTTAGTAACCCAATTTCCGATGTGGGTTTTCCCACAAAGATATTTTCTATTTTCAACCTTTTATTTTCGAAGAACAATTTCAAATTGCGAGGACGCAATTTATTGAAGGAGGGGAGAATGTAACACCCCAAGATTTCATAGTGTGTTATTTCTTCAAAATAATTCAATAACTTGCACTACACGCAACACCGAGTTCAAGTGCACCATGACTTACCAAACAAGCCGTTCAAAAGAGGTTATAAATAGTATTAACTAAATTTTAAACTTTATATAATCTTATTATGAGTTTCTTAGACATAATGTAAGAACAAATTCATTTTTAGTATTTCACTTTTACCAAATTTTAATAGTGAACCCTTTTTAGATACTATATTTTAAACTTTTTGACTAAATGGGGACATCAAAAATTTAAAATGAAACATCCCAAGCTTCCACGGTACGCTAACGTGTGTTGTACGCAACACCGAGTTCTAACACACCGTAACCAATCAAACTAGCCGCTATGAATAGTAATACCTACTTTTTGAAATTATATATATTTTATATTTGAAAATGGACTTCATTTTTGGATTCGGAATATCGAATTTAGCCTAAGGTGAAATTTTGGTACATTTCGGATAACTTTCATATTTTGATGAATAGTGAAAATTACTAAATTTTAATTAAAAACAACTTTTTTAATCAAAATAATTAATAGTGATAAATTATGAATTTGAGTGGTTTTAAAGTATATTTAGAATATATTTTTACCATTTAATATAATGTTGGTCATTGGACATAATTTTACAATTAAACCGAACATAAACAAGTGTCAATCTTTTGATAGTTATTACCTCTTAAAAACACGCTTTTTGTTTTGACAGCGGGAATTAATTTTAAATTAATTTCTGCCACTTCTGTGTTTTGAATTTAGAAAAATGGATTCCATATTTGGAATCAGGATGTCCAAATTGTGTAAATAGGTAACTTTTATTTTTAGACATTTTGAATAATTACTGTGGTAAATATTTTATTTACCATGGTTAAGGGTAAATCCGGTAAATAAGGGTTAAAAAATAATATTATAATAATACAAAATTACCCTAAAACGTCTCCTAACCTTATTGGTGGACACATACCCGACCATGAGCATCCTTGGGTCAATTTGGGGACCCATTGGAGCCACTTGTATGTGGTAGGGACACTTTATATTAATAAGGTTAAAATAAAAATAAAAATGGCATAAGCTTACATCTTTTAGAAGAACAATTTTTACATAGGGTTATACATGTTGGATTTTCGATTATAAATATTCATTAGAAAGATAAAAGGATGTCCTACATAATTATATTTTATTTATAATTTTTAGACATCAAATAATTGAAATTATTAATGACACAATAATGATGCAATGTTTACCTCATTAATAAATCATTTAAATAAATAAGATTATAATGATTAAAATATTATCTAAAACCTGTCCAATTATTATTGGTTGATGTTATTTAGAATATTAGTCATCCTATCTTCGACCTCAATGATTTTTGGACCATTATAAACCGAATATAATTATATTATAAAGTAATACTTTCACTCTTTCCTAAAGAGCCCCTCCTCTCCCTTATAAAAGGAGACCACTTCTACTCATTCCTCACACCTCTCAAGCCACTTGGCTCGTCCAAACTCTGCCCAAATAAGCTCCCCACATCCCTCTACTCCTCCTTGAAGCTTCCCCTTAGGCAGAAAGCGTTTCAAGGAGTCCTTTGGTTCCAACCAAAGTGAGTTACCTAAATTAAAGGTAACGATTTCTCTTAAATTATTTTCATTTATTTTGCTTCTCCAACCCCCAAACTCTTTTTATTTCCTTTCTTTTGTAACAACACCAGTATCCTCAATATACTAGGATGTTGTTATAAGAAGGATTCAAACTACACATACACACAACTCTATCTAATGGATGATGAACATAATGTTTCTGTGGATGGCAAACTAACGCCTCACGAAACGATGATTGTTCAAATACATATTACCGCCTCTCATGGTGGCCATTATGATGGCACTGTAATTAAATATGATATTAATGATATATATTTTATATATAAGCTTCTGTAATTCCATTTTATTTCATACCATTATTCGTTTCATGTTGTATATACATACGATAATTTCTTTTGAGGAAGTGCGGACTACCGCCCCCTTAAAATGATATGACTCGTTCATACCACACATGGAACGTATAAAGGATGGTGTTAATGAACTTAAGTAACATATATAAAATATTATATTATACTGGAATAATAATATACCTATGTATCATTTGGATTCAATTCTTTTAAAATGAAAAATTAAATGGAAGTAGTGTTCGTGCGTACGTGCGGACTACCGTCTCCACGAATGCGATGAGATTCATTGTCCATCATATCCATTCAAGTATAATTATAATTTGATGATTTAAAAATAGTATCTAAGGACTTTATATCATTCTGTATATGAATAATATACATCCCATTAATAAAGAATATGGCTCACATAACAAAGAATATAAAGTAAAATGAACCCGTTAACACCCGAAATGACGATAATTCTAAGATATTATTAACAAATCAATGTTAAAAGATCATATATGATATCATATTAAAGTAAACGATTCTTGTATTATTAAATAACAATTATTTCACCATTATACAGGAGGTAAACCTACCATCGACCAAGGAAAAATTACAAAGTAAGGGATTCTCTTATCTCACTTTCAATTCCATGAGATTTCCATTGTTCGCCACTAAATTATTGAAAGTGGTGTATTGTGTATGGCCATTTGATATATATTATCATGATTCTCTTTATATTCATGTTATTCTGTAAATAATTTGGTGGTTATTAACTTTTGTCCATACGACTCAGTTGATTAATGTGGTAAGGGTTATTTCACAATCTCTTCATTATCCGAGATTGTTTATACGTAATAATCTACTGGGATATCTTTATCATCCACATCCATGTTTCTTAAAAATGTATTTCAAAACATTTTTACTATTTAGAAGAATATGGGTTAAAGTCATTTATACCCTTGTTTAACTTTTTATAAGAGGTTTATAAAGGAATCTTTCCGTCGTTTTCAAAACAAGGTCCTTTTTAACCTTTTCGACAGAATTGAGGTAAGAATGTTTTTTTAACTTATACGGTGGGTGCGGTTATATTACGCCGTTATAAAATCTTCAAAGCTTTCCTTACAAGCTTATAAGAATATTTTCAAAGAAAATGTTTTATTTTATATGGATCTTAAATGATTTCAAAATAAAAGGAGATACTTCTTTAAAAAGAATTTTGATTTCATCTACGTCAACATCCTTTGATGGATTTTAAGATTATTTGAAGTTGATTTATTATGATACAAAACTTCTATATTGTATTGAAGGTTTTGTGATATGTTTGACTATGGATGTGCTATTTTTATACCATTCATACTTTATGGTGAAATTATTGACATTTCGTATGCTAGTTTTAATACGAATGTTTATGTTATGTTTAAACCTTTTCATATGGGAATGCATTGGACTTAATAAGTGACGGGTGGAGCCCGCTATAGCTCCTCAATGCATCAGTAGGTCTCATGAGACAAACTAGTATCTTGGCACAAGGCCTTGACAAAATATTATTTTTAGTCTTGGCACGAGGCCTTGACTATGTGGTTATGATAGTCTGGCATTATGCATTCCAACATTATGAAAGTGGTTATTGATTTTGCATGTGATTATTCGATTAGTAGAATATCCATGTGAATAAGTAAATGGAATTATTTCATTTTATTTATGCCATACTATGTTGAAAGTTCAAGTTTGAAAGGCTTTTGTTTTAGTTATACATTGCCTTAAATGTTTATTCTTATTTATGATAGTTTCCGCTATATTGTTATCCTTACTGGGCATTTGAGCTCACCCCTTTTCTATGTTTTATTTTTCCCAGGAAGTGAAGAAGTAAATTATGAATGACCTGCAGGGATATTATGAGGGGATTATAGTGTGGACTGTGGAATCATTATGTTGTTGTAGTAGTTTTTCATTTTATGATGTAATGTAAAACTTATGAATATATCTAGTGTTTCCAAGGCTACTAAACCAATCGGTCTTTCGAGATTTGATCTTTCTTGTGATCATGCCAATGTTACGAAGTAATGCACCGACTCTGGGCAGCTGGGGTCGGGGCGTTACAGGGGGGGGGGGGGGGGTTAAATAAAAGGATATAACTTAAAAAATATCTAACAAGTGTAAAAATGTGTTTTTTTATTTCATTTATGACTTAATGTATCCGGGATTCTAAATTTTACTAAATTTAATCCTCTTTCCTTGAGAAATACATTTATTTTAATTTAATGTTTTAAATATTTACAATAGTGCCACTACCCTCACTCTTAAAAGGGAACCTACTCTACTCAAATTTTTACACATTTTGAGCCTCTTATCTTGTAAAATCCATACAAAAACCCTTAAAAAGTATCATAATAATGAGAAAGTGGTATTGGAATTCTCAAAAGACCAATCTTAGAAGGCTTTAGGTATAATGGAAATGTAAATATCCGAGGAGGACTTGTAAGTCCTAACCAACCTTTTTTAAGTTTATTTTCTATTCTTAATCGTTAAATTATATTTCTAACCACTAGAACATAATGAAATTCACATATTATTTATACCTAAATTTTATTATGTTTATGAAACAACTTTGTTCTAACTCTTTCATCTTATGGGTAATGAGAACATCGATTGATCATACACATGTACTACCACCTCCATGAAACAATTTGTCACATTCTCTATCAACACCTCAAAAATTTGGTTATAAATATAAAATTAATGAATATTTAAGATTTTTATGAAGTTATTATGATTATATAATGAAAATATATTATTTACCTTCTCAACATTTTGTCCATTATAAATTGACAATGTCATTCGTGCGTTCGTGTGGAATACCATCTCCACTAAGTGATGTGATTTGTTTTTCATTACCACAACCCATGGATGGTCATAATGATATAAATAATGAATAAATATTATATTTATAAAATAATAATTATTATATAATTGATAAATATTATATACCATAGTTCTTTTCAATCTAGTAGAAAAATGGAAATGTCGCTTCTGTATACGTGTGAACTACCACCTCCATGATATGACATATTTCATTATTCAAGACCACATTCAACTAATGGTTATAAAAATATCATTATTTATAAATATAATAATTTTATCATTATTAATATTTTGGATATTATGGAATTGTTATTCCTTTAACCATAGTTAACATACCAATTCTATTTTGTATATTTAAATCCAAAGTCCTCAAAATGTACATTGTGAAATTAACCATTTTTAACTAAATTAAATATGGTTAAAAATGAAATAAATATAATAATGATAATTTAATGAACATTAAATAATTACTTAAGAAATTATAAAACTAATATAATTTTATTACTCATGATGGTAGACATACAAACAATATGATTTGAGACTTGATGTAAGGGAATTTAATTTCAATTTCTTATTTAATGTCTTCTTTCCAAATTTTTTCTACCTTATAGAGGTTATTTTAAATGTTTCAAGAATGTTATTAATTATTATTCAATTATTTATAAAGATCATGTTCTATTATATTTTACCTTATTTATAAAGTAATATAATGGAGTCTTTTTAACATCTTCAATACGGGTAATTTTTCAATTTTCACAAAAGTAAAAAAAATGTTTTTATTATATACAATTTGAGCACCCTTTCTAACCGTCATTACCATTATTAATTATAAATATTACTTTATAAAAGTTTCCATGTTTTATTTAAAATAAAAATTTTCTCTAAATATTCTAGGAATTTTTAGTTTTAATTTTTTTCTATAGAAACAAAACAATTTTCTCATCTTTATAATATACTTCAAAGTGTTGTTGGTTATGGAATTACAAGAAAATTTAAATTGTATTTGTGGATAAATCACAATATATATTAGTTTTATAAAATATATGGTTCACAATTATTTTATATTAATGATGGGTTGTCTCGATATAGCTCTCTATTTCATTAGGTAAAGAGACATAGTTTACTGGTGATAGGTTACTGCTAAGAGATTTGAGAATTTTCCAATTAGGTGATTCCATTGTAATGGTTCATGTAAGCATGAATGTAAGGGTAAAGTACCTAGGTAACTATATGATATTATTATAATTGTTTTGTGAAAATATTTGGATTTAAAATGTTATTACAAAGTGAATATTATTTTAAGGAAAGTTTATGCTTTCTTAAAAGGTGAAAGGATTGTTTTTTAAGGAGATATATTCATAATTATTCACAATTTCTATGAAACCCTTATATTTATGATTTTGAATTTATGATTTCATATGAAATTTTATAGGAAATATTTTTATATGTTAAGTTGTTTTAAAGTAAAATTAAATGGATATCTGGCTCAAAATCTTATTACAGAAAAGGAAAACATTCTTATGTTTGTTCAGGTTTACAAATGGACTAACGCGTTTCATTTCTTTTAATTCCATTAAAAATATTTTTCATATCATAATAAATTTTAAATGTTTTTCATAGGGATTAAGGATGATTAATTTTTTTAATAAATCCAGATTTATAATAATGGGAGTTAGCATGAATGTAGAAAGTGTGTCTTTATAAAGATATTGTTATGTGGTAAAAATGGTAACTGTATGGAAATATCCACTTTTTTGGTATTTTTACATAATTCTATAAAACTAAAAATTGAAAAGATCCTAAAAATTCATAAAATTTTAAACCTAGTTATAAAACATGACATTATGATTTGATTAAGTTAGTTTTTTATTCTTAATATCAGAGAAAAGGTTTAGATAATTTTAGAGGATTGGATGATGTTAAAAGATGATCATAAGAGATTATAATTTAGGTTTTTATTATTATGCAATATATTTTGAGGAATTATATGATTATTAATCTCTGATATGTTTATTTATAATGGTATTCCATAGAGTAAATAGATAAGATAAGGTATAAAGGAATAAAGAGGATAATATACGTCTGAACCAGCAAACTAGAATGGTTAGAATTAAAATAGAGATTTTTTAGTTGTGTTAAATCAGATGACATAAGATATTAATAGAGGTACCAATGGAATGGAGTGACCATATTATATATATAAGAATATTTCGATAGTATATCATTTCATTAAACAACACCCTCTATCTTTTGGTGGATCCTAAAACTCAGTGAAAGCTAAAGTATGTATTAACACTTTGTAGAAGTTATTTCATGTTATCATCTATTTTGAAAAGAATTAGGCAACCCATTCTTTTTATCATTTTTAAGGTGAAGTCAATCAATGTTGGTCTTTGATTAAAAAAAACTAATGAAAATAAAGAAATTAATTCTATTGAATGGAGAATACTTAAAGATATCTTATTTAAAAATTATTTTCCAAATTTTATTTTATTTAGAAGGGAATTAAAATTATTAGAGTTAATGACAACTAAGTAGGACTCAGTTTCCACCCACGGATATATTTTTCTAGATTATCAAGGTTTTCACTGAATTTCATTCGTGTTCTTGATAGTAAAATTTATTTATTTTACTAAGTATTGATGCTAAATTTATGAATGGATCTAGTTACTTGTGTATTCATAAGATATGACGAAATAATGTAGTGTGTTTATAAATTTGAGAAAAAGTTTTTAGATTTTTATAATTACAAGGACAAGAATAGATCCACATGGTAGAAAACATGGAAACATTCATCTAAAAAACTTGTGTGTTAGAAAATTCAATTACTCTCCTATGATATGTGTGGAAAGAAGTATTATAGAGATTATATTATGATATTTGGGAAGTGTTACTTATGGAAAAAGCTTGGAAACAAGGCTCACGACTACAATGAAAAGGGAAATGGTTATGGTATGACCAGTAATGAAAATAAGTAAGTGAAATGTCTTAGTTATAATGAGTTTTTAAATTATTATAATTCATGTATGAATATTATCATCCAAGGTGGGAATTATCAATATTAGGAAAAAAGGTATACAAAAGACTTTTACTAGTACTAAAGTAGATACAAGACCCAAAAATGACATGGTGATCGGTAGATTACTTTTTCAGTCAAATTATTCCATTGACTTGTTGATTCAAGATACACACATTCTTTTATATCTAGGAATTTTTCATGTAAAATGGGAATACCATTTCAAGAAATAATGTCATAAATCATGGTAAAACACCAGCAGGTATTATAATGGCAATAAGAATTTATAAAAATCACCATGTTGTCATCTTTGGAATGGATTTTTTAGAAAAACATAATGCCTTTACTATTTTATAGTATGGAATTATTCAGGTCATGGATTGTCATTATTTTATCTTTATAAGATAAATTTAAAAGAAAAAGAAGTTATTTTTTAGAATGAGTTTCAGTTTTTTTATAAGAATATATTCTTTCCCTTGATAACATATTAAGAATCATAGAAATTAATAAAAGATGTAAGTGAAAGTTATCTTGAAATTATTATTTAGAAGAAAATAACTATTTAAATTAGTGATGTTTTGATAGTAAATTATTATTTTCATGTATTTACTCATTATTTTATTTTTTTTTATTTCTGATCAGTAGGTTGAGTTTACTATTTAATTATTTCCTCTTGTGAAGCCAATATCAAACCTTTCCATCAAATTTCTTTAATTGAGTTGTTATAATTGAAAAACAATTAAAAATATTGCTTGATAAGGGTTTAAGTTTCTCTATAACATCACCTTGTGGTGTTATTATTCTATTGTTTTAAAACAAGGATAGATACATGAAAATTTTCATTAATTATAGAGCACAAAATAAAATCACTATAAAGAATAGGTATCCTTTGAATCATATGAATGACTTTTTTTATCATCTCTAGTGAGTGTAGTATTTTTTAAAGATTGATCTCTAGTCTGGGAACCATTAGTTTATAGTATAGGAGGTGGTAATTTTAGATATATCATTTTAGACATCATATGACCATTTTGAGTTTGTGGTTATTATTTTCAGGTTAAAAAATGTACCTATTTTATTTTTGGATCTAATGAATATAGTTTTCCATGACTATTTTGATAAATTTGTGATTGATTTTATTAATGATATTTTTGTATACTTTAAAATCTATGAAGATCATGATAAAAATTGAAGTATTGTCTTTCAAATAACAAAAGTAAATCTGTTGTATTTAAAATTCAGTATATGTGAATTTTTGGTATATTTGATTTCACTCCTTAGTAATATTGTTTAAAAATATTTAATAAATATTGATAATACAAAAACTATTGTTGTGGAAGAGTGTCTAAGGCCTATAAATGTCACTGATATTTTATGTTTTCTTTGATTAGACAATTACTACTAATGGTTTGTTGAAAACTTTTATCATTTATCTAGACCACTAATTATGTTAACTCAAAAAGGTGTAAAATCAATTTAGATAAAGAAATGTGATGATGTTTCCAAGAATTAAAAAGAATATTAGTTAATTCTCTTATGTTAGCCTTTCTGTGAATAAAAATGGTGTTTTTTATAGTTATTCTTCACTGAAGGGAATTAGTTGTTTCATAATGAAAAATAAATGGGTTTTCAAATATGAATATATTCAATTGAAACCCTATGAGAATAATTATCCTACATATAACCTTGAAAAGGCTAAGGTAGTTTTTGTTTTAAAAATATGGAGGCATTATATGTATAGAGAAATTTAAAATATATATTAATCATAAAAGTTTAATGTATATATTCAATAAAAAAGTGTTAAACATGAGGCATATCATATTACTAGAACTAGTTAATGATCATGATTTAAAAATTCTCTATCATCCATGTAATGAAATTAAGTTAGCTGATTCTTTGAATGGAAAAGATAATACATCATTATAAATTCTATGATTAGAATACAATCCTTTATTTAATGATTTAATTTATTTTGTATTTGAATTTTTTTATATATAAACTCTTGTTTTTGTTTAAGTATTAGTACAATCATCATTGAAAAAATAATTAAGCAGGCTCATAAGAAAGATCTTGGTTTTCAAGAAAGAGTATAATTGTCTAAAAAGGAATGTTTCCCAATTATAATGGTAATGACAAATATATTATTAGATTTATAAATATGTTATATGTTTTGAGTAATTCCCAGGTGAAGAATTAATTGTTAAAAGAATATCACAACTCTCCATTTTCAATTCACAATAGAAATTCTAAGATGTACATAGGCCTTTAAGAAAATTCTGTTGGTAAGGTATAAAGAAAAATATAACTAATTTTAACCGAATTTTTTTGAATTATCTACAGTTTAAATTTGTACAGTAATTACTTAAGGGGATGATTTAACATTTTTTAGTTCAAAAATGGAAACATTAAAACATATATATGTATTTGATGGCGGGATTACCAAATATATCTTGAGGTATTAATGTGATTTGGGTAATTTTTGACCATTTGACTAAATGTGTGCATTTTTTAATAGTAAAGATACTATGTATTTAGATTATAATCTAATAATTTATCTTAAAGATATATTTAGGTAACATGGAGTTCTTGTCTCCATTGTATTTGATCACAATCCTAGGATTACATCAATTTTTTAAAATGTCTTCAGATGTCGATGTACCCTTAATTAAAATTCAGTACATATTATCATCCTCAATGTTATGTAAAATTAGTGTGAAAAATTAATAATTATGTATATATTCTCCCATATTTTCTATTAAATTAGCAGGGAATATTGGATCAACATATTTTTTAGCAATATTTTACTTAAATAACTGTTTTTATTCTAATATTCAAATAGAAAATTTTGAGGAATTATATTGAAAGCGGTGTGGACCTCTACCATGTTTCTATGAAGATAGTGAAAGGAATTTTTGGGGGCCATAAATGGTAGAATAAATAGTTTATAAGATAAAGATTATTTAGTATAATATGAAGTCATATCTGAGTTGGAATAAGAGTATTTCGGATAAAAAGAGGAAAGATATTTCATTTGAGGTAGGAGAAAATGTCTTTTTTAAAATATCTCCTAAAAAATGTGCAATTATGTTCGGTAAAAATGGTAGTTTAACCCATAGTTAGATGAGTATTGTAAAATTATAGAAAAATTGGGATTAATGTTTTACCACATAGCTTTTACTCTGAGTTTATCTCATATACATGGTGTAATTCTTGATTCTTTTTTAAGAAAGTGTGTGCCTAATGCATCTCATGTTTTATGATCTAAGGTGGTATAATTAGAAGAAAATATTTATTTCAAAGAAAGTACAGTACACATTATATATAAAAAATATATAGTGTTACAAAATAAGTTAGCTCACTTAGAAAATTGTATAGGTAAATACAATTTTATGGACGTAGTAACATGAGAATCAAGCCAACGAGCCTTTAAACATGTAGAAAAGGAACCTGCTTGGAATCCAGGAGGTCCTGGGATCAAGCCCTATTGGGAAAAAATACTATTAAGTATAGTGTATGAGGAGACTCAGACAATGATTTTGAAAATGATGCCACAATGACGTAGGTCTGGTGATATAGATAGGATGATGCAGGCATGACGCTACACTGAGCTTTCGAGCTATGTAATTAGATTTATACCCACAGGGCCTACTATCCATTTATTAAATAAAAAACACTTGATGAGTGTGATATACCATTGGGGGAGGGGGGATATGGCATGCCTTTTCATCCCATGAGTGTGGTGTGTGTGTGTTTAAATATAATTATACCTGCAAACACCTAATATATATAACATGGGAATCAAAACAATCTTTGAGGAAAAAATACCCTCACTTGTTTAAGTAATGAATAAAACTATGATGAAATAATTTCTTAAAGGGATAATAATTTGAGAAACCAACTAATATAAATAATAAATTTATTTCATGTCTTATTAATGTTTATAAATATAGTTTTTGGATTCATATATAATATAATAATTTTATATGTATTTTTAGTTATAATTTTTTTATTCATGATGAAATGATTTCTATAAAATATATCAGTTGATTTAAAAATTAAATTTCTAGTTCTTTGATTTTTTAATTTATAAAATCAACTTTCTATTTTACTTCATAATATATAAATTATCTTAGGGTGTTTTTTTGGATTTTTCTGAAAATATTTATTTTTGAGTGAATAGTTCAAAATAATGATTTTTATAAAATGGTTCTTTTTTTTTCTAGTAATTACAATTTAAAATTTGGTTTTTAAATGTTTTTAAGGTTATAAAATTACCCTTTTATTAATAATAATCAAAATAATTCCTTATTAATCATTACTATGTATTATTTTTCTATAAAATCATTTTTATTTTTAAATATGACAGTTTTCTAAAAACTAATTTTCATTGCATTTTGTGCACATATAGTGAAATTAATTTCTATCACTTATATAAATTGAATATTGAAAAATGGACTTCATATTTGAAATATTTTCTTTAATTTTTTTTAATGTGTTCAATTTTGTTTTTTTTCATTATGAACACTTACCACGGTAAAAATATTTCACCCATGTAAAGGTTAAATAGGTTAACAGGGGGGGTTAAACAAAAAGGAAAGGAAAAAAATATATAAAAAAATCTTTATAAGTGATTGGTTAAGTGGTTGTTTTCCTTAAAGTATATTGAAATTAAAATTTTACTAAATTGGATCTACTATCCCTAATAAATACATTTATATTAATTTATAGTTTTATGTATTTACAAGATAGACACTCCCCACACTTATAAAAGGAACCCACCTATCCCCACATATTAAAACTTCTTGAGGAAATTAGTTTATAACATACCAAACCAAAACCCTTTAAAACTATCCTATAAACATCCTAGAGGTCCTAGTCATCTCAAAAGACCAATCCAAGAATGAATAAGGTTTAATACCAAGGAAAATATATGAGGATGAGTTATAAGTTCTAACCAAACAATTTAAAATTTATTTCTTCTTATAACTCTTTAATAATTTTTTATAAATGGTATAGAATAATGACATAATTATTTTATATAATTATAATTACTAATACTATCATTGTGAAACTATTTTCTAAATCTTCTCCATCCTATGGGAAAAGAGAACATTACTCATGAGCACGTGTGAACTATCACCTTTATAAAGTGATGTGTTTTCTTTCATCACAAACTCACATAGATGGTTATAAAGATATAATTAATGAATATATATGATTTTTATGATTTCATTATTATTATGGAAAGATAATATATTACATACCTTATTCCTATTTTTTATATTGGAAATTGATAATGTCGCTCATACGTAAGTGTGAAATACCACAACCACAAAAAGATGTGATTCATTTTTCATTACCGTATCAGATGGTTGATAACTAGGATGGAAATAATGAATAAATATAAAATTTATAACATAATTTTTAATTTTTAAAATTGAAATATCATTTACCTTTTTTCTCTTCTAGTAAAAAAATGGAAATGTCACTCATGTGTATATGTGGACCACCACCTCTATGATACAAAATACTTCATTTTTCATTACCACCTTCCTTGGATGGATTTAATTTATTTTTGTAAAAAATAATAATTTTATCATGATTAATATTTTGGATATTATGTAACCATGATTACATTATCCTTATTTAACATATTGACTTCATTTTGGACTTCTAAACCAAACATCCTCAAAAGGTCCAATGTGAATGTAACCAGTTTAGTAAATAAATAAAACATCAGAAAAACTGAAATAAATGGAATAATGATAATGGAATAAACATGAAAACAGTACTTAAGTAAGTATAAAACTGTTATAAATTTATTATTGAGGATGGTAGGCATGGAAACGATACGATTCAGGACTCAAGATAATGGAATTTCTTTTAAAAATATTGATATAAAGTCTTCTTTAGAACTCTTTTTCTTACACATAGAGGTTATTTTATATATTTCATGAATGATCATAATTATACTTCAAAAGTTTAAAAAATTCTTTTTAAAATATTTTTTTCTTTCTTTACAAATAATTAAAATAGATTATTTTCCACATTTTCGGTATGGGATATTTCCAAGTTTTAAAAAAAGAGTACAAGAATGTTTTTACCATATATAACTTGACTAAAGTTTCCCATAGTCATAGATACTTTTTTTTATAAATACTAATCTAAAAACTTCCATGGTTATTTTTAAATAAAATATTTTCTCAATATTTTATAAATTTTTAGTTTTAAAAATATTTTATAAAAAATTAGAAACTCTTTATCATCATTATGAGATAAATAAATGTTTTATTTATTATGATATTGAATGACAATTCAAATTATTTTTGTGTATAAATTAAAATTTTATGTGTTTTATTAATTCTATGGTTCTTGGAAATTTTATATGAATGAAAGGTGAGCCTGATATAGCTCTGGTGAAGGGTGAATCTCATATAGCTCTCTAATGCATTGAGTAATGTGACTGAGTTTTCCAATGAGAGGTTACTAGTAAGAGATAAGAGAATTATCTGGTTATATGATCACATTATAAGGGTTATTATAAGGGTGAATGTAAGGATAATTTCCCAAGGTGGGTGCATGATATGATTTCAATTGTTTTTAAAGGAAATATTTAGATATAAAAAGGTAATGAAATAAGTTTATCTTTATAAGGAAATTTTATTATTTTATTAAAAAAATTAAATGGATTGTTTTTAAAGGAATGATATTCAAGATTATTCTAGTTTTCCATGAAACCAGTATATTAATTATTTTCACCCTTTATGATTTAATATAAAATGTTATATGAATGATATTGATTAGTTAAGTTGTTTTTCTGTAAAATTAAATGGATTATTAAGATCCAATATTTATTTTGTAAAAGGAAAACTTCATTATGAAAGTTTCATGTTTAAAAATGGAGTAAAAGGTTTCTCTTTTTTTATGTCCCTTACTCCCATTTTTTTTATAATCCCATGTTTTAGATGTTTTTCATAGAGCTTATAAAAGGTTAGAAACGATAATAATGTTAGAGTCCGAATTATGGAAGTTACCTTGAATGAAGTAAACATGTTTTTATAAAGAACTTTTTTTTGTGGGTAAAATGAAGTGTGTGTGGAAATGCCCACTTTTTATTATAATTTTTCACATAATTCTCTAAAACTATGAACAGAAAAGATCTTATAAATGTAATAAAGTAAAAACCTTGTTATAAACCATGTAATTATGGGTTGATTATGGTATGAGTTGTTATATACTAAATAATAATTAAAATATTATTAATTAATATTAATTATTAATTATTTTATAAACCATTTTCATGAAATATATTTTATATTAAATTTTAAATACGTATTTAGTATTATGAAAATAATATTTAAGAAAATATATTTGAAATAGTCTGGGATTAATACCATTTTTAAGAAATTAATCTTCTTTTTAACTAGATTTAGAGGGAACACTCATATGACTTGAAGGACTCAATACCCAAAGACATTAAATATATTACCACATGCTAGTAAAATAACACCATACCGTGACCACCCATCCTTGCATTATAGCGCCCTAAAAGCTGCACCACCTGTGCCATGGACCTCCATCACAATGGGTTTTAACAATGATAGAGGTACATTTTATCAGTGATTTTTTAATAGCACTGATAATAATGATGAGTTTAATAAGCATGATTTTATAGTAGTAAAACCTCACCAACCAAAAAACCTCTCCCACACAACTTGATGAGTGAGAAAGAGAATATGAATCACTATTACAATCTCTTTTATCAAATAAAAATAGACATAGTGAAATATCCCAACATTGAGCAATAATATATCTATAATAGGACTGAAGAAATTGTTTAAGTGGATCTTAACAAATTTTCAATTTATTATTTCATAATTAAAATAATTTTCTATTTTATAATTATAATTTCTAACTCCTATTATCTCATTCCTTTATTTTCTCTAACATTAGACTAGAAAGGTATTTTATACTTACTTATTTTATAATGGATTACTATTATAATTTTGGTATTTTCTATGTATTTTATTAATTGATTTTGGAGAAATATAAACACTATATGACTTGATATCACATATTCTATGAGTCTATTGATTATTCTATTTTTTAAAATCTAGATTTATCTTGAATGATTGTATGAATGAAATCTAAGTGAACAAAAGCCTCAAGTGACCAAAATTATTGAATAGCCTTGTAAAATTTATCATAAGATTGGTATTAAAAACTCTTATAACTATTTAACCCTCCAAATGAATAAAATCAATTAACCAAATGATATTTAATATACCATAACTGTAAATATCATAATGTCATAAACTGAATGCATGTATAAAAGGAATGAATAAGATTATTTAGATTGAATATGGATTGAATCAACCATATTTCTCTATTTTATTTGAATTATCAACATGTTATTAAAATAAACAACCATATTTTTTAAATTTGATTAAACACATGTTTTAAATCTGATCAAACACAAATTGAAAAATCAAATGACTGAAAGTTGAACCCGATTGAGAACATGAGGAAAATAACAAATTACCATAAAGAGTGAATTATCAAGAGTTTGTAATTACCAAATGTCATGAACTACTATGATATCAGACTACTATGCCTTAATATAGTATGTTCTACACTAATATTTTTTTTCATAATTTTATATTTGTTCTTTTTTATTTAATGAAAGTTTTTTTTCAGAGTTTAATGATCTAATGATTTAATAAATCTTTATTGATTATTTCAATGGTAATGAATTTTAGTCAAAAAAATTATATAAAGTACTAAATTCTCATCACATGTGTTACTGACACTGTTTCCTAGGATAAATTATTGTTTCAAATTAAAATTGATTGGAATTTGAATATATTATCTCACTAGATTTATTGAGATGTTCTAAGGGACTTTAATTCTATTTATTATGGATAATTAGTGATGAATTAATTATTATAACCTTTTACAATGTATATCCTATTTCAAATTTTACATATTAATGAATTGAACCACATTGTATTTTTTTTCATGTATTTAAAATAAATATATATACTTGTGTTTCTTTGAGAAGGATGCTGTGTAGATGATTTCTTCTTTTAAATCATCCTATCATAAAATAACTCTATATATTGAATTCTATAGAACCAGTTATGTAACGAGGTTGGAGATATTCTTGAATTATAGTATGTGATACCCATTAGTGATCAATCAGTACTCTAAGCTAAGATTTAATCTTTTGATCCATTATCATCAGAGAAAACCTTTCTAGCTCAACACTTAGATCCTTAGTGTTATTATAGTCTCTAGGGTTCTTAATAATTCATATTTTTTGTTTGAAAAATCATTTCTGGGTTATAATATACATAAAATATAGAAGCTAGGTTATACTACCCAATATAAAAGGTAATTTTTGGGTTGTTTTTATAGGCCCACAAAAAGTAGGGTAATTGGGTTATGACTTCAGATGAGAAAATTCAGTAGTGTTTTGTGACTCTAGTTGAGAAAAATTCATCTTTGGAGTTTTCCTCCATGTTTTAAAATGATATTTGTAAAGTGTTTTGAATCCATTAAAAAGTATAAGATTCCATAGTTAGTGGTTTCTATCATTATCTATGATTGAGATGGGTAAAGAGTGGAGTTGGATCACTTATATCAAGACAATTATAAAAATAACAATGTTTAATTATCATTTTTTCACTAAATTAATTATTTGTACTAGTAATAATTATTTATAATTATTTAAAGAGACCAATTAAATCCCTTTGGACCATTCAACCATTCTAACATTTGGACATAACAATTGGTATCAAAGAAAGTTCCCAAACATTGAAATATTTGTATCTTATTTTTGAAAATAAAATCAGGAATTATATAGCCAAGAGGAAAAGATAAATTTTACAATGGTATGAATGAATGTGAATGATCAATGCACATGTAAACTACCTATACTAGTTGATAGAAACAATTATTATTATTAGCATTCTTGCATGGAATATTTTCATAAGAACCTGAACATTGATAATTTCAGAATCACAGTGAAACCATAAAAACTACCTAAAGTTGTTTCAGAATCATTGATTTGCAATTATGTTTCTAGATATGTTTTGAATTATATTTTAATTAATCATTTATATTATTAAAAAAATAGGAATGTAAATGACCATGTATCTGTATGTAAAACAACATATGGAATATGTCGTATTCCTTAAGTTAATCATTTTGGTTCATATATGATAATAAGAACTAAACTGGTCATGTTTTGAGTTGAGTTTGAAGTGTTTAAAATCATATAAAAATATATAGTCAATCAAAATTTTTATATATTTCCAAGTATTATGAACAATATGAGAATCTTAAAAGAAACAATTGATAATTCAACTCTGGTTGAAAGAGTTTTAAGGGCTTTACCAACTAAATGGGATGAAAAAAGGTACGTATTTATGAAATAAAAGATTTAAAGGTATATAAATTAGACTAGTTTATTAGGACATTACTTTAATATTGAGTTATAATTGAAAAATATTTATCAAGAAGTGATTTTGAAAAAAAATCATTGTTTTTTAAATTAAAATGCATGTCACCACACACTATTATGATTTTTAATAAAAAAAATTGAAAGAGACCAAGTTTTATAGGATAGTCAAGAAAGAACAAATAAAGGCTTATTAAAGAGATGTAAAAGTAATTACCCTTGGGATAATGAAATAAAGAAAGGAAATAATGATATTAACATCATATGTTATGAATTTAGATAAAAAAAGTGCATCAATACTGACTACCTAGACTCAAGAATGATAAAAAAGACAAAAAATAAATAAGTAAAGGAATAAAATGGAAGTTGGATGAATTTATACTTCATATTTATATCCATGAAATGAATTTGGTGTAGGAAAAAAAATCAGAAAACCAATTTTGAATGGATTCAACAAAAAGATATATGAATCTAATTATCTTATACATCTGAATAGAATTTTGATTATTCGAAATATGAGTTATACAAATATTTTAATAAACTCAACCATAATATTAACAAGATTAAAAAATTATTGATAAATCTTAAGATAAATAATAAATATGTTCTTGTTTAAAAAAAATAAATGAAAAATAATCCTTCAAGATCAAATGATAAATTATTTATTGTTCTAGAAAGTGTTAAACATGAAAATATTAAACCTAAATATTATTAATTTAAATATGAAGTAAAAAAAATAATTAAACTTAATTCTATTTTATAATAAAATTATAAACATTGAAATGAAACTAAATGGTTGAAAGAAGATCTTCCTAGTTTTGTTAAATAGAGAAAGAGTTAGGAAAAATTATGAGTTTCATAAAGATGATAAATAAAAAAAATTATATTGGTTAAGATACCATTTTAACATAAATGTAAAAAAACTTATTTACAAATGGTTTATGTGGAAGTTCATATACTATTAAATTTTTTAAATTTAAAAAGAAAAAACATTATGAAAATGAATTATTTTTATGATTTCAACAGTCTCTTGGTCACACTAAGGATTTTACTTATTAGTCATTATCTTCTAAAATACCTATGAAAACATGTTTTAAATCTATATAGTTTTCTAGTAATTCATATACTAATCCCATTAGAACCAAGTTTATATGGGTACATATGAATTCTTAATTCTATTTATTTAGGAAACTTAACTTGGAAGCATAAAAATGGATGTGTGGTACTTGAATAGTGGATTTATTTGACATACGACTAGTGATATATCTAAATTTATATCTTCTAATAATTGATATGGAGGTAGTATTACTTTTTTGATAATTCAAAGGTAAAATTAAAAGTTTTTAGAGAAGTATGAATTTCAATTTAGTTTTTATTTAAATGGGTTTATTTATTATAAGACTAAAACATATTTTAGTAATTATTTTGGAACTTTTTAATGATAACATGAATGTGAAATTTTACAAAAAAAACTCATTATTTTTAAAGAATAATATATTTTATTTTGTCAAAAATAAAGGACAATATTTATTAAATTATTTTTTTTGAGTTGGATGAACAAAACTTCAAATTTTTAAATGTTGCAAAATATGATAATGTTTTGTGGTATAGAAAATTGGCCCCATAAAATTTAATATATTTACAAAAGATTTATAAAAAGATAAAGGTATTGTTTTTAATAGAGTTGAAACTTGGAAACACCTATTTATGAGACTCATACTTAAAAAGTAAGAAATATAAAGAACCATTTAAATACGTTTATGAGGTATGAACCTCCATAATCCTTTAACTTTTACATTTTGATCTATTTGGACCCATGAAAACTACAAGTCTTGGAGAATAAGGTATGTAATTGTTATTTTTGATTAATATAGTAGATTTACATGGATATATTCTCTTTACATAAACATGATACCCAATCTAAATTTTTTTACTTACTATAAATTGGTTCAAAATGAAAAAGGTTATCTATTTTTTTATAAATTAAATGTGATATAGGTTGTGAGTGTTAAAATATGTAATTTGATATTTTTTTAGTAAAATTTATATAATCATATATTTTCTACTCTTAAGAAACCATAATAAAATGGATTAGTAGAAAGAAAAAATATGACATTATAATAAATGGATAAGAAAATTTTAAAGGAGTATTATTTTCCAAAAAATTTTCTAGATAAATCTGTTAACAAAAACATTCATTTTTATAATAGATTTTTTCTTAGTATATTCTTGAAGAAGAAACCTTATGAAATATAAAAATAAAGGAAACCTAAAATTTATTATTTCAGTTTATTTGGTTGTAAATTTTAGATTATTAATACCAAATATTCACTAAAAAAATTTAATGCAATGTTCGGTGAACTTTTTTTAGGATATTCTAATTATAGTAATGAATATAGAGTTTATAAAAAAACCAATGGTTGAAGAATATTACCATATTAAATTTTATTAAAATAATTTATAGGAAATAAAATTTTATTTAAATGAGGAGGAAATTTTTTGATATTTTAATTTTGGTAAACTCGAAAATTTAGAATTGGATATATCTATTGAGGGGGAGAGTGTCTATCATGAACAAAATTTCAAAGTATATAAATATGATCCAATTGAAAAAGTAATCAGTGATATAATTATTGGTCCTAAAACTAGAAATTCATTTGGGATTATCAAGACTTTATTTCTTATTTTATGCCTCAAAAGATGGATAATTATATATCTAATTTAGTCTTTTGTATGTAAATGCATGAATAATTTAATAAGTTAGGTTTGAATAATGTTAGGATCATAGTTTAACCTCATAAGGATCAAAATATTATAGGCACAAAATGGATATTTAGAAATATGTTAGATGATTCTAGTAAAATAATTAAAAATAATGTAAAATTAGTAGCTCAAGATTACAATCAAGAAGAGATAATAGAATTTGAATGACCATTTTTCTTATTTCTCGATTAGATTTTACAAGAATTATTTTAGAATATGCATCTTAGTGTTGAATTTAACTTTTTGAAATGTATATAAATGGTTTTTTTAAATGAATAGATTTATGAACATGTTTTTGTAAAATATCCCTGGGTTTCAAGAATGAATCTAAACCTAACCAAGTTTTGAAAACATCAAATGATGTTTATGGTTTCAATCAAGAACCTTGAGCCTGTTATGATAGGTTTCTATAATTTGTTTTGAATATTAGTTTTTAAAAGGGAAATTTGATCCAAATATCTTTATTAAAATTGATTCAAAAAATATTTTAAGTGGTTAAATATATGTTGATGATATTATGTTTAGATCCTTAAGTAATTTTCATTGTAATATATTTTCAAATTTAATGTATTCAGATTTTGACAAGAGTATTGTGGGTGAACTTAAGTTCTTTTTGTGATTGAAAATACTTTAATGGAAAGATTAAATGTTTCTTAGTAAATCAAAATATGATAAATAACTGGTTAAATTTTTTGGTCTTGATGGTTATAAAAGATCAAATGATCCAATTGTTACTTATTATAAACTGGATAATTATGAATCTAGAAAACCAATTGGAAATAATATTTTTATATCTTTGGTTGTTATATTACATTATTTGAAAACATCTAGACTATATTTATTAATTTTTCTCTTATACGTGTGAATGATTCCAATATAATCCTAAAAAAATTTATTTAAAGACATCTAAAAGATTAACTAAGTATTTTAAAGGATCTGTGAATCTCATATTATTTTACCTTGAAGATAATTCATTTGAACTAACTAATTTTTCAGAATTTGATTATTGTAGTTGGAAAATATATATAAAAATAGAGAAAATTATGTGCTGTTTTCTTTGTAATTTTTTAATTTTATAGTGTTCTATGAAACAAAATTTTGTGGCCTTATCAACTGCTGAGAACGAGCATGTTACTAATGCATCATATTGTTCATAGTCTTTATATATTAAAAAATATTTCTAATTTTGGTTTTAATTATTAAATGAAAACAAATTATTATGATTATAAATCTATAATTTACATATTTAAAAATACTTATCAACATTCTAGGACTAGATACATTTCTTTAATTTTTTATTTTCGTTAATATCATTTTTGAAAAAGGAAATAAAATTTTATAATCTATTTCTATAGATGATCAGTATGCTTATTTTTTTACTAAACCTATGATTTTTTATAATATAAATTTGAAATTTATATTATAGAAATATAATATATTGAATATGTTTATATGGTGTTAAATTATGTTTCTATGATAATTTGTTAATTTAGTCCCTTTAGGGTTAGTATGTATGTTAAAATTTTAGAATTTTCTATAACAATTAGTTACAATTTAATTCATTGATTTTTGTTATTCCTTGAAATTTTGAAATGTTTACATGGATATATGAGGGTTATAAAGTATTTTTAAAGGATTTCAGACTAATGTATAGGAGTATAAATGTATTAATTTATGGAGAGATTAAAATTTTCATTGTAACCTTAGGGTTAGTTTCTTTCCACACAATAATTATCTACTATAAATGGTGAATATATTAAAATAAAACTATGTATAAATTAAAAGAGTGATTTTTTTTACATTAATCGTTTTGATCAATTTCAAAATAGGGGTAAAATTTGTGTTTTTTTAATCATAAAATGGTAGGGGGATATTGATTTGGATACTAACCACTTGTTTATTTATGTTTATATTATTACTATAATTCTTTATTATATAATTATAATTTATTCCAACTTTTATTTGATTACTTTATTCCCTATATCATGAGTTTATAAAAATATTTTATTCTTACAATGTTTATAATCTTTTGCAATTATTATTTTATTGTTGGTAATGTTTTTATTAATTTTTTTTGGAGAAATATACATCATTAGATGGGTTGATATCACATATACTATGAGTCTATATGTTAGTCTATTTTTAAAAGTCTATCTATGTATTGACTAACCATGAGAACTAAAGCCATGTCACTACATGCCTGGAGTGATTGAATGACCAGAATGACCTTATGACATTAATTGTAAGATAGGAATTCCAAACATTTCAAACTATTCAACCGAACACTTGAAGAAACTTGATCAACCAAAATTTATTTAGTCGACTAG
Organism: Viscum album; assembly: GCA_963277665.1. NCBI lineage: Eukaryota > Viridiplantae > Streptophyta > Magnoliopsida > Santalales > Viscaceae > Viscum > Viscum album. The sequence goes on from OY728133.1 coordinate 1,003,024,298, forward strand.
AAGTGTAAATATAGAAATGTAATAAATTTCCTCCATGAGGAAAAGTAATAACCATAAGTGTTTGGATCAACTATGGATTGAATAGATCATATTTTAATATGTGTTTAATGAACAAAAAATTATAAAACTCATTTATATCATGTTGTAAATATAATCGACTACACATTGTAAATCCGATTAACTACATGTTGAAAAATAAATTAACCATAAGTTGAAGATGATCAGCTACATGAGGAAAATAATGTCTTACCAAAATTTGTTACTTACCATGAGCTTAGATCTGAAAAAATTAGAGACCTATTATGATATCAACCAAACATTCCTTAAGGGTATATTTTCTATGATCCTTTATTTCAAAATATTTTATATATTATTCATTTTAATTTATGACAAGATTATTAAGGGTTTTCATTAATCCAATAATTTCTTAAATAATTATTGATCATTTGGATGCTAATTATTCTTTCCTATATAAATTATATGTTTTATTAAATGGTTTTCTTGTGGGTTAAAGTCTCTAAGTGGTTTGTTGGAAAAAATCAAGTATTAAACTCAATTGGTTTAGAATTTAGAAATATTTATTTTCATTATTTATGAGGATGTTCAAAGGGACTTTAATTCTATTTATTATGGATAATTAGTGATATATTAATTATTTTATCATGTTACACTATAAAAAATATTTTAAATTTTACAGATTAATGAATTGAACCACAATAGAATATTTTTCATGTGTATTCAATTAAGATAAATACACATGTTTCCCTAGGAAGCATTAAGTGTAATGTATTTATTCATTTGAATTTGCTATGCATAAAAAACTCTCTATATTTTTTAATAGAACCAGTTAATTAAGAAAGTTGAGGATATTCTTGAAATTTAATAGTTTATAAACCTTAGTAATCAATTAATGATATCAGATTAACTTCAATATTTTAACCTGTTTCTACTAGAGAGAACCTTGTTGTCTCGAAACTTAGATCCTCTTTAATTTGGTTTATGTGGTTCTTAATTATTCCAATTTCTATGTTCTTAATCATAAATGGGTCATTCTACCCATAAAAGGTAGGATTTGGGATATACTAACAAATAAAAAATTTATATTTTGGGTTATGAATCCTATTGTGAAAAATTTTCGGTAACAAGGTTGTGATTCAAGGTGAGAAAAATTCTGTAGTGTGTTGAAACTATAGATGAGAAAATGTTCCCATTGGGTTTTTCATATAACGTTTAAAAATGAAGTTGTAAAGGGTTTTTAATCTCTTAATTTTTTTTAAATTCCATAGTAAGTGGTTTCCATATCTCTTTACATTTGAGAGGGGTTATGATTAGAGTACAATCATTTAGATCCAAACAAATATGAAAATCTCTTTGTTAAATATTTTTCAATTTTTAATATATTAATTATTTATATTGGTAATAATTATTTATAGTTATTAATGTTTTTCATTCACCCCTATTAAACATTAGACTAATCTCACATTTGGACCTAAAATAAATTCTTATGGACACAATATGTGAGAATGAATAATTCATCAGAATGAAAAAAATAACTTTTAAAAACAAACCTTTTATGTTGTTAAAATTAATTAACAACACAGTCATGTATGTTGTGAAAATATGTGTTGTTAAAAGTATTCAACTTTTAACATCTTACATGGTTTTCTATATTATATTTTTTACAAAACATATCACATGTTGTATAATGATTTTATAAAATAATATAGGAGTGAATAATATACTATTTTTATCATATCAATAGTAATTTTTTTCATTCATTGTTATAGAACTAAAATTATTAACCACGCAATCTATTACACCCATGATGTTATTTACAGGTACAAGATTCATTATTTATTTATTCATTATTATTATTTCTTTTTTTTCTTGGATGATTATCCTTTTAAATTTAGAAAAATAGGGAAGAAGGTAAGGGTGTATTATTACCACACTATTAGTTCTAACCATGCACCATGACCGTGTGGAGGGAGATGTAGTTTTCCATTAGATTATAAAAATTCGAAACATAATCCATTAAATAACGCATATTATATTGTGTATAAAGGATAAATAGTAACACCAAATCTTATGCATGATGTAGATTCTAGTGCCAACCACATGCCTAGTACACGATTTACGAAATTTTGTGGCCAAACAATTGGGTAAAACCATATATACTACCCTAATGAATTCGGTTTTTTCATTGTGGATATAAAAAGGATGTTGCATGATTTTCATAACTATGTGGAAAAACTATAAAAATTACCCTCATATATTGAGGGTGGGGTATTATGAAGAAATGAAAAAAAACTAACAGACACAAATCATGAAATAATTAGTAATCAAACCAGCCAAAACAGTATCTTGAATCTATTAGATATTTTACTTGTAGATTCCACACACAATGGACATGCCAAAAATACCATACTAAGAGCTTTAGAACTTATAAAGACTGAATACACCCTAAATTACCATGAAAAAAAGTCTTTTAAAAAAAATAAACACATGCATACAAACAAGTAAATAAAATAGATAAAATAAAGCACACTTTTGATTTATGTGGTTCACGATTTCATCCTATATCCATATGAGATAAATAAAAATTTATATTTATTATGAAGTAAAAATATTAAAACTGGTGAATTTTTATCCATGTGGATCACATTTGGAAAGAGTTAATGTTACACAATAGCAGATGGTCCCACCCTATATATATAGTTGGATCATGCTCGTCATATGGTTATGTCAACCTTCTACTTTCATGGGCCTCAATCTATTTTCATTAATAACCACTGATATCCAATAAAAAACCTAATATATACTGGATATAATTATCAGGCCAGTAACATCACCATCATTCAAATAATTTACATCACTATGTATTACACCTTCTACTGAACTGAAAATCCCATCAAAATGTCTTCTTGATATACAAGATTCATTAAAAGCTTCATTGGTACTGCCTCATTCTCGTGAGCTAAAAATATATCCTTGAAGAGGGTATATAATCAAAAATATCCCCCCACATAAATAATGACTTAATGATCCCTTTGAAACCTTTAAATCCGAGATGGATTAAAAAATCTCACCCGAATTTCACATACAAATAGTATTATACCCTACTTTCTAGCTACACCAATCCCACTAAGGCTTGGTGTTTCCTTATACAAACTTGGACCAGAACCTTCGTACAAATTTGAGCTAGATTTTTCTTCCAGTAATCTCCCTCAACTTTAAATATCAATACTTACAAAACTTCCAAATATAGTTTTATTCAAGGTCTATATGTTTTATACTTGAATAAAATATTTTATTTTTCACTAAATGAATCACACTTCGACTATCATAGTATATTTCACCACATTCCATGTTCCTTACAAGTATATCTAATAAATATTTCAACCAAGAAAACTCCTTTATTACTTCCATTACGACCAAATATTTTTATTTTGTAGTAGATAGTGAAACTATTGACAACATCCTAGACATCAAGCTAATTTTCATCCCTCTAAAATTGAAAACACCGACAATTTGTATTATTATGAATATCAAAATCATCCCTATAACTCACATCTACATAACCTTGCAATGTTTTGGTTAAAATGAAATGTAATGCGGTATCTTAAATAGATTTCAGATACCATATAATCAATTTCATTTAATATCTATGTTCTTTCATTGTATTTTACATATACAGGATGAGGACTACTAATGTATAATAAATTTCATGGTGAATGAATACCATTGAACACATCAATATTTCAACTAAAAAATAAAGTAAATCTTTTCTTTATATATCTCACCCCTACTATGATATTAGTGTTTTCCCATATAATAGTTTAATGTGATCAACTATAGGATTTGAAACTAACTTACATCTTTTAACTGAAGAAATATCAATGAACATATCAATTTACACTATTTTATAAAAAACTAGACATCTAGTTCTCATGATTTTAAATATTTGTTTCAAGAACATTCTTTTCAAAATTGGGATTCATTTAAAATGTTCCAAAAAAGTAACACTCCAATTCATGGATTTTTTGAGTGTTTGGACCCCCAGAATCATATCATCAATATACAAGAGTATGATGATAAAAAAATCACCTATAAAAACCTTTTAATATAATTTCTGAATGAATTTTCATTGCATGAAACCCTTTTAACCATTAAATTAATCAAATTTATTATTTTATTACCCTATCACATGTTTCAAACCGTATAGACAATGTTTTAGATTATACACAAAGACATTATTTTTATCATTCACAAAAAAGTTGTTTTCTTCATGAAAACATCTTCCTATACATCACAATAAATAAAATCTGTATTAACATCCATTTTATAAAGATAAATCACTAGCATCAACAAAGCATAAGACCCCCTTAATGGAAGTATGCTTTAATACTAATGATTTTTTTTGAGAAATCCAATCCAACTTTCCGATGAAATACCTTCACTAACAACTCTGAGAATATACATGTAATATTAATAATAGATAAATCTCATTAATTATTAATACTAATGAATTATATTACATAGATCCATATTCATTTTAACAATGATAGGCAATTTCATAGGGAAAATGAAAATAGTTTTATTTTAAATAAATTTATTTTTATGTAGTATACAGTTATATTAAAAAGTAAAATTTATATATTTTATATTTGGAAAAATTACTTTTATTTTTGAAATCATAATGTTAAAATTTTATTAGATTTATTTTTTGATAATTCAATGCAAAAATTGTTTTTTGGGTAAATAGTAGATAATACTGATTTTTAAAAAAAATTTCATTTTCATTTCATATATTATCAAATACAAAGTCTATTTTGAATATTTTGTAAAATTCAATTAGTTTTTATGATTAAAAATAATCCCAAAAATATCATTTATATCAACATTACAATTTACTAATAAGGACCCAACCTTAAACATCTAGTAAATTATTTTAGAATTCAGTTCTTTTTCTTCCCAAAGATCTCTTTAGTTTTGAGTTTTATAAAGATAGGAAATAATTCATACATATCAACCCATAATCATACAAAGTTGATACTACTAAATCAATATCCATTTTTTTCATAGCACACAAGTTTTTACTAAAACATGAAATCTATTCCTGAAAAGTCTTTACAACATTCATCTTGGATTCTACTTCTCTATTACCCATCCTTAACCCTATGAAATACATTTTAAAACATGGAATTGGCATGAAAAGATCATTAAGGGATATTAGAAGAAGGATATAATTCATTAGTACATAAATACTTATAAACATATGAAATCATTTTCACAAAGACATACTTATCAAGCAATATGTATCATATAGTTAATTTTTGAAAACATGATATTTACATAGAACATAGAAAAATAAGAAATAACATATAGGTAATATAGAGAATTAATTACTTAATATTGTAACCCTCATGTCTATCTTATGATTTTTTAACCCTCACGACTACCTTACAATGTAACCCTCACGGCAAACTTATGGTGTAACCATCACAGTTACACTTGGAGTAACCATATAGATGATCCCCAACCTAAACATTCCCAATGAATTGGAGGGATATATATGTGCCAAAATTTATCATAAAAAATTTTCAATAACCAAAACATAATCATTAAAAGATAATATTTTCAATAAAACACCCCATTTGAATTTTATAAAAATAGAAGTTTAAAAGAGGATTTAAAAAGAAAAGACCCTTACAAATATTATATTCTTTAGATGGTTAACCTAAAGAATATAAATTTGGTTAAGAATTACCTTAACTCAGGTTCGTATTACATAAAATGTTTTTAAACCACTTTTATAATGGAAAAAATAGTGTTATAAATATTTTACAGAACCATATTTATTTTTATAACACCTTATATAATCATTTTGGAACATCATTCTACCTAATTATTAATTATATTTTGTTATTTCCAATATTTCAGGTGCGTTCTTTAAATGGTTCCCACATTCTGTTCGTAATGGATTTTTGTGTTGAATGGAATAGAAAATCCATAAGTTTAATGAAATGGTATTTAAATACCCACATAACATTAAATTATACAATATATCATATTGTTTTTAGATATGAAGATGATTCATTTGATAACCGTTTATATCATTTTGGTGGTTCTTTGATCATCACAAACTAGTTTCTTTATATAATTAAATATTATAAATATGTGTTAATTAAAGAACATAGAAGAGGTTATATAACAAAATTTACAACCTGTTTCAACCATTAAAATAGTTTTATGACCAGCCATGAAGGAAATAATAGAAATTAAAAACACATCGTCCATGATGTCGATAATTCGACACATCACAAATGACGTTTTTTTTAGAATAAAAGGGAGAAGAGAAGAAGTATGATGATGAATTTTTCCATAAAAATGATTAAATTATATTTTATATAATATAATGGAGTTTTAATGCCTCTTGGATAACGGGAGGTGAAGAGAGTATAAGAAAAAAAATAATTTAAAATAAAATAAATGAAAATGAAATAGGATTTTTACATGTTGAATTATCCTCCTTAAGAACCTTCTTAAGGACTTTGGTTTTGGTATTTTAGTGTGAGCATAAGGTCTTTGATGTGGGGAAGATTATTGGAAAGATATTTGGGTAGAATTTGTGTCATGACCTATCCCCCGGGGCCCGTGCCGTGACTACCTCAAGCCCAACTTCCATAGGCCAGGGGCAGGTGACTAGCACTGGGAAGGAATATCACAAAAAGGAAGGCATTGCCTTTAAACCTATACACACACAGACATGGTATACTACACAAATAAAACACAAATGAAAGAAAATAATACAACCTCCACAAAGTAAAACCATTGAGAGTAATGTGTGTGAACAGCAAGTAAAGGGTCCAGAATACAATCCCAATTGAAAGGAAAGTATAACAAAATAAGTACAAGATCCCGAGGTCATTATCCAAGGATCCTACCTGAAGGGTAGGTATAAATTTCTATCAGATGTCACTGCAAGACACCACGTCTATCGATCCACCTTTGAGCACCGTCTACCCCTGGCTCTCTAATGTCCCAGTCAAAGCTCTCTGTCGTCTGTACAAGAAAAAATAGGTGTGGGCGAATCCCATGTAGGGGTGAGTATAACAATACACGGCAGGGTCCCTGAGACCAAATCTGGTCTCACAGAAATCCACAGAGGAAAAGTACCACAAAGCAAGATCTCAAGTAAGGCACAAAGAAAAAAACATAGCTCGAACCAGGTATAACATAAGTACAAAAGTAATGATGATTAGTCATAATGCTAAAGCATATTATTCTGTTGAAAGGATCTTATGCTGATCCACGAAGGGTTTCTCTGCCACAGATCCATGATAGGTCACTTTATGGTAGATCCATGACTGGTCACACTACTACTGATCTATGAAGGGTCACTCTTATGTCGATCCATGAAGGGTCTCTATTATTCTGATCCATGAAAGGTCTCTAGAATAATAATCCCCAAAGGGTCTCTAATATATTGGTCCGTGAAGGGTCTCTATTATACTGATCCACAAAGGGTCTCTATTATGTTGATCCATGAAGGGTCGCTGGAATGCTGATCCACAAAGGGTTTCTATTCATTTTTCACATCACAACCAGCCACTGGATTCTAGCACTTAGCATGCTTGATTTTTAAAGGATCTTATCCTCAAGCCATCAGTCTCACCTCAACTGCCATAATGTCCCACACAGAGTAACCCAAAAGACCATATCATCTTAAGGGTCCCAACGTAATAAATGATGCGTCGAGCGAACATATGGCCTGTAAGATATGATCATTTTTTTAAAATCACCCGGTTGTATTCGAGTTTGATCCAACTCCACCCTTTTACAAACTCCCCCAAAACTCAGGCTGAGTATCTCAAAAGGACCTACTCATCGTAAGGGTTCCGAATCTGCTGAAGACGCCTCAATCGAACACTCGTTTTGAGAGATACATTCATTTTTAGTGAAATAGGGGCCAGTTGGGTATGAGTTAGGTCTGACACGGTCGGACCAACATGAATGGACCTGATTCGGTTGACCCGGATCCAATATGGAATTGTCCTGGCCCGATGGGGCATTTACTGCCCACCATAACGGGCTGAATCCTCCATCCGGATGAGGCACAACAGTGTCTGGACTTCAGCACATGCAGCTGGTGAAAGTGGCCGCACTCTTCACGTCACCCGCGGACCGAATCCATGGGTTGACAATTCAATGAAGTGACAACATTGCACCACAGGTCTCCAATGCCATGGTCATGGTGGATGCAGCCTCTCTCGCTCGCCCGGGTGGCCCAAACATGGGCCGCCACCTCTATGCGTCATCGGTCGGCGCCATACCTCCACGCGGTTCCAGTCGGCACCACACTTCCAGGCCGATTGGCACCACACCTTCATGCGGCTGCATCCAGTTATCCACAACCTTCTACCATCGTAATGCACCTATAGACGCACCGACTCCCTCCACCGGTGCCAGTGCACTGACAAATTCTTCTTGCGGGCCACTAGAGTTGATCCGGTGGTCTGTTTCTCGATCCTTCTATGCCTATGGGATCGTAAGGATGAAACCATCATTGTGGTATCCTTGAACAATCCATGACGCTATCTTTAAAATTCATCCATGAAAAACACACATTTGTATGGGATTAGACCTTGTTCATGTCATCCTGATCTATAAAGTCCCAACCTTAAACAATACATAATCTTATGTTAATTAAATAATTCACATTGAGGATCTTTTCAGATTTAGAGTTTTAAAGAATTAGGCCACAACTATTACATTATATCTCAACAATTACAGTGTAGAAACTTCTTCTTTATCCAATTTTTTGTAAAAAATATAACTCTTTAAAACAAAACAAGAATTCTATTATTGATATAAATCTTCTTGAATTCTTCTATTCTCCTACCCTTCCTTGTAACCTGTAATTTTTTTTTCAGAATCATGGGATGAGAAAAAAATCTCAGTAAGGGATATAAAATAAGGGAAGAAAACATTAGTCCATCAATACATACAAATCAATGAAACCATACTTTTCAATCATAAAAAAAAGTTCTTTAACATACCACATCAAATCATATGATTTATAAATAAAACATAGAAATCATAAAACATAAGGGTAACATGTGGCATCCATAACATACTTCCACTATAGCTTTGACAGATACATAGGGATTTATGTTTGGAATACACATCACAGTATATTCACTAAATATCTTGGGAGAAACTTTATCGTTTACCTCAGTCACATTACCCAATTTATTGGAGAGCTATCACGGGCTCACCCACCATAGGTTTATCACGGAACCACCCGTATTTTGTTTATCACGTAACTAACTGTAAAATGTAAAATTACCTTATGTAATCATAACACATAAAAGATTGAAATTATCAAAATTTCACCCATCAATCAATAAATCAATTATAGATATTGAAATATTCAATCCATTTCTAAAAACATTAAAAATATATAATAAATAGATTTTTGAATCAATGTGTCCCATACCACTTTGAATAATTAAAATTAATTAACATTTTAAAACTTTAGTGTCCATATAAATAAACCCTTAAAACCATTTTTAATACATGGACATTAATGTGGATTATTTATAATAATATATTCTTAAAACAATTAAAATGATGTTTTTAGTTAAAAAGTACCTTACCGCTTGACAAAATACATAAATAAAAGTAATTAGAGAATAAAATTAAACAAAACATATAATATCATGAGAATAAGAATATTATTGATTTAATATGTCAAAGGGAAGTATATACACCATATAAAAGTGAATTGGTTCATAACAACCAATAATTCTCAATGTAATGTAAATTGTGACGAGATCACTTACAATGATTGTATAATTAGATTAAGGATAATTCAATGACATAAATATGTGTTAAAAATATAACTACGCCCAATATAAGTGAATATTAAGTGTAAAAAAATCAGAGGTCATTCACACATATTCTTGAAAAAACAAAACCAATTACATGGATATTTAACTCTGTGAATGAAGACTGAGTTAAGATTTCCCTTACAATGTTCATATAAATGACATAAGAATTTATCAATGAGGTGATTATGTGTTGCAAAAGTATATCCAAAAAATGTAAAGTAGAAATTACAACATAAATTAATAAAATTTTATTCCACACATAATCTTGGAATAATATAATCAATGAAGTATGCATAAAACCCAATGAGTGGAAATTGAGTTTAGAAATTCCCTTACGAAAATTCGGCAGCCTAACGGCGTCACATAAATATTTATAAAATAAGTTGATGAGAGAGAAAATGGAATATCATCACTTGGAAATAAAATTTACAGCAATATGGATATATAATAACATATCCCAACATAATAAAATGTAAACTAAAAGACATAACATAAAAGAAGTCTTTGACTAAAAGAGGTGGGTGAAAAGTTCCCTTACCTTGAGTCTAACTTGTCTCATTTATTATTTATCTCCCTAAATAATAAACTTAAGTTAATTTAATACTTGGTTTAGAAAAATTTTCAAGTTAATTATTCCTTTTATATCACTTATTACCTTTTTATAACAATCATATAATTATTCAAGTTCATATCAGTCATTTTGTTGATATTCAGTACTTGAATAAAAAATGAACTTGTTATAATTACAAATTGTCCATGTGTTCAAATGTATATTATCTCTAGAATAGTATTCATGATTCAAATATCATATATATCTAGTATATATATGTATATATATATATATATATTTATAATATTACATAACATTTGGAGAAAAGAAATTAAATGCACTGTTCATGAAGATAGTAGGTCGTACGTACGCATGAACACTACTTTTATTTCTTTGTCATATTAAATGAATGAAAAATAAATGTTACAAAGGTATATTATAATTATATTATAATATAAATTTTATATATGTTACATAATTTCATTAATTACATACTTTATACATTCCATTTAAGGTATGAATGATTTTTATCACTTTGAGGGGGCGGTAGTCCACATTTTTCAAAAAAACTTATCGTATTTACAAATTATGGAAAACATAAAGATATGATTTAAATAAAAAAACAGAATAATATAGACTATATAAATATAATATATATAATATATAAATATAGTTCCATCATAATGGCCATCATGATATGTGGTAGGGGAAAATCGACCAATCATCATTTCGTGAGGCATTAGTTCGCCGTCCAGAGAAACAATATGTTCATATCCATTAGATGGATGTGTGTGAAATTTCAGTTTGAATCCTTCTCATAAAAACATCCCAGTATATTGAATATACTAGTGTTGTTATTTAATAAAATAATAATAATATAATAGGGAGTGAAGAAGTAAAATAATCGAAAATAATTTTAGAGAAGATGTTACCTCTTAAAACGTGTAACTTCCTTTGATTTGAGCCAAAAATATTTCTAGAATTGCCTTCTACCTAATTTAATTCTTATATAAGTAATATAAGTATGTTTTAAGATTATTTGTTAGAGGTTGGACGAGCCAAGAATCTTGATAGGTGTGATTAAATGTGTAGGGGTGGTGCCCTTTTATAAGAGGAAGGTGGGACACTTTAAGAAATTTTTGAAGTATTATTTTATTATAAAATGATTTTATTTTTAAAAAGGTCCCAAAGACATTTATTTCAAAAATAATATTATTTTTTGTCTAAAAATTCACAAATAATAGGTTTTAGACAAGTTTAGGTCACAAATTTAACCTTATCTTTTATATTTTACCCTTAGTTAACTAATTTAACTCTTACCATGTATTCTTGTATATTCATACTATATGGTTAATATAGTTACTATAAAATACAAATATAACCTCGAGTGGTTAATTAAGGAAATTTTTAATATTATCTATGTCATTTGGTGTAATATTATATTTTTATGACTATTATATCATTAAATAGAATAGTATTTGTTTTAAAAACTCATTTATGTCAGTTTTTATACTATTCTTCGCATGACTTTTTAAAAATACATAAAAACATGATTATTTAGAAAAAACTTAATTAATTCAAATATAATAAGTCATAATAATCCATACAATTAATTGATATAATAAAAAGTATTAAAATAAATTTATTTTAATAGTTATAATCTCATTTATTAAAATCATTCACTAATAAAATAATCAATACATCATCGTTGTGTCATAAATATATTTATTTATTTGATGTCTAAAAATTATAAATAAAATACCATGATGTAGGAAATATTTTTGTATTTCTAATTTCTATTTATAGACAAAGATATCTCTTATATAACCCCATATAAAATTATTTTAGTAAAAAATACACGTTTATGTTACATTATTCTTTACTTTAAATTAATTCTTATAAAATGTCATTTTCACAACCATATGGATTCATGGGGCCCCAAAATTGACTCAAGTATGACCATGGTAAGAAAAATCTCATAAAATAGGATTAGGAAATGTGTTAGGGAAATTTAATAGTATTGTAATATTATTTTTACCCTTATTTATCAGATTTAACCTTTAACAATGGAAAATAAAATAATTACTGAAGTTACTATTCATAATGTAAAAAAATAAAAGGTACCTATTCAAAAAATTTAGACCACCTGATTAAAAATATGGAATTAATTTCTAAAAATTCAAAACACAAAAGTTTCAGAAATTAATTTAAAATTAATTCCCATCGTCAAAACCTAAAAGCATGTTTTTATGAAGTAAAAACTACCAAGATATTAACATATGTTTATGTCCAATTTCAAAGTGAAATTACTTCCAATGACCAAAATTGAATTAAATGAAAAAAATATAAGCCAATTAGACTTTAAAACAATTAAAAGGAAAATATAACTATATAAATAAATTATATGAAAAGGAAATTTTGAATTAAAATGCGGTATTTTCACTATTCATTAAAAAATGAACTTTATCAAAAAATTTATCCAAAGTAAAATTTAATGCTCTGATTATAAAGAATAAGTTTATTTTGTCAAAATGAATATATAAAGGTGTTAAAAACTATATTTGAAAAGGATTCTCCATCAAAAGGAAATAAAATGTAATTTTAAAAATATTAGAGTATTTCATGATTAAAATTAGATTAAATCTTATTTTAAGCCTCTAAATTTTTTGGGTAAATTTAAAGATATTTAATAAAAATGTATAATAATATTTTAGTTAGTTTTGTTCATATCCTCTAATAAAATTTATAGTTATTAAGTACCATTTAAAATAATAATATTATTATATTATTTTTTGGTATAACTTAATGTTGTACGCAACGTAAGATTTAAAACAAACCCAGTGCTTCATATTGAGTACGCCATCGGAAAAAGAATACACTTTAAAGTAAAAATAATATCCCATTAAAAAATATTAATAGAAATGAAAAAGTTTTATTCTATAAATATCTGGGTCATTACATCCTTCCCCCTTTTTGAAATTGCATCCTCGCAATTTTAAAACTCGGCTTGGAAACATCATTGAAAGTCCCAAATTAGAAAAAGAGTCAATAAAATATCACTTTAAATGAAATAAAGATAAGTAAAAATGTCACCTGATATAACCCATAATAGGATTATATGTAGAAAAACATGGATATAGAAGTGAAACTAACCATCATGTTCTGATGGAGAGTGATAGAAAACATGATCAGGAGAAAGTTAACCACCAAGAAATCACAAAATTGTGATAGGTTAAACGGTCTTTGATATCTCAGTAGGAAAAGTAAATGGAAAATGTTTTTGTTTTAATACCATTTTCATAAAGTTGAGGAATTATTTTACTAATTAGAATAATAACATAAGGAAATATACTTACTTTTCAAGTATAGATTCATTATTTAATAAATTTTTAACACAAACTCATATTTTCTCCAAATGATGAGTATTCAAGATGACTTGGTCACACCATAAGCACTATAATCAACTTATAGAGAATCACATAATCTATAAAAGATGCACTATATATTTCCCCTATCTTTAGACATTAATCAATAACAAAATTGTTAGTACGAGATTAGATAATCCCCCAAAAGGATAATCCTTTATAAAAAAATTCTACTCTTAATCTAAAAAATTGAACAAACAATACCCAAGGTTCAAAAAAGACCATTCAATACACAATTTTATATAAAATTTATCAAAATAATCCAACTAAGATTGAAGCCCAAAATTTAAAAGGATTTGATCACATAGTCTTTCATAATAAATCTTAACACTTATCTCTGAAAAACATCGACTAATCTTAAAGTATCATACTGAAAAGTAATTAACCTAATCACATATTCTCTATGATAGGTTAATAATTTCCATAAATAACCAAAATACCCATATATTCACAATAAAACATCAATTTTTCCAAAATTATATTTCACCGAATACTTCACAAATTAAATCCCATTGTATTTGATTTTCTGTAGGCATATAGTGTTCCAAAAAGAAAGAATTTCCTCCAAAATAACATTTATCACTTAATCACAAAATCATTTTCTAATAATAAGGATATCCATTTGATAAAACAAAAGTTAAAAAATCAACTTATTCTTGATTCATAAAATCATTTAACTAAAAATAATAAGTCATAATAACCAGAAACTTTACGTAGGCCAGTGGTAGGTGATTCTCCCTTGTCACCCTTCGATTGTGGGTTTGATTCCCATGGAATTACTAGATGTGATGGGTTTTCACCCATCATAATGGTTTTCCTTTTTCTAAAACCATATCATTATTATAACATTCTAATAAATAAGATAATTTCCTCAAAAATTAACATAACCTACTTTATCCTCAAAGGTTATCTATTACCTTTCATTTTGCATCCCAAAATGTAATAAGAAATTTTCACCTAAAAAAAGATCATATGAACCCCTAATGTTATCCATTATGTAAACATAAGAAAAGTTAATTATTTCTTGAATAAAATTTTCACATATCAATCTCCAGGGTTACACATACTATAAAAATTCTTCCAATGTAATTCCATCATTAAAAGATCCTTAATAGTTATCACCATCAATTTTAGTTAAATTTTACCCCACTCCTCCACTAGGGTTAGCTATAATGAAGCCAACCAATCAAAATCCTCTTCCACCAACTGAGAATAGGATTTATTGATAAGGGAATCTTCCATAATGTTTTACTTCCCTCAAGTGTTGACTATCCAAAAGTCATAGTTCTATAGGAATTCCCACCAAAACCTCTATCTTAGGTTAATATCCATCTAATTAAAGATATAACTAAGGCTCTAATGGTCAGAGTAAACAACAAAATAATTTCCAAGAAGATAACACCTCACTTCACGGTGGTGACTACCACTACCAACTCTAAGTTGTGTTTCACAGAATTATTCTCACAGGGTTTCAAATTCCTTGACCCATAAGTTATTAATACCTGAATCCTCATCAACAAATAATCAATTCCAACTCTAGAGGTATCTAAAAATACCACATACTTGACACCCTACTCTAGTGGAATCAAAATAGGAGCACCGATCAAACTTTTCCTCAACTCTTTAAAGGCTCTCTAAAACTGATTAGTCTAGGTAAACGAATACCCTTTCAACATCAAAGCGTTCAAAGGGTATTTAATCCTATAAAATTATTCCATGAACGTCCTATAATATGCAACTAAAAAATGAAAATTTTGTGCCACTGATATGCTCTTGGGAGGTTACCATTCATGTAGTGCATAAATATTCTATGGATCCATAGCTACACCATGCTCAATGATAATATTCCCTTGAAGATAACTTTCCACCCTGATGAAATCTTCAAAATCCTTTTCAGGGAGTGACACAAAGTAAAACATGGCCTCCCTCCTCAAACTACAAGAGTATCCATCTTCTATTGGTATAATACTTATGTCTACTCTTGTTAGTCCTCATCTACTCCTAGATGATCTGCACCTTCTCAGTAGTAGCCCATACCAACTTTGGACCCATGGCTGCTGACTCCCCTGGGCCTGTCCAACATAGAGGTGATATGAATGGATGCCTATAAAAGGCCTCAAATGGTGCCATGCCAGTGGTAGAGTGATAGCTATTGTTGTACACAAACTCCACCAGTGGTAGGTGATCCTCCCAACTGCGGCCAAAATTCAGGACACAAACACAAAACATGTATTCCAAGGTCTATATGGTCTACTCCATCTAAACATCTGTCTCTGGGTGAAAGGTTGTTCTCAAGTGCAGCTGGGTGTTGAACGCCTCCTAAACACCTTTCACAACTAGGATATAAAAAGAGCTTCATGATCTAAGACGATCATCAAAGTAACCCTGTGAATCCGCACTATCCCCTGGACTTAGTGGCATCCCAAGACCTCTACCGATCCCTACTCCCTGATGGGTAGAAAGTGGGTCGACTTGGTTAGTCAGTCAATGATCACCTAGATAGAATTTTGGCCCCTGGACGTGCATGGTAACCCCATCACTAGGTATATGATATACCATCCTAGTTATTCTACAGTATCTCAAGTGGTTGTACCAAGCCTTCTGAGACATGCTGCTCGACCTTCACTTACTGTCAAGTGAGGCATCATGAAATGAACTCTGCCACTAATTTCTTCATCCCATGACACTAGTACTTCTGTCAAGGGTCCTGGTACATATTCTTCACATATGTATCTACCACCAAAGGGGAAGTATGGATCTCCCTCAACACCGACCCCCATAACGTCCCTGGTACTATGGTGCATCCTTTGAAAATGATGACGCGCTCCCCACCTATCAAAAATCCATCAGAAGCTTATCATAAGGATATATGACCACGCTAGGCCTCACAGTCAACATCCATAAGAAGTGACTCCCTAAATTTCTATAAGAGTGAATGAGTGACAATAATCTACTAAAGGTAAGATCCTCCATCTCTATCCATGAACGATATCTACATCAAGGCTAGCTCCTCCATCGCCTAACTCCAAAACTGTAAACCAAAACTCTTCCTGAGTGCATTATACACCATGTTCCCTTTTTTAGAAGTATAGACTATCTCAAAGTTATATCCCTAAAGGAACTCCATCTATCACCACTATCTCATATTCAACTCCTTCTGTAAGAAGATATACCTGAGACTCTTGTGGTTGGACTAGATGGTAAACCATTCACCCATCAAGTAATGCCTCCACATATTCAAGGAAAAAACCACTACTGCTAACTGTAGTTCATGGGTCATGTATTTCTAATCATAATACCTTAGCTTCTATGAGACATAAGCGATCACTGCTCACTCCTGCATCCGGACACAACCCATTCCGATCCCTGATGCATCACATTATACCACGTAGTTGATGCCCTCCTCTTGTAATCTCAAGATGAAAGCGCTGGTCAAGATCTAACTCAACTGCTGGAAGCTATGCTGACATTTATATATTCACATGAATTGTTTTCCCATCTTCATCAAAGTTTTCATAGGATCTTATACTCTAGAGAAGTCAGGCATGAACCTCCGGTAGTATCCGACTAACCCTAAGAAACTCTGTAACTCAGTCATGCTTCTAGGTGGCACCCAATAAAGCACTGCCTCTATCTTCACTAGATCCATTGCAACTATAGCCTCTGAGATGGCATGTTCTAGAAGGTGGACCTCCCAAATCTAGAACTGGAACTTCGAGAGTTTACCATAAAGAGGGTGCTCTCGAAGTGTAACCAGGAATATCTACATGTGTACACTATGCTCCTCCTCCAACAATGAGTACACCAATATGTCATCAATAAATACTACCACTAAATGATCGAGGTATGTCTAGAATATACCGTTTATGAGTCCCGTGGACACTATAGGGGAATTGGTTATGCCGAAGGGGATCACTAAGAACTCATAGTGGCCGTAGCGGTATCTAAAGGCTATATTCGGTATATCTTCATCCTTTACTAGAAGTTGATGACATCCTGATCTGATGTCAATTTTAGAAAACCACGCCTCTCCCTTCAACTGTTTGAAAAGGTCATAAATTCTAAGTAGTGGATACTTGTTTTTCACGGTCACCTATTTCAGGAACCAAAAGTCCACACATAGTCTCCAGATCCCATTTGCCTTCTTGGAAAACAACACCAAGGCTGCCCATAGAGAAACACTGGGCCTTACAAACCCCTTCTTCTGCATGTCCTCCAACTGTACCCTCAACTCACAAAGATCCATGGGATCCATCCAATATGCAGGTGTAGATATAATTTCCATCCCTTGGTACAAGTCAATGCATAATTCTACCTCTCTACAAGAAGGTAGTTCTGACACATCTTTTGGAAAGATGTACTCATACTCTTCCACCACTATAAGAAAGATAAGACTCCTCTCTTCCACCACACAGAGGGTGAGGCTATCTAATTGGTGAGTGATCAGCTTAACCTTCCTCCGAGAAAGTCCATCCTATGCTGCAAATGTTCCCTTCACACTGGTGAAGGGAAACATGGTCCCATCCTTGCGTACACACCACACTTTGCACCTAAAACAGTCAATATGAGAATGGACTATAGATAAACAGTCCATACCTAAGATAACATCATAAGGGGTTGACACTGCTACTAGGAGATCCCATGCAAAGATATAGCCTCCTAGAGTAAGCTCACACTATTGACACTAGTGTGTAATCATCAAATCCCCTCCCGTAAGAGTCTCTAATCATAAGGATCAAGCCAAAGACTCCACCGAAATCTCTGAGCCTCGAACGAGGTCCATGGAAAGGAAAGAGTGACTGGAACCTATGTCTATAAGAACTACAAATAAGATGGAGTAAACATAGATCGTACCTATAATAATCTCTAGAGTTCCATGGTCTTAGGCCCACATCACCTGATGCTAGCCTCACCCCTATCAGCAGCTCCCTAATCCCATGGTGGACCACCTGGGGGTGGTGGTTGTAGTATCTTGAACTATCTTTCACTTCCTGCTACTCGGACTACTCCAATTACATGTCTACCACCCTATATAACTCCTCATTTGAACCTCAGTCTCTGCCTTAGTGGTCCCTTGACTGCCTGCTGGACATCCTTGCAGAGTGTCAGACATTCACAAGCCATGTGCCCCTGTCCACAGCAGGAGTAAAAAACTCTATCCCTCAGATGACCTCCTCTGCCTTGCAAGCTCTACACCTCTGACCATGCATCCTGGGGTTATCCTCTGGATGGTATGGACCATTTGGGCCACTATGTAGTCTTCCTAATGCCTTCTATAGATGACTCAACCACTTGTCTTCTGGTGGTGGCTCTCACCGTCGGTGCCTGCTCAATTAGGAATATCTCCACCAGTAGAGCTTGTTCTAGCAATCCAGCTTGCATTGGGATGCTGAGCAAAATCATCTACACCCTAATCTCCCATCATATTCCCTATTCAATGGTTCATGACCTGAAGAAAGGGTCATGTACCATGTCAGTGGAGTAGAGGTATAGGTCTGTAAACCTCACTGAGTAATGGGCCATAGTCAGGCTTCCCTATTATTGGTGTAATAGCTCTTGAATATGCACTAAGCGTAGAGTTGCTGGTGTGAAATCAACCCTGAAGAGGCCCTTAAAGTCTAACCAGGAAAGGGTCGCCTCCTTGTGTGTATATATCATCAAGCTCCACTATCTCCCTACTATTCTCTAAAAAAGGCTAGCAGTTAGGTCCACCATATGGTCTGTAGGTGTCTCTACCAGAAAAAAAACCCACATAACTACCTCCATCCAATATTCAACTGCCTAAGGATCTGTATCGCCTTGAAACCTTTGAGGTATCTATCTTTGGAACTCATGCAACATGATCAGTTGGAATGCACTATCCGATGGTGGGGTTGGTATCAACTACTTCTCTATAAGTGGTGGTGCTACTGGTACACCTCCTGAAGGTTCTATCACTGTAAGTGGACCCTAAATGGACACCTCATCACTTGGTGGTCCATCATCATGATCCCTCACTAGAATCCTAGCTAGCTGTCTTCATGGAGGAACCTTTTAGGGAAACACATATCCATGGTAAATAAGTTATACCTGATGTGCTGACTCAAAAGAGATAAAGAGAAAATGTAACATCCAAAGTAAGTAAAGAATTACAGATTTTCATATCTATGTCTATTTATGAATTAGATAGTGTTTTAGAGGCTTAAAATGAGAATAAATCCAATCTTAAGCATTGGATTCTCTAATATTTTTAAAAGATTGTTTTACCACCTTTTGATGGAAAACCATTTTGAAATATATCTTTTGACAATTTTATAAGCTCTATTTTTCAAAATAAACTTATTCATTAGAATTTATACATTTAAATTTACTTTGGATAAATTTTTGGTATTTTTATGACAATGTTCATTTTTTAATGAATAGAGAAAAAATACTGCAATTTACTTCAAAACTGCTTTTTCATCTAATTTAATTATATGGTTATATTATCTTTATAATTGGATTTAAAGTGTAATTAGAATATATTTTTATCATTTAATCCAATGGTGGTCATTATAATTTATTTCACTTTAGAATTGGGCATAAAAAAGTGCCAAACTTTTCATAGATATTGTTTCAAAAAAACCCACTATTTGTTTTGACAACGTGAATTATTTTTAAATTAATTATTGAAATTTCTGTGTTTGGAATTTGGTAAAATTGATTCCATATTTGGAATCATAAGTTACAAATTATGTAATTAAGACTCTTTTGTTTTTGGACATTATGAATAGTAACGACGATAATTATCTTTAATTATTGTGATTAATTCGTAATCGGGTAGTTAAGGGTAATAAAATAATATCATAATAATAACAAATGACCCCAAAATATGTCCTAATGCTACTGGATGTGTCATGGCCGACCATGGGTTTCCTTTTTCCAAACTTTGGGACCCCATGAAATCACTTTTGTGTGATAGTGACTTTTTATCTTTTTATTTTTAAAGAAAGTTAAATATAACAAAGTATGTAACACCTAAGTAAAACAATTTTAATTTTTCCTACCTAAATTATATCTTGGACTATAAATTTTCATTGGAAATATAAAGAGATTTCCTACATCATAGTATTTTTTTTTATAATTTTTAGACATTAAATAAATTAAATTTTCTATAACACCATGATGATGCAATGATTACCTCATTAATGAATGATTTAAATAAAATGAAAAGATAATGTAATATATAAGACTTAAACTTGTAAAAAACCTATTGTATGAGTATATTTCGAACCCTTATCACCTTATACTCTAAATATATCAATGTGGGACCTTTAAAATCCGAAACTCATTTTAATATAAAGTAACATTTCTTGACTTTCCAAGAGTGCCCCCCCTCTTATAAAAGGCCCCCACCTCTACCTCCTTACCCACACCACTCAAGCCATTGGATCGGCCAAGCTCTACTCATTTCATCTCTACACATCCCTCTCTTCATCCTAGAAGCCTTACCATATGTAGAAATATCTTCAAGAAACCCTTTTGGTTCAAACCAAGAGGAGTTACCCGATTTAAAGGTAATGTCTTCACTTGCATTCCTTTGTTTTATTTTGCTTCTCCAACCCCCTAAACTCCTTTTATTCCATTATTTTGTAACAAAAAAAGTATCTTAAATATACTAGGATGTTTTTATGATAATTATTCGAGCTACACTTACACACACCTCCGTCAAATGGTTAAAGAACATACTGTTTCTGTGGATGACGAGTTTCTGCCTCACGAAATGATGATTGTTCAATATTCTTTTAAAACCTTTCATGGTGGCCATAAATATGTCAATATATTTATATATGATATATATTATATTTATTTTTTCCTTATGATTCTGTATTTATTCATTTATGGAAGACCTTTATGGTTTCCATTATGGGTAAATGTGATATCTTTATTTTAGGAAGTGCGGACTACCGCCCCCTCAAAGTGATTTGATTTGTTAATGAAATATGTAGGACATATAAAGGATGGATTTAATGATATTATATATGATATTATACTTTAATTATAATATACCTTTATTTCATTGTTAATTCATTCCATTAAATACGAAATAGAAATGAAGGTAATGTTCATGCGTACGTACGACTTACCATCTCCACGAACGGTGCATTTCATTTCTTACCTCTAAATGTAATGTAATATTATAAATGCATGTATATACTGGATATATATGATATATATGATATCTACATCATGAATATAATTCTGGATATAATGGATATTTTACCACATGATCAACCTGTAATTATAAGGAGTTTATTTTTGACTCAAGTACCAATGATCGAAAAATCGACCGTTATTAACTTAAATAATTACATAGTGTTCATAACATGGTAATAAGTGATATAAAAGGAATAATGAACTTGAAAAAGGTTCTTAAGAAAGTATAAATTAACTCAAGTTTATTATTCTGTAGGTTAAAGAACGATCGTGTCAATTTGGACACGAGGTAAGGGACTTCGTCTCAATCTCCTTTCATTGAGGCAATATTTTGTTTTATACACAACTTTATTTTATATGGTGTATAAACCCCTTTGACTTTTACTTTTATTCAAAATGTATCTTTTTTAAATGAAGCATTTTACTAAATGACAAATGGGAATGTATTTATCTTACATACGCGGCGACACCGACTTCTCCGCCGCCGTGACCATTATTTGAGTTTCGGCTTCCTCTACAAGCCATAATTTTTTTAAATGAAAAATAAATACCATATTTTACTTTTCTTTTATTTTGGTATTGAAAATGGTTTTGGTAATGTTTTTATGTGTTTTTGATATCTTGTGATTGAAATGTGGAAATTTTATGTTTCCTTTATGCATGTTTTATGTGATATAATTATGTTATGGTTCTTGGGCATTGTTTATGAAGATGGGTGGTTCCTTGATAAACTAAGGTCGGGTGAGCCCGATATAGCTCTCCAATGAATTGGGTAACGTGAAAGGGTTAAATACTATGGTTTCTTCAAATAGATTTAGGGAATATACTGTGATGGGTATTCCAATCGTTACCATGAGAGATACTCCCTACGTAAGACTGTTATGAATGACTCAAGTTACCTTTATGTCTTATGATTTCTATGATTTATTCATGATTTTATGAGGTATGTTAAATTGATTATGTTTTATGAGTAAAGTATGATTTCATTAATTCTTATGTATACATGGACTAATGTTTTCATTTCATACTTTTATATCCCTTACTGAGATTTTTATGCTCATCCCATGTTTTTGAAATGTTTTTCACAGGTCAAGGGAAAGGTACATGATGTGATGATAGTGTCAAGGAAGTGACCTAAAAGAATCCATGTTTTGTTTTAAATATGTTTTCTTTGATAGGAAAAGTGAATATTGTCTTTAATGTAACCACCTTGTTTAAATGTGGAATGTAATGCATGATTTATGATATAATTCTCTGAAACTCTAAACTTGAAAAGATCATCAATGTGTAATCTTGTAATAACTCAAGATTAGGTAATTTTTAAGGCTGGGGCCTTATAGTTGGTATCAGAGGTCGGTTAAGATAACTTTAGGAGTTAGAATTATATTAAATGATTATCCAAAAATATTCTTTAATGGTAAAATTTAAATGATATAGCATTTGAAGATTACCATGTTGCTTCATCTAAGACATGTTTGTTAAGAATGGTTTTCCATAGAGGAAACAGAGAAGCAGTTCTAGGAAGGCATACAAAAGGAAATGACCTTATGAATCAGGATCCTGAGATGGTCGAAATTGGAATTGAACAGTTTGTTTTAGTAATGACGCAGTTGAATCAAGCGATAAATGGTGGTGGTATCCATGCACGAGATCATCCAGATCAACCGCAGAGGAACATGTCAGTGGTGGAACATTTCATGAGGAAACATCCTCCATCATTCAGAGGATCATCTGAACCTGTGCTAGATGAAGGGTGGATTAAAGCACTGGAGAATATTTTCTATGTCATGGGGTGTTCAGACAATCAAAAGGTTAGTCTTTCAATTTACCATTTGGAGGGTGAAGCAGATCAGTGGTGTTCGATGGTTAAAAATACAAAGGACACTGATGAGAATGATGCTCTCGACTGGGATGAATTCAATGGTATGTTTCTTAAGAAGTATTTTCCTAAGGCTGTTTGACTTAGGATGAAAAAACAATTCTTTGAATTGAGGCAAGAGGACGACTCAGTGGATGCTTATGAAGAGAGGTTCACTCGATTGTCAAGGTATGCTCCAAATTTTATCCAAGACCTTGATAGTAAAATCGATCATTTTAACTCATAATTAAAGCCAAAATATCGAAGGGATTTTGATTCTTTCAATTTCAAGAGTTATGAAAAGATTGTTTGATGTGCTGAGAAGGTGGAAATGGAGTTTACCAATGATCAAGTGTTTTATAGCAACCAACAAAAGAAGAGACCGAGGTGGCAGGAGAAAGGGAAGAATTCTTCAAAAAGGTCTAATGGTAAGATAACTAAGTTTCCATTTTGTGACAAATGTGTAAAAAGATATGCTGGGGAATGCCTTATGAATTCTGGAAAGTGCAACCAATGTGGTAAGATGTGACATAAGGCTCGTGATTGCACTGAAAAAGATCAGGGTGATGGTAAGAACAAATTTTATTTAGAGTTAGTGAAATGTTTCAAATGAAATGAGGTGGGTCATTATGCACATGAGTGTTCGACAAAGAGCTCAAATGATGGGAAGCAGTCAGAATACAAGCAAAAAGGAGTGGTGAAATCCTTTTCAACTACTTCAGCAGATGTTGGGCCAGAAAATGAAGTGGTATCAGGTACTTTGTTTGTTTTGTCAGATTATGCTAATGTGTTGTTTGATTCGGGGTCTACACATTCTTTCATCTCTGAAAATTTTTTCTATTAAATTGGGAATACCATCTCAAGAAATGACTCCTAAACTTATGGTAAAAACACCTGGGGGAAATGTTGAGGCAAAAATAATTTATAAGAGTCTTTCTATCCTTATCTGTGGAAAGAACCTACTTTCAAACCTTATTGTTTTACCTCCAGTAGAGTTTGATGTTATCCTGGGTATGGATTGGCTCTCTGTTTACCATGCTAAGATTGATTGTAGAGATAAAGAAGTTTCTTTTCAAAAAGACTTTCAGTTTGTGTACAAGAATGTTCCCTTACTGTTGATAACATATCAAGAGGTTGAGAAACTTATAAAATATGGAAATGAATGTTACCTTGCACATATTGTTGAAAACAAAGGAACCGTTCATATTAATGATGTGCCAGTGGTAAATGATTATCCTGATGTTTTTACTGATGAGTTTCCTAGAATAATACCAGATCGGGAAGTTGAATTTACTGTTGTCTTAGTTCCTGATGCTAAGACAATTTCAAAACCCCCTTATCGAATGGCTCAAATTGAACTTTTAGAGTTGAAGGAGCAATTGAAAGATTTATTATAGAAAGGTTTCATTCGACCTAGCACATCACCATGGGGTGCTCCTATCTTTTTTGTTAAAAAGAAAGATGGTTCTATGAGACTTTGCATTGATTATAGAGCCTTGAATAACATCACTTTTAAGAACAAATATCCTTTTCCTCATATCAATGATTTGTTTGATCAGCTCCAGGGAGCTTAGTATTTTTAAAAGATTGACCTAAGATCGGGGTACCATCAGTTGAAGGTAGAGGAAGCAGATATTCCGAAGACCACGTTTCGTAAAAGATATGGCCATTATGAATTTGTAGTCATGCCTTTTGGGCTAACCAATACACCTGCTATATTCATGGTCCTTATGAATAGAATTTTCCATGAGTTCTTAGATAAGTTTGTGGTTGTTTTCATTGACGATATTTTGGAGTTTTCTAATAGTAAAGAGGAGCATGAAATTCATTTAACGGTTATTTTTCAAACCTTAAAGGAAAATAAATTGTATGGGAAATTTATAAAGTGTGGGTTTTGGTTGCAAAAAATTTCTTTCCTTGGTCAAATTGTTTCTAAATATGGGATAACTGTTGATCCTGCAAAAAAAAAAGGTTGTTGAAGAATGGCCAAGGCCCAAAAATGTAACTGAGATTCGTAGTTTTCTTGGTTTAGTAGGCTATTACCGAAGGTTTGTTAGAAAGTTTTCCTAATTATCTAGTCCAATGACTAAGCTAACTCGGAAGGGTGTTAAGTTTATCTGGACAAAAGAATGTGATGATTGTTTTCAAGAATTGAAAAAAAGATTGGTGAATGGTCCAATTTCGGCACTACCTTCTAGGAATGGTGAGTTTGTTATCTAAAATGATGCTTCATTGAAAGGACTTGGTTGTGTCCTAATGCAGAATAATCAGGTAATTGCTTATGCTTCACGACAGTTGAAAAATCATGAGGTAAATTACCCTACACATGATTTGGAATTAGCCACTGTTGTTTTAGATTTAAAAATTTGGAGGCATCATTTGTATGGTGTAAAGTGTGAAATATATACCGATCACAAAATTTTAAAGTATATTTTCACTCAGAAAGAATTGAACATGAGATAGAGGAGAAGGATGGAATTAATCAAGGATTATGATTGTACAATTCATTACCATTTGGGAAAAGAAAATAAAGTGGATGATGCTTTGAGTCCAAAAATTAATGCTTTATTAACCATGTTGCATTTGGAACGTGATCGTTTGGTTAAGGATTTTATGAACATTAGCATACACGTTGTTGGTGCAGGATGTTATTCTATTTTGTTTCAATTATCAGTGAAATATTCTTTATCAAATAGAATTAAGCAAGCACATAAGCAAGATAGTGAGTTGCCGAAAAAGGTAGAGCTGGTTCAGAAGGGAAAGTTTCTTGAATTCAACATTGATAATGATTGTGTTTTGAGATTTGTGAAGAGATTGTGTGTGCCGTGTGATTCATAGTTGAAGAGAGAGTTGTTATGTGAAGCTCATAATTCTCTGTTTTCAGGTCACCCAGGCAGTACTAAGATGTATAGAGATCTTCGAGAGTACTACTGGTGGGATGGAATGAAAATAGATATTGATGATTTTAATGTGAAGTGTCTGACTTGTAAACAGGTTAAAGAAGAGAGGAAGTTACCAAAAGGGATGCTTCAACCTTTACCAGTGCTAGAGTGGAAATGGGAGAATATATCCATGGACTTTGTTGTTGGCTTGCTGAAGACACCTCGAGGTAATAATGTAATCTGGGTTATTATTGATCGCTTGACTAAATTTTCTCATTTCTTGCTATACGGGATACTTTTTCCCTAGATCAACTTTATTGTCTATATCTTAAAGAGATAGTAAGATTACATGGAGTTCCCCTCTCCATTGTATCTGATCGTGATCCCAGGTTTACTTCTAACTTTTGGAAAGGCCTTTAGAAGTCGTTGGGTACTAAATTAAATTTTAGTACATCTTTTCATCCTCAATTATATGGGAAGTCAGAACGATCAATTCAAACTTTGGAGGATATGACACATGATTGTTCGATGGATTATCAGGGAAGTTGGGACCAACATCTTTCTTTGGTTGAGTTTTCTTATAATAACAGTTTTCATTCTAGTATACAGATGGCACCATTTGAGGCATTAAATGGGAAGCGGTGTCGAACTCCAGCTTTTTGGGATGAAGTGGGTGAAAGGAAGTTGATGGTACTGGAATTAGTAGAAGAGTTGTCAGAAAAAGTTCAGCTAATACAGAAACATATGAGAATAGCTCAGAGCAGGAAGAAAATTTATGCGGACAACAGGAGGACGGATCTCTCTTTTGAGATAGGTGATTATGTTTTTCTCAAAGTATCACCATGGAAAGGTGTGATTCAATTTGGTAAGAAAGGAAATCTGAGTCCAAGGTTCATTGGACAATATGAAATTCTGGAGAGAGTTGGATCAGTTGCATACCGAGTGGCTTTACCTCCGAGTTTATCTCAGGTACACAATGTTTTTCATGTTTCAATGTTAAGGAAGTACATGCCAGATCCATCTCATGTTTTGAGTCCAGAGGTAGTTTAGTTGGAAGAGAATATATCTTATGAGGAACAACCTATCCAGATTCTTGACCACATGGAGCAGGTGTTACGAAATAAGGTGATTCATCAAGTAAAGGTTTTGTGAAAAAACCACATGATTGAAGAGGCTACATGAGAATCTAAAAATGCAATGAGGGATAAATACCCCCACTTATTCAATAAGTAAATAAATTGAGGGAATGAAATTTTCTAAAGAGGGGAAGGATAAACATCCCAAGTAAGTAAATAATTATGTATTTTCATATCTATGTCTATTTATGAATTAGATTGTGTTTTAGAGGCTTAAAATGAGAATAAATCCAATCTTAAGCATTGGATTCTCTAATATTTTTAAAAGATTGTTTTACCACCTTTTGATGGCGAACCATTTTTAAATCTATGTTTTTACAATTTTATAATCTCTATTTGTCCAAATAAACTTATTCATTATAATTGTTACATTGAAATTTACTTTGGATAAATTTTTGGTATTTTTCTGACAATGTTCATTTTTTAATGAATAGTGAAAAAATACTGCACTTTACTTCAAAACTGCTTTTTCATCTAACTTAATTATATGATAATATTATCTTTATAATTGGATTTAAACTGTAATTAGAATATATTTTTACCATATAATCCAATTATGGTCATTAGAATTTATTTCACTTTGGAATTGGGCATAAACAAGTGCCTAACTTTTCATAGATATTGTTTCAAAAAAACCCGCTATTTGTTTTGACAACGGGAATTATTTTTAAATTAATTATTGAAATTTAGGTGTTTGGAATTTGGTAAAATGGATTCCATATTTGGAATCATAAGGTCCAAATTATGTAATTAATACTATTTTTTTTGGACATTATGAATAGTAACAACGGTAATTATCTTTAATTATTGTGATTAATTAGTAATCTGGTAGTTAAGGGTAATAAAATAATATCATAATAATAACAAATGTCCCCAACATGTGTCCTAATCCTACGTTTTGTATCATGGAAGACCATGGGTTTCCTTGTGCCAAACTTTGGGACCCCATGGAATCACTTTTGTGTGATAGTGACTTTTTATCTTTTTATTTTTAAAGAAATTCAAATATAACAAAGTATGTAACACCTAAGTAAAACAATTTTAATTTTGTCTACATAAATGATCTCTTGGACTATAAATAGTCATTTTAAAGCTAAAAATATTTCCTACATCATATTATTTTTTTATTATAATTTTTAGACATTATATAAATTAAATTTTTTATGACACCATGATGATGCAGCGATTACCTCATTAATGAATGATTTAAATAAAATGAAAATATAATGTAAATTCTAAGACTTACACTTGTCAAAAACCAATTGGATGAGTATATTTCGAACCCTTATCACCTTATCCTATAAATATATGAATGTGGGACCTTTAAAATCCAAAACTCATTTTAATATAAAGTAACATTTCTTGACTTTCCAAGAGTTCCCCTCCTCCCTCTTATAAAAGGCCCCCACCTCCACCTCCTTACCCACACCTCTCAACCCATTGTCTCAGCCAATATCTACTCATTTTATCTCTCCACATCTCTCTATTCATCCTATAAGCCTTAACTTAGGCATAAATCTCTTCAAGAAACCCTTTTGGTTCAAACCAAGAGGAGTTACCCGATTTAAAGGTAATGTCTTCACTTGTGTTCTTTTGTTTTATTTTAATTATCCAACAACCTAAACACTTTTTATTCATTTATTTTGTAACAAAAACAGTATCTTCAATATACTAGGATGTTTTTATGAGAAGGATTCGAGCTACACTTACACACACCTCTGTCTAATGGTTAAAGAACATTCTATTTCTGTGGATGGTGAATTTCTGCCTCACGAAATGATGATTGTTCAATCTTCTTTTAACACCTTTCATGGTGGACATTAAGATGTCACTATATTTATATATGATATATATTATATTTATGTTTTCCTTATGCTTCTGTAGTTTTTCATTTATGGCATACCTTTATGGTTTCCATTATGGGTAAAAGCGATATCTTTATTTTAGGAAGTGCAGACTACCGCCCCCTCAAAGTGATTTGATTCGTTAATGCCATATGTGAGATGTATAAAGGATGGAGTTAATGATATTATATATGATATCATACTGGAATTATAATATACCTTTATATAATTATGAATTCATTCCATTAAATATGAAATATAAATGAAGGTAGCGTTCATGCGTACGTACGACTTACCGTCTCCATGAACGGTGCATTTCATTTCTTACCTCTAAATGTTATGTAATATTATAAATGAATGTATATACTTAAAATATATGATATATATGATATCTAAATCATGAATATAATTCTGGATATAATGGATATTTTACCACATGAACAACTTTTAATTATAAGGAGTTTATTTTTGACTCAAGTACCAATGATCGACAAAACAACCGTTATTAACTTAAATAATTACATAGTGTTCATAACATGGTAATAAGTGATATAAAAGGAATAATGAACTTGAAAAATGTTCTTAAGCAATTAGAAATTAACTCAAGTTTATTATTCCAGAGGTTAAAGAACGATCGAGTCAAGTCGGACACGAGGTAAGAGACTTCGTCTCAATCTCCTTTCATTGAGGCAATATTTTGTTTTATAAAAAACTTTCTTTTATACGGTGTATAAACCCCTTTGAATTTTACTTTTATTTAAAAGGTATCTTTTTAAATGAAGGGTTTTACTAAATTACAAATGGTAATGTTTTTTTCTTACATATGCGGAGACAACGACTTCTCCGCTGCCGTGACCATTATTTGTGTTTCGGCTTCCTCTACAAGCCATAATTTTTTTTAAAATGAAAAATAAATACCATGTTTTACTTTTCTTTTATTTTGGTATTGAAAATGGTTTTGGTAATGTTTTTATGTGTTTTTTATATCTTGTTATTGAAATGTGGAAATGTTATGTTTCCTTTATGCATGTTTTATGTGATATGATTATGTTATGGTTATTGGGAATTGTTTATGATAACGGGTGGTTCCATGATAAACTAAGGGCGGGTGAGCCTGACATAGCTCTCCAATGCATTGGTTAACATGAAGGGGTTAAACGCTAAGGTTTCTCCGAAGAGATTTAGGGAATATACTGTGATGGGTATTCCAAATGTAACCATGATGGTTACTCCCTACGTAAGAATGTTATGAATGCCTCAAGTTACCTTTATGTCTTATGATTTCTATGATTTATTCATGATTTTATGAGGTATGTTAAAGTGATTATGTTTTATGAGTAAAGTATGATTTCATTAATTCTTATGTATACATGGACTAATGTTTTCATTTCGTACTTTTATATCCCTTATTGAGCTTTTTATGCTCATCCTATGTTTTTGAAATGTTTTTCACAGGTCAAGGGAAAGGTACATGATGTGATGATAGTTTCAAGGAAGTGACATGAAAGAATCCATGTTTTGTTATAAATATGTTTCCTTTGATGGGAAAATTGAATATTGTCTTTAATGTAAGCACCTTGTTTAAGCGTGGAATGTAATGCATGATTTATTATCTAATTCTCTAAAACTCTAAACCTGAAAAGATCCTCAATGTGTAATCTTGTAATAAATGAAGATTAGGTAATGTTTAAGGCTGGGGACTTATAGAAAACCAATTTAAAGAACACATGAAACTATTTTTTTCGTGTATTGAGTCAAAAAATTGAATTTAGGGTCCTGGAATATGGATACATCGACCGCCGCACCGACACTAGACTCCCCAGATAGAAATAAAAACTCAAAATGCTTAACAATATTTCCCCTTAAAAAATAAAAACTCTTATTTCTTCAGGAACTATAGGAAAATTACAGCATAACAGCGGTTTCCAAAAACCACCGTGATAAAAAAATTCTTTTTTCTAGAAAAACTACCACTAAAGTCACAACCAACCACCGTGAAATGGTAATGGAAAATGAAAACTATCTTGTGGAACATTTAATCACCAATAAATTATTGTATGTAGCGGCAATTTAAACCACCATCTATAGTAAGATACCAAATTATAACGGTGGTTAAAACTACTGGTAAAAAGCATTAATTTACTTAGCAGAAGTTTAAATTGCCGCTAAAGGTAGATTTATAAAAAAAATGAACAGATTCTATAGCCCCAGTACAAGGGCCCTAAAAAAACGTGCCAATTTCACATAGACATACATCATACATCCAAGAGAATACAAGGAAACCAACATTCTCATAAGAAAAATAACTTTAAAATCCACACACTTATTCAATTTAGAAACACATTATATAGATAAATAATATGATATGGTGAATAAATATGATATTATAGGATACCACACTGTGGCCTAAATATTTCATTGTAAGAGTTATAAAAGAAGAATCTCATTCCCTGGAGAGAGTTACCATTCCATTATAATTATAAAGTCATAAGGGACATATACTAATCAAGCCATAATTCATACCATTTCTTCCTATGGGATATTTACCAATTTTTTTGGGATCTTGATTCAAGGTGTGATATATGATGAGTTTCTCCCTATAGAGAATGTGTGAGAGGACTAGGAGAAAATTGCAACTCTTTTATGTCCATTTCCATGTTTGGTGAAAGGGACCAATGCAACAAGCTAAGAGTAAAGGAAGGATCCACTTTCACCAAGGGTTCAAAGGTTCATAACTATAATTCCAAGGGTGGTGGGTCTAATCCTTAGGCAAAGGGGGATATTTATTTTGATAGTACTAGATGGATTTATGTGGAAGAGTATGTGATATATGAATCAGAAGAAGGTTTAACTACTGTTATAGGTACAATGTTTATTTAATATTTTATGGTTCTATATTTTTTTATACATGTGATAATCATTCATTTATATTGTCAAAGTTAGTTTACGTGTTGGAATTAATTTTAAAACTTATGTAGTTCTTATTTTATCTTTCCACATCTTTGAAAAAGGGGTTTGATAATGGTTTCAATTTTCCCACATGTCAGGTGATGATAGATTACTTCATGGAGGTGTGTGAATTTTTAGTTATTGATGTTTCCATCTTCAAACTGATACTTGGAATAGATTAAATATTCAACATTAATTAAGGCCCACATAGACTTTTATCTTCATTCAGTATAATTTTTATCTTCCAATGGGGTCACTCTTGTTTTTTAGTGTGAGTGAGATTCAAGATCATGAAGGGTGGGGATTTTTGTTCCTTATAATTGGGTTATATAATGGCAGTTGTCAAATTTTTTTATTTATGTCAATAAACCTTGTTTGGGATGAAAACTTCCTAATATGTTATGTGGATACCCCAAAGTCTTTCAGGATGATTTTTCTAGTTTACCACCATAGAGAGAGGTCAAATTTACTATTGATCTTCTCCCTAGTATGATGTCTATTTCTATTCCATCTTATCAAATGACACCAAATGTGTTGGTGTATTCTGATCATAAGAACCTGAAATATATTTTTTCTTAGAGGGACATGAACTTGTGATAGATAGGTGGAGTGGTATATCTTCATAATTTTTATTCTGAAATTTCATATACCCTTAAAAAAGGGAATGTGATTTTTGATTCATTAATCATAAAATTATTAACACAAGCCATGAATGAATCATTTATGGAGTGGTATCTTATGAGTTTGTTTACTAAGATGATATTGGGAGTGGAAAAATTTGTGGAATGGTGTTCCTGTATTTGATGAATTTTGAATCATCCTTTTATGAGTGGGTTTAAAACTAATAGGTGAAAAACACATAGTTCAAATTATTTAGTAAAATACTTTATGGTGGGGAGACCTCAGGTGAGTGGTTTTGATCTCCCAGTGGAGCTTTGTGCTTCCATAATAGGTTATTTGTTAAAATTTCTTTTATGTTAGAGTTTATCGAAAATAAAAATTGATCTTGTTGGTCCGTACACCGTGAAGCTACCTAGATGTTTAACAACATGAGATATAAGCGTTGATGGGTTTGGATGATGAGGCCAATTGTAGATTTTGTCCAATGGTGTCTCAATTTTCAGAAAATTAAGGTTGAACACTAAAGACCCAATAGTTTATTTCAAACTTTTCCCATTCCAATATGTAAGTGGAGTGACATTTATATGGACTTAATTATTTGTTTTCCACCGAATACTTGTGAAGAGGATGCGATTTGGGTGGTCATTTACCAACTTAAAAAATCAATTATTTTCTTACCTACGAAGAAAACGATACATGTGGGGCACCTCAGAGACTTGTATGTCTGAGAGATTGTGAGACTTCATGGGTTTACCTTTATGATTTTTTTTAACAGGGACCCAAGGTTCAAATCTAGGTTCTGTATAGGTTTGTAGGGTTCCTAGAAAAAATTGAGTACATATTATAATCCCTAGATGTATGGATCGACAAAGAGAGTTATCCAGGTTATTGAGGATATGATTCAGGCTTGTGTGATTGATTTTGGTGGATCTTTGTAAAATCCTTTTCTACTGGTTATACTTTACTGTAATAGTAGTTATTAGGTTTCAATAAATATTATTCCCTTTGAATAAATATATATATATATGTGAATATAGATCTCCCTTGTGATAGGTATAATTGAGAGAGTGGTCCTTATTTGGGATAAGTCTCATTCAAGAGAAGATGGAAAAGTTACAGTTGTTACAGAAGAGGTTGGTCACAACACATATCTATTAGAAATTCAAAAGGTGTTGTCCAATATTTTCATCTGGTCTGATGACGGATTTCAAGTCTCTAATAACTGTCTAGTTTTGATCCATATATGATTCATAAATATAATTATTAATTAATTCAACATTAGAAAAATAAATTCCTAGTGTCTTTGGAAGACTGTTTTCATAATACATAAAAGGAAACATGAGAAATCAATAAAATGTTAGGTCATGAAAATGTTAAGTGACAACTCTGTGACACTCATGATACATATACAAACCGATTGTTACAATATTTGTCCAACAAATCAACAATACCACTAATCAATATCCGATGATGAACACCACTCGTCACCCTCTCCATCTCCATTTATACTTCCTCCTACCACCTATAAGAATATTATATTGAAAATAAAATATTTTTTTATATTTAAATTTAAAAATAAAACCATTAAATGAATGAAAACTGAATGAATTTTAGTTTTTGTGATTTACCTGCTCACCAGTATTCAATGCAATACCACCAATGAAGATCTGGTTGTCTTATAATAAAAATCAATCACCAATTACAGCAATGCAGATATCTGATTCCCCCATTCCTAAACTATGTTTCGTAGAGAAAAAAAATCTATCTCTGAGTATCTATGGGTATGGAATGACTACAAATAGTATTATATGTAGCTACAATCCTCAGTGTCCTGCCAAAGACCCCAGATGGTATGGGTCCCAAACCCACCTGCGCACATGACCAAGATGCTCCTCCCTAAGAGCTTTAGTACCTGGGTCATCCTGGGAGACCGAGTAGGACTACATAGGATTGACATCCCATAGTTATTCAATTTTTACCTATAAATCAAATATCAGTCATATTAGAAGCAATATATATTAACATAGTGACAAATGATAATAAGTTATTATAATGAAAAATGTGTTCATACCCCAACTTCAGTGGTAGGCTCATTAACAAAACATCAACCAAATTTTTTATGAACATTCAACCACACTTTTGTTCGGGATTCAAGGTGTCCTAAAATCTGTGACTAAATTAAAAAAAGATAAATCAATAATTTAATATATTAAACAAATAATATTTTATTATAAATATTTGAACTAATAAAATGATTATCATAGCCGATCGACTTCTAGAAAAACTCTTTGACCCCGTAGTGTGAGGGATGAATTTATTAACCCAACTTGATGCATTTGTCATTAAAAGATAATGAAATAAATAAAATGTAATTTAATAGTAATGTATTCAATTCCATTTAATTTTCATATACATGAATAAATCTAAAATGATATAAATATAGTAATATATATTTAAATTCCATCGGATTAACATCACGATGTCTGTCAACAAAAACTTTCCATTGCTCTTTGGGAATCCCATCAGGTATCTTTTCATACATATATTGGGTGGTCAATGAATTATCATTGACATCACTCCACAATCTATATTTAAATTCATCTCATTTCTTACCTAGATTTTTCAATGTCCACTTTTATGCTAGCACATCAGCAACTGTAAAGTGGAAAAACATCTGTACACAGAAATTTGTTTTAAAATATTATAATTTAATAACATAATGTCATTAAATTATAACATAATGTATTAAAATTACATTTATTTTGGAATAAAAAACTTTATTTTTCAATGTTGAAGACATATTCCTCCAATCATCATACGAAATAGGAAGGGAAACTTGCTTCGCGGCCAGTTGACCAAGAACATGGACAAATAATCATAGAACATCATCCGTAGGGACCCCATTTGAATCAAATGGTACAACAATATTATCTCTAATCAGATTACATACCTTTGAACTTTTTATATTTTTATCCATAGTAATATTATTTCCATGTTTAATGAAAAAATAGTTAGTATAAAAAAAGTGTAATAAATTTATTCATATTAAAATTTATACCTATGACAGTCACCCTGTAGTATCCCCAAGAAGTACTAGAAGTGGTGTGATGCTCCCTCACTGCTGAGGCTCCTGAAGGGGGAGGTGATGAATGGGATGCTTAAGGGATGCTCACATAAGGTGTAAGAGATGGTTTAGGGGGAGATGGTGTAGATGGGAAAGCATATGTTGGCTCAGATGTCATAGGCAGGGAGATACATGGATCATTGTGTGTCGCTGTGGTTGATGAAATAGTATAATTCTTCCTCCTTGGAATTTATATAATTTAATAAAATAAAATAAACTTCAGAACATATATTTCAAAACATTTATGTAGAAAAAAAATTAAAAATGATAACAGATGCACATTACTAACAAAAAAAAAATATAACAATGAGAATGAATGAATTAAAAAATGAAATAAATGGTTGCTAAATGAATTAATAACTGTACATACAATCATTTTACCCTTCAATCATGATAGTTTCCCACTCCATTACTTCATCAAATTCATCCATCATTTCTAGATTAATATTTTCAATATCATGAGGGAAAAAGAAGTCTACTTCTTCTATTGATGAAATTCAATGTCATAGGTCAAATATTCCACTTTATCACCCATATAATACAAATATTTTTGTTTTATGTGAGGAACTACACTCCACACTTCATCTAAAACATCATTCACATAATATAACATTTTCTCTTGTGATGATAAGATATACAGATCATGCAGTTCCTGATCACCAACATCCATCAAGCAAGAGAAATTCACAGAAGTAAATTTCAAGGAATCTCTTTTAACACCTATGATAATATCGACCCAATTGAATTTGAATAAAACAACTAAAAGATGACCGTGGTAGTTTAATTAAATAATATTAGTCATCGTTCCATAGTATTAAAATTTAGAAAATGTAAATATACCACTATTCTGTGTTTTCAAACCCTCTTCCCGATCAACTGTATGAAATCTAAATCCATTCACGTTATAAGAGACAAAATTTATAACTTGTTTTAGAGGACCTCGAGCAAGAAACATCAAATATTCTGACAAATATTCTTCACTATTTGTATTCATGATCTAAAAAAATGAAACATTATTAGATTTACCAAATATATGTGTCAACTTAATCTCCATATTTATTGCAATATTTAAGAACATAGATGTTGTGCACACCATTATACAAGATCTTTATTAACATCTTTCATTATATCTTTCTCATTTTTTTCGGCCTCTCATTTATCTCGTTGTTTGTATCTTTAACTCTTCAATAAATAGATTTTCATTTTCTTTATTCAGAAACACATATCTATATGACTGTAATAATTCTATTTCTGTTAGTGTAACATTTGATGTCCTCCCAACTGATCGGCCAATAGGAGGAAATATTTTGGATTTCCCTTGTATTTGAGATTTAGTTGATGTGTAATCAACACATCCTAATTGATTAAATATTGTCTCTATATCATACAAGTATCTAGATCAAAAATTATGACACTCTTCTACCAAATAGTCTTCAGTAATAGATCCTTCAGGTTGAGCTTTATTTCTCACGTATGACTTCAAATGCCCATGATATCTGGGAAATAAAATAAGAAAACATAATTATACATTTAATTATGTTCCATGAATTGTTTACTTAACTAAAAACATATAAATATAGTAACTCTCAATTGGATACATCCATCAATAATGTATGGGCCCTCATAATTTAGATTACTCAACCAAATGCATAGTTAAATGCATAATGAAAGTAAAAAATGATGGAGTAAATATCATCTCAATTGCAAAAAGTGTATATAAAAACCTATCATGAAGGATTTCAAGCTCAAATGGATGTAATGATTTCTCACATAGTTATTTAAAAAATGTAAAAAATTGGAGTACAACAACAATAAAATTTTTAGGTAATAATGTACACAATTCCAATGATATTAACTTCTGTAAAAAAATCTGTGAACCATGAATTTTCAATCTCTGTAACCGATGATACTTTAAGTCAACACACCTTGAGATGTTACTTGAATACCAATAATATACCTTCAACTGCTCTAAAATTATAAGGAATTTATCTTTATCAATATTTTTCTTTGCAAAATTTTCAGAGCATACTTTTCATTCTCTTTTGGATAGAGATCACGCTTTATGTTCATTACTTGTGATTATTTCTGAGAATTGAGTTGATACATAGAATTTACATGCTCATTATGCAATGTGAAGATCAAATTGTCACAAAATACTTCTCAATATTAATCACATCAATATTATGCTACAAAAAATTAAATTCCCAATATGAATGTTTGAATAATATACATTTTTCCTCCATTTTTGTGTTCCCATTTCACTTGATAATGTACTTCGAACTCATTTTCCACTATCATTAAAATAATGAACCTTCCCAAAATCTGTTTCAAAATTTCCATGTTGTGACAATATTTTAGAACCAGTTAACAAATTTGGAGGTGGCCTATGATCAATGAAACCGTTGAATTTTGTTATATTCAACCAAAATCTATGATATTCACCGAGAAATATTTGATGGCACAAAAGAACCATTTTCTGCTATGAGTTATTTGTTTGGGATCAAAATCAAATCAACAAACAGGACAATCCAAACCCATTTAAGTTTTCTAACTAGATAAATTCCCAATTCCAAGGAAGTCACTAATGGTCCAAATTAGAGAATCATGCATTTTGAACATTTTTTTAGAGGAAGAATCATATATATCAATACCATTGCTCCATAACTCCTATAATTCCAAAATTAAAGACTGTAAGTATATATAAATATTATTTCTAGGTATTTTTTTTCTAGTAATAATCATTGAAATGATAAAAGACATTTGTTGAATACGCATCCACGAAGGAATATTGTAAGGGATCAAAACAACTGGCCAAATGCTATAACGGGTACTCAAAGTCCCAAATGGGTTGAAACCATATGAATCCAACCCCAATAGAACATTCCTAGGATCAGAAGAAAAATTTAGATATAATAAATCAAATGTCATCCATTATTGTGAATCTCGTGGATATTGCATTAACCCATCATTTTTATTATCTATAGAATGCCACTTTATGTGTTCGGAAGTTTTCAACAACATGAATAATATTTACAATCGAGACTTTAAAGGAAAGTAACACAAAAACTTTAAAGGTGTGTTCCTTTTCTTTTTCTTCTTCATGTTAGTATGTTGATTTTGAATTCCTACATCACCCATTGAATGAAATATAGAAGAAGAACATTTTTTATAATCCTTTCTACTTGAACCCTCTCGCTAATAAAGCATACAATCATTGGGACACACAAGTATTTTTATATAATTCAGAACAAGACTGTTAACAACTTTTTTCATATCATAAAAAGGCTCAAGAAGGTTTTCTTCAAGAAATTCATCATGCAAAAATTCCAATATCATGGACATTGCCTTATTTGTAATTCCACATAGGCAATTGATATGGTACAACTTTTGCATAAAAAAATGTTTTGAATATTCCAAACATCTACTATACAACTCTTAATTTCCATCTTCAACTAAACAATGAAACATATTTTCCTTAGTGAAGTTTTCTCTTACATTAGTCTTCACAAAATCAAGAGAAGGATCCAATGATATGTTACAATCCTGATCTAGTTTTCTTATAGTCTCAAAAACATCACATGTCATGTTGGTATTTGTAGCACTATCATTTGGTTGTTCTGATCTATTTTGATATTGATGTTGCTGACTTGAAATTCTAAATGTACATTTATATGGTTCTGCAATTCATTTTCCACTGTCGATGAAGTTGGGAGCTCTTTTTGTGGACTGACATCAGTGCTCAACTTTTCTATAACATTCAATTCTCCATGCCAAATCTAACACAAATATTGAGCTGGGAATTGATTCAATATTAAATGTTCATAAACTTCATCTCTCTTCAAACATCTTCTAAATTTACAATTAAGACATGGAAATCTTATTCTCTCTTTAACGGATCAAATAGAAATTGAAAATTCTAAAAACTCCTCCAAACCCTTAGCATACTGAGGTGTGTTCCTCAGTAATGTGATTAAACTTTTATCCATGTACATCACAACATGCCTACACAATATTAAAGTAAATTAAAACACATAACTATTACTAAATACGGAAATAAATTCATATATACTAGTTGAAAAAAATATAAATATGTTAAAGAAGGTTTTCCTATATAAATAATTATGGTAAATAATGAACCCACCCACTAGAATACCAAAGCATGAAAATTAAAAAGATCCGTAAAAGAAGAGGAGAACAAGGATCCCATCTATATAGTTTTTCATATGTCATGCTACAAAAAAAAATATGGACAAACAGATGATTCCATAACTTTGATATCACTAAGGTAAGGTCTTGATAAATAGTATAATAATTTAATAGAAGTTAGGAATATTAAATGGAAACAAGCTCTTACCTTAAACATCACTCAATACTTTAGAAAATACTTGGAGAACCAAGATGTAGAACATGCCAGGAATCATCAGGTGAAAGGATTAATGACTAAGGTAGTTGAATCCAAGGATTATAATTAATATATTTTTTCCAGACACAAAGGAGACATGAAATTATTAAGATAAATGAAATCATGTATATCAATATTTCCTAAAATAGATCCTAGAATAACATTTAAAATCATTATTGTAAATATACCTTTTCAATTTCCATTTATTTTTTTTAATTATGGAAAGTGTGATAACCTATTAAATCCATAGTTTTATGGAATTGAAAACAAATAATAAATCCCTAAATCTTATCAATATACCATTAATGGTTAGATCATATGTATATGGTAAAAATGAGCAGGGAAAAAATAACTTATTAAAAATGTCATGGATTTATGAGAGTTGATCACATGTCATGATAAAAGGGCATGTAATATCAAATGAAAAAACAAATACCATAGTGTATGGAAAGATAATATAATAAATATGATCCATTTATCATAACGTAGGCATTAAAGAGTGTGACATAAAATTGTTACATATAAATAATCATAGTAAATCATAACATAGAGGATCAGATATCACTACACGTTTCACCTAATATAGTGGAGTATGAATTATCACTTGATTCTCATAACATAGTGGAGAATAAATCATTACCTAACATCATGATATAACCCAATATCATTTATTTAATACTTAATAATCAAAATATAATTACTCATATTTACACAATTCATGGA
This sequence comes from Viscum album, assembly GCA_963277665.1. NCBI lineage: Eukaryota > Viridiplantae > Streptophyta > Magnoliopsida > Santalales > Viscaceae > Viscum > Viscum album. The sequence continues at coordinate 1,003,065,883 of OY728133.1, forward strand.
ACACATTTAGAAAGAATAAAAAAGAAGTCCCACATGAAACCTAAACAATCGCATTTTTAAAATCATATTTGAACCCGTACACACCTCTAAACCCTTTGAAAACATATTATGATATATTAAACAAAAATCATAAAACACAATTAATAAGCACATAAAACATACTAAATTCATTTAGTAATATTAAATTAAGGAATCACATACCACAAGCTTGGAAACATCCAAAATCTTATGGAAAACCAAAACTGCACCACAAAGGGAACATATAATTTCAGGATCCTACCACAACCATCAATATTGAAAATAAATAATGAGTGAAAATACTAAAATGGCGCACTGATTCTGCTCCAACCAGGCACCATTTTCAGTTCTATTTTTATGTTCAACCAAAGTAACAAACTATATTTGATGAACCCCTACTCATGCACTATTTTTTTCAATATTTAATACAAAATATGGCACTAGTTGGAGCTCCTTCCAATTACTACTCTATTATAGAGTAATGGATAATACAATTTAACACTGTGCATTGGAATTGATCTAATATTGAACCAAATCAACCCAAAATCACACCACAACTACACCACAAAGGTATAAAAACCTGCGAAGAGGGGCAAAAAAGGTACTGGCTGGTAGCGATGGGTGGTGAGAGGTGGAAAGATGCATCGAGGGCTTTGGGGGGGGGGTTATCGGGGTTTGTAGGGGTTGCCGAGGTCGCAGGGGTCTCCGGGGTCGCAATGGGGTCACATGGTCGCCAGGGTCATGCGGGTTACTGGGGGTTGCGAGGGTCGTGAGGTTTTCCAGTGTCATGCCTACAATTTCAGGGGGTAATGGGGGGAGGAGGTAGGGTGTCAGGGGAGTTGGGACAGTTGGGGGGGGGGCATGGTCGTGATTGTAAAAAAAAACAAGTTTAGCGATTGTTTTTAATAAACCACTACTAAAAAACAACCACTAAAAGAGAATAATGTTGTATTGTGGTAGAACAGATCGCCCTTTGATACCACTTTGTCACGACCAGTTCTCCATGACCCCTTCGATGACTCCCCCAAGCCCAACTTATATAGGCCAGGGGCTGCTGACTAGCACCGATAAGGAATATCCCAAAAAGGGAAGGCATTGTCTTTAAACTTATACACACACAAACATGGAATACTACACAAAGAAAACCACAAAGGAAATAAAACAATACAACCACCATAAAGTACCTCAATTGAGAGTAAAGTATGTAAAATAAATGTAAAGGATCTAAATACAAGCCCAATTAAAAGGAAAGTACAACAAAGAAAGTATAAGCTCTAAAGGTCATCTGCTATAGATCCTACCAGAAGGGTTGGTAAAACTCTCTGTCATATGTCACTACAGGCCACCACATCTATTGATCCACCTATGAGCACTGTCTATCTCTGGCTCCCCAAAGTCTCAGTCAATGTTGTCCGTCATCTTCACAAGACACAATAGGTGCGGGTGAAGCCCGTGCATGGGTGAGTATAACAATAATCAGTAGGGACCTCGAGATTGACTCAAGTTTCAACTAAATCAAAAAAGGAAAAGTACCAAAAATCAATATCTCAAGTAAATAACAAAGAAAAAGACACATCTCACACCTTGTATAACATAACTACAAAAAGTAAAGATGAATAGTCATAAAGCTAGATCATATTTATCTGTTGAGAGGCTCCTATCTTGATCCATGAGGGGTCGATATGCTCTTGATCCATGATAGGTCACTCTATGGATGATGCACGACGAGTCAAGATACTGCTGACCCACAAAGGGTCACTCTTATGCTGATCTACGAAGGGTCATTGTTATGCTAATCAAGTAAGGGTCACTAGTATGCTAATCCATGAAGAGTCTCTAGTATGATGATCCATGAAGGGTCGTTATTATGTTGATACATGAAGCATCTCTATTATGCTTATCCATGAAGGGTCTCTATTGTGCAAATCCATGATGGGTCGCTAGTATGCTAATCCACAAAGGGTCATTATTCATTCTTCACGTCACAACCAGCCACTGGATTCCTATACTTAGCATACTTGATTTCTGGAGGATCTTATCCTCAATCCATTGTTCATACCTTGATTAAATGAAGTCCCACATAGAGTAACCCAAAGGACTATATCATCGTAAGGGTCCCAATGTAGCAGATGACACATTGAATAGACGCTCGATCTATATGATATAGGCATTTTTGTAAAAATGGCCCGGTTGGATTTGTTTGTAATCTAAACTGTACATACGCTAAACTCTTCCAAAAATCACGTAGAGTATCTCAGAAGGACCTCATCGTCACAAGGGTCCCAACACGATTGACTTGGTATCAATCAGATGCCCGCTATGAGAGATATGATCATTTTAGTGAAACCTGAGCCGCCCCTGTCGGGCCGACCCGACCCGACCTGGTCGGGCCAACCCACCACAACTTAGTTGGGCTGACTGGACCTGACCTGGGATTGTTGGCCTAACCCGACCCAGATTCAGTCTGGCCTGGGCTTGGTCTTCCATAGCGGGCTAGCTCCTCCATCTAGACGTGGGAAAACTACGTCCGTTCTTTAGAAAATGCGACCTGTGAAACTGGTCTCACTCTCCACATCACCCATGGACTGAGTCCGTGGGCTGACCATTCAACACGGAACTAGCATGGCACCATGAGTTTTTAGCACCACAACCATGATGGCCGTAGAATCTTTCACTTACCTAGGCAGCCCAGACGTGGGCCACCACCTTCTGGCGGCATCGGTCAGTGCCGAACCTCCACATCACTCTGGTCAGCTGGCCGCAGCCTTCTACCACTGCGGCCGCCACTGGCCACTGCAGAAGATTTCTTCTACAGGACACCAGAGATTCTCTAGCAGTCCATTTCCCAAACCCTCTTCACCTACGGGATTTCTAGGCTCCCACCTTCACTACGATGGCCTCGAAATTTCCTTGTTGCTATCTCAAGAAATCATCCATGAATAATGCACATGTAGAGGGGATCTGTCCTTGTTCATGTCAGCCCATGCCTTTTGCGTTAGAATTTTATAAACATTGGGAGGTCTGTGGATTGTAGTTCAATCAACACATGTGATAACTTAATCCCGGATATAGGAATCCCAAAAGAATTAAACCTCCCACAAGAATGCATGATCTACAGATTGACCTGTTCGTGGGTTGATCCATGTTTTTCATTTTCAAAAAAATAATAGGGAAAATTTAAATAGTTCAAAAACCTATCTTGATTTGATGTTTTCTGCCAATGCATTCCATACTCGAGGGTTTAAGAGGTCAACACCATTAATCACTTACTGGAATCATTATTTGGTGTATTTTTAAGTTGATGATGTTCCACCAGTGTTCGTTCTTCTTCACTAGAGAGGAATCTCACTAGTGGTTCATCAAAGAATTGCCCATGGTTTAATTCTCAACTCTCAAATGCATTCATTTAATAAAAAGAACAACGTCGCATCATTTATGTTATACTGCGACATTGTGTTGTTACACTTGAACAATGAGCCATTAAGGATCCTAATTTAAGGTTCCTAGTCATCGTCTCATCACTGCAATGCAGCGCCGCCATCTGCCACTCAATGGTAAGAAAAGAAATAAAATAACTTATTTTTTTTTCTGAAAAGTAAAAAAATAAATTTTCTATCCGACCCCTACCAGTCAATGTTCAGACCTTTCTAGGAAAATCCTAGTGATATGATTTCAATGGTGTTCTCAATTTTTTGATCCAAGCACCAATTAATAATTTAGAAAAACCCACTCGCATGTTTATTGAACGTACTTTAAAATAAGTTAAAAATTAATTTCAGGGAACCCTGGGTCTTAGAATCATGTGTCGTCAAATCATGCAGTCTCGAAAAAAATACCATATATTTTAAAAAAATTTACATGAAAAATCTGGGACATTAAAATTTGAACAAGATAAATGGCTTTGAGTTGTTAGGATAAGAGAGGGTGAGTTATGGTATTTATAGTGGAGGAGAAGAGAGTTTTTTGGTTATTTTATTCATTAGTTTGTTAATTTGGATCAAGAATATGAATAATTTGTACATTATCATCAAATATATTAAAATAATCAAGGTAAGTTCTAGATTATTGTGATTACATCATTCATGATGTTAGGAATAATGTATTTAACTTGTAATGTATATATACTGTAAATTACTGTATTTCACTATTCTCAAAAAATTAAAGTATTTCAGAAAATTACCAAAAACTTACCCCAACCATTTTTCGATGAGTATAATTCAAAAATGAACCCCAATTTTTGAAAATAAATTTCCAAATATGATAAATTTAATTTTTAAATAAAATCACAATTTATTTAAAAAATGATAATTTTAAAACTAAAACTAATTTTATATCACCCTAAAAAATTAATCAAGGTCTCATAAAATTATCTTATAACCATAAAAAATAATTTAGGAATCTATTTTATTAATTTTTTTTATCTTAAATCATTAAATTAATTCTAAAATTGAAATTAAATTTTGCTGACTTATAAAAACACCAACATTTAAATTATTATTTCTAATTTTTTTCACTTATTCCATGATATAAATATACATTGATTACAATTATAAGATACATAAATTTTATTTATATTCTCATAGGTGTGGTTACTATTCTACTGGCCAGATTACTATTTTTAAGGTCAAGTTAATATTCCATATCTGAAAATTATTTCATTTCTATAAATATCAATTATTTCATTATAAATTTATAACAATTTTAAATATTTAATTCCTAAATTAAAAAAACTATTTTATAAGTACCTGGGTTGTTAAATAATTTTTTCATAAAAACATTTTTATTCATAAAAAAACATTTTTCTACAAGATCATTGTTTATCGCATTGTTCAGGATTTTTTAAAATTTATTTTTTCAACTTATATAAATTGAATTTTATAAAATGAAATCCGTATTTTGAATCATAATTTCAAAAAAATTTAGTGAAATCATTTTCATTTTGAAAAGAATATTTGGTAAAAGAATTATTTAATATGGTAAGAGTTAAAGCGGGTTAAAAGGGTTAAAATTAAAATGATAAGGGATAAAATTACATAAATATTAGTCTAAATCATATTTTAGAGCAACATTTTTACACTATATCATCTCATATTTAAATAAGTTTCTTTTGGAACCATTTTTATCATGTAAAATATTAATATATTTTAATATTTTAAAAAATTATAAATGTTTCCTCTCCCTCGCATAGAAAAAGATACCACATCTACTCTATTCTCCACACTTTAAGAGCCTCTTATATCAACCAATTACTACAAAATCCATTATTAATATCCTAACCCTGCCTTATAGGTCTTGGTTTGAGCAGTATACCATCATAAGAAGGATTTAGGTATAGAAATAAGGAGGTTGTCTGAAGAAGAGATATAGTTCTTAATCGAGTGTTTTCTTTATATTTATTCTTTTACCTACCTAAAAACATTATTTAACATTGTTATATAAAAAAATAAGTATCTAAAATATAATTACTAGTTTCTTTATTTTTTTGGTATAAACATTTTTATTATACATATTAATCTAATAAGAAATGAAAACATATTTCATGCGTATGTGTAGACTACTACAACGCTAAGACGATGTATTTCATTTTTCATCAACAAATCTTATGGATGGTCATAATAATGGATAAAAATTAAATTAAATAATATATATGGTATAAATTCCATTCAATAAGGGTAAATAAATATTTTAATTCTTTATTTATCATCTAATGATAAATAAAAACACCACTCGTGTATACATGCACACTACCTCCTTGGGAACCTATGTATTTTATTTGTAATCACCGCCTCTCATAAAAGGTATAAACTAGAGTATTTAAGGAAATAATAGGATATTTATTATAAAATTATAATTTTAGAATCATAAATTAATACTTACCATATTTACCTCATGTTCATTAAAAAATTTAAACATTACTCATACCTAGGCATGAACTAATGTCTCCATGATGTAACATAAATCATTTTTCATAACCACCTTACATGGTTAGTTATAAAAGTGTAATAAATATATAAAAATTATAATTATAACAAGATTAATATTTTTTAAATGATATGATCATGATCTGTTTAAATATATTAATATTACCGAAGTCATTTTGGACTTATGAACCAAAAATCGTTAAAACATCCAATGTAAACTTAATTAATTAATTGAATAAGTATTACATGATGGTAAGTGAAATAAAAGGAATACTAAAAAGATAATTAACATTATTATTTTATTAATCTAGTAAATAATTAACAAAACTCTATTATTCATGATGATAAAGAACATACATGACAATTCATACTTGAGGTAAGTGATATTCTCTCTTAAAACCTAGTTTTGAAATATTTTTAAGATTTTTTTCTAATCTTATACCACATATTCATATTGTTTAGTAGATATTTAAAATATTTTTAAAAATTAATTAAAAATTTAATTTTACTTATCATTTGAGTTTTTACTATGGTATTTGAAAGGAATATTTTTTCTTATTTTATACAAAATGTTTGAATTTCCATACAAATTTAAAAATGAATATTTTTAACCTATATAAAATCAAATAATTTACCCACTATAATAACTATTATTTAATATTTTGATTTCTTTAAAATATTACATGTTTTATTTAAATAAAAATCATTATTCCTTTTGTTATGGGTATTTTAGTTTTTAAAATTTGGGTTTAAAGGAAAGAGATTTATCAAAATCTGAATATGATTTTCTTATAAGTTCAAAAGTATATTTTTAGGATTTTAATGATGGAAATGGATGATTTTTTATGTTGGTTGTATATTATGGTCCTTTGAAACTATTTATAATTATGTTTGAACCTAATATATCTCTCTAATTAATTATATGATGATTATGTTATCCAGATAATTCTACTGGAGTTACCTAAGTAGGTTATTCTATTTATACGGGTTCTTATAGGGGTTCTATAAAGATGATGTTTCATAGAACCTCTATTTATTTTCTATGTCTGAGAATGAATTATCATTGAAATATTTAGATTTAATAATTTAATATAATGATATTTTTTAAATTACAGATTATTCCCTTTAAGGGTAAAAGGCATGTTTTTAAGAAATTTATTCATGGGTTATTATGTTTTCTAAGAAACCCCCATGATTATGATTTTACTATTACAAAGTAGAGTAAAAATTTAATTTTATTCTTTTTTAGGTTTCTTACAAATATTTTTGTGTTCATATCACATTATTAAATGTTTTTTCATATGGTCTATGTAGTGAACCATACTTATCATATATAAATATTACATCTTAGTAGATGAGTATTCATTACATAAAATACTGATCCGTGATATAATCATTTAGTTCTTGGGCCATTGGAAACTTGGACATGTAAAAAACTTTTCCATAAGTGAGATATGTCATCTACCACTATGTTATTTATAAATAGGACCCTTCATAGACATATCATACATAATACATTTCATTGTAACTTGGGGAAATGAAACATAATAATAGAGGAAATCAAAAGCCTAGAAAGGGTAAAAAAGGGAGATATCAATATATCATGACCATAAAAGTATAAAAACATGAGAATAAAAATTAAAAACCATGTACCACATAGAATGTATCATAAAAAAAATTAAATTCATAAATCATGGAATTTCATAAGACGTGAATCATAATTGAAACAAAGAACACGATACTTGAGAACATAACATTAGAATAAGGCATAGATTTGTGGAATACAAAAAACATATAAAATAATCTCCTTAGTATTCAAGAATAATTTCCAAGACTATCATATTAGATTGGTATTACTCCCTAAACAAGATTAATTGTCAAGGTTCACTCCCAAGACTATCATAGTGGACTGGGTTCACTCTCAAAACCATCATAGTAGTCACAGTTCACTATCATGACTATCATATTGGACAAAGTCCCTTATTGGACTGGGTTCACTCCCTAGTATAGTTATGTTTATTTAATAAGATATTAATATTTAACCAATTAATTTTATGGTGATATTGGTCCCACCCATCAGTTATTAAAAATAATGCATAAATTTTATACAAGATCATAAAACAATCATCATATTAGAACCCATGAAAAGAAATGGGTTTCATAAAAACTCAACCCTAGAATAACCTCTGAAAAAAGGTTTCAAAACCATTTCATTATTTCATCATAAAAAAACCTGTAGAAAAATAAGTGAGTTTCATAATAATTGTATCATGGTATAACCTGTGAAAGAGAAATAGATTTCATAAACACATTTTCATCATAATAAAAAACAATTTAGATAATGAATAAGAATGGTATCCTTGGATCATATCCCCATTAAAGCATAATTAACATCAAAGGATATCATATTTGATGGAATTTGGTTTTGAAAATAAAACAACTTTGAAAATTTCTAGATGAAAATAATATTTTTAAATTTAAAATCGCTTTTTAAAACATAAATCATTTTCAAAATCCTTTTATTTGAAAACAAATTTGGAAACATATAAATGAATATTTAAAAACTATTTAAAACATTTCTTGAGGAAAATATACATTCAAATTTGATTTTTTATATAAATATAATGAATTTTTAAAATCATTTTCATTGAAAATAACATTGGAAACTTATCATGGAATCATTTAAATATTGAGTGGTACTGATATAAGGAAATTCAATTCATATCATACACATTAAAACAATGATTATTTTTTTAGTAAAATCCAAATGAGAATTGTTTTTGAAAATAACATGATGAATACTTCTAAAATAGTTTTTAAAAATTAAAGCATGAGTAAAAAATTCTTTACACCATCTTTTGAAAATATTAAAAACTTTTTTTCAAAACTTTTTTATAAAATATGGACATGTATGAAAAGGGGTTACCTACAGAAGAATGAAATAAATTTATTTTTAATTAAAAATATTATTTTGGAATCTAGAGTACATTAAGAGAGGAAAGTGAAGGAAACAATGTATTCTCAAAGAATTACTAGAGGATAATAAATTTCATGAATTTATTGATAAATAATTCATAATATTTCATCAATTAATTCATAATCATAAATAATCCCAATAAACAATGAGATTGTAACATAAAAAATTTACCACTTTGGTATATTTTAAATCGTAATCCCCATTAAACAAGAACATAAAATTAAACATTAAATATAATTAATGTAAGTAGATTCATGATATATCATGTCAATGGTTTATTATATACAACTCATAAAATAATATATCTTTATAAAATAACATATGTCTCAAAGAAGGGAAATTGAGACAAAAATATCTTGCCGATTTGGTAAATCTTAAAAAATAAACCCCATAAAAAAGAGAATCTAAATAAAGATATGAGAATTCCCATAATATTAATTATAACTATAATAAAATAAATTTATGGTTAGTATTTAAATATTATAAAAAAATCATGAGGTGAATATGACATGTGTCTCATAGAAAATAAAAGTGAGACAGAAATCCCTTACTATAAGTCTCAAAATCATCTGTACACATTAGAACATACTATATAATAAATAAAAGTTTATTACAGATGTATTATATAACAATAATTATATGTATCATAACACATATTATTTTATTACAACCTTTTATTAGCTTTTTATTAATAATTCTTTTTTAAATTCATATTTCAGGTAATAGCTCTTTCTTTTTCTATGTATGTTTTGTTTTGGTATTATTGGTAATTTTAAATTTATCATGGTTATATTATATAAATAATTTTAACCATTATATAAAGATAATATATATTCATTATATGTTTATTTATATTATTCCATTAAATTTAGATGTAAAAAATGAAATAAACCGTTTATGGAGACAGTAGGTCTTATATATGCATGAATATTGTTTCCATTTTCACGATAGATGAAAAAATGCAATATAAATAATATATAAAATTTAAATATCCATTAATATGTCATATATATATATATATATAATATACTCATTATATTAATCTTTATTACCTTCAATGGAAATCATAATTGAAAACAGATAACATCACTTCGTGTGGCGGTAATATTCCGTATACACGATGGATGTTATCATATCCCCCAAAAAATGGAAAGTCAGAAGTTATATATGATATACTAATTAATTAAGTATAATTATTTTAAAAATATCATATATATTCAATTAATATATTTTTATTACCATACACGTATAATATAAATGAAAAACACATCACATCGGTTCACAAGGCAGTAGTCTACCAAACACACGAGCGATGTAATTGTTTTTCAATGGGTTGGATGGTAAGAAGGTAGATGTGATATTATAATTTAATAGTTTTATATATTTAATAAATATAGTATATAAATTTTTAATCCATAATTATACAATCCATGAGAAGTGGAGATGGAAAACAAATCAGATCGGTTCGTGAGGTGGTAGTCCGCCGTACACACGATCAACAATTTCATTTCCCATTTGATGGAAGTGGAAATAGATTTATGTAATTACATTTTAATAATAACATATAAGTATATAGAAGATAATGGAGTACTTATATTATCATATTTTAAGAATATTTTAATGATGTGGAAGAAGAAATAATACAAAAACACAAGTTTATTAATTTTACCAATTCTAAGGAGAACCTCTTTAGGTGTATATGCAATTCCTTCTTAAGAGGAATTAATAAGAAAAATAAGGACTATAGAATATTTTGAGGTAATTTGAGAAGATATTTGGGTAGGGATTGGATAAAAAATGGTTTTAGAAGTGTGAAGATGAGGAGAGAGGGGGTGGCCTTTTATAAGTAGGGGAGATACATACATGGAATATTTTAAAAGAATAAAGTATACCCACATTTTTCACATAAAAAAGGATATAACATGGTTAATTATAAAAACAAGTGGTGATATGGTATAAATATCTCCATAAAATTGGTTCTGTCTAAGTTTATATGTCATTTTACCCCTTATCTTTTAATTTTAAACCTCAATAAACCTATTTTAACCTTAATTGCAATAATTAATTTTTAATGTTTTTAATATTCCTTTTGAAAAAATAAAATTGGAATTATTATATGATATTAATTATTATTATTCAAAATATTTATTACATTTTTGTAAATTATATTTACATAAGTGAAAAATTTTAATTTAAAATTAACACCACATACGTGATGAAAAAACAGTTTTCCAAAGAGAATATATTCAAAAGTATAGAATGTTTTAATATCAAAATTCAATATAAAAATGATTCTAGTAACATAAATTGTATCAATAAATATATAATTTATCTAGGGGTTTTAAAACCATATATAAGTACCTTTTATGTTTTTAAATTCATTAAAAAAATAATTTTTTTAATAAAAACAAATATTTTTCGCTATTTATTGAAAAATGTATCATTTTATAAAATTCAAAAAAATTAACTCTAAAATTATTTTTTACATGATAATTTGAAAAATGAAGCTTATTTTTTATAATAAATTTTCTAAATATATAAATAATAAATTTTATTATTTTTTTACAAAAATAATTGAAAATAATTTTTCGAGAAAATATTATTCTCAAAACATGTGAAGACATTAATAAAAATTAAGTTCTTATTTATCAATATATTTTCATTATATAAAACTCTTATAAAAAATATTTAAAATTTGGTTATCCCTATTCATACTAACAAGTTTTATAGGTAGTTAATAATGGCCATTTTTAAATAATAATATTTCATGGCTCATAAAAACTCAGTGTTGTATGTATCAAAAGCTATCAACGAAAATAAAGTAATTAAAAAAAATTAAAAAAATATATAGAGTGGAAAATTTTAACCACCTTCAAATGAATTTCATCATCAAAATCCCATAAAATTATTGAAAATAACTAAAGATAGTTTTACCTTATTACAACCTCAGTTTCCTATATAGTTTCATCAAGCTGGTGGTTTCACCACAAAACATTGGCCAGGAGAGTGGTCTTGTTTCATAAAAATTTTCCTATATGATCTAGAATCTCAACCATTTATTCATCATAATAATGATCAATCTATAGTGGTATAAATTATGAGATCATTACAAGTTATGGATTATGTATTCACTTCCTCATGATATATACATGGGGCACATTTTGAACCTGAGAGGGGTTTTGTGGAAGCACCAAGTGAAAAGATACAGTCCTCCTATGATCATTAATTAATAAAGGGGATGATATATCTAGGGTTCAACATTCCTTTATATGGTAAGAATAATTCCACCATTTGGTTTTACTTTGATAAATTTACACTTCACCTCCCACTACATGCAATTAAAATTCATGTTTAATTTTTCATGTTTGAAGCACTAAAATTAACTTCTAATTAATCATAACATCTATAAAATAATTAAAAGTAATGCCTTAAATTATAAAATAAAAAATGGTTGTCATATTTTATCTAATATAGATAAATATTCATATGATGAAATAATACATTAATCTATAAAATCTTATCCAAAGTTGTATGAACCTAGTTTCTCAATCAGGTATGGATATTTTAATTTCAGTATAATTCTTTATTACAGAACTAATATGGATGAAAAGCGAGTTATTGAAGGTTCCAAGGGTGTCCAAGGATTATTCAGAGCCCAAAACCCATATTTTTGGGAAAATTGTTCTTGTATCATTGTTATAGTAAACCGTGCTGGTAGGACACACAATTAGATCTAAATGTGCGAATGGTTTCATTTTCAAGAAGAGCCATCTCACACAGTTTACCTAACAATGTGGCCTAATTATGTGGGTCTACCCTTCCTACAAGTTTCCATGCATGGTTGGTGCACTATTTCTCAAACCTTGTAAAAAAATTGTGAATAGGGTAAATTGTGTGTACTTTTACCATTTTCCCTGCATGATCTAATTAAACCTTTCTTCTTCCCTAATCAGAATTTCAGTGGAAAGAAAATCTATTTTCCCCCATTTGGGATATTTTTTGGGTCTAATCTAGGGACAACAATATATCCTTCATTTGGTATCTATTTGAGCATTCGTTCATCACATTGTATGTGAAACATTAAGTACTTGAGTTAGTTTGAGCTGTTCTTCTTCTCTCTTGATCTCAACCTAATTATCAAAGTGTGATCATTTATACTCTTTTATTAGATCTACTCAATTACAAGAAAAGTTAGAGTCTAATACTATAGGAGTAGAGTCATACAATCCCAAGGTGGGTGGTCTATAACTCTTCCCTCAAGTTCATTGAATTTTTAATTATCATGTGGTGCCCGCCGATTTCATCAGTGATGTTTATTGAATTTATATTCCATAATTATAATCATTAGAATTTCATGGTTATGTTATTTACAAATATTTGATTAGTTTTTAGTGTTTACAACCACAACTATGTCCATCCCATGTAGGTTTTTTTCCATAATTGTCGTTTTAATGCTTTGCCAATTTGAGTTGTCATTTGGGTGTGCCTTGACTTGACCTTTATAAGGGAGAGATTTTATATACTAAATAGAATGATTCAAATTGTGAATTGAATGATGGAAAGTACCATGTATGATCAACACTTGACCTTTATAAGTTAAGTTCCTCGATTGATAATTAAATGTGAAATGGAAATTGGTAAGTATACTTAGTATATGGATTTTCCTTATTAGATGTTAATGAATGTATTGACTTTATATACATAGTACCTTTTAATATGTTAATGGAAGCTAGTGGAGTGTACTGTGATTATTATAAATTCATTAAATATATTAACTGAATGGATTCATGCAACTTGGCCTTATAACAATAATGAAAGGAAATTATTGAACCAAATGGACTTATAGATTAATCATGACTTGATTAAATGGATGCATTCTTAATTAACCTTGTATCACTAATTATAGGTAATAGCTTGAACCTTATAAAATATACATGACTTCATTATCAACATTGGTGTGGCCTGACTTGAGCTCACTATGGATTACTTGGGGAATGCCTTGGGCAATCGGGAACACCATTTTGAATTCAAGGATACATCTTTATTAGGATGAGACCCACATAGAACCCAATGTTTGTATAAATTTTGATTCCCAATATGACAGTGTAGGACCCTTCATATAGTATTATAAGATGACTTGGATACACTCCTTGGATCCAGCTCTAACAAGTATCTTCCATGGATAAATCCGATTGGGCCCAGTCATTTCATTGCCCCATTTTACCATGGATGAACTCTTTAGACTCACTAGTACTCTTATTGTGGAATGCCTTAGACTATGATCCTTGGATTACACTCTTACCCCCTTATCCAGAATATAATCATTTCTGAGTTGGTGACCCTTTATGTCTATGTTTCCTTGGTTATTACCTTGGAACATCATTATTAAATGTCATTACAGGTTTCTTTATTACATATCATAACCTTCACTATGTCCATCCTATGACTTATTATAAACTGGTAATAATAAAATAATGAACTAGTTACATGTTCACACACCATCAAAGTGCTGGAGAAGGTAATTGGGTATTTAGTAACATTATACTACTTTATTTTATTTATATGCTTTCACACTATTACATTTTTATTACATGGACTAGATGTTATTGACACTATTGGTGGTGGACCACTGAGATTTATCTCACACCCTCTTATATCACTGTTCAGTACTCAAGACGGATTATATGAATGTAGGTGTTGTTAAAGGGAATCATACAACTTTTAACACTTGATTACTTGCTGTTTAGGATGGATCTTAATAGCAGATGACTGATAGGGAGTTCAGGATGCTTTGGATAGTCTTTTATTTCCTTTTTACTTTTGTGGAACATGTTATTCCTGATATCTTGTATCCATGTTTTCCAGTTTTCTAGTGACATGAAAAATCATCATCAATTATTTCAGTTATTTTAGTTATTATTACTATTGTCTCTATTTTCCATTGTGTATTATTTTTACTTATATTTCTTCCACTATTGACCTCTTTCTATATTTATCTTATCTTCTACACTCTAGTAATGAGGGAATAATCTCCCCATGGAAACACCTATGGCCCTCGCTTCTAGTCGGCAGTCTCTGGACTTTAGAGAGATGTGCTTGAAGCCATGTGGCCCACCGAGCTCTAGGCACCTATTAAGTGGCATCTGGGTATTGGACATCACAATGTATTATGAGAGGGTTTTTAATTTCTTGATTTTGTATTTTTGGGATAATATATTAGAGATTAGGATCACTTGGAACTTGGTTATAATTCATACTTGGGCATCATGAACACATGTTCAGGGTAAAAGATGAGTTTCTTGAAATAAAATTGTTATTATATTTTTTCAATTATAGTTGACATTATTTCACCAGTTGGTGACAAACATGATGTGTTGAGGTTATCATTATTAATATATTTGAATATTTCTTTCATACTTGTTCTGATGATATGAAGGTAAAAAGCATTATTACAAGTATCATTATAGGTACCCAGAATTCGCATGTCACACACATTTCCATTCTATATTAGTGTATCTCACTGTTTCAAATTTCTTTATTACCTGTGATTGTCGAGTGATGATATTATAGTTTTCTTATTATTGTATTACTCTTGGTTGCTATTGAGTTATTTACCATCTCAATTCATGAGGCGTATCATCTCTCACGGGTTGGGACGATTAATTTACAGAGCTGAGCCATAATTCTATAAATAAATGGGTGTCGTTTTTAATGATAAAGAGTATGGGAACTGATTCAATGTGAATGGATATCCATTATAAATTGAAAAGTGACATCTAAAATGAAATTATTTCATTTACTTATCCCTCTTTTTCATGCTTATAAAAGTTAAAGGAGTGAAACTAGAAATTAAATGTAAAATTAAATGAAACTTATACTTGAGAACTTACCAATACCTGGCCATATAAGTGAGTAGTTAGGGTAGTATACATTGGTTAGTGAGAATTTTATTATTTAGATCTCTTAAATATCACTATATATATACTTAAATGCTGTTATGAGAAGTGTTATTAGAATTTGTAGACCAAATCCACCAAGAAATCCTTTTATCATATACTAGGAGGGTGGCGAAGATCATGCTTCTAATGTGGTGGGCCCTAAGCTGCTTGTCTTACCTCTAGGAGTTCCACTTGAGGTACTGCCAATTGCACTTGATCTGGGAACTAATTCCTATGTTCATGATAATTTCTTACGTCTGATGCAATCCATTCATGGTGCTACATGATTTGAACCCATGATGGATGATATGACTCATGAGTTCAAGAAGAAACATCCTCATACTTTCTGAGGGGATGATGGTCCACAAGTAGCTAAGTTTTTCCTAGAATCCATTCTATCTATATTTGAGAATATAGAGATTCCTCAAGAGAAAAGGGTCAATATTTCAACAAAAATTCTTTGGGGTTCAGCCAAGCATTAGTGGGAGGTGGTCACCTTGGATGACCTCCATGAAGGAATGGCACGAGGTGAATTCCAGACTATTTTCTATGATTAGCTATTTATTTAGACTATGAGAGATGAAATATCTAGAGATTCATGAATAACGTGTAGGGTTCTATGTTAGTTAGGGAATATTCAGTGAATTTCAAAGAGTTATAGTGATTTACATCTATTATAGCTGGTGATGAGCTTTCATGTGCTAGACATTTTGAGGATGGGCTTGCATATGCCATCTCTACATAGGTTAATGTCTTTCTCCTACCTAATATTTATGAAATAGTCAATTAGACTATTTTCTATGAGAGTAACCTAAGGGATAAAAAAACATCGTGTTTAGAGGATCAATGTAGTATAAGGACAATAGTTATCTCCGTGGAAAGAAGCATTCCCTTTAGGTTTCTTATCAAGGCAGTGACAACCAGAGTATCTATTTCAATAACTCCATGGTGTGTCATCAGTGTGGGTGATGGGGGAACCTATAGACTTATTGTGATAAAGACCCAATGAAGTGTTATGATTGAGGATGTATGGAAAATATTTAGAGTTCTTAGGAACTTACACCATATTTTTGTGTAAAAGGATATACTCTAGCTCCCCCTTTAGAAGAGTGTTCTTTTACACCTTGTTAGGTGGGGAGTTGGAATAGAACTGGTAGGACTAGATGAGGAGAAAGTCGTGGCTGTAGTAGTCAAACTCCTGATCAACAGAAGTAATAGAAGAGTAGTTTTGATCATGGTAGTACATATATTGCACATGGATGTAGATTAGGCCATATAGAATAACTATATTCGATACCCAAGTATCAAGCTGTGAGAGCCTCTATGGTTCGAGGTACTATTCTTATGGAAACTACCATAGTACCTGTTTTATTTTACATAGGTGCTTTGAACTATTTTATCTTTTTTATATATCATGGAGAGTCTCGGACTAGATATACAATATTACTATGGTGTAATGACCCTAGACACACCGTTAAGAGTGCTATCATAGGTAATACACCAATGTAGAAACTATCCCCATGAGGTAGGTAGTTACCCTTTCTTATAGAGCCTCTTTTTTATCGAGATATTATGCTTCAATATAATTCATGGGATTGATTCGTTGGTTAAATGTCATGATTTTGTTGACTACTATCACCACATGGTATCATTTTCATAATCTAAGGGTAGTAGTTATCTATATAAGGGTGAGTGGGATGCCCAACCTAGTAGACCTATATCAGAGAAGAATGGTCTGGGTGGAGTGACTTTCTAGATTACAAATCTATTCATGGAGGATAAGGGTTTATGTCAATATAATTTACCTCTAGTAGTGGATTGTTTTAGGGACATATTTCCAAAACATTTTACCAGATTACCTCCTTATAGAGAAGTAGATTTTACAATTGATCTTGTTATAGTAGTATCTCTAGTGTCCATTCCTCCATACAGGATGGTACTTATAAATATTAATGAGCTCAAGTGGTAGTTATATGATTTAGAGGACAAAGGATTTATATGGCCCAATACATCCTTTTGGGGTTATCCCATTCATTTTTATAAAATGAATATTGAACCTTATGTCTATGTGTGTATTAAATATGGTTGAACCATATTACAGTCAAGAACTGGTATCCACTCGCTCAAATAGATAATCTCTTCGACCAACTCTAAGGAGCTATGATATTCTTAATGATCAGCCTGAGACCAGGTTATCATCAAGTGTGATTCAGTCCATAATACATACATCATATAACTTTCCATATTAGGTATGGTATATATGAGTATCTTTTTATACCATCTGATCTTACTAATGCGCCCACTATTTTCATGTCTCTAATGAATAGGATGTTTCACCCCTATTTGGATTCTTTTTTCATATTCTTTTTAGATGAAATCTTTGTGTATTGTCACACTCATAGTGACTATACTAATCATATTGAGATCATTCTGAGTAAACTGAGAGAGAATCATATTTATGTTAATCTTCCTAAGAGTCACTTATAGATTTAAAAATTTCACTTATTAGGTCACATAATATCAGAATCAAGAGTATCTGTTGACCCCAAAAAGGTTAGTGCTGTCGTTTCCTGGGTTCATCCAAAGAAACTATTTGATATATAGAGTTTATAAGGGATGGCTGGATATTATAGGTGATTCATATAAGACTTATTATGCCTTTATTCACCTCCTAATTTCCTTAAAAATAAGGGTGTTAAGTTACTGTGGTCAAAAGCGTGCGAGAAAGCCTTTTAGAAGATGAAAGGGAGGCTTGTATCGACACCTATTTTGATTTTGTTAGACCCTGGCAGAGGTTATATAATCTTCTATGATTCATTGGAAATCTACCTAGGAGTAGTTTTGATTTAGGAGGATAGAGTAATTATGTATGGATCTATACAATTGAAGCATCATGATATAAACTACCTGACCCATGACCTTGAGCTAGCATTAGTTGTCCATGCCTTACGTTGCTGGAGACACTATCTATTAGGTGAGAACTTTGTGTTGTACATGGGAAAAAAGAGAATAAGATAAATCTTTTAATAGTTCTACTTGAACCTCATATAATGGATATGGGTTGAATATCTACAATCATTTTATTTTGAGCTTGCTTATATGCCTAGGAAGGAAAATGTAGTTATAGATGTGCTGAGTTAGAAAATATAGGCAGAAGTGGTATGAGTAGCCAATGATGGATAAAAGTTAATGGATTTATTTCCTGAAATGTATCTAGAGTTTCATGATAGAAATAACTAGTCTTACCTTTAATCTTTGGTAGTCACCTCTTCCCTTATTGAGAAGGCGAAGGGTAGACAATTTTCAGATCTTGAGGGCTTGGTTCTCCATGATAGTATATCGGGAGAAAACATGCCTTCAGATTAGTCTATAGATATAGACAACATCATATGTATTCATGGAAATATCTGGGTTCTTACATATATGAGAGAGGAGTTGATTCATGAGTCCCACACTTCTCAGTGAGAAGTTCATCCATGTATCTCCAAGATGTATCGAGATATGAGATGCCAATATTGGAATCCTGGGATGAAATGTTAGATATCATGCTTATTACTAGGTGTTCCACCTATTAGCAGGTGAAGACAGAGCACCAAAGACCTACAAGTTTATTACAGTCACTTCCAGTCCTGAAATGGAAATAAAAAGATGTTTTGATGGACTTTGTAGTCGGGTTACCTAGGTCATATAGAGGTAGTGATATTGTATGGGTTGTCATTGATAGGATGAGGAAAGTGGATCACTTCATACCAATTCAACAGACTTTATAAGTTTATGAGATGGGATGAATACATGTCTGTGAGATCATATGACTACCTGGGGTCCTTTATACTATCATTTTGAATAGGGATGCTCATTTCACATCACGTTTTTAGTAGGAATTTATAGAAGGATATGGGTATAGTGGTGATTCTATGAATAAAATTTCACGCTCATACTATTGGATAACCAAAATGGATAATAAAGGTTATAGAGGATATGTTTCAAACATGTGTCATTGATTTTAGTGGTTCTTGGGAGAATCATACCCCTCTCATTGAGTTTTCCTATAATAACATCTTTTTTGAGACAATTTCGAGGGATCCTTTTGAGGCATTATATGGTAGACCATTCTATTAACCCCCATTCTATATAGAGGTAGGTGAGGTATCCCTACTAGGTCCTCATATCTTTTATGAGATTTTGGAGTAGGTTCAGCTGATCAGAAATGATATGACTATTGCTCAGTCTAAACAAGAATATTATGCTAATCTCCATGAATGATCTATAGAGTTCATGGTTAGGGATCATTTTTTCCTTTGTATATCACCTTGTATAGGTTATAAATGGTTTCATAAGTAAGGAAATATTTCTCCACATTATTTTGTACTTTTTGTTATTTTGGAGTGAGTCGGGATGGTAGCCTATCAGTTGCTATTAACTCAGTGGTACCATTCCATGCATGACATATTCCATGTTTCATAGCTTCACCAATATCACGCCAAACTATAATATACCTTATATCATGAAGAAGTTGAGTTATATTTAAATGATACCTTTTAGGACTATCCAATACGCATTGTTAACTAGAGCACGGAGGCTCTTCAAGGTCAGTCTATCCCTATAGTATGGGTGCTATGGCAGTACAGTTGCGTTCCTGATTAGACTTGGGAGTGGGGGGCCGACATACATACCCAGTGGCCAGAGTTTTTCTCAGATTGTGTTTCACCATCCTTGTAAGGTGAACATGAGGATGAGTTATTTCAAGGGGGGATTAATATAAGAACTTAGGTTTTTTACTTAGGCATGGATCCTCTAATTTTTCTCTAATTATTTATTTTGGACCTAATATGGATGCCTAGTGAGTCAGTGATGGTCCCATGGGTGTATGCGGATCCCATAACTCAAATTTTGAAGAAAATAAGGTTTGTCTCATGATTAGAGTAAACCATGCTGGTAGGTCATATAGTTATATCTAACTGTGAATATGGTTTCATTTTTTGGTAGATCCATCACGCATGGTTAGTGCATGATATACCTAACTGAGCGGCCTAACTATGCAGTTTTCCCCTTTTTGTAGGTTTTAATTCATGGTTGGTGCATAGTTTGTCAATCTATGTACACAAACCATGCACATGGTAAATTTTGTGTACTTTTACCATTTAACCTTTAATTATCTAATTTAACCTTCCTTCTTCCCTAATCCAAATTCCAGCTGGTAGAACCTCTGTTTTCTCCCAATTTGGAGCTTATGAAGGACTAATATAGGGATCAATAGATCTCATTCATCTGGTATCCATTGGAGCTTCCGTTCATCATGTTGGATGCATAACAGTAAGTACTCATGTTCATTTGAGTCGTTATTCTTCTCTCTTTCTCTCAACCTATTTATCGAGGTGTCAGTTTTTTTGCTCTTTTCTCGGATATACTCCATTCCAATCTAATTTAGAGGATAATACTAGAAAAGGATAGTGATAAAATCCTAAGGTGGCTAGTCTATAACTATTCCCGCAAGTGCGTCGATTTTGTAATTACCATGTAGGGCCCTCCAATTTCATAAAGTGTCATTTATTGAATTAATATTCCATTCTTACAATAATTATAACCATATGGTTATAATAATTCTAAATATGTGATTAGTTGTTAGTGGTTACACCCAAAACTATGTCCATCCCATGTAGGTTGTTTTCCCCAATGGTTGTTTTAGTGCTTTGACACGTTTGAGCCGCTGTTCGGTTGTGATTTGGATTGACTTTTCTAAGGGTGAGATTTTCTATATTAAATGAGTTGATATGAATTGTGAATTTCATGATGTCAAGTACCATGTATACTCACCACCTGAACATACTAAGGTTTATGACTCAATTGATTATTAAATACGAAATGGAAATTGGAAAATATACTAATTATATGACTTTTTCTTGTTATATCAGAGTGAACCTTAATTATTTTAAATTTCATTAATGGAATAAATTAATGGTTGCATACTACCTGGCCTTGTCACACTAATGAAAATTAATTTTTGAACCAAATGTACTTATTGATTAATCATGACTGGATTAAATGGTTGCATTCTCAATTAGTATTTTCAGACTAATGATAGGTAATGGATAGAACCTTATTAATTTTATATGACTTAATTATCAAAATAGGAGTGGATTTACATGATCTCACCTTGGATTCCTTGGGGAATTCATTGAGCACTTGAGAACCCCATTTTGAATTCCAAGATACGACTTTCTAAGGTTGATACCCACATAGAACCTGATCATTGTCTAAAATTGGAATCCCTATACGACAATGTAGTATCCCCCATATAGTACTATAAGATTCCATGGACGAACTCCTTGGATCTAGCTTTAACAAGTAGATTCCATGGTTAAATCCCATCGGTCCCAGTCATTACTTAGCCCCATTTTTCCTTGAATGAACTCCTTGGACTTAGTAGACATATTATTATGGAATCCCTTGGACTATGATCCTTAGATTACACTCTTAACCCCTTATCCAGGAAAAAATTATTACTAATTTAGCGTCCCTTGAGGTTTACATTGCCCTGGTTATTACCTTGGAACTTAATTATTAAATATCATTAAAGGATGACTTTTTGCATCTAAAAATCTTCACAATGGCCATAATGTGACTTATTATAAACTTCTAACAAAATATTAATGAGATGGTTACATGTTTTGAAACTATCCAAGGGATGAATAAGGTACTTAGGTATTTAGTCATATTATACTGTTTTTTTACATATACATGCTTGTACATTGTAACGGTTCCATTACACAAGCCATATGATATAGAAACCATTTGTGGCGGCCCACTATGATCTATCTCACAGCCTCTCTAGGTGACATTTGGTACCTGGAAAGATTACATGAATTTAGATGTAGATAAAGGGAATAATTCAACATTGAACACTTGATTACTTGCTCTTTAAGATGGAGGTTGATAGTATTTGACCGAGTTGTATCTAAAGATGCTATGGATAGTCTTTTTTTCCTTTATATTTTTTCAGAACATGTTATTCCTATTTTCTTGTATCCATGTTTTCTAGTTTATTAGTGACATGACATATCATCATTGATTATTCCAGTTATTTGAGTTATTATTAATGTTGTCTATATTTTCTGGTGTTCCTTATATTCACTTATATATCTTCCTCTATTTACCTATTTTGATATTTATTTGTTATGCTATACTCTGGTAATGAGAGAATAGTCTCCCCATGGATACACCCTAAGATTTCACTACTTGTCGACAACCTCTTGCATTTGGGGATATTCTCTTGAGGCCATGTGGCCCACCAGGCTCAGGGGACCTGTTAAGTGGAATCCAGGTTTGAGACTTCACGAAAATCAACTTAAAATTTTGCATAAATGGTTAAACTAAATACCCATCCAAAATTTAATAATTTATAAATAAGCCCCCTAATTTTCCAAAAAACTTAAAATTAGTCCCCAAATATCATACAACAGCTCTTAATTATAATATACCAAACATGTGAATACCTTCATCATGTATTCTCTTAAATCGGGGTAAAATTATGATTTACTATGAAACATTATTGAAAAAATAAATGTTTCCTTATTCCTTAAAAATAAAACATAGATTATTTGATATATTCCATAATTCCAAAAAATAATATAAACTCCATTTATGATAACACAAAACAATATGCCATCAAATCATAAATAAATTCCCTAGTAACTAATACTATCCAATTTAATTTATCCATATCAATATTTTCTTCAACCAAACAACACAAAATTATCTCAACCTAAAAAACATATTAATGGTTATTATTCCCTTAGTCATGTGTTTTCCATAAAATATCACCTTTCCATTAGATCAATTTTCTCAGTTATCTGTACCATTAAATATATTTTAGAAAATAATTACTACAAAAATTTTATAGAAAAATCTCTATATATATTTCATGATTCATATAAAATAATTATTTAATTCCAATATATAAACACTTCATCCATACCAATTCATTCGAAAACCACTAACGAGGATTTTTCATCTTATTCCATAACACCTCATTCTTTTCATTATTAATTTATATTCACTTCATCTTAAAGAAACATTACTTATACCAACTTGATGATCCTATGATAAATATTCACCCAGGACATCATTTTTATAATTCCCATTCATTCCACATTTTTAACATTCAATAATTGATGATGGCTTAGGGAATCCATATTATCATCCATTACATTAACTGAAATTTTCATTTTCCCTCAGTTATCACTTACTTTGTGCCCTTCTTCCCAACACATAAAACATATTATCATTACTCTAAGAAAACCAATTGGGTGATTATTCCTATATTATTGAAACATAAGTAACTGAATCTTATTTTTTCTATGGTCTCCACCACCTAAGCTCCTAGTTAAATATATCCTTATCTTCTTGGTTTAGTTTGAGTGTTAGAAAAGTTTCATGTTGTTAATCATATATTATGATAAATTATAAAGAATAATCACAATATACTTAACTATAGTCATCATACCATTTGGTTGCTAATAAAAATATTTTATATCACATTCCATGTTAACCCAGTTCCATTTGGTTACCTCCACTCAATAAAAACCAAAAATCACAGTGTGAGAAATAATAGTCATAGTGGGAAACCAAATAATCATTAAAATAACTTATAGGATGTCTATATCACAACAACTTATTTATAATATATGACACCTTAGGCTAAACCTAAATCAGTAAATATCATTATATAAATACATAATGATGGTTCGTATAGAGTTTTAAAATTTCAAAAGAATATCTATGACAACCCTGCTTTTTATTACAACTTAAACATGATTTATTACATAAAACATCACTTGATACAACAAAGAAGATCGAGAGGTTTAGTGTCTTTGGGGCTTAGGATCATTACATAAAAACTTAAAACATGAAATACAACATCTTTATCGAAAACGTTTTTTAAATGACCACTACATTCCCTCGTACTTAGCATTGCATGGGATAACCTGAGGACATCCATAAGAAAAGGGTGAGCTATAAAGCCCAGTAAGGGAGTACATATGGAATAACATGAGGAGTAAAATAAATGTTAGACAATAGGAATATCAATAGAGAATAAAAGAAATGTGAACATAAATGCATGATAAAGCATGATAATCATAACATGGAAATGTGGAAACAACACTTAACATGGAATTAGCATGAGCCAAGGCCCATTGCACATGGAGCATGAGTAAATCCTCATTGCAAATAAAGCACAAGTAAACCCTCGTTGCACTTGAATTATCATGAGTCAAAACTCATTGCACATGACGTATCATGATACTATACTTTACCCAATGCATTGGAGTTCTATAAGGGCACACCTTTCTTAAACATTTCATTTCATGGATAAGGGTTCCACATGGATCATAAAACATGGATTTATAAAACATAATCATTTATTCCACAATAAAGGAATGTGGAATTCATACATGAAACTTTGTAATCAGTAAGTAAATGTGCATAAAGGTGAATACCCTTGATGGAGAAATGGGCATGATATTCACTACACAATGACATTGACTTAGAAAATCGGTGTGATTTCGGCAGCGTAACGACATGACATAAGAATTCATAAAAATGGTTTATGAGAGAGAAAGGGGTTCCTCATCATATTTACATGTAATGGACAGTAAGGAGGTAATATAGATACATGTCCCAACAATTGTAATGGAATTTATATTCATGATACACAAGTATTGCTTGAATGTAAATGAGGAGAGAGAAGTTCCTTTCGGAATTTCGGCATAGTAACAGGTGTACATTGGAGGAATTTAATGAGAGAGAAAGGGGTCTCCCATCATTCAAAAAATAAAAGGGCAGTATGGGGGAGGTGAAAAACCATACCCCAACATTCATAATTGAAATTAAAAGGGCAATACAATTTAAAGAAAATTGACAAAAATGAGAAAGGAAGAAAAAACCCTTACTTGGAAGTGTGCTTCCAAAGGCTAGAGAGAGGCTTATGAGGGGATTATTGGGAGCTTGGGGCACCTTGGGAGTATTATAGAGAGAGTAGGGCAGAGGTTGGAAGAACTCCAAGGGCTTTGAGTGAGGAGGAAGTGGGAGATTGGGTGGGTTTATATAGGAAAGGCGAGGGAATTATTTATTATTTAGGTTTGCGACCCCTTATATTAAATTAATCCAAACCACAAACCATCCCATGGTTTTTGCCCATGGTTTTTGGAAATGGGAAGAGGAAAAAAATATTTTATAATTCCAAAGTCCGAACTTCTTAAAATAATAA
Source organism: Viscum album (assembly GCA_963277665.1). Taxonomy (NCBI): domain Eukaryota; kingdom Viridiplantae; phylum Streptophyta; class Magnoliopsida; order Santalales; family Viscaceae; genus Viscum; species Viscum album. The sequence goes on from OY728133.1 coordinate 1,003,092,004, forward strand.
GGTTGCTTATGTGGAGGTGAGTCACACTCCCATGGAAATTAATTTAAAAAGGAAAAGTGTTGAATAAGTCTTGAGGGGTCCATTAATGCTTTGAAAAGTAAGTCAAAAAAACCAAAAGTCACATTACTTTAATGTTAAAACATATATTGGCCGAACATAAAGATTATATTATTTTATTACATCACTGTTGGGTCATTATGATGTCATAAAACACATTATATATTTAAACGATATTTAATTTTTACCAAAAAATTTGACTGTCTCAGAAAATTATGAAAAATTCACTGTTGTTTAATTTCGACGTCCTGATTCCAAAAATAACATTTATTTTATCTAAATAATTTTCTAAATATGTGAATTTTCACTTTTAAAATAAAAACCGATATTTATCAAAATTTCACTGGTTTTGACAGAAATGGCTTTCAAACCTTAATAAAAATTTTAATTGCATTCATAATATTATAAGATCATTTATATTTAGTAAAAATTAATTTAATAATAATAATATTATTTTATTAAAATATTATTTAATTCAAAAATCCCTTAATTTAATGAAATATATTCCTTAATTAAATAATAACTAAAAACACCATTTGTACTTTAAAAACTATTTACAATGTATCAAAAATGACTAGAAATTATATTCATTATTATATAAAAATAATAATGTACATGAACATAGTACTACTTATTTGTTACATAACCCCTTAAAATAGCCGCATAAGACCTAAGGGTAAGGTGTGCTATGGTGACAGACTCTTGGGGTGGCTCGGATAACATCACTCGAGTGGTAATTTCAATCATCTTCAAATTTTCCTATAGACGGTCACGTTTGAGCTTGACATGATGAAGCTCAGATTGGGCTTGGTCAAGAGAGAAGCCCAAAGACGCCACCTCTTTTCCGAGATCCGACAAATGGGCTTCGTATGGGTAAATTCTACTGGATGAGGCCATCGCTTCCTTTGTCTGAGTAAAATTAGATTTGTTAAAGTCTTATATTTATACTAATCATGTGATAACTGTTCAACGACTATATTAGCAACGGTCAAAATTCTTAACATAAAACCAAAGAATTTGACATTTTATATAAACATAAAGAGACATTTAACTGGATCAAGAGAGATTTTCCAATAATGAAACTCTGGGTCGTTACAATATTCTCCGCTTAAGAAATTTCTCCCTCTAAATTTTCCTTTTCCCACACTAAAACAAATGTGGGTAACTCAGCTTCATCATATCCTTCGATTCCCAAGTCGCTTCTTCAAACTTATGGTTTCTCCACAATACCTTGATGAGGGGCACTGTCTTATTTCATAGAACTTTTTCTCTACGATCTAAGATCTTTATTGGTTGCTCCTCATAAGAAAGATCGTCTTCCAATTGTACCACCTAAGAAGAGAGTACATGTGAAGGGTCTGGTATGTACTTCCTTAAGAGGGATACATGAAATAAATCATGCACTTTGTCCATGGTAGGTGTAAGTGATAGTCGATAGGCCACAACCCCAACACGATAAAGAATCTCGAAGGGGCCGATGTAACTTGGACATAACTTCCCTTTCTTTCCAAACCTCATGACATTTTTCCACGAAGATATGCGTAGAAACACCATGTATCCAACTTTAAACTCAAGGTCTCGTCGATGATTATCTGCATAACTCTTCTGTCGACTCTGGGATGCCTTGATATGCTGCTGAATGGTTTTCACCTTCTCCACCATTTCTTCGACCATTTCTGGTCTAAGCAGCTTACGTTCACCGACCTCATCCCAACATGCCGGTGTTCTGCACCTTTTCCCATACAGGGCTTCATATGGTTCCATTTGGATGTTCGAGTGGAAACTGTTATTATAAGAGAACTCAACCAGAGGAAGATGTTGATCCCATCCTCCTTTAAAGTCCATTGATCACGCTCTCAACATATCCTCAAGTGTTTGGATAGTCCACTCGGATTGACCATCAGTTTGAGGATGATAGGCCGCACTAAAGTTCAGTTCAGTATTCAGAGCATGTTGAAGACTCTTCCAAAACTTAGAGGTGAATCTTGGATCTCGGTAAAACACAATAGATAGTGGTACTCCATGAAACCTTACCACTTCCCTGATATATATCCGTCCCAGTAGGTCCAATGAGAAATCCTCCCGAATAGCAATGAAGTGTGTAGTCTTTGTAAGATGATCCACAATAACCCAGATTGCATTGTTGCCTTTGGATGTACTTGGAAGTCCGGTGACAAAGTCCATGGTGATGTTCTCCCATTTCTATTCTGGTATGGGAAATGGTTGCATCATTACCTTAGACTTCTACCTCTCTGCCTTCACTTTCTAACACACCAGGCACTTTGATGTATATTCAACGATCTCCTTCCTCGTATTATCCCACCAAATGTTTTCTCGGAGATCTCGATACATCTTTGTGATCCCTGGGTGAATAGAGAAATTTGAATTATGTTCATCATCTAAAATTTCCTTCTTCATCTCCGGACTTTATGGAACACGTTGTCTTTTCCCAAACCACACAATTCATTCTTCATTAATATTAAACTCCAAGGATTTCCCTTTTTCGATAGCTCCCACTTTTTCTTAAATTCCCACATCATCCTTTTGAGCATCCTTTAACCTTTCCAAAAGAGACGGTTGAGAAATCATTTGTGAAAGGATTTATGATGTTCCCTTCTTTATGATTCCCACATCTATCTTCATCAAGTCTAAGAAGATTGGATCTTTCTCAATTATCATCATTGATAAAATTGCTGGGTCCTTTCTACTTAGGGCATCTGCCACCTTGCTCGCTTCCTAGGGTGGTAATGTATTGAACAGTCATAATCCTTGATGAGATCTATCCATATTCTCTGGTTCATATTAAGCTCTTTCTATGTGAATATATATTTAAGACTCTTGTGGTCAGTATATATCACACATTTCTCTCCATAGAGATAATGCCGCCAGATTTTCAAGGCAAAGATCATCGCTGCCAACTCCAGATCATGCATTGGATAGTTTCACTCATGGATTTTCAACTACCTTGAGGCATAGGATATCAATTTATCATTCTGCATCAGCACACATCCTAAGCCCTTCTTCGAAGCATCACCAAATACCACGAAAAGCTCCCCACTTGTGGGTAAAGTGAGCACGGGTGCAGTGATAAGATTCCTTTTCAACTCCTTGAATCTTTCTTCACATTCATCACTCCAAGAAAACTTTACTCCCTTTCGAGTTATCTTGGTAAGAGGGTTGGACAATCATGAGAAATTTCTCACAAATCATCGATAATATCTAGCTAACCCCAAGAAGCTACGGATATCCGTTACCGATGTTGGCCTCAACCATCCCTCAATTGCATCTGTTTTGGAGGGGTCCACAGATATCTCATTGCTTGTGATGATATGGCCCAAGAATGAGACCTCCTTCAACCAGAACTCACACTTTCTATACTTGGCATAGAGCTTCTCCTTGCGCAAAGTCTCTAGTAAAGTTTTTAAATGCTTCTCATGACCCTCCTTGGTTTTGGAGTATATTAGAATATCATCTATAAAGACTACCACAAAGTTTTCAAGGTAATATCTAAAGAATCTATTCATCAAGTCCATAAATATTTCTAGAGAATTGGTGAGTCTAAAAGGAATTACTATGAATTCATAGTGCCCGTCTCTTGTATGAAAAGCAGTCTTGGGGACATCTTCTTTCTTCACCCTTACTTGATAATATCCCGACCGAAAATCCACCTTGGATAAGTATTGTGATCCACATAGCTGATCAAACAAGTCATCGATTCTTGGGAGAGGATACTTGTTCTTTATCGTGATTTTGTTAATTTCACGATAATCGATGAAAATCCGCATTGACCCATCCTTCTTCTTGACGAAGAGGACTGGTGCACCCCATGGTGAAGCACTTGGGCGTATAAACCCTTTATCCAGATTCTCCTGTAGTTGTTTCTTCATCTCTTCAAGCTCTACAATAGACATTCTATACGGAGTCTTGGATATTGGTAGCGCCCCAAGTATAAGTTCAATTGATAACTCAACATCTTTTCTAGGATGAAGACCAGACAGTTCCTCGAGAAACACTTGAGCGAATTCCCTCACAATAGGCATTTATTCAAGGATGTTTTCTTCCTTGGACTCAATCATCTGAGCCAGATACGCATGCTCATAAGGTAGTAATATCCATGCTTGAGATGATGTATCTAAAGGAGATTCATCTTTCTCCTGACACTTGTAAAGAATCAGGGGTCGATTCTCCATATGGAGTATGATTTCCATCTCCCAACAATTTATATTGGACTTATATAAGGAAAGCCAATTCATGCCAAGAATTGCATTAAATTCCACCAGAGGGAGTATAATGAGGTTCGCCGAGAAATTCAATCCACAGATTATAATAGGGGAGGACTTATATTCATGGGATGCAATGATTTCCCCATTTTCCTTACTCACCGACATCTTTACTTCCATGATTTGTAGTGGTGCTGGGATTATTCTACTAAACTTTAGAGATATAAAAGAATGCATAGAAACTAAATTAAAAAGTAAATTCGCTATTCTTGAATGAATAACTATTGTACCTATCACCACTTCGTCGTCGGGGTTCACTTCGGTAAAAGTGATAGAAAAATATCTTCCTTACTGTCTTGGAGGTTGTTGGTTGCCTCCGAAAACCCTTGGATTAGGGAACTGATTTGCAAAATGACCCGGTTATTTGAATTTGTAGAATTGAATAATGCGTTGAGGTTCGAACGGAGTGTTCCTCTCCTCTGTCTCAGCCAAGGGTCCTTCTTGCCGACAGTTAACAGCTAGGTTCCCTTCTCTTCCACACCAGAAGCATTTTCTCGTCCCCTTAAGGAAATTTCTAGGGTGCTTCTTTCTGCACTTTTGGAAACTGGAGTGCTGGATATTCTTAGCACTGTTGGATTTATCTATCGGACCACCAGAATTGAAGTCCACCTTACGCTTCTTGTCCCCATGATACCCATGTGATTCCCCGATCTCCATTTCGACCTTGAGGGCACATCGGACAATCTCCTCATAGCTTTCAAAGTCACGGATCGCAAATTCTTTCCACAAGCTAGGCTTCAGCCCACCAAAGAAGCAGTCAACCTTGCATTTGGGGGTAACGAAAAAGCCGGAAGAGTATCGTGCAAGCCTTGTGAAGTTTCCCTCGTATTCTCCAACAGATTCTTCATCTTTTTTATTGAGGGAAAAGAAGCCCCTTTCCATCTTAAGCCAGACGGTGCGCGGAAAATATTTATCGAAAAACATCTTCCCGAAATCCTTCCATTCCAATTCCTCGATCTCCTCCTCAGGCTTATTATTTTTGATCAAAATCCACCATTGATCAGCTTCACCCTCCATACAATAATCCACTAGGAGAACCTTCTCTTGTTCAGAAAAATGGAGGATGGAGAATATCTTTTCAATGGAGTTGATCCATTGTTCAGCGATCGTGGGATTTGATGATCCACTAAAAGTAAGAGGCCTTTGTCTCATGAAGGTCTCGATAGCGACTTTTTCTTTTTAGGGGGGTTGAACGTTCCTCTTGACCCATGTTTCTATTCAAAACTTGAGTTAGCTGAGAGAGAAGTGTGACAAAGTTTGCGATTCTCGCACCCATTGGATTTGGCATCTCATTAATACAGTCATCACACTAATCTTCACAACGGTTGTTAGCCCGAGTCCTCCTATTAACGACCATTGGCTGGAATAAAAGGAAAGTTAGGGGTAACACATAAAGGTTAATACAAAGACAAAACTTGATGACTTATAAATAAACTTTCATTCCCTTAACTCATGAGTCTATAGGCTTCAATCTAGGATTTTCATGATCTACTTTCTAACATATATTCTTAGGGGATTTTTTTTAATTCCCTTAATAAGGGTTCATACTAAGCTTGTGAATTTATCAAAACATATCCCCCAGGAGTGTCGTAACCAAGAGTGAAGCAAGGCCCGTTGTTTTGCCCCAGTTCCCATTCGAGTCTAGCTCAAAGTAGCGTTTTCGGGTTTTACCCCTATGATACATCTGTGCCAGAGCCGCCTCTACCTGCTCATATCCTGACAGGGATGTATTTGTTTGATAAACCACTTACTCATTACTTACCAAAACATAGGGATATTTTTATTATACTTATTCTTGTCTCTAGGGCTTTACTAGGGTTTCCTAATCCCAAAAATAACTAAACCTATCCTCTGATACCAACTATGACAACCCTACTTTTTATTACAACATAAACATGATTTATTACATAAAACTTCACTTGATACAACAAAGAAGATAGAGAGGATTAGTGTCTTTGGGGCTTCAGATCATTATATAAAAACATAAAACATGAAATACAACATCTTTATCGAAAAATTCCTTGACATGACCACTACATTCCCTCGTACTTAGCATTGCATGGGATAACCTGAGGACATGCATAAGAAAAGGGTGAGCTATAAAGCATAGTAATGGAGTACATATGGAATAACATGAGGAGTACAATACATGTTAGACAATAGGTATATCAATATAGCATAAAAGAAACATGAACATAAAAGCATGATAAAGCATGATAATCATAACATGGAAATGTGGCAACAACACTTAACATGGAATTAGCATGAGCCAAGGCCCATTGCACATAGAGAATGAGTAAATCCTCATTTCAAATAAAGCACGAGTAAACCCTCATTTCAATTTAATTATCATGAGTCAACACTCATTGCACATTACATATCATGATACTATACTTTACCCAATGCATTGGAGCGCTATAAGGGCACACCCTTCTTAAACATTTCATTTCATGCATAAGTGTGCCACATGGATCATAAAACATGGATTCATAAAACATAATAATTTATTCCACGATAAAGGAATGTGGAATTCATACACGAAACTTTGTAATCACTAAGTAAATGTGCATAAAGGTGAATAACCTTGATGGAGAAATGGGCATGGTATTCACTACACAATGACATTGGCTTAGAAAATCGGTTTGATTTCGGCAGCGTAACGACGTGACATAAGAATTCATAAAAATGGTTTACGAGAGAGAAAAGGATTTATCATCATATTTGCATGTAATGGACAGTAAAAAATTCATATAGATACATTTAACAACAATTTTAATGGAATTTAGATTCATGATACAAAAGTATTTCTTGAATGTAAATGAGGAGAGAGAAGTTCCTTTCAGAATTTCGGCATAGTAATGGGTGTACATGGGAGGAATTTAATGAGAGAGAAAGGGGTCTCCCATCATTCAAAAAATAAGAGGGAAGTATGGGGGAGGTGTGAAACCATACCCCAACATTCATAATTGATATTAAAAGGGAAATACAATTTATAGAAAATTGAAAAAAATGAGAAAGGAAGAAAAAACCCTTACTTGGAAGTGTGCTTCCAAAGGATAGAGAGAGGATTGTGAGGGGCTTATTGGGAGATTGGGGAACCTTGGGAGGATTATAGAGAGAGTAGGTCAGAGGTTGGTTGAACTCCAAGGGCTTTGAGTGAGTAGGATGTGGGATCTTGGGTGGGTTTATATAGGAAAGGTGAGGGAATTCTTTATTATTTAGGTTTGGGACCCCTTATATTAAATTAATCCAAAACACAAACCATACCATGGTTTTTGCCGATGGTTTTTGGAAAACGGAAGAGGAAAACAATATTTTATAAGACCAAAGTCCGAACTTCTTAAAATAATAAGGTTTATTATGTGGAGGTGATTCACACTCCCCTAGAATTTAATTTAAAAAGGCAAAGTGTTGAATAAGTCTTGAGGGGTCCATTAATGCTTTCAAAAGTAAGTCAAACAAATCCAAAATCACATTATTTTAATGTTAAAACATATATTGGAAGAACATAAAGATTATAGTATTTTATTACATCACTATTGGGTCATTATGATGTCATAAAACACATTATATATTTAAACGGTATTTAATTTTTACCCAAAAATTTGACTGTCTCAGAAAATTATGAAAAATTCACCGTTGGATAATTTCGACGTCCTGATTACAAAAATAAAATTTATTTTATCTAAATAATTTTATAAATATGTGAATTTTCACTTTTAAAATAAAAAACGACATTTATCGAAAATTCACGGGTTTTGACAGAAATGGCTTTCAAACCTTAATAAAAATTTTAATTGCATTCATAAAATTATAAGATCATTTATATTTAGTAGAAATTAATTTAATAATAATAATATTATTTATTAAAATATTATTTAATTCAAAAATCCCTTAATTTAATAAAATAGATTCCTTAATTAAATAATAACTAAAAACACCATTTGTACTTTAAAAACTATTTACAATGTATAAAAAATGACTAGAAATTATATTCATTATTATATAAAAAAAATAATGTACATGAACATAGTACTACTTATTTGTTACATAACCCCTTAAAATAGCCGCATAAGACCTAAGGGTAAGGTGTGCGATGGTGACAGACTCTTGGGGTGGCTCGGATAACATCGCTCAAGTGGTAATTTCAATCAACTTCCACTTTTCCCGTAGATGGTCACGTTCGAGCATGACATGATGAAGCTCGGCTTGGGCTTGGTCAAGGGAGAAGCCCAAAGACGCCACCTCTTTTCCAAGCTCCGACAAATGGGCTTCGTATTGGGCAATTCTACTGGATGAGGCCATCACTTCCTTTTTCTGAGTAAAATTGGATTTGTTAAAGTCCTATATTTATACTAATCATGTGATCACTGTTCAACGACTATATTAGCAATGGTCAAAATTATTAACATAAAACCAAAGAAGTTGAGATTTTATATAAACATAAAGAGACATTTAACTGGATCAAGAGGGATTTTCCATTAATGAAACTCTGGGACGTTACAATATCCCCTGGGAGTGTCAAACCATGTGTGTAGTAATGAATGTTTTCATGTACCAGTTAAAGTTTGAGTCAATCATGATGCTCATTTTAAAAGTTATTATAACTATGTACATCTCTGAAAGAACCAAATCAACTTGTAGTATACAGACAAGGAAGTAATTTCATAGAAACTGATTTCTCTATCCATCACCAATATTCCATGATTATTTATATAAATTAAATTATCCATATAATTAACCTTAGATATAACTTTAGGGATCCCACTAATGTTTTCTTATCCTAGTTTCCAAAGGTTATTTAAACCTTTCTATAATATCAACTATATTGAACCATACTTATCATATATAAATATTACATATTAATAGATAAATATTCATTACATAACAAAATGATCAATACTAGAATCATTTAGCTCTATTGCCTTTGTAAAATTGGACACATAAATAGTTGAACAATAACTGACCTATGTCATCTCCCACTATGTTATTTGTAACTATCGCACTACTTACCATTATCATACCTAACACCTTTCACTATAACATAGGGACATGAAATATAATAATGGGTGAGTTTGGATGCCAGGTATGGTTAAACATGGTAGATATCAATATATCATGATCATAAGGGGATGAGAACATGAGAATAACATTTGAAAACCATACCCTCAACATCATAGACTATAAAAATGATTCAAGGAATAAATAATAGAATTTAATAATAAATGAATCATAATGGAATAAAATAATTAGAGACATGAGGACATAATATTGTCATAAGACATAAATTTTTAGAATACACATATTCTTACAAAATAATCTATTTAGTAGTCAAGAATAATTTACAAGACTATCATAGTGGATTGGATTCACTCCCTAAACATTGTAGTAGTAGAGGTTCACTCCCAATACTATCATAGTGGATTGGGTTCACTCCACAAACTATATTAGTAGTTATGGTTCAGTCCCATTATTATCAATGTGGACAATGTCCCTTACTAAACTCAGTTCACTCCCCATTTTAGTTCGGTATATCTCATGAGATATTAGCCTTTACCCAATGCATTGGAGGGAGATATAGGTCCCACCCATCTCATAATTAAAATCATACATATGTGCGCCATAAGATCATAAAACATTCATCATATTAGAAACAATTATAATAAATGTGTTTCATAAACATTTTATAATAGAATAACCAATAGAAAAGAAATAAGTTTCATAATTATTTCACAATTTCATCATACAATAAACCATGGAAAAATAATAAGGCTTCCTAATAATTTTGTCATTGTATAAGATGTGGAAGAGAAATGGGTTTCATAAACATCTTTTCATAATAATCATAATCCATTCAATGAAATAATTAGAATGATATCCTTGGATCATATCCTTAGTAAAGCTTATGCAACAACAAAGGATTACAAATTTAATGTAAAATGAAATGGAAAATAAAATCACTTTGAAAATTTATTTAGGAAAATAAACATTACACATTGATTTTTTTAAAATACAAAATATTTTTAAAAATTATTTTCTTTGAAATAACATTGGAAACATATAAAGAAAACATAAAAAATCATTAACAAATTTTCCTGAGAAAGTATACTTTTCACTTTTAAAAACACTTTTAAAAACAAAATTTTTTTTCAAAAAACTTTAATTTAAAAATAAAATTAGAAAATTATAATTTAATCTTTAAAAACATGATTGGTTATAATGGGGGTAAAATTTTTTCATGACGCGCACATTAAAACAAATATTCTTTTCACATTTTTAGTAAAATCCAAATGTGCCTTGTCTTTGAAAATGAAATGAAGATTCCATTTATTTTATTTTTTAAAACTAAAAAGTGGGTAAAAATTAATTTAAATTTTTTTTATATAATAGTAAAAAAATTTCTAAAACATTTTAATAAAGCATGGAAATTTAAGAAATTGTACTTATGACTGAAGAGATAAATAAATTTAATTTTCATTAAAAACATTATTTTGGAATATTGAATACACTAAGAGAGTGAAATTAAGGGAAAAATGTATTCTAAAGTAAAAAAATATTATAAGAGAATTAATTATTTTTTTTGAGAAATAAATTACAATATTTCATCATCGAAATTATAATTATTTACAATCATGATAAATAGTGATATTGAAAAATAAAACCTTTATTAATTTGGTATATTTTGAATCATAAGACACATTAAAGAATAAAATAAAATGAAACATTAAAATTAATTAATATAAGTATATTCATGATATAACTTGCCAAAGGAGAAGTATATATACCTCATAAAACAAGATAGCCATATAACATAACATATGTCTTAAATAAGTCAAATTGAGACAAAAATCACATACCAATTTGATAAGTTTTGAATTTCAAACCTTGTGAAAGAGAACAAATATAATGCATACATAAATAACCGTAATTTTTATGAGAATAATAATAAAAAAATTCATGGTATATATATACATCTTATAAAAGAATCACATGGTAAATATGTCTTGTGTCTCATAGTAAATAAATTCGAGATAAAAATACCTTAACTTAAATATTGACTTGATTAAATGAAATTTGAAACTAATATATAATAAATATTGGTTTATTAAAAATTTATTAAATAATAATAATCATATTTATAGTACCATATATGATTAAATATTGATCTTTTATTGCACATTTATTAATAATTCTTGGTAAAAATAATGTTTCGGGTAATAAATATTCCATTTTTCATGTATGTTTTGGTTTGGTATTATCAATAATTTTAATTTGATCATGGTTCCATAATATCGAAAATTTTAACCATGATATAAATTAAATAAATAAATAAATATATAAATATATATTAATTAAATATTTATTTATACTAACCCATACAAGTTATAGATAGAAAATGAAATACATTGTTCATGGAGACAGTAGGCCGTACATACGAATGAATGCGTTTCCATTTTCTCAATATAAGGAATGAAATGAATATATATAATATATCACTATTATAGTATAATTTATCTTTCATATATATCACATATATTCATTAAATATATCCTCATTAACATATATTAAAAGTATAAGAGAAAATAAATAACATAACTTTGCGAGGCAGTGGTCCAAAATTCACAAGAGTGAAAATATCATATCCCCCACAAAATGGAAAGTAAAAAGGTATATGAGATATCATTAATAAATAAGTATAATCTAACTAAATATACAATATATATTAATTTAATATATACTAATTACCATCCAAGTAAAATAGAAATGAAAAAAACATCACATTAGTTTGTGAGGAGGTAGTCCACTGTACACATGAGCGACATTATTACTTTCCAACAGGTTGAGTGGTAAGAAGTTATAAGTGATTTTATAATTACATAGGTATATTTATTTCATAAATATCATATATATAATTTTAAATCCATAATTATATTAATTGATGAGAAATGGCGATGGAAAATGAATCACATTCGTTTGTGAGGCGGCAGTCCACCATACACATGATCGATGGTTTCATTTCCTATTTGATGAAAGAGGAGATAAATATAGAAAATGACATTTAAAAAATAAAATATAAGTAGATGTGTGATAATAGTGATATTATAATAGTATATTAGAATAATAATTTATGTATATGAAAAAATAAATAAAAAAACACATGTTTAGGAATTTTACCTCTTTTTCGGAGAACCTCCTTTGGTTTATATGTAAATCCTTATTAGAAGGGATTAGAAATGAAAATTATGACTCTATGATGTCTTTAGGGAAGTAGGTATGATATTTTGAAATTTATTAGTTGCGATAAATGGTTTTGGAAGAGTGAATTGGATAGAAGTGGGGGTGGCATTTTATAATAACTACCACAAAACTGGGCAAGGCCAGCGCCACCCCTTTATCAGCGCTAACGAAAAAGCACTGATAAAGGGGGGGGGGGGCTTTATCAGTGCTGATAAAGGGTCAACTTCAAAAAAAATTAAAAAAATATATAAATATATAAATATATTTATATAGTTATATTGATATAAATATAAATATAATATTTAAATATATTTTAGATAAGTATAAATGTATATTTACACTTAATATACTTAATATATAAGATATTTAGTGAAAATGGAATCTTAAAAAATTAAAAAAATATTTTTAATTAATAATTTGATAATTATTATGGAGTAATAGTCATTTAATAAAAATTTGAAGAATAAAAAAATTAAAAAAATTAAAAAAAGATCCAAAATATGTTGAAAACGCAACTCAAACTTCAAACAGCCATAACTTTTGATCCGGGTGTCCGTTTGAGCTCTACCACATATCAAATAGAAGCCTGCGACAAGATCTACGTTGTTTTGATTGGGGAAAACCCCGGTCAAGCGTTTTTAAAGGGAAAAAGAGGCCTAGAAGGCCTCCAAAATTGAGTTTTTAGTCGGGGTACCCAGATTTTTTAACATTTTGTGGATTTCCAGCCTCGTTTAAGGGGGTATTATTGGATTTTTTTGGTGGGGACTAAATTTATTCCAAGGAATTACATTCATATTGATATTATGTCTTCGAAATTTTACCTTTTTTTATAATGCACTGCTATTTATAATCAAATATATAACTATATGTACATATTTTTTATATATTCAAACTTAAAAATTAAAATTTTTAAATAAATAATTAAACATATTTACATATAAAATATAATTGATTTATCTAAATAATAACTAATATCCATTTTATTTAAAATAACAATATATGAATATTTATATAACTACTATATATTAATATAACTACTATATATTAATATAACTATATATATATTAATATAACTATATATAAATATTAATATAACTATATATATATTAATATAACTATATATATATATATATTAATATAACTATATATACATATTAATATAACTATATATATATATATTAATATAACTATATATATATATTAATATAAATATATTATATATATTAATATAACTATATATATTAATATAAATATATATTACTGTACGAATAAATATAACGAAATATATATATAAATAAATAGATATATCAAGAATAAGAGAAAAAATCAATATAGGGTAGTGGCATAGGATTTAGGTGCGCGTGGGGGTGGTCTCGAGATCAAATTCGGGTGGAGGAAAGGGCGCGCGCGCAAGCGTGATTTAAAGGGCTAGCGCTGATAAAGGGTGTAGGCTGTGTGGGCGGGAACTAGATGTGTGGGAAAGCGTTGATAAAAGGGGGATCAAGCGCTGTAAAAAGCCCCCCCCCACGTGATTGGTAGTGTTTTTTTATTTTTTATTTTTTATTTATTTTTATCAGCGCTAAAAAAATCACTGATAAAAGGGGTCTTTTATCAGCTCTAAGAAGAAAGCACTAATAAAAGACCCTTTTATCAGCACTTCGTTTTAGGGCTGATAAAAGACCCCTTTTATCATCGCTTTTTTTTAGCGCTGATAAAAGGGGTCTTTATCAGCGCTTTTTAGAGAACTGATAAAGGGGAACCCCCTTTATCTTCACCGGCATTATCAGCGCTTTTTCTATTGCTGTTAATGACCATTTTTAGTGCTGATAAAAGCCATATTTGTAGTAGTTAATTGGGGTCGACGAGACACATGATATTTTTGAAAATAATAAAGTATACCGATGTTTTTCACAAGATAAATGGATATGAATTGTGTAATTATCTAACATTATAGTTTATAAGATATAAATATATCTATAAATTGTTTTTAAATGTTTCTAGTTCATATTACCTCTTATCATTTTTATTTAACCCTTGGGAAACTCATTTTTACCTTAATTAAGATAATTAATTTTTACTATTTTTACACTTCATTTTGACCAAATATTAATTTTAGCATATTATATAATAATAATTATGGTTATTACAAATATTGAATCAATTTTTTCCAAATTTAATTTAAAAAATTTATAAAATTTAATTTAAAATTCATCCTCTAGATGTGATGCAAAAATAGTTTTCCAAAGAGAAAAGTTTCAAAAGTATGGAATGTTTTAATGTAAAATTTGAATATGAAATTGATTCCAATGAACAAAATTATAATAAATAATATATAATTGTACCAATTTTACTTTTAAAAAAATATTAAAATATATTTTATTTTTTAAAATTCTTTAAACCAAAAATAAAATTCTCAATAAAAACTATAATTTTTAAATATCTTGTAAAAAATTATATTTTCAGAAAATTTTCAAAAACATACTCTGAGATAATTTTTACTTGATTATTTAAAAAATTGGGTTCAATTTTAAACTAAATTTTATAAAATTGTAAAAAATTAATTTTAATTTTATTTGTTCACAAAAAGTAATAAAAATCATTTTTTCGGAAAATAGTATTTTCAGAACATATAAATAATTTACTAAAAATTAAACACTTAATAATTAATATTTTTTATTTATATAAAATATTTGTACATAATATTTTGAATGTGGTTATTCTTATTCATACTTCCAAGTTTAACGATTAGTTTACAATGATCATTCTTAATTAATAATATTAACAATATAACACATTTTGTTACAACTCAGTGTTTCATGTAATTCAAGCTATCGAGGAAATTAAATTAAATTGAAAATAAATAATTATTAAAATATTATAGTTTTATAGTTTAAGGATGATTAGGAATAATTATGAATTCAATTTGGAAATCATAAAGATTTTTCATGAGAATAAAACATTTTTCATTTTATATGTTTTATTTTGCAAAAAATGTGTAAATTGAGTGGATTTGTATACTTTATATTGTATGGGTATGTTATTTAAGAGTTATGACCGAAAAATATAAAAATATAAAACTAAAAATTACATCAAGAATGAAATAAATGAATTATTATTTTGAAATTAAATTATGGGTAGAAGATGGATCCAGCCCTTATAGTTGGTATTAGGGAAGGGTTTATATAATTTAATATTTTTGGAAATATATGTAAAAACCCTTAAAATATACTATTTTATGGATAGAAAGAGATAATATTTTTCGATTATCATGTCGCTTCATCAAATAAATGTTCTTTCAAAATGGGTTTTTAATAGAGGAAATATGGAAGCAGATGTAGAAAGGCACAAAGAGGAAAATATACTTCAAAATAAGAAGGCAGGAATGGATGAAATTATAAATGAGTAGTTTTTTTTGTGGCAATGACTATGTTGAATCATGATATTAATGGTGGTGGAATCTATGTTAGAGATTAACCATATTCATTACCGAATAACATGTTTATAGTTGATAATTTATTGAAGCAATACCCTCTAGCATTCATTGAATATTATTACATAGAGGAACCTAAGGAATGTATTAAATATATGGAAAAAATATTTTAATTTATAGGATATTCTAAGATTTAAAAATACAATTATAATTATTTATCATCTTTAAGGTGAAACAGATTAGTGGTGGTCAATGTAAACGAATACCTGGGAAAGATAAGAGATTTATGTATTGGAATGTGAAAAATTTATGAATATTTTCCATGATAACTTTGTTCCTAATGATTTTCAACTTATTATGAAAAATATTTTATGGAAAAGATGAAAAGGAACAAGATTCAGTTGATGTGTATAAAAAAATCACTTGATTGGAAAAGAACACATCAAAATATATCAAGGATCTTGACAGTAAAGTTAATCGATTTTACTTTGGATTAAAGCCAAGATATCAAAGGGTATTGGATTATCATGAATTTAAAACTAATGAAAACTTTTTTGATGTGTTGAGAAGGTATAAATAGAGTTTTTTGATGATTATGTGTTATATTAAAATAAGTAAAAAAGGTCCATATGGTAGGAAATGTGGAAACATTCATTAAGAAAATATGAAGGTAAGAAAATCAAGTTTCCATCTTGTGATATGTTTGGTCAAAATCACCCTAGTTAATGTTTTACTAAATATGTTAAGTGTTTATAATGTTGTATGTTTTTACATGTGGCTTGTGAATTCAATGAAAAGGATCATAATAATGATCATAAAAATAACTAAAATACAAAAGTATGATATTTTAATTATATTGAAATAATTCATTATGTGAGTAATTATCCAAATATATGAATAAAGGATAGAAGAAATCAATATCACAAGTAGAAAGGTGTGGTTAAATCCATTATAACTACTTTGTTAAATCTTAGAGTATAAAATAATGTGGTTTATGGTTAATTAATTAATTATTTTGATTATTCTAATGAATTTTTTTATTTAGGGAACACTATTATTTAATTTCTGAGAAATTTTCTAATAAATTAAAAATTCTACCTTTAGACCTATAAGTAGTATTAAGGGAAAAATAAATTATAATAATATTTCAGTTTTTATTTTTGGAAGGCATTACCTAAAATCCTTATTGTCTTAGCCATTGTAGAGTTTGATGTTTTTCTAGATATGAATTGGATTTCTGTTTATCATTTTAAGACAAATTTTAGAGATAAATAAGTTGTTTTTTCAAAATTATTTTTCATTTATATACAATAATGGATTCATACATTTGATAACATATAATGAAGATGAAAAATTTATAAAATATGGGAATGAAAGTTATATTAAACATATTATTGATAAGAAAGAAATTATTAAAATTGGTGATATTCATGTAGTGAAAGAATATATGGTAGTATTTCACAATTAATTTCATTTTATTATACCTAACATTGAGATTTAATTTACTATTGTCTTAGTTCATGATGCTCGTCCAATATTAAAACCTTCTTATTAAATGTCTAATGAAGAACTTTTAGAATTGAAAAAGCAGTTAAATGAGTTTCTTGATAAAGGATTAATTCATCCAAGTAATTCAATCTAAGGTGATTCAATTTTGTTTAAATTAATATAGGTATTTGATACTTTTTATTGATTATAGATAATTGATTAACATCATTGTTAATAATAATTATCCATTACCTCATATAGATGACTTGTTTGATCAGATCTAGGGAGATCAATATTTTTCAAAGGATGATCTATGGTTCTAGTTTCATCACCTAAAAGTGAAGGTGAAAGATATTCCAGTGAAATAATATCATACTAGGTATTTGAATAATGATTTTTTGGTTATGACCTTTGGGTTAAAAAATGATTTATTTTTATTTATAAACCATATTAATAGATTTTTCCATGAGTTATTGAATATTTTTTTGG
The DNA here is from genome assembly GCA_963277665.1 of Viscum album. Classification (NCBI taxonomy): domain Eukaryota; kingdom Viridiplantae; phylum Streptophyta; class Magnoliopsida; order Santalales; family Viscaceae; genus Viscum; species Viscum album. The sequence continues at coordinate 1,003,109,986 of OY728133.1, forward strand.
TTGTGTTTATTGATAAAAACATAATATATTCCGAAATTTATAATAATCATGAGAGGAATTACAGGGTTTAATTATGAACTATAAAAGAAAAGTATTTATATAGAAAATTTAGTAAATGTGAATTGTTTATGTGATGATATATTTCCTTGGAAATATTATAAAAAAAGTTAGAATAACTACTAAACTGACAAAAACTAATACGATTAAAGAGTATCCTATACCTATAAATGGAAAATAGATTCATATTTTTATAGATTTTTTTGTTAATATAGATGGGTTTTAGAATAAGTTTCTCTGTTATCTAGACCACTAATTAAGTTAAATGAAAATTTAATTAAATTCATTTTAAAGAAAGAATGTGATGAATGTTTCTAGGAATTGAAAATAAGAATAGTGAATATGATAGTTTTGAACTTGTCATCCAGAAATGGTGAGTTTGTTATCAAGAATGATTCTTACTTAAAGGGTCTAGGTTTGTTTTAATTAGAGTGATTTGGAAACTTCTTATGATTCATGAAAATTTAAACTTTATGAGATAAATTATCCTTTACATGATCTAGAACTTGTGGCTGTAGTGTTCTAAATTAAAATATGGTGAAAAAATTTATATGGAGTGAAATGTGAAATATATATTGATCATAAACATAAAATAGAGAATATAGATAAAATTATTCAAGGATTATGTCTACATGATTCATTTCCATAATGGAAAAGAAAATAGAGTAGATGATGCTTTAACTTTGAAAGATAATTCAACATTAACTATATAAAAAATATATTATTAACCTTAGGTAAATTATTTAATGAATGTTGGCTGAGAAATTATGTGCGCACTAACTTTATCTATTTTGTTTCAAGTGTCAGTGAAATCATAATTTTTAGACATGATTAAGAATTCATAAAAGGTGGATAGTGATTTTTCTAAAAGGGTAATATTAGTCAGGAAAGGTAAGTCACATTGATTTAAGATTTATTTTTTTGATATTTATAAAAATATTATGTGTGACTTGTGATTCTCAATTGAAGAAATAATTGTTGAGGGAAATTTAAGATCACTATTTTCTATTTATCCCGGTAACACTATGATATATAGGGAGATTTTGGAAAATTTCTAATGGTATGGATTAAGAAGATATATTGATAACTTTACCATGAAATTTTTAACTTGTTAATTGTTTAATAAATAGAGAAACATACTGAATTTGATGCTTTAGCCTTTTTAAGTTCCAAAATGAAAATAGGGTAATATTTCTATAGATTTCATGGTTGGATTACTATAACATCTAAATGTAATAATGCGATATGGGATATTATTGAACATTTGATTTAATCTATTAATTTTATTCATATATGAGATAATATGTATTTGGATAATATTTATAGACTTTATGTTAAAGATATAATTACATTTCATGGAGTCTCTATTTATTTTGTATCTGATTATGATCCCATATTTACCACTTCTTTTTTTGAAAACACTTCATAAGTTTATGGATACTTAATTAAATTTCAATAAAACTTTTCATCATTAATCTAATCGATATTCCGAGATATTGATTCAAAAATTGGTGAATATGATTTTCATTGGATTATAAAAAAATTTAAGATTATTATCTTTCAGTAGTCAAATTTTCTTATAATAATAGATTTCATCCCATTATATATATGGAATGATTTTAGGAATTATATGGAAAGTAGTGTTATAATATCTCTTATTAGGATGAAGTTATAGAAATAATATTTTCTGGGACTATAATTAGTAGAAGATATTGATTATAAAGTGAAGGTGATTTAGTATGATATGAGGGTATCTTTGAGAAGGTATAAGAGTTTTGGGTATAACCAGATGAAAGTTATTTCATTTGAGGCAGGTGACCAAATATTTTATAAAATATATTCATGGAAAAGTGTTTTTTATTTTGGTAATAAGTGAATGTTATTTCCATGTTTTATTGGACTATATGAAATTCTTTTTAATATCTCATTTATTTCTTATCAAGTGGATTTTCCTATAATATTATCTCAAATACATGATGTATTTCATGTTTTGTTGTTAACGATATTTGTGTCAAATGCATCTCATGATTTGAGTCACGAGATAGTTCAGTTGAAAGGAAATATTTCTTTTATGGAATAAACTATTCAAATTATTGATTATATAGAGTATGTGTTATATATTAAAGTGATCCATGTGGTTATGTTTTTATGGAAAACCTTATTATTGAAGAAGAACAATGAGAATTTTAAATTTATATGGAAGAAAAATATCCCCACTACTTTAAGAAGTTAAAAAAATTGAGATGATGTAATTTCCTAAAGGATGGAAGAATGTGACAACCCAAGTAATATTAATAATAGACCAATTTAATTCCTTATTAATATTCATGAATTATATTTCATAGAGTAATATTCATTATAATAATATTAGGTAATTTCCCAGTCAAAAAGAAAATAGTTTTATTCTAACTAAACTGAGTATCATGCATTATATAGATTTATTAAAAATTTTTATTTGCATATTCTAGAAATTTAATTTGAAAAATTAATTTCATTTTTTTAAATTACAAATTTAAAATTTTCTTATGTTGATTTTTTTTATAAATTTTTACAAAATTTAATTAAAATATCATTTTTAAGAATTTTTTTTATTTTAACGTATTTATAAATTCACATTATATTTTGGATAAATTTTAAAATTAAATAATTTTATTTTGTTTAAAAATCATCCAATCAATTTCATTGATATCTACATTAAACTTTTTTTTATTTAAATAAATTTTATACTTAATTTTCTTTGAAAACCATTTTTCATCACATTTTGTGGGTTTGTTATTTAATTAATTTATTCCATTATAGAAATTGGAAATGATAAAAGAGAACACATATTTTTATTAATAATTTCTAAATTTGGCAGTGATTCCACTTTCCTTTATTTCATTGTGGATGTTAACTTTGGTAAAAAAGTCACTTACCACGGTAAGAGTTAAAACATGTTAAAGATAAAAAGATAAAGGGTTATAATGAATTTAAAACTTGTCTAAATCATATATTATTTTCATATTTAATCCCTATAGCATATAATATTTTTAATATGAGCCTTTCTAGATCTATTTTTCTCAATTAAGACATTAAAATATTGAAATATTTTAAAAAATTATAAGTGTGTTTGCTCTTTCACTTATAAAATGATACTATCTATCTTATCTTCTAGAGACTTCAAGAGCCTATTAGGTTATCTAATTCCTACCAAAATCCTTTCCTAAAATACCTCCCCACATCTTATTGGTTTTGGTTTGATATGAAAACCATAAAAATAAGTCTTTAGATATAAACATACGGATGTTTTCCAAAGAAGAGGTATAGTTATTAACTAAGTATTTTTTATCTTTTTTATTGTTTTACCTCATTAAAACCTCTACTAATCACTGTGGTATAATAAAATATATATCTAATATTAAAAAATAAATTTTATTAAGATTATTTTATAAAACATTTTCAAATACTTTTCCATCTAATGGAAAATGAAAACATCTTTTATGTATATGTGTTGACTACCACCTCACGAAGATGATGTATTTCATTTTTCATCATCTACTCATATATATAATATTAATAATGGATCAAAATGAAATTACATGATATATATTATATAAATTTCATTAAAAAATGTTAAATAATTTTTTTAATTATTTCATTTCCATCCAGGAAAATAAAAACATCACTTGTGCATACATGCAGACAACCACCTTGTGAACCGATGTATTTTATTTTTCATAACCACCTCACATATATGATATATGTTTTTTGGATTTATATAAATAATATTATATTTATTATTTAATTATCATTATTTAATGATAAAATAACACTTACTTGATTTCCCTCATGATTGATGAGAAATTGAAACACTACTCAAACATATATACGGACTACCGTCTCCATGATGTAACATGATTCATTTTTCATAACATAATTACATGGTTGGTTATAAAATTATAATTAATTTATAAATATTATTATTATAAAATTATTAAGATTCTTTAAATTATAGAATATTGATCTATTTGACCATATTTAACCTACCAAAGCCAGTTTGAACATATGAAACAAGAATCCTCAAATTGTCCAATGTAAAAATCATAATTTAAGTGGTTAAGTATGAATTGATATTAAGTAATTTAAATGGAATAAAAAATATAGTAAATTTGAAAATATTATTAATAAAATAATTAATTAACACAACTTTATTGTTCATGAATATAAAGAACGTACCTGAAAAGATGAACATGAGTTAATGAATATTCTATATTGAAACCTAGTTTTATTTTTTTTTGAATATTTGTTTCTAATATTTTTCCTCCATGTCTGTATTGTTTGAAGAAGGTTTAAATATTTAAATATGTGAATTAAAATTATATAATTACCTATTATTTTAATTTATTATAAAGTTCATCAAAAATTAATCTTATTGCATATTTTTTATAGAATGTTTGACTTTCATTACAAAGTAAAAAAGGAATATTCTTAACCTACACAACATCAATTAATTTTACCATCATAGAAACCATTATTTTGTATTTCTACAAATTTAAAATATTATATGTTTTCGTAAAATAAAAATCCTTATTTCATTTTTTATTGGATTTTTTATTTTGAAAATTGTGTTTTAATGGAAAGGGATATATCAATACCTGAATTTTTTTTGCATATGGGTTAAAAATTTATTTTTATGATTTTATGATATAAATGAATGATTTTATATATTCCATGTATTTTATAGTCCTTGAAAGTTTTGTATGATGATGGGTGGGCCTGATATAGCTCTCCATTTCGTTGGTTAATGATTATGTTCTTCATAGAATTATGATATAGTTAAATGAGTTGGTTATTCCATTTATAAGGGTTCTGGTAAGGGTTCTATGAATATGACATCCAAATGGACCTACATGATTTTTATAGGATTAAAAATTAATTTTCATGGAAATATTTTTATTTCATATGTTAATTTAATGGTCTTTCTTTTAAAGTAATGATCATTCCTTTTAAGGAAAAATGGTATGTTTTTATTTTTTAAGAAAACCTCATGACTAATAATTTTTCTTAATAAAAAAGAATAATGTTTTTATTTTATTATTTATATTTATAACTTATTGATTATTTTGTTATCTTACCATGTTTTGAAGTGTTTTTATAGGTTAGAAGGATGAGTAGGAATAATGATAAAGTCATGTTAAAAATCATAAATATTTTTCATGTAATGATAAAATGTTTCATTTTAAAATTATTATATTATGAAAAAATAGAAACCAATTGTATGTGTATAATTTTTATTACATGAGTTTTTATGTAATAGTTTTGACCCGATTATATAAAAATTTTAATCTAAAAAGACCCCCATTAATTTATAGGAAACCAATTTGGTACTTATAATCCTATATTTATACCCACTGCTTTCATGAACTTCTTATCTATACCAAAAAATAATTTTATTCCCATGTACAATATTTCCTCATGGTAAAACAATTATCTACCAGGACTCATTGGTATATAATCAATCAATTTCTTCTTCTATAGCTTACATACACTTTATTTAAATTCTATTTAATTCCACATTTTCTAGGATTATGGTCTCAACTATATTTTTTAGAAATATGTTGTTCAATCCATGATTAAATATTTGTATTGGACATCTAACTAAGGAGAACCATCATTATTTATCTTATAATTATTATATCTTTGGTATTTCATTTTCCAATACCCTAACATGTGGATTTAAAACATAAAAGGGTCTATAACATTCCCAAATATACCTTTTCCATTTAGGTACATCACCCATTTTATATCTTATGGGATACATTTTCCAAAATTTATAATTACTAAAATTAGTATACTTTTGGTGATTCTTTCTAGATCAACATGCATCAGTACAATTGATTCTACGTACTCAACTTTATCCTCTTCTATATTTTAGTCTTTGAATAAGACCATCTCATTAATGATAATGTTTCAGGCTCTCACTATCTTTAAATATTGTTATATAAGAGTCGATAACCGATGTTCTCATCTCCATAGCCTGTAACGAGATAAACTTAGGACTTATCTTCAAGCTTATCCCTTTCCTTAACATCAATGTTATAATATGATATAATTATGAAATACATTATCAAAAGGAATTTAAATTTGTTTAACAAAAAAAAATTCTTAGGAAAATTAGGTACCACTAGTTTTGATGAACATTGGTTGACTACATACACACCACAATTAATTACTTCTGACCAAATTTTATTAGACACAACAGAGTAAAATATCACACTATTTGACTTCTCAGTCAATGTTCTGTGAATTATTTTAGCCAACTAATTTTTTTCCATGTTCTTGATGATTTTTTATCTTGATATATTCTTTTCATCCAATATTAGTGAAGTATCATTAACTATATTTACCACTATAAAAAAAATTCATTTTATCCTACTTCTGGTCTCTCTTTCAACCATTGTTTTCAATTGAGTGAAAACACCAAAGAATTTAGAATTGTACTTATGGAAATGTACCAATGATTTTATTATTAAATTATAAATAAAAATAAAAAATTATAAATAATATTTGTGAGAATAAACTTGGGACAACCCCCAAACATTAGGATAAACAAGGTCATGTACTTAATAGTGAGGTTTTCTTCTCTTCAAATTAAATGAAAATTCCCATTGTTTCCTGAATATATGACTCCCATAAGTTTAAAAATCAGAATTATCAAGCTTTAGGCAGCCCTTTTCCACTATATTATTCATATTATTTTCAATAATATGACCATACTGATAGTTTCAAAACTTTGAACTTCAAAAAGTTGTTTTTATGACAATCAAAATTCCATCTAATCATATGGTTAGATACAAGGTACCATCTATAATACCCCTTTCCACAACCATTGATCCTTGTATAATATTCCATGCACCATTAATGAATCTTGTTAAATATACTACATCATATAAACATCCCATTGAATGTATTTTTTTTCCATTAACATGGGTTGTATCTCACTCCAAAGAACTTAAGTAAGTTTCAATTTAACATTTAAATATTCCCATCGCCCTTTATAAAAACAATAAGATCCTCATTATACACCATGCGTACTTTTTAAAATCATAAAAATACATAATTATATATCCCCTCTCTTATTTGTAATGGAATTATGCTCTATAATCAACCACAAACAATTTAATCAAAACATTATAACATAATAGAAATATGCCACTTTCATCCATTGAATTTAATAAACTAGAGCTCCTGGAAGTTGTTCTTTTATAACTCACTCTGTAGTATTTTTAATATTTATTAAGTTTTAACCTCTTTATATAATTTCAACATACATGTTCAGGTCTGATATATTTATTCATGCTCTCATCTCTAGATTTTTTTTTCTTATGACTCAACTTCTTATTTTGTGACTGTCCTCTACAATATGTATTAAATTCATTTCTAGTAAATTCTCAAAATTACATTCATATGATATTTTATTTTTGAATTATGTTTTGGAAATCCTTAGACAATATTTTATAATTTTAGGTAGAATTACTACTAATAGAAGCCATCACCTCTAAACTCTCATGTAGTGATAAAAGTAAATTCAATTACCAATCATCACCTATGAATGTGAATTTTACTGACACAAGATAAATTCTTATGATGATAAAATAATTAAAATGGTACATAACTAGTTTTACTTATTAAAATATCATAAAAAAAATTCATATGAATCATAAGCAATTTATTTATGTTAGTCAGTATATTTTACTTATCTATCAGGGATATCATCAGTTCTACTATTTTTTTCTTCAACCATATATTAAAAGAAACATTAATTTCTAATGGAATACAAATAAATATTTCCACCTTAATATATATAATTCCAATTTTAGTTTTTAAAAATTATATGGTTTTAATCTTTTTAATATAACATCCAAGTCCTTTTGGATGAGATAATATTCCACCTATATTCTTGAGAAGCTAAACTCCTTCAATTTATTCTTATAAACCCTGATCTTGCTAACTTTTGATACCAATACACTGATATAGAAACTAACAAACAATCAAATACAATAATTGTATAAAATAAAATAATATAAATGAGTATGATTAGTATATCCTGAACCACGATTTGATTCCACTTGTTGGGGAGAAAAGGAAAAAAGCAATACATGCAAATCATAAAATCATTGGCTATTAAACCACAAGAACTAAGACCTTTAATCCAATGGATATATAACATATATATTTATTTAAAAATTAACAAAATAAAAATATACTAAAATAAAATACATATAATATAGGAAACTTGAATACACCCTAGATCACCACATAAAATGTCTTCTAATAAATAGATACTAACACATTCAAACTAAAAATAAAAACAATGAAGTAAATAACAGTTTGGATTTACATGGTTCTGAATTTAAACATACATCAATGGGAGGAAAATACAAAGTATATTTATTTGGATGTATAATTATTATGATGGGTGAATTTTCATCCTGGTGGATTACTCTTAGAAAGTAATCATGTTTCACATTAGTAAGTGGTACAACCCTATATTTTTAACAGAGTCCATCTTTTCATCCAGTTGAACTGACCTCATACTTTCATGAAAATCAATAAATTTTTAGTAGTAAATACTAATATATTATATAAATACTAATCTAGAATAGCTAATACTAATAGACCATGCACATTATCCAATTACAAATAATGGATATCTCTGATTGATTGACCTTTTGATTAAATAAAAAACCCATCATAAATTTCTCCTGATCAACCTACCACTACTGAAGTCTTAATGTCATTCCATAATTTGAGGAATTGAATCCAGATCCTTAAAAAAGATTCATAATCCCAAATACGGGTTTAATTCATTTTAGTTACCACATAGTTAGTGAATTATTTTTTATTGTGTGTGGATAACCCATAAAGATATAAATGTAAAATTACCTGACAGATATTTATTAAATTAAATAAATTTTTTCTTATTTTCTACATATTCAGACTCTGGGGGCTTGGAATTTATTTATGTTATTTATCTACAAATTTAAATTTATTTTTTGTAGAGTTTCATCTAGATCCTTCAAAAAATCATCCCGTTTTCAATTTTCCCTCTCCCTCTTGGTTATTTTCTCTTATTTATCAAGGTATTCTTATCACCCTATTTACATGGATTCCTAGGGTTCATGTTGTTCAATTTTAAAGAAAAAAGTTTTTATTTTTATTTCTTTTTATTACCTTATAAGGTTCTTCACTATTCTTCTTAAGTGCATTCAATCTATTCTCTAATGGTTTCATCGATCTATGTTGGATGGTTATATGTATTACCTTGAATAAAAATTGATTCATACATTTTTATAATGGGTTTTAATTGTTAAAAAGTATTTTATAAAAAAATATAGTACTGATTTATATATGATATGATTGTTTCCAAAATTCTAATTTTGTGAGATTAATTAATTGGAATCTGAAATATAATTATATATACATATTTTAATGTTTCCAAAAATGTTCTTGATCAAAAGTTACATTTATATAATTTTTTTTAAAGAAAATATGTTATTTATAAAGAATCATTAATAAAAATAAAACCATTTTCTTTTTTATGTCACCTAAAACTAGTACCTAATAGGAATTAATAAAACTATCTTTATCCTAGGATTAAATCCCACATTATGAGGCCACCCTAACAAGGAAGTCACATTAAATACTATTATGGAATTCCACATTTTATAATGTCCCACACATAGTTGGATATGATTGGTTTTTAACATAATATAGTAGGAGGTTCCAAATGTTCCTTGAAATCATACGGTATATCACATGGTTATTGTTAAGAATGATTTGTTTACATGAATTTCACTAATATATTAAAAATTATTAAATTTTTTATTACATATCACTTTTACTTAAGATATTTTAGTATTATTTTCATACGGTTTATGTTAAGACTATAATTCTTGGGATATATAATAAAATATAGTAATGGAGAAATCGGTGGGATCGTGGAAGGCTAGTTATGACCACACACTACATACACCCTTTCGGTGCATGAAACCTTGTTTTGACTGATACCTATAAACGTAAGGATCCTCTTATAGGTGGTGGATATTCATAACAACTAATCATTTTTGTGGTGTAAGTGACATGGTGGGGATTCATTACTCATGTCACACATATATGGGTAGTATTAATTTTGGTTTATTTTTTGATTAACTTTGTAGGAAACTCTATCATGAACCGACCTAATGTAGTCCAAACTGTGACTACCCTAAGCTCACCTCCAGTAGGCCAAGGGCTAGTGACAAACTTTGAGTAGGCATATCATAAAAATGAGAGGAAATAGATTAATGTATCAGAACACACACAAACACACACACACACACACATCCAATCCCATACAATGATGAAATGTAAAAAAACCGGGACCAATGGATGGATACATTTATAAACCCAATATTTGAGTATAAAAGTAAATTACTGAAATCAATAAAAAGGGTCAAATAAAAGCGCAATTTTTTTATAGAGACCCAAAAGATCTATGGGATTTGAATACAATAAAATTCAACAACCCAAAAAACACCACAACCTATCAAGATCAATATATATTCCACTAACTCCCTATCCTACCAGGACACCATCAAATGGGTCATCGTCTGTGTAAGAAATAAAACATGTGGACAAATAATATGCAAGGGTGAGTATAAAGTTACCGATTAGTAGACCTGAAAAACATTGAACTCATAGAATCAAGAATATTTAGATCATAAAAATGATATAGAAATAAATTAAAAAACAAGAAAACCGAGAAATAATCAGGAAGTAAAACACACCTCCAGGTGGTCACAACCAAACTACTTGCCATAGGATTCTCATAGAGTTAATGATCGTCTACATGAATCCACTCCATGAGTCATTTAATCAACCAATACACTCATACAAGTGGTCATGATAATTATGACCCACCCAAGAAATCCTAGTTGTCTCTATATACTCTTATATTCAGATTGTGGGTCACACCTAGGACTATTGGGGGACACAATAAACCAAATATAGGTTCACCCAATACGTTGGGGATTATACTCTCATGATACCATATATCCAATTGAAATGGCTTGCTAGATGGTGGATCAAAACCCTACTCAAATAGGTCCCATTAATTCCACAAACCCCACATAGGGTTTAAAATGAGAGAGGATTACACTCCAACCACAAAGAGGGACACCACAAACACTATTAGAGACTCATCATCTAGAGGGGATCAAATTCCAGAGATGTGGACATAATACCACACTATACCCTTGAGTGTATGGACCAAGGGAACACATTCAACAAATACAGGTCCAAACTAAAGAAACAAAGGGCTCTAAACACTCTCAAAGGGGGTATATAGAGTGCATTGGGGGGTACACAACATGTCCATCCATCCTTTGGTCTTCTCGTGTAGTGCTGACTCACATGGCATATAAATATATAAATACATGGTGTGTATGTGTTCATAGCTAGTGTGTAGATATCATATTAAAACCTTCCCAATTCATCTTTACATGCTCATGTACATTGTACCGTGTCCATGAACTCTAGATCTATCCATGTAATTTGGTCAGATAGTGCCCATGTAGCATTTGAGTTACATACTGAGAAACCTAGAATGATTCACATGGTGTGTGATAGTATCACATGACATGTGATATTTATCTGTCTATAGAAACCCTAGTGCCAAATCTAGGGGACCATAAGGCATGTGATCACAGATGACATGTCGTGTAACCAAAAATTTCTAAAACCCTTGTGTTCTTCCACAATGTCATCTATGAATGCTTTAATCACCACCCTCATTGAAGATAATAGATCCAGGGTCAAAAAACACACCCATCACTAGAGATTTGGATTTTGGGATTCAAATCTAATTAGGAAACTCCCCCACATGCTGTCTATAGCAGCACCCTTGAAACTAGGATGAAAAAGAATAATCAATTTGTTATGATCCACCACCAAACATCCTCCATTGCCATTACTCCTCAATCAAACCCTTGAATATAAACTGCACATGCAGTATTGATCCGTTGTTCTAAAGAGTGGATGCGTAGTTATCAAATACTAGGTAATCATTGAACCATATGCCAATGAAAATTAGTATGGTTAAAATGTGAAAAAATGGTGGATAAATTCATAAGCCACAATATTTTAGGAATGAACCTCATACTTTGTTCATTCAACCTCGATTAGTTATTGTAGATTTATAAAAATGAATAGGAAATAATAAATGAACAATTTAGTAAACCATAAATAAATAAACCATTGAAACAAAAATCAATTCATGTTCATAAAATTGATCTGAGTTTGATACGGGATAAAGAACTCGGGGAAAATCACAAATTAAACATCCAACCTAGAGTTTAGATCGATCACTACTCAAGAACGGTTATGTGTTTCCATCATTGGTGAGATCTACAAACTATGATGGTGCAACAATATTTTATCCGATGTTGTTTACCAAGATCTCCTAAAACATTCACTCAAAATGATCCTAACAAATTTTCGGGTTATGGGGATAACCAAATGATTTTTACATGGTATCTAATAAATATGATACCATTAGGTTTAGGAATTTAATATGATAATTAAATAAATATAATTAATGTTATATAATCATTATATAATGAAGGCACTCAATCCCAACACCCAACGCCGACATAGACTATGTCATTCCTAGGGTAAAATATAAGTTGTAAAATGAACAATTCCCTCTTATTTATGATACAAGCCCCAATTTTGGATTTATTACACTCTTTAAGAAATATACATGGATGTGATCTTAATATATTTAAAAATTAAATTTCAAGAACACTTGGAATCAGAATATCACACCATCTCAGTTCCCAACTCCAAAAATAATACTTACACTATCCAAAAATCAATACAATGAAAAATCAGAGTTGTTACATTCTCTACACCAAAGGGATTTTTATCCTGCAATAAGAAAAATCATGTAAAAAATATGAGGTTTATGGGCTTGCATCCGGATCAACGACTCTCTATTTTTCTCCAAAATATTCCCATGCTACCACCAAACATGCACTAGGGGAATAAATCACCCATAAAGGATCATCCTCTACCAATCCTTGATCTCCATTTGGTACTCATTAAAGTTATATCCATCCTCAATGTCCAACTCACCCTAGTTGATAACATGTGATAGGTCAAGTAGATACATCCTCATTTGTGACACATGGAAGATGTCATGTACTCAGTCAAACTACAAGGGTAGACCTATGTGGTACACCACCTTTCCAACTCAACACAATATTTAGAAGGGGCCAATGAATCTTAGAGATAGCTTATAGCCTCATCCAAATCTCTAAAATCCACATTGAGGTGAGACCCTCAGCAACATATGGTCCCCCTCGTCAAACTAAAAAGGCCATCATTATTGGTCTAAAATATAGTTTTGATGGCTATGTGTAGTCCTCATCCACTCCTTGATGATTTTCACCATCTATTTAGTTGGTCACACCAACTCTGGACCCATAAGTGCTGAATCTACTAGATTAGACCAATAAAGTGGTGACCTATAGGGTCACCCATACAAGGGATATAATGATTCCCTACCAATGGTGGAATGGTAGATTTTGTTGTATACAAACTCCATCAATGTTAGATGATCCTCCCAACTATGGAAAAAATCCAACATGCAAGACCTCAATATTTCTTCCATGATCTGAATGGTCCGCTTAGTCTGGATATCAGTCTTGGGGTGAAACATTATACTCAAATGCAATTGATTCACAAAAGAATCATATAATCCTATCTATAATCATGACATGAAGAGATCATTATAGTCAGAAATTATCCTCGTGGAAACTCCATGAAGGTGGACTATATCATGCATATAAAAGGGACCCAAGCTATCTACTAAAATATTCTCTCAAACAGATTGGAATTTGGATGAATTGGTGAGTTAGTCTACAATCAACAAGATTAAATCACATTCCATAGACATATGTGGTAACCCTATCATGAAGTACATGAATAAAACATCCTAATTACACATTTTCACCTTAAGGGGTTGAGATAAAGCCACTAGAATCTGGTTCTTAGCCTTCACTTGCTGAAAAGTGATGCATTGAGAGACATACTTTGTAACAAAACTCTTTATACCTGACCAAAAAAACCAATGTCATTGGTCCTGAAACATATTTGAAATACATATATTTACATCAAAATGGGATGTATAAAACTACCACATCACGTCCTCCTGCAATCCCAATGGTACCGTCATTTTTACTTTGAAAAATATAGAATAATCTCCGCCATTAAAATATCCAAAAAAATCATATCTAGTGGATATCTGGGTATGTAAGGTCCCAAAGTTGGTATTCCCACATTGGGATTCACTAACTTACTATAAAAGGGGTGGGGTAAGAATCATCGACTGAAGATATAAAGAACCATCCTTGTCCACTAAGGACAACTGCAACAAGGCAAACTAATCTGACAATCAACCAACAAGTGAGAGAAAGATCACATATTGAGATAATCTTCCACCATATTCCCCTTCCTAGGAGTATTGAAAATATCTAAGTCATAGTCTCAAAGGAACCCTAGCCATAAAATCTATCTCAAGTTAAAATATTTAAAATTGAAGATATACTTGAGACTCTTGTGGTCAAAGTAGATGAAAAACTGCTTTCCCATCAGGTAGTGTCACAACATCTTTAGTGTGAAAAATACTAATTATTACTCATGATCATGGTTCATTTAGTTATATTAATGTGGTCTCAAATGATGTTAACCATAGGTATTCATGTCCTACCTATGTATAAGAACACAACTAAGGTTGATCCCCAATGCATCACATAATACTACTTACTCAACACCCTACTATGGAAATATCAATAACGGAGCACTCACCAATCTCTATCTCAGCTATAGAAAACACTACTAGAACCATTCTATCCACACAAAAGGATAAACCTTTCTGTTCAAGTATGTTAAGGGTGCTTCCACTCTGAATAAATAGGTTACAAACCTATGATAATACACTGCAAACCCAAGGAAACTCTACAAAACGGTAACACTCTTGGGTGGATCCCCAATAAGAAATGCCTCAGCCTTTACCGAGTCCACTGGAACTACTACTTATGAGACGATTTTCCCTAGAATGTGGAACTATTGAATACTAATCTAAAAATTTGATTTCTTTACATAAAGCTGGTAATCATGGATTGTGTCTGTGATTATCTTCAAGTGTCTCATGTGGTTCACCTCACATACTGAGTACACTAGTATATCATCGATGAAGAACCAAAAAACCTATCTATGTAAGGCTGAAAGATCCAGTTCATGATCCCCATGAAAAATACTGGGGAATTATTCATGCTGAAGGGAATTATCAAGTACTCATTGTGACTATAGTGACATCTGAATTTTATCTTTGGTATATCCTTATTATGCACTCATAACTTCTGATAGCCTGATCTGAGGTCAATATTTAAGAAAAATAACTACCAAATAAAATGATCAAAGATGTCATTGGTCCTCGTTAGTGGATACATATTCTTTGCGGACACCTGGTTCAAGTGCTGTTAATCCACACATAACTTCAAGCTCATATTTTACTTTTTGGAGAACACCACGAGAGCTTCCTTGGGGAAACATGGGGTCTTACAAATTCATTCTTCTGCAAGTCCTCTGACTGAAACCACTACTCATGAGTATCTTTAAAATCCATATGATATGATGGTGTAGATATCAGGGTCATATTTAGGTGTAATTCAATGAAAAATTCTATCTCTCGATAGAGAAGTAATCCTGGTATTTCCTTAGGAAAGACGTCCTCATACTCCTCGACTACTAAAAAGAATTGATAGCTCATAGAATATACTACTCCAAGAGTTATTCTAGAAATTAGTCAGTAATCAGCTACACTCTCCTATTTATAATCTTATCATACTCTAACAAGGTTTTCTTTTGACCCAAAAATGAAAAATCATCCCATCATTGAAGACACAATGCATCCTCCATATAAAATAGTCAATCAAGGCATGAACTGTGGATAAACAATCCATGCATAAGATGAATTCATAAGGCCTCATCACTTCTACAAAGAGATCCCATATAAAAATATTTCCTCAATGCATCATATTTAACTATCGGAAGTAGTGTGAAATCTTAGAGTCATAGTATTTTAGAGTCTCCAAGAGCAAGGGTCAAGACAAAGTATCAATTATAATCTCTATGTATCAAACCAAAGTAGTGTCCTAAAAGGAATGACTTACACCTATGTGTATCAATACTAAAGTTAAGGTAGAAAATCCAAAAATAATACCTCATAACATACATAGATTCTCAAGGTCACTAGCCTCCATAGATTTCAGTTTTCTTCATCCCTAACCACTAACTCCCGGTTTCTTTCATGGTCCACCTGTGTGTGGTGGTGGTAATAGATCAAATATCTAACCAACTCTTGCTACTCTACCAGACCATCTACAAAATCTTCATTCCTATAGACCATACTTCTCCAACCTCTTTATCTTTTTTGTGGCCACCATATAGTCTTATGACCATCTATACGATGGGTCGAATAATACCATGCAAGATATCCTCAAAAACTGTAGGAGAAACCCCACCACTCCATTTAATGACTCTATCCATTTTGAGATCCCTTCACAACATATCCTGGGATCATATCTCGAAGCATCTAGAATTCCTAGATCCATGAGACTATCATCAGATACCTACTACTGAGGTCTCTTCTCTTCGGTTCCCACTGGAATCATCCACTTTCGGCACCTACTCTACCAGAAATCTCTCCACTACTAAGTTCCACTCAAGCACCCCAATATATATGGGAATGTAGGGATATATCACTGACTCTCTGATATCCCAGTGTAATAAGTTCTCAATGTAACTAGATCTAAATAATGGATACTAAACCATATTCATGGAGTATCCAGATAGATAATTAAACCACTCTGAATACTCATCCACATTAATAGTAACTGACTAAAAATGCTGAAGTTATTAGATGTTAACTGATCACAATGTGTACAAATAGCAATCATTCCTAAAGATATGCATGAAGTATGTCTAGGAGAGAGTTGTCTCATTATGTGAATGAGTCACTAAAGTCCACCATCACATAGAAGATCTCTGAAGAAGAATCACTATAAGTGTTACTATTGGATCTATAAGAATCCTCACAAGATATAAAACTCAAGTGACTACCTCTAGCTAGCCCTCAGCCACTTGGGGGTCTAGATCAACCTGTAACCCAGTAGATTTCAGCCTCTAGTACTCATGTAGTGAACTCATCCTATGTGCATCCCCTAATGGCACTGGTAGTTATAGTTGCTTCTCAAGGGGATTGATATAGTTTCTAAACATACTGGAGGTTCTATCTCTAGTGCATGCCTCTATACTGATGCCTCGTCACTCAGGGGATCATCCTAAAGATCACACAATGGAATCATGGATGGTTTTATTCATATTGGTATCCTAAAATATACACTATATACCACATTTAAGTAGTATATCCTGGGATATGACTCAAGAAATACATGAAAACCACAACCTATTCTTATTTGATCCATGTACCATTATCTTACTTGTAACTAATATCTACATGTATAGACTTTTAAGGGAGGTGATCTGAGTCTTGGGCTATGGATATGTCAACCACCACACCAACAGTAAAGTACCTAGTATGAATTTGGAACACAAAACACTTAATAAATTTTCCCCAAACCAATCTCACTTAGTCAAATAATAAGGTAGATCTGACTCCTCTATTACCACTCTTTCACGACCCAACCTAATGGTGCCCAAACCATGACTACCCTAAGATCACCTCTAATAGTCTAGGGGATGTAAACCAACACTGAGTAGACATATCACACAAATGGTAGATATTAAAATAATTTCCCTGTACAAACACACACACATATCCAAGCCCTAAAAATGATGAAATGGAAATCAACTGAAACCAATGCATGAATATGTGTATAAAACCACAATCATATTATGATATTAAAGTACTGAAAGTGATAAAAAGGTGAAAATAAAACTCCAAAAAAAAATACAAAAAGTAAAAGATGATATAAAGGAAGGTACTTTTATCAAATAAAACCACTTGGAAAACACTTCTATCTATCAAGAACAACCTATGATCCACCAACCCCCCTCCCCCCAGGACACTATCAAATTCACCATCATCTATATATTACACAACACATGTGGGTAGAGCCCATGTCGAGGTGAGTATAACAATTCCTAGTAAGACACCCTTAAAATACTAAACTAATTGCATATAGAATAGTAATATCATAATAATGATATAGAAATAAATGAATTAACATAAAAAACTAGATATACTCATAAAGGAAACCATACCTCCAGGTGGTCACAACTAAATTGTTAACCCTATGATTCTTCCCAAAGAAATGCTCATCTGGTCTAATCCACTCCACATGTCATGCTATCACTAGAGAAACTCATCCATGATGTCACGATCATTGGGACCCACATAAGAATGATCCCTAGTCTATGAATACCGTGATATTCAGATAGGGTATCACACCTAGGACCATTGGGGGACACCAAAAACCCAATATGGACCAACCCACTACGCATGGGGTTATACTCTCATGATATTGAGAAACCTATTGAAATGGACTACTAGAGGAGAGATCAAAACCCAACTCAAGTAGGTTATAATGATTCCACAAACCAATCCCAGAGTATAAAATGATATAGGATCATACTCATGTCTCATAGAGGGACACTAAAAACTCTATCTGAGATACATTTTAGAGATGGGAACAAAATGCATAGATGTGGACATAATACCACAACATACCCTTGAGGTGATGGACCAAGGAAATATGATCAACTAATACTAGTAAAAAATATAGAAACCAAGGGCTCAAAACACTCATAAAGGGGGTACACAACATGAACTTGGGGTACACGATGTTCCTAGACAACCCCTAGTATTTATGTGTGCTTATGTCTCACACAATATGTAAATATATAAATACATGATGTATAAGTGGTCATAAATGGTGTGTAGAGATCTCCCAACAACCTTCACATGGTGTCTAACCATTATCATGTACACCAGACTGTGTGTGTACTCCACCCGTGTCAGTGTACTTTGTTAGGCCTATGCCTGATTAACCTCTGAGGTACACACAAATATTCCTAGAATGATTCACACGTCATCTGATAGTGTCACAAATTTTGTGAAGGTTTCACACATATTGGAATATTTATCTCTCTATGGAAACCCTAGCACTGTAGCTTGGGGGTCCCACATGGAGTACGATCTTGGATTACATGCCTTGTAACCCATACATTTCACAAAGCTTCAAGTTCTTACTCCATGTTATCTAAACACCATTGACACCACCCTATCTGGAGATAATAGATACGAGGTCATCCAATAATCCTTTCACCCGAGATCATGAACTCGAGATCTAAATCTTCTCAGGAAACACCCCCACACACAAATCATATCTATGCCATCAAAACTGAGATGAGTGGTAATCACCAATCTATTTTGATCCACCATCGATCATCCTCCATATTCATCTAAACTCAATCACACCCTTTATTATGAACCACACCCATGAAATTGATCTTTTGTTCTATGGAATGGTCACACAATGATCAAATACATGGTAATTGTTAGACCATGGGCCAAATAAAATGCACGCAATGAACATGCAAAGAAACACGGGAGAAATCTATAAGCCACAATATGTTAAGAACAAACCTTATCCTTTCTCCATTTGGTATTGATTCATTGTCTTACATTTAGATGAATGAAGAGAAAATAAACTATGAGAAATTTAATCAACCATAAAAAAATCAACCGTCAATGCGTGAACCACTTCTTATTCATGGAATTGAACTGCATTCGACATTAGATGAATAATGGGATGAAAATCACAAATAAAACACCCAAATAAGAGTTTGGATCGATCCATAATGATGAATGGTTCTATTTTTCCATCGTTGGTGAGATTCACACACTCTGATAGTGCAACTATCGTTGATCCGATCTCGATCTATTGTCATTGACCATGATATCCTACAGTACTCTCTCTAATGGATCATCACAAATTGTAGTGTTATGAGGCTAACCCCAAAATTTTTCTATCGAAGCATATAAATAATATACCATTAGGTTTAGGATATTGATCTATAATTAAAGGAATATAATTAAATATATTTAATTATTCACCCATAAAGGCACTCAAGCCTAACACCCGGTGCCGACATAGATTATTCTACACCAATGGTAAAACCCATTATCTAAACTCAACGGTGCCCTCATATTTTTGATGCATGCTCCCATTCAGGAGTTATTACACTTTTTTTTAATAAAATTGAATGTGTGTGATATTAATATATTTAATATATTTGAAAAATTAATTCAGGAAACACTGAGCATCAAAATATCACGCCGCCTTAGCTTTAATCTCCAAAAATAATCCATATAATATCAAAAATAAATATATTGAAAAATTAGAGTTATTAAAACTCATACTCTTGTATTTCCTTATCGGCTTCCCACCACATTCTCCCCTATTTATTTTGGATTAATAGTTTTATATTTTCACATTTGGATCCTGTTATGTTTACTATTATGATTTATCACGTGTTTTTATATATATTGTACCACACTTGAATATTTCATGTTTCTCTATATCTATTAATTTTATACTCAAATCACTAATATATTGAGGGTTATTTTCATGTTCTCTATTTACAAAATCTTATAATAGATTTATTTAATAGGATAAACCAATCTGAAATGCATTTTCTTGATTCTTATACACTTGTTATCTTCCAATGGGGATAGGACACTACTATGGGTTTATTATAAACTAGCTCGGGTACCAAGATTGGGGTAGGATAGGAAAATTCATAAAAAAAATTCATCATATACATGCATTAATTTATGTTTTTCTGATGTTAAATTAATAAGAGTAAGGAATGTCATGAAATTAGGGTTAAGTTGCGGGTGAGTGTCTTTAAAATACACATTGTAACAAGGATTAATCACCATAGGATTTCCAAAAATTATTATTTGGGAAGTGTTTTGATATAATTTTATATTTTGATATTTTTTATCAAATAATGGAGGTTTGAAGAGCATATCTAGGTTGAATGATATTTTGAAATCTCTTTATTTTGAAATGAGATTTCAAATTGACATTAAATATCGAGTCTTCTCATTTATGATTACTAAATATGTAGAAGCGGTGTATTAATATCTGATGGTAGAGAGAAAATATTATAGTATATAAGGTATGATTTGTTCTCTATCCATTCCTAGTTCAAGTAAAGATGAATTTCTCAAGAAGAACGAGATGAAGCATGAAGAACCTAGATAGGGTGGTAGTGGTGGCCCAAGGTGTCTATCCCAACCTGATCCTTATGACAATATGGGATGAGAACCTCTAGTCATCAATCAATGTGGTGGGGATTGAGATATAAGACTAGATTTACTAGGGACCCCTAAACATTTATACTTATTGAAGCATGGTACGTTTTAATAGGATATTTATATTAAATCCCTAATCCCCTAGAATTTTTATAGTCTCATCATCCCGCCAAGGGTTCTTGATTACAATTAGATACTTCCATATGAATGAAATCTTAGCTACATGGGTATTAAAGAAGAATATTTTTATCATATTAATGGTGTCAATTTATGCTTGAACCTTAGACTAGTGGGATTCCTCAGGCACACTCCGAGGATATGCTGTTTCATGCTATAGAGAAATCCCCTTTGGATACTAAGGGAATATACGTGACATAGAAATGTAATATTTTAATTTTCACATTTATAAAGACTAATTTTTTTGATATAAGTACACATTATTTATTTATAAATTTTTTCTGTGTATTTTATTAATATTACATCAGAGATTATTCCTAATATTTTAATGATATTAACTCTCTAGAATAAGAAGTAGAGTTGATTCTGATATACTAAATGTATTGTCTACATATCATAGGTAAATTTATCATGTAACTTACTTATTCTAGAGATATAACTCTTTAATATTATTTTTAGGATGGAATGGGTAACCAATTCTGAATTAGACATTGATTTTTATCATCAAAGGGTGACATTCACTGCCCATGATGGGATCTCTCATTTAATTAAACGAGAATGCGATCCATGGTATAGTCTAGAATGACTTCATTGTATTGAGTTTGGATGGTTTATAATTTAGGTATTGTATCTTTTAATAGAGGTCAATGAAATTAAATTTGTATGTGAACTTCCTTAAGTAGTTAGTGAGTTTCTTGAAGTTCTCCTGAATGAAAATTGAAGGTCACCTCCTAATAAAAAGTCTTGTTTTTATGAATTTTATTCCAAGGGTGAAGAAAATTTAATTTCTATCATATCCAATGGATACAAATAAATTGAAAATTATAAATATTTAGGTGGATTATTTTGAAACCAATGGATTTATTCGTACAAGTTTCTCTTCATGGGCTACTAATATACTCTTTTCTAAGAAAATAAAGATAAAACTTATCTTGTTCCTTGATTACCAGAGGTTGAATCTTTTGAAAATTAATTATAAATACCCACTTCCTCATATTAATGACATATTGGATAAAATTTTATGGGAAATTTGGTTCTCAAATATTGAATTTTGGTTGGGGTGTCATCAGCTCAGGGAACAAAATTATAACATTCATAGTTCTTCTTATGGGATTAGGTATGGTCATTATGAAAACCTAGTAATAAAATTTGGATAGAACAATGATTCCTGGTATTATTTCATCTTATAATCTAGTAATTTAATTGATTTATAAACTCATTTGTCATGGTATTTATGGATTTCATCTTGGTTTATTCCAAAACTAAAGAGGAGAAGGAGAATCACTTGAGTATTTTTTTGGATTCTTTTTATCTTAACTTCTAGGGAATTTTATCAATGTATATATTTTATATGTAATAACTTATGTTCTTGGGACATTTGGTGTCAAAAATGAAATTTTATTTGATCCATAGAAGTTTGAGTTTGCTATGTCATCAAAAAAACCAATGGATATCTCTGAGATATGTGGATTCTTGATCCCAGCAGCTTACATCTAGTGATTTTTTAAGGACTTATCATAAATTTAATCACCTATGAATGGCATCACATGGAAAAGGGTGATGTTTCAAATGATTATAGAGTATTAATACTATTTCAATGAGATAAATTTCATTATTATACCATCACCTATTATGGTTTTACCTTATTATAGATAAATATATGTCATTTATTATAACGCATCAGGTATGGGTTTGGATTTCATGCTTATGAAGAGTAATTTTGTGGGGGGTTCTTGTATATTTCCATTTTCAATCACATTAAAGGAATCACATGACCAATGAAATTGATCTATTAGTGGTTAATGAATGATATCAAATATTTGATACACTACATCTATAATGATAATTTCATGGTTTATACCGATCATAAATTATTGGGATATTTTTTCTCTAAAAAGTTGTAGAACATTAAGAAGTGGTTATTAGTAAAACATATTTAGAAATTTTATTTCATCCTCATATATACACATGTGGAAGGAAACATTGTCACTAATGATATTTTTAGGAAGTTTTAATCATATTGACCTATGGAATATACTAATGAGTGTAACCTAATGAGACTCTTTGCGGAAATGTACTTTTAGGTAGATAAAGAGAAAGAAAATATGTTTTTTTTCTGATGTTCAATTGAAACCTTCCCTAATTGATATTATTCATCTGTATAAACTACGATATGATGAGTGGTAGTGAGTTAGGATAATTATAAATTATTGTGATACTAACTACTACTAGGTGTTTATGAATGTTTAACATCATTTGGGACACTAACAGTTTCGTAAGAAATTAAAGATCACATAGATATATGTGAGAGATTTCAATATCAGTGAAAGGGAAAAAAATGTCAAAAATAAATTTCCTTTAACAACTTGGATGATATCAATTAATATAATCTTCCATGTCTCTCAGGTATAGAAGTATCATCCAGATCCCTCCCATGTATTGGATTAGGAAGAAATAAAATTAAATATGGATGTTTCAGTGAATCAGAAATTGATATTGATTTTCAAATGTGAGGATAAAGTTCTATTTAATTATGATATATGATTGATTTGGATATTTTTACAATATTAGAGTTAATCTTAGGTGATATGAAACTGGGAATTATTTAAGAGGGATTAGTAAACTTATCATTTCTCTAGAAAATCCTTGGGTTGAATTTATAATGGTATAAATTGATATGGTGGAGATAATTTTACAACCCATATTTTCATTTAAAGCTATAAGTTTAAATATTTATATATTTTTATTAATATATGTTTTTGTGGGTTTATTTTACTTTGAAATATTTAAAAAATTTTAATTAGTAAATGATACAAAATTAACACATAGTTAGTTCTAACAATGCACCTAGACTGGGTGAAGGGGGAAGAATTTCACTATTAGAGTATGAAAGGTTTATACATGATTCAATAATAAATGTAGGATATATTTCATCATGCAACTTACCCTTAAACTTGGATTTAGTTTCTAGTGGCTACCACACTATTATCACATGGTTTCGTAAAATGTGTGGCCAAACCATGTAGACTACCTGCTATGTATGGGGGTTTATTCAGAGTGGATACCATATATTTGTCACACCATTTCCAAAACTCTATGGGAAAACCATTAATATTTAACTTATATATGGGGGTTTGGGGTTTCATTGTAGTGGTTATCGAACATTTGGAACATGATTTCCTAAAACATACAGACAAACACAATGTCATGATAAGAAAACATAAAATAAAAAATTACCATCTTCCCCCCACACTTGAATTAAAAATCCATTGGCCTTATTTTATCACTATTTGAACTCTTCTAAGAATGGACATTATTTCTCTCTCCCTACCCCTTTTTTAGTGAAGTTTCATAAAAATTCTTCTAGAATTGATTTGGTAAATCGTTCTCTATATCTATCTTGGTTCTTTTCCCTTATTCATCATGGTTTTCTTATTTCTCTATTATAATATTACTAGTATGTCACTTTAACTATTAATGTACAATGATACTTTCTCTAAAATCTTGTACAAAATTTTATATGATTAATTTTGAATATAAGATAAAATCAGGGTCCTAGTTTTCCGTGATGTTTTATATCATAGGTAATATCCCAAGATTCTTGTCTAGAAATGTTTTTTACATGAATTTTACATTTATATTTAAAATTTTCAAAAATATTGTTAAATGATACTTGCATTTAATATTTGAATATAGTATTTTTATATATTTTTTCTATAAGCTATCATGTTTGGGATATCAAACAAAAGTTTCTTGTGTAATACTTAATGGGTTACTTCTTTGATAGTTTTTACCACAACATACATACAACCTGTGGGAGTATGTATTCATTTTTTCGAATGATATAGATAAAGGAATGGAATAGATTAGAGGTGGTTGATATTTATTCTAACTGAGATTTTGTTTCAAGCTGGTGTTATAGTGGGGGGAAACCCTCATTTCACACAATAATGGGTAGTGATATTTTTTTATGGTTTTTAGTAAACACACGCTCGTGTGTAGAATTATTAGCTTCCCATCACCTTATCCTATCTTAATATTTTAATAATAATTTTATATATTATCAGTTTGATGTCGTTATGTTTACTATCACAGTTTATTATGTGTTTTTATATATTATTTCCATTCTTGTTTATTTCAAATGTGTCTATATTTGTTCATTTGTTTCTTCAATTTCCAATATATGGTGGGATATTGTAGGGTTCATGGTTAAGATCCAATCATGGTAGATATATTTATTGTGTAAAAATATTCCCAAAGGTTTTTCCTTGATACAAACTCATTAGTTTCGAGATCATGTGTTTTATAAAATTTCCCTTAGGCCTTATCATGAGCTGGATTAGGTACTAGGATAGGGGTATCTTGGGTTGGTTCACAACATGAAATATTTATTTTAATATTTTTAATCAATATTTATCAGTACATTTTCATTTAAATAATGTATAATTTCAATCGTTATGAATTAAAAATTTATAGAATATAAAAAATATTTTATACCCAATAATTTTATATAACTGATTAATTCAAATCACACAAAACATACACTATTTATTTATCCATGCATTGAAATTTATTTAATGTGATAATCCTAATAAAAAATAAATTAAATTTTTTTACTCAATTATTTTATTAAAAAACACAATATTTATTTGATAAATGGGATCCCTAGACCTAAATTGACTATAAAATTTCAATTACCATATTATTTATACTTAGAGTAATGCTTGATTTATTCTTATCAAAATATTTTCATACATCTTAATAAACTATTTAAATTATAACTTGGTCATTTTATTTTTCATGTCATATACTTAAAATAATTTAAAAATTAAAGAGAATGTATGACACTATGAAAATAATGTTAAATTAATTTCCAAAGGCCTAGATACATTATACAGACAAGCCACAAATGATGTGTAACTATTAGGTGTTAGGGGATCATAAGCATTGAGACTTATTCTCATGAAGATAATACATGGTGATAATGAGTAGAAGAGATCACAAGGAATGACCCACTAAAATGGACACCACGTGTTTCAATTGTCATTATATTTTCCTTCCTTTGATCATGTTTATTGGAATCTAAAATTTGTATTATTATCAATGTGTATTATTTGATTATATAATTTGATATAATATGAAATCCATGACATTTATGATTACGGTGAGTCACTTATATCAAGTGTGTCATTTATGGAATGGAATTTATTGAATGATCCAGACATTATTTGTTTCATTATATTATAGGAAGAAAATGTCTTAAGCCACTTATTTAGGATATTAGTCTCTTGAATAAATATATATCCATACTAAAAGAATTAAAGTACATCCAACATAGTCAAAAAAGATATATAACACATTAAATGATGATACAAAAAAGTATGCATCATGTTTTATAATATATAATGAGATATAGAGATTATATTACACTTTACATGTTTGTTGGAGGTTTTTATAAAAATGAATTATCCTTATATATTTTGGGGAATTAATGTGTATCTAGATATAACAGCTTTAATATGTCTATGTCTCATTTTTTTGGGTATAATGTACTAGAGGGAAACACATAAAGTGTATCAAGAAGTTTCAATAGTTTGGACGAAATGTAATTTTGGGTGAAGTAGCCCCCATTACATGGGATAATGAACATTTTAGTATAAATTATCACAAGAAAATTAATTAATATATTAAATTATTCAATAATAATGTTTAATATAATGAATATTAAATAAAATTTTCAATTTATTCAAATGTTATTTATGTATAAAAGTTAATATGAGAAATGTAAATTTTTTTACATGAATATTACAAATTCTTAATTTGTTATAAAATTATGTGAGGTTGAAATCCAAGTTAATGGTCCCTATTTTTTCACATGAAAAATTAGATTGTTATAATTGAGTGATAAAATATTTATTATGTTATAAAAAGTTTACATATCTTATATATTTTGAGAGAAGTAAAAGTTAAATATTTAAACTATTAAGGGTGAAAAATGATACTATGGAGAGTTGAAATAAGCTATTTAAGATCATTTTTAAGGGATGAAGAGTTACCCAACCCATTTTCTTGATTTTTACCTCTATATATATATATATATATATCTATCTCTATCATTTTTAGAGTGAATCTGAAAGAATAAAAATATCAAATCTCTCCTTCCTTCTCAAGTCTAGTTTTCGTTATTCATGTGATTAAATGGACATCCTAACTAATTTATTTCAATCATAATGGCACAAAAAATATATGGAATAATGATATATGAGATATTTTTCAAGTTTTTATGATATAAATGGAGTATCACTTGGTAATTTCATGATATGAAGATCTGGAGATGAACAGAGTACTTCGGTATTATACCATTCCACAAGGGTACAATTTTTTTGAGCATAAAGTCAATTGTA
Organism: Viscum album; assembly: GCA_963277665.1. Taxonomy (NCBI): domain Eukaryota; kingdom Viridiplantae; phylum Streptophyta; class Magnoliopsida; order Santalales; family Viscaceae; genus Viscum; species Viscum album. The sequence goes on from OY728133.1 coordinate 1,003,138,054, forward strand.
TGTGATACATGAATTTAATAGGGTATTATATTGTAAAATTAGGCATACTTGGATATATTTAGTTTATAAATTATAAATTTATAGAATATAATTTTTCCATGCTATACCTACTTCATTAAAATATAAAAACTATTTATGTCCAACTAGCTTCAACCCACTACCATGTCCTATCATCAACAACCCTATCATTTTTGGAAATTATCAAAACATTTAAATCATAAAAATTTCAATATATTAAAAATTATAACAAAAAACCAAAGGAACTTTAAATGTATCTTAATATATATATATATATATATTGGATTAGAAGCTCATTAAATAAAAAATAGTGAACAAAACATTCAACCCCAATTGAAAAAGACTGAATCAAGAATATAGATAGAATTGCATTAATACCATCCCATCATTCCCACTAAGGTAGAAATAAAATACATAAAATACCTTAATATTCCCATTTACCACTATTCATGTCATATATATTGATATTTTAATGTACATGGAACAAAAAATTTCACCAGTAGATGTAAAATAATTTTAGAAAAATTAACTTTCATAAAAAAATAAAAAATAAAAGATAAAAGATATATTTAAATTCATTAATATTTATTTTTTACCTAAATAACATTTTTATTACAATTAGGGAGAGAATATATCAAAATACTAGAACAAGGTACTAAATATAAGAATAAAAAAAATCAGTATCCTAATATATGGACTAAAATACAGCTTTGTATCCAATATAATCAATGGAACAATAGTATAATGCTCATCAAAATATTAACTAATTATACCTAAAATATTTTTCAGAAGCCAGGTGATCCACTTTAATAGAATAAATTGGGTATAATATATATATCGATATAAATATTTATGATATATGTTTCTAGCTTATTAAATAAGAAAAAAGATAATGGTATATGACCTTTTTTACAAGACACTACATGTACACATTGTTTTTTATTTTCATCTTCTTTCCATCCTCTAAAAACATCCAAAATGTCATAATTTTTTTTACAAAACTCAAAATTATTCAGTAATCATGTAACAAATTAAATTTTATCCATATGATTATCCACACAATCTACTTATTATATCAACCATAATTGAGTCCCTAACACAGTAGTTAACATGCCTAGATTTAGAAGGCCAACATTAATGATGAGATTAAAAAATTTATATTGGTCATTAGAATTGAAATTACATTTTTAATCTATGGATAATCCTATCATTTGAAATAATATATTTTATGGGGTAATTTAAAATCATTAAGAACTAGAAAAATATGCGTATGTGAATATTGGATACAATGATATACCAATATTCGAATCAAAAAAATTGTTGGTAATATTTTATAAAAGGAAAAAAACTTTTGAAATATTAGTAAATAAATAAATAATTATATCTATTAAAACATAAAAATTTCAAGGATCTTATCCATTTAAAAAGATAAAAGGATTCAAATAATAATTATAAATGTGAAAATAGATAGAGTATGTTTTTAAAATCCAAATAAAGAAACAAAATATAAAACTTAGATACAAAAAAAATTCACATTTCTATAAATAAATTTAGGAAAAAAAAATATTAAAATAGCATGAAAGTTGAGACCATCAAATAAAAAAGTGATGAATCCATAATAAAAAAAGTTAATAAAAAACATTGTTTTAAGGGAAAATAAATTTTTTGGTGTTATAGTTTTATAAATAAATGATTTGTGACACATCATGAATTACAAAATCTAGTAGATCTCACTATTAGAGTGATTTATGTCATTATCAATCTAAATATTACATTTGGGTGAAGTTTAAATACAATTAATTAAGAAAAGGAAATAATTATTTTAGTAACCCTTGAAAAGTTTCATTTCAACATTCAAAAACATGCGTAGAAACTTATTTTGGTCAAAGAATTTATGAGTTAATAGGCCTTAAATAAATTTTAATAATCAAAACCATCATTTAATTTAGTAAAACTATTAAATGAATAAACAATTCCTAGTTTTCAAATATCGTTTCAAATATAAAATAAATACATAGTTACAAATAATTATAAATTTAAATAATTGGCTTATTTATACCTACTTATACTGTTACCCCAAAAAAATAAATTAAAAACATATCAATATAATGTCTATAGGCACACATAGAATATAAAAGAAAAAATATGAATTTTTTAGATCAAATATAGTCATCTGTTAAGGATTTATATGTATTACTAGTAAGAAACACATATTAGAAATTAATCCAAATATATATTTTTTAGTATTTCTAATACAGTAAAACTAAATAAGGAAAAAGTAGAAATTAACAATATAATATAAGGGAGGGGTGAGAGAGAGTTCAAAAATAGTCAATAGTACACATAAATTTTAGATTTATTATAAATTAATCATAATGGTTAATGTATAAATACTTTAAATATATTATAATTAATATATATATATGTAATGTTGGGTTGAATTGTCACCAAATTTTAAAACACTAGAGAATATTGAAGTACAAAACCATTTATATTTTCACCATACGTCATGTTCCAATTGTTAGGTATATTTGAGGTGTTGGAGGGGTAGTCTGATAATCTTTAATCTCAGATAGAGGATCTATATGAAATTTTCAATAGGATAATATAGGAAACCATCACTCCTTGTTGGGTAGTTTAATATATTATGGGCGTTGTGTGAAATATTTTCTATAAGTTTCTGAGTGGATTAGAAAATATACTAGGAGTTTGAGTTATGTACATTAATTGAATGTAGTAGATTGAGGAATCTTTCAAATATATGTTTCACCATAAAGGGGTTCATCATACCATGGCCATAACTAATATATTATTGAGTAATGAATCAATTAAACTTAAAGACATGATATGAAGTGGGTCATTACTATGTGACTCCATGGGATATGCTGTAATGACACCTGGACGAAGATACATCCCATGACTTAGGATAGATTCAATCATAACCTACATGGCCATGATTCAATCCATATAGTGGATTTTATTTAAAATTTAGTAATTAAATAAATAGTTTTTAAAATTAAGATGGGATTTCTTATTTTCCATAATGCTTGAAACCCCTAAGAACATCCTCTATGAGCTTCCCTCTTCTACATAACAGTAGTGGAAATATCAAATTTAACGTCGAAGTAATGATATCGATTTTTTCTAAACTGACACCAATAATATGTGGGGGAAATGTTTGGCGTCAGTTTTTAGTGAAACCAGAGCAAAAAAATTTTAAAAGTGGGTTTTTGCGTCAGTTTTTAATAGAACTGACACCAAAAACCATGATAGATATGATGTATGGCATAAGTTTTTCAAAAAATTGAAAAAAATATTAATGTCGGTTTTTAGAAAAACTGATGAAATTAATTCAATAAATGGGATATTTTAGCATTGGTTCTTATAAAATATGAGGTGATATGTTTAAAAAAATATTTATGGCATCAATTTTTTAAAAAACAAACACCATAAATTTTAAAAAATATTCTCGGTGTCATTTTGTGGAAAAATCGACACTGAAAATATTTTTAGAGTCTTCCACGTCGGTTTTGGTAAAAACCAATGCCAAAAGTCTTTCATAATTATTTGGGATCGGGAAACCCTCATATTTTTGGATATTCTAAAGATGAACCATGGCAACTCTTCTCGAGTCGCGATGACTTTGAAGGAGGAATTGTGATCCCAATCCATCATTTTTTCTTATTTTATTCTATTTTCAATATCTATAGTTAGATTTCTTGACTATCTCTATATTTTCATCATCTACAGGTTATTTTTTTTTCTAAAGTTTATTTCTAGAAACATTCAACTGTGGTTTGACTTTAGTTTTTTTATCTTTATTTTTCGTTTTTACCATCATTTTTTATAGTTCCTGCATTATTTAATCTTCCAAATCATTATACATAGAAAAATTAATATTTGGATCTATATTATTTTTAAAATACAAATTATGGAAGTTTTTTTTTTTAATTTTGAAGATAAATTAGTTATCATATAATTATGTTTTTGATTTGATGCAATTATTATTTTATAGTTTATTTTAAATTTGTTGAAAATGGTTAATTTTTAACTCTAAGAGTGATAATTCCATAAAAAATTACTTTATTTTTGTTTAATTTAGTTTAGTCTAAATATTTTTTATGTTATTTCTCACAACATGTGTGTAAATGAAAATCATATTTATTCATTGTAATGCCTTCAAGCGTGTATATCACATACTGTATCTTCATTTTTCTTTTGTGTATATTAACACTACCAAAATTATTAATAGTGTACTCACTAAATTGGATTAATTCACACTATTCTGCTTCCTTCAATACACATGATGCCCACTTCACAAAATACTATCTCTCTATTATTGTATGATTCATGAAAACACACAACATTTTCTCAACATCACATACACATTTGGAAGCACACACTCACTATCCATTATTCGCTCATGAAAACCCAATCACACATAAGGTCATTTTTGAAATGCCCACTCACATGCAATATTCACATAATCATTATGAATTCATATTTCATACATCTTGCTATTTTACATATATGACATAGAATTTCACACAATATTTCACATAGTTTTACATGGACGAGCTTATTAATACAATCCCAAATGATTATTCATTTATATATGCATGAAATTATCCACATATTGCTTCATACAGACCCTTGCACGCATTATTCTATCATACAAGACATAATGTGACTGTGTGTTCTTACTTTAGGTGATAGAATCTCACACTACCTCTTGGAATCAAAGTATGTGCAAGTAATTAAAACAATATCTCTGTACAAGTAGATATTCACCATTATTTAGAAAATAATATTGTCACTATTAAAACCATTGCATAAATATTTGGTTCTCTATTTTTAATTCTCATTTCAATTTTTAATACTCTTTGACACATGAAACATTGAAATAATGCAACTACTATTTAAAAAGAAATAATAAATTTTAGATAATTAATATAATAATTAAATTATAGTATCAATATAACACTTGTATATAATATGAAAATAATAAGTTTACTATTTATAAATGTGTTTCATATATGATGTTTTCTATCTTATTATCAAATTTTTTTATTAAATGTGTTTCTGTTTAAAATTTATCTATAAATATATATGTATATATATATTTATATGTTTTAATATATTCTCCAATTATATTGTGATATTATGTACTGAATGGATCATAATTGGATACATTTATGAATAAACAGTAATGAATATGGAAAAGTAGTTGTTTAATTCTTGGAATTTCCTAAACTACATATTCAATTCATTGATTTGATTTATTTTCCATGTGTAAAGTGTTTGAATATGAGAAAGTTTAACTCTAGAGAAATCAAGGATTCTCTTATTTGTTATGGTTTTAGACTTAATTATACAGGTTGGATATGGCATGGTGAAAGAACTGAAAATTAAACATCCAATGTAGATGACAATATTCAAAATTAGGAAGAGGATCATATTGAAGAATTAATTCATGATTTAGTTGTAGAAACCATACAAAAATAGGAACTGTTGAATTATTGTATGGAGATTCTGAGAAACAATTATTCCCAAGATATAGTAAATATAAAGTGTTATCAATAGTTTTGATATTATTTAACTTAAAATCAAAAAATGGGTGGAGTGATAAAAGTTTCTCCATCTTACATGATATTTTAAAAGAGGTACTTCTAGAAGGAAACATGCTTCCAAATTCATATTATGAGGCAAGGAAAATATTATTTCCAATGGGATATGGGTATAAAAAGATATATTGTTGACCCAATGATTATGTACTATATAGGAATAAATATGAATATTTATCAAATTTTCATACATGTGGGTCATCACGCTATAAGATAGATGGGAAAGTTAACTCAGGTTCACTCTTAGGTACTGTCATCTAACATTATGAAAAATCAATTTTTTTACTTTATAATGATATCATCAAATATTTTTTTTTCATACAATTATGATAATGAAAATAAGATTCATTCTTAGGAACTAGAATAAAAAATCTTACTAAATAAATTTGGTACCTTCCAATAATTCCTCATTTGATGCATCTATTTGAAAATTTGATTGATGCAAAAAGGTTAAGATGGAATTTAGATGAGAACATATCTGATGGTAAATTATGTCACCCTACTGTTTCACCACAGAGGATAATTTTTGATAAAAAAAAATCATGATTTTGGAAGTGAAGTTTACAATATTGGAATGGGATTGTGTACTGAGGGAATGAATCCATATCAGATCCTTATTAGCCAACATGGTTCATGGCCTATTTTTCTGGTAGTTCGCAACTTGTATCCACATCTATATATGAATAAAAAATATGTTATGATGATCTTGATTATTTCTAGACCAAAACAACCAGGAAAGGATATTGATGTGTATCTTTCACCATTTATTGATGATTTGAAACTGTTATGGGAGAAAGGTGTTAAATATTTCAATGCATGCACAAAAGAATATTTTCTTTTGCATGTTTTGATAATGTTCACTATAAAACACTTTTCTGTATATGGAAACTTATCTAGATATACTGTTAAGGGACATAAAGAATGTCCAATTTTTGATGTATAGAATTCATATAATCAATTTCATATTGAAAGAAAAAATTGTACCTGGGACATCAGAGATTTTTGTGAATTAATCATTCTTATTGTAGATTGAAAAAATAATTTAATGGTTCACAAGAATAAAACCTTCCACTCTTCCATTTTCAGCTAAAGAATATTATGATAGGGTGAAAAACATTTATTCGACATTTGGAACAAAAAGAAGTTCCGGTCTTTAATGAAATTTCTGGAAGAAGCAGTCTATTTTTTTAAACTACCTTATTGGAGATTTTTAGGGATAAAACATAACATCGATGTTATGCATGTTGAGAAAATTATATGGGAAAATTTGATTGGAATTTTGTTAGACATAAAAAGAAATAAAAAATATGGATTACATTCTATATTGGACTTGATATTAATGAGAATAAGTTTGGATTTAGTTCCCACTTTAAAATAAAACAAAACATATTTACCTCTGGCCTGTCACACATTAAAGGAGAATGAAAATATAAATTCTTGTTAGTGTCTTCATGGTATTAACGTACCAAGTGGGTTTTCTTAAAATGTGAATAATTTGGTTTCATTGAAGGATTGTAAATTAATAGGTATGAAATATAATTATTTCCATGTTTAGATGCAATAACATCTACTTGTATCAATGTATGGCATATTCCTAAAAAAATTTCAGAAAGACTATCATTGGGTTATATAATTTTTTAAAATCAATTTTCTGCAAATTTGTTGATCCAAATTTGTCATATGTGTTGGATAATGAAGAAAACCTTATTCTTTTTCAACTAGAAATGTATTTACCACCTACATTTTTTTTTGATATAATGGTTTATCTACTGATTCATTTGGTGCATGAGATAAGAATTTGTGGGCCTATTAATTTACCATGGATGTATCCTTTTGAAATATATTTGAAAATTTTGAAGGGATATGTTAAAAATATTTATCGAACAAAGGCCTAAATTGTTCAAAAACATGTATCAGAAGAGGTTATTGATTTCTGTACTGATTATTTTTTTGAGATGAAGCAAATTGGTCTCCCTATATCACGACATATGAGAGTTTATAGTGAATATAGAGGGGTTCAAGGGTTAAATGTAATGTTTATTCTATATGATGAAGTGATGCTGACACATTTATATATTTTTAACAACACATATGAGGTTAAATCATATATTTCATCACATATTGCTGAATTAAAGTTACGAAATCTGAAAAGAAACAAAATGTGGTTTATGATTGAGCAAAAGAAGACATTTGTTTCACTATTTAAAGAAAGGTCACCATAGATATATCTGCATCAGAATAATTGAAGTGGTTAGAAGGGGGACCATCTCTTAATGTGATCACATGGTATATTTTTGATATTAATGGTTACACATTTTACAAAAAAAATCTGAATGATAAGACGACCTTTCAGAATAGTGGTGTGATGGTTTTCACTGAAGTAGTGAATTTCTCAAGTTCCAAAGATAAAAACCCAATTTATACATCTAATACATATTTTGGGGTTCTTGAATACATATGGGAAATTTATTATATTAAATTTTAAATCACTATTTTTAAGTGTAATTGGTTTGATTGTAAGAGTGGTGTTAAACATGATGAATATGGGTTCAAACTGGTTGATTTGAAAAAATTAAATTGCAATGAGAAACCATTTATCTTATTGACACATAAAATACTAGTATTTTATGTCATTGATCTATAAAAGGATTAGTGGTCTATTGTTTTCAATAAAAATGATACCATTTGGGTGATGAGGATGAAGTTGGTGATGTTGTCGATTTACATGAGCCTTATTCTTCTATTACACAATTTATAGATGATTATAATGAGTATGAGATAGAAATAGTGCATGAAATACGTAATTATCACGATGAAGGAATTCTGGAAGACACTAAATTAGTCTCCTAATTTTTCTGGTAAATATTTATATTTTGTTTATTTTTTGAACCTTACAAATGCATGCCTCTTTTTTACTTACTTATTTTTTTCTTTCTTTTTTCTAAATATTCAGTTTTTAAATGATATGAAGGTACACAAAATTTCATTACACCTTCTAGTAGTAATGTTAGATATAGATATAGAGGAGCACTTACTGAGGTATATCTATTTCTTCATATTATTAAATATTAAGTAATATACTTATTTAATGAAAGAAAATTTTAAATTTACAATTTTTTTGTAGGATTGATGATGCGTCCTCGGCAGAGGAGAATTATCATGTTACTAGTAAAAAATAAAGTTCTAGTGTTGGTAAATGTGGAATTACATATTTACAAAAACTATCGCTTTCTCATGATGATGACATATTACACATCCGTTTTGATGATAATAATAATGAAACTGGCCCAAATGCAGTTCATTTTATCAATTATATAGAGATGTAGAGACATTGTAGGATTAATATATTATATCCTGATTGGAATTTAGTGGACGGGATGGAAAAATAACAGCTTTTGGGGGCTGTGATGGTAAAATATCTTAATTTATTCCTTTTATCTCATTTTTTTAATATTAAATATTTTTAATGAAATATTTAATTTATTAGATTACAGATGACATTAAATTATGATGAATATAAAGAAATTAATGAAAGACATCTCTCTTTAGAGGCGGTTCGATAGAGATATTTAAAAAAAAACTAAAAAATTATGTTTTTAGAAAGAGAAGGTTTGAAAACACATTCCTTAATTATCAGTTTATAGAGAAGATACATGGAAGCAATTTGTTGATAGTCTTCATGAAGAAATATTTTATGTATGATCATTATTTTATATTGAAAAATTTATTATATATTTTTCTAATTACTTAGTAGTTTTATTATATATTAGGCCTCTAGAAGAAGTCATAAATAGATTCAGTTGAGAAATATATACCCTCATAATTTATCATGTGGAGGGTATCCATATTTGGAGCATAAAATGATTGAAGAATAATTTGAAGCATTTAGAGATCGATCTAGTATTTTTTCATAAAGGGTTAAACATGGTCCTCCATCTCCACCTAATCACCATGAAAATGGAAACGATAAATAAAAAGGAAAATTGAATAGGATATTACAGAGGAAGATATGAATGTAGATAATAAAATTGTAAGTTAATATTATTTATTTGTCATCAATTTTTATATTTTATAATTATTAAACACTAATATAGCTTTTTCATTTTCATTTCAGGATGAACTTCAGGATCATGAGATACAAGTATCTTTTATCCCCGAGGGTTGGATGGATATCCTAGCTCTATATTTGGAAAGGAAGAAAACCCTATACGTTTTAGAGGATATCAGGAAGGTGTTAGTATTCAAAAGGTTTTTGGTTTGAGTATGAAATCAAGAGACCCAAAAATAAAATCATTAAATGTTGAGCTGAAAAATATGAAACAATATATGGGTGATAAAATTCAAGAAGCAGTGTAGAAGGATTTATTATAACACTTGGAAAGGTAGTCACAGTTTGTGTATCCTTCCTATGTATATTATTTATTTTTCATCAATCTTTCTATTTTATAAATTATAAACAGTAATATAACTTTTTAATTTTTCAGGATTCCGAGCCAGATCACCCAGACTACACTAACCCATCTTCCTACCCTTTCCCATATTAGCAACCTTCCAAGGTATATTATTTATTTTTCATCAATTATTTTATTTTATGAATTATAAACACTAATATAACCTTTTCATTTTTCCACCATCCAAGCCTGCTCACTCGGACTACCCGGCCCCATATGCTTACCCTATCCCGTATGAGAAGCCTTCTCATGTATATTATTTATGTGTCATCAATTTTTCTATTTTATTAATTATAAAAACTAATATAACCTTTTCATTTTTTAGTCTTCCCAACCTGCTCACTCAGCTTCCCTACCCCATATGCCTACCCTACCCTGTATGAGCCTCCTTCCTAGGTATATTATTTATTTTTCATAAATTCTTCTATTTTATAAATTATTAAAACTGATATAATTTTTTCATTTTTCGTCATTCTCAGCCTTCTCACCCAGACTATCTTACCCCATCTGCTTACTTTGATCCTCCACCAACTCACCCAGACCTAAATATATAATGTGAGTTGTTTGGTGGAGATCTTCATATACATATTGTTGCGTTAGGACTTGTGAATTTTTTAGGAGATTATGTACATCACCAGCCTATGAAGATGGGTCATGTTAGAGTATCAGTACATGATATTATAGATCATAATTATCCACTACCATTTCCTACTGAAAAGATCACCAGAGTTGGGGTTTTTCTGGGTCATTTTTTACTTTGGCCAACTGGTTTTCTTTATTATATTTTATATGAGGTATATATTTTTTTAAATATTAATTAAAAATTCTTCAAAATTATTTATAATTTTTTCTGAAATTTAACTTATATAGGATTATCTGAAAGCAAAAGAAGCTGCACAAATGAAACAAAATGTTCAGGAACAATAGACTGTAGATAATTCAAATATTTCTTATGGGATACAAAGACTATCTCAGGATTCATCTTCATCGACTTATATATATAAGATTTGGATGACGACTGATATATACGGAAGATAATCTCCGTTGAGATTACTCAATAAAGATATCATACATCTAGTTGATTTTAAAGAGCTCGACCTGAATGTGGTGAATTTTTTTTCCATGTAAGTATATTGAAATTTGAATTTGTATTTCTTCAATAAAATATGGTTTGAAATTGATTAACTGTATTTTCCAATTTAAAATAGGTATCTACACAGACTTATTTTACAAAATGAAAGTACAAGTATTTATCGTTTTATATATCTATAATTCATTTCCATGGAAGTGAAAGATTTGAATAATCCTGACAGAGTTGCATATATATATGATAGATTATCACATATGATGATTCAATGTTGTTTTTTCCATTTCTTGATAATTATGAAAAAAATAATTATGAAGTAATGATCATTATAATGTCATTAATTGTGATTTTTTCTGTATTTTAGGGAGAATTGGATGTTAGGAATATTGTGGCCAAGTGAATGCACCTTATATTGGGCTTTCTCTTTACTATAGAATGTTAATAAAATATTTTCCACCTTATTAGATAGGTAAGATTTTTTTTTTGTTTTTTATAAGCTCATTTGGTTTAATTATTATTGTTTAGAAATGTATTATTAGATCATATATATGAAAATAAAGTTCATGAAAAAATTTAAACAAGGAATACATGTCGATAAAGACACCAAATAAAATGAAATATGTGGAAGTACATATAATTAGTTTTTATATTAGATTTTTTTTCTGCTTTTTTATAATATATTAATTTTTATTATTAGTTTAATGTATTATAATGGTAGTTTCGTCATCAAAAAGGAAATATTGATTCTTGTTATTATATTCTAAGATTTATATATGAGATAATCAAAACCGGGGAAAATAATAAATATGATAAGTTTAGTAGCATTAAAATATAATTATATTTTCTTCCATATTATTCTATTTTTTATCTCATATCATTCAATGTTATTTTAGGCATTCAATGATTCCCAGTCATATTCTTAATCTAATCTTACCCATAATCAATCTATTTTTGTGAACTATTTGTTATATTTGATTAGGATTTGAGATATGTATATTCTAATATTTATAAATAATATACATATGGGTTCAAAGAACAAACTCTTTTGATATAATAAGTGTTTGAACATACTAATAATAAAATGAATGCTTCAATAATAACTAGAAATTATCTTGTTGTAAATTCCAAGTATGTGTATTTTAATTGTACTTTATAATAAAAATGTGTAGATAGTTTTTGATTAATTAGATAAAATCATATATGTTATTTATTTCTAGTCAATGATAAATACTCTTTGATTATTGTATATTGCGTTTTTATTACATGGGTTTTGATTATTTTGGAAATGTAATGTTTTAAATTTGAAATTTTTTTAACTTCTGACATCGGTTGTGAAAAAAACGATGATGAAACCCTCAACCAAGATTATTTTCGGCATCCATTTTTACAAAACAAATGCCAAAAAGGATATTTTTTATGCCACCTTTATAAACATCGGTTAAAACCCGACATAAAAAATAAAAAAAAGATATTAAATCATGTTTTTGCACTAGTTTTAGTTTTCCTTTATCACCTAGTAGATTCCCCATCCATTTGAAACAAGAGATTACAATAGGTAATCATATCACTTAATCTTTAACATATTATGGTTTCTATTTTTTTTCTAAAAGTTGTAATCCAAATTTTCCTATTTTTTCCTTATTTCAAGTTTTTTGGTCAGATTCTTCAATTCCCACAATTTTAGCTCAAAACAGTGGTTGATACATGACAAGTATATTTTTATGATCCCCTATTAGGTGGTGTTGTAAGTATCTTCTTGTTATTATGGTGTGTGGTTTCATTGAATTGTTATGAACAAGACCAAAATTATAAATAAATGTAAATTGGATGATTTTTATAAATATAGCCACTATAATAGTGTAAAATTCTATAGATTTGGAAAATATTGGGTAATATAAAATGGACCTATTATTATTTTAGAGTGGGGGTGTATCTTCCCCTACCTCAGGGTTATCAGATTACGATTCTTGTTTTTTTGGGGATGAGTGTCTACCTTCACATTTTTGGAATGATGGTTCTTGTTTTTATTTGGGGAGTGTCCAAACATATGTTACTAGATGTTGGTTATTCTTCACTGTGAGAATAATATAACCCTATGTTTTAGATTTTATTTCTTATTTCGTAGTGAGGAGTATCTACCCTTATGTTCTAGATTGTTAGATCTAGTTTCATGATAGGAAGTGTCAAACCTTGAGTTCTAAATAATATGTTCTCATTTCTTAGTGGGGTATGTGTATTCAACCTACTTCCAAATAAGTATACCATATTTATATACATCCATCACTGGATTAAGTAGGTATGTTAAATACATAGTTCCAAATTGGAACCCATGGATCAAAAATGTTTTATTTTTTATGATTTCTTATATTATAATACACATGAAAATGAACTATTAGTTAGTTAGGATAAGTTCTTAGAAACTATTGGTGGTGGCCTATTGAGTTTTACTCACACCCTACTTAAACATACTTAGATACCCAATAAAGATTCAAAGTCAAGTGATATTATAAAGGAATGTTCCCTATGCCTAATAATTGATCTATATTTACTAGGGAGAAGCATAAAAGATAGGACTAGGCTAGGAATCTATACCAGTTTTTTAATTTTATCAATTTTCTTATGTTGATTATTTTTAAACCTTATTTTTATATGATCCACCCACAAGGGTTCATTTTTATATGTATTACATGTGAAAAATTCAGACAACTCCATTTTGTTATAACATGGGAATTTAATGCTACTATTAATTTTTTTGGGATATTAATTATAATTATTTATTTGGATATATGTGACTATTAGAATTTTTACTCTTATTTAGAACTATTATATGATGCTATATTCTCCCAAAAGTATTACCATAATCCATTGCTTCTATTAAATAGTATTTGGTGTATAGTGAGGCTTTCTTTTTGTCTAGTGACACACATATATGGTTACTAGAGAGTGAGATGGGGTTAATAATTATAATGTGGTATCATAGCCTCTTTATTTATCTCAATAATTTGGTAAGGTAGATAAGTGATATGATATTATCATAACTGGGTGTGTATCTTTTTCCTGGTAGCATCTATCCCATTTATAAAGAAAATCCTTGTTAAAAGGTCTGTGATTATTTCTCTTAGATTTTATTTTTTACTTCTAATATACATGGGTTTTGTAAAGACCCGGAAGTTTCAAGGAAAATTTTTTCTTAAATACTTTGGTAATTTATGAGTCTACGGTTTCTGACAGCACTTGATTCCGAGGCCTGGTGTGCTCGGAATCAATTTATGAAGTTTCGTTCGGGTACGTTCAGTAAACGTACATGCGGGTTTTTTTATCTTTTGAACTGGTGCTCAGAATTGAAATCCGAGGACACCAATGAACTCGCATCACTGAAATTCTCTTAAGGGTACCTTTATCTCAGTTGCATTTTATTTGGGTTGAGAGTTAATTTTTGGGGATTTCGAATAAAATAAATAAAATTGTAGTACAAAATTTTATTTAAAGATGTTAGTTATATCCTACAAGGGAAAGTTGTAGGTGGGGACCACAACCACATAACCTCCCATGATAGGATAATGTGAGGTGGGACCCACATGATCCCCTAACCTTTCAACTCCCTTAAACTCCCCATTAATCCCCCCTTAATTAATTTGACAACTCTCCCCTTAATTAATGTGAACTATTCACCTCCCTCTCTCCCATTAATTTTTTTTCAACACTTTTGATTAATGAATTCAACCCTACAATTAATTAATTAAAGTGTTTGAATTTTGAAAATTCATGTGTGAATAAAATAATATCCTTAGCTATTATTTTAGTTTGGCACTCGTTGTGTTGAGAGAATTTTGGGAGAGCTCTTGAGAAATAGAAGAATAGGGTTATTCTTTCGATGAAGAACTGCCAAAGAACGACGATCATCTCCTTCGATCTTCGGCCAAGCCAAAGGAGAAAGAGCCACCCGCAAGGAACACCGACGACGCGCCATCCTCAGACCCTTCTTCCCCGACGTCAACGAGTTGACGCCGCCTCCCAGCGACTCCATCTACGAACGAACCTTATTTTAAGGTAAGGGGTTTGTTTCAATTTTAATTGAATAAAATTGATCTTTGTCCCTCGTTGAAACCATGTTTTATCTTTGGACTTATGATACCGCCTAACACGGAGGGCACGGGCCGAAATAACATGGCCCGATGACCCTATGTTGACCCCTATCTTATTTCTATGGAAGATGTGGCGGTGACCGGAGGAAGCAGTGACCGTGTGTCGGGCGCTTGGAGAAGAACCGTGGCCCGCATCTGCGGGCCACTCGACATAAGAAGAAACGGCCGGGCGGGCTGGTGGAATCGCAGCGCCCCATGGGGCCGCGCTGCGGAGGACTACAGCCCGCGATCCATGGGACGATTTGGTGGGTGAACCGGCCGGCTCGTCGGCTGGCCGAGTTGATAAAGGCCACGACACCTGCAGGTGACACAGAGGTGGACTACGGCCCGCCCAAGTGGGCCGCTCGCTTCTGGAAGACTGGTAGGATTTGGCCGACCGGACAGAAGGTTGGTGCAGCCGGTTCGGGAAGTCAGGGGGGCCGCGTCCCCCCCACCCCCCACATCGCTCGGCCACCTGAGCTGAGCCGCTCGGCCAGCCGGGCCGAGCCGCGGCCAGCCAGGCCGGGCCGCGCCGCGTCGGGCCGGGCCGCGCCCCGTCGGGCCACGCGGAGCCGCGCCAGGCCAGGCCACGCCCCATCGGGTCGGGTCATGTGCTTCATCGGTCCAGTCTGACACCAGCCGGGTCAGACCCGCCAAAACTGGGTCGACCGGACCCGCTAGCCCATTGGGCTTAACGGGCTAGGCCCATTACGCTTAAATGCGAATAAATTCATGACCGTGCGTCCGATCGATGCACCATCTGCGGCGCTGGGATCATCGTGACGAGGCAGTCCTTTTGTGATACTCTAAGTGAGTTTTGGATGACATTGGAAAATAGATGGGTTTTGAACGAGCGTAATTCCAACCGGGCCCCTGGAACAGAAAAGCCAATATCTCTTAGACCGGGCGTCTAATTGACACACCATCTGCCGTGTTGGGTTCCTTTTTACGAGACAGAACTTCGGGGTACATCAAATTTGGATTTCATGATATTTTATGTAATGGACCCTTTACTCGAGGAGCGGAACCTCCCGGAATCGAGCGTGTTGTGTGCGGAAACCCTAGAGTTGACTGTGACTGCAACGACAACTGTACTGGAATCTTCCATGGGTTCAACGACGAAGACTACTGTAATGGAATCCTCCGTGGGTTTGACGATGACGAAATCTGTACTGTAATCCTCCGTGGGTTCGACAGTGATGACTACAAAGTCCGACAGTTGACTTCTTTTCTAGTATCCTACGTGGGTCTGACAGAGTAGCTGGTTTAGTAACCTACATGGGTTCGACTGTCACGAACCGTCCTCAGGGCCCATGCAGTGACTACCCCAAGCCCGCCATCCATAGGAGAGGGGGTGGCGACTAGCACCAAAGGCGTAAATCCTGATTTAAAAAAGGGAAGACATTTCCTTTATAAAAGTAATCAAACACAACAGAGTGCTCAACAGAAGAAAGCATTAAGTAATACTGAATACAAAAGTAAGTGCGGAAAGGAAAGGGGCTGGAAATGCAAGACCAACAGTAAGTACAATACAACTAAAAAACTAGTACAACTACAGTAAAGTAAAACAACAACCACTGAGTTGTCCTCAGGGAATCCCACCTGAAGGGTGGGTACAGATGGTCTCCTCAGCACCTCGGGTCTGGCCGTCCGCTCCGTGTACGTCTCGCCAAGTGGTCCACCTCTGGGTACCATCCAGCTCCACAAGCCTCCACCTCGATCAGTGCTATCCGTCGTCTGAAACCCACACAATGTAGTGTGGGCATATCCCATGTAGGGGTGAGTATACGATACTCAGTAGGGATCCCGAGACCCCCCGAAGGTCTCCTAGAATCCATGAAGGATAAACCACAGAAGAAAGATACAATCACGAAGTATCAACCAACTCTACTAAGGTATATGCACATACATATACCTAAGTTATCAATCATAGTTCGGATCGAACTGTCAAGCCCAAGAACAACCCAGTCCACACAGGAAAGCAAGTCAATCACATCGATGATAATGATTGAAAGTCAAGTCTCAGCTCACACAAGTTTGCATATTTTGTATAGCGATAGAGACGATCAGATGTAGTCACCGATTCAACTAAGCTGTCAGACCCACGTAGGATACTAGACTAGCTAAGCTCTTAGACCCACATAAGATACTAGACCAGCTACTCTGTCAGACCCACTCAGGATACTAGTACAAAAGTCAAACTGTCAGAACCACTTAGGATGAAAGTACAATAGTCATCGCTGTCAAACCCACAGAAAATTCCAGTATAGTTTTCATCATCGTCGAACCCACAGAGGATTCTAGTATAGTAGTTGTCGTCGTCTAACGCATGGAGGATTACAGTACGGTAGTCGTCGCAGTCGCTGCCAGCTCTAGGGTTCCCACACACAACACGCTCGATTCCGTGAGGGTCTTCTCTTCAAGCCGAAGGGGTCTATACATAAACTATCCTGAATTCCGTAGATGATGTATCCTGAAATTCGGTCTCATATATAGGAACCCAACGTGACAGACGACACATCAATCATACGCACAGTCTGAGAGATTTTGGCTTTTCCGTTCTAGGGGGCTAGTTTGAATTTCGCTCATTCCAAACCCAACCATTTTCCAAAGTCATCCAAAACTCACTTAGATTATCGCAAAAGTACCGTCACGTCATGAGGATCCTAGTGCCATAGACGACGCATCGATCAGACGCTTGGTCTTAATGTTATTCATGTTTAAGTGAAACGGGATCGGTCCGTCAATCCCAATGGGCTGGTGGGTCGGCCTGACCTAGTTCGGTGGGTTTGACCCGACAGGGGGGTCAGCCCAACCCGGTAGAGAGCGGCCCGGCCTGGCGTGGCGCGACCTCACCCGGCGTGGCGCGACCTCGCCCGACGTGGCGCACCACGGCCCGACGTGGCGCGACTCAGCCCGCGTGGGGCCACAGTTTGACCCAGCTGGCCGAGCGGTGTGGGGGGGGGGGGGGGGGTGGCCCCCCGGTTTCCCAAACCGGTGGTGACGAGCGGCGCCGCACCTCCTATCCAGCCGGAAGAAGATGACCGGTCTTCCAGGCGCTAGTGGCCCGCACGGGTGGGCCGCAGTTCTCCTGCATGGAAGCTACGGGTGCCGTGACCTCCTTCAACCTGGCCAGCAGGCGGCCAACCGGTTCATCGCCAAAGTGGCCCACAGAGCGTGGGCCATGGTCCTCCACAAAACGATGCCGCTTGTGGTGTCGCGGTCACCCTGTTCGGCCGGCTACAGAATGACGGTTCTTCCATAGCGCGACACCCTCATAGGGCCGTGGTTCCTTTGGACGATCCGGCTTTAGCCGGGTGGTTCTTCTTCGTCTGAGTAGCCCACGGTTCTTCTCTATGCAGCCGAAACATGGTCTCCGCTTCCTTCGGCCACCATCGCCTCCGATTACCACAGCCAAGATAGTCAAGAAACATCGAAGGGTCATTGGGCCGTGTTTGTTTGGCCCTCGCCCTCTGCGTTAGGCGATAACATAAGGCCAGAGACAATCCATGGTTTTCAATGAAGAACAAAGTAAAATTTAATCACTTAAAATAAAACAAACCCCATACCTCTGATAGCATCAAACCAGACCCACGAAACTCTGCACCTCCATCACACTCTTGGGTTGCTCCCAAGAAAGTACTGCCTCGATCATCACTAGATCCACTGCAACTCCACCCTCTGAGATGACGTGTCCGAAGAAATGAACCTCTCAAATCCAGAACTGGAACTTCGAGATCTTACCATAAAGCTGGTTCTCTCGGAGTGTGTCCAGTACTACCGGCAAATGGTAGGCGTTCTCCTCCTCAGTAGTCGTGTAAATCAGTATGTCGTCGATCAAGACTACGACAAAGGGATCAAGTTAAGGCTGGAAGATCCTGTTTTTGAGACTCATGAACACTGATGTAGCGTTGGTTACGCTGAAGGTCATAAACAAGAACTTATAGTGGCTATACCGACACCTGAAGGCTGTCTTCTGCACATCCTCATCTCAAATTCTGAGCTGGTGATTTCATGACCTAAGGTTTATCTTTGAGAACCATCATACTCCCTTGAGCTGATCGAAGAGGTCGTCAATCCTCGGAAGTGGGTACTTCTTCTTCATGGTCACCTGATTCAGGTGACGGTAGTCGACACATAGTCGCAAGATCCCATCTGCCTTTTTGGTGAATAAATTGGAGAAGCCCAGGGTGAAACACTGGGTCAGATAAATCCCTTCCCTTGCATGTCCTCCAGCTGTACCCACAGCTCACGAAGCTCGGCGGAGGCCATTCGATATGCTAGAGTAGATATCCGTGCTATCCCAAGGTACAAGTCTATGTTGAAGTCTACCTATCTGCGAGGGCTTAGTCCTAGAACATCATCAGGAAAAACATCTACATACTGATCCACCACAACAGGAAAGCTCGGACTCCGCACATCAACTGCTTTGAGGATGAGACTAGCCAACTGATGTGTGATGGGATTCCCTCTACTCTGCGTAAGTCCATCCAGGGCTGTAAAGGCTCCCTTTTCACCTGTAAAGGTGAACCTAGTCCCATCCATGCGGACACACCGCACTTTGTTCCTAATGTAGTCGATCTGAGCATGGACTATAGACAACCAGTCCATACCCAAGATGACGTCGTAAGAACTCGACGCTGCTACAAGAAGATCCCAGCTGAAGCTCTTGCCTCCTAGAGTAAGCTCACACTGCCGGAACCAGTGTGTAATCATCGAGTCTGCTCCCATGGGAGTCTCTAGCCATAAGGATCGAGCCAACAGCTCCATCGGAATCTCCGAGCTCCGAACAAGGGCAACGATAATAAAAGAATGACTCTCACCTATGTCTATATGTACTATAACAAGGATGGAGTAGACATATATAGTACCTCAAATCATCTCAGGTGCGCCATGGTTGTAGGCCTCAGATACCTGGAGCTGAGCCCACTTCTGTCGGCCAGCTCCCTGTGGTTGGGGTGGACCTCTTGGTGGTGGTGGTGGTAGACCTCAAAACGTCATCCAGCACCCGCTGCTCGGCCAACAACTCTGCCTTGTCCGCCTGCTCCCGACGGACCACCACGGTCGAACCTCTGCCTCGTCCTGGGAGGTCCCTCTACTGTCTGATTCTCATCCGATGGTGGGTTGGGCAGTCCTGAGCAGTGTGACCCTGCTCGCCGCATGCATAGAACTGCCTGCTCCTCGTATTGCTGGCTCGGTTTCGTGTGCCATGCACAACTGAACCTGTATCCTGAGGTCGCCCACCTAATGGCCTGGTCCACTTGGACCCCTACGTCAACTATCTACTATCGGCTTCAGAAGACTCCACTATGTGTCGTCCTGCGGTGGGTCTCGCAGCTGGTGTCGGCTCAGCAAGAAAGATCTCTACAATAAGGGATCGCTCCAGTACTCCCTCCTATGTCGAAATACTAAGGGAGATCATCGAAGCCCTGATCTCATGTCTGAGTCTCTACTCAAAGGTCCAGACCCTGAGTAATGGGTCTCGTACCATGTCCGTAGAGTAGAGTGAGAGGTCAGTGAACCTCACTGAGTACTGAGCTATTGTCATGCTACCCTGCCAAAGATGTAGTAACTCCTGAATCCGCACCACACGAAGGGTGGCTGGAACAAACTCCGAGCGGAAAAGACTCTCAATGTCCGTCCAGAGTAAAGATGCCTCGTCATGTACCTGGAGCATTAGGATCCACCATCTACCTGCTGCTACATGTTGGAGACTCGCAACAAGGATCACCATAAGGTCAGCTGGTGTCCCTACCAATCTGAAAACTCTGACGACAGCCTCCAGCCAGTCCCCATATGCCTGTGGGTCCTTCTCTCTGTGAAAACTCAGCAGCCACTGTCGCTGAAACTCGTGCAACTCACTCAGACAACATGCACTTTTTACTACTAGAGTTGGTGTTATCGGTGGCCCAACGGGTAGTGGTACCACTAGTGCCTCTGCTGTGATGGGGCCCTGCACCAAGGCCCCATCACTCAGCGGGATACCATCTCGTACATAACTCTGAACCCTTGCTGGATGCCTTCATGGGGCCATCCTAAAAAGAAACAAGTGTGCCATAGTTAAAATAGTATACCTGGTGAGCTGACACAATGTAATCACAGAGAAAACTTTTCAAAGGAAACACACATGCAATCAGTGTTTTTGTGCACTGAGTCGGAAATCAGAGGTCAGGGTCCTGGTGTATGGATACGTCAACCACCGCACCTACACTGGACTCCCAGGAATGAAAATCACATTCAATACTCTTAACACTATTCCTTCAAAGTAATATAGATCAGAGTCCTATGTTCTGCGGTTGAACCGACTCCTCTGATACCAATTTGTCACGACTCGTCCTCGGGGCCCGTGCCGTGACTACCCCAAGACCGCCTTCCATAGGTCAGGGGATGGAGACTAGAACCAATGGTGTGAATCCTAATTAAAAAAAGGGAAGGAATTGACTTTATAAAAGTAAAACAACACAATAGGGTGCGCAACAGAAGAAAGCACTAAGTAATACTGCATACAAAAGTAAGTGCTGAAAGGAAAGAGGCTGGAAATACAAGCCCAACAGTAAGTACAGTACAACTGAAAACTAGTACAACTACAGTAAAGTAAAACAACAAAAACTGAGTCATCCTTCGTGAATCCCACCTGAAGGGTGGGTACAGATGGTCTCCTCAACACCTCGGGTCTGGCTGTCCACTCCGTGTACGTCTCGCCAAGTGGTCCACCTCTGGGTATCGTCCAGCTCCACAAGCCTCCACCTCGATCAGTACTTTCCATAGTCTGCATCCAACACAACGTAGTGCGGGAATATCCCATGCAGGGGTGAGTATACGATACTCAGTAGTGACCCCGAGACCCCCGAAGGTCTCCCAGAATCCAAAAAGGATAAACCACAGAAGAAAGATACAATCAGGAAGTAGCAACCAAATCTACTTAGGTATATTCCCATACATATACCTAAGTTATCAATCAGAGTTTGGCTCCAACTCTCGAGCCCAAGCATAACCCAGTCCATGCAGGAAAGCAAGTCAATCACATCGATGATAATGATTGAAAGTCAAGACTCAACTCACACAGGTATGCATATTTCATATAGTGATAAAGATGATCAGATGTATTCACTGATTCATCTAAGCTGTCGGACCCACGTAGGATACTAGACTAGCTAAGTTGTCGGACCCTCGTAGGATACTAGACCATGTACTCTGTCAGACCCACTGAAGATACTAGTACAGAAGTTAAACTATCAGACCCACTTAGGATACAAGTATAGTAGTCATCACTATCGAACCCATGGAGGATTCCAGTACAGTTTTCATCGTCGTCGAATCCAAAGAGGATTCCAGTATGTTAGTCGTCATTGTCCAACCCACAAAAGATTCCAATACGGTAGTCGTCGCAGTCGCAACCAGCTCTAGTGTTCCCGCACACATCACACTCGATTCCAGGAGGGTCCTCTCCTCGATCCAAGAGGGTTGATACATCAACTAACATGAAGTCTAGATTTGATGTATCCTGAAGTTCTGTCTCATAAAAAGGAACCCAACACGACAGACAATGTGTCAATCAGACGCCCAGTCTGAGAGATTTTGGATTTTCCATTCTAGGGGCCCAGTTGGAATTACGCTCATTCCAAACCTAGCTATTTTCCAATGTCATCCAAAACTCATGTAGAGTATCAAAAAAGGATATGTAGGTCACGAGGATCCCAGTTCTGCAGATGGTGCATCGATCAGGCGCACATTCTTAAAGTTATTCATGTTTAAGTGAAGTGGGACCGGTCCATCAAGCCCAGTGGGCTCGCGGGTCAGCCCGACCTAGTTCGGTGGGTCCGACCCGGTGTGGTGTGGCCCGGCCCGGCGGGGCGTGGCCCGACTCAGCGTGTTGCGGCCTGGCACACGGCGGGCCATAGCTCGGCCCGACTGGACGAGTGGTGCAGGGGAGGGGGGGGGGGCAGTTTCCCAAACTGGAGACACCGCCCCTCTGATCCTGCCAGCTGAAGCCGACCGGTCTTCCTAGAGTGAACAACCCGTACGGGTGGGCCGCAGTTCTCCCGTGCGGCACCTGCGGGTGCCACATCCTCCTTCAACCCGACCAGCAGGCGTGTAACAACCCGAAATTTTGAATAAATCTTGTTTACTAATTTCATGTGTTATTTTATTTTATTTTTATACTCAACAAAAATGTTTTATTTGATAAACATGATTATAATTAAAATGAGATCAGTGGGTTTTGACTATTATATAACCATCGGTCAATATGACCGTTGTGAACAAAATGTTTTGATTATTGTCTCTAAATATAAGTAATCTTGGTTAATTATTATAGAAAGAAGATTCGATGGCCTCACCTAGTAGTCTTGGACCGATCGAAGCCCATCTAACAGAGCTTGGGAAGGAGGTAGCACCATTGGGCTTTGCTCTGGATCAAATCCAATCCGAACTTCATCATGTGAAGCTGGAACGGAATCGCCTTTGTGAGAAGTTCAAACTGATAGAAATTACTACTCGGGCAATGTTGACTGAGCCGCCCCAAGCTTCTATCACCCTAGCACACCTTACTCTTAGGTCCTATGCTGGTATTATAATGGGTTATGTAACGAGACCGTAACTACCTTGTGTAATCCTTGTTTTAAATAAAAATTGGGATTTCTTCTTATGATGAAGTTTATGAATTTTGAAATGACCGGATAAATATAGTATGCATATTTTTGATGAATTTTAGAAAAAGGATATTTTAAATATGTTTATGTAAACCCTAAATAATTAAAAATGTGTAATGATTTTCAAAAAATGGTCTTCTGCAATTATGTTCAGTACTAAATTTAGAGTCTAATAAGATCAACATGATTTTTGATGAATAGTAAATTATGAATAGTGATTTTATGATTAGGATTAGTAATATGACCAAATGGATTAGTAATCTCACTTAAAGAAAGTTTTAAAATAATCTAGGCACCTTGATTAAGTAATGTGATTCAATAAAATAGTTAAATAACGGTTTCATTAATTATTATTCAAGTATTAGTTTTTTTCGGGTGAATAGTGTTTTTTAATTAAAAATTTAATTAAAAATAATTAGAAAATTATTTTTATAAAAATGACTTTATTTTTGAACTCAGAGCATCGATATTATGTTATGGTAATTTTTGGGGTTTTTTCTGAAAAAATGAATTTTCGATGAATAGTGTTTTTATTTAAAAATTAAATTAAAAATATTTAGAAAATTATTTTTATAAAATGGATTTCATTTTTGAAATCAGAGCATTGATATTTGGTTAATGTGAAATTTTGGGATTTTTCTGAGAAAGTTGAATTTTCAGTGAATAGTAAAAATACAGTTTAAGGGTTTCGGTATGTTTAATGACATCATAACGGTGTCATGATGATGTCATGAGATCTTTTGAGGGTTTTCCGGCCAAGGGTGATGAATTATTGTTTTGGGGGGCCCATGTGGCCTAACTCCATGATAAATGACAAGGGAGAGCACATGGGTTTGAGAAAAGCACATGTGAGGTGTCCCTTGGCCATTAATGCCTTGTCCCCTCACTTTCCCTATAAATACCAAGCCCTCCTCTCATCCATTCGACTCCCCACTCATTCCCAACGAATTTCTGGTCTCATTACCTCCCAAGGAGTCCTCCCAAGGTGCCCCCAAGCCCTCAAGGTCCCAACCTTTTAGGTTTAAGAGTTACAATTTAAGATAAGGGATCCGACCCCTCTCTTTTTTTTCAAGTAATCTCTTTTATGTCATTTCTTTTATGCTCCATGTTCTTATGTTGTAGGATGTTCTTTTATATTCATCCTACTGCCTATTTCATGTTCATATGATGAGAGACCCCCCCTTTCTCTCATCAATTCTTTTTAAGAATGTTTAAGTGGCGCCGTTAGGCTGCCGAATTTTTAAGGGATTCTTTCACCTTCCTCGTTTTCAAGTTCTATTTTCATTCAAGTCTTTCATGTTCCTTTTTGTTATATTGGGGTATGATATCTATATATATCATACTGGAATCTTATGTTCATATGATTAGAGACCCCATTTGATCTCTTCAATTCAGTATTTTGATGTTTTAAGTGGCGCCGTTAGGCTGCCGAATTTTTTAGTGGTTCTTCACCCTTCTCGTTTTGAAGTTCTACTTTCATGTCAATTATTTCAAGTTCCTTTCTGTTATATTGGGGTATTATCTCTATATATATCATACTGGACTCTTATGTTCATATGATGAGAGACCCCATTTGATCTCTTCAATTCAGTATTTTGATGTTTTAAGTGGCGCCGTTAGGCTGCCGAATTTTTTAGTGGTTCTTCACCCTTCTCGTTTTGAAGTTCTACTTTCATGTCAATTATTTCAAGTTACTTTTTGTTATATTGGGGTATGATATCTATATATATCATACTGGACTCTTATGTTCATATGATGAGAGACCCCATTTGATCTCTTCAATTCAGTATTTTGATGTTTTAAGTGGCGCCGTTAGGCTGCCGAATTTTTAAGTGGTTCTTCACCCTTCTCGTTTTGAAGTTCTACTTTCATGTCAATTCTTTCAAGTTACTTTTTTGTTATGTTGGGGAATTATCTCTATATCTATCATACTGAACTCTTATGTTCACATGATGAGAGATACTATTTGATCTTTTCAAATCATTTTTGTTGAGGTTTAAGTAACGCCGTTAGGCTGCCGAACTTTCATAAGAGAAATCTAATTTTTTTTTCTTCCTTCCATGTTTTTCATTTCAAATGGTATGTCCCTGAAATCTCATTACCATGATTATTTATCCTTATTATTCTGTCCATGTACTATTTTATGGGTCATTTATGAATGTTTGACCCATTTTACCTCTCTTTTAATGTCTTCCAAAACCTCGGAACATTGCCGTTATGCTGCAGAATTTCTGTCTCAAAATGCCTCTCTCTTTTTCTAAAGTTCTTTTATTTTATTAAGTGAATACTCAAAGATCTTTCTTCTAAAGGGGTATTCACATATATACCAAAATGTTCTATTTTAAATTCTGGGATTTACATACATGATACCCACCTTCCTTTTCTGTGGGTTTTAAAGTGACGTAAAGATCATGTCTTTAAAGCAGTTTTTAAAACATTATGATTATCAAATGAAACCCATTTATTTTATGCTATGTGGGTTATTTATGAAATGTTTGATGATGATATATGTGGCTCACATGATAATAAAGGCAAATTTAAGGGTGCGCCCTGATAGCGCTCCAATGCATTGGGTAATGATGTAACCACTAGAGATTACAATTTTCACGATACCTTGGTGAATAACCTTGGTAATTTTAAAATGACACCTTGGGGATGGACCTTGGTGATATGTTCATGATTGTCTATCTTAAATGATGTAGCCACATCTTCAAGTTATGAAAAAGTCTTATTTTTATTACGATATGCCTCATGATTTCATTTTAATGCCTTAAAGTTCTTTTCATGACTTTATTGATGTATCTCAAGTTCATATGTAAAATGTTTCACTTGTTTCCCTTGCTGGGCCTTCTGCTCACCCTTCCTTTTGATGTATGTCCCCAGGTTATGGGATGCAGTAATGAGCCTAGGGTGAACATGAGGAGAAGCCATTCAAGTGTTTAAGAAGAATGTTTTTTTTCATGTTTTATGTTCCTTGTTTCCAAGACACTAAACCTTAAAGATCCTCAGTTCCGTGTAATGGAATGAAAAGTTATGTTATAAAAAGACGGGATGCTATAGTTGGTATCAAAGGATGGTTTAGTTATTTGTGGAAATTAGGATATAAAAAATTTAGGAAGAACCCTATAGAAAATTTTAAATATAGGAAATCTTCCTGGTATTTTAGTGAGTATTGAGTAAGGGGTTTCCAAGAAAATACATCCCTGTCTGGATACGAGCAGGTAGAGGTGGCTCTGGCACAGATGTACATAGGGGTAAAACCCGAAAACACCGCTTTGAGCTAGACTCGAACGGGAACTGGTACACGACAACGGGCCTTGCTGCACTCTTGGTTAAGACACTCCCGGGGGATATGCTTTGGTAAATTCATAAGCTTGGTATGAACCATTGTTAAAGGATCAAAGATAAAATAAAATAAAGGTTCACATAAGAATATATGATCATTCATAACCTAGATGGGAACCTAGGAGATCACAATTTAGGGTATACCTTTCATATACAAGTTATCCTTATATGCTTTCAGTTCCTTTTCATGATTATTAGCTAAGTACTTAAGCCCCTAATTATGCTTTCTCTTCTTAGTTAATGGTGGGAAATGGAAGAACATGTTCCGACAACCAATGTGATAGGAAATGCGACGATTTTCGTATTAATATGACAGGGATGATTAGGGGATTAAAATATGATTATTATTTTGGAAGACGTTCATTATTTTGGGAACCATATTTGATCGAGGTAAATAGATTACTACGGTATTTTCATTGAGGAGTAAGGTTGACTTATATTTTGAAGAATCGATGAATTTAAGGTGGACTTATAGTAATTTAGGTTACTTACGGGAATGATTAACCTATCTTGGGTAAAATATATTTAGGTTAGCTACTTTTGTTATAAGATGTTAGGAGTGGTTGATGTTGTTTGGAGATGAACAATGAAGTTTATTTTGGAAGACTATGTTATCAAGTCCTTCTTGTATTTGGGTTTCAATCATAGCTTGGTTTATTTTGAGGAATCTTAAGGACCATTATTTACGGAATGGACTATGATGAACTTTGGGTAGTACCATGGAACTTGAAGATTTAAAAGTAGTTTCCATTCCTATGGGATTATTTCTTTTTGAAGAGTTTTTTTTACCTTACTCTTTCTATTTTTGGGATAATGTTTAAAGATAGAAGAAATAGATAGTTGATCTTTTGTGGATTATGTGATTCTCTAGAAGATGATTCTTGTGTTTTGATGAGACAAAGTAGTTTTGAATGCTCATAGTTTAGAGAAAAGATTAGTTTTGGGTAGAAACTTATTAAAGGATGAAACTCTACATGAAGGTAGATATATTTCCTTATGTTTTTGTTCTATGTTGTAAATGAATTCCTCAAAGTTATGAAAAGGAACGTAGAACAAAAAAAGTTGTTGGTTTACGTTTCCTACTAGGTAATCAAAGACCTCTTGCAGACATCATAATTTTGGGATTTTCTGGTGGTTAACTTCCTCCTAATCAAGTTTTCTATCACTCTCTTTTAGGACGTGACCCTTTTTTTTCTCCTCCATGTCCATGTTTCCTACATGGAATCCTTGTATGAGTAAACTCGGGTGGCCATTGTACTTCCATTTCTTTCTTTTAAAGTAATGGTGTCACAGACTCTTTTTTCGATGTGGGACTTTCAATGAAATTTCAAAACACAATTTTTTTTAAATTGTGAGGACGCAATTTCTTAAGGGGGGAAGATTGTAACGACCCGAAATTTTGAATAAATCTTGTTTACTAATTTCATGTGTTATTTAATTTTATTTTTATACTCAACAAAAATGTTTTATTTGATAAACATGATTATAATTAAAATGAGATCAGTGGGTTTTGACTATTATATAACCATCGGTCAATATGACCGTTGTGAACAAAATGTTTTGATTATTGTCTCTAAATATAAGTAATCTTGGTTAATTATTATAGAAAGAATATTAGATGGCCTCACCTAGTAGTCTTGGACCGATCGAAGCCCATCTAACAGAGCTTGGGAAGGAGGTAGCACCATTGGGCTTTGCTCTGGATCAAATCCAATCAGAACTTCATCATGTGAAGCTGGAACGGAATCGCCTTCGTGAGAAGTTCAAACTGATAGAAATTACTACTCGGGAAATGTTGACTGAGCCGCCCCAAGCTTCTATCACCCTAGCACACCTTACTCTTAGGTCCTATGCTGGTATTATAAGGGGTTATGTAACGAGACCGTAACTACCTTGTGTAATCCTTGTTTTAAATAAAAATTGGGATTTCTTCTTATGATGAAGTTTATAAATTTTGAAATGACCGGATAAATATAGTATGCATATTTTTGATGAATTTTAGTAAAAGGATATTTTAAATATGTTTATGTAAACCCTAAATAATTAAAAATGTGTAATGATTTTCAAAAAATGGTCTTATGCAATTATGTTCAGTACTAAATTTAGAGTCTAATAAGATCAACTTGATTTTTGATGAATAGTAAATTATGAATAGTGATTTTATGATTAGTATTAGTAATATGACCAAATGGATTAGTAATCTCACTTAAAGAAAGTTTTAAAATAATCTAGGCACCTTGATTAAGTAATGTGATTCAATAAAATAGTTAAATAACGGTTTCCTTAATTATTATTCAAGTATTAGTTTTTTTGGGTGAATAGTGTTTTTTAATTAAAAATTTAATTAAAAATAATTATAAAATTATTTTTATAAAAATGACTTTATTTTTGAACTCAGAGCATCGATATTATGTTATGGTAATTTTTGGGGTTTTTTCTGAAAAAATGAATTTTCGATGAATAGTGTTTTTATTTAAAAATTAAATTAAAAATATTTAGAAAATTATTTTTATAAAATGGATTTCATATTTGAAATCAGAGCATTGATATTTGGTTAATGTGAAATTTTGGGATTTTTCTGAGAAAGTTGAATTTTCAGTGAATAGTAAAAATACAGTTTTAGGGTTTCGGTATGTTTAATGACATCATAACGGTGTCATGATGATGTCATGAGATCTTTTGAGGGTTGGCCGGCCAAGGGTGATGAATTATTGTTTTGGGGGGCCCATGTGGCCTAACTCCATGATAAATGACAAGGGAGAGCACATGGGTTTGAGAAAAGCACATGTGAGGTGTCCCTTGGCCATTAATGCCTTGTCCCCTCACTTTCCCTATAAATACCAAGCCCTCCTCTCATCCATTCGACTCCCCACTCATTCCCAACGAATTTCTGGTCTCATTACCTCCCAAGGAGTCCTCCCAAGGTGCCCCCAAGCCCTCAAGGTCCCAACCTTTGAGGTTTAAGAGTTACATTTTAAGGTAAGGGATCCGACCCCTCTCTTTCTTTTCAAGTAATCTCTTTTATGTCATTTATTTTATACTCCATGTTCTTATGTTGGAGGATGTTCTTTTATATTCATCCTACTGCCTATTTCATGTTCATATGATGAGAGACCCCCCTTGCTCTCATCAATTCGTTTTAAGAATGTTTAAGTGGCGCCGTTAGGCTGCCGAATTTTTAAGGGATTCTTTCACCTTCCTCGTTTTCAAGTTCTATTTTCATTCAAGTCTTTCATGTTCCTTTTTGTTATATTGGGGTATGGTCTCTATATATATCATACTGGACTCTTATGTTCATATGATGAGAGACCCCATTTGATCTCTTCAATTCAGTATTTTGATGTTTTAAGTGGCGCCGTTAGGCTGCCGAATTTTTTAGTGGTTCTTCACCCTTCTCGTTTTGAAGTTCAACTTTCATGTCAATTATTTCAAGTTCCTTTTTGTTATATTGGGGTATGATCTCTATATATATCATACTGGACTCTTATTTTCATATGATGAGAGACCCCATTTGATCTCTTCAATTCAGTATTTTGATGTTTTAAGTGGCGCCGTTAGGCTGCCGAATTTTTAAGTGGTTCTTCACCCTTCTCGTTTTGAAGTTCTACTTTCATGTCAATTCTTTCAAGTTCCTTTTTTGTTATGTTGGGGAATTATCTCTATATCTATCATACTGAACTCTTATGTTCACATGATGAGAGATCCTATTTGATCTTTTCAAATCATTTTTGTTGAGGTTTAAGTAACGCCGTTAGGCTGCCGAACTTTCATAAGAGAAATCTAATTTTTTTTTCTTCCTTCCATGTTTTTCATTTCAAATGGTATGTCCCTGAAATCTCATTACCATGATCATGTATCCTTCTTATTCTGTCCATGTACTATTTTATGGGTCATTTATGAATGTTTGACCCATTTTACCTCTCTTTTAATGTCTTCCAAAACCTCGGAACATTGCCGTTATGCTGCAGAATTTCTGTCTCAAAATGTCTCTCTCTTTTTCTAAAGTTCTTTTATTTTATTAAGTGAATACTCAAATCTCTTTCTTCTAAAGGGGTATTCACATATATACCAAAATGTTCTATTTTAAATTCTGGGATTTACATACATGAGACCCACCTTCCTTTTCTGTGGGTTTTAAAGTGACGTAAAGATCATGTCTTTAAAGCAGTTTTTAAAACATTATGATTATGAAATGAAACCCATTTATTTTATGCTATGTGGGTTATTTATGAAATTTTTGATGATGATATATGTGACTCACATGGTAATAAAGGAAAATTTAAGGGTGCGCCCTGATAGCGCTCCAATGCATTGGGTAATGATGTAACCACTAGAGATTACAATTTTCACGATACCTTGGTGAATAACCTTGGTAATTTTAAAATGACACCTTGGGGATGGACCTTTGTGATATGTTCATGATTGTCTATCTTAAATGATGTAGCCACATCTTCAAGTTATGAAAAAGTCTTATTTTTATTATGATATGCCTCATGATTTCATTTTCATGCCTTAAAGTTCTTTTCATGACTTTATTGATGTATCTCAAGTTCATATGTAAAATGTTTCACTTGTTTCCCTTGCTGGGCCTTCTGCTCACCCTTCCTTTTGATGTATGTCCCCAGGTTATGGGATGCAGTAATGAGCCTAGGGTGAACATGAGGAGAAGCCTTTCAAGTGTTTAAGAAGAATGTTTTTTTTTCATGTTTTATGTTCCTTGTTTCCAAGACACTAAACCTTAAAGATCCTCAGTTCCGTGTAATGGAATGAAAAGTTATGTTATAAAAAGACAGGATGCTATAAGGAGGCTGACCGGTTCACCGCTGAAGCGGCTCATGGAGCACAGGTCATGGTCCTCCGCAGGGCGGATCCCCTTGTGGGGCCACTGTCTCCCTATCTGGCCGACTACGGACGGCCAGTTCTTCCGCAGCGCGACACCCTCGTGGCGTCACAGTTCCTTCTACCTGGCTGGCTTTAGTCAGCCAGTTCTTATTCGGCCGAGAGGCCCACGGATGCGGGCCATGATTGTTCTCAATGCGGCCAGCACACGGCCGTCACTTCCTTCGGTCGCCATCGCCTCCGATTAACTCCACCAAGATAGTCAAGAAACATCAGAGGGTCGCTGGGCCTTGTTTGTTCGGTCCATGCCATCTGCGTTAGGCAATAACATAAGGTCATAGACAATACATGGTTTTCAACGAATAAAAAAGTACAATTTAATCACTTAATATAATACAAAACCCCTACCCCGAATTCAAGTATGTTGCACGTCGACGAGCCGTGGAAGACGAGCGTCGTGGAGGTCGGGCGTCGCAGAAGATGGCGTCCCAGAGAATGATGTCATCCCGTCAATGTTGGAAGTCATTTTTCATAGACAGAGTTCCTCACGAGCGGTGTCTTCTCCATTTATGTGGAGGAAGAAGAAAGGATGGAGGCATTCCTCACGTTCTTGTTCCAGTTGAAAAGAAAAGTGGAGAGAAAATGCTTCCTGTTCATCGAGTCGTGGAGCGTTCTTCGCAGAGAGGAAAACTTCCTTCTATTTCTCCAGAGGTTTCCTCCACCAAAATATTGGCAAGGAAAATATTATAAAAGCTACTCAACTTTTAAATAATTTCCATGCAATTAAAATTGATTCAAATGAAATAAATGATTAATTATATGTGGAATTTAATTAATCCTAGCTGTTGGAATTAATTAAGAGGAGGTGAAGAGTTTAAAATTCAAAAGAGAAGAGTTGTCAAATTAAATAAAGGGAAGTTAATGGGGAGTTTAAGGGTTAGGGGCTCGTGTGGGCCCCACCAAACATTATCCTCTCATGGGAGGTTATGTGGGTGTGGTTCTATCCTCTAACTCCCCCTTGTAGGAAATAACCAACTCTTAAACAACAAAATTGTGTAAAATAATTTTATTTTATTTAAAATAAATCCCAAAAAATTAACTTCTCTTCCTAAGAAAGCGCAACTGCAGTAAATATCCCATGAAGTGAATACCGGTGTTGTGAGTTCATCGACGACCTCAGATTTCAATTCTGAGAACTAGTTCAAAAGATAGAAAAACCTGCACGTACATTTACTTAATGTACCCGAACAAAACTTCAGAAATTGATTCTGGTCACACCGGGCCTCAGAATCTGGCGCCTTAAGAAACTGTGGACTCGTAAAATTCCAAATTATTTAAGAATTAATTTTCCTTGAAATTTCTGGGTCTTTACACTGACATCTTAGCTGGCCTAGTATCCTACATGGGTCCGGCAACTTAGATGTATCAGTGACTATATATGATCATCTCTATCACTATACGAAAGATGTATACCTGTGTGAGATGAGTCTTGACTTTCAATCATTATCATCGATGTGATTAACTTCTTTCATGTGTGGAATGGTTTGTGCTTATGCTAGAGAAATGGAGCCGAACCGTGATTGATAACTTAAGTATATGTATGGGCATATACCTAAGTATAGTTGGTTGATACTTCGTGTTTGTAACTTTCTTATGTTGTTATCCTTTGTGGATTATGGGAGACCTTCAGGGGTCTCGGGGTCCCTCCTGAGTATCGTATACTCACCCCTGCATGGGCTATACCTGCAATATGTTGTGTTGGATGCAGATTATGGACAACAATGATTGAGGTAGAGACTTATAGAGATGGACGGTACCCGGAGGTGGACCACATGACGAGACATACATGAAGCAGACAGACGGAACCGAGGTGATAAGGAGACCATCTATACCCACCCTTCAGGTGGGATTCCCAGGGGATGACTTGGCTGTTGATGTTTTACTTTACTATAGTTGTACTAGATTTTTAGTTGTACTGTACTTACTGTTGGGCTTGTATTTCTGGCCCCTTTCTTTTCCACACTTAATTTTGTATACAATTATTCTTAGTTATTACTTCATTTGCATACTCTATTGTGTTTGTTTACTTTTATAAAGGAAATTCCTTCCCAGTATAAGGATTTACGCCTTTGGTGCTAGTTTCCAGCCCCTGTCCTATGGAAGGCGGGCTTGGGGTAGTCACGGCACGAGCCCTGAGGATGGGTTGTGACAAATTGGTATCAGAGGAGTCAGTTCTACTGTAGAACTCAAGACTATGATCTTTATTTTCTGTGAAGAAATAGTGTTAAGAGTATTGAGTGTGGTTTTCAGTCTAGGGCGTCCAGTGTTGGTGCGGCGGATGACGTATCCATACACAAGGACCCTGATCTCTCATTTCCAACTCAGTTCATGAAAACACTGATTGCATGTGTGTTTCAAAATTTTTTTTTGTTAATACTTTTAGTCAGCTCACTAGGTATACTGTTTGACCGTGGCGCACCTGTTTCTTTTCAGGATAGCCCCACGAAGGCAGCCAGCTAGGGTTCTGAGTTACGTACGAGATGGAATCCCACCGAGCGACAAGGCCTCTGTGCAGGGCCCCATCACAGTGGAGGCACCAGTGATACCACTACCTGCTAGGCCACCAATAACACTAGCCTCAGCAGGAGAGAGTGCATGCCGTCTGAGCACGTTGCACGAGTTCCAACGATAGTGGCCACCCAGGTTTCGCGGAGAGACGGACCCGCATGCAGGTGAGGACTCGCTGGAGGCTGTCGTCAGAGTTTTCAGACTACTAGGGACACTAGCCGATCTTATTGTGATCCTTTCCGTGAGTCTCCTTCACACAGTAGTAGGTAGATGGTGGATCTTGATGCTCCAGGTGGATTACGAGGCATCTTTACTCTGTACGGACTTTGATAGTCTCTTCCGCTCGGAGTTTGTTCCAGCCACCCTTTGTGCGGTGTGGATTCAAGAGTTACTTCATATGTGGTAGGGCAACATGACAGTAGCTCGGTACTCAATGAGGTTTACCAAACTCTCACGCTACTCCACGTACATGGAACGAGACCCATTCTTCAGGTCCTAGACCTTTGAACAGGGACTCAAACATGAGATTAGGGCTTTGATGATCTCCCTCACCATTCTGACACAGGCGGGAGTGCTGGAGCGAGCCATTCTTGTAGAGAGCTTTCTCATTGAGACGACACCAGCAGCCAGACCCACCATAGGGCGACATGTAGCAGAGTCTTCTGCAGATTGTAGAAGACAATTGACGTAGAGGTCCATGTGGATTAGGCCATCAGGTGAGAGACCTCAGGATACAGGTTCGATTGTGCGAGGAACACGGAACAGAGCCAGCTATACGAGGAGAAGAAAGTGATATGCATGTGGAAGGCAGGGTCACATGGCTCGAGACTGCCCGAACCACCATGCAGATGAGTAGTAGATAGTGGAGGGACCTTTCAGGAAGAGGCATAGGTTTTACCAAGGTGGTCCATCGGGAACAGGCAGATATGGCATAGGAGCTGGTAGAGCAGTGGGTGGTGGATGACGTTTCGAGGCTCTACCACCACCACCACCATGAGGTCCACCACGACCACAGAGAGGTGGTGTACAGAGGCAGGCTCAGCTCCAGGCAGTCGAGGCTTATGACCACGGAGTACCTGAGATTATTTTAGGTATTATTTGTGTCTACTCCACCCTTTCTGTAGTACTTATAGACACAGGTGCGAGTCATTATTTTATTGCTGCTGCCCTTGTTCGGAGCTTGGAGATTTCGATGGAGCTGTTGGCTCGATCCTTACAACTAGAGACTCCTACAGGAGCAGACTCAATGATTAGGCACTGGTTCTGGCAGTGCGAGCTTACTCTTGGAGGTGAGAGTTTCGGCTGGGATCTTCTTGTAGTGGTGTAGAGGCCTTACGACGTCATCTTGGGTATGGACTAGTTGTCTACAGTCCATGCTCAGATCGACTGCATTAGGCGCAAAGTGCGGTGTGTCTGCACGGATGGGAGTATGTTTACCTTCACTAGATAGAAGGGAGCCTTTGCAGCGCATGATGGACCTATGCCAAGAAGAGGGAAGCCGAACACACATCATTTGGCTAGTCAAATCCTCAGAGCAGTTGATGTGCGGAGTCTGAGTTTTCCTATTGTGGTGGATCAGTATGCAGACGTTTTTCCTGACGATGTTCCTGGACTAACTCCTCACAAATAGGTAGACTTATATATTGACCTGTACCCTGGGACAACACTGATATATACTCCAGCATTTCGGATGGCTCCCACAGAGCTTTGTGAGCTATGAGTACATCTGGAGGACTTGTTGGGTAAGGGATTTATCCGACCTAGTGTTTCACCCTGGGCATCTCTGATTTTTATCGCCAAGAAGGTGGATGGGAGCTTATGATTGTGTTTCGACTACTTTCTCCTGAATCAGGTGATCGTGAAGAACAAGTACCCACTCCCGAGGATTGAAGACATCTTTGATCAGCTCAAGGGAGCACAATGGTTCTCGAAGATAGACCTCAGGTCCGGCTATCACCAGCTCAGAGTTTGAGATGAGGATGTGCAGAAGATGACCTTCATGTGTCGATATGGCCACTACGATTTCTTGGTTATTAAATTTTTCATAACAAACGCAGTATCTATGTTCATGAGTCTCATGAATAAGATCTTCCAGCCTTACATCAATAGTTTTGTCGTAGTCTTCATCGACGACATACTGATTTACTCGACTACTGAGGAGGAGCACACCTACCCCTTGTGGGTTGTACTGGACACACTCTGAGAGAACCATCTTTATGGTAATCTCTCAAAGTGCCAATTCTGGATTCGAGAGGTTCACTTCTTGGGACACGTCATATCAGAGTCTGGAGTTGCAGTGGATCCAACAAAGATCGAGGCAGTACTTGCTTGGGAGCCACCCAAGAGCATGATGGAGGTGCTTAGTTTTCATTGTTCTGGATGGGTACGATTAGATATTTGTGCTAGAATTCTCTAGAGTTGAAACACCACTTTTATCCTTGAAGAAGAAGGGGAAACCCTTCGTGTGGTCAGAGAGATGCCATCAGAGTTTTCAGGAGATGAGGTGGAGATTGACCAGTGCGCCCATCATGAGGCTACCGGAGGAGGGCGTTGGGTATATAGTTTACCGCGACACATCATGGACCATACTTGGGTGTGTACTGATGCAAGAGTGAGCAGTGATTCCATATGGTTCACGATAGTTGAAATAGGATGAGCAGAACTACACTACCCATGACCTGGAGTTAGTAGTAGTGGTCTTCGCCTTGAAGATGTGGCGGCAGTATCTGATGTGTGAGTGCTTTATAGTCTACTCTGACCACTAGAGTCTCAGGTACATCTTCTCTTAGAAGGTCCTGAACCTGAGAGAACAACGTTGGCTCGAGTTCCTCTAGGACTAAGACTTTGAGATAGTCTATAATCCTGGGAAGGGGAATGTTGTAGCTGATGATCTCAACAGGAGATCGGGCATTCAACTGCTAGGAGAGGTGATAGAGTAGCTAGCCGTATTGTAGTTATCTGTTGTGGATATAGATGGAGCAGCCTTTCTTCAGTATCTCACAGTCACTCCTCCACTACTTCAGCAAGTCAAGGAGGCACAACATGGGGACATTGACTGTGAGACACGACATGCTCAGATATCCTCAGGACAGGCACCTGCTGGATTTTTTGAAGGAGGGGAGCATGTCATCATCTTCAGGGGATGTACAATGGTACCAGTTGCACTATAGGAGGAAGTCCTGAGGGAGTTTCACACTTCTCCTCTAGCGGTACATCTAGGAGTGGAAAAGATGTATTATGACCTCAGACGACAACACAGGTGGCCGGGTATAAAGAAGGCTGTAGAAGAGTCCGTTTCACGATGCCTTACTTGTCAGCAAGTGAAGGCAGAGCACTAGGTACTAGCAGGATTGGTACAACCCTTAGAGGACCTAGAGTGGAAGTGGGATGGGATATCCATGGATTTTGTAACGGGGATTCCACGTATATCCAGAGGACACGACTCTATCTGGGTGATCGTAGACCGACTCACCAAGTCGGCCTACTTCCTACCGATCAGATAGTAGGGCTCAATAAAGAGTTTGGGACATCTCTACATTCAGGAGATCATACAACTTCATGGTGTTCCATCATCTATCATTTCCGATCGAGATGCTCGATTCACTTCCCGACAATGGAAGGGGCTACAGGAGGCTTTTGGGACGCAACTACGTCTGAGCACCACCTTCCATCCTCAGATGGACGGTCAGACTAAGAGGACCATTCAGACTCTCAAGGACATGCTTTGTGCATGTGTCCTTGACTTTGGTTGTAGCTGGGATGATCATCTACCCTTGGTGGAGTTTTCGTACAACAACAGCTACCACTCCACCATTGGGATGGCCCCTTACGAGGCACTATATGGACGACCTTGCAGATCACCTCTATGCTGGACTGACCTAGAGTAGTCAGCACTTGTAGGACCAGAGATGGTTCAGTCTATGACAGAGACGGTGCAGATCATCCAGGAGCGGATGAAGACTTCACAGAGTAGACATAAGTCCTATGCTAATAGGAGACGGATACCACTGGAGTTCAAAGATGGCGACCACGTCTTCCTATAGGTCTTACCTCGACCAGGTCTACAGATATTTGGCCAGGGTGGAAAGTTATCTCCAATTTTCATCGGACCTTTCATGGTCCTCAGCAGAGTAGGTGAGGTGGCTTAGTGCCTGGCCCTTTTACCTCAGTTACACCGGGTGCATGACGTCTTCCACGTATCTCAGCTGAGGAGATACGAGCATGACCTGACCCACATCATCGATCATGGGGAGATGGATATCTATGATGGGATGACATTCACGGAGTTCTCGGTGGAGATAGAGGATTGACAGGAGCGGGACCTATGTGGATGGTCAATTCCTCTAGTGCGCATTCGCTGGTAGCATGGAAACCTCGAAGAGAGCACTTGGGGGCAGGAGGCTCAGATGCAATCTCAGTACCCCCATTTGTTTCCCTAGTGTATGTTGTAGCTTTACAGGGACATAAATCCCTGAGGTGGGAGTAATTTAAAGACTCGGAAATCTCAAGGAAATTTTTTTCTTAAATACTTTGGAATTTTCCGAGTCTGCGATTTCTGACAGCACTTGATTCCGAGGCCCAGTGTGCCCAAAATCAATTTCTGAAGTTCTGTTCAGGTACATTCAGTAAATTTACATGCGGGGTTTTCTATCTTTTATACCGGTGCTCAGAATTGAAATCCGAGGACACCGATGAACTCACAGTGCCAATATTTGCTTAAGGTGGCCTTTACCATAGTTGCGTTTTATGCGGGCTGAGAGTTAATTTTTGGGGATTTAGAATAAAATAAATAAAATTATAGTACATAGTTTTATTTAAAGATGTTAGTTATATCCTACAAGGGGAAGTTATAGGTGGGGCCCATATCCACATAACCTCCCATGAGAGGATAATGTGAGGTGGGGCCCACATGAACCCCTAACCTTTCAACTCCCTTAAACTCTCCATTAATCCCCCCATTATTAATTTGACAACTCTCCCCTTAATTAATGTGAACTCTTTACCTCCCTCTCTCCCATTAATTTTTTTGTCAAAATTTTTGATTAATGAATTGAACCCTACAATTAATTAATTAAAATGTCTGAATTCTGAAAATTCTTGTGTGAATAAAATAATAACCTTAGATATTATTTTAGTTTGGCACTCGTTGTGTTGAGAGAATTTTGGGAGAGATCTTGAGAAATAGAAGAATAGAGTTCTTCTTTCGATGAAGTACCACTGAAGAACAATGATCATCTTCTTCGATCTTCAGCCAAGACAAAGTAAAAGGAGCCACTCGCATGGAATACCGACAATGCGCCATCCTCGGCACCTTCTTCCCTGACATCAATGAGTTGACACCGCCTCCCCCAGACTCCGTCTATGAACGAACCCTATTTCGAGGTAGGGGGTTTGTTTCAATTTAAATTGAATAAAGTTTTTCTTCATCCCTTGTTGAAACCATGTTTTATCTTCAGCCTTATGATACTGCCAAACGTGGAGGGCGTAGGCTAAACGAAAACGGCCCGACAACCCTCCATTAACCACTGTTTTATTTTTATGGAAGAGGTTGCGGTGACCAAGGGAAGGGACAACCATGTGCCGGCCGCATGGAGAAGAACCGCGGCCCGCATCCGCGGACCGCTTGGGCGAAGAAGAACCGGCTAGCCGTAGCCGGACGGGCTGGTGGAAGCGCGGTGCCCCATTGCGCTGCGCTGCGGAAGACTACGACCCGTGCGCCGCAGGCTGCTTCGGTGGGTGAACTGGCCTGCTCGTCAGTCGAACAGGTTGATGAAGGCCGTGGAACCTGAAGGTGCCACACAGGAGGACTGCGACCCACCCATGCGGGCTGCTCGTGCCAGGAAGACCGGTCGGCTTCAGCCGACCAGACAGGAGGGCGGCGCTGCTTGGCGCCGCCAGTTTGGGAAGTCAGGGGGGGGGGAGCCCCCTGCATTGCTCAGCCAGCCGGGCCGCGCCGCGCTAGGCCGGGCCGGGCCACGTGCTTCACCGGGCTGGTCCGACACCAGCCGGGTCGGACCCTCCAAAACTGGGTCGACCCGACCCGCCAGCCCACTGGGCTTAACGGGCCGGGCCAGTTACGCTTAAATGCGAATAAATTCACGAGCGTGTGTCCGATCGACGCGCTGTCTGTAGCACTGAGATCCTCATGAAGAGGTGATACTTTTGAGATACTCTAAGTGAGTTTTGGATGACTTTGGAAAATAGCCAGGTTTGGAACAAGCGTAATTCTAACCAGACTCCTCGAACGGAAAAGCCAATATCACTCAGACCGGACGTCCGATTGATGCGCCGTATTCCGCATTGGGTTCCTTTTTACGAGATGGAGCTTCTGGGTACATCAACTATGGAATTAGTTATATTTGATGTTATGAACCCTTTGCTCGAGGAGCGGACCTCCCGGAATCGAGCGTGCTATGTGCAAAAACCCTAGAACTGGCTGATCCTACAACGACTACCGTACTGGAATCGTCCGTGGGTTTGACGACGATGACTACCTTACTAGAATCCTCCGTGGGTTCGATGATGATGACAACTGTACTAGAATCCTCTGTGGGTTCGACAGTGATGACTACTATTCTTATATCCTAAGTGGGTCCGATGGTTGACTTCTGTTCTAGTATCCTACATGGGTCTGACAGAGTATCTGGTCTAGAATCCAACGTGGGTCTGGCAGGATAGCTGGCTTAGTATCCTACGTGGGTCTTACATCTTAGATGAATTAGTGACTACATCTGATCATCTCTATCGCTATACGAAAGATGTATACCGGTGTGATCTGAGTCTTGACTTTCAATCATTATCATTGATGTGATAGACTTTTTTCCTGTGTGGAATGGGTTGTGCTTGGGCTCAAGAGTTAGAGCCGAACTGTGATTGATAACTTAGGTATATGTATGGGAATATACCTAAGTAGAGTTGGTTGATAATTTGTGTTTGTAACTTTCTTCTTTGGTTATCCATCATGGATTATGGGAGACCTTTGGGGGTCTTGGGGTCCCTACTGAGTATCATATACTCACCCCTACACAGGTTATGCCTGCACTATGTTGTGTTGGATGCAGACGACAGACAACACTGATTGAGGTAGAGACTTGTAGATCTGGACAGTACCTGGAGGTGGACCACATGATGAGACGTACATGGAGTAGACAGATGGACCCGAGGTACTGAGGAGACCATATGTACCAACCCTTCAGGTGGGATTCCCAGAGGACGACTCAGTGGTTGCTGTTTTACTTTACTGCAGTTTTACTAGCTATTCAGTTGTACTGTACTTTCTGTTGGGCTTGTATTTCTAGCCCCTTTCTTTTCATCACTTACTTTTGTATACATTTCTGATTAGTGCTTACTTCAGTTGCGTACTCTGTTGTTTTTTTTACTTTTATAAAGGCAATTCTTTCGTAGTATAGGGATTTACACCTTTGGTTCTAGTCGCCATCCCCTGGCCTATGAAAGGCGAGTTTGGGGTTGTCATGGCATGGGCCTCGAGGACAGGTCGTGACAAGTTCGGATTTAGGATTTATGGTATATTTACTATTAGCCTAATATATAATGAGTGAATGTGTTCACAAATCATGTTAGGATTATAGGTTTCACATTCCATTCACATTCTTTCATGTGATTGATTATATTATCATGGTTCTTGTCTTGTTTATTTAAAGTGTATGCATCATATTATATGGTGTTTTCCAATATCACATGATGGTGAAATATTATCTAAATGATCTATAAAATGATTTAAAATTTTAATCATTATAACATATTTTATTACCCAATGGTTCCAGTTAAATTTAAATGTAAAATAAAACTTATAATGTGTTTTTGTTTATAAAATGTAATTGAAATTTCTTTCAATAGAGACTCATTAATTAATCTTATGACAATGTTTAAGAAAATGAAAACAAGTGATGATGTAAATACTATATTTATTTGAAACCGAACTTTAGTTTTGGTAGATGGGGTCAAAGAGGGTGCTCATGTAATGTGATTCCTATTATGTAATTTTTGATGAATAATAGGATGCTATTCCTTTAATATCATTCCATAAACTAGTATACTGCAAACTGTTATAGAAGTGTTTTCTAATTTGAATATTTGGGATTATAGGGGGACGCCTCTATGATGACCTGAGGTTTTCTAAAACTACACTCCATGATCTAGTGGTAAAAAAATTATTTAAATGCTAGTTTTGATATCAGTTGAGGAGGCTCAAGCTAAACATATTTTTATTTTATATAATTTCTATATTTTAAAAAATAAAACCTCATTATTACCACACAAACTTAAATTATGATAAATTGAACATTTATAAATAATTTAACCATATGATACAAAACTCTATACTCCACATATGTTATACTCATCTTCATAACCTAGGTGATGAAAACTTAATAAAGGGTTGAGCTCAAATTCTTAGTAAATGAATACTTATGAACATTTCATCAAGGGTTAGATAATAAGAATATGAGGAAACATGATTATGATAGAAACATGTTATTAAAAATAACATAGGACAATAAGAGTTTTCATTAAGTTATAATAGTTCGATATGAAATCTCAAATGAACCAATATATACCATCAAATAAGAGTATAAATACATGAGATAATTTATAGGATCCCAGGAGAATTATCATTATAGTATGAAATATGAATGTAATATTCCATTAAAACATATAATTACAAGAAATTATGGAACGCAATTTTGAATAATAAATTATTAAATTTTGGAAAATATATATTTCTATTCTTCATGTAGTTAAAATAT
Source organism: Viscum album (assembly GCA_963277665.1). Taxonomy (NCBI): domain Eukaryota; kingdom Viridiplantae; phylum Streptophyta; class Magnoliopsida; order Santalales; family Viscaceae; genus Viscum; species Viscum album. The sequence goes on from OY728133.1 coordinate 1,003,181,526, forward strand.
GACCATCGAATATGTTGTGAATAAATAATATTTTATTTGATTCATGCTGTAAATAACCAAAATTCCCATGATATATATTAGGATCAATCCAAATGTACATGCTTCCAAAAATGAAAAAAAATTTCTACACTTCATGTTGTGAATAATAAAAATGTTCGCACTTCTTATTTTAGATAATAAATATGTATTGTGAATAAAAAATATCCATTCATAACATCATTATGTCATAATAATCTATCCAATGAATTTTATGGCTATAAAAGACCTAAAACTTCTCCAGGATTTATGTATCTCACACCATTTTATAATAAAATTCTTTCATAATTATTCCACATGTTCAAAATATAATCATTATTTTAGAATAGATTAATTAACCATCGGTTAAGAAATAAGTTTTATGAAATCCTCTTTAAAATGTCATTATTATTAGACAAACAGATAAAAACGTTTGATGGTACCATAATAATATAAGTAAAAGGATTTTTACATATATGAAAAACACTATTTTGAGATAATTGAATAAAATAATTTGAAATGACAATAGGAAAAATTATCTATTTTTTAAGTGCTTAAAAACTCATTAAATTTTTTTTATTAAAAGTAAATTATTAAAGCATGATAAAAAATTTTAAAAGTATCATTTAATACTAAAAATTTTATTTAGAATTTTTTAATAGATTTATTCTTTTAAATTTTTTATTGAGAATAAAAAAAACTAAAGACATTTTTTTAAAAAAAATCTATTAAAATCAAATTTAAAATCAAGAAATTATTTTAAAAAAAATCTTATTATTGAAAAATAAAAAAACTTATTTTTTTCCAAACAGTTTATTAGAATCATTTTTAAAATTTTTTTAAAACATGTAAAGGAAGATTTATAAAAAATAATTCTCATAACAATGGATGAAACAATAAGTGAGTTTTTATAATACATTTTTACCATAGACGTAAAAGATGAAGTTATGAGTCACATTAAAAATTCCTCTCTAAAGTGGTAAAGTGAATTTTTTTTGAGAAAATTTACTTTTGAAAATAAAATTTAATAATGGATTCCTGAAAATTAGATAATGTCTTTTATAAAATAAATGTGGAGTGGAATATATAATTTAAAATCCAGAATGAAAATATATTTTCAACATTTTTAAAAATAAATTTATTGAATCCAACATCGTAGAGAGAGTGATATGTCATTAATTTGAAAAAATATAGAATATAATTTCAAAATAACTACAAATAAAAAGTATTTTTATTATAATGTAATAATGGAGGACATTGGTAGGAAGAGTGAACATGGATATGGAGAGAAAGAGAATATTTGTTGAGACTGGGAAGAATTCTTAGTATCATAAAATTTTATAAAGAAGTAAATTAATTAATTTAATTAGATATTAAATATGGTGAAAAATAATTCTAATATCATTATATAATAGAATAAAAGCATCTTTTAAAACCATATCCAAAGAGGAATCATTATGACTCTAGAAAAGATATTGAATAAAAAACGTGATAACTTCATTATCATTCGAATTATAAACCCATTAATGGTATAAAATAATATATATTTTAATACCATATGAATTACATGATAAAAATGAGAAAAATATATACTTCCTAATTATAGACACCACACAAAATAAAAAAGTGGAGAATATGAAATAAATCCAAAATTATGAAAATTGATATGGAAATCCCTTATGAATATCCCAATGAATGATATAAAAATCCTCTAGAAATGAGTTCATTAGAAATAATTTTAAATCAATAAAATTGAATGTGGAAATAAAATTTTATATAATTTTTGGATTAAATAATTTTACATAGAAAAACGAGGTTCAATAATTCTCATTATAAACCAATGAAATCAAATTGAGTTGAAAAAACCATAACCATATATTCACACTTCATTGATCATGATCTAAATTCTATTATAACAAAAATAAATCTTTTAATCATTTATTTTAGATCCTTATTCATAATATTTTTCTTTTTTTCTCTTAATTAATCTTTATTTATTATATATTTACTAGTTATAGATTATTAATGATTTTTAATGTCAATGTATACCTTTGTTGATTGAAACCAAGTCAATAATTACTATATTATTTAAGATATTGTAATTTATGTTTTATATTAACTTATAATTTTTATGTATCATTTAATTATATTTTGGGTTATGGTTATTGGAGACGAAATCGATGGCTTGATTGTTTTTATAATTTTATATGTATACAGGGTTATATATTGATAATCAGAAAAATGTTAATTTAAAAAATATATAATTATAAACAAAATATTATTTTCTCACTGAAATTTAGGATTACCAAAATTTAGGTTTCCATAGTCATGCATGATATAAATGTGTTCTATTTTTCTTGTAGGTAGTTGAACCGAACCAAATAGGAACATGCTATAATTGATGGATGAGTATGGTTGAGAAAGAGGTTAATCTGGGAAAATATAATTATTATATAAGTATAATGATATTATTTATATTTTTAAGGTGTTTAATAATATTTTATTATATTTGGGTAATCAATAAAAAATTAGCTGCAAAAATGAAATATGATGCTTTATAGAGGCAACAGTCATACACATGTGTGATGTTTTTGTTTTCTATAGAAAAGAAAAAGGGTAAGAATTAGTTTATATTTATAGAATCATAATTATTTATAAATATTATATTTATTTATTAAATACGTTATTTGAACCATCTATTCAAAGATGTTGCAAAAAAAAATATGTCATCGCTTATAGAGGTGGTATTCTGCACATAACATAAGTGATGTTTTTGTTTTTTAAATAGTTGAGATAAAGGTAGAAAATTGCTATTACATAAACATAATAAAATTTAATTATACTTATTATACTTATTATTTTATTTATACATTATTATAACATATAAAATAGAGGTAGAAGAATAAATAAAGTAAAATAAATGTATAATGAGGAAATAATAATTTTACGTTACCCCTCTAAAGATATCATTTTAAAATTAAATTAGGGATTGGATATGTGGTCATTAGAGAATACAAGAACATATGGTGAATTTATAATCATTTTCGGAGTTATTTATCCTGTGTTTTTTTGAATTTATGAGGTTTTGGGTGTGAGGAAATATGGGTTGTGGTGGATCCTTTTATAAGGGATATGAGTGGTATTTTTTAATAATATAAAATGGAATGTCATAGTACAAAGGGAAAGTGGATATAATAATGGAAAATAATAGAGTGGGAGATGTTTTAAGGACTATAAATTCTAAAAAATTCAATTTTGCACTTGTTTTATAATAGTTTTTTTCTTTTTACTCTAAGGTTTTTAACTTTTACCAGTTTTAGTTTTCACCATGGTAAGTAACATTCACCTTTGTAATTTATTTTTAATTAATAATATTAAAATTGGTATTATTATATAATTTTAATCCAATAATTTAAAATATTAAATCAATTTTTTAAAATAATTTTTCTATGGTTGATAAAAATTAATTTTAATATTAATACACAAAACATGTCAAAACCATTTTTTAGAAAAAGTTTATATTTATGCTTCAAAATTATAATTAAGATAAAATTATCATTTTTTATTGATATAACATTAATTTGTTTACTATTAAACAAATAAGTTCTATGTGTATTTAAAATTTATCCATAATCAAATTCCACCATGTGGATACTTAGTTAGAAGAAACAAACCAAAAATTGTTTTTATTAAAGTAAAATGGTAATTATGTTTACAATATGTCAAATATAGGTTTTAGAAAATAAATAATGTATTTTAAAATTATTATATTTTTATTTTTAAATGAATAATGTTTATAATTTTTTTAATACAAATTAAAATAATTATTTTATTATGAAAATTCCATGAAATTGAAAGTATTTACCAAATTAGTATTTTTAACTATTCAAAAATAATTCAACCATTTCAAAAAAATATCAAATATTTATCATCAAATATTTTCTTCATGATGAAATAAAAAATAGAGTTTATTTTATAAAATTAATATTATAAAATTTATAAATCTAGTATTAAATTAAAATAAAAAATATAAAGAAAAACCATTTTCTTTAAAAAATAACTATTTTAAGTGTTATTAACAATATTTCATATCAATATATAAATTATAAAATGTTAAAATATTAATTTATATATAATTATATTTTAAAATTAGTCAAATTAATTTATTATGTTAAAATATTTAAACAAATTATTATTTTTGAACAAAAAAATCTTTTTAATGTTAAATCATGTTAAATCATTATCCTCTAAATGGAAGAAATTTTAGTAAAGTAATATCTTTTTATTTATTGGAAAATTTTTTATTCTTATAATTTTATTATTAATATTTAATGGTTTATTGTAGTTCAGGGTTTTCTGAGAATCATTATTTGTAATATTATATTTATTAAAATTAATCATATATACTAAAATCTAGTGGCATTACATTTTACACCTTAAATAAATTGAACACTCACAATTTTAACTACTATTCAGTAATAAAAATATCTACATGTATTTATAAGATATAAATTAATCAGGATATAATTTCAAATGAGATATAAATCTTACTATCTTAGGTATGGAATATAATTTTTTCCCCAAAATATGCTTCTTTGGAATTTTATAGAGAGATTCCTTTAAAAAATTCACTTTCATGATCCAATTACCAAAAAATGTCAAATCCAATTTTTTATAGTATCCAATAATAATAAAATTAAGGATTCTAAATATAAAAAATCAATACCTATATGTCTTCTCTAATGACACCTTTATTTTAACCTATCATACATTCATTACAACTATGACATAATTAGATCAGCTAATAAATTATTCTATTTAGCGTAGGTTGTCTGAAACCATTTTCCTATTGGGTTATCTAACATAACTAGTTATATATAACATCATAAAATTCCATTTAAATCCTCCACAGTTGTATGTAAATGAAATTCAAATAACTAAATAATATTTTATAGGAGTGTCAGACTAGGTGTGAGGTTATTAGATTTTAACTTGAAATAAATAACGATTAGGTTAACACAAAATATTCCCATTTCTATGTTACTACATTTCAGTATATATGTACTAGATTATACTTACACTCATAGTATCTAGGCATAGATTTATTTTCCATTAAATAACATAATATATACTTAAAAAAAATCAGGATTTCATACTATAATGAGTCTTATTTCAAGTGTTTTCGCTAAATTTATCACATCATAATCCTAAAATATGAATAAAAAAATATTAAAAAAAACAAAACCCTTCTCTAACACCAACTGGAGATCCATGATCCACAAAACTAGATATATTTATAAAAACAATTTCATTAATCGTAAGATTTTATACAAGAAAAGGATGATCAAGAATAATTTTTTTTATTGTACACAATATAAATAAGTTAAAATTTAAATATCTCTGTAGTCACCCAATCCAAAGAATGAGAGTTTTAGTGTCTTTTAGGATTATATATAAATGAATCTTACTTTATAATACTTGTGAACATTTCTCCGTAATCAAACCACATTAGAACCCCTTTTAGACTCCTCTTACGTTATAATCATCTTCATTACTTGGGGAATGAAAGTAAAATTAAGGTATGAGATCAAAGGATATGTATGGGAAAACTCAACAACATATCATTAAGAGTGAAATCATAATCATATGAGAAAACATGAATATTAAAGAAATATTTTTTTAAAAAAATATGTCACAATAAGAGTTTTCTATAAGTCAGTATTGGATTATATGTAATATAAAATGAACAAACATATATCGTAGAATAAGAGTGCGGGAACATGAAATAATAAACATGATCCATAGAGAATAATAACAGGCATATGACATAAGAATTAAATATTCCATTAAAACATAATATAACAAGGAACTATGATATAATGAATGAGAATAAGAAATCAAAACATTTTTAATTATCAAGATTCCTAAATTTAATGTTGTGAATAAAGATAATTCCCATGTTATATGTTGTGAACCACCAAAATTATCATTCTTTATATTGTGAAAAAAATTTCCACACTATATGTTTTGAATAAAAAAATTATAGTCTTCCAGTTGTGAACAAAATAAAATTTCCAGATTCATGTTGTGAATTAAAAAATATATATGCTTCATTCTGTTAAAAAATAATACTACATGCTACAAATTGTTTTCCACACATAATATCAATATATAATATAACATTATTTAATGAATTTTAGGGATTAAATAGACCAAAATCACCTTAATTATTTATCTAAAAAAACCTTATCCTAATGAAACCCATGCATTATTATTCTAAAAGATGATAAAAAATTTATCATTTCATAAAAGATTAATTAATTCATGTAAATGAAACAGATTTTATGGAAACTTACTTAAACATTCATCATCCTTATCCAAATATAGAATTAAAGTAGATGGTATCATAAGAACATATGGTAATTATAATATAATTAAGGTTAATAGATGGTGATATTGATAGAAAAATAAATATTTGATACTATTTTATAAATACCTTTGAAAAATAAATAAAAAGAATCATCCCTTTGTGAAGTACTTGTAAATTACTCAAAAATTATTTATTTAAAACAAAATTCACTGATCATGATAAAAAATTAAAAAAATATCATTTCATGAAAAAACGTTATTCATAAATTAAACTCAATAAAATAAATAGGAATTCAAAAATCTATTTTAGAATACCTAAAAACCCTAAATAAATATTTATTAAATAAAAAATCCTTTAAAATACTTTATAAATTAATTGATTATTTTTTAACATTTAAATGTTTAATTTTTAAAATTATGAAAAATTTATTTTAGTTTAGAAATAATAAATTAAAATAATTTGGAAAACCATTTTAAATAATGTATATGAATATTCATAAAGATTAATGCTTATAAAGTTTAAATAGATAGTGAATGATTTTCAAAAAATGTTCTTACAATTGTTATACAAAGGTGAAATTTTGGGTCACCTTCGAAAGTAATTGTAAAAAATGTGATATAATATTTTTTGAAAACATTCACTTTTAAAAATAATCTTCAATATTTGACCCTTGTAAATGATATAAAGGTTTTTCTAAGGAAAATTTTGAGTGAAAGATAATATGTATAATCAGGAAATGAAAACATTTTAATTATTTTTTTAAATACATTTATTGAATACCACATCCTAAAGAGAGTGATAAATATTTTTTTATAATATTAAAAAGTAACTTTGAAGATTATTATAAATATAACTAATTTGGATATTAATATATGAATAGAGAACATTAGTAGGAAGAGTCGACATGGATATAGAAGAGAAATATCACATTAGGTTGGAATAGAAATTATTCTTCACACATTAATATTTTATTTATAAATAAAACCATCAATTTTGTTTGAAAATAAGTTTAAAACCATAGTTAATGAGGAATACATATGAATTAATAAAATAAATGTAATCAGAAAAACCCTTACAACATCATTACATTTCCAATCATAAACGCATGAAAGGTATATCATAATATTTAATTTTAAATTATTTTAATTTAATGAATAACATGATAAAAATACATACTTGGGTATTATAAACACAAAAAAATAAATAAACTTGTGGCGAATAAAACATAGTTTGAAAGAGTGAAAATTGGGATGAGAACCCCTTATGAATATTAAAATAATTGAAGTAAAAATCCTTCTAAAATCATTTCGATATAAAATTTATTGAATCAAATAAAATGAAAATTTATATAATATATTATACAACAATATGATAGAATATTTCAACTTAAATGAATGTGGTTTAATAATAATCATTTTAAATCTAAAATGGAAATTGAGTTATGAAAAACCCATACTATGTATCACTATTTTGTAGAGCACACTCTAACTTACTGTATAACAAAAAAATATCCATTAATAACTTATTTAATAGAATTATAAATATATGTTAAAGTTTTTACTCATTAATTTTTATTATTTATTATTCATTTACTGGATATTTATAGTTTAATTTCATAATCTGATGTTTTTAATTTTAATTGTATTGCATATGATTCATAATATCAATATAGATACATGTTACTTAATAAAAGGTAAATCATTCATAGATCTTTTAAGTCACATAAATAGATGTTTTATATTGAGTTATAGATTTATAATTTCATTATATGGTATTTTTTTATGGTTCTTGGAGATCACATTATTTGCATTATTATTTTAGTAATTTTTAACGAATAAGGTGTTGTATATTAATAATAAGTTAAATGATAACATATATTTTTTTTATAAAACCATAAAAATATTATATTATTATTTATTTAAAATAATTTCTGTATATACTTTTCCTTGTTCTCATAGGATATAAATTTATAGCATTATTCACATAGGTGGTTAAATCAATCCAAACAGGAATATGCTATAATCGATAGATGGGTATGGTAAAGAAATTTATTTTATAGAAATAACATAATTTTTAAAAAATTATATTGTGATTATATAGATTTTTTAAAGGTTATGAATCCAAATTTAAGAGATTTGTAAAACTTAGAAAAGTGTATATGAAAAATGAAATACATTGCGTTGTGGAGGCGATAGTCTGCACGTACATAGAATAATCGTTCACATTTTCCATAGATTAAAAGAAGGCATGAATTTTATTATATTTTAAAAATCATAATATTTCTTTAAATGTAATATTTATCCACTAAATACCTCCTTTTAAATATCTATGAAATTGTGTTTTGAAAAAATAGATCACGTCACTTATGGAGGTGGTAATTCTCACCGAACACAAATGACATTTTTGTTTATTGAATGGTTGGGAGGAAGGTAAAGAATTTTTATCCCATAAAATTAATAAAATTTTATTATACCTATTATAATGATGTAATTATTATAAAAAAATTAGATTATATTCAAAGTAGTTATGATAAAAAAAGGAAAAGACATGAAAAATGAGAATTTAATCTTACTCTATGGAAGAGCTCTTTTGAAAATTAGATTAATACTATGAGGGGTTGTCTATTTAAAAAATAATAACCTCTAAGAAATTTATACGTGTTTTGGAGAGTTATTTGGTTATAATTTTTTCAAATATTAGAGTTTTGGGTTTTGAGGAGAAGTGGGGCGGTGGTAGATCCTTTTATAAGGGAGAGGAGTGAAATTTTCATTATAGCATGAAAGGAATTGTCACTATTCAAGGTGATGTGGATAAAATAATTAAAAATAATGAAGTGGTGAGATGATTAAGGTATATAAATCCTCATCCAAATATTTGGACACTTGTTTTATCATTATATTAATTTCATTATCTTGGGTGTTTCACTTTTACCATCGTAACTAATTTTTACATATTTAATTTAATTTTAATTTCAATAAATAAATGGGTCTTGTTAAACAAAATTTACCTAATTATTCTAATTTTTTTAAAAACAATTTCCAAAAAAATTTGTTAAGGTGCAAAAATTATTTTTAATAATAGATTTCATATCGTGTACAAACCATTTTTAGAAGAACTATATTTTTATTCTGGAAAATTATGATTAAGAAAAAATTATCAATAATGTGGATTCATAAGACATTAATTGGTTTATTATTAACTAGATATAATTTATGTGGATTTCAAAGTAAGGTAAAACCTAATTCCATACTATGGATACTTAGTTAAAAGAAACAGACCAAAGATAGTTTTTATTCAAGCAAATTATTTATTATGTTTCCAAAACGTTAAAAATTGGTTCATAAATTTGAAATTGTATATCTGAATGATTTAATTATATATATATATATATTAAATGGTTTTAAAAACATTGAAAACATTCCTTTATTGAGACAATGTCATTAAATATTCTGTATTTGTAAAATGAGTATTTTTATCTTTTTCCCACAAAATTCAATAGTTTAAAATAAATATTAAAAATTAATCATAATAAAAGTTAAACATGGAGAATTTAAAAAATATTTCAATTTTATGAATATAAAATTTTAAAATTTTAAAATTTATTTTTATTATGAAAATATAAAATATAAATAGATATTTTATTAAAAAAATGATGTTTCTAAATGTTCTTAGTCATATTTGATATGAATTTATAATTATAAGAATATTAATGTATTCATAAATGTATACTATTACTTTATAAGGGTTCAATTTCATTTATTATGATAAAATATAAAACACATTTTTAAAAAGTAGTTATTTATGAAAGAAAAATCCTTTTTATTATTAAAACATGTTAATTATTTATCCTCAAAATGTAAGTAATTATTATTGAGTAATAACTATTTATTTACTAGAGGTTATATTATTCTTATAATTGTCTTAAAAAAATTTCTCGATCTGTTTTTGTTTGGTGTACCATGATAAGAAATATATCAAAAACATTATATTAATTTAAAATAAATATATTTATTAAAATCTCCATGAGTTTAATGGCCTCTAGTATAGTATAAAGTGGGTAGTTACGATCATGTACCCACCCCGATAGTTGGTTTAGAGCCTCCTATGGGTACAAAAAAAGATATTTATGTTAAAATTTTCAGAATATTATCTCAATTTATATAGTCAATGGATAGGGAGGTACCATGAGCTATGATTATGCTATTTAATCTGATTACGGAGTTTCTAACATGTCACCCAGAATTGTACATATGAAAGGGTGGCATGAACGTAGAATATTTATTTATGGATTCCATCAAGATGATCTTTTTCCGTCTTGAGACATCCCCATTGAGGATAGTGAAATTATAATTCTATATTCATCTAGGTTGAAGGAAGTGATGGTAGATATTCTATAATTTAAATATTAACATATTATGTTTTCTTGGAAGGATTATAGACATGTTTAATTGATCAATTATTCCATGAGACTCTGAGGGTAGTTAAGGATACTATATTTATGAACCAAAAATAGGGAAGTGTGTTAGTTAGGGATTATAATAAATGATAGAGGAATCTAAAATGTTTTCCACCATTCAGGATGATGACGATATAGTTACGATAAATGTTTCGACAACGTATTGACATTTGAGACCCAATCGTATGTTAATGTATTTTTATTATCTTCAATTTTAGAGGTTGTGAACTAAAAAATTATTACATAGAGAAACCTAAGAGATAGATGAGACTTATAGTAGGTGAATTATACTGGAGGAATTGTGAGAGTGTATTCAATTAGTAGGAATCACAATTTTTATAGTTCATGGTAGGGTGATGGTTGATAGAGAATCATAGGAGGTGATTCATCTCTTCCCACACGGGGAGATAATTTAATGCATTATCACTAATTGGGTTGAACTAGTGAAATTCATCCCCAGTGAGATTCACCACCTGACATGTACTAATCTTGTTTGAGGATAATACATCTATATAGGTTCTTACAAAGTACTCAATAGTTTTTTAGTGATAGAAGATCCAAATAAGGGTTGAGGTTTTACCCATTATTACAAATTAGGTATGCTGTTAGAATTATACTATCCATTTAGGTTAGGGTGGAGGATGTGTTTCTAGGGTGTATGGGCACTAATTTAACTTAACAGTTTTTCATAAGGACATAATAAGGACCCTGGGGATTAGATATATACTAGTAATACACCATCTAGTCTTCTCCCATTTTATATGATGTCAAACAATCAATAGTTTGTGGTATCTTTTTAGTGGCTTCTACTTTACCTTATTCCTAATTGTATATATTATTGTCATGAACATTCATAGAATCTATGGTTTTGGATTTCTAGGATCCAACCATAGATTAATTATAGGGTATGATGTTTATTAAAACACTATTAGGGGTGTTATTAGAGGGAATTTACCATTATAGGGAATGTGACCTTGGAATTTGTGGATACAAATGACTATGGGTTTTCTTTGTGTGGGTGATGACTAGGTTCAACTTGATGCTTTGGATGTATTTATTAGTATAATTTTAATCACATATCAACTTATATTATCAATGGGTGACATTTATATCTCTTGGGGGTGTTAATTATTTTCATGCTAGGTAATATGACTAACATATAGGTTACACATGAATTATCTATCAATAACTATGTAGGATTATATATGAGTTCAATAGTCTTGTATTGGACAATGAGGACAGAAAAAAATTTGTTTTTTCTCATGTGTTTGATTAGTTTCATGATTTCATTTATGATTATATATAAATGTTTCTACCTAAGTGAGAAGTTGAGTTTAATATCGAGCTCACACTTAGTGAATAACCTATTTATATACCACTATACTAAACGAATCCTACCATGATATATGAGATAATTTATTATTTATAGGGAATTGGGTCTAATGGATTCATATGAATGAGTATATCTCTTTGTTTGGATACTTGAGTCTATGAATGGACTATATGAAGCTAAGAAAGGTGATTTTAAAATACCAATATCTTATTATTTGTATTGAATATTTATTTTATTCTCTTAGGGGAGATAAAGTAATATTTAGGATTAATTTGAGATTGATTTTCCACTATATGATAGTGAGACCTTCATACATTCATCACACTATATTCATGAGCCTCTATGTTCTACATGAGTACCAAGTTATTTCGTTTGGTCTAAAAAAATATAGGTATTGATGAAGATGGTTAATTTCGTCTTCCACTTATATTTGGATATGTATATGTTCATTTTTACAAATGATATTCTCATGTACTCCAAGATTATGGAGGAGCACATCCTATATCTGGATATTGTTTTGGGAACAGTTAGGTAGAGTTGTCTATATGTCCAGATCTCACAATGAAACTTTCTGATTGACCATGTGAACTTATTTGGGAATATTATCTCCAATGTCAGTTTATCAATATAACCATATAAGTTAATAGTTGGTGTTTAATAGTGGTGTGAAAATAAATGTGTTAATATCCATATATTTTTGTGTTTTCCCAGTTATAACCAAAGATTTATTAGGGATTCTTCTGCATGGAAGCTCAGTTGACTGGCCTAACAAAGATAAGGGTGATTTTTTTTAGATGATTGTGAGAGAAATTTGATGCAGATTTAGGGGAGATTTACTATGACATAAATCCTGATCCTACATGTGATGGGATTGAGTATTCTTTATTCTATGATACATCAACTATCTGGATGGAAGCATTTTTGATATTGTATGTTCATGTGGTTTCTTATGGGTATATGTAGCTAAAACCACATGATTATAACTACCTAACACATGAATTAATTCTAATATAAGTGCTAATTTTCTTGATATATTGGTGAGAATACTTTTTGGGTGAGAGACTCATCGTGTATAATGACCACAAGAGCATGAGTTACATTTTTTAAAAGAGGAACTTAAACCTTTAAAAAATGGTGGGAAAATTATTTAAAATATTTTTTTGATCTAACATATAAACATGGAATATTTAACATATTTATTGATGAATTAATCCTTAATAATCAGACTCAGGTAGTCCAAGTGTCCAACAATGAGTGGAATATGATGACCCTCATTCATGAAATGCATCTTGATATTCTGGTGTATCGAGGACAAGTGACCCTTATATACTTATTTATCACATATTCAATACAAAATATAGTTATTAGGGTGTAAAATATATGATATGTATTTTTTATGAGGGATAGTATATTGGGTTGGTAGTCACCACCAAACTGGACCCTTGATACTTATGTGGTTGTATATGTCTCAGTGAATTTTTTAGTTCATACAATCATGAATGAGGAGCAGATGTGGGAATCAAATTCCATGAGATGGGTGGTAAAACCATGTTTTATAAGATGTAAAGTGATATTAATTGATTGTATCAGTGTCCTGTGAGGAATAACAACATTTTGGGGTTTTTTCACAGTGTTCCCCACCTATCACCTGGTGAATGTTGATCACTGATGAATTTCTAGTCCCTTATAACCATTACCCATTATTGAGTAGAAATAGTATAATTTGAATATATAATTTATAATGGTATTATTGAGGACACCCTGAGGTAGGGACATAGTATGGGTGATCATGGATTAGTTGACTAAAGTGAGTTATTTCATGCCAATTTGGGAAACATTTTTAGTTGAAGAGCTATAAAACCTATATATCTGAGGGGTATTATGAATACATGCCTCATAATATAATTTTAGACAAGTATAATCACATTACTTCATGTCATTTATAGGGACTATATAATGTTCTTGGTACATAATTTCACCTATATACTTCACATCACCCTATGATTGATATATAGTTTGAGTATAGGTTTCTGATTTTAGAGGAAATTCTAAAAGGACATGTCTTGGAGTTTTAGGGACATCGGGACAACCAATAGGATGTAGTGGTGTTCACCTATAACAATTTCTATCAAGAATAAATATAGATGTTTCTATTTGATTTCCTATATGGTGATCATTTCCATTCAGCCATCCATTGGAATGATGTCGAAGAGTCAACAATGATTGGATCAAGTCTCATACAATTGATGAAAAAATATATTCAGTTTATCATGACATGATAGGTGAATGTTCAAAGTACATTGAGGTTGTATGATGAATAATTCAATCATTCTATAATGTATTATTTGGGTAAATGTGTAATATTATGGGTCTCACCTCGATTGGGACATCTCTTTATTCATAGGTAAGGGAAGAAGGACCCCGATATATGGGACCACTAGATATTGTTGAGAGTATTGTTAATATGGAATAATTATTTGATCTCCCTCAACATATTAGTACAATAAATGATGTATTAAACATATCACAGCTTCATATGAAATATTTGTATCAATAGAACATGATTGACAAATATTCCATCAATATTGAGGAAAATGAATCTCTTGAGGAATTTTTGATTTAGATATTGAATTAGAGTGAGAAAACCATTCATGGAATGAAAATTACATTTGTATAAGGGTAAATATTCCATCAATATTGAGGAAAATGCATCTCTTGAGGAATGTATGATTTAGATATTGAATTAGTGTGAGAACACCATTCATGGAATGAAAATTACATTGGTAAAAGGGTAGTAGAATCGCAACAATATTTAAGAGGAAACATGGGGTGAGATATTAATATGATGGCATCGTGTCCAGAGTTATTTCCAGATGAGGCCTCGTGATTTTGGGAGTTTTTTCAGGGGCAAGAAGCTGTATAGTAGGATGGTTCTAAAATTATAGACCATATCAATGTTTAAAACCATTTAATTTTCACCAAATATTGAATATTTTATTTATCTATATATGTTTGAGATTTTTGGTGGGTAATTCATGGTCATTCGAGCGCTTAAGTAGAAGCCAAGGGTTAAAGATATAATAGTTTTCTATAGATTTCCATCACACCACAATAGTTGGGACATAATGTGATTGGTGATGGGTGTAATATATTTAGCCATGCCCTAAGAGGGTTATTCCATTGAATATGTAATTTCACCAATACCATGGATTACACACAATAGAGTGATGACTCTTACAAAAATAGGTCATGTTGCACCATGACCATGACATACATATTATGGAATTAAATATATTTTGAGCATAAGGTCACACTATTACATGATTATCACACTATGACCCCAATTGTATTTCTGTGAAGAAACCTAGATAGGGTAAAATCCATCATCCTATTCTAGTTTGTGTTCTAAATTATATTATCATATAGTGATCTATATGGCTATACCATAACTTTTCTTATTATATTTTAAATTGGTTAATTATTTAGACTAGTTTAATAATTATGAGGATATTTCTACTTCTCTAGTATGTATGAAACTTATAAATACTTCAACCATAATATTCCATCTTCAAATTTAGTTCTCTTTTAACCCTTGGTGGATTCGATCATTGTTAAATATAGAATATTGATAGAGGTAAGTCAACACTTCTTATTCATCCTATTATAATTTCATTCATTTTTTTTAGTCTCACACCGATTTCTTATATTTGTGACATACTCTATGGTTTTCTTATACTTTTATGGTTTCCACCATTTGAGCTCAAATCAGTCATAGATACTGATAGAGTAGAATTATATGAGCCTAAGTAGGTGGTATTTTAGCAGAACCATTTTGTCACAATTATATCAAGTGATTTTTCTGAATGGTCCTGCTGACCTACTGAGAACTTGACCTGAAATATAAATAAATGTAAATATTCCAAATTTTATAAATATAAAAACTACTAGAGTGTAAAATATTATGTGTGGTATAAATTTTTGGTGGAATACAATTGAATGGTTATCAATTTCTCATATGGAGTATTTGATTCCAAGTTACTAAATAAAGTTTCCTATTTTATTGTAACACCCCAGGTAAATAAAGAATATGACATTTTCATATTTATCCATATTTGTGAATAAAATATTGATATGACTTTAAAGGGGACTCTATGCTCGATGGCGTACCCAACACGCAACAACGAGTTTCTTGGGAATCTTACGTTGCACTCTAATAATAAAATAATATTATTTAAAATGGTAGTTAACATATAGCCGTTGTAATGGTGGGAATGGATAGAAATAACTAAAATATGATTATATATGTTTTTAAATGTTTTTACATTTATCCAATAAAGGATAGAGGCTTAAAATACGGAAAGAATTCAATTTTAGGCGTATATGCCCTAGTTTTTCACTAAAGGTTCACTTATCACCTTTTGATGTTGAACCATCATTAAATATAGTTTTGTTCACTCTTAAACATTATTTTGGACCAAATAAAACTCTTATTAAGAATCGGGACATCAAAATTTACATTGTGTAAATTTTTGGTATCTTTCCGATAAAGTTCATTTTTTAATGAATAGTGTAAAATGTTGTATTTTAATTCAAAACCACTTTTTAATTTAGTTTATTTATATGATTAGATTATCTTTTTAATTTGTTTTAAAGTGAAATTAGAATATATTTCTACCATTAAATCCAATAGTGGTCGTTGGAATTAATTTCACTTTGAAATCAGACTTAAACCAGTGTTAATCTTTTGATACTTATTGTTTCATAAAAACACGCTATTTGCTCTGACAGCGGGAGTTAATTATTAAATTAATTAATGTGACTTATATGTTTTGAATTTTGTAAAATAGACTTCATTTTTGAATTCATAATATCAAATATATCTTAGGGTGAATTTTTGGGATTTTTCTGAAAAACATCAATTTTTGATGAATAGTGACACCACTAAGTGGTACTTATAAAAACTGATTTTTCCGTTTAAATGAAATTTTTCCATATTTGTGTTTTGAATTTGAAAAATCCGACATACATGGTTTTCATTAAGAAGTAAAATGTGGTTCAATGGGATAAAAATAATTTTTTGGTGAATAGTAACTTATTAAGTTTTTAATCGCGATTAGAGGTAATTAGTGTAGTTTAAGGTAAAAATAATGTTTTAATAATATGAAATGAACTTGAAACATGTCCTAACCTCATTGGATGTGTAATGTCCGACCAAGACAAGACATTGGTCAACTTGGGGACCCCATGGAGCCACTTTGGTTGGGAAATGACATAAATAACTTTTTATTTAATGTAAAAGTAAAAATTACACAAACATGATATGTTTTACTAAAACAATTTTTAAGTGGGGTTATAAAAGTCATATTTTTTATTATAAATAGTAAATGGAAAGATAAAAAGATATCATACATCATAGTAATTTTTTTATAATATTTAGACATTAAATAAATTAAATTATTTATGACATCATAATGATGCAGCGATGACATCATTATCTGACAATTTAAATAAAATGAGAAGATAATGTAAACTATATGACCTAAACATGTCCAAAACTTATTGGATGGGTGGATTTAGAACTCTTATCACCTTATCCACGAATTATATAAATGTGGGATCTTTTAAAACCGAAAAAAATTTCAAATAAAGAAATATTTCTTACTTTCCAAAAGTGCCCCTCCTCTCCTCTTATAAAAGGCCCCCACCTCTACCTCATTTCACACACTCCTCAAGCCTTTGTCTCGGCCAAACCCTACCCATTTACTCTCTCTACATCCCTCTCCTCATCATAGAGG
Source organism: Viscum album (assembly GCA_963277665.1). Lineage (NCBI taxonomy): Eukaryota > Viridiplantae > Streptophyta > Magnoliopsida > Santalales > Viscaceae > Viscum > Viscum album. Next base: position 1,003,199,495 of record OY728133.1, read on the forward strand.
ATTCCCTTTGGGCAGAAGCCTTTCAAAGGAAGCCTTTAGGCTCAAATCAAAAGGAGTTACACTTTTAAATGTAATTCATTCTCTCATGTTCATTTGTTTTATTTTGCTTCTCCAACCCCATAAACTCTTTTTATTTACTTCTTTTGAAACAAAAACAGTATCTTCAATATACTAGGATGTTGTTATAATATTTATTCTAGCTACACTCTCACACAACTACATAAAATGGTTAAAGAACATACAGTTTACGTGGATGGCGAAATTCTGCCTCCCGAAACGATGATTGTTCAATACTCATTTAACACCTTCAAAGGTGGCCATTATGATGTCACTATTTTTATATATGATATATAATATGTTTATGTTTTCCTTAAGCTTCTGTTTTTTTTTCATTTTGGGCATACCTTTATGGTTTCCATTATGGGTAAACGCGATATCTTCATTTAAGGAAGTGCGGACTACCGCCCCCTCAAAGTGATTTGATTCGTTAAATACCATATGTGGGACGTATAAAAGATGGAACTATGATATTATATATGATATTATACTGGAATTATAATATACCTTTATATCATTATTATTCCATTCTATTAAATATGAAATAGAAATGAAAGTAGCGTTCATGCGTACGTACGGCTTACCGTCTCCATGAACGGTGCATTTCATTTCTTACCTCTAAATGATTATGTAATGTTATAAATGAATGCATGTACTGGATATATATGACATATATGATATATAAATCATGAATACAATTCTGGATATAAAAAAAATTTGGCCACATGAACAACATGTAATTGTAAGAAGTCCACTTTCGACTTAAGAACCAAATATCGACAAAACAAATATTATTAACTTAAATGATTACATAATGTTTATGACATGGTAATAAGTGATATAAAAGGAATAATGAACTTTAAAAATGTTCTTTAGGAAGTAGAAATTATCTCAAGTTTATTATTCAGGAGATTAAAGAATGATCGAGTCAAGTCAGACCCGTGGTAAGGGATCCTACTCCTCTCTTTCTTTTTAAGTACACACTTTTATGTCATTCCTTTTAAAGCTCATATTTCTTATTATTGGGATGATCTTTTATATTACACTTACTGTAATTTTTATGTTCATATTATGAGAGACCATATTCTCTCTCATCAATCCATTTTGGACGTTTTGAGTGGTGCCGTTAGGCTGCCGAACTTTCGTAAGAGATCTAACCTCTCTCTTTCTTTTTAAGTACTCTCCTTTATGTCACTTCTTTTATGCTCCTCTTTTTAATGTTGTGGGATGCTCTTTTATATTCCTCTTGCTGTACATTTTATTGTAATGTGATGAGATACCCTATTTGATCTCATCAATCCATATTCGGAAGTTTTATGTGGCGCCGTTAGGCTGCCGAGTTTTCTTAAGGGATTTTTCATCTCACTTTTATTCCCGTGAGATTTATGCTACATTTGCCACAAATTCCATTGAGTGGGGTATGTACTGACCATTATTCTAATATTTGTGTAATATAATTTCGTTTATGAGTATTTACAACAATGATCTATTGTCCTTCTTTCATGGGGTGTATGTCTTGAAAGATACCCAAGTCGGTAAGGGAACCTTTCACCCTCCTCTTTTTTAAAAGAATTCTTTTGTTGGGTCTTTTAATTTACATATTGTTATGTTGGGATATGTTCTCATATATCATTATTTATGTAAATTTTATGTCCAAGTGATGAGATACACTTTTTATCTCTCACCAACTCATTTTGATGTGATGCCATTAGGCTGTCAAGGGAACTTTTTAACCAAATTTCGATTTCTTTGGGTTCAACATGTAGTCATTGAATATGTCATCCATTGAATATGTGTGAATGACCTTTTATTGTTTTACACTTAATATCCACTTATTTTGGGTGTATTTATGTTTGTCACACATATTTTTGAGATTGATTTGTCCTTAATTTAAGGATACCTTCTTTATAAGGGATTTCATCACATTTGACATTTCTATTGAGGGTTCATTGTTGTTATGCACCAATTCACTTTTATATGGTGTATATACTATCCTTTGGAGTATTATACCATGAATCCATTTATTCTCATGATATTATAAAGTTCTGACTAAATTTGATTCCCCAATTATTGTATTCAAGTGTCACTAATTTTGGTAAAACCCCTTTAACCAAAATATCGTTTTAAATTTTTTAATTATTTGTTTTTATTAATATCCATGTTTTCAAAATGGTTTTAAGGATTTATTTATATGGATATTAATGGTTTAAAATTTTAAGCTTCAAGGTGGTATGTGACACTTTTATTCAAAAATATCTTTATTAAATGTTTTAAATGGTTTTGGAAATGGTTTCTTTTTGAATGGATTCATTATTTCAATATACTAAAATGTTATATTGTGATTGAAATGTGGAAATGTTATGTTTACTTTATGCATGTTTTATGTGATAAATTTATGTTATGGTTCTTGGGAATTGTTATGAAAACTGGTGGTTCCGTGATAAACTAAGGGCGGGTGAGCCCGATATAGCTCTCCAATGCATTGGGTAACGCGAATGAGTGAAACGTTAAGGTTTCTCCGAAGAGATTTAGGGAATATACTGTGATGGGTATTCCAAACGTAACCAAGAGGGTTACTCCCTATGTAAGAATGTTATGAATGCCTCAAGTTACCTTTATGTCTTATGTTTTCTATGATTTATTCATGATTTGATATGCCTATGTTTTATGGGTAAAGTGTGATTTCATTCTAATGTATATATGAACTCATGTTTCCTTTCCATATTTTTATAAATCTTACTGAGCTTTTTATGCTCATCCCAAGTTTTTGAAATGTTTTTCACAGGTCAAGGGAAAGGTACATGATGTGATGATAGTGTCAAGGATGTGTCAAGAAAGAATCCGTGTTATATTTTAAATATGTTTCTGTTGATGGGAAGAATGAATACTGTCTTTTATGTAACCACTTTGTTTAAATGTGGAATGTAATGAAAGTTTCATGATCTAATTATCTAAAACTCTTAACCTGAAAAGATCCTCAATGTGTAATCTTGTAATAACTCAAGATTAAGTAAGGTTTAAGGATGGGGCCTTATAGTTGGTATCAGAGGTCGGTTTAGATAACTTTAGAGGTTAGGGTATTCTTTAAGCATAAGTGACATTACCATAATTGTTAGGATTTCAGAAAGAGTCCTAGTTTCAGATAAAGTGAATGAGTAAGTATATCTTAGTGTTTATCTTACTCATTAGTACATGATGGTTTTGTTGATATACTCACACTGACCTTTTTGGTTTTAGTGAATGGCTGGATCTAGCAGGCACCAAAGTAAAAGAGGATGTGAAGGAAACTGTGACAGTTTTTTGAGCAAGCAACTCAATGATATGGGAGCTGCAATGAGAACTCTTGTGATTATCCTCAACCAACTATCTGGAGTCACGATTGACCACCTAAACCTTGGAGATTTCTATAAGGCATCATATATGCAAGAAAAAAATCCCTACGGATGTACAGGTAATAATCATAAAGGTAAGTGTGTTCAAAAACCTATGTGTCAAAGATGTGGAAAGAAACACCTAGGAAAATGTTTCAAAGGGACAGAAATATGCTATAGATGTGGAAATGAAGGTCATAAAGCAAGAACCTACCATGGAAAAAGGAAGCATCCAGTTGACTCGAGGAAAGGGAAAGAAGTTCTTTCTGAGGGATCGATTGAATGTTTTAAATGTGGTGTGCATGGTCATTATGCAAACACATGTCCTATGAAGAAGTTTCGTGAATGGGGTCACCAAGAGCATACCAATATTTGTTTACCAATACCTAATTCCATTCCGATTGAGGATGAAGAAACTGACAATGACCAATCAAAGGTATGTACTATTTCATGACTATTGTTTTCCTATTTTGGAATCTTAGGATATGATTCATGATTTTGTTTGTAGGAAAGAGGTATTTCGGAATAAGTTGGAAAGGAATGGATAATGGATCATGAAGAATGTTGAATGAGTAAGATGTCAACATATAAGGGATTCAAGAGTTATGGTGAAATTCTTAAGAGTATTAAGTCTCTTTTGATGATGGGGTTACATTAGAAGACTTTTTATATTATGTGTGACCCTGATGTTTAATATAGGAAAATTTTATTCAAGTAATAGTTATCTTTTCTTTTGTGGACACAGTTATAAAGAACCATTTGGGTTTATATGATCCTTACTTTTGAGGTAATTATGGGTTACTATATATTATGATTGAAGTGAAAGGCATGAGATAAAATTGAGGTTAAATTATGTTATGGTTATTTTTGATGATTTTATCCCTTTTTGGGGAATTATTTGAGAATTATATAGTTTTGGAAAAAGGACAACACGTAGACCGTGTGACTACCCGTCACGTCGGACAAAGCTGCGGGAATCAAACCCACAATTAAAGTGCAACTGGTATTTATCGCCTACCACTGGACTACGTGAAGTCCCTGGTTAGTTTGACTGATTCTTTTTTTTAAGAGTAAGTTGACTTTGGGTTATTTATGAAAATGATTAACCTATCATAGAGGATATGTGATTAGGTTAATTACTTTTCAATACGAGACTTTAGGAGCAACTGGTGTTGTTTGGAGATAACTGTTACGATTTAACTTGGAAGACTATGTGACTAAATCCTTCAAATATTTGGGTTTCAATCTTATATTGGTTTACTTTGAAGAATTTTATGGACAAATTGTTTATCGGATGGTCCTCGTTGAACTTTGGGTTTTGTTTGACAAATTTTAGAGATTAAGCATGGATTTTCTTTTTAATGGGTTATCCTTTTCTGGATTATCTGACCTTGTACTAACCTTTTTGGTTTTGGTTTTGGTTAAAGCCTAAAGACATGGGATGTATATAGTTCTCTTTTGTGGATTAGGTGATTTTCTAGAAGTTGATTATAGTACTCTTAATGCGAACAAGTCTCCCTAAATACTCGTCTTTTGGAAAAAAATATGAGTTTGATTAAGGAATCTAGTAAAAGTTGAAAGTCAACATGATAAGTTATTATGTTTCCTTATGAATAAATTCCTCAATAAAAAGTAACTTAAAACAAAAATGTTGTCTATTAACTTTTCCTATTGGGGAATCGAATACCGTTTAACCCATCACAAGTTTTTGATTTTCTTGTGGTTAACTTTCTCCTAAACATGTTTTCTATCACTCTCCATCAGAACATGACCCTTTGTTTTTTCCTCCATGTCCATATTTTCATACTTGGAATCCTAGTATGGGTTAAATCAGGTGACCTCTGTGCTTATCTTTCTTTATTTTAATGTGATTGTTTTACCGACTCTTGTTCCGATGAGGGACTTTCAAGGATGTTTCCAAGCTCAATTTTAAAAATTGCGAGGATGCAATTCCCAAAAGGGGGGAACGATGTAACACCCCAGGTAAATAAAGAATATGAAATTTTCATATTTATCCATATTTGTGAATAAAATATTGATATGTCTTTAAAGGGGACGCTATGCTCGATGGCGTACCCAACACGCAACAATGAGTTTCTTGGGAATCTTACGTTGCACTCTAATAATAAAATAATATTATTTTAAATGGTAGTTAACATGTAGCCATTGTAATGGCGGGAATGGATAGAAATAACTAAAATATGATTATATATGTTTTTAAATGTTTTTACATTTATCCAATAAAGGATAGAGTCTTAAAATACGGAAAGAATTCAATTTTAGGCGTATATGCCCTAGTTTTTCATTAAAGGTTCACTTATCACCTTTTGATGTTGAAACATCATTAAATATAGTTTTTTTCACTCTTAAACATTATTTTGGACCAAATAAAACTCTTATTAAGAATCAGGACATCAAAATTTACTTTGTGAAAATTTTTGGTATCTTTCCGATAAAGTTCATTTTTTTAATGAATAGTGTAAAATGTTGTATTTTAATTCAAAACATCTTTTTAATCTAATTTATTTATATGATTAGATTATCTTTTTAATTGGTTTTAAAGTGAAATTAGAATATATTTTTACCATTAAATCCAATAGTGGTCGTTGGAATTAATTTCACTTTGAAATCAGGCTTAAACCAGTGTCAATCTTTTGATACTTATTGTTTCATAAAAACACGCTATTTGCTCTAACAGCTGGAATTAATTATTAAATTAATTAATGTGACTTATATGTTTTGAATTTTGTAAAATAGACATCATTTTTGAATTCGGAATATCAAATATAGCTTAGGTTTAATTTTTGGGATTTTTCTGAAAAACATCAATTTTTGATGAATAGTGACACCACTAAGTGGTACTTATAAAAACTGATTTTTCCATTTAAATGAAATTTTTCCATATTTGTGTTTTGAATTTCAAAAATACGACATACATGGTTTTCATTAAGAAGTAAAATGTGGTTCAATGGGATAAAAATAATTTTTTGGTGAATAGTAACTTATTAAGTTTTTAATCGCGATTAGAGGTAATTAGTGTAGTTTAAGGTAAAAATAATGTTTTAATAATATGAAATGAACTTTACACATGTCCTAACCTAATTGGATGTGTAATGGCCGACCAAGAAAAGCCATGGGTCAACTTGGGGACCCCATGGAGCCACTTTGGTTGGGAAATGACATAAATAACTTTTTATTTAATGTAAAAGTAAAAATGACACAAACATGATATGTTTTACTAAAACAATTTTAATTGGGGTTATACAAGTCATATTTTTTATTATAAATTGTAATTGGAAAGGTAAAAAGATTTCCTACATCATAGTAATTGTTTTATAATTTTCAGACATTAAATAAATTAAATTATTTATGACATCATAATGATGCAGCGATGACATCATTATCTGACGATTTAAATAAAATGAGAAGATAATATAAACTCTATGACCAACACATGTCCAAAACTTATTGGATGGGTGGATTTCTAACCCTTATCACCTTATACACGAATTATATCAATGTGGGACCTTTTAAAACCGAAACACATTTTCAAATAAAGTAATATTTCTTACTTTCCAAAAGTGCCCCTCCTCTCCTCTTATAAAAGGCCCCCACCTCTACCTCATTTCACACACTCCTCAAGCCTTTGGCTCGGCCAAACCCTGCCCATTTACTCTCTCAACATCCCTCTACTCATCATAGAGGATTACCTTTGGGCATAATCCTTTCATAGGAAGCCTTTAGGCTCAAATCAAAAGGAGTTACACTTTTAAAGGTAATTCATTCTCTCATGTTCATTTGTTTTATTTTGCTTCTCCAACCGCATAAAATCTTTTTATTTACTTATTTTGAAACAAAACAAGTATCTTAAATATACTAGTATGTTGTTATAAGATTTATTCAAGCTACACTCTCACACAACTACATCAAATGGTTAAAGAACACACGGTTTCCGTGGATGGCGAAATTCTGCCTCCCGAAACGATGATTGTTCAATACTCATTTAACACCTTCAAAGGTGGCCATTATGATGTAACTATTTTTATATATGATATATAATATGTTTATGTTTTCTTTAAGCTTCTGTTTTTTTTTTCATTTTGGGCATACCTTTATGGTTTCCATTATGGGTAAACACGATATCTTCATTTAAGGAAGTGCGGACTACCGCCCCCTCAAAGTGATTTGATTCGTTAAATACCATATGTGGAACGTATAAAGGATGGAACTATGATATTATATATTATATTATACTGGAATTATAATATACCTTTATATCATTATTATTCCATTCTATAAAATACGAAATAGAAATGAAAGTAGCGTTCATGCGTACATACGGCTTACCGTCTCCATGAACGGTGCATTTCATTTCTTACCTCTAAATGATTATGTAATGTTATAAATGCATGCATGTACTGTATATATATGAAATATATTATATCTACATCATGAATACAATTCTGGATATAATAAACATTTGGCCACACGAACAACATGTAATTGTAAGAAGTCCACTTTCGACTTAAGAACCAAATATCAGCAAAACAAATATTATTAACTTAAATGATTACATAATGTTTATGACATGTTAATAAGTGATATAAAAGGAATAATGAACATTAAAAAGGTTCTTAAGGAAGTAGAAAATAACTCAAGTTTATTATTCAGGAGATTAAAGAACGATCGAGTCAAGTCGGACCCGAGGTAAGGGATCCTACTCCTCTCTTTCTTTTTAAGTACACACTTTTATGTCATTCCTTTTAAAGCTCATCTTTCTTATTATTGGGATGATCTTTTATATTACACTTACTGTAATTTTTATGTTCATGTGATGAGATACCCTATTCTCTCTCATCAATCCATTTTGGACGTTTTGAGTGGCACCGTTAGGCTGCCGAACTTTCGTAAGAGATCTAACCTCTCTCTTTCTTTTTAAGTACTATCCTTTATGTCACTTCTTTTGAGATCCTCTTTATAATGTTGGGGGATGTTATTTTATATTCCTCTTTCTGTACATTTTATTGTAATGTGATGAGATACCCTATTTGATCTCATCAATCCATATTCGGATGTTTTATGTGGCGCCGTTAGGCTGCCGAGTTTTCGTAAGGGATTTTTCATCTCACTTTTATTCCCGTGAGATTTATGCTACATTTGCCACAAATTAAATTGAGTGGTGTATGTACTGCCCATTATTCTACTCTTTGTGTAATATAATTTCATTTATGAGTATTTACAACAATGATCTATTGTCCTTATTTCATGGGGTGTATGTCTTGAAAGATACCCAAGTCGGTAAGGGAACCTTTCACCCTCCTCTTTTTTAAAAGACTTCTTTTGTTGGGTCTTTTAATTTACATATTGTTATGTCGGGATATGTTCTCATATATCCTTATTGATGTAAATTTTATGTCCAAGTGATGAGATACACTTTTTATCTCTCAACAACTCATTTTGATGTGATGCCGTTAGGCTGTCAAGGGAACTTTTTAACCCAATTTCGATTTCTTTGGGTTCAACATGTAGTCATTGAATATGTCATCCATTGAATATGTGTGAATGATATTTTATTGTTTTACACTTAATATCCACTTATATTGGGTGTATTTATATTTTTCACACATATTTTTGAGATTGATTTGTCATTAATTCAAGGATACCTTCTTTATAAGGGATTTCATCACATTTGACATTTCTATTGAGGGTTCATTGTTGTTATGAACAAATTCACTCTTATATGGTGTATATATTGTCCTTTGGAGAATTATATCATGAATCCATTGATTCTCATGATATTATAAAGTTCTGACTAAATGTTATTCTTCAATTATTGTATTCAAGTGTCACTAATTTTGGTAAAACCCCTTTAACCAAAATATCGTTTTAAATGTTTTAATTATTTGTTCTTATTAATATCCATGTTTTCAAAATGGTTTTAAGGATTTATTTATATGGATATTAATGGTTTAAAATTTTAAGCTTCAAGGTGGTATGGGACACTTTTATTCAAAAATTTCTTTATTAAATGTTTTAAATGGTTTTGGAAATGGTTTCTTTTTGAGTGGATTCATTATTTCAATATACTAAAATGTTATATTGTGATTGAAATGTGGAAATGTTATGTTTCCTTTATGAATTCTTTATGTGATACATTTATGTTATGGTTCTTGGGCATTGTTATGAAAACGTGTGGTTCCGTGATAAACTAAGGGCGGGTGAGCCCGATATAGCTCTCCAATGCATTGGGTAACGCGAAGGAGTGAAACGTTAAGGTTTCTCCGAAGAGATTTAGGGAATATACTGTGATGGGTATTCCAAACATAACCAAGAGGGTTACTCCCTACGTAAGAATGTTATGAATGCCTCAAGTTACCTTTATGTCTTATGTTTTCTATGATTTATTCATGATTTGATATGCCTATGTTTTATGGGTAAAGTGTGATTTCATTCTAATGTATATATGAACTCATGTTTCCTTTCCATATTTTTATAACTCTTACTGAGCTTTTTATGCTCATCCCAAGTTTTTGAAATGTTTTTCACAGGTCAAGGGAAAGGTACATGGTGTGATGATAGTGTCAAAGATGTGTCAAGAAAGAATCCGTGTTATATTTTAAATATGTTTCCGTTGATGGGAAGAATGAATACTGTCTTTTATGTAACCACTTTGTTTAAATGTGGAATGTAATGCAAGTTTCATGATCTAATTCTCTAAAACTCTAAACCTAAAAAGATACTCATTGTGTAATCTTGTCATAACTCAAGATTAAGTAAGGTTTAAGGCTGGGGCCTTGTATTTATGGTGGATATGGTATACCCATAAGTTTTCATAGTAATATTTATTGTTTCTTAGAAGGGAGTTTTTTTTCTTGGGTAACAAAATTATTGTTATTATTTCTGGCCTTAGAGTGTCTTCCCTGAGTTCTATATGTTTGGTTATTGTTTCATGGAAATGGGTGTTTTCCATCGAGATCGAGATGATTGGATGTCATTTCCTAGTGGGTAGTTCCTTACATATGTTCTATATGACACATTATTATTTCATGGAGTGGTGCATGTAGGCCTTTAAGTTCTAGATATGGATATTCTATTTATAGATATACTTCACTAGTCTAAGAAGGAATGGTTGATCCCATATGTTACCTTGGAACCCTCGTATCGATGGTGGTTTATTTATTATTATTTTATATGTTATTATAATCCTAGACATATATAATTAGTTATACTAAATATATTTATAGATGTTGTTAGTGTTTTCTTACTGAGTTCTACCCACTCTCTATTCGGACCACCTTAAGTACCCAATCAAACTTCATGGTTATATGATGGATAATTGAAGGTGTCGTATGACAAAAAGTTAGTATTTATTGACTAGGGTGTAGAATGAGTGTTGATATATGGCTAGGAATTTTGGAAAAGTTTATTAGTTTTCCTAGTTATTTATATTTTGATTATTTGAGGATCTTATTTATATTTGATCTAGCCATAGGGGGATCTGTTTTGTATGTATTACTTGTATTAAATTTTTATTGTTCTATTTTGTTATAACCTGGAATGAGTATGATGTTATTGGTATTTTACATAAAATCTGTTCAACTTATTTATCTAGATGTATGTGATTTTTATTATTCACACTATTATTTCAGAATATGATATAAGGTTATAGTCTCCCTAAAGTATCATTTTTACCTTCACTTCTGATAGGAAGAATCTGGCGTATGGTAAGGTTCTCATTTTGTCTAGCGATTGTGCGATCTAGTTATTAGACAGTGATTCATGGTGGGGAATCCCAATTTTTTTCTCTTACACACTTGTAGGAGTGGATAATTATTTATTGGGTAAATGTATTACAATAGATATTTTTGTCTAATTATGAGTGTCTATATGAGTAAAATAATTGTGATCAATAATTATTTGATAAAGTAATAAATATAAAACCTGTAATAAAATTAAAAGAAGTTAATATAGAAATATTTTGTAAAGAAGAAGTCATTTTGAATTAAAAAAAATCCATTCTTTGATGTATATTTATTGAGGTTCAGTGCATTATTGATTAATATTTAGACCATGGTATGTGCATAAGTATACTAGATACTAGATTTCATGAGTGAGTGTGAGAATTTTTATGAGTGACACATTTTGAGAGACATATGGATAGAGGGAGGGAGGGATATAATTACATTTTAAATCACCAGAGTTCTATAAGATCTCCATTATATGAAACTTTATTCCTCTATTTTATTAGAGAAAAAATGGCATATCATAATTTGGAAAAAGGTGTGCCACCCATTATAAAAAATCAATGGAAAAAATCCTAAAAATATCTTAGCATTTAAAATGAATTAATCATTAGAGAATTGTCAAAATATATGAGTTATGGCCTAAAATTTAATGTTACAACTAAAATATTTTATTTATTTATTTTTAATAATAATTTTGAAGACTATATAACAAGAAAAATACATATAACTAAATAGTAATGTGAGAAACTAAAATAAATTGTTTACTGAACCATATAAAAATTAGGGTCTATTTTGAAAAAATTTCGATGACTAATATTTATATGAATAAGATATATAATCAGATTAATAATATTATTATTATGAGCTCCATGTGGTATAATCACATAGAAATACTTCATATATGGATAGAAAAAATCATCAAAGGTATGGTTCACTACTTTGGAATAGTACTCAAGACTTCAGTTTGGGTCCTAAACATGATAAAAAAATACCATTTATTATTCAACGATCAATCTCTAAATTAATATGAACATATTAATTTTATGATCATGGTAATAATTAAATTTAGTCGGAATGCATGAAACTACCCAAAAACTCTAAAAAATCACACAATAATAATTTATTAAAATATTTATAAATATAAAACTAGTAAATATTCATTCAATAAATTTTGATGAATAAAATATAAATAAATTATAAATAACACATCATTTATTAAACAAAAAATTTGTTTAAATAATTATATTTATCCAATTTACACATTATTAAACTCAATTATATAATAATAAAAAGTTATTAAATTTTAATAAAATTATTTCCAAACCATGATAATTAAAGTAAACAGTAAAAAAAACGTTTTCTATCAACTAATGATTTCCCCCAAATAAATGAAGTGATAAAATAAAATATTATTATATCCTTGATAAAATATAAGAACCCATACATCAAATTATACATGAACAACTAATTTTGTCTTAAAAATGATGCAAAAACCATGTTTGTACACATTTTCTATAAAATGATTATGTAAATACTATGTTAACAAGATAGATTTATTTAGAAAATATATTAATAAAATAAATGGATTAAAGTAAAAATGGAATGTTTTAAGCACAATAGAAAATCTATTGTCACGTTTTACCTCTAAATCAAATATTTTTTTTTGTAAAATAAGAAAACACAAATAAAACATCTTAGTTTAAGATGTAGTATTCATACTTCTCAAAGTGAACAAATTTTGAACCCAAAATCATTCCATGCTAAATAATTTTAGAAAACCCACTTTTTAGGGAAGATAATTGAAAAAATAGACAAAAGTGTATTCATATTTATGGATGACATTTTTAAAGGTATTTATGTAGAATGAAATGTGGTTTGACCTATACACAATTCAATTAGCAGATGTTTTTCTCAACATTAAGATTATTAGGTTTTCAAGTATAGGGGCATGGATCAAAATATTCATTATGGAGAATTAAGACACCTCACTTTCTCAACTATACATTCAACCATACACCACACATATCCTTCCCATTTTTTCTTTTACATCATATATTACTAGTTTTATAAATAACATTTAATATATTTTTCATATCATAAGATTCACCATATTTTTGTAAATAATATTCAATCATAATATTTAACTCATTAATAAGAAACAATAGATTTGATTTTTAGTAATAATTATAGAATAAGAAAAAATAATTACATAAATAAAATCAATCCATTTTATAAAACAAGTGCATATAATAACACCCATTCCTTTTATTTTTATTACTTACATATAACAATCTACATATAATGCATGTTTTCATTTAAAATGGAATTAGAATAATAAAATAATTTATAATATGTATATTGTAAAATTTTATTGTTTACAACGTGCACATATATGAATAGTGTTGAATATAACTTTTGAAAACACTCTTATATTTGAGTTATTGATGCTATGTTATTAAAAATAATTTTTATTTTAATTGAAGTTTGATTTAAAAAAACAATGTGTATAGATTAAAACTTTTCATATATGAGATTCTTAAAGAGTAACACTCACCTATATATTGTTTATATTATAAGAAACCATAGACACATTAACACCTATAAAAATTTCATCCCAAATACGGTTCCTATAAACTGAGATTGTAGACACCCTTGATTTTGTAATAATGGTGGAATCAACATTAATATTCCACTAGGGGAAACTAGTCTTGACCACTTGAATGGAATTTAAATGGAATTCTCAAAATCTATAAATTGATAAATTATAATAGATGTATGACTGTTGTTATAATAAAATTGAATCCATATAATATCCTGAAAATCATTATGGTTCAAAATTTTATGATTACATTTTCATTAATACACAAGATAACTGAAGAGTGTCATAACAAAGATGGTTCTTTGATTCAAAAAGGAGAAAAATAAGAGAAGACAAATTAGGTAAAATAAATAAATGAATATGATGAACTTAAATAAAAATGTATAATGAAATATCACAATAAAAAATATAACTATGATTTGATTCAACTCTCTAGGATAATACTGACTTATATCATAATCAATAATATATCATTGATACTAAACATAATTGAACATGAGAATATTATGAAAAAAATGGCATAAAAAATATTTACCTTTACAGGGATATTTATGCTCTAGATGAAATTACAACCATGAATTAAATAATTTTAAATCTATAAAATATCAATATAATAAAAATATCATACATTATAAAATACATCCTACATGAAGTTCCAAAACTGATAATATAGAATTTAATTGATTCTAGAGGATTAATTATTATAATTTTTTTATCCTTATAATCTAACAAGTATACGACTCACTAAATATTACAAATATGTGTATCTTTTTAATAATACCACAGACCCACAAGTCCTTTAATCTTATAAGGAACAAATAAAAATGGATATCAGACTTATTATCTATATTCTAGACACTAAACCAAAACACAAGTTACATTACTGATCCAATAACCTAGATCTCATAGGAGGAATGAAATAGACTACACTAAATAAAAATTGATTCTATGACCAAATAAGAATCACTGATATTTGAATTTTGAAAATATTTGGCTGTAATATATCTTCAATAAAATAATTTTGGAGTGAAAATATCCACATCTATTTTTCTAGAAGGGATGTATTAAAATTAAAAAAATCTATTTCTACGTCAACCCAAATTCATAGAGAAATAATGTTTCTTTCATCCAATCAAATATACACTTTTTTACTTTCTTAAAATTCACATAATGAATGTTTTCTATGATGATTATTAATATCATGTGTAAGTGTATCTAGAAGAATAAAAAAATGTATCACATAGGAAGGGATTACTTATGCACAATGATTAATTAGAATAACATTATCAACATAGGATATATTTTAATTATTCAATTTTTAAACCCTATTCCAAATTCAGTTGAAAATTAATGTGGTTACCTATTTCTTGGATGTTCACAAACATATTAGTACACCAAATTTTTTTTATCATTAATGCCACCCATTTCATCCCAATTATTATGGAAAATTAATCACTCTTATGCACCTCAACTCCATTAATGAGAAATACTTATGATTTATAATCATATATTTTGATTGAAATCCTTTTATTACTTTTTATGTATTTTGATGATGATCAGAGACTTCTCTATAGTATATCTAGAGAAAAAAAACAATCAGTATTAATGAAGAGTTAAGTAACAGCTATCCCATTATTTCTAGTATTTTCCCCAAGACTTAAGCCCTTTTAGGAATCCTCTAAATATATTCAATAAAAAACATCATCTACTAGAAGAAATATATGGGGTGAGATGGGGACACCATTCCTTATGTATGTTATATATATATATATAAAACAAAAAAAATTGACAATATTTCTTTATATAATTGATGAAACACATGAATTTGTCATTGAAACCCAAGTTTTATAAATTCCAAAGAACTTCCTGATTTGTTATATAAATTCCCACTCAACCCTTTCATAGGAATTCTTTATTACAAGAATCATATCAGAAAGAACATTGTTGGAGGAATACCAAGTCTTTATAGAGTTAACTATTTCTTATGCTATAATTGAATTATCACTGATTTGTCTTTGTGTGATGAATGCATTTTTAATATCACTAATGATCACTAAAAGTATCCAGTTAAGAAAATATCCAAGTGTCTTTGGAGACATTTCATAAAGGACATTAGAAGGACTAATGGGGTGAAAATAAATCACAATATAAGGATTTGATTTTTTTTAATTAGAATAATAAGAATATCATTATTATTAGTAAAAGTAACTTCCTCACCCCATAATTAATTTATTACTCTAGTACAATTGTTTTAAATTAATATGGTACCATTGAATGAAGACAACAAGAGTGATATCTGTACAAAAATCCTTCATTAGATGAATGATCTTACTATATTCATATACATCATCTTAAAGGAGTGATTTTTCGAGAAGTCCCTTTATCTCATGTCTAAATGATTTAGGCATATAATGAATTAGGTTTACAATAACCTTACTATGTTTAGGGGTAAATTTTTCTCCATATAAATCCATAATAGTGTTTCTAATAGTAGTATTTACATCAAACTATACATCATATTAATATTTTAGTTTGTGTATATGATTCTAAAAATACATTTTTGATGACTTATGGTGGACGTTTATGGTATCCATATCATGTCTCAGATGTTCATTCACCCACAAGTGAATGTTATATTGAGATTAATTTATTTTAAAAAACTCATTCAATTAAAATTCCAACTGGCGAATCATCAAAAGACAAGACCCAAACCTGTTATTACATTATAAAAATAGTAGATTCAACTAAATCCTCATAATATTTCAATCTACTTAATCAAGAAACCCATTGATTTATTTTATAAGATATATCACTTCTTTATTAATATTATCTTTAACAACACCATTAATTATGAACTCTTAGTCTAATTTCAAAATAAAATTATAGAGGTTATCCTAAATCCATCTGTTTTTTACGTAAATCTAGGGACAATTCATCCCTTGGACATTCTAAATAGTCATAGATATAAAGATATGGGAGTGATCAGAATTTTTGGGGAAAAAGTTTCAATACAAGAAATAAGGAATATTTGTACCAAGATATTAAAAGTCAATTAAATCTAGTTTTTCAAATATGAAAACCTATATATTAATAAAGAGATCTAAAATTTTTAGAACAATTTAAAAAAAATATTATATCAAATTTTTTAGTATTTAAAATAATGATAATATTAATATATGACAAATAAATTATTCACAAACACACACAATGATATATATATATATATATATATATAATTTTTTAATTATTGATTAATTAAAATATCATAAATAGTTTCCACGTCAATTTATAGTAGTATATTCTCTGCCATGTCATGGTGTATGATGTATGTGACCATGTATACTCTTTAAGAATTTGTGTTTTGGAGTACCTTATACATGTGTTGGTGAATTTGTAGTGTCTGTTTCAACAAAATTATGTGTCAATTATGTGGGATCTAGATACATATTTACATAACCTTAACCTATATAGAATGTAAATTACTTATTGATAGAACCTTATCCCATACGTAATGAATATGGTTTCTTGGTAGAACATTATCATTCATCGAAATAAGTTGAATAGGGTTGAATATTTTTTCAAATTGAAAAGTAACAATTTTTAGGGCATAGGAATAGAATTACATTGTGTAGTAGGGAAAAATAATGACACAAATATCTTGTAGTAAATACCATCTATCATTTTTTCTAAAATCCATATAGAAAAATATTATTCTACAGAATCTCTAGTAGAATCGAATTAAATCTTACTATCCAAAAACATTATTAGATTTGATGAAACTTATACCTTTTTAGAACAAACTAATATTGTATTACATAGACTTATATGAATTTTATGTCAATATCATGAAGGATTTATAGCCATAGTAGGAGAAGAAGCTGGTCGATCTTGACTAATATTCTGTCATTGTGGAACACCATATTATGAAATTCACTAGACATTATTCATTAAATAATAAACGATGACAACTTATAAGTCATCATGTCAATTTTTATGTTTTATCAGTGTTTAATGCACCATTTCAGGGTTTATGATATCATTTTACTAATTCAATTATTGTTATCATCATTTTTATTTCAACATGAAAAACATATTATTATAAAATTTGGATTAAAATAATATTAAAAAATATTTTAACTATTTATTTAATTGATGAGGATGAAATCAAATGGGTTTCACCATTTCATAACATATAAAACATTAAAATTACAAGAATCTCAATTATATAATGATAAAGATATATTAATGGTATTTTGAGATCCTTATTTTTTGTGAATTATATTCATTAATGGTTTGATGAAGCTCTCCCAATTTTACTTAGAGGAAGAGGCAAGGTAACAGTTCCCTGGAAAAGAGGTCATATCAAAAAAATATATGAATTTTGTGACTTATTGATACCTTAGTATGTATAAAACTATTAGTTTTTTCTATAAATCACCTAAAATATCCCATATCGAAGATATAAATCAAGAACTTTAAAGTATAATTTTTTTGTTTTGTCGTTCTTATTTTAGTCAAGGACAATCATAGAATGGGGTTTTCATTTACTATTTCATAAGCTTCATATGGACATACATATGTCCCATGAATCCCTGTAGTGTTATATTATCAATTGTAGATGATGAATCTATAGGATGAAAATATAATTTAAAATCCAACTTTAAATTTTTTACCATGATATTGGATAAAAAAATATATCATGGTCTATGATATTTTTTAATAAACTAGATTATTTGTAAAATTAGTGATAAAATATGCAATTTATTTAAAAGAAACATTATTATTCTAATCATAAATGCACAATATTTCTTTATAAAGAACACATCAATATTAACTAAATAATATTGAATCTATAATATATATTAAATTTTCAAAATAAAGACCAACCATATATTGGTAGATGTTGATCTGTCATGGTTTATGTTTAAAACATACATCCAAAATGTATTTTGGTAATTTATCATGTCATGGATTAATGGTATTTATTAAATTAATACATTTTGAAAAATTTATTGTGCAATGAAACAATGGATTGATGCTTGTTACTTTATTTTAGAAAAAATAATAAATTTTTTTCTAAAAAAACAATGATCGATGTGAACCCCAATCAATTTGATATTAGATTTTATCAAAAATTGGTTTTGATTATTATGATTGTATAAAGTTATGATATATCAGGTTAAAAATGATTTTCTTGTTCATTTATTTTTGAAATACCTATTTATATATTCAATTATATTTTTATATTTTTAATTTTGAATGAATTATTTTAAAATGATTAAAATTATTCTTATTAATTATCATGATATGCATATAAGATTTACAAGCTATCTATGATATAAAACATTTAGTTTTAACTTAATAAAAAAATTAATTATTATGATATTTATACATTCAATTATAATGGTTGGTTATGATTTACCCATATTATATGTTAGAGATATATTGGAATAGAGGTCATTATAAAGTACTAATTGATAAAATTTTCACTTGTTTGAGAGATTAGGCATTGTCTGAGAAAAGTAGAGGTTGGATACCTATGGAACCATGTTTACTCTTATAGGGACTTTGGTTTTATAATATATTAATATTTAAATGAAAAGGATTTATGTAATTTATATAAGGGGTGAATTTTTATATGGATAGATATAATAGGTATTTATTTTTGGATGAGTAATACAACTCATGGATTGTATAAACTATAATACATTAATTTATATAAAATATTTAAATATTGGTTAAAAAATTTTACCTGAAAACTAAAACTATAGAATCATTCTTATGTATAGAGATTACATGAGATAGAAATTTTTTATTTGGAAAAAAATATGTATGATATGTACCTGATGCATAAGAAAATAGAGAAACTATGTAAACCATATAAACACAATGTTTATGTTTTTTTACAACGTAAAAATATGTACTGACATCTATTTTACTATCAGATAGGTTTAAAAAAAATAAGTGTATAGGTTTCATATTATATAAGTCATGGTGGATATGGAAAACCATAAGATTTAGGTAACCATGTCCTAATGAAAACTTTTAGTGAAACACATATAGGTGATACTTAGAGTTATGATACTAGAGTATTAGATTTAGGTTTATTCAAAAGATTGATTTAGTTCAAGGATTTTAAACACTACCATTAAAGAATCATATATGATATGAGTGAAATTAAGGCCTTCCAAAATTGGTAATTTCCTAGATGAATAGTAATTGGGACTCTGATTTTTATAAAATATGATCCTTATCTCACAAAATGGAAATGATTAATTGGTTTATAATTTTTCATGATATTAATTTAAATAAAATTAAATATTTTATATATTAGAATACGTGGTTTAAAATTATTTTGAAGTAAAATAATTTTAAGTATAACAATGGAAATTTTATATAAATAATTTCTCTAATTCTGTCTCATTAGTATTAGATACCAGGTGTGCATCACATTTTTTAACTGATAAAAAGAGACATACAACTAGTAGAGAATTGATAAAATGACATTTAAATATTTTTTTGAAATGGGGAATGAGTTTCAACATTTTTGGATGATACATTAATATAACTAATGGATTATTTTTGAAATAAGATAATTGATAGTACATTCATAAGAAAATAAGAAATTTTATTTCTATTTTTTGTGTGATAAGAAATGTTTTCACACATTAGTGAGAAAAAAGTTGTTATATATAAAATAATTATTATTTTTATATAATTTAGAATTTGGTTAGTTGATTAAATATAATATAAATGTATAATCCAGTCTAGAAAATTCAAAATATGATGGGTAGGGTTTATTTTATCCCTAATTATCATTTTAGTTATCTCCTACATCCTATATAATAGTATTTTTAATGATTAATTAAATTTCAGTTGTTCAATTCATTTAATTACAAGTCAATTGAAAATTATGAGTATTTGTTATTATAAAAAATAAAAGAACCCCCTTTCGCTAGAAAATATAATTCGGAAAGTGGACCATTAGATCATATACAAATTGATGTTTGTAGAACAATTAATATACTTAAAATTGGTGGCAATAGATATTTTTAAATGTTATTAATTATTTATAATTAATATTATTATGTGTTTCACAGAGATCAAAAATTTAAAACCATACAAATATTTTATGTGTTTAGAAACAAAGTAGAAAACCAACTGAGTAAAAGTATTAATGTTTTTTCATACGTTGGTAGTGAATACTTGATCCATAAATTTAATGATAATATGAGAGAGTGTGGTTTTTTAATAACTTACTCCTCAAGGAACATAATAATAAAATAGAATGGTTTAAAGGGGGAATCATACCCTATTAAACATAGTTTTATAATTTATGAGTATTTTTACCTCTATATATTATCCAATAATGATGTTCTAGAAACTATTTTATTTATACTTTACCACATTAAGTTGAAAATATTCATAAATATATCATATATAATATGTAATAATATGCATCCTAATATTTATTTTATTTTTTATTTGGGGTTTTTAATCATAAAAATAATTTTTTATTTAGAAAAATATTCCTTTAAATTTAATTTTTTTAAAATTATTTTGTTATCCCAAGAAACTATTGGATATTATGATATCTAATTCTATAGAATATATAATTTCTATAGAATGGTATAAGGTATTACTTAAGAAGGATCACATGGACTGAGGAATTATTTGGTGAAAATCTAAACTTAGTGATGTTTTAAACTATATAAAATGAATCTTTTGTAGGATGGAATATGAGATATCCCCACAAATGGTTACAAAAGTAAAACTGACATAGGTTATTCAAAAATCCTAATGTTTAGTTTGGACTCATCTAGAGATTGAGAGTTATATTTTTCTTATAGAAAATGACAATGAAATAGTATTCAAAGATACTGATCCTACTACCTACCTAGAGGCTAGTGTGTGTTGTGATTTGGAGAAAAGTATAGAGGCTATAAGATCATAGATATAATATATATAAAGTTGTTATGTTTGGAAATTAGTGGTTACACCTAAAGGGGAGAGACTCAGAGGGTGAAAATGGGGTTTCTTCTTGAAAAATGACAAGGATAGTGGTTTATCTACCTATAATGATTTCTTGGTAGAAAAGTATTGTTTGAAAATTAATGTTTGTAAATATAAATAATCCTTTTTACACATTATGATGATAAATTTTGTGATGATATTTCTTTCCATAGATTTTCATTATGATTATTTGATATATTAAGTGTATGAAAAAAGTAATTTCCAAAATGGGAATTGCTTTCAGGGATGTGGATATGAAAAAACCTAGAGGTTTTGAATTTATAAATAAAAATGATATTTTTTTAAGTTCTAATGGAATATTTATGGTTTTAATTAAACATATTGGAATGAGAATATCATTTTTATTGATGGTATCAATTTTTTTATCATAGAAATGGATTATTATTGAATATAAAATCATTGAAGTAAGATTTATTATTTGTTTTAGTGATTTACGATGATGATATACAACGTATTGAAAATAATTTTACAAATTTACATTTTATAAATTTATTTTTAGAAAAGTAATTCTAGATCAAATGCATGGGTAAAGTATCCTACATACTAGGTACTAAAAGCTTTAGAGATAGATATAAGATGTTTTTTTGATTGAGTCAAAAATATAAATTGGTAAAGTATTAAAGTGTTTTATCATGGAGATCCTTAAGAAGGGAA
Source organism: Viscum album (assembly GCA_963277665.1). Taxonomy (NCBI): domain Eukaryota; kingdom Viridiplantae; phylum Streptophyta; class Magnoliopsida; order Santalales; family Viscaceae; genus Viscum; species Viscum album. The sequence goes on from OY728133.1 coordinate 1,003,221,955, forward strand.
AATTAATAATTTTGAAGAGAATTATTATTATGAAGAATAAAAAGAATAATAATAATGAGTTATAATTTTTTTTATGATTCTGTATACATTCAATATTGGATTTACTACATATTTCATACTGTTTAATTGAAATGATGTAACATATTCTTTGATCATGCATTTTATATTCTAATTTAATCATAATGAGAGTAAACTGATTACTATTAATAATATTTTTATGTAATTTTTAAAAAATCAGGATAAATTCCTAGTTTTTGTAGATAAGGATAATGGAATTATGATAGAATAAATAAATTTTAGTTATAAAATTGGTAAGGTTCAAAAAAAACTCAATAAAGTTTCATGTTTCACTTCATCTTTGGAGTTATTACTCTAAAGAGTTCCAAAGAAGACACGATGGTGATTTGAATAAAAAATGTAGAGTATATCAACATATTAGATGCTTTGGTGGAATATATTTATATAAAGAGTTTCATATCTGAACAAGGGGTGCTACATAACATTTTTAGAGAAATTGAAATTTATGGTGACAAAAATTGAGCTATTTATCATGAAAAGGAAACCTGATCTCATTAAAGTAACAAACATATTCTTAACCAATACCATCCCATTTGAGAAATCCTTAAGAGAGTTGATATAATGATATATTTTGTGGATATATATGAAAATCATCTGGATCCTTTTGCAATACCCTTAGCATGAAACACATCATGGGGTATGTAATTTATCTCGGTATTGGATATATTAGTGAATATATGAAATATTATTTCAATGTAAATGTATCCATATTTATAATAAATGAAATTTCAATCATTAATTTATTCTCATGCCTTGTATATATTTTAAGAATAGTGGAATGATAAAATCCTATTCTAGTGTGAATTTTATTTTCACCTAATTTATGATCATCATAATGAATTATGAGTTGTGATGATATATTATAATTTGGGTGAGTATAATTTTTCATATAATAAAAATAAAAATCATGATATAATAAGCGTTTACTTATTTTTTTATATTGGCTAATAAAATTATACCACATAGAATTTCATTTAGTCATTGATATATATAGGGATGTATCTAAAATATTAATCCCCATTACCTAAGGCTGATAGGGTATATATCATGTCATCATTTATACTTTGATACCTTTCTTAAGAAGACATTAGGGGTGAGTTGTTCATGGTGTCGATGGGTATGTTTCCAATCAGGTCTTCAATTGAGTTAAACAATGATGTGAATTTTTTTCTACTATAAGAAAAATATAACCCCTAGAATCATGATAGAATTATAATTTTGACACTATGTTATTTACTCAAATAATAGATGAATGAGATGCGATGTGTTCATTTAAACAAGTTAGTCAATTTCAGTGAATAATGAACACATAAGCTAGAATAATGAATATGGATATGTTATATATGTTTTAGACCCTTGATGTGTAGTAAAATGTTTTTAGAAAACCATAGATATTTTATATTGAGATACATAATGTGATGGGAATTTTCATATAGAGATATGAGAGTGTTTAAAAGAGATCATACCAGAATACTTTATAGCCTGAGTCATGAATATAGTTCATTCTTGGTTAAATGAAACTCTATCAAACTATCTTCTCTTAAATTTCATTTTATGAGGAGGTTCTAGTACACCATAGTGGATATGAGGTGCTAGAAAATAATTTTATGATTCCAGTGATCAGGGAATTCATTCAAAGGAAGAAATTTTGTTTCTATAGAAACAAAATCAAACTCACATCCAATATTATTTTAAAACATAGAATGTGTGGTTCACCTATTTTATGGATTTTCTTTTTTATTTTTCTGATTACACTATCAGTAGATTGTCTCATGTCAATTTTGATTTCATCCACCATTTATTTTCATAAATATTTCCCATTAAAATATTCAATAACATCTTATAAAATATAATATAAAATTTCATGGTTTATATCATTAATGGGAAATCACCTATTGAAGATATGCCCGAGGAAAGTGAAAAACACACTCTTAAAATAAAAAATTGAAATTTATTATAATTAAAATGTATAATTTGGAAGAGAAATAGTAATTAATATGTTCTTAAGGATTCTCCTATGTCATGTAAGATACCAATGACTTTATTCTATATTTGTTTTTATAATCAAACAGGTCAAATAAACGATACTGTTTTGTGCGTGCTCTAGTAAATGGGACTACTTATATCTATCCTATATCCTAATGTGGGATACATGAAATTAACTCAAGTATACATCATGCCTTACAAATATTGTTTATAGATTGAACTAATTAAATATGGTTTTTGGAGTGGGGATGGGTTGTATAAACATGAATTATATCCGAACATAGTCCATGCAATTCCTCTAAAAAATTTGATAGCAGATGAGAGGTACTATGCATGTTCTCACATGAAGAATTTACATATTGTATTCAAGAATAATTTAAAAAAGATACCCAATATAAGGAACTTATGAAACCATAACCAAGAGTACATGAATTATATTTTTTTTAATTTTTTATATATTAGAATAAATTTCTATTTAAAAAAGAAATTAAAAACTCATGCACATCATTGGGTCAAATACTATAAAGAAAAAGTATATAGATATGAAAATCATGACAATATTTATGGGAATAATGAGAGGAAAAATTAAAATTATTCATAAAATTAATAAAATATTTGTTAATAAAAAAATTAGAGAATTAAAATTTAATAATCTTGTTGTCTAAACATATCATCATATTGATAGATAATTATGAAAAATATTCATATGAAATACTATGATAATATAAAAATTAAGTTCATATATATTATCCCATAGCTATATCTATATCAATATAAAATTTAATAAAAACTATATATAATTAGAGTGAAATTCTATATATATTTATCTATATGTTTATGCTGAAAAATTTGATACAAATTTTTTTTTTCATTTTTATTAATCTTACTATTTTAATGTAAGGACCTAAGATTGAAAAATATTATAGAATGTATTATTCATAATGTAACTCTAATAATTTATAAAATTTAACTTGTTTACATCATAGTAAAATTATTTACTCAATATTATCCACTATATGAAAAAAGTGATAATCCAACCATGTTAGGAGTATAATAATACCTTTGATGGACCTAAATTTATCTAACATATATATGCCTAGTAATTAGTCAACTAGATAAGGACAATCAAAAAAATAAAATTATTTCATAGTTATAATATATCTATATAGGCCCCACATAGTCATCACATACTCTAAAATTATGATCATATCCTCCTCTATTTGATGGAAATTATACTTTTTGGGTCTCTTGGACTTGATAAGTGATGTAATAATTTTGTGGTCAAAAAATATGAAAAAATGGATATATTGTAAAATCAAGAAAAGAAAAGATAAGAAATGATAATAGGATGAGGTGCACTGTGTTTAAACTAGTGGTATATTCATATTTATAATTATATAAAGGTATTTTCCACAAGGAAATGACAGGAACCATGGGTATCCTATGTTATGAGGAATGAAACATCCTTGAATATACATATGGTATCACCGATACTATTTAAATAAAATGATTTAATCTTTAAAGATATTATAAATTATGATTTATAAGTATGAAATATAGGTATTCATTCATATATAATTAATTAAGATAATTTAAATTTATTTAGGATAACAATTTTACAGAACTAGAAAAAAAATACATAAAAATCAGTCAATAATGATTATAGATAAATTATCTACCTGATATATTATGACACTGTTTTTGAGATTGTAAAATTTCTGTTGATAAATAATGATTCAGAGTCCCACCACACATTCTTTTTTCCAATCTATTTAATTTCACATAAAATTATACTTTGAACCTCACCTAATTAAAAACTGGATGATGTTAGGGAATATAATAGGTTCTTTACCTAGAAAAATAAATTACAGAATCTCTCTAATGTGATTCCAAAGTGAACGATAATAGTCCACCAAAGGGGTAATGTGGCATATTAGATCAACATATGAATTACATAATATGTTTATGGATGATCACATTGTAATATAATATTCATAGCGAAAGCATATGGTATGGATGTTATCAATCCCATAGTAACTTGGTTTCAGTTTCAAAACTATAAAATTAAAATTATATCCAATAACTGGGTTGGGGGAAATATGTTAACTAAAATAATATTGATTATAGGTTTAGGATTAATAAAAAAACAATGAATATTCTTGTAAAAATCTATTAACTTCACACTAAAATTTTCTACCAAAACATATACTCTCTTGTATCCCCTCATGGTCCAATTAGGTTAGTTTAAAAATTTTCATCACATAATTATAGAAGGTCTCTTGAACTAATATTTGGATTTATGTTTTATGAATACCCATAAATGCCACATTGATTCAATCTAAAAAATTATGGTTATATTTTTATTTCTATTTACATCAATATTTTCTTAAAACAGTCTATCCTTTGAAATTTATTTCATATTTTCAGGCTATTTTGATTTTACCCATTGAATTCATGTAATTTACTCATTAAATATCATATTTTTAGGACCATGTACTAAAAAAATATTGTTTCTGTAATTAAAATGAAAATTTTCTTTAACTATATATATAAATCTATATATGGATAGTCACATTAACAAATTAATGACCTCTTTTTTATTTAATCATCATTAAACTATTTATGAGAATTAATGAAAATATTCAGGTTGTGTTATCAATGGTAATAATTAGTTTTTTTCCAAGGTAATATCTTGAAGTTAAAATTATCAATAATATCTTGGTGTCCATCATGTATCAAGCATACTCCATATATTTCAATTAAAATGGAGAGAATACATTCCAGGAACAAGAAATGATTAAAATTTATCTTTCTTAATAATGATTAATGGAAGTGGTATAGGTTCATACTTCCATATTTTGTTGTAGTAATAAAATTATTCTCATATACATTAAATATATAAATTTTCTGTTAAATGTAATGAATTATTTATGATATGGAAATGAAAAATCATATAGTCTAAATGATTAAAACATCCCATGGAACATTATCTTCAATTAACCAATCCTTTCAATTTGAGAGACATAATCCATGGTGAATAAATTTTTAATAATTTTTTTATTCTATTACCCATATCCCATTAGTTAAGTGAAAACCTTATATAAAAAATCCCAATAAATATACAAATTTAAAATAGCAATATAATTTGAAATAGAAGACTTTAAATTTTATATCCAATATTTAAAAAACTAATGTACTATATCTTGAATGAGAGCAACATGAAGAACATAACATGTTCAAATCATTATAAAAATAATAGTAGACATGAATTTTGTATGCAATGTAGGGTGATATTGTGATTGGATTGGGTGGAAACAAGTGCATGGAGAATCAAAATTTGATATTGTCAAACATACAACTTTTTATCACTTATTTATATTATTTACATATAATTTTTGTAACCCATAATTATCACCCCAAATTATTTATTTAAATCATTTACACTATTAAATCATTAATGTAAAGTATTGTTTGAAGTGATCCTTCTTAATTATTGTTTTAATTGTATATTTTTTTTAAACTCTACTATAGTATATAATATTTAGTATGTTTTTGAATATGAGTTACCTAGGATTTATGTAAATTCCATACTCTATGTAATGATATTCCAAAAAAAATAAAATCATAATTTTTTTTTCAACCAATGAATCCTACAAAAAATGATTACTAGCCTTTTCTTCCTGGATAAATACTTAGTGATGTTAGTAAAAGAGGATGAATATTTTTTTCATATTAATAAAATAATCATGGTTATATAAAAATATCTACATTTTCTTCAATTTCCTCTTATAACATCTGATAATGAAATAATTCATCATCAGTGAAATATCATTTGTTATGTCTAGAGTATTTAATAGGTTTTCTCATATGCTTATCTCTATATTTTTACACTACTTTTATAACTATAAAAATTTAATATTATACACCTAACTATTGATGCATTTATATTTTTTGTTATCATAGTTATATGATATATCCGTGTATCATGTTTTTGGAAGGGATGACAATAACATATCTTCTATAACTAGGTTATGTAGAAGTAGGTTTAAATTCCTCAAATAATATATATTTTCCAAAATAATACCATTAAATAATGTATAGAATACAACATAAACATTGATTATTCTAAAATATAAAACAAATCATAGAGATAAATAGATTATATCTTATTTGATTACAACATATTAAAATTATTATAATTGATTTATTTTTTAAATTACTCGACCCTCAATTTTTGGAAAATATGAATCCTTATATTCAAAACGTCCAATTTTATAAATTATTGATTATTAAAAACACTTATTAGTTATCTACTACAAATAACACTCTAATCATTCGTAAATACTTCTATGTTGAAATATATGCTTATAGACATAATTACTTATAATTAAAAATTATTATGTCAACATATATAGTTAATTTATGCGATAAAAAAATTATGAACCAATTAATCCAAAATTAATGTGACTGGACCCTAATAGTTTGTTTATTGATTTTTTATTAATAAATGATAATTTAACCTAGAAAAAGGGGGTATTACTGCATGAAAAAATTGGCTCACGTTGTGGTATCAACTATTTTTCTTTCATTCATATTTTTTTATTAAATTTATCTCTAAAGTTAACCACCTCACCTCTTTTGGAATTTATATTTTTTAATAATTTTACACACATAAAAGTGAGTGGTTCCTGGATTATAATGATATAGAAAATTAACTAGGGACATGTAGATCCTCACATCCATTGAAAAAGGGATGATAATTTGGAACCCAGATTAATATGTATTTCACTACGTGGGGGAGGGGATTTTTTGAAACTATTTTCCAAATTTATTTTTTAAATAAACCTCATAATTTTGGAGGTCATGATTGACTCCTTTTTAATCACACCATCACCTGATATCCAGAAATAATGAAATTATGCACAAAAGACACAATATTTTTTAATTGTTCAGATCCAATGAAAAAAATTATCCTTGATGTGTTATAATTTCTTATAATACAAAGATTATTTCACTATTTAAATTTTAAAGTAATTAAATATTTATAGAAAAAAAATAAATGGTTAGAGAAGTATTTTCCACTTCCCACGTTAGTTATCATCAACATCTCAGTCATAGAGGGTGTTATTTATACATTTAACACAAGTATTCTATATGAACCTATGATATATTGTGTGAAAAATATATTAAGTGTTAATAAATATGACTATGAATAAGAAAAAACAATCTTCTTTACTTAATAAATGTCTTTGACTTCCAAATATGCTTAATTAAAATATCATGTATTTCTAAATTTATAATCATACATTTAGGATGAATGAAGTTTTAATAAGAGCATGAAAACACACCACAATCTACTACCTAATCACACAAAATCCTCTTAGAGATCATAGAGAAATATATACATTTATTCCAAAAAATTATGAATATAGTAGCATGAAGTTGTTGATCTTATCTTATGTCACCATCTTAATACAATAGTTCCACTACTAAAAAAAGTATCAATACTCCAATTATATATTTTAGATCATAGTTATACTTATTAATTTTACATTTCATATTCATATACTTACATTAATATTATTTCTCAAAAATTTTTAGTAAAAATTATCCTTGATTATCAATATAAATCATAACACCAGTTAATAGAAACTGATAATTTCTCCATTTTGATTAAAATAATTAATTTTCAAATACTTTTATATGAAACTCCTAAAAATATTTCTCTATGATCTCTTCATTTATTTATCAATAATATTTTTACAAAATCTATTCCTTAAAAAATTTATATGAAATTTCAATATTTTAACTCTAGCTAAGCATCATATAAATTATTTTTATAATTCTTATTGAAATCATGAAAATGAAATTTTCTCTTGTGAATTCCATGTATATTCATTTTTCCTAAGAGAAAAAATGATTCTTATAGAGTTTTATATTATCCATATTTCATTAAAATAAGACTTAAACCCACTAAATAGTCCATATATAATTCAAACGAGTCTTATGAAATAGAAATTCCCTTGCTAAATCTTCATCTCTGATCTAAAATGACTATGATGAAAAGTTCCCTTGAATCTTATGAATAGTCCCAAATTTTTACAAATTTTCACTCTATGTATCATGTTAACTCTTAAGGATTGAAATTAATCTTACAACAATTTCAAGTAACAATTTTACCTCATAGTTGTAAAATTAATTTTTTTCAAAACTTTATTAAAAACATTTTTACCATCTCATGAAAATACATGACAACATAAAAACATAGACTATTACCTTCCAAATATTCTTAATTATGGTTGAAAATATGTATAATATTATTCAATAAATTATTTGGGGTTTTTAGTCCCATTATTTTGGATTTTTTGTAAACATTAACAACTAACTTAACAAATTACCCAATCATATCCTTTGTATTTGAAAAAAATCTTGATACCACACCACTTGATAATTTTTTTTGAGATAATCCTATTTCTTATTGATTTTTTATGTGATCTAGATGCTATGACCCTCGATCTGAACCCTCATTCCATTTTTATGACCTTTTTACCATAACAATTTCATCTTATTAACAAAATAAAAATGATAAAGATTTATAAATATTATCCCCAATTGATAATAAAATCTTTGCACAATGGGGTTCCTCCCAAAATCCATTATGTGAGATGTAATGGATGAACATTATTGTTTAGCCTCAAAATATAGAGTCTATCCCTAGAAATTTATTTAGTAAAGACATCAACAAGTTTATCTATTATAAGAAGGATTTTTAGTTTCATTTATACATTTTAAAAAATATTTTTGATGAGGTTATATGAGATATAAATTCTATTATAGTGTGATAATTTTATATATTTTTAGATAAGTCAACAAAAAATCAATTTTCCCATGGTATTTTTTTGTTTATCAATATTCACCATTAATGTTTCAATCTATTCCTTCATCCAGATTACACGGGTCATATACTAACCTATGTTTTCAATATTATTTTATTTTATTTATTTATTTCTATTATTTTATTTGAGTTTCATATCGAATTCCATTAGTTTTTTAAAAATTTTAGGTTGTAGTTCTTGGGTCATGGATGGTGCACAATCAGTGTTAACTATGTATCCTACCCATGAAAAATCTAAAATTTCTTATCAATTTCGATTTTTTGGTTGGAATGTGATCTTCCTAATAGTATGGAAGAAAAATTTAAATCATATCCCCAAACCACTAGGTCCAAGAGAGAGAGTCACATGACCTCATACACACCCCACATACACAAGAGGCTACTGACTTGTAGTAAGGGTTTGAACACCATAAATAGGCAGGCTATAACCTCAATATCATGTTATTTAATAAATAATACTAAAAAATAAATAATAATCATAGAAACATGAAGAAAACAAAATAATCATAATGAAATAATTCATGGAAGAAAAGTCATACCAATATATAAATTAAATAATGGGTTTCCCACTATGGTATGATAGACTAGAGTATTTAGAGTGAAAGTATGTAAATAAACCTATAGTATATTCTCAAGTATATCCCAGTACAACAAACAACTTTATTCTCATCCACTCAACCATATTCCATGGGTCCATTTACCTTTCTTGGATCCCTATACAAAATGTATGGACTCACATCCAAATTCCCATATAGGGTGTGATTAATAAAACCCAGTAAGAACCACCATTGTATCCTTTAACAAAGTTCACATGTAAAACTTGTTTACTTCATGATAATAATAAATGAACAAGAAACCATAAAAAATAATTTCTATATCACCCATATGCTAACAAATCCACTATGATCCCCATCTATACCTAATTTTGATATATTACGGATAGATGATCAAGATCATTAGAAAAGATCAAGATATAGCAATAAGGCCATCTATATTTCACTCCGAATCCTCAAGGAATCAAGTTGGAATGATATTTTTCATCCAAAAGGAATAATGTTTTTAACATACCTTGGAATACTCAAGTCACTAAGTTTTATTCATCCCATAAGGATATCATGCTCCTACCCTCTATAGTGTCCCACCGTCATCATTGTCTCACACCATGTGAACTCCCCCTCTAGGGGGTAATCATAAAATGATGTCAACCTATCATAAATACCTAGAAAAAACCACAATGTTATGGTTATAAACATAACATGGTAGATCATAAAAATACGAACATAACACATCATCATGAGTGCATAGTATAGAACATAAAACAATATGAGATCAACATCAAGCTTTATAACAAGATACTATTGTAATACACATGGAGACAAGGATCATATATGGATATAATGACAAGAAACAACCTCACAAGAAATCTCCATCAATAATTAACAAAAATATATAAAAACACAAGATAAATCAAAGAATCATGAGTAAACAATGTTCACACATGATAAGGAACATCGTACCATAAGTTTATCGATAAAAAACCAAATTTCATCATGGAATCAAATCAAAAACAACTCAAACAAAAATGAAGAATGATTAAAATGTAAAGGATGTCTATATCTGATTTTAGTTCATCAAGAAATAAGTTTATAATGGGGACTCATGGTAATTCTATGTCAATAAGGTCATTCTATAATCACATACCTTAAGGATCCTATGAATAGAACTATATCTGAGGAATATTGATGGATAGATCACCAATTAAAAGGATTTATTTTTTAATTAAGAATAAATCGTGAATTCATTAATAATTCTAAAATAAAGTCATAGTTCTTACCAATTATCATCGATCTTCAAGAGTCTAGATTTAGATATTTCACTGATAAGGGGAGGGGTGAATCAGTGATGTACTTTTACAATTTATTCTTTTCAAATCAACTTCTCTAACTGGTTAATATCTTAATCCCTCATTTTTTAGAGTCTCACTTCTCCCATATTCAAACAAATTAAAACATTGAAAAAGAACACATGAGTTTTTTACAAGGTTTTCCCCCGATGTTGGAAACTAAATCTAGGATATGTTTAGGATAATCCAAGACACGTAATTTCAACTATTAATAATATACGTGATTAATAAAATAGAAATTCTCTTAAAATGAATGATAGAAAAACTTCAATAATGAATGATCACAAATGATTACTATGGACTATCTCCCAACATGATTTGTAGACTAGAATCCCACTAGTGTTCTTCATACTGACTCTCAAACATTGAGCTACCTCTCACAAAGCTAATGTCATTTATACTGGAATATTGCAAGTTCTTTAGTGAATAATTTTTGTGAACAGGTGTTTAACTTTCTATAACTTCTGATGTAGTGATGTATTGGCCGTGTTCTACTTCATGTCCACTCAGTATAATATTATGATTAACTACCATACTTTCTCGTAACACCTGTCATTGTTTTTTCACTATGATTAGATCATACATACATATTTCATAGAACTAAATACACTTCCTTTTTTATATGTATTCACTCTCATGAGATCATTCATGTATTCTAAAATATTTATACATCCACACATCTATCCATATATGCACTCTCTTCATAGAAAACCCACTTTCAAATTCTCAACACATGAAAATAATGAATCCTGAAACCACTAAAAAAATGTTACAATATATTTTTACTATATGTGTAATTTGAAAATTATCTCTTTAGACACACACACACACACACACTCATTGTTTAAACTTATTTCATGAAGACTCTGATCAATCACACTACCTTTTTTCACTTCTGATGAACACACAATATTCAGATAATATTCATTCATGCATATTGTTTTCATCATGATTTACTACCACTGATACTTGGTTTCACATGGTTTCACATGCATAAGATTATACACACACTAGATCATGCATCATTTTGTGAACATTACTCTTTCTACCAGTACATTGTCTCAAAGATGAGTGTACACCCTTATCAAAACAAGTCATGAAAATCAGATATGTTAATTCTCCTCATGAAACAGTGTGATATAATGTCTTCATGAAATAATACATATGCACAATATCTTTGTTTATTCATGATACAACACATGGAAAATGAGTGAACTTTATTGAAGGATAGGGAGATGCCATAGGTTCTGTACCAAATTCAATATAGAAACAAGTCCTTCGTGAATAAAAATGAGTGTGAAAATAATAGATAAAGTGTTCATGGTTATCAAATTTTCTTCTTGAAAGAATAGTATGTACAAAAATACTTTCCTCAAATTAGAGAAATTCATGGTTATACATTTCACTGAGAACAAGAACTTCTCAATACATTCAACTCACATCATATGAAAACTGCCTCTGGTATTTATAGGAAATGATTCCACTAAACTATATTGGGTGCACCACTTATCTTCAATGAAACAACCTCTGTTTCACAACAATGGAAAAAAACCATCAATGCAAATTAATTTTTTCACTTCACACTATTAATCATTGTTTAGATCCTTTTATATCCATGAAAATGATTCTGTAGATATTTTTCGATCACATTCAAATCATCAGTGATCTCAAACGAAGATACAAGTTCACTACTGACGTTTCTATTGGCGGCACAATGAGGTGATTCGCTGAACAAAATATTCAGGCTCCACTTGAAAAAAATATGTCATTCAACATTTATTATATGACTCGGAGCAAATTATTTCAACCATGTTTGGTTTTCCAGAATGAGGAAATGTTAATGATAAAGCTATGTTTAAGCTCTAGATGATAATATATAGATAAATCTGTGAATAAGTTCTCTCAGGTGAGGTTGGGGATGATAACTATATATATAATGTTTTTGAAGGACAGAAATGATCAAATGTGCTGATCAAATGGTTGATATTACTTTCGTGCTTCAGTAATGTGTTTCCACATTTAAATGGATCATAAAGTTTGGATGAATTATAAAATAATGTGCATGGGTAGCATACCAAAAATGGTTACTGGACCTAGTACTCCTTTTTTGGAACCACTCTATGCCATTCAATCTTGTTCTCTACCGTACCACCCTACACATTGGATGCTCTATCACTTCCCTACCTCTCTAAATGCACCTACATAGCAAGCATGATCTTACATGCTGGATCATCCCAAAAGAACCACTAGCTTAGTTTTTTATAGGATTTATATATAAAAATAAGTATTCTCTTCATATAAATCAAGATAAAAAATCAAATATTCTACTCAAAAAATTCACCATGCAATTTTCATAAACATATTATTTTCCATTTTACTTTAACTCACGAATTCATAAAAAAATTGACAATAAATCATTCAAGACAATCCAAGCATTATCCATATCAACTGTACTACATTCCCTCAATTTACTGAATGATGATTAGTATTATCAATATCATATGGTCTTCTACAACTGTGGTAAACAATGTGCATTATCTTAATAAAAATTTTATATGTCTTTTGAAAATAAGAAATGTTATAAAATAGAAACAGTTGATGTTGTTTCATCTAAAGAAACCCTTCAAATCAATTCTTTAATAAGGTTTCTAGAGTAATAATATCCATTCAGGATGAATAGGTGGTCATGTTCAGGGTAGAATGTCCTTTGAGATTTTTAATGACCCAAGTTTTCCATTATTTTTTTTATTAAATGGAATTATTACTAGTCTGCAAAAATCGACAGCGTGTTATTCTGAGGCCCAGTGTTCTCGGAATTAACTTCGGAACTTTTTTAAGTACGTTCAGTAAATGCATGAGTGAAGTTTTCTAACTTTTGAACCGGTGCTTAGATTAAAAATACGAGGGCACCATTGAATCTAAAGTACCTAGAATTTCTTAATGGAGGCTTCACTTTGACCACAGTAGGTATGGAGAGAAAGTTATGTATTGGGACTTTTTAAAGAATAATAATAATATCTTAGTAAATTTTTCATTTGATTTATTTTCCTCCAACAAAAAAACTGAAACATGGGACCAAATATATAAGGCCACAACCTTAAACCTTACTTAATCTTGAGTTATTACAAGATTACACATTGAGGATCTTTTCGGGTTTAGAGTTTAAAAGAATTTGATCATAAAACTTGCATTACATTCCACATATAAAAAAAGTGGTTACATAAAGATAGTATTCTTATTTCCTATAAATAGAAACATATTTAAAATAAAACATGGATTCTTTCTTGACACTTCCTTGACACTATCATCATATCATGTACCTTTCCCTTAACCTGTGAAAAAAAATTCAAAAAAACTTGGGATGAGCATAAAAAGCTCAGTAAGGGATATAAAAATATGGAAAGGAAAAATGGGTACATATATACATAAGAATGAAATCATACTTTACCCATAAAACATAAGCACTTTAACGTACCTCATCAAATCATGAATAAATCATAGAAATCATAAGACATAAAGGTAACTTGAGGCATTCATAACATTCTTACGTAGAGAGTAACCCTCTTGGTTACGTTTGGAATACCCATCACAGTATATTCCCTAAATCTCTTTGGAGAAACCTTAACGTTTCACTCCTTCGCATTACCCAATGCATTTGAGAGCTATATCGGGATCACCCGCCCTTAGTTTATCACGGAACCACCGTCTTCATAATAATGCCCAAGAACCATAACATAATCGTATCACATAAAACATGCATAAAGGAAACATAACTTTTCCACATTTCAATTAAAAGATATCAATACAACACATTGATATAATAAAAACATTATGAAAACCATTTTCAATACCAAAATAAAAGAAAAGTAAAACATGGTATTTATTTTTCTTTTAAGAAGAATGTATGGCTTGTAGAGGAAGCCGAAACTCAAATAATGGTCACGGCGGCGGAGAAGTCATTGTCGCCCCATACGTACGACAAAAACATTTCCTTTTGTCGTTTAGTAAAAAGATACGTATAAAAATATTCCTTTTGGATAAAATTAAAAGTCAAAGGGGTTTATACACCGTATAAAAGAAGGTTGTGTATAAAACAAAATATGCCTCAATGAAAGGAGATTGAGACGAAGTCCCATACCTCAGGTCTGACTTGAATCGGTCGTTCTTTAATCTCCTGAATAATAAACTTGAGTTAATTTCTACTTGTTTAAGAACCTTTTTCAAGTTCATTATTCCTTTTATATCACTTATTTCCATGTCATGAACACTATGTAATTATTTAAGTTAATAACGGTCGTTTTAACGATCATTGGTACTTGAGTCAAAAATAAACCCTTTGTAATTACAAGTTGTTCATGTATCCATTATATCCAGAATGGTATTCATGATGTAGATATCATATATATCATATATATCCAGTACAGGCATGCATTTATAATATTATATAACATTTAGAGGTAAGAAATGAAATGCACCGTTCATGGAGACGGTAAGCCGTACGTACGCATGAACGCTACTTTCATTTCTATTTCATATTTTATAGAATGGAATCGTAATGATATAAAGGTATATTATAATTTCAGTATAATATAATATATAATATCATAACTCCATCCTTTATACGTCCCACATATGGTATTTAATGAATGAAATCACTTTGAGGGGGCGGTAGTCTGCTATTCCTTAAATGAAGATATCACGTTTACCCATAATGGAAACCATAAAGGTATGACCAAAATGAAAAATACAGAAGATTAAGGGAAACATAAACATATAATATATCATATATAAATATAGTGACATCTTAATGGCCACCTTTGAAGGTGTTAAAAGAATGTTGAACAATCATCGTTTCGGGAGGCATAAATTCACCATCCACGGAAATAGTATGTCCTTTAACCATTAGATGTAGGTGTGTGTAAGTGTAGCTCGAATAATTATTATAAAAACATCCTAGTATATTGAATATACGTGAGTTGTTACAAAAGAAATTAATAAAAAGTGTTTAGGGGGTTGGAGAAGAAAAATAAAACAAAAGGACTCAAGTGAAGACATTACCTTAAAATCAGGTAACTCCCTTTGGTTTAAGCTCAAAGGCTTCATTGGGAAGACTTATTCCCAAATTGAGGCTTCAAGGAGTACGAGAGGGAAGTGGAGAGACAAAATGGGTAGGGGTTGGCTGAGCCAAAGGCTTTGGGAATGTGGGTAAGGAGGTAGAGGTGGGGGCCTTTTATATGAGGAGAGGAGGGGCACTCTTGGAAAGTAAAGAAATGTTACTTTATTTTCAAATGGGTTTCGGATTTTAATGGTCCCACATTGATATAATTCGAGTCTAAGGAGATATGGGTTTTAAATATACCCACCCAATAGGTTTTGGACATGTTTAGGTCTTAGATTTTACATTATCTTTCCATTTTATTTAAATCGTCAAATAATGAGGTCATCGCTGCATTATTATGATGTCATATATAATTTAATTTATATAAAGTCTAAAAATTATAAAAAAATACTATGATGTAGGAAATATTTTTATCTTTCCAATGACTATTTATAATAAAAAATCTTACTTGTATAACCTCATGTAAAAATTGTTTTAGTAAAACATCTCATGTTTGTGTCATTTTTTACTTTAACATTAAATAAAAAATTATTTATGTCATTTCCCAACCAAAGTGGCTCCATGGGGTCCCCAAGTTGACCCATGGATTTTCGTGGTCGTCCATGACACATAAAATGATGGTAGGACATGTTTCAAGCTCATCTCATATTATTAACACATTATTTTTACCTTAAACTACACTAACTACCACTAATCACGATTAAGAACTTAAAAGTTACTATTAACCAAAAAATTATTTTAATCTCATTGAACCAAATTTTACTTCTTAATGACAACCATGTATGTCGGATTTTTGAAAATCAAATCACAGAAGTGACAAAGTTTCATTTAAACGAAAAATCAGTTTCTTTAACTACCACTTAGTGGTTTCACTATTCATCAAAAATTGAAGTTTTTCAGAAAAAAACCAAAACTTCACCCTAAGCTATATTTGATATTCTGAATTCAAAAATTATGTCTATTTTACAAAATTCAAAACATTTAATTTGAATTAATTAATTTAATAATTAAATCCCGCTGTCATGACAAAAAGCATGTTTTTATGAAACAAAAAGTATCAAAAGATTGACACCAGTTTAAGTCAAATTTCAAAGTGAAATTGATTCCAATGACCACCATTGGATTAAATGGTAAAAATATATTAATATTACACTTTAAGACAAATTAAAAATATAATCAAACAATATAATTAAATTAAATGAAAAAGCAGTTTTGATGTATAATGCCGTATTTTTAACTATTCATTAAAAAAATGAACATTTTCAGAAAAATAACAAAAATTAATCCAATGTAAATTTCAGTGTCCCAATAATAAAGAATATGTTTATTTTGACAAATATAGATTATAAAATTGTTAAAAGTTTGATTTAAAAAAAGGTTTTCCATCAAAAGGCAGTAAAACAATCTTTTAAGAATATTAGTGTATTCCATGCATAAGATTGTATTTATTTTCATTTTAAGCCTCTAAAACACTATCTTAATCATCAATAGACATAGATAAAAATATCTATTATTCATTACTTACTTGGGATGTTACATCCTTCCCCCCTTTAGAAAATTGCATCCCCACAATTTATTTACTTATCAAATAAATGGGGGTACTTATCCCTCATTGAATTTTCAGATTCCCATGTTGCCTCTTCCATCATGTGGTTTTCCCACAAAAACATTACCTGATTAATCACCTTATTTCATAACAATTGCTCCCTGTGGTCAAGAATCTGGACCGATTGTTCCTCATAAGATAGGTTCTCTTCCAACTGAACTACCTCTGGACTCAAAACATGAGATGGATCTGGCATATACTTTCTCAACATCGAAACGTGAAAAACATTGTGTACCTGAGATAAACTCAGAGGTAAAGCCACCCAGTATGCAACAGATCCAACTCTCTCCAGAATTTCATATGGTCCAATAAACCTTGGACTCAACTTTCCTTTCTTACCAAATCACATCACACTTTTCCATGGTGATACTTTGAGAAAAACATGATCACTTACCTCAAAAGAGAAATCCTTCCTCCTGTTGTCCGCATAAATCTTCTGCCTGCTCTGAGCTGTTCTCATGTGTTTCTGTATCAGTTGAACTTTTTCTGCCAACTCTTCTACCAATTCTGGTCCCATCAGATTTCTTTCACCCACTTCATCCCAAAAAGCTGGAGTTCAACACCGCTTCCCATATAATGCCTGAAATGGTGCCATCTGTATACTAGAATGAAAACTGTTATTATATGGAAATTCAAACAAAGAAAGATGTTGGTCCCAACTTCCCTGATAATCCATCGAACAAGCTCGTAGCATATCCTCCAAGGTCTGAATTGTTCGTTCTTACTACCCATCTTATTGAGGATGAAAAGATGTACTAAAATTTAATTCAGTACCCAACGACTTCTGAAGGCCTTTCCAAAAGTTAGAATTGAACCTGGGATCACGGTCAGATACAATGGAGAGAGGAACTGCATGTAACCTGACTATCTCTTTAAGATACAAACGGGAAAGTTGATCTGGGGAAAAAGTATCTCGTATAGAAAGGAAATGAGCAGATTTAGTCAAGCGATCAATAATAACCCAGATTGCATTATTACCTCGAGATGTCTTCAGTAATCCCACAACAAAGTCCATGGATATATTCTCCCATTTCCACTCTGGCACTGGTAAAGGCTGAAGCATCCCTTTTGGTAACTGCCACTCTGCTTTAACCTGTTGAAAAGTCAAACACTTCACAGTAAAATCAGCAATATCTCTTTTCATTCCATCCCACCAGTAATACTACCGCAGATCTCTATACATCTTAGTACTGCCAGGATGAACTAAAAACATAGAACTATGAGCTTCACATAAAAACTCTCTCTTCAACTGTGAATCACAAGGAACACACAATCTCTTCCCAAATCTCAAAACACAATCATTATCAATGTTGAATTCAGGCAATTTACGTTTCTAAACCATCTCTACCTTTTTCTGCAACTCACTGTCTTCCTTCTATGCTTTCTTGATTCTATCTGATAGAGATGATCTCACTGATACCTAAAACAAAACAGAAGAACAACCTGCGCCAAAAACTTCTATACCAAAGTTCATCAAATCCTTAACCAAAGGATCACATTCCGAACGCAACATTGTTAATGAAGCATTACTTTTTCGACTCAAAGCATCAGCCACTTTATTTTCTTTTCCCGGATGGTAATGAATTATACAATCATAATCCTTGATTAATTCCAGCAATCTCCTCTGTCTCAAGTTTAACTCTTTCTGAGTGAATATATAATTTAAACTTTTGTGATCAGTATATATTTCACACTTTACTCCATACAAATGATGCCTCCAAATTTTTAAAGTGAAGACAACAGCAGCTAATTCAAAATCATGTATAGGGTAATTTACCTCATGAGTTTTCAACTGACGTGAAGCATAAGCAATTACCTGATCATTCTGCATTAGGACGCAACCAGGTCCTTTCAATGAAGCATCACTGTAGATAACAAACTCACCATTCCTGGAAGGTAGTGCCAAAACTGGAGCTTTCACCAATCTTCTTTTCAATTCCTGAAAACAATCATCACATTCTTTTGTCCAGATAAACTTAACACCCTTCCGAGTTAGCTTAGTCATTGGACTAGATAACCATGAAAAATTTCTAACAAACCTTCGGTAATAGCCTACCAAACCAAGGAAGCTACGAATCTCAGTTACATTTGTGGGTCTTGGCCAGTCTTCCACAACTTTTGTTTTTGAAGGATCCACAGTTATCCCATCTTTAGAAACAATGTGACCAAGGAAAGAAATTTGTTGCAACCAAAACTCACACTTTCTGAATTTCCCATACAATTTATTTTCTTTTAAGATTTGAAAGATAACCCTTAAATGTCTTTCATGCTCCTATTTTCTTTTAGAAAACACCAAAATATCCACAATGAAAACCACCACAAACTTATCCAAGAACTCATGGAAAATTCTATTCATTAAGTCCATGAATACAGCAGGTGCAATGGTTAGCCCGAAAGGCATTACTACAAATTCATAATGGCCATATCTTGTAAGAAACACGGTCTTCGGAACATCTTCTTCCTTTACCTTCAGCTGATGGTACCCCGATCTCAAGTCAATCTTTGAAAAATACTGAGCTCCCTAGAGCTGATCAAACAAATCATCGATATGAGGCAAAGGATATTTGTTCTTAACAGTGATGTTATTCAAGGCTCTATAATCAATGCAAAGTCTCATTGAACCATCTTTATTTTTAACAAATAAAACAGGAGCACCCCATGGTGATGTGCTAGGTCGAATGAAACCTTTCTCTAATAAATCTTGCAATTGCTCCTTCAACTATAAAAGTTCAATTTGAGCCATTCGATAAGGGGGTTTTGAAGTTGGATTAGCATCAGGAACTAAGTCAATAGTAAATTCAACTTCCCAATCTGGTATTATTCCATGAAACTCATCAGGAAAAACATCAGGATACTAATTTACCACTGGCACATCATTAATCTGAAAAGTTCCTTTGTTTTCAACGATGTGTGCAAGGTAACATTCATTTCAATATTTTACAAGTTTCTTGGCCTCTTGATAAGTTATCAATAGTAAGGGTTCATTCTTTTACACAAACTGTATGAATTTCTGAAAAGAAACTTCTTTAGATCTACAGTCAATCGTAGCACGGTAAATAGAGAGCCAATCCATACCCAGGATAACATCAAACTCTACTAGAGGTAGAACAATAAGGTTTGCAAGTAGGTTCTTCCCACAAATAAGGATAGGAAGATTCTTATAAATTTTTTTTTCCTCAACATTTCCCCTAGGTGCCTTTACCAAATGTTCAGGAGTCATTTCTTGAGATGGTATTCCCATTTCACTAGAAAAGTTTTCAGAGATGAAAGAATGTGTAGACCCCAAATCAAACAACACACTGGAATAATCTGAAAAAACAAACAAAGTACCTGATACAACTTCATTTGATGGCCCGACATCTGCTAAAGTAGTTGTAAAGGATTTCACCACCCCTTTCTTCTTGTAGTATAACTACTTTCCATCACTCAAGCTCTTTGTCAGACACTCGTTTGCATAGTGACCCATCTCATTGCACTTATAACATTTCACTAACTGTAAATCAAATTTGGTCTTACATTCACCTTGATCCTTTTTAGTGAAATCACGAGCCTTATGTCCCATCTTACCACATTGGTAGTACTTTACAGAATTTAGAAGATATTCCCCAGCATGCCTTTTGCCACATTTATCACAAACTGGAAACGTAGTTTTCTTACCATCAGACTTTTTTGAAGAATTATTACCTTTCTCCTACCACCTCGGTCTCTTCTTCTGTTGGTTGTTATAGAACACTTGATCATCGAAAAACTCCATTTCCACCTTCTCAGCACATCGAACAAGCTTTTCATAACTTTTAAACTCACAAGAAGCTAATGCCCTTCGATATTTTGGCTTTAATCCTGAGTAAAAATGATTGATTTTACTATCAAGGTATCAGATAAAATTTGGAGCATACCTTGCCAATCGAGTGAACCTTTCTTCTTATGTAGCCACTAAGTCTTCCTCATGCCTCAATTCCAAGAATTTCTTTTCCATCCTAAGTCGAACAGCCTTAGGAAAATACTTCTCAAGAAACATACCTTTTAATTCATCACAGTCAAGAGCATCAATCTCATTGGCGTCCCTGATATTTTTAACCATAGACCACCACTGATCTGCCTCACCCTCTAAACGGTAAATAGAAAGACTAACCTTTTGATTGTATGAAAACCCCATGACATCGAAAATCTTCTCCAGTGCTTTAATCCACCCTTCAGCTAACACAGGGTCATATGATCCTCTGAATGATGGGGGATGTTTCCTCATGAAATGTTCCACCACTGACATGTTCCTCTGTGGTTGATCTGGCTGATCTCGTGCATGGATACCACCACTATTTATCGCTTGAGTCAACTGCACCATTACTGCAACAAACTGTTCAATTCCAATTATGACCATCTCAGGATGCTGATTCGGAATGTTATTTCCTTCTGTATGCCTTCCTAGCACTGCTTCCCTGTTTCCTCTACGGAAAACCATTCTGAACAAACATGTCTTAGATGAAGGAACATGGTAATCTTCAAATACTATATCACTTCAATTTGACCACAAAAAAAAATATTTTTGGATAATCATTTAATAGAATTCTAACTCCTAAAGTTATCTAAACCGACCTTTGATACCAACTATAAGGCCCCATCCTTAAACCTTACTTAATCTAGAGTTATTACAAGATTACACATTGAGGATCTTTTCGGGTTTAGAGTTTTAGAGAATTAGATCATAAAACTTGCATTACATTCCACATATAAAAAAAGTGGTTACATAAAGATAGTATTATTCTTTCCCATCAATGGAAACATATTTAAAATAAAAATGGATTCTTTCTTGACACTTCCTTGACACTGTCATCATATCATGTACCTTTCCCTTGACCTGTGAAAAACATTTCAAAAAAACTTGGGATGAGCATAAAAAGCTCAGTAAGGGATATAAAAATATGGAAAGGAAACATGGGTACATATATACATAAGAATGAAATCATACTTTACCCATAAAACATAAGCACCTTAACATACCTCATCAAATCATGAATAAATCATATAAATCATAAGAAATAAAGGTAACTTGAGGCATTCATAACATTCTTACGTAGGGAGTAACCCTCTTGGTTACTTTTGGAATACCCATCACAGTATATTCCAAAAATCTCTTCGGAGAAACCTTAACGTTTCTCTCCTTTGCGTTACCCAATGCATTGGAGAGCTATATCAGGCTCACCCACCCTTAGTTTGTCACGGAACCACCCGTCTTCATAATAATGCCCAAGAACCATAACATAATTGTATCACATAAAACATGCATAAAGGAAACATAACATTTCCACATTTCAATCACAAGATATCAATACAACACATTGATATAACAAAAAGATTATGAAAACCATTTTCAATACCAAAAATAAAAGAAAAGTAAAACATTGTATTTATTTTTCTTTTAAAAAGAATGTATGGCTTGTAGAGGAATCCGAAACTCAAATAATGGTCACGGCAGCGGAGAAGTCGTTGTCGCCGCATACGTATGAAAAAAACATTCCTTTTTGTCATTTAGTAAAACGCTACGTATAAAAAATATTCCTTTTGTATAAACGTAAAATTAAAAGGGGTTTATACACCGTATAAAAGAAGGTTGTGTATAAAACAAAATATGACTCAATGAAAGGAGATTGAGACGAAGTCCCATACCTCGGGTCTGAATTTACTCGGTCGTTCTTTAATATCCTGAATAATAAACTTGAGTTAATTTCTACTTGTTTAAGAACCTTTTTCAAGTTCATTATTCCTTTTATATCACTTATTTCCATGTCATGAACACTGTAATTATTTAAGTTAATAACGGTCGTTTTAACGATCATTGGTACTTGAGTCAAAAATAAACCCTTTATAATTACAAGTTGTCCATATATCCATTATATCCAGAATGGTATTCATGATTTAGATATCATATATATCATATATATCCAGTACATTCATGCATTTATAATTTTATATAACATTTAGAGGTAGGAAATGAAATGCACCGTTCATGGAGACGGTAAGTCGTACGTACGCATGAACGCTACTTTCATTTCAATTTCATATTTTATAGAATGGAATCGTAATGATATAAAGGTATATTATAATTTCAGTATAATATCATATATAATATCATAACTCCATCCTTTATACGTCCCACATATGGTATTTAACGAATCAAATCACTTTGAGGGGGCGGTAGTCCGCTCTTCCTTAAATGAAGATATCGCGTTTACCCATAATGGAAACTATAAAGGTATGCACAAAATGAAAAATACAGAAGCTTAAGGGAAACATAAACATATTATATATCATATATAAATATAGTGACATCTTAATGGCCACCTTTGAATGTGTTAAAAGAATGTTGAACAATCATCGTTTCGGGAGGCATAAATTCACCATCCACAGAAACAGTATGTCCTTTAACCATTAGATGTAAGTGTGTGTAATTGTAGCTAGAATACTTCTTATAACAACATCCTAGTATATTGAAGATACTGGATTTTTTACAAAAGAAATGAATAAAAAGAGTTTAGGGGGTTAGAGAAGCAAAATAAAACAAAAGGACACAAGTGAAGACATTACCTAAAAATTGGTTAACTCCCTTTGGTTTGAGCTCAAAGGCTTCCTTGGGAAGACTTCTTCCCAAAGTGAGGCTTCAAGGAGTAAGATAGGGAAGTTGAGAGACAAAATGGGCAGGGTTTGGCCGAGCCAAAGGCTTTGGGAGTGTGGGTAAGGAGGTAGAGTTGGGGGCCTTTTATAAGAGGAGAGGAGGGGAACTCTTGGAAAGTAAAGAAATGTTACTTTATTTTCAAATGGGTTTCGGATTTTAAAGGTCCCAAATTGATATAATTCGAGGATAAGGAGATAAGGGTTCTAAATATACCCACCCAATAGGTTTTGAATAGTGTAGGTCTTAGATTTTACATTATCATTCCATTTTATTTAAATCATCAAATAATGAGGTCATCGCTGCATCATTATGATGTCATAAATAATTTAATTTATTTAAAGTCTAAATGTAACGCCCCGACCTCATCTACCCAGAGTCGGTGCATTACTTCGTAACATTGGCATGATCACAAGAAAGATCAAATCTCGAAAGACCGATTGGTTTAGTAGCCTTGGAAACACTAGATATATTCATAAGTTTTACATTACATCATAAAATGAAAAACTATAATAACATAGTCTCCATAGTCCACACTTCTATCCTCTTCGGAATATCCCTATAGGTCATTCATAAAATACTTCTTCACATCCTGTAAAATATTAAAACATTGAAAGGGGTGATCTCAGATGCTCAGTAAGGTTAACAATATAGTGGAAGCTCTCATATATAAACATTAATATTTAAGGCAATGTATAACTAAAACAAAAGCCTTTTAAACTTGAACATCAACATAATATGGCAAAAGTAAAATGAGATAATGCCATTCACTTCTTCACATGGATATTTTACTGGTCGAATAATCACATGCAATATCAATAACCACTTTTATAATGATGGAATGCATAATGCCAGACTATCATAACCACGTAGCCGAGGCCTCGTGCCAAGACCACTAATAAGATTTTGTCAAGGCCTCGTGCCAAGACACTAGTTTGTCTCATGAGACCTGCCGATGCATCGAGGAGCTGTATCGGGCTCCACCCATCACTTATTAAGTCCAATGCATTCCTCATATGAATAGGTTTAAGTATATCATAAACCATAACATAATCGTATCACATAAAACATGCATAAAGGAAACATAACATTTCCACATTTCAATCACAAGATATCAATACAACACCTTGATATAATAAAAACGCTTTCAAAACCATTTTCAATACCAAAATAAAAGAAAGTTAAAACTTTGTATTTATTTTTCATTAAAAAAATGATGGCTTGTAGAGGAAGCCGAAACTCAAATCATGGTCACGCCGGCGGAGAAGTCGTTGTCACCACATAAGTATGGAAAGAAAAACATTCCCTTTTTGTCGTTTATTAAAACGCTTCGTATAAAAAAGATTCCTTTTGAATAAACGTAAAATTCAAAGGGGTTTATACACCGTATAAAAGAAAGTTGTGTATAAAACCAAATATGCCTCAATGAAAGGGGATTGAGACAAAGTCCTTAAAAAGATCATTTTTCTTAAATAAAGTACATCTATAATGTGTATTCACTATAAGTACACATAAATAATGTACAAATACAAGATAGGACATAATAATATCATGATATAATTTGAAAGTAGGAGATTAACCCAAAGAATAGAAATTGGGTTAAGAAGTTCCCTTACCTCGTGTCTGACTTGACTCAACCGTTCTTTAACCTCCTGAATAATAAACTAGAGTTAATATATACCTTATTAAGAACCATTTTCAATTTCATTATCCTTATTATATCACTTATTACAATGATATGAACATTATGTAATTATTTAAGTTAATAACGGTCGTTTTGTCGATCTTCGGTACTTGAGTCAACAATAAACTTCTTATAATTACAAGTTGTTTATGTGGTAGAATATCCATTATCTCCAGAATTATATTCATGATTTAGATGTCATATATATCATATATATCCAGTATATACATTCATTTATAATATTACATAACATTTGGAGGTAAGAAATGAAATGCACCGTTCATGGAGACGGTAAGCCGTACGTACGCATGAACGCTACTTTCATTTCAATTTCATATTTAATGGAACGAAATCACAATGATATAAATGTATAATATAATTCCAGTATAATATAGTGTATAATACCATTTAATCCATCCTTTATACATCCCACATATGGCATTAACGATTCAAATCACTTTGAGGGGGCGGTAGTCCGCACTTCCTAAAATGAAATTATCGCGTTTTACCCATAATGGAAATCATAAAGTATGCCACAAATGAAAAATACAGAAGCATAAGTAAAACATAAACATATTATATATCATATATAAAAATAGTGACATCTTAATGGCCACATTTGAAGGTGTTATATGAGTGTTGAACAATCATCGTTTCGTGAGGAAGAAATTCACCATCCACAGAAACCGTATGTTCTTTAACCATTATATGTAGGTGTGTGTAATTGTAGCTTTAATCCTTATTATAACAACATCCTAGTATATTGAGGATACTGGTGTTGTTACAAAAGAAATGAATAAAAAGAGTTTAGGGGGTTGGAGAAGAAAAATAAAACAAAACAACATTAGAGAAGACATTACCTCAAAATCGGGTAACTCTTTTTGATTTGAGCCAAAGGCTTCATTGGGAAGAGTTCTGCCCAAAGTGAGGCTTCTAGGAGTAAGAGGGGGAAGTTGGTAGAGTATTTGGGCAGAGGTTGGACGAGCTAAATGGCTTGAAAGTGTAAATGAGGTGGGAGAGGTGGGGGCCTTTTATAAGTGGAGAGGAGGGGCACTCTTGGAAAGTAAAGAAAAGTCACTTTATTATAAAATGTGTTTCGGATTTTAGAGGTCCCACACTTATATAATTCAAGTATAAGATGATAAGGATTCTAAATCTACTCATCCAATAGGTTTTTGACAAGTGTACACTTTGGATTTTACATTATCTTTCCATTTTATTTAAATCATTAAATAATGAGGTCATCGCTGCATCATCATGATGTCATAATTAATTTAATTTATTTAATGTCTAAAAGTTATAAAAAAATACTATGATGTAGGAAATATTTTTATCTTTCTAATGAATATTTATAGTCAAAATTTGGACTTGTGTAACCCCACTTAAAAACTATTTTAGTAAAACAATTCATGTTTGTGTCAATTTAATTTTAACATTAAATAAATATATATTAATGTCATTTTCCAACTAAAGTGGCTCCATGGGGTCCCCAAGTTGACCCATGGGTTGTATTGGTCGTCCATGACTCATCAAATATGAGTAGGACAAGTTTCATGCTCATCTCATATTATTAAAACATTATTTGTACCTTAAACTACACTAATTACCTCTAATCGCGATTAAGAACTTAAAAGTTACTATTCACCAAACAATTATTTTAATCTCATTGAACCACATTTTACTTCTTAATGAAAACCATGTATGTCGGATTTTTGAAAATCAAATCACAGAAGTGGTAATATTTCATTTAAACAAAAAATCAGTTATTTAACTACCACTTAGTGGTTTCACTATTCATCAAAAATTGAAGTTTTTCAGAACAATGCCAAAATTTCACCCTAAGCTATAATTGATATTCCAAATTCAAAAATGATGTCTATTTTACAAAATTACAAACATATAAGTTTCATTATTTAATTTTATAATTAATTCCCGCTGTTACAAAAAATAGCGTGTTTCTAAGAAACAATTTATATCAAAAGATTGGCAATTATTTATGTCCGATTTCAATGTTAAATAAATTCTAATGACCACCATTGGATAAAATGGTAAAAATATATTCTAATTATAATTTAAAACCACTAAATAGTATAATTTATCACTATAAATTATTTTGATTTAAAAAGTTGTTTTTAAGTATTTTTCACTATTCATAAAAAATTAGAAGTTCTCAGAAAAATACCAAAAATTCAACATAGGCTAATTTCGATATTACGAATCCAAAAATGAAGTCCATTTTGATAAATAAAATTTATAAAATTTCAAAAAGTAGGTATTACTATTCACAACGGCTAGTTTAATTAGTTGTGGTGTGTGTTAGAGCTCGAGGTTGCGTACAACACACGCTATTGCATTATTTGAAGGGAAACGTACCGTGGAAGCTTGTGGTGTTACATTATCCCCTTCTTCAATAAATTGCGTCCTCGCAATTTGAAATTTTTTTCTTTGAAAATAAAAGGTTGAAAAGAGAAAATACCTTTGTGGAAAACTCACATCGGAAATAAGATTAATAAAATTTAGCCTTAATAAGAGGGAAAGGGAAATGAAAATGTCACCACCCAATTATGATCTCGATTAGGAGAACATTGGTGGCAATTAGAGACATATAATTGGAGGAAAAACGTAAATATTTGTAGGGAGTGATTGAGGTCATCAATCACAATCAACTGTCAAATTGAGGGCCTCAAAGCCTTCAATCTATGTTGATTTAAAATATCATCAGTTCAACAAGACATAAGGTATTAGGATAACACATTTTTTTGTTTTAATATACCTTTACTAAAGTTTAAGAATTAATTTATTCATTGAATAAGAGATAGGTATATATATATTTATGCTTTACAATTAGAGTTTCAACCTTCAACTCATCTTTCACTCAAAAAGATAATAGAACTCAAAAATATTATACTTATCCTAATTGTATAAGGTTCCAAATGTTAACACATACCATTTAGATTAGTAAAATTATTTTGTAATAACCAGGGACTTCCTGTAGGCTAGTGGTAGGAAATAAAGGCCTGTCGTACTATGATTGTGGGTTCGATTCCTGCAGCTTTGTCCGACGTGACGGGTTATGCCCCACCCTGCAGGTTGTCCTTTTCCTAAAACTATAGTATTATAATATTCAAAAATAATCTTCATAAATTTTTAACCTTAAACAATACTATCCAAAGATCAACTTAATCCACTCCAACCTTTATAGTTATCCAAAATACCTCTGTCCAGACTTTCTCTAAAAGGTCTCATAATTCCAAAATCAATTTATCAGATTCCCCAAACAAAGTAAAGTTTCTATTATTGTCACATACTAAAAATATAATTACCTTCATCATATTAAAACCTTACTGAAATCAACAAGTAATGCAGTACAATCCTTATATATATATATATCACATTATTATAATAACCAGAATATAACCCATGAGTCCAAAGGCACCAATACATTAATTATTTTGCTTCAACTGTAGTAACAGCATAAGATTGTCCTTGATCCCTTGGTCTTTTCTGAGGTAAGTTTCCCTGAAGCTTAGGGCATTCATTTGCATAATTCCCCATTTCCCTACAATTTTAGCATTCAACATTGATATCCTCTTTCTTTCCCTTGGAATCACGCGCCTGGTGACCTTTTCCCCACATTTATAAAAAACTCCCGTTCCTTTTAGACAAGTACCAGGGTGATTCTTCCCACAATTATCACATAATGGAAAATCATTCTTTCCCTTTTTCCCTTTATCTATTTCTTGTTCCACTGTTCTCTTCTTCTCTTGCTTTACTTCATTTTCATAAGACTTAGAGAATTCCTTTTCTGTCTTGATAGCACATGAGACAATATCTTCGTATGTTGAGAATGATTGTGATACTAAAGCTCGACGGAGAAATGGTTTTAACCCATCAAAGAAACGATCAATCTTACTCCTTGGGTTACGTATATAATCTGCAGCATACCTCGCTAACCTTGTAAAGTTAGCCTCATACTTTGTGACATTCTCATCCTCCTTTTGTCTCAGACTCAGAAATTGCCTTTCCATATCTGCTTGATGGTCGCGAGGAAAGTATTTTTCTAAAAACAGATATTTGAACTCCCTCCATTCCATATTTGATACTTCATCATCTTCTTTCATGTTTTGAATCAATGACCACCATTGATCAGCATCTCCAGTGAGGCGGTAAACTGCCATGATAACTTTTTCCCTTTCACTGCTCCCCAAATCCTGAAATATTTTCTCTAGGGAATTTATCCATTGCTCGTCTACTAAGGGATTTTTACTCCCATTGAACGTTGGTGGTTGTTGCCTCATGAATCGATCTAATAATGATCCACCATGCTGTGGATTAGGGAGCTCCATACGGGTAAGGTTATTATTCATAACCTGAGTAAGTTGTCCCAGTATGGTGATTAGCTGATTGGCACCAGTTGCATCACCAGCCCCACTATAATTATCTTGATCAGGAGGGAAATCCCTACATGGAGTGCGTGCATTGATACGGTTTCCATTTCTTCCACTAGGCGCCATTTCTAAACAATGGAATAAACTAGATCAGTTTATGAATCAAAATACATAATCCCATACTTATAAAACACCTAACATAAATTGAACTATTTATGGATATAATCCATAATCATAAAAATGTTTTCTTTGAGGAAGTATATACTCATAAACCCTTCATAATGATTTGTAAAGAAAATGAGAGTTATCCTAATCATATCCACCGGGAGTGTCGTAACCAAGAGTGCAGCAAGGCCCGTTGTCATGCACCAGTTCCCGTTCGAGTCTAGCTCCAAGCGGTGTTTTCGGGTTTTACCCCTAGGAACATCTGTGCCAAAGCCACCTCTACCTGCTCGTATCCAGACAAGGATGTATTGCTCGGAAAACTCACAAAATCTCTACAATACCAAAATTCTAGGAAGTTCTTCTATACTAATCCTCAAAGTTCATCTTAGGTCTACGTGCTCTAATCAGAGTTTATCTAAATCTAGCTTCCAAGGTTTGTACTAAACTTCCTCTAATACCAACTGTAACACCCCGACCCCAGCTACCCAGAGTCGGTGCATTACTTCGTAACATTATCATGATCACAAGAAAGATCAAATCTCGAAATACCGATTGGTTTAGTAGCCTTGGAAACACTAGATATATTCATAAGTTTTACATTACATCATAAAATGAAAAACTATAATAACATAGTCTCCATAGTCCACACTTCTATCCTCTTCAGACTATCCCTGCAGGTCATTCATAAAATACTTCTTCACATCCTAGAAAATATTAAAACATTGAAAGGGGTGAGCTCAGATGCTCAGTAAGGTTAACAATATAGTGGAAGCTCTCATAAATAAACATTAATATTTAAGGCAATGTATAACTAAAACATAAGACTTTTAAACTTGAACTTCAACATAATATTGCAAAAGTAAAATGAGATAATTCCATTCACTTCTTCACATGGATATTCTACTAGTTGAATAATCACATGCAATATCAATAACCACTTTCATAATGATGGAATGCATAATGCCAGACTATCATAACCACGTAGCCAAGGCCTCGTGCCAAGACCACAAATAAGATTTTGTCAAGGCCTCGTGCCAAGACACTAGTTTGTCTCATGAGACCTGCTGATGCATCGAGGAGCTGTAGCGGGCTCCACCCGTCACTTATTAAGTCCAATGTATTCCTCATATGAATAGGTTTAAGCATATCATAAACCATAACATAATCGTATCACATAAAACATGCATAAAGGAAACATAACATTTCCACATTTCAATCACAAGATATCAATACAACACATTGATATAATAAAAACTCTTTCAAAACCATTTTCAATACCAAAATAAAAGAAAGTTAAAACTTTGTATTTATTTTTCATTAAAAAAAATGATGGCTTGTAGAGGAAGCCGAAACTCAAATAATGGTCACGGCGACGGAGAAGTCGTTGTCACCTCATAAGTACGGAAAGAAAAACATTCCCTTTTTGTCGTTTATTAAAACGCTTCGTATAAAAAAGATTCCTTTTGAATAAACGTAAAAGTCAAAGGGGTTTATACACCGTATAAAAGAAAGTTGTGTATAAAACCAAATATGCCTCAATGAAAGGGGATTGAGACGAAGTCCTTAAAAAGATCATTTTTCTTAAATAAAGTACATCTATAATGTGTAATCACTATAAGTACACATAAATAATGTACAAATACAAGATAGGACATAATAATATCATGACATAATTTGAATGTAGGAGATTAACCCATGAATAGAAATTGGGTTAAGAAGTTCCCTTACCTCGTGTCTGACTTGACTCAACCGTTCTTTAACCTCCTGAATAATAAACTAGAGTTAATATATACCTTATTAAGAACCATTTTCAATTTCATTATCCTTATTATATCACTTATTACAATGATATGAACATTATTTAATTATTTAAGTTAATAACGGTCGTTTTGTCGATCTTCGGTACTTGAGTCAACAATAAACTTCTTATAATTACAAGTTGTTTATGTGGTAGAATATACATTATCTCCAGAATTATATTCATGATTTAGATGTCATATATATCATATATATCCAGTATATACATTCATTTATAATATTACGTAACATTTGGAGGTAAGAAATGAAATGCACCGTTCATGGAGACGGTAAGCCGTACGTACGCATGAACGCTACTTTCATTTCAATTTCATATTTAATGGAACGAAATCATAATGATATAAATGTATAATATAATTCCAGTATAATATAGTGTATAATACCATTTAATCCATCTTTTATACATCCCACATATGGTATTAATGATTCAAATCACTTTGAGGGGGCGGTAGTCCGCACTTCCTAAAATGAAATTATCGCGTTTTACCCATAATGGAAATCATAAATTATGCCATAAATGAAAAATACAGAATCATAAGTAAAACATAAACATATTATATATCATATATAAAAATAGTGACATCTTAATGGCCACCTTTGAAGGTGTTATATGAGTGTTGAACAATCATCGTTTCGTGAGGCAGAAATTCGCCATCCACAGAAACCGTATGTTCTTTAACCATTAGATGTAGGTGTGTGTAATTGTAGCTCTAATACTTCTTATAAAAACAAGCTAAAATATTGAGGATACTGGTGTTTTTACAAAAGAAATGAATAAAAAGAGTTTAGGGGGTTGGAGAAGAAAAATAAAACAAAACAACATTAGAGAAGACATTACCTCAAAATTGGGTAACTCGTTTTGATTTGAGCCAAAGGCTTCCTTGGGAAGAGTTATGCCCAAAGTGAGGCTTCTAGGAGTAATAGGGGGAATTTGGGAGAGTATGTGGGCAGAGGTTGGCCGAGACAAATGGCTTGAAAGTGTAAATGAGGTGGGAGAGGTGGGGGCCTTTTATAAGTGGAGAGGAGGGGCACTCTTGGAAAGTAAAGAAACTTCACTTTATTATAAAATGAGTTTCGGATTTTAGAGGTCCCACACTTATATAATTCTAGGATAAGATGATAAGGGTTCGAAATCTACTCATCCAATATGTTTTTGACATGTGTACACTTTGGATTTTACATTATCTTTCCATTTTATTTAAATCGTTAAATAATGAGGTCATCGCTGCATCATCATGATTTCATAATTAATTTAATTAATTTAATGTATAAAAATTATAAAACAAATTCTATGATGTATTAAATCTTTTTAGATTTCTAATGAATATTTATAGTAAAAATTTGGACTTGTTTAACCCCACTTAAAAACTGTTTTAGTAAAACAACTCATGTTTGTGTCAATTTAATTTTAACATTAAATAAATATATATTATTGTCATTTTCCAACTAAAGTGGCTCCATGGGGTCCCCAAGTTGACCCATGGGTTGTCTTGGTCGGCCATGACTCATCCAATAGGAGTAGGACAAGTGTCATGCTCATCTCATATTATTAAAACATTATTTGTACCTTAAACTACACTAATTACCTCTAATCGCGATTAAGATCTTAAAAGTTACTATTCACCAAAAAATTATTTTAATCTCATTGAACAACATTTTACTTCTTAATGACAACCATGTATGTAGGATTTTTTAAAATCAAATCACAGAAGTGGTAATATTTCATTTAAACGAATAATCAGTTATTTAACTACCACTTAGTGGTTTCACTATTCATCAAAAATTGATGTTTTTCAGAACAATGCCAAAATTTTACCCTAAGCTATAATTGATATTCCGAATTCAAAAATGATATCTATTTTAAAAAATTCCAAACATATAAGTTGCATTAATTAATTTTATAATTAATTCTCGCTGTTACAAAAAATAGCGTGTTTCTAAGAAACAATTTATATCAAAAGATTGGCAATTGTTTATGTCCGATTTCAATGTTAAATTAATTCTAATGACCACCATTGGATAAAATGGTAAAAATATATTCTAATTATACTTTAAAACCACTAAATAGTATAATTTATCACTATAAATTATTTTTATTTAAAAAGTTGTTTTTAAGTATTTTTCACTATTCATAAAAAATTAGAAGTTCTCAGAAAAATACCAAAAATTCAACATAGGCTAATTTCGATATTCCGAATCCAAAAATGAAGTCCATTTTGATAAATAAAATTTATACAATTTCAAAAAGTAGGTATTACTATTCACAACAGCTAGTTTAATTAGTTGTGGTGTGTGTTAGAGCTCGAGGTTGCGTACAACACACGCTATTGCATTATTCGAAGGGAAACGTACCGTGGAAGCTTGGGGTGTTACACTAAAGATTATAAAAAAAAATACTATGATGTAGGAAATAGTTTTATCTTTCCAATGACTATTTATAATAAAAAATATGACTTGTATAACCCCATGTAAAAATTGTTTTAGTAAAACATCTGATGTTTGTGTCATTTTTACTTTAACATTAAATAAAAAATTATTTATGTCATTTCCCAACCAAAGTGGCTCCATGGGGTCCCCAAGTTGACCCATGGATTTTCTTGGTCTTCCATGACACATACAATTAGGGTAGGACATGTGCCAAGCTCATCTCATATTATTAAAACATTATTTTTACCTTAAACTACACTAATCACCACTAATCGCGATTAAGAACTTAAAAGTTACTATTCACCAAAAAATTATTTTAATCTCATTGAACCAAATTTTACTTCTTAATGGAAACCATGTATGTCAGATTTTTGAAAATCAAATCACAGAAGTGACAAAGTTTCATTTAAACGAAAAATCAGTTTCTTTAACTACCACTTAGTGGTTTCACTATTCATCAAAAATTGAAGTTTTTCAGAAAAAAACCAAAACATCACCCTAAGATATATTTGATATTCTGAATTCAAAAATGATGTATATTTTACAAAATTCAAAACATGTAACTTGCATTAATTAATTTAATAATTAATTCCTGTTGTCATGAAAAAAAAGCGTGTTTTTATGAAACAATTAGTATCAAAAGATTGACACCAGTTTAAGTCAAATTTCAAAGTGAAATTGATTCCAATGACCATCATTGGATTAAATGGTAAAAATATATTCAGATTACACTTTAAGACCAATTAAAAATATAATCTAACCATATAATTAAATTAAATGAAAATGCAGTTTTGATGTAAAATGCAGTATTTTTCACTGTTCATTAAAAAAATGAACATTGTCAGAAAAATATCAAAAATTTATCCAATGTAAATTTCAATGTCCCAATAATAAAGAATATATTTATTTTGACAAATATAGATTATAAAATTGTCAAAAGTTTTATTTAAAAAAAGGTTTTCCATCAAAAGGAAGTAAAACAATCTTTTAAGAATATTAGTGTATTCCATGCATAAGATTGTATTTATTTTCATTTTAAGCCTCTAAAACACTATCTTAATCATTAATAGACATAGATAAAAATATCTATTATTCATTACTTACTTGGGATGTTACAAGAGACGTGTGAAGCCAATAAATGGATTTACTATTCAATCATAAGTAACAACATCATTAAGGAATTATTAAATTTCCTAATTAATGATCCCCTATTAAGTCCCAACATCATTAATTACGCTCCCCTCTCCTATTTATTTAAATCATGGGAGAGGTGTCTACACGGAAACTCGAACTGGAGAAAGACTATCGAGCGACGTCATTAGAGGCTAGTTGTGGGGGACAACGAACACCAACCCACATCCTCAACCACTGTCGTTTCTCTATCATTATTAAGGTGGGGGGGTTTGATTATTATTTAATTAAAGTGAAATTATTGAACCCTCTCATGATTATGAGATAACATGGAGGGCATGGGCCTAACGAATCTAGCCTGAACCCTCTGCTACTTTGCTACCTGTGCGCCCTCTGTGGAAGACCGCTGACACGGTGACACCGACCGACTACAAAGGAGGCGGTGCACTAACAAACGCCTTAAGAGGAGGCCGTGACACTAAGCTGTGATGGTCATCAGAGCGGCTGACACTGGTTTCCACAGAGAATGTGTTACGCGCCGTTATGTGATACCAGTGAGAAATGGGCCGCGACTGGTTAGATATGGCAGACAGAGAAAGCAGCTGACACATCGGCCAGCTGTGGAAGGGGAGGATGCATAACCAGTGTGCCGCCGGTAAGAAGAAGTTGTGGTCGAATCCACAGAGGAGGTAAAACCCACGCCTACTCGGTGGGTTCCATGATGACCAGGAAGCACCCACCTGGCGCCGTCGTTTCACAAATCTGAACAACCTCTGGGCTGTTTGGGATACTGGGGGGAAATGCCCCCTTACCAGCTCTGGAGGACCACAGGCCGTGCCCCTTGTGGGCCGTGCCTCACACGGCTGGTCCACCTACCCAGTGGGCCACACGCCAGTGGTCCGCGCGCTAGCGGGCCTCACCACCTTGCGGACCAGGCCACCCTTTGCCAGCTACCACCTTGCAGGCTGGGCAAGACCACATCCCAGTAGGCGAAGCCAACCGCGGCCCAACCCAGACCGGGTTGGGTCGAGTTGGACCAGACCCGGGTCCAAGCGGACCCAGAAACACTTAAAGTGTCATATCTAGTGAACCATATGTTCGTTTGACGAACCATCTACGGTGTTGGTATCCCTGGATCGAGAAGGTACTTTGGGTATACTCCACATGAGTTTTGAAGATAGTTGGATTACAACTGGGTTAGATCGAACCCAAATCCAACCAGGCCCTTAGAACTAAAACACTTATAACTCACATTTTGGGTATTTGATTAATGCACCATCTATAGAATTGGAACCCTTATGACATAATAGTCCTTTGGGTTACTTTATTGTGGAGCTTAGTGGTGGTCGAGGTACAACCAATACCTCGAGGAGAAGATTCTACATAACTTGAGCGCCCCGGGTGCGAGGAATCCTGTGGCAGACTGTAACATGAAGTAAGAACATCGATCTTATGTGGGTTAGTATCTATCGATCCTGTGTGGGTCAGCTACTATTAGATCTTGTGTGGGTCAGCGCTCAGTGATCCTATGTGGGTCAGTGCATATAGATCCTATATGTGTTAGATCCTATGTGGGTTAGTGGGGGTTAGTACCTATCAGATCCTATGTGGGTAAGCACTCAACTCTCTTGTGTTGTTAAACACATATAGATCCTTTGTGGCTCAGTGGGGGTTAGTTGTAATTGATCATGTGTGGGTCAGCAGCAGTGCTTCTTAACAAAATAAGATGATCAAGCTTACGACTAATCATATTTACTTATGTACTTAAGTTATACCTAATTGTGAGATGAGTCTATTACCTATGTGGTACTTAAATATTCATGGTGTTACCTATGTGGTACTTCTAGCTTCTCGGTGTTACCTGTGTGGTACATCTACGTTTGTGGTGTTGTCTTCATGGTGTAACTTGCGTGGTACTTGTATCTCAGGGGTGTTACCTGTGTGGTATTTATAGCATCATAGTGTTACCTTTGTGGTATTATTCCCTCATGTGTGAGATGATTATATCTTATTAACTTAGGTATATGTATGGGTATATATTTAAGTTTTGTGGATGTATATTGATCCATGCTTTGAGATTGAGGTCTTTCTTTGTGGTATTTCATTTGTTGAACTCTGGGAGACCTATGGGGGTCTCGAGGTCCCTACTGAGTATCGTTATACTCATCCCTACATGGGTTGTGCCCGCACATTTTCTGTGCCTTGTGCAGATGACAGACATCATTGACCGAGGCTGAGGGAGCCCAAAATGGATGGTACTCAGAGGTGGACCATATGGCATGACAAGACACAGAGACTACTGTTCGTGAACTGTACCTACCCTTCAGGTAGGATTCTCAATGGATGATCCAAGAGCTATTTTTTACTTTTTCATGTGTACTTGTACCTTTTTTTATTTGGTCTTGTATTCTGGACCCTTTTAATTTCAGCACTCATTACATTCATCGCACTTTTACTACAAAAGATTACTTTGTGGTTTCTTCTTATTGTGTTATTGGAGTATGTGTTTGAACAGGTTAAAAGGAAAAGCCTTCCTAGTTTTACGGATATGCCTTTCCGGTGCTAGTTTCCCTCCCTTGACCTATATAAGGTGGGCTTGCGGTAGTCATGACATGTGCTCTGGGGGACGAGTCATGACAAAGTGGTATTAGAGGAGTTGGTTCTATCAAAGAACTAGGACTCTGATCTTTTCTATGTGGCAATAGTGTTGAGTTTTATGAGTGTGGTTTTTATTTTGGGGAATATAGTGTTGGTTCGGCAGCTGACGTATCCATACACCAGGACCCTGACTTCTGATTTCCGACTAAGTGCATGAAAACACTGATAGTGTGTGTTTTGAAAAGTTTTTATTATGATATATTAAGTCAGCTCATAAGGTTTAACTTATTAACCATGGAACACCTATCTTCTTTTAGGATGTATCCACATAGAGGGATATCCAAGATTCCTAAGAGAGTACATGATGAAAGCCCACTGAACGATGAGGCCTCGATACAGTGCCCTCTTATGGCATTAACACCTTCAGGTGGGATACCGGAACCACTACCCGTTGGGTATCCATTTCCACCAGCCCCACTAGCAGAGGATGCACACCAACTGAGTGTGTTGCATGAGTTTCAACAAAAGAGGCCTTTGAGGTTCCAAGGAGAAATGGACTCACTGGCATCTGAGGACGGTCCGGAGGCTGTAGTCAGAGTTTTCTGCTTGGTTGGGACACTAGTTGACCTTATGGTGATCCTAGCAGCCAGTATTTCCCAGGCCGCAGTAGGGAGATGGTGGGGCTTGATTCTCCAGATACACGACGAGGTGACCCTAATCTGGGTGGACTTAAAGAGCCTTTTTAAGGCATATTTTTTCATAGTGACCCTATGATCTATGCATATAGAGGAGCTACTACCCTTACAACAAGGCGTCATGATTGTGGCCTAATTCTCAGTGAGGTTCACTAATCTATACCGCTACTCCACTGACATAGTAAGAGAAACTTTCTTCAGGGACCCGACCTTTTAGAAGGGTATCTGGTGGGAGATCAGAGCATCAATTATATCACTCAATATTTCGACACAGGATGGGGTGCTAGAGAGAGCACTTTTGGTTGAGAGCTTCCAAGATGAGCAGGCACTGACTGTGAGAGCCACCACTGGATGTCAGGTAGAAGATTCATCAGCAGTAGTCAGTAGGCAGATGACATAGGGGCCAAAGTGGGCCATACCATCTGGTGGACGACCTTAGGATATAGGGTTGGTTGTGCGGGGCTCATGGGACATTGTAGGACAACTGAGGAGTAGAAAATTCTACACGTGCAGCGGGCTAGGTCACATGGCTCACGACTGCCTGACTCACTGTATGGACAACCATAAGAGGGAAATCCGAGGTAGAGGTAGAGATTCGATTGGGGGGGGGGGTCCGCAGGTGGCAGACAAACATGGTAGAAAATCTAGCCGTGCAGAAGGTGGTGGGGGAGGATTCGAGGTTCTACTGCCACCACCCCCAGGTTGTCCACCCCGACCATAGGGAGTATGTGGACATGGATGATCTCAGCTCCAAGAAGCTGAGGATTATGAACACGATGTTCCAGAGATGATTAGGGGTACGATATGTGTCTACTCCACCTTAGTTGTCGTACTTATAGACACAGGTTCCAGTCACTTTTTTCCCATGACGCTCATTCAGAGCTCTAAGATTCTGGTGGAGTTGTTAGCATGATCCTTATGGATAGATACTTTTATAGGAGAGGATTTGATGATTACACACTGGTGTCAACAGTGTGAGATAACTTTAGGAGGTGAGGTCTTTGGTTGGGATCTTCTATTAGCACCGTTGAGGCCTTATAATGTAATCTTGGGTATGGAATGGCTATCCACAATCCATGCTCATATTGACTATATTAGGCGCAAAGTGTGGTTTTTCTATGTGGATGTGACCAGTTTTTCCTTCATCAGCAAGAAGGGAACCTTTGAAGCACATTATTGAATTACCTAAAAAAGGTGCAACTGATCACACATTAGTTATCCTTCCTTACCCTCAGAGTAGTAGATGTTGAGAGTCCCAACTATCCTGTAGTGGTGGACCAGTATGCCGATGCCTTTCATGATTATGTTCTAGGAATACCTCCACATAGTGATGTAGAACTTTACATTGAATTGTACCCCATGACGACATTGATATCTACACCAAAATATCAGATGGCTCCCACATAGCTTTGTGAATTACAGGTACAGTTGGAGGACTTGAAGAGAAATGGGTTCTTAAGGCACAATGTTTCCTAATGGGCAACATCAATTTTTTTCTCCAAGAAGGCAGATGGGAGTTTGAGACTCTATATGGACTATCGGCTCCTGAACCAGGTGACCGTGAATAAAAAGTATTCACTTCCAAGGATTGATGCTCTTTTCGATCAACTGAAGGGATCTCATTGGATTTCAAAGATAGACCACAGATCAGGCTATCATCAGCTAAGGGTACGAGACGATGATGTGCATAAGATAGCCTTTAGATGTTGGTATGACCACTATGAGTTCTTGGTTATTCCATTTGGAATGACCAATGCACCAAAATAATTTAAGGGATTCATGAATATGATCTTCTAGACATATCTTGATCACTTTTTGGTGGTCTTCATTAATGACATCTTGATATACTCAGTAATAGAGGAGGAGCATGCCTATCATCTGCAGATAGTTCGGGAAACACTCTGAGATCACCAGCTTTATGGTAATCTCTCGAAGAGACAATTCTGGATATGAGAGGTCTACTTTCTGGGACATGTTATCTTAGATCTTGGAGTTGTAGTGGATATAGTGATGATAGAGACTATACTTGCTTAGGAGCCACCCAGGAGTGTGACTGAGGTGCAATGTTTTTTGGGATTGGCTAGATACTAACAGAGATTCATGCTTAACTTTTCTAGAGTTACGACACCCTTATCATCACTGACAAAGAAGAGAGATCCCTTCGTGTAGACAAAGAGATGCCAGCAGAGTTTTCAGAAGCTGAGGCAGATATTGACAAGTGTCCCCATCTTAAGGCTACCAAAATAGGGTGTTGAGTATGTAGTCTACTGTGACACATCAAGGACCTGACATGGGTGTGTCCTGATGTTGGAGTGAGTAGTAATTGACTATGGCTCATGATAGCTAAGGAAATATGAGTAGAACTATGCTACCCATGACCTGGAGTTATTAGCAGTGGTCTTCACCCATATGATGTGGCGAATTTACTTGATGGGTGAACGTTTTACATTCTAATATGATAACAAGAGTCTCAGGTATATCATCTCTCAGAAGGATATGAAATTGAGATAATGGTGATGGTTAGAGTTCTTCCAGCACTATGTCTTTGAGATAGTCTATACTCTTGGGAAGGGGAACGTGGTAGTAGATGCTCTCAGTAAGAGGTCTAGTCTACAGTTTCTATGTGAGGAGACATAGCATCTAGTTGTGTTGCAGATATATTTCGTGGATAGAGATGGAGAAACATACCTCCAGTCTATCATAGCCACTCCCCCACTCCATCAGCGAGTTAGGGAGGTGAAACTTGGAGACATTGACTGTGAGGCTCGACGTGATAAGATATCCTCAGTACTGGAACCTATTGGATTTTTTAAGGTGGGAAGCATGTCATTTTGTTCAGAGGACGTACCATGGTACCAGTGGTACAAAATAAAGATGTGTTGAGGGAGTTCTATATGTCCCCTCTGGAGGTACATCCTGGTGTGGTGAAAATGTACCTTGACCTCCGACGCCAACACTTATGGACAGAGATGAAGAATGCAGTGGCAGAGTTTGTTTCTTGATGCCTCACTTTTCAGTAATTGAATGTTGAGCATCTGGTTCTAGTAGTCTGAGAACAATCACTAGAGGTGTTGGAGTGGAAGTTAGATGAAATATCCATGGACATTATGATAGTTCTTCCATGTAAGTCCAAATAACATGATTCTATTTGGGTGATTCTTGACCAATTCAACAAGTCTACCCACATCCTACATATTCGAGAGCATGGATAAGTTGAGGGATTAAGATGCCTCTACATAATTGAGATTGTGTGAATCCATGGGGTGAAATCGATGATCGTCTCTGACCGTGACACACATTTCACATCTCAGTTTTGGAAGGGATTACAGGAGGTGTTCATGACTCAACTACGTTTGAGCACCACCTTTCATCCTAAGATGGATGGTCAGACTGAGTAGACTATACAAACACTGGAAGATATGCTTCGTGCATGCGTCCTAGATTTTGGCTGTAGTTGGGTGGATCACTTGACCTAGGTAGAGTTTGCATACAACAATAGTTATCACTCCACCATCG
Source organism: Viscum album (assembly GCA_963277665.1). Classification (NCBI taxonomy): domain Eukaryota; kingdom Viridiplantae; phylum Streptophyta; class Magnoliopsida; order Santalales; family Viscaceae; genus Viscum; species Viscum album. The sequence continues at coordinate 1,003,264,631 of OY728133.1, forward strand.
TTATGGCACTATTTGAGGCCTATTATAGTCGACCTTCCTGATCACTTATATGCTGGATAGACCCATGGGAGTCAGCACTTATGATCCTAGAGATGGTATGGGCTACCACTGAGAAGGTACAGATCATCCAGGAGTAGATGAAGACTACACAGAGCTGACATAAGTCTTATGCTTATAGGAAGCGTAGACCATTGGAGTTAGAGGAGGGAGACCATGTCTTCCTATGGGTCACATCTCGAAGAGGTTTACAGAGATTTGGCTGAGGCATAAAGTTATTACCGAGGTTTAGCGGACAATTTAAGATTCTTCAGAGGATTAGTGAGGTGGAATACAACTTGACACATCCACTGTAGTGGGAGAGGGAGCACGAAGTCTTCCACATATCCTAGCTGAGGAGATACGAGCATGACCCATCTCACATCATCGACCACATCTAGCTCGACTTTGATGATGGGGTGACATTTACAGAGGTTCTAGTAGGGACTGTGGGTTGATAAGAGCAGGTCCTTCATGGGCGGTCAATATAGTGACCCAACCTTTTCTTACATTACTATTACATAATTTTAAAGATAAAAAACATAATATTATTACTCATAGAGGATACAATGGTTTAGTGTCTTGGGAAAACTAGGACCATACATAACAATTACAACATCGAGCGTAAACTTCTTTTTCATTTATTCTTCTCTAGCTTTTATTAGAACTTGACCTCTCCTTAGTACATGTAGCCACATGAGGATATACATCAAAAGGGGTGAGAAAGAAGCCCATTAAGAGTATAGATAATAACAATATAGCATGGGCTGAGAATATTCATAACATAGGAAAATAATCATGAACATGAGAGGAAGAATTAATAAGAGAATAGAAATGAGGCAATGCATAAAAATGAAACATCATGTATTAGGGGTTAACTACCACACATGCTTGTGAAAAAAGATATCATCTTCTTCACACATCATTTCACATTTACCCATGAGATTAATAACTTTACCCAATGCATTGGAGTGCTGTATAATTCCGGCCGCACCCGTCACATCATAATATTATCATTTATCATGCATGCCACAATGAACATATAACATAAATGAACATAAATAAACCATGAAAAAAATGGTTTTCATCTCATAATAACACATTCATAAACATTGGGTTCCTAAAATAAATATGGAATAACATACTTGATACAAGAACTTTCAATCTTGAATGTGAAGTACAAGGTGTGTTCTTGAAAGAAGAGTTCTTTTAGAAAAAATTTGGGTTTTCATAAATTCTAGTGACAAACATGTATATCCATAAAAGTAAAGACAATGATGAAAAAAAGATTTTTAAGGAGTAACCATATCAAAAGGAGTAAAATAGGGAGAACCTGAAGGATGAATGTTGGGTTCGAGAATTTCCCCTTACCTTGTATCTGAACTCTTCCTTCTCATTAATGTCATGCATAATGACATTATATTAATTAAATAGAAATTAAAGAACCTTTTATACATTAATAAGGGTCATTTTGGTTTCATTATGTTTTTATGGGCCTTTTTATGAGTCATATAGTTTAAAAACATTGTTCGGGAATGTTCATTTTTATGGTTTTCTTGAGAGTTTTACATGTATTCATGAGTTGAAGTTTGTGTAGAACATGGGTAAACATCCAGAAATGATATTACATGTTATTAATGAAATTATATAATTTAAAATTATATTATAATGATTTATATTATATACCATGTGGATGAATCATTATATAAAAATTAAATGATGATTGTTTGGGTTAATTTGGGCGGTTTTCGGTCACAATGAGCTTGTTTTCTTTACTCATCCAGTAATATGTACATAAGTTAGCTCCAAAACATAAAATAGGACATAATAAATATATAATATTCTGTTTCAACCATAAAAATGGTTTCATGACCATATATGTAGGTAGAAATGGAAAAAAACATGTCATTCTTGAAGGTGATAGATTAACACCTTACGAACAACATTTTCTTTTATAAAATAAAATGAAGATGAGAAGGAGGTTGGATGGAATGATATCCCATTAGTAACATAAAATTCTATTATATTTATGATACTAGAGTCACCATAAAATTTGGACAAATATATGTTGGGAGAGAATACGAAAAGGAATTGAAATTGAAAGGTAATTAAAGGAAAGAGGAAGAGAAATTACCTCTTGAATCCTCCTCTTGAGATCCTCCTTAAGGGGCGTATGCTTGGTCTTTTGATGATACCTGAAGCTCTTGGACATGGGGGATGGGCTATTGAAGATTCTTGGGTAGGGTTTAGACAATTTTTGATGCTTGAGAGGTGTGGTTTGGCAAGGGGAGGGGGGTATTTATACATGATGAGGGAGGTGTTTTTAGTATAAAATATTAAATAAAATAAAATATCAAAATTTAGACTGGTAAGAGTAGTTTTTTGACATCATAAATCATATATAATATAATATATTTCGTTTTAGGCTTTAATTAATCTTAATAATTAGAATTATTTAATTTATTAAAAGGAAAGTGAAAGAAAGAGAAAAAGACACTTTAAGAAATCACCCTTTGACTTTAGGCTTTGGAAAGTTTTTTTAGGTTTGAGAATTGATATTATTTTATTTTAAGCAACCATTAATGAAATTTAATAAAACTTGGATGAATCTAAAGTTCTATAATGTTTATGTCATCATTACGTCATTAATGATACAATTTAGGGTACACCGATTATGGGAAAAACTGTATTTTTTAATATTCACCTGAAAATTGATGTATTTTAGAAAAATCCCAAAATTTCACCTTAACCATTTTATGACATTTAGAATCCAAAAATGAATTCCATTTTTCAAAAATCATTTTTTAAATATGATTAATTTAATATTTAATTAAAATCATAATTTACTTGAAAAATATAGTTTTTAAAATTAAAACTGATTTTATAGTGCTTTAAAAAATTACCAATAATCTTATAAAATTATTTAAATACTAAAATATATTTATTTTTTAATTTATGAACACCTTTTAAGAAAATAAATTTTCTTTTAAATTAATTAATTAATTATAATTATTTATTTATGACTTACAAAATATCAAAATATTTACTAAGGTCAAATTGTCACTTTCTAAGATGTCTAAATTTAATTATTCATGGGTAGGGTTACTATTATGTTGGATGATTTACTATTAGTAAGGTTCATATTACTATTCATAATGGTATGTTACTATTCATAAGGGTAGGTTACTATTCACCAAAAATTATTTTTGTTTTATCAGACACAAAAATCATCTTGAACATAACCGCATATGTAGGATTTTCGAAATTCAAAACATAGAAGTGACAAAATTTTGTTTAAAGGTTAATTTACACTTATTAGTTTATTATGTTATGTTTTCATGTGATTTTATGACATAATTTTAAGAAGGGATTTTCCATTTAAAAACTTTGGGTCGTTAAATTCTTCCCCCCTTAAGAAATTTCACCCTCAAAATTTCACCTTACACAAATAGGTGAGGGTACTTCTCCTTCATCACCTCCTCAGGTTCCCAAGTAGCTTCTTCAAACTTATAGTTACTCCAAAACACTTTGACAAGTTGCATTGTCTTGTTGTGTATAACCTTATCTCTCCGGTCCAGAATCTCTACTAGTTCCTCCCCATAAGAGAGACCATCTTCCAACTGTACCACCCATGAGTTTAGTATATGTGAGGGATCAAATATGTACTTTATCAGAAGTGATACGTGAAAAAAATCATGAACTTGAGCCATATTCGGTGGAAGTGCAAGACTATAGGCCAGAAATCCTATACAGTCAAGGATTCAAAAGGGGCCAATGTACCTTGGGATTAACTTTCCTATCTTCCCAAATCGCATGACTCTCTTCCATAGAGATATTCAAAGGAAGAATTTATCTCTAACATCGAACTCCAAATCCCTTCGACGGTTGTCAGCATATCTATTTTTCCGACATTGAGTAGCTTTGATGTGTTTTTGGATGACTTGAACCTTCTCTGAATCTCTTGAACAAGATCGGGTCCAAGTATATTTCTTTCTCCAAATTCATACCAATAGGTTAGAGTTCTACATCTCTTTACATATAGAGCTTCATATAGATCCATTTGAATACTGGATTGGAAGCAATTGTTGTATGAAAACTCAACAAGAGATGTTGATCCCATACACCTTTGAATTATAGAGATTAGGCTCTTAGCATATCTTCAAGTGTCTGAGTAGTTCTTTTAGACTGGCCATCAGTTTGGGGGAGATAGGCCATGCTGAAATTTAATTCAGTAGTCAAAGAATTTTGAAAGATCCTCCAGAATTTAGATGAGACCCTTAGATCACGTTTAGAGACAATTGAGAGTGGAACAACGTGAAGTCTCACAACTTCCTTCACATATATCTCCACAAGTTGTTCAAGTGAGGGATCTTCCCAAATAGCGATAAAATGGGAGGACTTGGTGAGTCATTCAACCACAACCCATATCACATTATTTCACTTTGACGTCTTCGGGAGACCTGTGACGAAGTCCATAGTAATATTTTCCCACTTCAACATGGGTATATGAAATGGCTGCATCATCACTTTGGACTTTGGTCTCTATACTTTTACTTGCTGACATACTAAGAACCTTGATATATATTCTCCAATCTCCTTCTTTATGTTATCCCACCATAATTGTTCTTGGATATCACGATACATCTTGGTGCTACCGGGATGGATAGAGAATGTTGAGCTATGTGCATTTTCCAATAGATCCTTCTTTATTCCTGGTGATGAAGGCACACAAATCCGCGTTCCAAACCAAATCACACAACCATCGTCAATATAGAACTCATGCATCTTCCCTTCCTTTACCGCATTCACCCTCTTTTTTATCTCCACATCATTAATTTGTGCTTATTTAATCTTCCATTGTATAGATGGTTGTGCAATCATTTGGTAAGGGTAGGATGTATCCCCTTCCCTTATGATTTAAAAATCAATCCTTTACATATCTAAGAAGATATGGTCTTCCTCAATCCGTAACATGGATAGAGTAGTGGGTTATTTTCTGCTTAGAGCATCAGATACCTTGTTTGCCTTTCCAGGATGGTGGTGAATAGCGGAATAGTATTCCTTGATTATCTCTATCCATATCCTTTTATGCATGTTGAGATCAGTTTGTGTGATTATATACTTTAGGCTCTTGTGGTTGGTGTATATGTCACACTTCTCACCATAATGGTTGTGCCACCATATCATCAATTAAAAAGTCCCGGTTGCCATCTCTAGATCATGCGTCAGGTAGTTATGCTCATGGATCTTCAACTGTCGTGAGGCGTAGGCTATCACATTATCATTTTTCATGAGTACGCAACCCAAGACTTTCATTGAAGTATAAAAATATATAACAAAACATTCTCCACTTTTTAGTAGTGTGAGTACAAGTGCAGTGGTCAGCCTTATCTTTAGCTCCTTGAAGCTTCCCTCACATTCATCCATCCATACATACTTTACCCCTTTCCTTGTTAACTTAGTTAACAAGCTTGACAATCATGAGAAGTTTCTCACAAAATGTCGGTAGTACCTAGCTAATCCAAGAAAACTACGGATTTCAGTGACACTAGAGGGCCTGTTCCATTCCTCATTTTCCTTTGTTTTTGAAGGATCCGGATAACTTCCCTCACTTATGATCACATGTCCCAAGAACGTGACTTGCTTCATCCAAAAGTCACCCTTTCTAAACTTGGCATACAACTTCTCATTTCTCAATGTCGCCAACACAAATCATAGATGTTCTTCATGTTCCTAATTTCTCTTGGAGTAGATGAGAATATCATCGATAAACACTACCAAAAATTTGTTGAGGTAATGTCTAAAGACTATATTCAGGGAATCTAGGAAGATTTCAGGGGCATTAGTAAGTCCGAAGGGAATCACTAGAAACTCATAGTGCCCATACCTTCTACAAAAGGCAGTCTTTTGAATATCCACTTTCATCACCTTTAGCTGATGATATCCAGAATGGAGATCCACCTTTGAGAAGTTTTTTTTCTCCTCTTAACTGATCGAGAAAGTCGTCAATCCTTGGAAGAGGATACTTGTTCTTTATGGTGATCTTGTTGAGTTCCTGATAGTTGATACACAGTTTCATTGTTCCATCCTTCTTCTTCACAAAGATCACTGGCACACCCCCCATGTGATGCACTAGGGTGTATGAAACGTTTGTCCAGATGCTCTTGCTACTGCTTCTTTAACTCTTCCAGTTCAATACGAGCCATTCTATAGGGACACATTGATATAGGAGTAGCTCTGGGAATGCGATCTATTGAATTCTCTACCTCACCATCTGGGGTAATTCCAAGTAACTCTTTGGGAAATAAATCATCGTATTCCCTTACGATGGGCATTTTCTCAAGGTTGGAAGTTTCCTTTGACTTAACCATTTGGGAGAGGTATGCTTCTTCATAGGGAATCAACACCCACAACATGGAAGGATTTTTCAAAGGAGATTTATGATCTTCCATGCATTTGTAGAGGAGAATGGGATGGTTTGGAATATGAAAAGATATTTCCTTTTCCTGAAAGTTGATATGTTCTCTATATAATGAGAGCCAATCCATTCCCATTATAATGTCAAATTATAACAAGGGCAGTATTATGAGATTATATAGAAGAATATTCCCACACACGCCAATAGGAGAAGAGTCAAAAAACTTGGGTTGAAATGATTTCACCACTTGTTGTTTTTACATATATCTCTACTTCAAGGTTTCTGGACATAGATTCTATAGTTATAGAAAACATACAAGATATAAAGGAATGCGTAGAACTAGAACCAAATAAGACTTTTTCCATTCTTTAGTGAATAAGAAGTGTACCTTGTAAGACTTAATTATCTTGCTCCACTTCCGCAGTAGTAATGGTAGAATCCTTCCCTTGTTCATTTGGATATGGTGTCTTCTAACGCTGATTACCCTTGAGAACTCGAGGTTTAGTACACCAGCTTGCATAGTGCCCTAGATCCCTACATTGAAGCATTGAACCATGAATGGTTATCTCTTTTCTTCTGCCACATTGTCCTTCATTATTATGTCTTTCCAAAACTCTTGAGAAAGGTGTCCTTCTTTACTACACTTGAAACATTTCCCCGTACCATTAAGGAAGTTCCCATGGTGCATCTTCCCACATTTTTGGCATGTGGGTCGTTGATTTTTCATCCTACCTTTTTAATTAGATCCACCAGCTTGAAACTCCATCTTTCATTTCTTATCACCATAGCCATGGGACCATTCTCCAAACTCCATCTCCACTTTGAGAGCACACTGTACAACTGCTTCATAACTCTAAAAGTCTCTAATTTCAAGAGCCTTTCGAAGGTGTGGTTTTAATCCACTAAAGAATCTATCAATTTTGCTATAATTGTTGATAACAAAACCCAAAGCATACCTTTTAAGCCTTGTGAAATTTTATTTGTAGGTTGTGAAAGATTCTCCTTCTTTTTTCTCAAGATCTATGAATTATCTCTCCATCTTTGCACAAAGAGTTCATGGAAAGTTCTTATTAGGAAATAAGATCTTAAAGTCTTCCCATTCCATCTCTTAAATTTCTTCCCTTGGATTGGTGTTCTTAATCAAAGCCCACCATTGATAGGCCTCTTCATCTAGACGATAAATGACTAGAGTCACCTTCTATGTCTTAAAATAGTGAAGTGTAGAAAGGATCTTCTCTATGAAGTTGACCCACTATTCCACAACTAGAGGATCAGAAGATCTACTAAACGTCGGTGGTCATTGTCGCATAAAAAATTCGATAGCCATTTGATATCTCATTGGTGAATGAGGGAATTCCCCATTATTATGGTTATTGTTCATAACCATAGATAATTGGGTAATAATCTACATGATGTTTTGAACTCCACCTCCCAAATTATTGGGGATGTTGTTCGGGCAATCGCTGCATTGGTCCTCGAATGATTTGTTGGCCTGGTTTCTCCTGGTTCCCACCATTTTCTAAAATAGAAAAGGTTAGAACAAAACATATGTCAACAAGTCATGAATAAATTATTCATTTAAAAAAATCATAACATATGGGATCTCTATGTAATGATTCTTGTGTGCATAATTTTACTTAGACTCATGTTAGAGGTTTTTTCTAGGGTTCTCAAATCCTAATTCCCAAATTAACTAAACCTTTCATCTGATACCAACTATAGTGACCCAAAATTTTCTTACATTACTATTACATCATTTTAAAGATAAAATACATAATAGTATTAAACATAGAGGATCCAACAGTTTAGTGTCTTGGGAAAACTAGGACCATACAAAACAATTACAACATCAAGCATAATTTTTTTTTTCATTTCTTCTTCTCTAGATTCTTATTGTCACTTGACCTCACCTCAGTATATATAGCCACCTGAGGATATACATCAAAAGGGGTGAGTTAGAAGCCCAGTAAGAGGATAGATAAGAACAATATAGCATTGGGTGATCATATTCATAACATAGGCAAAGAATCATGAACACGAGAGGAAGAATTAATAAGAGACTTGAAATGTGGCAATGTATAAAAAATGAAAAATCATGTCTTACTGGTTAGATACCACACATTCTTGTGAAAAAATCTAGAATATTGTTGAAAAATAATTTCAAATTTACTCATGAGATTAATCACTTTACCCAATGCATTGGAGCGCTGTATAACTATGGGCGCACCCATCACATTTTAATATTCATATTGCACTATATAATTCCACGCGCACCCATCATATCATAACATTATCATATATCATGCATGAAAAAATGAACATATAAAATAAATTAACATAAATAAACCATGAAATGGATTGGTTTCCATCTCATAATAACACATTCATAAACTTTGGGTTCCCAAAAGAAAGAGGGAATACGATACTTGATACAAGAACCTTCATTCTTGAATGAGATGTACAAGGTGTGTTCTTGAAAGAAGAGTTATTTTGGAAAAAATTTGGTTTGTCATAAATGTCAGTGAAAAACATGTATATCTAGAAAATTAAAGACAATGATGAAAAAAATATTTTTCAGGAGTAACCATATCAAAAGGAGTGAAAGAGGGAGAAACTGAAGAATGAAAGTTGGGTTTGAGAATTTCCCCTTACCTTGTATCTGAACGCTTCCTTCACTTTAATATCCTGTATAATGACATTATATTCATTAATTATAAATTAAAGAACTTTTTATACATTAATATGGGTAATTTTGGTTTCATTATGTTTTTTATGGGCCTTTTTATTAGTTATATAGTTTAAAAACATTGTTTAGGAATGTTCGTTTTTATGTTTTTTTGAGAGTTTCACATGTATTCATGAATTGATGTTTGCGTAGAACATGGGTAAACATACAGAACTGATATTAAAAGTTATTAATGACATTCAAGAATTTATAATGATCTTTTAATGAGTTATATTATATACCATGTGGATGAATCATTAGATAAAAATTAAATGATGATTGTATGGGTTAATTTGGGCGGTTTTCCATCACAACGAACTTGTTTTGTTTACACATATAGTAATATGTACATAAGTTAGCTCCAGAACATAAATTAGGAAATAATAAATATATAATATTCTGGTTCAGACATAAAAATGGTTTCATGACCATATCTGTAGGTATAAATGGAAAAAGAAAACATGTTGTTCTTGAAGGTGATAGATTAACACCTTACGAACAACGTTTTCTTTTATATAATAAAAGGAAGTTGAGAAGGGAGTTGGATGGTATGATATCACATAAGTATCATAAAATTATAGTATATATATGATACTAGAGTCACCATACAATTTGGACTAAGATATGTTGGGAGAGAATAAGAAAAGGACTTGAAATTGAAAGGGAATTAAAGGAAAGAGGAAGAGAAATTACCTCTTGAATCCTCCTATTGAGATCCTCTTTAAGGGGCCTAAACTTGGTATTTTGATGATACCAGAAGCTCTTGGACGTGGGGAAGGGGCTAGGGAAGATTCTTGGGTAAGTTTTAGACAATTATTGAAGCTTGATAGGTGTGGTTTGGCATGGGGAGGGGATGTGTTATTTATACATGGGGTGGGAGGTGTTTTTAGTATAATGTATTAAATACAATAATATATCAGATGTTAGACATGTAATAGTAGTATTTTGAAATCCTAAATCATATATTAATATAATATAATTATTTTTAGGTTTTAATTCATCTTTATAATTTGAATTCATTAATTTATTAAAAGGGATGTGAAAGTAAGAGAAAACGACACTTTAAGAATTCACCTTTTGACTTTAGGCTTTGGAAAGTTTTTTTTATGTTTGGGAATTGAGATTATTGTATTTTATGGAACGATTTATGAAATTTAATATAAATTGGTCAAACCTAAAGTTTTATAATGTTTATTTCATCATTGAATCATTAATTATGCAATTTAGGATACACCGATTATACGAAAAACTGTATTTTTTACTATTCACCCGAAAATTAAAGTATTTCAGAAAAATCCCAAAATTTCACCCTAACCATTTTTTGACGTGTAGAATCCAAATATTAATTATATATTTCAAAAATAATTTTCTAATTATGATAAATTCAATATTAAATTAAAAACATAATTTACCTGAAAAATACAATTTTTAAAATTAAAACTGATTTTATAGTGCTTTCAAAAATTATATAGGGTCTTATAAAATTATATAAAACCTATAAGACATTGATTTTTTAATTTATGAATTTTTTTAAGAAAATAAGTTTTCTTTTAAATTAATTAATTAATTATAATTTTTAATTTATGACTTACCAAATACTAAAACATTTACTAAGGTCAAATTTTCACTTTCTAAGATATCTAAATTTAATTATTCAGAGGTAAGGTTACTCTTATGTTGGATGATTTACTATTCAAAAGGGTCATATTACTATTAATAAGGGTTTGTTACTACTCATAAGGGTAAGTTACTATTCACCAAAAATTATTTTTGATTTATCAGACTCCAAAAATCATCTTGAACACAACCGTGTATGTCAGATTTTTGAAATTCAAAACATAGAAGTGACATACTTATATTTAAAGGTCACTTAGAACTTAGTAGTTCATTATGTTGTGTTTTGATGTGATTTTATGACATTATTTTATGAAGGGAATTTCCATCAAAAAACTTTGGGTCATTACAGTTAATACCTCTACTTCACATTCGCTAGCAGCACAGGTACCTCCAGGAGAGAACATGGGAGTGGGAGGTTCATATTCATGCTTATCACCTTCATTTTTTCCTTAGACTATGTTGTGGCTTTTGGGGACAAAAATACCTAAGGTGGGGAGAATGTAAAGACCCCAATTTTCCATGTAATATTTTTATTAAATGGAATTATTACAAGTATGCGAAAATTGAAGGCACGTGATTTCATGTCCTGGTGTGCCCATAATAAATTTATGAACTATTTTTTATGTACGTTTAGTAAATCCATGAGCAGTGTTTTATATCTTTTAAAATAGTGATCAAATTAAGAATCTGAGGGCACCGTTGAATCCACATCACCAAGAATTTTTAAGGGAGGATTCACCTTGACCATAGTAGGTCTAGAGAAAAAGTTATGTTTTGGGACTTTTTAATGAATAATAAAACTAACATAGTTAATTTTCTTTCTTTTCCTTTAACGGAAAAATGAAAACGTGGGACCTCCGATGTGTCAAGCCAATAAATGTCTTGACCATTCAATCTTAAATAACGTCATCATTGGGAAATTTGGAAGGTTCCAAATTAATGATCCCACATTAATTATCAACATCGTTACTTACCCTCTCCTCTCTTATTTATAAGGAGATTGAGAGGAGGTGTCAGCACAACTTCACCAAGACGTGAAGTGCTGAAAATGTGCCATGATGCCATACCCTTGGAGGTTGGATCCGATTCCAGTGGGTGGTGAAGAGAAACACTGAATCCCTGAACCAAAGATCGACGATAGAGTGATATCGTTGGAGGCTAGTTGTAGGGGACAATAAAAACCGACCCTCTTACTCAACTATGAGAATTTATCTATCATTAATTATGTAGGGGTTTGATTCCTGCTTATTCAAGTAAATTTCATGAACCCTATCATGATTACGAGCTAACGCAGAGGGTATGGGCCTAATGAACCCAGCCCGAACCATCCGCTACTTTGAAACCCTTGTGCCCTCTGTGAAAGACTGACAATGCGACGACACCAACCTTTTACGAAGGAGGCGATGAACTGACCCGCACCATAAGAGGAGGCCACAACACTAAGCTGTGGTGGTCATCGGAGCGACCGACATCGACCGACCGCAGAGGATGTGCAATGAGCTATTGCACCCCACCAGTGATCATGGGGTTGCAGTTCGTCAACCACGATGGATGGAGAAGGTGACCGACACATTGGGCGATGACAGAAGGGGAGGCAGTGTGACCAGTGTGATGTCGGCGAGCAGAGGGCTGCAACCAAAGTCCCGACTAAGACATAACCCATACCAATACATCGGGTTTTTCCGGTGACTGAGAGCCGCCCACGTGGTGCTGCCATTTCAAAAATCCAAAAGGCCTCTGGGCTGTTTGGGATATAGGGGGGAAACAACCCCTTTCCATCTTGGGGGGACCATGAGCTGCGCCCCTTATGGGCCGCGCCTCATGCGGCTGGGCAGCCTACCTAGAGGGACATGCTCCAACCGGCCACACCCCCATGAGGCACCCCCTTGTAGGCCAGGCTGCCCCCTTGTGGGACACCCTCTTATGGGTGGGTCAATCCTTGGCATAGCGGGTTGAGCCTGCCGTGGCCTAGCCCTGACCAGGTTGGGCCCGGTCAGTCCGACAGGGTCAGACCAGACCTGGGCCCAACCAGACCACCAAACACATAAAGGGCCACATCTTGATAACCATGCATCCATTTGACGAACCGTCTATGGAGTTGGGATACTTGGATCAATATGGTCCTTTGAGTATACTTCAATTGAGTGTTGGAGATAGTTGGAGTATTTCCATTTTGGATTGAACCAAAATCTAACTGGGCCCTCGGAACTAAAACTGTAATAACTCACAGACCAGGCATCTGATTGATGCACTGTCTATCACATTGGATCCCTTAATACATAGTGGTTTTTTGGGTTAATCCTCTATGGAGATTATCAGCGGTTGTGGTATGACCGATATATTGAGGGGTAGATTCTATGGAACACGAGCGCACTGGGTGCAATGATTCCTGTGGGAGGCTATAATGTGAAGTAAGAACATCAATTCTATGTGGGTCAGCATCTATCGATTGTGTGTGGGTAAAATACTATCAGATCCTATGTGGTTCTGTGCTCAACGATCTTGTATGGGTGAGAATATACCGATCCAGTGTGGGTTAGATCCTGTGTGGGTCTACGAGGTTTAGTACCTATCAGATCCTGTGTGGGTTAACGCTCTGTGATCCTGTCTTGGTCAGCACATACCGATCCTGTGTGGGTTAGCGTGGGTTTTCACCTATTAATCATGTGTGGGTTAGTAACAGATATTCTTTAAATAATAAGATGATATAGCTTATGAATAATCATATATACTTCTGTACTTATGTTATACCTGATTGTGAGCTAAGTCTTTTATCTGTGTTGTACTTCAATCTTCATGGTGTTACCTAGGTGGTAATTATAGCTTTGTGGTGTTACCTGTGTGGTAAATCTACCTTTGTGGTATTTTCTTCATGGTGTTACCTATGTGGTACTTCTATCCTAGTGGTTTTACATGTGTGGTATTTCTACCTTTGTGATGTTACCTTTATGGTATTATTCCCTCATGTTTGAGATGAGTATATCGTGATAACTTAGGTATATGTTTGGTCATATACCTAAGTAGTTTTGATGTCTATTTCTTCATGCTTTGAGATTGGGATATTTATTTGTGGTATTTCCTTTGTGGAACTTTGGGAGACCTATGGGGGTCTCGAGGTCCCTACTGAGTATCATTATACTCACCCATGCAAGGGTTACGCCCAAACCTTGTTGTGTCTTGTGTAGATGACATACATCATTGACTAAGGCTGAGGGATCCAGGACTGGATGGTACATGGAGGTGGACCATTTGGCGTGACATAATTCATGGACTACTATTCATGAGTTTTACCTACCCTTCAGGTAGGATCCTCAGTGGGAGATCTAGGAGCTGTTTTTTACTTTTTCAGTTGTACTTATACCTTTTTTTATTTGGGCTTGTATTCTGACCCCTTTTACTTTTAACACTCTTTACATTCAGCGCACTTTTACAACAACAGATTACTTTGTGGTTGCTTCTTATTGTGTTCTTAGACTGTGTGCCAGAACAGGTTAAAAGGAAATGCCTTCCAGTTTTAGGGATACTCCATTCCGATGCTAGTCACCAGCCCCTGGCCTATAGAAGGCCGACTTGGGGTAGTCACGACACCATCCCTAGGGGACAGGTTGTCACAAGTTGTATTTATTGTATGGTAGACATGCTCAAGTTAGTTAGGTTGTGGCTCAGGGCTGTGGATCATACCAGATTTACACTGTACATCATACACCCAAGGAGCAGGGTGCTAATCCCACTACTGTCTGGGGTATGAATTTAGTAGGCCTGACTTTTATATTTGACTCATTGACATAGGTGATTACCAATATTTTATATTGATGACTATCAGGGTGATTATTGGTCTTGTAATTGAATATTTTTTGGTCGATGACTCTTGAAACTCTACTAGGGATCCAATTATAAGTTTTATGCATATGGAAAGATTTTACCATAGAGATAGGTACGTATTGTATTTTATGATATCTTTTCATCCTCGAGATAATAAGATTTTCCATCATTCTTGGGATGGACTACTTAATACCCTATTATTCCCATATTTATATGTATTATTGGAGGATTCAATTCACATTACCTAAGGGTTGTAAATACATTTATAAGGGGGAATTGGATGTCTTGGTGAGTTGATGTTGACCTGAGTATTATATGTCAAGTGGAGTGATAACCCATATTTATAATATTTCTCTCTATGATCAGGGAACACATCATAGAGATTTCCCTCCTTTATTGGATCACTATGGAGATGTTTTCCCTAACGATACTTATAGTTCACCGAATATGGTAGGGGTATAGTTTACTAAAGAGATTATTCTAGGAGCAGCTCTAGTGTATATTCCTCTATAAAAGATGGAGCATACTGAGATCTAAGAGGTCATGATACAACTAGAGGACCTAGAAACTAAGGGTTTTATGTGACCCAATACCTCCCCTTGGGGTTTACATTTTCTTTTCCACAATAAGGTAGATAGAACCCTTAGGATCTATGCGGATTATTATAAATTAAACCAACTTATAGTAAAGAATAAGTATCCACTATCTCGAATAAATGAACTCTTTTTTTAGATCCAAGGAGATAGGTTTTTATAAATGATTGATTTGAGGTAAGAATATCATCATATATGATTTAGAACCTCATACATAACTTAAGAAACCTTACAAAAAAGATATGGTTTATATGAATATCATGTAATTCTATTTGGTCTAAAAATCATGCAGAAACTTTTCATGGATCTGATGAATTGGGATGTTAACCCATATTTGGATCCTTTTTTTGTTGATTTCATGGATGACATATTAGTTTACTTGTAGACTCAAAATGATAATGCCAAAAATTTTGATATTTTTTATTACATTGAGAGAGAATAGATTGTATGCAAGGTTCAAAAACTTTTAGTTTTGTATCGATACTTTTTATTTCCTGGGTCACATAACTCATAGGTAGAAGTGCTTGTAGACCTATAGATAGTGATATCTATGTTTTATTGGGATAATCCCAATAAATTCCTTGATATATGATGTTTATTAGGCCTCTCTATATATTACAAAAAATTTACTCAAGAATTTTCACCCCTTACAAAACATCTTATGGTCTTGAAAAAGATGAAAATAAAATTTATGTGGTCTAAAGTGTATGGAAAATCCTTATACGATTTGAAAGGTTGATCGAGTTGAAAACCAATATATATTCTTATAGAGCTAGGTAGATGTTATACAGTATACTTTGATGCATCATGAATTATACATGGAGCCATTTTGATGTAGGATAATAAAGTAATGGAATATAGGTCTCATCATTTGATACCTTACAAATGGAATTACCCAATATAAAATCTATATTTAGAAGATGTAGTATATGATTTGTGGTGTTGGAGGAATAATTTTTTGGGAGAATGATTCTTTGCATTCACAGACCATAAATGTATGAAATACACATCAATGTAACATTAGTTTAATATCATAAAATTAATATGGGTTGAATACCTACAATCATTTGATTTCAATATTTCTTATAAACATCTGCAAGGTAATTCATTAGATGATGCATTGAGTATGATGTTTAAAAAAAGAATATTAGGAGGCCATTAGTGATTTGAAATTGATGGATCTATTTTTTTATATTCATTTAAAGGTGCAATACCATCATGGATAGCCTATAATAACATCATTATCAGGGACTAATTGATTTCAAGGGAGAGTGAAGATGAGAAAAAGTTTTGATCTAGAGGTCTTAGACCTAAGGGAAACTGTCTCATGTGAGGATCCACCTTCAGGGTAGGCTGTTGATGGGGATGAGATATTACACTTTAAGGGATGTATCTTGGTACTAGCAGATATAAAATTGGAGTTGATATGATAATTTCATGCCACCTCTTGGGAAGAAAAATCATATTCTTATGAAGATTTATCATGATTTACACATCTAGTATTGGTGAAATGGTCTGAAAAGGAATACAATGGGTTTTTCACTCTATATTCCTCCAATTAGTGGGTAAATGTGGAACACTAGTGACTAGATAGACTTCTACATCTGTTAGACATTCTGTAATGGAAATGGGATGATGTCACTCTAGATTTTATGATGACTTTACCTAGGTTACCTCATTGTAGTGACACCATATCGGTTATTATGAATATACTAATGAAGGTTTCCCTTCTCCTTATTATTAGGGAGACCCTCTCAGTGGATTAACTGGGTAGAATTTACATTTATGATGTTATCATATTTCACAGAATCTATATTACTATCACATTAGATAGAGATGATCAATTTATATAACAGTTCTTCTAGTGATTTTAGAAGGATTATTTTTTCATTTGTACTATTGAGTACAACCTATCCCCTAATGAATGATGGTCAGTCCGAACATATCATTTAGTTGTTAGAGGAAATTTTTAGAACATGAATCATGGATTTTGGAGGGTCATAAGAGAAACCACTACCCATCAATGAATTTTCATATAACATAATATTTTGTGCAATGATATTAAGGGGTCTTTATGAGGACCTATATAGTAATCCAATCTGTTTACCATTTTTATTGTTATAAGTAAGAGAGGAAATGATACTGGGAACTCATATCTTTTAGGAGACTTAAAAGTGGGTATAAGTTATTAAGAAGCATATGGATACACCTCAGTCTAGGAATAATTCTTATGTAAATCATCATTGACATACTATATAGTTTGAAGATGGGGATATTAAATTATGTGTTTCAAATAGATTGTGTAATCAAACAAATTAGATGCAGGGAAATTTATCACCTTGATTTTTTGAAATTTTTGAGATTTTAGAGTGGTTCATATCAATTTTTATTAGATAAAACTCCCTCAGAGATACAAGTTAATGAATCAAAATTTTAACATTTATCAATTATTTCATTATCATTCAGACCCATATCATATCCTTCAGTATGATGAGGTTGAGTTGGTTTTCGATGCTTCATTTGAGGAGCATCATATATATATCATGAATTGTAGCATGGAAGGTCTTAGTGGAAGGTTAGTTACATTAGTATGGGTACTATGTATGAAAGACCATGTATATGACGAGACTTGTAAGAGATAGGAAAACATTCTTTTTTAGTGGATGATGCTATTATCAGAATATGCTTTACCACCATTAGAAGGGAAACTCATGGAAGAGTTATTTTAAGGAGGGGAAGTTGTTAGATCCTGAATTTTATTTTAAGGTAAGGATCCTTAAAATCATAGTAAAATACTTTTTTATATATATGGATGTTTTTAATGGTTAAGGAAGGGTTCATGAGTGTTATTGGGTTGTTCAGAGCCCAGATCTCTTTATTTTGGAGGAAATGGGTGAGGTGCACGAGTAGTGCATAGTTTGTGAAAAAATTTCCCCTCAAACTATTTTACCATATAAGGGAGACACATTGTTTCTTAAACCATTAAATTAATAAACTCATACATTAATGGGTAGTGAATTGAATTAAAATTCACCACATAGACTACATATGGTTTTCCATCCCCTGTTCCTAGCCCGTGCGAGGGGTTGACACCCGGAATAGTGCTTGCACATGGTTGGAGGACAGTTTGGAAAACCATGTAACTAAAACATACAAGTTTTAAAGGTGGATGAAATTTCTATTTCCCCTCATTTTATATAATTATTTCCATAACTTTATTCTCCCATTTTTTCATAGTTTCTTCCCCATGTGTGAAGCACTCCCTCTTTTCCTCCTTGGTGTTTTGATAACTTCTTCGTTTCGGCTCAAAATCACCCGATGTTCATTTAATTGGATCCCCTATGGTAGGTTTTTTACTCCTATTGAATAATTTATATATTTATCTAATCATATGGAATTATACATCCATAAATTTTAATATAAAATATTCTTAGGGAAATTCAATAATTTCAATATTTTCTCCCATTTTATCCTAGACTAGAGGCCAACACTGGACATGGATTCATCTACTTCCACAAGGTAGGTGGTCTAATTATTTTCCATAAATGTTATGAAGTTTTAAAAGTCCACTATTGTAACAAGATATTGACCCTCTTTGATTTACCTATAAAAAGTGTTATTATTCTAATAAAATTTATAAACCTTGATAAGATACTCCCTTAAAACCATAGACAGTTGTTGGATATTGACAACCTTGACTAAACTTCCCCCATCGGGTGTGTTTATGAAATAACTTGACACCTTTACCATTATTTTATGACCAGACCACTTTTAAATTTGATCTTGTAATATCATTAATAATAAAAATGGATTAATTAAATTAATTTAAATGTCAAATTAAATAAAGGGAATGTGAATGGAAATGAAATGTCACTTGACCCATGTTAAATTGTGAATTATGGTTTTGGCTAAATGGATTTTAATGATAATGTAAATAGTATAAATGTAATACATGTTCACGGTTAGATGATGAATTATGATCATAAATAAATGATATTTGAGGAAATTTGAAATGGAATATACTTGAATTGCATCTAATTATGACCATTATATATAGTTATAGGACGAACTACTTTGGGAATTCCTTTTATTCCACCCTTGGGATTTCCATGATGACGTAAATGATGCCACCATATTTATGGATGAATTTTCCAATAGTAGATACCACTCATGGGATAAATGTTTTTGTTATATTGACTAGTACCCACAATTATCTCAATATAATCATCTATAAATTATCTCTAGATATATTTTTAATTGTATTGTCTATTTGGATTCAGTTTGGTATGACTGAACACATACTGCCTTGGGTTATCTCATTGTGCATGAACTAGTTCTATAAAATGGAATCCTTGGGCTTGTTCCTAGGTGTCAATTTTTTTTAGTGTAGGAGTGGAATGCTAAGGGATCATCCCTAGACTGAATCCTTACCCTTGGACACATTTCATTAGTTTTTACAATGATTCTGATCAAGCCTCTATAGTCAAGGACACCATGGGTCCAACATTATAATAATAATAATTATTATCATCACATGGTATCTTAGCCATAAAAATTCCATCTTAGGCTGAAGTAGGTATTTTATTATGGGTGTAATCTAAATAGCAGAGATGACATGGATCATTCAATTTTCTTCCTGATTATTAATTATACCTATACACGGTTTCGTTCTATATTCACCGACTGGATAGTATTTGAAACCGTTGGTGGTTACATATTTTTTTTACTCACACCCTTTTCAAGCCTCCATTTATTAACCAAACAAAATTAATGTATTCAAGTATAGGAAAGTTGAATCATATAACTTTAGACATCAGACTTCAGTTATAAGATGAAATATGGGAGAGGAGGACTGATCATATGAACTTGAAGCTATTAGAGACAAATGTTTCCCTTTTCGATACACTTTTTATATTATTTATTGAACTATATTTATTATACCAAGTATCCCTTGTATCCCACATATTTTTATAGTATCAAGAATTAAGCATTTTGTATATGTTACTGGATATTTTGGAATATTGGTATTTATCAGGACAATTTACTATTTAGGGACTCTTAATCTTTTATACTGTCTATGATGATTATTCATTATATTAAACCACTATTATCCAGTATTATAAAGAGGGTATAATCTCCCCATGATACCATCATAGACCCTTGATACTATTTGGAAGTCTCTTGTATATCGGGAGGCACACATGAGGTCATGTGGACAACTGTGTCGGGATACTTATTAGTGAACTAGGAATGGGGATCATTGTTTTAATATTAATATAATTTTCATTTAATATGTGATGGATCATTTGGGTTTGATGTTGCTTGTAAAACATTCTATTTGAAACAATATGTTTTAAAGGAAAATTAAATACTCAAATATCAGGACGTTACATTAGGAATGACTACCACCCTTCCTTTCTAATTAATTTTACCCCAAATTATCCTAGCTAGGGTCCACGGTGGTGGAATCATAGTTATTGGGGTGTGTATAATATTTATATTTGTGGTGTTTATGAAGTTTTCTATTCTTATAATGATCCTTTCTACTGTTTTCATTTACAGTGATGTGTTTCTCCTAGGTTGATGTTGTTTTATCCATGTGTAGTTTTTTTAAACATAAAGACCTTGATTGATTGACTATTTTTTTGATATACGGATAAAATTTCATAATTATTATATAAAGGGAATTTATTTAGGCATGCTGGTTTTCATTTCATTCAAATGATATTTTAATATCACTTATTTTATATAGAGTTGGAACCAATTTCTACATCCCTCTAGAAAAGTGATAAAATTACATAGTGACTTCTTTATGTAATATTATTTTTTATAAAAATTATAAATATAACTATAGACATTATATTGTAATCAAGAGTTAAAAATTTTGGAAATAAATGCAATTTTCAAATTAAATGGTTACATTAAAAATGGAAATTTATTATTGATGATATTTATTATTTCATGATTATTATTATTTAGTTTGGTTCTTATGAAATAGAGTTATATTTTAAAATATTGTGTAGGTTTCTAATTGAGTTGTTAGCTATATTTATTTGTGAAATTAAGTTTATTTTTTTAATGGTTTTATTTTAATGTATTGAATAATATATAAATATAAAATTGGATTTAAATTTTTATGAATTGGTTTAATGATTCGATTCCAATTCAATAAAATATTTTAGGACTTTAATGGTTTTAGTTTCCAAATAAGGTATCTAAGGACAATTTTCAATTTAAGTTGGTTTTTGTTTATCTACTGATTTTCACCATTTCAGGATCGATAGTTACTACAGAATAATGTGTTTTGGTTATGAAGGGGTTATTTTATTAATGTAGGTATTAGAGTGTTGTTGAGGGATGTTTTAAATGTTATTAGAGCTTCATGTCATTGAATCTAGCTTATAAACACCCACCCTTTCATTTACTCATGGGATATAACACCCCAAACCTATACACCTAGACCCCATTCTAAACACATACCATTATAGACATTCTTTAATTCCAAAAAAGTGACCCCAAATTAACCATACATAGTTATGACATAAATAACCAACAGTGTGTCACTTACTTACCCAAATAATTTTAGTTTTTTAGTTTTAGAGAATTATGGAAAACCATAAAAAACCCAAATACATGTCACATAAATATAATTTTTTCCATAATACCTAGAGTTTCATATTATATAATAAGTTTAATTTTTTTTCACACATGCTACCCTTATAGAAATACCATACAAAACACTCTTCTTCATAAGCTAGGGAAATGGGAAAATAAAAAGGGTAAGATCAAATGCTCAGTAAGGGTAAACCAATGTGTTTGAAATCATAGATCATAAGTGATAATAATATGATCATGTGGGTTTAAGAACATAATCAAGATACATTAAGGAATATTAATGGATATCATACTAGTAATATCTCACCACCCTGGGCCATTATATAGCTCCTGGATTGGTGTCCCCTATATAACTCATTTCCACCACCCCATTTAACATTGTATTATGACAAGGAGTGAGGGTATAAGCAATTGCATGAGGGGACTATAACATAAATTTCACAATAAATAACATAAAAATTAGAAAAGTGACCCAAATAATATAATATAATAGACGAATAAAAAGACATGATCTAACTAGTAATCATTACCTCAACCAGTAACCATGATATTTAAAAAATAATATTCCATAGTCGTACAGTAGGTATATGAAATACCTTTATTAAGAAATTAGGACAAAATATAAAACCCAAAAGAATGATCAAGGACTCAGAATCCCCTAATATCTATCATGATAGCCATCTCTTAGCTCTATCCCCTAATAAAATTAATCACCATCACTAGGTAACTTTCCCTTATCCTATCATGAATCCCTAAATTATATATGGGTACCTAATGGTGTCTTAAGTAGGTTAATAGTAGGAATACGTAGGAAATCACCAATAATTCATCAGAATAAATACATTTGATAAAAAGTGAATGAAAAGTCCACCAAATAAAATAGTTTATATGTCTAAATGTGAGTAATTAAATAAATAAGCATCTGATCTAGGGATCTACAGGGACACATGAGGACATACCTACCTACTTTGGAAAGTGATGGATGTTTCTTACAACATCTAGAAAACCATGAAAACCTAAGTACCCAAATTTTATCACAAACAACCACATATCGAGTGTATTATTAATATCATAAACTACCAAATATAATGTATAAATTTCGTATTAAAAAACACCATATATCTTGTAATGACCCAAAATTATGTAAATTAACTTCCTATTTTGAATGAATAAATTCTATATTATGTAATTTAGTTAATAAAACACATGAAATACATTGGTTATTTTGGACTATTATAAAACATAGCTAGTAGGGAAAAAAATATTTACCATTGATAATATAGCTACTATAAAAAGAAATTTAATATTAATATATATTTAGGGTAAAATAAATTCAAATTGAAATGTGTTGATAAAATGATATCCTCGACCATTAGGATCATACCCTATAAAGACCATTTATAAGTTCATCCAATAGAGATAGTGTTGGAACCATGGTCATCTATGCATGAATTAGATAATGGTTTGTGTATGTTGTCAAACCTTAGAGGAAGTTTAGAATGTGTGCCAGCAAAGTACTCATAAAGGTAAAGAAGATAACAGTATTCAAGGTGGAACTGTTTTCCAGTGTTTTCCAAATTTCTGGACCTCTAAATTGACAAAAGGGGAAAACCAATGCTTTTTTGGTAATGGTACTTGCGCGCTGGACATGTGTCGCGCAAGTGACTTGGGCGCCAAGAAAGGATTTGAGTGCTGGTGCCTAGGATAATTGGAAGATTGTGCACCAAATGTTTTTCAAGATCAGAACTTCAAAATATGTCAAAGGAAAGAGGGTCGCACAAGTATTGGTTTGGTCGTGCAAGTGAGTAGTGCGACAGAGGCTAGGGTGGTTGGAGTAGCGTGCCGGAACTTGCGATCCATGAGGAGGCTTGCACGCCACCATGCAGGGTGTCCATTTTTCCTATAAATAGTGGACCACCCCTCCCCATTTGTGATGAAGTTATAGAGTTAGAGAAATTCAGTGCTCCCATCGCACAAGTTTAGTGGTCGTGCAAGTGGTTGTGGGTCGTGCAAGTATATGTTGCGCGATATTTGATTGTTGCACACCAAAACCAATTTGGGTGAAAAGGAATGTGAGTCATGCAAGTTCTAAGTTGTAGAAGTGAGTGTCATGCAAGTGGTTGAGGTATACTTGAGTGCTAGTTATAACTTGCACGCCGTCATTGAAACTTGCACGCCGGCCTGGAGAAGCGCACCAGGTGCTGTTGAAGTACGCCCGTATTTTTGAAGCTGCACAAAAGCTGGAAGATTGCCCGATACCTTTGGTGCAAAGTGAGATTAGTCTGCTGGTGAGATTTGGACTTCAATATACCATCTACATACAATATAGGATGAATTCTTTTGCAATGATGAAGAGTCCTTCAAGTCTATAAATTGAGTGGGACTTCACCAAAGGCAGTGAGCCAGGGGGAGTCAACAGGAGTGACCCGAGGGAAGCAGTGAGCTATACTTGAGCCTTTGTAATGGTAGTGAGTCTGAGACAGAGTGACTGTGACCAAACCATTGTAATCCACAACTAGTGAAGAATAGTGCAATTTGGTATGAACAAAAACCTGTCAGCATATGCTCTTTGGACGTAGCCCTTAGTGGTGAACCAAGTAAAAAGTGTTGTGTCATCTCTCTGCATGTGAATTTTTTCTTTTGGATCATGTTCATAATACAGGTTTAACAAGTTTCTACCAACGTGGGAACATGATCCATCTCGTTAAAAAAAAATTTCACCCTGATTCACCCCTCCCATTTCAGGGTGTCCTGGGGTCCTACAAGTGGTATCAGAGCCAGGTTGCTGGTGTTGAATCTGTCCTTTGTCATCATGGAAAATGCGGTCAATGTCAGGGGACTCCCTCTCTTCGATGGAAGTAATTTCCAGATCTGGAATAATAGAATGAGATCTTATCTAAGATACCTTGGAATGGAAGTCCTTTTTCCACTTTCCAAGGTATACATGTTACTGATCCAACAGGGATGGCTATGATGGAAGATGATAGGAAAATTCTTGATGCTGATGCTAAAGCGCATAATGATCTCACCACAACCCTTTCTAATCAGATCTATCTAAAGGTAATGAGTTTCACCTCAGCAAAGTCCATGTTAGATAAACTTGAAAATATTTTTTTATGGAGATAGAAATTTGAAGGAATCAAAACTACAAGTCCTACACAACAGGTTTGACGATCTAAAGATGCATCCTAATGAGGATGCAGATTCATTCTTCAATTGAATTACTGAAGTTGTGGGAGAAATTAGAGGTCTTGGAGAAGAAATCAAAGATATTGATATTGTAAAGAAAATCTTGAGAAGACTTCCTCCTATGTACAATGAAAATGTGTCATCCCTTGAAGAAATAGATCTATCTAAAATATCTCCGGATGATCTTTTAAGTAGTCTAGTGGCATATGAGAAGAGAGTCAAACCCGAAGATGCCAAGACTCGTGTAAGCAAGGAAATGACATTCAAAGACATGGACAAACTGAAAATTTTAGAAGATAGTGGGGGTCAAGATAAAGAGGAAAAAGAAATTATTTCTCTCATCACCAAGAAGCTAAAGAAAAGAAAAGGTAAATTCAAAGGTAAGCTACATCTGGCATGTTTTCGTTGTGGAAGAGTCAGGCACATTGCCTCACAGTGCCAAAAAAAGTGTGATGATGTTGTAAGAAAAGCAGAAGACATTGAGAAGCCTTAGAAAAGTTTTTTCAAAAAGGGAGACTTCAAATCTGGGGAGAAGATACAGAGGAAGAGTTTTGTCTATTTGAAGATGATGATATTGAATTCTGTGATGAAGAATAACTAGAATTTAAAACTGGGAACCATGCTTCCATGATGTACACTATTAAAAAATCCGAAGATATTGGTGGAGAAAATCAGTTGAAGAATAGTGTAGATCCTGAGTTTCAACTTAAGGATGTTGCTAGTAAGCTCAAGATTAAATTTAAGAGTTGAAATAAGTGGAAATCAATTGTAGAAGAATCAACTGAATATATTGATCAACATAAAGCTAAAATTGAACGATTGTAAGAATTAGTGAAAGTATAGTTTAATATACTTGAATTCAATGATTATTTAGTGAATCTAAAGTTGAGAATTGAAGAGCAGGCAAAGGTCATCAATGACCTCACCTACAGACTAGAAGAAAAGTCCAAGACTGCTGAGCTTCTTGAAGGGGAAGTTGTTACTATTAGGAGTAAGCATGAAAAATATTCAATTCCTAAAGAATCAAGGAATAAAATTTAGTTTGGAAGGTTCTCAGATGCTGACCTGTTGGAGAGATAAAAACGTGGCTCTAATGGAATTGAAAATATTTTAAATGATCAAAGACTTGCCTGCATGGGAAATAGTGGAATTGGTTGTGAGGTAGAATCATCAAATGTTGAAAATAAAGGTGACCAAAATAAAGGCAAGCTGAAAGTGGGTGATGTGGGAAAGTCTTATGAGGAAATGAAACAGAAACCCCCAATTCAATCTGAATGATGAAAATAAGATTCTCCTTGAGCCTTGTGAAAAAAGGATCCCTCATAATATTATCCCAAAGAAGAAGTTATGAGGAGAAATTCAAGTGAGAAGACATTTCCTCTCATGAAGTGTCAGTTCTGTGCATATTTGGGACATACCATGTCATATTGCAAAGAAGCAAGGAGCTACTTGAATGGGGAAGATCTGGGAAGTCAAAAAAGAAGACAGATTTCATATCATCTATCTAATAGAAGAAATAGATTCTATGGTTACTGTTTTCATTGTTTTAACATTGGCCATAAATCTATGTATTTTAGGTAGAGGTACGATAGGAGAAACTCATACATATCTCAGAAATAGGCCAGTTCTCACCCTCCTGATGGTCTTGTTCTCACAAACAGTTTTCATCCTCTAGAAGAAGATTATGGGTAGGAAGAATCATATTGTGGGGAGGAAAGTATTATAAGGCTATCAGTATCCTATATTCAATCTAATATCTCACATAAATAAAAGAAAAATATCAAGAAATCCAATCTTGCAGAAGTATCCATCAATGCTACAAAGAGCAGCAACACTTGGATTCTTGACAGTGGATTCTCTTCCCATATGATGGGAAATGCTGACCTTTCTAAGAACATTTAAAAAAAGGTTTATGGAATATTGAGGTTTGGTAATGATGGTTCATTAAAGAATAAAGGAGGTGGGAATACTGCTCTCGCCAATGGAGAGGTAAAGAAGACTGAAGTTCTTTATGTGGATAATCTACGTCACAATCTCCTCAGTGTAAGTCAACTCGGTGATTCAGGTTTTGTTGTAAATTTTAGTCAAAAAGGATGAACGATAAAGGAAAAAACAAGTAATTTTCTTATGAAAGGCAGTAGAACAGATGAAAACGTATATCAGGTTGACAAGAAAGTGAACTCCTTCTATTTTTCTGTTGAAGAAGAAAACAATTTATGACATCAAAGGCTGGGGAACATTAACCAAAAATACATGGAAAAGATATTTAAGCTGAATATAGTCATGGATATCCACATTCTAAAGCATGAGCACAAAAAGTATTGTGATGATTTCATTTGTGGGAAGATGATCTGCAGTTCATATCGGCCAAAGAAGAAAAGAGCATCTCATCTTCTTGATCTAATTCATACAGATGTATGTGGGACAATAAATGTTGCTTGAACTCATGGAGAAAGGTACTTTTTCCTTTTCATTGATGATTAATGTAGAATGTCATGTGTTATGGTCATTCACAGAAAACAAAAAGTGCTTGAATGGATGAAAACATATCAAAGAATCACTGAGAATGATACTAGACAAAGAATCAAAGTGTTGCGATCTGACAATAGAGGGGAATACACATTCATTGAGTTTGATAATTACATAGAAAAACATGGAATACAACATGAGGTCACTGTTGCGAGATCCCCACAGTAAAATGGAATTTCTGAGCGCTAAAATTGACAGGTCAACAATATTTCTAGGACTATGCTAATTGAGATTGGTATCTCTCTCCATTACTGGAAGGAAGCCGTTGAAGCTGTAGTGCACATTCAAAACCGAACATGGCTTTATATGGGAGAAACGAATACACCATATGAATTGTGGCATGGAAGGAATCCTTCATTGAAATAATTTCATGTTTTCAGAAGCAAATGTTTCATCCGGAATAAATATGGAAATCAAGGGAAGTTTGGTGATAATGATGATGAAGAAATTTTTCTTGGGTATCCAATGAACAACAAAGTATACAAGTGTTTTAACAAGCGATTAGGAAGGATTGTAGAAAGCAGTGATGTTATGATAATTGAAGAAAAAACCACAAATGATTCAAGGATGTCATATGCTGATGTGATAGAAAGTGAGGAAGAAAGTGAATGTGGAGAGAATACAAATAAAGAAATAGAGAAAGTTGTACAAAACAATCAGCAGTCACATCATGATGTTGACTCAGAAGAAGAATCTGAAGAAGAAACTGTGGATAGAGATAATTCACCTGAACTACATAGGATAAATCATAGAGATGATATTAATTCATCTAACATAATTGGGGACAAGAGTTCACCCACACAAACACTGAGGATGGGGAATAACATGCAATCTGCAGTTCTTTCAGTTGTGGAGCCATCCTCATTTGAATAAGCTGCAAAGGATGAATCATGGTTGAAAGCCATGAATGAATAATTAGATCAGATCGAAAAGAATCAGACATGGGATCTTGTCCAGAGACCCAAAGGTCACAATGTGATTGGTACAAAATGGATCTTCAAGAACAAGTTTGATGAGCATGGAAGTGTTATCAGAAACAAGGCACAATTGGTATATAAAGGATACTCCTATATTAAAGGCGTTGATTTTGAAGAAACCTTTTCTCTAGTGACTCTACTGGATTCAATAATGCGTTTCCTTTCCATGGAACTCTAAAGAGGATATAAATTATATCAAATGGATGTCAATAAAACATACTTGAATGGTGTACTCGAAGAAGAAGTCTACATTGAACAACCATTGGGTTTTGTTCTTGGCACTGATAAAAAAAAGGTTTGAAAACTGAAGAAAGCTCTATATGGTTCGAAGCAGGCACCATGATTGTTAGAACCCAGATCTTTGTTTCATGTATGTCTTTCCTTTTCTGGAGTTATTGTGAATTTTTGGAGTTTATGGAAATTTTTGAAGTACACTTCGTGTACTTTCTAAGTACACATCGTGTACTTTCTAAGTACACGTCGTGTACTCTTTTCCCGCTTGAAGCCATGTGCTGGCCGTTTCCGGGCCACACACACGGTGTGTAGGGGTGACGTGGAGGCCGATTTTGGTGGAGTACATAAAAACCCACTCCACGCTGTGTACTTTTCTTTTTGTTTTCACTAAACAGACCGGGGTCATGCGTAATTTCCATAATCATCTTCTTCTAGGTCTGGTTCATCTAAGAGTGACCCGTACGACCAGATCTTCCCCGAGCTCCCGTCTCTCCGTTTGTTCTCCGATTCGAGCACGGTCGATTGCGTTGGAAGCGCAGCAGTGAGCTATCCCTTCTTCTTGAGCCTTGTTTTCCAATTCTTCCTCCTTCTCGAGTTATCTAAGGTTGAACGTTTTGTGTGTTTTCTCAGATCTACAACGTTCTAGGGAGAATCAGTCATCGTGGTTCAAGTATATCGATCTCCTAGGATCTAGGTAGGTGGTTTGTGCCTTAATATTAAATGTCTCTATGTTTTATGTGCAAATTCCACCAATACTCGTGAACGGGGTATTGGGTGTTTACCTTTTTTCCCTTTTTGTTTTCCTGACTTTCTTGCATTCTTGTGTAGAGGTAAATTTGACCATGTTAGAGGATAATTCATTGTGATGGGATGTTTTTCCCTTGCTTTGTTCTGTTTATGACCTTTGGGTATCGTTTTCCTTTGGCTGCTACACCTATTTTCATGCCTTGCAGTTATAGGTCGAAGTGAAACTCGTGACATGCTTGTTGTCTTGTAGACTGTTTAGATAAGTAGCTCTGTAGGTGATCTTTGGTTATCCAAGTAGCTCTATAGGTGTAATTTTGACTTATAGAATTATTATTTACTGACTGGCATTAGGCTGAGAGAACCTGGTGCTGTATACTATAAGGGATAGACCGAGTGAGCTTCCTAGAGAGTCTTAGATATTACAGACTACAGAGGGGATGGACTGAGTGAGCTCCCAGAGAGTCTTGGATTTTATAGACTACAGGATGGTAGAATTAGTGATATTCCTCAAAGAGTCTTACCTTGTTTGATTTTATTAAAGAACCTTCCCAGGCTAGAGGAGGAATTGACCGAGTGAGCTTCCTCAGAGAGTCAGTGGTATACCTAAGGCTTTAGGAAGAATTGAATGAGATAGATTCTTCAGAGAGTCTCTAGACCTTGGGGCTAAGAGGGTTAGACCACATGATCATCCTCAAGAGAGTCCTTGACTACCCTATACTATGAGGGGAATTGACCGAGTGAGCTTCCCCAGAGAGTCTCGTAAATTCGTATGACCAAGCCAGAGGGGTTAGGCTATGTGTACTGCCCAGAGGGTTGTGGTACTTCTTGGATATGACTAGAGGGAATGGTTGCGAGTACATCCCAGAGGGTTTCTTGCTTATTAGCTGTTTGTTTCACTACTGTTGATTGGTTGTGGATTGATTGTTTCTAGGTATCATCCTGTTTTACTACTTACTATTTACTGCCTACTGCTTGATGTTGCTGTTTACTACTTATTGTACTTTACATGCCTTATACTCACTGACTGTTAGACATAGATCTTCGGGCGAATTCCTACTGGGATTTTTTCTCACACCCTGTTTGGGCCATGCTTTTGGGCCCATTCAGACTATGTTGTTGCAGGTGTAGACAAGGGAAAACGCCCTTCGACTTCCAGAACTTGATTGCTTGGATTAGAAGAGAATGGGACCAAGCATTGGCTTGCAATGATGAGGAGATGTTTACTTTTCTTTTGTACTTGTTTTGGTACTGTAGTGTTTTCCAGCATTGTGACTTGTTTGGCTATTTTCCTATTTATGTATCATGCATCATTTCATACATATATATGTGCTCCAGTTGTTGATTTAGTCTTCCACTGTTATATTGTTGGTTATTACTGTTTCCGCTATTTTAAGTTTACTCTTCTTCTGCTGTGTACTCTGCCAATGAGGGCATAGTTTCCCCACTATCACACCCAAGGCCCTCGATGCTAGTCGGCAGCCTATGACATTTGGGGAAATGCGCTTGAGGCCATGTGACCAACCGAGTACGGGGCGCCTCTGGGTGGTTTCCAGATCCGGGACGTTACAAAGTGGTATCAGAGGGATTCTTTTATCTTGCATTACTATTTGGAGAATTTAGTCAGGGATAGGATGAATTTGGTACTTGGTCATAAGTTGTGCCCGAGAGTAGCTAACCCGTATACAGGGAAAAGGCATACTACCTCGTTTATTACAGTTTTCTGGTTTTGAGATTTTACGGTTGATACGATTTCACCTAGAGTGATTCATATACTTTGTACTATTATTGCATTCATATTATGGCTCTATTTCTGTCACAACCTGATGAGATGAGGGTATTCCATCTCATGCATCATATAGGCACTTGTAGAAATCACATGTCATGCATTCTTTCCATTCCATTTGGGGTGCATTAGCTATTCCATGCTTTTATGATAGACTTTGTGTATATTATGCATGCTATTGTGATAGATGCTTGATAGAATCTATACTACTTTTTAGAGAATTGTTTGTATAGTAATTTGTTTAAATGAACACCATATTTTGATTCTTGAGGTGTTATGGGCCCTCTTGAATCGGAAATTTGTGGATCATGATTATGTTTTATCTTATACATGACTGTAGGGGATCCCAAGATTTGATTCACGGGGGTTATGGGCCCTCATGGATCGGAATTTGGCACCTCTTTGCCTTGTTTTTTGTGTTTCTGGGTTTCTGTGCAGTTTCTGAGCTACTGCGCAGAAAAAAACCCAGAATACACGGCGTGTACTTTCTGGTTACACGTCATGTAGTTTTTAGGTCATGTTACCAATTGTGTGTGCATGAACACGGTGTTGTGAAAATAACTTCAGGAACACGCCGTGTACGGTATGTACACGCCGTGTAGTGTAGAGCCTTGTACCCGACCGTGTCACTAAAAACACGGGTCCGGGAATCTTGAGTAGAACACACTGTGTTGTAAGGGAACACGCCATGTAGTTCTATCCAGGTACCCGGCCGTGTCACGAACAACACAGGCCGGCGTGACCCACTCTAAGACACACCGTGTTGCTTTTGGAACATGCCGTGTAGTCATTTCCAGGTACCCGACTGTGTCACGAACAACATAGGATGGTGTCACCTTCTTCTATACACACTGTGTTTGTTCGGAACATGCCGTGTAAGGGCCAACCATGTGGAAGGCCATGTAACTAACAACACGGGCCACCAAGTCAGTGTCTAGTACACACCGTGTCCCTAGGGAACACACCATGTAGTCTGAGGTTAGTTTGAACTGTGTGGGTTAGCCGTGTAAAGAGACTCAGGAAGGGGAATAGTTTCAAGTGCATGCCGTGTGTTGGGTCAAGACTTCGTGTAGTTTGAGGTGTTACATGACCTGTAGGGAAGGGGTAAACTCCCATGTAAGTGGCTTAAGAAGACAAACCATGTAGTTTTTATACATACCGTGTAGTCGAGTTTTGTAAACTTGTGTGTTTTTCTTCCCCTATTTAGGTTTTGTAATATTGTGTTCTCTGACCTTTTCTTTCTGATCTAAGGTATACTTTTGATCTTTTAGAGATATGCCTCCGAGACGTCCTCCGGTTGTATGTCTATCGTCAGGCAGTGATCAGACGCCAGATATGGCTGATCATAGACTTCCTGCTGATCCTCCAGTCGAGCTAGCCTTGGCACCGACTGTCATACCCATTGCAGGCGCCGAGGTGTAGCTAAGGGAGGACTTTCGTAAGGATGATGCAGACATTCCAGGGAGCGCCGCCTCCTGCCCTGTCGATGACTGAGTTGACGCATGTTTTCGAGTAGCAGCATCCTCCTACTTTTTCAGGGGATGGAGGACCTCAGGTTTCAGAGTCCTGGATAGAGGCCACACTGACCATCTTTGAGCACCTAGAGACCCCTCCGGAGAAAAGGGTAAAGCTGGATACTTATATGCTCCGGGACACTGCCAAGAGGTGGTAGGAGGTGATCTCACGGTCAGGACGTCTGTAGCATATGTCTTGGGACAAGTTTCGACGCACCTTCTATGACTACTTCTATCCAGAGACCCAGAGGGCCAATCGAGCCTGGGAGTTTATGAGTCTGCAGCAGGGTACTCTCTCTGTTATGGAGTACTCGTCTCGCTTCACTGAGCTGCATCGTTTCACACCGATCCCAGCCGGTGATGAGTTGTTCCTTGCTAGGAAGTTCGAGGATGGTCTGAGGCAGGAGATCCATTCCCAGGTGAATATCTTCTAGTTGACATCGATATCCTCCATCGTCAACCATGCGTTGATCACTGAGCGCAATCTGAGGGATTCTGGAGTAGTGATCCAGGGCGGTTCATCATCAAGAGCTGGTGTTCCTCCTACGGATAGTAGGAAGCATCGCATCGAGTCTTATCGAGGAGATTGAGGTTTGCGGGATGAGTCTTCTAGCAGCTAGGTTGTATGCTACCAGTGCGGTAGGAGTGAGCATACTAGGCCTCAGTGCCAGAGGGATCCTATGGAGTGCTAGTCTTGCAGCAAGATGGGCCATCTTCAACATTTCTGTCACATATTTTCACCTTCAGCTGGTGGTAGGGATTCCTCTATGACCCAGCGTTCTGTAGATGCTTCAACAATTTCCCACCATTCAGGGAACTAGAGTTCTTCCGGCCGTTCTGGCTGAGGTAGAGGTCGTAGCCATGGTGGCCAGTCACCAAATCATCAACGACAACAGAGTGGATCAGCTCAGAGCGGTTAGCCAGGGGTGCAGGGCCATGGGGCAGGCCAATATTTCACCGTGGAGCAGACCTATCTGGAACAGAATCCCGACCCTTCTATAGTTCGAGGTACAATCTTAGTAGAATTAGTTTTATCTTTAGCTCTTTTCAATACTGGTTCTTCCCATAGCTTTATCTCTGATGTGGTTTTGGAGACCCTTGGGCTCTGCATATTTTCGTCTGCCGACTTGTTGAATCTTGAAACGCCATTAGGAATGAGGACATCTAGAATATGACAGTGCAGAGAGTTCCCTCTCGAGGTTGCGGGGTGTCATTTCTTATGGGACCTCTATTTCCTAGAAATGACGGGCTATGACGTCATTCTCGGTATGGACTGGTTAGTTCCCTTCCAGGAAGTCGTTGATTGCTATCGCCAAAGGGTGATTTTCATATCACCAGAGGGTGGATCTTTCTTTCCTAGAGGCGAGTTGGATGTCCAGGTGGGTAGAGCTGGACCAGAGCATCATGGGCTAGGGGAATTTACAACCCAGATTGCTAGTCTTTATTTGGATGACCAGGGTACTTCACAGTTAGACTTTCCTCCAGTGGTGGATCATTCCAGGGATTTCTTTCCAGAGGACTTTTTAGTTTTTCCTCTAGAGAGTGAGGTAGAATTATCAATTGAGCTCATTCCAGGAGCGGCACTGATGTCCATTCCTCCTTATAGGATGTCTAAACATGAGTTATAGGAGCACAATAAACAGTTGGAGGAGTTACAGGCAAGGGGTTTCATCCAACCCATTACCTCTCCTTGGGGTTCGCCTGTCTTGTTTTCAAAGAAGGAAGATGGTACCCTTCGACTTTGTGTGGATTATCAGAACCTGAACCAGTTGACGGTCAATAACCGATATCCCTTGCTGAAGATCAATGATATCTTTAATCAGCTTCAAGGATCCCAAGTGTTCTTGAAGATCGAATTGAGATCCGGTTATCATCAGTTGCGTGTTAGGCCCTCAGATATACCTATGACATCTTTCAGAAGCAAGTATGGTCTTTTTGAGTATACAGTCATGCCGTTCGGTCTCACAAACGCGCATGTGGTTTTCATGGTACTGATGAACCGAGTGTTCCATCCGTACCTTTACTCCTTTGTCATGGTCTTCATGGAAGATATCTTGGAGTACTCTCACACTCGACACGGCTATGCCACACATCTTGAGATCGTTCTGAGTACACTGAGGGAGCATCGACTATATGCTAAACTCTTGAAGTGACACTTTTGGATGGATCAGATTCACTTCCTGGGTCATGTTATGTCAGAGACATGAGTGTCAGTGGACCCAGAGAATGTGAGAGCTGTAGTTTCCAAGGAGCAGCCGAAGAACGACTTTGAGGTGTGAAGTTTCATAGGGCTGGCTGGATACTATAGACGCTTCATTCAGAACTTCTCGCGCTTAGCAGCACCGTTGAAAGGTATGACCAAGAATGGGGAAAAGTTTTTATGGTTAGATTATTGTGATTCAGCCTTTTAGGAGTTGAAAGGGAGGTTGACGTTAGCATCGATACTAGTCTTGCCGGAGATGGGCTAGGGCTACACTGTTTACTATGATGCTTCAGGTATCATGCTAGGAGTTGTGCTTATGCAGGGAGATGGAGTCATTGCATACAAGTCTCAGCAGTTGAGGCCACACGAGAGGAACTACCCGACGCACGATCTAGAGTTGGCAGCAGTTGTTCATGCATTACGCTGTTGGAGACACTATCTTCTGGGAGAGCACTTTGTGGTTTTCACCGACCACAAGAGTCTCAAGTATATCTTCACTCAGCGTGATCTAAATCTGTGACAGTGCTGTTGGGTCGAGTATCTTCAGTCCATTGACTTCGAGCTCGCCTATACGCCAGGAAAGGGCAAAGTAGTGGCAGACGCGTTGAACAGAAGAACCCAGTTTCACGCAGTTCGGGAGGCCAGCAATGAGTGGCAGCTCATGGCTATGTTCTCTGAGATGCATCTGGAGGTGCATTAAAGGCAGGGAAATACTGTCCTATCTTCTATGGCTATTACCTATTCACTTCTTGACCGGGTACGAATGAGGCAACTATCAAATTCAGAGGCCTTAGTCCTGTGGGAGAGTGTGTTAGGAGGGGACCCTCTTCTTGGATGGACAGTGGGCGAGGATGAAATCTTGCGTTTCCAGAGACGCGTATGGGTGCCAGCAGACATACGCGAGGAGCTAATGAGGGATTTTCATTCCTTAGTTTGGGTAGTTCATCCTGGCGTCAACAATATGTATCAGGATATTCATCGCCAGTACTGGTGGCTAGGTATGAAGAGAGATGTTTCTGGTTTTTTCATGAGATGTTCTACTTTTCAGCAGGTGAAAGCAGAGCATCAGCGACCAACGTAGCTTTTACAGCACTTACCCATTCTGGAGTGGAAGTGGAACGATGTCACAATGGACTTCGTGACCGGGTTTCCGAGGTCTACATGGGGAAGTGATGCTATTTGGGTTGTCGTTGAAAGGCTTACGAAGGATTCACACTTCTTACTAATCAAGGAAACATTTAGTGTTGATGATCTGTGATGACTGTAAATCCGAGATATTGTATGTCTACATGGAGTTCCACACTCCATTGTTTCAGTCTGGAATGCATGCTTTACCTCTCGGTTTTAGCAGGGACTCCAGAAGGCTTTGGGTACACATGTACTTTTTAATACAACATACCATCCCCAAACAGATGGCCAGTCCGAGCGGACGATCCAGGTGCTAGAGGATATGCTCCAAGATTTCATTATAGACTTCAAAGGTTCTTCAGAGAAGAATGTAACTCATGTGGATTTCTCCTTCAACAACTGTTTTTAGGCGAACATTCATATAGAACTATAAGAGGCTCTATACAGTAGGCCATGCCGATCACCCTTATGCTGGCTGGAGGCAGGAGAGGCAGCTTTGGTAGGAACTCGTCTTGTTCAGTAGACCTCAGAGAAGATAGATTTGATTCGAAAGAGGATGGCTACAGCACTGTCTTGACAGAAGTCTTATACTGATCAGTGGAGATGGCCTCTGGAGTTTGAGGTTAGAGATCAGGTTTTCCTGCGTGTCGCACCGAGGTTGGGACACAAGAGGATTCAGAGACAGGGTAAGATTTCACCGAGGTACATCAGGCCGTTTGAGGTGCTGGAGAGAGTTGGTCCGGTAGCCTATCAGTTGCAGCTACCTCAGAGGTACCAGGCTATGCATGACGTCTTCCACGTATCTCAGCTCCGACGTTACTTTTTAGACCCGTCTCATATCTTTCAGCCTGAGGAGGTTGAGCTCGAAGTGGATGCGTCGTTTAAAGAGCATCCTATCCGGATTGTCGATCATAGTACAAAGGTTATCTGAGGCCCGTCTGTTCCTCTAGTATGAGTGATATGGAAACCCATGTGAGTACAGGACGTGACTTGGGAGAGGGAGTCCAAGGTTCGATTGCAGTGGCCAGAGCAGTTCGAGGATCCTTCTTCTACACCCACCTAGGGAAATTCAGTTACAGATTTCATTAAGGGGGGAAGTTTGTAAGAACCCAGATCTTTGTTTCAGGTACGTATTTCCTTTTCTGGAGTTTTTGAGAATTTTTGGAGTTTCTGTAAATTTTTGAAGTACACGCCGTGTACTCTTTTCCCACTCAAAGCCATGTGCTGGCTCTGTCTGGTCCACACACACGGTGTGTAGGGGTGACGTGGAGGAAGATTTGGGTAGAGTATAGAAAAACCCACTACACGCCGTATACTTTAAAAATACACGCCGTGTACTTTTTTTTCACTAAACGGACCGGGGTTGCACCTAATTTCCATAATCATCTTTTTCTAGGTCTGGTTCATCTGAGAGCAACCCATACGATCGGATCTTCCTCGAGCTCCCGAATCTCCATCCGTCCTCCGATTTGAGCATGATCGATTGCGTTGGAAGAGATGCGGTGTGGTATCCCTTCTTATTGAGCCTTGTTTTCCAATTCTTCGTCCTTCTTGAGTTATCTAAGGTTGAACATTTTGTGCGTTTTCTCAGATATACGATGTTGTATAGAGAATCAGCCATCGTGGTTCAAGTACATCTATCTCCTAGGATCGAGGTAGGTGGTTTGTGCCTTACTGTTAAAAGTCTATGAGTTTTATGTGAAAATTCCACCAATACCCATGAATGGGGTATTGCGTGTTTACCTTTTTTCCCTTGTTGTTTTCCTGCCTTGCTTGCATGCTTGTGTAGAGGTAAATTTGACCATGTTAGAGGATAATTTGTTATTATGGGATGTTTTCCCTTGCTTTATTCTGTTTATGACCTTTGGGTCTCGTTTTCCTTTGGCTGCTACACCTGTTTTCATGCCTTTCAGTTATAGGTTGAAGTGAAACTTGTGACATTCTTGTTGTCTTGTAGACTATTTAGCTAAGTAGCTCCATAGGTGAACTTTGGTTATCCAAGTATCTTTATTGGTGTACTTTGGCCTTATAGAATTATTATGCACTGACTGACACGAGGCTGAGAGAACCTTTTGCTGTAGACTAAAAGGGATAGACTGAGTGAGCTTCCCAGAGAGTCTTAGAAATTACAGACTACAGAGGGGATGGACCGAGTGAGCTCCCAGAGAGTCTTGGATTTTATAGACTACAAGAGGGTAGACCGAGTGAGCTTCCACATAGAGTCTTACCTTGATTGAATTTATTTAAGAACCATCCTAGGCTATATGAGGAATTTACCGAGTGAGGTTCCTCAGAGAGTCTGTGGTATACCTGAGACTATAGGAGGAATTGACCGAGATAACTTCCTTAGAGAGTCTCTAGACCTTAGGGCTAACGGGGTTAGGCCGCGTGATCTTCCTCAAGAGAGTCCTTGACTACCCTAGACTATGAGGGTAATTGACTGAGTGAGCTTCCCCAGAGAGTCTCGTAAATTCGTATTACCAAGCCAGAGGGGTTAGGCTGAGTGCACTGCCTAGAGGGTTGTGGTACTTCTTGGATAGGACTAGAGGGAATGGCTGCAAGTACTTCCCAGAGGGTTTCTGGCTTATTAGCTGTTTGTTTCACTGCTGTTGATTGGTTGTGGATTGATTGCTGCTATGTATCATCCTGTTTTACTGCTTACTGTTTACTGCCTACTGCTTGCTATTTTTGTTTACTTCTTATTGTACTTTACCTACCTTATACTAACTGACTATTAGGTACACATCTTTGGGTGAATTCCTACTAGGATTTTATCTCACACCGTATTTGGACCATGCTTTTGGGCCCAAGCAGACTATGTTGTTGCAGGTGTAGACAAGGGAAAGCGCCCTTCGACTTCCGGAACGTGATTCCTTGGAGTAGTAGAGCATGGAACCAAGCGTTGGCTTGCGATTCTGAGGAGATGTTTACTTTTATTTTGTACTTATTTTGGTACTGTAGTGTTTCCTAGAATTGTGAATTGTTTGGCTATTTTCCTAGTTATGTATCATGCATCGTTTCATACATATATATGTGCTCCAGTTGTTGATTTAGTCTTCCGCAGTTATATTGTTTGTTATTACTGTTTCCACTATTGTATGTTTACTCTTCTTCCATTGTGTACTCTTCCAATGAGGGAATAGTTTCCGCACTATCACATCCAA
Organism: Viscum album; assembly: GCA_963277665.1. Taxonomy (NCBI): domain Eukaryota; kingdom Viridiplantae; phylum Streptophyta; class Magnoliopsida; order Santalales; family Viscaceae; genus Viscum; species Viscum album. The sequence continues at coordinate 1,003,303,925 of OY728133.1, forward strand.
GGCCCTCACTGCTAGTCGGTAGCCTCTGGTTTTTGGGGAAATCCAGTTGAGGCCATGTGACAAACCGGGTACGGGGCACCTCTGGGTGGCTTCCGGAACAGGGACGTTACAACGAGCATTGTATTCTGGCTGGATTCATATCTCAAAAAGATAAAATTCAAAAGAGGAGTATATCAAAATCTTTATGTGATGAATTTTCCAAAAGATAAATTCATGGTTCTAGTCTGCGTTGATGATATCATATTTGGTGGCAGCGGTTCGAAATCAATGGATGAATTTTACAGTCACATGAAATCATAATTTGAAATGTCTATGATTGGGGAGCTTAGATACTTCATGGGGCTGCAGGTAATTCAAAAGAGGGATTACACTTTCATTTCTCAGGAAAAGTATACAAGAGAGATACTGAAAAATTTTAATATGAAAGACTCCAAACCAATATTAACTCCAATTACAGTTGGAACCAAACATGGAAAGCATGAGGATGAGGCATCTGTAGACCCCACTATGTACAAGAGGATAATTGGGAGCCTACTATACCTGACAGCGACACAACCAAATATTATCATTTCCACATGTCTTGCAGCCCACTTTAAGAGTAATCCAAAGGAAGAACATATGGAAGCAGTAAAAAGAATCATGAGGTATATTCAAGGTACTCAAAATTATGGATTATACTTTGCTACAGGATGGAACAGTGAATTATCAGCATTTTCTGATGCTGACTGGGCTGGTGATGTTGTGGAAAAAAATCCACCAGTGGTGGAGCATTCTATATTGGGAATAAATGTGTTGGTTGGTTGAGAAAGAAACAAGAATGTACTTCTCTTAGTACTGTTGAAGCTGAGTATATCTCCGCCACAAAAGCATACACTCAACTTCTATGGATGAAACAAAAATTAACAAATATTGGTGATGAGGTGAAGCAACCAATGGTGATTTAATATATTAAGAAGAGCGCAATTAATCTAATAAAGAATCTGGTACAACATTATCGAACAAAACATATTGAAATTTGGAATCACATTATCAAAGAGAAAGTTAAACAAGGAGTGATTAGAATGGATCATGTGGGAACTGATGAGCAAGTCGCTGATATCCTGACCAAGCCATTGTCAACAGCTGTATTTGTGAGGGATCGGTTGAACCTCAGTGTTCATCCACCTCCTAGTGCATAAAGAGGTTACGAAAATCCCCTATCCCTAGTTATTTTAGTTGTGTTTAATCTGTTTATGGATGCGATGTAGGTTTGTGGGGGAGATACTATCCAGGGGGAGTGTGGTTTGAGATGAACAATGAACAATTACCGGTCTTAGGGTTTTTTGTCAACGGGGGAGAAAGGAATAAATTCAGGCATTTAATGCTTCTGTGACATGATGAGATTCAGTGTCAATGATTGGATGAGAAAGATGAGAAGGAATACATTGGACATGTAATGTTTCTGTGACACTGTAAGACAATTTCTTGGGTGTATTTGAGAATTCCAAAACACGAGAACCCAAATCAAGCTTCCTCTCTTGTTTTCTACAACGAGCATTGCTCATGTAGACTTAAAGTGTTGGCTGAGTTGATTCTTTCATTTTTTGTTTGCATGAGGATGGTGATCTATTGAATTTATTTACTGATTTCCAACAAACCCAAAGGGGGAGATTGTTGGAACCATGGTCATCTATGAATGAATTGGAGAATGGTTTGTGTTTGTTGTCAATCCTCAGAGGAAGTTTAGAATGTCTTCCAGAAAAGTACTCATACAGGTCAATCAGATAATAGTATTGAAGGTGGCACTGTTTTCCAGTGTTTGCCGAATTTCTAGACTACAAAATTGACAAAAGGGAAAAAAAAATGCTTTTTTAGTAAAGGGACTTGCGCGCCGGACATGTGTCGCGCAAGTGACTTGCAATCTGAGAAAGGACTTGCACGACAATGCCTAGGAGAATTGGAAATTTGCACGCCATATGTTTTTCAAGATCAGAACTTCAAAATATGGCAAAGGAAAGAGGGTCGTACAAGTATTGGTTTGGTCATGCTATTGAGTAGCGCGACAGAGGCTAGGGTGGTTGGAGTTGCGCACCAGAACATGTGCGCCGTGAGGAGGCTTGCACGCCACCGCACAAGGTGTCCATTTTTCCTATAAATAGAGGACCGCCCATCCTCATTTGTGATGATGTTTGAGATTTAGAGAAATTTAGTGCTCCTGTCGCGCAGGTGTAGTGGTCGCGGAAGTTGTTGTGGGTCGCGCAAGTATAAGTTGCGTGATAGTTGATTGTTGCGCACCATAACCTGTTTGGGTGAAAAAGAATGTGAGTACCGAAAGTTAGAAGTTGTAGAAGTGAGTATTGCGCAAGTGGTTTAGGTATACTTGCACGCTAGTTATAACTTGCGCACCATATTTGAAACTTATGCACTATCTTGGAGAAGCGCTCCAGGTGATGTTGAAGTAAACTGATCCTTTTGAAGATGCACGAAAGCTGGAAGATTGCCTGATACCTTCGGTGAAAAGTGAGACTAGTATGTTGGTGAGATTTGGACTTTAATAGAGCATCTACATACAATAGAGGATGCATTATTTTGCAATGATGAATAAAACTTCAAGTATATAAACTGAGTGGGACTTCACCAAATATAGTGAGCCAGGGGGAGTCAACGTGAGTGACCCGAGGGACACAATGAGATATCCCTAGACCTTTGTAATGGAAGTGAGACTGGGACATAGTGACTATGCCTGAACCATTTTAATCCACAACTAGTGAAGAATAGTGGAATTTGGTACGATTGACAACCTTTTGGCATATGATCCTTGGATGTAGCCCTCAATGGTGAAGCAAGTAAAAAGTGTTACATCATATCTCTACATGTGAAAGTTTTCCTTCGGATCATGTTCATCATACAGGTTTAACAAGTTCATACCAATGTGGGATCAAAATCTATCTCATTAAAAAAATGTTGTCACCCTGATTCACCCTCCCCTCTCAGGGTGTCCCGGGGTCCTATAGATAGAATCACTAGGATTTTATGTTTATGAATACCAAGATAAAATTCATAAACTAAAACATTAATTACAATAATTAATGGTATAATCTCAAGCTTATTAGGATCCTAAACCAAACTATGTTCACCGAACCACCCTAAGGAAATGCCACCATCACAAACATTACCCTTAGGGTGTACACTAATCTAATAATACGCTATGTATCTAAAATGTAACAGTTTTTATTATTATGTTATATATATAATATAATTATTATTTTATTTATCCCGTTTTCAATATTACTTAATGTATATAATTATATATATTATTTGATGAAAAGTTGATTTTGATATGAAGAAACCAAAATTTTACTTTTAGAAAAAATATGTTTTCAACCCTCTTTTGGATTAATTAATATTTTATGAAATAATTTTCTCATTCATATAATTTTATTTTTAAATAAATATAAAAACGATAACATGATTTAATGATTTCCATTGTAATATTTATAATGGTCAGAAAATTGTTATTATTGTAAAAAATAATTTTTTCATAAATAATTATTTTCATTTAAATGTGTAAATTATCATATTGAAAAAGTTATTTTGATAAAATAAATATTTTTTTAAATCACCATGTTGTAATTACCCAATGGTAATTTCATCATGAACTTCTCAGACAATACAATTCTTGGGTAAAAATTGAATATAATATTAATATACGGTCTATATTATGACATAAAATGGATAGAAGGTGATGTAATAAATTCCAAAAAAGTAATATGAGGATAAATATATAATTACCACCTTAAAATAACATGTTTTAATGAATGTTTATAATTTTTATAAATCTTTAACGAATCCTTCAAAACAGATATTATATTTTAAGGTTTTAAAATAAATTCTTTATAAATATGACTCACTTCAACATCACCAATGGTATTATTCTAATATTATAGGTTTCTAGACTTATAATGTTTGTAAAACCAGTCCTCATTTGCAGAAACCTTTGAAAAAATAGTGGGATGGTTTGTAGTTTTTATTATTTTGTCATCTAGAGTCCAAAACCTAAGTTTAGAAATTAATAAAGAATTCAATTATATTTTACTAAAAACAACTACTAAAACTCTAACATATCTTCCCTAAGAACTCATGGAACCTAAATTTCCTCCCTTTATTCATCTTTAAATCCCTCCCGCAGTTCTTCCAAACTCTTAAGAATCCCATCCAATGCTTTTAGAACCACCTTATTGAAGAAAGGAATTCTATCCCCTCTTTATTCAAGAACATTTTTTCTATTATACCATTTTATTTCCATTTTTTCTTGTTGGAATTTATTTTAACACAATTATTTTACTATACTTATGATTTACAAGAAACGATAAACCACATTTCACTCTCATTACACCCTTCCAAGAATCTTTATATAAACCCTTTATACAACTGAATGCATCCTATGATTTTTTATGATAAACATTTGTGTAGTGAATACCTATACCCATTTATAATAAATAATATTCTATGAGATTTAAATTTGATTCATTTATTAGGAAATTCCTTTTATGTAATGAACATTCCTTAATCATGTGATTAAATGTTATCAAATGTGTCCTTGTATTGTATGATCTATGTAAAACTCTAATTCATGTACAAGATATGAATGTGATGGGTTGGACTGATATTATATATCCCTACAATGATTTTGGTTAATTTTTTATCATATGATATACCATTTATAGTGACTGTGAGGTTTTCCTAATAACACTATGTTTTGATGTCTATATTTTTATTCTGGACTTATACCTACAATGTCACATTTTTTGTTTTTTAAAGTCTTATATTGCATTGATGACATCATCTTATATCATTTGTATATGTTCATGTATTTGATTCTCACCACATTTAGGTCACCTTGATATGACTCTTGACTAACATGTATTACCTTCATCAATTTATTTTTTTATTATTCCATTACTTGGATTTATAACTTACCCCTTTCTTATGTGTGCCCCCATGTTTTCACGTGAATTATTATATGTTTTTGGAAGTAAATGATATGTTATGAGGATATTAAATAATATCATTGTAGCCATGCTTTATTTTATTATTATATATGTCTAATTACCCAAATAAATTTCGATTTTTGATCTTCTAGGATTGTATTATATGTGTAACACTATAATAAATAAAAAATTATGGTTTATAAAAGATATTAGTTGTCATAATTGGTATACATGAAAGGTATAATTAATTTTTCAGATTTGTGTTAGAAAATTTTACTTAAATACATTTGAAAAAGAATAAATATTTGAAAATATCCATTGATTTCGTTAAATTATAGAGTAATTGGTTTACCAAAAAAAATCCATGGTTGTCAATTAAAAGTGGATGTGGATCTGACACTATTGTACGTAGGAGTAATAACCCTAAATGGGAATATTGAGTATTAACTTAATATTCACCTGGTTCATAATAAAGTGAACGATATTATCATCTACTTCCATACTCCCATGCGATTTATTCGGTAAATTCCAAAAATCCTTATGAACCAATATGAAGTGATAAAATAGTCCTATAAAATTTTAAATTTAGAAATAGAACATGGATAATTCAGACTGAATCCTTGAAATTAATAGTTTAGGAATTTATGTCATTTAAGAGTTAACCCTTTATTTTTTATATTATTTTTTTTATTGTGTGTAATAGTTTAAAAATTATCATCTATATTTTTTATCCCTATTTTTTGGAATGGATGTAAGTAAGAGGAACCGAGTCAACAACTAATGTGATGAGAAATAAAATCACTACCCAAATGAGATTCCCAGAATGATGGGAGTATAATTCAACAAATTCATGTAAATACATTCCAAATTAACACATGTTTTGAATAGAAATATGAACTAGGGTGGAAACCCACACCCCCTAAGAACGAGAAAGCTTCAATTAATACATTTACAAGACAAATGATTCAGAATTTTAGTGGATATTCCAACACATTAATCCTAAAAATGGATCAAATCCATTCAAATGGTATTCTACATCCTTCAATTAGTTTAGTAAGATAAATCCGTGATAGTTGTTTTTCAAATGGGAGGAGAAGCTAAGAAATGGTGGGAATTGATAAGAAACATGAATATTGAAGAGGATATCAATGTGGTTGAGTGGATTGAATTCTACATTTTTTTAATAAATATTATCATCACACTAAATAACTTAAAATGGATAGGGATTTCTTTACAATATAAAAAGTATAAATAACATTTCAGGGTGTATGTGGAAAACTTCAAGATAATTTCTAGATATTCCTCTAATTTTTTCATTGACCCTAAAAGTAAATCTGAAGAATATTTTGGTGGTATAAGGGAGAGTGTACAAAAATATTTAGAAACTTGATAATTTGATAGTTGTGAAAGATTTCTCTGATGTTCCCTCAATTTAAAAATGGTGATCAATGAATATCAAGGGTCTCATGGGTTATGAGATATGTAGTGTAGAATAAAGTTTAATTATTGGGGAGTTATGGAAAAATATCATAGTGAGTAAAAAATTCGAACATCCCACATGTCAAACATTTTGAAGAAGAATACTAAAAATTACCCGAAGGGGGTGAGGAAATAACTTAGGTGTGTGAAGGAAGGGAACCAAGATGGAGAATTCCAATGAGAGAACCCCACCAATAAATTGAAATAATGGAATGTTCTAGTCAACGCACAACTTAATTTATAATATTTCAACTTTAAGGAAAATAGTAAACTTATTGAATAAAGGCACTAATCCAAGGGTTATTAATGATAAATGATTACAAAAAAATTTAAGGCCTAGATAGAAAGGGATTTATTATACCCTTAAACCTGTTGAGGTGGATCATGAAAATGATATGGTGATAAGAATGCCAATTATTTATTTATGGATAGAAAAAAGCTATTTTATTCTAGTTTATATATACTTTCATGTCATACAGTATACGTAAAATTATTTAAAAATAACCTCAAATTTTAGAAGTGGATCTATCAGTGAAAAAATATGGAAAATATTGGATTCTAAGTATATAAATTCTTTTCGACCAATATTTTTAGGACAAAATTCCTAGAAAAACTTGTGATAATCCATTTAGATGAATTTAATGAAATTATAGGTGTGGGTAGGGTTTCCTTAAAAAGATTTCACATTGATTTCAGAGATAAAACACCCTTTATATAAGAACACCATCTGATTTAATACAAGTGAAATGTCGTGGATGAATCTAGATTGAAATAATATTCTCAAGAAAAGATATTATTGAATTATGATAAAGTATATCTGAATCAAATGACTGGGACTATGCAAAATTTCATCCTTAAATACATTCCCATTAGAAAGGAAAATGTAGATGTGTTTCCCAAATATTTTCTAGGTCGTCCTATAAGTTGTGAGGTGGAGTTCTCAATCAAGCTTATACAAGGATAATTTCTAATATTAAAGACTCTATATGAAATAAACACTGTTAAACATGAATGTAAAAAAAAATTGTAGTAGATACTGGATAAAGTTTCTATATGTTGAAGTGATTCACTAAAGGTTTCCCTAGTCCTCTTTATCAAGAATAAGGATGGTTCAATGAACCTCCACATTTATTATCATGAGCTCAAAAATATTATGATTAAGAATAAGTATCCTATACCATATATTGATGAATTTTTTGATCAACTACAATGAGCCCAAATATTCCCCAAAGTGGATCTTATGTGGGGGATATTATCAAGTAATGGTGAAGATGGATGATATCTTTAAGAGTTATTTTCATACGTGGTACATTCACTACAACTTCATAGTGATTCCATTTAGATTGACTAATTATCCATCTATCATCATGTAATTAAATAATAGATTCTATAGGGATTACCATGATTTTTTTGGTATTATTTATAAAAGAAATTATTATCTACTCCACAAGAAATGAGTAACATGAGGAGGATTAGAATGTTATGCGGAAAAATCCCAAAAGAAAATTTTATATGCTAATTATAATAAATGACAGTTTTGTATGGATTGAGTAACATTCCTGTGGAATGTTATCATCGAAAAAGGATATCCATGGATCCTTCAAAAATATATTCAATTGATGGATTATTTAGATCAAAATACCTAACAAAGATCTATAGTCTCCTTAGATTAGCTGGTCACTATCATATGTTTTTGATAAATGTCTCACAATTTTCATGACCCCTAACCAATCTATCATAGAGAGGAGTGAAGTTTATATGGACCGGTGAATGTGGGGAGATACTTAAGGAGTTAAATATGAGGATATCACTATATCTATTCTAACATTACCCATTAGTGGGGAAAGATTTTTGATCTATAGTAATGTGTCAAAAAGTCGATTGGGTTGTGTACACATGACATATGAAAAAGAGATAACATATGTAACATGCTAATTGAAAATCTGAGAACATAACTAAAAAAATGATCTAGAATTGGATTCTAGGATCATCACATTTATGATTCGGAGACATTATCTCTATGGGTAAAAGTGTGGAATATATACAAATAAAAAAAGACTCAAGTATATATTCACACAAAAGGATCTCAATATGATCTAATGAAGGTGGCTAGAGATGATCAAGAATTATGAACATTCAATCTCTTTACATTGTAGTGTGGTTAACCAAGTGGAAGATACTATAAGTAGAAGGAAGTTTAACCCTATCCATGATGAGGATTTAAAGGGATCCAGTCTTCTTAGACAAGAAACAAACATACATAGGAATAATAAAAGATCATTCTTCTTCTTTTCTAAAAGTCCTAATCAACCATAAATTATTTAGATGATCAAGGAGGCCTAAAAATATGATAAAGGTCTACAATTAATAGAAGAAAATATTACAGAGGTCTACCTTTCTAAACATGGAGTGAAATTATTTGGTACCTTGATATGTATCCCATAAAAAAAATATATGGTTCAATCTATATAAATCACATAAATCCTCTCTATTTATTCATCAAGGAATAACTAATATGTATACATATATGAATAAAAATTCTTATGGAATTATATGAAGAGTGTGATTGAAAAATTTGTATCTCGATGATTAGTGTGTTAAAAATTCAAGGATAAGTTATATAAATTTAAGTGTATGATGAAACTATTTCCCATAGCAATATGGAAATGAGAAAATATTACCATTGATTTCATCGTAGGGCTACCCATGATATCTAAAAGAAATAATTCCATTTGGGTGGTAATCAATTGCCTTAAAAAGACAACACATTTCATTAATATGAAGAACTACTTTTTTTTGAAAAAATATATAAGATATACGTAAGTTATATGAAAATTATACATTGAGTACAACTTCCACTGTATATTATTGACATCTGAGGTTTACCTTGAGTTTTTGAAGAATCCTTCAGAAAGTGTTAGATAAATAGATGAGTTTTAGTACATATTTTCACCCTCAGAAGGATGGTTAGTCTGAGAGAGCCATTAAAATTCTAGAGTATATCCTGAGATAATGTTAAATGTATTTCCAATGATGTTGTGGTCAATGAGTTCCCCTAGTAGAGTTATCATATAAGAAAAATTTACATTATATCAATCAAATGTTATGTAATCAAGATCTCTATAGGGAGCGGTCTCAGACTCCAAAATTATTTGTTATTGTTCGAGAGTGTAATATTATAAGTTTAGATAATATCCAATAGATGATAGATAATTCTCAAACAATTCAAAATCATATAAAGTCCACACAATTTTGATGTAAAATCTATAAATAAAGTCATTAGTGAGAGATATAATTTGAGGTTAGAGATAATCCTTTTCATATCACCATAAATGAATTTTTTTAGTTTTTGGATGATGGGAAAGCTTAGTCAAAGATACCTTGGCCCCTTTGATATCATTGATGGAATCAAACCTTTCACCTATCAACTATCACTCCCACCTAACTTATCCCAAGTACATGATATGTTCCATGTATCCCTCTTAGGGAAGTACATTCTAGACCCCTCATATGCACTAAATCCAAATATGGTACCCTTTAATAATGATCTTTCATAAAAGGAGAAACATGTGAATATCATAGATCCTAGAGAAATTTTTTTTATGAAACATGACATCTTAACTGGTCAAAGTTCTATAGATGAACCACTCATTCGATGATAAAACATGTGAAATAGAAGATTTAATGAAACAAAAGTAACCTCATATATTATAGTGTTTGTAATGAATATTCAATGGTGAGATTTATGAAGGTGTGAACAATGTAATGGCCCAAATATTTATAATTTAAATTTCCTTTCTTGAATAAATAAATGAATATTTATGTAATGTAGGTATAGAAAACACCTACACTATATTTGTTATATTAATCCATTATAAATTATATCTAGTTATATTTAAAATTTCATTGAGCATAAAAATCATTGATATTATATAATTTTTATGGTGATCATTAAGATTAATATATATTAATTTTTATGATAAATCCCAATCAACACTGATGGAAGAATATATGGAATTGAATAGTATGATCAAAACCTATGAATACTATTAACTAGAGCTTCCAAGGGAGTTGGAATCTCTTGGATTTCCCCTTGAAAGTGTTAAATATGATACTAAATAGTTAAAACATTAAAGAAACCATTTATGATAGAATTTAAATCTTATTGAGATCACGGCCAAAACCATCTTCTAAAAACCTCACGAAGAAAGTTCCACCATTTTACACCTTACCCTTATAGCGTACACTGGTGTTGTAAGTGGATATATATCTAAACACTAGTAATATGGGTTTTTATGTTTTATTTTTAATAATATAATTATTATAATTATCGCTTTTCATTATTACATTACTTATACAATTATATATGAGTTGATGAAACTAATATTTTGATATGAAGAAACAAAAATTTTATTTTTTGAAAAAAATACAGTTTTGAAAATATTTTTGATAAATTCCATAATTTTGAAGTAAATTTTACTTTAATATAATATTATTATAAATAATATTTATTTACATAAAAATTATAATATTATTTATTGAAGTCTAACTTAATAATTATAAGTGCCAAAAAATTATTATTGTCGCAAAAAAGGTTTTTTCCCATAAATATATATTTTCATTTAACAGTTTAAATTAAAATATTTATTAAATTATTTTGATAAAAAAAATATAATTGTTTTAAATGATCACAAAAAAATTATAAAATGGTGTATTTTTTAATAATTTATGGGGATATTCAAATTTTTTTGTAAAAATTAAATACGAAAAAATATATGATCAATATTATTACAACATAAAGGCCCACAAGTTATATAATGAAATATATAAAACGAATATAAGGATATATATATCCTCTTTTAAATAATTTGTTTTTATGTGATTGGATTAATTTTATAAAACTTTTTTTAATCCTCCAAAACCCATATTATATTTTTGGGGCTTAAAATCAATTCTTTATAGACTTGAATCACGTCCACATCACCAATGTTATTATTTTAATATGTTATATTGTTGGCCTTATAAAATATTTACATCCCCTAATAATTAGTAGAATAAATGGAAAAAATACATCTTAAGGTTTGTGGTTTTGTTTATTTTATGATACAAAGTCCTAAATATATGTTTAGAAATTAATAAAGATTACCCTCTCTTTTAACATAAAAACACAATCAACCTCCTACTCCTGCTCACTGAAAACCCATTTATAATAAATTATTCTCTATATACCTCTCTAAATCGCTCTAAAGGTGTTACCAAGGACATCATAAAATCCTCTCATGCTTTTAAAAGAACCATATCAATGTAAGGGACTATTTCCTCCACTTTATTCAAGATCCTTTTTTATATTACGCAATTGTATTCCCAATTATTCATATAAAAATGTGTTTCTAGACATACATTATATAGTACATAAATTTTAAATTAACTAGATACCACCTTTCAGATTCATTACACCCTTATATGAATCATTATGTACACCAATAATGCTTCCAAAATTATACTTAAAATTTCCATGTGAACCATTTCTACATTGAATACTTATACAAATTTACATTAAAGGGTATTCAACTAGATTTTTCTATCATAAATTTATGAGAGAATTATATGTATATAGAATCCACTCCTTAATTATGGGGTTAAATGTGATGAAAAAAATCATTTTTTTGTACGATCTATGTGGAACACTAAAAATTGTACATAATATGAATGTTATGGGTATAATCAAAATTATATAGACCTCAAATGCTTTATTTAATGTTTTTATCTCATTAGATACCATGTATAGTTCCTGAGAGGTTATCATAAGAACTCTATTGTATGATTTATTAAAGTTTATCCTTGAAATAAACTTATGATGTCAAGTTTTATGTTGTTTCCATATATGCAGCCTTGATGTTATCATCATATATGATGCTACAATGTTCTTGTTTATGATTGTCAACCCTTTTATTTATTTAAAATATTACACTTTATGGACATTTATTAATTATATAAATATGTGTTTTGATTATTCTCTTACTGGTATTTATATCTCACTCCTTTATTATGTACATCCCAATGTTATCCCATGCTAGATTAGATGATCAAGGGAATTTAATGCAATGACATATAATTTTATCAATGGAAATTTCCTTCATATAATTAGGTAATAGAGTATAAAGCTCATAAATCACATAGATAACACAATAAAAACATTATCTTCATAAATAAATAATGAAATAAGTGGTATTTATAGAAATTAAGGACCTTATATCAATGTCATAATAACTTCACCATAGAAATAGTAATGTAACCGTAAGGATTAGTAATCAAGCCACTAGAATAGTATCCTCACCTTTGAAAGTATAAATAAAATTTGGGTATCTTATAAATAAAAATATTCTATATTTATATCATGTAATAAGTAAATAAATATTTTAAAAATGATAAATTAAGTGTTGGTATTATTGTGAAATGTATATATTTATTTTTAATTTAATAATTAATACAATGATTTAAAAAATAATTTATTTTCAAATAATATATTAAAAAATTAATATATTGTTTTATTATAATTATAAGATAATTTTATGATACATTAGTTAATTGTTCAAAGTGTCATAAAAAGAGTTACAATATTAAAATCAGTATTTTTTGAATAAATGATAATTTTAATTTCAAATTAAATTTCAAATTTTTATAGAATCATTTTTATAAAATTAATTCCATTTATTAAATTTATACATCAAAAAATGTTGTGGTCATTTTTTTGGATTTTTTTAAAATAGATGAATTTTTTTTAATGAATAGTGAAATGTAGTTATTTACGATATTCAATATTTTAAGCCAAATACATGAATTGTTGAGTTATGCATGATGTAAGAAACCATTATTTTGGTATGAATTTACGAGTTACTATAAATAGTCATAATAATCATTTCTCTTGACATTATTGAGAAAAAATAATAAAAAAATGAATAAAATAATCAAAAAACCCTCCCCTCCCACGATAATATCACCCCTCATGACCTAATTTTGTCAAACCTTATAACATTTTTATATTTCATATATTCTAACCAATTAAATTACCTAACCTCTTCTCTATGTCCTATTATTTATAGTCCCACCGAAAGACTAAACCCATGCCCCAGAAGAAGGTTCTCAAGGAGACTACATTCAAGAGGTAAAATCATCCTTCTTTCTCTTTTAATTTACTTGTATTTCTTATCCTTACCTGAACCCCCCTATCCAATAATGCATAATTCCTAATGTATAATATATATACTATAATTTTATTATGTTAATTTAATATCCATCATCAATTCTCTTCTCTTCCTTTTTATTATAAAAAGGAATAAAGCGCATGTGATGTGTTGATTAACCGCATTCATAGAAGATGAGTTTTTTGGTTCCATTAATAAATTTATTGATGGACATAAAACCATTATAATGGTCAAAAAATATTTCCAAAATTATATTATATCTTTTTTCATGTTCTGAAACTAATATTTATGAATAATAATAAATATTAAAACAAAACTAGTTGGTGATGATTGAAAAGCCACCAAATCAAACTAAATGTTTATAATTAAAGTTATGTATAATGAATCATAATCATAAGAGAAACAAAAAATGCCAAATGGAACTATTTAAAATAATGTAAGTCCATTAATATAATATAATTCCACTTTTGGAGTTTTCTTCCATTTGACAAGAACCCCCATAATTAAACTCATAGGGAACGATCATAAAATCATAAAACAAACACACCCATAGAAATGAATTTAAAAATTATGACCCATATAAATGTTCATATTTTAAAGTGGTTTTAAATTAAATTATTAATGAATAAAATTTATTAACTAATACATTATGATCAGGTGCAGAACACTTTTAGAAATAAGCTATGTGATCACTCCAAACATAAAAAATAACTTTGGGTTGCACTTTCTATATATTTAAACTTATTTATTCATTCATTATTAATATTTAATTATTATAAATTCTATTTTCATGATCCAAAATTTTGTATCCAGATCAATTCATCCTTCTTTAATAGGGAAATACATATTTTTAAAATGTTCCCTTTTCAGTTCGTCCAGACAATAAATCCATACTTAATGGAATGTCATAATTTGTTACCCTTTCTCAACACCCCATTATATATTTTAAGACACCATTATTTTTATTAAATCACTCATTTAATCATGAAAACTATCTTATTTACTTTCTATTTTTATATAAAAAAATTAATCCTTTGTCCTCATTTAAGACTCTAAGATTTTTCATTAAACCGAACTAATGTGGCTCATTTCTAAATTTTATTAAACACTATTTCTACATATGTTTACTTTATTTAGACATAATTTATCATTATACATACCTATTTTCTATTATTAATTTCCATGTATTATTTAAATCCTTTGTTTCATTGATACCATTAGGATACACCTATTGGTAATTCTTTAATACATGATTACGATACAATTTTCATTTCATGTGTAACCCATATGTTTATCCATTATGTTTTATAATTATTATGTGAAACATATGCATGAAAATTTTATGATGGGTGAACCAAGATAGTTATCCAATGAATTAGGTATTTTTTAGTCTAATGATAAGTCCTGTGTGGGATTTTGGAGTAAACATAATCCATTATGGGACTTAGTCCACCATGTCATATAGGCTTGGTAGTTAGCCTTGAATCATGTTTATGTCTTGTTTTATATTATTAAACCTTCTAATATTGTCATTATTACCTGATACCATATTTTATATGTTATTATTCTATATTTTTATTCTTTTTTCCATGCTTTATTATGTCATAAATTTATTCCTTCTAACCCATACTCTATGTTGTTTCCTATGTTTATTCCCTTATTGGGATTTTTAGGTCATCCATATCCTATATAGATGCAGTATCTCAAATGATGTTATAATATCATTATGGATGACTAATATATATTTGTTTTATTCTAGTTCCATGTTTTCATTTTTTTTGTACATTATATTCCAAGGACACTTGACTTTATGATCTTTGGGTTATTTTTGATGCATAATTATACTTAAAATTAGGTAACAATATGTGTAAAAGGATAGGGTCAATATAGTTGGTATCAAAGGAAGCTCTATTTATTTTTTGGGATTAGGATTAGAAAACTTTTATAAGAACCATAGGGATAATTCTTTCACCATTGAAAAACTAGCATTAAACATAAGGAATAACAAGTTAGGAAATGCAATTCATTTAAAATTTTATCCTTTAATGCCATACTTTGCATTTTTATATGATTATTATCTATGTATTAAAGTCCTCTAATTGTAATTTTCTTCTTAGTTAATGGATGGAAGTTGGAGAACCCATGCCAACAATAAATTTTATTTTAAATGTGAGTATTTTCTTAATGAAAGTCCAAATATAATGGGAATGAGAGCTCAAAAAATCAGGAAAATACATGAACATCTGGACCAAGGTATGAATAAAAACATGAATCATGTGGATTGAACTACTTCTCATAATAAATAGAATGTTTCGATTAGATCCTTCATGTGACAAAGTCCTCCTCTAATTAGAGGATCATCTGATCCCATTATCATAGAAAAATAGATTAACTCCATTGAAATAATATTCCCCACCCTCCAATGCTCAAAAGAAGAGAATGTCATTCCAGTGGTTTATTGATTTAATAGAGAAGCTAATAAGTGGTGTAAACTGATCAAAAACACAAAGTATAATGGGGAAATTGATTCTAATGATTTTGAATCATTAAAGATATTATTTTTCAAAATAAATAATTTCCCTAAACTATCCATCTTAAGATAGAGAGGGAGTTTTTCAGACTGAAGAAAAATGATGATGAGTCTATTAGGGTGTATGAAGAAAGCCTCACAAGAATTGTATGATTCCCTTCAGGATTTTTCAACAAAACTAAAAGAAAATTTGACCAATTATTTAGTGGACTAAAACCGAGTCTATGAAAATCATTGATGATTCTACACTTTGACATATATGAGAAGATTTTATATTATGCCATTATTATTTAAATGGAGATCAGATACTATCATTGGTCTCATAAGACTGGAGATAAAAAGAAGAACATAGAGTTTAATATGGGAGGATCGATATATAAATCACATGATGGAAAGAAAAACCAGTATCCAATATATCAAAAGTGTCGAAATAAGTATCTTGGGAACATTTTAATGACAAAAAATATATGGGAGGATCGATATATAAATCACATGATGGAAAGAAAAAACAGTATCCAATATATCAAAAGTGTCGAAATAAGTATCTTGGGAACATTTTAATGACAAAAAATATATGATTTAAATGTGTAATAAATAGGAATTAGAATAATTATTGCTGAAGGGATGTGAAGAATCTCAAAAATGAGGAATAAAAATGTATGGTTCAGATCAACATTCATCCTATAGTGAAGTGTTTCAACTATAAGGAACATGGAAATTATTCAATTTAATTCCATAATCTAAGGTTTGTTAGACACAATCAAAAATAAAAACCTCAAAGGAAACAATGAAGGGAATATTCTACCACCACTACTATGGTAGATCCTGATAATGATGTGGTGATATGTATGATGGTTATTATTCCAAGAATAGTTAATATACTATTTGATTCTGGTTCTATGCATTCTTTCATAACATTCAAGTTTAGTTTAATTATTCAAATACCACCTCAAACTGTAGTGGTTGAGTTATATGTGAGAACATAAATTGGTTAAATTATTTCAAAAAAAATATATGACTCCTACATATTTAATTTCTATAAAATGAACCTTCCAAAAAATATTTTCCTACTTTCTTTGTGGGAGTTTGATACTATATTTGGAATTTATAGGCTATCTTCAAAAAAATATAACATCAACTATTGAGAAAGGGATATCACTTTTCACATCCTGATGATTTCATTGTTTCGATACAAGTGTAAGGAGGAGGATGAATCTCATTTAGAATCAACATCTCAATTTTGGATATTATTTACTTATATTTAAGTATATCTAAATCAAAATATTGAGTCAATATAGAGAATAATGATCAATGACATGCCCATTGTGAGGGACTAGGCTAATATGTTTTCCAAATAATTTCATAGTCTTCCTCCAAATCGAGAGGTTGAGTTTTTGATTGAACTTATTCCTAGATATCTATCTATATCAAATAATCCTTATAGAGTGGACACAATTGGGTAGGGAGAACTAAAGAAGGAGATAAAAGAGAATCTATCAAGGGTTTTATATGCCCAAGTGATATACCTTGTGGTGTAATTATTATCTTCATTAATAATAAGGATAGATAAATGTGCCTCTGTATTGATTATCGTGAGATCGAAAAAATTACAATAAAGAACCAGTATCTTCTACTAAGAATATAAGACTTGTTCTATCATCTATGTGGGGCCAAGTATTTCTATAAGACATACATTTGAATGATATATCACCAATTAACTATGAATAAATAATACATTTGTAACGACCAAAAAATTTCATTAATGAGAATTCGTCATGATCTAATTAAACGTCTTATTATGATTATATAAAATGTGAACTTAATTTGTTTTATGTTTCCTAATTTTAAAATACCATTATTAATTTTGACCATTTCTAATATATCAATTGAATAGTGTTCACATGATTATTATAAATATAGAGCATTAGAAAATCCAATTTACTCAGATAAAAGAAGTGATGGCCTTATCCCGAAGACTTGACCCATACGAAGCCCATTTTTCAGAGATCAGAAAGGAGGTGGCATCATTAGGCTTTGTTCTTGACCAAATCCAATCAGAGCTTGAACATGTTAACCCTGAACGAAACCGACTATGGGAGAAATAAAAGTTAATAGAGATTACCACACAAGCAATATTATATGAGACACCCCAAGAGTCTATCAACATCACACACCTTACCCTTAAGTCTTATGTAGGTGTTATAAGGGGTTATGTAACAATATCCTAGCACTATGACTATTTACATTATTTTCATATAAAGAATGTGCATTCATTTTATTATTGTTACTTTGTAAATAGTTTTAATGCACAAACAATATTTGTTTAGTTAGTATTCATCTAAGAAATATATTTTGATGAATTAATGGATTTTTGAATTTGATAATATTTTAATAAAATATTATTAATAAATTACTTTTTATTAAATATAAATGACTGTACGATTTTTTATGAATATAATTTTAATTTTTATTAAAATCTGAAAGCTGTTTTTGTCAAAACCCATGAATTATCAATAAATGTTTATTTTTATTTTAAAATTAAAAATTCACATATTTAGAAAATTATATAGATAAAATGAATATTATTTTCTGAATTAGGACATCGAAATTATCCAATGGTGATTTTTTCATAACTTTATGAGATTGTCGAATTTTTGGGTAAAAAGTAAATACTATTTATATATATAATGTCTTTAATGACATCGTAATGACCCAATAGTGATGTAATAAAATAAAATAAAAAATATGTTCAGCCAATATATGTTTTACCATTAAAATAATGTGATTTGGGTTTGTTTGATTTATATTACAAATCTTTAGTGGTCCATTCAAGACTTATAAAACATGGTGTCCTTTAAATTGTTTTTATTTAGAGTGTGACTCAACTCCACATAAGAAAACATATTATTTTAAGAAGTTAAGAAATTGGCCTTATAAAATATTGTTTTCTACTCCTTTTTGTCAAAATCCATGGGCTGGTTTGTGGTTTTTTTAGTTAATATGTTCTGTCCCTATCCTAAATAATAAAGAATTCCATCCCCTTTCCTATATAAACCCACCTAAGCTCCCACTTCCTCTTCACTCAAAGCCTTTGGAGTTCATAAAACCTCTTCTATATTCTCTCTAGAATCTTCCAAAGGTGCCCCAAGCTCCCAAGAATCCTCTCTCAAGCCTTTGGGATCACACTTCCATGTAAGGAATTCCTTCCAATATCTTTTTATCCATGATTCTTAATATTGTTATGCCATTTTATTTTCAATTATAATGGTCGGGGTATGATTTCAAACCTCCCAAGTACTTCCATATTTATGTTTGTATGATGGGATACCCCCTTTCCCTTTCATTAAATTCCTCCCACGTACACCCTTTACTATGCTGAAATTCTGAAAGGAATGTCTCTCTCCCCATTTACATTCAAGAAATTCTTCTGTATCATAAATCAAAATTCCATTACAATTCTTGGGACATGTATATATATGCACCCCATACAGTCTATTTTATTTCCATATGATGGGACACCCCTTTCTCTCTCATCAACCATTTTTATGAATTCTTATGTCATGCCGTTACGCTGCAGATATTGCACATCATTTTTCTAAGACAAAGTCATTGCGTGTTGAATATAATGCCCATTTCTCTATCAAGGGTATTAAACTTTATTCACATTTACTTATTGATTATATTGGTTCATGTATTAATTACAGATTCCTTTTTTATAGAATAAATGATGATTTTTAATGAATCCATGTTTTATGATCCATGTGGAACACTTATGCATGAAATTAAATGTTTAAAGAGGGTTCACCCTGATAGCACTCCAATGAATTAGGTAAAGTATAGTATCATGATACATCATGTGAAATGAGTTTTAACTCATGATAACTCAAGTGCAACGAGGGTTTACTCGTGATTCATGTTCAATGAGGGTTTACTCATGCTACATGTGTAATGAGCTGTGGATCATCCAAATTCCTATTAAGTGTTGTTGCCACATTTCCATGTCATGATAGTCATGCTTTATCATTCCTTTATGTTCATGTTTCTCTTTTTCACCATTGATATGCCTATTGACTAACATTTATTGTATTACTAATGTTATTCCATGTTTACTCCCTTACTCAGATTTATAGCTCACCATTTTCTTATGCATATCCTTAGGTTATCCCATACAATGCTAAGTACGAGAGAATATAGTGGTCATGTAAAGGAAGTTTTCAATAAAGATATTCTGTTTCATGTTTTAAGTTGTTATGTAATGTACATAATCCCCAAAGACACTTGACCTCTCAATCATCCATGTTGTATCAAGGGAAGAGTTTATGTAATAAATCATGTCTAAGTGTGTAAAAAAGAGAAGAGTTATTATAGTTGGTATCAGATGATATGTTTAGTTATTTTTGGGATAAGTATTAGAAAAATCCAGTGAAATACTTTGGGATAATACTAAGTATAATAAAAATTTCACTACATTTTGGTGAGTATTTATTAACCGGTTTATCAAGAAAATAATTCCTTGTCTGGATACGAGCAGGTAGAGGCAGATCTAGAACAGATGTACCTATGGGTGAAAAACTCGTCAAGGAGTTTCGAGATTGACCCATGGTACCCTGGTACATGATAATGGGCCTTGCTGCACTCTTGGTTATAAAAATCTTGGGGGATGTGATTTGGTACATTCACAAGATCAGTAGGAACCATTATTAATGGAATTAAAATAAATTCCCTGAAGAGTATATGTTAGAAAGTAGATCATGGATAACATAGATTGAATCAAATAGATTCATATGTTATGGAAATACAATTAATTTATAAGTTATCTATTTTGTTGTTGGTTTACCCTTTATGTGTTACCCCTAAATATCATTTCATGAATGAATAATAAATCATTGGGCTTCAAGTAGTTTAATATCACAATTTGATCATGTATAGAGGGTATCTGGAAATTTGATATGTTTCTTCAGTAGGATAAAGGATATTTTTGAGATGTAAGCAGAAGAACCTCATTCAACACTCTTGTTTCTTCTTGAGGACATACTGGTTGTAATTATTGAGAAGTCAAGATCACATAGTATCGAAACCTTTTCTAATGTCCAACTTTTTTTGCAAGATTATCTACGACATATCGAACACCTCATCCAAACCATGGAATCATCAAGGATCATGGATCACTTGTGATCAAATCATAAGCTCCCAACACTCTCACCTATCTTAGAAATGGATGTACTATCAGGGTATTTTCAAATACTTCACACTATATATAGTATATGATGCACTATTTGATTTTAGGATAGCTTCTAAAGAGGGGACCTCCAAGCAGCCTATATGTATATAGTCTTGGATTCCGATATTTTTGGAATCATAGGATATATATTAGAAGCATAATTTGAAAATTTCAAAGCTGACTCTATGAGACTATTTTACCAAAACCTGGTATGTTGTGATGTTTTTAAACTATATGTTAGAAACAATTATTTTAAAAAAGTGCATCATATTTTCAATCAGTACAATCAAAGTTTCTTAGAATGTGTCTGGACTAAGGAAGTGGAAGAATTTCAAAGTGAATTGAGATATTTTTGCACTTAGTGGACCCTATCTCTCCATGATCGACATGATAATGATGGTTGGGGAATTCTTTATGGTGGTGTGTAAGCAACCCTGAATTCGTGTTTAAATTTCAGAGTTCTATTTGTATGTAATCAAATTGGGAGGACACAATTTTTTAAGGGGGGAAGATTGTAATGACCAAAAATTTCATTAAAAAATTTCATCTTGATCTAACTAAATGTCTTATTATGATTCTATAAAATGTGAAATTCACTAGTTTTATGTTTCTAGATTTTAAAATACCATTATGAATTGTGACAGTTTCTAATATTGTCGTTGAACACTGATCACCTGATTATTATAAATATTGGGCTTTAACAAATCCAATTTACTTAGAAAAAGGAAGACATTCCCTCATCTAGTAGACTTTCCCTGTACAAAGACCATTTTTCAGATCTTGTAATGGAGGTGGCATCATTGGGCTTCGCTCTTGACTAAGCCCAATCCAAGCTTGAACATGTTAATCTTGAGAAGAACCGACTATGGGAGAAGTGGAAGTTAATAGAGATTACCACCCGAGCGATGTTATCTGAGCCACCCCATGAGTCTATCACCATTGCACACATTACCCTTCAGTATTATGAAGGTGTTACAAGAGGTTATGTAATTAGACCCAAGAACTATGACTATGTATATTATTTTTGTATAAAGAAAGTGCATTCATTTTATTATTGTTACTTTGCAAATAGTTTTTAAAGCAAAAATATTATTTTTTAGTTAATATTCCACTATTAAATCTATTTTAATGAATTAATAAATCTTTTAATTAAATAATATTTTAAATTATTATTATTAATAAATTACTTTTTTATTAAATATAAATGACCATACAACTTTTTATGAATAAAATTGTAATTTTTATTAAGGTTTGAAAGTTGCTTTTTTCAAAACAAATGAATTTTCGATAAATATCAATTTTTATTTTAAAAGTAAAAATTCACATATTTAGAAAATTATTTAGATAAATTGAATATTATTTTTTGAATCAGGATGTTAAAATTATCCAATGGTGAACTTTTCATTACTTTCTAAGATAGTTGAATTTTTGGGTAAAAATTAAATACTGTTTAAATATATAATGTCTTTTATGACATCATAATGACCCAATAGTGTTGTAATAAAATACTATAAACATTATGTTCTTCCAATATATGTTTAACCATTAAAAAATTTTGATTTTGGTTTTGTTTGATTTATATTACAAAGCTTTAGTCGACCCTTCAAGACTTATAAAACATTTTGTCTTTTTAAATTGTTTTCGTTGAGTGTGTGACTCACCCCCACAAAAGAAAACCTATTATTTTTATAAGTTAGGCCATTGTAATTATATAATATTTCTTTTATCTATACTTTGGAAAAAACCATAGGAAAAAACCATGGGCTGGTTTGTGGTTTTTATTAGTTAATATGTGGTGTCCCAAACCTAAATAATAAAGAATTCCTTCTCATTTCTTATATAAACCCACCCAAGATCCCACTTACTCTACTCTCAATGCCTTTGAAATCCATCTAATCCCATACCTTCTCTCTTTATAATCCTCCCAAGGTTCCCCAAGTGCCCAATAATCCTCTCTCAAGCCTCTCCCAAGATTTTGGGATCACACTTCCATATAAGGGATTCATTCCTTTCTCTTTTTATCCAAGTTTCTTAATATTTTTATGCACTTTTATTTTAAATTAAAAATGTTGGGGTATGATTTTTCACCTCCCCTATACTGTCCAATTTATATTTGGATGATGGGAGACCCCCTTTATCTCCCATTAAATTCCTCCCATGTACACCTGTTTCTATGCCAAAATTCCAAAAGTAATTTCTCTCTACTAATTTACATTCATGAAATTCTTTTGTATCATGAATTTAAATTCCATTACAATTGTTGCGAAATGTATATATATGACCCCCATACTGTCCATTTCATGTTCATGTGATGAGACACCCCTTTATCTATCATAAATTTTTTTTATGAATTCTTATGTCACGCTGTTATGTTGCCGAAACTGCACAATGTTTTTCCAAGACAAAATCTTTGTGTAGTGAATACCATGACCATTTCTCTATCAAGGGTATTAACCTTTATTAAAATTTAATTATTTATTACAGAGTTTGATGTATGAATTCCACATTCAGTTATCATGGAATAAAAGATTATTTTTATTGAATCTATGTTTTATGATCCATGTGGCACACTTATGCATGAAATGAAATGTTTAAAGAAGGTGCGCCATGATAGCGCTTCAATGCATTGGGTAAAGTATAGTATCATGATACATCATGTGAAATGAGTTTTGACTCATGATAATTCACGTGGAATGAGGGTTTACTCATGCTTCATGTGCAATGAGGGTTTTCTCATTCTCTATTTTCAATGAGCCTTGGATCATACAAATTCTATGTTAAGTGTTGTTGCCACATTTCCATGTTATAGTAATCATGATTTATCACGCCTTTATGTTCATGTTTATCTTGTGCTCCATTGATATCCAATTTACATAGATGTGTTTTATTCCTCATGTTATTGAATGTTTAATTCCTTACCAGGATTTATCGCTCAACATTTTCTTATGCATGTCCTCAGGTTATCCCATGCAATGCTAACTAGAAATGAATGTAGTGGTCATGTAAAGGAAGTTTTCAATAATGATGTTATGTTTCATGTTTTATGTTGTTATGTAATGTTCTTAATCCCCAAAGACATTAGACCTCCCATTCTTCCATGTTGAATTTAGTGAAGAGTTTATGTAATAAATCATTTTTAAGTATGTAATAAAGTACAACGTTGTTATAATATTTCTGAGATTATATTTTGAATGAGGTATGGAAACTATTATTTCATAGTGGTTAGCTTTAGAAAAACTAATTCTACAATAATTTTCACACACTTAGAGATTAAATTAACAAATTTTTGGTAGTATTTATCAAGGACATTCTTATATATTCCCAAAGCAAGGAGGAACACAAGGATCACTTAAATACAATGCTAATATCTTTGAGAAGGGATAAAATATATAAAAAGTAAAATAAATTTAACATCCAAATTAAATAATGAAATATGATATTTTCATATTTATTAATATTTATGAATTAAATATTAATTTTAATTTAAAGGGGATGTTATGTTCGATAGCCTACCTGATACGCAACAACAGACTTATTTGAAATCTTACGTTGCACACTAATAATATAATTTTATTATTTAATGCATAGCCTTTTTATTGGAAGGAATGAATATAACTGACTAAAATTTGATTATA
This sequence comes from Viscum album, assembly GCA_963277665.1. NCBI lineage: Eukaryota > Viridiplantae > Streptophyta > Magnoliopsida > Santalales > Viscaceae > Viscum > Viscum album. Next base: position 1,003,328,965 of record OY728133.1, read on the forward strand.
CATGTTTTTAAATGTTTTTACATTCATCCAATAAAATTTTGAGTCTTAAAATGTGAATGAATCTAATTTTAACCAGAAATACTCTAATATTTTTTAAAAGGTTGATTTACAGAATTTTGATGGAGAACCATATTTAAATATAGTTTTGGTCAATTTTATATGTTATATTTGAAAAAATATATTTTTTAGATTCAGGACATCAAAATTCACTTTGGGTAAATTTTTGGTATTTTTCTGATAAAATTCATTTTTTATGAATAGTGAGAAATACAATATTTTAATTCAAAACTACCTTTTAATCTAACTTATTTATTTGGTTAGATTATATTTTTAATTTTTTTTAAAGTGTAATTAGATTATATTTTTAACAATTAATTCAATTTTGGTCATTGTAATTAATTTCACTTTGAAATTTGATATAAACAATTGTCAATTTTTTGAATGTTATTGTTTCTTAAAAACACTCTCTTTATTTTGACAATGAGAATTAATTTTAAATTAATTAATGAAACCTCAATGTTTCGAATTTGGTAAATTAGAAATAATTTTTGAAACTGGAATATCAAATATATATTAGGATGAATTTTTGATATTTTTCTGAAAAACATCAATTTTCAATGAATAGTGAAACCACTTAGTAGTAGTTAAAAAACTGACTTTTTTCATTTAAATAAAATTTTACCACATCAGTGAATTGAATTTTTAGAATATTACATACATGGTTGTTATTATTAAATAAAATGTGGTTCAATAAGATGAAAATAATTTTTTTTGAATAGTAACTTTTTACTTTTATTTACCACAGATAAAGGTAAATAGGGTAATTCAAGGTAAAAAGAATATAATAATAATACAAAATTACTTTAATACTTTTTATAACCTTATTAGATGATTAATGGCCATCTATTTTCATATTTGAGTCGATTTTGGAGCCCCATGGAGCCACTTAAAAGTGATAATGATACTTTGGATTAATTAATTTAAAGTGAAGGCAAAAATAACATAAACAAATATCTTGTAGTAAATTAATTTTTACATACTATTATATAAGTTTTAATTTTGACTATAAATATTAATTTGAAATCTAAAATGATTTCATACATCATGGTATTTTTTTTATAATTTTTATACATCAAATAAATTAAATTATTTAAGACACAAAAATAATGCAGTATTTTCCTAATTAATAAATGATTTAAATAAACAAGATTTTAAGTATTAAAATAAAATCCAAAACCTGTACAATTCTTATTGGGTGAATTTAGTTCGACCATGAGTCGTATTATCTTTTAATTTCATTAGTTTTGGACCTTTATAAACTGAATATCATTATATAGTAAATTAATATTTTAACACTTTCCTAAAGAGCCCCTCCCCCCCTTATAAAAAGACCTCACTTATAACTCATTCCTCACACCTCTCAAGCCCCTTGGATCATCCAAAAACAACCCAAATAATCTCTTAAAATCACTCTCTTCCACCTAGAAGCATTACCTTAGGCATAAGTCACTTCAAGGAGTCGTTTTGGGTCAAACCAAAGAGAGTTACCCAAATTAAAGGTAACGATTTCTCTTAACATATTTTCTTTTATTTTACTTATAAAACCCCTAAACTCTTTTTATTAATTTATTTTATAACAGAACTAGCATCCTTAATATACTAGGATGTTTTTATGATATGTATTCTAACTATACTTACAGACACCTCCATATAATGGGTGAAGAACATACTATTTATGTGGATGGAAAACTAATGCCTCACAAAACGATGATGGTTGGATTATCTCCCACCACCTCTCATGGTGGCCATTATGTTGGAACAATATTTATATATTATATATAGTTTATTTATATTATTTCTATGCTTCTGTATTTTTCATTTTTAGAGTACCATTATGGTTTCCATAGTGGGAAAATACGATAATCTCATTTGTGGAAGTGTAGACTACCACCCCCTCAAAGTAATATGACTTGTTCATCCCTTATATGGAACATATAAATAGTAGAGTTAATGAAATTATTTATGATATTATACTGTAATTATAATATACTTATGTACCATTATGTTTTCCTTCCATTAAAATAAGAAATATAAATGGAAGTAGCATTCATGTGTACGTATGACTTACCGTCTCTATGAACAATGCATTTCATTTCTTAACTCCAAATGTTATGTAATATTATATATACATGTATATACTAGGTATATATGATATATATGTCATCAAAATCATGAATATCATTATGGATATAATGAAATTTAGACCACATGAAGAACTTTTAATTATAAGAAGTCCATTTATGACTCAAGTACCAAATATCGACAATATGACCATTATTAACTTAAATGATTATATAATGTATATAACATGGTAAAAATTGATATAAAAGGAATAATAAACTTGAAAAATGTTCTTAAGAAAGTAGAAATTAACATTAGTTTATTTTTTAGAAGATTAAAGAATGAACCGGTCAAGTCAGACATGAGGTAAGGGACTTCATCTCAATCTCCTTTCATTGAGGCATATTTTGTTTAATACACATCTTTATTTTATACGCTGTATAAACACCATTGAATTTTCATTTGATTCAAAGGGAATATTTTTCTATGAAGGGTTTTACTAAATGAAAAAATGAATGTTTCTTTGAACGTTAGTGGTGACAACGACCTTTCTACCACATATTTCGTTTAATACACATCTTTATTGTTTAGTGATTATAAAACACACTAACCGAACTACATCGTAAGGGAGTAATGTTTTCTACACGAGTGACTAGGAAGACTGGTTCAAATAGTTGAAAAAGAGGCTTATAACTGTACCAATACTTACACTTACAAAAATTGTAGAACTCTCTGTGGTATACAATAATTATTCAAATAATGTATTAGGTGGTGTACTAATGAAAAATGATAAGGTGATTTCCTGTACCTTAGTTTATTAAAATGTTCATAAAACAAACTATCATACACATGATCTAGTGTTGGAATCTATGATCTTTTCATTGATAATATAGTGAAATTATCTCTATAGGGAGAACTGTGAGATATATACTGATCCTAAGAGCCTCAAATATATATTAAAATATAGAGAGTTTAATATGTTACATAAATAGGTCTAGATATCATCATGGATTATGAATGATCAATCCACTTCCATCATATTAAAGAAAGTAAGGTGGATGATTCTGTTGGTTGAAATGATTATGTAAATTTATCAATGATGAAATTGAGAAGGATACAATATTTTTTGACTTGAAAAATATAGAAATAAGAATCATTAAGGAACGAACATCATGAATCCTTTATCAAATAATGTCTCAACCATATCTTCTATAGAAAATAATGAATGCTCAAATAAATGATGAGGAAATTTAGAAAAAGGGGAAGGTATAAGAAATATGACATGCTCAGTGTTCAAAATTGATTAGAAAGGATTCATATGATTTGGGTCACGTCTTTGTGTACCATATAATGTAAGTAAAAATAAATAGATTTTGAATGATGCACATGGATCAAACATCCAAAGATAAGGTTGATCCATGTGAATCATTCATCAAAATTGATTATAAAGGATTCAAAGTTCTTAGTATGTCTGCACGTGAAGGAAAAAGAGGAAAAAGTCTAATTCGATGATGCAAACATTACCCCTACCAACATTGAAATGTGAAAAAGTCACCATAAAGTTTTTCACAAAACATCCAATGACATTAATAACAAATAATTCTATATGGGTTGATGATGATCGTATTATAAATAAAACTCACTTTATTTTAATTTGAGAGTACTTATCACTCAATCATCTTTCACAAATATTCTCTGGAGAAGTGTTGAGGCTTTACATAGTACCATTATTGAATATATTAAATAAAGATCTTAAATTTACCTCCTTGTTTAGGGTAAGTATCCAACATGCTCTAAATACTGAGATAATCATTAGAAAAATATATCATCCTCAAACTAATGGTGAATCTGAGCAGACTATTCAGACAATAGAAGAAATGTAGAGAGAATGGTCTGTGGATATTAAAGAAGGAGGGGACCAAAATCTACCTCTGGTCAAGTTATCATACATCAACTGTTTACACTCAATCATCTAAATGGTTCTATATGATTCCCTTTATTGTACAAGATAGAGAACACTGGCATGTAGAGATGAAGTTGGTGAATATAATCTTATGGGACCTGAAATGATAGAAAGTGTGAAAACTATTTAGTACCACATCAAAGAATCCCAAATTCAACAAAAGTGATCTATAAAAAATCATCTATGGGACCTAGAGTTTATAGTTAAATACATGGTATTATTCTATATATCTCTGTGGAATAGAATCAGGATATTTGGGAAGAATTGAACATTATGTCCAAGTTTATCATCCCCTTTTAGATTCTTGATCATATCGGAGTTGTGTCATATCAAATAGAAATTCTAATAACCATGTCTCAAGTTAATGATGTATTCCATGTATCCATCTTGATTAAGTAAATACCATAGCTTTTACATATACTGAATTTAGAGGTGGTACAACTGGAAAATAATATCTCTAATGAGGACCAACTAGCAAAGATTTTGCACCATGGAGATAAAGATCTACACAACAAGAATACTAACCTATTCAGTGTACTATAAAGGACCCACAAAAATAAAGAGGAATAATGGGAATCAGAGGAAGTGATGAACGAGAAGTGCCATCACTTTCTTTCACCCTAGTACGTAAAATGGAATTTAAAGGGAAACTTTCCTAAGGGGGAAGAACGCAATAACCCAGAATTTTATCGATTGAAATTTCCTTCCCATATTTATTTTTTATAGTATTAGTCTCATAAATCAGATATAGATCTAAATAAAAACATTGTTCTCATAAATAAATAGTTAAATAAGTGGTATTTATAGAAATTAAGGAACCTATACAAATAGAATAGTAACCTTACCATTAAAATAGTAATGTGACTATTAGGAATAGTAATATATCCACTAGAATAGTGAACTCATCATCGAATGTATCAATAAAATTTATTTATCTTATAAATGAAAATATGATATATTTATACCAGGGTATAAGTAAATAAATGTTTCAAAAACAATATATTAAGTGTTCGAATTTTGTTGAAATGTAAAAGATTATTTAAACTTTTATAATTAATATAATGATTTAAAATGAAATTTATTTATAAAAAATGGATTAAAAAATTAATATTTTATTATATTATAATTATATGATAATTTTATGGGGCCATAGTAAATTGTCAAAATTATTATAAAATCAGTTATGGCAGTAAAATCAATATTTTTTGAATAAATTGTTATTTTAATTAAAAACTAAAAATATCATATTTATAAAAATATTTTCACAAAATGGAGTAATGTTTTTTAAATATTCACATTAATCAATAGTTGGGGTGTATTTTTGTGATTTTTCTGAAATTGTATAATTTTTTATGAATAGTGGAATACGATAATTTACGGTATTTAATACTTTAGGCCAAATAATTTAATTCTTGAGCCATGGATGATGTAAGAAAGAATTATTTCTAAATAACATGAAATTGTTACTATAGATAGACACAAGAATCAATAATATAGATATTCTTAAGACAAATTAATAAAAAATGAATAAAATAATAAAAAAAACCAACTCCTCTCACTATTAATACCACCACTCATGACCTCTTCTCCTCACACATTATAAGATATGAATTTTATTATATTATACCAAATAACACTCCAAAAACTATTCCCCATGACCTTGTATTGATGGAATCACCAAAATACTAAACCCAAGTGCCTTATGGAGGATCTCAAGGAGATGGCATTCAAGAGGTGAAATCATCCTTTTTTCTATTTTAATTTATTATGTTTCCCTCACATACCCTAAAAAATCATTGTAAATCAATTATAATATATATATATATATAATGTAATTCAATTGTGTTAATAGAATACCCATCATCATGTCTCTTCTCTTATCCTCTTACGCTAAAAATAAAAACATCGTCCGTGATGGGTCGATTCACTACCTTCATGGATGATGAGTGTTCATTTTCAATTACCACCTTCGTGGATGGTCATAAAGCCATTATAATTGTGAAAAGAGATTTGAAAATTTAAATTATCACCTCTTTTATGTTTTAGATCTATCATTTATTGATAATAATAAATAATAAAATAGAACACGATCACGATGGTCAAAAAACCGTGAAAAAAACTAAACGTTTATCATTAACGTTCTGTTTAATGAATCATCCTTATAACAGAATGAAAAAAAATAATATATTGGATTATTTAAAATTTTTTATGTTTATAAATATTATATAAATTGACTTATATATTTATTCCCCCATTTTACAATATCTCTCATGATTTAACAAATGGGAACCGATCGTAAAATCATGAAATGAATACACCCATAACAACATAATTAAACATTATAACCTATTAAAATAGTCATATATGGGAACTATAAATTGTATTAAATAAAATATATATTTAATATGTTATTAATTAAACAACTAATGAATATAATTTTATTATATAGGACAATTATTTCAAGTGTATAACACTTTCAGACATATGGTAAGGGATCTCTCCAAACCTCTAAATTACCCTTGGGTTATGATTTTTCTATAATTAAACCAATTTATTAATTCTTTATTATTATATAATTATTATTATATGTAATTGTTCCAATAATATTTATCAATATCAGTTCATTATTCTTTTATGAAGAAATACATATTTTTAAATGGTTTCCTTTTCAATTCCTCCCGAAAAGTAAGCCAGATTTAAGGAAACTTCCCAATTTCTTAAACATTTTTAAGTACACCCTATAATATATTTTAGTACACCATTAATTTTATAAAATCACTCATTTAATCATTAAAAATATCTTAGTTAAAATTTATACAAAAAATTATTCCTTTTTTATCTTTTAAGACCTTTTAATATTTTACCTTAAACCGCACAATAGTGGATCATTTCTAATGTCTCTAAAAAACACTTTCTATATGTTTCCAATTAATTTGAACACAATCTGTCATGTTATATGACTATTTTCCCTTATTAATGTAGACTTATGATTTAAATATATTCTTTCATAGATACTATTATGATAATCCCAATCGCCATGCCTGATGACATGATTACGATACCAATTTCCTTCCATGGGAAACCCATATGTTTGTCCCTTTTGTTTTATTTTTAATATGCCAACATATTCTTGAACAAGTTATAACATGTCTTAATAAAAATTACTTTAAAAAAATTGGGTAATTTTTAGTATCATGATATGTCATGTACGAGAGTTGTGAGTAAACAAAATCCATTATAGGACTTTGTCCACCATGCTATACAGTATTGGTAGTTATCATTGTCTCATGTTTATGTCATGTATTATGTTTCTACCACTTTATTATGTTTTCATTATTACATGATACCATATTATATATTTTATGATTCTATATAATTATTCATGCTCCATCATTTTTGTCTTCTTGTCAACGTGCTATGTTATTTATTATGTTTATTAACATATCAGGCTTCTAGCTCATCCCATTTTTATATGTATTCACAAGGTTATTCTTCGATGATTTAAGAGATAAATGGAAGTTAGGATCTTATTATGTATGATAAATATAATGTAATTTTATTATAGTTCATTGTTCTCAGTTTTGTGTACCTAATCATATGGATACCCTAGACTTTATGATACATGACTTGTATTTGACAAATAATTATGCTTAAAATCATGTAAAAGGATAGGGTCACTATATTAAAGGACATTATATGATGTTTTAAAATAATTATTTTTTATAAATACTAAAAATTTATTATGTTATGTATCTAATTATCAAAATAAACTATGCCTTTTGTTGTTTTTGGATTTTATTATGTGTGGATATATATAAATAAACTTGAATTAAGGTTTATAAAATATATGAGATGTCATATATTAGGTTTATTCTAAGTTATCATAGAACACCACATATCATGTGTTTTATCTACTATAAAACCCCCCAAATAACAATATTGTGTTTAATTTCCACAAAACCCAACAAATTTGGTGTATTTTTAGTAACCACAAACAACCACATATCAGGAGAATTCTTTGTTTCACAATTTAAATATAACATGTCATCTTATGGTTACCAACTTCAAAATAATTTTGTAAATATTAATGTATTTAAGGTGTTTTATTTTAATCAACTCACTCATATTTATAAAAATTTATAAAGTGTAATTTATCAGGGAAGAACAATAATTTAAAGGTTTTTTTAATTTAAGAAGTATTCATTGAAACCATGAATTATGATGAATGAATGATCCAAATGAAAACTGGAATGAATATGAGATAAAAATACAGACGTTATACCTTATTCTAGGAATTATCCACACAGATGATATTATCATTATATTTATCTTAGAAAATTATATATTGTATTACCAAAAAAATTCTCTAAAAAATTGGAGTAGCTATGTGAAAATAAAAAAGAAAAACTGGGAATAAAAGAATGTGAGAAGGAAGAGAAACGATATCATAGGCTTACCACAATTCCATGATCACATGAAATAGAAACCAAAATGTCCATAGATCAATGAATCTTCACCAAGAAGGATTATAGGAGAATGAGTAACATGTTGGAGTTGTTTCATGGAAATAAGAGGTTGAAAATTTCGTAAAAAGGAATTAGGATCTTAAAGGAAAAAAATGTAACTTTCTCCACTTTTTACTGAAGTGAAAGGATTGGCCACATTTTTGGAAAAAAACATTAACCAACCCTGAAAACAACACTATTAAGAATCCCCACACCCAAATGGTAAGTCACATGTTTTGTTAAACCTAACACAAACCTTTCATGATTTCTCTATAATAAGTTTAACACACCATCATGGTTTCCAATCCCCCACAAAATTATTTAGCAAACTTTTATCCTACCCTTTTCAGGATTCATGGGTATGGTGCATGGTTATACTGAATGATGTGCTAACCATAAACCCTACTATACCTTTCTAAAAGATGAAACATCGATCTAAAACCTTTCTAAATGATATTAAAACTCCTCCTAATCCCTTGGGAACATTGATTAATAAAAAAGTATATAGATTTAAGTAATTGAAATGGATCCATCACTCCTTATAAGAGAAAAGTATTACAATTTCTGATGAAACATGGATCATATTTCATGTTTCATGTCATGAATATTGGCATAAGATATTAGTAAAAGGATTTTGAAATAATAATTTCATAATCATGAGCATTGAAAACACAACATAGATATGTTTTAAATTAATTTTTCGAAAATTCCATAAAAAATATACTTTGAAGGAATAAAATAAATATAATAATAATAATGTTTATTTTTATCATCCTATTTATATAACATTTTCAATGCATTTCCCTACCCACTTAATTCCAAAATCATAAAACAAAAATGAAACAAATCAATAAGTTAATTCCAACATTATTTCACTGACGAATAAATCATTACCCCGTGAATTATAGAGCTATATCTTAGGATAATATTTTATAATATAAAAATAATAAGAATAATATCATGAATAGAAAACATAAAGGCTTTCATTTAAACTTTTCATGAATGAAAATTTACCTTTCAAACCATAAAACCATTAACATAAGAGCATTCAACATAGTATAAATAACCGGTAGAAATGAAATGAGTCTCATGAAAATTTCCTTAAAACATCATCATAATATATATAAATAAAAAATGAACATTCAATAATTATATCATATCAAAAAAGAATAATTACAATTAATAAATATTTTTATATTTTAATAATTTTTTTAAAAATCATTTAAATTATTCTTTGAATAAACAATAAGAATTATGCTTTTCTTTAGGTAACCTTAAAAAAAATAAAAGATAAAATAATAATAGAAATTCAATTTTTATTGAAAAATAATATAAACATAAAAAGGAATCATGATAATCATGAATAGACATAATGTTATGAAAGTTAAGTCAAGTGGTAAAATTTAAAAAATATTATTTTCACATATTTATAAAAAAAATAAAAAATGTCATGTATGGAAAGTATTGATAAAAATCATTTTAAAAAAATTTCTCATAATGTCACAGATATTTTAAAATAAACTCTATAAATAATTTAGATATGTAGAATAATAGTATTGAAATATTATAATTAATAAGTACATAGACGAAATAGAGTTTGGTAAATAAAATAAAATTTTACAGTAATGATTTAAAATAAAACCCCTTAAAATATTTAAAATATGTACTCCCCTGTAAGAATGAAAATAATAAATAACATAAAAATACAAGGATTTAATGAGAAAAAGTTTAATAAGAATTATATATACCATATAAATGAAAATATATGGACAATATTAGGCTTTTATTAATGAATAAAATTTAAGTTGAAAAATCCTTATGGGTTTTATAACATTTCGGATCAAAGGCCATTGAATGAAAAAAAGATTTATATTTTCAAATACAATTAATTACATGAAAAAATATATTATAAAAAATTATTAGGTTTAAAATAAAAATAAAACCATATAAAAGGAATCATGGTGAAAATATAACATGTCTCAAAGAATAGAAATTGAGGCCATGAATCCATTCCTTGGGCTTCTGGGTAGATGAATGCACATTTTTTATTGTTAAAATGAACATTGGGATGTTAACCATTCCTTTTCCCTTTAAATAATTGGATAGGTGGTTATAGTCCTTGTATATTCTTCATAGATTCATCATCTAAATAATATTATTAAATTAATTGTTTATTATAATTATTATATTTTTTATTTTAAAAATTAATATCACGGAGTTAATTGTTAATTTTCCATTTCATGAATAAATATGGTGGTTCAGGTCCTTGTATCTTTTTCATATATTTATCATTTTCATAATATTAATTATAATTTAATGCATGTGTTTTATATTATTTTATAGTCCTATATATACTTCATTGTACTTAAATTGATGGTTTTAATAAAACACATAAAAATTCCCTTTTTGATGATTACAAAATTAACCAAAGAATTGAATTTATTTTTAAATATAATTTTTTATATTAAAACTCCATAATTATGTAAAATATTAAATTTATCAATATTATATATTGTTAAAATTATTTAATTTTTCCTTGTCATTAATAAGATAAAAATTATATAAACATTCATATCGAGGGTAAACCTGACCAAAATAATAACAAGTTGCAACTGTTGAATGAGTAAAAGCATGTTTTTAAAATAATAATATTAAATTACCATAACTTAATGATTTTTTTTGTTAAAGTGCTAATTCAAATTCAAAAATACATTGAAGTTTAATATAAGTAAAATAAATGTTAATAAGTTATTACCTGCATAGTGTTTTTAAATGCTCATTTTACATGGTTAATTTTTAAAAAGACAATTTATTAATATAGAGGGAGAAATTATCTTTCAAAAAATTATTATTTTTATAGATATCATATTTATTAATTAAATATTCTTAGTTTTATCCATTTAAGGTTCTAATTGAAAACAAAATATGTGTTTCATGGATGTAGTAGTCTGTACATAATGCTAACACCATTTTATTTTTCCAATGTAATTAGAGAAAGTTAGATAATGGTAATTCTATAAACATAATAATAATTTAGTATAGTAATGAAAAAAACTATTATATTTTAAGGTTATATAATATTTTATGGAGGATAATGAATAAATAAATTTTAAATAACTTGGTTAAGAAATTAATCCCTTTTTTATGATATCATTCATTAAACCACCCCTTAAGCCTATGTAGACTAGAACTTTGTGACGAAAAGGACATCTAATAGTTGGGAAATATATTTTAGGAGATATTTTTCCAGGATCATTCATGATAAGTTGATCAAAGTGTGTGGAGAAGTGGTGTAACATTTCCCCCAACCCATTGGATTGGACTATATTGCAGGTGACTATAACCTTAGGTGACATTCCCTTGAAACCAAAGGCTAGAAATAAATAAAAATGGTTTAAACACAAAGATAAAATTGGAGAATAATTCAATATCTATATTAACACCAAAAACATGAAAATATATTAGAAATAAATAAACTAATGAAATCCCTATAAATGGTACATGAAACCAAATTCAATAATAATAAAAATTAAAAAATAACCATAAAAAATGTGTTAAATACCAATATAAGAGTAACATAAAAACATTATAAAGGATTGAATAATAAAACTATAATGCCATAAAATACATGTGAACCAAGGTTGATCCACTCCAGACCAAGACACATACAATTTATTGCTCTGGATCTACAAACCATGATTAAGACATCAAGGAGTCCCACTTGAGAAGTAAGAAACCAAAAAAATTACTTTAATATTGAAAATAATGATCTCATATTCACTAAAGTACATATGGAGAGCAATATTAATAATAACCAAAAGGAAAACCCCAACATAACATAACCATAATTAACTATTACTGGAATTATTTTTCTTTGGAATATAAAATAAATTGTAAAAATATCAAAAGAAGATAAAATGATTTCCAAAATATTTAATGAAGTTGTTGATTTTTTACAACACAAATATATCTAAAATTGGGTATTCATTTTCAAGTAGTATAAACTATTAATTTATTTAAATTTCGTATAGAATTCATTTTTCACACACACACACATGCACTCTATGTTACATCTCAAAACTCATGTGCAATGAAACATCCTCCGCCAAACCTTCACATGGTGGAAATTCCTACTCGTTCCATTCTAATCCACACCAATTACCATGTCTATTTCCAAATAGACTCATACAATAAAAATCATTAACACCCACCAACCATACACCTTTCTTGATGGAACCCAGAAAGCATATATTCCAAAAACATGTTTTTAAACCATATTTGTTTTAAGAAAACACTTTTGAAAATTTATTTAATACATTGTTAGAAACACCCATAACCTAGATTAGAAATAAAACTAGTAATAGAATCATCAACAGAGTTTCAACTATGTAACACCATTGAGAAAATAGTAGAGGAATATTTCAAAAAACCAAAGATCATTTAATTTATAATAAATATAGAAAGGGGAAAAGAAAAATTACCTCCAGTAGATTATCTACAATTACCTTTCTTATTGATTACGAACCATTAGATTCCCATTGATCTAATAATTAATTTCTAATATAGTTTGATTTTGGATCAAATGTATCCCCCATTACCATTGAATGAAGGGATTCATATTGAGAAAAAATGGAGTAATGTTAATGAGGATCATAAGGAATGGAAATTTAAAAAAAAAACTGTAAGACATGAAATAATACATGATGTAAACTAGGGATTCATGCCATGAATATTTGGGTTCAAATATTTTCCTAAGAACTCATATCCCAATCTTGGAAACTTGAAAACCAGTTCATGTCTTGAATGAATCTCATGTTGTTAAACAATTCTTCATAGAAAACATTGACACCTTGAATAAATAAAAAATCATCCCATAAACCATTCACATTGTGAATTACCATTCATAGACTAAAATAGTTCATGTTTCTAGATTTAATATCTCTTCTCTTTATCCCTAGGAACCCATATATAAATATATCCCTACCACTCCAAAAATAATATAAGAAGTATAAAAAATGACATACATCAAAACAAGGGATCTATACACCCTCACATGTAGAATTCATATCCTGAAGATGATAAATGATGTTATTGACTTCCAAAATCTCAATCCACAACTATAGTATAAACGTATTTCATTCCCATATCATCTCTTCGATCAGACTGTATATCTATACAACACATAGAAAACAGAAATATTCCACTCACAAAATCTCTTCTTGTAGATAAATAATCAAAAATCAGTAATGGATAAAGTTGTATCATCCTCTTGATTATCGTAATACCAAATGATCACATTACTGGTATCCTGTTGATACATAATCAGTCGAGATACATGAGTAAAATTATAGACAATATTGAATATTGGTGGTAAGGATAACAAAGAAATAATATTTCCAATCCATTCGATAACCTCAAATGGTCTAACATACCCTAGAGATAACATCCCTTATTTTCCCAAGTGTTGATAAATATATATCAGTGACACATTGAACAAGATGTGGTCACTCCCATTTAAGGATAATAGTTGATGATGATGGTTTTCATAATATTTGTATAATCTATCAGCTGTGGCCAGTCAATTTGAGATTATACGGAACATTATTTATAGTATTGTTAAAAATACTTGGTCTAATCAGTGAAGAATCTCTAATTTCTAATTTAAATAGTGAATAACAACAATGATGGCCATATAATGCCTTTAATGGGGCCATATGTTTCATCTAATTGTAATTTTTTATTATAGGGTAATTCCATAAAAGACATATAATCTTCCCATGAGCAGACAAATTCCATGAACTAAGCTCTATGTAAATCTTATAGTATTTGAATTCTACATTATGAGACCCATATGTATGAGGATCATATTCCACGATCAGAGTCAAATGTTTTCCAAATGCCTATTTCAATGAAATCCAGAATTGAGAAGTGAAATGAGTATCTTTGTCAGAGATGTTTGAAACTATAATCCCATTAAACTTTACCCCCTCTCAAATATAAATTTATTCTAAATAGTTATATTTCTTTGACTCTCTAAATGAGGGAAAGCATACTAAAATGGTCAGTTGATTTATAATCACCGAAATAGCATCATTCTTCTGATAAATTCTTAGTATACCTATGAAAATTTCTATCAAAATCTATTCCCACATCCATATAGGTATAAAAATATATTTTAGTACACTTTCAGGTCATTAGAGCATATACATTACCTTTTGACAAGTTCAACATTTCATAACATAATCTATAATTTTGGGATTAATTCCTAAAAACCATATATGAGCTTTCATTACCATGTACATTTTTGGAATAACATGATGAATTACCCATTTATCCTTTCTATAGAATTCACTAGTCTCCCCATCATTCAATGATTCCCTAATAGAGATGAAATCATGATTATATATTTTATTCTCTTGGACAAATATATGCAAAACATAAACAACTTAAACTGGGAAGGAAATTAAATTCTCATTATTTTTGGCATAATCAAGATTCATTTAGTAATAATACACATCCATTTCTATTGTCCACGAGTTTCCCCAACCACTTTTCTATTTGATTTCGGATTCAATGCATCTACTATAGATTTCCAATTACCATGTGTGTATACCAAGTTGAAATCAAACATTTGGTGGTACTCCAGCAATCTTTGTTTTCTATAGTTCATGTATCAGGGGGAAAATATGTATTTTATAATCTTATTACAAATAAAATGTATAAAACACTATACAAAGAGATAGTGGTTCCAAGTAATTAATTATATTACAATAATAGATAACGCTAGTTCATGTTAGATATTTCTTCTCATGAATTTGTAACTACCTTGCACTATAGTACACCACATGATATCCCTGTATAAGGAAAAAACGTAGATCATATCAACATGCATAATAATATACAACAATTACCAGACAAGGTTATATAAATATAAGGATGAGTTCTATGGTAATATGATATTTATGATCTAGAAAGCCTTTCCAGTAGTCTTCACTCTATATTAATGGATGACTGTTTATTATCGGAGAACTCAAAGGAGAAGAAAGTATCAGGAAATCTCGAACAAATAGACAATATTAGCTAGATAATATGAGAAATCTACATATCTAAAATATATTATTTCTTGGTTTCAAATAAAATTTAAGTTCCAATGATCAAATAAAAATTGATAGGGGGGGGGGTGAGTCTATTGTTTTCTTTTTCAATGTTTTAAAACATGTAGAAACTTTACCCCCACAACCTATTAAGATTTATATCCTTATCAACCTTTAGTAAATATTTATTCATGTAAATGTAAGAATTCAAGAAAAATAGAAAATATTTACAAGGTTTTGACTCAATGTGAGAACCTATATTCTTGACATAGCCACTCCCTTGGGTCTATTGAAATCCAAAATTATGAAGAAGTGAATACAATTTGTGCCCACTCCCATTAGACACCCTCTATATCCCAATAAGAATGGTTATACAGACTCATGTCAGATTAAAATGTTTTATTATAAAAAAATTAAGAAAAAAAAGAATAAAAACATTGTTAAATATTCTCCCCAAAATACCCATTCTGAATCCCTAGTCTGATTTGGTAGATTATGATCTTCTCAATAAGGTAATGATGGTTACAATTTTTCTTATCTCAAAAATTGAATACAAATATTCGTCAACATGGTGGGAAATTTTCACCACAAATTTATCAATTCCTAATATTTTATGCATATATAATTGTTTTTAAATGAATGAATGATTTGTGTACATATTAATAGAAAACTCAAAAATCAAAGTCAGGAATATTTAAACCACTCAGGCTTCCTTAAATCTCAAAAAATCAAAAAATATTTCATATTTAATGTTCAATATATGAATTCTTAAAACCTCCTTAAATTTATATAATATTTACATAAAATTAAAATTAATTCTTGAATTCTTCAACATTACATAACATTCTCATAACGATAATGTTGTATCATGGTTTCTATTTTTGAAAAATGTTGGTTCCGATTTATGAAGAATGTTGGATCCGATTTATGTAGAATACTGGTTATGATTACTATATAATGTTGGTTCCAATTTTTATAGAATGTTGCTTCTGATTTTTGTAGAATAATAGTTCTTTTTTTCTTAGAGAACTGGTTCATATTTATATAGAAACTTGGTTCCGGTTTATATAGAATCATTGTTTTGTTTTTTCTCAAAAAAACTAGTTCTTATTTGCTCAAAATCATGGTTCTATTTTTAACAGAAAAATTGTTCCAATTTTCTCAAAAAATAGTTCCAAATTCTATAGAATACTGGATCTATTTGTTCTCAAAAAACAATTCCGATTTTCCCAAAATCATGGTTCCACTTTTTCTTAGAAAACGGGATCTGATTTTCTCATAAAACTAGATCCAATTTTATCAAAAACATGGTTATGATTTCTACAGAACCATTATTTTGTTTTTTTATAAAATTAGTTCTCATTTTCTTAAAATAATGGTTCCATTTTTTCATAGAAAAATGGTTCCATTTTTCATAGAAACATAGTTCTGATTTTTCTTTGAAATATGGATCTGATTTGTAGAAGAATTCTGGTTCCAATTTATACATAATGATGATTCTGATTTGTACAGAATGCTAGTTCCCATTTGTGGATAATGTTGGGTCTTGTTTTTATAAAACACTGGTTCTAATTTTTATTTAGTGTTGGTTCATATTTTTGAATAATTTTTGTTCTGATTTTCATTGAAATTTTTTGGATCTGAATTTTCTCTTCTTTTTATTGATTCATATTTCTTCAAAAATCTCCACCATTTATTTAAATGATTTTATCATGAAATTTTTCATGATTTATGAGAAATTTTTGATCCAAAAATAATTTTTTAATTTTGATTACAATGTTTAATAAACATTCTACCTTCTGGTTTCTCAATATTCATCAACATCCACTTTCAAAACTCTTCAAAAATAAAAATAATTCGTCATTCAGCAAATTTTGTCTTAAGAAACTTTTATCTTTCTAAATCAGCAACATAATTCTTCTTTGATAACAAAACCATTCATATAAAAAATGGGTATCTGATAACAAATACATAGTATTTGTCAAAAATAGTTTATCATAATGGTAATTCTATTTACCCATTTGGATTTATTGACTACCCTTATTAACAACTTTTGCATATATCATATTTTTTTTGCAACTCATATTTTGCAAGAAACTCAGGTTTTTTAACTTTTATCAAAATATAGACTTCCTCAAAAGATATTATCTTGATTATACACTACTGGATAAAGTAATATTGTTGAAGGAATTATATTCCATAGTGGAAAGAAAATTTTATAGGCATGTAAATATAACTCCCCCTCAATTTTCTTCTTCTCTAAATAATATATTTTCTTTTTATCTGTTTTCTTTTTCTCTCCCCCATTATATGATTACCACAAATTTAGATTAAAAAATTGAATAAATGTAAAACTTATTATAAAGTATAAAGTTGTTAATTTCTCTCTACCATTTTTGAAATAATCCAAAGAATGGTAGGTGTGCTTCCTTCTAAAGTTTGGGAAGACATGGGAGGAGTCTTAACATGAATTTATAGCCTCAATTCAACTAACTTTTCCTTCAACATTGTTTTTTTAATGATATCATCAATCTGATAGATTATTGAAGGGTATTCCAACAAAAATTATCCAATAAGAACTTTTACATTTATAAAGTGAAGGTTTATATCAATGCGTTTTGATTTTGAATGATGGAAAATATTCTTAGAATAATCAATTGCACTCTGATTATAAAAAAGTATCTTCAACGGTTTAGAAACTTTTACTTTTAAATCTTCCAACCGAACATTGATCCAAAACTTTTGTGTACAATCCTGAGTTGTTGCAACATATTCGGATTTATTTGTACTCAAAGTCCCTAAATATTGATTCTTACTATTCCATCTCACACAACATTCACCCCAAAAAATATTCCTCTCATGGTTTACTTTCTATCATTACAATATGCACCTGAATTAGAATCTGTATAACCATGAAACTTTATATCAATTCATATTTTGTATAAAACCCCTTGTGATGTTGTACCTTTGACATATCTCAAAATCATCTTTTCAGCCAACACAAGGGATTATTTTTATTTACTTTGATACCTAGAACATAAATTTACAACATAAAAAATATCCACCCTTGAATTTATAAGGTAAATAATTCTTCCCATCTGCCTCTGAAAGCCTATCAGATTCAAACTTATTCTAGATTCATCTTAATAAAATTTTTTCTCATGAAAATAGGAGTTGAATCTTCCTTCGATTCATCCATCCCATAGTTCTTTAACAATTCCCTATATTAATTTTCTTGAGATAAGAAAATATTTTTTATTTTTGTGGAACATGAATACTAAGGAAGAAAGATAATTATCCCAACAATTAAATATTAAAATTCTTCTTCATTACATTAGAAAACACTTCATAAACATTTTTTCATCCCTAGAACAAATTATGTCATCCACGTAAACAATTATAAT
Organism: Viscum album; assembly: GCA_963277665.1. Lineage (NCBI taxonomy): Eukaryota > Viridiplantae > Streptophyta > Magnoliopsida > Santalales > Viscaceae > Viscum > Viscum album. The sequence goes on from OY728133.1 coordinate 1,003,348,052, forward strand.
TAATGTTCCAGAGTCAAAATATCTCAGATACATGTTTCTATATACTTATAAATAATAAAATTTTATCATTCCCTAATAATTATAAATCTTCTAATAACAAGAACATGGATCTTGTTTCAGCAAAAACGAACATTTATTTAATTTATAAACTTTTTTGTCTTCCTAATCATTTATAAACCAACATTGTTTCTCAATGTAATATTATTCCTCAATATCACCATCTAAAAAATATGACATTACATCCATTTGATAAAAAGTGTAATTCTAATGAGAATCCATAAAAAGAAACATTTGAATAGTTTCTAGCCTTGTAATGGGGGAAAGGTTTTCATCAAAATCCACACATTCCACCAACGAATATACTTAAAAACATGTATTTATTTGTATCATGAAACTTCTCCATGCTCATTGAATTTGTTTCTATAAATCAAACTGGTTTTGATAAAAAATTTATTTACAGACCTTGGAACAGGTTCCCAAGTTTCATTCTTCTCAATATGATCCAACTATTCATTCATATAATCTACCCATTCTTTATGTTGAGTAGCTTTTGGAACTGATTCTCATTCAACTTTTGAGATAAGTGAAGTATGATTTCATAAGATAAACTTCTTTCTGGTCTGAACTGAAGCCTTTTGACTCTCAATAATGTTTTCAAATTCAAAATGTTTGCATAAGGTAAGAAATTTCAATGTTTCTTTCTCAGGTAGAATATCATCAACACAATATTCGTCTAAAAATTAATAAGAATGTTTGGAATTACTTTTATTGTTGTATGAAATATTTAATTTATCCTCATCATAATTGTCAACAATATTTGTTAAGGAAATTTAATTTTTAATTACCTTCACATCATATGTGTCCACCGAATTTTGTAATCATTTTTTACATCATTTTTAACTACTCTCATTTGGTGAATAACCCCTGGAATTTCATTTCTCATCTTTCTCATCATACTTTCTAAAATTCGGATTGTTGACCATGAGTAAATAGGGTCTTCCAAAAACATTGATGACTTTAAATTATGTTTTTTTGTTATAACACATTTTATAAAGAGTCATGTTAGTTTATGGTTTCAATAAGCATGTATTTTGAACACATACAATAGTTCTAATATCTTCTCTTCAAAACAATTTTGAACAGTTGTATTATGAAAAAATAATTCTACCCATTTCCACCAATATTATATTCATTCTTTATTCTACTCCATTTTTTTGGAGTATAGGGAGAAATATACTGATGTTTCACACCATGTTTTCTTATATAATCTTCAAAATCATTGTTTGTGAAATTGGTACCATTATCTATTCCCAACCTCATAATGGAAACCCCCAATTCTTTGTCAACATCTTTTCTAAATAAATCTCACATTTAAATATTCTCTCACTTGAGCCTTGTGAACATGAGGTCTATCATCTGAGTGAAATCATCAATAAATGTTATAGAGAATAAGTCTCCATTTGTTCATTGATGTGTAATTGTTCTACATAAATCAGAATGAATAAGATTAAGTGGTCATCTAGATTGAATCTAAAATATTTTATGTCTTTTGTTATTCATATTTCATTTCTTGCATGAAATGAAAACATATTTATCTCTTCTTTTAAATTCTATAAATTTCTATACAACCTCAAATTTAGAAATTTTATTCATGCTTTCTACCCAAGGTGGCCATGTGTTTGGTGCCACAACATTTTTCATCTTCAGCACTCAAGTAACATGATTTATGGAATTCTCTTATTTGAAAGAGATTTCCACCAGTTCTTTTTATTATTGTAATGAATTTTCTATCCATCATACTTTTGATGATAAAAGAATAATTTGTGAAGATTACTTCCTTTCCATCATCATAATGTTGACAAACACTAATTAATTTATGTTTATCCCATCAACTAGTAAATCTTAGTCAGATTTTAATTTCTCTATTTCAATCTTTGCTGTTCTGATTCCTCTAATTTTTATGGAACTTTAATTTCCAAATGTAACTCTTTATCAATCATGAAATTCCAAAATTTTCAAGATTTATATATCAAATATCAATTGTGAAGAACAACCACCATCAGGTATCAATGGGTTGTTCCTATTACTTGATTTAAAAGATATCTCAACAACAAAATCTCTGTACTCAACCAACATATATTTATTTTTATATTATTTTATATCATAAAATCTTGTTGTGGAAGGAGTGTAATACATATTTTAGCATTATTTACAAAATGATCACATAATCCACAAATATACTCCAATCATTCTAATTTATTCTTTGAATTTTTCTAACATCATGATAATTCACTTTTTTAACTTCTTGTATGTTATGAATGTTTCTGATTCTTCTTTCACTATTTATTCCATTTCTCTAAAACCTTATTCCATGTAATGATAAGTGGTGCCAACAATTACAATATTTGTTCCTACAGATTCCATGACACGAAAAATAGAAATAAAATATGAATTTTATATTTATGAGAGATCTTTTTCTAAAGAAACATTGTTGAAGTTGGAATCATCATTCAGCTCTAACATGATCCGAATGTGGACCATCATTTATTTTGAATGAGTTTTATAATTTTAAAGAATTAATAGGTTTCTCACTTCCTTTATCCACCCATGATTTCCCAATAAAGTTTCCAAAACCTAAAAAGGATTCAGATGAAAAAATATTTTTAATAAGATAATATTTCACATGATTCTTGTATTGATGCTTCTCGGCAATGTTAGAAGTCTCAAATTTTACTTTTGAAGCATTGATAATGTTTTTATTCTTCTTCCTCAAGGTACTTTTAGACTCAAGAAGTTTTTATTTCAACTTATTAACCTATTATTTCTCAGCTTCTTGATTCTTTCTTTGATCTTCAATCATATTTACCTATTTAATAATTAGATTTTTGTAACCTAAAATCTCCTGAATGTGTTCATACTCTTTCTTGATGAAATATTATATTCCATTAATAACTTCTTCATGATCAATCTTCATTACACTAATTTATTTCTTGAGAGATTTGTTCTTCTCAAGAAATGAAACAAGTTCTGTTCTGAGCTGAAACTCTCTATATGATTCTTCACCACCTTCTTTACTATATGAGGAATCAGTTTTTTCTCAAATTTTGTAATGAAGGTTCAGACATTTTTTAAACATTCATCTTTAGATGAACTGTTTTCTATTGAGTTTTAATCAACTTTCTTACTCAATAGACTTATTTTGTTTCTAGTAAACTTATTTATGTATCTTTTGGAATACTTTTCTTCTTTATAATTTTGGTACAATTCTTCCATCGAGGTTTTTAATAAGAATCATCTTAATATTATCCAATATTATTCTATGGTAAATTTATATCAAAGTGTCTAATTCTACCACACTCAAAAAATTTGAGAGGAAGTTTACCTCTATAATTTTCTCTCCCTATTCAGTAGTTCATGGATATAAGAGACATTATTTTTAATTTTGATCATAATAATATTTATATTTAGACTCAAGAGGATATATTCTTTCAATATCTTGTATTTTAATATTTCTCATAGCTTCAAAATACATTTGATATTTTATATTATTTTTAATCATTACTAATTCCCTCAACTCATAAGAAACAATAATGTTATAAAATTCATTAAGAGATAAAAAATATTATCTTATAAAGAAGAAATTATTGAATCAAAACTATATAGAAAGATTCTCATAAGATTATTCCCAATTATAGAATCTTATAGGATATCTATGAATCCTATGACGTTGAAAAAAATTTCATTTAATCTGGTGAAGTATTCATCAATTTTTTATTCATATAGCCACCTGATTTCTTCATACTTACTATGATATATTTATAGGTTTTAACCAATGACTTTATATTCACTTCGAAAGAACTTTCCACCATGTCCCACAAACTATTGGATGTTTTGAGACCCATCACCTTCTAATAAAAAATTTATGATAAGGACTTTATTATTGAATTTCTAGCATTTCTGTCAACTTATATATTTATATTATCAGCATACATCATATGAAAATCTTTATTAACATGTGAAAAACCAATAGTAGCAGCATCAACAACTTCCAGGACAAGTGATATGATATAGAGAATAATATTATTTTTTCCATCCATAATAACTTTTCCATCGAATATATGAATTCATCTATTGATGATATAATTGATATTATCCATGATAAGGAATAAACAAGGGAACCTTCTCACTGATACCAATTGATGTTCCAAGGATCAAATAATAATGTAGAGGGCGGTTGAATCAATTGTTCACTTTTTATAAGATTGAAAACTTTTAGAAACTCAACCACTAAAACATGTTAATATTTATATTCATATCAACCTTTAGTAAATACTTATGCATGAAAAGGAAAGAAAGAAAAAAACATAAGATTTACATGGTCTAGGACCAATGTGAGAACCTACATCCTTTCCATAGACACACCTATGGGTTTATAGCAATCAACTATTATGAATAATTGAATAACTTTTTTTTTCTAACTCTTGTTAGATAACTTTTTTCTTCCAATATGAAAGATTATAATGACTCCCATAAGTTTACAATTTTTGTTATAAAGAAATTTATAAAAAATAATAATAAAATATTTGGTAATTCTGTTCCACAAAATTCCCATTCCAAATTCTCAGGCTGATTTGGCTGAGTCAGATCTTCTCAATATAGTAATGATGGTTCTGATTTTTCACTTCTCAAAATTTCAATACAAATCTTCATCAATATGGTAGGAAATTTTCACTTATAATTCTTTAGAACAACTCCTTTTGTGCATATATGAAATTTTTTAAAAGAAAAAATTATCTAAGAAAGTATTTATATGAAACTCAAAAACCAAAATTTGGAAACAAAATATATTTACCACTACGTTATATCTCAAAAATCTACAAATATTTCACATTTAATGTTAAATATATGAAATCTTCAATGATCCTTAAATTTAACAATGATATATATAGAATTCAAATTCATGTTTTACTACTTCAAAATTTCATATCTTTCTCATGAAGATAATACTAGATCTTATTTCCAATTTTCATAGAATATGTGCTCCGATTTCTGTAGAATGTTGGTTCTGTTTTTTGTAGATTGTTGGTTTTAATTTATATAGAATATTGGTTATGATTTTCCCAAAATATTGGTTCTGATTTCTATAGAATCATGGTTTCGTTTTTGATCAAAAAATTAGTTCTGATATTCTCAATAACTTAGTTCTTATTTCTATAGAATCTTTGTCCTTTTTTCTTAAAAAAATGATTCTAATTTTCTATGAATCATGGTTCCGTTTTGGATTAGAAAAATGGTTCTGATTTTTTTCAAAAACATGGTTCCAATTTATATAGAATCATGGTTCTATTTTTTTATCATAAAACTGGTTCCAATTTACTCAAAATCGTGGTTTCATTTTTTTCTCCAAAAACTAATTCAGATTTTCTTAGAAAGTTGGTTCTGATTTCTATAGAATCTTTGTTCCATTTTTTCTCCAAAATCTGGTTCTGAGTTTCTCATAATCTTGGTTCTATTTCCCCTAAGATAAATTTTTTTGATTTTCTCATTAACATTATTAAGATTTTTATTAGAAAGAAGGATCTGATTTTTCCAAAATGTTGATTTTGATTTTTGAAGAATGATGGTTTTGATTTGTGCAGAATACTTGTTAGGGTTTTTATAGAATTCTGGTTTTGATTTTAACATAATTCTAGTTAAAATTTGTGAAGAATGATGGTTCTTATTTGTGAAAAATTCTGGTTTCTATATGTAATATATTTCATGATTACTTATTATATATACCTAATAATCATTCTTGAATGGTTAATATGGAGAATGAATCTCATCACCTCATGGAGACGGTAATCCGTACGTACATAGAAGCAGTGATATCGTTCCCATAATTATTGAATGGAATTGGAGTGGATGACATAATATCTCAAAATAAATATGATGTTATAATAACCATATATAGTTATTTCTTTATACCATTATACCCATCTAATTAAGGTGGTGGTGGAAAAACATATTACACCACGGTGTGGAGACGGTATTCTGTACATACGAACGTGTGGTGATTTCATTTTCTATAGGATGGATAGAAGGTGAAATGGGGTTGTTTCATTTTTATAATAACATATCAGTATATTATTTATACTGATGTTATAACTTTATATTGAAACAACTAAATAAGAGGAAGTAGAAGAATAAATAAACTTGAAAGAATTGGAAGAAGTGACTACCTCTTCTTTGACGCGCCTTCTCTTAACCTCCTCTTAGATAACTAAATTTGGTCTTTGAAGAAGACCAGTACCTCTAGTAGGTTTCTATGGAAGTGGATAAGTGAAATGGGCAGGGGTTGGCTGAGCTTGAACGCTCAAATTTCTGTGAAGAGGATAGGGGGGTGGAGCCCTTTTATAAGGGGGGAGAGGGGCACCTTTGGAAACATCAAAAATATTAATTTAATATAAATTCAAAACCCACATAAAAACATCCAAAAGGACTAAAATCTGAATATTAGATGAGATAGGGTTATAATCTCATCAAAAAAATAAATTTTAGACATGTTGGAAATTTATTTTAAACCTTATCAACTTGATTTCTCCTTATTTAATATATTTAATTTGTTTGTGGAAATAATATTCTAAATTTGAAATTGTTATAAATAATTACTTTTTTGTTGTAAATTTTCCTTAATTGTATACTTTATGACATTTTAGACTATATAAATGTCAATTTATAATTTTTAAATATTTTTTTAATTTTTAAACAATTTTATAATATGTTATTTTTATAAAACAAGAATAGTGTCAATTTTGACAATATTCATTAATTTTAATTTCATTAAATTCCACACAGAGGATCTATTCAAAATTTGTTTTTATAGAATTATAACATGTCATATTCATCTATAAATGTTTTGGGCAACATTAATTAGTTCATATAATATTTATTTTAATACTTTTAAAACCATTTATTTGATATTTCAATCAATAAAATAATTTCAATATCACTATTGTGTCATCATTAATGATAATTATTTAATCCCTAAAAATTATAAATTAATCTTAATGATGTAGATACTTTGATTATATTTCTTAATACTATTCATGTTCAGAGTTTTATAAAGTTTATCACTAAATTAAAATTATTATACTTATAAGATATAAGAGAGTGACATGTTGTCACTTTCTTTGGTTTTAATAATAATTATATAATTTTCATGGTCAAAATTCCATGAAATGAATCTATTTTAACCCTTAGGTGATATGGGTCGACTTTTATTCTTCTATTATTTTTTTAGTAGGTGTTAGGGTAATTTTATAATCTTATTTTTACCCTTAATTACCTGATTTACCTTTAACTGTAGTAAATAAAAATTACCGTAGTTACTATTCATAATATCGAAAAAATAAAAGTGACCTATTAACATAATATAGACCCAATGAATCCAAAAATGGGATCCATTTTTCAAAATTCCAAACACATAAGTATTCCTAATTAATTTAAAATTAATCCCACTGTTGAGAAAACGGGTTTTAAAAGTTAAAACGTTGCAAAAGATTGAAATGTTTTTACCTATGAATTTAATGTAAAATTAATGATAATGACTTATATTACATTAAATGGTAAAAAAATATTCTATTTATAATTTAAAACCATTAAATATTATAATTTAACCATATAAATTATCTCAATGAAAAATGTTTTGTTTTAATTAAAATTCAGCGTATTTTTACTATTTATCAAAATATGAAGGTGATCATAATTATGTCAAAAAGTTATCCAAAGTAGATATTTATATCCTTATCCAAAGGAAAATGTTTTATTTTTCAATTTTAACTTATAAACATGTTAGAAACTATATTTAAAGTGGGTGATCCATCAAAAGGTGGTAAAACTGTATTTTTTGAAAAATACTTATTTTACCTGAAAAATTTATTTTGTTCACATATCAATTTCTATAATACTTGTAAGATGAATTATAGTGTCCTAAAATTAAAAATGTAGTCACTACTATTCATAACAGCTAGTTCATACTAATATTATAACAATATATCATTGTTTAGTGAATCTCTGTATTGCGTATAACACACACTATTGAGGAAGGTCGCTCTTACGTGCAACAGAAACCAAGAATACTGTTTGCATATACTAAAATCTAGTACGGCGTTGCGTATAGTGCAAGCTAATATTGGTGTAGCGTAAAAAACAGGACATCAAATAAATTAAAAAGAATATTTCTCATAAAATTTCAGGGTGTTACAGTGGGTGGTCTATAACTCATCCTTCATGTTTGTTGATTTTGGAATTGATGTGTGGGGCCCACTGATTTCATCGGGTAACATTTATATAATTTATATTCATTGTTTATAGTCTTTTGAACTGTATGGTTATGATATTTCTATATATGTGATTGGTTATTGGTGGTTGCATCCATAACTCCCAAAACTCTATGTAGGGTGATATGCCATAATTGAGATTCTAGTGTTTTGACACCCTGTCATCTCTGTTGGTACCTTGGATTGATTACATGTATATAGGTGTAAATAAAGGTAAGCATACCACTTCAAACACTTTATTGAATGTTGTGTTAGTAAATAGCTAGTAGGATATGACTAAGTTGGTTCTCATGAGGATTGGGATAGTTTATGTTTTTACTTTTTTCTACTTGGTATTTTTCTTGAATTCCCGCTTCTTCATATCAATGTTTTCTAGATTTCTAGTGAAATGACATATATCATCATAAGTTGTACAATATTATTCCGGTTATTTTATTTATTATTTATTTGTCTCCTTCCACTGTGAATTCTATTTTCTTATATTTTTTCCGCTATTTATCTCTTGTTGTGTCATATATTTTATCCACTATGATATGATCTGGTAATGAGGGAATAGTCTCTCCACATACACACCATATGCCCCTGCTGCTAGTCGGCAGCCTCTAGCATTCAAGGTGATGCACTTGAGGCCATGTGGCCCTCCAGGCTCGGGGAACCTCTTAAGTGTTATCCAGATATATGATTTCACAATGTTGCATCAAATGTGTTCTTTTATTTCTTTACTACCTAGTGATAATAGTCAGGGGATTAGAAACATTTGGAACATGGTTATAAGTCATTATTGGGAATTGCGAACCCATTTTGGGGTAAAATCACAGTTTCATGAATTATAATTGTTTTTGTGGTTTTATTTGTTATATTTGATATCCTTTCACCATTGGGTGATGCACACATAGTGTGGTGTTTCTTATTATTATTATAATTGATAATTTCATTTCATCCTTGGCCCGATGATATGAGGGAAAGGGGAATTGTTAAATTCATCATCATAGGCACCTAGGATTTATATATCATGACTATTTACATACCATATTTCACTATATACATTGATTGGTATTCCTATGATTGTTGAGAGATCTTTTCTTGTATATATTCTTATGCTGCTATTTGGGCTATGGTTGAGTGATTTGTTGATGTAATTTCAGATGTGTAATGGGCCCTCATTGTTTGGAATGAGTAATATAATGAATCAATCCTTTAATAAGAAATTAAAATGGGTTTCATTTTAGTGATAAGTAGTATGGAACCTGATTCACTGGGAATAAAAACCCATTTTAATGGGAAATTGATAAAAGTCCTAAGAAAATAAAAACTTAAAAGTGAAATAGTTGCATGAATTTATCCCACACTTTCATGCTTATAAAATTGAAGGAGTGAACCTAGTAATTAAATATCGAATGAAATGATATGGCTTCCAACAAATGATGAGGCATGGTACCATTGACCCTTCATCTATTGGAACCCCTAAAACATAAAAATGACTACTTACCGATACTTTGATATCAAAGCTAGTAATTGGGGTAGTATCCCTTTGGGAGTGATATTACTTATGTTAATCATCCACTAGTGTTTATATATGTTTTGATTAATGATAGTTTTATGGAATATACTTGAAAAAAATTTAGATAAATTATTTAAAGAAATCCTCATGCCATGTTCCATGAGGGTGGTGATGACCATGCTATATACATGGAGGTCCCTGAGGTTCCATTATTTCTTATAAGAGGGCCACATGAGGTGACTTATATAACTATATTGGGTACAAATGCTCATGTTTGTGATTTTTCCCTACGTATGATGTAGTCCATGCATTGTGCTCCACGTGCTGCAGCCACAATGGATGATCTGACTCGTGAGTAATAGCAGTATCATCCTCATAATTTCATAGGGGATGGAGATACACATGATTTTGAGTCTCGGATATAATACAACTTATATATATTTGAGTATCTAGATATGACTCCAGAGAATAGGGCCAAAATTTCCGCATACATGCTCCCTCATTTAGAAAATAATTCGTGGGATGCGATCACTCAAGTTGGTCACCATTTGGAAATGGTATGGGATGATTTCATAAATACCTTCCATTCATAAATTTCTAAGTGTTTATAGAGCCAAAGAATTTATGCATCTCTAGGAGGGTTCTATGCCAGTTTTGGAGAATTTAACGCTCTTCCCTGAGTTAAAATGACTTACATCACACATTTCCTATGATAAGATTTTGCATGCCATATGCTTTGAGGAAGGGATTACGTATGCCATAATTAATCAAGTGAACATATTTTTCCTACCTATTTTTTATGAAACTGAAAATTGGTCTCTAATCACTAAGCATAACCTAAGGTATGTTGACAATATTGGGCATAGAGGACCGGTGCTAGATTAAACCATTAGTTCTTTTGGTGGAAAGAGGCATCCCATTGATTTTTCTCATTAGGTTAGTGGAACCAAGAGTACCCATGTATGTAGATTATTTTATTCAATTGTGGTGGACATACATGGAATTTCATGATTCAGTGTGATAGAGACCCTCTGGAGTGCCGTGCTTGAAGAAATATGGGGCACTTACATAGATTCTGTCAGACCATAAACTTATATTAGAAGAGGTTCCATACCAGCTCCATCTTTAGGGGAAGGTTCCTTTATGTCACATCAGGAGGGACGTTGGATTAGCACTAGAACGTCTATACATGGAGGAGGTCATGGCCATGGTATCCATACCCCTCATAAGTAACAATTCCAACAAAACTATTTTGATAATGGTAGTCCAACTATTTCATAAGTACATGGATCAAGCCATATTCATGCATTACAGCCTATAACCGAGGATTAGGCTGTGGGACCATTTATATATTGTGGTACTATTATATTATCCCCCACTAATGTATATTATTTATTTTATATAGGTGCTTCACACTCTTTCATTTACTTATCTATCATGGAAATCATTGGGATGAAAATAATGTTTTTTTTGGAGTAATGACCTTAGATACACCATTGAGAGTATGGTAAGATGGAATATTCTAGTATAGCGAATGAAATGTGGAGGTAGTAAATGATCCCTTAATATGGTACCTATTTGTTCTCGAGATGGTGTGCTTCGACATTATTCTCAGGATGTATTGGTTGGTTCCTTATGATGCCCCTGTATACTGTTGTCACTGAAAGGTATCATTTACATGACCATATGGTAGTAGTTAAATATATAAGCATGAGTGTGATTTCTAGGCTAGCAGGTCTGAAACATGGCTTTGTAGGTTAGGTTGGGCAACCACCCATATTTCCAATATCATCATGGAGGATCAAGGTTTATGCCAGGATGAATTCCCTCCAGTAGTAGATCATTTCAGGGATGTATTTGTCAACTAATGTTCTAACTTATCACCTAAGAGGGACATCATTTTTACCATCAACATTATTCTAGGGGAAGCACTAGGGTCCATTCCTCCATTTATTATAGAATTAAATAATCTCTTAGAGCTCAAGAGATAGTTAGAGGATCTAGAGGAAAAACTTTTCACATAGAACATCCCATTCTCTTGTAATTTTCAAATGATTTTTTCCTAGAAGTCAGATGGGTCCCTTCATTTGTGTGTGGATTATATATGGTTTATCAATATTATGTTCAATAATCAGTATCCACTACCTTGAATAGATGATCTATTTAACCATCTCCAATGAGTTAGGGCCTTCTCCAATATTGACATATGGCCAGTATATCATTAGGTGTGATTGAGGCCATAAGAAAAAACTCGTATACATTTATATAGAAGGTATTGTCAATATGAGTACCCAATTTTCCCATTTGGACTTATGAACGTGCCCACTATTTTAATGGATTTGATGAATAGGGTGTTCCACCCATATTTGGATTCTTTTGTCGTAGTCTTTGTGGATTACATATTGGTGTATTTTCACACTTGACGAGACCATGAAATGTGCCAAGATATCATTTTGATTACACTGATAGAGCATCAAATTTATGCCATGTATGCTATGATCCATTTCGTGATGGACAAAGATCATATCTTTGGTAATATTATCTCATAATTAGTAGTCTCTATTGACCTAGAGAAGGTGAGTGTAGTGATTTTTTGGGGGCGTCCCAAGAACATTTTTGAATAGTTAGTTTCTTCGAGCTTGATGGATATTACAAGTGTTTCATACAACACTTCTCACACCTTGATTCACATCTTACTGGTCATAAAAACATGGGTGTTATGTTATTGTGGTCAAAAGAGTTTGAGAATTATTTTCAAGAGATGAAGGGATGGATGGTCTTAACACCAATTATGGATCTTCCAAAGCCACTCATAGGTTATATAGACTTCTGAGATGCATCGATCTTTTTCCGAGGATCAATGAGGATGAAGGAGAACATAGTCATTGCATATAGATCTCAGATGTCTAGGCCTCATGAGAGGAATTACCTGATGCATGACCTAGAGCTAGAAGTATTTGTCCATGCCTTATGTTTCTAGAGACAATATCTATTGGGTGAGAAATTTTCGGTGTACACATACTAGAATATCTTCATAAATATCTTTTCATATCCGGAATTTAATCTCAAACAATGATGATTGGTTGATTATATTCAGTCCTTGCTTTCCCATTAGTTTGGAAAGGGTGATGTTGTCACTAATGTGCTAATTTGGAAAACATAGTCACATGATGTATGGGAATCCGATGATGAATGGATGTTAATGTACCTATTTTATAAATTGCATCTAGAGTTTAATGATAGTCATGAGCCGTATTACCTCTTAGCCTTGACATTTACCACTTATCTCCTTGAGAAGGTGAAGGGAATGCAATTTTCAGATCTAGAGGGCTTGGTTCCCCATGAGAGTATATTAGGAGTTGACCCACCTCCAAATTGAACTATGGACATAGATGAATTCTGATATATTCATGGGTTTTTTGGGTTCCTACATATATGAGAGAGAAGTTGATGCAAGAGTCATACTTTTCTCAGTGGGCAGTTCATCTAGGAATTTACAAAATATATCGAGATATGAAATTCTAGTATTAGAGGCATGTGGTGAAATATTATATATCATGTTTTATCACTAGGTGTTCCACCAATTAGCAGGTGAAGATGGAGCACCAGAGACCTACGATCATGTTATTTCCACTTCAATAAGCAAAATAGAAATGGGAAGATATTCCTATGGATTTCATAGTCAGATTACCTAGGACACTAATGGGAAGCAATACTATATGGGTAGTTAATGATTGAAAAATGAAAGTATCCCACCTCATTTCTATTTAGGATAATTTCTCAGCTGATGAGGTAGGAATACCGTATTTTATTGAGATCATATGACTACATAGAGTCCCACAAAATATCATTTCAGATAGGGATGTTCATTTCACATCACTGTTCTGGTAGGGGCTTTAAAAGGCTATGGGAACATAGGTTCTTTAGAGCACACGTTTTCACCCTCCGACCAATGGACAATTAGAAAAGATGAAATGAGTTCATGAGGACATTCTAGGAGTATGTGTCCTTGATTTTGGTGGTTCATGGGAGAATCATACCCCTCCCATCGAGTTCTATTATAAAAATATCTTTCTAATGAAAAATGTAGATAGATCCTTTTGAGTCCATATATTGTAGGATATGTCATTATCCCCTATGATGGATAGAGGTAGGTGAGGTAGCCCTACTTGGGCATCGTCTCATGTAGGAGGCTTTAGAGCATGTTTGGCTAATTAGGTAGCATAAGACTACTGCTTAGTATAGAAATAAATGTTATTCCTTTCATCATTAAAGACCTATAGAGTTCAAGGTTAGGGATCACATTTTTCTATATTTATCGCATAGGATAGGCAATAAATGGTTACAATGGAAAGGGAACATATCACTTCGTTATATAGTGCAATTTGAGATCTTGGAAAAAATAGGGCTGGTAGCCTATTGGTTGTTGATACATAAAAGTTACCATTATATGAACATCATCTTCCAAATTTTATAACATCAACATTATCATGCCAACCTACCTCATAATTTTGATCTCGAGGAAATTTATCTAGATTCCAATGCTTCTTTTGAGAAATATCATCTACCCATCATCGATAAGATCATGAAGGCTCTATCAAGATGGTATATCCCTCGAGTACGAGTGCTATGACAACATGAACACGTATAGGATAGGACTTTTGAGCGGGAGGCCAATGCATGTTCTCATGGGCCAGACTTATTCAGAGAAATTGTTTTGTAGTCCTTAGAATGTGAACTCAAGGATGAGTTCCATTAAGTGGGGAAGACTCTAAGAACCCCATTTTTGACTCAGGTAAGGGAACTTTAAATTTCGTTCATTTCTCTTGTTATGGTCCTTTTTCAGATTCCTAATGATTTTAAAAAGGTCCTAGGGGAGATCCGGGCTTATTTGGAGATTGAAGCCCACCTATTTGGGATAAATTATCCTTTTTTATGGTTAGTGTAAACCGTTCCAGTTTTTTGAACAATAATATCTATCCCTGAAGATTCTATAAATTTTTTGAAATATACTTTCCACATGGTTAACATACGATTTCTCTAATTTTGTGGACTAACTGTGTGGTATTCCTTATCTTCTAGGTGCCTATGCATGATTGGTGCATGATTTGGTGAACCATCTGGACAAACCATGCACATTATATTTTTTTGGGAAGATTTACCATATTCCCTTAACTATAAAAATATGAAAAAAATATCTTCTATCTTCTATTTTCTAGTGGATAAATCTCAATTTCCTATCATTTTAGGGAACTTTGTAGGCCTAAACTAGGGTTTGAGATATCTACTTCATTCAGGAACTGATAAAGGTTCTATTAAACATGTTGTATGCACAATGGTAAGTAATTGACTCATCTTGATCCATTCTTCATTTATCTTTCTCTTAACCTAGTTATCAAGTTTTTGGATATTATTCCCATTTTTCATATCTAATTTGATCTAAGCTGAATTAGTGGATGATATTTGATGAGTAGAATCATATGAGTATATGGTGGGTTGTATACAACTAATCCCTCAAGTTCATTGATTTTAGAATTAACATGTGGGACACATGAATTTCAATAGGTATCACATATTTAATTTTTATTCCCACCTTATAGTAATTAAAACCACATGGTTATTCTCTTCCCATAATTATGTTTGGTTTTTGGTGGCTGTGTACACAACTCCCAACTCCCCATATAGGGTGATATTCCAAAATTTTGTTTTTAGTGTTTTGACAGTTTTGATCCATTATTCAGGTGAGGTCGAGATTGAAAACACTAATGGTAAGAAAAATTATATTAATTTCTCATTGAATCATGAAAATTTTAATATATTGTACATTATCATTTCCACTTGACCTGTATAAGGTATTTTATTAAATGTAAGTGATTGATTCTAATTATATTATGGAAATAAAACTTATATACATGACTTGGAATCATAAAATGTAAATAAATGTTTGTTTTCATGTCTATATCACACCTTTACATATTTATGGAAGGAATTGGAGTAAACATTATTAATTGAACTTTTTTACATGATTCTAATTAAAAAGATGCATGCTACATGGACTTGTAAATCTAAGAAAAGAAAGGCTTGAACCAAGTGAATAATTTAATGACACAATCATTACATGAACAAATTAATTATAATGAATTAAATGTAAGGTGAATATTTATTCTCTTGGACCTTGACATATTTATAGGAATTCAAGAATTGTGCTAGCTCTAGAATTCTTGAAAGAATTCTTTGGGTACTTGAGGACGTAATTCCAATTGAAGGATACCAATTTTTATTGGTGAGTCCTATCCAGTAACCATATCCATGTCTACCTAAGAATGCCCAATATAACACCATAAGATCCCTTAGATATTGTTATAGGATTCCTCAGATACACTCTTTGGATCTAGCATGACATGAGGTGACTAGGTTACATCCTCAGTCTCTGCCAGTTCTTATCTCCCATTTTAACTTGGATATATTACTTTGACTCGATTTGAAACATTATTTCAAGAATGAATTGGATGATACACCTTTGATTACAACCTTACCCTTTAGATGGGTTCAATTATTATAGAGTTAGTGACCTTTGAGGTCGAGGTTACCTTGGTGATTACATTGAAAACACTTTCTATTAGTTATCAATCATGGTTTCCTTGTATCAGGTTGGAACCATCACTATTTGTAATAAAATTAGGTGAATTCAGTGTTGGATATGCCTCATATGACCTATTAATATAAATTAGAAATTAATTAATTAATGAACTTGTTACATGTTAAGACAGTATACAATGGTTTAAATAGGTACTTGGGTAATTAGATACATTGTACTACTTTACATTATATATGTATGCTTTTATATTGTATAATTTTCCTTACATCATACAAATGTTATATACATCATTCCTGGTGGCCCAATAAGTTTTATCTCACACCCTCTCTAGGTTTCATTTGTACAAGAGCCATATAACATGTATATAGTTTTTGATAAATGGAAGTGAACTGCTTCAGAAACTTGATGTCTTACTGTGTTAGTATGGAGATGGTATCAGATGATAGAGATGGAGCTTGGGATGCCTAGGATAGTTTATTTATTTCCATTTATCTACTTCAATTTTTTCATATATTCATGCTACTTTGTATCACTGTTATCCAACGTTATATTATCATGAAATATATCATCACCAATTGTATTTTTTTATTCCTGTTATTTCTGTGATAATTGATTTGTATCCATCCAATGTTCATTTTATTTACTTATATTCCATCCGCTATTTATCTCTTGTTGTGTCATATATGTTATATTCTATGATACACTCTGTTAATGAGGGAATAGTCTTCCAAAGGACACACCCTAGACCCTTACAGATAGTCGGTAGCCTCTGGCATTTATGGAGATGCAGTTTAGACTATGTGTCTCACGAGGCTCGAGATACCTCATAAGTGGCATCTCGATCCTATAAGTCACACCATGCATCTTAAAAAAATAACATATGTTAATTTATTTTAATGAATAAATTATCAGTAAATTTTATTAAAGTCTTTTATAGGTAGTGATAAATTTAATTCATTATGAAAAAACACATTACATGCATAAAATCTATTTTTTCTAAAATATCACTTTTAACCATCAAATAAAATTTTCATCATTTATAAAAAATTTATAATCAATGAAGAAATGATTACAAATTTTTTAACTATATAAAAAATTCATTAAAATAAATTTAATACTCCAAATAAGAGAAATTTAGCATTTAAATAAATAAATGTAATATTTAGTAAAATAAATGTTATAAAACAAATAATTTTAGTTTGGAAAAAATTACTAAATTGGTTTTCATTATCATTAAATAATAATTTTTTGGTTTTTTATTTATTTATTTTACTAATCAGTACTTTTATTTTTAGTAGTTAATTTTATTAATATAATTTAATAACCCAAAAATTTATAACTGATATTACCTTTTGATTGAATAAAAACATTATTAGTAAATATAGTTATAGAAATGCCTGCAATACATCACATTTTGTTATTAAAAATTAAGGGACTAATTTTCTTATTAGTCTTAGAAGAGAATTAATTATCATTAAAATTTATAATATAATAATTATATAAGGAATATTAACATTTTTTTATATCAAATAATGCGATTAAGTATAATTGAAATAGATGAAATATGTGATGGCCTCAACCAACAAAATCATACCAGATAAATCCCATTTATTAGAGATTATGATGGAGATGGATTAACTGGAATTTTCCCTTGACCAATACCAATATGATATTATATAACTGATCATTAAGAAAATATTTTTATTCGATAAGTAAAATCCTATCGAGATCATGACCCAAACATCATTTTCTAAACCACCCCAATAAAGTGTGACCATCACACACCATACCCTTAGGGCTTACACTAGTGTAATAAGACATTATTCATCTATACCATAATAGTATGAATTTTTATATTTCATTTCTTAATAATATATTTATTTTATTTATAAAGATTTTATTATTAATTCACATATATATTATAAATAATGATTTTGATAAAAATTATATTTTGATATGAAGATACTAAAATTGTATTTTTTGGAAATATATAGTTTCAATTAAAAAAAATCATTCTGATAAACTCAATACTTTTTGAAATTAATTATATTATAATAAAAAATTATATATTTGAAAAATAATTATTCAAATATCAATGATAATATAATATAATGAACATCAATGTAATTTTTATAAGGGTTATAAAGATGATAATGTCGTAAAATGTAGTGTTTTCCAGTAAATAAGGTTTTTTATTTAAATGTTTAGTTTCTCATATTTAGATAAGTTTTCTAAATTGAATATTTTATTATATATCATCATTATTTAATTATACAATGGTTATGTTTTACTAATTTTATAAGACAATTGAGTTTTTGTGTAAAAAATTAAATATAGTATAAATACATAGAATGTATTATGAAATCATAATAGTCCAAAAGTGATTTAATAAATATTATGAGTATAATATATGATCAAAAATTGGCTTACCCTTTAAAATAATTATTTTTGGAAATATTTGAAAAATTTTATGGAATATTAGTGAATCATCCAAAACATATATTATATTTTATGGTTTTAGAATCCATTATTTATAAACATATCTCAATTTCACATCATAGAAGGGAGTATTTTATAGTTTTAGGATAATATTCTAATAATATATCTAAAAATAATCCTATTGTGTTGAAAAAATATATATAACCATGTCAAATTTTTTGGTTTTGATTATTTCATCAATTATTGTCCAAAACCTATGTTTTGAAATTAATGAAAAATTACCCTATATTTTTATATAAATACCCACCGAACATCCCAGTAATTTTCCCTAAAAACCTATTAAGCATTAATTTCTTCTCCATTTACCAATATAAATCCCTACCAAAGTTTTCATAAGCTCTTCAAAGTCTCATTACATGTTTTTTAAGAACCCTCTCAAGGTAAGGTATTTTCATTCCTCTTCCTTTTAATTAAAGAACTTTATTTGTATTAAGCATTTTTTTATTTCCAATTTTATATGTTCTAATGTGTTTTCAATTAGAAATTTTATATCCTTATGAATTCCAAGTAATTATATAAAACCTTTAACTCTCATTAAACCCTTATATAAACCTTTATGGAGACTCATTATGCATCATTAATTATCAAATGATTTTCCATGCCAAAATTTTATGTTGTGAATACCCATCACCATTTCCACTCAAGGTTATTAATTCAGATGTTACTATCCATAATTTATTGGATAATCCCATGCATTTAACCCAAAACCCTTAATTTTGGGATTAAAATTAATTAATGTATAACTTATGTTTTCAAATCATTGTGGAAGAAAAATGAAAACACATGATATGAATGTGACATGTGGTCTGAGAATTCTATATATATCCAATAAACTAGGTAAAGTTTTTATCAAATGAAATGTTGTTAATGATTCATGGTTAGTTATTTTAATCACATTATTATATAATTTCTCATTGTTTAGACTTGACTTAATCATATGATTTCATGTTTTTTGTTGTTTCCACATTCCTATAATGCCTTTTAATTATCATCCATACTTATGACTCGATGTTAATGATTATGATTCCTAAAAACCTATATCATCCTATTAGGAATATTTAATCATATGTGTTGCTTTAATTTATGATATTATATGATTATTCCCTTAATGAGAATTATAGAACACCTCTTTATTATGTACATTTGAAGGTATTGTTGTGCATTATTAGAAGATAAACAAATTTTATGGTAGTTTTATGGAGTTTTAAATGATTTCATTACATCCCAATTTGATGTTATTGTTATATGTATCTAATTACAAAAATACACTAGTACTCTTGGTCAATTGAGACATTATTACATGCATATTAATGTAATAAATCATGAATTAATGTTTATAAATGATATGGGCTTTCATACATGGTTTTATAGAATGATATAATAATTTTCAGGTATTAGGATAAAAAACCCATTGAAAAATACTTAAGGATAAGTATTTTAATGACCTGTGTTTTTGAACTGGTTGAAAAACCAAATGAATTATATTTTTTTCATTTTATATATGGGTAGTTTTTGATACTGATATTTGGAATAGAATTCTGAGTGTAAGAACAACTTTAAGGGATGTTTTATTTTTTATGAAATTAAAATAATTAAATTAAAATAAATTAATTGAGAATAAATAAAAAATAAATAAATGTTTTAATAATAATAATAATAATAATAATAAAATAAATATAATTTTTATTATGATGATGATGGTGATTATAATTAAATTATGTTTTAAAAAAACCAAAAAGGGGGTTTCCCTTTTCCTCTTGCTTGTGAAAATCCCATTGGGACTCTCCTTGGTCGTGCACAATTCCACCATCATAGCCTCATATAGTGTGACATTTTCCACCATATTTCTTCAAAGTTCTTGTTCGATTATTTGAGGTAAGATCTATCTCTATTACTTCTTCCCTATTCCAGCCATTTTTTCAAATCCCCATCGCCTGACGAGGTTGAACCCTATGTGGAGGCTCACCCGATATCTGTTTTCTTCCTATGATGTTAAGTTATGCGGAGGGTATCTCAGATAATCCTTGCATGTGTTTCAGTAAAGGACACTGAAGACAAAGCAATTCAAAGTGTTATGGTTCACATCTATTGATTTTGGGTAACATTTTCTGCCATCTTTCATTGTTTGATAATTTATAATTGGGTATTTCATAATTTCTGAGGTGTTGGTTATTTTTCATTGGTGTGTTTGTCCTTCTCATTGTGTTTTTGAGTTCATGGAACTTTTTATAGTGCATTTGGTGGATATTTTAAGTCTCTAACTCATATATATATATATATATATATATTCCTTCTACATATTCCCTCATGGTGAGGAGAATATTTACATTGGATTAATGGGTATATATATAGTAATATATGTGTGTGAAAGTATAGAACAAATTTGAGATAGAGCAATATGTGCCAAAGTGTTCAACAATGTTTGGTCTTACCTTTGAGGTATGATCCCATTCCTTGATCTATTAATTTAATAATTCATTAGTTTCCATTTTAATGCTTCTTGTATAAAATATATTATGATACTTGAATGAAATTATTTATTATGATAAATGAATTTTTTGATAAATAAAGTCTTGTTTTTATAATAAAACCCCACCAAAGGAGGTGTACAGTCTTTTAAACTGAAATGTAGTGAATGTATTTTGAATAATTATTAGTTACGGTTTGATATTTTCATATTCCTTTATTTTATGTCTTGTTTAAATATATGGAATTATTTTTACATGAATTTCATTAATGTTTATAAATTGAGTTTCCCTACCTTGGGGAGATGTTTAATAAACCGAATCCATATTTTTATTGTTTCTCCATATTAAAATATGAATTTCTTGTCCAATATCATTTAGGAAATTTCCCATTTATTAAATTTCCCCATGGACTGTAAAAACCCTCTAAAGTTCCTCTTGAGCTTCGAAAAATGAATTTCTGTTCTTAGTTAAAGAGTTAAATGGAATGTCGTTAATTAAATTTAATTTAATTGGGAGGTACAACCACACCTTAGGTTAATCCAATAAACATGTATTATGAGAATTTAATAGTTTTAAGGGTTGAAATAAATGTAGGATGGATAAACCATGCCTTTTGTTTTGTTTAATTGAAATTCCCTTTATGAATTTTAAAGACTTATTAGAATTGAACTTGGATAACGAATTGCATAATTGGTATTTCTTTAATTGTTATACTGTAAATGTAATGTGATATGATTGATATGGATCTTGATGCGGTCTGGGAGAGAACATGGGATATATATTAAGGATTCATGGATGGGAACACAAGCTCATTTGAGTTACGACCCAATATGTAGGGGGTGATGCTTTGGTTTTCTAGGTGAGGGATTCCGAGGCAGTTTCGTATACTCCTATGTGATTCCAGTTCCCTTGGGCAGCAATAGTGGAAATAACCATTAGCAAGAGGGCCATTCCATGCCCCAGGTGATACTCAGTACCCTATGGTAGATACTTGGGATGAAATTAGATTCACCATGGCTCGAGTGATACTTGGGATTCCATAAGGTCTATCTTGGATGGAATCAGTTGTATTGGATTAAATACAATGGTCCCATTTCAACACTTGGGATCCTATGTAGATCACCTTGGATGGGAATGGGACTCCTCTAATATATTTTATTGATTATTTGTTTAGTTTTTTAATTAAAAATATTATTTAATGGTTATTTATTTGTTATATATATGTATTGGATTATGATATGCCTTGCTGATATGGTTCAATTGACATCGGTCGAGAGAGGAAAAGGGTTCCGTATTAAGGAATATTGGGTGTGATCACATTCTTGAAGGCTTACGACGCAACATTCTAGGGGCGATGCTTAGGATTTCGAGGTGATGGATTACCTGGTGGTTTATTATACTCATGTGTGATATCAGTTCCCTAGAAAAAAAACCATGTGTGGGCCCATTTAAAGTATGGATATGCCATGAATTGGGTGATACTCGATCCCCTAAGTGAGATATCAGGGACAAGATCAGAGTTTCCATGCCTCAGTTGGTATTTGGGACACCTTATGGGTCACCTTGGATGGGCTTGGTAGTATTGTATTATATCATATGTTCCCACTATGATACTTGGGATCTTTTGTAGATCATCCTGGATGTCCATGAGACTCCACCACTAAAATTTATGGATTAAATTAATTGCATTGATTTAATTATTTTCTTAATTTCTTGTGTCATACTTTTTTCTTATCATTTATATTATACCATGTACTTTTGATGATTCTACCATTATTACTAGCATAATTATTTGATTAAGTATGAATTAAACCCCAAGGCAAAGCACAATCATTGGGGTATGACTTCTTGGTTTTACTTTTTTTTTAGTTTGGGATTTGTATACATAGTATGACTTTCACAAATACTCTTTCAGACACATGGATTCAGTTAAAGAAGGTGGTATGGGATGGGTGTTCATTTGTGAACCTAGAAAAAGTTTTTATTAATGTTTTTTTTATCACATTTCACTTATTATATATTGCAACCTACCAAAATTATATTTCACAGACTAGATTGGGCTTTACACTGTGGGTGCTAACCTACTAAGATTTATATCTCACACCCTTCTTAAGTTCTATTTGGTATTCGATTAGATATTATAAATCACATGTCTTATGATTTATATCTTATGTGTTGTTGTGTATATAAGAGCTAGGGTCCACATGAATGGATCCTGATCAGGATGCTTGAGGATTTGACCATTGGGATTCTATTTTCTTTTGTTATATTGTACTACTTGTTCATTTTAGTAACAACTAACATTACATATATCATTATATTTAATGATAATTTTCCATTTTAGTCTTATTATGTTACTAAGTTTATTATTCCACTGTTTTTCTCTTTTGTTCTTTTTTCCACTATTTTTCATTTATTACCTATGCATCTACTATTTACTACTTATTTCCCTCGTTATATAAATGTAAATACTCTAATATATGAGGCAATAATATTCCCAGTGACACACAATAAGACCTCACTGCAAGTCTATATCCTCTAGCATTTGGTGAGATGTGGTTGAGGTCATGTGGTGACCGGTCTGGCTAATGGTTTATTGGTCAGTCAGGTCGGTACATAACAAAGTTGTATTAGAGAGGTTTTATTTTACTTTTTCTTATTATTTTGAACTAGTATATAGGAGACATGGAATGTTTCAATACTTGGTAAATAGTTGTTCGTTGGACTAATCAGACATGTACATGGATATGATTATGTGGTTAGGGTTAGGATTGATGTTAATGTTGTCTTTTATTACAGTTGATATGATTTTACATTGATTAAATGATGTAATTTATACTGATTATGGATCGATTTGATTTATATTGTTGTACCGTTTTCTAGATATGGCATGTATGAAGAATACATGCATAATTATAGGCACATATAAATTCACATGTCATGCATATTCCATGCCATGTAATTGTATTATAAGGTTTCCCACTAAGTAAGATTATGTTCCTTGAGTGTCATTCCATGCTATTATAATCATTAGAACTCCTGATTACATAAAATACTTGTATTTTTATTTCTCATGTTAGTATTTTTCTTTTTTTAGGAAATTATATTCCATGCTTCTTACTTTTTTAGCATGGCTCATCTCACTTATATGATTTACGGGACACTTATTTAGCAATACTCGTCTCACTTTTATGCCTTGATCCTATATTATAGGATGATTCTTTGTTACTGATTATGATAACGTTTGAGTTGTGTTTCAATATGTAATTGGTTTATTGGTCTGGAAATATATGGGTTGATAATGATCGTGAACAATTTTTTGATTATATGGTGTATGTGTACGATATAACTAAAAAAAGGGTAACCCATATATTGAAAAAATCTTGAGTAATCTACATATGAATATATTTTAATGTTTTTTTCAAAATGTGTAAGGATGATGAAGATTAACTATTAAAGTAATTTAGTTATGATAAATTGGATTTAATTTTCAATTTATGAATTGTATGGGCACTTCATAAATTGTGAAATGGAAACCCATGAAAAATATAATGTAATAATGTATCATGAAATTGTTAAAATGTAAAATCTATTTTTTTAAATTTGAAATGAGCTGGTTAACTATATAAATTCTCAGATGAACCTATGTAGATCAATTATGGAATGTTTCTTATGAGATGACCCATCTCGGTGGTTAAAATGTAAAAACTAAACAACTGTTGTTGGGATGCATTTTGATGGACCTAGGTTGGACTATCAGGACCCTATTTGGGCACCTTATCTATTAAAAAGGAATTTATTTCATAAATTTCATAATGATGAAGTGATTTCAACTAATGAAAAATGCTTAATGTTAAAAATAATGTTTAATGACAGTATCCTATTTCTCTAAGAGTTGATTGTTAAATCAAATGCCTTATACTTTTATTTTAAAAATGGACACTTAATGATTTATTTTAAATCATTAAATTTTTAAAGATTAAATGTAAATAAATGAAAATAGATTATAAATAGAACTATTGGTGGTTTCCTCTATTTAGAAACCCTAATGAAAGGGTAGTTTGAGTTTCTCCTTAGGTTTTCCTTGGAATAAAAGAATGATCATTTTTATGCATGCATCCTTTTCTTTAGAAATGTATTATATGACTGGATTTTAATCCAAGTGAATTCCATTTTCATGACCCATTATTTGTGTCGAAATGTTTTCCACTGTAAGGGGATAACTCGTGGGAGGTATTGCCCTTTGAATAGAAATTCCTTGACAAATCCTGTGAGTTTCTTGACATTGGGTGTCATTCGGGTGTTTTTATCCCTAATAATACCCCATTTATCTTTTAAATGACACCCTTGTTCAGAGGTGTGGTCATGGTTTTATTGTCCATTTTAATGGGCTTGATCATCGAGTAATTCATGTTTTTAATAGGATTGATTTTTCTCTTCCACGGTCAGCTGCATCGTAAGTCGTGTGAAACTTAATACTCTTTTAGTGATAGATTACATGTTATGTTGTCATCAAAGTTAATATTTGTATATAGAAATGCAATTTGGGGATGAATATTCTATCTGAGACATCTGATAATTGAATGCATAGTGATAATAACAATATGAGTAGTATTTAGGATGTGATGTTTGCTTGTGTAACCTCGTGGTAGTATATCGTGATATATGTGGTATGGTCGAGTGCTAAGTGATGTGTAAAAATAGTTGATTTTAGTATAATCATTAAAATTGGTATTTTGAGTACATTCTTAGGTCATCTCTATAGTATAGTTACCTACAATTTAATATAATCATGTTATTCCTAATTCATTGGAGGAATTTCTAAACACTCATGTGTGTCGAAACCCAAATCATTTTGGTTTTTGTTTCATTCAAAAAGTTTTTTTGTGTGTTAGAGGTGAATATGACATAGCATGATTTCCAGCAGCATGTCTATTTCTCTTCATTGACCGACTAGGAAACTCTTATGGTGGGTAGAGTCATGTCGGTCATAGTAGTAATGATTTCTTATAAGTATAAAGAAAGAAAACTAACAGAATCATTTGGAAATGAAATTTTTTTTGAACTACTTTGGGATAAGGAGTTCTTTAAATTTCAGTGCTTTATTGGAAGCCAGATGTCGAGGAGGATGGTTTTGTATGAAACCTATGATAAACACCATTGATGTTGGAGGAATTCATTGGATAATCTTGAATGTTCTCATTATTCCTCAGGTGGAAGAAAACATTGTGATCAGTTTGAATGGTGATGTGCCGGTAGGTGAAGTAGAGTTTCTTTGAAGGAAAGTCAACTAGTGCTAGGTTTGACTGTTCTTACTTATAGTAATCAGTTATGATTGAATGGAAACCATGAAAATCCTCTTATTTTATTCTTGTATGTGATGAATATGTCCTATATTTTGCCTTCATCATTGATACACTATGAGAGTGTCCGTCTTATGCCTCACTAATTATTTAAAAGATATTGAGTTTATGGGTTTTTTTCTATCGGTGTTACACAATGACATGAGGTTTCTTTCAAACATGGTGGTTCTGAGTGATCCTTGGGTTCACATATAGGAACACCCTAGAAAGACTCTTCAACACCTACCATTTCATCTTACTCAACCACCAGGAGGATGCTGATCTAGTATTAGTCAATAATCTGATGTGGATATTTTGGTCTTGTACCAACATGTCCCTTGAGCTTTTCCTAGAAATCTTGTTGATATTAGAGGTGTGTTTAATGGGTAACGATGATAGGGGTTTGGGTCTAGGTTACCCTCTTATTTGTGTTGAGGCACAACTATTTAAATGGATAGTTGGTGGGTTGACTAAATAATATCATCAGTGTACAACTATGAGCTTAAATGGACATTTCTATGATAAACACAATGTTCCTTGGAGTAAGGAATCATTTTTCAGTTTTTAATATGCCAACCATCTATGCCGAGCATCTTCTTGATAATTCGGCAAGAATGAGTCAATTTTATTAATTTGTTGTTCAATTTTTATGGTTTTTGAAGAATAATTTCCCCCCATGTCGTCGGGTGGAGACAAGTGATGTATGTGTCAGTCATGGCCTTTAATGAAAATCTAGCTTGACCTCTCAAAATGTGGTCAGTGGGGAATCAACCATTTTACCATTTCCAAAATCATGCAAAGATAATCTCTAGAATTATTAGATGAATTACTGAGGGGAAATTCCAATGAGGGAGGTATCATTGATTAGAAATTTTACCCTAATAATGTTAAAATATAAGAAGGGGAGTATATTCAGTTAAATTTTTAACTATATGATGATTTGATATTTCCTCCAGTTAAACAAGACTGGTTAAGCACTATTTTGATGTTTCAGTTTGAAATTGAGTGTTGGATCAGGTTGAAATGGATTATGAAAAGTATGATTTATAATTTCTTAAATTTTATTGGGCATTTGGAAATAGGACATAACCATTTGAATGGGGCTTTATGACCCTTTTAGGTTTTTGTTGTTCCCAAAGGTTTATTTGGTATGAGATGTTCTAAGGTGGGGAGGTTGTAATAACCAATGTTTTTTAACCACATGAAAATCCAATAGAATATGATTTTTTTCATTTACCAGATGTAAATTTTTTGAAATAGATATTGAAATCGTAATATTGAGTGTAGGAACACTGTTAGGTGATGAGTTATTTTTAATGAAATTAAAATAATTAAATTCATATTAATTAATTAATAATAAATAGAAAATAATTAATTTTTTTTAATAATAATTAGAATCATATAATAATAATAATAATAAAAATTATTTACTTTGGTATTGAGAAACCTTAGAAGAGGTCTCCAATTTTCCCCTAGTGCATGAAACCCCCCCCAGGACTATCATTGGAAACACATGACACCTACCTTACTGCCTCCTTCAGTTCGAAGTTTTCTACTGGATTTATTTGTGGTTCTTATTCGATTATTAAAGGTAAGCTCTCTCTCAATTCCTTCTTCCCTATTCCATATATTTTTCCCTCTCCTCCTTGGCCTATGAGGTTCGACCAAACCTTATATAGAGGCTTACCTATTTTTCGGTGTCATCCTCTGATGTTAGGTTATGTGAAGGGTCTCTTAAGCTAGACATGATTTTGTTTAGGAAACCATCACCAAAGGTGAAGAGGTTCTGAGTGTAATTATTTATCACCATCAATTTTGTGTGATATTTTCCTTTTTCCTTCATTTTATCTCACATTATAATTGTGGATTTTGTAAATTTTGAGGTTCTGGTAATTTACCATGGGTGCGTTGGCCTTTTCTAATGTGTTTTTAAATCATTGTATTATTTGCTGTTTAATTTTTGGCCCTTTGAAGGCTTGAACTCATATATATATAGGTATATCTATTCCATTTATATATTCCAACATGGTGAGGGGAAGATGTACATTTTATTAAGGGGTATTTCTATAGTAATTTACGTGTGTGAAAGTGTGGAGAAATGTCGAGTTAGAGGATCAATTGCTAAAGTGATCATCTTTGATTGACCTTCCCTTTGAGGTAAGAATCCATTAACTTCTCTTTTAATTTAAGGATGAATTTGTTTCTTACATAATAATTCTTTGATAAATTAAATTGTGATACTTTAATGAAATTCATAGTTATGATAAATTATTTGTTCGATAAACAATGTCATGTTTTTTAATAAAACTCTACCAAGGGAGGTGCATTGTCTTATAAACCAAAAATTCATGATAGTTATTTACATAATTCTTAGTTATGGTTTTAGTTTATTATATTCCTTGCTTTGATAAATTGTATAAATATATGGCATGAATTGAACATGGATTTCATTGATGTTCATAAATGGAGTTTCCCTTCCTTAGGGTGATGTTTAATAAACCTAATGAAATTTTTAGTGTTTGGACTTATTATAAATAGAATGTCTGGACCCATCTCGCATGGAAAACATCCAATGTTGGAAATATCCATCTTGACCATGAAACCCATCCAAAGTGAATCTTGATCTTTGATAAATAAATTTCCATGTTTAGTTGAATAGTTAAATGACATGATGTAAATTAAATGGAAATGAATTGGATGGTATGACCACACCTCTGCTTAATATAATAAGTAATAATTATGAGAATCTAATAGGCTAAATGGTTAACATATATTTAGGATGATTAAAACATGAATTTTGTTATGTTTAATTGAAATGCTAACAATGAATTGAAAATTCTTAATATAATTTAACATTGATAATGGATTTCATAAGAGGTATTTACTTATGTATTATATTATTAATGTAATATGATGTTCTTGATATGGATATTGATGCAGGATAGTGGAGAACACATGTTCTGTATTAATAAGTCATGGATGGACTCACATGCCCATTTGGGTTATGACCTGATGTGCTGGGGGAGATGTTTTGACATCCCAAGTGAGGGATTCCTGAGCAATTTCTTATACTCCTGAGTGATACTAGTTACATTGGGGGAAAACTATGGATGGTCCCATTGACAAGATGTCTATACTAAACCTCAGGTGATAATGATTCTCTTATGTGAGATACCTGGAATGAAATCAGAGTCACCATGCCTCGAGTAATAATTGGGATTCTATATGGATTGACTTGGATAGACTCGAGGGTGTTGGATTAAATCGACTGTTCCCATTGAGATACTTGAGATCCTTTATAGATCACCTTGGGAGGGAACAAGAATCCACCAATGGAATTTATGGATTTAATATTTATCTTGTGCAATGATATGTTTATTTAAAGTCTTATGATTAATTTTATATATTTCTTACCTTGTGATATGCCTTGTTGATATGGTTCACTTGACATAGGATGGGAGAGAACATGGGTTCTATATTACGGACTCATGAAATGACTCAAGTGCTCTATGGGTTGTGACCCAACGCATTGAGGTTGATGCATTGGCTAACTGGGTGAGGGCTTCCCATGCGTTTTGTTATACTTTTTAGTGATAATTGGTTCCCTTAGGTTGGAAATTTTGTTGGACCCATTTTCAATATGGCTACGCTATTCCTTATGTGATGTAATATCCCCCACATGTGACAACTGGAATGGGATTCAGAGTTTCCATGCCTCAAGAAATACGTGGGATGCCTTTGTGGTATTGACATACATCAGATATTCTCATTGTGATACTTTAGATCCTTTATATATCACCTTTTATGGGAATGAAACTCCACCACCAGATTTGATGGATTTGTTGTAAAACATTGATTGAATGATTTCCTTAATCACCTGTTCCATTCTTGTTTCTTCTCATTTATATAAGAACATGTAATTGTGATTCTTTTCCCTTTCTTACTAGAAAACTAATGTGATTAAATGTGAAGTAGATCCCATTCCAAAGAAAAATCTTAGCGGTATGCCTATGGGGATCGTCTTGTTTACTTTGAGCTTTGTATACATAGTATTCTTTGTACAAGAACTCTTTCAAACACTTGAGTCAGACCAAATCTATTTATATGGGATGATTGTTCATTTAGGAACCCATACCAATTTTCAATGAATTAATTTTTTATCACTAATTATTTATTATATACGCAACACTTCATAAATTATATTTCATAGAAGAGATTTTAATTGACACCATGGGTTCCAATATACTATGATTTATATCTCACACCTTGCTCAGGCCCCATTTAAAACATTGGTATATCTTTTTTTTCATAGGTATATGGATTCATTGCTTGTGTTGTGATGTGTACATCAGAGCTAGGGATCATAATGCTGGCCTCATTCTTAGGATGGTCAAGGAGTTGACCATTGGGTTTTTCGTTTATTTATTTATACTGTTCTTATTGTACCCTGTAGAAACATAGGATATTATATTCATCACTGTATGGAATTGGTGTTGAACATTTTAATTTTATTCAGTTATTAAATTTATTCTTCCACTATTGTTCTCTTTTATTCCTGCTTTTTCTATTTTTTAATTTGTTACCTATGCTTCTACTATTACCTACAAATTTACACCTAATATACAACTGTTCCTACTATGATCAATGAAGAAATAGTCTTCATATAGACACACCCAGGCCCTCACTTCTAGTAGTTATCCTCTATATTTTTAGGAGAAGTGCTTGAGATCATGTGGAAACTAGTACGTCTATCATTTGTGTGTTCAATCAGGTTAGGACATTACAAGTATAAATATAGGAAAACATCCCTAAATTTAGATAAATTATATTGTTAGTGGTTTTCATGAAATAAAATACATATCTGAATACTATATGTCTATGTGGGTATGGAGTAGTTTTACCAAGGGGTAATAACCTTGAAAAGGGAGAATTATGTATTAACTCAAATGTCACATTGTGATAGACAAAGGGGCCTTGTTTCACACATTGTCTGAAACTCTCTATTGATATTCTTTAGTAAATTCAAAAGATCTTTACAAACAATTATTATAGAAATATTAATGATAATTAAATATTATGGGAGGAAATTGACCAAGGATAACTTATATTAAATCATAGAAACTCATATGTTAAGGAATATATGTCATTTATGTGTTATCCATTCAATGTTCATAATTTCTCTTTTTTTATGATTAAAAATTTGAAAATTTAAATCCATTATTTTTATTTTATTTTACATAATGGATAAAAATAAGACTAATTGAGTCTATAACTAATATGATGGGTAATGCGATTAATAACTAAATGATATGCCTAACCTAGTGGGAGTAGGAATAGATAACTACATGAAAATAATTTCTCAATTAAATTAGTTTTTAATAACAAATAAAATCAGGAGAAAAAACATATTCCGATAATATGATAAAGCCACCAACTTGATGGAATAAATGAATGCTTCAGTCAACCATTAGACTATTTTCCAATGTTTAACTACCTGGAACATGGAAATTAGGATAATTACTACACTTAGTTGAGGGTTTTCGATGACATATAATGAAAAATATTTCTATGTCCAAGAGATTAATAGTGATCTAATATCATCCGAACCACTGAGATGGATCCTTAGAATGAAATTATGACATGTCTCATAGTTATTCACATAGGGATAGAATACTTAATATTTTATTTTGGTTCAAAACATTCTTAAATATCATAAACGTTTAGTAAAACCATTCAAGCACAACCTCAAAACATGAAAATTTAGCTATTGGTGAAAACCCAAAATGGGGAAATTATTGTATCCCTAGTATATAACATCTCCCATATCATTATTTTTGAGATATACTTAAAAATGAAGAAAATTATATCTCTTTATTAAAATTTTGAACAATTATGGAATGGATTTTATTTACTTTTATTGAGTCAACATAAATTTCTGGATGAAGGAAATCGACCTTCATATCATAAATCACCCTCCAATTCAACAAAAGCGAATGGAGGTGGATGAATCTACTATAGAATCACCATATCAAGAACAAATATTATTTCCATATAAGAAATTTTATCTATATAACATTATTGAGACTAATGAAAAGATTATTATTGATGAAATACACATTGTTATGGAACACACTAATGTGTTTCCTGAATAAATTTCCATTCATACCCCTAACCAAGAGGATGAGTTATCAATTGAACTTATTCAAAAATATTTTCTAACATACAAGACTCTATATTGAATGTCAACTATTTAATTTGATGAGATAAACAAGAAACTCTAAGATAATATGAATAAGGGGTTTATACAACTATGTGATTAAATATGGGGTGTGTTAGTCCCTTTTTCAAGAAGACGGATGGGATAATTTTCCATTTCATTGATTGTCATGATCTCAATAAAATCATGATAATGAAAATGTATCATTTTACATATATTGATGACTTATTAAATTCACTATGTGGATCCCAATACTTCTCTCGGGTTGATATTTGGTTGGGATATTATCATGTAAAGGTGAAAAAGGAGGATAAATCCAAGATTTATTTTCTTAAAAGGTATTGGAAATACAATTTCATAGGGATACCAGTTGAACACAATAATTCTCATGACATCTTCAGGGAATTAACGAATAGAGTATTTAGGGATTACCTTATCAAATTTATTTTATTATTTATAGATGATATTCATATCTAAACCAAAGGAAAGGAGGAACATGAGGAGTATTTGGATGTTGTACTGAAGAACATATAAAAAGAAAATTTATATAAAAATAACAAAAAATCAGAGTTTTATATGGAAAATATAACATTATTAAGTCATGTTATCACCAACTAAAGGTTATATTTATATCCATTAAAATTATAGGTAATTAATGGATGAAATTAAATAAAATTGGTGTCAGAGATCTGTAAATTCCATGGATTAACTGGGAACTATTTTCAATTAGGTTGAAACATTTCATGATTTTCAATACCACTAACCAAGATAACATGAAAGGGAGTGATTCTTACCTAGACAGATTAATATAAGGATATATTAAAAGTGTTAATGAAGAGGCTAATCACTTCACCTATGATTGAAATGCCCATAAATGGGGAATGATTTGTTCTATATAGTGATGTGTCTAAAAAGGGATTGAGTTTTGTACTCATGAAAGATGTTAAAGTGATAGCCTATGCCTCCAAAAAAAATAATGACCCTTTAGAAGAACCACACAACACATGATTTAAAATTGGCTTCAATGATCTTGAAATTGAATATTTGGGGAAATTATCCCCATGAGGAAAATTGTGACATATATAATAATCATAAAATCCTCAAGTACATAGTCACAATAAAGTAGCACAATATTCACTAAGGATGGTATTTAGAGATTATCATGTTTTATTATTCTTCAATATTTTACCGTCTAGTGATGATGTATAAGTGGAAACTGCTTTGAGTAAAAAGGATCCTATAACTCTATCCATTATAAGTATTGAAAGGGATATAATATTCGTATACATGAAACATATGAACATGGGGATAATAAAAGGATCATCATCCTACATTTCTAAAATTACTATTTAACCATCCATTCTTGAGAGGTTTGAGAAGGCCTAAAAAGATGATGAAGAGATACAATAAAAGGTATATAATATTTTGGAGTATATATTTTATAAATATGGAGTCATATTATTTGGAACCTGGATATGCATTCCATTAAAAAAACTCAAAAGGGAACATCTATGTTATACTCATATATTATCCTTCTATATTCACCCCAAAATCACTAAGATATATAGAGATTTGAAGAAAAACATCTGGTTTGATAGCATAAAGAGGGAGATTGAATTTTTTTATCTCGATGTATGGTATACCCATAATTAAAAGATAAATGAAAGTAATATAATGGTATGATGAAATTGATACCCATTTGAAAAAATAATTGGGGAATGATAACCATGCATTTCATCATAGGACTCTACATAAAATCTAATAGAAATAACACAATATTGATGGTAGTTGATTACCTTATATAGTAAGATCATTTCATTACTATAAAGGAATTTTAATATCCTAAATAAATCTCTATAATATACATAAGATAAGTTTTATCACTACATGGAGTACTAATATCCATTATATCTGAGTCAGATCTATGATTTACCATGAGGTTCTCGATAATCCTTTGGAATGAATTATATTCAGAGTTGAGTTCCAGTATTGTTTATCACCCTCATACAGATTCTATGTATCAAAGAATCATTGAAACTCTATAAGATTTGCTGATATCATGTTCAATGTATTATCATGAATGTTCTTATTAACACGTTCCCCTATTAGAGTTTCCTTATAAAACATTTTATATAGTTTCACTCAAATAGAACCTCATGAGGCTCTATATGGGAATATGTTTCATAATCTAATATGTTGGGATGAGGTCGAAGAGTAAAAGATTGTGGAACTTGATCTTTTCAAAGAGATTATTGAGAGGGTTCAAACCATTCAATATCACATTAAATCCATAAAATGTTGATCAAAATTATTCATAGAAAAATGTTAACAAGACCTATAGTTTGAGGTTGCATATTTGTTGTTCATTTATATATCACCATGTAAGAATGTCATGAGGTTTGGGAAAATGGGAAATCTAAATCCTATATACATTTTCCTCATTTATATCACTGATCTCATCAGTGATATGGAATATTTACTACCACTCCCACCAAACGTATACCATGTACATGATTTTTTCCATGTATCCCTTTTGAAGAAGTACATACCATACCCTTGAAATGTAATTAATCTTAATGTGGTACCCTTTAGGAGTGATCATTCATATAAAAAGAAAATGGTGAAGATCTTGGATCAAATATACAAATTTATATAAAATTATTTTACAAATATTTTCTAAGAGCTATTGTAGAACCAAAACATTAAGGATGAAATATGGGAACCAAAAGAGTAGACGAAAAATAGTACCCTACTATATTTTAGGGAATGAAATTAAATTTTTCAGTTGAAAATTCTGACGGGGGTGAATGCAACAACAAAAAAAATTATAAATTAAATTACCTTTTTGAAGGATAAAATTTATAATTATGTAATGTTGTTTTATAAAACACATGAAATACTTTGGCTATTTTGGACTTTTATAAAATATATCCGATCAAATTTCAAAGACCCTTAAACATCTTAACCATTGATAATATTGATGTTTTATAGTGACTACCTTGATTAGTATATCATAAGGGTTATATAAAATTATAATTCAAACTGATATAGGAAATAATGTCTTTATCCATTAATATTATACATTACATTGTCCAATTATCTAGGATTCTAAATGATATAGAATTATTATGATTTTTTAAACCAAGAACAAGATAAAATTCAATTAATGAAACAAGTTTGACACCATTTATGAAAACATTTCAGGATTATCTAGATGGATAACCATTTCATGCTCACCAAATCTCACCAGTAATATGAAACCATCACACATGTTACGCTTAGGGAGTAAATTGGTGTAATAAGGGGTAACATATCTTAACACTACTCATATGAATATTTATGTTTTATTTATAATAAAATAATTACTATTTTTATCCCGTTTCATTATTAATTTATATATAAAATTATATTTGAGTTGATGAAAATTAGATTTTGATATGAATAAACCAAAATACTATTCCCGGAAAATATATAGTTTTAAAACTAATTTGATAAATTCAAGAATTTTGAAATAAATATTTCTCTATATTATATTACTATTGAATAATATCTATTTACATACAAATGATAATATAATTTAATGAAGTCCAATATAATATTTATAAGGGTAAAAAATTTATACTATCATAAATACATGTATTACCATATAAATAATGACATTTATTTAAAAGAATAAATTATAATATTTTAAAAATTATTTTAATAAAAAAATTATTATTTTTTAAAACTACTTATTGAAATTATCCAATGGTTAAATTTTAATAAGTTTATTACACAATCAGATTTTAGTGTAAAAATTAAATACGATTCAAATATATGGTTTGTATTATGACATGATAGACCAAAAGTAATGTAATACAATCTATAAAAGGAATCCATAATAAAAATTAGATTTCCCCTTTAAAATAAGTTTTATATTTAATTTTATTAATTTTAGAATCCTTCAACGAATCTACCAAAACCAATTTTTATATTTTATGGTTTTAAAAACAATTCATTACATATAAGACTCACTTTCACATCACCAAAAAGTTTATTTTAATATTTTTTGTTCATTTCATTATAACATATTTTAAAATAATCGTATTTGGTAGAATCCTTTGGATGAAAACAATGTAATATTTGTTGTTTTTATTGTTTAGAGTCCTAAATGTATTTTTAAAAATTAATGAAAAATTCCACAACCTATTTCTATAAATACCCACCAATCATCCCAATCCTCTTAACTCCAAACCTAGATATAATTTAATATCCCTATCCCTCTATATATCCCTCCAAATATATTACCAATCTCTTAATAACCTCCTCTTAATATTTTATCCACACCCTCTCATGGTATGGTATTCTATCCTCCTCATATTTATTCAAGATTTTTTTTGTATTATACCATTTGATTACCTATTATTATTTTTGTAATATGTTTCTTTACATCACTTTTATTATCATAATTATTTCTATGTAATGAGATACCAACTTTAACTATTATTATAAACATCAATAATTCGTTAGTTACAATAATTATGTTTCCAAAATTATCCTGTGATTTTCTATACAAATCATTTGTGTAGTGAATTCCCATCCATATTTCAACTCAATTGTATTCAACTAGATTAACATACCCTTCATTGATTTGGTACTTTTATATACCATAACCACACTCTATACACATGTGAATAAATGTGAGGAAATGAATAATTATGTTGTATGATCTAGATGGAATAAAAACGGATGTATATAATTTTAATGTGATAGGCGCCTACAAAATCTTATTTCCCTATAATTAAATGGGCAATGTTTTTATCTCATGAGATACCATTTATGGTGCTCGAAAGCATTATCCTAATCACAATATGTCTGATATAAATATGGTTATGCTTGACTTATGAATATGTTGTCATGATTTATGTTGTTTCTAAATTTCTAGGTTTCCTTGATGTTTTCGTATTATATCACACATAGATGTTAATTTCCTATATTATAACACCTTTTATTCCACCTTAATATGCCTCCTGACTATAATGTATTAATTTTATCTTATTATTATTTTATTATTCACATAGTTGTATTTATAGATCCCCATTTTTTTCTACGTTCCCATGTTATCATTTACGGTATTAAAACAATCAAGGGATCATAAGGACTTAGTATGGTGTTTTAAATAATCTCAGTGTGTCCAATCATAATGTTATTATGTTATGTATCTAATTAACGATTCGCATTAGTGCTATAAATCTCTAAAAATATTATTATGTGTCATATTATGTAATAAGTCATGAATTGATGTTCATAATATATGTGGGTCCTTATAGTCATAGGGGACTATTTAAACTCTAATGGATATATTTCCAACATATTAAGTATATTTCCAATGATTTTGTGAATAATAAATTTCTTTAAATGAGTTATCATATAACAACAATTTACAATATTATATTTAAATGGAACATTATGAGGATATGTATAGGAAGAGGTGTGTATCTCTAACATTATACACTGAATTTGGAGAGTGGAAGCTGATGAGGTATGATATTATCCAAGATATGTTAGATAAGGTTTAAAATATTCAATTTTATATAAAATATATGAAATGTATACATTAAATAAATGTATAAAATCATAGATGTGACCTAGTATTTGAGATAAGATATAATATTTCCCTTCAAATATCACTTTGGATGAAAGTCAAAAAGTTTGGAAAGAAGTGAATTCTTAGTAATAGATACATCAATGACTTTGAGATCCATGATCACACGAAATCTTTTGACTACCACTCACAACTTTCATATCTAAACTATGTAATGTGTTATTTATATCCCTATTAAAGAAGTAAATGTTGGACCCCTAAAATGTACTAAACCAAGATGTGGTATTTTTATAGAATGATATTTTATATAAGGAGAAATTCGTATAGTTATTAGATCATAGTGACAAATTTATATGAAAACAGGAAGCTCATCTAGAAATAGTGTTGTTTTAGAGCCACAAGATTAGGGAGATGACATGGGAAATAGAAGAGGTGATGAAATAAAACTACATTCATCTATTTTGGTTTGTGAAGTGAAATTTCAAGGGTGAAATTTCAGAAGGGTTTATATAACCACACAAACATTTATAAATTAAGTTCCATTTATAATAAATAAATTTTGTAATAAGTAATGTAGGTATTGAAAAAAATCTTTACATTTCATTTTGTTATTATAAAATATGGTAATAATTTTTCTATTCAGGATAAAAATCTATTGACCAATAATACTATTGATAATATATCAATTACACATTCACTTTAATGATTATCACATTTTAATGGATATTATAAAGTCTAATTTACTTTGATGTATAACGTTTTTCCCTCGACCATTTGGATCATAGCCTATAAGTCCCATTTATCAATGATTTTGAGGGTGATGGAATTATCAAGATATTCCCATGAACAAAAACAATAATAGATTCAACTAGATGAACACAATTAAAACCATTAATATGATAATTTCAAGCTTATAGAGATCATGACATAAAGCACGCTTCCAAAAAAACCAGAGAATGTACCACCATCACAGATATTACCCTTAGGGCATACCGAGGTTTAAAATATAATATGTATCTATACCCTAGTAGTATGAATTTTTATATGTTTTTAATGAAATAATGATAATACACAACCCTTTTTCATTATTAACATGTATATATATGACTAAATAATGAGTGCGACATAAAATATATATTTTTATGATGAAATTAAAATTATATTTTTTGAATATATATAGTTTCAACTAACACATTTTCATGATAAATTCAAGTTTTTTTGAATTGAATTTTATTATAATAAAATATAATTATATAATAATTATTATTTTAATATAAATGATAATATAATTTAACAAAGTCCTATGTAAATTTTATAAGGGTCAGAAAGTGGTTATTGTCGTAAGAAGTAGTATTTTTTTTAAAAAATGTTTTTTATTTAAATGTGTAAATTATCGTATTTAGAAACTTAATTTGTTTTAGTGAATAATATTTTCAAATAATCATGTCTAAATAATAGTATGGTTAATTTTTCATAATTTTTTGAGACTGATGAATTTTTAGGTAAAAAATTAAATACGATATAAATATTCAGTTTTCATTACAACATGATAATAGTCGAAAAATAATATAATTAATACAAAAAGGGACTAAATGACCAAAAATAAATTTAAAAATTATAAAAATTTGTTTTTAATGTTATTTTATTAAATTTACAAACCTTTTATGAATCTTCAATATGATCTATTATATTATAAGCTTTTAAAAACATTTTTTTGAAAATCAATGACTTCCAGAACATGGATGGTATTATTTTATGTAGTTTGGTTCATATCCTAATAAAATATTGATTACAAATAATCTTTTGAATAATCCTTTGGAAAAAACCTTGGGATGACTTGTGGATTTCATTGTTTTATCACTTAATGTCCAAAACCAATGTTTAGAAATTTATAATTAACTATCCTCGGTTTTAATATAAATACCCACAAAACCTCACATTATACTTCAATGAAAATGATTTATGCATAAATTTACTCTCCATGTACATCTCAAATTTCCCCCCAAGGTGTTATCAAGACCTTAATAATCTTATTCGAATATTTTTATAGAATCCTTACAAAGTATGAGATTCTTTTCCTCTTTCTTATTATTCATATAATTTCTTTATATTAATAATTTTTTATTTCAAATTTTTTTAATGTAATGTGTTTTTACACATTAATTTTTATTCCATATGATGAAAAATTAATGAAATACCACCTTCCCATCTTATTAAAACAGTTAATGAACCATTTCTTACACTATTTATATAGTTTGAATTGTCTCATGATTTTCCATGATAAACTTTTTAATTGTTAATTTCAAACCATATTTCCACCAATTTTTTTTCACCTAGATGTAACTAACCAAAAATTATTGGAGAATTATATGTATATAACCCACAATACTTAATCATGGGATTTAAAGTGATAAAATATGGTCTTTTGTAATCTATATTGAACTCAAATAAATATAAATGATATGAATAAGATGGGTGGTACTGGAACTACATATTCATACATTCAATTTGGTAATGTTTTATCCAATGAGATACCATTTATAGTTTTTGGGTGGTTATCCTAATCCCACTATGCTAGGATGTATGGGACGTTATCTATGACATATATTTATGATGTCATGTTTAATGTTGGTACCACATTATTATAATTCGTTGAAGTTATCCACTTTTTTTATTTTCAATGTATATGATTATGATTATCATTATCCTATCTCATCATGTTATGAATCTAAAATCAAATGTAAAACTTTACTTTATTATTTTATCTGATTATTCCCATGGAGGGATTTTTTTTCTCACCCCATTATTATGCACACCCCCAGGTTATATCTATTAGTATTAGAAGATAAATTTATTTTATGGGTATGTTATAGATTTTTAAATAATTTAATTATATCAATTTTTCATGTTATTATGATGTGTATCTGATTAACTAATGAAATTGGGCCAATCTATCTTTTGGTATTATGTTACATATATTTTAATATATCAAGTCATGATAAAATTATATAAAATATATTGGCAATCATATATTATTTTCAAAAGTATATAAGAAAAAAAAATTCATTATGATTTCTTTAGAATCATTTTCATGTTCTTAAATTAATTAGAATCCTTTTTAATTTTATTGAAATCATTTATTTTTCTAACATGGTTTCATTTATCTACATTATATTTTATCTATGTGTTTATTATAATAAATAATTATTAAAATTAGTTTGATGTTTTATTGATCATTATAATGTATTCAAATTCGTTATATTTAATGTAAAATATATAGTAAAATCCCATGGTGTTATATAGTAATCCTTAAAAATGGGTAAGTAATATTAGAAATCATACTGATTAGCATGGTGAATCTTGAATTTCATTTTACTATATTAAATCACTAACTAAACATTTATGTTACATGTTTATGGGGTCCCATTCTATGGTGGATCCTTTTACTAGGTATTTATATTGATCTATATAGTGATTACATATAGTTGTATATGGGTTTGATTAATCAATGAGATACAACATGGATATCAGTTTCATTATCCTTAGTTTTTTAGTGATACTACCCTCATGATGATTTTAAATTTAGATACTTTCATTAAATATTTATTGTGAAATTTATTTTATTTTACTCACATTATAAATAGAAAAGTTGCTTATATC
Source organism: Viscum album (assembly GCA_963277665.1). Taxonomy (NCBI): domain Eukaryota; kingdom Viridiplantae; phylum Streptophyta; class Magnoliopsida; order Santalales; family Viscaceae; genus Viscum; species Viscum album. Next base: position 1,003,390,242 of record OY728133.1, read on the forward strand.
CGATTATTATTTCCTTTTTTAGAGATGTTTCTATTGTTTTTTATATTCTTCTATTTTGGTGGTTACATATATGCGGCATAGTTTTAGAATATTTTTTCATGGAAGATTATTTATAAAAATAGGTATTTTTAAAATGGTTTATTTTACCTTTATCATTCAAATGTTAGTTTTAACAAGGTTATGCTAAAATCATTTCCTCTCTTTAAATTTCCTTCTCTTCATAAAAAATGTTATAAATAATTATTCTAGTTCTGATGGGTGAATTTTATTTTAGATGGAAATGAATATATAAAATGGTTACATTGTGTTCTTTGTCTAAAATATAATGATTACATTAAGACGTGTAATTTCAAATCACCTTAAAATATTAATATTTGTAATGATTATGAGTAGTGTGTGGGGAGAATACATTTGAGGATTTATATCCATGGTGATATAAATTTTAGGTTTTTTTTGAGTTCATGTTTATAGATAGATCATCCCACGGGATTTATTTTACCTATTTTCTTATGATGTGTTCTTGGTGATGATGTTGGAGGGTTATCCTGAGTCACGAGGAGATTTTAAATTGTTTTAGTATTTTCGTGTTTTCTTATGTTGACTTTATTTTTTTTGTAATAATAATTTTGTTTTACTTATATCATGAGTTTTACTTTTGGTATGCTATATCTTATTTAGGTTATATAGTGGTGATATGGATGTTTATCTTTTTGGTTATGCCTTTCTGGATTTAAATTCATCCAAAAATATATTTATTTTGTTTACATTGATTCCCAATTTAAATATGGATGATACTAGATTTTAATTGAATTTATATGATTTATTTATTTATTATTTGTTAGTATAAATCATTTCAATCAATTGATATTGGATTCTAGATATTAGATTCAGGCCCGTCGGGATCTGAAAAGATCTTTAGGCCATACAATGGGCAGAATTGGGTTCCCAGATAAGGGGTTACCTAAGTTGGTACATGAAAAAATGATATCAAAGAAACTTTAAATTTTGGATGTTTTGGTTAACTAGAGATACGAATGTCAAAAATCAATAAGTAGGTATGGTGTATGTCTAACTAGTTCTCTCTAATTTAAATCCTTCTATTATCATGAAATGTTGGGCTTATATTGATGTTTTTGATTTTTTTCTTCACTTATTTTGTATTTATTTTTATATAATATTGATGGTGTTTTATTTTATATTGAATATGTATACATATTTTATAGATTTTACATTTTTAGGGTGAAAATGGGAGTCAAAATAGGGGACCATTGTTAGCTTGCATGGTCTAGTAATCCATGTGAATCTCAGGTACATAGTTTACCGAATATCTCAGGGGAATTTACATGGTTGATAGATAGTCCACTAAAATATGAATAACAACTAACCATTTTTTAAAGGCTGCTATAGACCCCCATATCTTTTAAGATTATTTTATTAATTATTTATTCTTATTAAATATTAATTCATGGGTGTTCTTAGGATTATATAATTTATTTGGATGATTTTTTAATGATTTGGTTTTAGAAAGCATAGTTAAAATGGAAATGGTTATGTTTGTAAAAATATTAATATTTTTCTGAAATAAATTTATTTGATGCAGATTTCAGATATGAAAATTTTTTAGATATTGGAATGGCTAAATTGAAAGGTTATTTTTAGTGGAGTTGTAAACTATGGAAAATAGATCATCCAAAATAAATTTAGATGAACATGATTCCTAAATTTTTAAATTGATTTAAATAAGTATTTATTAAAATTATTATTTCATATTCAAATAAAATTTTATCATTTTGAAATAGGTTCTTGGTATTCATAATTTCAGTTGTAAAATGCCAACAAATGAAAACTAGGTTGATTTATGGATTTATGGAGGATGTTTAGTTTCATATATTGTAAAATTGATTTTGAAAATTATACAAAAATTCCTAAAATTAATTTAAATTTGTTTGAAGTTTTGGAACATAAATATTATTTGAATAAAAAATTTGTGAGTCTATAAATTGGTTTTTATGAAAATTATTATGGGATTGAAACTAATTATTGTTATTATAGTGACCCATTTATTTTATTTTTAATGAAATAATTTATTTAATTTAGGGTTTTATTGTGGAATATTTCATTAATTTTGTTATATGATATATTATTTTAGTTAATCATGATTCCCCATTCTATTTAAATTTATCCTCCTATAGTGTTTTGATGAGTATTTTTATGATATTTATTATAGGGTCAACCATGGTTTTGTAGTGTTCCTATATATTTAATTACCCTACCAATGATCTAGTCAGAGTAGTAGAGCTATATCCTTATTAGAATTAGTTCTTTAACCAAGTGTTCTTCTCATCGAGCATGTTTATAGTTTACTGAGAGGATTCCTTCTTATTGAGTAAGTTATTAAGGACTTGATGAATTTATTATTCTTGTGAGAGGTATTTCATCAAACTATATTTTAAGAATTTAACAATAAAACATATCATTATGTAATGACGTGGTCAATGGGACCTTGGTGGTGAAAATTATTTATTGGGGAAAGCCTAGGTTTTGGGGTGTCCCTGTTTCTATTGATCTCGATGAATGTCCTTTTTCCCATATTGAGAAATTCATTGTATTATCCAATGTGATTATCATGGGAATCCTATTCCATTATATATTAATGTTTTCTTGAACTTTAATCATTGGGATTGATTAATTATTATCAAAAGTGTTTTCTATTGAGGTGTTGTTTATGAGATTTATATGGTTGGTTTTTAGATCATATTAATGAGTTTCTTTCATTTCCTTCACTTTTTTCATTACTATCCTTTTTTATCATTATGTCTAAATGGTGAAATAATCTGTGAGGATTTAGTATATACTCCCTTTTATAGAATTTCATAATAGTTCTTAGTAGGATAAGGATAAAATATTTTATTAATTTACTCATTTTTAACTCCTCATGTGTGTGTTTCTTTGTGTGTTATGGTGATTTACTTGAGATAACCTAGCCTATTTGACCTATTAGGCTAGTGTAAGTCATTAATAATGAGGATATCTATTATTGGGCTTAAACATCAGATTTTGGATTCCTATAGTAATGTTTCACCTCTATTTTGGTATCTAATTTTTGGGTATTATTATGTCATTATAGAGTAGTTTTTTATCACTTATTTTTGTTTTGATTTGTTCGGAAATTGTATCTTCTAAGGCTCCTCCTTATTGAATTAATTTTCATTTATTATAGTAGAATTAATTGATAAAATTATTAGGGAATAAAATGTTATGGTGGAGAGAATGTTACACCCAATATCCATTTTCCTTATTATTTTATTTATTTACCAATTTTGTAATGTTCATTGAGTTTTTGGTAAACTAACCCTGTATTTCAAAAACATTATGTTGTAGTTATAAGCATATATTTAGTGCATTATTTTTGAAATCCATCCGAACTACGAGTGAAAATCCTCTAATTAATATTTTTAGGGATTTTAATTATTGGTTTACGGTTTTCTAAACCGTTCATTTAAATCATGTGACTTCCTAGATATTTCTAATGATGGTTTCATAGTTGGAACAATCTTTGGTAAACCATGAAGCAAAACTATATAACATTCGCAGGTTTAACAAAATATGAAATTTTTATTACACCCCTACCCTATTTTAACCCCAACCCACCTTTCTACCCTCATTCTCAAAACAGAACAATATAAGAACCTTTTTAATGGATCCACCATTATCCCTCATAGATTCCATACTATTCATTTTATTCCCAAGGGACCCATCTAGGTTAGGTATCTCTTCCTCAACAAATTTAATTTTCTTATTTCTCCCCTCCCTTTTATATCATAGCATCCATAGTGTTCACACCCTAGGTATTTTGGTGTGTCTAGAAATTTTATTTACGGTGCCTAGGGCTCATGAAGTTGGCCTTGAGGTCATTTTCAGAATTGTTCATTGGAATTGAAATGATACTCTTGGCTTGAGGTAAGTTGATTCATATGTAGTTATTTAAACATAATGACCATTATTTATTGCCTAATTTTTTCAATATGTGCTATAATTTTATTAAAGGTTGTATCATGATAATTTATATACACTTAGATATTTTAATGTCTTTTGAATAGGATTTTAATTCTATTTATGATGTGAATAGTTGAAACCAATTTTTAATTTATTATATGTTTATATTAAATTTCTCAATGAATTATTTATGAAAATTAATGTTTTAAAAGGGAGATTAAGATAAATAATGACTTTAAACTATTTTCAATATGTAACAGTTTAAGAATTCTTGATAATTATAATATTAAATTGGTATAATAAAAATGTGGTTTGATTATTGAAGATATTTGACATTCCATGTTTTATTTCATGGTTATTATTATATGGTTTGGTTCATATGGATTGTAGTGATATTTTAAAAGATTTATTTTTGTGATTCTTATGGAATTGTTAGTTATGTTTATTTGGGAAATGGAGATTTTTTGTGTGTTTAATTGTATTATTTTATATATTTAATCATAATTGTTTCGAAGTATGGATTTTCATATTTTATGATTGTATTAAAGTTATAGGGTTTATTAATAAAAAAAATAATGGAATTTCATGGTTGGAGTTTCCCAAAGAGGTATTAGTGTTTGGTTGATTCCTTATGAAAGAGGATTGATTCCATCCCATTGTCATCATTGTTTGGAACAATATACATACAAATATTATGTCTTTTTAGTTTATAAGGGTATTTTTTGGTAAATATTTTATTGGAGATGATGTGAGATATTTATTATATAGTATCATGGATTCATTTGATCTTCTCTATGTTATATACTCATCATTGTTTAAGTTGGTCAGAAGAACCTAGGACCAATGGTAGGGAACACTTAAATGTTTTTTTCTAGACATGGTTCACCATGAATGACATGATAATATAGTAAATTACTAACTAATAATTTTTATTACATGTTAGGAATTTAATTTTTAGGCTATACCTTTCAAACATGAATTGATATTACTCCCCCAAGAGATTACACATAGATGCATACAGATTGGTTTGATCACCAAGATGACACATGGTACACAATTTTATTGAACTTAGATCCTTATATCCACAAAGAAGATTATCATTTACATTAAACAACTAATCATTATTTTTTATGATTTATGTTATTTATTTTTATTAACCAATATTATTTTAGTTATACTTTTATTCAGTTATTATACTCCTTCTTTGAGTTTCTATTATTTCTTGTTAATTTAATTTCTTTTAGTAGTAACATATATTTGGTATTTTTAGATATTATAATTTTATTATAGGAAATTTAAGGAAAAGTGGTATTCTAAAAAATGGTATATTTTCCCATTGTTGTTGAAAAATATGCGTTAAATTTTTTAGAAATGATTTAATTTCTTATAAAATGTATATCTATTTAATAATTATATATTTTATCTTGGTTATGATTTAAAAGAAAAAATTGAATTTTGGAAGGAAATAAATTAATAAAATGGTTATATGTGATTTTATTGATTAAAAATGCATGATTATTTTATATTTTATATTTTTATAATTTTATTAAAGGCTTTAATTTTTATATATTATTCATTTTGTTTATGGAGGATACATAATGGGATATATTCTCTTGTTTATATACATTTCATGGACTATTCAGGTCCTTTTATTTAGATAGATATTCTTTTGGGAACCAATTTATCTATTCCCTCATGGTGAAAGCTTTACATTGATACAGGAAAGTGACTATGAGTGATTATGAGGTTATTATTATATTTTACATTTTACTATTTTTTGATTGTTTTATTGTTTTCATACCATCCATATCATCTTCCTTATTCCTTTGATTTTATTTTAAGTCTAATATTATTATATATATAATATGGATGTGATAATGATTGTTTTATTTTCGGTTACAATTTATTTGGTTTTGTTACTGGTATAAATATGTTTATTTGGTTTTAATAGATGTCCAACTTTGAAACATGTAATTCAAAATTAATAGTAATTTCAAATTTATATTCATTATTACTTATTCATATAAATTATTACCAGTGATAAGTGTTGGATGTATAACACTATTTTACATACTTTTTAGATAAAAATACACCCTTCGAGCATTTCCATGGGCAGAATTTGGTACCCGAATGATGGGTTATTGATATCAGTTCTATGGAATATATTTATATGGATTTATAATAGACACATATTCATATTATATTGTTCTTAATTTAACTAAATCATTCATGTTATAGTGATATCAAACATGGTTTCTTCTTAAAAGAAATTTCCCTCTTAATGTTGACCTCCTACCATCACAATCACAAATAGTGAGCATTTGAATAACTTGAAAGGGTTAGTTAATTAATTTTTTCTACATTTTTTTCATTATTACTATTATGTAATTGATACCAGATTTTTAGATATAATATGTGATTCATTTGAATTAGTTTTGTATGCTTCAGATAATTTCACTGCATACACAATTTCATACATAGCTATAGTGAGACAAAGTTTGATATGAATCGGTTTTAAAAATTTTCACTGATTATCACTTTTACATTAGAATAATTCCAAAGCTTTATCCATACATTAATAGGTATGGAATTTATTTTGGAGTCATACACTGCAAATTTATTGAATAATTCTGTTGAATAATATTATTAACAAAGAAAAATATATATATTTTGTATCACATTCAATTCCATAAAACCTTCTTTATCCCTTTACAAAAATATCAAAATGCATCTTCAATTATTATATATTTTCTTGAAAAAAATATCTTGCTAAAATTATAACAAAATTTCACCAATATATAAAATTTCAATGAGAGTAAAAAAAACCTAAATTCATTATAATAATATTGTTTTACAGTTGACCTTTATTGAAAATTATCTTTCTTAAGTACCCATCAATTATAGAATATCAGTCTGTAGGGTATTATTTTAAACAAAATATTGTATCTATGAGTTTTCAAACAATTTTACCATCACTATAAAGGATAGAACCATCTTGATGCTCAATATAATGTTCCTCTTCAATCTATCCATTGAATAATTCTTATTTTACATCCATTTGATATATATTATACTATATATGAGTTTTAGTTTATAAGAATATCCAAATGGATTATAGTCATGGAAGTAGTGAAATTGTAACTTCAAAACCAACTCCTTCAACCAATGAATTAGTATTTCAATAAGAGTTTAGAACATTTTCCACCTTATGATATTATTGAAAGTGATGTTGTAAATTGTTTTTTAGGTTGGTTAATAATAATCATCTTAATAAATTGTTTTTAATTTCTAAATTTTAAAAATTAATATAGAAACAAGACTTGAACATCATTTCTATATTGATTAATGAAATCAGTTATATAAAAACCTATTTGAGAAATATTTTATCATGTCTGTTATTTAAAAAGAGGACATGATAAACTTTTCTTTAGGTCAGTTTTTATAAAATCAATATGATAAATAAAAATATTGAATTTATCACATTGGATAATTAATAATTGATGTGAAAAATTATTTCTTCAAATTTAATTAAAATAAATATGTTATGTAGTAAAAAATGAAACAAAATAAAAAATAAAAAAATATAAGCAACTAGAAAACAACACCACTCTACAACAGAACAGAAAAAACAAAATCACATATTCAAATAATTTTCAAATTACATTATGAATTTTAGAAATTATTTTATATATTTAAAATAACTAAAATCCAATTAAACCTATCAAATATGGATCCAATTAATTTTTTTTTGTGATTTAGATGATGTTTAGTAAAATGGTATGGGTTATGAAAAATCTAAAAATTAAAAACAAATCATTTAAATTTTATTCTTAATATAATTCTAAGACATATTAAAGTAATGTTTATAATAATAAAAAATTGTAAAATATTATAACTATCTTAGTTGAAATAATTTAAGACATAAATCATTAAACATAATATCCAAATTAAATTTCTCCTAGTTGATGATGATACTTACTATTAAAAATAAATTTTCAATTCCAAATATAATTTTAGGTACTTGCATCCAAAATTTTGTTTTTATAAATGAGAATTTTATTTTTTTCTATTTTTCTTTTTGATATTTTTTCACCTCTATCCTATTTTCTCTCTAATATAATACCATTCAATTTTTAAAAATTATATATAAGACATTAAATTAAAATTTCTTATAATATAAAATTATTCAATAAATCTTATGTGTTTAATAGGTCGCTGAATTGATTTATAATTCATTATATATGGATAATTATAAAAAATATTCCTTCTCACTTGAAAACAAATCCAATGGATGCTAGTTTAAAATAAATATAATTTTATAGTTTCTTTAGTTAAGATAAATAATAATTTAGTAAATATATAAATCACACTCTTCATGACATGGAATTATCCAACACATAATTGCATTATTTTTAAATGTTTTCAAAAATCTATATTATTCTTTCGTCATATATCTTTTTCATCACTATTGGTGAAATACGGTTTGGGTCCAAAAATCCATATACCGTTGTTGCATCATACTGAATAATCATTTATTAAAGATACATAATTCAAAAGAAACATAATTATCATGATTCAATAGATAAAAATAACTAAAATATATATGATAGTCAACATACATGGATAATACTTTAATCAAATTGAATCCAAAACAATATATAGTTATGAGGTCCATGATATATATATTTAAAATAATCATAGTGAGGATACAACCAGAATGTTGGAATCAATTGGAATCTTCTAAAATTTTAATATAAAACATGAGTATTTTGATAATCTATCACGTCCAGAAGAGTTAGTTTCTGAAGTCCTTGAATCCTATACTTGTTATTGTATTAAAAAAATTTATTTTCATTTTATGTAATCTTAGAAAATATATATAAATATATATGTTTTAAAAATTTAAAACAAATTCAACACTAATATGAAATAAATCTTAATATATATATATATATATATATCATAATGTAAATTTTTCCAAAGAAGTCCTGATGTCACAAAGTAAAAAAAAGATGATACAATGTCCAATTAAATTAAAATAATCAATTTGAAAAGTCACTCTTACTGATATATATATAATGTCAATTATAGTGGAATTATGATGATCCATATTTATCTGTTGATGATGAATGGAATCCCTTATATAATATATAATCCCACATGGAAAAATATGTTTTTAGGGATCCTAAATATATAACTCAAAATAGATGTGACGCTTTAAAAGGGGAGGAGTGGGAGTTTGATAACCAGGAGGAGTTGGAGGGGTATGATTATCATAAAGAGATGGAGGATTATGATTTGTAGGTTGAGGTGGAGGAGGGGGATACATATATTGAAATTACTTTTTCATGTTTGGAAACATCATTTGAAATGAAGCTCTAATCTTATCCTCCATCATCACACCCATATCTAGATATTTATCTTCCAAAGATTCAATTTTACTTTGTATATCATCGAACAACACCCGAGTTTTTATTCTTTTTGAATTAAGATGATAAAATATCCTTCCCACCCTCATGTATGAAGATTCATTATGTGACCTCTTATTGAAGGAATTTATATAATTTTTTTAAAATTACTTAGTGTATCATGATATATATATTTTAGTTTACCTAAATAACATTAATAAATTAAATAAAATCTCACAATCCTCCTAAATACAACATTCAACTCTTCGATAAGATATTTTATCTTTCTACGGATTCAGATCATCTTTCATTTTTCATGTATTTTTGGATGGGTATGTGGGTGAACCTATGTATATTATGAATATGCAGCACCAGTTTCTTTAAATTCTGTAGCCATATTTTTCTCTTCCAATAAAATATATGCTCTTAGAGATAAATTATGATGGTATACATATGAGATGGAAAATACTTAAGAGATATAATCATATAAAGTAAATTTAGAATAAAAAATTCTTCAACATGATCATTAATATAAGAAAAACTTCTAATAGCTAAGATTGAACTTACCAGAAATGATACTTATTTTCTACTCTCAACAAAACGCTTCCATGTATATTTATATATAAAAGGTTATATATCTAATGAATTTTATTTTATTCTTTCACCAAAAAATGAAATCTTATGTGAGAGTTGATTTAAAATCCCCCTATCTCCTAACAATAATAGATAATCATTTCTTCTCTAATAATCCAATGTCAGGTATATCATATTTCATATTAGAAAAATGGAAATAATCATTATTTGCAAAAAAATTCTTTATAAGTAAAATAATAATAGATGATATTAAAGAAAAGATATCACAAAATTTAGATAATGTATCTTTGTTGAAAGATCTCAAATTTAAAATAAGAATACTATTTCTTTTCATTCTGTGACTGCAAAAAAATCTATAATTTTTTTTGAATCTAGACCCATATAAATTTCATTATCATCAAAAAAATCTAGTATTATTTGGTCCCAACTATGGGAAACTGATACGTTTTGTAAATGTGTGTTTCCACATTTACCAACAATATAATTATTAAATTCTCTTATATAAGTAGATAGGTCCTCTAAAAAAGGATAAGGAGGCTCGTTAGTAGTATTATATATATGGTCCACCCTAGAAGATTTAGGGGACTCTATTGTTCAATATAAAATTATTAGATAAACAAAAGTAACAAATCAATGGAACAAGTAATTAGTAAAAAAATACAAATCCAAACATTATATATAATATTAAATAAAAAATGATAAATGATCCAATAAAAAGTGAACTAAACTAAAATTTATTTATATATATTTTTAACACAGTTAACTTAAATTATAACAACATTAATGATATCAGAAACGAAGTAAACAAAGGGGAAAAAAGTTTACGTAAAAATGTTATTATTTTTTTTAAAAGTGATACAAAAAAAAACAAAAACACTTTATCATATTCATTAGAGTAGTTAACAATATAGTTAAATAGAATACTTAAAATAATAATTATATTATTTTTTAATAGTTTAAAAAAAAATACAGACTATATTTATGAAACATAAATTGATATAAAAAAGATTAATTAAAACATTCTTAATTAAATAGTTACATATAAAATTGTATTATTATAATATAATACAAATAAAAATAACCTAATATAAATAATAAAATTGTAATATTAGTTATAATATTTGTTTTAATTAAATAATTAAAAAAAATATATTTTATTTTATAAGATTTAAAAAACTTAATAAGAAATAAATATATTTAACATGAAATATTTGGAAATTAATAAAGTATTTTTACTATATTTATTCCTTATGATCTTCATTATGAAAAAAGTATGTATATGATATAGTCATCAATTTTATCTGTTATTATTTCCATTAAAATAGGGATCTCACATAAATCAACATCATCATCATGTTTTTAGACACTAATATAATATTTTTTCCTTGCATAATGATATCCCACTGCATATTTAAGGATAAAGGAATTTTTTTAATGTGTTTCAATGATATATAGATTACATATGTATTTAAATATTTTCATATTAATTACTGTAATTCTTAGTTCAGAATTTTTCACACTATTGTTACCAATAAATAATTTGTAATGAAAAAATGAATGTATAAATTTAATTTAATGAATCTTCCAATTTTATTTAATGTATCTGTAATATTCATTTGACATAAATACTGGGTTTTTGAATTAAGAACTTGAACAATGAATTTCTTATGCAAAAAAATGAAATACTACTATTTGAAATTTTATTTATGTTGTCTAAATATTTCATATGGAATATATATTAATTAATTAGATATGTATACCATTTTATCAAATATAAATACCAGTTTCCCACTAATCATCCCAATTCTTTAACTAAATATAATCTACTGTGCACTGTCACTTCAAATAGGGAGAAATCGTTTTTTCAGGCTCATTAAAATCCCACATATCACTATTTATTTGATAAAATTACATTAAAAAATTATTAAGAAATGTTATATATGGATGAGAATAATATATGTCATTTAAGATGTTTAAATTTAAATTTCTTATCTTTTCACCTTTCCTAGATTTACCTTTAAGCCATAAATACCCTTTCCACCATTATTAAATCATTCATGGTGAGATATAGAAAAAATGATTTGAACCACTATAGACAAATAACTCGTACAAAACTATGAAACCTACTTAAAAATATACTACTCAATAATCGAGGATTTAGGTCAATATGGATTGTTTACAAATACCTTAGATATCTTCATATTACTTTTAAAATGATACTTCCAACATCTATATACAAGTTTCAAATCCATTATTTCTCACAAAAAATGAACCACTAAATGGACATTTATATAAAAAAATTGATGGGGTAAAATTTATTTCATATTGAAAAATTATAGAAACCACAACACTCCCTAAATTGTTCAAGGATTTCAAATAAATCAATTTATTAAAAATTGAATTAAAAAGAAAACACACATTAAGGGTAATAATTTTAACATGTATGGTAAATATTTTTTATAATGAAAATGGTAGGGGAAATTTCTTCTTGACTTGATAGTCTAGATATTTCATTCCTTACCAAATTATAATACTTTAGTGACAAAAAAATTTTACATTTTGAGAATAAACCTTCAGAACATTGATACCTTGAAAAAATTGACCAATTTTTTTCTCCCTCTAAGATAATATATGAAACATTGGTGTTAGTTATATTCATCTTCAATCAGGAGTGGGATTAAACTACAAATTTATTCCAATTAAGAGTATGTACAATATCACTTCAAAAAAATGTTCGTCATTATTTAAATATATAACAATTTTCTAATAATACTATCCCAAATATTATTCTCCACATATATTACATTAATTTTATGTTTAACCTCATGATAATTCCAATATTTAATGACAAATAATAATAGTCATTTTTCTAAATATTTCCATCATTAAAATATTTTTGTGATTTTTAGAATTTGGTAATAATATCGTTCAACCTCTAAAAATAATTATTGATGATTTTTTTGGAGAAATATAAAATTATTTTAAGCCATTGAATGTATTTTTTTAATCTTAGATAAGGGTGATCCATAGAAAGAAACCCCTGATAACCCATGCATATGACTTTTCTCCCGTGTTGTATTTTAAAATATAAAGTCTACTATTGAAAAATTGATAATATTTATTCCCCTTAACATCGTATCCAAAAAAATTTCCATATTCATTGAATTTATTTATAGAGATAATAATCATTGAATATAGTTTAAAATTTTATATTCTGTAAGAATTTGTCAATATTATACCTTATTCCCATAAACGTTTCAAATCATTAGCTAAGGGTGTTTAAAAAACATCAACATCATATCAATCTTGTTTTTATCTAGAAATAATTAAACTAAACATGATATATTTCTGCTTCACAAAACATTCATAAGATAAGTTATAAATTAAAAATAAAATATACCATGAACTATGTTTTCTACTTAGAATTAAATACAGATTCATTCTATCTATTCAAAGTCCATGTCTAATATTTTTAACTTAATTTTTGAATGTTGCAAACTATTGATCAATTTTTATCCACTATGGAAAATAACCAAGATAAAATAATTCACCATAACATATTCAATCATCTATAAGACATATTTTATTTTTTTACACTATTTTAATTTTAAAATAAAATTTTAAAATGAGGCATTATAGGAAACTAGAAAATTATTATAGTAGGAGTATTTATAACTTCTAAAAAAATAATTGATTTTTATTTTTACTTATACCATGTTTTCCAAAATTTAGTAAAATTAGATATAAATTCATTTTCAACCTATATAAGACATAGGCATTTGGGAAGGCATGTATCTTCTGGTACCCCAACCCATCAGGCATAATATATTTTTTTCTCAATATAATGTGAATTTATAAGATCATTATCTTTAGGAAGTATTTATTTTAATAGTTGTAGAAATTCTATAAAACTATTGTCACTCCATCCATTATTCGCCTATATGTAAATAAATTTTAACACATTTAATAAAATGATAAATTCTATATGACCTAGATATAATTTTGTTTTAGAATCACTATATATATATATATATATATTAAATTTTCAATTTTTTCCCAATTACCTCTATTTTAATATCAAAAATCATTTCTACAATTTGAATAGGCTTATAATCTTGATAATTATTATAATCAATAGATCATTATTTCTTCCCTATTTCACCATGATTTATTATATTGTTATCACCTTATTCTTCCATGATTTTTTTATTTCTACTATCTTCATATCATTCATGAACAAACATAGACACACTTATCCTCAGACCATGCAGTCTTCATCAATTAAATACAACACACTCCACCCCCTTTAATCCATGATCTTTAGGGACAAAAGTGCATCAAATTTTCAATGTATATCCTATGTAGTGTGATTTATACTAGTTAATGTTAGATTTCATTTAACTCCTTCTTCATATGATGGATGTTGTCCTCTTCATTGACCAAGAAAGGCGGAACATCAGTTTGTCTCCTTGAAGCATCATTAGTGGTGGCACTTCACTTCAAGGAATTGTATCAGAAGAGGTGGCTCACTAGTATATTAAAATCATCTTATCGATGGTAGAAGAATCTTGTTTAGAGAAAGAACCTTTCCACCAGAATTAGAAGAACTTATAACTAATGGTAGCACAAAAACATTCAAACTTCCATGGTATTGGAAAAAAATATTTATCTGTTTCTTCACCAGTCTCAATTATAAGTCCATCAGCAATCTACAAAAGAAGTTACCTTTATTCCTTCATTAACGGTGGCATCCCCCTCTTAGAGGTAATAAAATTATCTCTTCACAATAGTTATATAAGAATAAACACCTTCAGCACACTAGTAGCACAACATAATCATTCAACCGGATTAACGATAGTAAAAATTTTCACCTTCAATTATTGTGAAGTTATAATTCTTTTATTAGTGGCATCAATTCCCTTTTTTCCAAAAAGTGGTCTCATATACCCTATAAAATTGATATAGGTACTCTTTGAAGTTCCCAATCAAGATCTAAGTATCACTGAGAGGGGGAGGGGGTGAATCAGTGATATCTTTTTCTTTTTATGTTTCCTTCTTTATGAAACAACCTCCGCCTCCTGTTAAAGAGTTTCTTCCCTGCTTAACACACACAACCACATGAACACAATATTTACAAGGTTCACTACTCAATAAGAGTAGATACGTCATTGGTATGGTACAGAAATAATCCAGTACCACACAATCCACTAGAAAACAATCCTTTGATGTGGAATAAAATGAGTAGGATATACCCTTACACCCGTGTAGCACTTTGAAAACAATCCAATAGTGTGTGTGCTCCCTCTTAGCAAAAATAGGGTAATGAAATAATTCTGTGCTTCTTGATGACCTTTCCCAGATCAAATATTTCAAAACAACTCTTCACTTTCCTACCAAGAAGCTGGAAGAAACCTCCTGGAGAAAACAGCTTGCGTGCCTCCTTCCACTTGCGTGCCTCCTTCCCTCTTTCACGCCTCCTTTATGGACACCACAACAAATGCGCTCCCTATACTTGCATGAAAAGACTTGCGCGACATACTTGCGCGCCAGACTTGCGCGACCACACTTGCACGACAGACTTGCGGGGCAACACTTGCACGACAAACTTGCGTGACAACACTTGCACGACAGACTTCTTCAACTTGCGCGCTCCGTGCTAAAAATATTTCTCTAAGTCTCGAGCCTTAAAAAATGAGGAGACGAGTCTTCTATTTATAGGTATTTTTGTGACTTACGCGACCTAGACTTGCGCACCACCACTTGCACGCCACCACTTGCACGACACACTTGCACGCCATTCTTGACTTGCGCGCCACTTTATTTCCTTTTCCATATTTCTGAAATAATTCCCTTTTGAAATATAACTTGCGCGCCTCTACATACTTGCGCGCCTAATGCATACTTGCGCGCGTACTTCTTTCCTTTTCCATATTTTTGATCTGATGATATTTCTGATATGACTTTGCCAAAAACACTTCTTTGTCACTCCCTTTCCTTCATAAGGCTTGCATAACAAGTTCTTCAAACTTATGATATTTGTGAAATACAAATCAGCAAAGCATCATCTGATTTTCTATGTCTTTTACAAAGTGAATTGATTTAGCTTCTTTGTCAATAAAAGACAACACTTTATAATAGAAAACTTTTCTTACTTCCTTATCCGTTCAACTGGGTCCCAACAATCTCCCCCTTTAGATTTTGTTGAAAACCATGATTCATAAATCACTGATATTTGTAAACTTATGCAACGGATTTCTTATCAACAGTTCTAAGCCTACGTGAGCTAACTCATTGCAGGAAACAAGAACTATTGACAGCCAAAACCATGCTGTCCAAAAGCAGTGACTATGAAATATCATGAGCGTACCTCCTCAACCTTCTTCAGAACATCTTTCAAGCTTCTACTTCAGCATTCTTCACTTCCTCAACTTTCCTGGAAAACAACATTTTTTCCTACAACCACTCCAACAAATAGTTAGACTAGTTCACACACATACATGCTGGATTCACAGCTTACCCACAACTCCCCCTTTATGCATGCATCTATAAGGATAGATTTATGAAAAAATTCTCCCCCTTGAAAACACTATCAAAAGGAAAGATGAGAGAGGGGACATAAACATATACCTTAAGCTTGATGAGAAGGAGGTTGGACACCCATGTTCAACCTCAATTTTGAAAATGGTTCTTTCGGTAAGGGTTTGGTGAATATATCAGCAACTTGTTCAGATGTAGGAACATAATCCAACCATAATTCATTCTTCTCTACCTACTCTTTGATGAAGTGGTACTTTATATCAATGTGTTTTGAACGAGAATGTTGTACATGATTTCTTGTAAGATTTATTGCACTCTGATTATCACAACCCAAGAGCAAGGGTAGCTTTACTTCAACAAGTAGATCTTCCAGCTGGGTCTTTATCCACATTAGTTGAGTTGTAGCCTGAGTAGCAGCAACATACTCAGCTTCAGCTGTGCTAAGAGTTATAGAATTCTGTTTCTTGGCATACCAACTAACACAACCTTTTCCCAAAAAGAAAACTCCACCAGATGTGGATCTTCGATCGTCAACATTTCCTTCCCAATCAGCATCAGAATACCCGAATAGATCAATATTTCCCAAGCCATCATACCTGATTCCAAAATTTTTTTGTTCCTTTGACATATCTGAGAATTATTTTTCCAGCAATCAGATGTGAATCTATAGGAGCACTTTGAAGTCTTTCACATACGGTGAAGACATAGACAATGTCGGGTCTTGAGGTAGTCAAATACAACAGACTTCCAATTATCTTTCGAAACTCTTTCTGATCAACTTCCTTGCTTTCTACATCTTTAGAAAACTTGGTTCCAACTGAGATAGGTGTGGACACTAGTTTCGAATTCTCCATGCCAAACTTCTTCAGAAGTTCCTTACCTTATTTTTCTTGAGACAAAAAGATATGATTCCTTTTCTGTGTGATTTGGAACCCAAGAAAGTATTTCATTTCACCCAGCATGGACATCTCAAATAAGTTCTTCATCTCCTTAGAAAATCTTTCACATGATCTTTCATCATTCCCAGAAACTATGATGTGATCAACATAAACAATAACAATTAGTGAAAACTCATGGCCCTCCTTGATGTAAAGATTGCTATCAACTCTTCCTTTCGTAAAATTCATCTTCTTCAGGCAAGTATCCAATTTAGAATACCATGCCCTTGGAGCCTATTTTATCCCAAAAAATCCTTCTTCAATCTGCACACATAACTTTCATCCTTTCCAATAACAAATCCACAAGGTTGATCAATGTAAACTTCCTCGTCAAGGTCACCATTCAAGAATGCGGATTTGACATCCATTTCAAATATTTTGTAACCTCGTTGTGCAGAAATGGCAAGAAAGATTCTGATTGTTTCTAATATTGCTACCGGAGCAAAGGTTTCATCAAAATCAATGCCTTCAATTTGGGAATACCCTTTTCAAACCAATCTTGCTTTTTTTCTTATTACTTGACCTTCTTCATTCAGTTTGTTCCGGAAAACCCACTTTGTGCCAATAATGTTCTTATTGTCCGGCTTGGGTACAAGTTTCCAAGTATTGTTCTTCTCTATCTGATCAATCTCTTCGTTAAAAGCATAGACCCATTCTGAATTCTCAAATGCTTTATTTACATTATTCGGTTCAATTTTCGAATAAAGAGAAGTATGTGATATAGCATTTGTTGTTCTTCTTGTTTGAACCCTTTGGTCTTTATATCTAATAATGTTTTGAGCCTCCACTTGGTTCCTCAATCTAGGATGAGTTGTTTGAACTTCTTCATCATCACTCAAGATCTCTAAGTCAGATTCCTCTTCTTGAGTAGGATTAACACAGTCTGCAACATTATCAGACTTATTAACAGAAACTTCTCTATCCTTCTTAACTTCCAAATCAACATATGACTGCTTTTCATTCTCAAAATTTTCAACAACTTTTACATATGAAGAATCAACAATTATTCCTGTTTCATTATTGAGGCATCTATAACCTCTTCCTTCTGGAGCATATCCAAGAAAAATTCCATCATCTCCTCTTTGATCAAACTTTCCCAGGTTTCCACCTTTCTTCTTTATAATTCATGGACTCCCAAAGACTCTCAAGTGTTTCAGAATTAGATATTTTTCATAGAAAATTTCATATGGAGTCATATCTGAGTTTGGCCTGTAGAAACATCGGTTCTGAATATTCACTGCAGTGCTCATGGCTTGCCTCCAATAATAATGAGAAAGACTATGTTCAAGTAACATAGTTCTCCCCATTTCCACCAGAGTTTGATTATTTATTTCAGCAACCCCATTTTGTTGAGGTGTGTATGGTGAACTGAACTCATGCCGAATTCCATGTTTGTTAAGGTATCTTGCAAACTCCTTATTCTTATACTCTCCACCATTATCAGTTCTCAACTTTTTCACTGAATACTCACATTCCTTCTCTGCTTTCCTCCTGAAACTCTTAATCATTTTCAGAGCATCTGACTTATGTCTCATGTACATAACACAAGTAATGCGAGTAAAGTCGTCAATGAAAGTAATGAAGTACTTATCTCCATTTGTAGATTGCTTGCTCATTGGTCAAAATATATCACAGTGTATGAGCTCTAATGGCCTTTCTGAGTGAATTTCAACTCTCTTATGAATAGAGTTTGTAATCTTCCCTTTCTCAAAAATGGTGCAACACCAATCTATTTTTATTGATGAATCACGCATATCTCGGACACTGTCTCTCTTTGATAACTTGCACATATTTCTCTGACACATATTTCCCAGCCTTTTAGGCCATAACTGATTTTCATCCACTAAACACATGTATAAAGAGCTCTACACTTCACCAACTTGAAACAAATTCCCTTTTGTGCGTTGGCCTCTCGTAACTATATTTCCACCATTTTAACTTTTAAATATAAATCCATCTTTTCTGAAGATAACTTTGTTTCCTTCATCACAGAGTTGTGACACACTAAGCAGGTTATGTTTCATCCCATCAACATATAATGTTATCAAGGATTTGATCTTTTCTTTTCCAATGATGTCTAATCCAACACCTTTGATCCTTAGAGATTCATCATTTCCAAATGTCACTATTCCTTCTTGGAAGTCTTTCACATTCTTCAGTAGCTTTAAGTCTCATGTCATATGAGATGAACATCCACTATCAAGAATCCATGGATGTTCTCCTTTTATAGCTTTCAAAGAGGTTTCAATAACAAGAGCTTTTACTTATTCCTTTTCTTTCTTCACCTCTGGCTTCTGATAATTGTTAATGAGATTTTGTTGTGCTAGTAACAAAACAAGGCATCCTTTTGCAAGATGTCCTGGTTGTTCAAATTTTCACATATAGTTTCCAGGGGTTGGAACCTATTTTTAATATTTACTCCAACATTCTCATGTTTCTTTACAACCAACTTTTCTGACTTCTTTCATTGAGGAGATTGACTCCCCATCAAACCCTTCCTTTCATAACCTATGGAATAATAGTAATGTTGTTGGTTGAACCAACACATATCTGTAGTATGAATGAATCCACAACAATACCAGAAGTATCCATAAAAAGAGTATTTACCTTTGAAACTTCCATACTGACTAGAATTGTGAACAAATTTCTCTGCCACCTTCCTGTATTTCTATTATGAGCCACCAGCCTTTCTGTTATAAATCAAAGTATTGATTTCCATTTCAGTTCTATCAAAACTAGAAGTTTTGGAGACTTTTCTAGATTCAGATTGTTTTGAATCATTTTTGAACTCAGGGTTCTTTGAAACATTTGAATTCCCAATTTTGTTAGTCTTTTAAACATACATAACTTTCCAAGTATTCTTCATTTCAGAACCAATTTTACTTTGATTTTCAACCTTTTAAGGCAACCCTTTTTGATCCTTCTTAGGTTCCTCCTTCAAAGAACAATCACCAACTTCAGAGATAGAGTTTTTGAAAGTGATACTCATTTCTTTAGCTTTATAAAGTTTTTGTTGGATAGCTTCCAACTCTTCTTCTTTTGACTTCAACTTTACATCAAGATGATCATTGCGATTCTTTGCATTCTCAAGAGAATTCTTCAGATCATCAATCTCTTTTTTCATATTGATTTTCTCATTAGTAAAACCTTCTTGATTGTTTATTGCAGAATTTTCATTTGTCAACTTCTTGTTTTCCTTCTCAAGCCTTTTGATCTTTCTCAAACATTCCTTAAACTCTTCTTTCAGATAGGATTCAAGTTTAGTTTCTTCTTCTTCAGAACTACTGCTCTCATAATCATCATTTTTCACAGTTGCAACAAAGGTCTTTTCTCTAGCTTTCTCAGCAACTGAATTTTCAGATCCAGTCTCACCATCATCTTCTTCTCCACTTTTCAAAAACAAGTATCTTCTTTTTGATTTGAAGAACTTTTTGTCCTTACCTCTTCCAGAAGAACTATCTTTTCCACCCTGTGTCTTCTAAGACCTTCTTGGTATTCTGTCTTCTTCATCAATGCCTTCAAATTTCCTATCTTTAGGGCAATTAGCCACAAAGTGACCAACAAATCCACATTCAAAACATTTCAAGGGAAGTTTCCCTTTATATTTTCCAGTACCTCTTGTCACATTTTTAGAAAACAAGGATAAAATTTCATAAAAGTTTTCACATACCTCATTTTCAGAGTCAGAGCCAACAACATCATCTTCCTCTTGAGCCTTCCTAGATATTTGTCTCTTGGAAGCTTTAAAAGACATTTCTCTATCAACTTTGGTTTTATTCTTCATAGTCTTCTCCCTTCTCATTTCATAAGTGATAAGAGTGCTATAAAAATAATACAGAGATAATTCTTCAGGGTCTCTGTCTTCCAATGAAGAAACTTTAGCATTAAATTTGTCAGGAAT
The DNA here is from genome assembly GCA_963277665.1 of Viscum album. Taxonomy (NCBI): domain Eukaryota; kingdom Viridiplantae; phylum Streptophyta; class Magnoliopsida; order Santalales; family Viscaceae; genus Viscum; species Viscum album. The sequence goes on from OY728133.1 coordinate 1,003,411,616, forward strand.
AATTCTTAAGATCTTTTCAACGAATGTAGAATCCTCCAAATTTTCACCAAGACATCTGATAGTGCTGACAATAACATTTACCTTGTTAAAGAAGTCCCCAACAGATTCAACTTCTCCCATTTTGAAGTCTTCATACTTTAGTCTCCAGATTTGTAGTTTAGCCTTCTTCACTTTCGTATTTCCTTCATTGATGTTCTTAAGTTTGTCCCAAATTCCTTTAGTTGTAGCAACACCTTTTACTCTTAAAAACTCACTCTCAGACAGAGATGAGAGTAACACATTTTTTTCTCTTCCATCATTCTCATGATTTTTCTTATCGACATGAGTAAGAGGAACCTTGTCATCAATAGCATGAAATCCATCTTTAGTAGTTTTAAGAACTTCATATGAAAGAGACATAAGATAAGGCATCATTCTTTCCTTCCAGATGTGACAATTATTTCTGTCAAAAATCCGAATCCCATTACTGTTCACGCAGTTACGATTTTCCATCACAGCTTCTCTTCCACCACTTCAGCAAAGAAGAAATGAAGGAAACCTTCCCTCTGATACCAATTGAAGTTCCCAATCAGGATCCAAGTATCACTTAGAGGGGGAGGGGATGAATCAGTGATATCTTTTTCTTTTTAAGTTTCCTTCTTTATGAAACAACCTTCGCCTCCTGTTAATGAGTTTCTTCCCTACTGAACACACACAACCACAGGAACACAAGATTTACAAGGTTCACTACTCAATAAGAGTAGCTACGTCCTTGGTATGGTACAAAAATAATCCAGTAACACACAATCCACTAGAAAACAATCATTTGATGTGGAATACAACGAGTAGGATATACCCTTACACTCGTGTAGCACTTTAAAAACAATCAAATAGTGAGTGTGCTCCCTCTTAGCACAAACAGGGTAATGAAATAATTTGGTGCCTCCTAGATCAAATCTTTCAAAACAACTCTTCACTTTCCTACCTAGAAGCTGGTAGAAACCTCCTGGAGAAAACAGCTTGCGCGCCTCCTTCCAATTGCGTGCCTCCTTCCCACTTGCGCGCCTCCTTTATGGACACCAAAACACTTGCGCGCCCTATACTTACACGAAAAGACTCGTGCGAGAGACTTGCATGACAGAATTGTGTGACAAAACTTGCCCGACAGACTTGCGGGGAAACACTTGCACGACAGACTTGTGCGGCAACACTTGCGTGACAGACTTCTTCGACTTGCACGCTCAGAGCTCATAATATTTCTCTAAGTCTCGAGCCTTAAAAAATGAGGAGGTGAGTCGTCTATTTATAGACATTTTTGTGACTTGAACGACCTAGACTTGCGCGCCACCACTTGCCCACCACCACTTGCGCGCCACCACTTGCGCGACACACTTGCGCGCCAAATACTTGCACACCATTCTTGACTTTCACGCTACTTTATTTCATTTTCCATATTTCTGAAATAATTCTCTTTTGAAATAAGAATTTCACGCCTCTACATACTTTCAATCCTACTGCATACTTGCGCGGCAACTACTTTCCTTAGCCATATTTTTGATATGATGATATCTGTGATATGACTTTTCCAAAAACAATTCTTTGTCACTCCCTTTCCTTCACAAGGATTTCATCACAAGTTCTTCAAACTTATGATATTTGTGAAATAAAAATCAGTAAATCATCGTCTGATTTTCCAAGTCTTTTACAAAGTGAATTGATTTAGCTTCTTTGTCAACAAAAGAAAACACTTTATAATAGCAAACTTTTCTGACTTACTTATCCGCTCAACTTGGTCCCAACACTCTTAGTGAAAAACCCTTTGACTTCAACCTTAGTAGGATCTATCTCATCAATGGTTGATCTCCACAATTGTAGTGATAAATGACAGCTAATACAATGGGTAAAAAAACTATGCAAACACTAGTTATAAAAAATATTCCATTACCTATATAAAATTTTTTACCATCAATTTTAAAAATATATAACTTCCATGTTCTTTATTTTTCTATTGTCATTATAAAATATTAATTTATTTTCTATAAATATTTTTTATGATTTGTTTTTTATTTTTCCAACATCTTATTTTATTTATATTTATAAAAGCTGTTTTAATTTTATTATTTGTTTTATAATAAATTTTAAATCATTTATATTCTATTCAAACTATTATGAAGTTTGTTAAGAATGTTTTAAATTTTTTTTATTTATTATTCAAGACCATTGAAAAATACTGTATATGTTGAAATTATTATTTAGTGTATATTTTTTTGCTTTATTTTTTTATAAATTATTTGGAAATTTTTTCAAATGTTTTCATTGGGTTTTTAATGTATTAAATACAAGTTAAATATTTTTAATATTTTATGATTTAATAAAAATATATTTTTATGTTTATAATTTTAGTCAATTTATTAATGATATTCGTGGAATTATTTGAATGAATATTAGAAAATTATTTTTAAATAATTATTGGCATTTTATGATTATTTATTATTTTTTATTCAATGTATTTAAATTAGATTCAATTTCATCTATATTTCAATAATTTATTTTATCTTTACAGGTTTTCAAAATGACCCTATAATTATTTTTTGATCTATTATATGATTCTGTTCGAGTATGTGGCTGAAATATTTTTCTATAGAAAAGAATTATTGAATTATGGTATACATACAAAAAAATAATTATTATTATGACACAAATTTGGACGGAATAAATACAATGCCCTAACACTCTGTGAACTTTCAACTGATATTGTACACACTATTTAACTCATTTGTGAGAAACTCTCAAGGGTGGAACAAATATTATTCTTCTTCATAAAACATTGGAGAGTTGATCTGTACCATTGCTGAAACACCTTAAGTACACTATCTACATCATTAAAAAGGACCTACATTAATTTTTTCATTAACAATTATTCCTTTTCATCCATCTAGTTGAAATATTTGTAATATATTTTCACCCTAGGTAGAGTTTATCACATAAATATTTTTTCACATATGATATACTAACTATTAAATTTATTCTTTAATTTATGATTACCTAACCAAAAAATAGTTCAATAATATTAGTGATATTCCTTGTTAAAAATACTTGGTTACTATCTGCTCCAACAAAAGGCCGTGTGGTTCGATTTAGTTATGCTCCTTATAATGTCACAGGTTGAGATTAATCTTGTTATAAAATAATGGGTTTTGATTAGTCCAATTTTAAAAGTTTCTCTCCCTTTCATAGTGTGTAACATTCTTTTTCATTTGGGGTGTGCAGAGTGGACTCGATCAATTAGACCAAACCACTATAAAAATTCTATATTATCTCAATTGATTACATTCCTCCTCTTTTATATCTTAATTATAATGACATTGAAAATTTTAATAATGTTCTTTAAACCCTCTAGACCATTATAAACAACCTTATCCCACCTAACAATTAGTATCTGAGATGAAACATCTCAATGATTTTTTGAATCCTTTATTCTATATCCCAATACCAACATTTAGTATCTATGGGTGACCATTTTAGGAATCATAAGTCTATCTATATTGACATTCTTCTGATAAAACAATTTTATATTAGAGTTTCTCCATTAAATGATAGTTTTTTACCTTACATGTATCCTTGTCCTCAATAAGACCAATGAATGATATATTTAAGTCATAGAAAATATAACAATTAAATTATTGAATCTGGTGATAACACCTAATTTTAAGGGATGTGATTAGAGATATTGGAAATATATAAGGGAGGTATTTTTAAAAATATTGGTATTTAATATTATAATTTCATGGATAATCCTTCTAAAATAATTAAGGTTAATCATGAATCTTTAACTAGAAATTATGCTATAGAACATGTTTTTAATTACTAAGAGATGCATAATATTTATTTTTGTATCAGTATATGTGATTATAGTCATAAATCTTATTGAAAAAAAAATATTTTTTCATCTCGGGGAATTATATGGAAACTCATCAAAAAACATAAACACTGTTGATAACAAATTTTTTCATTCACAGGGAATAAATTTGGGAATTTAGAATGTCTTATCGTGAATGTGTAAATGTGATACTCAATAGATTCATAGATACCATCAATAACATGGTTAAACTAATTGAAATCATGAAGTATTAAGTGATAATTATAAGGATAATTGAATTCCCACTAATGAAGCGGTATTCAAGAAAAATTATTAAAGAAAGAAATAATTTTTCAGAGTACTCTCTAGATGATATGATCATATCTATTTTAAAATACAAACTGGAATTAACGAAAAATGATTATTAATCATCAGAAAAAAGAAATGATGTTTATTTTTAATCTAAATATGTTTATTTCAAATAATTTATTTATTACATATATTCTTATAGATTAGGGAATTTTGATGATCTAAATCATGTTAAACAATGTGTTCAGGGACTTATAATAAAAAATCATACTACCAAAAAGGATGGAGGGAAAATAAAGAGATGTAAGAAGCGTTTCAAATTAAATGGTATGAAAGTAAAACACACTATTATTTGTTATGAATGTAGATTCAGGACCATAATAAATATGAGGGTATAATGATATAAAAATTAAGGAGAGATAAGAAAAATATTATAGAAATGAAAGATGATTATAATGCTAGTTGTAGTATCACTATGAGTCAGACTCGAGTGGTGAATCTGGACGTAATGTGACCTTATATTGTGTTTGTAATAACTAGTATAAAAAATGTACACCCCTATCATAGAAAATATATTTTTAAAGGAAGTGTGAGAATATATTACATACTTGAATAGATGATTTAAGGAGGAGTAGGAGTCTGTGTTAGTGGAAAATGAGTAGGAGTAGGAGGAGTCGGTTGTAGAGGAGGAGTAAGGGGAGGAGGAGGAACATGTGTAACATTACACACATTCTTAGATTCTTTGTTGTGGTCTTAATTAATTTAAATCACATGTTTTTTTATTTTCAATAAAATGTGTAATATTATAATTTTAAATAACATATGGCTGTGATAAAATTATCATAATTGGTCGTGTATTTTTGTATATGTAATTTTGTTGATGGTTATATTTGTTATATAAAATTTTAAATCATATAAATATAATTCTTTAATATTCGAATTTTGTTTAGTATTATTTCTTAAATATTATTAAATATTTATGTCACACACACACACACAAATATATATAAATGTTTTAATATATTAAATATATTTTACTTATATATCATGATATAAATATATTGTTTAATGCCCACATTCTTATTATACGCTCATTTGGTTCTCCTTGATGCATATATTCTAGGTACAACTATGGTTGGAACTCTCCTTCGACCATTTAATCTTCATTATTTACACACCATGCACTCTATCCTCCTTCAACCATGCTCTTCATTAACACTAGTTCATCAAATATTCTAATAACAACCTCCCAAACATGACCTACATTAGTTAATGGATGCTCCCATTTAGCTCCTTCCTTCTTACTACGGAAGATGTTGTACTTTTATCCGACCACTAATGGCAGCTCATTGGCTTGTATCCTTCAAGCATCACTGATGATAAAACTTCACTATGCTATGAAAGATCATCAGTGGTGGCTCATCAAAATCACCACTACATCCACTCGGTTGTAACAACATCTTCTTTAGTGGAATCAACTGTTCATTGGTAGAATCATTTCTCCAAACCAAGGGTAGTCCCATAACATTACACCATCCATGGTATTGGAATAACTTTTGGATTTTTTTCATCAATTTTTTTAATATAATTCCCTTTGAATGTCTACAATATGACTCCCCAGTCATTTTTCATCAATGGTAGAAGCTTTCTCTTAGCAGTGGAACCATCATCTCTTCTGGATGATTGCCAAATCATCATCACCTTCCACACACCTGTAGTAGATCACAAATTTTTTATTGGGTTAATGGCATCACTCCTACTCCCTATCATTATCAGTGATGGTATCTCTATTCCATTAGAGGTTGCAAGACCCTTCTTCCATACATCAGTAGCACATCCCCTATCAAACAGAATCTGGTTCTCCTAGAGGTATCATATAAAACGTCAAGCATTATAGGTTCTCTCTCCTTGATTATATCACTCATCAATAGTAGTGGTAGAAGACCCCTAATTCCATTAGATAAGTTTTTTTTTACTTCCCATGAAAAAAAATTCTTCAACCATTAGATATAAAATATGCAACCATTACTTTTAAAAATGTTTGACCACTAGTTTCTTTCTTTTTCTGTTACAACTCCTAAATCTAAATTTATTTTCTAGAAATATTTTTATGCTAAAATTTTAATGTTTTTTGATATTTTATTTTGTAAACATTTATTAAATTTTATTTAATTATATTCTTTTTTAGAAAATTTAAATCAAGTTTGGTTTATACAAATTGTATTGATGTTTTTAAACCATGTCATAAATATTTATTTTTTATTTATTCACCATGCTCGTACTACAATACATCATATGTTAAAATTATTATTTAGTGATGATATAATTTGTTCAAAATGTTAATAATTTATTTATTCATATTTTTAAATAATTTTAAGTCATTTTTCATGTATTAAGTTCATGTTATTTTATTTATATTTTATGTGTTAACAAATGAGTAATTTTTTTTATTTTAAATAATTTTCTTTTTATATTTGTGGAATTATTTGATCAATTATAATGGAATTGGATTGTATTATTAATTTAATATGTTTGGATCACATAAAATTATTAAAAAAAAATATTTAAATCAATTTTAATTTCTTCAATATTACAGGAATTCATTTTATCTCTATTAGATCTTGTGTGGTCTCTATTATTATTATTTTTTGAAATGTTTTAATAGTTTATTCATGTGTATAGAACAAATAGTTTTCAATAAAATGTGACTATGGATTCTGCGAATACATACAAAATTATTAGAATTATGTTGATGATACACATTTGATTCATATAAATACAAATCTCTAAAACTCTATGAAGCTTCAAGTGACCTTTTATACAAAATTTACATAATTTGCGGGGAACTCTCAAGAGATAGACAATAATTGTTTTCCATTATAAGAACTTGGAGATTAGATCTGTGCATTTGTTAAAACACTAGAATTACACTTTATATATCATTCCAAAGGTCCTTCAATATATATTTCATCAACAATAATTCTTCTATATTTATAAAATTTTTATGTGGGTGTTATATAATTTTTTCTAAGAAGGGTTTTGCACTTCCCTCCAAATCAGTTTTTCATTTTCTAAAAAAACCACTTTTTGGAAAATGGGTAACCTGACAAAAAAATCATACATACCAAAAATAGTACAAATTAATATTTCAAAGTTAACAGTAGATTTCAAAACAAAATAGAAAATAAAGGGGAACAGGCAGTGTTTAGTCACCTCGATCCAACTGTAACAACAAATCATTAAACTGTGAACCACCATTCAAGAATCAAAATTCAAAATGAAACATTAAAATAGGTCACTATCACACCACCTCAGTAAGGATAACATCTGGAACTTTTCAAGTAATAAGAACCTTGATCCATGAACAAGAACACCCCTCTCATCACCAACTCCACACAGTTAATGGCACAAACTCTGGCCAACATTAGGACATTCTGCGTAACCAAAGAAGATCCAAAATTATCTTGCACAAAATCAAAAAAGGAAAATAGACACCAATGAATATTAAAAAGGGAGAAGACCACTAAAAAACTGCCTCATAGAACACCCACCACTTGCACGAACACATCCCAAAATCTCTATGAAAGAAATCTTACCAAAATGTCCTAGAAAAAAGAAAATGAAACTTGAATCTAGAGAAGCATCAAAGAAACAATTACCTCTACAAAGAGACAAAAATAACCAAACACCATCATTAACACAGAAGAAAACATCATCAACCCATCACTATTTAAAACTAAATGCCACACCATTGGAAATAACCATCAACTAAGTAGAGAAAATGTCATCTTCAATTGGAAGAACAAACCAAAAAAGGTGACTGTGGACCATCTTACACATACACAATACCAAAAAAACATATTGAATTTACACCAAAACATTATGGGGTTTATCACGAATGTTCATGTTATATGAGTTGACGTGTGAGAGAAGGCAGCCTTGAATATTTAGACAAACAAGGTCACTATGAAAGCCGGAAACAAAGAGAAGAACTAGAGCACCGAGAATGGAAGAAGAAGACAAGGTCACCAAAGAATAGAGAGAAAACTAAAAATGAATAAATAGAATGTGAAAGATGGAGAGAATCAGAAATCCAAGGAAATAGAAAATATTCTACTCCATTCATGGTGGAGGAACCATAGACGGGTAATAATAACACTTGAGATACCACACCAGGAGAAAACAAGGCCATCATCCAAGAGTTATACACTTAAATATTTTCTTGAACAAGTTTTAATACCTTTAAAAAGTATTCCTATTATTAATCTTACCTGAAAAAATTAGTACACTTAGTTTGGGATTTTTACTTGTATGAAATTCATAGTTTCTATATTCATTTTAAAAAGGAATTGTGGTTATATTTGAGGTTCCACCTCACAATGTCATATGTTGGTATTCATCTCATTATAAATGTATTGGTATATATTCCTACCATTGTAAATGTATGTGTCTCTCCCTCTCACTATGAGTTGTTTCTATAGTTCATCATGTGGTTTTTTAGGAGTGGACTAGGATAATTATATAAAAATAGAATTAATATTATATGTTGTCTCTATAATTTTAATTTATACTCCTTTATCACATAATTTGAGGAAAACTGATAATTTTAATTATGGTTTATTATCCCCATTTGAACTATATTCCATGACATTATTGGAATGAAGACATCTATAATCTTTGTGTGGAGAACAAACTAGAAGGTGAACCCCCTAGTGTGCCCAGAAAAAGTTCCTAGATCAATTGTATATTTGATCTAAGAATGGAAGAATACCCTAAAACGTGAACTCCCCTATGGTGCTTAGATAAAAGGACCTATACTAAATCCACCCTAGGTACCCAATTCTACCACGAGATTCATATTTCAAATCATTTCAAGAGGGATGATCACAATTCACAATAAAATTCCAAAAAACCCTTTTACCCAGAATCATTATTTGAAAACCAATTTGACAAACCATTTAAAAATGATTTGAAAAAAAATACTTTTATTTATCAAAAAAATGGAAAACCATATTTTATAAAACACCCATTTACAAAATCATATCAATAAATCAATGTTCATTCCAATTATCATTTAGAAAAATATTTAGAAAACCTAGTGTATTAGTAGTTCATAATGCATTTGCTGGAATTGGAACCCCCTGCCTCACACATGGCTTACAAACTAACCACAATGAAATTTAAACATTTGAAGGAAATGGAACACAACGAGTCCCTAAAAAATAATTCTAAAATCTTAGAATCATGTCTCCATAAGAATAAGTTTTGAGGAGATGAAAAATCAAGAAAAACCTCAAATGTCACACGCTCTACGCCACAACCAATATTGGACCCAATCTACGAATATCCAAGAAACCCTGAATCTATATTGGATAAATATATATCAAGACACAATAAATATATAACAAAATAAAATGAGGCCTAGAACTTATTCCAATCCACATGATAATGTTTTAATAATTTTTATTAGACCTACTAATCTACTGGAAACCTATCAAAACAGGATCAAAATTCCATTAACATAAGTTCAATCGAGTCACCAAAAATCTCATAAAGAAGGCCTATGGTCTAGAGGATAAGGTTAAGGATGAATTATAAAGGATATGAGAACTAAAAATTTTAACATTCTAGAATATATCTCATTCACAATATTTAATTTTTGATTCAAATCATGGAAAATAAAAATTCTTGATGAACCCAAAATTTGTATCCATGGATTAAAAATAAGAAATAGAACATTCACACCATTAATTATACCTCAAATCATGAAAAATTTTACACTCTCAGAATAAAAAATCTTGGAACTTTCCCAGATTCCTTTAACATCTTGTATATCTATTCACAATGAGAACCATTTCTTATATTATTTTTTTAGCCTTTTATTTTCCTTCTTGGAACATTAGTAACCTACCTCAACTCATTTAATTATGATATTTTTGAAGTGATATATCATAAATAGTTCAATAAATTAAAATTTAGGATGTTACAATTCTCCCCACTATAGTAATTTCTATCCCTAGAATGTCATACAAAATGGATTCTCTAAAAAGTGAAGAGGCCACTTCTCCCTCAACAAAAATTCCAACCCTCATGTCTCATGAGAATATGATACATTCCACCATATAAATTTTACCAATAAAATATAATTCATATTTATAAATTTTTTCTAGGAATCAATGAACCCCACTTGTTCCTCAATAACTGAATCATCAGGCTCTAACTCAATCTCATCCCAATTCATAACATGGAATCGATTGGGATGGTACTTCTTAAGCTTATATATGTGAAAAAATCATGAATATTTTTCAAATAATCTTGAAATTGAAATATATAAGAAACCTAACTAAGTAAATTAGTGATATAAAATGGTCCAACATATCGTGGATCCATCTTCCCCTATTTCCAAAGAAGTAGGTGACTAAAACGAGGTCAATCTTTTAAGAAGACATGGTAAACAATGGTAAACTCTAAAAGATGAAATCAATTATTTTATATGATTTATATAGACTATATTCTATGACTAATCATATAAGTATAACTTTAATTTTCATTGATGACTCTGAAATGAGTGTCATTCCCATAAGTGTGGTCTCTCTGACCTCTGATGAACAAAAAGTAGTCCAACCCAGGTGACCATAAAGACCCCAAAGAGAGCTATTCTCATTGATAATTAGGAACAATTATAATAAGAAATATCATCCTTCCCTAGATTAATATCCAAATATCCATCGATATCCAAAATACAAGAACAAATAATATCCAATAAGATATAAATATCATGCTCCATCAGACAATTAATTTGTAGATGGTACACTATACTCAGTTTGACCAAAGTTCCCATCTACACATAGAGACTCTTCCGTAATTTGGAGGTAAATAGGGGATTCCTTTGAAATTAAATTTCATAAGGGACCAGATGAATCCACAATATATCATACATGTATAACTTAACCAAATCAGTAACCTTGGTGGCATCTCTAGTAAGAATGAAATGTTCAAATTTTTTCAACTGATAAACCACCATTCAAATATAATTCATTCTTCTAGGGGTCCTTGGTAGTATAACATTAAAGTCCACAGACACCACATCATGTTTCCATATCATCAATAAAAGAGGTTAGAGAAGACCAAACTCATTTTGGTTATCTATGCTAATATACTAGAAGGTCTAACAACAAGACCCATAATTTGGTATATTCTGATTTATAAACAAACACCAGAAATGAAATCTCATATAATAATATATAATATTATTTATAAGGTTAATGGCACATTAAAAACAATAGAAATAATAGAAAACATAATTCTTGACATATAAAGGTATTAAAAATTAACTCTTAAATAACTAAATTCTATTATATGTGAGAGACCAACTGGGAATCGTCTCCCCACTTTATATGGATTCTATGACTCCCCTAAAAATATCCTCCAAATATTGGTCATATAGAATATTCATAAGGATATATTATTAAAAATAGACACTGGTTGGAACCATACATGAATCATTATCCTAATAATTCAATTGTAATTGAGTGAAAAATCCCATATGGATTCACCCCTCTTTATATTATAGGATGATGTGAGAAGTGAATATCATTCTATGAGTGGAAATGATTAAATTACCCTTTCATTGAGTATAGGTAATGACCATTCCAAATATTTGGATATACTCTACCAATCACATTTTCCTAATGTTCATGTCCTTATGAGAAAATATATAAATCAGGCTCTTGGGATTAGAAATGGTAGTGAATGTCCCTTTAAAAAGAGAGTGCCAACAATAAATAAGCACATGCATGACCGAGGAAATGTCCATGTAATGAGTGGGGTAATTCTTCTCAGTTAATTTAATCTATTTATAATCTTACACCACAATGTGTTCATAATATATAATTATACACCTTGAACCAATACTTGAAGCATCACATTATACTAAATATACAGTTCAATTTTTCGGAATGATTAAAATATGATATGATGATAGATTTAATTTCAAATCAAACAATTAACCTAGAAACATATCTTTGTAAGATAAATTTACACCATTCATGTTAATATAAGTCAATATTGATTCTAGCTTCATGGAATTTTGGAAAACCCACTGATAGTATCCATATGAAGATTTAGATATTTATATCTCAATGAGATTAAATGGTTCTTCCCATAAATGGAATACAATTATCCTTTTAGGATCAACAAAAAATCCATGTCTCAAAATAATGTTTCCAATAAAATTAACCTCTAGGATATATGAATTTCACATTGAAAAATTCTCATAAAGATCGTGACTTCTAAAGGTCTTTAAAACCACATTCAAATTGTGCTCATGATTATTCTCAAATCTCAAATAAACTAGGATGTTATCCCTTCACACTACATCAATGGTATAGTGATTCTAGTGAAATATTTGATTCCTCAATTTTATAAACACTAAAAAAACATTAGTTAAACCAAAAGGAAACACAAGATATCTGGAGTAGACTTACCAGCTCCCAATATAGGCATTAAGGATATAAAATTATTTAACTCTGATCTGTTGATAACATGACCAAATATTGATATTTGAAAACCATGTTCTGCCTTAAAATGATGAAAAAGGTCATTGATATAGGAAAAATGAAATTTATTTTTCACTTCTACACAATTTATCTTCAAAAAGTCTACAAATATAATCAAATATAAATTAGAATTCTTTAAAAATACCATGAGGGTCACCAACAGTGAAACACCATGATGAAAAATTACCTTCCCTAATTAGACGTTAAAAATGTAACCTTTGTACTTTCATCTTTATTGGTCCCATTAGATAAGACTTTATCAAGATCAAGTATGTATCCAAAGACAATTAATGGATAATTCTACCTTTATCTATAAAAAATAAGAGGGAATTCATCTGGGAAGACCTTAGGGAAATTATGAACATCTAAGGGAATATTTAAAAGAGATGAAATAACATCAGCCTCATCAACAAAGGTAGACGATATACTAATTATATCAGGGAGAAAATTCCTTACATGATTATACCTCAGGTCCGACTCTCCTCATAACACCAGATTTCTCCAATTGATGATAGAGAAATAAACACACCGATGATAAAAATAATCATAAACTCAATGAAAAACTATCCAATCCATCCAAATGATGATGTCAAAAAAATTAAATTCATGTACCATGATACACAAGAATAGCTTGTTATAAGCTATAAAAACAAATCATGGAGGACAAAGAAACCTCTCCCCTTTCATATTTCTAAAATTTGTTTTGGTCTCAAGGACAAAGGAAATGATCTCTGATGGATATTTTGAGATATCAAAGAAATGGTAAAATATAATGGAGTATGTTGAAACAATATCAAATTTAGAATTTCTTATAGAATATGTAAAAAATAATTACCTATTAATGTCTCTAGGCCTACATCAACCTCCACTAAAAAAATAATCCACTGAAAAACGTTTCGTCACTAATAAGGAAAATTGATTGAGATCTATTAACTTTGATGCCTCCAAATATTCCACAATATAATTTAAAGATAAATATGACTGACCATATTGCATAACATAAAGCTCTTAGTAGAATATATGTAGATGACCTAAGTGGCCACAAGTACTGCAGTTAATTGGATATTCCGGGAAAGATCATTCATTGGGGACCAAATTTCCACATAGGTACCATGTCAATGGTATAAATCTAGTCTTTATTGATGGAGCGGAATATTTATACTACTCAGAACCACATCCACCAATATTTAAACTATCATTCCACCTATTTTTATTCCCTTGTACACTATTATAACTACCACCTAGTGATAGAGAAGATCCAAAAAAAACTCCCATTCCCACTAATTCAATTTCTTCAATAACAACCTAATCAACCATCTCATTAAATATGGTGAGATTCAAAATATATAATGACGGTAAAATGTCAAGGAGAAATCCTTGAAGGCATTTATATTACTTTAGTTACTATTTTACCCCACATCCATGGAAAAATTAACCAGATTTGTAAAATGGTTTGTATACTATACAACAAAATCATCTCACTAATGATGAGAGAGGAACTCCATATACTTTTTTTATTTAAAATTATCTATAGTACTAATAAATGATGACAATATTGAATCATTAATACTCAAATACCACATGTTTATTAACCTAATCTATATATCCCCACCATATATTTATAAGTCCCTTGACCTTAAAAGGAACAAAATTCCCATTTAATGATTGAGGTAGCTCATGAAAATAAAAAAACAAATCATTATTTTTGAAATAGTCATCTGCCACCCAATGGAGATCAGTACCTTTAACAGATGTGATATTTTTTCACATGAAATCACCCTATAGATCCTTTTCACCACTATATTCTGGTTTCAACTCAACTAAAACGTTATAAATAGGTTGTATGTTCTAGTTCATGACACAAATTACCATCATGGTAGCCTCTTGATGATTTTGATTATGTAGAGGATTCAATTGAGGAGTATTACTCCCTCCACCCTCTTGAGAGACCCATTGAAGACATATCATAGGCCTGCTTTTAAATACTGAAAATTGAAGGAAATAATTAATATAAGGATGCAACCTCTATTTTTACTCAAGAGAACATAAGTTTAAATTGAGATTTATATAAAAACCGAAGACATGAGTCACAAAACCCAACATCACATGGTGACTTGTGGCTCATCATTAAAAGAGATATATATTCACTTAGAAAAAACTACAAATCAAGTATTAAAAATCCCATCTTGTATATTTTAACATTCCATGATTGAGTATAACATTTATCTGATTAAATATGTTCATGAACCTTCATTTAAAAACCATTCATCTAGTCTCTATACTAGGACACAGAAAGACAAGATGGTAATTATTGATCACCATGAGTTGGAAACTATCTCCTCAGTAACCAAAAAAACCATAGGGAATAATTTTCCCAATATAGAAATATATACATGGCATAAAAAAGAGAAAATAATGAATAAAAAATATTCCATAACTGAACGATCAAAATCAGTAGATATATATCCAAAATTATAAACAAACTTAATGTACATGTCCAGAAACATAAAAAATAAAATTAAAACTTCCAATAGTTAATCTATGTGATACATGGGGAATGCCCACCATCTCCCCCAGCTCCCCAAAACTATCTAGAATAAAGCATGCTTCCTTAATAAATCACCTTTCCATTTCCTATATTAAAAAAATGTCAACAAACCTTAAGCTAGTGTTAATGGTGTGAGATAAACAATTATAAAATAATCCCAACTAGGTGTTCCATAAAAAGCCTTTTTCAAATAATACCAATATGCTCAATTTAAATGAAAACATGTAATTATAAATATTTTACACATTTATATCAAATGCATAGTAAAACAGTCCCCCTTTAATAGTTCCTAAACGATCCATAAAAAAAATGTATCAAAGAATATCTCAAATAATACATATATATATATCAAATAATGAGTCATATTATATCAAATAAAAATAATTAAATACTTGCACAATAGACATCTCATTAAGTATAATGTAGTTCAGGCAAGTTCGGTCACTATTACCCTAATAACAATATTTACAAGTGAACACTCATGTACTTAGAGCCAATTCATTTATGATCTAGGGATAGAGAAACACCCAAAAAATTGAACCCTATATGTTTTCATGACCAATGGATCTATGATCTAGGATTGAAGAAAATATAAGAAAGTGAAATCCCCTATTTTTTTAAAATACATCACACAATGATAAGCGCACCACTAAGGTCCCTAATGTGCCTATGTGATGAATATGTCAAATTAATTCAAATCATATGGTCAAATTTCAAAATATAATTCTAGGAAAACATTTTTATGATAATCCATTCCTTATAAACCATTTTTTTAAAACACTTTAGTATTATTTGAAAAAATTGTTTTCCAAAACATGTAGAAACCCATGTATTATCAAAAAGACCATTTACATAGATTTATCAACAAATTAAAAGATAATTAAAATTATCATTTAGAAAACCGTTTATAAAACCATGAGAATAAATGGTTCCTCAAATATAGGCTATAGATTAAACCACCTACATCACACTTGGTTCACAGGAAAACCATAATGGGATATCATAGAAAATGGAAAGGGAATTCTCATGAAAATGAGAGGATGACAAAAAAATTACTTCCCAAATCATATAAATGACTTTATATAATTACATGGTTATATTAAAATATATATCAATACATATATAAAAAGTCAAAAACTCTTAACATTGAGAAACAAAAGATCCACCTCTAGGTATTGAACACAAGTTCAATCTATAAGGGTTAAATAAAGACAACGATACAAATGATAATTCCAAAAAGAAATGAATCCTAGAACTACTACAAATCTATGAGATAGAGGATTAATGTGAGATATTGGATCATAATTATTGATATGTTGACCACCAATTGATCCAAGATCAAAACAATAATAGGAGAAGTTTATAAAATATGGATTAACTAAAAACACCTAGAAAAAGACTAGGTTTAATAGGAGGAGGTGAATGGAAAATTAGAAAGGATTGGTAATATTTAAAAATTAATAATTCTAGGAAAGAATCCATATATGGTGTAGATTATGGAATCAAATCATGAACATTCTAAATGACCGATATGTGCCAAGAAGTCACCTGGTATTAAAAAATCATGGAATCCCTATTCATGTTGTGAATTATACCCATCACTTAAAAAATCATTCAAAAATAAAATAAAAATTCATATCTAATACCCAAAATCCATCAACTTCAGGAATATCCATTGATGATGTAAACCAGTTCTTATGGCACGTTTTCCATATTTTGAGTCATTTCCATCTCTAAACACCCCAAATAAACCTCAACACGTATTGTTACAACATTATTCACAAGACAAATCATAATATAAGGCATACTATAAAATTTATGATATTAAATTTATCAACACAACATAGGGAAAAAGTTATCACATCTTAGATAAAATACCACAATAAAATTCCCACATATTGTTGTGTGGAATATATGTAATGAAAAAAATACTACCCTCATTTAACCAAAAACGGTTCAATGAACTGTTTTATTCTTTAATTTCATAAAACACATAAAATTGTTATTCTATTTAATTATAATTATCAATAATAGGATTTTAAATCATCACTGAAAATATTTTTTGTAAATATAAAGGAAGTAAAAAGTAAAACTTAAGAATAAACTATGTGGAAAACACACAATTAATTTATCCTATTGTGGGGGTTGTATAAACACAATATCACAGGATAATATTTATTGATAGTTACCCAAATCTAGATTTAAATATGTATACTATATTTACCATGCCTAAATTTATATCAACTCACATGTCCCCCATTATCTATTAAATTCATAACATAACATAAATATATAAAATTCATCAGTCAACATAATTATTAGGGCCCTTTAATAAACACCTATTTTGGTTCTGGTAACATATTAAAAAATATATGAGGTCGTATATAATATTCAATTAAAAAAAGCTTAATTATACCCCTATATAAAAACCATATCTTATCTTATTAATTTTTATATACATATAAAAATAAACCGTGAGTCTCCCCCCATGGTTATAATAGCTCATTTTAATTTACCCCTTTCTCAAAAAATGAAAGGAAATGAATTTGAAAAAGTAATCTAGAAATCATATCGGTATCTTGGGTGATAATTAACCCCAAATATTTATGAATTGTTGGAATGAATCTGATATTCAATGTATCATCAAGATATTCAAAACATTATCCTTTTTAGAATTTTATACAAAGTAATTATATCTATGTTTTACCTTCTCCTTAAAGAAGTGGTACTGTATATTAATATTCTCCATTCGTGAATGTTACTCTAAATTATTTGATATATTGACTATTTTTATTATTATCAACCATAATATTCAATGGGTGTGAAATATCTAAACTCATTTCTTCAAGATTTTATTATGTCCACAACATATGTATCATTAGTTATGATGGTATATTATATAAATATTATATTTTTCTCAATGTGATTGAATTTTTATTATTAGAGTGATAATAAATTCACTATAAATTATTAAAAATTTCACCTCTAGAAGTTAGATTTTGATCAAATCTGTAACATTCCCAATACAAATTTGAATAACAATATAATTGAAATAATAAGTCCTTTCCATTCCCTATAACACAATTTTTTATCCCCTTAATATATTGAAAGAACCATTTTTTTCAACTCTATACAACTCCAAAAGATCAATTTAGAATCATTTATATATATTAATGGAAAATTACAAGTCTAGTTTTTATGTCGTAATGTAAATATGGCTACCAATAAGCATCCAAAAAAATAAATGATCTAGAGTTATTCTATAATACCCTACCCCTTTCTCATTGTCTTGAGAAGGCGGTGAAATGATATTAGGCCTTAGGTTACATTCCCAAGGTGCCAATGGATGTAAATAAATTCTGAGGGCTTCCAGAACAGTTGAGGAATGATTTCATCCTAGAATAAAAGAAATGAACCAAATGAGTCATAACCAACCAAACCACATGATGCATGTCAATGATAATTACAACATAAAAAACCAAGAGGCCAATACAACCAAGCCACATGAATCCATAATTAGAGTACCCAATGGAAGAATACAAAATAAAAAATGACAAAACTCCCCAGATCTAGGACAAGATCCATTCTCTTATCATCACAAAACCATAAAAGCATCCCGATGAACCACTAGAAAAATGAGATTATTTACACTTACCTGTGTCCCGAAAAACATCATATGCAAAATAAAAAAAGTGACAAAGGGATGATTACAAATACTCTGTTGGTTTTACCCAAATTACATCCCTACCCTCACCCCTGGGATAGAACCTTTATCACAATTATATATAGAGGTTTATATAGAACATAAAATAGTTTAACAACTAATAAAAATCCAAACACACCCTCACCAAGTCATTTCCACCCAAATCCACAAAAATGATGTAGAGACAACAAATAATACATTATTAATTTACCATCACAAATTATCATAACAATTAAATATTTCCTAGATACACGTATGATACAAACATATCTATAAAACATCACACACACAACTCGGTGTAATAATCATGGTGGAACTTCCCATCCAAGACCATTTACTACATTCCCAATTTTTTAGTACTTCCTCACCACTTATCCTTGATAGTGGCCCTTCTATGCACTTCCCATCTCCTTTTGTAGTGAGACATCCCACCCAATTCACATCCATCTAAATCACCAGCACAAACATTTAACCATCAATAGACATATAACACACCAAGGCCACAACATGATGCAAACAACTAATTCCAAAGCATACAGTCCCTTAATAAATTATCCATGACACATTACTATTAAGAAAACAATCCATTTTTATTGAATACCAGTTTTATAAACCAGTTTAATAAATCAAACCAAGAAACCTATTTCAAAATCTACATTTTAAAATCCAATAACAAGGACATATCACTGCAATATCCAATTTTTACCAAAATTACAAAAATCATCACAAACAAAATTTCCAACAAACTTCCCAAACGATAATCACAATTAATTTAAATAAATCCCAATAAATTAAAAATAAGTGTCATAGTTCTATCAAAATAGAGTCAAGAGAGAATCCACCTACCTTAGGGTTTTAGTAAAAACAACCCCCTCCCTCAACTGCACTATGAAACATCCTAAAAACCTCATTAGATCCATATACATAAAAACAATTCCCCACCCTTATCATTTTAGGTAAGAAAACACCTAGATCAACATTGATTGGGTGTATATCTAGAAAATCGGGAGATATCGAAAACTATATCTAAGGAATACCAAGAATTATCCAAGAGTGGAGACTTACTGTAGATGAATCACCATTTCTACACCTTGAAAATAATTCAAATAACATTTAAAATGAGTGGGGAGACTATATAACACTTGATAATCGAAAATACCAAGAGAGACTCGAGTGGGAGGATGAATGGAGGGTTTAGTGAAAATCCCGAGTCATCCCGTAATTAAAAACCCAATTTTTATTATCACACATGGTTAGCTCGCAAGATTAGGAAAACCATGTAATGAATATGCACTTGATATTTTCTGTAAGGGAACTACTCATAGTCTGCTTTAAAAGTTAAACAAACCATGTGCAAACAGTGTGAATCCCACTGTATCCATTTTTATGGTTAACTGGATATCCTTCATGGGTTATCTTAACCACGCTCAAACTGTGAACCCTTTAAAAAGATTACAAACATTCCAAAAACCTTCCCAAACTATTCCAAACATTACCTAACTACTTTAAACACATAAAAGATATACAAATTAGTTATGTACCTCATATTGGGGGTGATACTCTCTCCCCACCACTGGACTATCCATCCTCAAAATGTTGAGAACCTTCGCTTTGCCAAAAGTGATCGGGCCATTGCTCAACCATGTCTTTCTCCTACTCCCAAGTCCCCAATTGAATCTGACTATGCTATCTCAAAACCCAAACTAAATCAATTCATTTACCATTGAATACTTTCTCTTACCTATCCACAATACAGACTGACACATGCACCAAGGAAGCATCTAGCTCTAGCACCACAGGATCCTATTGAATCACATGGTCAGGATCCAGATGATAATTTTTGAACTAAGAATCATATAATACATTGTAAAATACATAGATCCATGGTGGAAAATCCAAACTATATGACACCTCTCCAACCCTCTAAAGTATCAAAAAAGACCAAAAATACGTTTGAGATAACAATACCATATTTCCAAACTGATGATGTCCAAGCCTATGAGAGATATTAAAAACACATGACCACCTTCCTCAAATGACAATCGCCAATGACGATCATTTACATATGATTTCTGGTGACATTGAGACTTCTCTATTCTCTTCATAGCCAACTTGATCTTCTTTGTAGTCTCTTGGACAAGGATTCGTCCAACGAATGATATTTCACCTATTTCAAACCAATATAGAGGAGAAATACATGGATTCCCATACAATTATTCCAATGGAGTAATCTATATCGAGGCCTGATAACTATTATTATACGACAACTCGACTAACGTCAAGTGATCCTCCGACGAGCCACCGAAATTCATTAGAAAATCACTTAACATATATTCCAAAATATATTTCTCCCTCTCACATTTCTCATCCATCTGAGGATAGTACACAATACTCATCATCAACTGCGTCCTATGGTATTACTGCAAGGATTTTCCAAAATGAGATGTGATCCTCATATCAATATTTGATACAATTTAAAAAAGAATGCCATTCCTCTCTACCACTTCACATATATAGAATTTGGATAGATCCTCCACCGTATGGGATTTACAAATATGAATGAAATGGTTGGAGTTTGTTATCTGTTCCACTATTACCCATATGATATTGTGATTTATAACTGTTCTTGAGAGACTTGTAACAAAATCCATAAATATTTACTCCCACTTATAGATATGGATAGTTAAAGATTGAAACATACCTCCCAACCACCAACTCTCTGCCTTGACTTACTAACAAGTCATAAATCTTAAAATAGACTCTGCCAAATTCCTTTTTATACCATCCCACTAAAACTATGATTTTAATTAATTACAAATTTTCCAATTTCCAGGATAGAAAACCCAACTAGAATGATGATAATATCTAAGAATTTACTATTAGAAATCCCCTGATAAACAATCTGATTCCAAAAACAAAAAACTGAATTCCCATTCAGTTCGCAGTCCTCAATGGTCTCCCAACCAATGATTTTCAACCTCATCTCCAAACACACATAATCAAACATCTAATCTTTAACCAAAACCACAAAGTTATAAACAAATGAGACTAAAAATTACTACTCTACCACCCTTTTCCTCAAATTCCAACTGCATGCAGGCAATGATTGAAATTAAATTCCACAAATCTGATGTGTATTTCACCATCTAAGAATAATATATCCGACTTAACACATCCACAACAAAATTTACCTTACTCGGTGTGTATATAAAGTCAAAATAAAACTTTTAAAGACACTTAATCCATCTCCTTTGCTTAAAAATGAAATCATTTTGTGATACGATATGATTTAAAATCTTATGATTAGTAAATACCATGTAATTATCACCGATGAGATAATGGTACCAAATTTTTAAAGCATGAACCACTACCACCGAGTCTAAATCTTGCACTGGGTAGTTCTACTCATGCACCCTCAACTACCTTGATCCATACACAACCACATGATCCCAGTTCATGAAAACACACACCATCCTAGATCCCGATGTGTCATAATAATCCAAATATCTTTTTAATAGTTTTCAAAAAACCAATATTGGTTCTGATGTATAGTGATGTTTAATCTCTTCAAAATAATTCTAACACATCTCTTTCCATTGAAATGGAACATTTTTCCTTGTCAAATCTATCATTGGTGAGGTCAATCATGAGAAATCCCGAAACTAAACATTCTTTGATGGTTTCCATGATATAATAACCTCTGTATTTTATGGATTAATAGAAACACCCTTCTTGAATATAACATCACCACGGAAAAGAACTTCCTATATACAAAAATAACACTTTGACAATTTGGCATACAATTAATGATCTCTCAAGATTACCAACACTATCACCAAATGAAATTAATGATCCACCTTATCCTAGAATAAAAAAATATACCATCAATGAAAAAAACAAATAAAGAATCTAGATATCTCAGAAATAACTGCTTCATCAATTCCATGAAAATAATTAGTGCATTAGTCAGACCAAACTGCATAACCAAATATTCATAATGGCCATATATACTCCTGAAGGATATTTTTCGAATATCTTCCTTCCACAATCGCAATTGATGATATCCTGATAGCAAGTCAATCTTGGAGAACCACTAATCTCCCCTAAATTGATCGAAAAAATCATCAATGTGTGGAAGTGGATTTTGTTTATTTATAAAAACTTGATTTAGCCTATTATAATAAAAACACATCCATAGAGTTCCATTATCCATCATAATAAACAAGACCAGTGCTGTCCATGGAGATGTGATAGGCCGAATTCACCCTTTTTTTCCTAACATCACCAACTACCCTTTTAATTCCTTCAATTATGTTAGTTCCATACAGTAAGATAGAAGTGAGATAAGAATGTTCCCATGGAGGAGATCAATCATAAACTCCACTTCTCTCACCAGTGGAAACCTTGATTATTATTCCAAAAAGGCATCCAGGAACATTCCAAAAATCAATGAAAAAAATGCTATGTTCAACACCTTCCACTGATCCTAATGGAAATGCCTCTTAATAATATGATATCATTCCAATATCATGTTCCAACAGGCCTATTGCAAAAAACTATTCATTTTTCTTTCCTCAAAACAGATTCCCGGTGACATCATCCATCATAAAAGTAACCATTAACACATAATAATCAATGTGGGACTTAAATTTTTTCAAGAAATCCATTCATAAGATTATATCATACAAAACTATCTCAAGTACTAATAAATACCACATCAACTAAAAATCATCCACAACTATACAACATTCGCTACAAAAGAAGGATTAACACTATTTTGAGCTAGAGAAGTATGATGTTTTAAAACAAAAGTCATCATTTACATAGTTAAACCCATCAGACTAGCAACATGAGAAGAAATAAAATAATTTTAAGCACTCATTTAAAACAACCCTTACATCAAGGTAGAATTTAAAATAATCATACCTCACACCATGGATTTTTCTGAATGATAATTCATCACAATCATCTCAGCTCTGATCAATTTCTTGTACACCACACTCTTATCTTTATTACCCTATTGATGAGTCATGGTATTCCTTGAATCTCCATGACTAACCTTGGTCAGCTGATGAATGTTGTGCTTCCCCCCATCCCATCGATGAATAGGATTCTTGCGATCCTTGAAGAGGTTCCATAACAACTAACCATAGATAATATAACAGTAACACAAAATATGAACCATTTTCTTATAGTTATGATATGCATGAGGACGTGTCATAAAATAACAGTTAATGTGGATCATATAATCATGATAAAAACATCTAAACATACATTGGGTCTTCATATGAAGATTGTACAACCCCACCATCAAATTCTAATCCATAATTCCCCCTCGTAATAAGTGTCCCTCTTATGATTGAACCTAACATTAGAGTTACCACTATTCCCCATTGGTATCAACATGCTTTCCCCACATATAGTTCCCAAGATATCACATTCAACTACTATTTCTATATTCACCATTTCTGTTTAATAACTTATTCATAATAATGTTATTTTAGAATGAATTTTCTACCTCAACTTAGCTTAAAAAGTTCGTTCCTTCAATGATGTACTATCGGCCACCTTAGGTGAAAACCGCACTATGTTCATGAACCTGACGACATATTATATTATCGAGAGGATCTATTGCATTAAAATAATGAAATATATTGTTCAATGAATTCTAAACATATGAGGGTATAATTTTTTATTAAATAATTCCTAAAAACCCCTTATGTCATACCTTGGTCTGTTTCATCTTGGACCACCAACTACTACCACTAAAGGACAAGATCTTCCAACATGTATGTTTTTAGATTCAAATTCATCTCTACTGGTGTTCATAAGAATTCAAATATCCTATTAATTATATTCAACCAGGATTACACTATTTCCAGCTCTTAATCACCCCTAAAGATAGGTGTATAATACATTTGAAAAAGAACCACATGATCCACATAATTCAGCTCATCCATTTAATTCCCACTTTCCACAACATGGAAATATTTCACTATACTCTGAAATAGCTTCTAGTTCACTTGGGGCTAAGGTGGAACCACATTTTTAGTGGCCCCCTCCTTTTGGTCTCTTCAAAACCTACCCAATTCCATTTATATACATATAAAAACAACCATAATTCTGAATCCCTTAGTAAAAAAAGGATTATAGTTTCGAGTTCAATTACATTATTACTATCACAACCAAAAATTCAAAAAGTTCACATTTCCCATGTTGTAATATTTTTGAAAAATTCATAATGATTTTAAAATTGAACCATTTTCAAAATACAACCATTATTCACATTTCCAATTCACACATTTGAAAATAATTTCTAGTTATTTTAGAAGTCCATATTTCCATACCACAACAAAAATAATTATGCCAAATGAAATATGAAATCCCAGTAAGAATTCATTTCTTCAATTCAAACCATGATCATATCATTATCTTTACCAATGAAAATTACATATCCAATTCCTATAAGTGTCTTAAAAACACTTATTCACCCAACCCCTTGATAAATTTTAGTTAATCATAAAATGGTTAGCTACATTATTTTATTCTATACATTTCATGTTTCGAAAATCCTACTCTTTGCCACCATTCCAACTTATGAAATAAAGCAAGAATGAATGTCAACACCAAAATGGACAGTTGATGTTAAGAAAAAAAGACAGATTTTACTCGTACGTCAAGGACTAAATAAGCTAATAGAACTTGTAACATCCCACCCCTTCCTCATTGACTTGAGAAGGCGGTGAGGTGCAACTAGGCCTTAGGTGACGTTCCCAAGGTTCCAAAGGATGGAAATAAATTTTTATGGCATCATGAGGAGTTGGAGGAAAATGTTTCCCTTAAAATAAAAGAAATCAACCAAATGAGTAATAACCAACCAAACAACACTATGCATGTCAACAAGCTTTACAACTAAAAAAAACCAAAATACCAATAAAACCATGACACAAGAATCCATAATCAGAGTACGAAATATAAGACTAAAAAAACAAAACCCATGATTCTATGAAACCACACCCTAGATCCAAGACATTCTCCATTCTCAAAGCACCCCATACCATATGAGAATCATGATGAACCCCTGAAAAATGAGATGTTTTACCCATACCTGTGTCCCAAAACATGATGTGTACAAACACACCAAAGTGCTAAAGTGTGGGGTGAGTAAAAATACTCATTAGTTTTCCCCCAAATTACATCCTTAGATATTCCACTAGGATATAAACATTATCACATTTATCTATAACATTTTATATAAAACATAAAATAGTGCAACAATTGCTATCAATCCAAGGACGCCATTACTAATCCTTTTCCACCAAAATCCACAAAAATGAGGGAGATCCAAATTAAAAGACATAATCAATTTACTGTCACACAATAGAATAATAATTAAATTTTTTATATCCACATGAATGAACAAAACATATCCATAAAGTTTCACACACACAACCTGGTGTAACAATCATGCTGGAACTCCCCATCCAGGACCTTTTACAACTTTCCCAATTTAGTTGTTATTCCCGATGACTTATCCTTGACGGTGGAATTTACATCCACTACCATAAACTTTAATAGTGAAAATTCTAACCCACTTCAAATACATATCAATCACATTCCCAAATATTTAACCAAAAATGAGTATATAATACAACAAGGCCAAAACATGATATAAACAACCAATTCTGAACCAAAGAATCTCTTTGGACATTATCCATTCAACTTTACCATTAATAAAAAATTCCTGTTTATTCAAAACCATTTTCAAAAACCATTTTCATAAATTCACCCAAGAAATAAATTTTAAAATCATTATTTTTAAATCCAACAGTAAGAACATATCACATCAATATCCCATTTTCCCCAAAATAATTTAAATTATCATGAAATTAATTTCCAAATAAATTAAGACAACATAATCACAATTAATTTCATGAAAACCTAATTAAATGAACCCATGGATTCTATTTGTATTAAAATTGAGTCAAGAGATAAGCCACATAACTTGGGGTTTTAGTGAAATTTCCCTCGTACAATTTCACACTTAATCCCGGTAAGACGCCCACAAAACCTCCTTAGATCCCATTAACTAACACAAATAATCAAAACACTTAGAATTTTAGGATGAAAACCACTATATCAACATCAAAGGGGATAAATCTAGAAAACCAAGAGATAGAGAGAAATAGATCTATGTAAAAATAAGAAAGAAAACAAATTAGAGCCTTACCGAAGAAGAATCACCTTCAAAAAACATTGAAAACCCATTGAATCTCTCCTAGAATGAGTAAAAGATCCCATATCACCATTAATAACTTAAAATACCATGTGGGTCTTGAGTTAGAGGAAGAATGAAGGGTTGAAGGGAAAGTACTGAGTGATCCTATAATTAAAAACCAAATTTGTATTACCCAGCATGAATAGATAAAACTATTAGGTAAACCATGCGCTCACCATGTGCATGGTAATATATAGAAGTGAACCCCACATGAATTCCTTGCATGGTTAGAAAATCCATGTGAAAACCATGTGAATCCCACTGTCTCATGTTGCACAGCTACCAGGTGATCCTGGATGGTTTTCCCTAATAGTGCTCAAACCGTGGAACCTTAAAAAAGATTCCAAACATTCTCAAAACCATCCCAAACTCCCTCAATAATTACCTTACAACATTAAAAACATAAAATTTCATAAAAAAGAGTTATATACCTGAAACAGAGAGTGTTATAACTTCTTTATTAATATTAGATAAAGTTAGTTTCATGTGTAATATGAGTTGTTACCACACCATGTTCTTCCATTATGACCATATTCATTACTTATTAACATATTTGTTTTGTAATAAAAAATACAACATGTTATGTTGATGAATTTAAAAACAAAAAATAATTCCATCTTAATTATAACTAAATCCTTAAATTTTTACCTATTTGGGAATAATAGTCATAAAAATATTTCTTCATGTTTCTATATATAATAATTTAAGGCACATATATAATCAAAATGTGTGATTCTGTGTCACCACTATTGATTACCATACTCATAGAATTTGTATGACCATATAAATAATTTCTGAACATCAAATCTTGATAATTATCACCGATTAATGTAAAACCCCTTAATTGTTTAATGTAATATTCATCCTAAAATGAACCATTGATGAACACTAACATCACATAAATTTTAAACGATCTATAATTTCTTTTAGTATATAAATTATGAAAAATAATTATAGTTTTAATCCTTATGAATGTATAATTATTCTCATCAATGTATATAACATTGATTTTTGAGTATCCATTTCATATGAGATAATCCTTGTATCAGGAT
Organism: Viscum album; assembly: GCA_963277665.1. Taxonomy (NCBI): domain Eukaryota; kingdom Viridiplantae; phylum Streptophyta; class Magnoliopsida; order Santalales; family Viscaceae; genus Viscum; species Viscum album. The sequence goes on from OY728133.1 coordinate 1,003,439,902, forward strand.
AGTTTATTATTTTTCATTAAGAATATTTCTTGATTGCAACCATATACTAATTAATTTCATTCCATCAAGACATAAAAATTATTCAAACACGACATTCTTTCCAATTTAGTTCATCAACTTTTATATTTTTGGAATCCAATACCAATGTTATAGATATTCATTATAACTCTTTGGATGGACTTATAAAATCATGATGGTACAATTTTAATTTTTCAAACCCTTTTGGGTAATAACACCATCATTATTTTCTCCAATAATATTATCTATATGTAAATGTTTTATAATTCTTAGAAACATAGATATAAATTTTACCGAACATTCATCATCACAATAAATTTCTAAATCATTATTATCTCCAATAATATTATCTATCTGTAAATGTTTTATAAGTCTTAGAAACATAGATATAAATTTTACTGAACATTCATCATCACAATAAATTTCTAAATCATTATTGGAATTATGAGAATCTTCACATGATAACAAATTACACCCTTGGTATCCAAAATAATCTCCATGATATTAGTTAATTTCATTATATATAACAAATAATGGTTGAAATGTATGACAATATTTCAAGAAAATCACATAAATGAGACTATTTATCTTTGTTAGAGTATTTTGATAGCATAGGTAACTACTTCTACTGAGTGTATATTAGTGAAAAATACCAATATTAACTCTATAATTAAATTTTATTTTTTCTCCTTTTCACTTTTTATAACATGAGATGATGAATAAATTTAGATTATATACTTTTTGAACTTTTTTTGAACAACATATCATAAGTTATATTGATCAATTTTTTAGAGTAAATTCATATTAAAAATGTTGACAAATAATATTGTAAAAAATATCCAAAAAATAATTTATGATGTTATGATATAATAAAATTATTGGACATATATATATATAAATTTAATTATTTCAAAATGAAAATTAATTATTTTATTTTATATAGGGAACTATACTCTCTAATGAGTCCACACAACTATAAATATTCTTAAAATATTCTATTATTATATTCAAATCAATTATCAGATGAAAATATTTTGATAGGATATCTCATTTTTTATTTACCACAACAAAAGAAATTATTAAACCATTTATGAGACAATAGTTCATTTGATCTGATAAAATTTAGAATACATTCAAGTAAAATAATCATTAACAGAAACAAAATTATTAACCCCATTAGTTGAATTCATTATCATCATACCATATACATTTTATTATATCATCTAAATAGGTTTCTTAATTTTGATATAAATTTATTTGTAACTATATTTCACTTGTTTTCAATTATGAAATTTTCCCCAAGGGCTGAGTATTATAGTAATTATCTTCACAATATCCATTATATATTTATTATTTATTGTCAAGGACATGTTATTTTTACACAAATTCTCATGTTTTCTTTTCCAAATCATATTATTTTCGTTCATAATTATCTATAAATGGTTTTAATAATTGTAAATATTTATAATATTTTCCCTTGTTTAAAATCCCTTTTAGGATAATTACTCTATTTTTTTCATCATTAGGACACATCCATTCCATTAATAGATCATCCCAATATCATTATCAAAAAGCTGAGAGATACTCAAGAGATATTCCATCATATTTTTAATATACATAACATAATTGATTTATTATCACTATTATTTATGCAAAAATATCTTTTTAGATTTATTGACACATAATTTTCATATGTGAAAACTTATCTATCATTCCATTAGATATATTTCAACGAATTATTTTATTCAGTCTTATGTGAAGAGAAAAAACTGTAAAATATCCAATTATTTTAATATATTCTAACATAAATTTAAACCTCAACTACCATTTTATACTATTTATTAAAATTATTCCTGATATATTAGAAATTTGAATTTTTCATTAGCCTCTCTAATATAATCATGAAAAAATTATTGGCATTATTCATAAATTTATAACACATCCCACAATATTACTTAATAGAATGAAAAGTACTTTCCAATTTTTAATAATATTTTCCATGATATAATTTTTTGGATTAAATAACATAATCATGGAATATATGATTCATATATTCTATTTGATTAATGGTATTTATAAGGGACTATGTTTTATAGGCTGTGAAGTATACTGATAATTTTATTTTTTGTTCTGTGTTTTGGAACAATTTGAGAATCAAAATTTAGACCATGAAGTAAAAAATTGGAACACTTTAAGAAAATATTGTTGGATATAGAATGTGGATCAAGAGAGGTTTTTGGTTCTAGGGATAATTTTAAATGAATTGGAATTTAATTTTCTATAAGGTCTTTTTCACTATACATGGTTACCGCATAGTTATGGTAAACCATGTAGAGTTCTAGAGAAAAAAATTTTAGTTATGTTATCTGCAGGGTGTTAATGCATGGATTTATAATTTTTATGGAGATAGTTGTGTTTCTTTCTGGATGGGTGGGTGGAATTGTAAGAATAATAGTAATTTCTCTGAGGGAGCTAATTTATTAGAACATATGTTGGTATGAATGGTCTAAAAATTGTGAGCAAGTGAAACATGAGTTTTGTATGAGTCTCATGGTTGGAACAAAGTTTTTTAAACTGTCTAGTAAAAGTGTAGGATTGGGTGAAGATTTTTACAATTTGAGATTCAAAGTTGGTTCTTAATTTTGATTGTTGTGTTTCCAAATCATATATAAGGAAAAATAATTCTTTAAAGAAGTTGTAAATTAACACATTCCCTCAATAATTTTTTATCCCTATTATCCAATTTCCTTCTATATAATTTTGATGAATCAAGGGAATTTCCAATCATATAGCTCATTCAATTATTAATTTTTGTAAATTTTTATTAGTATTGATTTTTAGACTCTTTATTAGTATGATTTTATATTATTCCCTCTGAAATTATTCTCTATTGTTGGTGTATGATCAATTATTCTACACAGGTGATTTATAATTATGTTTTGGATGAACCTATTTAATTCCTTAAATTATCCCTTGTTTACATATGTGATGAATTTATGTAAGTGTTTAGTGGGAAAAGGATAAGGGAAAGATAAATCTGGATATAGGAGAAAATTCAGGAATAAAGTGGTTATTTTGGTCGTAATGGGTTCAAGGTGGATTTAATAATTTTTTCACATGGTGTGAATGGTTTTCAAGGAATAATATATTCATTATGTGAGATTCCATTCAGGACATAAACTTATTTTTTTATTTTAAGTCAGCATGAATTTTTTTTAGAGTATATGGAATCAATAAGATTCATGATGTGAATCCTTTATTAATATCTTAAATGGGGTTGTGTCCCACAATTTTATTTATCCCTTATTCCCTATTATTTTATCATGAATCTCTCATTTATATCACAAAACACATCATAAAATTAATATGTTTTTTGAGTTCTCTACAATCCAAAGGAACAATTAATTTGATATTAGTGTATCGGGTTATAAAATAAAGGAAAGACTCTCGGTTATTATTCGTATTCTTGTTTCCCTTGTTTTTCCATGGAGAGAACCCTAGATAATGATGTATATTACCAATCTATGATTGATGACATATGATGATGGTTTTTCTTTGTTTTTCTTTAATATGGGGAGAGGGAACACAATTCTTTCTTGTTCGTTGAGGAATTACTTCATTTCATGTGTTATTGAGGTGCATGGTTTGAAACAACTCTAGAAATTATACTTAATTTTTATTTTATGTACACTTTGTATGGTCAAACATGAATAATTTATATGAGACCCTCCCTAAATTAATACCCACCTATATTTATAAATACATAATATTACACATACCTCAAGACCTATTAGCTTAATTAGTGTTGAGCCTGGGACTTGTGGACACCCGAGTGGAGTGAAAACCCTTAACCCTAGGTAATGACTTGGATTGAATAAACCTATAGTCATATAATTAATTTAGTTTTGTTTCTATAATATGAAGAATTTTTTTTAGAATGTGAATTAGTGCTATTATTTTTATGGACAATTACATGGATTTTAAATGGTTTAATGGAATTCAATTGGCCTTGACATGATAATAATAGGGAAAGTAGACATAATGTCACATGAATGGGAAAGATGGCATATTTTATTTATGTAGTGAACTATTATATTTATTTGGATTATTTAGAACTTGGAATAATGGTTTTAATAGATCCTAAATTGGTGAATTGGATTTATTAACCAATATTAAATTTATAAACATATTTTCCATGTTTTGTGTTTGGTATTATAAATGGCTTACTTAGTATATTGTTAAATTGTGAATCATGACTATTCTTGATGACTGAGGGTGGGATATTTGATGCATGAGGGATATGGTTATGGTTACATACTACCTAATGGTTATCCACATTGATATATAAACCCTGATAGATAGATACATGGGTATTATTCACATGAGTTCAAGATTCATGGTTATTTTACTTCTTGAGGGAATGATGTTTTACTACTAGTTTTATTGAGTGTGAGATAAATAATTACATTATGATTGAGGGGGAGGTACATAGTTATTTTTTATGATATGTTAGATTCATCATAGGAATGAGAATACACAAATGGTAATTCATATTATTACTTGGTACATGGTATGCGGTATTCATCTAAGGAAGGTGAATCTTCCAATGGGTCGAGATATCAATCATTATCCCAATACATGTTTGGTTAACCCCAGGTGACATCCTAGATCATAGAGACCAACATGTTTATGTGGTAGTATATATTAAACTATAAATTAATACCCATATTTATCATAATATTTCATTTATATTCAGATTATAATTTTTTGACACCATGGGTGTCGACCTATTTTGTTTTACTCCAAACTTATTGAAAATTCCATTTTATACCAATGAATACTTTATGAATGTATGTATAGATAGGTGAAATGGGACCAATAATTGATTGTCTTATTTTATTGATGGGATCAGATCGTGGATATATAATCAGGCACAGGGTTCACGAGCATGGATTTTGAATTTTTTAATGATTCAGTTTTAGTTGTTTTCATGAATGACTTCAAGTATGGAATTTATTATGGAATACAATATGAAAGGTCATGTTTCATTATTATTATAATATAGTTTTTTTAGTATTTATATATTATCATAATTATTTTATTATCATGATTTTTATATGATTAGGATTCTTATTTTGTCTCTTTTATAAAGGGTATAATATCTACACTAAATTCCAAACACCCTTTTTACTAGTTGGGAGCCTCTGACCTACTGGGAGGAATGCTTAAGGTATTGTAATGGCCAGATGTTATCTGGTGAGGGAAAAATAGGCCTAGGGTTTTAAAAATTGGTATATTTATTTTGATATTTTATTAATATTTACTATTTGGAGAATGTAGATTAGAGACTGGGATTCTTTGAGGCATAGAAATAATATTATTCAAGTTAGTAAAAAACCCATGTATGGGGGGAAACAATTATACATTAGGATGAGATTAATATTTATTGATGTTATATTTTCAAAGTTGTGATTTTATTCCACTATGGGGTTTCAATATTTTTTGATGTTACCGTTTTATGAGATTTGACATGTGGTCCAATATGAAATAAAGTGATAATTCATGAATCATGTTAAGAACGTAAGAGAATACATTGACATGAATTGTTTGTGAAAGATAATTTTTTTATTCCATGTAACATATATTCCTATAAAAATTATTTAAATTAATTATTTTATATATTTGATAAAAAATTATAAATGGAAGCTTTACGGGATTCAAATTCAATTATAAATACATGTGGTGGAGTAGCACTGTGTCCATTGTTCTCATTTTTTTCATGACCTTCTGAGGTTAATATTGCTTGGTATCAGGTGATATAATGAGTTTATTGAATATTTTAGAGAAAATTACAATTCTTAAATATTGGGTTACATTTTAGGAAATTGATACTCAACACACACCTCACATATATGGGACATAACATTCAATAGATCCATGAAACTATAAAAATTATTTTATTGATGATAGATTCATGTGGTTCAAGAAATCCTGGGATGGGGGAGGGGTAGGGGATACCCACACTATTCTATTGAGGTTTTATCCAACTAGATATTTTCAGTTTCATAATATTCTTATATTCACTATGGAGGGACGACCACATGTAGCTGAGTTCTGGATAGACTCCTCCCTGATAATCTTTATACACATGAGACACTTATGGTATGAAGGGAAACACTTACTGCATATATCATTATTAGACCACTTAATCACTAGTGGGACATCATAAAATAATCTGAACAAAAATAGGGGATATCTTGGATGTAAATCAAGGATATGTGATTGATTCACCATTATCCAGATATATAGAGTGATGAGAGGGATCATGCGTTCATTAAAATAACATAGGAGAGCATGTCAATGATGTACTATGTGAGAAATTTTAACTAAACATAGAATTATTCACTATCCTGGGAAGATGTTGAGGTATCCAGGGTGATGTAATTCAAGGATTGGCTTCATTACACAGTTTAGTCATAGGTGGAAGTATTTCACATAAGAAACATCATTGATGTGATAAATTTTAACCTCACCATTGAATAGTACCTGAAAGTGGTCTAGAGTGGTGGGTAGTTAATCTCAGTAAAAATATCATTGATCAATTTTACATGATACAAGAAGCACCGCTACAATAACTACTTCTATGGTAGTATTGGGAAGAACATCCATAGGAGTGGACAACTACCTTAAGACTGTAGTTAGGGTATGTGCTTTTAATATTGAAGGGATGTATATAAGAACATGAAAAGTGCATTCATTTATGTGGATTTATATTCTTGTTATAGGATATTCCACATAATTATTTTTTATAAGTGAACTCACTAGTCAAGAAGTTGTATAGGATTAGGGTAGGTATAAGAGTCTAGGAAGGGCATAGGTACCTGACAATAGTTAGGTAGTTGGAGTTCCACTGAAAAATTAGGTTGGGGTTGGAAATATGTTAATAGGATGTAAGAGAGATATTACTAGATAGTGGGAGGATCATTAGAAATTCTAGATAGAGTTTAGGGAAGAGGGGAAAGATAGATTCTCATTATACAGTCTACTCTAACAAGTCTGGATGCAATATCTTCCACTATTAGAGGTATTATTCTTATTTCATTTGAACTATCCCAATCCTTGTTTGATATAAGAGCATTTCATTCCATCATATCATATAAATTTCCTAATGTCTTGGTTTTGGATGCGGAAAACCTTGATGGGGTTATGAACATTGATATACCATTATGTGTGAGATCAAAGGATTTCAGACACAACATAGAGTATTCTGTTTAAATCGGTGACTACTATTTCCCCAATGAATGATTTTTTCATCAAATGTATATATTTGATTTGTTTCTAGGAATGGATTAAATAGTTTATTTACTAGTATCACATCAAATGTTACTTTAAGAGAGTTACCTATCTATCTTTAGATGGGGGATGCTATATTTATAGGGGTGAATAAAATATTCGGGCTAGACATGAAGAACAAATTTAGTGTGTATTGGATTGTATCATTGATCATGTAACTATCCTTGATATGGATGAGGGAAAGTTACAATTGAGTAATTTTTCTCTTGTTATGGAATATTATTAGGACATTATTCTAGAAGAGTTATCTAGTTTACCACCAAAGCGGGAGATCAAGTTCACTATTGAGTTTGTACCTAAAGCTGTACGAGTTTTTTATTCCACCTTATAGGATGGAAGTAGCATAGATTTAAGAGATTAATGTGTATTTGCAAGATCTATAAGATAAGGAATTCATACAGCCTATTAGATAATAATGGGTGTTATCCTATTATTTTTAACAATAAGGATGATGGGACATTGTTCTTAGGTTTGGATTATTGGAGACCAAACAAGAGTATGGTTAGAATATGATTTCCTCTTATACACTTATATGATCTCTTTAATCAACTGAGTGGTGCCCAAATTTTAACCATGTTGGACTTGAGATTAGGGTAACACCAGTTGAGGGTTAGATAATATGATATACTTTGGGATAATTTAAAAGAAGTAATGAATTTTTAATGTTTTCTATGATGTTGTTTGTTCTACAAAACATGTCGTTGGTGTTCATGGACATGATGAATCAGATCCTATATATGTTTCTATATCCTTTTTTGGGGTTTTTGTTAAAACCAAATTGGTGTACTACCAGTATAGAAATGGTAATTCCAAATATCCTAACATAAAATTGAGTACACTAAGAGAGAGTTAAATGTATTCTACGATATCTAATTTTCACATCTATATTGAAAAAGTGAACTTATTATGTCAAGTTATTTTAGAGGACAGAGTATTAGTGGAACCAGTGAAGTTTATATAAGATATTGATTTTTCCATAAGGCACAAAACATTTTAGATTATCTCAATACATACTGTTATAACTTTATGGAAGTTCCCTATGGAATAAAGAAGGTTTTAAGAGATACCTGGATGTTTTAACCCTCAAATTTCTTATTTTTGGAAAAGTAGGATGAGGAACACAATTATCATATGATTTGGCTAACCATTCACCTTAAGACTGTATCCCAGAAAGGGGAATATCATATTTTGATTAAATATGAAATGGGGTCTGATAAAACATGCGTGAAATACAATTTATTGTAGGTTCACTTCACATTATTTTGGCATGGTTTCTCTAATGATGTGCCTAAACCATGTGAGGTATGGTTTTCCAAGATTGTAGACACACACAGTTGGTGCAATGTTTGGACAACTATGTAGGTAAACCATGTACAATATTTAATATGATGTAAAATAACTATTATAAATTTTCATTTGAAACATATACAATTTCTAATCCTTATTCATTTTCAAAACACCACCACTACAAATCTATATATTCATCATGGAATTTTCCTAATGATATACTCTATTCATCCACCGATTTCAGTTCATTCTAATGAATTGAAACACCCTCAGTGAGGATAACACCCCATTTACTTATTTATATGGTTTTATTTAATGCCATTAGTGTTATTAATCTGTGATAAAATATAATATATTCTTAGTGATTTTTCCAATTTTCAAATTTCTCTCATTCTAACCAAAATACAAGGTCAATATAAAAAGAGGTGTATTCTAGAGGGATATAGTTGGTGGCATATTTTTTTTCTTAAATCGATTGATGAATATAATTTATCTTGTTGTTTCACATGCTAGAATATTTCCGAATTTACACTGAATGTTATAACTCATTAAATTAGTCACATGAACATTGACTGAGAAATTCAATAAGATACTTAGAATTCATTGAAGGTTAAGGAAATCAACAAGAACCACCCCTTAGTGTGTGTATTATTAAATTCTCATGATAACAATACTTTTCCTAAGTAATAAAACCACCCCATAGGGTGTGTTTGTCTTTTCTTACACTTAAGGAATGTTTTAATTAATAAAATTAAATTATAAAAAACAATAGATACATTATTTTTATTCACTAGTAATTATTAATTATGCTTCAAATTTTTCTATGTAATTTAATCACAATATTAATAATGTGTCCTAGATTGGGAATTCCATGGACTACATTGGGAATGCAATGAGGGATCTCATAGGATTCCACCTAATTAATTGATATGAAAACCATGTGGTACACCATTCTTAGATTTGAAATTTTTATTACATTGATGATTGATTGGTTTGAAGTTACAAATTTAGGCAAATCTCCAAAAGTTTATAATGATCACAATGAACTACCATAATTTAGTTTGGTTCCATAATATAAGGAATGAATCAGATCATTCCATTGGATTGCAATAAGGACCTAACTGATATTCTTAGATAGTTTTCCTTTTTCTGATTTGAAACCCATAGGTGTGGAATGCCAATGTTTTAGCCCTATTATTACACTCCAAACTAAATGTACAACATAAAAATTTATCATCAAATGTGTGATCAAATACTAAAAGTCATGAATTACACAGTTATTACATGGATTATAAATGGTTATTATACATGGATACATTAGATATGTTCCTAGGGTCCATGGTAAATTTAAAAGATCATATGATCTGAGACATCTGTGTTGGGTAGATTTAGGTTGGGTTGGCTAGGTATATCAGGATGATCTAATGTCTGACATGGCTTCCTTTATATTAATTATTTATATTTATAATATCTACACACTATTACATCTTATATTCACAAAAACATTTCGTTATACACCATTGTTGGTGGCCTACTTATTTATACTCCAACCCTATCAGGGATGTTTCCTGGTACTAGGGAAGATTTCATGGATGTTGGTAAGGATAAATGAAAGTACCTTTTTATAGACTCTTGATAAATTTTATAATGGGGAATACTAGAGAAGATGAAAAATATGGTTCTTAGGATGCTCATTGAGATAATTGTTTTTGGGGTGTTATTTCTTTTTTTCAATACTGGTACTATTTTTATTCCTGCTACCATGCCTTTCCTACCTTCTATTTTTTATAAACCTGAAATCACCTATATTTGATAATATTGAATATATTATTTCTATTAATTTTTATTGGGATTGATTATGTGTTTCCTTCATTTTACAACTATTTTTATTTTTCCACTGCATTTATATTTCATAAATTGAGTATAATATATCTATCATACCACCACACACCCTCACTAATTGTTGGAAGCCTATAGAATGTAGAATGGTGTGCATGTGGTGTTATGGCCAACCTGACCAATCACTTGTCTATGAACCAAGATGAGAATGTCACAAGTTGGTATTAGAGAATCTTTCTTTTCATTTGGATTACTATTTTGGTTTGGTAGAAAGGATACTAGATATTTTTAAAACTTGGTAATGAGTTCGTTTGTGGGAGTAGTTAACCCATGTTTAGGGGAAAAGCTATGTTTCTTGGGAAGGGAATTGTTGTTATGGATTTCTCCTATTATAGTTATACTAACTTCACAGTTGGGTGAAACACATGCTTTACAATGTTATGTTTTATTGATTTGCACCATTGGGATAATATGATATGGGATAATTATCTAAAATATCACCATAAAAATAGAATTATTTATATTTTATTCATATTCCTCGATGTGTATATTTAATTTAATTTATTTCCTATTTCTCAATGTATGGGAAATGATTTATATGTTATTATTTTCTAACATTTGTTGCAAGAAAAAGACAAAAAGGCTATATAAAGTATCTATGTCCACATAAATGATTTTTTTTCCTAACATGATATGATGAAACCTTATTTAACCAATTTATACATTTTTAATACAATAGAACCATGGTTTTATAAGATGATTTTTTAAAATTATTGTTGATAAATGGATTACCAATTTTAATTTATTTTTTATTCCTATATAAATTGGGAGTGGAAAACCATACAATTAAACCATCACATAAATTATTATTTTTTCATTCATATATCTATTGTAAAATATATAGTTATAGTTAAATGGAGATCCAATTTCAACTTATTCAGTTTATGTTATTATAATATGGGAATAGAAACCTGTATCAATATAACATTACATATGGATATACAAAAAAATTACCAAAAAATTCCGATTACCATTAAAAAGTGATGGAAATGAAAAATTAAATATTTGTTTCCCCTATAACATAAAATTGACACACCATATATTAAGACTTTACGATTAGGAAATAAAATCAGTCCTTATGACATGAATTTTGAAATTTGTTGTTGGGATAATGTATCTTCTATTAAAAGATCATGAGCCCATATTTTTTTCTCTATATATTATATAATCTAACTAATATCTCCCTCTAAGTAATGAATTTTTAGTTTTATATATATCACTAAATTATATCCCAAGGATGATTTCTAGAAATGTGACAATGACCATGCTCTTAAGGTGGAGGGGCTAGAACAAACTGTAGTCCAACAAATGGAACATCCCAAAGTACAACCTTTTTTCATAGGGCTAGGCATTGATTATCAGCTTAAAGTGGATTTTATACATCTCTTTTAGTCCAATTATGGAGATTTATGAACTAATACACCTATTTTAATGTATAATAGGAATTAGAACATCATCACACACATTATTTTTTTAGGGAAGGTTGTCTCTAAGCCGTAGAGTCTTCATTAGATGTGTTCTTATAATAATTAATAATCTGGCTATCCCTTAGAAATGAGAGTGAATATCAAACTATACATTAGTCATGGATCATTAATGTGTTTGTGGTGTGTTATTACTTAGTCTAATCGGAAATGAGGAGTGGTTCTGAGGGTCATCAAGAAAATATTCTATAAAATAAATTTTCCCATATACATTGAGAGTTGATCGAGTTAGGTAATTCATGCATTATAAGTGCGATACTACTTCCATCATCAATTACTATTCTAATATGATTAAACTACATTACTTTGTAGCCACTCATTCTGATGACTATCTATTGTGGGTGAGGTGTTTTATGGATGGGCTCAGGTATGCCATCAGATCTCTTGTGATTTTTTTATAATTGGAAACCATGTATGTGATAGTGAACAAATCCCTTATCTCTAAGCATAATCGAAGAGAATTTGAAGGTACATGGAAATAGAACTTAATATGTAAAAAGTTTATTGGTTCATATAGTGTAAGGAAGCTTCACTATGAGACTTCACATGAGTTAAATGGTGGTCAGAGTGTGCACATTGGTAATTATGTGGTGTGTATTCAGTGTGAAATGTTTTGTCAAATTAAATACTAGTATAATACTTTTTTATTATAGTGCTAAGCCTAGGTAAAAATGGACTATTTTTTGAGTTTTAATGAAAATCATCTGCATATTCAAAATGAGAGAGTATCTGAATCAATTTTAAATTATGGATTGTGATCATTAGCTCCATTATACGAATGAATATGTAATAGAATATCCTTTCAGTAATGGAGTTGGTCAATGTCATGGGATAAAATACATGTTTGGTAGCTCTAGAATTGTAGACCTCCTAAGGGACGTTAGGTTTTAGATCAGGGTCATCGATCTAGCCAATTATACTCATTTCATCATACACATTAGGAGAATAGAATCGTGACATCAACTATATAAGGTATGAAATTGGTAGCTTCATCTTTAGTATATTCTTTGATAGAAATTGAAACTTCACAATTGGTTATATATACATATATATCTTTAATCTGAAGTCCTGTTCGTGAAATTGAGTACTTATATGGGGCGATGTCACATGAAACTTCATTAGGAACTCAGCCAAAGAGTGTCAAACTATGAATGATGTATCCAATCATGAAGGTATAATACCATTTCTTTGGGAACCTTTTCATCCTTGGGATGAAGGGGTATAAAATAATTCTTTATATTCACTAGTTAGTACCTTTTATATTGATTGTTATCACTAGAGGTTATTCTTATCTTCACCTAAGTGTGATTGCTATGTCCACAAGGGAGAATGAGACGTATAAGTTAGTAAATATAGAACTAATCATCCCATGTTGTGTAGATTACCGGCCTATATTTCCTTCCATTTTTATATATTCAGGTAGTATGAAATGATATCCATACAACAATTTCGACCGTTTTTAAGACTTTTTCTATGATACATTTTATGGATATCTCATTCAAGAGAGGTAGAGTTAATCATAAATATTTTTCACGGTGAATAATTTTTATCTACCCCTACATATAGAATGATTCATACTATTCTCAAAAATCTAAAGTGGATGGTAGAGGATTCGAAATAAGATGGGTTTATAAGACCCATTACTTCTCTTTGGGGTTCACATGTATTTTTTAAAAATGTAGTGGACAGTTCATTGAGGATATGTGTAGATTACCAGTTATTTAATCAGCTTATAATTAAGAAACAACACCCACTTCCTCATATAGATATACAAAGTAATCCTGAATATTTATTTGACATTAGACTTTCATCAGGCGAGTGTTAGACCCTTTGATATACCATATATATCATTCAAAAGTATGTCTTGTAATAGAATCTCGTGATTTAATTTTATTTCATGAAAACATATACTATATTAATGGACATGATGAATCAAGGTTTCTATACATACCTGGATTGCATTTTGGTCATTTTTTGTGGATGATATCTTAATGTACTCATTTACTAGAAAGAATCATGTCAGACACAATGAAATCATTCAAATTACACTAATTGAATATATAATTTATGTTAATATAATTAAATGGAACTTTTCTAACATCAATGTTCATTTCATGGGTCATATTATATCAAAATTAAGAGTATATATGGATCCATTGAAGGTGTGATCCGTTGTTTTATAAGAACCAACCAAGAACACCCTTTATATTCAAAGATTATTTGGAATTTTATATTATTATTGAAACTTAATCCAAAAATTCTAATAACATAATGAACAAATCATGGGATTTATCAAGAATAAAATAAAGGTAACATGGTTTTAATCTTTTGGGATAGTCTTTTAGGTGTTAAATTAAAGGTTTAACTCAGTTAAAATCCTTATTTTTTCATTTTCAAGGAGGAGGATTCAGAAATTGTTTTGATGAATTAGGTTTCTAGATTGAAAACGTTTTTATTTAAAGGGAATGAGTTTTAGTGTATGGGTCTCATTCAATGAGGCATCTGTAGTTTAATTAACCAACACAATACCTCATGTTAGTAGAGGTTTTTCATGCCTTTGGTTTATAAAGACATTACCAACAAAGGGAGTGGATTGTGGTATACATAGTCCATATGAGCCTCAAAGAAATATTTTATCAATAATATTTGAACCACTAAAAAATAATTTCTGTTTAATATCTTCAATAATTTAACATTGAGATTTACTACATTATAAATAATGGAAATAGAGTTGTACATTCTTTGAGACAAAATTATCAAGATTAATCTCTTCAAGAAAGAAGAAATGAATGAAATTTGATCTCAATTCTTTTCTAAATGAATTTTAATGTTTTGTAGTGTCATTGTTAGCTAATACCTATGGATTTATCAATTAATTAATCACTTCTATGTTATGTGGTGATGAATAAATTTTTTTATCATAGAAGCCTAGTCTGGAGGGAATGTTTTTTAGGAAATGAACCACTTCCATGTTGGATTTTTGATGAGTATGATATTTGGAATACACATGTGTGTGTTTTCATTTCAGTAGAAATATAAGAGGTGCTGGTATGATAATATCATGCATATAAATAGGTAGTAATAACTGAACAAAAAAATTGTATCGCCACATATATCTCCAATATTGGTGGCTCATAATAAAATGAGATCACATGATTTTTCACCCTGTGTTGGGCCTATCTATTAGAGAAAGAGAATCACTAGAAGTTCGTAGTCCTTTTATATTTACTACCCATCATGGAATTGAAATTGGATGATGTCACCTTGTTCAATGTGGAAGGGATACCAAAGATATCCCAAAGAAGTTATGGTGTATGGGTGGTTATAGATAAGATGATGAAGGTGACAAACTTCTTTCCTATATAGGAGGATTTATTAGTTGACATGATTGGGAGGATATATGTTGGATAGATAAAATTTCTTTAGAAAATTACACTCACAATTATATGATATAGGGATACCTGGTATACTTGAAAATTCTATGACAAGTGGTTTAAGGATATTGGTTTTTAGGTACTTATGAGTATATCATACTAGACTCAGAACAACGATCAGTCCAAGAACACTCTGAAGGTATAAGAGGACAAGAATCATGAGAATGTAATTGATTTTGGAGGATCATGGGAATAAACATTACTATTGATATGTTTTACAGTAATTTTAGTTTCCAACAATGTATCTAGATGGATCCTTATGTTTCACTCTATGGTGGCCATGTCATTAAGCTCTATAATAGATATAGGATGGTGAGTCAGTGCTTCTAAGACAATAAATTAGTCAATAGACTTAAATATAGGTATCAATATTTCGGAAATATATGTATATTGCTAAAATTTCATTGAATTCATATGCGAGTTTCCATTAATTACTTATGATGTTTTTGGAAGGGGAGTAATTATTCATGCGGGGTTCACCAAGATTAGCTCATCAATATATTAGGTGACATGGTAATATAAAAAGCATTTATTGTGAGAATTTTTAGATCTTGGAGATTGTAAATCTGGCAGCTTATCTGATTGGTCTACCTCAACATTACATGGTTATTATGATTTTTTACTTGTTTCTAAGATGTATTATTATTAATTTTACTTATCTCAAGAATTTTATCCCTAGGATGTGGAGTAGGAGCTAGAAGCTTATTTGGAAGATTATCCAGTTCATATTATTGATCATAGCATGAATAATCTTGGAGGAATACATATTTTTATAGTCCATGTGAAATAGAAGCATGATTGTGTACCGGAGTAGATATGGGATTGATTTTAAATACCCTAACTTCAATAAACTAGAGCTGATGCCTTATATTATTACATTGGAATATGATATAAGGAATGAAATATGAAAGGATAAAATAGTTTATTAGTATTGGTAAAATAAATACATACATTATTCCTAAAATACATTTGTAAACACTAATCACGACATATTGTTTCTCAAGAATATCATTATTCTCTCTAGTTTATCCTTCCATAACAATCACAGTACACATCAAGGGTTCCTAGGAAAAGGAAATAAAATAATAGAGAGATCAACTTATTAATAAGGTTTAAATAATACAGAAACTATCATGAATCAGTCAGCATAATCAATATATAAATGTAAATAAATGAACAAAAATTCTATTTAATGAATAACTAAAAAAAATCATTCAGAGGTAATATCATGGTGAAAATATCATGGATATTAACATATTAAATTCTTAGTAATGGTATTTATTAATTATTGGAAACCATGATATAATGCATCAGGGAACCACTATCTTTAAATCCTTTCATGAGATAGATTAAAACTACTAGGTAAACACTGATTTAGTTTGTCATACTTTATCTATGTTTTCAAGATATTTCATAAGAATAATTAAAACTACATGGTATAAACAGATTAGGTTTGGCCAATTTAGTTGTCTCATAAGACCAACAGATGAATCGAGATGATTTTGATACATGGTCCCCACAAATTATTTCATTTCCAAAGCATTCCTCATATATGAAATGTTTTATTTAATTTACAATAATTGTTTCTTATCATTAAATATCCGTATTGGGAAAAAGATACAGATTTATCAATATTTCCCCAATCAAACCAATCATAAACCATCTAAAGAAATATGATGAATAATATGATTATAGTACATCAAAAATAGAAAATTCATCAATTATGATTCCATATATGAAAGTTCTATAAAGAGATTACTTGAATATGATGAAAATCCCCTTTTTTACATTAAAAAATTTTAAAATATAAAAACCACACACATAATAAAGAAATAATTTTCTTTAAAGATAATATTTTAATTTTGTAATGAAATATTTAAAACATTATTGTTTTATTATATAATGAGAATAAATTCATACTGTATAATTTTACTAAAATATATCTTTCACACTTAAGTAATAAAACTAATAAAATACATTTTTGGAAAATAAAAAAATTATTTTTTAAAACATTTTGTAAAAATTAAAAATGTGTAAAAATAACTTTAACAAATCACTAGATTATGTTTAAAAACTTTTTTGATTTTTTATAACACATAGTCATATAAAATTAATATCACTTAATAAATACTTAAAATTAAATAGTCTCAAATAAGGATGAGATTGTGAAATAAACACTTACCACTTTGTAATCAGTCAGATTTTATGAAAATGAATGAAACAACTTCAAAGAAAACATTAGATACCAAAAATGAAAATATATTCATGAAATTATATATCCAAGAGAATTATATAATCCATAAATAATAAATAAGTTTTAAATATGACATATGTCTCAGAAAATTAAAAGTGAGATGAGAAACCATTACACTGTGATTTACTTTAATTGAATGTGATTTAACCGCATGTATAATGGTTTAAATCACGTTATTAATTTATTAAATAACCATATTCATATTTATGATATCATATAATATTTTCTTATATTATATTGTCACCCTTTTTTTAATTATATTTCATTATTACCCTAGTTTCAAGTGTAATATGTATCATTTTCATATGTATGTTTTGTCATGTAAGTCCTTATTCTTGTGCATAGGATATATTTATGAAATATAAATATCTATATTAAGGTAACATATATCATATTTAATCATTATATACATTTTATTATCATTTATGAAATATGAATATAGAAAAAAAAATCTCATCATGTCATGGAGACGAAAGGCCATATATACAGATGAGAGACAATATCATTCCCTCAATGGTGAAAGGGTAAGGAAAGGGATGGTATCATAATTTTTTTAGAATCAATATAATTAATAATTTAAGTGTATATATCTTTTATTTTCATCATTATACATATTAAGGTAAATTTGTGATGTTAAAATTTACGCCATGTCATAGAGACGATCAGTTGTACGTACGCACACGCAGTCCTTTGATTTTTCATAGGATGGATAAAAGGTAGAATATCATTGTAATATAATAATAATAAAATCTAAGAATAAAGATCATACTGTATTTAATACTTTATAATTAAAATTAAAGATAAAGATGATGTCAAAGAATAAATATAATTGAATGTGTTGTTTAAGACGATTACCTCTTCTTCAACGTACATATATTATTACTTCTCATAAAGAAAACTAGGGTAGGTCTTTTCAAGTGACTAGAAACAGAATAAAATTTTAAAGGTTTTTTATAAGAAAAATATTTAGGTTATGGTCGATCTATAAGTATCAATGTGGTTTGAACAAGTCCGCGAGGGGGTTCCCTTTTATAATTGAGGTGGGTCACTTCAGAATTTTTTTAAAATATTTAATTATAATAAATATATTTATCAAAACAAGCCCCAAAATGGAAATTAATTTAGTGATAAGATATTATAGGGTTACAATAACATCAAAAAATATAATTTAGTCACGTATTTTTTCCTTTTTAAATTTTATCATTTTGGTTAACCCCTTGGATAACTATTTTTGACATTGACCGTGGTAACAATTATTTCAACAAAAATGGTTAATAATGTTACAATCCGTGAAAAAATAACTAATAAATGGTAACATAAAAATTTTATCAACTATATTTTATTTACGAGGATGAATATATGGTTTCTATAAATTTTAAATAATTTAAAAATATATTATTTCAATAAATTATCATTGATGTTAATTTTGACATTATTCATTCACATTGACAAAATATAAATAAATAAAAAGCGTAATTTTTAATAGAATGTTTTTAAACCCCTATAATATTTTATATAGAACTATATAATTCATAGCACCCAATAAATCATTAATATTATATAAAACTAATATTTTCAAATAATTCATTATATATTTTTTTCCATTAAATAAATAATATATTAGTATAGCACAAGCATTTATGGTAATTATATAATTTATAAAACATTAAAATAAATTTATATAATGAAAATAATTTCATTAATATAAAAATATACCATTATTTTCATTCATATATATATTTTTACCTATGTGACCACATAAATGGTATTAAATTCATAGGGATTGAAATTTTGCAACTATATTTGATTTAAATAATATATAAGTAATTTTTAAAAACATTTTCCATTAAACAACTATATTTATAGAATATTTTGATAAGGGTTGAATAATAGTCATCCAATAATTTTTCTGGACATATTTTTTTCATGGTTATAAGCTTATTGTTTCGTTTTAAAACTTATTTAACCACTTGAAATGTTACATTGACAACAAAGATTATTTATCTTTGAGGGTTAATATGGATCCTATAAAATGATAAATGACCAATAAATAGATCAATAATGAAATTTATATCAATATTAAAATTATATTTTTAAATATAATATTTTTATGAATTTTACATCATTTAACGAAATATTATTTACTTTAAAATATTTATATTGATAACTTTAAGAACTATTCATTAATTTGAATTTAATAAAATTAATAAAGAAAGATAATTTTGAAACAAATATTTTAATACACTCCTAATACGTAAAATTCATTTAAAAAAATTATTATATGATATTTATTTATCAAATTATATTTATTTTAATTTTTTAAGACCATTTAATTGACATTTATATTAAGGAAATGATTACATAATCATATTTGTATAAATTTTTAAGGAAATTATTAATTACGAAAAATTTTTAAATGAAATTAATATTATGTAGAAACTAATTTATATTTCAAATTAATATTTATTTTTGAATGTATATTTTGGATAATTAGATATTAAAAATGTTATAATTAGTAAAATCATGAATATGATATATTTTAATTTTATTTAATTAAAATATTATAAATATAAAAAACTCATCAAAATGTTAATAAATGGTCATATAAATGAATATTAAATGATTATAGACTTAAATTAATCATAAAATAATTTTTTTTTCATGTGTTAAGGTCAAATAATAGTCCTTATCATTTTACTTTTAACCTATATAATGAAATTTACCCATTAATCTAGAAACAAAAATTACTAATGATATTGTGTATATTGGAAAAATATAGAAGGGAAATATTTATTAAAATTTCAACTTATGAATCTAAATAAGGAAAAATTTTCTAAAAATAAAAAACCAAAATTTTTAAAATCTAATATAAAATTAATCCCGTAAAATGAAAAGAAAAACATTTTTCTTGAAAATGAATTTTAAGCCAAACAATTTACTTATACCACAATATGATATAAGGATTATTAAAATGTGATTAATTATATTATAAATTACTAAATTATAGTTCTATTACACTGAGATATAATTTAAAATCTAAATGGACTTTTAGTGTATATAAATTGATAGTTTGTAAGAATATATATTTTTTACCATTCAATGAAAAACAATAAGGTCATAAAATTAAAAAAACCATTATCATAAGATAATTTTAATATGTTAAATTAAAAAATTATACTTGTTTTATAAAAATTAATTCATATAATTTTTATAAATTTATTATAATATTTACTCATAAAAATCTAGAAATCCAATTTTGATGAAATCATATTTCTTACAGAATAAAATGATTTTACAAAAATATAAAGCACATATACACAATGCATTAATTACTACATTATATAAGAGTTGAAAAATTATATTTTTTTCATAATGTTTTTAATAATATTCATTCCTATCAATTTAACAACTAGGTTATAATGATATCATAATAGTTATTCATTGTTTGTTTAAATTGAGTATTGTGTACAATGTAAGTTGTTGAATAAATTAATTTTTTCTATAAAGATACATTCAATAAAATTATGTGATGTAACATTCTACCGTACATCTATAAATTTCATCATTTCAATTTGAAATTATACATTTAAAATAAAAGGTTGATATTTGAAAATTTATTTGTGGGAAAACCACATTGTAAATAGGGTTATTAAAATACTCTCATAATAAGAGTCAAACAGAAATGGAATGATCATAAAAAACATGGATTTAAAATTCAATAACATTAATGGAAATTGAATGAGAATACATTGAAAGAGGATTTAAATGTAATGATTTTGTGGACAGTGATATATTACATGAAAATTAGAAAGGTAACCATCACAAAAATGTAAGTATTTTATTTGTAAAAAAACTATATATTTCTCAGTAATAGAAGTAAACAGAAAATGTTTTTTTCCCAAAATAATTCTCTTATATTGAAAGAATTATATTACTATATATATCTTGAATATATGGAAATATACATAATTTACATGTTGAGTTTCATTTGTTAATCAACTTCCACAAAAAACTTATCTTTTCCCCATGATGATGAGTATGATTTTTAATGCCTGACATTGTAGAATAAACTTCTATGAATAGAAACAAACAAATTAATAACTATATATTACACATATATTTAGTAATTAACCCAAAATAATAAAGTTAATACATTATTAGATAATCCCCCAAAATAATAAAACTACTTTATTATCCCAAAATTCAAAAGTAATTCCCAAAATTCAACTTTGAAAATTCCCTAAATTCCATAAAAAATATTGTAGAATAATATTGAAAGGCCAGAATTTGAAGAGTTTGATCACAAGTTTTTCAAGATAATATAAATATTTATCTCCACAAATGTGCATGACCAAAACATATAATCTTAAATTTATATTAAACATTTCCATAAATAAACCTAATCATCATAAATACACAATTAAATCATATATTCACCATAATTCAATTCGGAATTTATTCACAAAATAAAATTTCATAATAGTTTGTTTACCTAATTCATATTGGGTTTGAAAAATAGTCGGTGTATTCTAAAATAATAAAATCCACCAAATCTGTTTCCAATCCTATGGTTATCTATATGGGGGATAATTTGTCCCAAAATAAAAATTATCATTTATCTAACATATTATTTAAATAAGGAAAAACAATATTGTAGTAACCAGGACCCCACATAGGCTAGTGGTAGGCCAGGAACCCTTGTCTCCCTTGGGTTGTAAGATTAATCCCTTGTCCTTTTCGAATGCGATGGGTTGTCACCCGATCGACGAGTGTATCTTCTTCCAAAATGATTTTAATTTAATTTTAAAAATAATATATTCAACCTTAATGAATTGTTTTAACCTAAAAGGATATCCCATACATTTATTTATACATCCCCAGAAATATAATAAACCATAATTATCATAAAATCAAACAGCATATGTACCCTAAATATTATTTATAGCTTTAGAATTATGTCCGTAAAATGTAAAGAAATTAATACTTAAATAATATTTTCCCACATACTAAACCAATGGGTTGTGTTACCATTATTTTCCCCTCAATATACTTAATATTGATTTAATCCCAAAACAAAAAACCTCAAAAGGGAGTTTATGAAAATTAATATCATAAATTCATGATGTTGTCTCTAACAATTATTTTAATTTAATTATATGAACATAATTCATTAAAAAAACATGCTTCTTCTAACCAGGATACCATTGGTGAAAAGATTCTTCAACATATTTTCTATCACATATAATTTAAAATTAGTTCCTTCTGATTCCCTCCATTAACTAAATCCAAAATGAAAAGTGTAAGCCAAAAACTACAATACTCATAGTGATATATCTAACAATCATGAAATATTATTCAATGTATGCATAAATGATGACACATTATCATTATATGGGTCAATAGTTTAGTCCTAGGTTATCCATTATCATTACGAAATATATAGGATGTTATCCTATATATTAAAATATTCTGACATTTAGGTATAGAGTTACATTTTCTAATCCAGGATTTCATAAATCTAGTTCACAAGGTTTCTACTAACCAAAATATGATACAAAATGTAAATACCTCAACTCTAGTAGCTCAGAGCTTGTGCCCTACATTATTACATTGGAATAAGATACCATGAATCACATACTAATTGACTGAGTAGTTTAGTAGTATATGAAAAATAAATACATACATGATTCCCATAATATATTTTAAAACACTAATACCAACAATTTTTTTTCAAGAATATCATTATTTTGTCTAGTATGTACTTTTATACCAATCATTGTACACATAAGGGGGTTGGGGGAAAAGTGGTAAAATAAGTGTGATCTTAAATGCTTAGTAAAGGTTAAATAAAATGTAAATAATCATGATTCAATAATAACTACAAACATGGAATGTAAAATTACTGAACACACATTCCATTTAATCAATAACTGAGTATAAAATGCATTCAAAGATAATATCATGGAAAAAATATCATGGGTATTAATTGATAAAATTATTAACATATGGATATTTTAATTATTGAATGAAATGAAATCAAGAATCATGGAAACTCTATTTCCATGACCTTTTATAAAAATAATTAAAATAAATATGTTTAAATCAATTCATCTTGGATAACATTAACTATACTATCAAGAACATTCACAAGAGAGTTTAAAACTATGGGGTACAAAATGTGTAGGTTTGTCCAACTGGTTTATATAACGAGACCAATAGATCCATCAAGAAGATTTATATCTATGTTTCCCACTCTTTCTTTCATGTCCATTTCATTACTCATATATCAAATAATCGAGTTAATTTATAAATAATAAGGCATACCATCAAATATCTCTATTGAGTAAAATATATAGATTTATCAATATCCCCCATATTAGAAACCATAATAAACTATCCAAATAAATATGATGAATGATATCATTAGAGAAAACCCTTAATAGAAAATATTTCATGGATAATTTCACATTTGAAAATACTTTATAGGGATTACAGGAATATGAAGAAAATTACCCTTTTTAATTTGAAAATAATTTTTAAAATAAAAAAATCATGACATAATAAAAGAATTAATATTAATTGAAAATAAAACTGTAACCTTTAGATAAATATTTAAGTCATTATATTTTATTGATGGAGTGTAATTTCATTCATTTTATATAACTTAAAAAACCATTTCATTCACACTTTTTTAGGAAAAATAATTAAATATATTTTTCAAAAATGATAAGAAGATTTATTTTAAAAAAATGTGTAAAAAGAAAAAGGTGTTAAAAATTACTTTAAAAAATCATTGGATAATATTAAAATAATTATTTATTTTTTAGAAAATATGGACACAAAAAAGGAATAACTCCCAATAGAGAGTTAAACATAAATAATCTCTAATAATGATGATATTGTTAAATAAAACCTTACCACTTTATACTTAGTTGAATCATATTAACATGAAATAAATGACTTAAAAACAATCATTAAATATAATTATGTAAAATATATTAATGATATAATATATCAAAGGGAAGAATATAAACCATAAAAATGAAATATGTGGTAAATATGACATATTTATCATGGGATTTAATGTGAGAGGAGAAACCCGTACCTTGTTCTTTACATTAGTTGAACATGTTTAAAAACTTGTAATGTTTTAAATAATGTTGTTAATTTATACCAAAAATCATAATCATATTTATGATATCATATATGATTTTCTTATATCATCTTATAACCCTTTTGTTAATAATATTTCATTATTACCCTAATTTTGGGTGTTAACTCTTTTATTTTAATATGCATGTTTTTTAATGTAAGTCATAGTTCATGTGAATATGATATATTTAAGTCATCTATATTTAATTATTAAGGTAATATATATCAAATTTATTAATTACATATATTTTTATAATCATTTTTGAATGGTGAACATGGAAAATGAATCACATCATATCAAGAAGACGGTAGGCCGTATAAACAATGAGTGAGAATATAATTCCTTCAATAGTGAAAGGGCTAGTATGTGGGTGGTATATTATTTTTTATAGAAGAAATATTATTTAATAATTATCATATATATATATATGTGTGTTATTTCTATCATTATACCCATCCATGTAAAGTTTAGATGAATGATAAATTACACCATGTGTGGAGATGGTAAGCCGTCCGTATGGACACACTGTGATCGGATTTTTTAAAGTATAGTTAAAAGGTAGAATATGGTTGTACCATATTCAAAATAATAACCTCATAATACATATTATACTATATTTAGTACTTTAAGATGTAAAAAACACCTGATGAGTAAGTATAAGAATGAATAAACCTGAAAGAGTCAGAAAAGTTGGTTACCTCTATTTCAGAGGACATACTTTATAAAATCAATTATAGGAACTAGGGTAGGGCATTCAGATTGACCAGAACCACAAAAACATAAATAATTTTGTTTAGATGATATATTTTTTGGTATTTGATGACTTAGAAGGATCAAAGTTGTGTGAATAATGGGTGGAGGTGGTGCCCTTTTATAATTGAGGTGAGGAACACTTCTGGAATTCCCCAAAATACTTAATTAGAAGAAATTAATTTATCAAAAAAGATCCTAAAAATATAATTTATTCAAATATAAGATAATATAGTCCTTTAACATCATTATCCAACAAACATGGGACATGGTTTGGTGTCATTTCAATAATGATCATTTTTTTAATCCCTTGGTTAGTTATTTTTGATGGGATAT
Organism: Viscum album; assembly: GCA_963277665.1. Lineage (NCBI taxonomy): Eukaryota > Viridiplantae > Streptophyta > Magnoliopsida > Santalales > Viscaceae > Viscum > Viscum album. The sequence continues at coordinate 1,003,465,870 of OY728133.1, forward strand.
CTATAACATCCCAAGTAAGTAAATAATTATGGATTTTCATATCTATGTCTATTTATGAATTATATAGTATTTTATGAATCTTAAAATGAGGATAAATCCAATCTTAATCATAGGATTCTCTAATATTTTCAAAAGATTGTTTTACCACCTTTTGATGGAAACCCATTTTGAAATAAAACTTGTGAAAATTTTATAAGTTATATTTTTCAAAATAAACTTATTCATTAGAATTGGTACATTTAAATTTACTTTGGTTAAATTTTTGGTATTTTTCTGAGAATGTTCATTTTTTAATGAATAGTGAAAAAATACTGCATTTTACTTCAAAACTGCTTTTTCATCTAATTTAATTATATGGTTAGATTATCTTTATAATTGTATTTAAAGTGTAATTAGAATATATTTTAACCATTTAATCCAATGGTGGTCATTATAATTGATTTTACTTTGGAATTCGGTATAAACAAGTGCTAAACTTTTCAAAGATATTGTTTAAAAAAACCCTCTATTTGTTTTGACAGCATGTATTATTATTAAATTAATTATTGAAATTTATATGTTACGAATTTGGTAAAATGTATTCCATATTTGGAATCATAATGTCCAAATTATGTAATTAAGACTTTTGTTTTTGGACATTATGAATAGTAACAATGGTAATTATCTTTAATTATCGCGATTAATTAGTAATCCGGTAGTTAAGGATAATAAAATAAAATAATAATAATAAAAAATGACCCCAACATGTGTCCTAATGCTACTAGTTGTTTCATGTACAACCATCAGATGCCTTGTGCCAAACTTAGGGACCCCATCGAATCACTTTTGGGTGATAGTGACACTTTATCATTTTATTTTTAAAGAAAGGAGAATATCACAAAAGTATATAACACCTAAGTAAAACAATTTTAATTTTTCACAATAAATTATCCCTTGTAATATAAATATTAATTTTAAATCTTAAAATATTTCTTACATCAAAGTATTTTTTTATAATTTTTAGACGTTAAATAAATTAAATTTTGTATGACACCATGATGATGCAGCGTTTACCTCATTAATGAACAATTTAAATAAAATGAAAAGATAATGAAAAATATAAGAAATAAACTTCTAAAAAACCTATTGGATGAGTATATTTTGAACCCTTTTCACCTTATCCTTGAAATATATCAACGTGGGACCTTTAAAATCCAAAAAACATTTTAATATAAAGTAACATTTCTTGACTTTCCAAGAGTGCCCCTCCTCTCTCTTATAAAAACCCCCCACCTCAACCTCCTTACCCACACCTCTAAAGCCATTGGCTCATACATGATCTACTCATGATATCTCTCCACATAACTCTTTTCTTCCTAGAAGCCTTACCTTAGGTAGAAAGATTTTCAAGAAACCCTTTGGGTTCAAACCAAGAGGAGTTACCCAATTTAAAGGTAATGTCTTCACTTGTGTTCTTTGGTTTTATTTTTCTTCTCCAACTCACTAAACTCTATTTATTCATTTATTTTGTAACAACTCCATTATCTCAAATATACTAGGATGTTTTTATAAGAATTATTCTAGCTACACTTACACACGCCTCCGTCTAAGTGTTAAAGAAAATATTGTTTCTGTGGATGACGATTTTCTGCCTCACGAAACGATGATTGTTAAATCCTCTTTTAACACTTTTCATGGTGGCCATTAAGATTTCAATATATTTATATATGATATATATTATATTTATGTTTTCTTTATGCTTCTGTATTTTTTAATTTATGGCATACCTTTATGGTTTCCATTATGGGCAAACGCGATATCTTCATTTTAGGAAGTGCGGACTACCGCCCCCTCAATGTGATTTGATTCGTTAATGCCATATGTGGGATTAATAAAGGATGGAGTTAATGATATTATATATGATATTATACTGGAATTATAATATACCTTTATATCATTATGAATTCATTCCATTAAATACGAAATAGAAATGAAGGTAGCGTTCATGCGTACGTACGACTTACCGTCTCCATGAACGGTGAATTTCATTTCTTACCTCTAAATGTTATGTAATATTATAAATGAATGTATAAACTGGATATATATGATATATATGATATCTAAATTATGAATATAATTCTGGATATAATGGATATTTTACCGCATGAACAACTTGTAATTATAAGGAGTTTATTTTTGACTCAAGTACCAATGATCGACAAAATGACCGTTATTAACATAAATAATTACATAGTGTTCATAACATGATAATAAGTGATATAAAAGGAATAATGAACATGAAAAATGTTCTTAATCAAGTAGAAATTAACTCAAGTTTATTATTCAGGAGATTAAAGAATGATCGAGTAAAGTCGAACACGAGGTAAGGGACTTCGTCTCAATCTCCTTTCATTGAGGCATATTTGGTTTTATACAAACCATTCTTTTATACGGTGTGTAAACCAATTTGAATTTTACATTTATTCAAAAGAAATATTTTTTAGACGAAGCATTTTACTAAATGAAAAAATGGAATGTTTTTGTCGTACGTATGCAGCGACAACAACTTCTCTACCGCCGTGACCATTATTTGAGTTTTGGATTCCTCTACAAGACATAACTTTTTTTAAAAAAAAATGAAAAATAAATATCATGTTTTAATTTTCTTTTATTTTGGTATTAAAAATGGTTTTGATAATGTTTTTATTATATAAATGTCTTTTTTATATCTTGTGATTTAAATGTGGAAATGTTATGTTTCTTTTATGCATGTTTTATGTGATACGATTATGTTATGGTTCTTGGGCATTATTTATGATGATGGGTAGTTCCGTGATAAACTAAGGGCAGGTGAGCCTATGATATCTCTCCAATGCATTGGGTAATGCGAAGGGGTTAAATGCTACGGTTTCTCTGAATATATTTAGGGAATATACTGTGATGGGTATTCCAAATGTAACCATGAGGGTTACTCCTTATGTAATAATTTTATGAATGCCTCAAGTTACTTTATGTGTTATGATTTCTACTATTTATTCATGATTTGATTAGGTATGTTAATGTGCTTATGTTTTATGAGTAAAGTATGATTTCATTAATTATTATGTATACATGGAAAAATGTTTTCATTCCGTACTTTTATATCCCTTAATGAGCCTTTTAGCTCATCCCAAGTTTTTGAATTGTTTTTTACTGGTCAAGGGAAAGATACATAATGTGATGATAGTGTCAAGGAAGTGTTATTAAAGAATCCATGTTTTGTTTTAAATATGTTTCCTTTGATGGGAAAAGTGAATATTGTCTTTAATGTAACCACCTTGTTTAAATGTGGAATGTAATGCATGTTTTATGATCTAATTCTCTAAAATTCTAAACCTGAAAATATCCTCAATGTGTAATCTTGTAATAACTCAATATTAAGTAATGTTTAAGGCTGGGGCCTTATAGTTGGTATCATAGGCCGGTTTAGATAACTTTAGAAGTTAGAAATCTATTAAATGATTATCCAAAAATATTTTTTTAATGGTAAAATTGACATGATATAGTATTTGGAGATTACCATGTTGCTTCATCTAAGACGTGGTTGTTCAGAATGGTTTTCCACAGAGGAAACATGGAAGTAGTGCTATGAAGGCATACAGAAGGAAATGACCTTCCGAATCAGCATCCTGAGATGGTCAGAATTGGAACTGAAAATTTTGTTGCAGTAATGGCGCAGTTGACTCAAGCGATAAATGGTGGTGGTATCCATGCATGAGATCAGCCAGATCAACTGTAGAGGAACATGTCAGTGGTGGAACATTTCATGAGGCAACACCCCCCATCATTCAGAGTATCATCTGACCCTGTGCTAGCTGGAGGGTGTATTAAATCACTGGAGAAGATTTTCGATGTCATGGGGTGTTCAGATAATCAAAAGGTTAGTCTTGGAATTTATCATTTGGAGGGTGAAGTAGATCAGTGGTGGTAGATGTTTAAAAATATCATGGATGCTGATGAGATTGATGCTCTCGACTGGGATGATTTCAAAGGATTGTTTCTTGAGAAATATTTTCCTAAGGATGTTCGACTTAGGATGGAAAAAAAATTCTTGGAATTGAGGAAAAATGACAACTCAGTGGCTGGTTATGAAGAGAGGTTCTCTCGATTGGAAATGTATGCTCCAAATTTTATCCGAGACCTTGATAGTAAAATAAATCATTTTTACTCAAGATTAAAGCCAAAATATCGATGGGCTTTTGCTTCTCACAAGTTCAAGAGTTATGGAAATCATGTTCAATTTGGTGAGAAGGTGGAAATAAAGTTTTTCGATGATCAAGTGTGCTATAACAACCAATAGAAGAAGAGACCAGGGTGGCAGAAGAAAGGGTAGAATTCATCAAAAAGGTATGATGGTAAGAAAACTAAGTTTCTAGTTTGTGAAAAATGTGGAAAAAGGCATGCTGGGGAATGCCTTATGAACTCTAGAAAGTGCTACCGATTTGGTAAGATGAGACATAAGGCTCGTGATTGCACTAAAAAAGATCAGGGTGATGGTAAGACCAAAAATGATTTACAGTTAGTGAAATGTTTCAAGTACAATGATATGGGTCATTATGAAAATGAGTGTTCTAAAAACAGCTCAAATGATGGGAAACAGTCATACTATAAGAAAAAATGAGTGGTGAAATCCTTTGAAACTACTTCACCTGATGTTGGGCCAACAAATGAAGTGGTATCAGGTACTTTGTTTGTTTTCTCAGATTATGCTAATGTGTTGTTTGATTTGGGGTCTACATCTTCTTTTATCTCTGAAAAACTTTCTAGTAAATTGGGAATACTGTCTCATGAAATGACTCCTAAACTTATGGTAAAAATAATTGGGGGAAATGTTGAGGAAAAAATAATTTATAAGAGTCTTCCTATCCTTATCTATGGAAAGAACCTACTTGAAAACCTTATTGTTTTACCTCTAGTAGAGTTTGATGTTATCTTGGGTGTGGACTAGCTCTCTGTTTACCATGCTAAGATTGATTGTAGAGATAAATAAGTTTCTTTTAGAAAGACTTTGAGTTTGTGTACAAGAATGAACCCTTACTATTGATAACATATTAAGAGGCTGAGAAACTTGTAAAAGATGGAAATTAATGTTACCTTGCACATATTGTTGAAAACAAAGGAACCGTTAAGATTAATGATGTGCCATTGGTAAATGAGTATCCTGATGTTTTTCCTGATGAGTTGCCTAGAATAATACCAGACCAGGAAGTGGAATTTACTATTGACTTAGTTCCTGATGCTAAGCCAATTTCAAAACCTCTATATCTAATGGATCAAATTTAACTTTTAGTGTTGATGGAGAAATTTCAAGATTTATTAGAGAAATGTTTCATTCGACCTAGCACATCACCATGGGGTGCTCCTGTCTTATTTGTTAAAAAGAAAGATGGTTCTATGAGAATTTTCATTGATTATAGAGCCTTGAATAACATCACTATTAAGAACAAATCTCCATTGCCTCATATTGATGATTTGTTTGATCCGCTTTAGGGAGCTCAGTAATTTTCAAAGATTGACCTGAGATCGGGGTACCATAAGTTGAAGGTAATGGAAGCAGATTTTCCGAAGACTACGTTTCATACAATATATGGCCATTATGAATTTTTATTAATTCTTTTTGGGTTGACCAATGCACCTGTTGGATTGATGGACCTTATGAATAGAATTTTCCATGAGTATATAGATAATTTTGTGGTTGTTTTCATTGATGATATTTTTGTGTTTTGTAAAAGTAAAGTGGAGCATGAAAGTCATTTAAGGGATATTTTGAAAACCTTAAAAGAAAATAAATTGTATCAGAAATTCAGTAAGTGTGAGTTTTGGTTGCGACAAATTTCTCTCCTTGGTCACATTGTTTTTAAAGATGGAATCACTATTTATCTTGTAAAAACAATGGTTTTTGAAGAATGGAAAAGACCCAAAAATGTAATCGATATTCGTAGTTTTCTTGGTTTATCATGAAATTACCGATGGTTTCTTAGAAAAAATTTTCTGGTTATCTAGTCCAATGACTAAGCTAACTCGTAAGGGTGTAATGTTTATATGGACAAAATAATGTGATGATTTTTTTTCAGGAATTGAAAAGAAGATTGGTGAATGCTCTAGTTTTGGCACTACCTTCCAGGAATGGGGAGTTTGTTATCTAAAATTATGCTTCATTGAAAGGACTTGGTTGCGTCCTAATGCAGAATGATCAGGTAATTTCTTATTCTTCACGACAGTTGAAAACTCATGAGGTAAATTACCCTACACATGATTTGGAATTAGCTGCTTTTGTTTTCACTTTAAAAATTTGGAGGCATCCTTTGTATGACGTAAAGTGTGAAATATATACAGATCACAAAAGTTTAAAGTATATTTTCACTCAGAATTAATTGAACATGAGATAGAGGAGATGTATGGAATTAATCAAGGATTATGATTTTACAATTTATTACCATCCGGGAAAAGAAAATAAAGTGGCTGATGCATTAAGTTGAAAAAGTCATGATTCATTAAACATGTTGTGTTTGGAACGTGATACTTTGGTTAAGGATTTGATGAATATTAGCATAGATGTTGTTGGTACAGGATGTTCTTGTGTTTTGTTTCAGGTATCGGTGAAATCATCTCTATCAGACAGAATTAAGGAAGCATAGAAGCAAGACAGTGAGTTGCAGAAAAAGGTAGAGCTGGTTCAGAATGGTAAGTTTCCTGAATTCAACATTGATAATGATTGTGATTTGAGATTTTAGAAGAGATTGTGTGTGCCATGTGATTCACAATTGAAGAGAGAGTTGTTATGTGAAGCTCATAGTTCTCCTTTTTCAGTTCATCCAGGTAGTACTAAGATGTATATAGATCTTCGAGAGTACTACTAGTGGGATGGAATGAAAATATATATTGCTGATTTTATTGTGAAGTGTTTGACTTGTAAATAGGTTAATACAGAGCAGAATTTACTGAAAGGGATGCTTCAACCTTTACCAGTACCAGAGTGGAAATGGGAGAATATATCCAAGGACATCGTTGTTGGATTGCCGAAGACACTTCGAGGTAATAATGAAATCTGGGTTATTGTTGATCGCTTGACTAAATCTATTCATTTCCTTGCTATATGAGATAGTTTTTCCCTAGATCAGCTTTCTCATTTGTATCTTAAAGAGATAGTCTGGTTACATGGAGTTCCCCTCTCTATTGTATCTGATAGTGATCCTAGGTTTACTTCTATCTTTTGGAAATGCCTTCATAAGTTGTTCAGTACTGAATTAAATTTTAGTACAACTTTTCATCCTCAATAAGATGGGTAGTCAGAACAAAAAATTAAGACTTTGGAGGATATGCTATGTGCTTGTTCGATGGATTATCAGGGAAGTTGGGACCAGCATCGTTCTTTGGTTGAGTTTTTTTTATAATAACAGTTTTTATTCTAGTATACAGATGGCACTATTTGGGGCATTATATGGGAAGCGGTGTCGAACTCCAGCTTTTTGGGATAAAGTGGGTGAAAGGAAGTTTATGGGACTGGAATTGGTAGAAGAGTTTGCAGAAAAAGTTCAGCTGATACAAAAACATATGAGAACAGCTCAGATCAGGTAGAAAATTTATGCGGATAACAGGAGGAAGTATCACTCTTTTGAGGCAAGTGATCATGTTTTTCTCAAAGTTTCACCATGTAAAAGTGTGATGCGATTTGGTAAGAAAGGAATGATGAGTCCAATGTTCATTGGACCTTATGAAATTATGGAGAGAGTTGGATCAGTTTCCTTCCAAGTGTCTTTACCTCCGAGTTTATCTCAGGTACACAATGTTTTTCATGTTTCAAGGTTAAGGAAGTAGATGCCAGATCCATCTCATCTTTTGAGTCTAGAGGTAGTTCAGTTGGAAGAGAATCTATCTTATGAGGAACAACTAGTCCAGATACTTGACCACAGGGAGTAGGTGTTACAGAATAAGGTGATTCATCAAGTAAAGGTTTTTTTTGGAAAAACCACATGATTGAAGTGGCACCATGGGAATATGAAAATGCAATGAGGGATAAATACCCCCACTTATTAAATAAGTAAATAAATTGTGGGGAAGAAATTTTGAAAAGGGGGGAAGGATGTAACATCCCATGTAAGTAAATAATTATGGATTTTAGTATCTTTGTCCATTTATGAATTAGATAGTTCTTTAAGAGGCATAAAATGAGAATAAATCCAATCTTAAGCATAGAATTATCTAATTTTTTTAAAATATAGTTTTACCACCTTTTGATGGAAAATGATTTTTAAATCAAACTTTTGACAATTTTATAATCTCTATTTGTCAAAATAAACTTATGAATTATAATTGGTACATTGAAATTTACATTGGATAAATATTTGGAATTTTTCTGACAATGTTCATTTTTTATTTAATAGTGAAAAAATACTGCATTTTACTTCAAAATTGTTTTTTCATCTAATTTAATTATACTGATAGATTATATTTATAATTGTCTTTAAATCTTAATTGGAATATATTTTTACCATTTAATCTAATGGTGGTCATTATAATTGATTTTACTTTGGAATTGGGGATAAACAAGTGCCAAAATTTCATAGATATTGTTTAAAAAAACATGCTATTTGTTTGGACAACGAGAATTATTTTTAAATTAATTAATGCAATTTCTGTGTTTGGAATTTGGTAAAATGGATTCCATTTTGGATTCATAATTTCCAAATTATTTAATTAAGACTCTTGTTTTTGGACATTATGAATAGTAACAACGTTAATTATCTTTAGTTATCGTGAGTAATTAGTAATCAGGTAATTAAGGATAATAAAATAATATCATAATAATAACAAATGACACCAACATGTAACTTAATTCTACTAGTTTTGTCATGACCGACCATGGTATGCCTTTTTCCAAACTTAGGGACCCCATGGAATCACTTTTGGGTGAAAGTTACACTTTATCATTTTTAAAAAAAAAGGAGAATATCACAAAAGTATGTAACACCTAAGTAAATTTTTTATAATTTTGTCTTCATAAATTATCTCTTAGACTATAAATAGTCATTGGAAAGCTAAAACGGTTTCCTAAATCATATTAGTTTTGTTATAATTTTTAGAAATTAAATAAATTAAATGTTTTATGACACCATGATGATGCAACAATTACCTCATTAATAAATGATTTAAATAAAATGAAAAGATAATGTAAAATCTAAGACATAAACATGTAAAAAACCCATTGGATGAGTATATTTCTAACCCTTATCACCTTATCCTAGAAATATATTAACGTGGTACCTTTAAAATCCGAAACTCATTTTAATATAAAGTAACATTTCTTGACTTTCCAAGAGTGCCCCTCCTCCCTCTTATAAAAGGCCCCCACCTCTACCTCCTTACCCACACCTCTCAAGCCATTGGATCAGACAAGATCTCCTCATTTTATCTCTCCACATCCATATCTTCATCCTAGATGCATTACCTTAGACAGAGATCTCTTAAAGAAACCCTTTTGGTTCAAACCAAGAGGAGTTACCCAATTTGATGGTATTGTCTTCACTTGTGTTCTTTTGCTTTATTTTGCTTCTCCAACCTCCTAAAATCTTTTTATTCCTTTATTTTTTTAACAAAACCAATATATTCAATATAATAAGATTTTTTTATGAGATGTATTCGAGCTACAATTACACACACCTCCGTCTAATGGTTAAAGAACATACTGTTACTGTGGATGGTGAATTTCTGCCTCACAAAACGATGATTGTTCAATATTCTTGTAACACATTTCATGGTGTCCATTAATATGTAACTATATTTATATATTATATATATTATGTTTAGTTTTTTCTTTATTCTTAAGTATTTTCTCATTTATGGCATACCTTTATGGTTTCCATTATGGGTAAACGTGATATCTTCTTTTTAAGAAGTTCGGACTACCCCCCCTCAAAGTGATTTGATTCATTAATGCCATATGTAAGACGTATAAAGGATGGATTTAATGATATTATATATGATATTATAATGGAATTATAATATAACTTTATATCATTATGAAATCATTCCATTAAATACAAAATATAAATGAAGGTTGCGTTCATTCGTACGTACGGCTTACCGTCTCCATGAACGGTGCATTTCATCTCTTACCTCTAAATGTTATGTAATATTGTAAATGCATGTATATACTAGATATATATGATATATATGATATATACATCATGAATATAATTCTAGATATAGTGGATATTTTACCACATGATCAACTTGTAATTATAAGGAGTTTATTTTTGACTCAAGTACCAATGATCGACAAAAAAACTGTTATTAACTTAAATAATTACATAGTGTTCATAACATGGTAATAATTGATATAAAAGAAATAATTAACTTGAAAAACGTTCTTAGGAAAGTAGAAAATAACTCAAATTTATTATTGAGGAGGTTAAAGAAAGATCGAGTCAAGTCAGACACGAGGTAAGGGACTTCGTCTCAATCTCCTTTCATTGAGGCATATTTTGTTTTATACACAAATTTCTTATATACGGTGTATAATCCCATTTTAATTTTATGTTTATTCAAAAGGAATATTTTTTATACGAAGCATTTTACTAAACGACAAAAGGGAATGTTTTTGTCGTACGTATTCAGTGACAGCGACTTCTCTGCCGACGTGACCATTATTTGAGTTTCAGATTCCCCTACAAGCCATAACATTTTCTAAAATGAAAAATAAATACCATGTTTTAATTTTGTTTTATTTTGGTATTAAAAATGGTTTTGATCATGTTTTTATTATATCAATGTGTTTTTGATATCTTGTGATTGAAATGTGGAAATGTTATGTTTCCTTTATGCATGTTTTATGTGATACGATTATGTTATGGTTCTTGGGAATTGTTTATGAAGGTGGGTGGTTCCGCGATAAACTAAGGGTGGTTGAGCCCGTGATAGCTCTCTAATGCATTGGTTAACGCGAAGGGGTTAAATTCTAAGGTTTCTCTGAAGATATTAAGGGAATATACTGTGATGGGTATTCCAAACGTAACCACGAGGGTTACTCCCTACGTAAGAATGTTATGAATGCCTCATGTTACCTTTATGTCTTATGATTTATATGATTTATTCATGATTTGATGAGGTATGTTAAAGTGCTTATGTTTAATGAGTAAAGTATGATTTCATTAATTTTTTTGTATACATGGACTAATGTTTTCATTCGTACTTTTATATCCTTTACTGATCCTTTTATGCTAATCCCACGTTTTTGAAATGTTTTTCACAGGTCAAGGGAAAGGTAAATGATGTGATGATAGTGTCAAAGAAGTGTCATGAAGGAATCCATGTTTTGTTTTAAATATGTTTCCTTTGATGGGTAAAGTGAATATTTTCTTTAATGTAACAACCTTTTTTTAAATGTGGAATGTAATGCATGTTTTATGATCTAATTATCTAAAACTCTAAACCTAAAAAGATCTTCAATGTGTAATCTTTTAATAACTCATGATTAAGTAATGTTTAAGGCTGGGGCCTTATAATATTAGTAAGGATGTTTGATAGTATGATTCATTTCATTAACTATTCCAAGGATATTATTTACTTACATGGTTTAAAATAATTATTTATATAGATGCATAATGGTATTTTAATTTTTTTTAAATTTAATATAATGGTATCGTTTCCCTAATGTATCAACTAAGACCATCACTACTAATTAGTAGCCTCTTGCATTTAAGGAGCGACACCCAAGGTATTGTGAAGCAGCCGGCTTGGAAACTATTAATTAGTCTCATGTTATCTAGCTAAGGGATGATACAAAATGGAAATATTGTTTCTTTTTAATTGTATTACTATTTTTTATATGAATGAAATAGAACAGGGACATGTTATATATTATGATGGGCCTCAAGAGAACCTTGTTCAATAGAAGGTCTAGGATTCAAGGGATATAAAATTGTTATTTAGGTTTTATCTATTATACCTATAATGTGGATTGTTCCAAATATGACGTTAATGGGTCTATTGATGTATGGTTTTAGGTCTTGAACCATTTGAAAATGTCCTATATACATGTTTTATTATTTTAATGTGGGATTCTAAACACATTTATTTGTTTGTATCTAACTGATATCACTAATGAAATAGGTTTCATTTTTTTAATTATTAATAAACTTTAAGAGGTTTTTATATATATAACATATTAGTGTTATTCCTCTTACCTGAAAAAAATATATTATCACAGATGTATGGTCATATGGATAATATATAAGGACATTCCAAAAAGAGGGATATAAATATCTCCACTGTGTAAAATATGCATAGTGACCCCTAAAAGGTTGGAAAATGTACCAGAAGCCTTGATGATAAACTATTTGTGGGTGATTGGGATAATGATATATATAAAAAGGGTAAAAAAATATGTGATGGTTTCTAATATTTGTTTAGTAGAATTATAGTTATCCAAAACATATTACTATATTTTTTCTCAATTATATTTTTGAGAGGAATATTTCATTACATACACATGAATATGACCCAGTACTCAAGTGAATGTCTAGTATACAGATTCCAAATAAGTATGTGGTCTATAGTATATGAAATTTATTTTTCATGTGATGCATGACATATAAATGTTATAAACATAGAGCGTGTGTAATGGAACATTAAATTCCATGATTATGTATACACCCTTATGAGCATAGAGAAAAGGTATTTTGAATGCCTTAAACTCTGATGAAAAAACACATAGATTTCTTTTGGTATTGAGGATATATGTATGGGGATGATATATTTGATTCTTATTGTTGTAGATCATGATATCATATATCATGGTGTATGATATGTAGAGTGTAGTTATATTCTTCTATTCATGGTAGAATTACCTGGTGGTAGGTGATTTTGTGGTAGTCTGTTATATGAGTGAGATGTGTTGGGATTGTTGGGAAGAAATATTGGGGGGGGGTGTATCTTTTGTTAGATAATATATTTATGAAGATGGGTATGGTCATTTTAATATCCCAAGTAAGTAATGAATAATAGATATTTTTATCTATGTCTATTAATGAATTAGATAGTGTTTTAGAGGCTTAAAATGAAAATAAATCCAGTCTTAAGCATGGAATACAGTAATATTTTTTTAAAGGATTGTTTTACTGCCTTTTGATGGAAAACCATTTTTAAATCTATATTTTGACAATTTTATAAGCTATGTTTGTAAATATAAACTTATTCTTTATTATTTGGACAACAAAATTTACTTTGTGTGAATTTTTGGTATTTTTCTGACAATGTTCATTTTTTTATGAATAGTGAAAAATACTGTATTTTACATCAAAACTGCTTTTTAATATAATTTATTTATATGATTATATTATCTTTTTAATTGGTTTTAAAGTTAAATTAGAATATATTTTTTCCATTTAATCCAATGGTTTTCATTAGGATTAATTTCACTTTGGAATTGGGCATAAACTAATGCCAAACTTTTCATAGATATTGTTTAAATAAACCCGCTATTTGTTTTGACAAAAGGAATTATTTTTAAATTAATTATTGCAATTTATGTGTTTGGAATTTGGTAAAATGGATTACATATTTGGAATTATAAGTTCCAAATTATGTAATCAAGACTCTTTTGTTTTTGGACATTATGAATAGTAATGACGGTAATTATCTTTAATTATCTTGATTAATGAGTAATCAGGTAGTTAAGGATAATAAAATGATATCATAATAATACAAAAAGACCAAAAAATGTCTCCTAAGGCTACTGGTTGTCTCATGGCTGACCATTGGATGCCTTGTGCCAAACTTGGGGGCCCCATGGAATCACCTTTGTGAGAAAGTGACTTTTTATCTTTTTATTTTTAAAGAATGTTAAATGTGACAAAGAATGTATCACCTAAGTAAAATATTTTTAATTTTGTCTACATAAACGATCTTTTGGACTATAAATATTCATTAGAAAGATAAAAAGATTTCCTACATCATAGTATTTTTTTCATAATTTTTAGACTTTAAATAAATTAAATTATTTATGACATCATGATGATGCAGCGATTACCTCATTAATACAGTATTTAAATAAAATGAAATGATAATGTAAAATCTATGACCTACACATGTCCAAAACCTATTGGATGGGTGGATTTAGAACCCTTATCACCTTACCCTCGAATTATATCAATGTGGGGCCTTTTGAATCCGAAAACCATTTTCAAATAAAGTAACATTTCTTTACTTTCCAAGAGTGCCCCTCCTATCCTCTTATAAAAGGCCCCCACCTCTACCTCCTTACCCACACTCCAAAAGCCTTGGGTAGAAGTCTTACCAAGGAATCCTTTGAGCTCAAACCAAAGGGAGTTACCCGATTTTAAGGTAATGTCTTCACTTGAGTCCTTTTGTTTTATTTTGCTTCTCCAACCCCCTAAACTCTTTTTATTATTTTATTTTGTAAAAACTCTAGTATCTTCAATATACTAGGATGTTGTTATAAGAATGATTCGAGCTACACTTACACACAGCTACATCTAATGGTTAAAGGACATACTGCTTCCGTGGATGGTGAATTTATGCCTCCTGAAATGATGATTGTTCAAAATTCTCTTAACACCTTCAAAGGTGGCCATTAAGATGTCACTATATTTATATATGATATATATTATGTTTATGTTTTCCTTAAGATTCTTTATTTTTCATTTTGGGCATACCTTTATGGGTTCCGTTATGGGTAAACGCGATATCTTCATTTAAGGAAGTGCGGACTACCTTCCCCTCAAAGTGATTTGATTCATTAAATACCATATGTGTGACGTATAAAGGTTGGAACTATGATATTATATATGATATTATACTGGAATTATAATATACCCTTATATCATTATGATTCCATTCTATAAAACACGAAATAGAAATTAAAGTACCATTCATGCATACATACGACTTACCGTCTCCATGAACGGTGCATTTCATTTCGTACCTCTAAATGATTATGTAATATTATAAATGCATGTATATACTGGATATATATGAAATATAAATCATGATTATAATTCTGGATATAATGGATACACGAACAACTTGTAATTATAAAGGGTTTATTTTTGACTCAAGTACCAATGATCATTAAAATGACCGTTATTAACTTAAATAATTACATAGTGTTCATGAAATGGAAAGAAGTGATATAAAAGGAATAATGAACTTGAAAAAGGTTCTTAAGCAAGTAGAAATTAACTCAAGTTTATTATTCAGGTCATTAAAGAACGATCGAGTCAAGTCGGACCCGAGGTATGAGACTTCGTCTCAATCTCCTTTCATTGAGGCATATTTTGTTTTATACACAACCTTCTTTTATACGGTGTATAAACCCCTTTGACTTTTATTTTTATCCAAAAGGAATATTTTTTATACGTAGCGTTTTACTAAACGACAAAAGGGAATTTTTTTGTCGTACGTATGCGGCGACAATGACTTCTCCGCCGCCGTGACCGTTATTTGAGTTTCGGCTTCCTCTACAAGCCATACCTTTTTTAAAAGAAAAATAAATACCATGTTTTAATTTTCTTTTATTTTGGTATTGAAAATGGTTTTCAAAATTTTTTTATATCAATGTGTTGTATTGATATCTTGTGATTGAAAGGTGGAAATGTTATGTTTCCTTTATGTATGTTTTATGTGATATGATTATGTTGAGGTTCTTGGGAATTATTATGAAGATGGGTGGTTCCGTGATGAACTAAGGGAGGGTGGGCCCGATATATCTCTCCAATGCATTGGGTAATGCGAAGGAGTGAAACGTTAAGGTTTCTACGAAGAGATTTAGGTAATATACTGTGATGGGTATTCCAAACGTAACCAAGAGGGTTACTCCCTACGTAAGAATGTTATGAATGCCTCAAGTTACCTTTATGTCTTATGATTTCTATGATTTATTCATTATTTGATGAGGTATGTTAATGTTCTTATGTTTTATGGGTAAAGTATGATTTCATTCTTATGTATATATGTACCCATGTTTCCTTTCCATATTTTTATATCCCTTACTGAGATTTTTATGCTCATCCCATGTTTTTTGAAATGTTTTTCACAGGTCAAGGGAAAGGTACATGATATGATTATAGTGTCAAGGAAGTTTCACGAAATAATCCATGTTTTATTTTAAATATTTTTCCATTGATGGGAAAGAAGAATACTATCTTTATGTAACCACTTTGTTTATATGTGGAATGTAATGCAAGTTTTATGATCTAATTCTCTAAAACTCTAAACCCGAAAAGATCCTCAATGTGTAATCTTGTAATAACTCAATATTAAGTAAGGTTTAAGGCTGGGGCCTTATAGTTGGTATCAATGGTCGGTTTAGATAACTTAAGGAGTTAGAATTCTATTAAAATGATTATCCAAAAATATTTTTTTATGGTCAAATTGAAGTGATATAGTATTTGCAGATTACCATGTTTCTTCATCTAAGACATGTTTGTTAAGAATGTTTTTTCATAGAGGAAACATAATAGCTTTTCTGGGAAGGCATACAGAGGGAAATGACCATTCAAATCAGTATTCTAAGATGGTCAGAATCAGAACTAAACATTTTACTGCTGTGATGGCTCAGTTGAATCAGGTGAAAAATGTTGGTTGTTTTTATTAATGATATTTTGGTGTTTTCTAAAATTAAAGAGGAGCATGAAAGACATTTAAGGGTTATCTTGCAAACCTTAAAAGAAAAGAAACTATATGGAAAAATCTGTAAGTGTGAGTTTTGGTTGCAAATTTTTTTTTTCCTTGGTCACATTGTTTCTAAAGATGGCATAACTGTTGATCCTGCAAAAACAAAAGTTGAGGAAGACTGGCCAAGACCCACAAATGTAACTAAGATTTTTAGCTTCCTTGGTTTGGTAGGCTATTACCAAAGGTTTGTTAGAAATTTTTCACGGTTATCTATTCCAATGACTAAGCTAACTCGGAAGGGTGTTAAGTTTATCTGGACAAAAGAATGCGATGATTGTTTTCAGAAATTGAAAAGAAGATTGGTGAATGCTCCAGTTTTGGCACTACCTTCCAGGAATGGTGAGTTTGTTATCTATAGTGATGCTTCATTGAAAGGACTTGGTTGAGGCCTAATGTAGAATGATCAGGTAATTTCTTATGCTTCACGATAGTTGAAAACTCATGAGGTAAATTACCCTACACATGATTTGGAATTAGCTGCTGTTGTTTTCGCTTTAAAAATTTGGAGGCATCATTTTTATGGAGTAAAGTGTGAAATATATACTGATCACAAAAGTTTAAAGTATATATTCACTCAGAAAGAGTTAAACATGAGACAGAGGAGATGGCTGGAATTAATCAAGGATTATGATTGTACCATTCATTACCATCAGGGAAAATCAAATAAAGTGGATGATGCTTTGAGTCGAAAAAGCAATGCTTCATTAGCAATTTTGCATTTGGAACGTGATCCTTTGGTTAAGGATTTGATGAACTTTGGCATAGAAGTTGTTAGTGTAGGAAGTTCTTCTGTTTTATTTCAGGTATCAGTGAGATCATCTCTATCATACAGAATCAAGAAAGCACAGAAGCAAGATAGTGAGTTGCAGAAAAAGGTAGAGTTGGTTCAGAAGGGTAAGTTGCCTGAATTCAACATTGATAATGATTGCGTTTTGAGATTTGGGAAGAGATTGTGGGTGCCTTGTGCTTCACAGTTGAAGAGAGAGTTGTTATGTGAAGCTCATAGTTCTCCATTTTCAGTTCATCCTGGCAGTACTAAGATGTACAGAGATCTGCGAGAGTATTACTGGTGGGATGGAATGAAAAGAGATATTGCTGATTTTACTGTGAAGTGTTTGACATGTAAACAAGTTAAAGCAGAGTGGTAGTTATCAAAAGGGATGCTTCAGCGTTTACCAGTGCCAGAGTGGAAATGGGAGAATATATCCATGGACTTTGTTGTGGGATTACCGAAGACATCTCGAGGTAATAATGCAATCTGGGTTATTATTAATCGCTTGATTAAATCTGCTCATTTCTTTGCTATACAAGATACTTTTTCCCTAGATCAACTTTCCCGTTTGTATCTTAAAGAGATATTCAGGTTACATGGAGTTCCCCTCTCCATTGTATCTAATCGTGATCCCAGGTTCAATTCGGACTTTTGGAAAGGCCTTCAGAAGTCATTGGGTACTGAATTAAATTTTAGTACAGCATTTCATCCTCAATCAGATGTACATTCAGAATGAACAATTCAGACCTTGGAGTATATTCTACGAGCTTGTTCGATGGATTATCAGGGAAGTTGGGACCAACATCTTTATTTGGTTGAATTTTCATATAATAACAGTTTTCATTCCAGTATACATATGACACGATTTTAGGCATTATATGGGAAGCGGTGTCGAACTCCATCTTTCTGGGGTGAAGTGGGTGAAAGGAAGTTGATAGGACCAGAATTGGTAGAAGAGATGTCAGAAAAAGTTCAGATGATTCAGAAACACATGAGAACAGCTCAGAGTAGGCAGAAGAGTTATGCATACAACATGATGAAGGATCTAACTTTTGAGGTAGGTGATCATGTTTTTCTCAAAGTCTCACCATGTAAAAGTGTGATGAGATGTGTTAAGAAAGGAAAGCTGAGTCCAAGGTTCATTGGAACATATGAAATTCTAGAGAGAGTTGGATCAGTTGCATACCAGGTAGCTTTACCTCCGAGTTTATCTCAGGTACACTATGTTTTCCACGTTTCGATGTTGAGAAAGTATATGCCAGATCCATCTCATGTTTTGATTCCAGAGGTAGTTCAGCTGGAAGAGAACCTATCATATGAGAAACAACCGGTCCAAATTCTTGACCACAGGGAGCAAGTGTTACGAAATAAGGTGATTAATCAGGTAAAGGTTTTCTGGAAAAACCACATGATGGAAGAGGAAACAAGGGAATCTGAAAATGCAATGAGGGATAAGTACCCCCATTTATTCGATAAGTAAATAAATTGCGGGGATGAAATTTTATAAAAGGGGTAAGGATGTAACATCCCAAGTAAGTAATGAATAATAGATATTTTTTTCTATGTCTATTAATGAATTAGATAGTGTTTTAGAGGCTTAAAATGAAAATAAATGCAATCTTAAGCATGAAATACAATAATATTTTTTTAATGGATTGTTTTACTACCTTTTCATGGAAAACTATTTTTAAATATATATTTTGACAATTTTATAAGCTATTTTTGTCAAAATAAACTTATTCTTTATGATTGGAACATCAAAATTTACTTTGTGTGAAGTTTTGGTATTTTTCTGATAATGTTCATTTTTTATAAATAGTGAAAATACTATATTTTACATCAAAACTACTTTTTAATCTATTTTATTTATATGATTAGATTATATTTTGAATTGGTTTTAAAGTTAAATTAGAATATATTTTTACAATTTAATCCAATGGTGGTCCTTACGAATAATTTCACTTTGGAATTGGGCATAAACTAATGCCAAACTTTTCATAGATATTGTTAAAAAAAACCCTCTATTTGTTTTGACAACGGGAATTATTTTTAAATCAATTATTTCAATTTATGTGTTTGGAATATTGTAAAATGGATTACATATTTGGAATAAGAAGGTCCAAATTATGTAATCAAGACTCTTTTGTTTTGGGACATTATGAATAGTAACAACGGTAATTATCTTTAATTATCTTGATTAATGAGTAATCAGGTAGTTAAGGATAATAAAATGATAACATAATAATAAAAAAAGACCACAACATGTGTCCTAAGGCTACTGGTTTTCTCATGGCCGACCATGGGATGCCTTGTGCCAAACTTGGGGGCCCCATGGAATCACTTTTGTGAGAAAGTGACTTTTTATCTTTTTATTTTTAAAGAGTGTTAAATGTGACAAAGAATGTATCACCTATGTAAAAAATTTTTAATTTTGTCTACATAAATGATCTTTTGGACTATAAATATTCATTATAAAGATAAAAATATTTCCTACATCATAGTATTTTTTTCATAATTTTTAGACTTTAAATAAATTAAATTATGTATTACATCATGATGATGCATCGATTACCTCATTAATAAAGGATTTAAATAAAATGAAATGATAATGTATAATCTATGACCTAAACATGTCCAAAACCTATTGGATGGGTGTATTTCGAACCCTTATCACCTTATCCTAGAATTATATTAATGTGGGACCTTTTGAATCCGAAAATCATTTTCAAATAAAGTAACATTTCTTTACTTTCCAAGAGTGCCCCTCCTCTCCTCTTATAAAAGGCCCCCACCTCAACCTTCTTACCCACACTCCTAAACCCTTTGGCTCGGACAACCCCTGCCCATTTTGTCTCTCCACACCCCTCTATTACTCCTTGAAGCCTCACTTTGGGCAGAAGTCTTCCCAAGGAAGCCTTTGAGCTCAAACCAAAGGGAGTTACCCGATTTTAAGGTAATGTCTTCACTTGAGTCCTTTTGTTTTATTTTGCTTCTCCAACCCCCTAAACTCTTTTTATTCATTTATTTTGTAACAACTTCAGTATCTAAAATATACTAGGATATATTTATAAGAAGTATTCGAGCTACACTTACACACACCTACATCTAATTGTTAAAGGACATACTGTTTCCATGGATGGTGAATTTATGACTTCCGAAACGATGATTGTTAAACATTCTTTTAACACCTTCAAAGGTGTCCATTAAGATGTAACTATATTTATATAGGATATATAATATGTTTATGTTTTCCTTAAGATTATGTATTTTTCATTTTGGGCATACCTTTATGGTTTCCATTATGGGTAAATGTGATATCTTCATTTAAGGAAGTGCGGACTACCGCCCCTCAAAGTGATTTGATTCGTTAAATACCATATGTGTGACGTATAAAGGATGGAACTATTATATTATATATGATATTATACTGGAATTATAATATACCTTTATATCATTATGATTCCATTCTATAAAATACGAAATAGAAATGAAAGTAGCGTTCATGCGTACGTACGGCTTACCGTCTCCATGAATGGTGCATTTCATTTCTTACCTCTAAATGATTATGTAATATTATAAATTCATGTATATACTATATATATATATGATATATACATCATGATTATAATTCTGGATATAATGGATACATGAACAACATGTAATTATAAAGGGTTTAATTTTGACTCAAATAACAATGATCGTTAAAACGACCGTTATTAACTTAAATAATTACAGTGTTCATGACATGGAAATAAGTGATATAAAAGGAATAATAAACTTGAATAAGGTTATTAAGAAAGTATAAATTAACTCACGTTTATTATTCAGGACATTAAAGAATGATCGAGTCAAGTCAGACCCGAGGTATGGGACTTCGTCTCAATCTCCTTTCATTGAGGCATATTTTGTTTTATACACAACATTCTTTTATAAGGTGTATAAACCCCTTTGACTTTTACGTTTATCCAAAATTAATCTTTTTTATACGTAGTGTTTTACTAAACGACAAAAGGGAATTTTATTTGTTGTACGTATGTGGCGACAATGACTTCTCTGCCGCCCTGACCGTTATTTGAGTTTCGGCTTCCTCTACAAGCCATACTATTTTAAAAGAAAAATAAATACCATGTTTTAATTTTCTTTTATTTTGGTATTGAAAATGGTTTTCAAAATGTTTTTATATCAATGTGTTTTATTGATATCTTGTGATTGGAAGGTGGAAATGTTATGTTTCCTTTATGCATGTTTTATGTGATATGATTATGTTGAGGTTCTTGGGCATTATTATGAAGACGGGTGGTTCCGTGATAAACTAATGGTGGGAGATCCCGATATATCTCTCCAATGCATTGGGTAACGCGAAGGAGTGAAACGTTAAGGTTTCTCCAAAGAGATTTAGGGAATATATTGTGATGGGTATTCCAAATGTAACCAAGAGGGTTACTCCCTACATAAAAATGTTATGAATGCCTCTTGTTACCTTTATGTCTTATGATTTCTATTATTTATTCATGATTTGATGAGGTATGTTAAAGTGCTTATGTTTTATGGGTAAAGTATGATTTCATTCTTATGTATATATGTATCCATGTTTCCTTTCCATATTTTTATATCCCTTACTGAGCTTTTTATGCTCATCCCAAGTTTTTGGAAATGTTTTTCACAGGTCAAGGGAAAGGTACATGATATGATGATAGTGTCAAGGAAGTGTCAAGAAAGAATCCATGTTTTATTTTAAATATGTTTCCATTGATGGGAAAGAAGAATACTATCTTTATGTAACCACTTTGTTTATATGTGGAATGTAATGCAAGTTTTATGATCTAATTCTCTAAAAATATAAACCCAAAAAGATCCTCAATGTGTAATCTTGTAATAACTCAAGATTAAGTAAGGTTTAAGGCTGGGGCCTTATAGTTGGTATCAAAGGTCGGTTTAGATAACTTTATGAGTTATAATTCTATTAAAATGATTATCCAAAAATATTTTTTTTATGTTCAAATTGAAGTGATATAGTATTTGAAGATTACCATGTTGCTTCATCTAAGACATGTTTGTTAAGAATGGTTTTTCATAGAGGAAACATAAAAGCTTTTCTGGGAAGGCATACAGAGGGAAATGGCCTTTCAAACCAGTATCTTGAGATGGTCAGAATCAGAACTAAACAGTTTACTACAGTGATGGCTCAGTTGAATCAGGTGAAAAATGTTGGTTGTTTTTATTGATGATATTTTGGTGTTTTCTAAAAGTAAAGAGGATCATGAAATACATTTAAGGGTTATCTTGAAAACCATAAAAGAAAAGATACTCTATGGAAAATTCAGCAAGTGGGAGTTTTGGTTGCAACAAATTTCATTCCTTGGTCACATTGTTTCTAAATATGGGATAACTGTTGATCCTGCAAAAACAAAAGTTGTGGAAGACTGGCCAAAACCGACAAATGTAACTGAGATTTGTAGCTTCCTTGGTTTGGCAGGCTATTACCAAAGGTTTGTTAGAAAATTTTCACTGTTAGATAGTCCAATGACTAAGCTAACTCGGAAGGGTGTTAAGTTTATCTAGGCAAAAGAATTTGATGATTGTTTTCAGGAATTGAAAAGAAGATTGGTGAATGATCCAGTTTTGGAACTACCTTCCAGGAATGGTGAGTTTGTTATCTACAACGATTCTTCATTGAAAGGACTTGGTTGCGTCCTAATGCAGAATGATCAGGTAATTGCTTATGCTTCACGACAGTTGAAAACTCATGAGGTAAATTACCCTACACATGATTTGGAATTAGCTGTTGTTGTTTTCTCTTTAAAAATTTGGAGGCATCATTTGTATGGAGTAAAGTGTTAAATATATACTAATCACAAAAGTTTAAAGTATATATTCACTCAGAAAGAGTTAAACATGAGACAGAGGATATGGCTAGAATAAATCAAGGATTATGATTGTACAATTCATTACCATCCGGGAAAAGAAAATAAAGTGGTTGATGCTTTGAGTCGAAAAAGTAATGCTTCATTAGCAATGTTGCATTTGGAACGTGATCCTTTGGTTAGGGATTTGATGAACTTTGGCATAGAAGTTGTTTGTGTAGGAAGTTCTTCTGTTTTTATTCAGGTATTAGTGTGATCATCTCTATCAGACAGAATCATGCAAGCATAGAAGCAAGACAGTGAGTTGCAGAAAAAGGTAGAGTTGGTTCAGAATGGTAAGTTGCCTGAATTCAACATTGATAATGATTGCATTTTGAGATTTGGGAAGAGATTGTGTGTTCCTTGTGATTCATAGTTTAAGAAAGAGTTGTTTTGCGAAGCTCATAGTTCTCCATTTTCAGTTCATCCTGGCAGTACTAATATGTACAGAGATCTGCGGGAGTATTACAGGTGTGATGGAATGAAAAGAGATATTGCTGATTTTACTATGAAGTTTTTGACATGTCAACAAGTTAAAGAAGAGCGACAGTTACCGAAAGGGATGCTTCAGCCTTTACTAGTGCCAGAGTGGAAATGGGAGAATATATCCATGGACTTTGTTGTGGGATTACCGAAGAAATCTCGAGGTAATAATGCAATCTGGGTTATTGTTGATCGCTTGACTAAATCTGCTCATTTCCTTGCTATATGAGATACTTTTTCCCTAGATCAACTTTCCCGTTTGTATCTTAAAGATATTGTCAGGTTACATGGATTCCCCCTCTCCATTGTATCTGATCGTGATCCCAGGTTCACTTCTAACTGTTGGAAAGGCCTTCAGAAGTCGTTGGGTACTGAATTAAATTTTAGTACAACATTTCATCCTCAATAAGATGGGTAGTCAGAACGAACAATTCAGACCTTGGAGGATATTCTACGAGCTTGTTCGATGGATTATCAGGGATATTGGGACCAACATCTTCATTTGGTTGAATTTTCATATAATAACAGTTTTCATTCCAGTATACAGATGGAACCATTTCAGGCATTATATGGGAATCAGTGTCGAACTCCAGCTTTCTGGGATGAAGTGGGTGAAAGGAAGTTGATGGGACCAGAATTGGTAGAGGAGATGGCAGAAAAAGTTCAGCTGATTCAGAAACACATGAGAACAACTCAAAGTAGGCAGAAGAGTTATGCAGACAATATGAGGAAGGATCTAACTTTTGAGGTAGGTGATCATGTTTTTCTTAAAGTCTCACCATGGAAAAGTGTGATGAGATTTGGTAAGAAAGGTAATATGAGTCCAAGGTTCATTAGAACATATGAAATTCTGGAGATATTTGGTTCAGTTGCATACCGGGTGGCTTTACCTCCGTGTTTATCTCAGGTACACAATGTTTTTCACGTTTCGATGTTGAGAAAGTATATGCCAAATCCATCTCATGTTCTGAGTCCAGAGGTAGTTCAGCTGGAAGAGAACCTATCTTATGAGGAACAACCGGTCCAGATTCTTGACCATAGGGATAAAGTGTTACAAAATAATGTGATTAATCGGGTAAAGGTTTTTTTGGAAAAACCAGATGATGGAAGAGGCAACATGGGAATCTGAAAATGCAATGAGGGATAATTAACCCCATTTATTCGATAAGTAAATAAATTGCGGGGAAGAAATTTTATAAAGGGGGAAAGATGTAACATCCCAAGTAAGTAATGAATAATAGATATTTTTATCTATGTATATTAATTAATTACATAGTGTTTTAGAGGCTTAAAATGAAAATAAATCCAATCTTAAGCATGGAATACACTAATAATGTTTTAAAGGATTGTTTTACTGCATTTTGATGGAAAACCATTTTTAAATCTATCTTTTGAAAATTTTATAATCTATTTTTGTCAAAATAAACTTATTCTTTATGATTGGGACATCAAAATTTCCTTTGTGTGAATTTTTGGTATTTTTCTGACAATGTTCATTTTTTTATGAATAGTGAAAAATACTGTATTTTACATCAAGACTGCTTTTTCATCTATGTTATTTATATGATTAGATTATATTTCGAATTGGTTTTAAAGTTAAATTAGAATATATTTTTACCATTTAATCCAATGGTGGTCATTAGGATTAATTTCACTTTGGAATTGGGAATAAACTAATGCCAAACTTTTCATAGATATTGTTTAAAAAAAACCCGCTATTTGTTTTGACAACGAGAATTATTTTTAAATCAATTATTGCAATTTCTGTGTTTGGAATTTTGTAAAATGGATTACATATTTGGAATCATAAGGTCTAAATTATGTAATCAAGACTCTTTTGTTTTTGGACATTATGAATAATAACGACGGTAATTATCTTTAATTATCTTGATTAATGAGTAATCAGGTAGTTAAGGATAATAAAATGATATCATAATAATACAAAAAGACCACAAAATGTGTCATAAGGCTACTGGTTGTCTCATGGACGACCATGGGATTCCTTGTGCCAAACTTGGGGGCCCCATGGAATCACTTTTGTGAGAAAATGACTTTTTACCTTTTTATTTTTAAAGAATGTTAAATGTGACAAACAATGTATCACCTAAGTAAAATATTTTTAATTTTGTCTACATAAATAATATTTTGGACTATAAATATTAATTAGAAATATAAAAATATTTCCTACATCATAGTATTTTTTTCATAATTTTTAGACTTTAAATAAATTAAATTATTTATGACATCATGATGAAGCAGCGATTACCTCATTAATAAAAGATTTAAATAAAATGAAATGATAATGTAAAATCTATGACCTAAACATGTCCAAAACCTATTGTATGGGTGGATTTAGAACCCTTATCACCTTAACCTCGAATTAAATCAATGTGGAACCTTTTTAATCCGAAAATCATTTTCAAATAAAGTAACATTTCTTTACTTTCCAAGAGTTCCCCTCCTCTCCTCTTATAAAAGGCCCCCACCTCTACCTCATTACCCACACTCTCAAAGCCTTTGGCTCGGCCAAACACTGGCCATTTTGTCTCTCCACATCCCTATATTACTCCTTGAAGCCTCACTTTGGGTAGAAGTCTTCCCAAGGAATCCTTTGAGCTCAAACCAAAGGGAGTTACCCGATTTTAAGGTAATGTCTTCACTTGAGTCCTTTTGTTTTATTTTGATTCTCCAACCCCATAAACTCTTTTTATTCATTTCTTTTGTAACAACTCTAGTATCTTCAATATACTAGGATGTTTTTATAAGAAGGATTCGAGCTACACTTACACACACCTACATCTAATGGTTAAAGGACATACTGTTTCCGTGGATGGTGAATTTATGCCTCCGGAAACGTTGGTTGTTCAAAATTCTTTTAACAACTTCAGAGGTGGCCATTAAGATGTAAATATATTTATATATGATATATAATATGTTTATGGTTTCCTTAAGCTTCTGTATTTTTCATTTTGGGCATACTTTTATGGTTTCCATTATGGGCAAACACGATATCTTCATTTAGGGAAGTGCGGACTACCGCCCCCTCAAAGTGATTTGATTCGTTAAATACCATATGTGGGACGTATAAAGGATGGAACCATGATATTATATATGATATAATACTGTAATTATAATATACCTCTATATCATTATGATTCCATTCTATAAAATACGAAATAGAAATGAAAGTAGCGTTCATGCGTACGTACGGCTTACCGTCTCCAGGAACGGTGCATTTCATTTATTACCTCTAAATGATTATGTAATATTATAAATTCATTTATATACTGGATATATATGATGCATACATCATGATTATAATTCTGGATATAATGGATACATGAACAATGTAACGCCCCGACCCCAGTTACCCAGAGTCGGTGCATTACTTCGTAACATTGGCATGATCACAAGAAAGATCAAATCTCGAAAGACCGATTGGTTTAGTAGCCTTGGAAACACTAGATATATTCATAAGTTTTACATTACATCATAAAATGAAAAACTACTACAACAACATAATGTTTTCACAGTACACACTATAATCCCCTCATAATATCCCTGCAGGTCATTCATAACTTACATCTTCACTTCCTGGGAAAAATAAAACATAGAAAAGGGGTGAGCTCAAATGCCCAGTAAGGATAACAATATAGCGGAAACATTCATAAATAAGAATAAACATTTAAGGCAATGTATAACTAAAACATAAACCTTTTAAACATGAACTTTCAACATGGTATGGCATAAATAAAATGAAATAATGCCATTTACTTATTCACATGGATATTCTACTAATCGAATAATCACATGTAAAAATCAATAACCACTTTCATAATATTGGAATGCATAATGCTAAACGTTAATTTCTTTGTCTAGGCCTCATCCCAAGGCCTAGGGGTTACTTCTAACCGGAACCCAACCCGGAGTGCCTCTAATAACCGGACACCAACCCGGAGTGCCTCTAATAACCGGACACCAACCCGGAGTGCCTCTAATAACCGGACACCAACCCGGAGGGCATACTTTTACCAGTCCCCAACCTGGAGGGCTTACTTTAACCAGTCCCCAACCTGGATGGCTTACTTTAACCGGTCCCCAACCCGGTACATACTTGTTTAGCACATTCATCTGAAGAAAAGTTTGAAATATAACATAAACATTCAGATTAAAACTAGCATACGAAATGTCAATAGTTTCACCATAAACTATGAATGGTATAAAATAGCACATCCACAGTCAAACATATCACAAAACCTTCAATACAATATAGAAGTTTTGTATTATAATAAATCAACTTCAAATAAGCGTAAAATCTATTAAAGGATGTTGACATAGATGAAATCAAAACACTTTTTAGAGAAATATCTCTTTCTATTTTTGAAATCATTTAAGAGCCATATAAAATAAAACATTTTCTTGAAAATATTCTTGTAAGCTTGTAAGGAAAGATTTGACGATTTTATAACGGCGGAAAATAACCGCACCCGCCGTATAAGTTAAAAAAAACATTCTTACCTCAATTCTGTCGAAAAGGTTAAAAAGGACCTTGTTTTGAAAATGACGGAAAGATTCCTTTATAAACCTCTTATAAAAAGTCAAACAAGGGTATAAATGACTTTAACCCATATTCTTGTAAATAGTAAAAAAAAATTGGAAAAACATTTCGAAGAAACATGGATGTGGATGATAAAGAGATCCCAGTAGATTATTACGTATAATACAACCTCGGATAATGAAGAGATTGTGAAATAACCCTTACCTTGTACTTTTCCTTGGTTGGGGTAGGTTAACCTCCTGTATAATGGTGAAATAGTTGTTATTAAATTATACAAGAATCATATATATTAATATGATATCATATATGATCTTTTAACATTGATTTGTTAATAATATCTTAGAATTATCGTCGTTTCGGGAGTTAACTTACTCATTTTCTTTTATATGTTTTGTTACATAAGCCATGGTTGTTGTATCTTATTCATATCCAGAATGATATACAGTCCTTAAACATCATTTTTAAATCATCAAATGATAATTATACTTGAATGGATACGATGGAGAATGAATCTCATCGCGTTCGTGGAGACGGTAGTCCGTACGTACGCACGAGCGACAATATCATTCTTTTGATATTAAAATAATATATAAATGGATGGTATATCATATATACAGAATCATTAACATGTTATATTTATTATTTACATGAGTTACACATCATTATTATACCCATCCAAATAATATTATATTGAATAACAATTACACCACGACGTGGAGACGGTAAGCCGTACGTACGCACGTATGGTGACATGTTATTCAAAGGGTGGATAGAATACTGAATATGATTGTACCATATTTATAATAACATAACAGTATATGTGAGATACTGGAGTTATTATTTCAGAATGGTAAGAACAAAGGAAGAAGAAGTGGAAGAAGAAATGAACTTAGAAAAGGGTGGTGAAATCATTACCTCTTCTTCGGGTTCTTCCTTTTGATTTGATCAAAAGGGCTCCTTAGGTTGGATTTCTGATCAAACTAAGGCCTCTAGGTTGTAGTGAGGGATGTTGGGAGAGTATTTGGGCAGAGTTTGGCCGAACCAAAAGGCTTTGAAGGTGTGAAGAAATGGGAAGGAGGAGTGCCCTTTTATAAGAGGGGTGAGGGGCACCTTTGGAAAAGCTAGAAATATTAATTTATAATAAATTCATATTCGGTTTCTAAAGGCTCCAAAGTTGACTATTCAAAGGATGAGGTGGGGATAGGTCGAAAACAACTCATCCAATAGAATTTAGACAGGTTTGGGTACTTATATTAACCTTATCTTTAAGTATTAACTCTAAGTTAATTAGTTTCACTTTTACAATGTCTCTTTGTATTTTTATATATTATGGTTAATAAACTTACTATATACATCCAAGCGACCCCCAAGTGGTCCATTAATGATTAACCTATCATAATATAAGTCTCTTGGCCGAACCTTAGATTTTTAGGAATTTAATATCAATTAATAATATAATATTTGTTTTAAGAACTCTTTTATGTCAATTTTGACACTATTCAATAGTTGATTTTTGTGAAACTCATAACAGATTGATTACTTCGAACAAGGTCAATTAAATCAATCCTAATATATCATATTATCCTAGAAAATTAGTTTAATTCATTAAAAGTTTCATATTATATTTATTTGGGTATTTATAATATCAATTATGTTAATTTTTTACTATTTTAGTAATTACTGCATCATCATTGTGTCATAAATAAAATAAATTAATAAAATATCATTATGTAGGAAATATTTTTATCTTTCTAATGAATATTTATAATCGAAAATCCAACATGTATAACCCTATGTAAAAATTGTTGTTCTAAAAGATATATGCTTGTGTCATTTTTGTATTCATTTTGACTTAATTAAAATAAAGTGTCATTATCACTTACAAGTGGATCCATGGGGTCCCAAAATAGACCCAAAGATGCCCATGGTCGACTATGTATCAACCAATAGGGTTAAGACACGTTTTAGGGTAATTTAGTATTATTATAATATTATTTTTTTTAACCCTTATTTACCGGATTTACCCTTAACCATGGTAAATAAAATATTTACCGCAGTAATTATTCAAAATGTCTAAAAATAAAAGTTACCTATTTACACAATTTGAACATCCTGATTCCAAATATGGAATCCATTTTTCTAAATTCAAAACACAGAAGTGGCAGAAATTAATTTAAAATTAATTCCCGCTGTCAAAACAAAAAGCGTGTTTTTAAGAGATAATAACTACCAAAAGATTGACACTTGTTTATGTTCGGTTTAATTGTAAAATTATGTCCAATGACCAACATTATATTAAATGGTAAAAATATATTCTAAATATACTTTAAAAACACTCAAATTCATAATTTATCAATATTAATTATTTTGATTAAAAAAGTTGTTTTTAATTAAAATTTAGTAATTTTCACTATTCATCAAAATATAAAAGTTATCCGAAATGTACCAAAATTTCACCCTAGGCTAATTTCGATATTCCGAATCCAAAAATGAAGTCCATTTTTAAATATAAAATATATATAATTTCAAAAATTAGGTATTACTATTCATAATGGCTAGTTTGATTGGTTGTGGTGTGTGTTAAAACTCAAGGTTGCGTACAACACACGCTACTGTATTACTCAAAGAAAGCGTACCGTGGAAGCTTGGGATGTTTCATTTTAAATTTTTGATGTCCCAATTTAGTCAAAAAGATTAAAATATTGTATTTAAAAAGGTTTCACTATTAGAAGTTGATAATACTGAAAATGAATCTGTTCTTGCAATATGACTAAGAAACTCATAATAGGGATTCTAAAATTATAAGGATTATATAAAGTTCAAAATGTAGTTAATACTATTCATGAACTCTTTTAATGGTGTGATTGAACTCGGTGTTGCGTGTAGTGCAAGTTATTGAATTATTTTTAAGAAATAACACACTCTGAAATCCTGGGGTGTTACATTCTCCCCTCCTTCAATAAATTGCGTCCTCGCAATTTGAAATTGTTCTTCGAAAATAAAAGGTTGAAAGTAGAAAATATATTTGTGGAAAAACCCACATCGGAAATTGGGTTACTAAAAATTAGTCTTAATATGAGGAAAAGATAAATGAAAGGGTCACCACCAAATTATGATCTCGATTAGGAGAACATTGGTGGCAATTAGAGACATATAATTGGAGGAAAAACGTAAATATTTATAGGTAGTGATTGAGGTCATCAATCACAAACAAGTATAAAATTGAGGTCCTTAAACTCATCAATCTATGATGATTTGAAGTACCATCGGTTCAACAAAATATAGGGTATTGGGACAACACATTTTTGACATTTCAAAATATCTTAGTTGAAATCCCACATCGAAAAATGAATTAATGAGGCCTCTATTTAAAATAAAGAGTGGAAAGTATGAAGATTACCGAAAATAACACATACTAGGGTTCCATTTAGGAAAATATGGATATGGAAGAGAAATCTAACCATCAATTATCTGATGGAGAGTGGTAGAGAACATGGCTATGAAAAGGCCAGCAATCCCAAAGCCATAAATTAGTGATGATTTAAGGTACCATCTAGGAAAACATTTTTGTTCTAAGTTGCTTTTCTTAATATTGAGGAATCTATTTATGAGATTGACTAAGATCATAAGGAGATATACTTACTTTATAATTATAGTTTTATCCATTAATAAATTTCTACCACAAACTCATCTTTCACTCTAAAAGATAATAGAATGTAAGAAAAATTCTATTTTCACTATTCGTATAGGGTTCCAAAATAAATGAATTTATAATTCATCTATAAGATCTTTTAATAAAAACTACATTATTTAATCCAGGACATCTCGTGGGCCAGTGGTAGGTGATACACCCTTGTCGCCCTTCGGTTTCGGGTCCAAGTCTCGCAGCCTTGCCGGACGCGACGGGTTGCCGCCCAACCTCCGGGTTGTCCTTTTATGGCAATCAAAAATAATCCAAACTAGAACTATCCAAAATACTTCTATCCAAACTCACAGTCCAACATTTATAAGTAAGGTAAACATAATGTAGAACCTTTTTACCCCGTAATAGCATATGAATACCTTCATCATGTATTCTTTTAATACACCGAAACATCCTGAATTACCATATTCCTTATTGATTACCTTCATGCTCCCTTATTCCATATAGAAAGCTGGATATACTTCATTAATCCAAAAATGTTTTAAACCCCAACAATGATGGAATATACAAATCATTAATCAGTTCCAGGGTAGTCAGGAATATCCAATATAATTTATCCAAAACAATCACATATTATTCCAAAATCACTACCTCAGTATCAGAACTATGTTATGATTTATCATTCTCTCAACCATATATTTTCCAAAAATTTATCCTGCTATTGAGTCACTTTTCTTTGTTCCACACAATCTCAAGTCCTTAATGAAATAGTACTGCAGTACAATCCTTATATACTCCATAATTATTGTAACAAGTACATTGTTGATACAACACTCAATTGACATAATCAACATAAGAACTCTAATCATTCCTCTTCATCTGTGGTAGTATCATAACATGATTATTATCCAATAACATCATTTGCGGCATAGTCTGATGACTGGGACATAGGTTCGCGTAGTGTCCAAACTCCTTGCAAATGAAGCATTGTACATTTGAAACCATTTTCTTACCCTTGCAGTCACGTACTTTGTGCCCTTTTCCTTCACACTTATAACAAACTCCCATTCCTTTCAGGCAAGTTCCAGGGTGTTTCTTTCCACAGTTACCACATATGGGAAAATTCTTCTTTTCCCTCTTCCCTTTATCCATCTTTCTCTCTTCCATCCTTTTCTTCTCTTGCTTCCCTTCAAAGCCATAGGACTCAGTAAACTCTTTACTTATCTTACCAACACATGATATTATTTCTTCATATGATGATAATACATGGGAGACTATTTCTCTTATAAATTCTAGATTAAGTCCATGAGAGATATGATCCTTCCTTCTCTTTGAATCATGTGCATTTCTGGAGTTATCATTCCTTCTACTGGGCGCCATTTCTAAACAATGGCATAAACTAGATCAGTTTATGAATCAAAATACATAATCCCATACTTATAAAACACTTAACATAAATTGAACTATTTATGGATATAATCCATAATCATAAAAAATGTTTTCTTTGAGGAAGTATATACTCATAAACCCTTCATAATGATTTGTAAAGAAAATGAGAGTTATCCTAAGCATATCCCCCGGGAGTGTCATAACCAAG
The DNA here is from genome assembly GCA_963277665.1 of Viscum album. Taxonomy (NCBI): domain Eukaryota; kingdom Viridiplantae; phylum Streptophyta; class Magnoliopsida; order Santalales; family Viscaceae; genus Viscum; species Viscum album. Next base: position 1,003,499,539 of record OY728133.1, read on the forward strand.
AGTGCAGCAAGGCCCGTTGTCGTGCACCAGTTCCCGTTCGAGTCTAGCTCAAAGCGGTGTTTTCGGGTTTTACCCCTAGGTACATCTGTGCCAGAGCCGCCTCTACCTGCTCGTATCCAGACAGGGACGTATTGCTCAGAAAACTCACAAAATCTCTACAATACCAAAATTCTAGGAAGTTCTTCTATACTAATCCTCAAAGTTCATCTTAGGTCTACGTGCTCTAATCAGAGTTTATCTAAATCTAGCTTCCAAGGTTTGTACTAAACTTCCTCTGATACCAACTGTAACGCCCCGACCCCAGTTACCCAGAGTCGGTGCATTACTTCGTAACATTGGCATGATCACAAGAAAGATCAAATCTCGAAAGACCGATTGGTTTAGTAGCCTTGGAAACACTAGATATATTCATAAGTTTTACATTACATCATAAAATGAAAAACTACTACAACAACATAATGTTTTCACAGTCCACACTATAATCCCCTCATAATATCCCTGCAGGTCATTCATAACTTACATCTTCACTTCCTGGGAAAAATAAAACATAGAAAAGGGGTGAGCTCAAATGCCCAGTAAGGATAACAATATAGCGGAAACATTCATAAATAAGAATAAACATTTAAGGCAATGTATAACTAAAACATAAACCTTTTAAACATGAACTTTCAACATGGTATGGCATAAATAAAATGAAATAATGCCATTTACTTATTCACATGGATATTCTACTAATCGAATAATCACATGTAAAAATCAATAACCACTTTCATAATATTGGAATGCATAATGCTAAACGTTAATTTCTTTGTCTAGGCCTCATCCCAAGGCCTAGGGGTTACTTCTAACCGGAACCCAACCCGGAGTGCCTCTAATAACCGGACACCAACCCGGAGTGCCTCTAATAACCGGACACCAACCCGGAGTGCCTCTAATAACCGGACACCAACCCGGAGGGCATACTTTTACCAGTCCCCAACCTGGAGGGCTTACTTTAACCAGTCCCCAACCTGGAGGGCTTACTTTAACCGGTCCCCAACCCGGTACATACTTGTTTAGCACATTCATCTGAAGAAAAGTTTGAAATATAACATAAACATTCAGATTAAAACTAGCATACGAAATGTCAATAGTTTCACCATAAACTATGAATGGTATAAAATAGCACATCCACAGTCAAACATATCACAAAACCTTCAATACAATATAGAAGTTTTGTATTATAATAAATCAACTTCAAATAAGCGTAAAATCTATTAAAGGATGTTAACATAGATGAAATCAAAACACTTTTTAGAGAAATATCTCTTTCTATTTTTGAAATCATTTAAGAGCCATATAAAATAAAACATTTTCTTGAAAATATTCTTGTAAGCCTGTAAGGAAAGCTTTGACGATTTTATAACGGCGGAAAATAACCGCACCCGCCGTATAAGTTAAAAAAAACATTCTTACCTCAATTCTGTCGAAAAGGTTAAAAAGGACCTTGTTTTGAAAATGACGGAATGATTCCTTTATAAACCTCTTATAAAAAGTCAAACAAGGGTATAAATGACTTTAACCCATATTCTTGTAAATAGTAAAAAAAAATTTGAAAAACATTTCGAAGAAACATGGATGTGGATGATAAAGAGATCCCAGTAGATTATTACGTATAATACAACCTCGGATAATGAAGAGATTGTGAAATAACCCTTACCTTGTACTTTTCCTTGGTTGGGGTAGGTTAACCTCCTGTATAATGGTGAAATAGTTGTTATTAAATTATACAAGAATCATATATATTAATATGATATCATATATGATCTTTTAACATTGATTTGTTAATAATATCTTAGAATTATCGTCGTTTCGGGAGTTAACTTACTCATTTTCTTTTATATGTTTTGTTACATAAGCCATGGTTGTTGTATCTTATTCATATCCAGAATGATATACAGTCCTTAAACATCATTTTTAAATCATCAAATGATAATTATACTTGAATGGATACGATGGAGAATGAATCTCATCGCGTTCGTGGAGACGGTAGTCCGTACGTACGCACGAGCGACAATATCATTCTTTTGATATTAAAATAATATATAAATGGATGGTATATCATATATACAGAATCATTAACATGTTATATTTATTATTTACATGAGTTACACATCATTATTATACCCATCCAAATAATATTATATTGAATAACAATTACACCACGATGTGGAGACGGTAAGCCGTATGTACGCACGTATGGTGACATGTTATTCAAAGGGTGGATAGAATACTGAATATGATTGTACCATATTTATAATAACATCACAGTATATGTGAGATACTGGAGTTATTATTTCAGAATGGTAAGAACAAAGGAAGAAGAAGTGGAAGAAGAAATGAACTTAGAAAAGGGTGGTGAAATCATTACCTCTTCTTCGGGTTCTTCCTTTTGATTTGATCAAAAGGGCTCCTTAGGTTGGATTTCTGATCAAACTAAGGCCTCTAGGTTGTAGTGAGGGATGTTGGGAGAGTATTTGGGCAGAGTTTGGCCGAACCAAAAGGCTTTGAAGGTGTGAAGAAATGGGAAGGAGGACTGCCCTTTTATAAGAGGGGTGAGGGGCACCTTTGGAAAAGCTAGAAATATTAATTTATAATAAATTCATATTCGGTTTCTAAAGGCTCCAAAGTTGACTATTCAAAGGATGAGGTGGGGATAGGTCGAAAACAACTCATCCAATAGAATTTAGACAGGTTTGGGTACTTATATTAACCTTATCTTTAAGTATTAACTCTAAGTTAATTAGTTTCACTTTTACAATGTCTCTTTGTATTTTTATATATTATGGTTAATAAACTTACTATATACATCCAAGCGACCCCCAAGTGGTCCATTAATGATTAACCTATCATAATATAAGTCTCTTGGCCGAACCTTAGATTTTTAGGAATTTAATATCAATTAATAATATAATATTTGTTTTAAGAACTCTTTTATGTCAATTTTGACACTATTCAATAGTTGATTTTTGTGAAACTCATAACAGATTGATTACTTCGAACAAGGTCAATTAAATCAATCCTAATATATCATATTATCCTAGAAAATTAGTTTAATTCATTAAAAGTTTCATATTATATTTATTTGGGTATTTATAATATCAATTATGTTAATTTTTTACTATTTTAGTAATTACTGCATCATCATTGTGTCATAAATAAAATAAATTAATAAAATATCATTATGTAGGAAATCTTTTTATCTTTCTAATGAATATTTATAATCGAAAATCCAACATGTATAACCCTATGTAAAAATTGTTGTTCTAAAAGATATATGCTTGTGTCATTTTTGTATTCATTTTGACTTAATTAAAATAAAGTGTCATTATCACTTACAAGTGGATCCATGGGGTCCCAAAATAGACCCAAAGATGCCCATGGTCGACTATGTATCAACCAATAGGGTTAAGACACGTTTTAGGGTAATTTAGTATTATTATAATATTATTTTTTTTAACCCTTATTTACCGGATTTACCCTTAACCATGGTAAATAAAATATTTACCGCAGTAATTATTCAAAATGTCTAAAAATAAAAGTTACCTATTTACACAATTTGAACATCCTGATTCCAAATATGGAATCCATTTTTCTAAATTCAAAACACAGAAGTGGCAGAAATTAATTTAAAATTAATTCCCGCTGTCAAAACAAAAAGCGTGTTTTTAAGAGATAATAACTACCAAAAGATTGACACTTGTTTATGTTCGGTTTAATTGTAAAATTATGTCCAATGACCAACATTATATTAAATGGTAAAAATATATTCTAAATATACTTTAAAACCACTCAAATTCATAATTTATCAATATTAATTATTTTGATTAAAAAAGTTGTTTTTAATTAAAATTTAGTAATTTTCACTATTCATCAAAATATAAAAGTTATCCGAAATGTACCAAAATTTCACCCTAGGCTAATTTCGATATTCCGAATCCAAAAATGAAGTCCATTTTTAAATATAAAATATATATAATTTCAAAAATTAGGTATTACTATTCATAATGGCTAGTTTGATTGGTTGTGGTGTGTGTTAAAACTCAAGGTTGCGTACAACACACGCTACTGTATTACTCAAAGAAAGCGTACCGTGGAAGCTTGGGATGTTTCATTTTAAATTTTTGATGTCCCAATTTAGTCAAAAAGATTAAAATATTGTATTTAAAAAGGTTTCACTATTAGAAGTTGATAATACTGAAAATGAATCTGTTCTTGCAATATGACTAAGAAACTCATAATAGGGATTCTAAAATTATAAGGATTATATAAAGTTCAAAATGTAGTTAATACTATTCATGAACTCTTTTAATTGTGTGATTGAACTCGGTGTTGCGTGTAGTGCAAGTTATTGAATTATTTTTAAGAAATAACACACTCTGAAATCCTGGGGTGTTACATTCTCCCCTCCTTCAATAAATTGCGTCCTCGCAATTTGAAATTGTTCTTCGAAAATAAAAGGTTGAAAGTAGAAAATATATTTGTGGAAAAACCCACATCGGAAATTGGGTTACTAAAATTTAGTCATAAAAACTACATTATTTAATCCAGGACATCTCGTGGGCCAGTGGTAGGTGATACACCCTTGTCGCCCTTCGGTTTCGGGTCCAAGTCTCGCAGCCTTGCCGGACGCGACGGGTTGCCGCCCGACCTCCGGGTTGTCCTTTTATGGCAATCCAAAATAATCCAAACTAGAACTATCCAAAATACTTCTATCCAAACTCACAGTCCAACATTTATAAGTAAGGTAAACATAATGTAGAACCTTTTTACCCCGTAATAGCATATGAATACCTTCATCATGTATTCTTTTAATACACCGAAACATCCTGAATTACCATATTCCTTATTGATTACCTTCATGCTCCCTTATTCCATATAGAAAGCTGGATATACTTCATTAATCCAAAAATGTTTTAAACCCCAACAATGATGGAATATACAAATCATTAATCAGTTCCAGGGTAGTCAGGAATATCCAATATAATTTATCCAAAACAATCACATATTATTCCAAAATCACTACCTCAGTATCAGAACTATGTTATGATTTATCATTCTCTCAACCATATATTTTCCAAAAATTTATCCTGCTATTGAGTCACTTTTCTTTGTTCCACACAATCTCAAGTCCTTAATGAAATAGTACTGCAGTACAATCCTTATATACTCCATAATTATTGTAACAAGTACATTGTTGATACAACACTCAATTGACATAATCAACATAAGAACTCTAATCATTCCTCTTCATCTGTGGTAGTATCATAACATGATTATTATCCAATAACATCATTTGCGGCATAGTCTGATGACTGGGACATAGGTTCGCGTAGTGTCCAAACTCCTTGCAAATGAAGCATTGTACATTTGAAACCATTTTCTTACCCTTGCAGTCACGTACTTTGTGCCCTTTTCCTTCACACTTATAACAAACTCCCATTCCTTTCAGGCAAGTTCCAGGGTGTTTCTTTCCACAGTTACCACATATGGGAAAATTCTTCTTTTCCCTCTTCCCTTTATCCATCTTTCTCTCTTCCATCCTTTTCTTCTCTTGCTTCCCTTCAAAGCCATAGGAATCAGTAAACTCTTTACTTATCTTACCAACACATGATATTATTTCTTCATATGATGATAATACATGGGAGACTATTTCTCTTATAAATTCTAGATTAAGACCATGAGATATATGATCCTTCCTTCTCTTTGAATCATGTGCATTTCTGGAGTTATCATTCCTTCTACTGGGCGCCATTTCTAAACAATGGCATAAACTAGATCAGTTTATGAATCAAAATACATAATCCCATACTTATAAAACACTTAACATAAATTGAACTATTTATGGATATAATCCATAATCATAAAAAATGTTTTCTTTGAGGAAGTATATACTCATAAACCATTCATAATGATTTGTAAAGAAAATGAGAGTTATCCTAAGCATATCCCCCGGGAGTGTCGTAACCAAGAGTGCAGCAAGGCCCGTTGTCGTGCACCAGTTCCCGTTCGAGTCTAGCTCAAAGCGGTGTTTTCGGGTTTTACCCCTAGGTACATCTGTGCCAGAGCCGCCTCTACCTGCTCGTATCCAGACAGGGATGTATTGCTCAGAAAACTCACAAAATCTCTACAATACCAAAATTCTAGGAAGTTCTTCTATACTAATCCTCAAAGTTCATCTTAGGTCTACGTGCTCTAATCAGAGTTTATCTAAATCTAGCTTCCAAGGTTTGTACTAAACTTCCTCTGATACCAACTGTAACGCCCCGACCCCAGTTACCCAGAGTCGGTGCATTACTTCGTAACATTGGCATGATCACAAGAAAGATCAAATCTCGAAAGACTGATTGGTTTAGTAGCCTTGGAAACACTAGATATATTCATAAGTTTTACATTACATCATAAAATGAAAAACTACTACAACAACATAATGTTTTCACAGTCCACACTATAATCCCCTCATAATATCCCTGCAGGTCATTCATAACTTACATCTTCACTTCCTGGGAAAAATAAAACATAGAAAAGGGGTGAGCTCAAATGCCCAGTAAGGATAACAATATAGCGGAAACATTCATAAATAAGAATAAACATTTAAGGCAATGTATAACTAAAACATAAACCTTTTAAACATGAACTTTCAACATGGTATGGCATAAATAAAATGAAATAATGCCATTTACTTATTCACATGGATATTCTACTAATCGAATAATCACATGTAAAAATCAATAACCACTTTCATAATATTGGAATGCATAATGCTAAACGTTAATTTCTTTGTCTAGGCCTCATCCCAAGGCCTAGGGGTTACTTCTAACCGGAACCCAACCCGGAGTGCCTCTAATAACCGGACACCAACCCGGAGTGCCTCTAATAACCGGACACCAACCCGGAGTGCCTCTAATAACCGGACACCAACCCGGAGGGCATACTTTTACCAGTCCCCAACCTGGAGGGCTTACTTTAACCAGTCCCCAACCTGGAGGGCTTACTTTAACCGGTCCCCAACCCGGTACATACTTGTTTAGCACATTCATCTGAAGAAAAGTTTGAAATATAACATAAACATTCAGATTAAAACTAGCATACGAAATGTCAATAGTTTCACCATAAACTATGAATGGTATAAAATAGCACATCCACAGTCAAACATATCACAAAACCTTCAATACAATATAGAAGTTTTGTATTATAATAAATCAACTTCAAATAAGCGTAAAATCTATTAAAGGATGTTGACATAGATGAAATCAAAACACTTTTTAGAGAAATATCTCTTTCTATTTTTGAAATCATTTAAGAGCCATATAAAATAAAACATTTTCTTGAAAATATTCTTGTAAGCTTGTAAGGAAAGCTTTGACGATTTTATAACGGCGGAAAATAACCGCACCCGCCGTATAAGTTAAAAAAAACATTCTTACCTCAATTCTGTCGAAAAGGTTAAAAAGGACCTTGTTTTGAAAATGACGGAAAGATTCCTTTATAAACCTCTTATAAAAAGTCAAACAAGGGTATAAATGACTTTAACCCATATTCTTGTAAATAGTAAAAAAATTTTTGAAAAACATTTCGAAGAAACATGGATGTGGATGATAAAGAGATCCCAGTAGATTATTACGTATAATACAACCTCGGATAATGAAGAGATTGTGAAATAACCCTTACCTTGTACTTTTCCTTGGTTGGGGTAGGTTAACCTCCTGTATAATGGTGAAATAGTTGTTATTAAATTATACAAGAATCATATATATTAATATGATATCATATATGATCTTTTAACATTGATTTGTTAATAATATCTTAGAATTATCGTCGTTTCGGGAGTTAACTTACTCATTTTCTTTTATATGATTTGTTACATAAGCCATGGTTGTTGTATCTTATTCATATCCAGAATGATATACAGTCCTTAAACATCATTTTTAAATCATCAAATGATAATTATACTTGAATGGATACGATGGAGAATGAATCTCATCACGTTCGTGGAGACGGTAGTCCGTACGTACGCACGAGCGACAATATCATTCTTTTGATATTAAAATAATATATAAATGGATGGTATATCATATATACAGAATCATTAACATGTTATATTTATTATTTACATGAGTTACACATCATTATTATACCCATCCAAATAATATTATATTGAATAACAATTACACCACGACGTGGAGACGGTAAGCCGTACGTACGCACGTATGGTGACATGTTATTCAAAGGGTGGATAGAATACTGAATATGATTGTACCATATTTATAATAACATCACAGTATATGTGAGATACTGGAGTTATTATTTCAGAATGGTAAGAACAAAGGAAGAAGAAGTGGAAGAAGAAATGAACTTAGAAAAGGGTGGTGAAATCATTACCTCTTCTTCGGGTTCTTCCTTTTGATTTGATCAAAAGGGCTCCTTAGGTTGGATTTCTGATCAAACTAAGGCCTCTAGGTTGTAGTGAGGGATGTTGGGAGAGTATTTGGGCAGAGTTTGGCCGAACCAAAAGGCTTTGAAGGTGTGAAGAAATGGGAAGGAGGAGTGCCCTTTTATAAGAGGGGTGAGGGGCACCTTTGGAAAAGCTAGAAATATTAATTTATAATAAATTCATATTCGGTTTCTAAAGGCTCCAAAGTTGACTATTCAAAGGATGAGGTGGGGATAGGTCGAAAACAACTCATCCAATAGAATTTAGACAGGTTTGGGTACTTATATTAACCTTATCTTTAAGTATTAACTCTAAGTTAATTAGTTTCACTTTTACAATGTCTCTTTGTATTTTTATATATTATGGTTAATAAACTTACTATATACATCCAAGCGACCCCCAAGTGGTCCATTAATGATTAACCTATCATAATATAAGTCTCTTGGCCGAACCTTAGATTTTTAGGAATTTAATATCAATTAATAATATAATATTTGTTTTAAGAACTCTTTTTTGTCAATTTTGACACTATTCAATAGTTGATTTTTGTGAAACTCATAACAGATTGATTACTTCGAACAAGGTCAATTAAATCAATCCTAATATATCATATTATCCTAGAAAATTAGTTTAATTCATTAAAAGTTTCATATTATATTTATTTGGGTATTTATAATATCAATTATGTTAATTTTTTACTATTTTAGTAATTACTGCATCATCATTGTGTCATAAATAAAATAAATTAATAAAATATCATTATGTAGGAAATATTTTTATCTTTCTAATGAATATTTATAATCGAAAATCCAACATGTATAACCCTATGTAAAAATTGTTGTTCTAAAAGATATATGCTTGTGTCATTTTTGTATTCATTTTGACTTAATTAAAATAAAGTGTCATTATCACTTACAAGTGGATCCATGGGGTCCCAAAATAGACCCAAAGATGCCCATGGTCGACTATGTATCAACCAATAGGGTTAAGACACGTTTTAGGGTAATTTAGTATTATTATAATATTTTTTTTAACCCTTATTTACCGGATTTACCCTTAACCATGGTAAATAAAATATTTACCGCAGTAATTATTCAAAATGTCTAAAAATAAAAGTTACCTATTTACACAATTTGAACATCCTGATTCCAAATATGGAATCCATTTTTCTAAATTCAAAACACAGAAGTGGCAGAAATTAATTTAAAATTAATTCCCGCTGTCAAAACAAAAAGCGTGTTTTTAAGAGATAATAACTACCAAAAGATTGACACTTGTTTATGTTCGGTTTAATTGTAAAATTATGTCCAATGACCAACATTATATTAAATGGTAAAAATATATTCTAAATATACTTTAAAACCACTCAAATTCATAATTTATCAATATTAATTATTTTGATTAAAAAAGTTGTTTTTAATTAAAATTTAGTAATTTTCACTATTCATCAAAATATAAAAGTTATCCGAAATGTACCAAAATTTCACCCTAGGCTAATTTCGATATTCCGAATCCAAAAATGAAGTCCATTTTTAAATATAAAATATATATAATTTCAAAAATTAGGTATTACTATTCATAATGGCTAGTTTGATTGGTTGTGGTGTGTGTTAAAACTCAAGGTTGCGTACAACACACGCTACTGTATTACTCAAAGAAAGCGTACCGTGGAAGCTTGGGGTGTTTCATTTTAAATTTTTGATGTCCCAATTTAGTCAAAAAGATTAAAATATTGTATTTAAAAAGGTTTCACTATTAGAAGTTGATAATACTGAAAATGAATCTGTTCTTGCAATATGACTAAGAAACTCATAATAGGGATTCTAAAATTATAAGGATTATATAAAGTTCAAAATGTAGTTAATACTATTCATGAACTCTTTTAATGGTGTGATTGAACTCGGTGTTGCGTGTAGTGCAAGTTATTGAATTATTTTTAAGAAATAACACACTCTGAAATCCTGGGGTGTTACAAACAACTTGTAATTATAAAGGGTTTATTTTTGACTCAAGTACCAATGATCGTTAAAACGACCGTTATTAACTTAAATAATTACATAGTGTTCATGACAAGGAAACAAGTGATATAAAAGAAATAATGAACTTGAAAAAGGTTCTTAAGAAATTATAAATTAACTCAAGTTTATTATTCAGGACATTAAAGAACGATCGAGTCAAGTCGGACTCGAGGTATGGGACTTCGTCTCAATCTCCTTTCATTGAGGCATATTTTGTTTTATACACAACCTTCTTTTATACGGTGTATAAACCCCTTTGAATTTTAAGTTTATCCAAAAGGAATCTTTTTTATACGTAGAATTTTACTAAATGACAAAATGGAATGTTTTGGTCGCACGTATGTGGCAACAATGACTTCTCCACCGTCGTGACCATTATTTGAGTTTCAGCTTCCTCTACAAGCCATACCTTTTTTTAAAAGAAAAATAAATACCATGCTTTAATTTTATTTTATTTTGGTATTGAAAATGGTTTTCAAAATGTTTTTATATCAATGTGTTGTATTGATATCTTGTGATTGAAAGGTGGAAATGTTATGTTTCCTTTATGCATGTTTTATGTGATATGATTATGTTGAGGTTCTTGGGCATTATTATGAAGACGGGTGGTTCCGCGATAAATTAAGGGCGGGTGAGCCCGATATAGCTCTCTAATGCATTGGGTAACTCGAAGGACTGAAACGTTAAGGTTTCTCCAAAGATATTTAGGGAATATACTGTGATGGGTATTCCAAACGTAACCAAGAAGGTTACTCCCTACGTAAGAATGTTATGAATGCCTCAAGTTACCTTTATGTCTAATGATTTCTATGATTTATTCATGATTTGATGAGGTATGTTAAAGTGCTTATGTTTTATGGGTAAAGTATGATTTCATTTTTATGTATATATGTACTCATGTTTCCTTTCCATATTTTTATATCCCTTACTGAGCTTTTTATGCTCATCCCATGTTTTTTGAAATGTTTTTCACCGGTCAAGAGAAAGGTACATGATATGATGATAGTGTCAAGGAAGTGTCAAGAAAGAATCCATGTTTTATTTTAAATATGTCCCATTGATGGGAAAGAAGAATACTATCTTTATGTAACAACTTTGTTTATATGTGGAATGTAATGCAAGTTTTATGATCTAATTCTCTAAAACTCTAAACCCGAAAAGATCCTCAATGTGTAATCTTGTAATAACTTAATATTAAGTAAGGTTTAAGGCTGGGGCCTTATAGTCATTGTCTTAAGTGTGTGTTCCTAGGTATAATGGGATGTGACTCAATTTAGTATGAGTTCAGTTGATTAATTAGGTTGTACAAGCGTGAACACCCATTTGGAATATATGATATTGAGTATGATTTTGTGTAAGATCATGTGTGAAGGTTATTCAGTGGATCACATTAACTTGGGATATGTGTTTGATGATTATAATCTCATTTCCGAGGAGACATAGTATAAGAGGGAATGTTTTCTTTTGTTATTCATGGTTCCCATTTCGTTTGTGTATCAGCGAGTAGATATGTATAGGAAAATACACAATGGTTTTAATTATGTTCTTGTTGGAATTGTTTCCAAAAGATTTTATGAGAACTAGAAATTTATCACTATGATGATAGGATAATTTTTTGGGTGGATCGAGGTCCCATGGTTTGGTTGATCTATTTTTGTTCGTTGTTTGAGATGGTTTCGGATGGGTACGAATGGATTATGTGGAGAGATATGCATTTCATGATGGGACCCATCTGGGTTTGTGGTAAGGTAGTTCTATAATAGAATCTATTTGGTAGGGATTGATCAATTTTCATTGGAGGGAGTGTCAAGTTTATCATGTTGGTGCACGAGTATGAGTTGGACAACCATATCCTATAATTACATTGAATAGTTAATGGATAATCAGATGTCATGATTGAGTGTTTTGGTTTAACTGTGTGATGAAAAGGGTTCTACCATAGTAGAGAGTATTAAATCATCCTTATAGGTATGATCCTTATACAGGTAGGGTAATGGGAATGGTAAGAGTGGTTGGTGGGTGGTCAAGATGGAAATCGAATATTAGTGAGATGTGGGAACTAGTTTTATTTTTGTTTCTTTTTGTTAAAATATCTGAGATTGAAATATGGTTTAATGTAGAATCTTTATATTTTCTTCAGACTAAGGATTGAGTTTTTGTGATCCTAATGTGGGAATTATTGAAGGTAAACTGAGGACTTGTTTGATAGATTGAGGATTGGTGTAGGTGGTTAATGATCTATATATGTAATGACAAACACATTTATCTGAATTCCACAATGTGCATATTTTGGATGATTCTAGTATTCCTACAAGAATAAAATAATAGTGATTGAGTGATAGTTAGAACATCAATGTGAGTGATTTATTATTTTTGAGATATATTAGCTAAACGTGTTAAAAATAATGTTTTTGAATAGAACTGGGTGTGGTGTGGTTTAAAATGACACGATCACATCAAATACAAAATGAAAATGAATTTATATAGGTGATTCTTATTATGGTGGAGCATTATGAACTATAATTGGCCCTCGTGAGAGGAGTCATCTAGTGGGGATTACTATAAACTAAAAAATGAATTGATAAATGGAAACATAGTTTCTCAGGATCAATGGGTGTGGTTGAGATCCATCATAGCATTAATTATGGTGATGAATGAGTATCTCTAATATTTATGGATAATGGGATATTATTTTTAGAGCTCCACTATAAAATCTCATTTAGTGTTTTCAGAAAGAATGTTGTGACTTAGAGGTAAATTCATGACTGAGGTAGTTCAATATTAATCAATGAAAGGTCTTTTTGTGTATATTCATGTTTTATTTTAATTTATTATATATTATTATAATTTTTAACCCATTATTATTTTATTTTATTACATGTGATATTCATTTAATCCCTTACATGATTCTTATTTTTAGTCTAAAATACTATTTTCCAGTATAGAATACCTTATTTTTTCTTCTATATTTTAATGATATCTGAATCCATAATTTTTGGATTTGTGTAATTTTTATCACGTTGGATAGATAAGAAATTTATTTAAATATAATTAGTTTATGAGGAAGTCTGAAATTGCTTTTCTAGTACTCTATATTCAATGATGTTGCTGCCACGTTTTTAGAAAGTTTATAGTCTTTTTTTTTGAAAATGTTAATGTAGTTGGTTTAATATAATTTATAAAGATTTAAAATTCACCATAAAAAGGATTTATTATATATAAAACATGTTTATTTTAATTTCATTAGTTTACATTGATGTCAAAAAATTCCATTTAGTGGTCTTTTAATTATATGATGTTCTGCATTGTTGTTTCACAACTATAGTATTCCAGAATATTGTTGGCTCTATTTTTTAATAATTTTTGGAGCAGTAGATGTAGGACTTTTTATTATTTATTATTTTAATGAAGATATGTTTTTTGAAAAATAATTATTTTTTTACAAAGTATGAATATTCTATTTAGAGACTTTAAAAAGTCACAAAAGTTTGTTAAAGTATGATGTACAATTTTTCACAATTTATGGTTCGGTAATCCTACTTTAACAATATTGAAAATTATGGTTAAAAAAACCTACATTCAAAACTTTGAAAATTATGGTTTGGAAACCCTAAATTAACAACATTTTCATGTATGGTTCAACAAGACTTCATTCACAATAGTGCAATTTATGGTTTGACAACACAACTTTCACAAAAATGCAATGTATGGTTCAATAACCCTTCTTTTGTGATGAACTCTATACTACTTTTTAACACTATGTTACTTTTAAACCCTATGCTACTTATAATCTCTAAGATACACATGATACTGAAGTGGATTTATTTTTTCATTGTTTTTCCACATCTTTATACTTAATTTTTAATAATTTAATTAATTATTTAAGCACTTTGTACTAAATATTTGTACTTTTGATTTTTTATAATTAATTTTGTTAGTTAATCAGTTTTTTATAATTAATTATGTATTGTTAGTAATTAAATTAATAATTTTCATCTTACATAAGTTTTCTAATTTAATTATTTCTTCATTAGTCTTGTTAAGTGGAATCTTCATGACTTTTTAATTAGATAATATATATATTATAAAAAATTATTTAATCAATGTAATTAAATTTAAGGAAGTTAGTATTTATTTTTAATATTTTATCTTTTAATTTAGTTACATTAGAATAGGTTAACAATGTTAATTATTATGTTTAGTCATCCTGCTAATCATTTAAGTAAATAATTTGTGTTTAAAATTAAATAAAATAGTTCTCTTTTAATTTTATGTGTTTAAATAGTTGTTTTATTAATTAATTAAGAGTTTTAATCGTTAATTGAATTATCTTACATATGCAGTTTTTTGATATTTTCATTTTATTTTGATTTTAGTATACTAGTGAGGTAGACTATAACTATCGGTAACCTAAGGGGTCACCGATGCTCTTCATTTTTATTCGCTGCTATCCTTGTAATTAATTATATTGTAATTTTAATTTATGTCTTTCATAATCCTAGTTTATTAATTTTTTAGTTTAAAATTTAGGTGTTATCTATTTAATAATCTTAGTTATAGATTTAATATTTTTAAATTTAAAAAAAAATCATATTTTAAATAATGATGTTTATCTATTTTTTAATTAATTATTTTAAATCATTGTTTTAAATAACTTAAGTTTCAAATTTTATGTTCAATTTGTTTTTTTAAGGTCACCATTATTGTTCTACCAGTGACCATTTTTTATTGTGTAATGGTAACCTTTCAGTTTGTTTACCAGTAACCTTATTTTTTATTTTTATCGGTAACCTTTTATAACAGCAACCCTTCTATTTAATTTCTTCTAGTAACCTCTTATTTTTAATTTATAATGGTGACCTATTAATATTTTTCTATCGGTAACTGCCTTACCGGTAGACCTCCCTCTGCCTCACCTTTTTTTCAACCTCACCATTACTTCCTACACCCCACTTCTACATTATGTTGCTGCTTTACTTTAATTTTAAAATAATGGTAGCCTTTGATTTTAGCCTAACGGTGAACTATGTTTTATTTAACTCTATCGGTGAACCTCAGACTACACTCCCCTATTTCTTTTTCCATCACCCTTCTACCGATGCTGGTCTGTCCAAATTTTTCACTAATTGTTTTTTATCAATACAAAAACTCCATCTCGACCACCATTTCGTTCAAAAACAAAAAAATATATAATTTAATACTCGATTGGTAAATCAATTTCAAAATCAATATTCAAATTAACTGAGTGATTAAGAAGAAAATTTTCCATATCTGCAACCAGAATTTGAGTTGCCTTGCTGGTTCGAACCTGCATACCCAGAGCCACTACGGAGGAGGATCCCAATAAGATGCCGCCAATGGAACTGCACCATGCTGAAGCCGGGATGTCACACCACATGTGGATGAGTCCCGCCACTTCTAGATACTGCTGATGTAAGGGAATCAGTTCGCCACTGTGGGTGACCTGCACACCACCATATCTAGAGGGTTAGGTGACACTGCGAGGAGGAGGAGGTCACCGGTTCTAATGGAGGTCACCACGCCACGCTGGATCCCAGGGAAGCTGCCATACCACTGCTCTGTTTAGATAATTAAATGAACCCCCCTAGGGTTGCATCGAGATTGGGGGGAGTTTAAAAAAACAAACTAAAAAAACTAAACTAATGAACTATAATCAAAATCAAAATAAAAACTCAAATGGAGAAAAAATAATAATAAATAATAATAATTATAAATAAATAAATTACACAAGATATTTTATAAAACATAATTATTAAATGAATGTACTTTTATTTAATTAATTGATAGTTCTTTCCAAAATCAAATTATAATAGATCATTAAAAATGATTATTAATTATAATTTTAATATACATATTAATAATTATTTAATAATTCAATTTTTTTAATAAATAAAATATTAATAATAAATTATAAAATTAATTATAATTATGCTAAACTAGTTAAATTAAAATTTTAATAATGTAACTTTAAAAATAATAATAAACTTAATGGTTATAATTTACATTAATAATTTAAAAAAATTAAATAAAAATAACCTATAAACAATTTATCATAAAAATTAATAAATAATAAAACTTCTTATTAATAATAATAAGAACACTTTTATTAAAAAATTCATTTAACTTATAATACGTACCTTATAATGATTTATATTTTCTAAATTTTATTTCATTATAGTTAATTAAAATTTAATTACTAATTTCTGGTAATTCTAATAAAATAATTTATTCAACAACATTACTAAAAAGTTTATTAATTATTTTAAAAATACATTTAAATAAACTAATTTCTTAAACTATAATTAATTATTTCCATAGCAGTTTAATTGTATTGATTGTTTGTTCTCAATAATGTTCATTCAAGAGTCAAAAACATGTCTAAGTGCCTCCAACTAACTCATTCAACATTAGTTAGGTGGGAAAAATTAGTATGACTTGCCAGTCATGAAAAAACGTATGTAGTGCGGTGTAACTGTGAAGGGATTTCAAATTCGGTGGAAGATGTTCAGTGACAAGGAGCTAAAGACAGTGGGTACATAAAGAAAAGAGAGTAGAAAAATTTAGAGGGGGGTGGAATTCTCATTCATTCAACACATTTGGAGAGCTAGTGCCGAGGAGAGGAGACTGGAGGGTGACTCTGGAACCACTTCTTATTGCTGGAGGATGGCAGGAGCCGCAATAGTTCATGATAGTAGAGGGTGTTTACTTCCTTGGTTTTCTTAATTCTTGTCTTTTGTAATAGAAATATCATGGTATATGTGTTAATGGAGATAATTTCTAGTTATTTTTTTTATTTTGGGGATATATTGAAGTTCTACTTATTAAATTTAATTCTCATTTCACATAATCATGTCAATGAATTCAATAACAATCATCTAGATTGATACTGAGTTCATCCAATTGCTTGTACCAGTAGAATATAATCACGATATTTCATAGTCAGTTGGTGATATTGATTATGGAAACACTTTAAAAAAAGTTTGAATCAAAAGTCTTCAAGGCTTGCGGTGAGTTCATCTTGTTGTTAATTTTCAAAATAGTTCATGGTTAATTAATTTTGGAGTGGAGAACTCTTCAATTGGTTGATTAGATTGACTTAGCTCCTAGAGATGGAGGTGAGTGATACTTTTTATAGTGTTACTCTGTAACAATCCTATACATGAATTGAATCACCTTTAAAATTAGTATAACAGAATTTACTCCTCAAGAGTTTGAAATAGATTGTTCATTTATCAGTACTTTTATATCTATGTTCCCCTTTGTATTCAACTATTTCTCATTTTAACATAGTTTAGATACAGGTTCTGTAGTGTTATGTCACTTCATTTTTTATAAAAAGTATATAAAAAGTAAAAAAATCGAAAATTCACTTTGCTGCTGACAACAGTGGAGCTTCCAAGTGTTTTTTAAGTGATTAGTTTCCAAATTTACCTTCCCTATGGGTTTGAACCTGCTTACCACATTTATGGTAGTTAGTAGGAATATAAATTTTAAACATTGACCGACTTCAACGATAGTATTGTTCATGTTTTCGACACTATTTTCGGGGAAGACATACACCATTTCCCTAAATAAACTCTAAAACACATATAAAAAAATCATTAAAAAAATTAAAAAAATTCAAAAATTGTAAAAAAACTGTGTCTCCTACTGCTGAATTGGTACAATAGTTAGTGTCTATTATTGGTTTTTGTATGAGAAAAATAACTTCTTGTGTTATATCAGAGACCCTAAACCTTTAATTAGATAAAAATATCACGTCTCCAAGAAAGAAGACCAAAATTCGAATGGAAAACTTTGATAATAGAGTTTCTGCACCTAATATCAACATTCCAAATCATCCAGAACTCTTAGATGAAAATGAAAGGTCTAAGATGAGGGAGTTTCAACTTCCTCAAGTTTCAAGAAATCCATCATCCATTAGGTTATCACATAGGACCAGAAACTATGAGTTAAAACAATCACACATTTCACTACCGCACACATTTAGTGGGCTCTCTAATGAGGACTCTCTAGCCTTCATTAGAGTCGTTTATAATACTGTGCAGTAAATACCTCTTCTAGGACTCACATAAAATAAACCTAGAATGAGAGTCTTTCCCTTTTTCCCTAAAGGGAATTCTAGGAATTGATTTTTGAGTCTAGATGAGAACATTTTTGAAAACTAGGATCAAGTGTGTAACTATTTCATTATGAATTTTTATCCTCAAAGACATAAATGTGAACTTAGAAAAAAGAAAACTAGTTTTTACCAAAAGGATGGAGAATATTTTCATGATTCTTTGGATAGATTCAAGGATCTTTTTAGGCAGTGTCCCCATCATCAACTCCCATCACACCTTCTTATGGATACTTTATATAAAGGGTTGTCCTCCTCTAGACAGGAACAAGTTGATCATGCGGCTGGGGGTAATTACAGTGATAAAATTGATGAATAACAAAGAATTTTTTTAATAATCTTGCACTAAATTCACCACATAAAAATTCATGAAGAAAAAGATTCAATAGAAATGTTAACCCAAAAACTGGTTCAATGAATGAAACTCAAGCTCAACTGGCGGAAATAACCAACAAACTTCAATCATTAATGAACCAAAACTCTAAGAAAACTGTTAACCAACTAGGATGTCAAAATACCAACCAATCATTAAGGGAATAATGTGTCCATTTTGGTTTGTTTGGGCATACTGAAAATTTTTGTCCTAAATTTGATATCCAGCTCGACAAAAAGAGAATTCAAACATTGTTAACCATGGTCCTAGGATTCCACCTAAAGAAGATCCATTTTCAAACAATTATAATCAAGACTATAAGAACCACCCTAATCTGTCTTGGAAAGATCAAGGCTTAATAAAACTATCCAATGTCCCTAATTTCTCTAATTAACCAAGACCAAACTTTCAAAATCAATGGAGGGGCGAGTCTTTAAATGTATAAAGAAACAATGGCATTCACATTTCTTCTAATATTGATCTAATTTTGAACAAAATAAACTCCCATGAAGAAAGATACATGACTCAGCTAACCATGTATCAAAATAAATATGACTCTAATAAAATTCAAACTGATGTTAGAATGAAAAACATGGAAACACAACTTGGCCAACATGCTAGAGATTTTTCATCTAGGGAAAAAGAAATACATTCAACTACCACTAAACATAACTTTTGAGAGAATACCATGGCTGTTGTAACCAGAAGTGGGATTAATACTCAAACTATTACTAAAAAATAAATTGAAAATTCCTAAAATGAAATTCTACTTCAATCTAAAAATAAAAATCTGCTTTGTTCAAATGCTGGAAATTCACAGAAATTTTTTGAAAATGATCATAATCATAATTTTCACCTAAAAATCAAGCTAAAACGTAATTTAAAAATCAAAAGAATAAAGGAAAACTAAAATTTGAGGATGAGGTGAGGGATATACCCATTGTCCATACAAATTTTTCCCCACCCATCCCTTTCCCTAAGATGCTAAAACCTCATTGTATCACCAGGGCTGAACATCTTCAGTTCCTTAGTCTTATTTATAAAATTCAATTGAACATTAATTTCATAAAATATTTAATTAAAATCCCATCTTACTTGAAATATCTTATGAAAATTGTTTAGAACAAAAAACCATGGATTAATTTTCTACTTACAGCCTCACTGAATAGTGTAGTGCTATACTTCAAAAGAAAATCCCACCTAAACTGAATGACCTAGGTAGTTTTGTCATACCTTGCACAATAAAAAACTCTGATCAACTCAACTGTTTGTGTGATTTAGGTGCTAGCATTAATATGCTCCCATACTCACTATTTCAATAGTTTATGTTTGGTCATCTTAAACCCTTTACAATCACACTACAGTGAGATGATTGATCATTCACCCATCCTATGGGTAGGGTAGTTGATTTGATAGTTTGGGTTTGGAAACAGTTTCTACCTACCAACATTCTTGTTTTGGATATGGAAAGAGATCAAGAGGTTCCCATCATATTGGGTTGGACTTTCATGGCCATAGGGGGTGCTGTAATTGATGTCTCTAAGGGTCAACTTATTTATAAAGATGGAGAACAACAAAAAGAGTTCAATGTGTTTAAAAATGTTAAAGGACCAACTATTTCTGAAAACTATTCATTGTTAGAATCCTTAGAAGCTGAAAACTCAACAGAAAATATTGGAAAATATTAAAATCAATAATCTATTAAAGAAAATAATTGTAAAGTCAAAAACCATATTGAATCTGTTTTAGAAATTGAAAATTCTGCTCAAACTCCAAATCTGAAAAATTTTCCATAACTGGACAACTGTCCCTTTTCTGTTATAGAAGGGTCCTCTATTTCTGAAAATAAGTTATTTTTGAGTGAATTTGAGGGTGTTTCTATTAACACCAACTTTTTTGAACACTATTATGATATTTAGGGAGAACCTATAGGAAAATTATATGATTCTTCTCTGATAAACATTTTAAAATATGATTTGGAAAATCTGGACAGTGTACTACCCAATCTGAACAGCAACATTGTTACTTCTAAATCTGAACATAAAATTGGACGCCTTTCATCTTTCAATACACCCTACAAGAGGTATGTTGAATATATTGGACCTCCCAAGACTAATATTCTTCCTTCTAGTGTATAACCACCCATTCTTGAACTGAAACCCATTCCTGGTCATCGTCAATATTCATTTCTCTGTGAGAACTCCACTTTTCCTGTAATAATTTTTTCTGAAATTAATGAAAACGAAGAGGAAAGATTGTTGAATGTGTTAAAAAAGTCTATATATACTATAGGATGGAAAATAGATGATATAAAGGGTATTAGTCCCTCATTCTGTATGCATAAGATACCTATGGAGCCTGACCATAAGTCTATGATATAATGTCAAAGAATATTGAATCCAAACATGAAAGAAGTTGTGAGAGAGGAAGTGATCAAACTACTGGACACTAGAATGATATATCAAATTTCTGATAGTGCTTAGGTCAGTCCTATCCAGGTTGTCCCAAAAAATGGAGGTTTTACAGTAGTTAAAAATGAAAAAAATGAAGTTGTCCATGTTAGGAAAGCCACAAAATGGAGAGTTTGTATAGATTATAGGAAGCCTAATGCAGCCAATACAAAGGACCATTTTCGAATGCCCATTTTAGATCAATTTCTTGAGAAGCTTGCTGGATATTTGTTTTTCTGTTTTCTGGATGGTTGTAATTATTACAACCAGATTCCTATTGATCTAGAGGATCAAGAAAAGACCACTTTCACATGCCCCTTTGGAACATTTGCTTACAGGAATATGCCCTTGGGTTTGTGTGGAGCTCTAGCCACCTTTAAAAGGTGTATGATGGTTATTTTTTCGGATATTATTGAGAGAATCATTGAGGTTTTCATGGATGACTTTTACATTATGGGTAGAACTTTTGATACTTATCTTGGAAATCATGAATTATTCTTGGAGATATGAATTGAAACCAACCTTATTCTTAATTGGGAGAAATGTCAATTCATGGTTACAGAAGGTATAATTCTTGGTCAAGAGGTTTCTAAAATAGGTCTAGAAGTTGATACTGCTAAGATTGATGTTATTCATAAACTTTCTCCTCCCGTTCTTTGTCAAAGGTGTTAGATGCTTTCTAGGGAATGATGGTTTCTACCAGAGATTCATAATAGAATTTTCTAAAATAACTAAGCCCTTGTGTTCTTTTCTGGTCAAGGATACACCTTTCAATTTTGATGAAAACTGTTTGAAATCATTTAATCTGATTAAAGAGAAACTCACTACATCACCTATCATTACTGCACCTGACTAAAAAATACCTTTTGAACTTATGTGTGATGCTAGTGACATGGCTGTAGGTGTTTTCCTTAGATATAGGAATGATAATAAGCTAAATATGGTGTATTATACTAGTAGACTTCTAGATGATTCCCACAAGAATTATACAACCACTAAAAAAGAATTTTCATCTATTGTGTTTGCTTTAGATAAGTTTAGACAATATCTTCTAGGTTCAAAAGTCATCATTTTTAGTTATCATTATTCTTTAAAGTATTTACTATCTAAGAATAAATCTAAAACTAGGATGATTTGATGGATTCTATTTCTACAAGAGTTTGATTTAGAGATTAGGGATAAACAGGGAGCTGAAAATTTAGTTGCTGACAACTTATCTAGGCTTCCTTTTTCTAAATCTGAACCTAAAAATCCTATGGAGATTAACTCTTCCTTTCCTGATGAGAGGTTTCTTACTGTTTCTATCAGGTAATCTACTTGGTTTGCATATTTTTCCAACTTCCGGGAAGGAGGTGTTTTTCCCAAAAATCTATCCAATAACAAAAGAATGAAATTCATTTCTGAGCTTAAGTACTACCTTTGTGATGATTCATTGCTATTTAAGAGGTGTTCTGATGGTATCCTTAAGTGGTGTGTTCCTATATAAGATATGTTTCCTATCTTAGAATGGTGTCATTCCTTGCTATGGGGAGTTCACCATGGTGGTGGAAGAACTTCTCAAAATGTCCTTCAATATGGTTTCAATTGGCCTATACTATTTAAGGATGCTAAAAGTTTTATGGTTGGTTGTGATAGGTGTTAGAGGCTAGGTAATGTGGGTATGAAGCAGGATTTACTCCAAAAATGAACCCTAGAAGTTGAAATTTTTGATTTATAGGGTTTATATTTCATCGGACCATTTCCATAATCTCATGGGAATGAGTATATACTTGTTGCTGTAGACTATGTTTTGAAATGGGTTGGGGTAGTGGCACTACCTAACAATCAAGCCAATTCTGTTATTAAATTTTTGAAAAAGAATATCTTTACAAGATTTGGAGTCCCAAGAGATTTTCTCACTCATATTGGAACACATTCTAATAAATATAAGTTTAAATATTTGATGGATAAATATGGTTGTGTTCATGATACTGGTACTCCATATCATCCACAGTCCAGTGGAAAGGTGGAAATTTCTAACAGGGAACATAAAAAAATACTTTAGAAAACATTGTCGAATTATAGGAATGAATGGTATCTTAAATTGGATGATGCTTTATGGGATTATAGAACTACTTTTAAGACCCTAATAGGTATGTCTCCTTACATGCTGCTACTTGGGAAATGCTGTCATTTACCTGTGGAGTTGCAACATAAGTCCCATTGGAAAGTTAAGGCTCTGAACATTGATTTTAAGAGTGATGGTGAGAGGAGATTACATGAGCTATGTGTACTTGATGAGACTAGGATACATAGTTATGATAATTCTAGGATATATAAATAGATGACTAAAATATTTCATGATTCTATCATTCAAAACAAAAAATTTAAACCTTGACAGAGGGTCCTTATTTTTAATTCTAAACTTAATCTCTTTCCTGGAATGCTGAAGTTCAAGTTGTATGGACCTTTTACAATTGTGAGAGTGCTAAATAATAGTGCTTTAGAAATTGTAGGCGATGAGAATAAACCCATGTTAATTAATGGGTAGAGAGTGAAATTTTTTTTGAGGGACAACCAAAGGGCTTGGATTCTTTCACTTTGCTTAAAAATTATACTTGAATAAAGTCTATATGGGGAAATTAATCTTAGTGCTTCATGGGAGGAAACCTAGGGTTCTTTTTTCTTTTATGGTATTTCTTTTTAACCTCGAATAAAATGATGCTTCTGTGCTCTTTTTTTTTGAAATAATTTTTACTCTTTGTTCCTGGGTTACTTGCTCTGTGTTTTTAGGATGCTGTTGTTATGTTAATAAAAGAGGGGAATTACCATGATCATTTCTGGACAAGAAACTTGTCAAGGAAGTACATTAATTCTCTGCATTTATTCATTCTCCTATTTTTTCTAATGAAATTATAATCACTAAAAAATTCTCCATGTGTATTGAAAATTTTTCTACATATTTGTTGAAAATCTACTGAATACGTTTTAATAAAAAACTTTTACTGCATTTCACTATGTTGCGCTTAAAATTCGTCATGTGCTTGTTTCTTGAATTGAAATTCATTGTTTCTTAAATCTCCACTGTTACATTTTAAGTGTCGGGGGTGCATGTAGATTGAAAATTTGTTTTATTATGTTCCTCTTGATTATTTAGGTTATTTAGCATGAATTTTGTCTGTTCTACTAAACATCCAACTGAATCATAGTATTTGAACATGCTTACACCTTATCCACTATGCACCCACATATTGACATGCTATTTCATGAATTGAATTGAAAATTTGTGTCACTAGATTTAATTGATAATTCATGTACTTACTAATGAACCTACTGATAACTTATTTTTTTTGTGGCAAACCAATATTTTTAGTGTTCATAAAGATTCTTTACACTTATAATAAATCTACTATATTTAAAATTTGTTTTGAACCTATATTTCTAAATTGTTCTTCTCTAACTTTGTCGTCATCTTTGGGGACAATGATGGGATTTAAGTGTGGGGGAGGGGGTCAATTCTTGACTATGCTTAACTGTTCTTAAATAAAAGCCATCAATTCCTACTTCAATTCAAATTTATTTTAAAAAATGGTTAAATTTTCGAAAATTCATGCATAATTTTAGGCTTTAAACTATAATCAATTGGGTCTTGCCTTAGGATAAGTTCTTTTGTGGTAGTCAATAACTACTTAAAGTCAGAAATTTATGAGGTTGAATGATTACTGAGTGATCTTACTTAGTGATTTTATGGAAATATAGTTTAGAAACAACTTCTTAAAGTGATATGGGTACCCTTTTAATAGAGTTATGATCAAAACCCTTGGAACTGGAAGTTTTTTTTTCTGATTCAAGGGGCCTCATTCATCTTTTAATTATTAAATGTTATTTCTTTAATGAGACAATGTAAATGATTTTTGATATAAATGTTTTGAAACTGGAGTAATTTGTTCATCTGGGATCCCACGATGAGTCTCTGAGGCCCTAGATGCTGGGTGCGTTTCTGTTTACTATAAGCCCTCTATTTACTTTGAATAAGTGAATTGCATAGTTCTTAACACAATGATACATGGCTTGATAAAAATTAAATAAAGTATCCAGGGTAAAAAATGATCTCATTCTGGTGAGGGGAATGATGAACTCTAGATAAAGAAGGGGTCAATTGGTTTATATGGGTGTAATTTAGGTTGTATTATTAAGGTAAATCAAATAAAATTATTTTTGGAAACTAGGATTTAGTTAAAGTACAATGTTCCTTGGTTAAGTTCATAATTCCATTGATAATTTAACTCATTTCACTCTTGAAATTAGAACCTGAGATTGGATTGAAGTGAGTCATTATGTTGTATCACATATGAGGCATGACATCTTCTTTGATGGATGACCTTTGTTTTCTTAATTACCATGAAGTATTGGTTATAGGCATGATTCAAATGAGTAATTCATTTTCTTAAGGCCTGCTGTTATGTTTTGTCCACTGTTTTGAGTGCTAAACATGTTACAGTGTGATCTTAATCATTAATACATTTTTCTAATTTTCAAAGATAATAAGACATGTGATAGTTTGACAAAAAATGCTTAAGTGTGGGGGAATTTTATGTGGCTATATTTTTACATAGTTTTACATCATCTTTTTAAATAATTTTTTATAAATTAATTAAATATTTAATCACTTTATACTAAATATTTGTACTTTTGTATTTTTATAATCAATTTTATTAATTGATCAATTTTCTTATAAATAATTTTTTATTATTACTCCTTAAATTAATAATTTTAATCTTACTTAACATTCCTAATTTAATTATTTCTTAATTAGTCTTGTTAAGTTGAATATTCTTGACTTTTTAATAAGTTAATATATATATTTTAAATAATTATTTAATCAATGAAATTCTATTTAATTATGTTATTCTTTATTTTAATATTTTATCTTTTAATTTTGTTATGTTAGAATAGAATAACAATGTTAATTAATATGTATAGTCATCCTGCTAATTATTTAAGTAAATAAATTGTGTTTTAAATTAAATAAAATATTTCTCTTTTATTTATATTTGTTCAAATCGTTATTTTATTAATTAATTAAGAGTTTTAAACATTAATTATATTATCTTATGTATGTAGTTATTTGATATTTTCCTTTTCTTTTTTTAGTATACCAGTGAGGTAGACAATAACTAATGAAAACCAAATGGGTCACTGATGCTCTTCATTTTTATTCCCCTCTATCCTTGTAATTAATAATATAGTAATTTTAATTTAAGTCTTTCATAATCCTAGTTTATTAATTATTCAGTTTATAATTTAGGTGTTATCTAATTAATAATCATAGTTGTGGATTTAAATTTTTTTAGTTTAAAAAAAATTCTATTTTAATTAATGATGTTTATCTGTTTTGTAATTAATTATTTTTAATCCTTGTTTTAAATAACTTAAGTTTTAAATTTTAAGTTCAATTTATATTTTTGAGGTCACCGTTAGTGTTCAACCATTGACCCTTTTATTATTGTGTAATGGTAACCTTTCATTTTGTTTACTGGTAACCATATTTTTTTTTTATTTTTATCGGTAACCTTTTAAAACAGTGACCCTTCTATTTAATTTCTACCTGTAACCTCTTATTTTTAATTTCTAATGGGGAACTCTTCATATTTTTCTATCGGTAACCACCTTACCGATAGACCTCCATATGCCTCACCTTTTCTTTAACCTCACCTTTACTTCCTGCACCTCACTTTTGAATCATGTTGCTACTTTCCTTTAATTTTAAAATAAAGGTAGCCTTTGATTTTATCCAAACAGTGACCTCTGTTTTATTTAACTCTATCAGTGAACCCTAGACTATGCTCCCTGATTTCTTTTTTCCATCACCCATATACTGATGCTGGTCTGTCCAACTGTTTCACCAACGGTTTTTTTTCAATACACCGACTCCATCTTTACCACCATTTCATTCAAAACCGAACAAAAAAATATAATTTGATACTCAATAAATCAATTTCACAATTCAGATTGAAATTTACTGAGTGATTAAGAAGCAAAATTTCTAGATCTGAAACCCAAATTTGAGCTACCTTGTTGGTTCAGACCTGCATACCAAGCACCACCGCGGAGGAGGATCTGAGCAAGAAGCCGCCACTAGATGTGCACCACGATGAAGCTGGGATGTCGCCCCACCTGTGGATGAGTCCCGCCACTGCTAGATGCCGCTTCAGCAAGGTAGTTAGTTCGCCGCTGTGTGTGACCTGCGCACCACCGGATCTGGAGGGTTTGGTGCCGCCGTGAGGAGGAGGAGGTCTTCGGTGCTGATGGAGGCTGCAACGTCACGCTGGAGCTGAGGGAAGCCGCTGCGCCGCTGCTCTGTTTGGAGAATAAAACAAACCCCAGGGTTGCACCGAGATTTGTGTGTGTGTGGGGGGGGGGGAGTTTTAAAAAACTAACTAAAAAAACATAATAGATGAACTATAACCAAAATTAAAATAAAAACATAAATTGAGATAAAAAACAATAAACATTAATAATTATAAATATGTAAATTACATAAGATATTTTATAAAATAGAATTATGAAATTAATGAAATTTTATTTAATCAGTTGATAGTTTTCTCTAAAATTAAATTAGAATAGATTATTAAAAAGAATATTAATTGTAATTATAAAATATGTATATAAATTATTTAATAATACATTTTATTTATTAAATAAAATATTAATAATAAGTTATATAATTAATTATAATTAAGCTAAACTAGTTAATCTAAAATACTAATAAAGTAACTTTCAAATAATAATGATCTTAATGCTTATATTTACTTTAAAAATGTTAACTAATTAAATAAAAATAACATATAAAAAATATAACATAAAAATTAATAAATAATAAAACATCTTATTATTAATAATAATAACTATTTTATTATTATTTTTAAATTATAATATGAACTTTATCATGATTTATATTTTATAAATTTATTTTTATTATAGTTAATTAAAATATATTTAATAATTGCTAGTAATCCTAATAAAATGATTTATTTTACAACATTACTTATATGTTTATTAATTCTTTTAAAAATAATTTTAAGGAATCAAATTTCCTAAACTATAATACATTATTTCCAAAGCGTTTTAATTTTTTTTATTGTTTTTTCTTACGTAAGTTCATTTAGTAGTGCAAAAACGTCTATGTGCTTCCATCTAACTCATCCGAAGTTAGTTGGGTGAGAAAAATTAGTGCGACATGACAGTCGCAAAAAAACACATGTTGTGCGGTGTAATTGTGAAGGGATTTCAAAGTCGGTGGAAGATGTTCGACAATGAGAAGCTAAAGAAAGTGGGTACTTAATGTAGAGAAAGCAGCATAATTTAGATGGGGGGGATGCCCATTCATTCAACACAACCAGAGAGCTAGTACCAAGGAGAGGAGACCGGAGGGAGACTCTGGAACCACTTCTTGGAGCTGGAGGAGGGCAGGAGCAGCAACAATTTATGCTAGCAGAGGGAGTTTACTACCTTTTTTTTCATAATTCTTCTCTTTTTTAATAGAATGATTATGGTATACGTGATAATAAAGATAATTTCTAACTATGTTTTTTTTAGTTCGGGGATATATTGAAGTTCTACCGGTTACTTTTAATTCTCATTTCACTTAATCATTTCAATTTTTTCAGTAATGATCAATGAGATCGATACGATGTTCATAAAAATGCTTTTAACACTAGAACATAATCACAAGATTTCCTAGTCAGCTAGTGATATTGATTGTGGAAACACTTAAAAAAAATATATTCAAAACACTTCAAGACTTACGGTGAGTTTGGCTTGTTGTTAATTTTCAAAATAGTTTAGGGTAGATTAATTTTTGAGTGGAGAACTCTAAATTGGTTGAATAGTGTGAATTAACTCTTGGAGAGGGAGGTGATTAATACATTTTACAGTGGTACTCTACAAAAATTCAATAAGTGAATTGAAACACCTTTAAAACTAGTAGAATGAAAATTACTCCACGAGCATTTTAAATAGATTTTTCATTTATCAGTACTTTTATATCTCGGTTCCCCTTTGATTTAAACTGTTTCTCATTTCAACATAGCTTAGATACATGTTTTGTAGTGTTCTGTCACTTCATTTCTTATAAAAAGTATATAAAAACTGAAAAAATTGAAAATTCACTTCGCTGCTAACAACAATGGAGCTTCAAAGTGTTTTTAGAAGATTAGTGGCCAAATTTACCTTCCTTGTGGGTTCAAACCTACTTTCCACATATACGGTAGTTAGTAAGAACATAAATTTTAAACTTTTACCGGCTTCAACGACCATACAGGTCAGATAACGACTTTTAATGAAACCTAATTTTTATTAACCCTACATTTGGTGAACCCTATATTTGGTAAACCCAAATTTTGGTGAACCCTTATTCTGATAAACCCTATATTTGGTGAAACCTACTTTTGGTGGACCCTAATATTAATGGACCCAACTTTTTGTGAACCTTAAAATTGTGGAATCCTACTTTCGGTGAACCTTACTTTCATGTACCTGATTTTTGGTACACTACTTTGTTGCTGCCACTTTGTTCATTGATGATGAAAATTGTTCTGCTACATATATATATATATGGATTATTTTCAGATTTTTTTGTTGGATAAATTCAAATTAAATATATAGACTATAACATATGAGTTTTTATTGATTTTGGTGAATTCTTTTGGGGGAAAATTAATAATTTATTTCACTGTATTTTTACAATAATTTCATAAGTACCGATATTATTTACATTCAAATATTTTGAATTTACTTTTGGATTGTGCTGATATTTTTTAGGAACAGTTTTGACTAAATTTAAAGAGTTTTTACTTGATATAAATCTGTGTTTTAAAAGAATTCAATCATATTACTGTTTTGAATATATTATTGTAAAAGTTATTCAAATTATTTTTCATTATTTTATTTAAGTTTTATTCTTTTGAAATAATGTGTCGATGATGCTGTTCTTTTTATGGATATATTTATAAAATAGATTAACTCAATTTATTATGAATATCTAAATAAAGTGGAGAGGTATTTTTGCAAGACATTTATTCTCTCTCTCCCCATCATAGTGTTTAAATATATATCCACATAATTAAAAGAAGGCACGCATGTTATCATCTTGGATATATTGTTTTTTTAAAGAGAAAGTGTTGTGAACTTTGAACATTATTTGCATGTGCGAAAACATGCGACACTCTATTCATCACTTTTATGATTTATCAATGGCTGGATTTCTTCTACTTAAACTTATAATGCCTTGAGGTGATGATCCAATAAAATCATCAATAACTTGTACATTTGATTTAATTATTTATCTTCTCATTCAGATAATTTTATGTCTCTAACACTATTTAAGATCTTACAAACACACTTTATATTTTACTATTTATGATTTTACAAACAAAAGAATTATTTGTTTTATTTTTCCTTAGATTATGACTCCTGGATACTAGTTTTTGGATCTAAGGGTTGTGACTCCCGATATCTAAATTTAGAAATGTTTGGGATGTGACTTCTTGTGTCTAAATTCAGGTTATAAGGGTTGTGACTCCCCATAAAAAAAGTCAGTGTCAGGATTATACCTCCACTAAAAATATATTCTTTAATTGGGTTATGATTCTCTCATTAAAATATTATTATTTTACTATTATCTCTCACTGATAAGATAGATATAATATTAAAGTAGGTCCACTTTAGGAAAAAATAATATAAAAATCATCCCCATGTTATTTCCGTTTTCCAATTCTTATTAACTATAATAATTTACTCCGATAGAAAATTTAATTAATCAAATCATTTGATTATAATTTTTAATATGGTATATTCTCCCCCATTAGACTATCTTCAGATACCTAATGAGTCCTAAAAATTGGTATCAAAGGATAAACTTATTTAAAATAGGTTGTCTCTATCATTTTATTTATGATACCCTTCAATCATTATCAAAGGATGATCCTTCTATAATTTAGAAAAAAAATTCATTGAGTATGATTTTATTTTTAATAATGATAACATATTCATGAAAATTGAAATATAAGGATAAATATATTATAAGATAGAAGTATTAAACCCAAATGTTGTTTTGATTCCTCATAACCCCCATCACGATGATGGTAATGACTATGGATATTTGATATCTCCAATTAAATATTACCTAAAACAGTTGATCATTGAGCACTGGCCTATCTTGTCAAAATATTACACACTTCGTTAAGATGACTAAAATACTCTTACCATACATGATTATATTAGATATGTTTTAAATTAAAGAGTTGTTAATGTTTATATTGTTCAAATAATAGAGTTGTTTTTAAACATGTGTTTTCTTTTTTGAAAGATCATGAAATATTGATGATTTTTTATGTCAATCAACTTGGATCTATAAAATTGATCCAAACCAAACATTGAATGCTTCATATTGAGTATCAAGAGTTTCATATTTGTGTAGATGAAATATTAAGCTAAATGTTCCATATATTCCCAATCATTACGAATGAAATGAATTTACATGGAGAAGATTTGGAAAACCCAATACAAGTTGAATGAGTCCTGTGAGTATTATCCAAGAAATGGACTGGAATGAAGGTTTCCCTTTTTGAAATTATGAAATTCAAAGAGTACGCACTTGCTGAATTGATTTTATGACTACTATAATATGAACTAGAAATAAATAACATAGATGATGAGGATTCCAAAAAAGGGGTATATTTTAAACCTATGAATGTTGTTTATAAAAAAATCTGTTTATTCTAATTTACATGATAGTGAAAAATAATATATGGTCCAAATTGTAACTAGAGTTTACAAAATAATAAAAAATAAATTTTTGAAGAACCAGTTTTGATGAAACCCTAAAAAAGAAAAATATAATGGAGAAAATAAAGGATGTACAAATTTCAATGCATCAGATGTAACTTATAATGAGTGTAGGAATAAATTACTTATCCAGACTGTTTTTCCAAAACATAAGGATAAAGGAAAATACAAGAAGAAGGAAAAAAATAAATTGACAACTAGTTCGATTTTTATAGAATGATCTGATTTCAGTGAACAATATGTAAATGAAAAGTAATCTTCTAACTTGTGATTCATGTCTTTAGTGGATATGGTTAGTAGTTTTTGTTATTATTTTGGATGTTATAATCTTTAAAATGATTCTGATAATATAAATATTTCTAAATTACTTGAGGAAATTGAAATAATAAGAAATGATATTTTCAAAGGTTTTAATTTATATAATAAGATTAAAGAGAAAAATAAGAAACTTGATTCGAAAAATTTAATACTTTTATAAAAGAATGAATAATTAAGAAACTATCCTTCCACATCTCGTTCAAATGTGTATGAAAATTTGAAATATGTTCAAGAGTTGAATGAAAATTTGAAAAAGGAAGTTGATTGTCTTAAATATATTTTATCATAATTTATTCAAGGATGTGAAAAATATCATGAAATATTGTCTTTGGATAAAACCTATGAAAATAAAGATGTCTTGGCTCTTACATGAGATTACCCCATATGTATAAAAATAATTTTGATAAAATTATAAGTTCTTTTACTTCAACTATTACATATTCTAAATGTGGAATGAAATGTTATTATGGTATTATTATTCCTTTAGATTAAATTATTTTTGGGATACAGAAAAGTAATATTTTAAAATCATTATTATTTATAGAAACATACAACAATTATTTAAAATTTGTATGGGTAACTTAAAATTATATAACTTAATCTTTTTTTCCCAATATATCTTATATACCAAAGTTGTCAGGTAATTGTCTTTTAGGGAAAATGACTAGGATGTCTTAGGAACAACATATGGTCTCTGAAAGGTTTATTCGTTAAAAATATAATAAGATACCCATCAATTTTTACCACTTACAACACTTCTGATGGAGGAACTATTACTTTTGGATACAATTCCAAAGATAATGTGAAAGGTTTTGGTAAATTTGATATTTCAAATTATTCTTTTATTTAAAAAATTTAATATATTGAAGGATTAAAACATAATTTAATTATTACATCACAATAATGTGATGATTAAAATTAAGTTAAATTTCAAAATGATAAATTTTAAGTTTTTAAGAATGATTCATTATAATTTTATACAAACTAAAAAGATAATATTTATATTATTGATTTGATTTAACTGAATTTTTAATAGGTAATGTGTATGAATGATTCCAAAAATTAAAACATCCTTTGTCCAAGATATTTAGGTCATTCCAATTTTAGAATGTTTCATAACATCTCAAAACACAGGAATGTGTTACAAAAAACTTCCTTGAAGAAAGAAAAACTTCATGTTTGTGACGCTTTCATGAAAGGTATGCAAATTGTTTTTCTTTTAGACCCATTAATCAAATAAGTAAAAATATACCATTATAGTTACTAAATCTTGATTTAGTTGGTCCCAATCAAATTTTATGTCTTTTTGGAAAGAAATATACCATATTTATTATTGAGGGATATATTATATTTACATGTGTATACTTTCATTCTCATAAATAGTATACATTATATATATTTAAATATTTTTGTAACATATATCAAAATGAAATAAGATATATGATTATTTATATTCATAGTGATAAAAGAAAATAATTTCTTAAATTTTATATTGAAATTTTTTGTAAAGATAATTTCTATTTCTATAATTTTAATTCTCTTAGAAGACCATAATAAAATGTTGTTTTATAAAAAAAGTTGTGCTCTTATTGAAATGTCTCAATCTATTTTAAGTGAATATATATTTACTAAGTATTTTTGGGTTGAGGATATTATTTCTTATTGTTATATTTCAAATTGAATTCATAATATATAATTTTTAAATAAAACTTTTTATGTGTTAGTTAAAAATTAAAAGCTTAAAGATTAATATTTAGAGTTTTTTGGTTGTAATGTTTTTATTTTAAATTAAGTTGATAATTTAGATAAATTTGATGCTAAAAGTGATGAATTTATTTTTCTTGGTTTTTATAATAATAGTAAAGCGTATAGAGTTTATTATAAAAAACAATAGTTATTGAAGAATCCATAATTTGTTATGTTTAATAAATATAGGGTTAAATTATATTCTAATTATAATGTAATTGATGATGAGTTTAGATATTTTAATTTTGGTGAAGAAAAACCTTAGGATAATTATGAATCAATTGAATTGAAGCCTACTCCTACTCAACCAGATCCAATATAATGGAATATTTTAGAAAATTAACATGTTGAAAATTTAAATAGAAATTTTGATTCTGGTGTGAAAATGTGAAATTATATTCTATTTTATTTTCTAATTTTTATTTTATTTTTGAGTATGTTCCAGTTAATGTTAATGATTTTTGAAAATATGAAAATTTGATTTTTAATATGTAATATTAATTAAATATAGTTTTTCAAAAGTAATGTTTTGAATTTAGTAGAATTTCATGAGGATAAATAGGTGACCAGAACTAAGTGGCTAATTTGAAACTAGCTAGATGAATTAGGATAGATTCTAAAAATGTCAAACTTGGTCCACAAGGGAACTCTCAAAAAGATGTTATTGACATTGAAGATTCATTTTCCCCTGTTTCTAGGATAGAGTCAATTAGAATTTTGTTTTTTTTTTGTTTTTATGGTTCTAAATTATATCAAATCAATGTAGAAAGTGTTTTTTAAATGGTTTTATAATTAAATATCTCTATGTTTATCATCCACAATGTTTTTAAAGTAAAATTTTTCCTAAACATGTTTTTGAATTATATAAATATTTTTACGAACTCAAACAAGAACCTCATTCTCAGTGTGGTATAGTTTATTTTTTTTTAAATAATGGCTTTAGGATAAGAAATATTAACCCCTATATTTTTATTATTTTAAATTATGATAATATATTAATTATAAAAATCCATTTTGATGAGATTGTTTTTTTCATCTCATAAAATAATTATCAATAATTTTTCTTCTTTGATTTCTTTTGAATTTGACATGAGCTTAATTTGAGAATTAATATATTTTCATGTACATAAAATTTCTTAAAGGAATGATGGAATTTTTATAAATTAATCTATGTTTTCTAAAGATTCAGTTAAAATATTTGGTCTTGATTATTCTAAATAAATGGAATCTTATCTAGGTACTAATTGTAAATTAGATATTGATTCATCTTATAAATCTATTTATGCGAATGTTTATAGAATAATGAAAAATATATTTCTATATTTAACAACATCTAGACCCTATATCATTTTATGTTATTATTTATGTGATTGATTTCAATAATATCCTGAAGAAATTCATATTAAAGATATAAAAATCATAATTAGATATTTAACATCTTATTATAACTCTGATTTTGGAGGATGCAAACGTGACAAAAAAATAACATCCTGTATGTGTCATTTTCTGTCAAAATATTTAGTATCCATGTCATCAAAGAAAAGCTACCCATTGCTTTATCTACTTTATGGACTTAGTATATCTCTTCCTTGGTAGTTGTTCTAAAAATTTGTGTTCTGAGAAAACATTTTGGTTTTTAGTTGTTTATCATAATAAACAGACTTTTTATTGTGAATATAATTTATTAATTTAAATTTCTAAAAACCCATTAAATAAATCTAGGAAAAATCATATTGATCATGTATATTATTTTATTAAAGATCATTTGAACAAAGGTTCCATTATTTTAGAATTTATACCTCTAAAAATAATCTAGAAGATATTGTTATAAATCCTTTAAACTATACTCTTTTTAAAATAATAAAACATGATTATTGAATTTTGGAATTTTAAATTTTTGTTAATTCATTTTTTTGGAGATTTTTTTTTGTTTTCAATTTTTTTTACTTACAATAGGGGGAGAAATAAATTGGATTTAAATGTTTTTAAATTATTTATAAATGGATTGAATGTTTTGGTTTTGTAATCAAACAAAATTGTGGAAATTTTCTTTACATGTGTATGTTTTATTTTTTTGATTACATATAAATATAATTTTTTAAACCATTTATGTTTTTATTTTGTTACATGTGATATTCATTTAATCCCTCACATGATTCTTATTTTTAGTCTCAAATACTATTTTTAGTATAAAACACATTATTTTCACTATGTATTTTGATGATATATAAATCCAAGGTGTTAGGATTTGTGTGTTTATTATAATGATGGATAGATAATAGATTTATCAAAACTAAATTAGTATATGAGGAAGTCAAAAAATGATTTTTGAGTACTCTGAAATTTTGATGAAGTTGCTACCCCAATTTTAGAAACACTACAGTCTTTTTTAAAGTTATTATATTTAGTTTTCATTATGTTCTACATGTATTGAATTAAAAAAATGAAATTTTTTATAAATAAAACATGTTTAACATGATTTAATTAGTTTACATAAAAGTCTTAAAATGTTTTTTGAATGGTTTTCTAATTATCTTAATTTATGAAATGTTGTTTAACAACCGTAGTTTTCAAGAATGTAGTTGCTTATATTTTTTAAAAACATTACTAGCAGTAGAAGTAAGAATTTTTTGATTATGGATTCATTGTTACAATAATATGTTTTTCTCCAAATAATTATCTTTGAAAAAAGGACGAATATACTAATTAAGGAATTTAAATTTTTTGATGTTAATTAATGTATGTTGTCCATTTTTTCACAAAGTATGGTTTAGAAAAACTACTTTTGCAACAGTGGAATGTATGGTTTTACATCCCTACATTAAAAATAGTGAAAAGTATTGTTCTATAACCATACATCTCCAATAGTGAATAGTATGGCTTGAAAACCCTATTTTTTATACAGTTTAAATAATTGTTCTAAAAACATACATTTACGAAAATGATAAGTATGGTTCGAAAACCCTACTTTTGTGATGAACCCTATGCTACTTTTGAACCTTACACTATTTTTAACCGTACACTTAATGTTAACCCTATATTAATTAAGAAACCTAATTATGATGAACCATAATATTTTATAAACACTACGTCTGGTGAAACCTATGTTTGGGGAACACTACCTTTGGGGAACCCTACTTTTGATGAACCCTACGTTTCGTGAAACATACTTTTGGATGACCATTCTTTTGATGAAATCGAATTCTAGGGAACGCTACATTTAATGAACCCTACTTTTGGTGAACCATACTTTTTTTACCCTACTTATTGGAAACTAATTTTCTGCTTCTACTTTGTGTTTTTACGATAAACATTGATCTATTGTAGATATATGGATTATATTCATAGGTTTTCTTCTAGATAAATTCACATTAAATATAAGGATTATGAATGAAGATATTTTTATCATTTTGGTGAAATATTAAAATAGAAAAATTGATAAATTATTTCAACATATTTTTCCAATTTTTTCATAGGAATCAATATTATTTAAATTCATATATTTTAATTTAATTTCTGATTGTGCTATAATTTTTCCGTAATAGTTTTGACATTGTTTACTTTTTTTTAACAGAGATTTAAAATAAATAAATGCTACTTTTTTATGGAGATATCATTGGAAGAGTTATTCAGATTATTTGAATTTCATTTATTTATGATTTATTCTATAGGAATAAATAGGCAACAATGTTGTGATTTTTATAGAGATATTTATGAAAGATCACAACTCAATTTATTTTTATTATCCGAATGATTATAAGAAATATTTATACTAGATATTTATTCTCACTCTCTCTCACTCATTATATATATATATGTATATCTGGTAGGCAAATGAGACACAAAATCTAACATATTTGATAATCTGTTTTTTGAAAGAGAAAGGGTTGTGAATTTTGAAACTGTTATGAATTTGCAACATCATGCGACACTCTATTTCATCACATGTATGATATATAAAGCAATGAATTTATTCTTCTTTAACATCTACTACTCTGATGATATGACCAATATAATACTCAAAAACCATTACCTATGGTTCAACTATTTAGGTTCTCATTCAGCTAGTTCTGAGTTTGTAAGACTATTTCCCATCTATCATACACACATCTTATTTTCATATTTATGAATTTACTCACAAAATAATTATTCATTATACGTTCATTCCTTAGGTTGTGACTCCTAGATTCAAAAGTATGGATATAAGGGGTTGGACACCCTATATCAAAATTCAGGATTGTTTGGGTTATGAATACTAGTGTATAATTTAAGGTTGTATGGGTTGTGACTCCCTATAAAAAAACGTAGTGCCATGTTTATCCCTCTACTAGAAACAGATTCTTTAATAGGATTATGATTCACCCATAAAAATCATATTAGTGCACACGTGTCTCCCATCGATTAGTGTGGTATAATATTAGAGTAGGACCACATCATACCAAACTAATATATAAAACAACCTTCTGTTGTTTATATTTTCTTTTTCTTATTATCTATAATAATTTACTACGATAAATAATTCAATTAAAAAATTCATTTGATTAATTTTTTTAATATATTTGATTCACCCCTTTAAAACATATTCCATTACCCTATAGAACCTAATAAATGGTATCAAAGGATAACCTTATTTAGAATGGTTTATATCTATAATTTTCATTCTAATACCTTTCAATATGTATCAAAGGCCATTCCTTCTATAAACCAGACAACACTTTCATAAAGATTGATTTTATATTTAATGGTTATAATCTATTCTTATACCTTACAATAAGAAGATAAAGATCTTATAATATGGAATTATTGAACCCAAATTAATATCGGATTCCTCAAAATCCTCATCACTTTGAGGTTAATGACTATTTGTATTGTATATCCTGAATAGAGGCTTACTTCAAACATTTGACCATTGAGCACTAGCCTATCATGTAAAAATAGTAAACAATTCATGAACCTGACCCAAGTACTCTTACCAGAAGGAATGATATTAGATATTTTTTAAATTAAATAGTGGTAATATTTTATATTTTTATATTAATTGAAGTTTTTTATCCATGTTTCTCCATGTAAGAAACATCATGAAATATAAAATAATCATCATGTAACTCACCTTGGATCTAAAAAAATTGACCCAACCCAAACATTGAATGCTTCATGCAGAGTGTCAAGACATTATGATGGGTGGTGATGAAATAGTAATCAAAATATTACATAGATTTACAGTCATTGGGAATGTAATGAATCTAATTAGAGAAGTTCCAGAAAACCCAGTACATATTTAACAAGTCCTATGAGAATTACAAAAGAAATGGGATGAAAATAATGTTTCCATTATTAAATGAAATATTTTAAAAGAGTACACACTGGATGAATTGATTGTATCATTACTGTAATATAATCGAGAAATGAAGAACAAAACTGATCGGGAGACCAGAAAAGGAAAAAAGGGGTAGCTTTTAAATCAATGAATATTGTTTCTACTAAATCTATTGAATCTGATCAACACGATAGTAAAAATAATACATGGCTAATATTGTTGTTGGGGATTACAAAATAAAGTAAATGAAAGGAATCAAGAACCAATTTAGAAGAAACAATCAAAAAGAATAATATATGAGAGATAAGAACTATTGTAAATTTTTTAATGCATATGATGTAACCTATTATGAGTTCTAAAAATTTTCATATCAAGACCAATTTTCAAAAACAAAAGATTAAATAAAAAAATTGGACAAAAATGCATTTAAAATTAGTTTGATTTGTAGAGAAAAATATATTTCCAGTGAAAACTATAGAAATAAAATTAATATACTAACTTTTGATTCATGGAATCACTAAATAATGTTTGAATTTCTAGATTTCATTATGTATGTTATGATTCAAAATATGTTTATGAGAATATGGATATTTTTGAATAACATGAATATGTTGAAATTTTGAAAAAATATATTTTCAAAGCTGCTGATTTATATAATAAGCTTAAAGAATACAATGAGAAACATGATTCTGAATATAAAAGTCTTTTATAGTAGAATGAAAAATTAAGAAAAAATGATTATACTTCTCATTCAAATGATTATGAAAATTTGAAATATTTTCATCATTTGAATTAAAATTTAAATAATCCAATTGAATGTATTAAAAAGATTTTATCTAATAGTGTTCAATGTTATTAAAAATAACCAAATATGATGAGTTTTCAAAAATAGATAAAAATAAAGTCAATTTTTTATATCAAAATTGATTACCTCAAAATAATATAGCCCATTTTGTTAAAAGTAAAATTTTTTGTACTTCAATGGTAACTTGTTTTAAATATTCAATGTAAGTTTATTAAAAAAATGATTTTTCTCTTAGATTAAAAAATTTATTTGGATAAAAAAAATTATATTTATAAATATTTATTTTTTAGATTACCTTAAAACACTTTTTTAAATTATGTATGTGTACATGACAATTTTATAACTAATCCCATTGAACCCAAATTAACATGCGTACCAAAATTTTAATGTAATTTTAATTTTATAGGAATAATGCCTTGGATGTGCCAAAAATGAAATATGGAATATGGATAGTAGATTATCTAGTAATATGACTAGAGACCCATCAAATAATACCACTTACAACACTTCTGATGGAGGAACTATTACATTGGGGGATAATTACAAAGGAAAAGAAAAATGTTTTTTAACGTTGGTATTTTAAATTATACATTTTATATCAAAATTTTTGTATATAGAAGTATTAAAATATAATATCATTTTTATATCGCAATTATATTATGATGGAATGGAATTTAAATTTTAAAACAATAAATGGTTAGTTTTTAAAGATGATTCTTTGTTATTTTATGCTAACTGAAAACATAATATTTATATTATTGATTTTAATGAATTAATTATTCCACATGTAATGTGTTTGAATGATGCAAAAAATGAAATACTCCTTTGGCATATAAATTCTGGTCATTTCAATTTTAAAATGATCTATAGGCTATCAAAACTTGAGAATGTGTTACATATGCCTTCATTGAAGAAATAAAAACATCATGTTTGTGATGCTTACATGAAATAGAATAAACAAAAAATTTCTTTTAGACCCATCAATAAGATAAGTACTAATAGACCATTATAATTAGTATATAATGATTCATTTTGACCTACATAAAATGATAGTATTGGTGGAAACAAATATACTTTATTTACTATTTATAATTCTATTTCATTTACATGGGTATACTTTCATGATCATAAAAATGATACTACATTTAGATTTACATATTTCCATTAAAATTAGAAGAAAATGAAAAAGTATATATGATTATTTCTATTTGAAATGATAAAGGAGATGAATTGAATAATATAGATTTTAAATAATTTTGTAAAAAGAATAGTTATTTTATAGTTTTTTCTCCTAAAACACCACAATAAAATGGTGTTGTATTACTCTAAAAAAATAACTCTTATTGATATATAATGAACTATGTTAAAGGAATATAATTTTCCTAGGTATTATTGGGATGATGCTATTATTTCTTTATGTTATATTTTAAATAGAATACTTATTAGACATTTGTTAAAGAAAACTACATATGGATTATTTAAAAATAAATATCTCAATTTTTTATACTTCAATGTTTTTGGATGTAATATTTTTATTTAGTATTCAAATGACAATTTAGATAAATTCTATGCTATGTGTGATTATGTTAATTTTTTGTGATATTATAATAATAGTATATATTTTAGATTTTACAATAAAATAACCATTGTTGTTAAATAATCTATAAACATGTTGTTTGTTGAAAATAATTTTATATTAAATTCTTATTCTAATGTAATTTGTAATGATTTTATATATTTTATTTTTGTAATAGGAAAACCTTAGGATATAGATGAATCAATTAAAGGGGAGCCTACTGCTTCTCAATCTAATCAAAATCATGGTTGTTTCCCAAATATCATCATGGTTAGAATATAATCAGAAATATTGATTCTATTTTTAAAACTAGAAATGTAATTTTGAATTATTGATCTAATTTTTCATTTAATTATGATTTTGTTTCTATTAATTTTAATGATGATTTAAAATATGTAAATTTAATTATTTTTAGGGAATATGATTAAATTAGGTTTTTAAAAGTAATTTATTTAAATAAGTAGAATTTTCTAAGGATAAATATCTGATTGGAACTATGTGGATATTTAGAAAATATATGGAAGAATCTAGATAGATTGTAAAAAAATAGAAAATTTTGACTCAAGGATACTTTTAAGAAGTAGGTATAAACATTGAAGATTTATTTTCAAATTTTTTCATGTATGAGGAAATTGTAATTTTGTTGTATTTTTGTTGTTTTCAAGGTTTTAAAATATATCAAATGGATGTAAAGAGTTCTTTCCTAAATAGATTTATAACTAAAATTTTTTATGTTTGTCAACTACTTGTTTTTTAAAGATAAAAATTTCCTATCAATATTTTTATATTATCTAAATCATTGTACAATCTCGAAAAAGAACCATGTTCATGGTATGAAAGACATTATTTTTGTTAGATAATGTTTTTAAGAAATGAAATTTTTACTCTAGAGTTTTTATTAAAATAACTTATGATGATATAGTTTTTGGTTACTCTAGTGAAATAATTCACAGTAATTTTTCTTCTTTAATGTCTTCTAAATTTTACATAAATATAGTGGTATAATTAAAATTCGTAAGCTTCAAATTTCTCAATGGAAAGATAAAAATTTTCTTAATAAATATATGTATGATAAATTATTGGTTAACATATTTTTTATTCATTATTATAAATATATGAAATATCATTTGGTAACTTATTGTAAGTTAGATATTGATGAATCTGGTAAATATATTTATATAAATTTTATAGAGGAATGATATCTTGTTATAATTTACTACAGAAAAACCCGATATCATTTTTAGTACTTTTTTATGTAATATATTTCAATAATACCCTAATGAAATTCATATTTGATATGTGAAAAGAATAATTTTATATGTTAAATAAAAAATTGTTTTAGGATTATTTTATCCAAAATATATCTATTTTTATTTAACATCTTATTCTGACATTGATTTTGGAGGATGTATTTGTGACCAAAAAAGGCCATTAGGTATGTGTCATTTTATGGGAAAAGGATTAATATTATTTTCATTTAAGAAAAAACTAAATATTTCATTATATAATATAGAATTTGTATAAGGATCCAGCCTTAAAACATTACATATTCTTGAATTAAATTGAATAATTCACATTGAGGATCTTTTTAGGTTTAGAGTTTTAGGGAATTAGGACATAACTATTACATCTCAAAGATTACAAAGTAGACACATCTACTCAGTTTCCATTTTTTCACAAAATGAAAACTCTTGAACAAAAGAGTCATGTCTAGTTCCTTGTTTTAGATAGTATGACATTTCCTTGATCCCATCATTGACCCTATTCCACTTTACATCCTGTGAAAAACATTTCAAAAAACGTGGGATGAGCATAAAAAGATCATTAAGGTTTATAAAAATATGGAAAGAAAACATTAGTCCATGTATACATATGAATCAATGAAATCATGCTTTACTCATAAAACATAAGAAATTTAACATACCTCATGAAATAATAAGATTTATGCATAACTCAATTGAAATCATAAGACATAAAGGTAACTAGAGGCATTCATAACATTCTTACATAGGGACTAAACCTCATGGTTACGTTGGGAATAACCATCACCGTATATTCCCTAAATCTCTTTGGAGAAACATTAGCGTTTAACCCTTTCGTGTTACCCAATGAATTGGAGAGCTATATCGGGCTCACCCGCCCTTAGTTTATCACGGAACCACCCATCTTCATAAACAATGACCATAAACGATAACATAATTTGTATCACATAAAACATGCATAAAGGAAACATAACATTTCCACATTTCAATAGCAAGATATCAATAACACATTGATATAATAAAAACATTATCAAAACCATTTTCAATAACAAAATAAAATAAAAGTAAAACATGGTATTTATTTTTCATTTAAAAAAAGTTGTGGCTTGTAGAGGAAGTTGAAACTCAAATAATGGTCACGACGGTGGAGAAGTCATTGTCGCCGCATACGTAAAACAAAAACATTACCTTTTTTCATTTAGTAAAACACTTCTTATAAAAAATATTCCTTTTGAATAAATGTAAAATTCAAAGGGGTTTATACACCCTATAAAAGAAGTTTGTGTATAAAAC
The DNA here is from genome assembly GCA_963277665.1 of Viscum album. Lineage (NCBI taxonomy): Eukaryota > Viridiplantae > Streptophyta > Magnoliopsida > Santalales > Viscaceae > Viscum > Viscum album. The sequence goes on from OY728133.1 coordinate 1,003,544,137, forward strand.
AAAATATGCCTCAATGAAAGGAGATTGAGATGCATTCCCTTACAAAGATGGTATCCTTAGTTTAAGGATAAATCAATTACATAATTATGTTTGATAAATATAAATACACCAAATATAAGTGGATATTAAGTTTAAAACAATCAGATTCATTCACATATATTCATAGAATGACATATTCAATAACTACAAGTTGAACCCAATGAAATCGAAATTCGGTTAAGAAGTTCCCTAGTAAAAATTCGACAACCTAACGACCTCACTTTATAATGAAAAAAAATTAGTTGATGAGACAAAAAGGGTATCTCATCACTTGGAAATAAATTTTATAACAATAAGGATATATAATAACATATCCCAACATAATAAGATATAAATTAAATGACATAACAAGAGAAGTCTTTTCAAAAGAGGAGTGTGAAAGGTTCCCTTACCAATTTGGGTAACATTCAAAATGTACACACCATGAAATAAGGGTCATAAAATGAAAAAGTAAATACCAATAAATGAGATTATATTAAAAAATAGTAAAATAATTGGTAGTACATACACCACACAAAAGGAAATAATGGCAAATGTAGCGTGAATCTCACAATAATAAAAAGTGAGATAAAAACCCCTTACCTTACTGTAATCAATCGAGTCGTATGACCAAAAGATAATAACCACCAAATGAATTACAAAATACCATGAATATAAATAAAATCATGATAATATATATCAAATGGCAATACACCACATGCATTAAATAAGTGGAGAACAATATAAATCTCACAGAAATAAAATTGAGGTAAGAAATCCCTTACGAAATTTCGGCAGCCTAATAGCGCCACTTAAAGCTTCCAAAAAAAGGATTTATTAGATCAAATAGGGTATCTCATCATATTAAAATAAAAAATATAGTAAGATTAATATAAAAGAACATCCCCCAACATAATAAAGAGGAGCTTAAAAGGAATGACATAAAAAAGATCACTTAAAAAGAAAGAGAGAGGTAGGATCCCTTACCTCGTGTCCAACTTGACTCGATCATTCTTTAATCTCATAAATAATAAATTAGAGTTAATTTATACTTTATTAAAAACTTTTTTAGGTTCATTATTTCTTTTATATCACTTATTGCCATTTTATGAACATTATATAATTATTTAAGTTAAGAACGGTTGTTTTTTCGATCATTGGTACTCGAGTAAAAAATAAACTTCTTATAATTACAAGTTGTTCAGGTGGTAAGATATACATTATTTACAGAATTATATTCATGATTTAGATATCATATATATCATAAATATTCATTATATAAATTCATTTATAATATTACATAACATTTAGAGGTATGAAATGAAATGCACCGTTCATGGAGACGGTAAGCCGTACGTACGCATGAACGCCAATTTCATTTTAATTTCTTATTAAATGAAATGAAATCATAATTATATAAAGGTATATTATAATTATAGTATAATATAATATATATAATATCATTAAATCCATCGTTTACACGTCCCACGTATGGAATTAACGAATCAAATCACTTTGAGGGGGCGGTAGTCCGCACTTCCTAAAATGAAAATATCGTGTTTACCCATAATGGAAACCATAAAGGTATGCCATAAATGAAAAATAAAGAAGTATAATAAAAACATAAACATATTATATATCATATATAAATATAGTTACAACTTAATGGACACCTTTAAAGGTGTTAAAATAATACTTAATAATCATCGTTTCGTGAGGCAGTAATTCACCATCCACAGAAACAGTATGTTCTTTAACCATTAGACGGAGTTGTGTGTAAGTGTAACTCGAATAATTCTTATAAAAACATACTAGTATATTTATGATAATGGTTTTGTTACAAAAGAGAGAAATAAAATATGTTTAGGGGGTTGGAGAATCAAAATAAAATAAAATAACATTAGAGAAGACTTACCTTTAAATCGGGTAACTCTCCTTGGTTTGAATCAAAAGGGTTTCTTGAAGTGCTTTCTGCCTAAGGTAAGGCTTCTATGATGAAGAGAGGGATGTGGAGAGATAAAGTGAGCATAGTTTGGCCGAGCCAATGTCTTTATAAGTGTGGTTAAGGAGGTAGTGGTGGGGGCCTTTTGTAAGAGGGAGGAGGGGAATTCTTGGAAAGTTAAGAAATGATAATTTATATTAAAATGAGTTATGGATTATAAAGGTCCCACATTGATATATTTCGAGGATAAGGTGGTAAGGGTTCAAAATATACTCATATAATAGGTTTTAGGAAAGTGTATGTCATAAATTTTACATTATCATTTCATTTTATTTAAGTCGTTCATTAATGAGATAATCGCTGCATCATCATGGTGCCATAAATAAATTACGTTATTTAATGTCTAAAAATTATAAAAACAACTATGATTTAGGAAATATTTTTAGATTTAAAAATACTATTTATTGTCCAAGATATAATTTACATAGACATAACTAAAATAGTTTTACTTTGGTGATACATACTTTGGTTATACATTCCTTTTAAAAACAAAAAATTAAAAAGTGTCACTATCACCCCAAAAGTGATTACATGGGGTCCCAATGTTTGGAACAAGGAATACCATGGTTGGACATGACACAACCAGTAGCTTTAGAACACATGTTGGGGTCATTTTTTATTATTATGATATTATTTTATTATCCTTAACTACCCGATTACTAATTAATCACGATAATTAATGATAATTACCATCATTACTATTCATAATGTCAAAAAACAAAAGTGTATTAATTACATAATTTGGAACTTCTGATTAAAAATATGGAATCCATTTAATCAAATTCAAAATACAGAAATTTCAGCAATTAATTTGAATGTAAATCCTGTTGTCAAAACAAAAGACAGGTTTTTAAGAAGTAAAATTTATCAAAAGATTGACTTGTTTTTACATCCAATTGAAAATTGAAATTACTTCCAAAGAACAATATTTTATTAATTGATAAAAAATAATTCAATTATAATTTTAAAACAATTAAAATTACAATCAAAATATATAAATAAATTGGATGAAAATGTAGTTTTGAATTAAAAAGATGTATTTTCACTATTCATTAAAAAAAGACATTATCAGAAAATTACCAAAAATTAACCATAAGCTATATTTGATATTAAAAATTCAGAAATGATGTCCATTTTACCAAATTAAAAACAAATAATATTCATTAATAAATCATATAGTTAATTCCCGCTGTCAAAACAAATAGCATGTTTTTAAGAAACAGTGTTTATCAAAAGATTGACACTTGTTTATGTCCATTTTCAAAGTAAAATTAATTCCAATGAACACCATTGAATTAAATGGTAAAAATATATTATAAATACACTTCAAAACAATTAAAAAAGATAATCTATCCATATAATTAAATTAGATGAAAAAGAATCATTGAAGTAAAATGCAGTATTTCTCACTATTCATTAAAAAAATGAAAATTTTTCAGAAATATTCCAAAAATATATACAATGTAAATTCAAATATCCAAATTCTAAATAATATGTTTATTTTGACATATAGAGCATGTAAAATAGTCAAAATTTGGATTTAAAAAAGGTTTTCCATCAAAAGGCCATAAAACAATCATTTAAAAATATTAGAGTATTTATTCATAAAATTGGATTCATTTGAATTTTAATCCTCTAACATTTATTGGATACATGTAAATTTTTTTAACAAACATATGTAGTAATTTTTTAGTTAGTTGTGTTCATTCCCAACATTACAACAGCTAGGCATTAACCATTTAAAATAAAATTATTATATTATTAGTGTGCAATGTAAGATTTCAAAGAAACTCGTTGTTGCGTATTGGGTACGCCATCGAGCATAGAATTACCTTTATAGTAATATTAGAATTTTATTCACAAATATTTGATAAACATGAGAATGTAATATTATTTATTTACCTGGGTTGTTACATCCTTCCCCCCTTTTGGGAATTGCATCCTCGCAATTTTAAAATTGGGTTTGGAAACATCATTGAAAGCCCCACATCAGGAAAAGAGTAAATTTGACTATCACTTTAAAAGAAATAAAGAGTAGTACAAGGGTCACCCATGTTAACCCATACTAGGATTACATGTAGGAATACATGGATATGGAAGAAAAAGCAAATGGTCATGTTCTGAGGGAGAGTGATAGAAAACATGTTTATGAGAAAGTTAACCCCCAGAAAATCACAAACTTTTGATGGGTTAAACGGTCTTTGAGTCCCCAGTCAGAAATATTAACAGACAACAATTTTTTTAAAATTACATTTCATTGAGGAATTTATTTGTGTGATTAACTAAAACATAAGGAAACATACTTACTTGTCATGTTGATTTTTATCTTTCTCTAGATTTCTTACAAAAACTCATATTTTCTCCAAAAGACGAGCATTTAGGATAACTTGTTCACATTAAGAGCACTATAATCAACTTCTAGAGAATCACCTAATCTAGAAAAGATAACTATATACTTCCCATGTCTTTAGACCTTAACCAAAAACCAACTTTTTAGAACGAGATCAGATAATCCACAAAAGGATAATCCATTATAAAAAATCGATTCTTAATCTCCAAAATTTGTCCAACAAAACCCAAAGTTCAAAGAAGACCATTCGATAAAAAAATTGTCCATAAAATTTTCAGATTAAACCAAACTAATATTGAAACCCAAATCATTGAACGATTTAATCACATAGTCTTACTATGTAAAAATTGACATTTATCTCCAAGTAACATCAGTTCCTCTTAAAGCCTCATATTGAAAAGTAATTAACCTAATCATATATCCTCCATGATAGGTCAATATTTTCCATGATAACCCAAAATAATCTTATTATTTATTCATAGAATTATATAAATAAAAAGAATTTTTCATACTAACTAGAGACTTCATGTAGTCCAGTGGTAGGTGATAAATACTAGTTGCACTTTGGTTGTGGGTTCGATTCCGACAGCTATGTCTGACGTGACGGGTTGTCACACGGTCTGAGTGTTATTCTTTTTCCAAAACAATATTTTTCTCAAAACATTCCACCAAAAAGAGATAAAATCATCAAAAATAACAATAATATATTTTAACCTTAATTTTATCTCATGCCTTTCATTTTCCAACATAACATATAATTACCTATAATTACCTTAAAAGTATGGATCATATAAACCCTAATGGTTACCTTTATAATTATTACCTGAACTTCCACATCGAGTTGGTCACCTCATATATGATGCATTAGAGAACTCACCCAAGGTTCAATTGGTTAATCATGCCTCCTGATAGTAGGTTTAGAATAACCATGATATTTCTCATTGAATCCCCCATTTCATTTAGTCACTTAATTAGAGAACCAACACAGTTTCATTCAAACCCGTTGTCACTTTGGTGCCTACTAGATCAATGAATTTACTAAACCAAAAAGGCAAGTGTGGGTATATCATTATAATCATCGTATTATTCTAAGATATAATTATTCATGATATCTTAATCTCATTCACTTTATCTAAAACTATGACCCTTTCTGAAATCCTAACCATTATGGTAATGTCACTTGTGCTTAAAGGATACCATAACCTCTAAAGTTATCTAAACCGAACTTTGATACCAACTATAAGGACCCAACCTTAAAACATTACATATTCTTGAATTAAATTGAATAATTCGCATTGAGGATCTTTTCAAGTTCAGAGTTTTATAGACTTAAGACTTAACTATTACATCTCAAAGATTACAAAGTAGACACATCTACTCAGTTTCCATTTTTTACACAAAATAAATACTCTTGAAAAAAAGAGAAATGTCTATTTCCTTGTTTTAGATAGCATGACATTTCCTTGATCCGATCCATGAACATATTCCACTTTACGTCCTGTGAAAAACATTAAAAAAACATGGTATGAGCATAAAAAGCTCAGTAAGGGTTATAACAATACGGAAAGAAAACATTAGTCCATGTATACATAAAAATCAATGAAATCATACTTTACTCATAAAAAATAAGCAATTTAACATACCTCATGAAATAATAAGATTTATGCATAACTCAATATAAATCATAAGACATAAAGGTAACTTGAGGCATTCATAACATTATTTCGTAGGGAGTAACCCTCATGGTTACGTTTGGAATACCCCTCACAATATATTCCCTATATGACATCGGAAAATCCTTAGAGTTTAACCCCTCCGCGTTACCCAATTCATTGGAGATCTATATTGGGCTCACTCGCCCTTAGTTTATCACGGAACCACCCATCTCCATAAACAATTCCCAAGAACCATAACATAATTCATATCACATAAAACATGCATAAAGGAAATATAACATTTCCACATTTCAATCACAAGATATCAGTAACAAATTGATATAATAAAAACATTATCAAGACCATTTTAAATACCAAAATAAATGAAAAGTAAAACATGGTATTTATTTTCAATTTAAAAATGGTATGGCTTATAGAGGAAGCTGGAACTCAAAATAATGGTCACGACGGTGGAGAAGTCATTGTCGCTGCAGACATACGAAAAAAAAATTCCCTTTTGTCTTTTAGTAAACCGCTTCGTATAAAAAAATTCCTTTTGAATAAACGTAAAAGTCAATGGGGTTTATACAACTGTATAAAAGAAAGTTGTGTATAAAACAAAATATGCCTCAATGAAAATATATTGAGATGAAGTCCCTTACAAAGATGGTATCCTTAGTTTAAGGATAAATCAATTACATAATTATGTGTTAAAAATATAAATACACCCAATATAAGTATATATTAAGTGTAAAACAATCAGATTCATTAACACATATTCATAGAATGACATATTCATTAACTATAAGTTGAACCCAATGAAATCGAAATTAGGTTAAGATGTTCCCTTGTAAAAATTTGACAACCTAACGACGTCACTTTATAATTCTTAAAAAATGATTTGATGAGACAAAAAGGGTATCTCATCACATGGAATTTTTTTTTACAACAATAAGGATATAGAAGAACATATCCCAACATAATAATATGTAAATAAAAAGACAAAACAAGAGAAGTCTTTTCAAAAGAGGAGTGTCAAAGGTTCCCTTACAGATTTGGGTAACTTTCGAAACATACACCCCATGGAAGAAGGGTCATACAATGAAAATGTAAATACCCATAAATGAGAGTATATTGCACAAATAGTAAAATAATGGGCAGTACATACACCACAAAAAATGAAATAGTGGAAAATGTAGTGTGAATCTCACGGGAATAAAAAGTGAGATAAAAACCCCGTACCATGCTGTAATCAATCGAGTCGTAAGACCAAAAGATAATAACAGTAAAATAAATTACAGAACAACATGAATATAAATAAAATCATGACAATATATATCAAATGGAAATACACCACATGCAATAAATAAGTGGAAAATAGTGGAAATCTCATGGAAATAAAAGTGAATAGGAAATCCCTTATGAAATTTCAGCAGCCTAACAGCGCCACTTAAAGCTTCCAAAAAATGGATTGATGAGATCAAATAGGATATATAATTAGATGAGCATAAAAATTACAGTAATATGAATATAAAATAACATCCCCCAACATAATAAATATGAGCTTAAAGGGAATGACATAAAAGAGAGCACTTAAAAAGAAAGAGAGAGGTATGATCCCTTACCCCTTGTTCGACTTGACTCGATCATTATTTAATCTCAAGAATAATAAACTAGAGTTAATTTATACTTTCTTAAGAACTTTTTTTAAGTTAATTATTCCTTTTATATCACTTATTACCATTTTATTAACATTATGTAATTATTTAAGTTAATAACAGTTGTTTTGTCGATCATTGGTACTTGAGTCAATAATAAACTTCTTATAATTACAAGTTGTTCATGTGGTAAGATATCCATTATATTCAGAATTATATTCATGATTTAGATATCATATATATCAAAAATATTCATTAGATAAATTCATTTATAATAAGACATAACATTTAGAGGTAGGAAATGAAATGCACCGTTCATGGAGACGGTATGCTGTACGTATGCATGAACGCTACTTTCATTTCTATTTCATATTAAATGGAATGAAATAATAATGATATAAAGGTATATTATAATTCCAGTATAATATCATATATATAATATCATTAAATCAATCCTTTACACATCCCACATATGGCATTAACGAATCAAATAATTTTGAGGGGGCGGTAGTCCGCACTTCCTAAAATGAAGATATCGCGTTTACCCATAATCGAAACCATAAAGGTATGCCATAAATGAAAACTACAGAATCATAATGAAAAAAATAAAAATATTATATATCATATATAAATATAGTGACATCTTAATGGCCACCTTTAAAGGTGTTAATGTAATATTGAACAATCATCGTTTCGTGAGGCAGTAATTCGCCATCCACAGAAACAATATGTTCTTTAACCATTAAACAGAGGTGTGTGTAATTGTAGCTCTAATGATTCATAAAAAAACATCCTAGAATATTTACGATACTGGTGTTGTTAAAAAATAGGGTAATAAAAAGAGTTTAGGGGGTTGGAGAAGAAAAATAAAACAAAAGAACATTAGAGAAGACATTACCTTTAAATCGGGTAACTCCCATTGGTTTGAACCAAAAGGGATTCATGAAAAGATTTGTACCTAAGGTAAGGCTTCTATGATTAATATAGGGATGTGGAGAGATAAAATTAGCAGATTTTGGCCGAGACAATGGCTTGACAGATGTGGCGAAGGAGGTAGTGGTGGGGTCCTTTTATTAGAGGGAGGAGGGGCACTCTTGGAAAATCAGAAAATGTTACTTTATATTAAAATGAGTTTCTGATTTAAAAGGTCCCGCATTGATATATTTCTTGTATAAGGTGGTAATGGTTCTGAATATACTCATCCAATAGTTTTTAGTAATGTGTAAATCTTATATTTTACATTATCTTTTCTTTTTATTTAAATCGTTCATTAATGAGATAATCGCTGCATCATCATGGTGTCATAAATTAATTAATTTATATAATGTCTAAAAATTATATAACAAATACTATTATATAGGAAATTTTTTATCTTTACAATGAATATTTATATTCCAAGAGATACTTTACACAGACAAAACTAAAATTGGGTTACTTTGGTGATACATACTTTGGTTATACTTTCCTTTTGAAAACATAAAATTAAAAAGTTTCACTATCACCCCAAAAGTGATTCCATGGGGTCCAAATGTTTTGCACAAGGCATCCCATGGTAGTCCATGACAAAAAAAATAGTATTAGGACACATTTTATAGTCATTTTTTATTATTATGATATTATTTTAGTACCCTTAACTACCCGATTACTAATTAATCACGCTAAATAATGATAATTACCGTCGTTAGTATTTATAATTTTTAAAAAAAGAGTCTTAATTACATACTCTAGACTATATGATTCCAAATATGGAATCCATTTTATCAAATTCAAATCACTGAAATTGTAGTAATTAATTTAAAAGTAAATCCCGTTGTTAAAACAAAAGACGGGTTTTTAAGAAGTAAAATTTATCAAAATATTGACTTGTTTTTACATCCAATTGAAAAGTAAAATTACTTAAAATGAACAAAATTGTATTAAGTGTTAAAAACATAATTCAATTATAATTTAAAAACAATTAAAATTACAATCTAAATATATAAATAAATTGGATGAAAATGCAGTTTTGAATTAGAAAGCTGTATTTATCACTATTCATTAAAAAAAGACATTATCAGAAAAATACCAAAAATTAACCCTAAGATATATTTGATATTACAAATTCAGAAATGATTTCCATTTTACCAAATTAAAAACATAGAAGTTTCATTAATAGATCATATAGTTAATTCCCACTTCAAAACAAATAACGTGTTTTTAAGAAACAAAATCTATCAAAATATTGACACTTCTTTATGACCATTTTCAATGTGAAATTAATTATAATGGGCACCATTGAATTAAATGGTAAAAAAATATTCTAATTACACTGTAAAACAATTAAAAATATATTATCTAACCATATAATTGAATTAGATGAAAAAGCAGTTTTGAAGTAAAATTCAGTATTTTTCACTATTCATTAAAAAATGAACATTTGTAAGAAATATACCAAAACTTTATCCAATGTAAATTTCAATATCCCATTTCTAAAGAATATGTTTATATTGACAAATATATATTATTAAATTTTCAAAATCTGTATTTAAAAAATGTTCACCATCAAAAGGCGGTAAAATAATCTTTAAAAAAATATTAGAGTATTTATTCTTAAAATTGGATTAATTTGAATTTTAAGCCTCCATATTTTTTTGGATAAATGTAAAAATATTTAAAAAAATATGCAATCATTTTTTAGTTAGTTCTGTTCATTCCCACCATTACAATGGCTAAGCATTAACTATTTAAAATAATATTATTATATTATTAGTGTGCAACATAAGATTTCAAAGAAACTCGTTGTTGCATATTGGGTATGCCATCAAGCATAGAATTTCATTTAAATTAATATTAACATTTTACTCACAAATATTGATAAACATGATAATGTAATATTATTTATTTACATAGGATGTTACAAGTTGAGTATATCTTTCATGCTAAAAGTTGTTCTCAGTGTTTATGGATTGAAAACTCTTATGTGATTTTCTTGTTTATCTTGATAAACTTCCTATTTATTATGATAAAAATTCTACAATTTTTATTTCTAAAAACACCTTATAGTATTATATAACAAAAACATTTAATATCATATTTTATTTTATTAGAGATCATGTGAACAAGGGAGATATTGTTTTAAAATATATACCTTCTAAAAATCCTCTAGTATATATTTTTATGAACTCATTAAACTCTGCTCAGTTAAGAAAAATTAAAGTTGAATATGGTATATTGGATTTTTATATTTTTACTAATAAATAAGTTTGGGGGGGGGGGGGTTGTTTGATTTTTGTTTTTCTTTATTTACATAATTTGTGATAAATAAATTGGTTTTAAATGTTCTTAAAATTGGTTTTAAATGGTTTGAATGTTATTATTTTTTATCAAAAAAATTTTGTAGATTGTTTTTATATGTGAATATTGTAATTTTATTGATTAAATATGATCATATGTTTGTTTTTAAATCCTTTTAGATTTTATTTTATTATATTTTATATTCGTTTAATCCCATAGTGATTCTTATTTTTAGTCTCAAATACTATTTTTCAATATAAATTATTTTATTTTTTTCTCTATATTTTAATGATATCTAAATCTATATTTTTTGGATTTATCTAATAATTATCACAATATATATAAAAAATATTTATCTAAACATAATTATTTTATGTGTAATTTTGAAAATACATTACCAGTAAACTAAAAATTGAATGAAGTTGATGTAGCAGTTTCAAAAACACTAGAGACTTATTTTTTGAAAAGTTACAACATTTAATTTATTGTAAGTTTTATAGATATCATATTAACACAATATTAAATTGAATTTATTTAAATAATTTCTAACATTATTTAATACATTTAAATATATGTCTAAAAAGGTCATCTGAATAGTTCTTTAATTATCTAAAATTATGAAATGTTGTTTCACATCTTTAGTTTTCCAAAATGTTGTTTCTTAGGTTTTTTTTGAAAATTTTAGTTGTAGTAGATGTAATATTTTTTTGATTCATGATATTTTTGAATGATATTATATTTTTATAAAAATTATCATTTTTGAAAGAAGGCCAAATATACTATTAATATTCTTTAAAAATTCATTGATGTTTGTTAAATTATGTTATCAAGTTTCTTACAAATTGTGGTTCAACAACCCCACGTTCACAATAGTTCAATGTATGGATTAGAAAATCTCCATTCATAATAGTGAAAGGTATGATTCTACAACCCTACTTTCTCAACATTTCAATGTATGTTTTAGAAACCCTAATTTTATAACATTTAAAATTATGGTTTAGAGTCCCTACTTTCACAAAAGTGATAAGAATATTTTGGGAACCCAAATTTTGTGATGAAGACTATGCTACGTTAAAACCCTATTAAAATTTAGAACCTTGTGCTACGTATGAACCCTACGATACTATTGAACCCTAATTTTGATGAACCGTAATTTTTTAAACCCTACATTTGATGGTCACTACATTTGGAGAACACTACTTTTGTTAAACCCTAATTTTGATGAAACCTACATTTAGTGAACCCAACTTTTGGTAAAATCTACTTTTAGAGAACTCAAAATTTTGGTGAACTCCAATTTTAGTGAAACCTACTTTTGGTGAACTCTACTTTTGTGTAACACACTTTTTCACAATAATTTTCTAATGATGATTTGGGATTTTATGATGAACATTGATTTGTTGCATCAATATGGATTATTTTCATGGGTTTTTTGCAGAAATAAATCATTAAAGATAAGGATTAAATCCAATATATTTCAGTAATTTTTTTCAATATATAAAAAGAAAAAATAATATATTATTTCAACATATTTTTCCAATAAATTAGTAGGTATCAAGATTATATTAATTCATATATTTTAATTTATGTTCAAATTGTGTTTCTAGTTTTCAGGAAATATTTTGAATAAGATTAAAAATGTTTCTATGGATTTAAACCATAATTATAAAAAAATTAAACAATATTATTATTATGGAGATATTACTAGAATTGTTATTAAAATTATTTAAAATTATTTTATTAATGATTTATTATACAAGAATAAATATGTAATAATGTAGTGATTTTTATGGATATATTTATGAGATCTCTTGACTCAATTTATTTTGAATATCCAAAGGAATTGTAGAGATATTTATACTTTATATTTATTCTATCTATCTATCTCTCTATCTCTATATATAATTATATTTGTAGAATTAAAATAAGGCACAAATTTTAACATATGTGATAATATATTTTTTTCAAAGAGATAGTGATGGGATCTTTGAACCTACAGTGCATTTGTAACACCCTACAACACATTGTTTCATCACCTGTATGGTATATCAAGGGCCATATTTCTTATTCTTCAAGTTCTAATTCCTTGAGAAGATAATACAATATAATCCTAAAAATCCAATACCTATTTATTTAAATATTTATCTTCTCATTCATCACGTTCTGAATCTATAACACTATTTCCTATCTCTCACACACACTTTCCATATTTCTGTTTTTTATTTTACCCACGAAATCATTTTTTATTCTTTCTTCCTTGGGTTATGACTCCTAGATTCTAATGTATAGATATAAGTGTTATGAATCCTTTTAACTAATTTCAGATCTATTCAAGTTGTGACTCATAGTGTCTAATGTTTTGTTGTAAGGGTTGTGACTCCCCATATAAAAGTTAGTGTCATGGTTATCCCACTACAAGAAAAGGATTCTATAATTGGGTTATGATTCCTGCATAATAATCACAGTAGTGAACACATATCTCTAACCATGTATAGATTTAAAGGAGTATATTAGGACTAATTTAGTGTGAATAACTATAAGAAAATTACTTTTGATATTTTATTTTTCCACTACTTATTAACTATAATAATTATCTAAAAAAATAATTTAATTAATCAATTCATTTCATTGATTTTTTTAATATGGTATCTTTACCATCCTCTAGTCCATCTTTCATTACCCTATCTGACCTAACTAGGCTGCTATGAAATCTTGGGGATGATAAGTGCTGTAATGGGAATGTTTTAAACACCAATGTTTTTATAGATAAGGATATATATTAGTAATTTTATTTTTTATTGGAGTAGGGAATATTTTGATAAAAATGATTAGATTAGGATTTTGATATTTATAGAATCTCAATGAGATGTTTTTGGATATAGATTAATTATTATGAGATAGTTTGGGCGCACAAATGAATGTACAGAGTTTTGGAATAGAAATTTAACTTTTTATCATGGTTGATTTCTTTGTTCACTATTATCTCATGGTTAGGATAAAATATGTGGAGTTTTAGTGAAAAAAATGAGGGTAAAATTGGGTTTGTGGTTATAGATAACTACTATCACCTGAATTGTGTGAAATTGGTTTAGAGTACCATTATAGTGTTTTATTTTCTCATAGACAGATGCCTAGTTGGTTCATGATTTAGAAATACATGTTGATTAATTTTTCGGGGGTAAAAAATGACTCATGAGTGAGTCACACAGTTAGTACATGGTTTGATAAATAGCGTGACCAAACATTTCATTGGTGTATTTCCTTATATAATGAAATATGAAAAGTTAGTGTACGGTTTTTTGAAACCATTAAACTAATCCCAGAATCTACACAAAAATTATAAAAATTTGAAAAATGACTATTTCCTTCTATTAAATTTTAATCCTCCTTTATCCTCTTTCCTTACCATTAATAAGGACTAACTAAGGGAGATTACTCCGTTATATTTCTTCTTCAATTTCTCATTGATTTGGGGTTCTCTTTGGGGAATTTTTTTTATAAATTCTGTATATGATTACATATTTGACCTGTCAAGTTTGTTCTCCATCATTGAATGTTGATCACACTATCACCATTTTAGGGTTTGGAGTATGATTTGAACTCTTTATTATTGAATTATCTAGAATTCCATTTCTTTTATTTGACATGGATAGAGGATATCCCATGTGGATTATTTCATTTTCCTTCTCACTATTTAGATATAGTCACATCACCCTATGAATTTATTTAGGCTATTTTAATAATTTGGGCATAATTTGACACTAATATAGTTCTAGTCCATAGGTAATTTTCATGGGATGATATTGGTAGTATTATATGGATCGTTCAAGCATGGAAAGTTATTGTTTCAGTGAATTGTGTTTCCCGAATTTAATTTTAAGAAATTATTCCTATTTTGATAAAATTTTAAAAAATAATTATAAATGGTTATAATTTTTTATTTTGGAACTATGTCTTCAGAAATGATCTCTGTCGATGAGATGAGACTTGGATGTGGACTGGTGAGGGTGGTTGAGGTTTCATAACCATTATTACTCCATATTAGGTAGGTGATATCTAAAAATCTCCCTATTGTTTCTGTATGTTCTAAGGGGGCATGTGATTTGTGATATCACAATTATGAGATATAAATATTTTAATGAAATAAATTATTTCCTTAAATAATTTTTTTATATAAAGTATAAGTGTTCATTGAATTGATAGATCCATGATAATTATCATGATACCTAAACCACTTATTTGTTTCTAGTCCCTGTATTATGAGAACATGTTACAATATAGCAATTTGATAAAATGTTGAATTATCCTAAATTTATAGTGTTCTAAGAGGGCCATTAGGATTTTGGGATATCATGTATGTTATGTGATGATTTGTGTGAAATAGGGTACCTTGGTGGGTAAACTAGTTTTATCTTTACGCTAGATTGGTGTAATGATGCGAGGTAGTTTTTTTATTATATGTTTCACTTTAGAACTCAAGGATTAATGTTCTATCCTAATTATTTTATGTTGTGTGTGATTAAGAGGTCTGCATAGGAGTAGTGTACTGAGTTTGTACAATGGTACAACCCATGTAGAATGTGATATTAGGTTCTATAATATAGTATTACAAAAGAATATTTATATGTAATTTATATATATTTATATATACGTGACATGTGGTTCAACAATTTTTATGGGATAAAACCTTAAGAAATAATGGACTAATCCCAATTCCTAGTTTGGGTGTGTCCTCTTTGGTATATTCTATTTGAGGTTATAGATATGTTATAGGCCTATAGGGTATATTTGATATGGTTCTAGGGAGATTTTGAAACATGTTCAAAATTATAACATTCCATGTAAGGGCATGGATTTTATGGGGTGTTTTGTATATGGTTCCATGGAATGTTTTTTTGATATATGGTATATAATACTGATATGCTGTTGGGGAAGGATACCGTTATATGGTGTTACATATTTGTTTCTATGTTGATCTATTATTCCCCATGGTTTATGTTATTTAATGGGTTATGGGGATGTATGTAGTTCTTGTAGGGGGTGTGATTTATTCATATAGAGATTCAATACTAGAAAAAGTTTATGCAATCAATACCATATTTTATGATAGAACTTAAGGATCAGCGATGTTTATTTTATTTAATTTACTCACTATAAATTATACTCTTCTCAATTTACATGTTATTATTAAATAATTACTAGTTTTCTTAGGGATATAATTGATGGTGGGATACTTAATTTCTACTCTCACATTTCTCTGGGGGCCATGAAAATATGGTACCCCTAAAAAAGTTATGTTCTTAGAATTAGGTAGGGAAGAGGATCTAGATTGCATGATCTAGAAAGTAAATATTTATTGAAATCTTTATAATAAAATTTTATGGGGATCGGGGTTGTTAGTAGAGACTTATTGATATTTATTCATTTCATAATTTATACAAGTGATTATCCTAGTGATTTAATAGTTGCGATTTATGACTATATATTTTATATAATTTAATATAGAATATATATGTTTTATTTATTCCCTATACTATAATTGTTTTATATTTTTTATATGGTATTTTTTCTATTTTTTGACACAGATAAGAGGGTATTATATCTCCATGGTATAACTTTAGTCCATCATTAGTTGTCGACAACTAATAAATATGTTATAGATATATATATTATACTACGAATTTTTGTGTTTTAAATTCAATATTTATACCATTTTATGTATAGTTATCACATTTTTTTCTTTTATGAATAATTTTTTATCAACTCTAAAAATTGATTAATTATTAGTTTTTATGCATTTTTACTAATATTGGGTATTAATTGAAAATACTTCCATTAAATTTATGTTTCTAGGTGTCTATAATTAAATTTGGATATATATTGGTCTATACATAACATCATGAGATGAATAGTAGAATATGTCTATATCTTGATAATGAGGCCTTATATATAACATAATTTTCCATTGTGATAATACATGAATTGTTTTTATGTATTTTAAAATGAAATGTTATAGAATTAATATGTAAAATATTTTCTGATAAGTATAATTTTTATCTGAAATATAATTTTTCACCATATGTAACAATTGCATCATTTCCATTAAATATATATGATTGATATGTGATATAATTTCTTAATATTCAGTGATATAAAACATATTTTCCATTTTAATAAAATGTTACATAATATATTTTTCATGTGGTATATAAGCAATATGTATGGTTTTTGGTAAAATGTATCAATTTTTTTTATAATTTTAAATGATTGTAATTAATAATTTTTAATTTTCAAAACTCTAACTCAATTATTCATGTTAGACTATCATCCTCAGTGAAATAAGAAACATTAGTTTTTACACAACGACGAATGCAACCACACTTTGATGGAAAATATGATCTAAAGGAAGAAGACACTTACACCATGGGAGATCAATTGTAGAAACGAAGTGGTTTTGATGAATATATGTGATTCTTCCATTTTTTGAGTCCATATAATCTGGTCATTTCAATTTCACCATAAAATAATAAGAATAAAATGTTGCATCATTAAGAAAATCAAATATTCATATCATTTAAAATGTTTTCAAAATAATTTATTGACCATTGGAGTTTAAATTCACATGATAAGTAATTAAACTCTTAAAATCATTTGTAAAATTTATAGAATATAAAAAACCTTTTCCATTAATGATTTTCAACATCAATGAGACACGTATACTAGGGGGACTATCCAATAGTGCTAATGAATAATATAAATGACCACCACATAATCTTATTCTCAAATTTTTATTTCTTTTCCCCATTATTGAATGTTTTTTATAGGAGGGATCCATTAATTAGATTAAAAACCCATTCCATTATGGTGATTTTCTTGTTTTTTTAGTTTTGTTTCACTAAAATCACATTTAATATATTTTAGTAAACTATTCTCTACTTATATATTATCTTTTATGTTCCCTCTCTGTTATTTCTCATAATATTTTGCAACACTCATGAGGTTGAATGATTAATGATGGGATCTTATTGGGAGTTCATACCTGTTCTGAAATATATTCCATATAGTTATTTTATATATTTAATGTTTTTCTTCAGACAACTATTAGTGGGAAAGAGGAAAATATTTCCTTACTATTGATGCATATATTTTCACTTATTCTTCTATAATACTCGCAATCCCTCCAGTATTTCTCTTGAATGAATGGATCCTTGATAATCTAGTTCCGAATGGAGACAATTTCATATCAAGAAGGTGTGTTATAATGTCATCTTTATTAGGGAGATCATTATCTTGATAACAATAGAGAAAGTAGATGTTATTTTTTAATAGGTTATTATTATTAATATTATTTACTAATAACTTGGTTAATGTGGATTTTCACACATAATATGGATTGTGATTATTAAGTTGGTATGAGGTAAGGAATGTTCACTCAATGTTAATTTATTAGTAGTATTTCATTTATTACTATACTCATTCAATCCTTAACTACTTATTGTTAATGTTTTTTTACATTTAAATTTCTAAAACCCCATTTTTTAGTTACAAAAATAAAAATACCAAAAAATAATTTATTTTTTTGTATAGATAGTTATTAATATGATAACCAAATTCCCCTCATATAATAATACCCTGAACTACAAACAATATAAAAAATTGTTTTCACCACCAAAAAATCGGTTTGTAAAAATATTTCAACATTAATAAATATCCATTCTTGTTGATCACAATTTATTCCTTTAGAATATTATAACTAATTTTATTTATTTTAATTTAAAATCAAAAAAATATAACTCAATTGATTATGTATTAAAATTTAGATAATTATTCAATTACTAACTACTAATGGAATCTACACATGTAATAATTTTATAAAAAATTGAATATAACTAGAAAATTAAAAAAATGAAAGAGGTATGAAACCATTTTTAGACTATATTTTTAATATCTCATTGTATATAATGAAAAAATGGGCAACAAGAACCATAAATAGTGGATTTAATACATTCTCACCTCAACTTTAATTATTGAATAACTTATGGATGATGATGATGAACTATTAGAATATCTTCTATAAAACCTCACAAAAAAATATCTTTAGGATATTACAAATGAACCCATATAGGTTGATACACTTGTTGGAGATATTTTTCATGGATTGAAACTAGAATCACATTTTATATGGTAAAATATAAAATAACTCTCCCATAATTCAAGAATCACATTCTACATCACTCTATCTCTCATTGGGTTTGGAGAAATAACACACTATATTGGTGACATATGAATTGAATATTTATAAGATTAACTACATACCTCAATACATTACTACATTTCAAGAGGCACTTACATTGATGAATAATAGATAGCTCAAGAAATACAAATGAGAAAGTTGTTACATAAAACCATTTTTATTTAATTTTATTTGATATAAATTTAGGATTACCTCCCAGTATTTGGATATATCTAATTTAGATAGTCACTGGATTTACTAGGAGAGTAAATAAGAAGAATATTATGCACATGATGAGTAATACTAGAATCTCCTTAAACCCATTAAATAAAATTTTTGAGGGATAAAATGAGGAATTTATAGAGAATATTCTTAAAGAAACATATATATAATCATTATAATTTTTTAAAGATTATTTTAATATTTATTCATTATATTTTATAAAAATTTATATAGAACATTTCACTAAGTTCGCATTTGAAAAATATTTTTCGGAAACAAAATATTATCAATTCCCAGATGCCTAAAAAGAATCACTATAATTAATGGAAAGGGATGTAAAATCATTCATATTCTTACTACCACCATGCAGTAAGTAGCATATAGAAATCAGGATGGGCCTGAAGTACTCTATCCATAGGATACTCTATAACTTGCATGAAGGAATGTACACTGGGCGGAAATACATGTATTTGTTTTTGTTTAATAAACTCCACACACCATCATATTTTAGATTACAACTGGAACTACATTTTTATATGTACTAAAATCCCTATACCCATATGGGGGTCAAACCGTGGATTATCCATTTTCATTTATTATAAAAATTTATTCATTTACATTTATTTTAATGAATTTATAATGTTTTCATATTTATATGTCAGTATTCAATTAGAAATAATTTATGTATTAAATCAAGCCCCCACTAACAACAAGGTAGGTTGTGTAACACCTATGTATCTAATTTTTTTTATTTCCCTAAAAAATTCTATTAGAAAATTTATTATGATATATTTTGAGAAAAAAGTGTAGTAACAGTCTTTGATGGGGAGTAGAAAAATTATATTTTGGTTAGTATGTTTTATTTTTTATTTCTATTTTTTGGGAATTATTTTAGGATACCTTGTTCTAAACTGAATAATTAGGGTTATTTAGTTCATCGTTATGCTTTAGGCATGTTCACTGATTGGAATTTATAATTATCTAAATGATTTATAAAATAGAATTTTATTTTATGATTTATAATATAAAAATTTATTGAATTTTTTTCAAATGTTAAATACATGTGAACCAGTGTAGTTTTAAATGATGAATAACCTTTCCAACTCAAGAGCAATTTATTAAATTTAAATTTTTCATAATTTTTTTTGGAATATTTTCATATATTGTACTTATTTTTCTTGTTTCCAAATACATTATTGTTTATATAATATTTAAAACATATTTAAGTTACTATTTTGAACATAATTTTTTTATATTAATCCTATATTTTTAGCATTCATTGTAAATAAAATTTTATGTATTAAACCCCATAAGTAAAAAAAATATCTTGTCAAGAGGCCTTATTAAAATCCATATATCCATTTCTAGTAAACATTAAAATTAATAAAGATTTATTTTAATAACCCATACCCCAGTAGAATGATGTCAATTTATAATTTATTATATTGGAACTAGATGAAAGTAACCATAACATAATGAGCCAAAAATATTAGTAGTCTTGAAAATATATAATCATAAATTATTACCATATTACATTTAAAAACAAAAATTACAACATTTTTTTATTATAAAATTATTACCTCTATAATGAACCTACATATCATTATCAGTACACTTCTTGGATTCCCAAGAAAATGGAATAAATTAGGGTGATATGAAATTATCAATAAGGGTTATATATAGTAGTAACTATCATGAGTAAATAATGAATGAGAAATAAATAATATCACTATGGAAGATAGATATTTTAAAAAACATATAATCTAATCAATAACTGAACTTTCATGATTAGATAAGTCACCATAAATATGGAATGATAAATAATTGAATATACTTTTCATTTAATCAATTTCATGAATTTCATAATTAAATTAGTCTTAATTAATATGGAATGATAAGTATCTTAATAAAATAATCCATTTAATTAATAACTTGAATGAAATTATTTGATAAGGTATAATAAATATGTGTAGAAAAATAACTGAAATCACAGTCCATGTATTCAGTGGAATTTGAATGAAATGAATCTAGAAGTAATATCAATATGAAACTATCATAGATAATAATAATTTTTTTTATAATTTATCTTATTAATTATTGGACGCCATGATTTGAGGATTAATGATACCTCTATAATCATGGACTTTTACAAGAATTTTTAATATTGATGGGCAGGTATACTCCATAAACCCATTTAACTAAGTCTAGCCAACATATTTGTATCCTTCGACTATTGATGCGTCGAGGGTCTATCATTAATAAGGGCCAACCCATTATTTTATTTCAAAATAATTCCTCATATATTAAATAATTGTTTTAATACACGAATCAATATGCCTTATCATTAAATATTAATATTAAGAAAAGGATACATATTTATTAATATTTCACAAATTAATCAAATAAAATTAAATATAAAAAAAAATATTTATAAATTATATGTTGGCTAAGAAATAAGAATATAAATGTTAAATTATATTTATATTTATAGAAAATTCAATATCCAATGATCACATAAAACTGGATATTTCAAGGGATGGTTAATGAAAAAATGAATCATAATGTGAATGTCAATACTTTAATTCATCAAAATTTTCATAAAACATCTATACAATGAAACATAATATTATCAATACAACATATACTCATTTAATTAAATATAACGTCTTGTTTTTTATGAATATAAATACTATAAAATGATCCTTTAAAAAAATTTGATAAAAATATTCTTTTATCATAATTTTTTTAGAATGAATGTTTCTGAAATATATTAAAAATAATTTTAATTGAAAATAACTTTTGAAACTTATAATGTAAGATTTAGTACATTGAGTCATCATGATAGTATGCAGTTATTTATATGTTGTATATGTTAGAACAAAGATTAATTTCTAAATTTTGGTAAAATCTAAATTGTCCTTGTTTGGAAAATGAAATAAATATTTATTTCAAGAAATTTTGTAAATAGTCAAGAAGGGTAAAAAGTTATTTAATAAAACATTTGGAGAATTAAATTTTTTAAACGTTATTTGAAATCATATTTTTGGAAGAAAATATCATTTTCGATCGAAGAGATAAAAGATGTCTATTTTTTTAAAACGTTTCCAATACCTTTTAGTACCATAGAGTAGAAAATTATGACTATTAATTGAAAGATTAATGAATAAACATAGGAGATGAAAATTAAATGAGTTTATTTTAATAATATAAAAGAATTTTCTTCTTGGTAAATTCAAGCAGAAACTGTAACAATTAAAATGAGATTATAAAATAAACTCTTATAAAGATCACAATGTTGAAGTGAGAATTAACCATAGAATTGATTATGGGTATCAAATTTTATTCCACAAAAAATAATTTTAAATAGAATAGAATATATATATAATTAATTACACACATAATCTTAGAATATCAAATATAATGAATAAGTAAAATCCTCCAATGAAATGAAATCGAGTTATGAAAATCATTACCACGTTGTATCTTTTATGTCAAATTCACTTTGTTCTAATAAATAAAATGAAAACATAAAACACAATTAATTGTTAATTAATAATGATATTAAATATAAATGGTAACCTCAATACACCATATCAATGAAATTAAGTGCGTAACATTACAATATGCCTCAGCGAAGGGAAATTGAGATGATGTACCTTAACTCACACTTTTTGGGTTGAACATTATTTATCAAACTATATAATGGTTTTAAAAATGTTATTAATTTAAAATTGGACTATGGTCATATCTATAATATCACATATTATATTTTTATAATGTCTTACAATAATATTTGTTATTATTTTCATTTTAACTACTGTTTTAGGTGTAAATTGCATTGTTTTAAAATGATTATTTTATTAGGCAAGCTCCAATTTTTGTGAATATAATAAATAACCCTAATATATAGATTTATATAATTTTAATTAAAATAATATTAAAAAAAGATATATTATTACATTCATTATTTAATCTTAGACATATAAAATGAATCGCATCGCTTTGGGTAGAGGGTTGGCCATATGTAAATGCAAGTGATAATATCATTCCCTTAATGGGTGAAAGGGTCAGGAAGTGGACGATATATTAATTTTATACAATATTTATAATTTAATATATATATAGTATATGTTCATTAAATTTATCTTTATCACCTTCCATATGAAGAATACATAAAAAATGAATCACATCACTTTGAAAGGCAGTAGTCTACCGTATAGATGAGAGACATTATCGAATTTTAAATGACATAGAATTTAAGAATTTATATGAGATATTATAACTAGATATGTATAATTATATCATAAATATTGTATATAGATATAACTAATAATTATATAAAAATAAAAGATGTGTTGACAGAAAATGAGTTACATCCGTTAGCGAGCCCATAGTCTTCCATATCAACTATCAACAATTTAGTTACCCATTTGATAGAGGAGGAGATAGATAATGATTATAACATAAAAAATAATAACATAAATGTGTGTTGAAGCTACTGGTTTTTTTATATTTTATGTGTTTTGTTATAAATTACGGTGCATAAATAAAAAAAATATCTCTGTTAAGATAATTACCTTATCTTAGAGAAACATCATTTGGATCCTCTCATAAAGACCATAGGGTTGGTATTTGGGAAATAAAATAAATACTAGCATGTTTATAAGGATATTGGAGAGATATTTTTATAGGTTTTGGTATATATAAAGGTCCTGATAGATATGATGAAGTGAAGGGGGTTATGGCCTTTTACAAGGGGGAAGGGATAAACATGAATGTTTAGAAAAGATTAAACTGTACCCATTTGTTTTAAATATAAAAAGAATTAAAAATGGACAATTT
The DNA here is from genome assembly GCA_963277665.1 of Viscum album. Taxonomy (NCBI): domain Eukaryota; kingdom Viridiplantae; phylum Streptophyta; class Magnoliopsida; order Santalales; family Viscaceae; genus Viscum; species Viscum album. The sequence continues at coordinate 1,003,568,390 of OY728133.1, forward strand.
TCGGTATTTGAGGTTATACTGTTTAAATATGTCCATAAAATCAGTTTTGGAATGTTTTAGGTCATTTTTACACTTATCTTCTTATTGAAACACCCAGTAAACCCATTTTCAATTGTTAATTACAAATAATGTTTACCTCTTTTACATGTAATTATAGTCAAAAATTAAATTAAATTTATTAGATAATGTTATTTTATTATTAATAATATATAATAAATTTTCCAAATTAAATTCACTTAAGTGGAAGAATTAAATTTAAATGTGATGAAAAAGATGTTCCCCTAGGTAATTTTTTTAAAACGTATAAAAAAAGATATTTAAAAATTTAATATGAAATAGATTAAAATCACCTAATTTGGATTAATTATATATAAATCCATTGATATTTCTAAAAAATAATTTTTTTTAAAAAATGGTGCTTTTAAAATAATTAAATAAAATATATATATATATATATTTTTATCATAAATCAGTATTTTTCAATAATCATCACAAAATGAAACCATCTAGAAAACCCACAATAAGTAACCATACGATCATTTTGAAATGATGATTCAAAAAAATAAAATAATTTTTATAAAATTTGTAGAATATTTTTTTAAGATAAGTTCAAAAAAGTTAAGATATCCGTTTTTATAAAAATATAATTTTTTGGAAAACATTTCAATTTATTTCATGTGATATATATTTTTATTTACAATAAATAGAGAACCCATGAGAATATGTAAACATATGACTTCATAAATTAGTTAGTAGTATTCATACCAGAAAACCCAAATTTTTAGGTCATAATGGATATGTTTTAAACAATAATATTTTAATTGAGTATTATGTTTTAATTAAATATGGTGTTTTGTGCATCACAAAATATCCTAGAGATTAAATTAATTTAAAAAGTAAATATATATTAAATTTATTGGGTGTTAAAATATTTTATAATATTTATTTCACATGTCATAAACTATATCAAACCCAATTTTACTTTTTTAAAATTATGGAGTGTTTTCTTTTACCACTTAAATATATTTCATTATTTCCATTTTTTCATGAAATTGGTAATATAGGAGTTGAAATGTGAAAATTCCATTTTTTTTAAATAGAAATCATAGTTTTTTTAATAAAACACCAACTTAATAAGATATAAATTGTTGTAAAATTGGTATTCAGAATAAAAAAAACTATATATCTAAGTAGATGAAAATTTGTTAGAAGGAAGATATAGACATGGATGAAAAATAAGTAATTTTATAGAGTTATAGAGATAATTTATGATAATAAAGAAAATAATCAGTGGAATGTTAAGGACCCCAAAACCATAAATCATTCATGATTTAAAATAAAATTTTATTTATCAGATATGATGTTAATGAGATAATAATTTTGTTTTAAGATCCTTTTTAATAAATTTGAGGTATTTCTTTACCATCTAGTGTATGAACATATGAAAATATAATTATTTTGTATATTTATATTTAGTAAAATATTTCATCTTTTTTTGTGATTCTATCAATTTCTAATTCATATTTTACTCTAGGAAATGAATATCAAAAAATGAATTTTTTATGCTGGAAAAATTGAAATAAACATTTAACAATTCATAAAATCCATAAATGAGTGGCTAGACATTCTACCTATCTCTAATTATTTTTCAAAATAAAAATGTCTTGGACAAGTTATCTAAATAAATACATTAATATCTATACCTCAATAGTACCACCACTATTACACCATTAATATTTTTATATAATATTGTTCATGTAAACACATTGATAGATTGACTAGGACATTACATATGATAGTGATAGGCATTAAAACATATTGAATTTATGTTTTCGGATTTATCTCCATGTACTTTATAGATGTGACATATTGTCACCCAATATGAGAGTCTTAATTTTTAATGTAAAATATTAAAATATTTCATATAACATTTCCTATGTGTAATAACCCATAATAAATCAACAACAATGATAAGATAAACCATAAAGGTTACCAATAAATTTAATCTTTATCCCAAAAAGAGTAATTGAATTAATTTTAATGTAATTCTTTATAGAAATATTTACTAAACCAATGCATATTATCTCCATAAATATCTATCAAAAAACCCTTAATCATATTAAAATACCATAAAAATGATAAAATGGTGTGTTCAAGACATTGAAATTAAGATAATTATTAATCTTATAATCCCTTGAGGGTATCTAAAACACTGATGTTAATGAAGTCACATAGGATTCTAAAATTTAACCAAATCCTTATATTATTCATGATTCTTATAATAAAATTACAATTGGTAAAAAATACTTCTACAATATAATTCTTTATTCTAAATACATAAATAAATAATTCATTTTCTTTTAACCCATGTCCTTCCTTTGTCTAGGCGTTAAACTTTAGGTGAGGGTATTGAACCGCATAATGCCCAGGTTTCCCACATTTAATAAATTGGAATGAAAATGTATCCCTAGGATGATATTTATTTCCTTTAATCATGATAATCATTATTACTTATAAATTCATTTCTTAATTCCCTTATTTTAAACAAAAAACATTTCCCATTTTTTGAGACAATTTCATAGGGGGGTTATTCAATATTTCATACATGAATGAAGTTTAGAGTTCATTCCCCTATAGCCTCCAACACTAGAGATCTTAGGTAACTCCAAATTCTTTTATTTAAAGATTTTTATAGTTCTCTAAGGTATAATATGAAAATTATATTTTAGGATAACAGACTAGGAATAATCATAATTTCTTTCACTCCAGTAATCTTCCCATTTGTCTACTTATAGTGACCACATTTCCCTTAAAATCCAATTTTTAGATGATTCCTTCAAGATCTAGTCATCGAATAAAACCATCAAGAATAGTGTAAGAATGAATCATCATATTCAGAATGCAAAAAATCATGAAGTACCACTTATGGAATTTATAAATCATCACACCTTATTTCAAATATAATAAACCTCATGTCTAACTAAGGTAATTCAGTATCATCAACTATTCAAATCATTTGAAATAGTTTATAACAAAAATATGAATTATCAAATTTATATCCCATGAGAGTGTAAAATGAGGTATGAAATAAGGCATATTTTCATATACCATATATAGTTCAAGACAACCTCAACACACCATTTTTGAATTTATTACCCCTATATATATTTGTGTCAAAAAACATGCCACATTTAGTATCCTGACATGGGTGTATTTCTATGAATTACCACATAATCTCAAACATACAGAAAAATTAGGATGAGCTTTTATACTTGTCCTCAGATCATCATAGGGTTATGTTCTTGAATAAATATTTTTCTTAATATAGTTTCTATGGTGTATACTGAATTTACTCTGATACCAAATGTAATTAACCTAACACCAATAGCTCATAATTGATGTCTACTTTAATATTGTGGCACTAGATACAAACAATATTCTCATAAACGACATATAGTTTTAGTAGTATTGGTAAACTAGACACATACATTATTCACGTATTCTATTTAAAATAAAGAATTAGAACTTTTTTTGAGAATATGATTATTTCATCTAGTACGTCATTTTATATCATTATTAGTAAACTTCCTAGACTCATTTGAATGGATGAAAAATATGGGTGAGCTCAAATTCTCAGAAAGGGTTACATTTAATAGAAGATTTTATAGGTAAATAAAAAATTATGAACAAGGTGAAAATAATATGGAAATGTAAACAACTAAACACAAATTCCTTTTAATAAATGTTCTTACTGTCATGATTAGATAAAGAAAATAAATATGAATGGAGATAAATAAACGATCACACATTAAATTAAATTAGTAACTTCAATTTTATAACTATATATGGGATAAAAAATTTGGAAAGGTAAATATCTGATCACACATTCAAATTAATCAATAACATAACTATCATTATTAGATAAGGTAAAATCAATATAACTAGGTAGCAATCAAGAAAAAAATTCCACTAAATAAATAAATCGAGAATTAAATATATCTAGAGAAAACATCATTGTCAAAATATAATAGATGTTAATAACTAAATTCATATAGAAATGCATAATTATTGGATTCCATGATTTTAGGCATCATGATACCTCAATAGTGAATACCTTTCACTGGAAAATTTAAATCTAATGGGTAGGTATACTCCATAAACCTATTTAAGTAATGATATCTAATAAAATAATCTCTTGATACTACCATTGATACTAGGGGATATCTTTAACTTAGATCCACCCACCATTTAATGTCCAAATCATTGCTCATATGTCGAATAATCAATTTAATTCAGAAATCAATATGCATTATCAGTAAATATCCTTCGAACTATGGGATGAATTTTTTATCAATATTACCCCAATAAATCAAATAAATTATAATGTAAGACACCATACGTAGAAATTATACACAATCTAACCAATAAAAATATGCATGATAATTAATATGGATATATTCGAGAAATTTAATGTCTAGTGATCATAGGAAGGTTAATATTTTTGTGGAAGGTTAATGAATCAAAAAATGAAAAAAGGTGAATTTCAATAACATCATTTTTCAAAATGATCATAAACCAAATATTCAATGAATGATTTTGGTATCAATAAAACATATCTCAATTAGTGTTAAAATAAATGTGTGTTTTCCTTGATATATAAAAACACTGTAAAAATATTTTCAAAACATTCTTGTGAAAAATACCATTTTAACATTGAAAATATTTTTAAGACTAAATGTTCATAATATATTTTTATATTACTTCTCTTTGGAAATAACAATTTAAACAAATAAAGTAATATTTAAGCCATTGTTTGGTCATGTTGGTAGGAAATTCCACACATTTAGTACACATTAAATCCAAGATACTTTATAAATTTTCAGTAAGAGCCAAATGAAACTTCTTCCAAAAAAGAATAAATGTTTTTATTGATTTTTTTCAAAAAATTAAAAATGACTAATTTTTTAATAATTTATTTAGAAAATGATAAAAAATATTTTTATTATATTTTTTCAAAACATTGTTTTAGAAGAAAAATTATATTTGACAAAAGAGAGAAATGTAGGTAGATGTTATTAACAATATTCTCTCAATCATTTTATGTATAAACACTTTCGTTAATAATGTGCTTGTGAAATAAAACATTAAAAAAATCATAATGTTGATTTCATAATTTTGTAGTGAATTTATAATTTGTGTAAACTATAAATACACATAATATAAGTGTAAATATAAAATAAGATATTCAAAATTGAATAAATATATTATCTAATAATATTAGAGGCAATGAAGAAGTAATATAACCGAGTAAAAAGAAACTCAGCTATGAAATTCTTTAAAACTTGGTAAATTTTATGTAAAATACCCTTTGATAAAATAATCCATATTAAAATCTAAAATTTATTTTATTTTTTGTTAATAATGATCTTACATGTCAACGGTGTAGTATATTCATCATATCTAATAAACTAGTTGCACAACCTTATAATATTCCACAACAGAGGGAAATTGACACAAAGTACATTACATAACATGTAATTTTTCTTGATGTTATTAAACCCATTTTATAATAGTTTTTAGAATGTTATTAATTTATTATATAACATTATAAGAATTTTTAATATCAAATTTTTTAACATCTTATCTCCCATTTGTTAATAATATTTCTTTTTACCATCATTTCATGTATAAATTTCTATGTTTTCCCCTGCATATTTGTTATGAATGACCCATTTCATATTTATAGGATTCAAGGAAATCACCTCCAGTATTTTTTGGATTTTCATAATATCATATTTTCTTATTTGGTAAATTTTTAGTATCATTATTGAATGTTTTACAAGTAAAATTAGTCACATCACTTCTAGGAGACTATATGCCATAGGTACAGATGAGTGATGATATAATTCCCATCACGAGTGAAAGGGTGAGAAGCATGTTTCGTAGTTCCTTGAAACATGTGTTCTAGTTCACCAATCCCTGCTTCCAAGTAGTTTCCATTGGATTTATTCAAGGAACATGAAACCTCCAACAACACTTTATCGAAAAGGGAAATGATTTCCAAAGGCATGACTTTGTTATGTTTGAACTTTATGATACATAAGAACATGAATTGGTTGAGAGTATGGGAGGTCAGACTCATCACACCCTTTTGGGGGGAATTATTGTCTTCCCCAGACTCTCTTTATAAATTTAAGATATTTTCATGAATATTTATTAATTCACCATGTATAACATAGATTTCAAATGGAATTTTCAATCACATATTAACATGTATGAATTTTATAATCCTCCATATGTATTCGATGTCCTTAATTAATGGTTATATACATATGTATTAGAGGTTATACATCAATGGTATCCTCTCATATACTATTTTGAAATTATTTTTATCAATGTTATGATTATACTGTTTTAAGCCAATCAGTGGGGCACTCTGGAATTTATTGTCATATAGGGAGTTGAAGGTTTATTTTAATATAAGGAATGTTTCCATAGAATAGGATACCTATGTATCCTTGGGAATGGAATAATAACCCTCATAGTTCAGTACCTCTTAGTGGGACACTTCATACATTTTATGGTTTGGTGATAAGGACCATGCCATACAGTTTAATGTCATGTGGTAAGGACATGTAACTGAAAGATGGTTAGTTATGTTTTTGTGTGGGACTTATTCCAAAGAATCCCAAGGAACATGAAGTGAATATGGGTTTCAATGTAAGATTAGACCATGTTGGGAATATAGACTAGTAAGAACAGAGTTGATTTGAAGTGTTGGGTTTGGTCCTCAAAGAGGCTTCTAATGTATCCTATGTGGAGAGGAATAAAATCTCATATAGTTCGACAAGTCTCATAAGAGAGTATAGTCCTTTGGGAGAAATGAGTTTGGGTTACATCATGAAAAGGATTACATGATTATTTGACGGTTTTATTTGGTGCATACTCCTAAAGTGGATTCCCAGATTAAGGAAATTAGGGATCAATTCATGAAGAGGATATCCATTAAGCTCGACTCCACATAAAGGCTTCTTATGAATCCCAATTACTGTGGGAATTAGAGTTCCCAATGTTTTTTCACTATGGGTGTTTGTGAAAAATTTATAATCATCAAGAATATCTAATCCCACATGATTCATCATTTCTATGAGAAATAATAGGATTTTAAAGAATCCACAAGCACACCAACACTTTTCCTTCTCCACTGGTGGAAGAGGGTGCACCTATGGCAGCAACGGTGGACGAGGGAGAGGCGACCATATAAGAGGGAGAGATGACGAGCCTTCGATCCGTTCACCTTATATTTGAAAAGGGTCCAATGAAAAAAGGATTGAAGTTGATGTTAGTAAGGAAGATAAATATTGTAACCTTCTACATTAAAGGTTAGGGGATTACACCAGGATGGGAACACAAGTGGCTTTCTATATGGGAAGGAGACTTCTCGTTTTCTTGTATGTAAATATAAGAGTTAACCATTCCTCCGTACAAGAGACCCGAGGTTCCAGGTTTAAAGAAGAAAAGTGGAGGACAAAACCCAAACCCTAATCCACTAAACTGGGAACTTTCCAACACTGTTCCAGGGAGAAAGTTCAATGTTATTGAAGATATCCAAACCCATATAAAATCCATGAATCCTAACCCCATGGTGAAAAAATGTTGGAAACCTATGACTGCAGATATAAATACCCATATAAAAGAAACATTAATGTTCCTTTACCAAAGGTATGATAATTTAGGAGTTTTTGGTGGAGGTATCACCAAAATACATTTCAAACAAGGGATCCAATGAAGAAGTAGTCTTTCCACGAATTACTTTGATGAAGGATTAATGGATTGTAGACTGATAAGAGTATGTGAATCAAAGAAGGGAACCCAAGTAAGTGTTATCACGCATGTATGGGCACACAATAAGGTTTGGGTGACCTCATGTTCACTTAATTGACAATCAACCTATATGTTAATACATGGACGAGACCTAACTATAGACTTCAATAGTATTCACAATTATTCACATAATTTGGGCACTCATGTTACTATGAGAGGAATAGTTGGTGCTCAACTATTTTAGATTTAGGGAGGTTGGGCGCTTGAGGAATGCAAGTGTTATGGATTTCAAACACTAAAAGCTCTTAATTCCTATGATAATCCTTTAATTCCGCCACTATAGGTGTTAAATAACTTCCTTGAAAGTTTCATAAGTCCCGATTAAAGTACTAGGGTGACCTTATCAACAATTAGGCTTCAAAGACATTCTTCCATAAAAATAAAGGCCCCAGGAGTATATTTATTGAAAAAAAATTATACCCTGCGTGAAAAGAGATTTGGCACGCAAGTATCTTGCCTGCCATAATTGTGACACAGAATTACCTTTTGCGTCTATGGTGTTTTGGATAGACTATGGGGACACTTTGAGGACTTAGCCAAAAATAATTATTTCAATTAGCTTCCGCATGGTGGCACATAGGTTTTTGCATGTATGTATCTGGGGACCCACTTTAGAGACTTAGAAAAAATAATTCCTCGATACCAAGGGTCTTCACCCCCACACCCCAGCTTCATATCACTGCCCATCTCAAGTCTCGGACCTTCAACTCAGTTCCATCACTACCATCATTGCCTCACATTAAATTTTTTTTATTCGTACTGTGATGTTTTCGAACCAGATTGACAAATTTTGTGTTCATGTGCATATAAGACATTTCATGGTATATACAACCCCCCCCCCTTAAATTTAATTCATTAGAAATTAAAATAATCTAGTTATAAAATAAAAGAAGGGAACTATGAAACATTAATATATAATTTGGTTAGATTTGTACCTATATCAAGTGTGGGAGGATTATATAATTTTTTTCATAATTCATTGGAAATAGAATGGATAGTTTTAATTTTACAAGGGTTATACAGAAAATCACATAAACTTTGTTTTTTTTTGAATTTTCGTCGCTCAATATTAACTATAACAAAAAAATGTATGTTTAGTGAGATGGGACTTGACTTTTGTCCAGATTTCCCTTTGTAGGTTCCCAATCTGGTTTGTACCACGTCTCATATTTTAGGTAGTTTATAGTCATGCATGTTGAACTATAAAGGGGTAGTGTTTAAGGTCGAATATCTTTGACCATAAATTTTGAAATTAAATCCCAAAAAAGGATCAATGGCTAAGAATTTATTTAGTATTCGTTAAATATTTCCAAGGGGGATCTTGAGTCATGATATTTATGGTCACTAAATCTAAAAATTATATCAACATAAAGGATTTATCTCCAATGAATGAAGTTATTGTTATTCGACAAACCCATTATGGGGGTTGTAATATGCAGGGCCAACTAGGGCATATGTTGCATAGCCAAATAGTGTTATCTTTTGACTGACATGCCTATTAAGGTGGAGAAATTTATGCAAGGCCTCTAGGGGAACATACTGTATAGTCAATAAAAAGAGCTCTTAGAAATTTAACATTTTACTATTGATAGAAAAGGGAAAATAATATATTTGTTACTCAAGACCACAATGGGTGATTATTCTAAAGAAATAGATATTAAGAACAATGTTTTATTTATGACAACATATTTTATGAATAAGAAAACCACTTATTAGACAAATTTTGTTTATGGGGAATGATTAAAATTTATCTAAAAGGGGAAATTATGATATTGTACTGTGTAGTTTTAGGTTATGCAGTGAAGAAATTGTACTATGGAGTTTTATGTCTTGTAGTGGAGACATTGTATTGTGCAATTTTAAGTCATGTAGTGAGGACATTGGACTATCCAGTTTTAAGTCATGTTGTGAGGACATTGTGTGGATTCAATTTTAAGGTCATTATCTTTGAACAAAGGTTTGATACTCTTTCAATTTATTGATAATTTGTTTGGAAACATACTACCAAGTTCATTTATGGAAATGGAATAATTATAAACTATTATTTGGGAATTTATGGATCTAAAGAATGATATGGGGAAAGGGATAAAATCATTATAGAAAGTAATTTCTAAGAACAAAATTACCATTATTTGAAAAACCCGTTATGGGGTCTCTATTATGAAGGTCTAAATGGGGAATATGATGCATAGCCAAATAGTGGCATCCTTTAGCTTAAAATATTATTAGATAAGAAAATTTTATGCAAGGACTCCTAGGAAAACGTACAGAATAGTCAAGAAAAATATCTCTAAATTTTTTGAAATTCTATTTCTAATAGCCGAAGAACGATTATGGAGATTCAAATTTTACAATGCATAGAGTATGGATTATTAATAAAGGTACTTGAATATGGATAAAATACATTTAATCAATATTTACAAATAATATGTGCAATAATATTTCTTTGAAGGTTTGTCCCAAACAAAGGAACTATGTTATCTATAGTTTTTTAGGTTGTATGAATAAGAAAAAAAATGGAAACAATATATGATATGTGGACATGTGATCCAAGGTTATTTTATATTTATTTGAACACATGGAGATGGAAATGTGTAAACCATGGTCTTGAAGACTTATAGATTGAAATAAAGGTAATGGGACAAATATAAAAAACTAACTAAAAAAACATAATAGATGAACTATAACCAAAATTAAAATAAAAACATAAATTGAGATAAAAAACAATAAACATTAATAATTATAATTATGTAAATTACATAAGATATTTTATAAAATAGAATTATGAAATTAATGAAATTTTATTTAATTAGTTGATAGTTTTCTCTAAAATTAAATTAGAACAGATTATTAAAAAGAATATTAATTGTAATTATAAAATATGTATATAAATTATTTAATAATACATTTTATTTATTAAATAAAATATTAATAATAAGTTATATAATTAATTATAATTAAGCTAAACTAGTTAATCTAAAATACTAATAAAGTAACTTTCAAATAATAATGATCTTAATGCTTATATTTACTTTAAAAATGTTAACTAATTAAATAAAAATAACATATAAAAAATATAACATAAAAATTAATAAATAATAAAACATCTTATTAATAATAATAATAACTATTTTATTATTATTTTTAAATTATAATATGAACTTTATCATGATTTATATTTTATAAATTTATTTTTATTATAGTTAATTAAAATATATTTAATAATTGCTAGTAATCCTAATAAAATGATTTATTTTACAACATTACTTATATGTTTATTAATTCTTTTAAAAATAATTTTAAGGAATCAAATTTCCTAAACTATAATACATTATTTCCAAAGCGTTTTAATTTTTTTTATTGTTTTTTCTTACGTAAGTTCATTTAGTAGTGCAAAAACGTCTATGTGCTTCCATCTAACTCATCCGAAGTTAGTTGGGTGAGAAAAATTAGTGCGACATGACAGTCGCAAAAAAACACATGTTGTGCGGTGTAATTGTGAAGGGATTTCAAAGTCGGTGGAAGATGTTCGACAATGAGAAGCTAAAGAAAGTGGGTACTTAATGTAGAGAAAGCAGCATAATTTAGATGGGGGGGATGCCCATTCATTCAACACAACCAGAGAGCTAGTACCAAGGAGAGGAGACCGGAGGGAGACTCTGGAACCACTTCTTGGAGCTGGAGGAGGGCAGGAGCAGCAACAATTTATGCTAGCAGAGGGAGTTTACTACCTTTTTTTTCATAATTCTTCTCTTTTTTAATAGAATGATTATGGTATACGTGATAATAAAGATAATTTCTAACTATGTTTTTTTAGTTCGGGGATATATTGAAGTTCTACCGGTTACTTTTAATTCTCATTTCACTTAATCATTTCAATTTTTTCAGTAATGATCAATGAGATCGATACGATGTTCATAAAAATGCTTTTAACACTAGAACATAATCACAAGATTTCCTAGTCAGCTAGTGATATTGATTGTGGAAACACTTAAAAAAATATATTCAAAACACTTCAAGACTTACGGTGAGTTTGGCTTGTTGTTAATTTTCAAAATAGTTTAGGGTAGATTAATTTTTGAGTGGAGAACTCTAAATTGGTTGAATAGTGTGAATTAACTCTAGGAGAGGGAGGTGATTAATACATTTTACAGTGGTACTCTACAAAAATTCAATAAGTGAATTGAAACACCTTTAAAACTAGTAGAATGAAAATTACTCCACGAGCATTTTAAATAGATTTTTCATTTATCAGAACTTTTATATCTCGGTTCCCCTTTGATTTAAACTGTTTCTCATTTCAACATAGCTTAGATACATGTTTTGTAGTGTTCTGTCACTTCATTTCTTATAAAAAGTATATAAAAACTGAAAAAATTGAAAATTCACTTCGCTGCTAACAACAATGGAGCTTCAAAGTGTTTTTAGAAGATTAGTGGCCAAATTTACCTTCCTTGTGGGTTCAAACCTACATTCCACATATACGGTAGTTAGTAAGAACATAAATTTTAAACTTTTACCGGCTTCAACGACCATACAGGTCAGATAACGACTTTTAATGAAACCTAATTTTTATTAACCCTACATTTGGTGAACCCTATATTTGGTAAACCCAAATTTTGGTGAACCCTTATTCTGATAAACCCTATATTTGGTGAAACCTACTTTTGGTGGACCCTAATATTAATGGACCCAACTTTTTGTGAACCTTAAAATTGTGGAATCCTACTTTCGGTGAACCTTACTTTCATGTACCTGATTTTTGGTACACTACTTTGTTGCTGCCACTTTGTTCATTGATGATGAAAATTGTTCTGCTACATATATATATATGGATTATTTTCAGATTTTTTTGTTGGATAAATTCAAATTAAATATATAGACTATAACATATGAGTTTTTATTGATTTTGGTGAATTCTTTTGGGGGAAAATTAATAATTTATTTCACTGTATTTTTACAATAATTTCATAAGTACCGATATTATTTACATTCAAATATTTTGAATTTACTTTTGGATTGTGCTGATATTTTTTAGGAACAGTTTTGACTAAATTTAAAGAGTTTTTACTTGATATAAATCTGTGTTTTAAAAGAATTCAATCATATTACTGTTTTGAATATATTATTGTAAAAGTTATTCAAATTATTTTTCATTATTTTATTTAAGTTTTATTCTTTTGAAATAATGTGTCGATGATGCTGTTCTTTTTATGGATATATTTATAAAATAGATTAACTCAATTTATTATGAATATCTAAATAAAGTGGAGAGGTATTTTTGCAAGACATTTATTCTCTCTCTCCCCATCATAGTGTTTAAATATATATCCATATAATTAAAATAAGGCACGCATGTTATCATCTTGGATATATTGTTTTTTTAAAGAGAAAGTGTTGTGAACTTTGAACATTATTTGCATGTGTGAAAACATGCGACACTCTATTCATCACTTTTATGATTTATCAATGGCTGGATTTCTTCTACTTAAACTTATAATGCCTTGAGGTGATGATCCAATAAAATCATCAATAACTTGTACATTTGATTTAATTATTTATCTTCTCATTCAGATAATTTTATGTCTCTAACACTATTTAAGATCTTACAAACACACTTTATATTTTACTATTTATGATTTTACAAACAAAAGAATTATCTGTTTTATTTTTCCTTAGATTATGACTCCTGGATACTAGTTTTTGGATCTAAGGGTTGTGACTCCCGATATCTAAATTTAGAAATGTTTGGGATGTGACTTCTTGTGTCTAAATTCAGGTTATAAGGGTTGTGACTCCCCATAAAAAAAGTCAGTGTCAGGATTATACCTCCACTAAAAATATATTCTTTAATTGGGTTATGATTCTCTCATTAAAATATTATTATTTTACTATTATCTCTCACTGATAAGATAGATATAATATTAAAGTAGGTCCACTTTAGGAAAAAATAATATAAAAATCATCCCCATGTTATTTCCGTTTTCCAATTCTTATTAACTATAATAATTTACTCCGATAGAAAATTTAATTAATCAAATCATTTGATTATAATTTTTAATATGGTATATTCTCCCCCATTAGACTATCTTCAGATTCCTAATGAGTCCTAAAAATTGGTATCAAAGGATAAACTTATTTAAAATAGGTTGTCTCTATCATTTTATTTATGATACCCTTCAATCATTATCAAAGGATGATCCTTCTATAATTTAGAAAAAAAATTCATTGAGTATGATTTTATTTTTAATAATGATAACATATTCATGAAAATTGAAATATAAGGATAAATATATTATAAGATAGAAGTATTAAACCCAAATGTTTTTTTGATTCCTCATAACCCCCATCACGATGATGGTAATGACTATGGATATTTGATATCTCCAATTAAATATTACCTAAAACAGTTGATCATTGAGCACTGGCCTATCTTGTCAAAATATTACACACTTCGTTAAGATGACTAAAATACTCTTACCATACATGATTATATTAGATATGTTTTAAATTAAAGAGTTGTTAATGTTTATATTGTTCAAATAATAGAGTTGTTTTTAAACATGTGTTTTCTTTTTTGAAAGATCATGAAATATTGATGATTTTTTATGTCAATCAACTTGGATCTATAAAATTGATCCAAACCAAACATTGAATGCTTCATATTGAGTATCAAGAGTTTCATATTTGTGTAGATGAAATATTAAGCTAAATGTTCCATATATTCCCAATCATTACGAATGAAATGAATTTACATGGAGAAGATTTGGAAAACCCAATACAAGTTGAATGAGTCCTGTGAGTATTATCCAAGAAATGGATTGGAATGAAGGTTTCCCTTTTTGAAATTATGAAATTCAAAGAGTACGCACTTGCTGAATTGATTTTATGACTACTATAATATGAACTAGAAATAAATAACATAGATGATGAGGATTCCAAAAAAAGGGGTATATTTTAAACCTATGAATGTTGTTTATAAAAAAATCTGTTTATTCTAATTTACATGATAGTGAAAAATAATATATGGTCCAAATTTTAACTAGAGTTTACAAAATAATAAAAAATAAATTTTTGAAGAACCAGTTTTGATGAAACCCTAAAAAAGAAAAATATAATGGAGAAAATAAAGGATGTACAAATTTCAATGCATCAGATGTAACTTATAATGAGTGTAGGAATAAATTACTTATCCAGACTGTTTTTCCAAAACATAAGGATAAAGGAAAATACAAGAAGAAGGAAAAAAATAAATTGACAACTAGTTCGATTTTTATAGAATGATCTGATTTCAGTGAACAATATGTAAATGAAAAGTAATCTTATAACTTGTGATTCATGTCTTTAGTGGATATGGTTAGTAGTTTTTGTTATTATTTTGGATGTTATAATCTTTAAAATGATTCTGATAATATAAATATTTCTAAATTACTTGAGGAAATTGAAATAATAAGAAATGATATTTTCAAAGGTTTTAATTTATATAATAAGATTAAAGAGAAAAATAAGAAACTTGATTCGAAAAATTTAATACTTTTATAAAAGAATGAATAATTAAGAAACTATCCTTCCACATCTCGTTCAAATGTGTATGAAAATTTGAAATATGTTCAAGAGTTGAATGAAAATTTGAAAAAGGAAGTTGATTGTCTTAAATATATTTTATCATAATTTATTCAAGGATGTGAAAAATATCATGAAATATTGTCTTTGGATAAAACCTATGAAAATAAAGATGTCTTGGCTCTTACATGAGATTACCCCATATGTATAAAAATAATTTTGATAAAATTATAAGTTCTTTTACTTCAACTATTACATATTCTAAATGTGGAATGAAATGTTATTATGGTATTATTATTCCTTTAGATTAAATTATTTTTGGGATATAGAAAAGTAATATTTTAAAATCATTATTATTTATAGAAACATACAACAATTATTTAAAATTTGTATGGGTAACTTAAAATTATATAACTTAATCTTTTTTTCCCAATATATCTTATATACCAAAGTTGTCAGGTAATTGTCTTTTAGGGACAATGACTAGGATGTCTTAGGAACAACATATGGTCTCTGAAAGGTTTATTCGTTAAGAATATAATAAGATACCCATCAATTTTTACCACTTACAACACTTCTGATGGAGGAACTATTACTTTTGGATACAATTCCAAAGATAATGTGAAAGGTTTTGGTAAATTTGATATTTCAAATTATTCTTTTATTTAAAAAATTTAATATATTGAAGGATTAAAACATAATTTAATTATTACATCACAATAATGTGATGATTAAAAGTAAGTTAAATTTCAAAATGATAAATTTTAAGTTTTTAAGAATGATTCATTATAATTTTATACAAACTAAAAAGATAATATTTATATTATTGATTTGATTTAACTGAATTTTTAATAGGTAATGTGTATGAATGATTCCAAAAATTAAAACATCATTTGTCCAAGATATTTAGGTCATTCCAATTTTAGAATGTTTCATAACATCTCAAAACACAGGAATGTGTTACAAAAAACTTCCTTGAAGAAAGAAAAACTTCATGTTTGTGACGCTTTCATGAAAGGTATGCAAATTGTTTTTCTTTTAGACCCATTAATCAAATAAGTAAAAATATACCATTATAGTTACTAAATCTTGATTTAGTTGGTCCCAATCAAATTTTATGTCTTTTTGGAAAGAAATATACCATATTTATTATTGAGGGATATATTATATTTACATGTGTATACTTTCATTCTCTTAAATAGTATACATTATATATATTTAAATATTTTTGTAACATATATCAAAATGAAATAAGATATATGATTATTTATATTCATAGTGATAAAAGAAAATAATTTCTTAAATTTTATATTGAAATTTTTTGTAAAGATAATTTCTATTTCTATAATTTTAATTCTCTTAGAAGACCATAATAAAATGTTGTTTTATAAAAAAAGTTGTGCTCTTATTGAAATGTCTCAATCTATTTTAAGTGAATATATATTTACTAAGTATTTTTGGGTTGAGGATATTATTTCTTATTGTTATATTTCAAATTGAATTCATAATATATAATTTTTAAATAAAACTTTTTATGTGTTAGTTAAAAATTAAAAGCTTAAAGATTAATATTTAGAGTTTTTTGGTTGTAATGTTTTTATTTTAAATTAAGTTGATAATTTAGATAAATTTGATGCTAAAAGTGATGAATTTATTTTTCTTGGTTTTTATAATAATAGTAAAGCGTATAGAGTTTATTATAAAAAACAATAGTTATTGAAGAATCCATAATTTGTTATGTTTAATAAATATAGGGTTAAATTATATTCTAATTATAATGTAATTGATGATGAGTTTAGATATTTTAATTTTGGTGAAGAAAAACCTTAGGATAATTATGAATCAATTGAATTGAAGCCTACTCTTACTCAACCAGATCCAATATAATGTAATATTTTAGAAAATTAACATGTTGAAAATTTAAATAGAAATTTTGATTCTGGTGTGAAAATGTGAAATTATATTCTATTTTATTTTCCTATTTTTTATTTTATTTTTGAGTATGTTCCAGTTAATGTTAATGATTTATGAAAATATGAAAATTTGATTTTTAATATGTAATATTAATTAAATATAGTTTTTCAAAAGTAATGTTTTGAATTTAGTAGAATTTCATGAGGATAAATAGGTGACCAGAACTAAGTGGCAAATTTGAAACTAGCTAGATGAATTAGGATAGATTCTAAGAATGTCAAACTTGGTCCACAAGGGAACTCTCAAAAAGATGTTATTGACATTGAAGATTCATTTTCCCCTGTTTCTAGGATAGAGTCAATTAGAATTTTGTTGTTTTTTTTGTTTTTATGGTTCTAAATTATATCAAATCAATGTAGAAAGTGTTTTTTAAATGGTTTTATAATTAAATATCTCTATGTTTATCATCCACAATGTTTTTAAAGTAAAATTTTTCCTAAACATGTTTTTGAATTATATAAATATTTTTACGAACTCAAACAAGAACCTCATTCTCAGTGTGGTATAGTTTATTTTTTTTTAAATAATGGCTTTAGGAAAAGAAATATTAACCCCTATATTTTTATTATTTTAAATTATGATAATATATTAATTATAAAAATCCATTTTGATGAGATTGTTTTTTTCATCTCATAAAATAATTATCAATAATTTTTCTTCTTTGATTTCTTTTGAATTTGACATGAGCTTAATTTGAGAATTAATATATTTTCATGTACATAAAATTTCTTAAAGGAATGATGGAATTTTTATAAATTAATCTATGTTTTCTAAAGATTCAGTTAAAATATTTGGTCTTGATTATTCTAAATAAATGGAATCTTATCTAGGTACTAATTGTAAATTAGATATTGATTCATCTTATAAATCTATTTATGCGAATGTTTATAGAATAATGAAAAATATATTTCTATATTTAACAACATCTAGACCCTATATCATTTTATGTTATTATTTATGTGATTGATTTCAATAATATCCTGAAGAAATTCATATTAAAGATATAAAAATCATAATTAGATATTTAACATCTTATTATAACTCTGATTTTGGAGGATGCAAACGTGACCAAAAAATAACATCCTGTATGTGTCATTTTCTGTCAAAATATTTAGTATCCATGTCATCAAAGAAAAGCTACCCATTGCTTTATCTACTTTATGGACTTAGTATATCTCTTCCTTGGTAGTTGTTCTAAAAATTTGTGTTCTGAGAAAACATTTTGGTTTTTAGTTGTTTATCATAATAAACAGACTTTTTATTGTGAATATAATTTATTAATTTAAATTTCTAAAAACCCATTAAATAAATCTAGGAAAAATCATATTGATCATGTATATTATTTTATTAAAGATCATTTGAACAAAGGTTCCATTATTTTAGAATTTATACCTCTAAAAATAATCTAGAAGATATTGTTATAAATCCTTTAATCTATACTCTTTTTAAAATAATAAAACATGATTATTGAATTTTGGAATTTTAAATTTTTGTTAATTCGTTTTTTTGGAGATTTTTTTTTTGTTTTCAATTTTTTTTACTTACAATAGGGGGAGAAATAAATTGGATTTAAATGTTTTTAAATTATTTATAAATGGATTGAATGTTTTGGTTTTGTAATCAAACAAAATTGTGGAAATTTTCTTTACATGTGTATGTTTTATTTTTTTGATTACATATAAATATAATTTTTTAAACCATTTATGTTTTTATTTTGTTACATGTGATATTCATTTAATCCCTCACATGATTCTTATTTTTAGTCTCAAATACTATTTTTAGTATAAAACACATTATTTTCACTATGTATTTTGATGATATATAAATCCAAGGTGTTAGGATTTGTGTGTTTATTATAATGATGGATAGATAATAGATTTATCAAAACTAAATTAGTATATGAGGAAGTCAAAAAATGATTTTTGAGTACTCTGAAATTTTGATGAAGTTGCTACCCCAATTTTAGAAACACTACAGTCTTTTTTAAAGTTATTATATTTAGTTTTCATTATGTTCTACAGGTATTGAATTAAAAAAATGAAATTTTTTATAAATAAAACATGTTTAACATGATTTAATTAGTTTACATAAAAGTCTTAAAATGTTTTTTGAATGGTTTTCTAATTATCTTAATTTATGAAATGTTGTTTAACAACCGTAGTTTTCAAGAATGTAGTTGCTTATATTTTTTAAAAACATTACTAGCAGTAGAAGTAAGAATTTTTTGATTATGGATTCATTGTTACAATAATATGTTTTTCTCCAAATAATTATCTTTGAAAAAAGGACGAATATACTAATTAAGGAATTTAAATTTTTTGATGTTAATTAATGTATGTTGTCCATTTTTTCACAAAGTATGGTTTAGAAAAACTACTTTTGCAACAGTGGAATGTATGGTTCCACATCCCTACATTAAAAATAGTGAAAAGTATTGTTCTATAACCATACATCTCCAATAGTGAATAGTATGGCTTGAAAACCCTATTTTTTATACAGTTTAAATAATTGTTCTAAAAACATACATTTACGAAAATGATAAGTATGGTTCGAAAACCCTACTTTTGTGATGAACCCTATGCTACTTTTGAACCTTACACTATTTTTAACCGTACACTTAATGTTAACCCTATATTAATTAAGAAACCTAATTATGATGAACCATAATATTTTATAAACACTACGTCTGGTGAAACCTATGTTTGGGGAACACTACCTTTGGGGAACCCTACTTTTGATGAACCCTACGTTTCGTGAAACATACTTTTGGATGACCATTCTTTTGATGAAACCAAATTCTAGGGAACGCTACATTTAATGAACCCTACTTTTGGTGAACCATACATTTTTTACCCTACTTATTGGAAACTAATTTTCTGCTTCTACTTTGTGTTTTTACGATAAACATTGATCTATTGTAGATATATGGATTATATTCATAGGTTTTCTTCTAGATAAATTCACATTAAATATAAGGATTATGAATGAAGATATTTTTATCATTTTGGTGAAATATTAAAATAGAAAAATTGATAAATTATTTCAACATATTTTTCCAATTTTTTCATAGGAATCAATATTATTTAAATTCATATATTTTAATTTAATTTCTGATTGTGCTATAATTTTTCCGTAATAGTTTTGACATTGTTTACTTTTTTTTAACAGAGATTTAAAATAAATAAATGCTACTTTTTTATGGAGATATCATTGGAAGAGTTATTCAGATTATTTCAATTTCATTTATTTATGATTTATTCTATAGGAATAAATAGGCAACAATGTTGTGATTTTTATAGAGATATTTATGAAAGATCACAACTCAATTTATTTTTATTATCCGAATGATGATAAGAAATATTTATACTAGATATTTATTCTCACTCTCTCTCACTCATTATATATATATGTATATCTGGTAGGAAAATGAGACACAAAATCTAACATATTTGATAATCTGTTTTTTGAAAGAGAAAGGGTTGTGAATTTTGAAACTGTTATGAATTTGCAACATCATGCGACACTCTATTTCATCACATGTATGATATATAAAGCAATGAATTTATTCTTCTTTAACATCTACTACTCTGATGATATGACCAATATAATACTCAAAAACCATTACCTATGGTTCAACTATTTAGGTTCTCATTCAGCTAGTTCTGAGTTTGTAAGACTATTTCCCATCTATCATACACACATCTTATTTTCATATTTATGAATTTACTCACAAAATAATTATTCATTATACGTTCATTCTTTAGGTTGTGACTCCTAGATTCAAAAGTATGGATATAAGGGGTTGGACACCCTATATCAAAATTCAGGATTGTTTGGGTTATGAATACTAGTGTATAATTTAAGGTTGTATGGGTTGTGACTCCCTATAAAAAAACGTAGTGCCATGTTTATCCCTCTACTAGAAACAGATTCTTTAATTGGATTATGATTCACCCATAAAAATCATATTAGTGCACACGTGTCTCCCATCGATTAGTGTGGTATAATATTAGAGTAGGACCACATCATACCAAACTAATATATAAAACAACCTTCTGTTGTTTATATTTTCTTTTTCTTATTATCTATAATAATTTACTACGATAAATAATTCAATTAAAAAATTCATTTGATTAATTTTTTTAATATATTTGATTCACCCCTTTAAAACATATTCCATTACCCTATAGAACCTAATAAATGGTATCAAAGGATAACCTTATTTAGAATGGTTTATATCTATAATTTTCATTCTAATACCTTTCAATATGTATCAAAGGCCATTCCTTCTATAAACCAGACAACACTTTCATAAAGATTGATTTTATATTTAATGGTTATAATCTATTCTTATACCTTACAATAAGAAGATAAAGATCTTATAATATGGAATTATTGAACCCAAATTAATATCGGATTCCTCAAAATCCTCATCACTTTGAGGTTAATGACTATTTGTATTGTATATCCTGAATAGAGGCTTACTTCAAACATTTGACCATTGAGCACTAGCCTATCATGTAAAAATAGTAAACAATTCATGAACCTGACCCAAGTACTCTTACCAGAAGGAATGATATTAGATATTTTTTAAATTAAATAGTGGTAATATTTTATATTTTTATATTAATTGAAGTTTTTTATCCATGTTTCTCCATGTAAGAAACATCATGAAATATAAAATAATCATCATGTAACTCACCTTGGATCTAAAAAAATTGACCCAACCCAAACATTGAATGATTCATGCAGAGTGTCAAGACATTATGATGGGTGGTGATGAAATAGTAATCAAAATATTACATAGATTTACAGTCATTGGGAATGTAATGAATCTAATTAGAGAAGTTCCAGAAAACCCAGTACATATTTAACAAGTCCTATGAGAATTACAAAAGAAATGGGATGAAAATAATGTTTCCATTATTAAATGAAATATTTTAAAAGAGTACACACTGGATGAATTGATTGTATCATTACTGTAATATAATCGAGAACTGAAGAACAAAACTGATCGGGAGACCACAAAAGGAAAAAAGGGGTAGCTTTTAAATCAATGAATATTGTTTCTACTAAATCTATTGAATCTGATCAACACGATAGTAAAAATAATACATGGCTAATATTGTTGTTGGGGATTACAAAATAAAGTAAATGAAAGGAATCAAGAACCAATTTAGAAGAAACCATCAAAAAGAATAATATATGAGAGATAAGAACTGTTGTAAATTTTTTAATGCATATGATGTAACCTATTATGAGTTCTAAAAATGTTCATATCAAGACCAATTTTCCAAAACAAAAGATTAAATAAAAAAATTGGACAAAAATGCATTTAAAATTAGTTTGATTTGTAGAGAAAAATATATTTCCAGTGAAAACTATAGAAATAAAATTAATCTACTAACTTTTGATTCATGGAATCACTAAATAATGTTTGAATTTCTAGATTTCATTATGTAAGTTATGATTCAAAATATGTTTATGAGAATATGGATATTTTTGAATAACATGAATATGTTGAAATTTTGAAAAAATATATTTTCAAAGCTGCTGATTTATATAATAAGCTTAAAGAATACAATGAGAAACATGATTCTGAATATAAAAGTCTTTTATAGTAGAATGAAAAATTAAGAAAAAATGATTATACTTCTCATTCAAATGATTATGAAAATTTGAAATATTTTCATCATTTGAATTAAAATTTAAATAATCCAATTGAATGTCTTAAAAAGATTTTATCTAATAGTGTTCAATGTTATTAAAAATAACCAAATATGATGAGTTTTCAAAAATAGATAAAAATAAAGTCAATTTTTTATATCAAAATTGATTACCTCAAAATAATATAGCCCATTTTGTTAAAAGTAAAATTTTTTGTACTTCAATGGTAACTTGTTTTAAATATTCAATGTAAGTTTATTAAAAAAATGATTTTTCTCTTAGATTAAAAAATTTATTTGGATAAAAAAAATTATATTTATAAATATTTATTTTTTAGATTACCTTAAAACACTTTTTTAAATTATGTATGGGTACATGACAATTTTATAACTAATCCCATTGAACCCAAATTAACATGCGTACCAAAATTTTAATGTAATTTTAATTTTATAGGAATAATGCCTTGGATGTGCCAAAAATGAAATATGGAATATGGATAGTAGATTATCTAGTAATATGACTAGAGACCCATCAAATAATACCACTTACAACACTTCTGATGGAGGAACTATTACATTGGGGGATAATTACAAAGGAAAAGAAAAATGTTTTTTAACGTTGGTATTTTAAATTATACATTTTATATCAAAATTTTTGTATATAGAAGTATTAAAATATAATATCATTTTTATATCGTAATTATATTATGATGGAATGGAATTTAAATTTTAAAACAATAAATGGTTAGTTTTTAAAGATGATTCTTTGTTATTTTATGCTAACTGAAAACATAATATTTATATTATTGATTTTAATGAATTAATTATTCCACATGTAATGTGTTTGAATGATGCAAAAAATGAAATACTCCTTTGGCATATAAATTCTGGTCATTTCAATTTCAAAATGATCTATAGGCTATCAAAACTTGAGAATGTGTTACATATGCCTTCATTGAAGAAATAAAAACATCATGTTTGTGATGCTTACATGAAATAGAATAAACAAAAAATTTCTTTTAGACCCATCAATAAGATAAGTACTAATAGACCATTATAATTAGTATATAATGATTCATTTTGACCTACATAAAATGATAGTATTGGTGGAAACAAATATACTTTATTTACTATTTATAATTCTATTTCATTTACATGGGTATACTTTCATGATCATAAAAATGATACTACATTTAGATTTACATATTTCCATTAAAATTAGAAGAAAATGAAAAAGTATATATGATTATTTCTATTTGAAATGATAAAGGAGATGAATTTAATAATATAGATTTTAAATAATTTTGTAAAAAGAATAGTTATTTTATAGTTTTTTCTCCTAAAACACCACAATAAAATGGTGTTGTATTACTCTAAAAAAATAACTCTTATTGATATATAATGAACTATGTTAAAGGAATATAATTTTCCAAGGTATTATTGGGATGATGCTATTATTTCTTTATGTTATATTTTAAATAGAATACTTATTAGACATTTGTTAAAGAAAACTACATATGGATTATTTAAAAATAAATATCTCAATTTTTTATACTTCAATGTTTTTGGATGTAATATTTTTATTTAGTATTCAAATGACAATTTAGATAAATTCTATGCTATGTGTGATTATGTTAATTTTTTGTGATATTATAATAATAGTATATATTTTAGATTTTACAATAAAATAACCATTGTTGTTAAATAATCTATAAACATGTTGTTTGTTGAAAATAATTTTATATTAAATTCTTATTCTAATGTAATTTGTAATGATTTTATATATTTTATTTTTGTAATAGAAAAACCTTAGGATATAGATGAATCAATTAAAGGGGAGCCTACTGCTTCTCAATCTAATCAAAATCATGGTTGTTTCCCAAATATCATCATGGTTAGAATATAATCAGAAATATTGATTCTATTTTTAAAACTAGAAATGTAATTTTGAATTATTGATCTAATTTTTCATTTAATTATGATTTTGTTTCTATTAATTTTAATGATGATTTAAAATATGTAAATTTAATTATTTTTAGGGAATATGATTAAATTAGGTTTTTAAAAGTAATTTATTTAAATAAGTAGAATTTTCTAAGGATAAATATCTGATTGGAACTATGTGGATATTTAGAAAATATATGGAATAATCTAGATAGATTGTAAAAAAATCGAAAATTTTGACTCAAGGATACTTTTAAGAAGTAGGTATAAACATTGAAGATTTATTTTCAAATTTTTTCATGTATGAGGAAATTGTAATTTTGTTGTATTTTTGTTGTTTTCAAGGTTTTAAAATATATCAAATGGATGTAAAGAGTTCTTTCCTAAATAGATTTATAACTAAAATTTTTTATGTTTGTCAACTACTTGTTTTTTAAAGTTAAAAATTTCATATCAATATTTTTATATTATCTAAATCATTGTACAATCTCGAAAAAGAACCATGTTCATGGTATGAAAGACATTATTTTTGTTAGATAATGTTTTTAAGAAATGAAATTTTTACTCTAGAGTTTTTATTAAAATAACTTATGATGATATAGTTTTTGGTTACTCTAGTGAAATAATTCACAGTAATTTTTCTTCTTTAATGTCTTCTAAATTTTACATAAATATAGTGGTATAATTAAAATTCGTAAGCTTCAAATTTCTCAATGGAAAGATAAAAATTTTCTTAATAAATATATGTATGATAAATTATTGGTTAACATATTTTTTATTCATTATTATAAATATATGAAATATCATTTGGTAACTTATTGTAAGTTAGATATTGATGAATCTGGTAAATATATTTATATAAATTTTATAGAGGAATGATATCTTGTTATAATTTACTACAGAAAAACCCGATATCATTTTTAGTACTTTTTTATGTAATATATTTCAATAATACCCTAATGAAATTCATATTTGATATGTGAAAAGAATAATTTTATATGTTAAATAAAAAATTGTTTTAGGATTATTTTATCCAAAATATATCTATTTTTATTTAACATCTTATTCTGACATTGATTTTGGAGGATGTATTTGTGACCAAAAAAGGCCATTAGGTATGTGTCATTTTATGGGAAAAGGATTAATATTATTTTCATTTAAGAAAAAACTAAATATTTCATTATATAATATAGAATTTGTATAAGGATCCAGCCTTAAAACATTACATATTCTTGAATTAAATTGAATAATTCACATTGAGGATCTTTTTAGGTTTAGAGTTTTAGGGAATTAGGACATAACTATTACATCTCAAAGATTACAAAGTAGACACATCTACTCAGTTTCCATTTTTTCACAAAATGAAAACTCTTGAACAAAAGAGTCATGTCTAGTTCCTTGTTTTAGATAGTATGACATTTCCTTGATCCCATCATTGACCCTATTCCACTTTACATCCTGTGAAAAACATTTCAAAAAACGTGGGATGAGCATAAAAAGATCATTAAGGTTTATAAAAATATGGAAAGAAAACATTAGTCCATGTATACATATGAATCAATGAAATCATGCTTTACTCATAAAACATAAGAAATTTAACATACCTCATGAAATAATAAGATTTATGCATAACTCAATTGAAATCATAAGACATAAAGGTAACTAGAGGCATTCATAACATTCTTACATAGGGACTAAACCTCATGGTTACGTTGGGAATAACCATCACCGTATATTCCCTAAATCTCTTTGGAGAAACATTAGAGTTTAACCCTTTCGTGTTACCCAATGAATTGGAGAGCTATATCGGGCTCACCCGCCCTTAGTTTATCACGGAACCACCCATCTTCATAAACAATGACCATAAACGATAACATAATTTGTATCACATAAAACATGCATAAAGGAAACATAACATTTCCACATTTCAATAGCAAGATATCAATAACACATTGATATAATAAAAACATTATCAAAACCATTTTCAATAACAAAATAAAATAAAAGTAAAACATGGTATTTATTTTTCATTTAAAAAAAGTTGTGGCTTGTAGAGGAAGTTGAAACTCAAATAATGGTCACGACGGTGGAGAAGTCATTGTCGCCGCATACGTAAAACAAAAACATTACCTTTTTTCATTTAGTAAAACACTTCTTATAAAAAATATTCCTTTTGAATAAATGTAAAATTCAAAGGGGTTTATACACCCTATAAAAGAAGTTTGTGTATAAAACAAAATATGCCTCAATGAAAGGAGATTGAGATGCATTCCCTTACAAAGATGGTATCCTTAGTTTAAGGATAAATCAATTACATAATTATGTTTGATAAATATAAATACACCAAATATAAGTGGATATTAAGTTTAAAACAATCAGATTCATTCACATATATTCATAGAATGACATATTCAATAACTACAAGTTGAACCCAATGAAATCGAAATTCGGTTAAGAAGTTCCCTAGTAAAAATTCGACAACCTAACGACCTCACTTTATAATTAAAAAAAATTAGTTGATGAGACAAAAAGGGTATCTCATCACTTGGAAATAAATTTTATAACAATAAGGATATATAATAACATATCCCAACATAATAAGATATAAATTAAAAGACATAACAAGAGAAGTCTTTTCAAAAGAGGAGTGTGAAAGGTTCCCTTACCAATTTGGGTAACATTCAAAATGTAAACACCATGAAATAAGGGTCATAAAATGAAAAAGTAAATACCAATAATTGAGATTATATTAAAAAATAGTAAAATAATTGGTAGTACATACACCACACAAAAGGAAATAATGGCAAATGTAGCGTGAATCTCACAATAATAAAAAGTGAGATAAAAACCCCTTACCTTACTGTAATCAATCGAGTCGTATGACCAAAAGATAATAACCACCAAATGAATTACAAAATACCATGAATATAAATAAAATCATGATAATATAGATCAAATGGCAATACACCACATGCATTAAATAAGTGGAGAACAATATAAATCTCACAAAAATAAAATTGAGGTAAGAAATCCCTTACGAAATTTCGGCAGCCTAATAGCGCCACTTAAAGCTTCCAAAAAAAAGATTTATTAGATCAAATAGGGTATCTCATCATATTAAAATAAAAAATATAGTAAGATTAATATAAAAGAACATCCCCCAACATAATAAAGAGGAGCTTAAAAGGAATGACATAAAAAAGATCACTTAAAAAGAAAGAGAGAGGTAGGATCCCTTACCTCGTGTCCAACTTGACTCGATCATTCTTTAATCTCATAAATAATAAATTAGAGTTAATTTATACTTTATTAAAAACTTTTTTAGGTTCATTATTTCTTTTATATCACTTATTGCCATTTTATGAACATTATATAATTATTTAAGTTAAGAACGGTTGTTTTTTCGATCATTGGTACTCGAGTAAAAAATAAACTTCTTATAATTACAAGTTGTTCAGGTGGTAAGATATACATTATTTACAGAATTATATTCATGATTTAGATATCATATATATCATAAATATTCATTATATAAATGAATTTATAATATTACATAACATTTAGAGGTATGAAATGAAATGCACCGTTCATGGAGACGGTAAGCCGTACGTACGCATGAACGCCAATTTCATTTTAATTTCTTATTAAATGAAATGAAATCATAATTATATAAAGGTATATTATAATTATAGTATAATATAATATATATAATATCATTAAATCCATCGTTTACACGTCCCACGTATGGAATTAATGAATCAAATCACTTTGAGGGGGCGGTAGTCCGCACTTCCTAAAATGAAAATATCGTGTTTACCCATAATGGAAACCATAAAGGTATGCCATAAATGAAAAATAAAGAAGTATAATAAAAACATAAACATATTATATATCATATATAAATATAGTTACAACTTAATGGACACCTTTAAAGGTGTTAAAATAATACTTAATAATCATCATTTCGTGAGGCAGTAATTCACCATCCACAGAAACAGTATGTTCTTTAACCATTAGACGGAGTTGTGTGTAAGTGTAACTCGAATACTTCTTATAAAAACATACTAGTATATTTATGATAATGGTTTTGTTACAAAAGAGAGAAATAAAATATGTTTAGGGGGTTGGAGAATCAAAATAAAATAAAATAACATTAGAGAAGACTTACCTTTAAATCGGGTAACTCTCCTTGGTTTGAACCAAAAGGGTTTCTTGAAGTGCTTTCTGCCTAAGGTAAGGCTTCTATGATGAAGAGAGGGATGTGGAGAGATAAAGTGAGCATAGTTTGGCCGAGCCAATTTCTTTATAAGTGTGGTTAAGGAGGTAGTGGTGGGGGCCTTTTGTAAGAGGGAGGAGGGGAACTCTTGGAAAGTTAAGAAATGATAATTTATATTAAAATGAGTTATGGATTATAAAGGTCCCACATTGATATATTTCGAGGATAAGGTGGTAAGGGTTCAAAATATACTCATATAATAGGTTTTAGGAAAGTGTATGTCCTAAATTTTACATTATCATTTCATTTTATTTAAGTCGTTCATTAATGAGATAATCGCTGCATCATCATGGTGCCATAAATAAATTACTTTATTTAATGTCTAAAAATTATAAAAACAACTATGATTTAGGAAATATTTTTAGATTTACAAATACTATTTATTGTCCAAGATATAATTTACATAGACATAACTAAAATAGTTTTACTTTGGTGATACATACTTTGGTTATACATTCCTTTTAAAAACAAAAAATTAAAAAGTGTCACTATCACCCCAAAAGTGATTACATGGGGTCCCAATGTTTGGAACAAGGAATACCATGGTTGGACATGACACAACCAGTAGCATTAGAACACATGTTGGGGTCATTTTTTATTATTATGATATTATTTTATTATCCTTAACTACCCGATTACTAATTAATCACGATAATTAATGATAATTACCATCATTACTATTCATAATGTCAAAAAACAAAAGTGTATTAATTACATAATTTGGAACTTCTGATTAAAAATATGGAATCCATTTAATCAAATTCAAAATACAGAAATTGCAGCAATTAATTTGAATGTAAATCCTGTTGTCAAAACAAAAGACAGGTTTTTAAGAAGTAAAATTTATCAAAAGATTGACTTGTTTTTACATCCAATTGAAAATTGAAATTACTTCCAAAGAACAATATTTTATTAATTGATAAAAAATAATTCAATTATAATTTTAAAACAATTAAAATTACAATCAAAATATATAAATAAATTGGATGAAAATGTAGTTTTGAATTAAAAAGATGTATTTTCACTATTCATTAAAAAAAGACATTATCAGAAAATTACCAAAAATTAACCATAAGCTATATTTGATATTAAAAATTCAGAAATGATGTCCATTTTACCAAATTAAAAACAAATAATATTCATTAATAAATCATATAGTTAATTCCCGCTGTCAAAACAAATAGCATGTTTTTAAGAAACAGTGTCTATCAAAAGATTGACACTTGTTTATGTCCATTTTCAAAGTAAAATTAATTCCAATGAACACCATTGAATTAAATGGTAAAAATATATTATAAATACACTTCAAAACAATTAAAAAAGATAATCTATCCATATAATTAAATTAGATGAAAAAGAATCATTGAAGTAAAATGCAGTATTTCTCACTATTCATTAAAAAAATGAAAATTTTTCAGAAATATTCCAAAAATATATACAATGTAAATTCAAATATCCAAATTCTAAATAATATGTTTATTTTGACATATAGAGCATATAAAATAGTCAAAATTTGGATTTAAAAAAGGTTTTCCATCAAAAGGCCATAAAACAATCATTTAAAAATATTAGAGTATTTATTCATAAAATTGGATTCATTTGAATTTTAATCGTCTAACATTTATTGGATACATGTAAATTTTTTTAACAAACATATGTAGTAATTTTTTAGTTAGTTGTGTTCATTCCCAACATTACAACAGCTAGGCATTAACCATTTAAAATAAAATTATTATATTATTAGTGTGAAATGTAAGATTTCAAAGAAACTCGTTGTTGCGTATTGGGTACGCCATCGAGCATAGAATTACCTTTATAGTAATATTAGAATTTTATTCACAAATATTTGATAAACATGAGAATGTAATATTATTTATTTACCTGGGTTGTTACATCCTTCCCCCCTTTTGGGAATTGCATCCTCGCAATTTTAAAATTGGGTTTGGAAACATCATTGAAAGCCCCACATCAGGAAAAGAGTAAATTTGACTATCACTTTAAAAGAAATAAAGAGTAGTACAAGGGTCACCCATGTTAACCCATACTAGGATTACATGTAGGAATACATGGATATGGAAGAAAAAGCAAATGGTCATGTTCTGAGGGAGAGTGATAGAAAACATGTTTATGAGAAAGTTAACCCCCAGAAAATCACAAACTTTTGATGGGTTAAACGGTCTTTGAGTCCCCAGTCAGAAATATTAACAGACAACAATTTTTTTAAAATTACATTTCATTGAGGAATTTATTTGTGTGATTAACTAAAACATAAGGAAACATACTTACTTGTCATGTTGATTTTTATCTTTCTCTAGATTTCTTACAAAAACTCATATTTTCTCCAAAAGACGAGCATTTAGGATAACTTGTTCACATTAAGAGCACTATAATCAACTTCTAGAGAATCACCTAATCTAGAAAAGATAACTATATACTTCCCATGTCTTTAGACCTTAACCAAAAACCAACTTTTTAGTACGAGATCAGATAATCCACAAAAGGATAATCCATTATAAAAAATCGATTCTTAATCTCCAAAATTTGTCCAACAAAACCCAAAGTTCAAAGAAGACCATTCGATAAAAAATTTGTCCATAAAATTTTCAGATTAAACCAAACTAATATTGAAACCCAAATCATTGAACGATTTAATCACATAGTCTTACTATGTAAAAATTAACATTTATCTCCAAGTAACATCAGTTCCTCTTAAAGCCTCATATTGAAAAGTAATTAACCTAATCATATATCCTCCATGATAGGTCAATATTTTCCATGATAACCCAAAATAATCTTATTATTTATTCATAGAATTATATAAATAAAAAGAATTTTTCATACTAACTAGGGACTTCATGTAGTCCAGTGGTAGGTGATAAATACTAGTTGCACTTTGGTTGTGGGTTCGATTCCCACAGCTATGTCTGACGTGACGGGTTGTCACACGGTCTGAGTGTTATTCTTTTTCCAAAACAATATTTTTCTCATAACATTCCACCAAAAAGAGATAAAATCATCAAAAATAACAATAATATATTTTAACCTTAATTTTATCTCATGCCTTTCATTTTCCAACATAACATATAATTACCTATAATTACCTTAAAAGTACGGATCATATAAACCCTAATGGTTACCTTTATAATTATTACCTGAACTTCCACATCGAGTTGGTCACCTCATATATGATGCATTAGAGAACTCACCCAAGGTTCAATTGGTTAATCATGCCTCCTGATAGTAGGTTTAGAATAACCATGATATTTCTCATTGAATCCCCCATTTCATTTAGTCTCTTAATTAGAGAACCAACACAGTTTCATTCAAACCCGTTGTCACTTTGGTGCCTACTAGATCAATGAATTTACTAAACCAAAAAGGTAAGTGTGGGTATATAATTATAATCATCGTATTATTCTAAGATATAATTATTCATGATATCTTAATCTCATTCACTTTATCTAAAACTATGACCCTTTCTGAAATCCTAACCATTATGGTAATGTCACTTGTGCTTAAAGGATACCATAACCTCTAAAGTTATCTAAACCGAACTTTGATACCAACTATAAGGACCCAACCTTAAAATATTACATATTCTTGAATTAAATTGAATAATTCGCATTGAGGATCTTTTCAAGTTCAGAGTTTTATATACTTAAGACTTAACTATTACATCTCAAAGATTACAAAGTAGACACATCTACTCAGTTTCCATTTTTTACACAAAATAAATACTCTTGAAAAAAAGAGACATGTCTAGTTCCTTGTTTTAGATAGCATGACATTTCCTTGATCCGATCCATGAACATATTCCACTTTACGTCCTATGAAAAACATTAAAAAAACATGGTATGAGCATAAAAAGCTCAGTAAGGGTTATAACAATACGGAAAGAAAACATTAGTCCATGTATACATAAAAATCAATGAAATCATACTTTACTCATAAAAAATAAGAAATTTAACATACCTCATGAAATAATAAGATTTATGCATAACTCAATATAAATCATAAGACATAAAGGTAACTTGAGGCATTCATAACATTATTTCGTAGGGAGTAACCCTCATGGTTACGTTTGGAATACCCCTCACAATATATTCCCTATATGACATCGGAAAATCCTTAGAGTTTAACCCCTCCGCGTTACCCAATTCATTGGAGATCTATATTGGGCTCACTCGCCCTTAGTTTATCACGGAACCACCCATCTCCATAAACAATTCCCAAGAACCATAACATAATTCATATCACATAAAACATGCATAAAGGAAATATAACATTTCCACATTTCAATCACAAGATATCAGTAACAAATTGATATAATAAAAACATTATCAAAACCATTTTAAATACCAAAATAAATGAAAAGTAAAACATGGTATTTATTTTCAATTTAAAAATGGTATGGCTTATAGAGGAAGCTGGAACTCAAAATAATGGTCACGACGGCGGAGAAGTCGTTGTCGCTGCAGACATACGAAAAAAAAATTCCCTTTTGTCTTTTAGTAAACCGCTTCGTATAAAAAAATTCCTTTTGAATAAACGTAAAAGTCAATGGGGTTTATACAACTGTATAAAAGAAAGTTGTGTATAAAACAAAATATGCCTCAATGAAAATATATTGAGATGAAGTCCCTTACAAAGATGGTATCCTTAGTTTAAGGATAAATCAATTACATAATTATGTGTTAAAAATATAAATACACCCAATATAAGTATATATTAAGTGTAAAACAATCAGATTCATTAACACATATTCATAGAATGACATATTCATTAACTATAAGTTGAACCCAATGAAATCGAAATTAGGTTAAGATGTTCCCTTGTAAAAATTTGACAACCTAACGACGTCACTTTATAATTCTTAAAAAATGATTTGATGAGACAAAAAGGGTATCTCATCACATGGAAATTTTTTTTACAACAATAAGGATATAGAATAACATATCCCAACATAATAATATGTAAATAAAAAGACAAAACAAGAGAAGTCTTTTCAAAAGAGGAGTGTCAAAGGTTCCCTTACAGATTTGGGTAACTTTCGAAACATACACCCCATGGAAGAAGGGTCATACAATGAAAATGTAAATACCCATAAATGAGAGTATATTGCACAAATAGTAAAATAATGGGCAGTACATACACCACAAAAAATGAAATAGTGGAAAATGTAGTGTGAATCTCACGGGAATAAAAAGTGAGATAAAAACCTCGTACCATGCTGTAATCAATCGAGTCGTATGACCAAAAGATAATAACAGTAAAATAAATTACAGAACAACATGTATATAAATAAAATCATGACAATATATATCAAATGGAAATACACCACATGCAATAAATAAGTGGCAAATAGTGGAAATCTCATGGAAATAAAAGTGAATAGGAAATCCCTTATGAAATTTCAGCAGCCTAACAGCGCCACTTAAAGCTTCCAAAAAATGGATTGATGAGATCAAATAGGATATATAATTAGATGAACATAAAAATTACAGTAATATGAATATAAAATAACATCCCCCAACATAATAAATATGAGCTTAAAGGGAATGACATAAAAGAGAGCACTTAAAAAGAAAGAGAGAGGTAGGATCCCTTACCCCTTGTTCGACTTGACTCGATCATTATTTAATCTCAAGAATAATAAACTAGAGTTAATTTATACTTGCTTAAGAACTTTTTTTAAGTTAATTATTCCTTTTATATCACTTATTACCATTTTATTAACATTATGTAATTATTTAAGTTAATAACAGTTGTTTTGTCGATCATTGGTACTTGAGTCAATAATAAAATTCTTATAATTACAAGTTGTTCATGTGGTAAGATATCCATTATATTCAGAATTATATTCATGATTTAGATATCATATATATCAAAAATATTCATTAGATAAATTCATTTATAATAAGACATAACATTTAGAGGTAGGAAATGAAATGCACCGTTCATGGAGACGGTATGCTGTACGTATGCATGAACGCTACTTTCATTTCTATTTCATATTAAATGGAATGAAATAATAATGATATAAAGGTATATTATAATTCCAGTATAATATCATATATATAATATCATTAAATCAATCCTTTACACATCCCACATATGGCATTAACGAATCAAATAATTTTGAGGGGGCGGTAGTCCGCACTTCCTAAAATGAAGATATCGCGTTTACCCATAATCGAAACCATAAAGGTATGCCATAAATGAAAAATACAGAATCATAATGAAAAAATAAAAATATTATATATCATATATAAATATAGTGACATCTTAATGGCCACCTTTAAAGGTGTTAATGTAATATTGAACAATCATCGTTTCGTGAGGCAGTAATTCGCCATCCACAGAAACAATATGTTCTTTAACCATTAAACAGAGGTGTGTGTAATTGTAGCTCTAATGATTCATAAAAAAACATCCTAGAATATTTACGATACTGGTGTTGTTAAAAAATAGGGTAATAAAAAGAGTTTAGGGGGTTGGAGAAGAAAAATAAAATAAAAGAACATTAGAGAAGACATTACCTTTAAATCGGGTAACTCCCATTGGTTTGAACCAAAAGGGATTCATGAAAAGATTTGTACCTAAGGTAAGGCTTCTATGATGAATATAGGGATGTGGAGAGATAAAATTAGCAGATTTTGGCCGAGACAATGGCTTGACAGATGTGGGGAAGGAGGTAGTGGTGGGGTCCTTTTATTAGAGGGAGGAGGGGCACTCTTGGAAAGTCAGAAAATGTTACTTTATATTAAAATGAGTGTCAGATTTAAAAGGTCCCGCATTGATATATTTCTTGTATAAGGTGGTAATGGTTCTGAATATACTCATCCAATAGTTTTTAGTAATGTGTAAATATTATATTTTACATTATCTTTTCTTTTTATTTAAATCGTTCATTAATGAGATAATCGCTGCATCATCATGGTGTCATAAATAAATTAATTTATATAATGTCTAAAAATTATAAAACAAATACTATTATATAGGAAATTTTTTATCTTTACAATGAATATTTATATTCCAAGAGATACTTTACACAGACAAAACTAAAATTGGGTTACTTTGGTGATACATACTTTGGTTATACTTTCCTTTTGAAAACATAAAATTAAAAAGTTTCACTATCACCCCAAAAGTGATTCCATGGGGTCCAAATGTTTTTCACAAGGCATCCCATGGTAGTCCATGACAAAAAAAGTAGTATTAGGACACATTTTATAGTCATTTGTTATTATTATGATATTATTTTACTACCCTTAACTACCCGATTACTAATTAATCACGCTAAATAATGATAATTACCGTCGTTAGTATTTATAATTTTAAAAAAAAGAGTCTTAATTACATACTCTAGACTATATGATTCCAAATATGGAATCCATTTTATCAAATTCAAATCACTGAAATTGTAGTAATTAATTTAAAAGTAAATCCCGTTGTTAAAACAAAAGACGGGTTTTTAAGAAGTAAAATTTATCAAAATATTGACTTGTTTTTACATCCAATTGAAAAGTAAAATTACTTAAAATGAAAAAAATTTTATTAAGTGTTAAAAACATAATTCAATTATAATTTAAAAACAATTAAAATTACAATCTAAATATATAAATAAATTGGATGAAAATGCAGTTTTGAATTAGAAAGCTGTATTTATCACTATTCATTAAAAAAAGACATTATCAGAAAAATACCAAAAATTAACCCTAAGATATATTTGATATTACAAATTCAGAAATGATTTCCATTTTACCAAATTAAAAACATAGAAGTTTCATTAATAGATCATATAGTTAATTCCCACTTCAAAACAAATAACGTGTTTTTAAGAAACAAAATCTATCAAAATATTGACACTTCTTTACGACCATTTTCAATGTGAAATTAATTATAATGGACACCATTGAATTAAATGGTAAAAAAATATTCTAATTACACTGTAAAACAATTAAAAATATATTATCTAACCATATAATTGAATTAGATGAAAAAGCAGTTTTGAAGTAAAATTCAGTATTTTTCACTATTCATTAAAAAATGAACATTTGTAAGAAATATATCAAAACTTTATCCAATGTAAATTTCAATATCCCATTTCTAAAGAATAAGTTTATATTGACAAATATATATTATTAAATTTTCAAAATCTGTATTTAAAAAATGTTCACCATCAAAAGGTGGTAAAATAATCTTTAAAAAAATATTAGAGTATTTATTCATAAAATTGGATTAATTTGAATTTTAAGCCTCCATATTTTTTTGGATAAATGTAAAAATATTTAACAAAAATATGCAATCATTTTTTAGTTAGTTCTGTTCATTCCCACCATTACAATGGCTAAGCATTAACTATTTAAAATAATATTATTATATTATTAGTGTGCAACATAAGATTTCAAAGAAACTCGTTGTTGCATATTGGGTATTCCATCAAGCATAGAATTTCATTTAAATTAATATTAACATTTTACTCACAAATATTGATAAACATGATAATGTAATATTATTTATTTACATAGGATGTTACAAGTTGAGTATATCTTTCATGCTAAAAGTTGTTCTCAGTGTTTATGGATTGAAAACTCTTATGTGATTTTCTTGTTTATCTTGATAAACTTCCTATTTATTATGATAAAAATTCTACAATTTTTATTTCTAAAAACACCTTATAGTATTATATAACACAAACATTTAATATCATATTTTATTTTATTAGAGATCATGTGAACAAGGGAGATATTGTTTTAAAATATATACCTTCTAAAAATCCTCTAGTATATATTTTTATGAACTCATTAAACTCTGCTCAGTTAAGAAAAATTAAAGTTGAATATGGTATATTGGATTTTTATATTTTTACTAATAAATAAGTTTGGGGGGGGGGGGGGGTTGTTTGATTTTTGTTTTTCTTTATTTACATAATTTGTGATAAATAAATTGGTTTTAAATGTTCTTAAAATTGGTTTTAAATGGTTTGAATGTTATTATTTTTTATCAAAAAAATTTTGTAGATTGTTTTTATATGTGAATATTGTAATTTTATTGATTAAATATGATCATATGTTTGTTTTTAAATCCTTTTAGATTTTATTTTATTATATTTTATATTCGTTTAATCCCATAGTGATTCTTATTTTTAGTCTCAAATACTATTTTTCAATATAAATTATTTTATTTTTTTCTCTATATTTTAATGATATTCTAAATCTATATTTTTTGGATTTATCTAATAATTATCACAATATATATAAAAAATATTTATCTAAACATAATTATTTTATGTGTAATTTTGAAAATACATTACCAGTAAACTAAAAATTGAATGAAGTTGATGTAGCAGTTTCAAAAACACTAGAGACTTATTTTTTGAAAAGTTACAACATTTAATTTATTGTAAGTTTTATAGATATCATATTAACACAATATTAAATTGAATTTATTTAAATAATTTCTAACATTATTTAATACATTTAAATATATGCCTAAAAAGGTCATCTGAATAGTTCTTTAATTATCTAAAATTAGGAAATGTTGTTTCACATCTTTAGTTTTCCAAAATGTTGTTTCTTAGGTTTTTTTTGAAAATTTTAGTTGTAGTAGATGTAATATTTTTTTGATTCATGATATTTTTGAATGATATTATATTTTTATAAAAATTATCATTTTTGACAGAAGGCCAAATATACTATTAATATTCTTTAAAAATTCATTGATGTTTGTTAAATTATGTTATCAAGTTTCTTACAAATTGTGGTTCAACAACCCCACGTTCACAATAGTTCAATGTATGGATTAGAAAATCTTCATTCATAATAGTGAAAGGTATGATTCTACAACCCTACTTTCTCAACATTTCAATGTATGTTTTAGAAACCCTAATTTTATAACATTTAAAAGTATGGTTTAGAGTCCCTACTTTCACAAAAGTGATAAGAATATTTTGGGAACCCAAATTTTGTGATGAAGACTATGCTACGTTAAAACCCTATTAAAATTTAGAACCTTGTGCTACGTATGAACCCTACGATACTATTGAACCCTAATTTTGATGA
Source organism: Viscum album (assembly GCA_963277665.1). Lineage (NCBI taxonomy): Eukaryota > Viridiplantae > Streptophyta > Magnoliopsida > Santalales > Viscaceae > Viscum > Viscum album. The sequence goes on from OY728133.1 coordinate 1,003,607,761, forward strand.
ACCGTAATTTTTTAAACCCTACATTTGATGGTCACTACATTTGGAGAACACTACTTTTGTTAAACCCTAATTTTGATGAAACCTACATTTAGTGAACCCAACTTTTGGTAAAATCTACTTTTAGAGAACTCAAAATTTTGGTGAACTCCAATTTTAGTGAAACCTACTTTTGGTGAACTCTACTTTTGTGTAACACACTTTTTCACAATAATTTTCTAATGATGATTTGGGATTTTATGATGAACATTGATTTGTTGCATCAATATGGATTATTTTCATGGGTTTTTTGCAGAAATAAATCATTAAAGATAAGGATTAAATCCAATATATTTCAGTAATTTTTTTCAATATATAAAAAGAAAAAATAATATATTATTTCAACATATTTTTCCAATAAATTAGTAGGTATCAAGATTATATTAATTCATATATTTTAATTTATGTTCAAATTGTGTTTCTAGTTTTCAGGAAATATTTTGAATAAGATTAAAAATGTTTCTATGGATTTAAACCATAATTATAAAAAAATTAAACAATATTATTATTATGGAGATATTACTGGAATTGTTATTAAAATTATTTAAAATTTATTTTATTAATGATTTATTATACAAGAATAAATATGTAATAATGTAGTGATTTTTATGGATATATTTATGAGATCTCTTGACTCAATTTATTTTGAATATCCAAAGGAATTGTAGAGATATTTATACTTTATATTTATTCTATCTGTCTATCTCTCTATCTCTATATATAATTATATTTGTAGAAATAAAATAAGGCAAAAATTTTAACATATGTGATAATATATTTTTTTCAAAGAGATAGTGATGGGATCTTTGAACCTACAGTGCATTTGTAACACCCTACAACACATTGTTTCATCACCTGTATGGTATATCAAGGGCCACATTTCTTATTCTTCAAGTTCTAATTCCTTGAGAAGATAATACAATATAATCCTAAAAATCCAATACCTATTTATTTAAATATTTATCTTCTCATTCATCACGTTCTGAATCTATAACACTATTTCCTATCTCTCACACACACTTTCCATATTTCTGTTTTTTATTTTACCCACGAAATCATTTTTTATTCTTTCTTCCTTGGGTTATGACCCCTAGATTCTAATGTATAGATATAAGTGTTATGAATCCTTTTAACTAATTTCAGATCTATTCAAGTTGTGACTCATAGTGTCTAAAGTTTTGTTGTAAGGGTTGTGACTCCCCATATAAAAGTTAGTGTCATGGTTATCCCACTACAAGAAAAGGATTCTATAATTGGGTTATGATTCCTGCATAATAATCACAGTAGTGAACACATATCTCTAACCATGTATAGATTTAAAGGAGTATATTAGGACTAATTTAGTGTGAATAACTATAAGAAAATTACTTTTGATATTTTATTTTTCCACTACTTATTAACTATAATAATTATCTAAAAAAATAATTTAATTAATCAATTCATTTCATTGATTTTTTTAATATGGTATCTTTACCATCCTCTAGTCCATCTTTCATTACCCTATCTGACCTAACTAGGCTGCTATGAAATCTTGGGGATGATAAGTGCTGTAATGGGAATGTTTTAAACACCAATGTTTTTATAGATAAGGATATATATTAGTAATTTTATTTTTTATTGGAGTAGGGAATATTTTGATAAAAATGATTAGATTAGGATTTTGATATTTATAGAATCTCAATGAGATGTTTTTGGATATAGATTAATTATTATGAGATAGTTTGGGCGCACAAATGAATGTACATAGTTTTGGAATAGAAATTTAACTTTTTATCATGGTTGATTTCTTTGTTCACTATTATCTCATGGTTAGGATAAAATATGTGGAGTTTTAGTGAAAAAAATGAGGGTAAAATTGGGTTTGTGGTTATAGATAACTACTATCACCTGAATTGTGTGAAATTGGTTTAGAGTACCATTATAGTGTTTTATTTTCTCATAGACAGATGCCTAGTTGGTTCATGATTTAGAAATACATGTTGATTAATTTTTCGGGGGTAAGAAATGACTCATGAGTGAGTCACACAGTTAGTACATGGTTTGATAAATAGCGTGACCAAACATATCATTGGTGTATTTCCTTATATAATGAAATATGAAAAGTTAGTGTACGGTTTTTTGAAACCATTAAACTAATCCCAGAATCTACACAAAAATTATAAAAATTTGAAAAATGACTATTTCCTTATATTAAATTTTAATCCCCCTTTATCCTCTTTCCTTACCATTAATAAGGACTAACTAAGGGAGATTACTCCGTTATATTTCTTCTTCAATTTCTCATTGATTTGGGGTTCTCTTTGGGGAATTTTTTTTATAAATTCTATATATGATTACATATTTGACCTGTCAAGTTTGTTCTCCATCATTGAATGTTGATCACACTATCACCATTTTAGGGTTTGGAGTATGATTTGAACTCTTTATTATTGAATTATCTAGAATTCCATTTCTTTTATTTGACATGGATAGAGGATATCCCATGTGGATTATTTCATTTTCCTTCTCACTATTTAGATATAGTCACATCACCCTATGAATTTATTTAGGCTATTTTAATAATTCGGGCATAATTTGACACTAATATAGTTCTAGTCCATAGGTAATTTTCATGGGATGATATTGGTAGTATTATATGGATCGTTCAAGCATGGAAAGTTATTGTTTCAGTGAATTGTGTTTCCCAAATTTAATTTTAAGAAATTATTCCTATTTTGATAAAATTTTAAAAAATAATTATAAATGGTTATAATCTTTTATTTTGGAACTATGTCTTCAGAAATGATCTATGTCGATGAGATGAGACTTGGATGTGGACTGGTGAGGGTGGTTGAGGTTTCATAACCATTATAACTCCATATTAGGTAGGTGATATCTAAAAATCTCCCTATTGTTTCTGTATGTTCTAAGGGGGCATGTGATTTTTGATATCACAATTATGAGATATAAATATTTTAATGAAATAAATTATTTCCTTAAATAATTTTTTTATATAAAGTATAAGTGTTCATTGAATTGATAGATCCATGATAATTATCATGATACCTAAACCACTTATTTGTTTCTAGTCCCTGTATTATGAGAACATGTTACAATATAGCAATTTGATAAAATGTTGAATTATCCTAAATTTATAGTGTTCTAAGAGGGCCATTAGGATTTTGGGATATCATGTAAGTTATGTGATGATTTGTGTGAAATAGGGTACCTTGGTGGGTAAACTAGTTTTATCTTTACGCTAGATTGGTGTAATGATGCGAGGTAGTTTTTTTATTATATGTTTCACTTTAGAACTCAAGGATTAATGTTCTATCCTAATTATTTTATGTTGTGTGTGATTAAGAGGTCTGCATAGGAGTAGTGTACTGAGTTTGTACAATGGTACAACCCATGTAGAATGTGATATTAGGTTCTATAATAGAGTATTACAAAAGAATATTTATATGTAATTTATATATATTTATATATACGTGACATGTGGTTCAACAATTTTTATGGGATAAAACCTTAAGAAATAATGGACTAATCCCAATTCCTAGTTTGGGTGTGTCCTCTTTGGTATATTCTATTTGAGGTTATAGATATGTTATAGGCCTATAGGGTATATTTGATATGGTTCTAGGGAGATTTTGAAACATGTTCAAAATTATAACATTCCATGTAAGGGCATGGATTTTATGGGGTGTTTTGTATATGGTTCCATGGAATGTTTTTTTGATATATGGTGTATAATACTGATATGCTGTTGGGGAAGGATACCGTTATATGGTGTTACATATTTGTTTCTAGGTTGATCTATTATTCCCCATGGTTTATGTTATTTAATGGGTTATGGGGATGTATGTAGTTCATGTAGGGGGTGTGATTTATTCATATAGAGATTCAATACTAGAAAACGTTTATGCAATCAATCCCATATTTTATGATAGAACTTAAGGATCAGCGATGTTTATTTTATTTAATTTACTCACTATAAATTATACTCTTCTCAATTTACATGTTATTATTAAATAATTACTAGTTTTCTTAGGGATATAATTGATGGTGGGATACTTAATTTCTACTCTCACATTTCTCTGGGGGCCATGAAAATATGGTACCCCTAAAAAAGTTATGTTCTTAGAATTAGGTAGGGAAGAGGATCTAGATTGCATGATCTAGAAAGTAAATATTTATTGAAATCTTTATAATAAAATTTTATGGGGATCGGGGTTGTTAGTAGAGACTTATTGATATTTATTCATTTCCTAATTTATACAAGTGATTATCCTAGTGATTTAATAGTTGCGATTTATGACTATATATTTTATATAATTTAATATAGAATATATATGTTTTATTTATTCCCTATACTATAATTGTTTTATATTTTTTATATGGTATTTTTTCTATTTTTTGACACAGATAAGAGGGTATTATATCTCCATGGTATAACTTTAGTCCATCATTAGTTGTCGACAACTAATAAATATGTTATAGATATATATATTATACTACGAATTTTTGTGTTTTAAATTCAATATTTATACCATTTTATGTATAGTTATCACATTTTTTTCTTTTATGAATAATTTTTTATCAACTCTAAAAATTGATTAATTATTAGTTTTTATGCATTTTTACTAATATTGGGTATTAATTGAAAATACATCCATTAAATTTATGTTTCTAGGTGTCTATAATTAAATTTGGATATATATTGGTCTATACATAACATCATGAGATGAATAGTAGAATATGTCTATATCTTGATAATGAGGCCTTATATATAACATAATTTTCCATTGTGATAATACATGAATTGTTTTTATGTATTTTAAAATGAAATGTTATAGAATTAATATGTAAAATATTTTCTGATAAGTATAATTTTTATCTGAAATATAATTTTTCACCATATGTAACAATTGCATCATTTCCATTAAATATATATGATTGATATGTGATATAATTTCTTAATATTCAGTGATATAAAACATATTTTCCATTTTAATAAAATGTTACATAATATATTTTTCATGTGGTATATAAGCAATATGTATGGTTTTTGGTAAAATGTATCAATTTTTTTTATAATTTTAAATGATTGTGATTAATAATTTTTAATTTTCAAAACTCTAACTCAATTATTCATGTTAGACTATCATCCTCAGTGAAATAAGAAACATTAGTTTTTACACAACGACGAATGCAACCACACTTTGATGGAAAATATGATCTAAAGGAAGAAGACACTTACACCATGGGAGATCAATTGTAGAAACGAAGTGGTTTTGATGAATATATGTGATTCTTCCATTTTTTGAGTCCATATAATCTGGTCATTTCAATTTCACCATAAAATAATAAGAATAAAATGTTGCATCATTAAGAAAATCAAAAATTCATATCATTTAAAATGTTTTCAAAATAATTTGTTGACCATTGGAGTTTAAATTCACATGATAAGTAATTAAAATCTTAAAATCATTTGTAAAATTTATAGAATATAAAAAACCTTTTCCATTAAGGATTTTCAACATCAATGAGACACGTATACTAGGGGGACTATCCAATAGTGCTAATGAATAATATAAATGACCACCACATAATCTTATTCTCAAATTTTTATTTCTTTTCCCCATTATTGAATGTTTTTTATAGGAGGGATCCATTAATTAGATTAAAAACCCATTCCATTATGGTGATTTTCTTGTTTTTTTTAGTTTTGTTTCACTAAAATCACATTTAATATATTTTAGTAAACTATTCTCTACTTATATATTATCTTTTATGTTCCCTCTCTGTTATTTCTCATAATATTTTGCAACACTCATGAGGTTGAATGATTAATGATGGGATCTTATTGGGAGTTGATACCTGTTCTGAAATATATTCCATATAGTTATTTTATATATTTAATGTTTTTCTTCAGACAACTATTAATGGGAAGAGGAAAATATTTCCTTACTATTGATGCATATATTTTCACTTATTCTTCTATAATACTCGCAATCCCTCCAGTATTTCTCTTGAATGAATGGATCCTTGATAATCTAGTTCCGAATGGAGACAATTTCATATCAAGAAGGTGTGTTATAATGTCATCTTTATTAGGGAGATCATTATCTTGATAACAATAGAGAAAGTAGATGTTATTTTTTAATAGGTTATTATTATTAATATTATTTACTAATAACTTGGTTAATGTGGATTTTCACACATAATATGGATTGTGATTATTAAGTTGGTATGAGGTAAGGAATGTTCACTCAAGGTTAATTTATTAGTAGTATTTCATTTATTACTATACTCATTCAATCCTTACCTACTTATTGTTAATGTTTTTTACATTTAAATTTCTAAAACCCCATTTTTTAGTTACAAAAATAAAAATACCAAAAAATAATTTATTTTTTTGTATAGATAGTTATTAATATGATAACCAAATGCCCCTCATATAATAATACCCTGAACTACAAACAATATAAAAAATTGTTTTCACCACCAAAAAATCGGTTTGTAAAAATATTTCAACATTAATAAATATCCGTTCTTGTTGATCACAATTTATTCCTTTAAAATATTATAACTAATTTTCTTTATTTTAATTTAAAATCAAAAAAATATAACTCAATTGATTATGTATTAAAATTTAGATAATTATTCAATTACTAACTACTAATGGAATCTACACATGTAATAATTGTATAAAAAATTGAATATAACTAGAAAATTAAAAAAATGAATGAGGTATGAAACCATTTTTAGACTATATTTTTAATATCTCATTGTATATAATGAAAAAATGGGCAACAAGAACCATAAATAGTGGATTTAATACATTCTCACCTCAACTTTAATTATTGAATAACTTATGGATGATGATGATGAACTATTAGAATATCTTCTATAAAACCTCACAAAAAAATATCTATAGGATATTACAAATGAACCCACATAGGTTGATAAACTTGTTGGAGATATTTTTCATGGATTGAAACTAGAATCACATTTTATATGGTAAAATATAAAATAACTCTCCCATAATTCAAGAATCACATTCTACATCACTCTATCTCTCATTGGGTTTGGAGAAATAACCCACTATATTGGTGACATATGAATTGAATATTTATAAGATTAACTACATACCTCAATACATTACTACATTTCAAGAGGCACTTACATTGATGAATAATAGATAGCTCAAGAAATACAAATGAGAAAGTTGTTACATAAAACCATTTTTATTTAATTTTATTTGATATAAATTTAGGATTACCTCCCAGTATTTGGATATATCTAATTTAGATAGTCACTGGATTTACTAGGAGAGTAAATAAGAAGAATATTATGCACATGATGAGTAATACTAGAATCTCCTTAAACCCATTAAATAAAATTTTTGAGGGATAAAATGAGGAATTTATAGAGAATATTCTTAAAGAAACATATATATAATCATTATAATTTTTTAAATATTATTTTAATATTTATTCATTATATTTTATAAAAATTTATATAGAACATTTCACTAAGTTCGCATTTGAAAAATATTTTTCGGAAACAAAATATTATCAATTCCCAGATGCCTAAAAAGAATCACTATAATTAATGGAAAGGGATGTAAAATCATTCATATTCTTACTACCACCATGCAGTAAGTAGCATATAGAAATCAGGATGGGTCTGAAGTACTCTATCCATAGGATACTCTATAACTTGCATGAAGGAATGTACACTGTGCGGAAATACATGTATTTGTTTTTGTTTAATAAACTCCACACACCATCATATTTTAGATTACAACTGGAACTACATTTTTATATGTACTAAAATCCCTATACCCATATGGGGGTCAAACCGTGGATTATCCATTTTCATTTATTATAAAAATTTATTCATTTACATTTATTTTAATGAATTTATAATGTTTTCATATTTATATGTCAGTATTCAATTAGAAATAATTTATGTATTAAATCAAGCCCCCACTAACAACAAGGTAGGTTGTGTAACACCTATGTATCTAATTTTTTTTATTTCCCTAAAAAATTCTATTAGAAAATTTATTATGATATATTTTGAGAAAAAAGTGTAGTAACAGTCTTTGATGGGGAGTAGAAAAATTATATTTTGGTTAGTATGTTTTATTTTTTATTTCTATTTTTTGGGAATTATTTTAGGATACCTTGTTCTAAACTGAATAATTAGGGTTATTTAGTTCATCGTTATGCTTTAGGCATGTTCACTGATTGGAATTTATAATTATCTAAATGATTTATAAAATAGAATTTTATTTTATGATTTATAATATAAAAATTTATTGAATTTTTTTCAAATGTTAAATACATGTGAACCAGTGTAGTTTTAAATGATGAATAACCTTTCCAACTCAAGAGCAATTTATTAAATTTAAATTTTTCATAATTTTTTTTTGGAATATTTTCATATATTGTACTTATTTTTCTTGTTTCCAAATACATTATTGTTTATATAATATTTAAAACATATTTAAGTTACTATTTTGAACATAATTTTTTTATATTAATCCTATATTTTTAGCATTCATTGTAAATAAAATTTTATGTATTAAACCCCATAAGTAAAAAAAATATCTTGTCAAGAGGCCTTATTAAAATCCATATATCCATTTCTAGTAAACATTAAAATTAATAAAGATTTATTTTAATAACCCATACCCCAGTAGAATGATGTCAATTTATAATTTATTATATTGGAACTAGATGAAAGTAACCATAACATAATGAGCCAAAAATATTAGTAGTCTTGAAAATATATAATCATAAATTATTACCATATTACATTTAAAAACAAAAATTACAACATTTTTTGATTATAAAATTATTACCTCTATAATGAACCTACATATCATTATCAGTACACTTCTTGGATTCCCAAGAAAATGGAATAAATTAGGGTGATATGAAATTCTCAATAAGGGTTATATATAGTAGTAACTATCATGAGTAAATAATGAATGAGAAATAAATAATATCACTATGGAAGATAGATATTTTAAAAAACATATAATCTAATCAATAACTGAACTTTCATGATTAGATAAGTCACCATAAATATGGAATGATAAATAATTGAATATACTTTTCATTTAATCAATTTCATGAATTTCATAATTAAATTAGTCTTAATTAATATGGAATGATAAGTATCTTAATAAAATAATCCATTTAATTAATAACTTGAATGAAATTATTTGATAAGGTACAATAAATATGTGTAGAAAAATAACTGAAATCACAGTCCATGTATTCAGTGGAATTTGAATGAAATGAATCTAGAAGTAATATCAATATGAAACTATCATAGATAATAATAATTTTTTTTATAATTTATCTTATTAATTATTGGACGCCATGATTTGAGGATTAATGATACCTCTATAATCATGGCCTTTTACAAGAATTTTTAATATTGATGGGCAGGTATACTCCATAAACCCATTTAACTAAGTCTAGCCAACATATTTGTATCCTTCGACTATTGATGCGTCGAGGGTCTATCATTTATAAGGACCAACCCATTATTTTATTTCAAAATAATTCCTCATATATTAAATAATTGTTTTAATACACGAATCAATATGCCTTATCATTAAATATTAATATTAAGAAAAGGATACATATTTATTAATATTTCACAAATTAATCAAATAAAATTAAATATAAAAAAAATATTTATAAATTATATGTTGGCTAAGAAATAAGAATATAAATGTTAAATTATATTTATATTTATAGAAAATTCAATATCCAATGATCACATAAAACTGGATATTTCAAGGGATGGTTAATGAAAAAATGAATCATAATGTGAATGTCAATACTTTAATTCATCAAAATTATCATAAAACATCTATACAATGAAACATAATATTATCAATACAACATATACTCATTTAATTAAATATAACGTCTTGTTTTTTATGAATATAAATACTATAAAATGATCCTTTAAAAAAATTTGATAAAAATATTCTTTTATCATAATTTTTTTAGAATGAATGTTTCTGAAATATATTAAAAATAATTTTAATTGAAAATAACTTTTGAAACTTATAATGTAAGATTTAGTACATTGAGTCATCATGATAGTATGCAGTTATTTATATGTTGTATATGTTAGAACAAAGATTAATTTCTAAATTTTGGTAAAATCTAAATTGTCCTTGTTTGGAAAATGAAATAAATATTTATTTCAAGAAATTTTGTAAACAGTCAAGAAGGGTAAAAAGTTATTTAATAAAACATTTGGAGAATTAAATTTTTTTAAACGTTATTTGAAATCATATTTTTGGAAGAAAATATCATTTTCGATCGAAGAGATAAAAGATGCCTATTTTTTTAAAACGTTTCCAATACCTTTTAGTACCATAGAGTAGAAAATTATCACTATTAATTTAAAGATTAATGAATAAACATAGGAGATGAAAATTAAATGAGTTTATTTTCATAATATAAAAGAATTTTCTTCTTGGTAAATTCAAGCAGAAACTGTAACAATTAAAATGAGATTATAAAATAAACTCTTATAAAGATCACAATGTTGAAGTGAGAATTAACCATAGAATTGATTATGGGTATCAAATTTTATTCCACAAAAAATAATTTTAAATAGAATATAATATATATATAATTAATTACACACATAATCTTAGAATATCAAATATAATGAATAAGTAAAATCCTCCAATGAAATGAAATCGAGTTATGAAAATCATTACCACGTTGTATCTTTTATGTCAAATTCACTTTGTTCTAATAAATAAAATGAAAACATAAAACACAATTAATTGTTAATTAATAATGATATTAAATATAAATGGTAACCTCAATACACCATATCAATGAAATTAAGTGCGTAACATTACAATATGCCTCAGTGAAGGGAAATTGAGATGATGTACCTTAACTCACACTTTTTGGGTTGAACATTATTTATCAAACTATATAATGGTTTTAAAAATGTTATTAATTTAAAATTGGACTATGGTCATATCTATAATATCACAGATTATATTTTTATAATGTCTTACAATAATATTTGTTATTATTTTCATTTTAACTACTGTTTTAGGTGTAAATTGCATTGTTTTAAAGTGATTATTTTATTAGGCAAGCTCCAATTTTTGTGAATATAATAAATAACCCGAATATATATATTTATATAATTTTAATTAAAATAATATTAAAAAAAGATATATTATTACATTCATTATTTAATCTTAGACATATAAAATGAATCACATCGCTTTGGGTAGAGGGTTGGCCATATGTAAATGCAAGTGATAATATCATTCCCTTAATGGGTGAAAGGGTCAGGAAGTGGACGATATATTAATTTTATACAATATTTATAATTTAATATATATATAGTATATGTTCATTAAATTTATCTTTATCACCTTCCATATGAAGCATACATAAAAAATGAATCACATCACTTTGAAAGGTAGTAGTCTACCGTATAGATGAGAGACATTATCGAATTTTCAATGACATAGAATTTAAGAATTTATATGAGATATTATAACTAGATAAGTATAATTATATCATAAATATTGTATATAGATATAACTAATAATTATATAAAAATAAAAGATGTGTTGACAGAAAATGAGTTACATCCGTTAGCGAGCCCATAGTCTTCCATATCAACTATCAACAATTTAGTTACCCATTTGATAGAGGAGGAGATAGATAATGATTATAACATAAAAAATAATAACATAAATGTGTGTTGAAGATACTGGTTTTTTTTATATTTTATGTGTTTTGTTATAAATTACGGTGCATAAATAAAAAAAATATCTCTGTTAAGATAATTACCTTATCTTAGAGAAACATCATATGGATCCTCTCATAAAGACCATAGGGTTGGTATTTGGGAAATAAAATAAATACTAGCATGTTTATAAGGATATTGGAGAGATATTTTTATAGGTTTTGGTATATATAAAGGTCCTGATAGATATGATGAAGTGAAGGGGGTTATGGCCTTTTACAAGGGGGAAGGGATAAACATGAATGTTTAGAAAAGATTAAACTGTACCCATTTGTTTTAAATATAAAAAGAATTAAAAATGGACAATTTTCGGTATTTGAGGTTATACTGTTTAAATATGTCCATAAAATCAGTTTTGGAATGTTTTAGGTCATTTTTACACTTATCTTCTTATTGAAACACCCAGTAAACCCATTTTCAATTATTAATTACAAATAATGTTTACCTCTTTTACATGTAATTATAGTAAAAAATTAAATTAAATTTATTAGATAATGTTATTTTATTAGTAATAATATATAATAAATTTTCCAAATTAAATTCACTTAAGTGGAAGAATTAAATTTAAATGTGATGAAAAAGATGTTCCCCTAGGTAATTTTTTTAAAACGTATAAAAAAAGATATTTAAAAATTTAATATGAAATAGATTAAAATCACCTAATTTGGATTAATTATATATAAATCCATTGATATTTCTAAAAAATAATTTTTTTTAAAAAATGGTGCTTTTAAAATAATTAATTAAAATATATATATATATTTTTTTATCATAAATCAGTATTTTTCAATAATCATCACAAAATGAAACCATCTAGAAAACCCACAATAAGTAACCATACGATCATTTTGAAATGATGATTCAAAAAAATAAAATAATTTTTATAAAATTTGTAGAATATTTTTTTAAGATAAGTTCAAAAAAGTTAAGATATCCGTTTTTATAAAAATATAATTTTTTTGAAAACATTTCAATTTATTTCATGTGATATATATTTTTATTTACAATAAATAGAGAACCCATGAGAATATGTAAACATATGACTTCATAAATTAGTTAGTAGTATTCATACCAGAAAACCCAAATTTTTAGGTCATAATGGATATGTTTTAAATAATAATATTTTAATTGAGTATTATGTTTTAATTAAATATGGTGTTTTGTGCATCACAAAATATCCTAGAGATTAAATTAATTTAAAAAGTAAATATATATTAAATTTATTGGGTGTTAAAATATTTTATAATATTTATTTCACATGTCATAAACTATATCAAACCCAATTTTACTTTTTTAAAATCATGGAGTGTTTTCTTTTACCACTTAAATATATTTCATTATTTCCATTTTTTCATGAAATTGGTAATATAGGAGTTGAAATGTGAAAATTCCATTTTTTTAAATAGAAATCATAGTTTTTTTAATAAAACACCAACTTAATAAGATATAAATTGTTGTAAAATTGGTATTCAGAATAAAAAAAACTATATATCTAAGTAGATGAAAATTTGTTAGAAGGAAGATATAGACATGGATGAAAAATAAGTAATTTTATAGAGTTATAGAGATAATTTATGATAATAAAGAAAATAATCAGTGGAATGTTAAGGACCCCAAAACCATAAATCATTCATGATTTAAAATAAAATTTTATTTATCAGATATGATGTTAATGAGATAATAATTTTGTTTTAAGATCCTTTTTAATAAATTTGAGGTATTTCTTTACCATCTAGTGTATGAACATATGAAAATATAATTATTTTGTATATTTATATTTAGTAAAATATTTCATCTTTTTTTGTGATTCTATCAATTTCTAATTCATATTTTACTCTAGGAAATGAATATCAAAAAATGAATTTTTTATGCTGGAAAAATTGAAATAAACATTTAACAATTCATAAAATCCATAAATGAGTGGCTAGACATTCTACCTATCTCTAATTATTTTTCAAAATAAAAATGTCTTGGACAAGTTATCTAAATAAATACATTAATATCTATACCTCAATAGTACCACCACTATTACACCATTAATATTTTTATATAATATTGCTCATGTAAACACATTGATAGATTGACTAGGACATTACATATGATAGTGATAGGCATTAAAACATATTGAATTTATGTTTTCGGATTTATCTCCATGTACTTTATAGATGTGACATATTGTCACCCAATATGAGAGTTTTAATTTTTAATGTAAAATATTAAAATATTTCATATAACATTTCCTATGTGTAATAACCCATAATAAATCAACAACAATGATAAGATAAACCATAAAGGTTACCAATAAATTTAATCTTTATCCCAAAAAGAGTAATTGAATTAATTTTAATGTAATTCTTTATAGAAATATTTACTAAACCAATGCATATTTTCTCCATAAATATCTATCAAAAAACCCTTAATCATATTAAAATACCATAAAAATGATAAAATGGTGTGTTCAAGACATTGAAATTAAGATAATTATTAATCTTATAATCCCTTGAGGGTATCTAAAACACTGATGTTAATGAAGTCACATAGGATTCTAAAATTTAACCAAATCCTTATATTATTCATGATTCTTATAATAAAATTACAATTGGTAAAAAATACTTCTACAATATAATTCTTTATTCTAAATACATAAATAAATAATTCATTTTCTTTTAACCCATGTCCTTCCTTTGTCTAGGCGTTAAACTTTAGGTGAGGGTATTGAACCGCATAATGCCCAGGTTTCCCACATTTAATAAATTGGAATGAAAATGTATCCCTAGGATGATATTTATTTCCTTTAATCATGATAATCATTATTACTTATAAATTCATTTCTTAATTCCCTTATTTTAAACAAAAAACATTTCCCATTTTTTGAGACAATTTCATAGGGGGGTTATTCAATATTTCATACATGAATGAAGTTTAGAGTTCATTCCCCTATAGCCTCCAACACTAGAGATCTTAGGTAACTCCAAATTCTTTTATTTAAAGATTTTTATAGTTCTCTAAGGTATAGTATGAAAATTATATTTTAGGATAACAGACTAGGAATAATCATAATTTTTTTCACTCCAGTAATCTTCCCATTTGTCTACTTATAGTGACCACATTTCCCTTAAAATCCAATTTTTAGATGATTCCTTCAAGATCTAGTCATCGAATAAAACCATCAAGAATAGTGTAAGAATGAATCATCATATTCAGAATGCAAAAAATCATGAAGTACCACTTATGGAATTTATAAATCATCACACCTTATTTCAAATATAATAAACCTCATGCCTAACTAAGGTAATTCAGTATCATCAACTATTCAAATCATTTGAAATAGTTTATAACAAAAATATGAATTATCAAATTTATATCCCATGAGAGTGTAAAATGAGGTATGAAATAAGGCATATTTTCATGTACCATATATAGTTCAAGACAACCTCAACACACCATTTTTGAATTTATTACCCCTATATATATTTGTGTCAAAAAACATGCCACATTTAGTATCCTGACATGGGTGTATTTCTATGAATTACCACATAATCTCAAACATACAGAAAAATTAGGATGAGCTTTTATACTTGTCCTCAGATCATCATAGGGTTATGTTCTTGAATAAATATTTTTCTTAATATAGTTTCTATGGTGTATACTGAATTTCCTCTGATACCAAATGTAATTAACCTAACACCAATAGCTCATAATTGATGTCTACTTTAATATTGTGGCACTAGATACAAACAATATTCTCATAAACGACATATAGTTTTAGTAGTATTGGTAAACTAGACATATACATTATTCACGTATTCTATTTAAAATAAAGAATTAGAACTTTTTTTGAGAATATGATTATTTCATCTAGTACGTCATTTTATATCATTATTAGTAAACTTCCTAGACTCATTTGAATGGATGAAAAATATGGGTGAGCTCAAATTCTCAGAAAGGGTTACATTTAATAGAAGATTTTATAGGTAAATAAAAAATTATGAACAAGGTGAAAATAATATGGAAATGTAAACAACTAAACACAAATTCCTTTTAATAAATGTTCTTACTGTCATGATTAGATAAAGAAAATAAATATGAATGAAGATAAATAAACGATCACACATTAAATTAAATTAGTAACTTCAATTTTATAACTATATATGGGATAAAAAATTTGGAAAGGTAAATATCTGATCACACATTCAAATTAATCAATAACATAACTATCATTATTAGATAAGGTAAAATCAATATAACTAGGTAGGAATCACGAAAAAAATTCCACTAAATAAATAAATCGAGAATTAAATATATCTAGAGAAAACATAATTGTCAAAATATAATAGATGTTAATAACTAAATTCATATGGAAATGCATAATTATTGGATTCCATGATTTTAGGCATCATGATACCTCAATAGTGAATACCTTTCACTGGAAAATTTAAATCTAATGGGTAGGTATACTCCATAAACCTATTTAAGTAATGATATCTAATAAAATAATCTCTTGATACTACCATTGATACTAGGGGATATCTTTAACTCAGATCCACCCACCAATTAATGTCCAAATCATTGCTCATATGTCGAATAATCAATTTAATTCAGAAATCAATATGCATTATCAGTAAATATCCTTCGAACTATGGGATGAATTTTTTATCAATATTACCCCAACAAATCAAATAAATTATAATGTAAGACACCATACGTAGAAATTATACACAATCTAACCAATAAAAATATGCATGATAATTAATATGGATATTTTCGAGAAATTTAATGTCTAGTGATCATAGGAAGGTTAATATTTTTGTGGAAGGTTAATGAATCAAAAAATGAAAAAGGTGAATTTCAATAACATCATTTTTCAAAATGATCATAAACCAAATATTCAATGAATGATTTTGGTATCAATAAAACATATCTCAATTAGTGTTAAAATAAATGTGTGTTTTCCTTGATATATAAAAACACTGTAAAAATATTTTCAAAACATTCTTGTGAAAAATACCATTTTAACATTGAAAATATTTTTAAGACTAAATGTTCATAATATATTTTTATATTACTTCTCTTTGGAAATAACAATTTAAACAAATAAAGTAATATTTAAGCCATTGTTTGGTCATGTTGGTAGGAAATTCCACACATTTAGTACACATTAAATCCAAGATACTTTATAAATTTTCAGTAAGAGCCAAATGAAACTTCTTCCATAAAAGAATAAATGTTTTTATTGATTTTTTTCAAAAAATTAAAAATGACTAATTTTTTAATAATTTATTTAGAAAATGATAAAAAATATTTTTATTATATTTTTTCAAAACATTGTTTTAGAAGAAAAATTATATTTGACAAAAGAGAGAAATGTAGGTAGATGTTATTAACAATATTCTCTCAATCATTTTATGTATAAACACTTTCGTTAATAATGTGCTTGTGAAATAAAACATTAAAAAAATCATAATGTTGATTTCATAATTTTGTAGTGAATTTATAATTTGTGTAAACTATAACTACACATAATATAAGTGTAAATATAAAATAAGATATTCAAAATTGAATAAATATATTATCTAATAATATTAGAGGCAATGAAGAAGTAATATAACCGAGTAAAAAGAAACTCAGCTATGAAATTCTTTAAAACTTGGTAAATTTTATGTAAAATACCCTTTGATAAAATAATCCATATTAAAAACTAAAATTTAATTTATTTTTTGTTAATAATGATCTTACATGTCAACGGTGTAGTATATTCATCATATCTAATAAACTAGTTGCACAACCTTATAATATTCCACAACAGAGGGAAATTGACACAAAGTACATTACATAACATGTAATTTTTCTTGATGTTATTAAACCCATTTTATAATAGTTTTTAGAATGTTATTAATTTATTATATAACATTATAAGAATTTTTAATATCAAATTTTTTAACATCTTATCTCCCATTTGTTAATAATATTTCTTTTTACCATCATTTCATGTATAAATTTCTATGTTTTCCCCTGCATATTTGTTATGAATGACCCATTTCATATTTATAGGATTCAAGGAAATCACCTCCAGTATTTTTTGGATTTTCATAATATCATATTTTCTTATTTGGTAAATTTTTAGTATCATTATTGAATGTTTTACAAGTAAAATTAGTCACATCACTTCTAGGAGACTATATGCCATAGGTACAGATGAGTGATGATATAATTCCCATCACGAGTGAAAGGGTGAGAAGCATGTTTCGTAGTTCCTTGAAACATGTGTTCTAGTTCACCAATCCCTGCTTCCAAGTAGTTTCCATTGGATTTATTCAAGGAACATGAAACCTCCAACAACACTTTATCGAAAAGGGAAATGATTTCCAAAGGCATGACTTTGTTATGTTTGAACTTTATGATACATAAGAACATGAATTGGTTGAGAGGATGGGAGGTCAGACTCATCACACCCTTTTGGGGGGAATTATTGTCTTCCCCAGACTCTCTTTATAAATTTAAGATATTTTCATGAATATTTATTAATTCACCATGTATAACATAGATTTCAAATGGAATTTTCAATCACATATTAACATGTATGAATTTTATAATCCTCCATATGTATTTGATGTCCTTAATTAATGGTTATATACATATGTATTAGAGGTTATACATCAATGGTATCCTCTCATATACTATTTTGAAATTATTTTTATCAATGTTATGATTATACTGTTTTAAGCCAATTAGTGGGGCACTCTGGAATTTATTGTCATATAGGGAGTTGAAGGTTTATTTTAATATAAGGAACGTTTCCATAGAATAGGATACCTATGTATCCTTGGGAATGGAATAATAACCCTCATAGTTCAGTACCTCTTAGTGGGACACTTCATACATTTTATGGTTTGGTGATAAGGACCATGTCATACAGTTTAATGTCATGTGGTAAGGACATGTAACTGAAAGATGGTTAGTTATGTTTTTGTGTGGGACTTATTCCAAAGAATCCCAAGGAACATGAAGTGAATATGGGTTTCAATGTAAGATTAGACCATGTTGGGAATATAGACTAGTAAGAACAGAGTTGATTTGAAGTGTTGGGTTTGGTCCTCAAAGAGGCTTCTAATGTATCCTATGTGGAGAGGAATAAAATCTCATATAGTTCGACAAGTCTCATAAGAGAGTATAGTCCTTTGGGAGAAATGAGTTTGGGTTACATCATGAAAAGGATTACATGATTATTTGACGGTTTTATTTGGGGAATACTCCTAAAGTGGATTCCCAGATTAAGGAAATTAGGGATCAATTCATGAAGAGGATATCCATTAAGCTCGACTCCACATAAAGGCTTCTTATGAATCCCAATTACTGTGGGAATTAGAGTTCCCAATGTTTTTTCACTGTGGGTGTTTGTGAAAAATTTATAATCATCAAGAATATCTAATCCCACATGATTCATCATTTCTATGAGAAATAATAGGATTTTAAAGAATCCACAAGCACACCAACACTTTTCCTTCTCCACTGGTGGAAGAGGGTGCACCTATGGCAGCAACGGTGGACGAGGGAGAGGCGACCATATAAGAGGGAGAGATGACGAGCCTTCGATCCGTTCACCTTATATTTGAAAAGGGTCCAATGAAAAAAGGATTGAATTTGATGTTAGTAAGGAAGATAAATATTGTAACCTTCTACATTAAAGGTTAGGGGATTACACCAGGATGGGAACACAAGTGGCTTTCTATATGGGAAGGAGACTTCTCGTTTTCTTGTATGTAAATATAAGAGTTAACCATTCCTCCGTACAAGAGACCCGAGGTTCCAGGTTTAAAGAAGAAAAGTGGAGGACAAAACCCAAACCCTAATCCACTAAACTGGGAACTTTCCAACACTGTTCCAGGGAGAAAGTTCAATGTTATTGAAGATATCCAAACCCATATAAAATCCATGAATCCTAACCCCATGGTGAAAAAATGTTGGAAACCTATGACTGCAGATATAAATACCCATATAAAAGAAACATTAATGTTCCTTTACCAAAGGTATGATAATTTAGGAGTTTTTGGTGGAGGTATCACCAAAATACATTTCAAACAAGGGATCCAATGAAGAAGTAGTCTTTCCACGAATTACTTTGATGAAGGATTAATGGATTGTAGACTGATAAGAGTATGTGAATCAAAGAAGGGAACCCAAGTAAGTGTTATCACGCATGTATGGGCACACAATAAGGTTTGGGTGACCTCATGTTCACTTAATTGACAATAAACCTATATGTTAATACATGGACGAGACCTAACTATAGACTTCAATAGTATTCACAGTTATTCACATAATTTGGGCACTCATGTTACTTTGAGAGGAATAGTTGGTGCTCAACTATTTTAGATTTAGGGAGGTTGGGCGCTTGAGGAATGCAAGTTTTATGGATTTCAAACACTAAAAGCTCTTAATTCCTATGATAATCCTTTAATTCCGCCACTATAGGTGTTAAATAACTTCCTTGAAAGTTTCATAAGTCCCGATTAAAGTACTAGGGTGACCTTATCAACAATTAGGCTTCAAAGACATTCTTCCATAAAAATAAATGCCCCAGGAGTATATTTATTGAAAAAAAATTATACCCTGCGTGAAAAGAGATTTGGCACGCAAGTATCTTGCCTGCCATAATTGTGACACAGAATTACCTTTTGCCTCTATGGTGTTTTGGATAGACTATGGGGACACTTTGAGGACTTAGCCAAAAATAATTATTTCAATTAGCATCCGCATGGTGGCACATAGGTTTTTGCATGTATGTATCTGGGGACCCACTTTAGAGACTTAGCAAAAATAATTCCTCGATACCAAGGGTCTTCACCCCCACACCCCAGCTTTATATCACTGCCCATCTCAAGTCTCGGACCTTCAACTCAGTTCCATCACTACCATCATTGCCTCACATTAAATTTTTTTTATTCGTACTGTGATGTTTTCGAACCAGATTGACAAATTTTGTGTTCATGTGCATATAAGACATTTCATGGTATATACAAACCCCCCCCCCCTTAAATTTAATTCATTAGAAATTAAAATAATCTAGTTATAAAATAAAAGAAGGGAACTATGAAACATTAATATATAATTTGGTTAGATTTGTACATATATCAAGTGTGGGAGGATTATATAATTTTTTTCATAATTCATTGGAAATAGCATGGATAGTTTTAATTTTACAAGGGTTATACAGAAAATCACATAAACTTTGTTTTTTTTGAATTTTCGTCGCTCAATATTAACTATAACAAAAAAATGTATGTTTAGTGAGATGGGACTTGACTTTTGTCCAGATTTCCCTTTGTAGGTTCCCAATCTGGTTTGTACCACGTCTCATATTTTAGGTAGTTTATAGTCATGCATGTTGAACTATAAAGGGGTAGTGTTTAAGGTCGAATATCTTTGACCATAAATTTTGAAATTAAATCCCAAAAAAGGATCAATGGCTAAGAATTTATTTAGTATTCGTTAAATATTTCCAAGGGGGATCTTGAGTCATGATATTTATGGTCACTAAATCTAAAAATTATATCAACATAAAGGATTTATCTCCAATGAATGAAGTTATTGTTATTAGACAAACCCATTATGGGGGTTGTAATATGCAGGGCCAACTAGGGCATATGTTGCATAGCCAAATAGTGTTATCTTTTGACTGACATGCCTATTAAGGTGGAGAAATTTATGCAAGGCCTCTAGGGGAACATACTGTATATTCAATAAAAAGAGCTCTTAGAAATTTAACATTTTACTATTGATAGAAAAGGGAAAATAATATATTTGTTACTCAAGACCACAATGGGTGATTATTCTAAAGAAATAGATATTAAGAACAATGTTTTATTTATGACAACATATTTTATGAATAAGAAAACCACTTATTAGACAAATTTTGTTTATGGGGAATGATTAAAATTTATCTAAAAGGGGAAATTACGATATTGTACTGTGTAGTTTTAGGTTATGCAGTGAAGAAATTGTACTATTGAGTTTTATGTCTTGTAGTGGAGACATTGTATTGTGCAATTTTAAGTCATGTAGTGAGGACATTGGACTATCCAGTTTTAAGTCATGTTGTGAGGACATTGTGTGGATTCAATTTTAAGGTCATTATCTTTGAACAAAGGTTTGATACTCTTTCAATTTATTGATAATTTGTTTGGAAACATACTACCAAGTTCATTTATGGAAATGGAATAATTATAAACTATTATTTGGGAATTTATGGATCTAAAGAATGATATGGGGAAAGGGATAAAATCATTATAGAAAGTAATTTCTAAGAACAAAATTACCATTATTTGAAAAACCCGTTATGGGGTCTCTATTATGAAGGTCTAAATGGGGAATATGATGCATAGCCAAATAGTGGCATCCTTTAGCTTAAAATATTATTAGATAAGAAAATTTTATGCAAGGACTCCTAGGAAAACGTACAGAATAGTCAAGAAAAATATCTCTAAAGTTTTTGAAATTCTATTTCTAATAGCCGAAGAACGATTATGGAGATTCAAATTTTACAATGAATAGAGTATGGATTATTAATAAAGGTACTTGAATATGGATAAAATACATTTAATCAATATTTACAAATAATATGTGCAATAATATTTCTTTGAAGGTTTGTCCCAAACAAAGGAACTATGTTATCTATAGTTTTTTAGGTTGTATGAATAAGAAAAAAAATGGAAACAATATATGATATGTGGACATGTGATCCAAGGTTATTTTATATTTATTTGAACACATGGAGATGGAAATGTGTAAACCATGGTCTTGAAGACTTATAGATTGAAATAAAGGTAATGGGACAAATATAAAATAATTACATCTTTATAATACAATTTTTTTGTATAATGTTATCAAAGATTGAAGGGAAAAAATACTCTTTAACCAAGAACAAAATTACCATTATTATAAAAGCTCATTATGGGGGTTGTATTACGTAGGTCCAATTGAGGAAAATTATTCATAACCAAATAATGGTATTTTTTGACTGACATTCTTGTAATGTAGGAAACATATGCAAGTCCACCTATGGGAATGTAATACATAGTCACACAAAAGAGTTCTCAGATATTAGAAACTGTATCATCAAAAACCATAAGAATGATTATGAAGATCTAAAAAATATTTAAAATCAAGAGTGTGAAATATAGAAGGAGGTAATGATCAATGTACAAGAGAAATATTTGAATCAATACTAGTTATGATTTTATAGTTATTACATAGATCTAACTCACATATAAAATGATGACTTTCCTTGTTTCCTTTGAATCAATATTATGATGTGTAGTTTAGATTCATGTTGCGAGGACATGAAGTGATTCCAACATTAAAAAAGGAAATCGTGGTTCGACCAAGGAATTAAACCCAAGTGTCACTACATAACTCATATGGTTGAGAATTAAGCCATGCATAGTTCTTTGAACATTCTCTATGTAGGATTGATTCATACATAGGGAGAAAAAGGGATATTTTATTCAAGGACGGGCCCATGATTGGAGATCTAGGGGTCTTTATGTATCTCATATGAATGAGAATATATAATAATATAGTTCTCAAACAATAATTTCCCATATCAATTTATTTTAATGTGGGATACAGAGGATTTTAACACATTTAAGAAGAATGATTAAATTTATGACATTATATGATATGAAAATAAACCATGTATCTTGAAAGAGAACTGTGTATAAATCTAGTTCATATAATGGACATGAAAAGGGAAATAATTTTTTTTGTGGTTGTGACTGGGCCCAATATAGGTGATCTAAGCGTCTCTACCTATCTCATTGAAAAATGGAATTAATCCACACATAGTTCATGGAACAAGGCCTCTATACAAATCTGATTCAAACATAGGGAGAAAGAGAACTCATGTACTACTAGTTAGTAGAAATGATGCAAATATTGTTTGAACATGAGATCTCTTAACATCAAAATATAGAAGATGTTAACTGTACAACTTATTATCATATAACAAGGACAAATTATGTCATGCAGTTTGATGTCGTGCGACCAGAAAAAAGATGCTACACATTTTATCATTAGGTAGCAAGGACACTTATGGTCGTTCTATAGTTTAATGTCATATGACATGGACTTTGTGATGTGCAGTTTAGTTTCATGAAGAAAGGACATAATTTGCAGATACAAAAATTATTTCATCAAGATTATCTCATTGGTTGGAGTTGTAATAAGCTCTATATACATTGAGATTAGGGAATATGATCCATTTGAGTTGACCTTATGTATGTAATAACATCCCTCCAACTTTTTATCAATATTTAGAGGTTTCTTCCCACATATCATTAGAGTCTGGAGGACCAATACCATTTATCCTTGATGAAATGTCCAATGGAAAACATTCTTGTTATAATCTCATGCTATTCCATTATTATAGACCTCTAAATGATGCCTAGATTGCAATATCTTTTATTCTAACTATTCAAGATCATCAAATCATTTCTATGACTTTTATTCTATAGAATACCGATCACATGTTGAAACTCTGAGTGAAGGTAATAGAATTTCAATTGAAAAAACATCCTCCTAGTTGTACACCAAAGAATATGGGATTTATTGAGTGGAAATATGGGTATTAGTCTGATAATCCCATAAAGTTAAAAAAAGATTTTTAGTCCAATATTTATTCTCTTTATCCACCATCTTAGGGAGTATATTTGATAAAGTATTATTAAAACACACTATCTGTCCTTCATGATAGTGATATGAAGGGTTGGATTTTATATTGTGCTCTTAATATAACATTTTTACTTCTACAAAATAGTAGTTGGTGCCATTTTGTGTCAATATAGTATGAGGGACGCAAAATCTGGTGATGATTTTAGCTTTAAAAAAACAAACAATGCTTCTGGATATAACTTCTTTGAGAGGTATTTCCCCATACCACTAGGAAATAAAATCAATAGTAATAAGAATATATCTAAATGACATAGCCATAGCTGGAGGATGAAGCCTTATTACATCCATTCCCCATGTGAAAAATAATTAAGAGTATTTATCTATATGTAATAACTGTGGTGGTTGATGAATGAAGTTGGAATGCACTTGGATGGAATGAAGTTTCATGGTGAAATTTTTTAAATCCCACTATATTGAATGCTAGAATATTCAACATATAAGATTTTATTAGAAAGCCTCTGCCCAGATTGTTAAGCACCATAAGCTCTTGAATGTACCTCTTTCTTGATAGTTGTAGTTTCTCCTATGTCAATACATCTGATGATGATTCCATCAAAGACTCATTTTTAGTGGATCTTTTGGAGATCTGGACTATCATAAAAAGTAAAATTGGCCACTCATCCCTAGTTATATTATTTTACATCTCTACTTGCTGGAAATAATCCATTTTGAAGGTACTCCATGATAGTTATCATCCATTGTCACGACCCGTCCCATGGGGCTCGTGTCGTAACTACCCCAAGACCGCCTTCCGTAGACTAGGGGCTGATGACTAGCACCAAAGTAGTAAATCCCTATAACTAGGAAGGTATTGCCTTTATAAAACGTAAAAAAACACACAACCAGAGTAAAAGAGGAAGAAAACACTAAGTAAAACTGAAATAATGTAGTGCTGAATGTTAGGGGCCAGAAATACAAGCCCAAATGTAAAGTACAAGTAAAAGGAAAAATAGATGGAAGGTGACAAGAAGATCGGGATCATCCACCATGGATCTTACCTGAAGGTTAGGTACAGATAGTAGAGCTCTTAGTTCGTCCACCACGGATCATACCTGAAGGGTAGGTACAGATAGCCTCCTTAGTGCCCTCGTCCATCAACCTCCTCCGGGTTCTGATTCATCGTGAGGTCCATCTCTGGGTACCGACTCATCGTGTAGTCCTCCTACATGTGACGTCCAGTCCTCATACACATGGCCTCCGTCAGTATTGTTCGTCGTCTCTATCCAACACAACGACGTATGGGCATAGCCTGTGTAGGGGTGAGTATAACGATACTCAGTAGGGACCCCTAGACCCTCAAGGACTCACTAAATCCAACAAAGATAAACCACAAAGAATAATCTCAACAGATAAAATTTACTTAGGTATATGACCATATAGATACCTAAGTTATCATGTAAACAATCTCAATCATGAGGAAAACACAAAAGTTCATTGACTCAGCTCAAACATGAATTTTTATTCACGATGACGAAAACACGGCTACTTGAGAAACCCTCCACTATCGAGTGCAGTAGTCCTGTCACGACTCCGAGGTACTACTCACTAACCTTAGACTCCTGAGGTACTCATCCAATGTCGAGTACCGCAGGTTTTCCACCCCAACACAATAGTGCTCCCCGCCAGGGGTCGGCCGCCCCAACATAGTAGAGCTCCCCCTATTAGCCTATAGAGGTAGTCCTCCTATCGAGTACCACTGATCTGCCAACCCAACACTGTAGTGCTCCCCACCATGGGTCTGCCACCCCAACACAGTAGTTCTCCCCACTAAGCTAGTCATGTCACTCCGATATGAATCAGAAAAGAAATCATCAGGTCTCAGCCAGCTACAAGGTCACCATAATCCATATGCTCGTCTCTGAGAGGATACACTCCATGACCTACTGTTCGACACTCCTTGTTTCACGAAGTTCCATGAAGAAGTATCTCAAAGGACCGCCTCATCATATGGGTCTCAGCGCAATAGAAGGCGCATCAATCAGATGCCCGGTATGTGAGTTATTATCCTTTTAGTCCTGCGGGCCTGGTTGGTTTCGTGTATGAACCAACCCAACCATAACTCAATTGTATCCAAACCTCATGTGGAGTATGCCCAAAGAACCGTGTCATCAATAAGAATCCAACATTTTCAACGACACGTTAATCGGGCATCCGATCCTCAAGATATAAGTGTTTCCGCTCCGACGGCTCGGTTGGTTTTGAGTTTGAACCAACCCGACCTTACCCAAACTACCCCAAAACCTTGAGTGTAATATACCTAAATGATTTTCCCAATCTAAGGAATCCTACGCAACTGACGGTGCATCGATCAGAGGTCCGTATCTCAGGTTATGGATGTTTAACCGAAGAAGGTCCAAAAATAGGGGGTCTGGGCCCGGTCCGACCCGACCCAACACCCCCTGGGTTGGCCCAAACTGGGTTGACCTGACCTGGGTCCGGGTCCGGCTCAGTAGGGCATGGCTCGACCCGCAGCTGGCAGGGCCCGGCCCGCGGTAGGCGCGGCCCGACCCAGCCGGCGCGGTCAGGAAGTGGATGATATATTAATTTTATACAATATTTATAATATATATATATATAGTATATGTTCATTAAATTTATCTTTATCACCTTCCATGTGAAGCATACATAAAAGCTGAATCACATCACTTTGCAAGGCAGTAGTCTACCGTACAAATGAGAGACATTATAGAATTTTAAATGTCACGGAATTTAAGAATTTATATGTGATATTATAACTAGACAAGTATAATTATATCATAACTATTATATATATATATAATTAATAATTATATAAAAATACAAGATGTGTTGACGGAAAATGAGTAACATCCGTTAGCGAGACCATAGTCTTCCATATCCATGGTCAACAATTTAGTTACCCATTTGAAAGAGGAGGAGATAGATAAATATTATAACATAAAAAATAATAACATAAATGTGTGTTGATGATCTTGGGTTTTCTATATTTTTTGTGTTATGTTATAAATTACGGTGCATAAATAAAAAAACTATATATCTTTGTTAATATAATTAACTTATCTTAGAGAAACATCATTCGGATATCCTCATAAGGGCCGTAGGGTTAGTATTTGGGAAATAAATGAAATACTAGCATGTTTATAATGATATTGTGGAGAAATTTTTACATGTTTTTTATAAATAAAGGTCCTGATATATATGATGAAGTGAAGGGGGTTATGGCCTTTTACAAGGGGGAGGGGTCAAACATGAATGTTTATAAAAGATTAAACTGTACCCATTTGTTTTAAATATAAAAAAAGATTAAAAATGGACCATTTTGGGTATTTGAGGTTCTAATGTTTAAATATTTCAATAAAATCAGTTTTGGAATGTTTTAGGTCATTTTAACACTTATCTTCTTATTGTAACCACCAGTAAAACCATTTTTCCTTTATTAATCGTAAATATGGTTTACCATTTTTACAATTAATTATAGTAAAAAATTAAATTGAACTTATTAGATAATATTATTTTATTATTATTAATATGAAATAAATTTTCAACATTAAATTCACTTACGTGGAAGAATTAAATTTAAATTTAAATTTGTAGATGTGATGAAAATGATGTTCCCCTAGGAAAATTTTTTAAAATTTTTAAAAAAATATATATTTCAAAATTTAATATGAAATAGATTAAAATCACCTAATTTGGATTAATTATATATAAATCCATTGATATTTCTAAAAAATGATTTTTTTTAAAAAATGGTGCTTTTAAAATAATTAAATGAAAAAAATATATATTTTATCATAAATCAGAATTTTTCAACAATCATCACAAAATGAAACTGTCTAGAAGACCCACAATAAATAACCATAAGAACATTTTGAAATGATGATTCAAAAAAATAAAATATTTTTTATAAAATTTGTTCAATTTTTTTTAAGATATGTTCAGAAAAGTTAAGAGATCCCTTTTTAGAAAAATACAATTATTTAGAAAAAATTTCATTTTCTTTCATGTGATTTATATTTTTATTTACAATAAATAGATAACCCATGAGAATATGTAAACATATGTCTTCATAAATTAGTTAGTCGTATTCATACTAGAAAACCCAAAGTTTTAGGTCATAATGGATATGTTTTAAATACTAATATTTTAAATGAGTATTATGTTTCAATTAAATATGGTGTTGTGTGCATCAAAAAATATCCTAGAGATTAAATTAATTAAAAAGGAAATATATATTAAATTTATTGGGTGTTAAAATATTTTATAATATTTATTTCACATGTCATATAAAATATAAAACCCAATTTTATTTTTTTAAAATCATGGAGTGTTTTCTTCTACCACTTAAATATATTCCATTATTGCAATTTTTTCATGATATTGGTAATCTAGGAGTTGAAATGTGAAAATTTCATTTTTTTAAATAGAAATCATAAATTATTTTAATAAAACACCAACTTAATAAGATATAAATTGTTGTAAAATGGGTATTTAGAATAACACAAACTATATATCTAAGTATGAGAAATTGGTTAGAAGGAAGATATAAACTTGGATGAAAAAAGTAATTATATAGAGTGATAGAGATAATTTATGATAATAAATAAAATGATCAGTGTAATGTTAAGGACCCCAAAACAATAAATCATTCATGATTTAAAATACCATTTTATTTTTCATATATGAAGTTAATGAGATAATAATTTTGTTTCAAGATCGTTTTTTAATAATGTTGAGGTATTGCTTTACCATCAAGTGTATGAACATATGGAAATATAATTATTTGATATATTTATATTTTATAAAATATTTCATCTTTTTTGTGATTATATTAACTTCTAATTCATATTTTACTCTAGGAAATGAATATCAAAAAATGAATTTTTTATGCTGGAAAAAATGAAATAAACATTTAAAAATTCTTAAAATCCATAAATGAGTGGCTAGACATTCTACCTATCTCTAATTATTTTTCAAAATAGAAATGGCTTGGACAAGTTATCCAATTAAATACATTAATATCTATACCTCAATAGTACCACCACTATTACAACATTAATATTTTTATATAATATTGTTTATGTAAACACATTGATAGATTGACTGGGACATTACGTAGTATAGTTATAGGCGTTAAAACATATTGACTTTATTTTTTGGGTTTTATCCCCATGGAATTTCTGGATGTGACATATTGTCACCCAATATGAGAGTTGTCATTTTTATTGTAAAATATTAAAATATTTCATATAACATTCCTGATGTGTAATAGCCCATAATAAATCAACAACAATGATAAGATGAACCATAAAGGTTACCAATAAATTTAATCTTTATCCCAAAAGAGTAATTGAATTACTTTTAAAGCAAATTTTTATAGAAATATTTACTAAACCGATGGGTATTATTTCCATAAATATCTATCAAATTACTCTTAATCATATTAAACTTCCATAAAAACTGTAAAATGGTGTGTTCAAGACATAGAAATTAAGATAATTATTAATCTTATAATCCCTTGAGGGTATCCAAAACTCTGATGTTAATGAAGTCACATATGATTCTAAAATTTAAAAAAACCCTTATATTATTCATGATACATAGAATAAAATTACAATTGGTAAAAAATAATTCTACAGTTTAATTCTTTATTCCAAATACATAAATAATTCATTCATTTTCTTTTAACCTAGGTCCTTCTTTAGTCTAGTGGTTAACCATTAGGTGAGGGTATTGAACTGCATAATGCCTAGGTTTCCCACATTTAAGAAAATGAAATAAAAATGTATCCCTAGGATGATATTTATTTCCTTTAATCATGATAATCATTATTACTTATAAATTCATTTCTTAATTCCCTTATTTTCATCAAAAAAACATTTCCCATTTTTTGAGATAATTTCATAGGGGTGTCTTTCAACATTTAATACATGAATGAAGTTGAGAATTCATTCCCCTATAACCTCCAACACTTGAGATCTTAGTTAACTCTACATTCTTTTATTTGGAGATTTTGAGAGTTCATTAAGGTATAGTTTGAAAATTATATTTTAAGATAACCAACTAGCAATAATCACAATTTCTTTCACTCCAATAGTCATACCATTTGTCTACTCTTAGTGACCACATTTCATTTAAAATACAATTTTTAGATGATTCCTTCAGGATCTAGTCATCGAATAAAACCAAAAAAGAACAGTGTAAGAATGAATCATCATATTCAGAACCCAAAAAATCATTAAGAACCACTTATGGAATTAAAAAATCATCACAACTTATTTCAAATATAATAAACATCAGGTTTAACTAAGTTTATTCAGTATCATCAACTATTCAAATAATTGGAAATAGATTATAATAAAAATATGAATTATCAAATTTATATCCCATGAGAGTGTAAAATGAGGTCTTAAATAAGGCATATTTTTATGTACCATACATAGTTAGAGCCAACCCCAACACACCATTTTTGAATTTATTACACCTATATATATTTGTGTCCAAAAACATGCCACATTTAGTATCCTTAAATGGGTGTATTTCTAGGAATGACCACATAATCTCTAACATACAAGAAAATTTGGATGACCTTTTATACATTTCCTCAGATTATCACAGGGTTATGTTCTTGAATAAATATTTCCCTTAATATAGTTTCTATGGTGTATACTGAATTTCCCCTGATACTAAATGTAATTAACCTGACACCAATATCTCATAATTGATTTCTACTTTAATATTGTGGCACTAGATACAAACAATATCCTCCCAAACGACTTATAGTTTTAGTAGTATCGGTAAACTAGACACATACATTATTCTCGTATTCTATTTGAAATAAAAAATTAGAATTTTTTTTGAGAATATGATTATTTCATCGTGTACGTCCTTGTATATCATTATTAGTAAGCTTCCTAGACTCCTTTGAATGGTTGAAAAATATGGGTGAGCTGAAATTCTCAGAAAGGGATTCATTTAGTGGAAGCTTTTATCAGTAAATAAAGTATTATCAATAAAGTGAAAACAATATGGAAATGTAAATAGCTAAATACACATTGTTTTTAATAAATGTTCTTACTATCATGGTTAGACAAAGAAAATAAATATGAATAAAGATAAATAATCTATCTCACATTACATTCAATTAATTACTAAAATTTCATAATTATATATGGGATAACAAATATAGAAAGGTAAATATCTGATCACACATTAAATTTAATCAATAACATAACTATTATTATTAGATAAGGTATAATCAATATAACTAGGTAAAAATCTAGAAAAAAATTCCACTATGTTAATAAATTGAGATTTAAATATATCTAGGGAAAAAATCATTGTCAATAGATAATAGATATTAATAACTAAATTCATAAGTAAATGCATAATTACTGGATGCTATGATTTTAGGCATCATGATACCTCAATAGTGAATACCTTTCACGGGAAAATTTAAATCTAATGGGTAGGTATACTCCATCAACCTATTTAAGTAAGGACATCTAATAAAATAATCTCTTGATACTACCATTGATACTAGGGGATATCTTTAACTCAGATCCACCGACCAATTAATGTCCAAATCATTTCTCATATGTCGAATAATAAATTTAATTCAGAAATCAATATGTATTATCATTAAATATCCTTACTATCTATGGTATAAAAATTCTATCAATATTCCACCAATAAATCAAATAAATTTTAATGTAAGACCCCATACTTAAAAATTATACACAATCTAAGAAATAAAAATTTTCATTATAATTAATATGAATATTTCAGAGAAATTTAATGTCTAGTGATCATAGGAAAGTTAATATTTTGTTGGAAGGTTAATGAATAAAAAAAATGAGAAAGGTGAATTTCAATAAAATTATTTGTAAAATGATCATAAACCAAACATTCAATGAATAATTTTGGTATCAATAAAACATATCCCAATTTTTGTCAAAATAAATTCATGTTGTCATTGATGTATAAAAACACAGTAAATATAATTTAAAAAAATTCATGTGAATAATATCATTTTAACATTGAAAATATTTTTAAGACTAAATGTTCATAATATATTTCTATATTACTTCTCTTTGGAAATAACCATTTAAACAAATAACATAATATTTAAACCATTGTTCGGTCATGTTGGTAGGAAATTCCACTCATTTCGTACACATTAAAACCAAGATACTTTTTACATTTTCAATAAAAGCCAAATGAACCTTCTTCCAAAAAAAGAAAATTTGTTTTTATTGTTTTTTTTCAAAAAATTCAAAATGATTAATTTATTAATAATTTATTTAGAAAATAATAAAAAAAAATTATTTTATATTTTAAAAACATTTTTTTAGAAGAAAAATTATTTTTGACAGAAGAGAGAAACGTAGATAGATGTTATTAATAATATTCTCTCAATCATTTTATGTACCAATTTCTGGAGAAATGTAATTATTACATTAAGATTCATTAATAAATCTAGGATAATAAAAATTAAATGTGTTTGTTATTCAATTATCATATAATTTTTATAATGAATATTTATGTATAAACACTTTCGATAATAATGTTATTGTGAAATAAAACATTAAAAAAATTATAATGTAGATTTCATAAATTTTTAGTGAATTTATAATGTGTGTAAACTGTAAATACACATAAAACAAGTGTAATATAAAACAAGATATTCAAAATTGAATAAACATATTATCTAATAATATTATAGGTAATGAAGAAGTAATATAACCCAGTAAAAAGAAACTCATATATGAAATTCATTACAACTTGGTAAATATTATGTAAAATACCGTTTGATAAAATAATCCATATTAAAAACTAAAATTCAATTTATTTTTAGTTAATAATGATCTTACATGTGAACGATGTTTATATTCATCATATCTAATAAACTAGTTAAACAACCTTATAATATTCCACAATAATGGGAAATTGACACAATGTACATTACATAACATGTAATATTTATTGATGTTATTAAACCCATTTTATAATAGTATTTAGAATGTATATAACATTATAATATTTTTTAATATCAAATTTTTTAACATCTGATCTTTTATTTGTTAATAATATTCATTTTACCATCATTTCATCTATACATTTCTATGTTTCCCCATGCATGTTTGTTATGGATGACCCATTTCATATTTATAGGATTCAAGGAAATCACCTCTAGTATTTTTTTTGATTTTCATAATATCATATTTTCTTATTAGATAAATTTTTAGTATCATTATTGAATGTTTTACAAGTTAACTGAGTCACATCACTTCTAGGAGACTATATGCCATAGGTACGGATAAGTGATGATATAATTCCCATCATGAGTGGAAGGGTGAGGAAGCATGTTTTGCAGTTCCTTGAAACAGGTGTCCTAGTTTACCAATCCCTGCTTCTAAGTAGTTTCCATTGGATTTATTCAAGGAACACGAAACCTCCAACAACCCTTTATAAAAAAGGGACCTGATTTCCAAAGGCATGACTTCGTTATGTTTGAACTTTATTATACATAAGAACTTGAATTGGTTGAGAGGATGGGAGGTCGGACTCATCACACCCTTTTGGGGGGAATTATTGTCTTCCCCAGACTCTCTTAATAAATTTAAGATATTTTCATGAATTTTTATTAATTCACCAAGTATTATATAAGTTTCCATTGGAATTTTCAATCACATATTAACATGTATAAATTTTAGAATCCTCCATATGTATTCTATATAACGACCTGGCCTTAAAAATTACTTAATCAGGAATTAAATGAATAATTCACATAGAGGATCTTTTCAGGTTTAGAGTTTTATAGAATTAGGTCATAACTATTACATCTTAAAAGATTACATAGTAGACACTTCTACTAAGATTCTATAAAATAAAAACAAACACTTAATAAGAAACATGTCTAGTTCAATGGTTTAGATAGAATGTCTTTCCTTGATCCCATCCTTGACCCTTTTCATCTTGAAGTCATGTGGAAAACATTTCAAAAACTTGGGATGAGCATAAAAATCCCAGTAAAGGATACACAAAGAAGGAAAACTGTTAGTTTTTCAAAACAACAAGTAAACCATGAGTACTATACCAAAGTAATATTTTTCACCTTTATGAAGTAGTAAAAACTATTCACTAAATAAAAGACTTTTACTTACCCTTTTATAACCAAAATATTACCATAAAACCCATATAAAGAACACATAACATATAAAGGTAACTTGGAACATAAACATACTTAAATGTAATAACCATACGGTCGACTTCCACACATACTTAATAGAATAACCATACAACCAACTTTCATACCCAATGTATTGGTGGTTATAACGTAACCACCAGTCCTGGTATTCACGGCACCACCCATCAAATGGTTTATCACGTAACCACCTATCAAATTTCCAAGTACCATTATAAAATCATAAGATATAAAAAAACATAATGGAAAGACAACATTTCCACACTATGATCACAATATATCACTTAAATATATTGACATAACAAATCCATTATAAAAACCATTTTCAACACCAAAATACATAAAAGATTTTATGGTATTTATTTCATTTTTAAAACATTACGGCTTGTTGAGGAAGCCAATGACCAAATAATACTCGCGGCGGTGGAAAAGGTCCATTTCACTGCGTACATTAAAAGAAACTTTCCTTTTTGTCGTTTTGTGAAACTCTTCGTAGAAAAAAATTCATTTTTTATAAAATTAAAAGTCAAAGGGGTTTATAAACCGTATAAAAGAAATCATTGTATTAGAACAAAATATGCCTCAATGAAAGGTGATTGAGACGAAGTCCTTTACAAAGACGGTATCCTTGGATTAAAGATAAATCAATTACATAATTATGTGTGACAAATGAATACACCAAATATATGTGGATATTAAGTGTAAAACAATCAGAGGTGATTTACACATATTCATAGAACGACATATTCAAGGAGTACTAGTTTATCCCAAAGAATCAAAATTGGGTTAAGAAATTCCCTTGCAAAAATTCGACATCCTATCAACATCACTTCAAAATTCAGAAAATGAGTTGATTAGAGATAAAAAGGGTATCTCATCACTTGGAAATAAAATTTACATCAATAAGGATATATAAGCACATATCCCAACATTACAATATGTAAATTAAAAGACCCAACAAAATAAGTCTTTTAAAAAATGAGGGTTAAAGGTTCCCTTACCGACTTGGGTATCTTTCAAAACATACACCCCCTGAAAGAAGGACAATACAACATTGATGTAAATACTCATAAAAAATGTATATTACACAAAGATTTGAATAATGGGTAGTAAATATACCACTCAAAGGAAATGGTGGAAAATGTAGCATAAATCTCATGAGAATAAAAGTGAGATGAAAAATCCCTTATGAAAACTCGGCAGCCTAATGGCGCCACTTAAAACATCCGAAAATGGATTGATGAGATAAAATACGGCCTCTCATCATATTGACATAAAATGTAAATAATGATTAATATAAAATAACATCCCCCAACATAACAAATAATAGCTTAAAAGAAGTTACATAAAGGAGAGTACTTAAAAAGAAAGAGAGAGGTTGGATCTCTTACGAAAATTCGGCAGCCTAACAGCGCCAATTAAAAATTCTTAAAATGAATTGATGAGAGAAAGAAGGGGTCTCTCATCATATGAACACAAAAAGGAAAGAAATATGAATACAAAATAACATCCCCAACAATATAACATGGAGCTTAAAACAAATGAGATAAAGGAGAATACATGAAAAGAAAGAGAGAGGTAGGATCCCTTACCTCAAGTTTGACTTGTCTTGTTTGTTTGTTTATA
The DNA here is from genome assembly GCA_963277665.1 of Viscum album. NCBI lineage: Eukaryota > Viridiplantae > Streptophyta > Magnoliopsida > Santalales > Viscaceae > Viscum > Viscum album. The sequence continues at coordinate 1,003,644,146 of OY728133.1, forward strand.
TTCCTAAATAAAAAACATTTCTCAATTTATAATTTCATAAGTACATATTTTAAATATTATTATTCAGTTCATATCACATATTATAATGTTAGAATAATTGGTTAATAATGTGAGTTCATATAAGACGTTTTTGTCGATGTTTGGTACATGAGTCAAAAATGAACTTGTTTGAAAATGATTGTCCATGTAGTTATAAGTAAATCATCTCTAGAATAGAATTAATGGTTTAAATATAATATATATCCATTAAATATTCATTTTATACTACTCTATAACATTTTTAGACAAAAAGAAATGAAATGCACTATTCATGGAGACGGTAGGTCGTACGTATGCATGGACGCTACTTTCATTTCATTGTTATATTAATGGAATTAAAAATAATTGAGAGATATATATATTATAATTACAGTATAATATATATGTTATATAGGTCACATATGTTCATTAATTTCATTATTTATAAATTCAATGTATTGCATGAACGGGTCACATCACTTGAGGGGGCAGTAGTCCACACTTCCCCGTATGAAATTATCACATTTTCACAACATGAAAAGAATAAAGAAATGTTTTAAATATAAAATTCAGAAGAATATAGAAAACATAAATACCATATATATCATATATAAAATATAGTGACATCATAATGGCTACAATAAAATGTGTTAAGAGAAGATTGGACAATCATCGTTTCGTGAGGTAGAAATTCACCATCCACAGAAACAATATGTTCTTTAACCATTAGGTGAAGGTGTGTGTAAGTGTAGCTCAAATACATCACATAAAAACATACTAGTTTATTGAAGATACAGGTGTTGTTACAAAATAAAATAATAAAAAGAGTTTAGAGGGTTGGAGAAGCAAAATAAAAAAAAGAATACAAGGGAAGACATTACCTTTAAATCGGGTAACTCTTTTTGATTTGAGCTCGAAGGCTTCCTTGGAAAGGATTATGCCCAAAGGTGAGGCTTCAATGATGAATAGAGAGATGTGGAGAGATGAAATGGGTAGGTTTTGGCTGAGCCAAATTCCTGAGAGGTGTGGGTAAGGTGGTAGAGGTGGGGGCCTTTTATAAGAGGAGAGGAGGGACACTATTGGAAAGTTATAAACTTTTACATTATTATAAAATGATTTTCCGATTTTAAAGGTAAAAAAATTTTATATTTCGAGGATAATGTGATAAGAGTTCGAAATAAATCCATCCAATAGGTTTTTTACAAGTTTAGGTCTTATATTTTACATTATCTTTTCATTTTATTTAAATCGTTAAATAATGAGGTAATCACTACATCATCATGGTGTCATAAATAATTTAAATTATTTAATGTAAAAAAATTAAAGAAAAAACTATCATGATGTAGTAAATATTTTTATCTTTCTATGGAATATTTATAGTAAAAAATATGACTTGTATAACCTCATTTAAAAATTGTTTTATTAAAACAATACATGTTTGTGACATTTTTATTTTAACATTAAATAAAAAGGTTTTAATGTCATTTTCATACCAAAGTGTCTCCATGGGGTCCCCAAGTTGACCCATGGATTTTGTTGGTCGGAAATGACACATCCAATAAGGGTAGGACATGTGTCCAGGTCACTTCATATTATTAAAACATTATTTTTACCTTAAATTACACTAATTACCTCTAATTGTGATTAAAAACATAAAAGTTACTATTCACCAAAAAATTATTTTAATCCCATTGAACCAAATTTTACTTCCAAATGAAAACCATGTATATAAGATTTTTGAAATTCAAAACACAGAGGTGGTAAAATTTCATTTAAACGAAAAATCAGTTTTTTTAAGTACCACTTAGTGGTTTCACTATTCATCAAAAATTGAAGTTTTTCAAAAAAATACCAAATATTCACCCTAAGCTATTTTTGATATCCAAAATTAAAAAATGATGTCTATTTTGAAAAATTCAGAACATATATGTTAAATTAATTAATTTAATAATTAATTCCCGCTGTCAGAACAAATAGCGTGTTTTTATGAAACAATGTATATCAAAAGATTAACACTAGTTTAAGTTCAATTTCAAAGTGAAATTAATTCCAATGACCACTATTAGAGTAAATGGTAAAAATATATTCTAATTTAACTTTAAAACCAATTCAAAATATAATCTAATCATATAAATAAATTAGATTAAAAAGTGGTTTTGAATTAAAATACAACATTTTTCACCATTCATTAAAAAATGAACTTTATTGGAAAAATACCTAAAATTTACACAAAGTAAATTTTTATGTCCCGATTCTAAAGAAGAATTTTATTTTGTCAAATAAAATATATAAAATTGTCAAAAGTATATTTAAAAAGGGTTTTCCATCAAAAGGCGGTTAATCGACCTTTTAACGAATATTAGAAGATTTATGCTTAAAATTGGATTCATTTGCATTTTTAATCCTCTAACATTTATTATAAAAACTAAAAATATTTGACAAACATATATAATCATTTTTTAGTTAGTTCTGTTCATTCCCGTCATTACAATGGCTAGGTGTTAACAACCATTTAAAATAAAATTATTTTATTATTAGAGTGCAACGTAAGATTTCAAAGGAACTCATTGTTGCGTATTGGGTAAGCCATCAAGCATAGTGTTCCCATTAAAGTAATATTAATATTTTATTAAAAAATATGGATAAATATAAAAATTTCATATTCTTTATTTACCTGGGGTGTTACATCCTTCCCCCCTTTTGGGAATTACATCCTCACAATTTTAAAATTAGGCTCATAAACTTCATTGAAAGCCCTATATCGGAAAAGGAGTAAATTAAACTATCACTTTAAAAGAAAGAAAGGGGAAGTATAAAGGTCACCCGAGTTAACCCATACTAGGATTGCATGTATGAAAACATGGATATGGATGAAAAAACAAAGGATCATGTTCTGAGGGAGTGTGATAGAAAACATGTTTAGGAGAAAGTTAACCACCAGAAAATCACAAACTTGTGATGGGTTAAACGATATTGGATTCCCCAGTAGGAAAAGTTAACGGAGAACATTTTTTAGTTACTTTTCATTGAGGAATTTATTTTTTAGCTTAACTAAAACATAATGAATCATACTTACTTGTCATGTTGACTTTCAACATTACCTATATTTCTTACCCGAACTCATATTTTCTCCAAAAGATGAGTATTTAGGATGACTTGTTTACATTAAAAGAGCTATAACCAACTTCTATAGAATCTCCTAATCCACAAAGGATAACTGTATACTTCCCATGTCTCTAGACCTTAACCAAAACTAAAACCAAAATGGTTAGTACGAGATCAGATAATACCCAAAAAAGATAATCTTTTATAAAAAGGCAATATATTCTTAATCTCCAATATTTGTCCAACAAGACCCAAAGTTCAACGAATACCAAAAGTAAACCAAACTAGGATTGAACCCCAAATATTTGAAGGATTTAATCACATAGTCTTCCAAGTTAAATCATAACATTTATCTCAAAACAACATCAGTTTCTCTTAAAGTCTTGTATTGAAAAGTAATTAACCTAATAACATATCCTCCAGATAGGTTAATAATTTCCATAGATAACCCAAAATCAACTTACTCATAATTCAAAAAATCATCTAACTAAAAAGAATTTGTAAAACTAACCAGGGACTTCACGTAGTCCAGTGGTAGGTGATAAATACCGGTCACGCTTTGGTTGTGGGTTGGATTCCCTTAGTTTTGTCCGACGCAACGGGTTGTCACACGGTCTGCGTGTTTTCCTTTTTCCAAACTATATAATTCTCATATAATTCCCCAAAAAGAGATAAAATCATCAAAAATAACCAAAACATAATTTAACATCAATTTTACCTCATGCATTTCACTTTCCATCATAACATAGTGTAACCCATAATTACCTCAAAAGTAAGGATCATATAAACCCAAATGGTTCTTTATAACTATCTCCACAAATGAATAGATAACTATTCCTTGAATAAATTTTTCATATATCAAACATCAGGGTTACACATAATATAAAAAGTCTTCTAATGTTACCCCATCATCAAAAGAGACTTAATACTCTTAAGAATTTCACCATAACTCTTGAAGACCTTATATGTTGACTTATTACTCATTCAACATTCTTCATGATCCATTAACCATTCCATTCCAACTTATTCTGAAATAATTCTTTCCTACAAACAAAATCATGAATCATATCCTATGATTCCAAAATAGGAAAACAAATGTTAAGAAATAATCCATACCTTTGATTGTTCATTGTCAGTTTCTTCATCCTCAATTGGAATGGAGTTAGGTATTGGTAAAAAAATATTTGTATGATCTTGGTGATCCCATTCCCGAATCTTCTTCATAGGACATGTGTTTGCATAATGACCATGCACACCACATTTAAAACATTCAATTGATCCATCAGAAAGAAATTCTTTCCCTTTCCTCGAGTCAACTGGATGCTTCCTTTTTCCATGGAAGGTTCGTGCCTTATGACCTTCATTTCTACATCTATAGAATATTTCTGTCCCATTGAAATATTTTCCTAGGTGTTTATTTCCACATCTTTGACACATATGTTTTTGAACACACTTACCTTTATGATTATTACCTATAGTTCCATAGGGATTTGTTTCTCGCATATATGACGCCTTATAGAAATAAACAAGGTTTAGGTGGTAAATCATGACTCCAGATAGTTGGTTGAGGATAAACACAAGAGTTCCCATTGCAGCTCCCATATCATTCAGTTGCTCGCTCAGAAAACTGTCACAGTTTCCTTCACATCCACTGTTACTTTGGTGCCTGCTAGATCCGACCATTTACTAAAACCAAAAAGTTCAGTGTGAGTATATCAACAAAATTATCATGTATTAATGAGGAAGATAAACACTAAGATATACTTATTCATCCACTTTATCTGAAACTATGACTCTTTCAGAAATCATTACCATTATGCTAATGTCACTTATGCTTAGAGAATACCCTAACCTCAAAAGTTATCTAAAATGACCTTTGATACCAACTATAAGGCCCCAGCCTTAAACATTACTTAATCATGAATTAAATGAATAATTCACATAGAGGATATTATCAGGTTTAGAGTTTTATATAATTAGTTCATAACTATTACATCTCAAAAGATTACATAGTAGACAGTTCTACTAAGCTTCCATAAAATAAAAAAACACTTAAAAAGAAACATGTATAGTTCTATGTTCTAGATAGAATGTCTTTCCTTGATCCCATACTTGACCCTATTCATCTTTAAGTCCCGTGGAAAACATTTCAAAAACATGGGATGAGAATAAAAATCCAAGCAAAGGATACACAAAGAAGGAAAACTATTAGTTTTTCAAAACAACAAGTAAACCATGAGTACTTTACCAAAGTAATACTTTTCACCATTATAAAGTAGTAAAAAATATTCACTGAATAAAAGACCATTACTTACACTTTTCTAACCAAAATATAACCATAAAACCCATATAAATAACACAAAACTTATAAAGCTAACTTGGGACATAAACATACTTAAATAGAATAACCATACGGTCGACTTCCACACATACTTAATGGAATAGCCATATGGCCAACTTCCATGCCCAATGCATTGGAGGTTATAACGTAACCACCCATCCTAGTATCCAAAACACTACCCGTCATATGGTTTATCACGTAACCACCCGTCAAATGTTCAAGTACCATTATAACATCATAAGACATAAAACAAACATAATGGAAAGAAAACATTTCCACACATTGATCACAATATATAAATTAAATATATTGACCTAAAAAATCCATTATAAAAACCATTTTCAATACCAAAATACATTAAAGAGTATATGGTATTTATTTCATTTTAAAAACATTACGGATTGTTGAGGAAGCCAAAGACCAAATAATATTTGCGGCGGCGGAAAAGGTCATTGTCACCGCCTACATTAAAAGAAACATTCTTTTTTGTCATTTCGTAAAACGCTTCGTAGAAAAGGATTCATTTTGTATAAAATTAAAAGTCAAATGAGTTTATATACCGTATAAAAGAAATCCTTGTATTAGAACAAAATATGCCTCAATGAAAGGAGATTGAGACGAAGTCCCTTACAAAGACAGTATCCTTGGATTAATGATAAATCAATTACATAATTATGTGCGACGAACAAATACACCAAATATAAGTGGATATTAAGTGTAAACCAATAATAGTTCATTCACACATATTCATAGAACGAAATATTCAAGGAGTGCGAGTTTATCCCAAAGAATCAAAATTGGGTTAAGAAGTTCCCTTGAAAAAATTCGACAGCCTAACAACATCACTTCAAAATTCAGAAAATGAGTTGATGAGAGATAAAAAGGGTATATCATCACTTGCAAATAAAATTTACATCAATAAGGATATAGAATAAAATATCCCAACATTAAAATATGTAAATTAAAGGACCCAAAAAATAATTCGTTTAAAAAGATGAGGGTTAAAGGCTCCCTTACCGACTTGGGTATCTTTCGAAACATACACCCCATGAAAGAAGGACAATACAACATTGATGTAAATACTCAGAAACTAAAGTATATTACACAAAGAGTATAATAATGTGAATTACATATACCACTAAAAGGAAATTGTGGAAAATGTAGCATAAATCTCATGGGAATAAAAGTGAGATGAAAATCCCTTACGAAAACTCGGCAGCCTAACGATGCCACTTAAAACTTCCGAAAATGGATTGATGAGATCAAATAGGTTCTCTCATCATATTAACATAAAATGTACAGTAATATTAATATAAAATAACATCCCCCAACATAACAAATATTATCTTAAAATAAGTAACATAAAAGAGAGTACTTAAAAAGAAAGAGAAAGGTTGGATCTCTTACGATAATTCGGAAGCCTAACAACGCCATTAAAAAATTCTTAAAATTAGTTGATGAGAGAAAGAGTGGGTCTCTAATCATATGAACACAAATAGAAAAGTAGGATTAATACAAAAGAACATCCCCAACATAATAACATGGAGCTTAAAATAAATGAGATAAAGTAGAATACATGAAAAGAAAGAGAGAGGTAAGATCCCTTACCTCAAGTCTGACTTGTCTTGTTCATTTCATTATATTCATGAATAGTAAACTTTGGTCAATTTATAATTGCTTAAGGACCTCTTTTAAATATTATTATTCAGTTCATATAAAATATTATAATGTTATAATAATTGTTTAAAAATGTGAGTTTATATCAGACGTTTTTGTCGATGTTTGGTACATGAGTCAAAAATGAACTTGTTTGAAAATGATTGTCCATATAGTTATAAGTAAATCATATACAGAATAGTGTTAATTATTTAAATATCATATATATCCAGTAAATATTCATTTTATACTACTCCATAACATTTGGAGAAAAAAATAAATGAAATGCACCGTTCAAGGAGATGGTAGGCCGTACGTACGCATAAACGCTACTTTCATTTCTCTGTTATATTAATGGAATTAAAAATAATTGAGAGATCTATATATTATAATTCCAGTGTAATATATATTTTATATAGGTCACATAGGTTCATTAATTTCACTCTTTATACATTCCATGTATCGCATGAATGAGTCACATCATTTGAGGGGGCGTTAGTCCACACTTCCTCGTATGAAATTATCGCATTTGCACAACATGAAAAGCATAAAGGAATGTTTTAAATATAAAATTAAGAAGCATATAGAAAACATAAATACCATATATATCATATATAAAATATAGAGAAATCATAATGGCTACCATGAAAGGTGTTAAGAGAATATTGAACAATCATCGTTTCGTGAGGCAGAAATTCGCCATCCACAGAAATAGTATGTTCTTTAACCATTAGACGAAGGTGTGTGTAAGTGTAGCACGAATAATTCACATAAAATCATAATAGTATATTGAAGATACTATTTTTGTTACGAAATAAAGGAATAAAAATAGTTTAGAGGGTTGGAGAAGCAAAATAATACAAAAGAATACAAGGGAAGACATTGCCTTTAAATCGGGTAACTATTTTTGATTTGAGCTCAAAGGATTCCTTGGAAAGGATTATTCTTAAAGGTGATACTTAAATGATTAAGAGAGGGATGTGGAGAGATGAAATGGGAAGGTTTTGGCCGAGCCAAATGCTTGAGAGGTGTGGGTAAGGTGGTAGAGGTGTGGGCCTTTTATAAGAGGGGAGGAGGGACACTCTTGGAAAGTTATAAACTTTTACCTTATTATAAAATTATTTTCGTATTTTAAAGGTCCCAATAATTATATATTTCTAGGATAAGGTGATAATAGTTCTAAATCAATACATACAATAGGTTTTTTACAAGTTTAGGTCTTATATTTTATATTATCTTTTCATTTTATTTAAATCGTTAAATAGTGAGGTAATCACTGCATCATCATGGTGTCATAAATAATTTAATTTATTTAATGTCTAAAAATTATAAAAAAACTTCCATGATTTATTAAATCTTTTTATCTTTCTAATTAATATTTATAATAAAAAATATGACTTGTATAACCCCATTTAAAAATTGTTTTAGTAAAACAACACATGTTTGTGACATTTTTATTTTAACATTAAATAAAAAGTTTTCAAAGTCATTTTCCTACCAACGTGGCTCCATGGGGTCCCCAAGTTGACCCATGGATTTTCTTGGTCAGCCATGACACATAAAATAAGGTTAGTACATGTGTCATATTCATTTCATATTATTAAAACATTATTTTTATCTTAAATTACACTAATTACCTCTAATCGCAATTAAAAACATAAAAGTTACTATTCACCAAAAAATTATATTAATCCCATTGAACCAAATTTTACTTCCTAATGAAAACCATGTATGTTGGATTTTTTAAATTCAAAACACAGAGGTGGTAAAATTTCATCTAAATGAAAAATCATTTTTATTAATTACCACTTAGTGGTTTCACTATTCATCAAAAATTGAAGTTTTTCAGAAAAAATACAAAAAATTAACCCAAACCTATATTTGATATTCTGAATTCAAAAATGATGTCTATTTTACAAAATTCAAAACATATAAGTAACATTAATTAATTTAATAATTAATTCCCGCTGTCAGAACAAACAACGTGTTTTTATGAAACAATATATATCAAAAGATTGACACAAGTTTAAGTCCAATTTCAAAGTGAAATTAATTTCAATGACCATTATTGGATTAAATGGTAAAAATATATTCTAATTTTACTTTAAAACCAATTAAAAAGATAATATAATCATATAAATATATTAAATTAATAAGAGGTTTTGAATTAAAATACAACATTTTTCACTATTCATTAAAAAATGAACTTTATCGAAAAAATACAAAAAATTTACACAATGTAAATTATGATGTCCCGATTCTAAAGAAGAATTTTATTTTGTCAAATACAACATATAAAATTTCCAAAAGTATATTTATAAAGGGTTCTCCATCAAAAGTCAGTTAATTGACCTTTTAAAGAATATTATAAGATTTATGCTTAAAATTGGATTCATTTGCATTTTTAATCCACTATCATTTATTGTAAAAAGTAAAAATATTTGACAAACATCTATAATAATTTTGTAGTTAGTTCTTTTCATTCCAATAATTACAACGACTATATGTTAACTACCATTTAAAATAAAATTATTTTATTATTAGAGTGCAACGTAAGATTTCAATGGAACTCGGTGTTGCATATTGTGTAAGCCATCAAGCATAGTGTTCCATTCAATGTAATATTAATATTTTATTCACAAATATGGATAAATATAAAAATTTCATATTCTTTATTTACCTGGGGTTTTACATTCGATGTCTTTCATTAATGGTTATATACATATGTATTAGAGGTTATGCATCAATGGTATCCTCTCATATACTATTTTTAGATTATTTTAATCAATGTTATGATTATACTGTTTTTAATCCACTCAGTGGGGAACTCTAGAATTTATTTTCATCTAGGGAGATGAAGGTTTATTTTGACATAAGGAATGTTTCTATATAATAGGCTAACTATGTATCCTTGTGTATAACGACCCACACTTTACATACATTGTTAATACTTCAAAATTGAATCACACTTATTACAACATATGACAAAACCACAAAGGACCGTATAGGTATAGTGTCTTTAGAAACTGGGAAACATAAACAACTGGTTCATAAATCTTCTACAGTGTCTCCCATTTATTTCATCATATCTAGGGTACCTTTTAGCATATTCTACTTAATATCCATCTTCCTGGCCTGGGGAAAAGAAAACATAAAAGGGTGAGCTCAAATGCTCAGCAAGGGAAAATAAAGGAAATAAAAATCATATCATATCTTTTTGAAAATTAAAACCTGCAAGAGAGATCATAATATCTTAACATGGAATAAATCATAGAAGTGAAAATGAGATCCCCATAATCATAACATAAAACTTGAATCTTTGTGGCATGCACACATAATCATGGAAAATCATTTCTTGTTAGTCATGACTCATTGCCAAGACTATCTTAGTGGACAAAGTCCCTTTCTGAACCGAGTTCACTCCTCATTTCAGTCCTGTATCACTGAACCGAAATAACCTTCCGTTCCAGCCATGTCTATCTCATGAGATATAAAATCATTACCCAATGCATTGGAGGGAGATATAGGTCCCACCCATCTTATAATGAATCCTTTCTTATGTGTGCCACATAATCATAAAACATACATCATCGCATAACACATATAACAAAAATGGGATTCTTGAAACATCATGACATCATAAATAAATTCATATATGATAAAGGAATTCATAAACATAATTCCATCACAACATAGTCAAACCAATGTAAAAATATGGATAGAAACAGAACCCTTTATTATCTTAGATGGAAAATAATTTTGATAAAACACTTGAATTGAATTCTTGAGGAAAATATCCTTTCTTCTTCAAAAACATTTTTCCTTTCATAACATGTCATAAAACTTTAAAATAAAAGAAGTTGATTAAAAATAAACTTGAAAACTTGTAAAGGAAGATTCTTTGAAGTAATGTTTTAAAAATCCATTCATGCCGTATAAGTTAAAAAAACATTCTTCATACTTTTGTCGGAAAAGTCAAAAAGTACCTCGTACGGAAAAACGACAAAATATTCCTTTAATATTCTTTACTAAAAACTCACCTAAGGGTAAAATTGGATTTAAAATATTTCAAGTGGATGGAAACAATATTACATATTGAGGGAACATGGATGTGGATGATAAAATACACCCCAGTAAATACTTACGAATAAACAATCTCGGATAAAAATAAGATTGTGATATTTCCCTTACCTTAGGTCCGATTTGCTTTGTTCGTGTCCGAAGCTCCTGTATAATGGTTTAAATAATGTTATTGACTTATTCCAGAATCATACATATTGATATGAGATCATATATGGTCATATTATTAGCTTCTTGTTAGTAATATTTCATTGTTACTTGTTACTCGGGTCTTTATAACTTTTTGTTCTTATGCGTGTTTTGTCGAATAAATTCTTATTCTTATCTTTAGGTTATAGATAATTCATTTACAGAATGGTATTAGTGTAGTATATACCATATTCATTCATTCAATTCATTTATATAATCATTATGAAATGAAGATCATGTAGAACGAGTCGCATCACATCGTGGAGACGGTATTCCGTACGTACGCACGAGTGATGATATCGTTCCTATGATCGTGGAATTGTATTGGAGTATATATATATATTATTTCAGTATCAATATTACTTAATAATAATCATATATAGTTACTGATTACACCATTATACCCATCCTTGTAAGGTGATGGTGGAAAATAGATTACACCACGGCGTGGAGACGGTATTCCGTACGTACGCACGCGCGGTGATTTCATTTTTCCGTAGGATGGATAGAAGGTGAATTAGGGTTGTTTCATATTTATAATAACATATCAGTATGTAAGTAGTACTGATGTTATTACTTTATCATGAAACAACTAAAGAAGAAGAAGTTGAGGAAGAAAGAAATTGAAAAGATCGGTAATGGATATTACCTCTTCTTTGGAACGCCTTTTTGAATCCTCCACTTAAGGAACTAAGATTGGTCTTTGGAGAAGACCAGGACCTCTAGGATTATTCTAGGGAAGTGGAGAAGGGAAAATGGCAGGGTTTGGCCGAGCTTGAGTGCTCAAATTGGTGTGAGGAGGAGGGGGAGGAGGTGCCCTTTTATAAGGGAGGAGAGGGGCACCTTAGGAATATCTCAAAATATTATTTTATATTAAAGTCAAAATCGGTTTATAATGGTTCCAAAGGGTCTTATTTCGAAGCTAAAGTGGGGATGGGTCGAAATCCTATCAACCAATAGGATTTAGACAAGTTTAGGGTATTATTTTAACCTTATCAATTAGATTTAACTCTAAGTTAATTAATTTAACTTTTACCGTGTCTTTTTGTTTTCTTTCACTATATGGTTAATACACTTACTATAACATGCCAATCGAACCCCAAATTGTTTATTATTAATATATATATCCTTATCTAAGTCATTTGGCCGAACCTTAGATTTTTATGAATAAAATAACAATTAATAATATAATATTTGATTTAAAAACTATTTTGTGTCAATTTTGACACTATTTGATATATGATTTTTGTGAAAGTCATAACAGAATTATATGTTCGAACCAAGTTTATTAAATAAATACTAATATATCAAAGTAACCTAGAAAATTAGCGGAATTCATAAAAAGTCTCAAATTACATTTATTTTGGTATTTATATTATCAATTTTGTCAATATTTCATTAATAAGATAATTACTGCATCATCTTTGTGTCATAAATAAATTAACTTATTTGATGTCTAAAAATTACAAATAAAATACCATCATGTAGGAAATCGTTTTAGCTTTCTAATGAATATTTACAATCGAATTTATCTTATGTATAACCCTATATTAAAAATGATTTACTTATTAAACTTTGATTTTAACTATTTTAACCCTTCTTTAAATAAATTAATAATAAATGTCCTAATCTAATCCAAGTGGGCCTAAATGGTCATATTTTATTCCTAAGTTTGTTTTTGGTCGAATTACACTTGTCCAATAGAATTAGGACATGTGTTAGGGTAATATTAATATCATATTTACCCTTAGTTACCCTATTTACTATTAACCGTGGTAAAAATAGTAAAAAGTTACTATTCACCAAAAAATTATTTTCATCTCATTGAACCACATTTTAGTCCTTGATATTAACCGTGTCTCTCGGATTTTTGAAATTCCATTCACAGAAGCGGTAAAATTAAGTTTTATGCAAAATTCAGTTTTTAACCTACCACTTAGTGGTTTCACTATTCATCAAAAATTGAAAGTTTTCAGAAAAATACCAAAATTTCACCCTAGGATAATTTCGATATTCTGAGTCCAAAAATGAAGTCCATTTTGAAAAATAAAATTTATAAAATTTCAAAAAGTGGTTATTACTATTCATAACGGCTAGTTTTAATAGCATATTGTTGTTTAGTGAAACTCGGTATTGCGTACGACGCAAGCTATCGAGGAAGGTCGCGATTGCGTGTAAAGCAAGCCAAGCAAGTGTTGTGTAGAAAAAGATTCCTTTGATGATTTATATAACATAAAAGTCTCGGGTGTTACATTCTACCCCCCTTAAAAATAATTTCGCCCTCGAAATTCGTCACTTTGCAACAAACAAATGAGGATACTTCTCCCTCATCATATCCTCAAGCTCCCATGTAGCTTCTTCAAGTTGGTGGTTTCTCCATAAAACTTTCACCAAGCGAGTGGTCTTGTTTCGTAGGACTTTTTCGCTACGATCCAGAATCTCTATCGGCTGTTCTTCATAAGAAAGATCTTGCTCCAGCGGTACAACTTCTGAGCTGAGTACATGTGAAGGATCTGGTATGTACTTTCTCAGGAGAGATACATGGAACACATCGTGAACTTGAGAGAGATTCGGTGGAAGCGCCAATCGGTAAGCTACCTTCCCAACATGATCCAGTATTTCAAAAGGACCGATATATCTAGGGCTCAACTTCCCCTTCTTTCCAAATCTCATAACCCTCTTCCAGGGAGATATTCGTAAGAACACTTTATCACCCACTTCAAACTCTAGGTCTTTTCTTCGGTTGTCGGCATAACTTTTCTGTCGACTCTGAGCTGCTCTTATGTGTTGTTGAATAGATCTGACCTTTTCTGCCATTTCATCAACGAGATCAGGTCCTAATAGCTTTATTTCCCCAACTTCATCCCAGCAAGTTGGAGTCCTTCATTTATTTCCATAGAGAGCTTCATAAGGAGCCATCTGAATACTGGAGTGAAAGCTATTATTATAAGAAAATTCCACCAAAGGTAGGTGTTGATCCCAACCTCCTTTGAAATCCATAGAGCAATCTCTCAACATATCTTCTAGGGTTTGAATTGTTCTCTCAGACTGACCGTCTGTCTGGGGATGATAAGCAGTGCTGAAACTCAACTCTGTATCCAGAGTATGCTGAAGACTTCGCCAGAACTTCGAGGTAAATCTCGGATCTCGATCAGATATAATAGAAATTGGTACTCCATGCAATCTTACCACTTCCTTTACATATATCCTGGCAAGCTGATCTAGAGAGAAATCCTCTCTAATAGCAATGAAGTGTGCAGACTTTGTAAGACGATCAACTATGACCCAGATAGCATTATTGCCTTTGGATGTTTTAGGAAGTCCTGTGACAAAGTCCATAGTGATGTTTTCCCATTTCCATTCGGGTATGGGTAATGGTTGTAACATCCCCTTAGACTTTTGTCTCTCAGCTTTAACTTGTTGACAAACCAAGCATCGAGAGACATATTCAGCAACATCTCTTTTCATGCCATCCCACCAGAAGTACTCTTTCAGGTCCCTATACATCTTCGTGCTTCCAGGATGAATAGAGAATGAAGAACTATGAGCCTCATCCAGCAGCTCTTTCTTTAATTCGGGGATGGGAGGAACACAAACCCGATTCCTGAACTTTATTATCCCATCACAATCAAGGTTGAATTCAGGAACATTTCTCACCTTCTTTTGTTACTCGACATCTTCTTTCTGTGCCTCTTTAATCTACACATGTATAGATGGTTGAACATTCATTTGAGAAAGATAAGATTTTTCCCCTTCCATTATAATTCCAAGATCCATCCTTTGTAAATCCATAAATATTGGATCTTTTGTGATCCTCATCATGGATAAACTAGCATGGTCTTGTCGACTTAATGCATCTGCCACCTTGTTTGCTTTCCCAGGGTGGTAATGGATTGAGCAGTCATAATCCTTAATCAGCTCCAACCATCTTCTTTGGCGCATATTCATCTCCTTTTGTGTGAAAATATACTTTAAACTTTTATGATCAGTATAAATATCACACCTTTCACCATAAATGTAATGCCTCCAAATCTTTAATGCAAAGATTACCGCAGCCAACTCCAAATCATGTGTTGGGTAATTTTGCTCATGGATTTTCAACTGTCGTGAGGCATAAGCTATCACCATATCATTTTGCATAAGAACACACCCCAATCCCTTCGTGGATGCATCACTGTAGATCACAAACCTTTCTCCACTATAAGGCAGTGTGAGCACAGGTGCACTGGATAACCTTCTTTTCAACTCCTTGAAATTCTCTTCACATTCCTCTGTCCAGACAAACTTAACTCCTTTCCGAGTCAACTTGGTGAGTGGATTAGATAATCGTGAAAAATCTTTTACAAAACGTCGATAATAACCAGCCAAACCAAGAAAACTTCGGATCTCAGTTACTGTTGTTGGTCTTGACCATCTTTCGATAACCTCTGTTTTTGCTGGATCCACAGATATCCCCTCTTTTGAGATTATATGACCCAAAAATGCAACTTTTTGAAGCCAAAATTCACACTTGGTAAATTTGGCATAAAGCTTCTCTTTTCTCAGGGTCTTCAATATAATTCTCAAGTGATCTTCATGCTCTTCCTTGCTCTTTGAATAGACAAGAATATCGTCTATAAAGACTACCACAAATTGATCAAGATAGTCTCTAAAGACTCTATTCATTAGATCCATGAAGATAGCAGGGGCATTAGTAAGACCAAATGGCATCACTATAAATTCATAGTGTCCATACCTTGTACGGAAAGCCGTCTTTGGTATATCCTCCCTTTTCACCCTTAATTGATGATACCCTGAACGAAGATCAATCTTGGAAAAGTATTGAGCTCCGCGTAGTTGGTCAAATAAGTCATCAATGCGTGGGAGAGGATATTTGTTCTTGATAGTGATCTTGTTAAGTTCTCTATAATCAATGCAGAGTCTCATTGATCCATCTTTCTTCTTAACAAATAGAACAGGTGCTCCCCAAGGTGACGCACTAGGGCGTATGAATCCCTTATCAAGATTCTCTTGGAGTTGCTTCTTCAATTCCTGCAACTCAATTGGGGCCATTCTCTAAGGTGTCTTTGAAATAGGCAAAGCACCCGGTACGAGTTCTATTGAAAACTCAACTTCACGATTTGGTGGAAGACCCGGTAATTCCTCCGGAAAGACATCATCAAACTCCCGTACAATGGGCATATTCTTAATCGTGAGTTTCTCACCAACTATTTGAGATAAATAACCTTCATTTAGTGGAATCAATACCCATAAGATGGAAGAAATTTCCACTGGAAGGTTATGTTCATCCTTGCATTGATAGACGATCGTAGGTTGATCTGGAATATGAAATGTGACTTCCCTTCTTTGGCAATTGATATGAGCTCCATGTAGAGAAAGCCAATCCATGCCAAGAATCACATCAAATTCCACTAAAGGAAGGATCACAAGATTTGCAGGAAGCCCTTTCCCACAAACTTCGATCGGAGAAGAATTATAAACTTCTGATGCGATTGATGTGCCATTAGGTTTTGTCACAGCTAACTCAACATCTAATTGTTGAGGTAATACGGTGATACCCTTAGAAAATTTTTCAGAAATAAAAGAGTGGGTGGATCCAGAATCAAATAAAACATTTGCTACTTTAGAGTGGATGGTAAGTGTACCTTTCACCACATCGTTATCGTACTCCACATCGCTGATAGAAATTGCATGTGACTTTCCTTTTTCTTTAGCCTTAAGAGTTTGTTGACGTCGACCATCATCATCAACCCTTGGATTTGGGCATTGATTGGCATAATGCCCCATCTCCTTGCACTTGAAACATTGAAGTGTAGCAGGTTCATTCTGTGTATCCCTTCCTTTTTTTGCATCATTAGACATCTTCTTCCCATTATCACGGCATTCAAATGCCCGATGACCTTCCTTTCCACATTTAAAACATTTACTTGTCCCTTTAAGACAACTCCCTCCATGTTTCTTTCCACACTTTGAGCATAAGGGAAAGTTCATCTTCTTTTCCGTGTGCTCTTTAGATTTTTCTTTGAATTCCATCTTCCTCTTCTTATCAAACCCATGTGACTGATGGGTTACTCCAATCTCCATCTCGACTTTGAGAGCACATCGAACGATTTCCTCGTAGCTATTGAAGTCCCTTATGGCTAACGCCCTTCGAAGACTTGGTTTTAAGCCACTAAAGAATCGATCGATCTTACTCTCAGGTTGGATAATAATACCAGAAGCGTACCTTGCAAGTCTGGTAAAATTTGCTTCATAGTTACCAACAGATTCATCATCCCTTTGCTTCAGTTCAAGGAACTCTTTCTCCATCTTTGTTCAGAGAATACGAGGGAAGTACTTATTGAAAAATAAGTTCTTGAACTCGTCCCATTCCATAGACTCAATTTCATCCCTTTGCCTTGTATTCTTAACAAGATTCCACCATTGATCAGCATCTCCTTCCAAACGATACACTGCTAGGATGACTTTATCATGCTCAGAACATTGAAGAACTGAAAATATCTTTTCAGTAGTACTAATCCATTGTTCAGCAACTAATGGATCAGTAGACCCGCTGAAAGATGGTGGACGCTTCCTCATGAAGGATTCAACAGAATGTTGCTCCCTCCTTTGTTCGTTTGGAAATCCTGCATGATTCATAGCTTGAGAAAGTTGTGTGAGCATGGCTACAAGATTTTGCATTCCAGCTCCCATATCGTTTGGTTGCTCAGGGGGACAATCATTGCATTGCCCATCGCATTCCGCATTAACACGGTTCCTTTGGGTTCCAGCCATTGACTAAAACCAAGAAGAATAGTGTGAGCAACACTAATTATAATAGGAAACCACATAATTCAAGAATAAAATTTTCATGCTTATGGTCTTATCCTAGGTTATTCATGGCCATTTCTAAGATTGTGTTCTATGCTTAGACTTATCCTTAGGGTTCTTACTAAGGCTTTCACATCCTAGTTTCCAAAGGTTGAAAATACCTTTCCTCTGATACCAACTATAACGACCCACACTTTACATACATTGTTAATACTTCAAAATTGAATCACACTTATTACAACATATGACAAAACCACAAAGGACCGTATAGGTATAGTGTCTTTAGAAACTGGGAAACATAAACAACTGGTTCATAAATCTTCTACAGTGTCTCCCATTTATTTCATCATATCTAGGGTCCCTTTTAGCATATTCTACTTAATATCCATCTTCCTGGCCTGGGGAAAAGAAAACATAAAAGGGTGAGCTCAAATGCTCAGCAAGGGCAAATAAAGGAAATAAAAATCATATCATATCTTTTTGAAAATTAAAACCTCCAAGAGAGATCATAATATCTTAACATGGAATAAATCATAGAAGTGAAAATGAGATCCCCATAATCATAACATAAAACTTGAATCTTTGTGGCATGCACACATAATCATGGAAAATCATTTCTTGTTAGTCATGACTCATTGCCAAGACTATCTTAGTGGACAAAGTCCCTTTCTGAACCGAGTTCACTCCTCGTTTCAGTCCTGTATCACTGAACCGAAATAACCTTCCGTTCCAGCCATGTCTATCTCATGAGATATAAAATCATTACCCAATGCATTGGAGGGAGATATAGGTCCCACCCATCTTATAATGAATCCTTTCTTATGTGTGCCACATAATCATAAAACATACATCATCGCATAACACATATAACAGAAATGGGATTCTTGAAACATCATGACATCATAAATCAATTCATATATGATAAAGGAATTCATAAACATAATTCCATCACAACATAGTCAAACCAATGTAAAAATATGGATAGAAACAGAACCCTTTATTATCTTAGATGGAAAATAATTTTGATAAAACACTTGAATTGAATTCTTGAGGAAAATATCCTTTCTTCTTCAAAAACATTTTTCCTTTCATAACATGTCATACAACATTAAAATAAAAGAAGTTGATTAAAAATAAACTTGAAAACATGTAAAGGAAGCTTCTTTTAAGTAATGTTTTAAAAATCCATTCATGCCGTATAAGTTAAAAAAACATTCTTCGTACTTTTGTCGGAAAAGTCAAAAAGTACCTCGTACGGAAAAACGACAAAAGATTCCTTTAATATTCTTTACTAAAAACTCACCTAAGGGTAAAATTGGATTTAAACTATTTCAAGTGGATGAAAACAATATTACATATTGAGGGAACATGGATGTGGATGATAAAATACACCCCAGCAAATACTTACGAATAAACAATCTCGGATAAAAATGAGATTGTGATATTTCCCTTACCTTAGGTCCGATTTGCTTTGTTCGTGTCCGAAGCTCCTGTATAATGGTTTAAATAATGTTATTGACTTATTCCAGAATCATAAATATTGATATGAGATCATATATGGTCATATTATTAGCTTCTTGTTAGTAATATTTCATTGTTACTTGTTACTCGGGTCTTTATAACTTTTTGTTCTTATGCGTGTTTTGTCGAATAAATTCTTATTCTTATCTTTAGGTTATAGATAATTCATTTCCAGAATGGTATTAGTGTAGTATATACCATATTCATTCATTCAATTCATTTATATAATCATTATGAAATGAAGATCATGTAGAACGAGTCGCATCACATCGTGGAGACGGTATTCCGTATGTACGCACGAGTGATGATATCGTTCCTATGATCGTGGAATTGTATTGGAGTATATATATATATTATTTCAGTATCAATATTACTTAATAATAATCATATATAGTTACTGATTACACCATTATACCCATCCTTGTAAGGTGATGGTGGAAAATAGATTACACCACGGCGTGGAGACGGTATTCCGTACGTACGCACGCGCGGTGATTTCATTTTTCCGTAGGATGGATAGAAGGTGAATTAGGGTTGTTTCATATTTATAATAACATATCAGTATGTAAGTAGTACTGATGTTATTACTTTATCATGAAACAACTAAAGAAGAAGAAGTTGAGGAAGAAAGAAATTGAAAAGATCGGTAATGGATATTACCTCTTCTTTGGAACGCCTTTTTGAATCCTCCACTTAAGGAACTAAGATTGGTCTTTGGAGAAGACCAGGACCTCTAGGATTATTCTAGGGAAGTGGAGAAGGGAAAATGGCAGGGTTTGGCCGAGCTTGAGTGCTCAAATTGGTGTGAGGAGGAGGGGGAGGAGGTGCCCTTTTATAAGGGAGGAGAGGGGCACCTTAGGAATATCTCAAAATATTATTTTATATTAAAGTCAAAATCGGTTTATAATGGTTCCAAAGGGTCTTATTTCGAAGCTAAAGTGGGGATGGGTCGAAATCCTATCAACCAATAGGATTTAGACAAGTTTAGGGTATTATTTTAACCTTATCAATTAGATTTAACTCTAAGTTAATTAATTTAACTTTTACCGTGTCTTTTTGTTTTCTTTCACTATATGGTTAATACACTTACTATAACATGCCAATCGAACCCCAAATTGTTTATTATTAATATATATATCCTTATCTAAGTAATTTGGCCGAACCTTAGATTTTTAGGAATAAAATAACAATTAATAATATAATATTTGATTTAAAAACTATTTTGTGTCAATTTTGACACTATTTGATATATGATTTTTGTGAAAGTCATAACAGAATTATATGTTCGAACCAAGTTGATTAAATAAATACTAATATATCAAAGTAACCTAGAAAATTAGCGGAATTCATAAAAAGTCTCAAATTACATTTATTTTGGTATTTATATTATCAATTTTGTCAATATTTCATTAATAAGATAATTACTGCATCATCTTTGTGTCATAAATAAATTAACTTATTTGATGTCTAAAAATTACAAATAAAATACCATCATGTAGGAAATCGTTTTAGCTTTCTAATGAATATTTACAATCGAATTTATCTTATGTATAACCCTATATTAAAAATGATTTACTTATTGAACTTTGATTTTAACTATTTTAACCCTTCTTTAAATAAATTAATAATAAATGTCCTAATCTAATCCAAGTGGGCCTAAATGGTCATATTTTATTCCTAAGTTTGTTTTTGGTCGAATTACACTTGTCCAATAGAATTAGGACATGTGTTAGGGTAATATTAATATCATATTTACCCTTAGTTACCCTATTTACTATTAACCGCGGTAAAAATAGTAAAAAGTTACTATTCACCAAAAAATTATTTTCATCTCATTGAACCACATTTTAGTCCTTGATATTAACCGTGTCTCTCGGATTTTTGAAATTCCATTCACAGAAGCGGTAAAATTAAGTTTTATGCAAAATTCAGTTTTTAACCTACCACTTAGTGGTTTCACTATTCATCAAAAATTGAAAGTTTTCAGAAAAATACCAAAATTTCACCCTAGGATAATTTCGATATTCTGAGTCCAAAAATGAAGTCCATTTTGAAAAATAAAATTTATAAAATTTAAAAAAGTGGTTATTACTATTCATAACGGCTAGTTTTAATAGCATATTGTTGTTTAGTGAAACTCGGTATTGCGTACGACGCAAGCTATCGAGGAAGGTCGCGATTGCGTGTAAAGCAAGACAAGCAAGTGTTGTGTAGAAAAAGATTCCTTTGATGATTTATATAACATAAAAGTCTCGGGTGTTACATTGAGAATGGAATCATAACCCTCATAGTTCAGTACCGCTTAGTAGGACACTTCATAAATTTTATGGTCTGGTGATAAGGACCATGCCATACATTTTAATGTCATGTGGTAATGACATCTAACCGAATGATTCTTAGTCAAGTTTTGTTCTAGTACGTATTCCTAAGCATCCCAATGAACATGAAGTGAATATGGGTTTCAATGTAAGATTAGACACTGTTGGGAATATAGACTAGTAAGAACAGGGTTGATTTGAAGTGCTGGTTTTGGTACTCAAAGGGGCTTCTAATGTATCCCATGTGGAGAGGAATAAAAGCTCATATAGTTCGACAAGTCTCATAGGAGAGTATATTCCTTTGGGAGAAATGAGTTTGGGTTACTTCCTGAAAAGGACTCCATGATGATTTGACGGTTTAATTTTGGGAATACTCATAAAGTGGATTCGCAGATTAAGGGAATTAGGGCTCAATTCATGAATAGGATATCCATTGAGCTCGACTCCTCATAAAGGCTTCTTATTCATCCCAATTACGGTGGGAACTATAGTTCTCAATGTTTTTTCACTGTGGGTGTTTGTGAAATATTTTAATCATCAGGAATATCTAATCCCACATGATTCATTATTTCTATTAGAAATAAGAGGATTTGAAGGAATCAACAAGCACTCCCACACTTTTCCTTCTCCACTGGTGGAAGAGGGTGCACATATGGTAGCAACGTTGGAAGAGGGAGAGGCGACCATGGAAGAGGGCGAGGTGATAAGCCTTCCTTCTTTTCACCTTATAATGGAAAAGGGTTCAATGAAAAATGGATTGAAGTTGATGTAAGTAAATAAGAGAAATATTGCAACCTTATACATTAAAGGTTAGGTGATTACACCAGGATGGGTACACAAGTGGTTTTATATAGGAGAGGGAGACCTATTGTTTCCTTGTATGTAAATACAAGAGTGAACCTTACCTCCGTACAAGAGACCCGCGGATCCAGGTTTAAAGAAGAAAAGTGTAGGACAAAACCCAAACCGTAATCCACTAAACTGGGAACTTTCCAACACAATTTCAGGGGGAAAGGTACATGTGATTACAAACATATAAACACATAGACAATCCATGAATCCTAACCCCATGGTGAAAATAATGTTGGAAACCTCTGACTGCAGATATAAATACCCATATAAAAGACACACCAATGTTTCTTTCCCAAAGGTTTGATAATTTAGGAGGTTTTGGTGGAGGTGTCACCAAAATACATTTCAAACAAGGGATCCAATGAAGAAGAAGTCTTTCCATGAATGTCTTTGATGAGGGATTAATGGATTGTAGACCGATAAGAGAATGTGAATCAAATAAGGGAACCCAAGTAAGTGTTATAACACATGTATGGGCACACAAGAAGGTTTGGGCAACCTCATGTTCACTTAAGTGACAATAAACCTATATATTAATACATGGAAGAGACCTAGCTCTAGACTTCAATAGTATTCACAGTTATTCACATAATTTGGTCACTCATGTTACTATGAGAGGAATAGGTGGAACTCAACTATATTATATTTAGGGAGGTTGGGTGCTTGAGGCGTGCAAGTGTTATGGATTTCAAACACAAAAAAGGACTTAGTCCCTATGATCATCCTTTAATTCCTCCACTTTTGGTATCAAATAACTACCTTGAAAGATTCATAAGCCCCGATTAAATTAATAGGGCGACCATATCAACAATTAGGCTTTAAATAAATTCTTCCAATGAAATAAAGGCCCTCAGAGTATATTTATTGTAAAAAATCAGACCCTGTGAGAAAAGAGATTTGGCACACAAGTGTGTTGCATACCAGAATTATGACACACAATTACCTTGTGTGTCAATGGTATTTTTGATAGACTATAGTGACATATTGAGGACATAGCCAAAAATAATTATTTCAATTAGCATCAACATGGTGGCACACAAGTGTTTGCATGTATGTATCTAGGGCCCCTCTTAAGAGACTTAGAAAAAATAATTCCATTATACCAAGGGTCTTCACCCCCACACCCCAGCTTCATATCACTGCCCATCTTCGGTCTTGGACCTTCAGATCAGTTCCATCACTACTGTCATTGCCTCCCATTAAAATTTCATTGTCGTACTGTGATGTTTTCGTACACGATTGAAAATATTTTGAGGACAAGTGCAAGTAAGAAATTTCACGGTATTTAGAAACCCCCCCCCCTCAAACTTTATTCGTTAAAAATTAAAAGAATCTAGTTATAAGGTAAAAGTAGTGAACTTTGAAACATTCAAATATAATTTGGTTATATTTGGAGATACATAAAGTTTGTGAAGATGCTATAATTTTTTCATAATTCATTGGAAATAGTGCGGACAGTATTATTTTCCCAAGGGTTATACAGAAAATCACACAAACATTGTATTTTTTTAATTTTCATTGCTCAATATTAACTATACCAAACAAAATTTATGTTTACTAAGATGTGACTCTACTTTTGTCTAGATTTACCTTTGTAGGTTCCCAATCTGCTTACTAACACATCTCTTATTTTTGGTAGTTTATATTCATGCATGTTGGACTATAAAGGGATAGTGTTTAAGTTTTAATAGATTTGACCATAAATTTTGAAATTAAATCCCAAAAAAGGATCAATGACTAAGAATTTCTTTAGTATTCGTTAAATATTTATAAGGGGGATCTTGAGTCATGATATTTATGGTCTCTAAATCTAAAAATTATATAATCATAAAGGATTTATCTCCCAAGAAGAAAGTTATTATTATTTGACAAACCCATTATGGCGGTTGTATTATGAAGGGCCAACTAGGAATCTGTTGCATAGCCAAATAGTGTCATCTTTTGACTGACATTCCTATTAAGGTGGATAAATTTATGCAAGGCCTCTAGGGGAACATAATGTATAGTCAATATAAATATCTCTTATAAATTTAACATTTTATTGTTGATAGAAAAGGGAAAATAAGATTTATGTTACTCAAGACCACAATGGGTGATTATTTCAAGGAAATATATATTAAGAATAAAGGTTTATCTATGTCAACATATTTTATGAATAAGAAAACCACTAATTACACAAATTATGATTATGGGGAATGACTAAAATTTATCCGAAAGGGGACATTATGATATTTTACCGTGAAGTTTTAGGTTATGCAGTGAAGAAATTGTACTATGTAGCTTTATGTCTTGTAGAGGGGACATTTTATTGTGTAGTTTTAAGTCATGCAGTGAGGACATTGGACTATCCAGTTTTAAATCATGCTGTGAGGACATTGTGTGGCTTCAATTTTAAGGTCATTATCTTTGAACAAAGGTTTGATACTCTTTCAATTTCTTGATAATTTGTTTAGAAACATACTACCATGTTTATTTATGGAAATGGAATAATTATAAACTATTATTTGGGAATTCCATGATCTAAAAAATGATATGGGGAAAGGGATAAAATTATTAGAGAAATACATTTCTAAGAATGAAATTACCATAATTTGAAAAACCCGTTATGGGGTCTCTATTATGCAGCTCCAAATTGGGAATATGATGCATAGAGAAATAATGGAATCTTTTAGCTTACAAGCCTATCAGATAGGATGTTTTTTTGCAAGGACTCCTAGGAAAACGTACAGAATAGTCAAGAAAAATATCTCTAAAATTTTTGACAATCTATTTCTAATAGCCTAAGAAAGATTACGGAGATTCAAATTTTACAATGCAAAAAGCTTGGATTATTAAGAAAGGTACTTGAATATGGATAAAATACATTTAATCAAGATTTACAAAGAATAGGTGCAACAATATTTCTTTGAAGGTTTGTCCCAACCATAAGAACTATGGTATCTATAGTTTTTTAGGTCATATGACAAGGACAACAAATGGAAATAGTATATGATATGTGGTCATGTGATCCAAGGTTATTTTATATTTCTTTGAACACATGGAGATGGAAATGTGTAAACCATGGTCTTGAAGAATTATAGATTTAAATGAAGGTAATGGGACAAATATAAAATAATTACAACTTTATAATACAAATTTTTGTATAATGTTATGAATGTTTGAAGGTGAAAATACACTTTAACTATGAACAAAATTACCATTATTTGACAAGCTTGTTATGGGGGTTGTATTATGTAGGGCCCACTGAGAAAAATTATTCATAACCAAATAATGGTATGTTTTGACTAACATGCTTCTAATGTAGGAAACATATGAAAGTCCACCTATGGGTATGTAATACATAGTCACACAAAAGAGTTCTTAGATATTAGAAAATCTATAATAAAAAACCATAAGAATGATTGTGAAGATCTAAAAAATATTTAAAATCAAGAGTGTGAAATATAGAAAAAGGTAATAATCAATGTACATGAGAAATATTTGAATCAATATTAGCTATGAGTTTGGAGTTCTTTACATAGATCTAACTCACATATAAAATGATGAATTTTTTTGTTTACATTGAATCAATATTATGTTGTGTAGTTTAGATTCATGTTGCGAGGACATGAAGTGATTTCGACATTAAAAAAAGGAAATTGTGGTTTTACCATGGAATTAAACCCATGTGTCACTACGTAACTCATATGGATGAGAATCAAGCCATGCATAGTTCTTTGAAAATTCCCTATGTAGGATTGATTCATACATTGGGAGAAAAAGGGATATTTTATTCAAGGATGGGCCCATGATTGTATATCTAGGAGTCTTTATGTAAATCACATTAATGATAATAAATACTTATGTAGTTCTCAAACAATCATTTCTCACACCAATTTATTTTAATGTGGGAGACAGGGTATTTTAACACATTTAAGAAGAATGTTTAAATTTAAGACATAATAAGATATGAAAATAAAACCATGTATCTTGAAAGAGAACTATGTATAGATATAGTTCATATAATGGACAAGAAAAGAGAAATAATTTTTTTTTGTGGTTGTGACTGGGCCAAATATTAGAGATCTAGGTACCTCTACCTATATAATTGAAAAGGAGAATTAATCCACACATAGTTCATGAAACAATGAATCTATACAGATATGATTCAAACACAGGGAGAAATGAAACTCATGTTCAACTAGTCAGTAGAAATGATGTCAATAATGTTTGAACATGGGATCTCGTAACATCAAAATATAGAAGATGTTAACTGTACAACTTATTATCATATAACGAGGACAAATTATGTCATGCAGTTTGATGTCGTGCGACCAGGAAAAAGATGCTACACATTTTATCATTAGGTAGCAAGGACACTTATGGTTGTTATGTAGTTTAATGTCATGCGACATGGACTTTGTGATGTGATGTTTAGGGTCATGAAGCAAGGACATAATGTGCAGTTACAAAAAATATTTCTTCAAGATTCTCTCATTGGTTGGAGTTGTAATAAGCTCTATATCCATTGAGATTAGGGGATATGATCTATTTGAGTTGACCTTATATATGTAATAAGGTCCTTCCAAATTTTTATCAATATTTAGAGGTTTCATTCCTCATATAATTAGAGTCCGAAGGAACAATAACATTTATCCTGGATGAAATGTCCAATAGAAAACATTCTTGTTAAAATCTCACGCTATTCCATTATGATAGACCTCTAAATGATGCCTAGATTGTAATATCTTTTATTATAACTGTTCAAGATCATCAAATCATTTCTATTACTTTTATTCTATAGAAAACCAATCACATGTTGAAAATCTGAGTGAAGGCAATAGAATTTCAATTGAAAAAACTGCCTCTTAGTCGTACACCAATGAATATGGTATTTTTTGAGTGGAAATATGGGTATTAGTATGATAATCCCATAAAGATAAAAAAAATATTTTTAGTCCAATATTTCTTCTCTTTATCCACCATCATTGGGAGTATATTTGATAATGTCTTATTAAAACCCACTATCTGTCCTACATGATAGTGAGATGAAGGGTTGGATTTTATATTATGCTCATAATATAACATTTTTACTTCTACAAAACAGCATTTGGTGCCATTGTCTGTCAATATATTATGAGGGACACAAAATCTGGTGATGATTTTAGTTTTAAAAAAACAAACAATTCTTTTGCATATAACTTCTTTAAGAGGTATTTCCCCATCCCACTAGGAAATAAAATCAATAGTAGTAAGAATATATCTGAACAAACTAGACATAAATGGAGGATAAAGCCTTATTACATCCGTTCCCCATGTGAAAAACAATTAAGAGTATTTATCTATATGTAATAACTCTAGTGGATGATGAATGAAGTTGGCATGCACATGGAATGAATAAAATGTCATGGTGAAATTTTTGAAATCCCACTATATTGAATGATAGACCATCCAAGATATAGGATTTGATTAGAAAGCCTATGCCTAGACTAATGAGCACCATAAGCTCTTGCATGTACTTCTTTCCTGACAGCTGTAGTTTCTTCTCTGTTAATACATCTGATGATGATTCCATCAAAGACTCGTTTTTAGTGGATCTTTTGGAGATCTGTACTATCATAAAAAGTTAAATTGGCAACTCATCCTCAGTTATATTCTTTTACATCTCTAGTTGATGGAAGTACTCCATTTTAAAGGTACTCCATGATAGTTGTCATCCACTGTCACGACCCGTCCCCTGGGGCCCACGCCAGAACTACCCAAAGCCCACCTTCAATAGGCCAGGGGATGGCGACTAGCACCAAAGGCGTAAATCCCTATAACTGGGAAGGAATTTCCTTTATAAAATGTAAAAAAATACACAACCAGAGTAAAGCAGAAGAGAACAGTAAGTAAAACTGAAATAAAAGTAGTGCTGAAAGTTATGGGCCAGAAATACAAGCCCAACTGTAATTTCCAAGTAAAAGACAAAATCAGTGAAAGGTGACATGCATCTCCTTGATCATCCACCACGGATCCTACCTAAAGGGTAGGTACAGATAGCGCAACTTCTAGTTCATCCACCACAGATCCCACCTGAAAGGTAGGTACAGATAGCCTCCTCAGCGCCCTTGTCCTTCAACCTCCACCGGCTTCCGACTCAGCATGAGGTCCTCCTTCGGGTACCGACTCGTCATGTGGTCTACCTACAGGTGTCTTCCAGTCCTCGTACACTTGGCCTCCATTAGCACAGTCCTTCGTCTACATCCAACACAACGAGGTTCGGGCATAGCCCGTGCATGGGTGAGTATAACAATACTCAGTAGGGACCCTGAGACCCTCAAGGTCCCACTAAATCCAACAAAGATAAACCACAAAGAAATATCTCGATAAATATCCTTTACATAGGTATATTACTATAAATATAGCTAAGTTATCATGTAAACCATCTCAATCATGAGGAAAAAATCAAGTCATTGACTTAGCTCAAACCAGGATTTTTATTCACGATGACAAAAACACGGCTGCTTGAAAACCCCTCCTCTATCGATTGCAGTAGTCCTGTCACAACTCCGGGGTGATACTCACTAGACTTAGACTCTTGAGGTACTCTTCTACTATCATGTACCATGGGTCTACCACCCCAAAACAATAGTGCTCCCCGCCATGGGTCTGCTGCCCCAACACAGTAGCGCTCCCCCTATTAGCCTACAGAGGTACTCTTCCTATCGAGTACTGCGGGTCTACCACCCCAACACAGTAGTGCTCCCTACCATGGGTATACCACCCTAACACAGTAGTTCTCCCCACTAAGCTAGTCAAGTCACTCCGATACGAATCTGACAAGCAATCATCAGGTCTCAGCTTGCTACAAGGTCACCGTACACTGTATGCTTGTCTCCGGGAGGATCTTCTCCACAAGCTACTTTTCGAAACTCCAAGTGTCACAAAGTTCTACGAGGAAAAATCTCAAAAGACCACCTCATCATAGGGGTCTCAGCGCAACAGACGGCGCGCTAATTGGACCCTCGGTCTGTGAGTTTTAGCCTTTTGGTTTCGGAGGCCTGGTTGGTTTCGTGTACGAATCAACCCGACCAAAAATCAACTATATCCAAACCTCAATTAGAGTATGCCAAAACAACCATCTCATCAAGAGGAATCCAAAATTGTCAATGACATGTCAATCGGAAGTCCGGTCTTCAAGATATAAGTGTTTACGCTCCAAGGGCCTGGTTGGTTTCGAGTTCGAACCAACCCAGCCATACCCAAACATCCCCAAAACCTTGAGTGTAATATACCGTAACGACTGTCCCAATACAAGGAATCCTACGCAACTAATGGTGCATCGATCAGAGATTTGTAACTTAGGTTATGGGCATTTAACCTAATAAGGTCCGAAAATAGGGGGTCTGGGCCCGGTTCGACCCGGCCCAACACCCCCTAGGTCGGCCCGAATCGGGTCGACCTGACCCGGGTCTGGGTCTATCTTGGTAGGGCGCGGCCCGGACCGTGGCTGGCGGGGCCTAGCCCGCGGACCGGCCCGACCAGTGCGGTTCGGCCCATGGCAGGCGCGGCACGGCCCGACCAGCGCGGTCCGACCCGCGTGGCTGGCCGTGTGGCTGGACGACCAGGGGGGTGTTACACCCCACAGTTCATCTAAATGGCGGGCCATGAAGGCCGTCCATTTGGTAACTGCGGGACCCCCTCGGGTCCTGTATCTTGGTGGCACTGGCAGCCGACTCAGCTGCCAGCCCTTCCATGTCCGCCGCTGCCTTAGGCCTCGACTCTGTTCAACCAGCACCACGTGACGACGCCGTGGCCCACCGCCACGGCCTGCCCTGGCTGCGACCGTGGTAGCTCTGGTGAGGTTCGACGGTGCCTTACCCCTCTGCCGTGGCCCGGCTAGGCCGCAGTCCAGCTCTACTCCGCGCCTTTGTGGCGACCCGGCAATCAGGCGTTGCCGATCTTATCGTGGTCGGCCCGACGCCGGTTGGTTCTTCGATGTCTGCCTCCATCGTCCACAAACAATAAACGAGAGGGGAAGGGTCAGACCGTGTTCATGCAGTCTGAGCCCTTCCTCATCAATATGGTATCACACGGCCAAATGAAACTCGAGAATTGAACAATGATGATGAATGATATTAAAACTTGAACACAAGAACCCCTACCTCAATGATTGATGACCAACGTCGGCGTCGCGGAAAACGGTGTCGCGAGGTGAGGATTCGTGAAAATCTTCGGAGTGCGCCATAGGTGGAAGTGGTGTCTCCTCTCATGTCTCGGAGAGGAGAATGGAAGGTGTGTTGTTGTTCTTCGACAAAAGAGAAATTCCCCTCTTTCTTCACAAAAGCTCTCTCTCAAGAAGTTTTCCCCAACAAAATAAGTGCCAACCCAATTAAAATAAGGTTTCACATTATTTTAATGAAACTTTCCAAGCCATTCAAAATTTGAAACTCTTAATTAATCAGTTGAATAAGTTCCATTAATTAAATAAGGTGATATGGAAAAAGTTAAAGAGGGAGAGAGGAGGAGGTGAGAGGTCTCATAAATGGTAGAGTTTTCAACGTTAACATGGGAGTTTAATTGGGGGGCGGGGTTTAAGGGAGTAATTTGGGGAGTTTAAAGAGGTTAAGATAGATAAAATATTGGTGCTCATGTGGGCCCCAACTCTCATATAACCACATATGGGATGTTGGGTGGTTGTGGGCACCACCAAAAACTTCCCATGGTAGGGTTTAACTTCCAAGGTTACCAAATAAAATTGTTCAAAAATTTTATTAAAAACTAATTCCCCAATTAATAATTCTCAACCCACATAAAAGGCAATTGCGGTAAAGGACCCCTTATGCAATTATCGACGCTACGAGTTCATCGGTGCCCTTGGATTTCAATTCCATGCACCAGTTCAAAAGTTATAAAAACCCACTCGTTCGCTTACTGAACGTACCCGAGCTAAACTTCAGAAATTGATTCCTGGCACACCAGGCCTCGAAATTAGGTGTCGTCAGAAACTGCGTACACATAAAATTCCAATGAAATTAAGAAAAAAATTTACTTGAAATTTTTGGGTCTTTAAAAACATTCCATGGTATGACCATATGGATCAAAAATTGTAAAAATTTAATTAATTTCCTATATTCTAATTTGAATGGAATGTGAGACCACCCGTAGATGAACTATACTGATGATTGTATCATTCTGATTTGGATTTGATAGGGTTGTGGCTGTATTATCCAGTTCATTAGATTGGGTATTTTGTGATCACATGACATTAAACAATGTTGGATTTGAGAGAAATTCAAGAATTAACCCACTTATGCAATCAAACAAATGGATCAACACTTCATTTTTGAAAGAAAAATCCCCATTGATTTTTTTGATAACAAACTCTGAATCACCTTTCATTTTCAACTGATTCACTTGTACCTTGAGATCCAATTCCTTGATTGTGATGAGATCTTGATATTCTTCCTCATTTTTGGTACTTAATTATGACAACAAGAGGGAATATAGAAACACATCCTTTTCTGGGGAGATTAGTAAAATTCACTACCCAATTTGTTGAGTTTTGGATTTTCCATTATCTTCCCAGTTGGACTTCTAGAGTTACCATCAATGTACATTTCTCAAGTTTGGGGATTATCTTGAATAGATAATACCTCTTAATCATTAAGTTCAGTATTCAATGAGGCATCTTCTATAGTTGGATGTTCAAAAAGGAAGTGGATCGGATTTTAGACTTTTATTGACACTAAGGCGCAAAATGTATATCAAACTGTTGAGAAATAACTTCACATCATGCCAAAAACCCTATAATCATAGGACGACTGAGGATAAATTTGATCAGTTTAATACAAGACACCAATGGAACTCATGATGTTGTAGGTAGCGCCTCATTCTATGAACTAAAAATTTAAATTCTCAGAATCACTTATAGATAATTAAAGATCAAGTATATGTATCAATTATTGTTTGAATGAGATATTAGAGACTATTTTTATTCCCAACATCATTCTTTTGGGCAAGGTAGGCACCTAGTGATCATTATAAAACTGTCAAATAAAGAATAAATGGTCTTCCTTCAATAGGAAGAATTAATACCGGTAGAATCAAGAGATATTTATTGAGGGTATGAAATTTCTCTTATAAGTCTTCATCCCATTTATAGGTGACTCCCTTATTCATTAATATATTGAAGGTATATAACCTTACAGCTAAATTTGCGATAAAGCGCCGATTATAGGCCATGTTTTCTCAGTGTTGTAACATCCCAGGTAAATAAAGAAAATTAAATTTTCATATTTATTAATATTTGTGAGTTAAATATTTTTTAAAATTTTAAGGGGATTCTATGTTTGATGGTGTACCTAACATTCAACAGTGGGATTCTCCAATGTCTTATATAGCACACAATGTTGAGTCATAGTGAAAATAATAATAATAATATATTATTATTATTTTAAATGGTCGTTAATGGATAGTCGTGTTAGTAAGAATGAACAGAATTAAATACAATATGATTACACATTTTATTAAATGGTTTTAATTTTACCCAATAAATTTTAGTGGCATAAAAAGTGAATGAATCCAATTTTAAGCATAAATACTCTCATATTCTTTAAAAAGTCGATTAAATGGCTTTTCATGGAGAACCCTTTTTAAATGCAGTTTTTGTCATTTTTTATGTTCTATTTGAAATTAGAAAATTATTCTTTTGAATGGGGACATCAAAATTTACTTTTGATGATGTTTTTGAATTTTTTTGATAAAGTTAATTTTTTAATGAATTATGGAAAATATTGGATTTTAATTCAAAAATGTCGTTCATCTAATTTAATTATACGGTTAGATTATATTTTTAATTAGTTTTAAAGTATAATTATATTATATTTATACCAATTAATTATGTTTTGGTCATTGGATGTAATTTTACTTTGAAATTGGAAATAAACAAGTGTCAATCTTTTGACAGTTATTATTTCTTAAAAGCACACTTTTTGTTTTTACAACATGAATTAATTTTAATTCAATTTTTGCCACTTCAGTGTTATGAATTAGGAAAAATGGATTCCATATTTGGAATTGGGAGGTCCAATTTTTTTAAATAGATAACTTTTATTTTTGGGCATTATGAAAATTTACATTAGTAAGTATTTTATTTACCCATGTTAAAGGGTAAATCTAGTAAATAAGTGTAACAAAATATTATTATAATAATATTAAATTACCTTAACATGTGACCTAATCATATTGGTGGACATATGATCGATCATGGGAATCCTTGGGTCGATTTTAGTACCCCATAGAGCCACTTGGGAGTGATGATGACACTTTATATTGATTGATTTAAAGTAATGACAAAAATGATAAAACATATAACTTATAGTAATTAAATTTTTACATGGGATTATATAAGTTATAAATTCGAATGTAAATATTAATTTTAAATGTATAAATATTTCCTACATCATGGTATTTTATTTATAATTTTTATAAATCATATAAATTAAATTATTTACGACACAATTATGATGCAATGATTACCTTATTAATGGATGATTTAAATAAATGATATTCTAAAATTTAAAAAAAATATCAAAAAAATTTCCAATTATTATTAGATGACTTTATTTAGACCATGAGTCCTCTTATATTCTATTTTAATGTGTTTTGGACCTTTTGAAACTAAAAATAAATTTTCAATAAAATAATTCATTCAAACATTCCTATAGAGACCCTCCTCTCACTTATAAAAGGACACCACCTCTATCCCATTACTCACACCTCACAATACCATTGGATAATAAAATTTCCTCCCAAATAATCTCCCAAATTCCATATCTTCCTCTTGAAATCCTTAACATAGGCAGAAATAACTTCTTGAATGCCTATTGGTTCAAACGAAATGGAGATACCTGATTTAAATGTATAGTATTTCCTCATGTTCTCTTCTTTTATTTTACTTTTACACTCCCTATAACGTTCATATTCTTTTTTTAAATATCAACACTAGTATTCTAAATATACTTGTCTGTTTTTATGAGAAATATTCTAACTAAACTTCCACACACATACATCTAGTGGATACAGACACACTATTTCTGTGGACGATGAACTACTGCCGCACGAAATGATGATTGTTCAATATTCTCATACCACCTCTTATGGTGTCCATTATGAGGTAAATATAATTATATATGATATTTATGATAATTATTTTTTCTCAATGATTTTATTTTTTAATTTACAACATACATTTATCCTTTCTATATTGCGTAAATATGAAAATTCCATTTGAGGAAGTACGGACTACCACCCCCTCAAAGTTATATGAATCATTTATACTATACATGGAATGTATCAAAGATGGAATTTATGAACATATTTAACATATATAAAATATATATTACACTATAATTATAATATACCTATGTATCATTTGGTTTTTATTCCTTTAATAATGAAATGAATGTAGCGTTAATGCGTACATATTGCTTACCATCTACATAAATGACGCATTTCATTTTAATATATCCAAATGGTATGAATATTCAAAATACATATATACAAGATACATATGATACATATTCTATTTAAATCATTCATATCATTTTGTAGTTAATGTATTTTTGACCACATGGACAATTTGTAATTATAACATGTTCATTTTTTACTCAAGTTCAGAACATCGAAAAAATGTTTGATAGGAACTAAAATAATTAACAAATTGTTATAGAAAGGTATTAAGTGATATAAAAGAAATAATAAAATTGAAAAATGTTCTTAATTATGTAGATATTAACTTATGTTTTTTATTTATTAATAACAACGAACATTCAAGAGAAGTCATACTTGAGGTAAGGGGTTTTCATCTCACTTTTTATTCCCATGAGATTCATGATTTATTTTCCACTACTTCCTTTTGTGTGGTGTATTTAATACCCATGATTTTATTATTTGTGTAATATAATTTAATTTATTTTTATTTACATATTCATTGTATGATTCTTCTTTCATGGGGTGTATGTTTTGTATGTTACCAAATCGATAAGGCTACCTTTCACCCATCTCTTTTTAAAAGACTCCATTTATGTTATGTTATTTAATTTCAACTTTATTATGTTAGTATATGTAATTATATATCCATATTGTAGTAAATTTTATGTCCATGTGATTATAGAACCTTTTCTTTATCATCAACTCATTTTTTGAGTTTCTAAGTGACGTCGTTAGGCCACCAAATTTCTATAAGAGAACATCTTAACCGAATTTGAACTCTTTGGGTTAAACTTCTACTTCTTGATTGTGTCATGCTATGAATATATGTGAATCTACACTGAATTTTTTACATGTAATATCCACTTATATTTGGGGTATTATTATTTGTCACACATAATTATTTCAATCATTTATATTTAATATACGGATACGATAATTGTAAGGGACTTTGTCACAATTTACATTCCATTGTGACTTATTTATTATTAAACACTAATTCAATTTTATATAGGGTATATACATCCCTTTTGACATATTATATCATGAATACCTTTATTATCATTATATTATAATCTTTTTTATTTTAATTATATAATTATTATTACTCAAGTATTTTGTCATGTGTTAAGTGACTCTTTAACTAAAACATTATTTTAACTGTTTCAAAGATTTATTCTTATAAATCATTCTCATTAATGTCCATTTTATAAAAATGGTTTTAAGGATTTATTTATATGGTCATTAATGTTTTTAAATTAAAATTTCATTCATAAGATTCAAAGTGGGATGGAAGACATTTATTCCCTAATCTCTTTATTAAATGGTTTTGAAAATAGTTTTAACAAAGCATTAATTATGTAAATATCATGAAATGATCTATTGTGATTGGAATGTGGAAATTTTATCTTTAATTTATGCTTGTTTTATGTGTTTTGATTATATTATGATTCTTGAGTATTTTTTTATGTATACATGTGATTCTGTGATAAAAATATGGCGGGTAATCTTGAGATAACTGTCCAACGCATTGGGTAGTGTGATAGAGGTATTTGTTAATGTTTCTCCTACGAGATTAAATGAATATACTATGATGGGTATTCCAAACATAAATCCCCGCATATCATTGAAATATATAATGTAAATATGTTATATATTCTATAAGTTCTTTTATGCTTTATTATTTTGGTGTTTTATTCATAAATATTATGATCTTATGAGGTATTTTATGACTGAAAAGTATGGATTCATTGATTTGTATATATTGATGGGCTACTGTTTATATTTATTATTTTATAACCCTTAATTATATTTTTATACTCATACCATGTTTTGAAATATTTTTCATAGGACTTAAAGATGAATATTGTCAAGGATGTGATCAAGGAAAAGTCATGTCGCTACTGAAAATTTAGGTTATATCCACAGTTTTAAACCATGGATATATGTCCAAAAACCATGTCTATAGGTTATAGCCATAGTTTTATGAACCATGTATGGTATTGGCATGGCTATAGGGCCATCACCATGGTTCAAACCATAGATATAAGGCTATAGCCACAGTTCGAACTGTGGATAAATACCTAAATCCCCGGTTGAAAACAGTGGCAGAAGCATAAGGCACACAGAACTATAACCACCATTTTGAACCGTGTATTTACATATTTATCCACGATTCAAACTATGGATATATGTATAGAGCCACAATTTGAAACCAAGGAATAGGGTTTCCAATTTTATAAAAAAACACCCACCCTGGAAAATCACGCCCTATAACACCCCTTCTCCCATGAAAGGCCCCCCTCCACTCTTCTAGACAGCCCCCCCTCCTGGGTAGACCCTGGACACACCCCATACCATAGATAGATGATACCCCACCCCCGGACAGACACTGGACACCCCCTAGATAGTCCCCCCTCCTGGAAAGACCCTGGACACCCCCACCCCCAGACCCTAGACACCCCCTGCAAAGACCCCCCTCCTTCTAAAGAGACCCTAGCCACCCCCCTCCAGGACAGAAACTGGACCCCCCATACAGACCCTAGACAACCCCACTCTTGGACAGACCCTAGACACCCCCTTCTGGATAGACCCAGAACCCCCCCCCCCCATATAGAAAGACCATGGCCCTCTTAGACAGACCCTCGACCCCCCCAATTTTCGGACAGACCCTGGACACCCCCTAGACCCTAGACAGACCCCCACCCCATAACAGAACTTGGACTCCCCCATGACCCTAAACCCCCCAAGACAGACCCTGGACACCCCCTAGGACTGACCCAAACAACCACTCCCCTAGACACCCCCTTCTGGACAGACCCTAGACACCCCCAAGGAAAGACCCTAGACACCCCTCCTAGAATCCCACTGCAAACCCCCCATTCTGCAGCACCCCTTACCCCATGCAAATACCCCCTCCACTCCCCTGGACAGCCCCCTCCCTCCTGGAAAGTCCCTGGACACCCCCACCCGAGACCCTGGACACCCCCGGAATGTACCCCCTTTTAGAACCCATTCCCCCATGAAAATCCCCCATCCACTCCCCTAGGAATCCCCCCTCCTGGAAAGACCCTGGACAACCCCTGGACCCTGGACAGACCCCCCCTGGACAAATGAAGAACTCGAATCCCCTCGACAACCCCCCCTCCAAGACAGACCCCAGACCCCCCCTACTGGACATACCTCGGACCCCCCCTCCTGGAGAGACCCTAGACACAGCCACCCCCTAGGAACCCCCACTCCCAGGACACCCCCAGATAGTCCATGGACATCCCTCCCCCCTCCAGATCGTGGACACCCCTGCCAATTCCCCCTGAATTCCCCCCACCCACCCTGCAGACCCCCAACCGTGTACCCACCCCACCCTACAGACTCCATCCCCTACCCACACCCCGACACCCCACCCCCTGCCCCCACCCCCCTGTACCCCACAATTCCCTACAGACGCCCAGCCCCTGCCCTGTAGTCCCCCACCCCCTACACCCCACCCTTCATACCCCCATCCCTGCCCTTCACACCCCCTCCCCTACTAGTTTTTTCCACCCCCACTTCCCCCTGCCTTGTACACCCCCTGCCCCTCCCCCCTGCACCCTCCCCCATCCAGTATTCCCTCCCCCACTACCCCTTGATAAACCATGAATCCTGGCCCCTAATAACACTTTCAAAACCATGGAAAATAGACCCTAAATCTACAGTTAATAACCATGTAAATTGATTCATACCCGGCTATACATAATCAACAAATGCTCCCATAATAGTTTCACCTTATAGTAGTACTCACATCCTCTAGCTACGAGAAAAAAAACACC
The DNA here is from genome assembly GCA_963277665.1 of Viscum album. Taxonomy (NCBI): domain Eukaryota; kingdom Viridiplantae; phylum Streptophyta; class Magnoliopsida; order Santalales; family Viscaceae; genus Viscum; species Viscum album. The sequence goes on from OY728133.1 coordinate 1,003,683,298, forward strand.
ACCTTATAAATAAAACTGAACTGAAACATAACACAATATATATCATAATAATTCAAACTCTCTCAAATATAAACAATAAAAAATTTCCATATCAATATCATCATAATAAAAATAACTATTTGATAAAATTAAATGTATAAACCAAAAATAAATTTAACATCTAAAATGTACCTCAATATCAGCATCACCAAAACCATCATGATCCTCATCATCTCCTATAGAAACACCAACATCATTATAACCTTCTCTCAGACCACCACCACCACCACCATCATCATGATCATTGAAATATTTATTTTTTACGCACCTAAATCAGTGGAAGGGGAGAATAATCCTGATAAACATAATTCATACAAATGAGAAAACATTTAATTAATGAAAACTTTCAATGTTTATACGATGATTCATATAATATCAATATATTAAAAATAAAATACTCTGATATAAAGAATTTATAAATGTTAGAACACATATAATTAATGAAAACATTGAAATATTCTTATATATAATGATTTGAGAAAATAAAATTAAAGAGAAATAAGAATGATGTTTAGAACATAGAGCATCATTAAGAGCCTTATAGTATAAATAGAACAAAATAGGAATGAGAGAGTAATCATGTTTGGGTATGGTTAAAATATTAAATCATAATTATTTTATTATGCTATTATTTTATATGTTCATTCAAGTATGGATTTCATAAAAGGGGGAAATTGTAATAATTCATAAGAAATAAATGACAAATTAGTCCATATATGGGGAACACTATATGTTATTGGGTGAATATCTAAAGGTTATTCATGAATGGATTCATCTTTAACTTATCCCCACCCCCTTACAACCTCCTTCCCCCAACCCTCCCCCCTTGCACCCCACCTGCACCCTCCCCACTTCCCGGTAAACTCCCTACCCCTTCCCCCTGCATCATCCACCCCTGCCAGTTTTCCCTCCTCCACTACCCCCCTTACACCCCTTACACCCCCATGCCCCACCCCCTTGCACCCCACTACCCCACCCCCTTTCACCCATTTCCCTACAGACCCCCCTGTACACCATCATACTCCCCCATGCATTCCACCTACTCCCTCTTCCATCCCCCTTCCTTACAGACCCCCCTGAAGACGACCCATGCCCTTCAGTCCTGCATACCACCCCTATCCTATAGACCTCACCCCTGACCGTGCCCCTACCCCCTACCCTGCAGACCACCCTAAAGACCAACTCCTACCCCTTCCCTACAGACCTCCCTCTACCCCCCCTGCCCTGCCCTACAGAACACTCCTGCAGACCAACCCCTTGCTAATTTTTCCTCTCCATTCCATCCCCCCCACCAATCCCCCCCGCACCCTCCCTCTTGCACCCCACCTTCATGGATTTTCTAAATGAAATCCAAGAGAAAGACAAATCCTTGAATAGGAAATATGTATGGAACTATACATATAAATAAGTGGTTGTTGTCATGAATAATGAGGACCCCCACTTTGAGTATCTGGGGTAGAGTTAAACTCGTAGAAAGAATAGAGGAAGTAAATCCTATAATAAATATGTTTCTAAGTTTGTATATTGATCTGTATAGAATAACGAGGAACCATTCCTTGTCACTATCATATCTCTTATAGAGTACATAACCATGTGTCATCTCTGATAAAGTTTCCCAAACCTAATAGTATCCATTGTTGGGAAAATAATATCAAACACATTAAGATTCATCATAAACACTATCTTATGTATAAGATGATTACACCACCATTATCTGCATATATAATTACTCTGAATATACTATTAAATTTTTAGATATCGACACAGTTGAGAATAAATTCAAAACATTGGAAGTCACATAGTATACTGAATGTATGTTTCATAACATGGTTTGTTAGTTCTAGTAAATGGAATGGAATATAATGTTTTCATATATCTATGTTGATTATAATATATAGTCTATCACAATAGGGTATATGAAACATGGGACTGATGAGATACTTAGGTGTCTATCGCCAGTATACATCGAGCCAATCTAACCTATCATAAATGTCACATTTCTCCTTTACATATGGTGTGTGAATAATTAGGGTTAATAGGTGTGTCTTATTCTGATACCTATGTCATGTTATCGATATCATATATGAAATATACCCTAGAACATAGAACATGTGTGTTCCGGTGAAAAATCAGGGTTTTTACACATATTCATGCCGAGTTATGTGGTTCAAAAAACAATGTATGTGTCCCCATGGTACACAACACTTAATATAATAAAAAAATTCATTAATGAATGATTAGTATAAGTTTATTCAAAATAAAAAACAATACAATAAATAAGAAAAAAAGATTTATTTTTATTTGGTCCCTTTAGGGACTATGTGCATGGAAATAAGACCTTTCAAAAGGAACCCATTTTATTATTCTCAAACAAAATGTTACAAGTAACAAATCAACTATATGAATAATAAGAAAACAGAAATGATAAAAAAATTCTATTTTAAATAAATAAGAAAGAAGAATCAGAGTGCTTAAAATACAAATAGGGTTCCTCTCAACTAGTTATGATCCCTTCATAATGTAGAAAAACTATTGGATATGATAGTTCATAGTTCCTTGGGATCTTATGGATCAATCAAACAACTAAACTTATTCTTTATAAAGGAAATATCATCAACAGTCCACAATGGTATCTCAAATATAAGGTATCTTAATTTATATATGTTTGAATTTACCCTAAAAACTAAATTATTGTACAGATGGAAATCTTATAGACAATAACAATAAATTGGTATTAAAAAATTGAATAAACTCAGTTTAGAAACCGTACCCTTTAACCATAAAGCCTTGTTGATAGCCGCAATTAGGGGAATATACTCATCTTTTATGGTTAAAAGAGAAACCACAAATTACGTGTTCCATTACAATGGTATGGTTCTTCCACAAGTGGTGAATAAATATCTAGTAAGTAACCTCTCAGTATTCCTATTACAAACATAATCAGCATCCACATATCTAGTAATTAGTTCATCTCTATTTACATTACTAGAAAAATAAAAATAAAGGATGGAAGTATGTGAAACAAATCTATGTAGGAATTTTAACACCTACCAATGAAGTTTCCCTGGATTTTTTGTTTATTTATTAAGAATGAAAATAGAAAAAACCATTTCTATCTTGTTGAAAATCATATAATAAGCACTATCCAGCCCTCTGTCCAAGTTAATCAAATGTATATTCAACAGAGCATGATATAATGAAACAGAAATTCAAATAAATCTATCATATATGCATTAAAAAATAGTATTTAATAAAAATGTACTTAATCAAAATAATGATTCCAAAATGATGATCAATGTGCAACATGAAAAACACCAGTGATTTCTAACTCAATAGGTAGATCAGATTAAGACCTCAAAACATGATTGCCACAAATTTTCTACTCTAATATGGAAAGGTAATATAATAAAAAATTTAAAACATAATATTCTATAATTTATGAATTTATTTTGAGTTGAATTATGTATTATTAAAAACATCTGTTATGGTAATTTTTTTGATTATTTAATAATTATTCTTAACCCTATTTTTTTAATAATTTATAACTGATTCCTATTTATTTATTTTACACAGGATTTATTGTTATTTTAATTTTATTATGTAATATTTTAGGGATTAATTTAGTTTTTTGTCTCATGTGAAACAAGATTTCTTACATAACATTAATTTAGAAAAATATATATATTTATAAATATTAGGGTTTTATAAGAAGGTAACATGGTTAATGTGTTTAATTTAGAAAACACCCAAAAATTATGTGAAGGACATGAGTATCTGTATTTGGGTGAGGTGCATAAATTTATGGAGGGGGAAACATGTTTTATATAAATCATGTTTATATTACTTAACCAATATATGGGTTTGTTAAGTGGTTTTAGTGTGGTGCATTTTAGATTATATTAGGGCGGTTGTTATATATGAATATATGGCGTTGATGATTATTTTCTATATAATGAGAAGGTTATGATGTGGTGTTATTTATTATTAAATACTCATGTTCTAGGAAAGTTTGGGAGAGATAATCCCATTGAATCACTACTGTATTGAGTTGGAGTGGCAGCAAAAAGATAAGTGAGAGTGGTAGTAATTTTTTAAGACAATTACTTTAGTTTATTTTGATGATGTTTATAGATTTTATTTTAATTTTAGTTTATTTGTTATTTTTGGGGTATTTTGAATCTTTTTTTAACTATGAATTGATTTTCCATCACTATTGGTGGAAGTGGATGAAGAATATGCATGAAATAGTAAAACATTTAGTGGTTGAGGTTGAACTTTGAGATCATGGATTGAATTTATAATTCTTATTATATTTCTATATGTGGTTAAGATTTTATTTATTTGTATCACTCTTTTCAATTACTTTAAAAATTTCCACAAAGATGATAATTTTTTTGAAGGATGATCCTTTGAAATAGTTACAAGTGATCACCCATCTATAGTTTGATAAGTGTTTTTAGTGTAGTATGATATATATGGGATCTATTGTTCAGGTCACTTGATTGAATATTAGTTTATTATTTAGAGTCTGATGGCCTCATTTTGGTATATTTTTTTATAATGATTGTATATTTTGAAATATAGGTGGATTTTGAGAATTTTTAATTTATTTGTGGAATGGACTACAATGCAGTTGATTTACTGTGTCCTTTGACTATATCCTAGGATATGAGGCTCATTACTACTATTTTTCTTGTTTCGTTATATCATAGGATATTAGTCATTAATGATATCTCAAAGGAAATGTCTTAAAATAAGTATAATGATAAAAAAATATAAGAAAATGTCACATGATTTTTGTAATGGGTAAATAGAGTGGTTTCCATTAAATTACATCTTTATTTGGATAATACAAGTGGATGTTGCCTTGGAAAATATGTACCTAAGGGTAAAAACCCCAAAAACACCGTATTGGGCTAGACATGATCTGGAACGGGTGCATGATAATGGGCCTTATTGCGCACATAGTTTGAGAGTCCTAGGGGAAATTCCTTTGAAATTAACAAACACTTTATGAACCATCATAAAGGATTTAAATATAATTTGACTACTAATGAAATAGCATAATCCTAAGGATTCATAGATTAAAGAATATGGTGAAAATATTTTGACATCTTATAAGTGATTTTTCATGATCATGTGGTTCCCGATAGTGATTATTATTTTTTACCTTATGTTTTTTTGTCATAGTAAATTGACTAAACCTGAATGAAGGGTGTTAATGATGAATAATATATATAATTCAATGTTTATACTATGGAAATTAGAAATATTATTTGTTATGGAATGGAAAATATCATATATATGATCAGAAAACTCTCTTAAGAAATGAATGATTCTGAACATTCAAATGATAAATGGGGGGAACAACATCCCATTGAGTTTTTTATAAGGATACTTCCAACTTCCTTTAGTTGATCCATTTATCTAATAGTTTCAAAAAAATGGATCAGTACCATTGGATATATAATTTATATTCTCTATCATTTGGAACATGAAAAATTTATTTTTTTATATCTATCATTAGGATGTTGAAGTAGATAGGAGGTGGAACATTATAAATATTAGGATGGAATAAGATGCAATTTACTCAATCTATTTCAAAATGATTATGAATTTGTTCTTGAATATGTACTTTCCTTTTATTCTTTGGACAAATATGTAAAAGGATGTACTTTTTTATGTTAAATGGATGATTAATTAAATGGTACCCACAACACTAATTTGACAAGACGTTCAAGGTATGTGTGTGGTATTACCATCCAACATTAATGTAATGTTTATTGATTCATTTGTTTTGTAATACCAAGTTTCAGAATGGTGTTATCCTATGAAAATTAAGTTCTATAAAGATATTTTTTGATGTTCTATCATGGTAGAAATTTATTTTGGAGTTATGTATCAATAAAAAAATTTTACAAGAAAATGAAGATGGAATTCCAAGGACAATCTAAAAACCATGGAGAGAAGTAGTTTATTTGGTCCATTTATGATAAAAGTGTTGGAATAATTCAAGAGGAAATTATATTAATGGGAATAGTAAATGTTATATACATAGAATGGAAGGTCACTAGGAAGTGGATTTACAATGTGATTGGAAAATGTAGCTAATAATGAGAATATATAGAAATTTATGTAGAATTATCCTCTCCCATAGTAGTGATAAATCTCTAAAGGGAATAGGAATTATGACAACCAATTCCCAAACCCATGGGTTAATGACGATGAACAATTTTTTCAACCTCTTAAGATGAGGGATAAGAGGAAATATTAGACAACCACTATTTCTTGCGAGGATTGTGATAATGACATGGTTGAAGATTAAATTAACATCTATTATGGAACAAATAAAATTTTATTTGTAAATGGATCTACCCATTCATTCTTATATAAATAATTTTACGCGGGAATAAATATTATTCCCAAAATATTATAATTATTATTTTTAGTGTAATCCTTTAACATAATGATGATCATATCTCACATTTATTATTCCTCTCTAGTCAAAATTGGTGCGAAAGTGATTCTTGTATATATTATCATTCACCGCTTGTTTGAAATTGATTTCATATTTGGTATATATATGATTTATCTACATAAATCCCGGATTAATTTTCAAGGAATAGAATTCATGTTATGTATTACCAAACAACCAATGATAATCTATCAATGGGATGATAAGAATGAAATTATAGGAGATATCACATCCATTTTATGGCTCTTTATTCCCACTCCAAAGTGGTGTTTATCTCAGAGGGTTGTGGAGAAACATGAAATAGATTATATTTCTATGGTGTGGGAATTTTTTTGATGTATTTATACAATAATTTCCTTGTATTTCAAAAAAAATGATGTTATTTTTTCTATAGAAAGTATACTTGGTTCAACACCATTTTAAAAGATTCCCTATAGAATGGGATTGAGTAGATGTAGTTAAATAAGAAACTCAAGGAAAACCATGATTATAGATTTATTTTTCCAAGTGTGTCACTATGAGGTTCATGCATTAATTTGGTTAAAATTAAATATGGATCAATGAAACTCTTCATTTTTTCTGGATCCAAACAAGATCAACAAATAATAACAATTATGCTTTTCCCTATACTGATAACTTGTTTGATCAACTACATAGAGCTGAATACTTTTTGAAAATTGACCCTAATTTTGGATATCACTAATTATGGATAAATATGGATTATATACCAAATAAAACATTACATATGAGTTAAGAAAACCATGAATGTATAATGATACCTTTTGGTCTTACTAATTCCCCTTCCATCTTCATGGATTTAATGAATATTTTCTTTAGGGATTACCTTGATAAATTTGTTGTAGTTTTTATAGATGATACAATAATATATTTAAAAAGATAATAAGAATATTAAGATCACATGATATATTTATTAAATAACCAATTGAAATAGAAACTATATTAAAAATTAACAAAGTGTGAACTTTGGATTAAAAATTCATCATTTTTTGGTCATGTAATTTCAAGAGTGGGTATATTCGTTGATACATCAAAGAATGAGGCTATTAAATGTTGTACCAAAAAAACCGTGGTGATTGAGATCCATACTATTCATAGTTTAGATTTATAATATTGACGGTTTGTTGATCATTTCTTGTTAATAACTAATCCACTAACAATGTTAACTCAAAAGGGATCCATGAACCATTGTATACATGAATTTGAGTAAATACTGAAATAACTAATGGGAATATTAGTTAGTGTACATAGAATTACATTAACCTATAGTGAAGATATTTTATTAACATTCAGTGATGCATACATGAAGGGATTTTTGTGTTTTTATATGCATAATGACATGTTTATAGGTTATGCCTCACGATAGTTGATGACTAAGGATCAAAATTACGCAACTCAAGATTTTGAGTAAGCTGTTATACTTTTTAATTTAAGGATATGAAGGTATTATCATTATGGGAAAAAGTGTGATATATTTACATATCAATAATGTTTGAAATATAGATTAAGACATAATGATAAGAAAATGTGCTAAATAAGATGGTTATAGATAATTAATGATTTTGACTGCACCATTCATTACCACCCAGGGGGAGGGAACATGGTGACTGATGCTTTGAGTTGAAAGGAACATTATAGATTATCCCTAACGAGGACAAAAATTGATCCAATACTATTGTATTTGAAAAGGATAAATCTATAAATCCTAATAGGAAGGAAAAAATATTTTCTTTCTAAATTAAATGTTAAATAAATAATCTATTTAAATATGAAACAGGTTTAGAATGAAGATGTTGATCAGTAAAAGAGGTTTAGAAAAATTCCTATGTTTGACATTGAACATTATGGGAAGATATGGTTCAAGAGTTGGGTTTTTGTTCCATATATACTATATTTAAAGGTGTTTTTAGAATAATCTCATTGTCCTCCACTCTCTATTCACTTTATATAAATGAAAATGTATAATGATTTGAAAGAATAATTATGGATGGATGGAGTAAAGATATATATTGTTGAATTTTTTTCTCAGTGCATAGTATGTCAAGATGTTAAGGTTGAAAGGAAAATTTTTATCGATATGTTTCATCTGTTACACATACATGAAAAGTAAGGGGGAAATATTATCAATGATTTTTTCATTAGAGCCCCAATACCTATAAAAGAAATAATAATATATGGGTTTTATCCAATTGACATAGGATGTTATCAAACATCATCTTTATAAGAGAAGACTAATCTAAAGAACATCTTTCTAGGATATTCATTAAAGAAGTTCTATGTTTTCATTGATTACCAAATTATTTTACATATGTTTTTGATATGAGTTTTTATATAATGTTCTAGTAATGAATTTAGATATATTTTTATATGGAGATGAGTTTCAGCACTACATATCATCATTAAATAGATAGACCATCTAAAAGAGTAATGAAAAATGTTGAGGATTTGTTTAGATCTTGTTCTTTGGATTTAAATGGTTCCTGGGATCAACACCTTCCTATTTTTTTTATTTAAAATATTATTTCACTCAAGAATTTAATGGATCCTTATAATGACCATTGTGGAATGAGATATAGAAATCCATCATGATGGAATGAAGTGGACTAAAGGAATCTATTTGGACTTGAGATCAGTAATAAAATTGTGGATAAGATTTATGCCATTTAGTATGACATTAACAAATATTTGAGCAGGAAGAATATTTTTGATAATAATAATTTATTTTCACTAAAATAAAAATTTATTGGTTATGTGTTTCTATGAATTTCTCTATGGAAGAAGGTTATGAGATTTTGGTTGAAAGGGTATGAATGGCCAAGGAATATAATTCCCTATGAAATTGTTAATCATATTTGGATGGTATCTTTAATCATGGTGCTTTTACTAAACATATTTCAAGTCTAAAGAATGTTCCATGTATCTCTGATAGAGAAGTACATACCTAACCCTTCACATGCACCAATGTAAGAGGTGATAATGTTAGGGAAAGATATTTTTTTGGGGAAAAAGTAGAAGATATTTTAGATCATATAGAGAAAGTTATATGAATATAAAACACTAACATGGTCAATGTTTTGTGGTGAAAGCCATAATTGGAGAATGCTATTTGGGATCTTGAGGATAGGATTACGAAACCTATCTTCAATCGTTCATATCTGAGTAATGAATTTCTCTGGAGAAATTCATTTTAAGGGGGGTATAATGTAACACCTATAGTTTATATGAGTTATTATAAATAAAATATTTTTTATTGAATTCATTTAATTATACATTAAGTAGGGATTTATATATAATTAACAATAAATTAATCATTTTTACACACAACACTAGCTAAAGATGAGTTATACACAACACTGGCTTTTAACAATACCATGATTTATTATTGTATTTTTATTTAAAAATGACCGTTATAACATACTAATTAATCATAGAAATATCAATAGTAAATAATACTTTTAAATATTAATTATAATGGTTTTAAAAAAATAATTACATAGATAATTACATAAATAATTTTTGATAATGTCTTTATATGTTTCAAAATTATAGAATATAAAAACAATATTTTTATTTCTTTTTTTGAACAATTATAATATTGAATATTGAAATTTTTAGAAAAAAAAATTAGATAAAATAAAAATCATTTTTTAATTCAAAATATAAAAATTATATTAGGATAAATCTTTGGTATTTTTCTAAATGCTTCGATTTATGATGATTAGTGAATATTAATGAAGTTTAATCTAAAACTATGTTTTTTTGTATAATTTACTTATAAAGACAAATTAAATTTGAAATTGGGTATAATATATCATTTTTCCAATTATACATATATTAATCCAATTTAGGTCATTGGAATGAATTTAATAATGAAATTGGATATTATAAATTTGTAATTTTTTAATCATTTTCAAATTTAAATCCTACTTTCTCATCACATTTAATGAATTAGTATTAATTTCAAATATACCTCTTAGGTATATGGAATTTTGATAAATGGATTTCATATTTTGAAAAAGAATAATTAATATTTTCTTATAAGGTCAAATTAATTTTTTACTATAATGAGTACTGAGAAGGGTTAAAATTAATTACCATGATTAAGGATAAAATTGGTTTTACACATTTATTTTTTACTTATTAAAAATAATTTTACACACATATATGTTTTTTATTTAAATAATTTGTTTTATATTTTTTAATCATTAGATATAAATTATCTAATAAATCTATTTTAATATTAGTTTTAATATAAAAATTAGCTTTTTATATAAAATAATACATTTTACCTTGTTAAAAAGTGTTAGGATAAAATTTAGTAAACATAAGGAGTAAGTAAGAAATTGATAAAAATGTCATTATTTTGTGTGGTGGAGGGCTATGTCAACCCAATCTTCCAACAAACAAAATTATTAAATAATGGAGTCACATAGGTTAATGGATACCATCAAAAAGTAAATATTTTTGAAAAATTAAAAGCATGCCACTCCTCCTCAACTATAAAAGGGAACACAATCTCAACCCTTCATCAAAACATCACACATATTTTATTTAGCCTAGAACTTCCCAAATAACTTTTGAAATTCCTTACTATTATAATATCCCATGCTTCCTCATGAGGTATATAATTTTTTTCCATTTTAAATGCATGGTTTTTTCCATTTGTGAGTACCCAATGAGATCATGGGTGTATCCAGGGTTGTTTGAGGCTTGTTTAGATCCCCTAGACCCTCTTTTTGAGTTACAAGGAAAGTCCACATAGTTAGTAGAAACCTTAATGGTAATTCTACACTATATAATAAACCAATCGATGGATTAAAAATGCATTCTAGAGTCCACATGGTATTAGGAATCTATATTGCGTCATGTGAATGCCTTGGAAAGGGGCCCTGCTATCTTTAACTGAGCATGTTCCATGTGTTGTAAAAAGTTAGTCAAATTGTGTGAATGAAACCATGGGGGATCCCCCATGATACATTGATGGGTGCATGGTTGGAACACAGTTTGGCCAACAACATGTTCAAACTAGGAAACTCCAATTTTTAGGGAAAAATGGAAAAATTTCCCATAATGAATCTAAATTGTAAAAACAATCATTATCCTTTGTTTCAAAATGCAAATAGGTACTTTTTCTTGTGCTCCTCAAGTAACTAAATCTATGATTGTCCACCGTTTCTCTATTTGAAATTTGAAATGAACACCATTAGTCTCATTGGATTCACTCTGGTAATTTCTTTGATCGTATTGTTCCATTATTCATATGGCTTTGATCAAGAGAGTTATTTTAAATAAGATAAAATTTCCTATTTTTATAATCTTCATCCATTTCCCTATTTTCTTCTGATATAAACAAATTCATATCTCAATACTAGATGTGTAATCTACCATGTACCTATGATATGAGGTATATACCTTCCTATATAGGTTTGGTGCTTTATAAGCATAGTTTTTGTTGTTCCAAGAATCGAACATTCTGATTCCACCCCTTAAATTAATTGAATGGTTGAAATGGTTGATTGGAACCTTTTAAAGATTCCATTGGTTTTTTTGGATTTTTTGTGGGCACTTTCCCCAACTTAGTCTACCTATAGGGCGATCTTTTGTTCCTTCCCATTTCATATACCAATTGTGGGGATTGTGTGTGTTTTAATAATTAAAATAATATCTTTTTAACTCAATGAGATTTTTAGGAGAATGTATGCTTCATTTTCCATGTTGTTACATTATGTGAATTTATTCAGTTGTTTAAATGGAATTGTTATATGAGTTGAATGTTATCATAGATTTTTTATGGGGTGTGACTAAAATTAGATAAGATATGATTAGGTTAGTGGATTCCTTGGTTAGTATACCTTGGATCCTGATTCCATTATAGGCCTTGGATGTTTCTACCATGGGTATTGATTATGGTAGTGGATGAATTAGAAATATTTACTCTTTTTGTCTTGATTGAATAGGATTTATTGGGTATTTATACCCTTTATATTTTTGTTACATGGATCTCAGTTGAAATTTTCTCTTTACATGCTCCAAGAAATCCAACCATGTCATTACGATGTTTACATCAAGAAGCTCCAATGACTCAATGTGGATGTCTTATTCATCTATAATGTGGATCTAGACAATTTTTGTCTGAAACATTTATTACATGGCACAACAATTGTGGATGACATATTTGTTATAAAACATTACCATGAAGAGTATTTATGCACTAGATAATACAACATGGACATTTAAGATTATATTCATCTGATTACATGGTGAGCCTGGTGTGGATATTGTTTTTCATTTTTAAAGATGACAATAGTATGTGTAATGATTCATGTGGGTAGTATGAATAGTATCACATGTTTTTTTATATTTTTTATTTTCCATTTAATATTTTTTCTTCATTCTTTTGACAGGGATACATGTTTGGATGGGTATGATCACACTTAAATTTCAGTACTAATATATTTGTGATATATATTTTACACTTCTATAGTTATATATCAATGGATAGATTTATTAAAGACATTGTTGGTCATTTCCTACTAACTATTATCTCACACCCTGTTTAGGCTAACGTTGGGTCACATACATACTATATGGATTCAATTAGAGGATGGGAAAATCACCCTGTATACAATACCTGATTATTGGCATGCTTAGGAGAGTGATATCACAAGAATGTGCTAAGCTTGTGATACTAGCTGAAATATTTTTTTTGATCTTATTAATATTTTGATACATGTTTTGTAGTAAAAAATTGCATATCTTCTTTCCATTTTTGTAGATATATGAAATGAATCAAATTTTTTTTTATATGATATTAATTATTTAATTGATTGTATATACGTATCTTGGATATTTATCTTATGTCTGGAAGTTTTACAGATTCTAATATTGATCGATATGTTTACATTTACTCAACTATACTCTAACATGAGGGAATAGTCTCCTTACAGGATCTCACTAGGACCACTCTTTTTTTGGATGCCTTGGTTATATAGGGAGGTTCACATGGGGCCATGTGACCCACCAGTTCGGGGCACTATTTAGTTGATCCACAGTTTTGATGTTTGAAAGTGGTATCAGAGGATTTTTCATTATTCCTTACAATTTTGAGATAATAAAGAGGTGATTTGGAAGGTTTTCAAATTATATAATGACATATATGCCTGCGAGTAGCTAAATCACAAGTCAGAAAAATCTAAATTTCCATGGATTTAAATTTATGTTTTTTTGATTCTAACTATTACAATTGATTTGATTCCACAATTCGGTGTTGAAATTGAATAATTATGTTATTATTGTTATAATTTGGGATATGTTTTACCATTTCTCAATGATATTTCGTCATTCATCTCATAAATAATTTTATACATGTGATATAATTTATGATACACTTATTATTCCATGATAGATAGTGTTCAATACTTGACATAATGACATTGTGATTTGTTCCTTGTGTGATATACCTGTTGATTGATAATTTATTTATGTCAGAGATTGAGAATCATGGTTCATGAATAGAGTAAATACCATAACTGAAATACAGATTTCATAATTAGGATACAATATACACCCAAGGTTTCCAATTGTGGTATGTTGAGTCATGAACAATTGGTCCTATGGACATGATCATGTTATGGAATGGATTAAGTGGACTTCATATTTTTGTTCATGAGTTGTACGACATGTTATGAAAATAATGTGGAGAAAAATTATATTCAACCCTTAAAATTTTATTATTATAATTGAAAAATAACATGTGAATTGAACTTGTGATACAGAGAAATTGACCTTGACCTGTCTTTATAGTGAGTAGTAGGCAGTGGCTCTAGTGTTGTTTTTGCAATTTATTTCTACCTAGTCCTCAATTTTGTAGCATTAATAGGGGTGTTACTTGCTTAAAAGAAGTATTTGACATGTTGTCACGACCCGCCCTCGGGGTCCGTGCCGTGACTACCCCAAGCCCGCCTTCCATAGGCCAGGGGCTGGCGACTAGCACCAAGGCGTAAATCCCGGTAAAAAGGGAAGGCATTGCCTTTGGAAAGTAAACAAACACCACAGAGTAAGCAAGCGGAAAGTAAACACTAAACAAAAGCAGAGTACAACTGAAAGTGCGGAAAAGTAAATGGGCCAGAATACAAACCCAAACTGAAAGTAAAGTACAACTCGAAAGGGAAAACATCAACTGAAAAGTAAAGCTGCTACGCCGAGCTGTCCAATGGAAATCCCACCTGAAGGGTGGGTACAGATAGCTCCTCTACTCCACGGGTCCCACCGTCCGCTCCGAGCACGTCCCGCCCAGTGGTCCACCTCCGGGTACCGTCCCGCTCTGCAAGCCTCAGCTAAGGTCAACGCTGTCCGTCGTCTGCAACCAACACAACGTAGTGCGGGAAAAGCCCGTGCAGGGGTGAGTATAAGCTACTCAGTAGGGACCCCGAGACCCCTGAAGGTCTCTCAAATCCACAAAGGATAAACCACGAAGAAAGGTACAATCACGATGTAACAACCGACTCTGCTTAGGTATATTCCCATACATATACCTAAGTCATCAAATTCAAATACGCTCCAACCTCCGAGCCCAAGTACAACTCAGTCCACACAGTAAAGTAAACGTATTCCACACAGGAAAGCAAAACGTAATCCACACAGGATTGCACAACACAATCCACACAGGAAAGAAACAGATTCACCTCACACAGGAAAACTTCTTCAAAGGACGATAAAGATGATCTCTGATCTATCTAAGTCGTCGGACCCACGAAGGATCAATAGGTAACTAACCCCCGCAATGACCCACAAAGGATCGGGCCCACACACGACCTGTAGGCGCTGGCTCACACAGAACCGCTGAGCGCGGACCCACACAGGATCGGACCCACATAGGATCGGGCCCACACATGACCTGTAGCACTGATCCACGTAGGATCCCTGAGTGCTGTAGTCGTCGTTGTCGAATCCACACATGATCTCTGTACTGTTGTCGTCGCAGTCACAGTAGCAGTAGTAGCAGTAGTAGTCACAGTAACAGTCGCAACCAGCACTAGGGTTCCCGCACACAGCAAGCTCGTTCGGAGGGTCCGCTCCACGAGCCGAGAGGCTGATACATCAACTGTCACAAAGTCCAGAGTTGATGTATCCAAAAGTTCCGTATCGTCAACAGGAACTCAACGCAACAGACGACGCGTCGATCGGACGCCCAGTCTGAGAGTTATTGGCATTTTCGTCTCCGGGGCCCGGTTGGTTTTTAAGGAAAAACCAACCCGACCGTACTACACCTGCGTCCAAATCTCGGGCGGAGTATGCCAAAAGATCTGTCTCACTAAGAGGAACACAACACGGCTGACGGCACATCAATCGGACGTCCGTAACTCCAGATATGAGCGTTTCCGCTCCGAGGGCCCGGTTGGTTTCGTGAACGAACCAACCCGGCCGAACTCAAAGTAAACCGAAACCTTGAGTGCGATATACCGAAACGACCGTCTCGATCCAAGGATCGCGTTGCCGCAGACGGTTCGTCGATCGGAGGTCCGAGGCTCATGTTATGGCCAAAAGACCGAAAAAGATTCGAAACGGGGGGTCCGGGTCCGGGCCGACCCGAACCGGGTCCGACCCGGCCCGGCCGGCGGCGCGGCGGCCGCGGCGGCCTGGCGCCGCACGGAGGCAGCGCGGGGGGAATTATTTCCCCCGCTGATATTGATGGCGGCGCAGCTAAATGCCGCGCCCTTTGCAAAATCGCCCCCCATCGTGGGGGGCTTGATTGGCTGGAAACGGGGGGCCTCCTGCCCCCCTCAAGGAAACCGCCCCCCTCATTAAGAGGGGGGTTTTGTGAGCCGGCCGGGGGATTAATTTCCCCCGGTTTAATGCCATCCGGACGGCCAGCTGGCCGGCCCGTTTTCTCCAACGGGACCGGAAAATCCGGTCCCCTCTTCGGCTTCCGACGCCGGCGGCTCGGCCGCCGGTCTTCTCTTTCCGCCGCGGCCCAAAACCGGCCGCGGTGTTCGTCGTCCGGCGTGGTGCGACGGCACCGCGCCCCTCCGCCGTGCCTTGATTTCTTTCAACGCGGCGCGACGGCGTCGCGTTCAAGATGTTTCTTCATGGTGCGCGCGCGACGGTGTTGCGTAAAATAAACGCACGATTAACCGCGTGGTGCGACGGCACCACGCCACCTTGCTTCCACCCGCAAGATTAAACAACAAGAACGATGGAGGGGTTCGGCCGTGTTCATGCGGTCCGGCCCCCCTCACGTTAAACAATAACACTTATATAAATTATCCACACGTTAGACAAGTATGAACCACGAACAAGGTTAAATATAAACAAAAAAAAACGACAACCCCTACCTCGGGTATAAGGTTCGAAGATTTGACAAAGTTCCGCGGAAGATAACGTCGCGGAGGTCGGGCGTCGCGGTCGTCGTTCGTCAAATCCGATGATGAAGAGGTGCATCCGATGTGATACGTCGTTGGAGAATCCTTGTACGCCGACGAAGGTTGTCCGAGGAAGAAGCGGTGTTCTCTCTCGTTGACACGGAAGACGAAGAAGAGCGGAGCGGCGTTCTTCGTCGGAACTTGAGCGTTCTTCGTCAAGTCTTGAGGAATTTCAAATAAAAAGAAAACAACGAACTCAAGAACTCCTACCTTGATAGTCGCACGTTGACGTAGTCGTGGAATATCGGTGTCGATTCCTTTGACGTCGGAGGAAGAGTCGTTGTCGATGGCATTCGTCGCGGAAAACCGTCGCGGAAGAGATGATGCGGAAGAAGAACGTCACGTCGCGGATATGGCGTCACGGAAGAACCGTGTTCTTCGGCGAAGAAGTTCTTCGTTGAAGAACGGCGTTCTTCATGTTCTTCGTCGAGGTTGAAGAAGATGAAGAAACAAGAAGAACCTTCCAAACTCTCTCAAGGAGAGAAAACTAAACCCAAAATAAAATAAGACTCTATCTTATTTTATTAACACAACAACACACTAGAATTTCAAAAGTTTGAAATTCAAATAAGAGATAACTCCACATTAATTAACAAATTGTCATGTTTATTAAATAGGGGTTACGGGAGTTTGAGGGAAGATGTAAAGTTAGGTTTCCTGTGGGCCCCACCACACTTAATCCTCTCGAGGGAGGTTAAGTGGGTGTGGGTCCCACACCTAACTTCCTTTGAGAGAAGTTAACTATTAAGTTTAAATAAAAATTGTGTTTACATATTTTTATTTAACTTATTCTAATCTCCCAAAAACTAACTCTCAACCCGAAACAAACGCAACTCCCGAAAAGGTCTCTTTAAGCGAATATTGGCGCTGCGAGTTCATCGGTGCCCTCGGATTTCAATTCCGAGCACCGGATCAAAAGTTAGGAAATCCCGCTCGTTCGTTCACTGAACGTACCCCAGCCAATCTTCGGAAATTGATTCCGGGCACTCCGGGCCTCGGAATCAGGTGCCGTCTGAAACCGCGATCTTGTAAAATTCTAAAGAAAATTAAGAAAAAAAATTTCCCTTGAATTTTACGGGTCTTTACATTACTCCCACCTCAGGGCTTTACGTCCCCGTAAAGATACATCAAAAACAAGGGAAACAAATGAGGGTACTGAGCACGCATCTGAGCCTCCCTCTCCCATGTGCTCTCCTGGAGATTTCCGTGCTGCCATCTGATGCGCACAAGAGGAATCGATCGCCCACGCAGGACCCGCTCCTGTCGATCCTCTATCTCCACCGGGACTTTCGTAAAAGTCGCCCCATCATCAACGTCAAGCTCCCCATGGTCAATGATGTGCGTCGGGTCGTGCACGTATCTCCTCAGCTGAGATACGTGGAAGACGTCGTGCACCCGGTGCAACTGAGTTGGTAGAGCCAGGCGATAAGCCACCTCGCCAACCCTACTGAGGACCTGGAAGGGTCCGATGAAGCGCGGAGATAACTTGCCGCCTCGGCCAAAACTCCGAATACCACGTCGAGGTGAGACCCGCAATAAGACGTGGTCGCCATCCTCGAACCAGTGGCCTCCTCCTCCTGTCAGCATAAGGCTTCTGCCGGCTCTGAGCTGTACTCATCCGCCCCTGGATGACCTGGACCATCTCAGGTCCCACAAGAGTTGCAAGATTTCTTCTTTGCCGATAAGAGAAATCTGGTCTCATCCCCTAGATGAACCACATTCTTTGCCTAATACAGTCAATCCTAACATGGATGATACTAATACATACCAAGGATGACGTCGTAAGGCCTCGATGCTACTACTAAGAGTTTCAACCGTTACTCTCGCCTCCAAGGGTTGAGTCACACTGTCGGCATCAGTGTGTGGTAACTGGGTCTCCTCCAGTAGATGTCTCACAAGTGAGGGTCAAGTCAACAGCCAAAACTGAAACCTCTTAGTAACATCACGAAAGAGGACAGGAACGAAAACATCACAAAGGTATGCGTCTTTTATTATTGCAGCTCATAATACAAGACGCTACAAAAATGCAACAAGGAACCAGAAGTACAAAGGTTGTATCCACTAGTTCTGCTCCTGTCCATCGGCTCCCAGAGCTCCATGATCGAAGGCCTCGGTTGCCTGAAGCTGTGATCTCCCCTGCGGTCGAGGTGGACCTCCTGGTGGGGGTGGTGGTAGAGCCTCAAAGCGTCGTCCACCACCTGCTGCTCGGCCAGCTACTCTGCCTCGTCCGCCTCCTCCCTGCGGACCGCCACGGTCGAACCTCTGCCTCTTCCTAGGTGGTTCCTCAACCGTCTGCTGCTCCTCCGCATGGCGGGTCGGGCAGTCACGAGCCATGTGGCCTTGCCCGCCGCATGCAAAGCACTGTCTTCCACTCAAAAGACTGGCTCCGCGCTGTGTGCCCCGCACTGCTGAGCCTATGTCCTGAGGTCGTCTGCCCGAAGGTCTGGTCTGTCTGGACCCCTGAGTCATCCGCCGACTGCCTGCTGCAGATGAATCTGCCACGTGCCGCCCTGCGGTGGGTCGCTGTGCTGGTGTAGACTCAGCAAGGAAGCTCTCGATCAGAAGGGCCAGCTCCAGTACTCCTTTCTGAGTCGGTATGCTGAGGGAGATCAGCGATGCCCTGATCTCGTGTCTCAAACCCTGCTCGAAGGTCCGGGCCCAGAAGAATGGGTCCCGTACCATATCGGTCGAGTAGCTCGAGAGATTGGTAAATCTCGCCGAGTACTGAGCGACCGTCATGCTGCCCTGCCGCAGCTGAAGAAGCTCCTGGATACGCACCACACGAAGGGTGGCTGGGACGAACTCCGAGAGAAAAAGGCTCTCAAAGTCCGTCCAAAGTAGAGATGTCTCATCGTGCACCTGGAGCATCAAGCTCCACCATCGTCCTGCTGCTGCGTGTAGTAGGCTCGCAGCGAGGATCACCATGAGGTCTGCTGGTGTCCTCACTAGCCTAAACACTCGTACCACTGCCTCCAGCCAGTCCTCTGCTGCCTGGGGATCCGTCTCCCCGCGAAACCTGGGTGGTCGCTGGCGCTGAAACTCATGCAGTGCGCTGAGGCGACGTGCATCGTCAGCGGCTGGTGCTGGAAGTATCGGGGGCTCGACGGGTAGTGCTACCGCCGGTGCCACTGCTGACAAAGGGCCCTGCACCGAGGCCTCGTCGCTCGGTGGGTTGTCGTCACGCTCAACTCTCGGAACCCTAGCTGGCTGCCGTCGTGGGGCCATCCTGAATAGGAAACAGGTGCGCCATGGTCAAACAGTATACCTGGTGAGCTAACACAAAGAAATCACAAAGAAAACTTTGAAACACACACACAATCAATGTTTTCGTGCATTAAGTCGGAAATCAGAAGTCAGGGTCCTGGTGTACGGATACGTCGGCCGCCGCACCAACACTGGACTCCCTGGACTGATAACCACACTCAATACGCTAAACATTATTGCTTCACATAGAAAAGATCAGAGTTTGCGGTAGAACCGAACTCCTCTGATACCAATTTGTCACGACCCGCCCTCGGGGTCCGTGCCATGACTACCCCAAGCCCGCCTTCCATAGGCCAGGGGCTGGCGACTAGCACCAAGGCGTAAATCCCGGTAAAAAGGGAAGGCATTTCCTTTGGAAAGTAAACAAACACCACAGAGTAAGCAAGAGGAAAGTAAACAGTAAACAAAAGCAGAGTACAACTGAAAGTGCGGAAAAGTAAATGGGCCAGAATACAAACCCAAACTGAAAGTAAAGTACAACTCGAAAGGGAAAACAACAACTGAAAAGCAAAGCTGCTACGCCGAGCTGTCCACTGGAAATCCCACCTGAAGGGTGGGTACAGATAGCTCCTCTACTCCACGGGTCCCACCGTCCGCTCCGAGCACGTCCCGCCCAGTGGTCCACCTCCGGGTACCGTCCCGCTCTGCAAGCCTCAGCTAAGGTCAACGCTGTCCGTCGTCTGCAACCAACACAACGTAGTGCGGGAAAAGCCCGTGCAGGGGTGAGTATAAGCTACTCAGTAGGGACCCCGAGACCCCTGAAGGTCTCTCAAATCCACAAAGGATAAACCACGAAGAAAGGTACAATCACGAAGTAACAACCGACTCTGCTTAGGTATATGCCCATACATATACCTAAGTCATCAAATTCAAATACGCTACAACCTCCGAGCCCAAGTACAACTCAGTCCACGCAGGAAAGTAAACGTATTCCACACAGGAAAGCAAAACGTAATCCACACAGGATTGCACAACACAATCCACACAGGAAAGCAACAGATTCAGCTCACACAGGAAAACTTCTTCAATAGACGATAAAGATGATCTCTGATCCATCTAAGTCGTCGGACCCACGAAGGATCGATAGGTAACTAACCCCCGCAATGACCCACACAGGATCGGGCCCACACACGACCTGTAGGCGCTGGCTCACACAGAACCGCTGAGCGCGGACCCACACAGGATCGGACCCACACAGGATCGGGCCCACACAGGACCTGTAGCACTGATCCACGTAGGATCGCTGAGTGCTATAGTCGTCTTCGTCGAATCCACACATGATCTCTGTACTGTTGTCGTCGCAGTCACAGTAGCAGTAGTAGCAGTAGTAGTCACAGTAATAGTCGCAGCCAGCACTAGGGTTCCCGCACACAGCAAGCTCGTTCGGAGGGTCCGCTCCACGAGCCGAGAGGCTGATACATCAACTGTCACAAAGTCCAGAGTTGATGTATCCAAAAGTTTTGTATCGTCAACAGGAACTCAACGCAACAGACGGTGCGTCGATCGGACGCCGGGTCTGAGAGTTATTGGCATTTTCGTCTCCGGGGCCCGGTTGGTTTTTAAGGAAAAACCAACCGGACCGTACTCCACCTGCGTTCAAACCTCGGGCGGAGTATGCCAAAAGATCCGTCTCACTAAGAGGAACACAACACGGCTGACGGCACGTCAATCGGACGTCCGTAGCTCCAGATATGAGCGTTTCCGCTCCGAGGGCCCGGTTGGTTTCATGAACGAACCAACCCGGCCGAACTCAAAGTAAACCGAAACCTTGAGTGAGATATACCGAAACGACCGTCTCGATCCAAGGATCGCGTTTCCGCAGACGGTTCGTCGATCGGAGTTCCGAGCCTCATGTTATGTCAAAAAGACCGAAAAAGATTCGAAACGGGGGGTCCGGGTCCGGGCCGACCCGGCCCGACCCCCCCTGGGTCGGCCCGGCCGGCCCGGCCGGCCGGCGGCGCGGCGACCACGGCGGCCTGGCGCCGCACGGAGGCAGCGCGGGGGGAATTATTTCCCCCGCTGATTTGGATGGCGGCGCGGCTAAATGCCGTGCCCTTTGCAAAACCGCCCCCCCATCGTGGGGGGCTTGATTGGCTGGAAACGGGGGGCCTCCTGCCCCCCTCAAGGAAACCGCCCCCCTCATTAAGAGGGGGGTCTTGTGAGAAGGCCGGGGGATTAATTTCCCCCGGTTTAATGCCATCCGGTCGGCCAGCTGGCCGGCCGGTTTTCTCCAACGGGACCCGAAAATACGGTCCCCTCTTCGGCTTCCGACGCCGGCGGCTCGGCCGCCGGTCTTCTCTTTCCGCCGCGGCCCGAAACCGGCCGCGGTGTTCGTCGTCCGGCGCGGTGCGACGGCACCGCGCCCCTCCACCGTGCCTTGATTTCTTTCAACGCGGCGCGACGGCGTCGCGTTCAAGGTGTTTCTTCATGGTGCGCGCGCGACGGTGTTGCGTAAAATAAACGCACGATTAACCGCGTGGTGCGACGGCACCACGCCACCTTGCTTCCACCCGCAAGATTAAACAACAAGAACGATGGAGGTGTTCGGCCGTGTTCATGCGGTCCGGCCCCCCCTCACGTTAAACAATAACACTTATATAAATTATCCACACGTTAGACAAGTATGAACCACGAACAAGGTTAAATATAAAAAAAAACGACAACCCCTACCGCGGGTATAAGGTTCGAAGATTTGACAAAGTTCCGCAGAAGATAACGTCGCGGAGGTCGGGCGTCACGGTCGTCGTTCGTCAAATCCGATGACGAAGAGGTGCGTCTGATGTGATACGTCGTTGGCGAATCCTTGTACGCCGATGAAGGTTGTCCGAGGAAGAAGCAGTGTTCTCTCTCGTTGACACGGAAGACGAAGAAGAGCAGAGCGGCGTTCTTCGTCGGAACTTGAGCGTTCTTCGTCAAGTCTTGAGGAATGTCAAATAAAAAGAAAACAACGAACTCAAGAACCCCTACCTCGATAGTTTCACGTTGACGTAGTCGTGGAATATCGATGTCGATTCCTTTGACGTCGGAGGAAGAGTCGTTGTCGATGGCGTTCGTCGCGGAAAACCGTCGCAGAAGAGATGATGCAGAAGAAGAACGTCACGTCGCGGATATGGCGTCGCGGAAGAACTGTGTTCTTCGGCGAAGAAGTTCTTCGTTGAAGAACGGCGTTCTTCGTGTTCTTCGTCGAGGTTAAAGAAGATGAAGAAACAAGAAGAACCTTCCAAACTATCTCAAGGAGACAAAACTAAAGCCAAAATAAAATAAGACTCTATCTTATTTTATTAACACAACAACACACTAGAATTTCAAAAGTTTGAAATTCAAATAAGAGATAACTCCACATTAATTAACAAATTGTCATGTTAATTAAAGAGGGGTTAAGGGAGTTTGAGGGAATATGTAAAGTTAGGTTTCGTGTGGGCCCCACCACACTTAATCCTCTCAAGGGAGGTTAAGTGGGTGTGGGTCCCACACCTAACTTCCTTTAAGAGAAGTTATCTATTAAGTTTAAATAAAAATTGTGTTTACATATTTTTATTTAACTTATTCTAATCTCCCAAAAACTAACTCTCAACCCGAAACAGACGCAACTTCCGAAAAGGTCTCTTTAAGCGAATATCGGCGCTGCGAGTTCATCGGTGTCGTCGGATTTCAATTCCGAGCACCGGATCAAAAGTTAGGAAATCCCGCTCGTTCGTTCACTGAACGTACCCGAGCCAAACTTTGGAAATTGATTCCGGGCACTCCGGGCCTCGGAATCAGGTGCCGTCTGAAACCGCGATCTTGTAAAATTCTAAAGAAAATTAAGAAAAAAAATCTCCCTTGAATTTTACGGGTCTTTACACATGTTCTACTGTTTTACATGTGACCTTTCATTATTTATCATTTTGATGCTTGTTTTTGGCTTTGTAGAGAAATACCACCATGACGGCCTCCATTCATTTACCAAGTGGGTGGAGATAACCATGCTCTGACTTTTGTGATCCATTTCATACCAGTTGATCCTATTATATTAGAATATATGGAACCAGTAGTTCTTATAGATATAGGTGACTAGGAACAATTATATATGGGTTTTATGTTATATATGTAGAATTTTCATGGAGTTTTTTTATTCTGTCTCATATAAGGATGATAATATGTGTGCATTAATGTAGAGTCATCTACGAATGTTTTAGGGGGGTAGAGGTCCAAAAGCTAATGAGATATAGCATGATAATATGTTGTTAATTTTGATAAATTTGGAGACAAATTATGAGAGGATAATGAACCTTGCGACAAATATTATTTGTGTATAATCGATACACTAGTAGGATATTTTGAATTAGGATAAACACTACGAGATTTGATTTGAAGCCATTTACAATCTAGTATTTATGAGAAAATTATTCTAGAAGACTCTATGAGTTGAGTGGGACAATGAGTTTATGTGTATGGGGTAGGGCGTAATGACTTTTATGGAGTATTAAAAACAATTTATAGAGCAACAAATGTTTATGCCACTATATCTTTCTAATGATCTATCGAGGGAGAGATGATTCGAGGAAGGTCTCAGGAATGCTGTTCTATCAGAGGTCACGTGATTATATTTGAGGATATTAATCTAATAGTGAATTAGGTGCTAATTATAGAGAGGGACTTGGGGGAATATGGGGGCACATTGATGGGTAGTTTAGCCTATTGACATAGTGGTTCAGCTTCTAGTTGTAAGAAGTAGTGTTTTACTGTTTCACATGGGGTAGTAACAAATAGGATATCAGAATAGGTATATATATTTTATATAATTATTTTGGAATACATTTATATATGAGAAATCAATTTGATCAATATCAAATAGAGTTTTGATATTGCAGCAGGATGGTCCATGTAAATTGTTTTTGCAGAACCATCCCCCCAATAGTTAGTGGAAGGGCATTATCTATAAATTCTAGTTTGGGGTCCAATTTCACCGCTCCACATAAGGAACAGTGTTAGAGTAGTACTAGGAGATTATGATGAGGTTGTGGTCATGGTTAACCATTCTAGGAACCAATTGTAACTATACTATAGAGTATTCATTATCTTGGTTGTAAGGTTGTTTCACAGGTATGTAGTTTAGTAAATATTTATTCCATACTATGTACACTAGATGTGTTGAGCGTCGGGCCATCTACTGTGAGAGGTAAAATCATAGTAGCCTCTAATCATTCATATTATCTCTATGATATAGTTTCACCACATAGTTTCATATATTCTTCGATGGTGTTCGTCCCAAGTATCGTTTATTAGAGTTTTGATGGAATTATGGCATTGGATACATTTTTGGGGATCATATCAGAGGGTATACAATAGTTCCAAGAGATAACCCTTGAGATAGATGGGTTTCACTTCATATGGAATATTTTTTCCTTGAGATTAATGTGTTTCAATTTATACGTTGGATTGACTAGCTAGTTTGTTATTGTGCCATTGCCGGTTTCTATCACCAGAGGGTGACTTTCACATCACTAGAGGGAAGTATTTTTACTAAAAAGGTTGAATGGGATGTACAATCTGGTAGAGATGGACTGAAGCAAATTAGTAAGGGAATGAAGTCATCCTATAAAGCTAGTTTATATTTTATGATTAGGGAGTGTGTCACGATGATTTCATTCCAGGGGATTATTTTTTATGGACATTTTCCCAAATGAATTTTATAGTTCACTTCTTAAGAGAAAGTTTTAGTTCCCAATCGATATTTTTCTAAGAGCGTCACTGGAAGCCATTCCCCTTTATAGGACTACTCTACAAACATGGAGGAGCTCAAGAGGCAGCTAAAGGAATTGGATTCTATGGGGTTTATATGAACCGAAACTTCAGTTTGGGGTTCTTTGGTCCTTTATGAGATAAAGGTCAATGGTACCCTTAAAATATGTGTAGATTATATGAAATTAGACTATATGATGATTAGAAACAGATATCCTTTACCATATATAGATTAATTTTTTTTTCATATTTTAGGATCAAGGTTTATCTTGAAATTTAATTTGATATCAGGTTATCATTGATTGCGTGTTCAACCAGAATACATATCTCATACAACTTTTAATAGTATGTATGGTCTATATGAGAATGTGGTTAGGTGATTAGGTCACAAAAATGAACCCATAGTTTTCATGTCAATAGTGAACCAAATATTCTAACCCTATCTAGATTTATTTTTCATGGTTTTTGAGGAATATATCCCAATGTATTCTTGAAATATAAAAAACCATGTAAAAAATCCTTAAAAAACATTGGATACATTGAGGGAGAATTTTTTATATTCTATGATCAAAAAGTTCCAATTGTGGTTGGAAATGATTTACATTATGTGTCATATTATCTCAAATATTGTATTATCATTTTACCTAGAGAATGATAGATCTATATATTTTTAGAGAATCCCAATGACATCTTTGACATACAGAAATTCTTGTGTCTAGCATGATATTATAGGCATTTCATAGAAGACTTCTCATGCATAGTATCACTTATAACAGGCTTCACTAATATGTGTGTGATATTTTATAGACATATATCTACGAGATAACCATTCAAGAGATGACAAGGATACAAACTACAATGTCAGTACTGATTCTTCCAGATTCATGTAGAAGCAATACCATGTATTGTAAAACCTCATGTATCAATCTAAGATATTATTTGATGAAGTGGGAGGTAGTCTTTGTATATGGGTCTCATCAGTCGAGGCCAGGTCAGTGGAATGACCCGACACAAAATCTTTATTTTTCTGTAGATGTTCATGCATTGTGTTGTTTGATAAATTACATACTGGGAGAGTATTATTTGGTGTACACAGACCACAAAATCCACATGTACATATTTTAAAAGTATTATAGGAATTTTAAGTAGTAATAGTGGGTTGAGTACCTATATTCTTTTGACTTCTATATTTTATATATGCCTGGAAACAAAAATGTAGTTGTTGATGAAATAATTATGAGTACTCCAATATTGGTAGTTCAAATGAACATTATAATGTGGAAGCAAATGAAATTTTTTTAGAAATTAAATTTTAGTTGGATGGTGGTCATGTTCATATGTAATTTTTTTCCTTCGAATGTGAGATCTACATTTCTAGATAGAGTGAGGATGAGACATATTTATGATTCTCAAGGCATATTCTTACAGAAGAATGCAGAACATGAGGACCTTTGTTTTGGTTGGACTGTAAGAAATATTAAAATCTTATGTATACAAGGTCACATTTGGATCCCACTATACATACATTAAGAGGGGGTTCAAGAGTTTCATGCCTCAGTTTGGGGGGTATGTCCTGGAGTGACGTAGATGTATCTGGATTTACATCCATAATATTGGTGGACGATGATGAAATTTGCTGTATATTGTTTTTTATGGGGTATTCTACATGTCATTTAGTAAAGGTGGAATATCAGGGATCTTTTAGAATTTTATAGCAGTTACCCATTAATGAGGAGAAGTGGGATTATTTCAAAATAGGTTTCAGGACCAGATTCGTGAGTTTGCCTCAAGGTACTCATGCTACATGGGTTATTGTGGATAAGAACAAGAAGGATGCTCATTTCCAATCTATTTGGGAGAATTTATCAATAAATGATCTTAATAGGTTGTATATATATGAGATATTGTGAATTCATATGCTTTTTAGACCATTTTATCATATAGGGATTCTTGTTTAACATCTTGTTTGTGGAAGATAATGTAGATGGATTTGGGTTAATATGTGATTTCGAGCATGATATACCACCCTCAAAATAAATTTTGAGTCATAGAATATGGTTGAGGTTCTAATGGATTTGTTATTATCATTATCTTTTGTTTTTGTATTCCATTGGGAGAGGAATATTCTAATATTTGAGTTTACATAAAATAATAATTATTAGGATACTATACAAATGGAAACATATGAGGCTTTGTATGGTAGGTCGTTTCGATCATCCCTCTTCCAGTTAATGGTTGGTGAGGAAACTTTATTGGGAACTCTTCTCATTCAAGAGCCTTATCAGTAGCTATATTTGATCAGAAATCAGATGGATACCCCAATGTCTAGAAATAAATATTATGTTGATCACCGTCAATGACCTCAAGAGTTAGAGCTCTTGGATTCTATATTTTTTAAGTATCTAATTGATGTTAGAACACATATGAATTATGAGTCAAGGTATGATTTCACCATGATATAAAGAAAAATTCAATATTTTGAGAGATTAAGGCTAGAATCATCATTGTTGAGGTTAGATCAGATGTACCTTGCCATGAATGCCATATTCCATGTATCACAGCCACACAGTTATCACTTAGAACCATCGAAAACTCTGTATCTAGATGTGGTGGAGTTACATGTAGATGTGTCCTTTGAAGAGAATCATATTAAAATCTTCAGTAGGATCATGATGGTTCCCCAAGCCCATTCAATTCCTCTAGTATAGGTGATATGGAAGCATGACCATTTATATGATGATACATGGGAGTGGGAGGTTGATATAAATGTTATGTGGTAAAAGATATTATCAATTGATTATTAACCACCCTTGGAAGGGTAATTCGGGGATGAATTGTTCTAAGGGGTGAATATTGTACGATCATAGGGTTTTAAGAGGTATACATCAATTTTACAGTATAAATGATTTGTTTTGCGATTTTGTGAGTATGTAACGAGATCATGGGTGTATCAACGGTGTGTATGGCCGGTTTAGTATCTGAATGCAATAATTTTAGAAAAATAATGTAGGTCACATGATTAGTAGAAACCATGAGGGATATGATACATGGTTTGGGAAGCCATGTGAGGGTCGGGTAGAGGGCACTAGGAGGCCACACAGTTTGATGAAATTGTTCATTTGAAGGCACATTCCTATGAAAGGGTATTTGTTGTTTTTAAGTGAGGGGTTTTCATGGTTTGCACATGGTTAGAAAAACTGTGAGCATAAAAAATATATATTCCACCTTGATATAGCAAATGGTGTAATTTTGTGGAATGGTTTGGCCTTTATTTTTGGAAAACTGTGTGACCCATGTTTTTGGAAAAAATGACCAATATTCCCTTAATGTATATAAATTTTCTAAATGTGACATTCTCCCTTAATTATCTAGTGAAATGTCATCATCCCATTAGAGAACCTAAATTACCTCAATCTATTCTTGGTCAACATTTCCCAATCTGATCTCGAAGTCGAACATTATCAGTCTCATTGGAGCCCTACCAATAATTTCATATATCATCTTGGGTTGTTCTTATTTCATCTTAAAATAAATAGAGTTATTTACGTGCAAGATAATATGATTTATTTTCAGGATATCCATCTGTTCTTCATTTAAATTATGATATTGATTGAATCCTATCTTGATACTGGATGAGTGCTCAACTACAAACCTATGTAATTGGTCTGTACATTTCCATCACGTTTTTTTGTTTTATAAGAATAGCTGTTATCGTACCCCATGAAATACATTCTTGCATAACCCCTATAATTAATTGAATGGTTGAATTTGATGAATTTTAATATCTTATGTATTCACATATGTTCTTTTTATATTGTTGGAGGTTGTTATCCTCAACCAAAGACACCCATGTTGTAGGCCTTTATTCCATCTCTTTTGTTATAGCACCTATGAAGTGTATGTGTACTTTTTTTTGTTATAGTAAGAACTTTTTATCTGAATGAGATGTTTAGGATAATATATTCATCAATTTATAGGTTTTAAAATGTTGTGAATTGATTTAATTTTTAAATGGAATTTTATATGAGTTGAATGAAAGCATTTAATGTTTATGGAATGTGAATGAAATGAGATGATGATATGATTATGCTAGTGGATTCCTTGGTTTGTATACCTTGGATCGTAATCCAATTAGATTCCATGGATGTTTCTACAATTTGTATTAATTATAGTAGTGGATGACTTTGTGTTGTTTCCAGGTCCTGATTCTATAGGATTCCTTGGGCCTTGCTACCCCTTGGATCCGGACATCTTAGACACAGGTTGGACATGTTCTATTGACATTCTATAAGGAATCAAACCCGGTTATTACATAGTTTCCATCATGATGATTCTGGGACTCAATGTGGATGCCCTAGTCTTTTATACCTTTGATCTGACCTTTCATGTTCTTACAAATTATATTTCACAACATGACCACTATAGATGAAATTTAATTATTCAACATGGACGTGATGGATATTTATACACTGGATTATATAGGGTTTCCATGGAAGATGTTATATGACTAATCACACAATGAGGATAAAGTGGATATTGTTTTTATATTCTTTTAAAATATCCCTGGTAAGTGTATTTACTCTAGTTGGTAGAGTGTAAAATTTCACATTTTTATTTATATTTTTATTATCTCTTTTATATGGTTTCATTGTTTTGTTTACAGGGGAGCATGTTTGGAAGGAATGGATAACACATTAATTTTAGTACTGATATACATGTGAAATATATTTCAATCTTCTATTGTTTATATCACACATACTAGATTTAGTACAAAAACCATTGGTTGTGGAATACTTAGTGATATCTCACACACGGTTCAGGCAACCGTTGTGTACTTGGATAGACTATATGGTTGCAGGTAGAGACCAATTCACACGACCAATTTATGATTATGGAATGTTTATTTTTTAAGAGAAAAATAGAATAGGTTTGAGATAGGATCATGGTGTAATATACAATAGTTCTCTGTGTTTTTTTTATTATTTTGGTAATTATCTTGTATTATATTATTATATAGATGTATTTCAGGTTTGTAGAGAGTTTATCTGAGACATCATTTTTTATTTGAGATTTCTTTTGTAATTGATTATGTTTTCCAATCATAGATATTTATCACTTTTCCAGATGTTTTGCAACTTACTATATTGAATTATTTGTTCACTACCAATGTGATACACTCTGATATGAGGGCATTGTCTCTCCAAAGACACACCATATGCCCTTGCTTATAGTCGGTATCCTCAGGCATAAGGGAAGGCACGCTTGAGGCCATGTGACCACCGATTCCAGGAACCATTTAGTGGTTCTTTGGTCCTGATGTTACATCCCTCATACTAAAATCTATATTTTGTGAATAAATCCATCATAGGAAGGATTTCTGTGTGAACCTAAGGAGGATACTGAATGAAGAGGTAATGTTCATCAACAAGCGTATTTATTTTATATCATCCTCCACCACATTAAATTTTTATTATATCATGATTATATTGTAAAATATGTATCATCTGTATACTCACATTATGTTATTTTAAGTGAATTACAAGAAACCTTATCCAATTTCCTTAAATGTGTTATAAAATCATTGTTTGTCTGTACGAATGACTACCTCCTCACGAACTGATGTCTTTAATTTTCTTATTACCACCTCTCATGGTTGGAAATAATTATTGATTTATTATTTATATATTATATATATAGAATTTAAAGAATTACTAAAATAATGTAATTATTTTATCAGACATACCATCATACTCTCCATTTTGTTGGAATACGATAATGTTGTTCATGTGTATAATGGACTACCGCACTGTTAAGCGATGTGATTAATTCAGGATAAACATTGAATGTCTTAGGTATGGGTTGAATAAAAATTTGTGATATATATTATATAAACATTATTTTTTAGGGATAGTATATTAAATTTTCTTTTCATTCTTTCAAGCTAACAAGAAAATTAAAATAAAATTTAATGCATAAGTATGACCTACTGTGTCCACGAGAAAAGTATTTAATTTTCTATCACTAAATTTAATATATTTATATAAATACATATATAATTAATATATGTGATATTTATATCATCATTATCATTTTGGAAAATATTTAACCATGATCAATGTAAAAGGACCAAAATTTTACAAATAAAATGGTATATGGAAAACAATGCAGTAATAACCCAAAACATAACATTAACATTGAATTGTTAAAAAATTGGTAATAAAAGGTCATAATAAAATCATATATGATATTATATATATGAATATTTATTTTTAAATAGTTTTATACTAATTTTATATTTTAGGGTGTTTCAATGAATACAATGTAAGTCAGGACTTAATGTAAGTTATTTCAGTCTCACATATACTTTTAGTGAGATAAATGCCATATTAACTCTATGTTTCATTGATGTGGTGTAAATAATTACCATAATGTTTTTTATGTTGATTATAATTAGAGTTTATTCAATTTATATATCCATTCTAGTATATGTCATTCTTTGGATTTATGGTTAAAATGTTACCAATTTGCAATGGGATTTTTGCCTAAATTTTCCTTATTTGAGGAATATGTTATGTTATGCATCAATATTATTTCATGAGGTGCATATAAATCCCATTTTACATTTAAAATATTGATAATATTCATCCTAAAGAAATTTTAAATTTAATTCTATGTTATTAATTCATGGGGATTATGATTCAATGTTACCAAAGTGGTAAGGATTTTTTGTTACAATCCCATCGTTTATCAGGATTATTTATGATTAAGTCTCCAATGTTGATATCTCATGATCTAACTCCCATTAATCGTCATTAATTTTATTAAATTTTTATTATTCATGATATCCTAAAGTAATTTTCATATTTTCCACCTCTTTGATTCTTAAAATTGTGAAGAAATGTTTTTTATAAAAATTCTCCACTATTTATTTATTTGGTAAGAAATTAGTTTTATTTCAAATCAATGTTAAAAAAAACTATTCCAAAATTTATTTATTACTCTCTTATTAATTAAAAATTTATTTTAAACCTTACTTTAAATTTGTATTAAATATTTTTAAGGGAATATTCCAGTTTATTTATAGATAATTCCCTTTTGGGTTTAACCATAAATGTGAAATAGTTCTTTAATTTTTCATGTACAACATGAATATAATTTTAGGATGTCATGACCTATAATTACTATGGAGGCTTTATTTATATTTTTTCAATAAAAATAAAAAAGGTTTTAAATTTTTTTATGTTTTAAAAATAGTTTTTAAAAGTAGAAAATATAATTTCCTCATGAAATGATTTTAATGATCTTTCAAAATTATCTTCAATCATTGATGAAATTTTTGGTGTTTCCTATGAATTAGTGTGGATATGATCCAAGTATAAGAATCTTATTTATACTGTAAAAGGGTTATTTTTTTAGTTTACTGTCATCCATGAATCATATTATACTTCAATGGGTCATAGTTTGAGGTAAAAATTATAAAACCCACTTATTTTTATGGGTTATTATATGATGAAATGGTTATGAAACCCATGTATTTTCAATAGTTTATTATACGATGAAATGTTTATGATATATATATAATTTAATGGGTTATGATATGATTTATTTTTATAACCTTTTGGCACACATAAATATTATTTTCCTTATGAGATGGGTTGGAACAATATCTCCCACCAATACATTGGGTAAATATTTATATATCTCTTGAGATTGAAATGTCATAAAATTTGAGCGAACCAGATATATAGGATAATACTATAATAGGGAGTGAAAATGATTCATTAAACGTTGGAGGTAATGATAAGTGAACTCATTTTAGTAAAGGATGTTATCTATAATGATAGACATTCTAGTGATCCATGACCAATATGAAAATGATTTTCCATTCTTAGGTGTAATAGAATTCCATTTATTATTCCATTTAATTATATAATGTATCATGTTTTTTATTCACATAATATTAATGTACTGTGATATTATAATATTTATTCCAATAAACAATATTATGATCTTTTATATGACTAGAATGGATTTAAAATATTTTGTTTGTGTTATAATTTCATATATTTCTTGTTTACCCTTACTGAACATATGGGATAAACCATTCTTATGTTTCCTTTCACCATTTTTTGAAGATATGTATTATTCATATTATTTCATAGAAGGGTTATAGTTGGGAATAATATAGTTGGAGTAGATTTAGCTTACTAATGGACTAGTGGTTATCATTCCTTATTTACAAAGCACTAAATGATTATGGTCCCCATGCATGTGTTTGTGTAATGTAAGGAATATTTATAAAAATGATGTATTATAAATGTATTTTAATAATGGATTTCTATAAATATATAATATATTTTTAATGATAAATTATGATATGTAATGTATTATAAATTTTGAAATTATAATTGAGCTACTCATGTATGTTTATCATTGACTTTAAAATCAAAGATCAAGTTTTTTTGATGCCACTAGTAATGTAGTCTCATATTAATATGATAATATTTAATATAGGAATAAAAACCATGAATCATGGAATATTATTCAAAGATACTTTTATTGTTTATGGTATTTATAAGGTTCTATTATTTTTTTGATTCCATATAATGTGGTTATTTCATTTTAAACTCAATCGATGAAGAGAAATATATTTCACGATTAGACATTAATTTGTTCCATAGAGGAACCATGAGATTGTTTAATTTTAAAATACTTTTTATGTCTCTTGTTTACCTTGTGAAATTAAATTAAATGGAAAATAATATAAATTATTAAGGTTATGAGGTAGTTTGTAAAAGATAAAAACCACTACTATGTGGAGATTCCCAATAGGATTGAGCCATGCAAGAGGGAGGAAACTATCTATAAGAATTTATATATGTTGGGTCCTACAGCCATTGATACGTACATATCATATATAAATTGATTCCCATTTATTTTTGAAATATGAATATATATGTGTTATAGTTATTATATTTTAAATACCACTTCCTCTATGCTTTTCTGTGATATAGTTTATAGAATTTTCCATTGTATTTTCCTTTCACTATAATCAAATTCTATATATTTTAATAAATAATTATCTATTTTTATATTTTATATCATTTCTCTCTTTGATTATTGTACCTATGGTCTACAATACTAAAAAATAATAATGAATAAATGATAGATCTCTCATGGTATATAACCATTGTTGATCCAGAGTCCCCATGATTTCTTATTTTTTGTGAATTTTATATATAAAGGTTTGTTCTAAGGATAATTATTTAAAATGATAGATGATAAAATATACCGATTATGGTGATCACAAATCTTACTTATTATTATACACTATTTTCCTCCCATATGCGATTATGAAGGGATATAATTAAACCTTTATAATCGAGAAAAAAATGGGTGAGATTGTTTACCAAAAAGAGGTTTTATATGGTTCTCATGATTAATGATCCCATTAAAGGTTCAACAAGGGATGTTGTAGATGTGTAATTCACATGGTTACTGTTAGGTATAGATTATATTCAAAACTAGGATATAATAGGATGACCAAATATATGTTGCATTATGTTGATTATATAGGTATGATAATAAAGACAAGATAATAATGGTCCACACAATGTTATTCATATGGGAGTATTTATGTTACTACTATATTCATTTATTATATCATTATTTTCCTTGAATGTTTAGTTATGTATTTTTTCATAAATTTTCAAACTCTTATTTATTAATATTTTTATTCAAAAATATTATAAGAAAATAAAATTAGTGTATGTGATAGTTATTGATTGACATTGTACCGAAATGATCCTCATGATAGAAGACCTTAGGAATTTAATGTACTAAAGAAGAAAAAATATACGAAATATTTGTTTACGACCCTATAATATGTGTGTAAATATTAGATTTCTTACAAAGACATTTTAATGTATATATGTATAATATTTATATTGTACAACACTTTGGATGACCAAGATTATCTCTCATAATGAGGATTTTGTTTACACTTAAATAACCTAATTTCCCAAAAACATTATTATTATTTATATATCCATGAAATAAAATGAAATGGAATTTTTAAACATTAAAATGATAAATACATATTTACTCATTCTAGGAAAATATAGATCGAATGAATGACATAAGTTAAGAAGAGAATGATCCCAATAGAATAAACCAGAGTAAACCCTCAATACCAAATTGAAAGTCTCATACATTCATAAAAAAATGATCAATCTTATGTGTTATTATCATATTCTTCCTCAAATGTGAACAAAAATTGTACATTTGTTCCACCAATTATACTGCACATCCACGTCATTCGTAGTCAATAAGATAAAATACTCTTAAAACGAGAACACATTCAATATCACCTTACTAATAAGAAATCACATAAATTTAAAACTATATTATCAAGGATACATTATACAATATAATAATAGTTTAAGAGATTTAAAATAGTTAATAAAAATATGTAAAACCCTAAACATAATTAGTGAGGATATAATGTTAACTATCACGATTTATAGTTATCGTCAGAATAGCCCAATAAAATAAAAGATACATAAAGAATAAATTCATTGGGAATCTAGTCCAACACTTGTTTTATCACCCATGATTTCCCTTTATTTATTCAATTATCATAAGATGTGTTTGATATCATAATTAATATTAATAAAAAAAGAAATGCGAGTGAAGAAATAAACATTTATAACCTTATTTAAATATGTTGAATAAGATTACAATGAAAGTAAATATAGTATAAAAAATGTTATACATTAGCAAGAACCAAACAAACAAGAGGAAATCTAACACCCCCCCAAATACAACCTAACTATCAACCATAGGGGAGATAAAATATATAAACAAGTATTAAATACTACTATATGTTTATTGGATCTATCAATTTGATATTGGATCAAGAATTAGGGTGTTTCCACATGGAATTATGCTTCCAATTTGTCTCCAGCTTTTAATTTTTATTTCAAATTATTCCCATTATCATTTGACTTTTGATATTTATAAAATAATTTAAATTTTCATGT
This sequence comes from Viscum album, assembly GCA_963277665.1. NCBI lineage: Eukaryota > Viridiplantae > Streptophyta > Magnoliopsida > Santalales > Viscaceae > Viscum > Viscum album. The sequence continues at coordinate 1,003,720,281 of OY728133.1, forward strand.
CCAAGAAAACATTTTTAAAATATATTTAATGGGTATATCTTTTATTCATCAACATAATCATTTCATGTCATTATCTATCCAGTCATGGGATAAATATTCCTCTTTCTTTTCTGCAAAATAGTGTAAAATATTATTCTTAAGGTCTTATTAAAAAATATCATAAGAAAAATATTATATATGGATTCATTTGTGGAAAATATATTACATATAATATATTGTTATATTTCTTCATGTACAAAAAACATACATATTCTTATTCCCATTCCAAATATTATAATACATATAAAAAAAACTTACATTTCATCCAAAAATATAATATATATCACTTATCTAGATTTAAAAATTTGTAAAAATCATTTAATTAAAAAATAAAATACTTTATGTAATTTAAAAAAATATCATATTTATGAAAAATTTGGTACCTCTCATTTTAGTGAAAATAATATTTTATGACACATGGATAAAAATTGTTTAGAATAATAATATTTATTAAACATGTTCATTGAAATATTAATTATCTTGGATTTGTTTTTCATACATTGTGAAAAATTAAAAATATATTACTTATCCTCCAAAATATATAACATATAGACTCCACGTCTCTAATATTTTAATTGTTATAAACTAGAGTAAAAGGATAATGTAAAAAATATCATAGAAATATTTTTAAATTATGTTTTATAGTTGGATAAATTTTTTTACCACTTATAAATTATATGAATTTATAATCATTTGATTCCAAGAAAATTTGAAAAGAATTTCACTACTACTACAAATTATAATTTATACTAAATAATGAAAAAAAAAATAAATAAAATTATTTTCCAATTAAAATTGACAAAATAAATTAAAATAGGTGACAATCAAGAAATAATCCTTTTTCATAATGAATCAAAATTTATAAATAAATAATAAAAATGAAAAATTTACCATAAAAATATGAAAATATTTGGAATTAATGTATTAAAATACAATTTAATATAATGAAAATAATATGAATTTCAATTCTACTATAATTAAAAATTCATCAACTAAATAATTCTTAATACTAAGGTCAAAGAAAATTTCTACTGTATTAATGATGTCACTTTTAAATTATCACATCTAATGAAATATCTTTCAGCCTACATCATCTCTTTTCAGTAACTCCCAAAATTACTCACAATGTCTTCTTCCATTATATATTTATCCTCATGTTTAATAAATACATACCTCCCTATAAATGAATCTCAATTTACACATGGATTTAAAATGGGTATTCTCTCATTGTGAAGTGTATGTATGATTTTCATCCCCACATTTTATTCCTAGAATATATTCAAAACAAATCCATAAAAGCGATTTATTCATGAATACATTACCTGGGTTGTTCAATGGTTGAGTTTTGGTTGGTTTTTATTATCCAAACATATAAGGTAGATTAGAGAGGCTTTGGTCTCTAATGTTAAATAAAACACATAAGAACATAATATTCACAAATATAATCTACCCACTCACATCCCATTAGAAAACATGATACATAAATAAATATTTATTCTCTTTGTTATTCCAAAAATAGAAAATTCATATAGAACCATTATTTATACACTCCTAACTCTTTACATCTGTGTTGTTTTCGGTATTTGAAATCATGAATTTTGGGAAGAATTAATATTTTAGTGTATATTGAGGTATCATTTTGATTCCAAGTAGTGGTTAAATCCAAACCTATCATTGAATTATATTTTGGCCTATTTATCCACCTTTTAAACATGAATATTCTTAACTAAAACAATACAAAAATGTGAATGAATTTTCTATTTGTATTCAAAATATTATAAATATTTTCATATTACAACACATATTATCCCTCATAAACTCTTTAGTTTATTCAGGATTATAAAATTATTTTCCGAAATGTTTTAAAATAGATAAATGGATTATAATTTGGATAGGTATCATGGTGTTCATGGATACATGGGGATTAAAAAAGTTAAGATATAAATGTAGGATAGAAATATGAGTTAAATGTAAAAAATATATATTCCAAAATGTTACCTTAATCAAAATTGTATTAGTTTATACACTCCAACCACTTTAAAAAAAATAAAAATAGAGAATGAATCTAGACACTCAATACAAATTAAAATATAACGAATATTCGAAACAAGTATAGAAACAACAAAAGTAATATTTTTTTTGATGATTTGTGGTTTTAGAAAAAATAAGGTCAGTAGTAATGTATAATTTTTTATAATGAATATATATATTAAAATTATACTCCAATGTAGATGTCATAAAAGTCAAAATGTTTGAATAGTTCATAAAATAAATTTAACGGTATTTCAGGTTAAATAATATTTTATTTAATTTTTAAAAAATATGAAATTGGGAAAGAGGTGTGTTATATAATTAAAAATGTCATACCTTGATTTTTTTGATCGATGGGTTATACTATATATTAATTTATAAACTTTTATGAATTAAAAATATATTGTGACAGTTTTAGATAAAATTATGTAACAAAGATGTTAAACAGTGAGATATGGTTTAAAATAAAACATAAAAGATATCCAAATTATATTTCTTGAATATATTTCATCCATAATAAAATTAATTTATAAATTTTGGACACTTGGTACCACATTCACTTAGTACATGTTTATTATATTAAAATATTTTATGTAATTCCTTGTGTTTTCATTCTATCAATATAAAGGGTTCCCTATTTCCTCTCTTCATCACAACTTTTAAATACTCTTAGTTTGGATTAAAATTCCCATATATCTCCTCAATAATACTCCCTCAAACCTAGTGTTCCTATTATAATGAATGGACAATAATAAAAGGGATAATATTTATGCTAAATGTGGCTTCCCAAAGAAGTGGAATAACATTTAACGTAGGGATTTCATATTATTTTATATGTTTCAACATTTAAATATTATAGAAACATTCTCATATAAAAATATAAGTATCATAAATAAATTTAAATTTTTGTAGTATGGTGTGAAAAACCAATTTCATATTTTTTTCATCCATTGAAAAATAAAAACATAACTCATGTGCACAAAAAACATATCATCTCCACATAGTGGTGTAATTCATTTTTCTTAATCACATGACTTGGATGGTTATCAATATAGAAATAATGAATATTTATAATATTTTTTAAATAATTATGATTATTGAAATATAATATATCATTTCCCTTTTTCCTTCTAACTAATTAGAAAATTATAACATTGCTCGTGTGTATATATGGACAACCAAATCTATGAAGCAATGTGATTCATTTTTTATATATTCTTATCAAAGATGATTAAAAATTTGAAATAAATTAATATATATGATATTTATGTCATTATTATCATTACATTGATATGTATACATGGTCAAGATGCATGTATCTAATCAATCAAATTGAATCAAACATGTTAAACAATGTAGTCAGCACTACCAAAAAATTTTTTTAAAGAAGAATAATTAATTAACGTGTGGTGAAATATTATAAGTGGATCATATATGTTATTATATGAATGTATATGGATTATTTATATAACTATAATTTAATTAAAGTAATATTTTTGATTTTAAAATCACGTATGATGCATGAAATGTTATAAGTAAGGGTTTTTTGGCTCACATTTGGTTTAGGGATAGATATTCCATATTCTCTAATTATTTCAATAATGTCATGTATATTATACACCGTTATAAATTTATATCATGAAATTATTTATATTAATAGTATTTAGATATTATTTAGATATTATTTCATTCATGGAGTTCGTGATTCAAAATTTACCCATGTGATAAGTGTTTATTGAACAATTTCATCCTTATTCAGGACTGTTAATGTTTAAGATGTTGTAGAAGAAATTAAAAGATATTTATATATTAAAAAAATACACATTAAAATACTCTGGTAAATCTAGGATTTTTATGAATTAGATCTATTTTTAATTCTTCTCCACTCAAAAAATATACAAGAATGTTTTTATTGAAACATACCTTCTTTTTCAATTTGGTAGGGAATATTTTTTTTTATATATATATTCTCAGTAAAATTTTCTCCAGAATGCTATTTATATTCTATAATTATTTATGTAAGATGAATTTAATCTTGTTTGACATTATATTAAGTGGTTTAAAAGTAATCTACTTGTAATTTTATAAATGAGGCACTACATAAGGTGTAAACATAGTCTTTTTTTAAACATAAATAACATCAACATATTTCCCCATCATCCTACTAATCATTATATTGAAGCATACATGAAACATTTCCTTGTTTCTTTTAAAATAATACTATTTTCCTAATATTATATAAATATAAAATATTTTCATATAATATATTTCAAAATGAAATGTATTTTTTATTCAATAAATATAACAAACAATTTTAAAATTATATTCCTATATTTTAACATTATTTAGTGAATCATATACTTAAATGGGGATATAATATATTAATACAATCATATATATTACATGGGATGAATTATTATCTTGTTATAATTATTTTTCATGAAAATATTAATATTTATTATTATTATTTTCAATATGAATGTTTATATTGTTTATGTATTTAATTTTTATTCGCCCCATATTTTTAATGAATGCTCTAGAATTAGTAAGTGATGGGTGGGAAATATTATAACCAATTTATTCAGTGGTAGGTCATTTGAGGAAATATATTTTGTGAATCTAGTGTATTATATACCTATTTACATATTTTTTCTTTGAACAAGGCCTAGACTATTTTATTTTAATGTTAAATATTATGTACTCTATAATTTTTAAAATAATGATTCTTAGCCATGTGTTTATTTAAGTTAATATTAAATCCATGGATTTGTTCACATATTTATGATATTAATTATAGGTATTTATTTATTTTTATATATCCTATCCAGGTAAACCATGCTTTATTTTTTAAACAATTCCTTATACTACATGAATTCCCTTACTGATGATTTAAATAACACCTTTATTTTGTTTCTATTCACCAGAGTGTTATGAAATGTCCTATGATTAATGTTCAAGGATATTATTGGGAGGGGGAATTGTTATAAGGATTTATTTTTTAATTTTTATTTCTATATAATCTATTTTTAATTTTTTTTTGTGGGAACCCTTACATGACCTGGAGGCCTAGAGTTGTAAATCCTTAAAAAAATGTTTCGAAAGCCTTGAGGAATAATCCATTTTCAATATATAGAACATTGAATATTGTTGAAAAACACCACTCCAAATCTTTTGATGGTGTAAATATACTATGTCAAATGGTGTTTTTATAGGGTTTTAGTTCCCATATGCTAATTCATAGATTCATGGAATATATTCCATATCCATCCTTCAGTCCTAGTTCTGGTTGCCTCCACCTTGGTGATTGCTTATATTATAATCCATCAGCAGGGGGTTATCTAATATATTAGAGAATGTTCTAATTCATTTCCTAGAAGTTATTATGCCCTATAGGGTTTTTTTTTAAATTTTGAATCCACCTTTCATGAAGGCCCACATATTTAACCTAGTAGACAATATTAGGTGAATAGTAATTCTATGACAACAACGAATATAGTAATTGATACAGTAAATGATATTTTACCCACTAATTCATACAAAAGGGTTTTAATTGAGGTTATTTGGATGTTGGATTGTAGGTTTTACCACTAAATCATCATCTAATTGATAAGGATATACTATATGGAATAATGTTATTCTCTAAAAAAATAAAATATTTTATTTTGATTTTTTCAAATATTTTATGGGAGACTTTTATATATGTTTTATTTCCAATTAACTAAACTATTATGAAATTGGGGATGTGATGTATTTTATTTTCTTATAATGTAGTAAAATAATAACTAATTTATAGTTACGGTGTTTTAGTTCATATTTTGGAAATTTTTGTGGAAACACTGGGTACTATATTTAAGAAAACCATGATTAGAGAACAAAACTCTTTGAATATATTTTATTACCTGTATAATTATAGGATAATATCATAATTATTTGTTTAATGTGTATATTACATGGGTTACCTAGAAATATATATCTATTTGGAAACTAAAATGGACATGGTTTTGTTATAGATACACCAAGGGTTAATAACCTAGAAAAATGTTTGTCAATTATGATCGACCATTATTCTTTTATATGGTGAAGTATCCCTTACTGCACAACTAGTTGGAAAATACTATGTGATATTAATAAGCTAATTATTATTTTTATTATGAAATATTATGAGGAATGAGTGAATAAAACATATGAAAACTAATGATATAATATTGAGATATGAGATAAACATAATGTTTCATTAGTTCTCAAGTGCCATAGTGACCATAAATCTACATGAAATAATCAACCCATTATATATTTTATGTTATGAAAATTTAATATGATTAAGGATATTATGGGAGACAATTATGGAAATATAACTCTTTTGATTAGTATATGTTTTATAGAATTTTTTTTGGAATGAATGATTTTATATTTTGTGCACATTAGTTGAAACGTATTAATAATTGTTAGGTTGAAAATGATATTTTCGTCATAGATGGTCATTTGGTATACATTTTATATCATATTTTGTGAATATTATTTTAATATACTCAACATTTTTTGATGAATGAATACTATGTTTATTATGGATGAGTATATGATTTTATTAGAGATTTATGGTACGTCAGGTAATTTATGTGAATGATTATCATATTTTTGGAGGTGTATTAATGTTAACTATTCTTGGAATATAATAAGTTTATATTTGGGTTTTATCCTTGAGGGTTTATTTGTTAATATATTATTCTATCATATAATTATTTAACCATATTGTGTTAATTTTCAATACCATTTTGGTGTTCATAATAACTAGAGATAAAATTAATGACTTTTCATTACTTTGTAGATATTATTTTCTCTTAAAAGATAATATTAGTGGTTCGAGAATTAATAATTCATGTTGAATATTGCATTCTTTGATTAATAGATAATATATAAGTGTAAATTGGATGAATTTAAAAATTATAGTAAAATAGTGGATATTTAATGGAAATAAATCTAGTAAGTATATTTTATCATTTTCTAGAACAAGATAATTAATTGATCCCACAACACTGGGAAATGGAATTCAAAATAAGAATTTTATCCTATTTATGTCATTTATAAAGAGTTGGTGGCCTTATTTTTACTTTGATGGTTTCTGGGGTTCTGGGTAATAACATTCCCATGATTGTGCTCCCTATCATGCTCTATTATTCCTAGGATGGTATTATACACCTGAATGTCCATATGCACACTTACAACTAATTTTATATTTAGATAAGAACATGATTAGGTATTATTATAGGTAACCTTTAAATTTAACATGTCACCTTTTCAATGGAAGGATATTATTAATTTTTATGATGTTGGTTTTCAACAAAATAATTGTAAAATTTTAAAACCTTGATTACTAAGATTAAGAAATAATGAGAATGAAATTTATTTATGGGGGATAATAAAAAATCATTATGTTGTCAATAAAAATAAGAATGACACCTCTCTTAACCTGAAGGTTTGAGAATTAAGATAATTTATTATCCTATAAAAATAATATAATTTAAATTTGACCAATATTAACTAGAAATTAAATTAGAAGGTATGCATAGTAATTTTGATAAAAAAATATCAACATCAATTTTTTAGAATTATAATTTATTTATTAAATCAGAATAGATAAGAAATAAATTTTAAATAAAGTCATTTTATGCTCCCAAAATACATTTTCATGAAAAAATCATTCCCCTATGTTTTTTTCATGGATTTTATTATTAAATCATTCTATTTTGAAAAATACTATTTTATGAAATTGATTAAACTATTTAAATTATAATGTCAATATTTCCATAAGTTTTTTTTTGGTTTTTGATAAAAATTTATTTTCAATGAATAGTGAATCATACAATTTTTTTACAACTCCTTTTTTATAAAATGAATTAATTTTTAAAACACATTATTTTTTAGATTTTTTTGATGTAAAATAATATCTATTATACTAAAAATAATCTAAATAATTAAATGTAAATAAAAATTATATATTATTTTGGTGTAATTTAAATTTTATGATTAATTTTTTTTAATAAAGTTATATTAAAGTTAATTTTTATACATTTTAATAAAAAAAATATACCGAATTTTGAATGATTATAATTAATATTACATATAATATATCTTTTTATTTTAGTTTAAATTCTTTTAATTGAGAGTACTATTCATAATGATAATGAATGATCATCTAACGCTTTGAAAGATTCTTTTTCATGAGAATCCATTTTTCATCTCAATTTAAGGGATTGTTTTTATATTTTCTCTTACTACTTATAGAAATTAAATTTTAGGAAATAAATTTCAAATTTTTAATCAATATGATCAATTTATTTAAATATGTTCCTTTCATTTTTTTTCATTTTGAAATGTTACCATGCTAAATACTTGTCACACCAATTAAGTTAAATTATTTAGTAATGGCCAAAAATAAATTAGTAACGATTTAAAAATTTACTAAAAAATGAATTATTTATATTGGATAATTCAATTTCAGTCACTATTTTAAAATAATGTAGGATTTTAAAATTTCATTCCAATTTTATTTTATATGTAAATTAATATTATTTTATGTAATAGAAAATTAAAATTGTTAATCCCCTATTTTTAATTTCAATTATATGTTCATAAAGGGATAAGAAGATATTATGAATGAATAAAAATGATTATACTGAACAGAATTAATTTAATTAAATATGTTAATTTATTATTAATTTTTTTGGATGGTATAATTAAACTATATCCTTACACAAAGCCGACACAGTTATATTTCTGGTTGTAGAAAAATACATCGAAATAATTTTATTTAAAAAAGATATATTTTTTGAATAAATTTTGGTATAAAACATATTTAAATATCAATTATAATTTATAATTTATGGTTATGGACTTCATATTCAAATTAGATTTTTATTTTTATAAATTTAATATTAAGACATTTTAACATTCATTGAAATGATTTGAATGGTATTTTATTTTAAATAACATACAATTTTGTTATTTAAAAATCCTGAAATCCGAAAAGTGAAAAAAGAGATGAGATATAGTCTAAAATTTCGTCCATTTATTTTTTTGAGGCAATCGTTACATTATTAATTATATTATAACTCTTTTGGATAGAAAAAATTATTAACACGACTAAGGATTACTTTTTTAGTGAATGGGTTAAATCAAAATAAAATGACACTTAATAATGTAAAAATATTATTTTTTTAATATAAAAAAATCATAAAACATATTATTTTAGAAACGTTCTACATGAGGTTCACTTCCACCTGAAAAATTAGTTATTATATTTAATTATTTTAATTAATTTTTGATGTTTCCTTTTCTTGACAAGAAAAAAAAACCCCTTCCCACCCTTTATTAATATTTTTGAGAACTCTAGTTTAAAGAATACTTTAAAAAATATACTTTGATACTTCCACACCATGAACTAGAGACTATAGTCTCATAAGAGGACAAAACTAAAAAGAACATCATGTAATCAAAATTTCATTTTATGTTGAAGAGTTATAATATTTATTAGAGTGTTTTCATTTTATTTTCTACTATACCTCCCTATAATATAATTTTACCATTGTCATATAAAAAAAATCTATACCTCCCATATAATGATATTTTGTTATCATGGTTTCAAAACCCATATTGATCTTCCTTCCATTATATGGAAAATGAAAACATATCTCATGCGTATGTATGGTTAGTATTCTCCACATGGAAATGCAATTCATTTTTCATCACCACATTACACAGATGCTAATAACGATGAAGGTAATGAATATATATTTATTTGATATTTATGATAAAATTATGATTTTTTGAATATAATATATCATTCTCTTTTTTACCCTTCACCTTGTTAAAAAAAGATAACATCACTCATGCTTATCTATGTACTACCATCATAAAAAATAAATGTGATTAATTTATGAAGTAATCCTTACAATATTGACTCAAAATATTTATTTAATGAATATATATTTCATCCAGATCATCGCTTAAATTTTATATATTATGTAACTATGATCAAGATGTAATTAATTAAAACACATAACCAAAACCTACATGAAAAACAAAACATTTAACATTCATTTATAAGGACTTTAATAATGAAATATTAATAAAAAATTATTGAAATATTATTAGTGGATCATATATTATATTATAATTATTTTTATGATTATTTTTATATAATTATAATAAAATTTTACTATTATGAATGAGGGTAAAAGAACATATGTTGTATATTGGATCCGAGGAAGGGTATTGTCATCACTCATTTGTTTTCATGAGACATATGACATGTCCACCAATAATTTTCTTTCATATGATGAATATTATACACAATTGATATTTTATTTAATTGATTTATTTATATTAATGGTATTAAATTTTTTTGGATACTATTTTGTTCATGGAGTTAATGAATCAAAATTTACCAAAGAGGAAAAGGTTTATTACACAATCTCATAAATATTAAGCATTATTTATGTTTATTTTTGGAGAACCTATATAATATTTTTATTTTAATAAAATCTATATAAATCCCATATATTTATTTTTATATTTTTCTAAGAAGAAATTCTCTTTTTAACTTCATTGGAACTCAAAAATTAATAAATAGTTCTAAAGTAAAACTGATTTTTTATTCGAATTATAATAATTTTATTCTATGACTATAAATTTGTTAAAATTATTGAAGGAATGTTTTTTATATTATAAGATGAAAAATTTAATAAAATTTCACTCATTTTTGAATTTATCTAATTTTTTAAAATGGAATATTAATTTTTTTCGAATGGTAAAATTTTTACCGATTGTGGAAATTGAATCATTGTTTTGACATACATTGTATGAAAATTGATTCCCACCATAATGACTACTACGTGATTTAAATACAATATTAAATGTTTCTATGGTTCTTCTAAAAAATGGTATTTCTAATATTCTTGAAATTTTTATATTTTAATGTATGTGGTTTTAAAATGATCAGGGTATTTTACCCCATAAATATTCCAGTGATATATTTAAATCATTTTAATTTATGGTAATATTATTTGGTGAATTCAATGATTTACTGTGGATATTTAAATTTTATACCACCCTCCATATTACTATGGATTGCTTATGGTTATTTTATAATTATTTATTGGGTAAAATATTGTCTTTTCATATACTAGTTTTCCAATATTAATGTTTGTGTTGATTATGTATTGATGTGTTTTTCTAACTTTTTACATAATAGATACATTAAACATAGTAAGTGATTGGATGGACCCTCTATAGACACTAAATACATTGTTATGTGTCATGAGAAGACTATTTTGGTAAATTTTTGTAATACTTACCTATTTATATATTATATAATGGTCATAGGGCTTAACAATAATATTATTATGTATAGAATTATGCCTTCTATCATTATGAATCGTTGATAATATTAAACATATGATTATTTATGTTATTATGTCACATAATGATTTATTAAAATTTTCTTGATATTATTCATTAGGAATTTTTCATTATTATTTATTCCTTCTATATTATTCATGCCTTATAAATTCTATGATAGAGTCCTCTAAACACAATAACTTTCCAACAACCTGAGATCTCTCCTTTCTTAGGATTACTTATAATATGATGTCTGAATGTGTACTCTGAATTATCTTCATGGATATTATAAATTGAACAATTAATTAAGAATTATTACAATATATTTTAGTTTTTTTATTTTTTCAAATTTATTTAGATAGTTATTTTTGTATATGGTCTCTCAGGTACAATAAACTATTCGATACTTCGCGATTTGATCCATTACATATTAGGTCAATTAATTAAAATAACTACTGACTATAGGTAACTAGATATATGATGTTATAATATAATCTAATAGAGTAACCTAGAGTGATCCACCAAAACCTAATTTTTAATATAATAAATACATATTGAACATGAACTATTCTATAAGAAACCATCATATCCTATCTGAGTTGTGAATTCATAGTGTACCTAATGATTTCCAGTTACAGTGTACATTATCCTCATCCATTTTCATGAAGGTAAATTAATATTCAATCAAAATAACCCCTTAAATAACCTTCTTGGTCTACAATAACAAACATTTTCATTACATTATATAGAAAGAGAGGGAAAAAAGTGCAGAAAAATAAGTTTTACAAAATATAGAAATAATGTGTAATTTTATTAAATTACTCAATACTATTTATCCTTTTAATAACACAATATATAAACATGATAGTTAAACAAATATATTGGGTATATTATTAAGTACTAGTTTCCCCGCTGATAGATTATTTATTTTAGTCACTCGCTACCTTGATGGTTAGAGATCAAAGTGATAAATAAAAAATGGATAAAATAATAGATTACATTTTAAAAGAATTATTTTTATTAAAATATTTATAATTTATTAATAATTAAAAGAGAATATACCAGGAAACCTTGAATAATTTCATTATAACCAATCCACTCATTGGAACTCTATAAAACCCACCAAAACTAAACTCTCTATAATGTTAGAGACAAATGGCATAAGTAGGTAGTAGGGATTTTTAGATTCTCATGGGACATATCAACACATGATTGGAAAGGGTGTTAAGATAATTTCAAAAGTTATAAATTTTCCAATTCCACTCTATATTTTAAGACATATTTATAAATGTTTTACGATATTTATAATTTACTTCTTTTCTAATGAGTTTTTATCTATGTGGTCAACCAATTATTTAGAATTTATATCTAATGGATGTGGAATTGATTCTTTATAAAAATACCCTAATGTAATAATCCGATCCTTCATAGAATATATAATATCTCTTATATTACATATTAAAGATTAAAATATTCCATATGTCTTATTGTTGTTAAATATTTGATGTAACAAATATTACACATATCTTCTTCATATAGAAAATATATTATGTATGACCATGAATGAAATTTTAATATGTAAAGAAAATATATGAATTCTTATGACTTTTACAAATCAAAATTTTATATCTCAAAAAAACCTGAAGTCTCATCTATAAATATCATATATATAATTTATTTCCTTTAAAAAAATGCTACGTAACCTTCAATGACATAGGAAACCTTGTAAAACCTATAAAAAATTATATCATGCATGTAAAATATATTAGGCATCATTTCTATGAAACGAAAATGTGTTTCAAATGATTAAATAAAATGATATGAATCATCAAATATATTAGAAATACACCTAAAAAGGATACATATCTATGAATACTATGCAATCCAATGTTTCCTGAATAAATATTACAAATCCAAAAAAATATAATACACATACTATCTTCCTGTTAAAAAATATCATCTATATAATCTAGAGTAAATTTAGCATATTTTATTCACCAGAACTTCAATTTCCCAAAAATATTTTGTATCAAGTTAAAGTATTATGATTTCAAAAAATATATGAATTTTAGATCTTCTAATGACCATTCAATATTAAAAATTCCTAAAATATTTTTGAAATTTCATTTTTCTAAATAGTCATAATTTAATATATCTATACAATTTCCAATTCATTATAGATATTCGTAAACATAATTAATGGTCAATAAATATATTTATTTCCAAAAATCATGAATAAATGAAATATTTAATGATTTTTTTATTCTCTATCAAACCTAAACATTCCTCTAGCCCAACAATCTTTTGGACTACCACCCTTGAGTGTTATCCACTGGCTTACATGATCAAACTATCAAGGAATTATATATGATCAATGAACCACTTTTAAATCCTATACATTACATATAACATAAAAAATTTTAAGGCCCATATATATTAAATTTCATAACCCCTAGTATAAATACATAACCATGTTATATATAAAAATTTAAAACCATTTATACCTTTAAAAACCACTATAAATTAAATCTTATAATTTTGATAGAACTCAGGTGTGTGAGAGGGAGAAAATGGGATACTTTATGTTGTTTTCAACAATATATTTGTAGTCAAATGATGAAAAAAATAATCTAATTACTATTGTGAGGGAACAAAATAGGGTAGGGAAATGGAAAGAAATTAAAAATACCATTTAAATTTTATCTAATTGATTACACTTTTAAAAAAAAATTCATGATACATTTTGTTATTACAAAATACTATTCTGTAAGAAATTACTGAATTAAAGTTTTGAAAATAACACTTATATAAAGGATCAATGTGGAAATATATAATATTTTTTCTCAAATTTAACAATTATAAATTACCTAAGAGAAATAAACTATGGTTTTTTGAAGTACGTTTTTATATATGGGAATGAGTTAGAAAAAATAGTTGAGTACATTTTTCTTTAAGAAATATTAATTCATACTAGATACTAAACATACTAATTACACCTCACTTGTTTTTCCATTTAAAATATTCCATTCCTCAACTACAGAACCACCCCAATAGATTACCCATTTTTGGAACACATTTATTAATTTCATTCATTATCTTAATAATGGAAAAATATCCATTTTAAAATCCATGAGTTATATAGAAACATTTCTATGGTGGTATGTAAAGAAATACCATTGTAATTATCATGTAATTGAATAAACTTTCTTGATTAATTTATATAGTCATGGAATTGAGGTCCATGTATAATGATCTATATTTTCATATTTACAAATTTAGTATTATTTTAATTAATATAATGTAAAAACTAAACTAACAATAATATTAAATTGTTTCCATGGAATGAAATGTTTATGAGTTCTAGAATTGATAAAGCTTAAATTTTCATTACTATAATTTTTATATTAATGACTTAATTCTATTATAATCATATTTAATGGGAGATTTTAACATTTTTAGTATGTATTGTTAATTAGGATTTAATTTTTAAAATTTATTAATTCTTGAATACTATGTGATTTTTACTAAAATTTTGAATTATTAAAAAAGGAATCAACAAAATTATTTTTCTAATTATTGTAAAATATAATGATATAAGTAGTTATAATCTTGAAGAAAATCAATGTTGGAATAAAAGTTATTTCATATTAAATTAAATAAATCAAGAATATTTGTGAGAAAAAATCCATATATGTAATATAAAACTCTTATAGATTCATACATAATATATATTGTGAATAAATTGAAAAATGGAGAGGTAATTTTCCCATAAGTGATATATAACTTATTTTAAGGTTTTAGATCATATTTTATATTGTTTTTATGAGCACCCATAAGATAATTTTGTAGACACATAATTTATTTACTTTAATCTCTGGAGAATAAATATGATATTTTTAAGGTAGAGTATGATACATTATATATTATCCTACAATGGGGTGAATATAAAAAATAGTTTGACGAGGAATATGGATATATAACTTTATTTTTAAATCATAATATTGTTTATATATATGGTTTTACACTTACAGAAAATGGAAAATTGGATCTTGATAATGTCAGTCATTTTTTTTCACCGCGAAAAGTCCTATGAAATTCCATGAGATATAACCACTTGAGAGAGTTATATTCCATGGATATTATTTATATTTCATAGTTTAATTACCCAAAAATTAATGAATTAAAATATTTCTAATTTTGTTTTCACATTATATATTAAATTTATAATCATGGGTTAAATATTATAAAATATGATGGAATAAAATCTTGAGTTTCATTATTGACTAGTGGTCAAGGTAAAATATTTTGTGTTACATAATAATTAGAAACAATAAATCAAGAGGTGATGTAAAAATTTAATTAGAAAAAAATAATGATGTTGGTCTAGAAGGGAGAATTATCTGTAAAAATCGAACTAGAAGCCAATGAAAACGGGAGTTGAATCACTTAAGGGGAAGTACGATAGTATTATATCTTTTCACTGGGGGTTTTTTGTTTTTTATTTGTATTCATTATATTTTAATAATTTCGTCACTATATTTAAATTTTTTTAATTATTATTTCTCTACAATGTTTTCTAAAACAGATGATGGTGAGTGATAAACATAAGAGATCTTCTAATGTAGGAACAATGTGATTAATTAGAGTCTTTAGTAATCTATTTTTAAATATATTTTTCTATATAGGGTTATATCAAGGATGATTAGATGTAGGATATCGGGACAGTGTGTTCTCACTATGGTTTTTATTATTATAACAAAATTTTCTGAACTATATACCTTCTGACCCATAATTATTGGGGAATACCATTGATAAATTTTGATATAGGTCCTAATGGGTGGTATTGTATACCCAAAATGCTAGTTAGAGAGTTATTCGGATTAATGAGCCCTTTTAATTATTGATCATTGATGAGGTAGATGTTTATTATAAAAGGTGACCATTTAGTGAACTTTATATTCAGAACACGATTAGAGTAGGATGATCATATATACAATTAAGTGTGTTTGTTAATTATGTATAAGGATAATAATTATAAATTTAATGAAAATTATAGGGGATTCAATTTGGAGAATCATCATTATTAATGATTTAATCACATTTAAAATTTTATTTTCAATTTTTAATTTTCTTTCATATATTTTAATTATAAAACCCCTATTTATTTTTTCTATTTCCATCAATTTAATAAGAACAAAATAATATAATTATTTAAAATTAAAGGTGGTTAACATGGCCACCAACAAATCTCTATGATAGATAAAATGGATCCTCCACTATTTCACTCTAGGATAAATAAAAATATTATTTTGTTCCACATTATAAGAGATATACTAGAATCCCTTATTATATTGAGAACCTCACTTGAGTTTATATGATTACACAAGTTAAGAAACTAGTTTGTTGAATCAATGTATATTTTTTCAGGATGCTATAATTGTATTTATTCTACTATCCCTCAAATACATTGTTATCAATAAATCTCAAACACCAAAAAACATAATTAAATAAAACATTTCTCTATTTGATGTTTTATTTTTTAAAATTTCTTATATAATTATCATTAAAATTATTACTCAACTACTTTCATTTATTTATATTAAAAATATAATACTCCATAATAATTGTTATTTTTATCATTGGATAATATCTATGTTTTTGGTAGTATCAATTGACATCTGTAATGATTTTTATAACTCAATAGAATCATTGAATGAATTATGAAATCCATTTTGATATTGTTTCAAAAAATGGTATTAACAATATATTCAACAATATAATTAATTTTATTATTTTTTTGAAATATTATTTTCTATATAATATCAATCATGTAATCTCTAAGAATATGCATCACATTTATATATGCCATATTTTTGGAATTTTTTTTCTATCTTTATAATGTTCTACTAATATGATTCATTAATTTGTTTTTAATGAATCATTACGATTCATCAATTCGATATTATATTTAATGGGATTCCCAATATATTGAAGACATATTAGAAGATCCATTATCCATTAATATTTAGTTGTTTTTTAATCATCAAATCACTCTTTTCACCACTTCTTTCCTATTATTCACTCTAAGAAATTATAAACCTCACCAATTTAACCATGATAGTTTTTATTTATTCACCCTTTGAGACATTTTTCCCTATTTTTCATTCCATATCACATGTTTTCACATCATTATTTGACAAATTTTTATTTTTACTATATTTATTGGCATTAACTTTTCAATTAAAAAAAATTCTTATACTTTGACCCCTAAAAATAATGTTTCTTATTTATAATCTTAGAGTTTTAACTAAAATAGTTGACTCATTTTACATATAAAATAATGTATCTGAAAATAATTGATCATTCAAAAACTAAAAAAATTAAATGGAATGTTTCTATTATAGTTTCCTTATCCTTATTTAATTCTATTGATAATAAAGATATATGTTATTAAAAATAAATGTTATCATATTTATATTTATATTAGTCATCAAGAGATCTTTTTATATTAATTTTTATTGAATAATTTGAAATTTTAGATTTACTGTCCTTCTAATAATTTTCCCTCTTATATAGGGATTGTTGTACCTGTATCCTATAAGATGATGAGAAAATATTGATATTATAATTTTATAACCATTAAAATAATAATCCTTAATGGAATATAATTTAACTTCAAAACGTTCCATGAATATTTACCATCCATCTCATCAATACAATATATTTCAAAAGAACACCTCCTTGAGATTGAATAACCATAAAAATTTTGTTCACAGAAATAAAAAACTAATCCCCTAACTCATTATTTCAATCTGAATATTCTCAAATTAATCCAAATATGTTTATAATCATGAATCGTTAACATTAGTATCATATATATAAATACCAAGGAATTTCAAACATGTTCTATTCAATGTTTTTCCCACAATAATTTCAAAAACATGTTCTCAATAAGTAATTAATATTACACATTGAAGTATATCCCCTCAGATTAAATATAATTATTTGAATGAAAATTATAAATTATCAAAACCATAGAAAAAAATTCACCATTTATGGTGATATCAAAAAAATATATTCTAAGAGATAGAATATATGAAACCATTCTCCACTTCCATTGATGAAATAAATTTTTATTAAAAAAGGAACACAATTTTTTTAATATATTAATAATTTCCAATGATTTAATAGATTATATAAATATTCATATTAATTTAAAATAAAATGGTTCTTGTTATGTACTTTTAACTTCTTCAATGCACTATGATACGGTGTTATTGGGCCAGGTGATAGTTTACCACCTCCAAAAGGTGTGGCGAGTAATATCAATGGATGCAGAGTAAGAAATTTCAAACAAATATACCACTCCTAGTTAGTGTATAGTATTAATGAATAAAATTAGTGATGGGTGATCTATAGATAATAATAAAACTAATTAAATTAGTGGTTTCATATGGCTCAATAACTATTATTATCAAGTGTCTAATCCATTATGTCTAACTATTTTCATCCAAATAACTATGTTATTTTATTTTTATCAATAAGAAAATGTTTTTAAAATAGTTAGATAGCCATAAAAAATAAATTTATATAATTATCTAGATGATAACAAATAATTTAATGTAAATCCTGAAATTTCAAGAACTAACTCAAAATATTGGACAAATATACACCCTCGGTAATCTCTTATTGTTAATTAGAATCTTCATTGAATAAACCGTGTATTGTAATGTTTTATATTTCAACACTTAATATCTAATTTCATATTCAAGATTAATATTATTAATATATCTAATAAACCCTTCACATAGTTTTGTGCACTGTATAATGACCATAAGATCACATTTTACCATATATTAGCACTTATTAATTCTCAGTTTGATATAATGAAATATAACCATCGATACTATTGCATAGTGAACATGTATATTGTGAAACAAAATCCTTGTCTCCTAAAAAATATATATTCATACATTATAAATAATATATACTTATGATGGATTGAGAACCCAATTCTATAGAATTTTATCCTATTTGTAGTACGATAGTCTCCATTTCCATCAAACAACCTCACAAAAATATTTTTCTCTTATCTGGAAAATATATACCAAACAGTCAGTTTACCAGGAAGACAAATCATGACTAAAAACATAATTTTTAATAAAACATTTATATATGTGTAAAATATTTCCTTAATTATTCCAATCAGAACATATTAAACTCCTTATCCATATGGTTTTTTTGAAAAAAATCATTATTCTTTTTTCATTCCACCTAATATTAATTGGAAACCAATTTATTCATTATTTCATAGGAAACAGTTCAAACTAAAACCAGATTGATTACATAAGAATAAATTATATCAGGAAACATGTCATGTAATACTCCTAACATGATATTTATATATACATGAAATTATTTCATTTCATAATGATTTGATAACTTTCCATGCCTCAATGCAATGAACAGTACTATATTGGTCATGTGTTAGTTGAGACCAACTCATAACTACCCCATTATCAATAGACATCACAAGATTCATTAGATTTAAAAAAATCATCAATTAAGAAATCCTACAAGTAATTATAATTAGGATAAACATATTAAAATTCTGTTCACTAAATTAATATATTTTTAAAATAATCAATATTGTATGATTTGTATAAAAATATCGAATAACAATATACAAAATCCCTAATTTCCTTGATTTCATCCCAACCCATTTTGATTTAAAAATACTATATACTTCCAATATCCTCGAACATTAGTATCTAGTTACCTACTAAACATGTGTAAATTGACCACCCATATTTCATCCATGTTTTACTGGAAAGATTCTCACACCAAGGATCAATTTCTAAACTACCTCAGACAAACCCAATGAGGATGACACCTTACCTAGATTTCTTAAGCCATCCTCATTTAAAAAAATGGATCCTGCACATATTGGATTTTTAATTGATCATTTATAATCCCTAAACCAGATATCCATGTTAAAATATCATCATTTTTCCATAGACTAAAACATCCACACACCATCCTGAATGTTAAAATTTAAAAAAAATATTTTTTTAGTAAACTATAAAAAATATATATTTAGAAAACAAATATGAAAAAAATCCATTATACTATTTACCTTGATATACACATTGAAACAATACTATATTTCTATAAAAAAATAGTATAATGTAATTTGTATAAAAAAATTATCCAAAACAGTGTATAACTAATATAATAAATTTTATTCAATTATATATTTTCTAAATGAACTACTATAATCTATAAAATATTATATATAATAATATTAAAATTCACAAAACCCAAAACAATGAAACACAATATTAAATTTTACTTTATTTTATTATAAATTTAAAATACTTATCTTTAAATGTAAAATAAAATCAAATAAAAAAGTTTATATAGTAGAATGTATGTAAAACCACATCCCCCAATTATTATATTAATGTTAAATAAACCATTTATTTCCATGATCTATTCCTTTTCCGCATTAAATACATTCCTAGAATCAATATAGATAATTTTTTAATCATATTCCATAATAATTTATTAACATCATATAGGATGGGAAATTCTGATAGATAAAATAATAAGGGAAGTGGAAATAAAGGGGTTTTTATATAATTATCATTCTTAACTAATGAAAAAATTTATGAAATAAAAATGGATAGGGTTTTAATAATATATAATATATTAAATATCACGAAACAATCCATTATTAGATTTTTAGATCAAAATGTTGTATGAGAATGTGTGTTAGTAGTTAAAAATTATATTTTGAGTCTTTTAATAGTATTATGGTTTTGAATTATAATAAAAAACA
Organism: Viscum album; assembly: GCA_963277665.1. NCBI lineage: Eukaryota > Viridiplantae > Streptophyta > Magnoliopsida > Santalales > Viscaceae > Viscum > Viscum album. The sequence goes on from OY728133.1 coordinate 1,003,741,588, forward strand.
AAACTAAAAATAGTAACAACCACACACCTTCATTCAATGTTGGTAGAGAATACTATAGTATACTTTTCATAAACATTCTTTAAATTGTCAACCTTCTAAAAAGCATTCAAATATGGAAACATTTACTTAATCACCAAGAAAAAAAATCATAAACATACATTCATTGCCAATATATTTAAAATAAAATGCCACGTAGAAAACCCCACCCTTAAAAAAATTAATATTAATCCCCATTTAAACATAAAATATTATTTTATATATAAAAAACACACAAACATCACTATACTACTTCCCCTGAAAAAAATGACTTTCCTCATCCACAAACCCCATAAAAAATAACTTATCCCAAATATAAAAATATAACACTCACTTAGGGTATGACATTAGAGGTATTTTAAATGTGAGATTGGACTTGAGGTAAGGTTTTATATTTTATTTCCTATTTTTTTCTATAAAATATATTTTACTTGATTATATTATTTTATACAATATATGTTTTATTAACTTAAAATATCTTATACCATTTTACCTTTATACTTGGTATTTATATAAATAATTAAAATAATATTGTTAATAGTTTCTATGTCCATAATATATGATATTATCATGAATTTTTTCTAATTCTATTCTTAGAAATTTAATTAAATTCTATATATTTTTACCATTATAGTCAATGAATATATTGTAATAATATTTTCATACCCCATTCACTATATTTCATATATAAATTTTTTAATATAATATCAGGTAATTGCATGTTTCTTATTTGACATATGTATCAATTATGAATTATGATTCCATTATTTAACCAATTTTTTCATTGAGTTACCATTTGATGGCTTCTTGAATGCTGTATTATCACATAAAATGCATTTTTTATGGAAAACATATTAATTTATATTTTTTGATTTGATGATTGAGTTTAAAATTAAACAACACCCAAATGACCATGGTAATTCTTATACTTCAATCGATGTTGTGTGTGGTTCATGGGTAGTAAGACAAGAACACAATGTTATGATGTTCTAATAGTGACCATTGATGTATAAATATTATGTACTAATTTATATTTAATATGTTTTCTTATTAAATTTTTATACGTTATGACTGTTGTTTATTTTCTTTTATAATATCCAAATGAACTTTATATTTTTATGGAACCTCACATTTATTATTATCTCCACAATTTCCTTTTGATTATCCCTTTATCGAGCTCTTATCTCACCGACTCTTTCAATATAAATCCCTTTGGAAGAATGAAAATGGAATTAGTATTAGGAACATTATTATTTCTATTAAATTTTTTATAAAGTGGTCTATTCAGAAGTAGAGATTCTGACCCTACATTAAAAGAGTAAAAGAAAGTACATAAAAATGGATAATGAGGTCAAACAACCATAATTAACCCCATTCCATAGAACATGAAATTGAAATATGGCATTTAGTTCCCATAATGAGAGTCACCATCTTCCCACTTTGATTGATAGTTTTCAGAATTAAAGGGCTTAAAATAGTTTTTTTGAACCTTTCATGACATCTTTGATGATGATCTAGTAGACACATTCCTATGGGTCTGAGAGTACTCTTTGTGGGGGTCTTCTCATTGATGGAAGAGATAAAAAAATTTACCTTTAGTCATTCATGCCTCACCACTTAGGACAACATCCTTAAAAGAGGTAGATCCACCACTACCTAGACCAGTGAATCCATCCTTTCCCCCTTCATCATAAATTTTTCCCCCATTTACCAGTAAGATGAGAAGAATGTCAAAGATTTTGGACTTCTTATCGATAATCAAAATTCTTTTAAACATTAGTGTGATTAGTGTCATCATCCAAAGAGGGAAGATGAATCAGATTCAATGACGAAGGTTCGATCTCTTTGACCTTATAAGACAATTGAGATATAGGATTCTCTAATGTCAAAGAGTCACCCGCAATATTAATTGGCTCTTTAGGAGATTCACTGTCCCTATCAGCAGGCTTGGAGAAATATGAATTTTTCACAATTTTCTTTTGTCGACAATGGATGGAGGTGTGGCCTCTCATTCCACACTTTTTATAAGATGCATTATTTTCGCACAACTCCAAAGAGTTCCCAACAATCATACATTTAGTGCATTATATTGGATCTTTATCATATTACTCATGAATTAAAATTTTATCTGAGGTAGTAGAGAGTTTATTTATATTACAATGAAATATGTAATTATATAAAATTATTATGATTAAAATTATTTAATATATAGATAATCTTTATACTCACTAGACCACATAGTTATTGGTCCTATTTTATTTTTGAATTTCAATAGTTTTTTTGTATTGGTATATTAAAATATAATATTTATATGTTATGATTCATTATAGATATTAAATTAATATACATTGATAATATAATTTAATATGATGGTAAATGTGATAATTACGACGATGAGGTAAAACATATAATATTTAACATTATAAAAAACCAAATTGATAATTCCAATGGAAACTCCAAAATTCGGGCTTGTAATGATTTAAAATTGGTCATATTAGTTTTATATCCCATTGGCTGTTTGAAGGGAAATGATATGGATAGGGAGATCAGTGAAGACCCATATGAAGAGAAATAAAAATATGTAAAATAATCTAATGAAATTGTTTTTCAAAAAATCTAAAATAGTAGCATACTCAGTATGTTGTTTATAGTTTTAACTATATGGTATTACAATTAGGGTCCTAGAGTTTTGGATGATAATTTGAGGATTTTTATGATTCTATGTGTAAAGAATTGTCAGACCAATTATATGTTCTAAATCATTATTGGATTGAGATATATTGGTTTTAATATATACAAATTATTTTTGACTATGTAAGACATATTATTGGTCCAGTAAAAAGGAAAAATATACTAATTAATCATCTAATTTGTGATATAAACATCAGTATCATGTAATATTACTTTCCTTTCAATTTTTATTTCACTGTTAATTCGTTAATAATATATTAACCCTCTCATTCAATGTAAAATTAATATATCTATTATAATATGTAATCTTACCAAATCTCCACCCATGAAAAAATATTTTCATACGAGGAAAAATTAGATTGACACTCGATATATGGTTCATTATCTGTTATTTTACTTGTTTTTGTATATATATCTTCCATAATTATCATTTTTTATCATGAAATATATCTATACACTAGTTATTACTTAAGGATACAGAATTTTTGATTTAGAACATTAAAATATAAATCATGGCCTCAAATTTTAATTGATTAGGGTTGGTGGATAGAATAATGATATATGGAATCAAAACTAGAGTTTGATGATTATATGTTATTTTAATATATAGTAAGTGAAACATGTTAATTATTTATAGTATTTTGATATAAAATGAAATTGGTTATTCTATGGGTATTTAAAATTCATATTATTTATTTAATAGTTTCATTAATAAACTAGATAAATTAAAATTTTCTGGACATTTCATTGTTTTTTAATTTTGTGTATTAACATAACCTTTGGTTTGGCGATTTTCAATTAGACCACGAAATATGGATTTTTTTTATATATATTTAACTTCATTGGGTAATCATAAATCAGACACATTTTTTATTTGGTCTACATGGCATGATTTTGGGTAACATAATTTAGAATGCTTTATGAATTGGTTTTTATTAGATGATTAGATAAAAATTATTCATGAAGGAAAACACTTTTTATAATTAAATTGTTTGGGTATGAACAAAAAAATGAATTTTGATGTATAGATAAAAGGGATAAGTGGGTGAGTGGTATGTGGTATTTCCATACACATGCAAAAAATATGGGGTAAGCCACGATAATACTAAAATACATTTGTCTGTGATGATTCTATGTGAGTGCATTGTATAATTTTCATTATGAAGTTATATAAATTTTTTATTTATTTCTCACAAATCTGTAGATTATATTGAATATTAAATGTATTTATATTTTTTTTGAAATATAAAGGGTTTTGTTTTGGGATAATTATTAGATAAATATATATATTATTTAATTTCTTATTATGAGTTTACCTAGATTTTTGTTAAAATAGATTTATTTTTAAAATGTGTTAACCTAATATCATTAGAATTGTTATATAGTATGGGAATAAATCCACAAGGGAATTACTCAGATCCATGAGAAATTAATATTTTTTTGTACTGACCCCACACTACACAAATTAATTTTCTTACATATTTCATATGTCAAGATGTAGGTAAGGGGGATGATTTAATTATATTGAGGGATATAAGATAAGCTTTAAGTAAATAGTGGTTTTTTGGTTCATGACTATTAATTCCAAGAGGATTAAAATATTCCAAAGTGTATTTTCATTGTTAGTTTGTTATTTTTTTGTGTTAGAATTTGTTGTAAGAGTCTATTTATTATTTCACTACACTCTTCTGGGTTCTATTAATAAGAATTTCCTAAAATCCAGTTCCTAAATAAAAATAAAAATCATAAAATTTCCCTAATTTTAAATTTTGGGTTTTTTTGGTAAAATCATTCCCCAATTATATTTTTTATTTCTTGGATCATGATATCAACCACTAAAAATAGGGGAACATGATTGAGGACTTATGATGGTTCAATCACTGGTCACATGATGTGGGATTTTAGTTTGGGGTTATCATAAATTATTTTTTGTTTATTGTATTAAATTTAATATATTTCTTCGTTAGTAGAAATAATGTAAATGACATTCGAAACTAAATCGGTACCCATATAAATGTTTAGTGAACCACATTATAGTGAGACATAATATAAAATAGGGTTTTGATATTACAAGTGATCAAAAATATCAGTTATACGATATTGGTTTTTTAATTCATATATGTATCTCAAACCATTATAAGATGGGAATGAATCATGTTCATGAATTATTTTAGGAGTGTATAAATTGATATTCATGTGCATCAAATTTTGAATATTATTTCAAAAATGTTTTTAATTTTTTTTTAATTTTTATTAAAATCATTTTTTCTTTCATTTGTGGAATCATTCAGTAAAAAATTACAATAGCATGAATAAATCCACACATAAAAATCATTTAGATCATATGTTATTTTTTTTATTTTTTTAGTAAAGGTAAATTATGGCTAGTGCCTTATGTGATGCATTAGTGAAATGATTCCACTTAGAGAGCTTATTCTTGGGGTTAGGGTTGGGATATGTGTGATGAGCCATTATTTAGAGAATGCTATAATAATATGGATAGTCCCCAACATAACATTGTCATAATAGTTAAATTTAACTATAAACATATAGAGGAGTTGGTTTCAATTACACCTAGGGAGACATATCCTTATTTGTGTTTTTATATTCTAAATAATTATATTTAATTTTTTTGTTATAGATTTACAAAGTATGATGATTAGTTATAGATGATGAACTAAATATTCTAGTTTTATCTCACCCTTATTTTAATGAAGCTGTATTTTTTCACTCTTATACTTAATAGAGAAACAAATATACAATGGTAGATGGATATGGAAGAGAATTTATATGGGGATCTAAAATGATATATATTATTGAAGATAACTGGCAATTATTTTTATTTGGAAACACTAATGTAGATAATGGATCAGTAGTTCTTAGTGATAAATCTTGGGAACTTGACTATAATGGATTATATAGGTCACATTGTGATGTTGTTGTGCTATTCAGTGGTGTGAATCATCAATTGTTGTCTCACTTACTATTATATTTTCTTGATTATTTTAATTGATATCCAATATAAGGTAATGTTGTAAGATTTACCCACCTTTGTAGAGGTAGGATATATTGAATCTGTTAATGACCTAGGAATGAAGGATATGAAGGTTGTGAATATTTTTCTTCCTCGGCATTATGAAGATACTTTTTTCTTATAGTTATAAAATAAATATATATTATTATAGATATAATGGTAGTCCCGTGAAGTTGATTGGATCATGTTATTATCAGTATATAAAGTAGTTTAGCTGAATGTAGTGTGGTATTCTCACACACAAGAAGCATGACTATCATAACGAGCCTAAAGAATAACATTAGGTAGGTAATATTGGGAATATGAAGATATATGGAAATTATATTTCTTATTGTGATAGTGTGGGATGTTCTAAACATGATACTATTTCAAGTATGTCATTAAGGGTACAAAATTTAGATACAAAAATGTATAAAATGTGGATTAGAATAAATTTTTATTATATTAATACCTATAAGAGTAAAGGATAGTTGTTAATCATTGAGCATAAGAATAAGGATTTATATAAAGGTAATATGGTATTAAGAGTTAATTAAATAATTAATTTTTATATGGAATTCGTTGATTAAGGTTAATCAAATTCATTTTTATCAATATTATTTGCAGATAAAAATTATTTTCATTTGGTGTTAATGTTTTACTTGATATAGATTGAGACAACTCTTGGAGATAGGTAATAATATTGGTCTAGTTTTCCCTCATAATCTATTGTGATCATAGATGTAGAAATATTATCGGATATCATATTTTATTATATGATCGATTTTTATTTCATATTATTGATGCACTAGATAGTGATATTCAAGCCCATGTAAATTTATATTACAAAAAGGTTTCTCTTAAAAGTATGTGAGTATTTATATTTACTAAGGGACATATAAATTTTTTCCAATTGAGTAGAACTAAATGTTAAAAACCATGGGAATTTAAGATGTTTGTTTACTATAATGGTACTTTTATTGGAATAATGCATGTATTTTTTATAGTATTAAAAGAGTTAGAATATTTCATTTATGTTTCCATGAATGAATTAATTGGACTATTATGATAAGGTAATATTTTGTTTTTGGTAAAATTGATACATGATGAACATATAATCGTATGTATTTTCAATAATATATATCCTATAGAGTTTTTAGAGTTTAATACATAGTTGGTGGATTTATAAGAAAATTGATTAATTTTAAAATATTTTCCCCATCTGAATACATAATTCTATAAAAATGAAATGTACAAATTATCTTAAATAAAATAAGTTCCTAACATAATATTAATCTCATGTATGTTAATAATAAACAACTATTTTTGGGCATTGATGACCCATTTGATCTGTTAAAGGGACATTTGTATTTTTCATGGGTCATCTTGTGATTGGGATGTCCCTAAATGAGGTTGAAGGAGGTTTAAATTATAAAGAAAGTATTATGTATTATGTGTGACTATTTTAGGATCTTGGAGATTCTATTTAGAATCACCAAAGCTTTTACCATTTTCATTTCTTCGATGAATGATCACTTCTCAAAAAACCTTGACTCATTGCTTATTTTTCTTATTGATGACATAATTTTTTTAATATAGCTGCTACATCATGAAATTTATTTTATTTATACAGTAGAGAAGTTATGAGTGCATAAGTTATATGAAATTTTATAAAAGTGTATATTTTGGACATGAGAAGATATGTTTTTGGGTCATAGGATTTTTGGAATGTTTGATGTATTGGAACTATAGAAAGTTATGGAAGTGAATTGAATTGGGTCAACAAATATTTATATAATATTATATACTCATTAAATTGAATTGAAAATTCATAGAGTTTAATTTGGACATGATGTTACAAGGATTTATTTATCGGATATAGAATAGACATATTTCTATACTAGTGTTGATCTACCCTGAGTTGAGTAAAGGATCATTGTTTATAGTAATATATCTAGAGATAAAATATTGTGTGTTTTTATGCAAGGGGGAAAATAGTTTCATAAATATTAATTTATTTAATACTACATGATAATAATTATCCAATAAATGATTTAATGTGACAAGTGGTTGTTTATAAAGTGAATAATTAGAGAGAGTACATTTTAAGTAAGATATCAATAGAGTAATCTGACCATAAGAGTTTAATAATTATTTATTCACAATGAGAATATAAATTTAGGTCTTGTATATGGGAGGGTTAATTTTAGAAATTATATTTTTTGTTATCTTATACACTATTGAATGATAACATTATGGTAGATGGTTTAAGTTAAAAAGTTAAACAATTAAAGGAATCTGATGATCAATGAAAACTGATTTGACTAATGAAATGTTTTTACCTAGAAGTGTATGACATGGGATATAAAATGACATATCAAATAAATAAAATATATTTAAAACATTTAGATCATGTTATTATGAGATATAAAATTTATATAAAATTTATGAAGACTATTGACACAATGAATGGTTTGGATATTATAGAAGGTTGTTATGTAGCATTGGACTAGAAAAACTAAATTTTAGATTGATTATTGGATTCTTTATTTCCAAAGAAGGATGTTGTGGTCATATTACATAACTATAGTTGGTCATAAAATCATGGAGTTATAAATAGGTATCATACCATTGGATGGTATTTCTGGTGTGCAATGTTAATGTTGACAAAGACTAACTAGGTTACTCAATGCTGGAATTTTTGACAATTAAATGAAGAAAATCAATGAGAAATTGAGATTTTTCATATTTTTACCATGATTACATCGAAATATGAATACATTGAGATATTATACCTAATAATGTTTCTTTAAATAATAATAATAATATCATGAAATATAGTTAAATGGAATTAAGACCTAATGATTACACAATTCATTACTATTTTAGAGATGCAAATAGTTTAGGAAATGGGTATACTATATGTGGATAAGGTTGAAAAGATTAATTTTGTTCTTTTATCATTAATTTATGGAAGATATCCAAGATAAAAAATGACTTTTTTGAAAGGATTAAAAAGTTGATGGGGACATAGCTGAATTTGAGTACATTTTACCATCGTCAGACTGATGTGAACGTGGAGTAGACAATATGGAAATTAAGTACATTATTAATTTTTTCATGATGTATTTAAGGTTGTTGCGGGAGGATAATGTGGATTTGGTAATGTTTATTTATAATAATATCAATAAGAAATTACAATGAATGGATCTATTCAATAAATTATTAAGAAGTCATTTTCAATCGATGTTATGCTAGGAAGAATGTATGAGAAATATATATTATAGGGATAAGATTAATATAGGATTTTACATAATCGGTTCACATAATTTGAAATATATTATCATGAAAAAATATATAGAATTATTATTGTGACCATATCTGAGAGTTTTCTACATTTTCATTAATAAATTGTGACTTCTTACAAGGGTTATTATGATTGGGGCCTATGAAAATATTGAATAAGGGAAATATTGAAGCTGATTATATATATCAATTAAATAATTTCTAGTTTATTGGAGATGTATATTATCAGTTATCATTTCAAAATAACTACACTCATGTAAGAAATTAATTTTAGGTCTCTCATTTTAGGGAGTACCATGTAGATCACGTCACACTATTTTGTAGGATGAAGAGTACTTAATGAAGGATGTGAACATTATATAAATGATGCTAAGTATATCTAATAGTAATGGGAATATCATCAGAAGAAATAATATTCCCTTAGTTTATTTCTAATAATAGTATATACTAATTTAAGAATAGAAACATGGGAGGAAATATGAGATCTGATAGGATTGGGAGGAGTTCTTCCTTGGGGATATGAAAAAGGTACATATAGGGGATTTTAATTAGTACTGTGGAGAGAATAATAATACTGAGTTTTACGTGGCATGTTTTTTCATTGAATTTATAGATATCTTGGTGTAATTTTGGTAAATTTTAAAAAAATATGTTCAATGATTAGTTTTCCACACCATTATACAAACTATACAAGTTGAATCATTCGCTTAATTATTTCAATATTCTCAGACATACAATTTTTCATTCTAATCATGTTTGCAAACATTCGTATACATTATGGTGGAATAATTAGATGCATGATTATTGTAACCATGTTAAATAAATATGCATTGGGGGGAATGCTACAGGGTTTGGATCTTTTATTTCATTGATTATATAATAATCCCACCATTAAACCTATCACTTAAAAATAAAATTCTAATTCTTATAAAAATAATGTTTTGGGATTCACCAAAAATGAAAATAGATTTTATTAAATTTAATTTTTCTAACTATGACTAGATCATATGAATAATATGGTTTATTTTTCTTATATATATATATATATATATCTATTTTAACTATGTTTAATTCTTCTTCCATAGACTAATAAATATTTTTTAAAAGATATAGTTATATAGTATTGTGTATTTTGATAATTTTCTTTATTATTCATAGTATAATGTTCTTGTTTTATTGGTTTTTTGGATTAGATTATAATGGGTGGAATTAGAACTAGATTTTCATGTTTATAACGTTATTTTATTCATTATTGGTTGGTTTTTATTAATTATTTATTGAATTATAATCCCTTTTCAAATCATTTATGTATGTTTCGGTGTTTTTCTCATGTTTATAATATAGCACACAATTTACTGAATGAATGAGTAAAATTGTGATATACCATATCTGTTAATATTTATGAAATTGGGGGTTTGGAAAAACCATGTGATTGAGTAATTTAAATTAAACAATGTTTTTTGGTCTAAATATAGTTTTAATAATAATTTATACTTCCACTATAATATAAATTTGTTGAATTTAATGTTTAGTTTTGTGGCTTGATTTTCAGTTACCTAAAATGAATAGTTTTATTATTTTGTTTTGATCGTTGGATCAGATAAACTTTTTTTCGAAAGTGAAAATATTTTAATTTTTGAATGTGTTGTGTATAAGAAAGTACTCAGAAGTTTTGAGTACAGATTGAAGGGTTATATAGGTGAGATATATAGGAAGATCCATAAAATATTTTAGATTGACATGGTGCGTCAAGATATTTAAGAAACACCTAGTAGTGTGATGATTTATAATTCATGTATAGTATGATCATATATAAGAATTAATTGGAAATTTATTAATTAGTAGTTTTATCTCTGTAACATATATTTAACCTGAAATGGATATATTTTCATTTTGATGTTGGGGAGAGTTTCTATACTTAATAATGCAATTGGTTATATTTTCATCATTTACTTGGGGAGTTTAACACTATTTATACTAAACACTTTTTTTTAAAATGTGATAACTATTTTTAGTGTAATTATTTTCATTGATGAAAATAAATCTACAAGTGATTTCATGAGAGTATTTTGGAATATTATTGGGTAACTATTCCCACTCTATCTTTCACATCATTATATACATGTTTGTTTTTATTCCATGATGTTATAAGGGGAAAGGGTATGATGTTCTTCTGAAATTGAGATTGTAAGATAAGTTATTGGTACATATGGTGGTGTTATAAAATATACCATGACACAACATGAGAAAACTCATTTTTATCTAGGCCAAATGTTCTCCATAGACTCATGTGTACCTCCCCATATTCCAAAGGCTACTGACTAATAGATATGGCCTAAATTATACATTGATGAGACTATAGATTTAAATTAGAGTAATTGAAACATAAATAATAACCTAAAATCAAGGTATAAATATTAAAATAAATAATATATTTATAATATCCATACATTTCTTAATAAATATAGCCTAAATCTACTTATCAACCACTAGGAAAATAATATATACAAATAAATAAAAGAAATAAATAAACAGGTGGCTCTAATTCCAACCCTTAGGCTCCCTAATCTACTTTCTAAATCTATGTCTATCTGCTCCATCCCAACACATTTAAAAACCAATACTCAATTTAATAGAGTAAATAATGAATATACACCCACTAGAGTGACTTTAAAAGTTGTAATAAATGCATTTATATAGGGCCACACCAAGATCACATAAAATATTTCATTATATTCGTGTAGTTTGAAGGAATGTAAATAATGAAAATAAATATGTGTGTTTCTTTGTCACATTATAACCTAGCCAAAACTACCAAAAACCCTAAATTTTTGTATAATGAAAATCCACTACATGCCAACACCACATGCATATATTTCACATTATCATGTTCAAACCCGGACATCATGGAACGCAAGAAAACCTTCTATAATCACTTTTGAAAATCTAATTTCTTTATTGAACAAGTATCAACATATACCCAAAGTATTAAGGTAATTCATATGTCTAGAACCCATTCCAATCTCCTCAATAAAAATTAGACTAAATAGATTTAAGTACATTCCGTGCCAAAGAATGTTACAGTGAAATATAGCCAACCCGATTACACACAAGGAATGGTGCACTAATAGATCCCAATCTATTCCATCACTAAGGAAGTGTAATCTAAACACCCTTTAATATAATTGGTAACAAGAAATAAATTAAATGCTTCCTCTCCATAGAGTATTGCATGAATTGAAAGTAACAAACACTTATCATCGTATAAATGATGGTAAAGTAAATAGATATCATCCATCAACCTCATACAAGAGTTGGAACACTAAAATCACCAAAAAAATTATCTATTAGGGAAGGGTTCAATATAATGAATGATCCATCCCATAATTTATTAGGAAATCCTATTACCTCATCAAACATCACATAAATATTTCAACATGTATATTTTCTTCTAGGGAACATTAATTGTAACATATCAAATAAATAAGGAATATAACATTTTCATATTTATTAATATATGGGAATTAAATATTAATTTTACATTAAAAGGGGATTATATGTATGATAGAGTACTAAACACGCAATAATGAGTTTTTTTAATTCTTATGTTGCACACAACATTGAGTTGTACCAAAATATAAAATATTATTATTATTTTTTTAAATGGTAGTTAAGGCATATCTGTTGTTATTGAATGAATGAATATAACTAATTAAAATATGATTTCACAATTTTTTAAAATGTTTTTACATATATCTAATGAATTTTATTGGATTAAAATGTGAATAAGTCCAATTTTATGCAAAAATACTCTAATATTCGTTAAAATGGCGATTTACCGCCTATTCATGGAGAAAAAATTTTAAATCAAGACATTTCAAAATATTATGTTATATTTGATAAAAAAATATTCTTATTCAGAATTGTGGAATCAAAAATTAGTTTTTATGAAATTTTGTCATTTTAATGATAATGTTCATTTTTTATGAATTGTGAAAAATACTTCATTTTAATTCAAAACATCCTTCTAATATTATTTATTTTTAGTGTATGATTATCTTTTTAATTGGTTTTAAAGTGTAATTAGATTATATTTAGACCATTTAATCCAATTTTGGTCATTGTAAGTAATTTCACTTTGAAATTGGACATAAACAGGTGTTAGTCTTTTGATAGTTATTATTTCTTAAAACACACTTTTTAGTTTTGACAACTGAAATATATTTTAAATTAATTTTTTACACTTATGTGATTTGAATTTGGAAAAATGAATTCCATATTTGGAATGAGGAGGTTAAAATTTTCTAAATATATAACTTTTAATTTTAGAAAGTATGAATATTTACATCAAGAAATATTTTATTTACCATGGTTAAAAGTTAAATATGGTAAACAAGTGTAATGAAATATTTTAAAAATATTTTCAAATTACCATAACAGATATAATAATATTTTACATTGATACATGTCTGACCATGGACATCCTTGGGTTTATTTTGGGACCCCATAGTGCCACTTGGGATTGGTAATGACACTTTATATTAATTAATTTAAAGTAAAGAAAAAAATGACAAAACATGTATCTTTTGGTAAATAAATTTTTACATGGGATTATATAAGTTATATCTTCGACTATAATTATTAATTTAAACTCTAAAAATATTTCCTACATCTGGGTATTTTATTTATACTTTTAGACATCAAATAATAAAATTATTTATGACACAATGATGATGTAGAGATTACGTTATTAATGAATGATTTAAATAAATTTGATTATAAACCTTAAAAAAGATCAAAAAAATGTCCAATTATTATTTTACGATTTCATTTAGAACAGTTGTCATATTATATTTGATTTTAATTATTTTTGGACCTTTTGAATTAGAAAATATATTTATAACAAAAAAATACTTCATAACTTTCCTAAAGATACCCTCCTCCCCCTTATAAAAATATGCCTCCTATAACCCCTTACACACATCCCTCAAGCCCCACGGATCATCCAAAATCTACCCAATTAATCTACCTACATCCCTATATTCTTCATGGAATCCTTCCAATAGGCCTAAGGAAATTCAAGTAAACCCTTTAATTCAAATCAAAGGAAGATACCTGATTTTAAGGTTACGTCTTCTCTTATGTTCTTGTATTTTATTTTACATCTCCAACCACATAAAATATCATTATTATATACTTTAATAACAAAAATATAATCCTTGTTATACTAGTTTGTTTTTATGAAAATTATTTTAACTACACTTTCCCATAACTCTATCTAATAGATACAAACATACTGTTTCTATGGATGGTGAACTACTTCCCCAAGAAACGATAAATGTTCAAATATCTGCAACCACCTACCATGGTGGCCATTATTATAGAATGGTATTTATATATGATATATATTAGGTTAATTTTTTCTCTGTTCTTCTGTATTTCTCATTTATATCATACCTTTATAGTTTCCATAATGGGTAAATACGATAATTTCATTTGAGGAAATGCCGACTTCCGCCCCCTCAAAGTGAAATGAATCATTCATGCAACATGTGGGATGTATGAAGGATAGAGTTAATGAAATTATATATGATATTATACTTTAATTATAATATACCTATTCATAATTATGTTTTCATTCCATTAAAATATGAAATAAAATAAAAGTAGCATCCATGCATACGTATGGCTTACCGTCTGCATGAACGGTGAATTTCATTTCTTATGTCCAATTGCTATGTAATATTATAAATAAATATATATAAACTATATATATATATATGATATATATAATATCTAAATCATGAATATAATTCTTAATATAATGGAATTTTGACCACAAGGACAACATGCAATTATAAGAAGTTCATTATTGACTCAAGTACCAAATCTCGACAAAATGACATTTATTAACTTAAATGATTATATAATGTTTATAACATGGTAGTAAGTGATATAGAAAGAATAATAAACCAGGAAAGGTTTTCAATCATGTATTAATTATCTTTGGTTTATTATTCAGGAGATTAAAGAATGAACGAGTCAAGTTAGACACGAGGTAAGGGGTTTTCATCTCACTTTTTATTCGCAAGAGATTCATGCTATATTTTCTGCTATTTCCATTTGTGTGGTGTTTTTACTTCCCATTATTGTAGTCATTGTGTAATTTAATATAATTTATTGCCATTTAAATCTTGTTTGTATGACCTTTCTTTTATGTGGATTATGTTTCATAAGTTAACAAATCTGTAAGGGAATATTTCACCGTACTTTATTAGTTAAGGACTTATTTTATGTCTTTTAAATTTACATTTACTTATGTTGGGAATATTATTATATATGATTATTGTGGTAAATTTTATTTTAATGTGATGAGAAACCCTTTCATCTCTCAACAACTCATTTTCTGTGTTGTAATGTGGTGCCTTTAAGCTGTCAAATTTTATTAAGAGATCTTCTTAACAGAATTTCCATTATTTTGGGTTGATCTTTTCTTTCTTGTTTATGTAGTTATTTGATTATGTGAGAAATGAATTTTTATATGTTATCATATATTTTTACTAGATTTATGTGTTCTGATTTTGAATACACATAATCAATTTCTTTTATTTACAAATTGATCTTTGTAAGGGACTTCATTTCGATCTCTTTTCATTGAGTTGTATTTTGATTTATAAACAAATTTCTTTTATATGGTGTGTAAATACCATTAACTTTTCAATTCATTCAATGGTAATATTTTTGTCTGAATCTTTTTACTAAATGAAAAAAGTGAATGTTTCTTTTTCACATAGACGGTGACAATGACCTTTCCACCTCCGCGAGCATTATTTCTTGTTTTGATTCCATAACAAAACAAAATATTTTTAAAAGGAAAATAAATACCATATACAATTTTTATGTATTTATGTATTGAAAATGTTTTTGAATTTTTTTTAGAAATCATTTATTTTTTAATATCCTAAAAATATATATTGTGACTATAATATTGAAATGTAATCATTATTTTATGCTTGTTTTATGTGTTATGATTATGTTATTATTGTTATTAACTATTTATGTATATAAGTGGTTCCATGATAAACATATAGTGGCTGTGACTGAGATAAATCTTCAATGAATTGGGTAAAATTAAGGAGGTAAATGTTAATGTTTCTCCTAAGTGATTTAGGGAATATAAAGTGATGGGTATTCCAAACTAAACTCCATATGTAGCTTTGAATAATACAATGTAATTATATTATGTATGCCATAAGTTACATTTATTATTTAGTATTTTGATGTGTTATTCATAAAACATATGATTTTTTGTGGTATGTTAAATATTGAAAAGTACTATTTCATTAATTTGTATCTGTTGATGGACTAATGTTTTATTTTTTTGTTTTATAACCCTTATTGATATTTTTATTCCCATACCATGTTTTGAAATTTTTTTCATATGACCTAAAGTTGAATAGGGTCAAGGATGGGATCACGTAAAAGTCATCTTATCTAAAAAATGGAACTGAAAATGTTTCTTTTTTTTTGAATTTTTATTTTATGAAATAATGGAAACTGAGAATAAGTGTCTACATTTAAATCATTGACATGTAACGTAATTGTTATGGCCTATTTATCTAAATCTCTAAACCTAAATATATCCTCAAAGTGAATTCTTGATATAAATCAATATTAAGTAATGTTTTAGGATGAGTCCTTATAGTTGGTATCAAAAGTCTATTTAAATAACTTTAGAATTTAAGAGTTTTCGTTAAACATGTGGTTAGTCTCTATGTCTATTATTTCAGTAAAATCCTCATTTTATAAATTTTTTATATCAATGAATGTTGGTTACAAATGGAAGTAGGAGTATCTCAAACAACATTCTTAACTCTTCCTAATGACATTATTGCAATAATTATTTCAATGTCATGTTTAGATGATTTTGAAACTTTTTCATTCATATAAGTCACTTGTAAGTAGTTTTTTGAGATATCAAACACCTATACTATACCTTTATATAATTTTGGATCCTGGGTTGTATTTAATAAAATACTATTTTCAAAATATTCTCATATATCAAAATAATGGTAATAATTATCAAGGAAGTTTAGAATATTTTACATTATCACAAGATTTTGAAGCATATTATAATTTTGAAAAAAGTTCTGAATAAGGATAACCTTGCAAAACCTATTTATATTTTATTTTAAAATATAGTATCTCAATATATTCTTGTGGTATTTTAAAAGTACCATTGACTAAAAGTTTCAACTCAAACTCGGTCCGACTATATTTAAAGAATCATGTTTTATCAAATGTTTTGAAATTATATGTCATACATGATTATTTTCCAAAACTATTTTCCTACCAACACCCATATGACCCTAGTTTTACAAGGTCTATTTGGATGAAGGATGAATTTTTTTGAAGAATTTATAAATCATTGATGAAGTGCATGAACCTTCTACCTATGTGAACATGATGACAATGAACTCATATAGACACCATGATTATGGTATGTTTTCTTTCTATTATGAATAATTTTATTTTATAATATGAAGGTCATAAAAGGAAAATATATAAGGCTTCATGAATTAATATGTTGAGGTATTAACGTGTTGGGATGAAAATAAAAGGTATAAGAAAAAAAGTGAGGTTAAAACATGTTGGGGATATTTTGTGTTTTATAAAAAGGACTATAGACATACCGTGTGACTAACTATCACGTTGGTCAAAGTTGAAATAATCAAACCCACAACCAACGCGAAATTGAGATTTATCACCTACCATTGGTGTGAAGACCCTGGTTAGTATGACTTATTCATTTTAGTTAAATTATTTTATGGATCATGAATAAGTTGATTAAATAACTTATGTTTTATCAAATGGATATCCTTAATATAGGAAATTTATTTGGTGATTAAGTTATAATGGTTATTTTTGAATATGATTTCTCTTTTGGGAACACTATATGCTTAAGAAAAATAGAACATTAAGGGAGCTCATTTTTAGAGTAATGATTGAAATTTCATTTTGTAATAGTCTATGTTTTTATTATGAAGATATAGAGATTTGGGTTTTTTGGAAATGATTAACCTATCATAGGGAATATGTGATTTGGTTAACTACTTTTCAGTATGAGATTTCAAAAGTAGATGATTTTATTATGAGATAAATGTTAAAATTTTTGTGGAAGACTATGTGATCAAATCCTTGTGAATTTTGGGTTTCAATCTCAGTTTGGATTACATTGATATAATTTAAGGAAAATTTCTTATTCAATGGTCATTGTTGAACATTGGATATTTTTCAATGAATTTTTGAGATTAAGAGTAATATTTTTTTTATAAAATATTATCCTTTTGGGGGATTATCAGATCGGGTACTAATATTTTTTGTTTTGGTTATTGTATAAAGATATGGGTAATATATAGTTATTTTTTTTAATTATGTGATTCCTTAGAAGAATATTATAGAACATAAGGTGTGAACATGTCATAATGAATACACATCATTTGGAGAAAAGATATGTTCGTGGTAGGAATTTAGAAAAGGATGAAAGTCTATATGACAAGTAAGTATGTTTCCTTATGTTTTTAGTTATGCTCAAAAACAAATTCCTCAACTTTATGAAAAGTAACCTAAAATAAAAACATTGCTCATTAACTTTTCCTACTGGGAAATGAAATACCCTTTAACAAATCACATGTTTGTGATTTTCTGGTGGTTAAATTTATATTAATCATGTTTTCCATCACTCTCTACAAGAACATGATTCTTAGTTTCTCTTCCATATCCATGTTTTCCAATATAGAATACAACTATGGGTTTTCTCAGGTGACCATTTTACTTCTCTTTAATTTTCAAAGATATAATTTTTTTACACTATTTCTATGTAAGACTTTTAATGATGTTTCTGGGCCTATATATAAATTTGTGAGGATGCAATTTCAAAAAGAGGGGGGGATATAAAATCCCACTTAAATAAGGAATATAAAATTTTCATAATTATTAAAATTTGTGAATTAAATATTTATTTTACATTAAAAGTGGATTATATGTCAAATAGAAAACTCAACATCCAACAATAGGTTTATTTGAAATCTTATATTGCCCGTAACTTTGAGTTATACAGAAAAATAATATAATATTATTATTATTTTAAATGGTAGTTAACACATAGCTATTTTGTTGGAAGGAATGATAAAAACTAACTACAATATTATTTCACATGTTTTTTAAATGTTTTTAATTATATCTAATGAAATTTAGAGGCTTATAATATGAATGATTCCAATTTTAAGCATAGATACTCTAATATTGATTAAAAGGTCGATTTACCACTTTTTGATGGAGAACCATTTTTAAATCATGTTTTTTCCCTTTTATATGTTATAAATGACAATATAATATTTTTATTTTGAATAGGGACATCAATATTTACTTTGGATGAAATTTTGGTATTTTTCTAATAATGTTCATTTTAATGAATAGTGAAAAATACTGTATTTTAATTCAAAACTGCCTTTTAATATAATTTATTTATATGGTTATATTATCTTATTAATTTTTAATAAAGTGTAATTAGATTATATTTTTACCATTAAACACAATGTTCTTCATTTGAGGCAATCTCACATTTAAATTGGACATATCCAAGTGTAAATCTTTTGATTGTTATTATTTCTTAAAAACATGGTTTTTTTGACAACAGGAATTAATTTTAAATTAACTACTAAAAATTATTGTTTTTTGAATTTGGAAAAATCATTTCAGTATTTGGAATCAGGCAGTCCAAATTGCTTAAATAGTTAACTTTTATTTTTATAAATTTTGAATATTTACTTTAATAAATAATTTATTTACCATTGTTAAATGATAAATCTGGTAAATAAGGGTAAACAAATATTATTATAATAACATTAAATTTCCCTAACATGTGTCCTAATCCGATTTTTTGAAACATATTCGACCATGGGAATACATGGTCCTATTTTGGGACCCCATTGATCTACTTGGGAGTGATAATGATACATTATATTAATTAATTTAATGAAAAGATAAAAATAATATAAACATATATCTTTGAGTAAATAAATTTTTACATGGGGTTATATAAGTTATCTATTTAACTATAAATATTAATTTTAAATATATATATATTTCCAAAATCATGGTATTTCATTTATAATTTTGAGAGATCAAAAAAATAAAATTATGTATGACACAATGATGATGCATTGATGACCATATTAATGAATGATTTAAATAAATGAGATTATAAAAATTTAAAATATAGAAAACCTATCCATTTCTTATTGGATGATTTTATTTCAAAAAATATTCATCTATTTTTAGAATTTAATGAGTTTTAGACCATTTTGATCAAATAATAATTTTATAATAAAAAATTACTTTCAAACGTTCCTAAAGATCCCCACACCCCCCTTTTAATAATCCATCACCTATAACCCATTACTCACTCTTCTAAAGCCCCTTGGATCACCCAAAATCTTCCCAATTATGATTCTTTCTTCCCAATATTCCTCTTAAAAAACTACCCCTGGGTAGAATGAAATTCAACCAAACCTTTTGGTTCAAACCAAAGGGAGATACCCGATTTAAAGGTAAAATCTTCTCTTAATATCTATTCTTTAATTTTACTTATCAAACAACCAAAATTCACTTTATACATTTATTTTATAACAAAACTAGTATCATCAATATACTAGTCTGTTTTTATGAGATGTATTCTAACTGAACTTCCACACAACTCCTTGTAATGGATACAAATATATTGTTCCTGTAGACGGTGAACTACAGCCTCATGAAATGACAATTGTTCAAATATCTCCAAATGCCTCTCATGGTGTCCATTCAGATAGAACTATATTTATAAATGATATATATTATGTTTATTTTTTCTTTATGATTCTGTACTTTTCATTTATAGAATATCATTATGGTTTCCATAATGGGGAAATATGATAATTTTATTTAAGGAAGTGCAGACTACCACCCCCTCAAAGTGATATGAATGGTTCATGCCATATGTGGGATTTATAAAGGATGGAGTTATTGAAATTTTATATGATATTATACTGGAAGTATAATATACCTTTGTATAATTATGTTTTCATTCAATTAAAATATGAATTAGAAATGGAAGTAGCGTTTATGCGTACGTACAGCTTACCGTCTACATGAACGGTGCATTTCATTTCTTATCTCCAAATGTTATGTAATATCATAAATATGTATATATAAACATGATATATTTGATATATTTGATATAAAAATCTTTAATATCATTATGAAGATAATATAATTTTGAACACATGGACTACTGGTTATTAAAAGATATTCATTTTTGACTCAAGTACCAAATATCAACCAAATGACCATTATTAACATAAATGATTATATAATGTTTATAACACAGTAATAAGTGACAAAAAGGAATAATAAACCTTAAAATGTATATTAATCATGTATAAATTATTTTTAGTTTATTATTCAGGAGATTAAAGAACGAACGAGTCAGGTTAGACCAGAGGTAAGGGGTTTTCATCTCACTTTTTATTACAGTGAGATTCATGCTATATTTTCCACTATATCCTATTGTGCAATGTTTGTACATCCCATTATTGTATTCATTGTGTAATATAATATAATTTATTGTTATTTAAATCTTCACTGTATGATACTTCTTTTATGTGGTTTATGATTCGTATGTTACAAAATCAATAAGGGAAACTTTTACTGTACTCTTTTAGTTAAATACTTCTTTTATGTCTTTTAAATTCCCATTTTCTTATGTTGGGATATGTTCTTATATATCTTTATTTCATTAAATTTTATTTCCATGTAATGAGTGACCCTTTCTTTTCTCATCTACTATTATTCTAAATTCTAATGTTACATTGTTAGACTGTCAAATTTCAATAAGAGAACATCTTAACCCAATTTTCATTCTTTTGGTTTGATCTTCTCTTTCATGATCACGTCGTTCAATGATTATGTGAGAAATTAATTCTTTTTTCTTATCATGTATTTATACATTATTTATGTGTTCTTATAGTGAATAAACAAAATCAGTCTCCTTTATTTACAAAATGATCATTATAAGGGACTTATTCTCCATCTCTTTTCATTGAGGCATATTTTAATTTATACACGACATTCGTTCATACAGTATATATGTACCATTAACTTTTTATTTCATCTAATGGGAATATTTTACTATGAATCTATTTACTAAATGAAAAAATTGAATATTTATTTTTAACGTACGTTGTGACAATGACCTTTCCACTACCATAAGAATTATTTCATGTTTGGATTCTTTAACAAGCCATTGTAATTTTAAAAGGAAAATAAATACCATATTCTCATATTACATATTGTGATATTGAAAATTTAATTATAGATGAATTTTAGAATGTATTGATTTTTTTTAATATCATAAAAAGATATATTATTATTTTAATGTAGAAATGATATCTTTATTTTATGATTGTTTAAAGTGTTATTATTATTTTATAATTCTTGCGAATTGTTTACGTATATGGGTGGTTCTATGATAAACTTAGGTCAGGTGAGCCTGAGATAGCTCTCCAATGCATTGGGTAACATGTTGGAGGTAAACTTTAATGTTTCTCCAAAGAGATTTAGGGAATATACTATGATGGGTACTCCAAACGTAACCCCCTATTTTGATGTGAAAGATTCAATGTAAGTATTTTATGTATTCCATAAGATACTTTTTTGATTTATTATTTCCATGTGTTATTCATAAAACTTATGATTTATTGTGGTATATTAAAGATTAAAATGTATGATTTCATTGATTTGTATGTATTTATGGACTAATGGTTTCCTTCCGTGTTTTATAACCCTTACTGAGTTATTTATTCTCATCCCAAGATTGGAAGTAATTTCCACTAGAAATAAATATGAATAGGGTTAAGGATGGTGTCACGGAAAACATATGCTCTCTAAAAATGGAACTAGAAATGTTTCTTTTTTAATAATTTTAATTTTATGGGAAAATAGAAACTGAGTAGAAGTGTCTACATTGAAATTTTTGAGATGTAATGTCATTTTTATAGCCTATTTGTATAAACACTAAACCATAAATGATCCACATGTGAATTATTTATTTAACTCATGATTATGTAATATTTAAGGTTGGTTCCTTATATAACCTATCTCATATGTTATTCAATGTGACTTAGGGCACCAGTCACTCCGAACATATCCCTATTTCCCACATACCAACTTAGAATCAATGTATCCTCATTGGACCAACATCGCCTCTACCCAATTTCATCAAACAATGTCTATTACAACATGATGATCATCTAAATATAATGATATTACACATCAATGACTGAAGAGACAAGTTGCAAACAACATTAAAATATCGCTCATATCTCGATATCAATGACTAAGGACCATCCAAAGATATATCTCTCAAAGACCCCATGGAATCTGAAAACCTTGATACCAAAAATACTCATGACCAGAACCAAGGAATTATAAAATATTTATGTTATGATATCCCTGATATGTAACTAAAATTAATCCATTCTTCCTCATACTTAAGTCAGTCTTGGAGGACATAAAATACACATAGAATCCAAAAACTCTCAATCTGGCCATAGGAGGGTTCTCCTTTCCATGCTTGAGATAAATACCTATCTAACCTATCATCCCATGTTATTACCCTCTAATTATTATAGAAATATAACTTTTTGAAGTAATCTAATCTACTAAAAACCTAGCTTACACCCTGAATCCCAGATGAGGCATCTCACTAACTCAACTATCTCATTCCCACCATAGATACAAATTCTATGGGATATCCTAATTCATACAGGGGGAAAATATTAAATTACATGTTTCAAGGAAGGTAAAATATCCATTATAATATTATAGGGTGATAATAGTCCCTAAAAGAATACCAATTCCCACTAAAAATGAATGAATATAACCTCGTTCAACATGAATAAAATGAATTTTTATTGAAGCGATAACCTATAACTAACAAAGTGTTACCATCCACATAATCATCAAATTATCCTCTAAATGAATATTTATTCTTCATATAGGATCCCATTAAATCAATGAAAATATCTCATAATGAAAAATGCAAATAAATAATCATAAGAATTTTTAATTTATTATTCAGTTTTATTAAGAGTGTTATATTCACATAAAAAGCACAAGGAATCTCTATGTCACTAAAACTGCATGATACCAAGTCTGTTTGTCCACACATAAAATACTACATCTACACAATGATTATATTTCCATAAAATTATGAGGATTCCACAATGATCTGGTGGAATAGTCATAGAAAACAATACCCCAGAGGCATTATTAGTATGTGAAATAAAAAGTAAGATAGTAAGAGTGGGAAAAAAGGGAATTTACATCAAATAAACCATTGAAACTCCATAAACCCACCCATTTTCAATGAGGTTGAACTATATGATGTGAATGGGAGGATATGATAGAATTATGATCCATCATAACCTTATCCCAATAAATCTATAAGGGGGTAGATTTGTAAATTAATAGTCTTCCCCATCTAAAAGAAAATAGGTTTTCTTGTTACACACAATGTAACCATGAATGCCTAACCATGGTTCTCTTTCACCCATAAAAGTCAAGGGAAGGCCCCTATAAGGCAGGAGATTACTGCACAAAAGAGTGAGGTCACACATTTTTCAAACACCATCATAGTGAAGTAATCTAGACCTACAAGGGGGTCACATTCTTTAATATATGATGGGGTGACTGAACACCAGCAGAAAAACTAGCAGAGGGAGGGGGACAATCAACCCCACTCTAACATTTCCCATAGCACCCAAATAAAATCCAAGTCCTTGATCCAAATAGGAAAACATATATACGAGATATTATAACTGTTATATTACTAATCTAACTTTATTTTCTATAAATTTCATATACAATGGGATAAAATATAAAACATATCCAATATTTGAAAACATTAAATGAGTTAGGTCATCATAAAGATTCATTGGTAACACATATCATTGTTAAAAAATCATGGTTTCATTCATATCATTATTCCCAGAAAACCTAAATTGTTAAATATAAACCAATTCACTATATTCTATCCCAAAATTCTAAATGAGTTTCAACTACACAATTGAATACACTAGAAACAATCATTAATCATTAAGCTGGTGACCATTTTTTTCATCATTAAAAACAATATATAAATCACTCACACCTATATATTATGAGCAATTGAAGTGTCATCGCTAATTCGTTCACCTCACTTAAGGACCATCCCACAATAAAACTCCACTAATAAGGGTGGATTTGGAGTCTTAGGGATATCAACCATAGCAATTCATTATCAATAATGAACCTATAATTGTCTATTGACAATTCAATTTAGTTTATAATTTTTGACACCCACTTTCAATTAACACAGTAGTTGGTCCTCTTATGGCTAACATTTTATTATTCCCACAAAA
Source organism: Viscum album (assembly GCA_963277665.1). Classification (NCBI taxonomy): domain Eukaryota; kingdom Viridiplantae; phylum Streptophyta; class Magnoliopsida; order Santalales; family Viscaceae; genus Viscum; species Viscum album. The sequence goes on from OY728133.1 coordinate 1,003,767,133, forward strand.
AAATCATCGCATATTTTCATCATAATGCCTCAAAAATCAGAGGCATGAATGAATAATCTAAGAACATAAGACCAAATTTAACGTCCATAGTTAGTGTCGTTACATATTAGTGTTCTAAACAACCCAAAACAACCACTATAATCATAATACGATAATTGAAACACTTTTAATCCAACTCACGAGCCACACCAACACAATCCCAATCCCGATACAAACACTTGAAACCCACTCAAAACCATATTTAAATACCAAATCTATTATTTTCCATTGTACCTAATAAAATTGTTTTTTCTCACAAACTATTATCTTTTTTCTATCACTATTATACTCAAACTTTTCAATGTACATTAATAAACACACCAATGATAGTGTAGTACACTAATTACTAATATGACATTCCCAAATAATTGAGTATCATTATTATCATCGTGCTAATCCAAAATAATTCATCTAAATGGGCCATGTTCCATAAATTATGACATATAATGAATGAAAGTAAATTACTAACTAGAACCCAACTTTATTTCAAAATACCCATCAACACACATTCCCTACCTAGTTGGACAATCACCCTAAACAGTCATCATGATTTATATTGTATCCTACCACAATCCATGTACACTTATCAGTTACCAATGAGAGATCACTGCATGATCTAATTACTTCCAATTCATATTGTAGATGATTCAAACAAAGAATTTTCAATCATTGTGTAGTAGAGAGATTATAATCTTTTTACATAGTGAACCAACAACACAAATTAATGCAATATTTCATGAATTTAACATTAAAAAATAAATCAAAATATTAAAAAGTGATAGATAAATAATAACTACACATACTATATCAAAATAAACAATATACATTCAAAATGGGCACACTATAGTGGAATAAAACTATGAATATTATAAGAAGACCAATATAAAAAAATGTATTACTCCTCAATGTTTTTTGAAGACCTAGACTGACCCTAATATTTTATTATCCAACCTAGAATTCTGTGTCATTATTCGGTGACTGGGTATTTCCAATATCCATTCTTATAAAAATGAATTCTACTCAGGTACCAAACCGAGGCTCGAGTGGGTTGTGAGCCTATCTTAGTAGGCCACCACCAATGACATCTATAACTATATCATTTATAAGAAATTTTATCCTAAAGGGAATAATATATAAATAAAATGTATATCTAGAGTTGAAAGTGAATAATCCAAAATCATTAATCCCCATGTCACATAAATACATCCATGAATAGTTATTCATACCTCATTCAATGTGGGATGTCTTTAAATTTTATGCATCTATTCAAGAGAAATATACCCATCCCCATGATCGAAATATATTATGTGAAAATATACATTTTTAAAAAATAAAATGTAACACATAGGGAAATTAATTCATGTTTGAAGTAAATAATACACTAGAAAAAATATTCCACTGGTGGAAACAATGCCAAATATGGAAAATATATCTATCTTAGAACAAAACATCACATATAGAGGGAATTCCATCTCTATAACTATTGGAGAAATTCTCATGGGAATCAGAAAAACCAAAATCATTCCATAAGGACAACCACATTTCAATTATTCAACATCTTTCTATGCTAATAGAGTTTCATTGAAAATACCATTTTTTATAAAATAAATACCCAAGGTAAATGCCAACCGATTTTTCTATTGAAATCAAAACACATTTTATCACTACTTTGACATTATTCTTCTCCATTATAATTATCACCATTAAATAAATTGTATATAAATATTTACTATTTATAATTGATGCTAAAAAATTCAATTCCATCACTCTTACTGTAATATTACATGAAATTAAATTTAACTCAATAAATATCGTTAGGTTTCATTTTTATTAGGAATCATAGAACACAAAACATATTATCTCATAAATTTTTTTCCATGATTTAGAATTATAAAATTGTATTCTTGTTCTAATGAATGTTAGGTTTTCATGAATCTACAATAAGAGTACAAATACACAATTTATGACCTCCTGGAAAATTTATAGACTACGTATTTTAATAATAAATATCATACTCATAAGGAATCATATATTGAATTTAACCCAACAAACCAAAATTCATAAAGTGGATTCCATCAACACCATATTATGGTAATGAGAAAGATAAAAAGAAATAGAGAAGAAATGATACATCAATAACCCAATTACTATTATATTTAATATTAGTAACCAATCAAAATGAATGATGATTTGATACTATAAAAATTGATTTGCAGGCACCCTTGGGAGGTAAAATTAAACATATAATTTAAGGTAGTTAGAAGGAACAAAATTATGGGATTCCCAAGAAATCCCACTATTTAAAAATACCAAAAAAACTACCCTAGAACATTTCACATCATGAAAAATACATTCACACTATAAAAGTCTTAGAAAACACTCCATGGGGCATATCCATGATTTTTTACGTAATGAAACATTATGTAACACTATAAATGGAAACATTTAGCTGTAAATTTTTTTATAAACCCATCCAAAACCACTAGAACTCCCTTATTATCTGTATTGAAACCTATAATATAAGAAAATGACAATCATACAAATTTATTAGAGAAAATACCAACCACAAAACACTTACAAATATATGTGGGCCATTGAAAAATCCCTATATATGGAATTTTTAGTCTCTGAGATGCATAATTATAGGTATATCCTTAAAAACACATTATCTAATACTAAAATCCAACTCCAACTCTATAAACCAATTTCTAGACATGTCTATGAAACCACCACTCTTTAGAGAGAAGACACACAACGATTCCCCATATTATTAAAGTCTTGATTCATGTCTTAGACCATTAGGTCATCAACTAAATCACATCATGAAACCCTTCCCAAAACACTAGTTAACCATGAAACATGCACACAAGAAAAAAAAAACAGGTTCTTAGGATTTACCTGGTTTTATACGTCAGAATATTTATAGGTTTTTTATAACATCCCAATCATGTCATAGTTTTTCCGAGTGCTAAATTCAAAAATTTCACCAGCCTCATCAGAAAAAACACTCTACACTCATTATTGATGTATTATTCCCTACCACATGTCCACCATTAACGATGACCACACAAATAAGGTATTTTTAATACACATGAGTCATATAACGTCTTTCACTTTCATAAGAAATGATTTCACAACCAACCCCATCTCATCATTTTGTAAAATGGTTTACTCTATAAAAAATGTAATGAAACAGTGGTTCATGTAACAACCTTATTATTTTAATTAGTAACATTATTTTTTCTATTGTATATGAAAGACAAAAATAATTTTAAACCACACATGGGATATATTATTTAAATAAGAATGTTATAACTTAGACATTAAACCAGAGGGAATAAATAGGATTATGTACATTATGATATATATATATATATAAATTTCCTATAAAATATAAATGTATTGATAATTTTAATATAATTAATCAATATTTTTTTATAAAGGAATTTTATTCATTAAAAAAAGTTTTTTAAAAAATGGTATTTATTGATTTTATTGAAAATATAATATATTTTTTTTATTCAACATAAAAAAATGTATATGATAAAATGAAAATAATTTTTAATTCAGTATATTTATATTATATTTGGGTGAATTAATTGTAGTTTTATGAAAAGTTTTTTTGAACAAATTTTGAAAATTACTAATTTTTATTGAAAAATGTTTTAAATGACTAATATCATTAAATTTTAGTTAATGATAATAATATTGAAAAATATGTTAGTTAAATAAAATTTATCAATTATATATTAAATTAAATTAATTTAAATCCATCTAATGATTATAACTAGTTATATAGACAATGTAAGACCATCTTACACTTGAAAAATGCATTCCTGGGAAAATATTTTTCGACACATATTACAGGATTATTTTTAAATTAAAATTTTCCAATTATTTGAATTTAATTTGATAACAAATAATCTATATTGGGAATTATTATAAATAATATAATGAAATATTTTGAATAATTGTTATTCATAATCAATATTAAAAATAGTAAAAATATGTTAACATGTTTAATAGTAAAACATGTATAACCAGGGATAAAATAAAGTAATAAGGGATATAATGACCATAGAAATAGTATAATTTTCATTTAATGTTCATATTAAAATCTGATATCTTATAATTCAAATATAATTCCCATTTGGGATCTATATGAAAATGATTATCACCTGTATAATACTTTATTTAAAGAAACCCATATAATGTCACTTTCTTTCTTTTAATAACATTAATAATCTTTGACAGGGATAAAAATTATAATATTACAGTTATAAAAACTGATTTTAATTATAAATTACTTTTTATCAAAGTTATTTATTTCTAATTATTAGTTACAATCTATATTCCTTAAATTCATATAGAATGTCGATATAATAAATATCTAATTAAAATGAAGATAAAATGAATGATTTTAAAAATATTAAAAGTTAAATTATTTGAATAAATTATTCAATTAATTTATTTAGATGATTATAATATTTTATATATTATTTAAATCTATATATATTCGTTTTCTATCTTTTTTCTATTTTAAAAATTATAATTGAGATGTTTCAAAATTGTTGAAAATGATAATATTTATTAATTAATGATCTATTAAATTATTATAAATGCTGGAAAATAGTATATTCATTTAAGTGGGTTGAAAATGGTTTATATTATAAATTTATTTAAATTAATGGACCGTTTTATTTTTATAATTTAATTACGTAACTTTAAATAGTGAAAACAATAAATACAGTGGATATGGAAAAAACATGGGTTTCATGTTACATCAACACGTATTAAAATTAATTTTTCACACACATATGAGTTTTATGTTATAAATATTATTTCATACATAATATTATTTATTCCAAACTATATAATAATGTTCGTTTAATTATTAGTCTTGATCGAAAAATTACTTTCGTAAAAAAAGAAGTTACTATGGTCAAAACAAAAATGATAAAACTAATTAACCAAAAAGATCAAGTGATAAAATGTATATTTTTTTTACCTTTTTAGTTGGGGAGTTGTGGCTCATCCTTTTATTCCATTCACTCCATTATTTATCAATATTTGAGTGACTTTTCATGGATGTGATTTTCCACAATTGAATTGTTTTGTGTACTTACCAAAATGAAACTCCTCACTTGTAAAAGGGAACCTCATATTATCTATTATTCAGTATTATAGTGCCTTTAAAATTTAATATTCCTAGACCTAATCAATTATTTATTTCACTTACCACATCATATAGTTATTTTTGTAATTATAAAACACTTCTTGTAATGATTTTGATGCTAACCTAAAAAGGTTTTCTGAAGATGAGGTATCATTATTTACAAAGTGTTTTTTATTCTTCATCCTCCAAAAAAATTAAAATTCGTTGAAATTATGAAAATATTATATTTCATATAATTAAATTTTATGATGTTAATGGATGACCTAAATAATTATTCTCTCCCATAAAATTGGAAATGAAACTCTTGATCATGAGTAATGTGGACTACTACCTCACGAACAGATGTAATTTGTTTTCCTAAAAAAATACCCATATTTGGTTATATCATTGGTTTTACTGGTTAAATAGGATATTTATTACATAATTATATAGTTGAAATTTTAATATCATATCTTCATTTTTTATTTATAATCCTTTGGAGAATAGCATCATTGCTCATGCACATGTGTAGACTACCGCCTACATGATGTGATGTGATATGTATTTAATTTTATTATTACATAGATCATATTTACTAAAATTTTAATTAATATATATGATATATATGATATAAATATGATTTTTTAATTTTGAAGTACTTGTTATCATTCTTTCCTTCAATTGTTTGAAATCTGGAAATAACATTCATGTGTATGTACATCCTTGTATCTCCATGAATAATGTAATAAGATTTTCATTGTCTACAATCATGGATAAATATAAATATGAATTTAATACATATATATGAAATTTATTTCATTATTAATTTTATACTGATGATGAAATCTTTATCAAATAACAAAGACAAATTCAATCGAACTAAAAAAAATAAATCCATGTACTTGTTACATGAAAGAGTTATTTTACCAAAGAATTTTTCGTAAATAGGTGAATAATATATGTTATGAAGTATATGATTATTTTTATAGATTATATATATAATAAAACTATATTCATTCTATTGGAATTATGAATATGTTTGAAGGAATAAGGTACTTGGGGTAAAGGATTTTCATCTCACTTTTAATAGCATGGGACACATGACATATTCACCACTGGTTTCTTTTTTTGTTTTATATACGAATAATGAATTTACATTCTAATTTATCTAGTGAATGTTATTAGATATAAATATTCTTATATGTTTCTTTATTTCATGCTTCTAACTATTAAAAAGAAACTAATTTACTAAGGGGTTTACATTACAATATCACTATATACTGGGGTTGTTTATTATTAAGAAAATGATAATAAAATATTGTGATATATATATAAAAACATAATTAATTTTATTATTATAAGTTTTTTATTAGGGAATACATGTTTTCATTACATTTTACTCTCTTTTATAACTATATAGACCAGAGAAATGATTTATTGTAATAAAAGTCTTTATTTCTATATAAGGGAGAAAATATATTATATTACACATCCATATTTTCTAGAAATTTGTTTAATAATTTTTTTAAAATTATCAAAAAAATTTTAAAAATATTTTTACCCTTTTATAAATTTAAAAAATTAGTTTAAAATGAATCTTTTTTTCTAACCATGCTATTTTTCCCCTTTACCAAAAAATGTTAAAGGAATTTTATTTAAACATATACATCATGAAAGGTATTTCCTATCATCATAAATGATCAATTATTTCAATATTATATTACTTTATTTCAAGGCCCATTACAAATAAAATTATTTCATTAGTATTTTAGAAATTTTTTTATTTTACATAGGTGATTTCAATGATAAAGTTTATTTTCCACAAACACATGTTATTGGTAAACTTTTAAAATAACTTTCCATATATAATAGAATTATTTAATGTTTATTACACTTTATAAAAGATATTATCCAATGATACCATCCTTTTTTCATTCAATATACTGTTTATGATTATTGTGTCAAGATTCATAAGAAACCCACTTCTTTTATATGAGTTAATCGATGGTGATACTCTTATGAAATCTATTTCATTTTATGGTTTATGATCTAATTAATGTTTTATGGTCTTAGAGAAAACATATGAATAATTTTCAGTATTATATGGGTGGCACTAGAATTATATATCATTCTAATGAATTGGGTAAGTGTTAATGTTCCAAGAGATCAAAGGCTACAAAGAGGTTAACCATTTCTAGAAAAAATAGGGTACCTAAGATGTTATTTTGTACCAAAAATATGGAATACATAAGGGTATCGAAATATTGAAGATGGTTCATTATTTGTTATCCCATGAAGTATATGTTATGAATTTATTGTTCGGTGTCCTTGACATAAGATTTAATATACATAAGTGTCTAGAAAAAGTCAATTTCTTATTCCAAGGTTATTCTCTTGTTGCATATATTAATTGATTCCTTTATGATTCATGTCTTCTAAACTCCCAATAATATTACACGAATCATGATTATGGTTTTTAAAATTTAGTGCAAGGATTTTTATTTTTATGGATGATTACTTTGAATATTTCTATGTATATATCTATATTTATTTATGTACTCGAAGTCATTTTGGGTGTTTCAGGTCTCCATTAAAAAAATTAGAAATGTTTTTATATTTTACTACCCAAAAATTCATCATTTCACTGTTAATATTTTTCCCATTTATTAAGACATCATAATGAAAATCTAAGACCAATGTTGAATACAGAATGTTGGGTTCCCTAGGTATTACATGAGGCTGACCGACATTGGGTATTCAAAGAGTGGTGGATGTTGGAGGGTCCGTTTAAAAAAAATATATTTTTATTTTAATAAATGAAATATCCCAATACTAATTCTATAAATATGATTCTATATAATGTCACTAGGGTTAAACCCATTCCCCTGGGTGGATTTGAGTGGAGGATGATTATTATTTATTAGAATCTTGGGATCATAATATGTCAATGATCAGATTGTGGTGGATCAAGATGTAGGTAACAAATGAAATGAATCTTATTTGACACTGGAAAATGTTCTCCTCACTATTGATCAATCCAAAATCAAGGAATGGGATATTATTTTAGTAGTTTAACTGTATTTTATTTACATATCATGTATTCAATTTTGTTCTTATATTATTTATGATTTTTTTTCATATGATCCCTGTAACATTTTTGGTTTTATTAATCAGACAAAACTCCTTCATTAAACATTTTATATCCCTTGGATACCATGTTTATGAGATAATTTTATAATAACTCACCCAAACATGTTTATTTTCTTTTTTCATTCACAATTATCCACATCATTCTCCATGTTATTCATCGTTGGAAATAGAGTCATTGTTGGACATTCCTAGGGTGGGTATGAATGTTATCAATCCCTAAATTCATAGTTTTTTTCACAAAATACATGTGGTTTGGTGATTTGTAGATGGTTTTGGATGAATTAATGGATTTTGGGGGATGGATACACTGCTTGTAAACTATATCCATCACACAACGACCATGAGAGTTGTGTAATGTGACCTAATGAGACATGAATTGTTTGGGTGGCTAGAATTTGGCATCTGGTGGTGGATAAGGTGTAGTTAAAAAAAATCTAAGACCCCTAGTGCACTATAAGGATGAAGATGCGACGAAGGAATTGTAGTAACTCATTTAATTTTCTATCACCCTTAGATACCCTATTGATATGATCATTTTATAGGTACTCCTAGACAAATATTGATTTATTTTCTTCAAACACATTTCTCCACATAATTCTCAATGTTATTCAGTATTGGACCATGCGGTCACGGTTCTACATTTCTAAGGTGGGTTCAGCTATGATGGGTTTACTATATTCATAGTGGATGGTCAAAAGACATGTGGGTTGGTGATTTGTAGATGGATTGTAATGGGTTAATTGGTTATGAGTGACGAAGATATAGATTGATAAATATCCATCACATATAGGCCATGGGAGCAGTGAGATGGGATATGATAAGACATGTGGTGTTCAGGTTGCTGGAATTTCATCCTTTAGCGACGAATCGAGAGTATTCATCAACATATATAAGACCCCTGGTTCACATTATGTATGGAGAGGTAAAAAATGCAGTGTATTTAGACTCACTAATCAGTATTGGGTTTCAATGAAAAATCGGACCTCTGACATGTTGTCTTGGAACAGATGCCATATAGTCCATTGGATATGGGGGATAAAGATTTAGGAAGAGATGATGCTCACATGCCATGTATGATGAAATAAACACCATGTGTCAAGTGTTGGTGGGACAAGTGTTTTTGGGAGTATATGGGAATATCCAAGAGTACACGAGAATGTCCTAGTACTCAGAGATAACCACAAACATGGGAATGACCCGAAGTACACAGCCATGACCAAATGCACACATGCATTACCAAATAAAAATGAGAATTTCTAGGTGTACATTGGAAGGACCCATGTTTCTAAATAATTCCATTTATTACCCATGCATCCATTTAATTACTACATTCCTAGATTAGAATTGTGAAAAAGAGGAACAACTAGGTTTCTAGGTGAGGTAACACACTATGTGACCATAGGTTCACACCATGTACCTTTATTAAGGATTTAAGACATTTTTATATATTTATTATAGAGTTTAATTTTTTCTTTTGAGTTGAATATCCATAGATTTTCTATTCATAGGTTATAATTTCGGCCTTTATTGAGGATTGTGAGATATCATTTGAGTTTTTTTGAGAGTGATTCATTTGTGGGAGATGCATGAATGAAAACGATGATTAAGAAATATCATTCAAGATATGTTAGTGTAAGAAACTCCCAGTCACATGAGGGTGTGGGTCCCCTATGTTTTTACCTTTATTAAGTTTATCCTCATGAGGTACTAGTGTGCGGGTACTCTATATAATATGTATTACTCCATGACACACTGAGGCCCAGATCATTTGTCTACTGAGATTCACCCCTTGGTGCACTGGGGAACATATCCTCTATCTAATAAGGTTAATATCCTATTATACTAGGGTTCATTCCCTGTATCAGATATTATTCTCCCTTGACTATGCATCATAATGGATATATAAATGTCATCCCAATAGCATTTTTTTGGGGTAGAAACAGCTGATGTTGGGAATTAAAGATAGGCCCTCAGAACTGTAGGAAGAGCCATCATACTTGGTTGGGTTGTGGAGATGGTGACCCCCTTTCACTCTCATATGGGTTCCTTACGTAAATGTATCATGGGGGGTTTCACTTTTTCATTGGGATGACATTACATCTGATATATACCTCTCCTTCATTATTTTTTGTTTTGAGTAACCCTACTACGTTTTTATATACTCACCCATTCTTGGGATTTTCTGGAACATGTCATTTCATGTGTTGTTGGAATAATGATTAGTGGATACATAGGTGGAGGATAGTGATAAATGGCTAAATTGATAGTTAATGGTGGTTAAACATAGAGATTAGGATCCATGCTATTTCATTTTTCCTATTTTCTTGTTGTTATTAGGTCGAGGCTTCATTTTTTATTTATAATGTATTTTTAGTTGAAAATATTTAGTTTATACTATTATTATATTTTTTAACTAGAGTTTATATCATATATAGTTACACTCTAGGTGTTATGGTAGTTATTTACTCCTCTAAAATATTTTATGGAGATGGTTTTGTGCATGCGTACAAGTCCCTATGCTAAGGCTCCCAATTTTGTTTATTCCCTCTCAGTGCTTGTCACTAGACCCAAGGCTATTGGAGGTGGGAATGGAGTTGTCACACTCAGAATGCCACAAGAAAGGTTGTCTTGGGGAGTCGTTTCATGACCGAGTGCTATTAGAGATAGTTCATCCTTGTGTTGGTGTAGATAAGGACACATATTGATTATAGGTTGGGAACTAAGGGAAACAATGTTAGTGTGTCTTGAGTGTAGCTTTCAGGCCAAGGAATATAGTATTGGTGTGGTGAGAAATACATCCATTCACTAAAACTGTAAAGACATTTTTTTAGACATAGAATACTATGACATAAGTTGCAGGGAACTAAACTAATTTGCATCATATATAATTTAGTTCTTTGACCTTACTTCTGGAGTTATCACCCCATATATATATATATATATTCTCTTTAAAACATAGTACTTATTGATCACTTTAAGGGTTCTTTCACAAAGATAAATATCCATGTTATCGACATAGGATATTGATAATGTATATTTAATTGATGAGGAGCAGGTTATTTATCCATATCATGAGGTTTTTCCTCTAGGATAGAAAATATGAGTTTCCATACCTATATGGCAGTACATTTTACTTCTAGGGTAGGCTATTGATTCATCTATGCTTAGTGCACAATGAAATTTCCAAAAATCAAGGACTGTTGATGTATCACTGCATGATAGACCTCCCTAGAGTTAGAGGATTTACTATTTTTTGTGATATAATATAATAGACTTGTTCAGACAACAATTGATCATACATTTCTACTTGTTTCTAATCTTCCTTTTGGACAAACAAGGAACTGGTAGGGTCTGATGACGTAAACCCTTGATAAGACGATGCACTCATGGTATGACATGCATCAGCTCTTTCATAATGAGTTTTACCCTTTATGCATATACTCCTTGAGGATTTAGGATCTTATTGAGATAAATAGGGTGATTTGGTGGTTGTTATGTATTATTCATTGATTAATTACCAGATATGTTAATCCCTTGACATTTTGTAAGGTGGTAGCTTCGTGGCATTAGATTTTTAGATGGTCCCCCATACAGAAATCAATTCAACCATTGTTTTCTTATGGAATTATATTTATTATGGAGATATAGATAGGGATTAGGTTATATATATATATATATTCATGGAAGATTAGTGATAAATGGATAGAGATTATAATGGTTATATTGGGTTTGATACATCTAAAATTTTTAGAAATCCTTATTCATTAGGGTTTTGGTTCAAGAGACCACCAAACAACTTGACTCATGCATGTGGATATATGATGCGTGGTCTGTGCAAATTATTTGGTATTCCAAGAGAGGGGTGGCACTATAAATTTGACATGAAGGATCACATGGATCATGAATACAAGAATCAATTTGATAACAAAGGTAGGAATTTAATGAATGTAAAACCATGGAAGTGGAAGCACCATGATTAGGAATCTCCTTGGTTTGGCCAATATGTACCCAAGGGAGGAGGTATTGATAGGGGAGCAGGTGGGGAAATTGTGGAAGTAGTTGCTGGTGGAGGGAAATGATAAAATTTACTTAAATGACCACCATAAAGTGTCCCATTATATGCTTAAAAAGTTATAGGGATAGGATGTGGGTAGCTTCATACTTGTGGAGATATGAGCAGGATGTATAGGAGTTGATTTGAGTTCTTATGTATGTATTTTAAACTATTTCCTATTAATAGGAGACTTAGGAAGGAGTAATTAATTCATAATATTACCCCTTGTGTGAGAGTTTATGATTTTATTTGGTTCATTATACTAGTATATAATTATAGAGATTCTTACAAGGAGTTATTCTAGAGTATCTCTTATCTATAGATAGTACAATATGGAATATAGTGGTAAGAGTTTCTCATGGGAAAACAGGGACATTATAACGAATCCTTATTATTTCATCAATGGAATAAACTAGTTTTAAATGTATTGGGTATAGTTGGACATTCATAATATTTGATTTAAATGGATTCAGATAGATGGGATGATATTTTATACTAAGAGAGAGAGATATATCATGGCTGGTTGAGTGTTTCATGTGATATAGAAGTTGAAAATCATCACCCATAAATAAGATATATTATACCTTTATTTAATAGGCACAAAATGTTTCAATTCTAATTTTTTGTGGATTATTATATTGAAATATTCCCTGAGGATGTTCAAGGACTACCTTTAGGGTGGGATAGAGACTTCTGAATTAACTTTCACTCCTGGACCACACATACATCTTCTAAATAATATCACATATTTAGGAGGAACCATTTTATAAATCTTTGAAACATTTATTTTTTTAAATTAAATTGGTTTTATGATAATTTTATTTTTAAGAGAGATTCTATTAATATAATACAAAATGGTTTAAATCTCATTTTGATTGAAAATCTTATTTAATGTTATATTTTCTAAGGGTCAAAATTTTCTTTGTTAAGTTAATTAATTCCCATATAACTTTTAAACAAGTCTTTTTATTTTCATTAAAAAAATATTGGTTTTAGAGTTTAAAAAGTTCCCTTAAATTTTGGTATTTTTTGGAGTTCTCATAGTGAAATTGACTATGATAAACAAAATGGATACATAAGTAGAAAAATATAAATCATATAAAACACCATTGGTTTTTGAAACAAGTACTTGGGATGAAACAACTATATGGGATAGAATAAATATGTGGTACTAGATGGATACATGTTTCAGAAAACTATGTGAACTAATTCGATTATCTGAGGGAGGTTTCTATGTGGAAAAACACATACATGATCAATTCAACTACATCAATAAAAATAACTATGTTGGCCACTAGGCTAAATAATGTATAAAATATGATACATATCCTTTTCAATGGGAGTTCTATGCATTTTCTTTCTGGAGTTTCTAACATTCAGAAATGAATATGGTGGACCAAAAGAGTTCCATGAAAGAACAAATTTTACTTCTTAAACAATAGAGCAGTGATGGTGTACTACTTCCACAGATCAATTTATTCTACAATGATGGTTCTATAAGAATGTTAGTAGGAGAGTGTATATTTTGTTTAATAGGGGTAAGAGGCTGAAACTAGGAGGACAAGAGGTTGGGGATATGATGTGAGAGAAATGTAATCTAGTCAAGTTGTATTTGATATAAAACTAAACTATATTATTTTGTGTTCCTGGAGATAGGACAGAATCTATAGTTCTTCTTCTCCCTAGTTCCTTCCACTGTACATTGTTTTTCTCTTTAGTAAAAAAATGTTCACGATTATTATCCTTCATCAATGTTTTGTGTTCTCCAACATTTAGTGAGAAGGAAATAATTTTCATGTCTATTTCTAGGAATTGAATCCTTTATTTTTTGTATATTTCCACAGATCATTCCAAACACCATCCTTTTTCATTTCTATTTATCGAAATTGACTCTATTTGTGGTGAAGTGATATATCAACCAACTAAGAGAATTTTCCATCACCCATTCACTACTTGGTAATATATGGGTCATTCTTGAGATATCAACCATAAGTTGAGTGAACTTTGAAGAATAATTAATCTATTTGAGGTTCATGATTGGTAGTAGATGAGTGAATCAAATTAAATCTAGGAATTTTTCTTGATGCATAATTTCTTAATATCTAATAAATTTTTTGAAACCACTGTTTCTTATTCTCCATAGTTTGATCCACATGATCCCTAAATTATCATTTTTTTCATTAATTTCTTCATTATATAATTTTATTTTTAAATATATAAAACTAAAACAGTATTCTCATAAGAACTCTATGAAATTTGACACTATATCCAAGAGATCACACCCTATGTTTTTGCTCTTTTCTATATTTAGTGTAATAAATGTATTTTTTCTATCCTTATAATAAGGAAGAACTGGTCAGTTGGAATCATTTATAGGGATGAAATATATGTTTAATAGGATTTAAATTTTTCTATAAACATATAACTAGAAAAATGATGGGACTTCCCTAAAAATATTAAGACATCTTAGGATTCCTGCCATAAAAATTAAGGAACGATAAATTTTTTGGGTGATGATGAATAAACTTGTTTAGGATTATAGGAAACATATCTAACCAACAGTGGGTGCCATAGAAAAATAATATGGGAAATTTTTACACATTTTTCTAGAGTTTAATTCAATAGTTATTTCTCAAGTAGAACTAATTCCTCTTAATATATTGTATATGGTTCAATAGGTTTATGAAGTGATAGTGGAGGTGTACTACCTTTCCCATATATTAGAAATACTCAAAGAATCACTTTTACATCAATAAGAAGAATATAGAACTTTAATTAAGGGAGTTGAAAATGTCACTGATACACTAGTCATTTTATCTGACTATTATCATCTTGAGGAAGGTATAAATTTTTCTAATACCTTTGTAGGTGTTGAGGGTGATGTTTATGTTTTTTATCCCTTAGAAATATATGAGGAATGTGAATATGTACCTACTAAGTAATTTTTCAAAATCATTATAATCGATGAATATTTAAATATGGGTGTAATTGTTAAAGGGGAGGTTTTGATGCTATTTATAGGATCTTAAGAGGGTGTAGATATATGTTTTTATATTCCTGAATAAATAAGAATTTGGAATACATACAAGAAAAATATATCCCAAAAATTGATTTACTACAGCCTATGAAGACAAACCATAAACTTGTATTAGATGTGTAGTACACATTTTATCTATGTTTCTATTCACCACTCCATAAGAGGTATGAAACTATCAAGGAGTGTGACATTAAATAATTTTTATATAGTATATTATACAAATGAAATCTATATGAATTCAGGAATGATCTTATCTAATGTTATATTTGTAATAACACACAACCTTTATCGCATTGGGGTTTATCCAAAGGATGACCATATTTCCCCAATAAAAAAACACCCATTGTGGGGTTATCTAAATATTATTTTATTCATTTATTTAATTTTTTTATTCCATTTTATGTTTTTAGTTTTTTTAGTGTTTTAATTTTATTGTATGATAATAATCTGGATGTGAAACCATGTGAAAACTAATCAAGAAAAAAAATATTCAAAATCAAAATATAAGTACTAAACACTCTAATACAAACATGGTTTCACCTCAATTTTCATTGTAAATAATATATTATAATGTTTAAAATGATTATATCATCTAGGAACTGGAATTGAGTTCTCATGAGTCATACAAAAATAAAACACATACATTATCCATTTGGCCACAAAAAAAATCAAGACAAGCTCATATAGAAGGTATGTTTTTGTTTTAATTATTATATGTTTTTTAAATTCTTCTAAATTATGTGTGGGGAAATACCCTTTTATTTTCAGGTAATAAATTATCATGAATATTTTCTCTATTATTGAATTCATATCTTACCATAATCTATATTATAAAAAAAATAATTTTTTTTTGAATTATAACTAGTACCCATCACATGCCTAAACATTAAATATTCTTATATCATATTGTTTTTCATTATTCTATTTAAAATAAAATTTCCAATTACTTTTCCTACAATTAACTATGTAAATAATGAACGTTCAATAATTTTTTTTAAAATTAAAGTGTTAATGGATTAAATAGTAATTTTAGCAATTTTATTAATTTTGAAAATCAAGTAACACCTCCAAAAATTTTTGAACGACTTACGTGAATATTAATTTTGATATTTAACTATTATCCACCATAGAATTCAACTTTTTGGACAATGTGGGGTTTTAATTTTGGGGTTGAGGGAAATTTGTAAAAATTATCCGTGATACAACTCTCCAACCACAAAGACCCCCAATTTTTTAAAACATTACTATGATTTTAATAAATTAAATAGTTTTTTCAATATAAAGATATATATTTTGGGTGTCTCTTTGTTTGAAAAATTACAACTAGAAGTGTACAACCATAAAGAAAATGTCGGGACCTTTTTGAAGGATTTTTATTAGTCATTAATTTGTAAGGATTGAGGGATTAATGAGTTTTTTGTACACTATATTTATGTAAATATTTCTTGAAAAATACGGAAAGGATGTTTGATAAGTTTTTCTCTTGTGGAATTGGGACCATATCATGGGAAAACATGAACATGGATATTAGAAAAGATACATTCCTTGGGTAACATGGAACCCTTTATGGATCTAAACCAATCAAGATATATTCTTAATAACTTGCATATATAGTAACTTGGGAAATTGGGCTTCCACTATTAGTATATGAGGCAAGGTTACTGGGTGGATTTATGTAAATAAATCCAAATAATTTTGTGTTATGCATCAATTCTATGATTGAAAAAATTAAAATATTATCCCGTGAAAAAGTATTCCTCATGAATTTTAGGTAAATATTGAACCAAAATGAAGAAGGGAATAATTTATTTACAAGAAATATTTTGAGTTATAGTAGCAATGTGGGAAGTTAAGTCTTGGATATAGGAACCTATATGAGAGTGAATGTTATTTATTATTTTATTGTAAATCTAATTCCATTTGTTTCGCTCTGGTCATTGTTCGTAGAACTATTATTTATCATTGTATTGATATGGGGAAGTGTGATGAACTCACATTGGAAGAATGGGGATATCATTCAATATATTATATGGAGTTCTCCTTAGTCGTTTTGACATCATTGATCTTGATTCCTTCATCAATAAACAATTTAAATTGTAGAATTTTTTAGTTGTGAAATGGATTTTGAGATCTGGAGTTTGATGTGAAACCATTTTATCAAACATTGATACTTATTTTTTTGTTAAATAAATGGGTTTTAATGATAAGTATAGTTTCAAATGGATATTATTTGAATAAGGAAAAAATATATTTAGTATAATATTCATTGAAAATCATCCTTAATTATATATTTTTTAGTGTTAAAATTTTCATTTTTAAGGTCATTATTTTCCATATAATGTTTAAGTAATCATTTTTTGTTATTTTAATTGAAAACTTATTTGGTATGTGGTTTTTACCTTTTATGGAATTTTTTGTTTTTTTGGAGATGATGTGTTTAAATTAGCTATGTCTGTTGAAATTGATATGTCCCATGAAAGTCTGTGATGTCCAAAACTACTACGTGGACATAAATTACTATGTGGATGAAATTAATACATGGGATGAAATTAATACATGTTATTAAATGGTTATGTGAGAAAGATAATTATCTAAACAGAATAATATACATATGAAATCCCATATATCACCCAATTTCCGTGGTGAAGAGAATTGGCCATGCGGGAAAATGAATATGTGACTAATTCGACTACATCGATGAAAATTCCTACATTGAAAACATTGATTAGTGTGAGATAAAATAGTATATGCCTATCCCATTTGGTGTTTTGTGCACCAACTAGTCATAGTTTATGCCAAACAGAATTTCATGTGCCTTCCATCAAGAGGTTCACATTGAACTATAATTTTACTACTAAAATAATGGAGTGGAGTTGGTGTAATTTTTCTTGGGAGCAGGTTCTGGTAGAATATATGTGATATTATATATTTAGTATGAGTGTGTGTATTTTTTAATAGGGATAAGAGAGGCTCCGATTAGGGTGGCCAATATGCCAAGGATCAAAAGTGAGATATGAAGCAACTGGAAAAGTTGTTCCTAAAGAAAGAACTCAAGTTATTTTTTTTGGGAAACTGAAGATGGGACCTAATTTTTAGATCATATTCTCTCATGTTACTTACCCAATAATTCCTTTTCTTTATTATAAATAAATGTTCATTAATTTTATTCTTCATAAATATATTTTGACCACAGTCCTTTTACAATTGAGGACTAATTTTTATGTATTGTTTTAAGAAGTTAATCTCACATGCTTCCTTGAGATATACATGTCATTCCAAAGACACTCATTTATGATTACTCATTATGAAAAAGGACACTATAAATTGATAATTTAGATCTCAAACACCCAAAATAATGTTTCTCTAGTCATTTAATATTTGGTAATGAAGTTGTGTGCTTCTAAAGATTGAGCATCCACTGAGTGAGGTTTTGAGATTATTTATTCCATTTTAGGTTAATAATAGGTAACATACAAGTTGATCAAAATGAATTTGGTTATATTTCTTGCTGGGATCTTCCTTAAAATTTCTATTATAAGTATTTAAATCAATGTTTCATATTATGTATAGGTTCAAAACTATTTTATCCACTCTCTAAATGTTTTTCAGAACTATCCACAAAGTGTTTGATTCATTATAAATAAAAAAACAAAAAGAGTTTCGGGAAGACCATTAGAAATTTCAACACTATATCACTGAAATCGACCCTATAGTTGGAAATTGTTCTATATTTTGGAATATATAAATTTTTTTCCTCATGTAAATTATGTTTCTATTAGACATCCACGACCATGTTCCAATATTTGAGGGTGAAATTGGAGGACCATTGGGAGATGATTTTTATCACCCCTAGTGTCACACCTTTGAAAATACATATTTTTTCATGAAAATGGTATATGAGAGGTTGAGAATTTTTATTATTATTTAATAGATAACTAATTTTTGTTGTAATACATTTAAAACCTATGCATGAATGATTATTTCTTCTTCCATATTATTAGCACAAGTTGGTTCTCGATGATATATCTCATGTCCGACTACCACAAGTTGCAGTTTTAGGAGGTTGATATTCCAACTATGGAATTATAATGTTTATACGAACACTGTGAGTTCTTATTGATACATTTTAGGGATAAATACCCCTACTATTTTTTTATAATATTATTAAGATCTTCTAGGCATATTTGTGTTAATTTATGATAATCTTAATTGCTGACATAAAAATTTATCTATATCGGTGACCATCAATGGATGGTCGTAGACATACTCTAGGAGAATAATATTAATGGAAAGATATAAAATATCTAGTACTGGATATAGAATTTTTCCTACTTATTGAATTTTTTAGTTGATCATGTGTTAATGGTATACCTTGCGAATATTGATGCAGTTCTTGGTTGTGATCCATCTATGATCATGTCACAAAATATCATGATTTCATGGATTGGAAGGGTATTACAGGAGGTATTTGTAATACTTATGAATGATTGAAACAAATTTGATCACCCTAATATTGAAGGTGTATCTATTTATCTAGACTGATCTATTTTAGAGAGCCTTTGAGATGCTGACTCTATGTATGACTAGTACTCATGTGTGGTGACTGATAGAGGATGGTGTTAAGAACGTAATTTTTTTTGAAAAGCCTATAGATTTGGGAACAATGGCATGTTTATTTAGAGGAAGGTAATGATGGAATATGTGACAATGAATTTGAGACCCCAAGAGAAGAACTACATGGCTCATGGCCTAGATTTGGTAGTGGGAGTCTTCACCCAGAAGATGTGGATTAAATACATTCCCTAAGAGAGAATTTTCATATAAATGGGGAAAAAGATCATTAGTTACATCATTACATAGATAGATATGAACATGGGATATAGATGATGGTTGGATTTAAATTTTGACTATGTGTTCTAGATTATGCATACTCCAAGGAAGGGAAACATGGTGGCATATTCATTTAGTAGAAAGTCTTATTTTTCTTGGTGGAAGAGGTTTTTGTGCAGTTGGATTAATTGCAGCTAACCCAGGTGGACAAGAGGGGTGTATATTTTCATTAGTGGATGGTGTAGACTATTATGATTCTTCATTGTTTGAGAAGGGTAGGTTTGGGATACATCTAATATTATTTTATACATGACCATACATCTATTTTAAGTGATTAGTGGTGTTTCTAATCATGTTTTGTGAGGAGTAGATAATTAATTAACAGAATTCTCCCATTAATGTACACCCCTAATGTGGAAAATATTTAAAATGAACAAAATATTAGTTTTATCATGATAAAATGAGGAAAATAGTTGCATAATTTATATCCCTCTCCCACATGTCAGTAGGTTATGGATGATCACCGTGCTCTAGCCATCATAACATAGCTTCCTGTGATCTAAGTGTGGATATTGTCCAGAATACACGACTAATTTTAGAAATGAATTATATATAAAATGAGGGGAAAATATAATATATGGGTAATTATTGATTGAATTATAAAGAAAAAATAATTTTATTCCATTTGAGATTAGAGAAATTTTGTAACTTTAGGGTAGTTTTACATGTGATAGATCATAAATCTTCAATGGAAACATCTGATGATTTTCAATGAACATAATACATGGTTCAATTTATAGTTGTAGATGGGATTATATGAGGCCATCAAGACCCAGTTGAATATGGAAAAAATATTCCATCTATAAAATTATTGGTATAATTAATGAAATATCCAAGTGTTGTGGGATATGATAATATTTTATATGGTGAACATTAGTTAGAGTTGCTTGGATCATATTGAATTGGTAGAGTTTTCTTCTAGTAACATCTATAACTCTTCCATTAGTAAAAAAATATTTGAATCCCAATATATGAGAATATTTAGGTCCCAATTATGTTGTAATATAATTGGAGAGACATATCTTGTGGGGATAAAGTTGGTGCATACAACTATGTATAAGGTTCATGCGATCCATTACATTATAGGTATAACCCTAATAATAAAATAATATTCTAAAAACTCGATATAGTAGGGCCTTTTTGTGTGAGTATTGACACTATGTTATTGAAATGAGTCTATCCATGATGTATATTATAGAGATTTTATCAGGGAGGAAACATACTTGAGAGGTTCATCAGGATGTTCGAGATCCTATGAGGGGAACGTGAGATTTCACACCACATAGCCTTTACACTATTATTGGATTGAGTGAATGATGTATTGGATGTTTCAAAACTGATGATATTCATTCATTACTTGACAATCATCATCGACTAGGTAGAGTAATAAATCAAATATTTAGCCTCATGCATAGAGTACCCAATGGAAATTAAGGGTCAGTATAAGAGGATCACATGTGAATAGAACATTCATTTAGTTCACGTTCTTTGGTTGTAAGAGATCATGAAAGAGAGAAAAAGGTAGTGTGAGAGTCAGATATGGGATTAGTACCCAAATATTTTTATATTTTACCTTTAGAGGTTAAAATAATTAAAGGAGTGGATAATTTAATGATTGAAGTTGTGATGGAATAGTCGTTTGAATATTTTTTTGTATATATCATGATTTATCATTAGACCCAGGTAATTGTTAGGTGTCTTGGGACCACAGAATTAATATATTAATAATTTTTATATATATTATTACACGCACATTTATCTTTGTAGCTGTAATTGGTTTAGCTTTGATAGGGTCCTTAGGTTGGATATCAGAGACCGTTGTTGAGTGCAGAACATGGGGTTTACCCTAGGTGTGATATAATGGTGGTCAATATTTGTTGTTTCATAGGAGGTTACCATTAGAGGGTATATTTAATAAAATAAATAATTTATATTAGTTTTTATATTAAATAACATATCATTATCTAGAATAAATAAAAATGTTTCTACTAAAAATACAATGGTTTAAACATATTACACTAGGTTTATTTTGTTGATTAGGTTCTTTTGTTGTTAGCGAATTGGGATCATAGAAAGTAAACTATTAGATTGAGGTGGATTGAAAGGGATTTAGAAAACAAAGAGAATATTTTCTATCATAGGTGAATTCACTATTCCCCAATAATCAATCTGATATAGTGGTTCATAATTCTATTTATGGATTTCCACAATAATTTATTTTCATAACATGGATTTAGTTTTAAAATTATTTGACTTCTAACTTTTGTATCTTCGTATGAGTCCTTCCACATTTTTTTTCTAATCTAATAAAAGTATTGCTTTACACTTGACATAACCAATGGACACCCCTTTAAATTAATTGTATTTAGTAACTATTGTAAAATTATGGGGTTAATTATTTTAGGTTCATTTCTCTAATATTTTCTTCACATTTTTCACTATTGGTCTATAGGGTCATGGTTCATCATTACCGGGCTAGTTTTGAGTATTATTTAATCTTCAAAATCATGATGGTTACCTGATCATGAAGAGGTATGATAGTTTTCAGATGGGTGGGGATTGATTTCATGGGTTATGGGTGAAAAAAACATGGATAGAAAGACAAATTGTTCATTCTTTAGCTGTGGGAGTAGCACGATATGATGGGATAACCATTACGGGGTTCTATTTTTGACAATATGAACACTAATGAAGGTTCATTTAATGTGGTCCTCTGATGTAAGACCCATGATATGATACAATACTTGAGAAGTTTCATAGAGAGGCGTTCCAATCTTCATTGGGTTTCTATGAAAAACATGATTACATGGATTGTTTTCTAGGAACAAATGTCATGTAGACTCTTAGATATGACAAATATGTTTTCTTAAGGAGATATAGATCACATGGAATGTTTGATTCCATTCATATCATGTGACCCTATACAGGTGAATATGCATGTACTATGGGATTATGTGGGAATGAGCATAACTAGGAGTACATAAGAATGGCCTGGTACTCAAACACATCCAGATACACGGGCATGATATAATATACATAAAATTTGCTAGATTTACATGGGCATAACCATATACACACGATCATGGCATGGGGTGATTTTGTAGACTGAAATAAGCCAAAATATTCCATTAAGTACCAATTAAATCAATTTACAACTACATGGATATTTAATCCAAGGACAGAAATGTACAGTACAAGGTGTCCAGGTGGGCTCACATGCGATCTGACCCTTGGTGGACTCTATATACAATTCATAGGTAATTAAACCATGCATATCTCCATACTCTAGAATCATATTTGGGAATATATGTAACCAATACTAATATATATTCCACACAGAATGGGATGAGGGAATTCATATGGGAATATTAGATATGGGTTAGGTGATTCATGTATGATGCTTCTTCAAGTGACACAAATCCGATAGTGGTGATCAGGAATGATCATTAGAGATATGTTGGGGTTAGAAGAACTCCATATTGAAATAAAAATGGGAACCATGTATTCCTCAATATATAGAGTGGTTCCTTTGATGTACTAGTTAATTTGTATTATAACCACTGAGTGGTACCCCTTGATTCACTAGGAAGAGGATCCCCAGTATATATAATGGAACCCTCATGAAACACTATGGTGCATGTACTCTATCTATTGAAAGTGACCCACTATTGCACTATGGTGACAATACTCTATTGAAGATTGATACCCTCATTGTTTTCAATATAGTTTAGAGTAGTATGCCCCTCTGATGACACTTTTCGATAGACAATAATTTTGCTGGGAATCAGAGATGGACACTTGGGACTAGAGTAATACTCATCATCTTTAGCTAGGGTGTGGAGATGAATATCCCCTTTCACTCACTTTTGGGTTTCTTTATGTGAATATATATTGTGTTTTTATTTCCCTTTTTTCATTTAGTTTAATATAACCTATTTTTATCTCAATATTTATCCACTTGTGGTTTTTGGGCATCCTACATGGTATGTGTATACTCAAACCTAAATAAGGTGTTCGCACTTTTTTATTTTCATGTGATAATGAAAGAAATATCAGAGCATAAATTATTGAATATTAATAATTCTTGGGTGTGTTGAGAAAATTTGGTGGTCAAAAAAAGAACTTATGAGTTGTGATCTCTCAATTTTACTCTTTTCAAATTGTTGTTGATTTGATTCTACATTGATAGTTGGGAATTCATTTGCCCCTATATACATTGGTTTATACTATCATACTCTGATTTATTTCATAGAGTTTATTTCATTAATGGTTATAAACTATATATTGAGTTATCTATTTATCACTTGGCATTTTTTCATGTAGATGGGTATGTTTGTTCATACAAGTTCTTAGGTTAGGACTTCCATTTATATTTATGCATTCTTGGAATGTGTCTCTATCCCCAAGCCTATTAGAGGTGGGATTTTAGTTTTCATACACGTCATTCCACCAACCAGTAAATCCTTAGTGGGTCGGGTCATGACCTATAAGGTATGGTCATAAAACATTATTCTCATGTTGTCATACCCTTATGCTCTTGTTATGGTTATTTGATCATTGTTATCTCCCTTTTTTAACCTACAATGCATCAAATCTCACACATTCTTATGCTTCCATTCCCTAGGTGATGAAGAATAAAATACTATATCATTTTCCTAGTAAGGATGCTAGTTATGAATAACATAGTGTGAGATAACGTAGTTCACAAATGTGAATGTTTCCAATGATCCCATGTTTCTAAATTCACTAGACCTACACGATTATGGACTAGATTGTTAAATATTCAATGAATATTGGTTTATTAATATTTGATATCTATGTATGAAAATTATGTTTCACAATAGTTGACATCATGTCACGTTTTAGTTAACCATTGTAACTAGGATGAGAAAATATTAGAAACCACACTAGGGTTATGTAAATGTATCAAAAAATGATATATAATTTTAGTAAAAGGTAGGGCCACTGGTTTCCATGATATTACATTACAATATATATAATACTAGTGGATGTGGATCTAGAGCAATTTTAACTAGGGAAAATAAATATAAAAAGGAAACATTGGATTTTAACTCGATTGTCACCTAGTGATGAAAAAAATCCCAGATACACACTTGATTTGACACTCCTGAGGGATATGTCTTTAAAATTCAAAAACTAATTATAATAAATAACAAAGTAGTTGGAAATAATATGATCATGTATAAATATGTTAATAATAATATATTGTAGAATGAAATAGAATTTTTTATTATACAGAAATCCTATAAATTATTATGTATTTTTCCACTATGATTACTATTTATCACACAATTCTATTTGGTTTTTGTTAATTCATATTGAATATGTTGAAAGACATGGTGGTTATACAAAAAAAATGTACAATTATTGGAGATAAATATTAGGTGATTATACCAAATCAGTTTCATGATATATGATTAATAATTATCAAAATAAAAAACTCTAGAACTCACTAATAAAGAGAATAAAATAGTTTTTTGAAGGATTAGATATTGAGCCCTATGAATTAATGAAGACCTAATTGTATTCTTGTTAGAAATATATAAAATATAAACCCATAAAATTGTATCAATGGAAGGGTATTATTATTTTATGTACATATAAATGAAATATATAAACTAATTGGAAAAGAGTTCAATGTATTAATTTTGAGGAATAAGGGAATTATCCAAGTGAATACCATAATACAGGGTTTAATACCTATACCAAGGAAATATTCCATGAAAAATAATGATGTTTAAGAATTAGTACATATATATACTCATCTTCAAGAATTATATTGTAGAATTATTTTTACCAAATGTATTTTAGATATAAGAATATTGAAACCTCTAAGGATTGTGTTAAATTTTCAATAAAATATATATTTATTTAAGATTAACAAAAGAGTAATTGAAACTATCAAGGGTTTATAATTTTAAGTATGATCATAAATTAAAAATAATTAAATCAAATTATTAGGATTTAAGTAATGGAAGTTTAATTTTATTTCTGACTTTTTAGGAGATGTTTTATTGGTATATGATATATGTCACCCTAAAGATCAAGATAAATTGTTCTTTTAGAAGAATAAACTTTTCATTAGTTTTATGGTATTGATGATATATAGTATTTATATGACCATTTATGATTACGAATATTTTTTCGGATTCTTTTCATATATGAGGTGAAGTTATAAGAATTAAATTAATAATGTTATAGTAAAAAGAATAAATTGTCACATCTGGAAAGGACACGTGGCTTAAACTTGCATCCAAAAAGAGAAATGTCTACAATGCCTACGACTAGTCACAATGATGTCTTGGATAGTATGATTGTTTTTAAATTGATGATAGATCAAGATTTATATATTTTTGGAAACATATGTTTTATAATAGAGGTACCTATGGGATTGAAAAGTTATTTGGTTATTATTGCTATTTCAGAATAAGTTCACTATTTTGGGAAAAAAACATATTTATTTAAACATAACATTATAGGATTTTACTCTTGGAATATATGATGAATTTTATTGTGTAATCATAGATTATTTTATTGTGTCTTTATGGTGATGTAGGTTATTGAAATAGTTATAATATTTGTGATAATATATGATTACAGAAAATGTTTTTTTAATTATTAGACATTAATTCTGATATATACTATTTAGAGATAAATGATAAATTTCTATTGAAAGTACATGTGATGGAATTATTCTAATAACTAAATTTAAATTTTATTTCGGTTTATTTTTATTATTTTTAATACTAGTTATTTATCAAGTGAAATATGTTAAAATTTAGTTGTTATTACTAAGGCTTTGGAGATTAAAATTATATTCTTTTTTTATTTGTAGGTTATTAATTATGAGAATATTGTTATATTAAATATTTTTTGTTTTGATTAATTTATAAATACAAGAGGAATAATTTATTATCCTTTTGGTAGATTATGTGAAAATTTAGAATTTAATTTTAGTGCTTCAGGAAAAATAATACATCATGGATATTCCATTCCCCAACTAAGAAATTTAGTTGAAATTGATTGATGCACAACCAAATGATAAAATTATTCCTATGATATAGAAATATATCAAGTATATATATTTCATTCTTGTAAATGAATCCATAATCATTAAGAAAATTTATTTAAAATGAGAATATTTTCCTATTACATTCATTTTAAATGAATCAATTTTCCTTTTCAAATCTAATTGGATTATATTTTTTAACATTTCACTTTATCGTGATAATTCACTTTCTAGTGATCAGTTATCTTTATCACTCTCCATCATTATTTAAAAATTATTATTTTATACCTTGTCCATATATTTACTTCCCACTATGGGTTTCCTACTTTAAAACATACTGATGTGTTATTCTGTATGACCTTTACATTACCCTATGTCTCTTTTAAGGAAAAAGTTCTATTAAACCCATTTAGGATGTGGGTTTTCAACAAAGGTATTGTCAATCATCAAAACATTGATCACAAAAGAAAATTTTCAAATTGATATGAAATAGATTAGTTTTTTTAATATAACCATATGATATTTTAAATGATGAATATTATGTTCAATAGATTATACATCACACAACACGTAGTTTAAATGAACTGAAAAATTTATTATTTAAATATGGATATTAATAAATACTTCTTAAATTGGAAGGTATGAATAAGAAAAAATTATTTAGGGAAAATATATAAATTTCAATCTAAATAAAAATGTAATGAAAAATTATTAGTAAATATTCAATCAATTTTTTAGCAAGGAAATTATATTCATCAAAAAATATGAATTAATCAAAATGGATTTTTTTTGATAAAATAAAATAATTTTTTACAAATTTATAGAATTTATTTTGTTAGATGAACATAATATTTTAATAAATCATATTAAAATTTGATTTGGGTAACGTTTTTTGATTTTTATGAATGGGTTTTTATTAAAAATTTAAAAATACAACTTTTTAATATTTTTTTATAAATTCATAATGTCATTAAAATTTAATTAATTAAGCTATTTTTTATTAATGAAAAATTTAAATTTTATTTTATTTATTATATATATTAAATTATTAATTTAAATCTTCATAATGTTGATTACCCATAATACAGTTAATGTTAGATCATATTATACTTGAAAAAATCATTCCTTGAAAAACATTATTTTGAGAAATTTAATGGGATTATTTGGAAAATGAAAAATAACAATTATATGAACTGAATATATATAAATTTATTCATAATTTTCTATCATCATAATGAATATTAATTAATATGTACAAATAAAAATTTCAACATAATGTATAGTAAAAACATTAAATATATATTACCACAATAATGGGTAAATAGGTTTACTAGAGGATACACCAAATAGTTTAGAGTTATAAGGATCTAAAACCTATCATAATTTCTCTATAATATAAATATATTAACCTTATCTAATATAATAATTATAAAATTAACATTTGGGATCCATATGGCCATGATTCATTTCTTTATAATACATTAAGTAAAGATATGTCGAAAATGTAACATTCATTCTTTTAATGAATTTAATATTTTTTGATACGATATAAATGATCTATGATTAGATCTAAATATTAATTTTAAATATTAATTTTCTTATCATGGAAATTTATACCAATTTTTTTATTAAAATAATTTCCTTAAATGCGTATTCGACTATTACATAGTAATTATTTAATTAAATGGAAAATAAAATAAATGAATTTAAAAATATTATTAGTAATAGAATTTGTGTAAATTATTGTGTTGAATTTGTTTTGGGTAATTATATATATATTTGGTTGTGTGATGGTTTAGATTTAAAATTCCATATTTGACTTAGCAATTTAAAATAAAAACTAAATGAATTTTGAATAATTTTTTATTAGTGATACATTATAAAAAATATTTTTTTATAAAAGATTTAAAATTGAAAAAAAGTAATATATTTTGAAATTTGAATGTGGAATGGTTGATAATATAAAACATAGAAATATTAGGTACATTTTCCCCTATATATTATCATTATTTACCCCTAATGATTAAAAACATTAATCACCATTGTTATGGTTAAAAACCTAGTTTTCAACATTTCATGTTCCTGTGTTAATTTAATTTCCCACACATATAAGATTTTTTATATTTAGAATCAGTGGGTAAAAATTATATAATATGGATAATTTTATTTTTATTCTTAAATGATAAATTACATAGGTAATGGAAATAGCTACCGCGATTATAGCTAAAATGGTAAGAGTAATATTAAATGTTAAGGGAATAAAATTCTTAAAACATGTGCCTTTTTATTATTAGAGGTGTATAAAAAAATTATATTACCTTAATTAAATTATTTAGTAAATTTTGAGGAATTTCTATTGAGAGTGACTTCACATTATTGAATAGTTTTTGGGTTTTTACAAAAATTACACACTTTATTTTTAAAAGGGAATCTCCTCCCCTATATTCTTAAAACCATAAATTCCTTTTTCCCATAATATCAAACGAGATTCCTTCGTTACATAACATTATGTGTATTATGGTTCCCTATTTTATTAGAAAATCCACAAAAGAAGTATTTTGGGGAATATCCAATGTGGTTTTCTAAAGAATAATTATCATTGTTAACAGATAATTTTTATGTCATTTAACCTTAAAAATACATAAAATCTTATTAA
Organism: Viscum album; assembly: GCA_963277665.1. Classification (NCBI taxonomy): domain Eukaryota; kingdom Viridiplantae; phylum Streptophyta; class Magnoliopsida; order Santalales; family Viscaceae; genus Viscum; species Viscum album. Next base: position 1,003,797,144 of record OY728133.1, read on the forward strand.
AATCAATTGAAATAATAATAATAGTATATTCAATATCCAAATATGTATTTATGTTAAAGGAATAATTATATCCATCTTCTCTTCTATCAAATATGAATCCTATTCATCGATCATGTGTATGGAAGAATAACACATCGTGAACTGATGTTATATATTTTCCATAAACACTAGTCATTGATACATATAATGATTAAATTACTGTTTAAATATTATATTGAATAAATTATCATATAATGGTAATTATAATATCAGATATAGCTTCTTACCTTCCAATCGTTTCGAAAATCCTACAGTTACTCGTTTGTATGTGTGGACAACTACATCTAAGAAGAAATTTTATTAATTAAAAAGATTATATTAAAATGGTTATTAATTAGGATATATTTAATTAATATATATGATATATGTGATGTAACAATGATTTTGTATATATGGAATAATATTTGACTTCCATTCAATCAATTCGTCAAAAAATTGAAAAAATGATAATACTTACATCCGACCTACCATCTCCATGAATAATGTAATTTATTTTTATATCATTACATTTTTTAATTATTTTATATATATATTATTAATATTTATGAAATTTATATAATTATTATAATTATGGTGATGATGGAACCATGATATAATTTTATGGGTCAAAACCACCTAACCAAACATATTCATGAAAAACAAAGTAGATATTTACTAAAATTGTGATTTTAACAATGAAAGGTTAATAAATAGATGCATCGTATACATAATAATATATGTGATTATGATCCTATAATTTATTATTAATAATGCAATATTTGTTAAAAAGGTGTTTTGAATGTGCATGAATGACTTCAAGTGTTTTGGAATGGAATTTTTATCTCACTTTTTTCTCTTTGGGACAAATTCCATTTTCACCACTTGTTTCATTTTTGTGGTGTACATAAATCCCATGAATATATTTTATGATTAATTAGAAGAAATATTTTTGATATATATATACATAAAATTTTCATTATTTTATGGGGATTATGATTCAAGAGACTTTAAAGTAGATGGGGTTTTATGTTTCAATATTATTGTTTATCGGGGTGGTTTATGAATAAGTATCCAACGAACATATATTATGATATATATATCAAAGAGGAATAAAAAATCACCAAAACCTATGTATTTTTTTTATAAACATGTGATTCCAAAAGATCATTAAACATAAAATGGTAACCATCTCGCAGAAATGGACCATGGTTCCATCCCCCCATAGGTATTATTTATTACTGATAAATGAGTATGATCTTGAATGTAAACCATCATCAATCAAACATTTTCATTCATGAGCTTATCCCATATTACTATCATAAGTACTCAGCTAGAGAACTTGTTGGGTCTCCATTGAATATACTATTCCCCATACTATCACTTCCCAATTTCATTTACAAATTTCAACCACAGAACCATTACAAACAAATATAAATCATGGTCCATGACCATTCTGACCACCACAAACCTCTCATGTTTTTTCTAAAATGGTCCATATCAAGATTTGTTATAATATTCAAGTCATTTTGTTTTTCATATTACTATATCTAAGGAGATTTCATAATTCCATTTCATCCACATGGAGTGGATCTGCCCCTGTATATCTCAATAGTCTTAATTTTCATCACAAAATAGGTAATACTTTAAAAATAATATCACAACTCATATATCAAATGACCTGACTACCTCTACAGGGCCAATGTCATCTTAACCACATGGCCAGTTTGTTATCACTTACAAACATGATGTCACTCAAATTATTTATACACCAAAGCATCTATTTTCAGTGATAATCAACATCATGTCCTTACCATTAGAGTCTCTTACACTGAACAATATACATCACATCCCAAAGGTTCCACACTTTATTTCTATTCAATATTGAACAATGTGCCACATAACATTCCTACATCTTCTAATAGAAAATCATCAAATATTAAAATCTGAAACCAATCACTACACTCCACACAATTGAGGTAATATAAATAGTTCTAGGCCCCAGAAATATATATAGAATCCTAAAAAAATATTTAATCAAACAGGTTTTTAGGGACTAAATAAACACATCACAAAATGGTCCATACCCACTTCAACAACATATGTAGAATCCACTAATAATTTTATTCCATTATTGTGACCATACCTCAGGATTCATGTAATATTTGAACCTCAAACAATTTATATTGAATAATCCTCATGAAGCACCCATAAACAAACCTCACATGACATACAATGATAGTAACATAAATTCAACACCCAATATTACCTATATATGGCTAGGTGTAGGCTATACAAAACCCAACAACCATATATTCTAAAAAATTTATATACATCTTATGGTAATGGATTAACTCATTTAACATTTTTAAACAGATATTAATAGATCTAGTCACTAACCAGTCCCAACCATCAAGATTATTCCCCAATATCGTTGTGTTACATAATTTGACTTGAGGATCTCGATACATACACAATCATATCCGGGATCATATTCCCAATAACACATTTGAACTATAATTTCAACTGAGCTTGACATACGATCCCTCAATCCAACAATTACTAATCCGACCATCTAGGATCATCCTATAACGATCATGTTCAGACCTCTCATTGATCCTTCACTTCATTATCTAGAAAAAACATGGAATATAAAGGATGAACATATACATCCTTAATACACAAATAATCATTATAAACATTCCATGTATTTTATAAAACTTATCTACATTTATATCTATTTAAATCACTTATAATGATTCTCATATATATGAATTCCACACTCCTAGATAACCAATCATTTGTAATACAATCATTTATAAAATTGATCTATAAAAATGGAAAGAAAACAAAAAATGACTCCATCACAATGAACTGATCCGCAATATCTAGAGACACATCCCACAGTAAAAGGTAACTCATAGACCAAAATCCCTTATATTTTTCTAATACACCTATATTGGAAGAATCCCACCCATAAAATACAAAAAAACTATAGGGTTATCCGTAACACAAATTGCTACACAGAATAGAAAATACGGGTTATAAAATAAATATTGTTCCTCCTATAAAGAACAACTATATAAATTTGACAAATAAATGTTCATGTATAATCCAATCTCACCATTTTTGAGTCATCTATAAACCCATAAGGGTACCAAATAGTGTTGATATAGAACAACTCTCAATGGAAAAAATAAAAAATCTCATTTAACCACAGGGAGAACATCCAACTTTACAATACATATCTTATAAAAAAGCACTCACAACATGATCTCTCTATCAATCCCAATTTATATTTTGTCAATATCACAAAACATTTATATTAAAACTCACAGTTTTGAAGTTCTAAGAATGTGCTAGCATGAACAACGACCCACTACCATGTATATAATACATCACATGATCCCATAAGTCTAACATTATTAATATCACCACTACCCATACAAAGGGACAACAACATAAATACCAAATATTTCACATTATATACATACGATCGATATCCTCGATCCATTTATCTATACATAAATCATAATTTCGTAAAAAAGGGCTAAGTAAACTAGATATTCAGTATGAGTTATAAAATAAAATATATTAAAAATTAAAAATAAAATTTTATTCATTAGAGGATACATAAAAATTAAAACCTAGGATCAAGAAAAACAATTTTATTTATTTAAATTATCTATACGTTTTAATGATTGAGGATTAGTTAAACTAAATTTAAATTATTTATTATTGTGGGAATAAAATTATAAGATGCAATTGATATTTTATTTATCTCATTTCACACAATAATCAAGAAATTGATCATCTAATTGTTTGAATTATATTTTTAAATTAGTTATGTATGATTTCATAATATATATATAGACAATATTATAGGATATATAAAAATTGAATAAATAAAACATTTCATAGATAAGGTAACAAATTATAGGTAATCTCACAAATTACATGTGAATCCAAATTATTTGGATTGATGCACTAATTAACATGATATGAGGGGAAAATAAAATAAATGAATAACTTTATAATAATAAGAAACACACATAATGAAATAAGTCAATTGAAAAGAGAATAGGAGGAACATAAATCCATTCCCCTGAAATGAGGACTTATCCCATATATGTGTTGTCCATTCCTAATAAATTATTCCATACAATTTTTTAAAAATGAACTCGACCCTATATATCATATTCATAAAGTTAGACAAAATGTAATGATCCAATAAAACATTATAAAATATTTGGGTCTATTAAAAGTAATTTGTTCATGATCTATGATCACTAAGTGACCTTAGGCACACCGCTCCTTATTATAGAGTCTACCAACTAGCATCGCCAATATATATTTGAATGATGGGGAGACTATACCCACATAAAAGAGTGAAAACAGAATAAATATATGATAAATTAAAATAAATAAGAAATAAATAGTTAATATACATCACAAAACATGTTATAAAGATAATAAAAACCAATGATATCTCTAAATAAACCACATACATACCAAATAAAAAAACAAAAACTGGCATTATCTACCCATATTCCAATAAGAACAATGAAAAAAAATTTTATTGACTCATAAAAATGTTCCAGATCCATAGTTCATTACAAATATTCCATTCTATAACTACATATTCCATATCACACATCAGTCATAGGGACATTTCCATATCAACTCTAGTAATGTGGATAAATTTATCAGGTGCTAGATGACAGCCTGACCAGGGTGTTAATAAAAATACGTAGTCCACAACCAATTAATAATATAAATATATAAATAATATTAAAATTTAATAATAAGTTAATATATATATATAAATGTATAACTAGAGAAGATAGTTAATAATCAAATATTATTGATCCTCTGGTACCGTGATGTCACCATAGACTAACTATACCTAACACATCGAGTGTCGATTAACTTTGATAGGTTTTCATCCATCCATGTGAAATATACCCATTCTAATTAATGTAATACATATTTGGTAAATATACCCACACTGAAAATAAATGTTCATTAATCGGGAGATATACTCATATCAGAAATCATTGTTACACCAACGGAAAATATACCCATCCTAGAAACAAAGGCACACCTAAAGAAAAAAACAATCATATAAATAAACTTCACACCAAGTGATAAATCCATATACAAAACCATAAAATAAATTAACATGGGATATAAATCGCCCAATAACATTCCCTATGGAAAAAAATTGAATAATTCATCAACTCACAACACTCTAGGATTTTTTTATTGAAAATACATTTTTTTCAAAAATGAAAGACCCAATGGATACGTAAACCCTTTTTCCCATTTAACCCAAAAAAAATTTATTTACATTAAAATAACATCTTTTACCTTTTTTAATAATAACAATATACCATTTTTTAATTAATATTTTCCCATTATAAATCATGTGAAACAATCATGTTTCATCACTCTCCCTATCATATTCTATGTGAAAACATTCACCTCAAGACTTTACCTCAATATTCCTTCAAATTTTGGAATATAGAATACCTATTAGATCATTAATTAAATTAATGAACATGATATATATTTGAATAATTTTAATATCAGTTTAACTTATATTATAAGGGAAAAACCCCACAACACTAATAATAAACGAAGTTATATTTATTGGATTATTTATAGATACATGACTCAAGAATATTTGATCATAAATTTCAAGAATCAATGACTAATTTCATACTAATAAAATAAGATCCATAAATAATATTCAATTAATAAAAATTATATTTTTAATAATGATAACAAGAACTAAATATGATAAGACACAACATTGTAATATAGAGGTGCAGACATACTGAGAGGCACCAATGACATAAAAATAGAGATTCAATCTATAATGAAACAAAAGAGAAGTTACATTATAATCCAATGTTCATAATAAACATAAGAGGGCACGATGAAAGAAAATTAGGGGTTTTCAAAGTTATCCCCCTATTTAATATTAATCAAAACACATCCTAGGATAATTTCATTGCGTGATCCATGCATTCAAATTATAAATATTCATTATATACCTCCCTAGGGTCTATATATGATTTCTCATAGTGAAAAATAGTGGTTAGTGATATGAATTCCGAATTTTAGCTTCAAAATAACAACATTTCTATCATCTTCCTCCCAAACATTCTTAAATTTTTTTAGACAAAAATAACCATAAAATATTACCATGATTAACATAAATAGTGTAAAATGAAACCCAATATTTTCTATGAAATATCTAATATGAAATATAATTGTACAATGAGGTTTATTATCTCAAATAACCAATGGTCAACTTCTAAAAATATGGAACCCCTTAAGATACCCCTCCTAGGAAACTCATAATAAATTCGAATACCCAAAAAAAAATTCAATTCTCATACCACTCTCAAACATCATAGGAATACCATTTTATGGAACAATCTCAAATTGACCATAATTTAGGACCATAATTCATCCATGATATCAACATTCCTTGTAGATACATTATATCTCATTTTAAAATTTAGTGAGTTTCCACCATGAATGCACATGTTCTATCAAATAAATTTTTTATCAATCCACACAAAACTACTCAATGATAAACAACCCTATTGGGAACCAAGTATTATAGTTGGAACATACCCACATGAATTGAGGGATTTCTATAAAAGGAACACCAATACCCATTAAATTTAAAAATATGGATTAAATATATAACAAACCCTAACTTTGTTTCATATATAATATAGCTTAGATCTCATCCAACACCAATGAATATACACTCTTTTTTGACCTAAACGCAATACCAAACTAACAAATTTATGATTTTTTCCTGTAACACCGAGGCTGAAACACCTAAGACACTTATCATGATCACTAATCCGCACAAAACAAAATGTATCCCTGATGCTTGTTCCCAAAAAACCCAAGGCTTCTTAGTCATTCTATGTCCACCCAGAATGTTTTCCAGCACATGATTATCAATAAAAAAACCCATGAATAATCCAACAATACTTCCAACGTGCCACTCAAATGTTAATCTAAAATAAATACGGCTATGAATCTAACTGATAATTCCCTATAAACATATCATTAACACCAAAAAACTATAATATATTCACTTATAGTGAAATATATAAATCACACATGCCATTACATAACCCTATTAGGGCTATACATATCCTCAACAAATCTTTATCTAATTCTGGGATGATCTATATGACATCCAATGTCTAAATTTTCCCACCATGGGTTAATATAAATACCATAAAAACCTAGACTTTATTTCAATTACACCGATCATCTCACAATATGTTGAACATAAATGTACAAAAGATAGAAAATCATGAGTGAAAATAATGGATCCACTAATTAAAATTCAACCAATAAGTTATATGATAAAACACCATATAAACACTATATATATCGAAAATTCATTCATCAAGAAAAACTGATCATATTTAAGCACATATTTTTCAAGAAAATACTATGTAATACATTTGATGAAAGTGAACATTTATCTTTAAATGATGAAATAGAAAAAACCATTTGTAAAAACCTCACATAAATGAATCATTTTTGAAAAAATATCTCAATTATAATATATAATTTCATAAAAATTATTATAAACATGATAACCCAGACATCTCACTAGAAATTGATTATAGTAATTACTAGTACGAGGTCCATATATTTCCATGAAATTTACCTATTCTATTTTTACACTATTTGAAATTGTAAAAAAAAGATGATGATTTGATTCAATCATTTCACACCCTATCCTGAAGCGACTCATCAGTTCCCTAGTCGAATGTGTCACATTATCTTACTCAAACCTCCCTTTATTCTAAAGACATCTGAATTGGGATGAGGCTATAAATAATAAACTTGATAGACTATTTCTTTAATTTGGTATAAAAAATGTGAAAATAATCAAACATCATAGTGCACATAATTAAATTAATAAAAACGGATAACAAATCTTCCATGAAAAATCTTTTTAGTCATAAAAAAACATAAAAGAGACTCAGGTGGTCACATATAAAAATTAAAAATATAACTAAACAAACATAATGTTCTATAATTACCCCCAAGACTCACTAACCATGTATCCAAATAACCATCATGATTCTCTTTCACGATACACTTTAACACCTATTCTCAACCTAAATTTAGCCATAAGGCCTACATATGCAGCATAGATACTATGTAGGGCATCCAAAAATATCATTGGAATATTATTAAAATGTCCATATAAGATACACCATGATATATTTATTTTTTGAGGAATTTTTTCATAAAAATAAACTTGTGTGACACATAATCATGTGATACATAGACCACTAAAACATTTTATTATACCTATTTCATCATATTCTTTAGACCCACCTCATTCCACCACTATACACTAAAATTTTGGTTCATTTTTTGGTAACCATGATTTTGAGACCCCCAAATAAACATAATTTGGCTATTTATTGAATAATTTTTCAATATTAAATATGTTCCAACCCATAACTAATTACTTATGTTAGGTCTTATAATAATTTCCCAAGAAAATACACTTAAGGAATATAAAATTGTAATATCTTAACCCATTTTTAATCATGGAAAGGAAAAATGAAAAGTTCCCTACCAGAATCCAAACATGAAATGGAGAAGTAATAGATCCAAAACATTTGTGCAATTTGAAAGTGGAATAATTAATTCACACAAATATTCTCCATTTTTATGAGGGGAACAATAAATATACCCAATTTATTTTCCTCTAACAGGTTTAGGTGAAGAGAAATTATATAGCCATTATTATATTATAAAAGTGTTCATAATAAAAAGATCACAACTTTTCTTCTCTTATAGGAGTGGGAAATGTAAAATTACCCAAAACACCTCATCTTAAGTAAATATTAACAAAAAGGTTTGACCCATCCCCTCTTTTTAAGGGAATACATATATCTTCACATGAGATCACACATCCATGGAAATTCCAACACTATTAAATAGGGTATATAGACCATCATATAAACACACTTACACATCATTGGTTATTTGGAATTGAATTCTATTACACATACTACTTATGATACATCAGACCTCATAGGTCCAACTTATACTCTACTCACAAGCACTAAGACACATCCAGTTCCCCAAGGTGTTCATTTACCCATAGGCCATACCAAAACCAATATTCCAGGGGCCAGTCTAATACCTCATCAATACCATGGTTGTAACCAAATCCTTTTAAACCTGGGCCATCTAGAGATATATCTCTTTGATCCACAAAGTTAACCAAAATCCATGTCACCAAAAATACATATAGACTAAACCTATATCTAATTTAGTATCTTTATTAAGAGATATATCATCCATTATAGGGATGAAATCTCTCTCCAGCACATTAAATATTATCCATGAGGAATCATTCCACTCTTACCTAAAAAATAATTCCAAAACAAGAATTGTGAGTGCTCTCCATACAAAGCATGGGATATAAAATAATTTAAAATTTAATTACAAGGCCAAAGATTCTCATGCATTCGGTAAGAGATCTATGAGATACCTGATAGGCTACCCATAAATCTAAACGCATATTTAAAAATAGCCAAGGAATATTTTCAAAAAATCAATACCTTCACTAATCAGGGACATTATCACTATGTGATCCAAATTCACCTTAGGTATAAGGAGAACATATCCTCTGTCTATGATTTCAGACACCATCAACTCTATTTTCTTTAAGAGATTCTATTCCAAAACCGATAACATGTTCCCATTAATACATGTAGGATTTAACACTATTTCATAAAAAAATAAGTTTGAATTGGAAGTACCACCATAATACATTATAGATTTACTAGCATCTTTTTTTATTATACTCCAAGACCGTGCTCGTACATGACATATCAACTCCTCAAATTATAATTAACTATTTAAAATTAAAAAAATGAATTAATTATGTAAAAAATTTACAATTATTACATAAATTCATATAAAGAGGAATAATTATTAAAAAATCAATAATAAATAATTATTTCACTTAAAATTTATTTAAATTAGAGTTTTCATACACAAATGAAATAAAATATCAACATTGAGAAAAATTTCCAACAATTTGGGATGATTCTGTAATTCATTAACAGAATCAGAACTAAAACATCAAAACATTGAACTAGAAAATTATTAAATCAAATGGAATTGAGGAATAAATGGAGAAAAAGGACTAGAAACCCCTAATAAAGTATAATAAATTTAAAAAATACAACCATTTTAGGGAGTTTCTACCGGAGGTATAAATGATTAAGAGGTAGTGAAATGGACTACCTCAAGAGCCTCATCAACTTAAAAAAATAGTGGTCCAACCAATATATGTATTATCTTCCCTTTATATAATAAAAAGGCTTTTATTTTAATTTTTACATGACCATAAGGGTCTCAATACAGTTTTCCTTTCCCTGACATAGTGATGGAGCAACTCCAGGGGTCATAATATGACCACCATAGGTAGAAGGGAATTCCCCATAATGTTAAATATTATATAATGAAAATAATGTCCCATGAAATGATGTTCCTATACCAAGAGAAACATATATCTCATGGACCTAGCATTATTTTATGTATCATGATGCCTCAAGCTACAAGATTTGATTATATTATAAGTAACTAGTCATGATGTGATAACATGATCATGATGTAACTAACTTCCTAAATACCCATAATAGTTACTGAGTCATCTTAATCCCACTCCATCATTCACCTGACCATAGAAAAATTTATTGGACCTTAATATATTTCAAAAAAACATCTCTGAGAGATGTTACATTAATTATATTATTGATCCATGTCCCAATTCAAAAAACATGCCTCACTTTTGTACCAAATATAAAATTATCTCTTGAATTTCAAAACCCATATTGAGACGGGTCATTACATGTATGTTTCATGAGTACATGGATAATAATTAGTGGATGTGAATTTATAGTTATTAATCTAGTTATGATAGTATTTTAGAAGTTACTCTCTCTTTTTTTTAAAATAATTTATTTTTCATTTTTTGTCTTAATCAGAAATGTAAAGTTGGGTTTGGTTTGTAAATTGATCAACCATATTTCATCATATAATATCATGGTTTTATAGTAGGTTTTGTCCTGGAGGTTTTTTTGTTCTCGTCTCCCCCTTCCACTTATTCCTATTTATCTCCTTCATAGGTGTGGGGCTTGTTTTGAAGGATTTCTTCGTGGAGTGCTATTAGTGTTCTTGTGCCATCATTATTTCTAGAGTACATCTTTCGTTCCTCGTCAGACCCTCCCGCTTCACATGGTTCATTCCATTCGGAATATTGTGTTGGTTCTTCCACTGTCTTTATATGACTGGTTTCAAGGCTAGAGTAGCATTGCTGACTCAAATCTGCTCAGATCTCCTCAATGACGATGATACCTCAATGTGTGGTTGGGTCTTCCATCCTTGGTTCATCCTCTTATTCGTGCTTCTCTAGAAATGGTTTTAGACAGTGTCTCATGGATGTAGTGCAGTTATCAATGGATTTGATTCCAACACTAGGATGTAGTTTTTTGATGGAGTGTCCTAGCGTGATTTGGTTGTGGTGTTATTTTTTTCATGGTGGTCCTAGATATGGTTTGTTGTCTGATTATGCTATGATGGTTTTAAAATTTGGATGTATCTTAAAAAGGGTCCCTTACCTGGGAGAGTGAATATATTCTTTAATCTATGAAGGCTTCTATAGAGGATTTAGAAATTTATCATAATAATTCCAAGACTTTAGTAGGGATGATATTTGTTAATGGTATTGTTTATGTTTTATTTCACAAACTTGTTCAAAGAAGGAAATAAATATTCACTCCCAAAATCAAGGTAAATTCTAATATAAAAAAGATTATACTGATAATTTGTTTTTTAATTGGATCAAGACGTTTCTTAGTGTTATGTTAGTTAATTTCTATCTTGGTGGATTTCTATTTTTAGAAGTGTTTGAATTGTGGTAATGCAGTTTGCATTTAAGGGAATTTGAAACTTGTTCACAAAATCAGTGTTATACCAGAGGAGGTGCATATTTATGAGTTTCAACCTAGTATTGATACTCGAATTCAAATGTTTGAGATGTTAAGTCAAGGAAATTTGTTCTAGGCATGTGTATTCATGCTCGAGACAGATTCCGAATAAGCGATGGGTAGATGAAAGATGAGATTCATTGTCATTATGCTAGGTAGGAGCTAATCTTTGTTTCCATGAATGAATATTCATTGTCATTTAATGGAATATGAAGGATTGCTTGTTGTTTATGTATTTATGTCATGTTGTATTCCCGCACATCCCGTAATAGTGGGTTAATGATAATAACAAAAAATAATTATTTTCACTCAAAAAATATATATATGAATTTTTTTTAATAATTAATATAAATATGGAGAAGATATTGAGGAATGTGACAATACTGAAGAAGTATCTATTGACTTAAAATTTTGAACCAATACTTCCATATATGTGATTTATGGATATAAATACATAGAAATGTTGTAAATATAATTATTAGTTATTAATAATCATATATTAAATAATAACAACAAGTTTTTAGTGGAATTAGTATAGATATTAGAAAAACAAAATTTATTAAATTTATTTATTTAAAAAATATAGATGATTCTAGAAGAAAATATTTATAATAAGAAAGATTATTAGATCATTACGATATAAAATAAAAATAAAATAACGACATGATTTCAGACTCATGGCGTTCTGGTGGTGGAATATAAATTAATTCTTGAGTATCATTATAAATTTTAAAACATGGTAGTTTAACTAAAAACAAAATGTATAAAAATATTAGTTTTTCAATTTTATTTTTTAGAATTTAAATAAGGAATACTGATAATATCTAATAATTATAGATAATGAATATGTCAAAAAAATAATATTATGGTGGTATGTTTTCTATATTATTTAATATAATTCATTTTGTGATTAAAAATAAAATAAATAACAATCAACCACACTAATAATGAATATTATGTTTTTTGATATTCAAAACATCATATTGACATTGAATATTATTGTTCTAAAATAGTATATATTTTAATGGGGTTTGGGTGGAAATATTAGAGAAAAAATATATCTACATCCAACAACGACATATGAAATGTTAATTTTTGTCGATAAGATATAATAAAATAGTAGAAATTAAATTTTACTTAAATGATATGATTACTTTCATCAGTATTATTATTATTTTATTGGTAACAAAAATAAATGGTTATATGCTTCATTAGAGATGTATATGATTTTGCGCTGCGAAATTATGTATCTGGTTTTTACAATTATTTAATATAAAGTTCCAAACACTAAATGTTAATTAAATATGAAATTTTATTTATTGGAGGAAAAATATCGCTTATAATTAAATGTTTACTTTTATGTTATGTGAAATGTAATAAAAAACAAAAAATCATAGTTAGAGAGATTGATTTAATACAAGGATGTTGTAGTTAATATTTTTCCAAAGGGATGTCATTTAAAATTTTACTGATTTATTACTACGGAAGATGATACCATGTAATGGGGGTAATGGTTTTAAAATAACATTCTTTAAGAGAATAAATTAATGAATTTAGGAAAATATAGTTATCTTAGAATGAATAACACCACAAAATTTTAGATTAGTTTAAAATGCATGCATAATTTTATATTATATATGTTATCTATTTGGAAACATTTTAAATTTATGAGTTATTTTTGTAACTCGTGGAATGAAAGTAAATTCACATGGAAATATATTTTATAATTTTGAGATACAGAAAATATCAATGATTGGTTGAAAAAGATTAAATTTATATAAAATTTAAGTTGCGTAAAACAATCATTTTCTAAGAATAGAATTAAAAATATATACATTATTATAAATAACATTATAAGAATAATCATTTAATAAATGATGAAGTGGAAAATAATTTTTCTTTCAAAGTTATACTGATAATAGTAAATGATAATGATCACTCTTATGGGTCATCTAAGAAGTGTAATCTCATGAGGATGAAAAATATGTCAAGGATGATAATGATGAATAAATATTTAGAGATATTTTTATCAATGGGTAAGGAAAAAACTAATAAAATGTTCAAAGAAATAAAATCTATTATATTATATTTATAATTCAAAAATAAATTTTGGAATAGGTGACCCTAATACATCAAAAATAAGGGGTAATATATTTCATAATGATATATCATTGAATAAAGAGTAAGATGACTAAAAAACAATATAATGTGATCTAAAATTCGCTAATAATTATGAAATCAAATTCTATATGAATATCTAAAATATTACTAGATATAAAAGAATATTTATCTAGGAGGAATCCCCAAAAATAAGTGTTTCAAACGAGATAAATAAATATAAAACAATATGCGAAGGATAATGATGATAATAAGGGGTATTTTTGAAAAATGTTATAAAAATAATACAATAGTAAATGTTTATACACAAAAAAAATAACGAACTGAATAAAACATTCAAGATGTGTTATAATGGATAACCAAAACTATTTTATTTTAATGTGTTCAAAAAATATGTGATGTAACATTAAAAATTAAGGAAATCAAGGTATAATATATAACAATAGGGTTGAAAGTGTCATTTTTTAGATATACACTATAAATACATGATTTTTGATTCTATAATAAAAATGATAGAATAATGAATGGTAGTTAGGATGCACTATATGATTAAAATGAATAATTTATTTATCCAAATCATAAAGAAACTGTAATGTCCCATCAATTCATAAAGGTAAGGATCATTTTTCATTTTGTTTAAATTATTATTTTTTCAGGAGGTAAATGTGCCATATGTTCTCTGGAAGACCTCGAGAGCATCTAGGGCTCATTCAGAGCAAAGAGGTTCAGAAAATTGGATAGTTAGACTAAGGCTCATGGTTCACTCATGGTGATTTCTAATCATGTGACAATACTATGTGAGGCACCCAATTCAGAATAGAGGCAACAATGTTTTTTTGCAACCATAACATCCATTCTGCACTTGATTATTGTTTTCTATAGAGGTTTTTATAGTCCTTTTTATTGGATGTGCATATTTATAAAAAAATTGAAACAACATGTATGAGGGGGTTCATAAAAAGTGAAGGGATCATAGTTAGTGAAAAGTAAGTCCAACCATGTTTCCAAACCATGTTAACCCATTTTATGTTGATTTTATGTTTTTCCATTAAATAATCAGATAACTTAAACCCCTCTTTTCCTTTATTCATACAGTATACATAAAATATTTTATTCTCCTTTGAAGCTCTCAATCGTTCTTTTTGAGATATTGTGGTATCAAATCCATCAAGACTGTCATCGCATTGTCGTTGGTCATATTGGATCTTCAATGATAAGATACATAATCTTATATCCTCGAATATTATCTTGTCTTACAATTTTTTGCACTGTTTTGGTGAGTTTTAATATTATATATTTTCTGATTTTTTGTCCATTATTTTATTATCATATATTCTTCATCAAATCAATAGTAGATTCTAGAATAGTTTACTCTTACAAACCTAAGGTTGGTGTTCTAGTAATTTTTTCTAAAATTTATGATTTTTTTCATAGATTCACAATCTTACCACTAAGTAGACATTTTTGAATGGTTCCCTACAATGTAGCTTTATTTCTAAAATTAATTAATATATGATTTGATATACATGTAGACCCATATTAAATTTACAGAGGTTCCCTACATCTTTGAAGCCATCCCTTTGCGTGTGTTAAAATAATTTCATTCTTATATATAAATTTTTTGAATGACCAATCACTGAATACGAATTTCAATTAATATGAATATTTAATTTACATGAATCATTATTTAAACAGATTAAATTAAATTTATTAGAAGTGGGTGGAAAGGCCACACAACAAATTCTATAACTGTAAACATTAATTAGGTGAATTTTAAAACCCATGGTTGGATTCAGTGAAGTGTTTGTGAATGAAAAGGAGGTAAAAACTCATCATTTTAATTATTGAACCATTAATATTTTTTAGTGATAAAAAGTAATGTTTTATTTTGGTCAAGAAATTTAACACTCCCTTACGTTGAGTGATTATCATGATATCTCACACCATTTACATTATTTGGGTAATGTGAATGACATTCCATGATCTGATGTATTGTCTGCTTAACATGATGATTCACCCCACCATCTCAAGTGATGAGCATGAACCCTTACATTAATATGAGATTTAGGTCTAGTTCCCTTTCTAGAGCCATTGGCTCATTAGAGTAGTTATGGGAATTTGATTTAGGCCTCAATTAATGATAAATCATGTTATTCATTTATATACATCTAGATTACTGTAAATATATTGTTTATATACATGTATACATAATATATATATATATTACTACTATATATATGGTTTCATGGATCTAACATAACATCACATGCCAAATCAGGTAGACTGTTAGGTGTATTATTGAAACCGGACCCAACAAGTGTTTATTTCTACAAAATCGTTTATTATACATTGTACTTGTACATTAATGAGCTATAGGACCTGACTAGGTTATTCTAGACATAATTGGTGGTTTTACACTATGTTTATCTGACACCACACTTGAGCCACATTTGGTGATCGATTATACCTTATGACTGTAGGTGTGTATATGGGGAATCAACCTATAAATAATTTTTTTGTACTTTATTTAAATCTTGGTGCATTATATCATAGGACCGAGCATATTCTAATGGTTCTAGTAGACGTTTATTTTTTTCCATTTTGTATGTTTTTTTGGTAATTAATGTAGTGTACGTATGACCAAAGTATCCCCTAATTACCTTTTTTTTATTTCAATATGAAATGGTATCATTTTTTATATGAAAAAAGATTGGGTTTTTGATTTTTATTACTTCATGGATGTTTCATTTTCCATTGTGATTATTAAATCTATCAGTTTCATATATTCTATGGTTTTTAATATGATTTAATTATTTTTATTTATTTATTAATAACCGTGTTCCTCTCAGACATGAAGCTATCGTCTCCCCAATTAACCACATTAGACCCTCAATACTAGTAGGCATCATATTCTGAATTGTGTGGTTTCCTTGAGGCCATGTGACCCACCAAACAAGGGCACAATTTTAGTGGTTCTTGGGTTGAGATGTTATAAAATGGTATAATAGTTTAATTTAGCTTTTTATAACTATTTTGGTGTTATTAATGAGACTAAGATGTAAAGTAATTCAGTAATGTGCCTCTTCCTAGGAGTAGATAGCCTAGGTTTATGAGGACCCAAATTAACAAGGATGGGTTATCACTATTATTGGACTAGGCATGTTAAAATTTATATGATTTATCCCTTGGGTGAAAAAATGTTTTTTGATGTTATTATTACTGATAATATTAATATTATGGATTTCCTTTATCTTTGGACTAATATAAAATGGATATATCACCTTATGCATCATCATAGGAACCTTACGACATATATTCCATTCAATTTTCAATGCAATGAAATCATTTTTCATACATTTCCTGGTGAATTTAGATAGTGCATGGATTATTATATTGAAATGTGATAAATATTCATTTATGTAACAAGATAATTGTATTAATTAATTATTCTTCTGAAATATAAATAATATTTTACCATATATATTGATGATAGAATCATAATTTTCCACTTATAACAAAATGTGGGTTATGTACCTACAAGATGCATAGACCAAAACATTATTAGTTGATTTGATTACATGGAATACAATTGATATTTTTGATGATATTACTTCTATAAACATGGAATGGTGATTCATTTTTCCAAATAATCACAGATGACATGTTACTTCCTTAAAAAAATAAAATGGAAAGTTTTTAGTTAAATGATGAGAAAATTGAAATTTATAAGGAGTATGAATTTTATAAATTTATAATGATAACACATATAACTATACCTGGTAATATAAAAGTTCATATAATATATTGTATAACTTAATCAAAATTAATAAATGTTAAATGAAATGTTTACTAGTACATGAGATGCCAATATTAATCTAACAGGTTTTATCCTCTATACCTTACATTTAAGATTCCACACACTAAAATATTTTCTATTTCATATGAGACATAGAAAAAAAATATATCCTTAGTAGTGGGTAGTTAGGGGTATGTTTTAATACTCTAATTACAAGTTAAAAATTTTCTTTATCATCTAGACCAAAATTATAGTGCAGGAAGAGATGTTTGAAATTTTTTGGATGAAGGATTTGTATATATCCTAGTAATTCATCTACAATATTTTAACAATGAAATAATTTTAGAGTCATGTATTTGGAATGATATAATCATGATACCATGACACCTTCGGGTCATGCATATGGATGGTATTAAAAACCATGATCCAAATTTGGTATTCCTTGAGGTTATAGGGATACCTACAGTAGTGAAAACTATTGAACCACCTATTATTCCTGAAATTGGAAATGATTCCCAGTTTTCTGTGGGTTTTTTATTTCATGATTCATTATATAATGGGGGTTTCATGACTTACCCGACAATGGAAGAGGTGACTCAAGAATTCCAATTTAACTATCCTCTTACATTTTCGAGGGATAGAGGAACACATGATGATTCTACCTAGAAGGAGGCCATGATTTATATATTTTTTCATTTAAAGACACCTCCTTATAAAAATGATTATGTTGACACTTATATGATACATGGTTCGGTGAATCGATGATGGGATTTCATTTACCAGGAAAACTGACATGAGGATATAATCTAGAAGGAATTATATATGGTATTCTAAAAATAATTAATCCCGTAGTAATTGTGGGATGATCGGGATTGAGAGCTCATGGACTTACAGTAGGGATCCATTCCGTTCATGGTTATGTTGCTAGTTTTTCTGAACATCAGTGATCCACACCAAATTTATCTTGTAATAAGACTATGACTATGTGGAGATTCTTGTACGGGTTATTGTACATCATCTTTTAATATGTTAATGTATTCCATTTGAACACTATTTTTAATATACTAAACCAATACCTATTGCTGAACATAATTTGTGGGATGTCAAAGGAGTGAGCAAGGGTGGTTCAAAACCAAAACCTCTAGTTTCTCTTCTAGTGGATTGAAGTTTCACTCAGTGGATTTTGAAAGGGAAATAAATAGTTTGTTATATCATATTGAAAACGACTTTATACTTCACTAGTGAGGAATGTTGGAACATATGAAACTCCACTACATGAGATATCAAGTTGAATAAAGAGGTTGTGGAAAGATGGGTTACATCATGCATTTTTATAGGACTTTTCCACTGGTACCTACTGAGATAGTGTCTATACTGACTCCATAATCTTGGGATTGATCAGCAATATCTCACTTGGTAGGCTGATTGAATAACACAGACTGATTAGGCCATAATGGTGGTTGATGTAGATGGAATTAGACTCAAAATATATATCACCAAACAAGAGGACCTACTCAGGTAGTAATATTTTGATTCAGGGTCATAAAACGGGATAGTTACATGTAGTGAAGTGTATATCAGAGGTTCAAATTTCCAAAACCTCTACAGATTTAGGTAATATTATCGTAGCCTCTACTTTTGTGTCTTATTATTTTACATAATCACATATCAACCTTTTATATTTTCATACATTATTAAGAGTTTTTTCATTGAGACGGTGTACTTATGTGGCGTGATGACACTCGATACCCCATTGGGTATCCGATCAGTGAGCCTTCAACAATGTAAGGATTTGTTCCTATAGATTGTAATATATCTCTTTGAATGTGATCTTTTCATCTATGAAATGTAGGGTTTGACATAATTCTTGGTATGGACTAGTTAGTTCCCTATGGAGAACAAGTTGATTTTTATCATTAAAGGGTGATATTAACATTATCATAGGTTGGTGTATATGTTTATAATGGATAATGGGATTTCGATGCATCTCGAGCTGGAAAAAAGAATTAGGATATGGGTAGAGAGAATACTTATATCACTAGTCTTTTTTTTGGATGATTAGGGGGTATGAAATTATGTTTTCTCCCAATGGTAGATGATTTTATGGATACATTCCACGATTATTTTTTCTAGGGTACATATATTGTGAGTGGTAAAGTCACCATTGATATCATTCCAGAAACTACACTAGTGTCCATTAAACTATATTGGAAGTAACCTATAGTGCATATAGAGGCCCAAAAATAGTTTGAAGACCAATAGGATATGTGTTTTTATTCCCCAATTCTTCTCTATGATGTTCATTGGTTCCTTTTCAAATAAGAAATATGATATCATTATTATTTTTGTGTACTGTCGAAAATTGATCCATATAATAGTTAAGAATAAATATCAACATCCTCAAATATATGACATATTTGATCATTAAAAAGAAAGAGTGTATATTCAAAAAATTATTTGATGTCAGGCTATCATCTGCTTCATGTTATGTATTTTTTCAAAACTCTTATAGATTTCTGATATAGGTATGATGTTTACGAGTATCTAAAATTACATTCGTTCTCATGAACATGCCCACTATTTTAATGTCTCTCAAGAATCAATTTTTAAACTTGTATCAAGATTCAGTCTTTATATTATTTGTTGATACATCATGATGTATTATTTATCTCAAAACAACCTTTTCTAGGATCATAATATCATGTTGAATACATTGATAGAGAATTATGTTTTGAGAAATCTAACCATGTTAAACTTTTGGATTGATAAAGTCCACTTCTTAGGTCATATCATATCAGAGTAATAAGTATCGTTAGACCTAGAGAATGTGAGATATAATGTTTCATCAGATAATAAAAGTAATATATTTTATGTTTGTATTTTATTGGGGTAACTTGGAACAAAAAAGACTTGATCCCTGATTTTTTAATCCGATATGAAGAATGTACATGCTTGGCTAAGTAGAGTTTGGAATTATTTTTGTATGATTCTTGTGGAAAAGAATTTTTGGTTTTGAATTTGTGTTTCAATTCAATAGATATCATGATTCTTCCAGATCTATGAGGAGATACATATATTATTTTTATATATCATGTATCTGTATGGGATTAGTTTTGATGTAGGGTGGCTGAGTCATTATTTTTTGGTCTCTTCAGTTGTTGCATCAAAATAGGAGTTACATGACACAAGACCTTATGAAGGACGAAACTGTACATAGTTTACACTATTGGAGGAATTATTCAGTTATGGAGAATTTCATTCTATTCAACAATCAAAAAAACTCTTTTAAATCTTTATATAGTGTGAACTAAATCATAGGGAGTATAGGTTTCTTTAATTCCTAGAGTCTTTCGATTTAGAACACTCATATATTCTTGGAAATGGAATTGAATTATCTGATTCTCTGAGATAGAATACTCAAGAGTAGGAGGTTTATGCGGAGAGCGGTGAGTGACAACATAGGGAATCGTTTTTAGTGATGCATGTTTATGTTCAAGAGGATCTTGATCTTTTTGTCCTAATAGATTTAGTTGTGACCAATACCCATTTGGAACAGGTATAGATGAGGAAAATTTTATATTGTGAGGTCCCTGTCCCATGGTGGAGTTTTTTGGAAGGCTATTCGTTTTCTTATTAGTCTTATGATAAGGATGAGAGGTTAGACATGCATGGGAATATCTAGGTCCCATAAAAAAACTGAGATGAAATGATTTTGGAATCTCAGGACTTTATTTAGGAAGTACATACATGGGTAACCAATATGTATCAAGACATACATCACAAGTATTGGATCTCTTATGTGAAACATGAGATATTTATATTTATTACACAACGTTAAACTTTTCAGCAGGTGAAGGAAGAAAATTAATGACTAACATGAATTTTATAGCCATTTCATATTACATAGTGGAAATGGTTTGATATCAAATGGGTCTTCATGAATGTATTTCCGTGATCGCATTGAGGAAAAAATTTAGTTGGGGTTTTCGTTGATCAATTAAAGAAGGAAGCACGATTTTTTACTTATTAATGATAGATTATTTGTTGATTATCTATGGGGGTTATATTTTAATAAGGGCATAATTATTCACAGATATCCACAGTATATCCTATTTAATAAGGATTTTTTCTTTATATCGTGGTTCTGGAAAGGTTTTTATAAGGAATTAGATACACAAGAACTTTTGAGCACGACATATCACCCTCAAACTGGAAGTCATATAGAGCATACCATTCAGCTATTGGAAGAAATGCTCCATGTATTTTTCCTTCAAATTAGGGGTTAATGGGAGAAACAAATACACTAAATTGAGTTCTCAAACCTTTTTTTATGATACCATCCACATGTATTATTATGAGACCTTATATGGTAGGCCATGAAGATCACACATGTTATATTTATAGGTAAGAGAAGAAGATTTTCTTGGACCCCATCTCTTCTAGGAGACAATATAATTGGTCTACCTAATCATTACACACATGTTGATAACTCAGTTTAGGCAGTAGTATTATACCCACCACCATCAATGGAATCTTTGGTTTTGGTGGGGGATTAGGTTTTCATGGGGTTTTCTCATTGGTTGGGCCATTAATGAATATAGAGGATGTGTAATATTTAACATGGAATTGACAGAAAGTTTTTTGTTTTTAAGTGAATTAGTCATGTGGAATAAAATAAATAACTTCATCATAGATATTGGTCTCTGCACAATGTTTTTCATGATTCTTAGCTTCACCAGTATTATCCAGATCCATAAAATATATTACAACGAAATGATGATGATTTGTACATGGATTATTCCATTGAAGATAACCTAATGAATAACATAGATTTGAGTGAGATGAATGTTTGAGGTAGCTTGGAAACTTTAGTATGGTTCAATCGTATCATGACCAAGTACAAGAAGAGACCTGAGAGTGAGAGTCCAATGTATATTCCCACTGGTAGAGCTTATCTTAGACAATTTGTCTTTACCCATAGAAGTCCAACTTGGAGAGGGATTTCTTAAAATATGGGAGGTAATATTGAACTAACATTTCTTGATGGTACATATTGGATTAATTTGTTTCTTTTTGTAAACCTTTTATAAGGAGAAAGGATGGTCCTGGGAGTGTGTGTGGCTTATACAGAGACAAATGCTCCATAAATTATAGAGGAATACTAATCTTAAATGTTAGCACATGGCTAGTTATAACCTTGAAATTCAACCATGAATGGAACTAGTTCATATGTGTCACTATAATATTTTTTTTCAACCATTTTAGATAGGTTTCACACTCGTTCAGGTCCTATAGAGGTTTTCATGGAGTATTTTTTCATGAGCTACACATAGTGATTCAAACTAAGTGGACAGCCAATGTGAGGGATTGTTCATGGAATGTGGATGGATAATTTTTGGAACATAGTATGTCTAACCATGAAACTAGATAGTAAAACCCATATTTTAGTTAATTTTATGATTTTACATTACATATTCAATAAACCTAGACACCTCTAGTACTTTCATCCTCCAGCAGAGAACCCCTATTTTTTATCCCATAAAGATATACATCCACCTTAGTTTGGGAATATTACAGATCCTACATCCAGATTCTGATTTCACCTCCATTAGTAATGTTGGATCTATAATGGTATGCTCCATAACCCACATTTCATTTTATCTTAGTGGTTATTCTAATATCTTGTTCTAAGTGGGTGCGAGATAATATTCCTTATTTTCATGTTTTTTACATTCTTCCACCTTATTCTATTATTCATAAAATCATAGGATCATGCCAGATGAGTGTTAATCTATAAATCCAAGACATGGGCTAATGATTTTTTTTCCAAAAATTCAATATGTTTTGATTTCTTCACCACTGTTCCATTCGCTGAAAATTTATGCATGACCCCTTATATAGTATCATTCTTTCATAAATTATTTAATCCATGATTTTATATACACATAGATCTATGTATATATTTTTTATTTTTCATACCTATTAGACACCACCACTTTGGGCATGGTAAAATGATTTTCATCTTCTATACAATTTTTTAAATGACCAATCACCGTCTCAATTTTTTATTGAACTATGAAATTGAATTTCATTGGTTTATTAGTTAAATGATCTTATTTAAATTTATTATATATGTGTGTAATGTCCAGTACACATATTCTATAACTATAAACCTGAATTAATTAAATTTTAATACCCATGGTTGGAATGGGTAAAATGTTAACGCCTTAATTATAGGTAATCCTTAATTATTTTTATATTTGATGATGGATTTTTTTGTTGAAAATTGGTAAAAAGAAATTATTGATTATGGAATTTCATGACCCCTATTTGTTGGGTGATAGGAATAGAATCCCATACTTGTTAATTTATTTGGGAAATCTATATGGTTATCTCTATTCCTCAATATAGGGTGTTGGGAATGATGAATCACACCTTGGTCTCAAGTGAATAGCATGACATCATTTATTTATATGAGATTCAGAGCTAGTACCCCTGCTGGAGGAATTATATCTTTAGACTAGTTATGGATTCCTTTGTTACACCTCAAGTCTAGTAAGAACCTGGTATCGTTGTATATGAATCTACATGTTCATACATATAATGTGAATATACATGTATTCATATTATATTTATATATATATGATTAATCTTTATATAATAACCATGGTCATACATCTTAATTTATACAGAAACTGGTAGTGTCTTCCATGTGTCCTATTGGAATCTAATTAGAATACTTTACATATTTTTAGAATTGTTTATTATTCATTGTACATGTACATTACTATGATATATATTGACTAACTAGGTTATTCTAAAAACAATTGGTGGTAGTTGATTGAGTATCCCTCACGCCCTACTCAGGCAACATTTGGTACTCAAGTTGACCTTATGAATGTAGGTATGTATATGGGAAAGCACTCTTTCTTGGGTTATTGATTCGTTTTACATATAAAATTTATCATTAGAGTATATGAACAAGTGCATGCATTTGATGATAGTGGAGCTATCTTTTGGCCTTTTTGTATTTTTTATAGCATGTTGAGTATGTTGGTCCCTTGTAACCCTTGTTTCACATTTGTTTATTCCAGCATTATGCGACACCAATTTGTATACGACATAGCCTTTGGTTTTTTTGTAATTACTAATTTGGTTGTTTCCTATTCCATTGTTCTTATTTATGTGTTTTTTTCCACTTTTCTATGTGTTATAATATGATTTTACTATTAATAATTTATTTTATTACTAATGTGCCACTCTGAAACGAGTGTATAATCTCTCCACTACACCACCATGGACCCTCACTGCTAGTTGGTGGCCTCTAGAATAGAGGGTAGAAGGATTGAGGCCATGTGAACAACCATCTCAGGGGGGAAATTTAGTGGATCCCTGGTTAAGACATTATAAACAACATGTAATGGTTTAAAAGGATATACCAATTTGATTTTGAATGAATTATTAATATTATTAAAATTATAATTATTAATATAAAATAATGTGAACTGATTTTAAAATCATTAAAATATTTATAAATTTTGATTAAAAAATAATATTTAAATAAAATATAAATGGAGAAAAAATATAATTGGTTAAAATCATAATGATTTATAATTGACATCGAAGAACATTGATATGTATTACAAATCCAATGAAATTTAATATTGTGAATGAGAAAGTTTCAACAAGGTAATGAGGATAATGTTTGATTAAATTTAATGAATATATATATATGATCATGTTCAAATTGAAATGGATATAAATATCATGGAACAAAAATAAGGTTTCATGAACTTGTTTTTTGATGATAGAAACATTATAATAAATATTCTAGTATACAAGTGATATTATAAAATTAAATGAAATTATCACCATGAAAAATATCCAACATTATATGGTTGGATTAAGTAATTTTTTCTTGTATATTTTTTCCAAATAATGTTTTTGATTTGGAAATGGACCTGAAATGAGCATTTCACCACTGTTTTTCACATTATGAGGCATAAATAGGGTTACCAAATGGTTTTCTTCATCACAAATATAAACTAAACACACACATATATATGGTTATGATTAATTATTTTTAAAATAGGTAAAATTTTAGAATATTTAAAATTTGTATATTTTGGATGATGGCGGGATTTTATTTTTTATTGGTAGATTGAAACATCTATATAAAAAAGATACATGTTGATAAATAAATGTTGTTTGTTTATGTTGAAAAAATTACCTTATGGAAAATTTGGAGTGAAATATGAAATGAGATTACTAATATTATAAAAATGCATTTGATGTTTGAATTATTGGTGAACTAAAATAAATTTTTTTTTAATTTAAATAAAAAAATTTTAGGAATCAATTTAATAGTATATAAATTTGATAATAATATGATGTGTCAATTTTTACATAGACAGGGTAAATATAATTTTTAAACCAGTTATAGTAACATTAATAATTTGTGTATTCAAAAAAAAATTTTAAAATTATTAGAATGTCCAAAATTATATAATATATATATATGGTTGTCTAAATTATTTTATTTAATCCTAATAATATATTTATTTTTCAATAAAGCAACATAAATATATCAATCTAAATTTAATGATATGAAAAATTAAATTTTTAACAAAATTCTATGAATCGTTAATGTTATAGTGGATCATGGTAATATTTTATTATTCAATAGTGAAATATAAACTAATTTTCTTTACGTATGTTGAATATGATGTTTTTGTGTATCATTTAATATTTACATTTAGGATATTTTTAAATTGTTCTTGAATATATCATAACTAAAATCTAAAAAAATATATTTTTTCATACATTAGTTCCAAAATAAATAACTACTACATAAGAATGAAACTTAAATTAATTTTCATGAAAAAGTATTTTGTATAATTTAGAGATGGTTTTTCTCACATATCATAATTTATTGGGATAAGAAATATTTATTAGATAGTGTAAATATGAATGATAATTTAATAACCTAGAATTTTATCAATGGAGTTTTTTCCTTATGATTATGTCATCAAACACATAAATCACATAGATAATCCCATAAAATAATTATTCTCATTAATGAAGAATGATGAATTAGTAAACAAATAAACCAATAAGAATTCCAAATATTTCAAGAAGATAAAAAATAAAAATAAGAGAAAAAAATGGAAAAATGGGATCTTCATGGTCCACTCGAATAAAAACACTCAAGAGGAATGATATAAAAATAAATAATAATGTTATATATAAAATATTCATTTTGAAAATGAAAATATATAAACTTAAGAGAAATTAAAATTTAATGAAGAACAAATAAAAGTGATATTTATAGATATTAAAGAACCAATATAACCACTATAAGTCATATTATTAAAATAGAAATATGGCCATTAGAATAGTAACAGCACCTATGAAAGTATAATTTAAAATCTATGTATATCATAAATAAACTTTTTTATATTTATATCATGGTATAAGTAAATAGTTTCTTTATAATGAAAAATTATGTGTTGGTGTTTTTTTAAATGTATATGTTTATTTACAATTTTATAAATTATATAATATTTTACGATAATATTTATTTTCAAAAATATATTCATAAGTTAATTTAACTTTTTATTATAATTATAATATAATTTTATATAACTTCAATTAATAGTAAAAAGGGTTAAAAAAGTAATCATATAATTAAAATATGTATTTTCCAAATAAATGATTAATCTTTTTAAAACATAATTTCTCCATATTTATAAAATTATCTACATAAAATGGATTCAATTTTAAAAATCTCATCATTGATAAATAGTTAGGTTGATTTTTTTTATTTTTATAAAATATTTGAACTTTTTATCAATAGTGAAATATGATAATCTATTATATTTGAACTTATATGATAATACACGAATTTTTATGTCATACATTATGTATGAAACAATTTTTAGAAATATCCTGAACCATTTACTATAATTATTTATATTATTCAACACAATTTAAAGAATTGAGCCAATATAATAGAAAAATGATTAAATTAATAAAAAACACTCCTCTCCTCTTCTATAAATACCACCCTCACCATCCATTATTCTCAAACCTTATAATACATGTAACATATCAAAAATATTCCAAAATACTATCCAAATACTATTACCCATGTCAAATATTTTCTATTTTTAACTATAGAAAAATTCCAATTTCCTTATGATGTCCTTCCTTGAGGTGATATTCAAGATATAATTTTCTCAAAGAATATTTTTTTAATTTCATTTATTATTCTTCCTTAGCCTCAATAATCATACATAAAATGATAATATATAAATGTTATTTAATATACTATTGTTTTATATTTCAAACAGAATATTTACTATCCACTTCAATTTTCATCTGGTCTTATTCAAAGAAACAAAACTACTGTCCAAAAATAAATGGTTATTCATCTCCAAGATATTGATTTTTCATTTTTCATGGAAACTTTTTTTGATGGTCATGAAACCATTATTATTGATAAATACTATTTTAATATTAATATTATAAATTTTATCATGTCATGTATCAAATATATAATCATAAAATTTATTAAATGAAAACAAGTTTGAGAAGGTCGAAAAACCCAAAAAAGAAGCTAAATAATTATCATTAACATTTTATCCAATAAATAATACTCATATTAGAATGCAAAAATGATATATGGGGCCTTTTAAAATTATATATTTATAGTAATACCATATAATTTATCTCATTTATAAGCATTCTTTTAAAAAACATCAATAATTATATACAAGTAAGACGACAATGAAACCATGAAAAAATGATCATAAATCAACAAAATTTAATATTATAACTCATATAAATTTCTATAAATGAAATGATTAAAAATATATTAAATCATATAAATGTCTAATAGGTCCGATATTAAATAATTAATTAATATCATTTTACTATCGATTAAATTATGTGTATGTGAAGAACACATTCATATATAAGGTAAGATATATTTTTGAACCTCTACACTTCCTTTATTTTAAGTTCAACCTCAATGTTCCTCAATTTATCATATAATTGTTTATATATAATTCTTATATGTTATTTATATAGGGCTCAAAGTTATATAACATGTTTATTTAATTTTTATTTAATGGGGAGATACATGTATTAATGGTACCATTCTCAATTCATTTTGAAAGGTTTATTAAATGAAACTTATATATATTCTTTATAACATTTATATTACCTCTTAATAAAATGTATTAAAATTAATATGATCAATAAAAAAATTTCTTATTTGAAAAAACATATTTATTTACTTTATCTTTTATGTAAATTATTATTCTCTTACCCCTTTTAAAGACTCGTTGCGACTTCTCTTAATGCCCCACATAAGAAGCACATTTCCAAGTATACATAATAATTTTTTTACATGTTTCCACATATGTTGGACATCACATATCAGGATATATTTTTTTCATTTATTAATTTCAATGTTTTATTTTAATACCACTTTTCAGGGATAAAATTGTTATATTTCTTTTTTCTGTTCTTAATGACATGACAATGATACCCATTTCTTTCCATGGGTTACCCTAATATCCTTTTGTTTGATTAAAAATGTGGAACACATATAAATAAACATGTTATGATGGTTGAAACCAGATAGAACTTATTTTCATTTGGTAATGTTTAGTACCATGATAATTTATTTCTGGTATTAGGTAGTAGACATAATCATTTATGGGACTTTTCTACCACGTGATATAGTCTTGGTACATTTTCTTGAAGCATGTTTTTGTCATATTATATTTTTCTTAAACATTCCAATATTTATATGATCAAATGATTCAATATTTTATATTTCATTATTCTATGTGTTTATTCATGCTCCATTTATTTTATGATATCATGTTTTTCTTCTAACTCATGTTCTATTCTTTAGTCTCATGTTTTTCCCCTTACAAGGATTTGTTTCCCATCCCTTCAATTTATGTTTTCACTAGGTTGTCTTATACAATCATAGGATCTCAAATGTAGTTTTTATCTAATTATAGAGATAAACATAATGATGTTTTATTCTAGTTTTATGTTTTCTTATTATTTATTTAGACTTTCAAAGACAATAGACTTTTCCATCCTCAATTTTTTTTTCATGGATAATTCTATTTAAAATCATGTAATAATATGTGGAAAAGGAAAGGGTCTCTATAGTTGATATAAGAGAATGGTGAGGTTATTTTTGGGTATTAGAAACATATAACATTAATAAGATGGATAGGGATAATCCTATCACCTCTAATAACCAATGTTGAAACATCAGTAATATTAAGATAGGATTCAATTTTAATTTGTATTTTATTTCATCCATGTTTACGGGTACCTTCTTTATTTTCATTTTATAATTTTTAAATATCCCTTATTTTTTTAACTTTTTTTAGACAATGGTGTGAAATTAGAGAACCTTTTCTAACTGCCA
This sequence comes from Viscum album, assembly GCA_963277665.1. Lineage (NCBI taxonomy): Eukaryota > Viridiplantae > Streptophyta > Magnoliopsida > Santalales > Viscaceae > Viscum > Viscum album. The sequence goes on from OY728133.1 coordinate 1,003,827,604, forward strand.
ATGTGATATCCAATGTGACAATTTCTCTAAAGGAATACAAAATATTATGGGAATAAGAAGTCAGAACAACATGAGAGTACTATCTAAAAAATCTAATGTTATGAAAAATAACATAAATGGGGTAGGGTTTTATCCTTATAAAAATATTTTGAATTGTATTGTTGAATACATTATCTGAAGAATTACTCTTATAGTTAACTCATATTCCAATCCCCCCATTATTGAATAATGTATCAACTCCATTGAGATGATATTTTGTGTTCTCTATTTCAAAAAAGATGATAATGTTACACTAGTGGTATATCGTTTTGAAGGGGAATCTGATTTGTGGTGGCCATTGATGAAAAATACAACTTCTAAGGAAGAAATTGGTTCCATGGGTTTGGTAGAAATTATAAAAATAGTTTCAAAAAATATTTTCCTTTAAATATATGTATTAATATAGAGAGGGACTTACTCATAATGATTGAAATGAAAGATAAATAACAAGGGAATAAAAGGAAAACATTAAAGGAATTTTAAAATAATCCTCTGTCAATGTCATGAATTATTAATATAATATGGTTAAATTCTTTCAAGGATTAAATCAGAGTCTCAAAAAATCGTTGCCGATTACAGATAATGACAGCTTTGAAGAAAATGTCTGATGTTTGTTGGATGTTGAGATGGAGGGTTTTGACTCTCAGCGATCTCCTGGGATTGGATATTAAAAGAAGAAAATTTAGTTTAATATGAGATAATGAATCCGTAAACGCCATAAGGAAATTAAAAAAACACATATTATATGTCCAATGTATAAGAAGAAGAATAAAGGGATCTACCTAAAGGGAACTAGGATATGCCTCAAATGTAGATTGAAGGAAAATTAAGCTAACTATTTGTAGAGGTATTTGAAGAATCCCACTAATGTAGAAGTGTAATGAATGTATTAGATAAACACCATGATTTTAGTGTAGTGCTTTGAATACTAGTAACATGGGCACAATGTGAGTCAAATCCCATAAAAAGGGGTTTCTGAGACAACAAAAAATAAAAAACTCCATGTTTGAAGGGGAGGGAATATTCTATCAGTAATGATGAGATTGATCTTAAAAATTATGTGATGATATGTATAGTAGTTAATTATTCAATAATATCAAAGGTACTATGTCATTATGGTTCTAATAAATTAATAATAGCATTAATTTTTAGTATAATATTCCAAATACCACCTCCAAATATGATGTATCAGTAATATCTGAGAATAATTAATGGGGAAATTAATTTATCTAATGTATATAACTCCTATTTGGTTAACTATTTTGGACTAAACATCCCAAAAAATATCATCTTACTTAGTTAATGATTTATGGTATAAATGGAATGTATTTTATATATCTATAAAAAGCTTACACAAACTTTTAGGAATGGTAGATCCCTCTTCACATACCTAGTAATCCCATTGTTCTGTACATGTGTGAGGATAGGATGAATCTACTTCAGATTCATCATCTCAATTGTGGATATTATTTCCTTCTGTAAAATCATATCCATAAAAAATGATTGAGATAAAGTATAAGATCATTCTCTAAGACATGCCCATTTTGGAGGACTAAACAAATGTTTTACCTGAAGAATATCCTGGGGTACCTCTTGACTGTGGGGTTGATTTCTCCAATTTTATTTTACATGGATCTCAACCATATAAAATAATCATTATAGTATTCACACCATTGAGTTTGTGGAAATAAATATGTGGTAACTAGAGAATTTGAAAAAGTGTTTTATACACCTGAATGCTTTACCATGGGGTGCACAGGTCCTCTACCCCATGAATTAGGGTGGATCTATAAGAATTTTCATTTATTTTCATTAGATTAAAAATAATAATAATAAATAACAAGTATTACCTACCATGAATAGATTTCTTATTTTATCAACTATGTGGGGACATTAATTTCTATAAGGTGTACCAACAGTTGGGATATCCCCAATTAATGGTGGGGAAAGATGACATTCCCAAGAATAAATTTTGAATGGGGAAAAGACTATATGAGTTCATAGTGATTCCATTAAAAATAACTAATTCTTGGGAAATTTTCTTGGACTTATTGAATATAGTCTTTAAAAATTTCCTTGACAAATTTATGGTAGTATTTTTAGATGATATTATAATATATTTCAAAAGAAATGAGGAACATGAAGAGAATTTTAACTTAGTATTAATGAATTTTTTAAAGGAGAAACTTTATAAAATATATAGTAAATGAGAGTTCTGGATAAAATAAATGTCATTTTGGGGAATGTTATCACCATTAATGGAAAAACTATTTATCATTAAAAAAAATTAAACAGATGAGAGGATGAGACAAGTATTAGTAATAGAGAATAGTTGTATTCTTTGTCTGGTTGGGTATTAACAACTATTTGTGAGTAACTTCTCACAAATGACAATCCTACTATCCATGATGACTAAGAAGGGAACAATTTTTGTCATGACCAGTGAATTAAAAGATTGATTTAGAGAATTTAAAATGAGGCTTATCACTATCCCAATAATTAAACTACTGAAAATTGGGGAACTCTTTGTCGTAAAAAATGATACTTCAAAGAAGGGATTATGTTGTGTATGGATTCAAAAGGATAATGTTATAGGCAATACCTCAAGGAATCTAAAATTTCATAAGAAAAAAATTCCCCAGAATGATTTAGAGTTAGTGGTTGTGATCCTTAAATTGATAAATTAGTATAATTATCTATACAGAAAATAGTATGAGATATATAATGATTATAAGAGCATAAAATATATATTCACACAAAGGATGTTAATATACACTAGAAAATATTGTTAGAGATCTTCTAGGATTATGATATCTTGGTCCACTATCAACAAGGTAATGTAAATAATATGGATGATTATTTGTGTAAAAAAGTATCATGTAACTTAATCAAAGAAGTGAATTGAGATGGATTAATTCATTCGACTTAAATGTATGGATATAAGAATTGTAAAGGAAGGTACAAAACCATTACATTCATAAATTATTTATCAACCGTTTCTTTTATAAAAGAAAAATGATACTCAAAGTGGTGAAGTGGAAATTCATAATATATTGGTAGGTATAAGAAAGGGTAAATTAGTTGAGTTCAAAATTGATGAGGAAGGAATATTATGATTTGGGTCATTATAATGTGTATCATCCATTTCAGAGGTATAGAATAATCTTATAAATGATTCACATAGCTCATCCATATCTATCGTATATGGGAGAAAAAAATGTAACAAGATCACCATGAGAACTATTGGTTGAACAATATGAAGAAGGGATCGATGAATATATTTATAAAAGTGTATGGTACGTCACCAAGTGAAGGATGAAAGGAAAATTTCTAAGGGAATAATTCATCCATGACCAATACATAAATGGAAATGAGACAAATATACAATGGAATTAATCATCGGATTTCTAAATACATACAGATGAAATAATTATATTTGAGTAATTTCAAATAATCATTTAAATAGTTCTAACTTTATTACGATTCAAGAGAACCTCTCACTAGACTAAAATTCACATATATATATATAATAGACTTTTTAAGGATGTATAGAGTACCATTATCAATTATATCATATTTGACCTGAGATTTACTTCAATGTTTTTGAGAAATCTCCAAGATTCTCTAAATAATGTGTTGAACACTTGTTTTAATTATCACCCCAAAACTAATTGCCAATGTAAACAGACAATTTAGACAGTAGAAGAAAAGTTTAGATTCTACATAATGGCCCTAAATGGAAGATGGGATCACCATATTCCCCTGGTTGAGTGCTTTTAAAATAATATTTTTATTTTTAGAATCCATATGGTTCCTTATGAAGTCCATTATAGGAATATATATCGAATGACATCATGTTGGTATGATATTGGTGAAATCAAGATTCTAAGAACTAAAATTGTAAAAGAAATGGATGAAAAGGTGAAGACTATCCAGAAGAATATCTGAGCTTCACAAATTTGATAGAAATACTATTCCTATTATTTTTTATGGGACATAGAGATTGAGGCCAGTGAAAAATCATTCCTTTATATAACTTCTTGGAAAAGGTTTATGATATTTGGGATGATAGGAAAGCTATGTCCTTGGTATATCAAACCCTTAATGATTTATGATCATGTTGGTGTTGTAGCCTATCTAATAGTACATCAACCAATAATGTTTCAAGCACATGATGTTTTTCACATCTTCCTCATAAGGATGTACATAAGATTTCTCTTATTTTAGGTCAGAATATACAATGTAACCCAAGAGTGGGGTGAATTGTGTCTTTTCAAAAATCGTCCATAGTTATTACTTTGGACACCCACTGTGATTTATATGGATAAGTAGTGTTAAAATATGTAAAAAATAATATACCGTGGATAAATAGATATAATGAACATAGATTTAATATAGTGGTTCTGGGAAAAAGGACTTCTAGCCTACTCTTCCAATCACCATCTCTATGATCATGGTTAATTTCAGTTGAATGGTCATCTTATCACATGACCATTAATTCACAACTGTGTATAGGTAGTTAACACCTTTACAAAAAGAATAATAAGAATGATATCTAGTTTTACAATATAGAACTGAATATCCATAGATTATATTATGCAGATGATACACCAACATAACTGTATACGAGTAGTTGAAACTCTAATAAATCAAAAGATTGATTTACTATGTTCATGTTTTTCTTCACAGTTATAGTAGCAAGAAAATGAAAATTGATGGATATTCTTCTTCAAATAATAATTTCTTCATGAATCAAACAGTCTAAAGTGATGCTTGTTGAAAATGATCTTTAATAAGGGATAAACTAAACAAAACTAGTAAATTGATGATGAAATTAGTACAACATTTATATCATTGCCTTTTTTTAAAATAATTGTAAATCAATTTGTTTGTTGTAGTAGAATTTTAATAGATAATTTCAATAATGTAGTCACATATTTGGATAACTTATCACTCATATAATTTTTAAAGAGGTACTCTGATGGAATATATAGAAATGACAGCTTTCTTCTATATTCTAGATTCAAAATAATAGCCTGATTTATCATGGAAATTCACATTCCAATGGACCAGGGGAGTCGTACCTTCCCTCGAGAACATGAGTGATTGTCGATGACTTATAATGTTCTCTAAAATGATCTAAAAAATCATTGAATTGTTCTTCAATTATAACTCATTTTTTAGAAATATCAGATTAAAATAAATCCTTAACACTTCATTGTTGTAAACACAATGTAGGGTCGAAGTATATAGAATAGGGCTCCTTTGAGTATCATAGAGTTCCTACCAGAATAAGGTTCCTTAACCACAATTCCATCTTCACATAACATAGGGAAAAAGTATCATAGGGATAATAATTCATACTTTCACCTTTATAGCATAATATCACAAATGCATCATTGATTACCCATACATTCAAATTCCAGAATTTAGGGTTGATGAATTGTAATATCGACATCCAATATAGGGCTTATGATCAATACACTTGTCGATTCTTTAAATGTAAGGATGCTAATCCAAATACAATTTTTTAGTGTTACATAGAGTTGATACCATACACAAGCATTAACATTCCAAAATAACATTAGGATGATGAACCATACATTCATTTTCTAAATATAGGGTATGAAATAATGTTTCTAAAATAATTCACATAATGTTAAATTATTTTGACCCTGATATATATACCTAAAAACACACTCAATAAACCTTTATTAAAAAAAATCAAGGGTATTGTGAGCATCAAAATCATCATAAATTATTGAGTATTTTTTTAGACAATAGAATCCCAACATTATCCCCCTTTTTTATGATCACAAAACCCACAACATAATTAATATCATAACATAAAGAAAATAAAGGATTTTTAAACACCAAAGTAGATATTGAATATACATTGATTTAAAAATATTACTTCTAAAAGGAAATATATATATTTAAAATGAAATTTTGTGGTTTGAAAAAATTCTTCCACTTATTAAAATATTTTCACCATTTATGTAATATCAAAAAGACTATTTTATATAATAAATGATATAAACTACAGTTAATGTAGAACTAAACTATAGATGAATTGTTATTTTCACTAGTATTACAGAAATACATTTAGGATTGGAAGAAAAATAATGAACCTAAATAAAAAAAATTGAAATCATATTAATAATATTAAAATTAAAAACAAATTAAAATGTTTTGATATGTAGAGTAAAATCCTTAGTCAACAAATTATCTTGAAAATGAAGGGATATGTTCGAAATCGGTATGGGAAAAGGGTGAATGAAAAAGAGGAATGTCTTGGATAACACCATTAATATCAATAAGCTTAAATTGAATGATTTGGAATTATCATTTAATACTTCTGGCCATTATTGAATAATCTTGTTCAAATCATGACCAATTTTAGGATTAGTAAGAAAAATAACCTTCATAAACTCATTTATAGATTCTTATTTTTGAATGGATGATTTTAACTTGTCCTTAACATGATTAAGAGATAATCACAACAATAATTCATTCGATGAAAGTTGAATAACCAGATGTATTTTATTTTCCAACAGAATACTTAAAGGTGTACTGCCAAACTAACGAGTCTAAATTCTATCATTGTAATCTACTAGCACTGAAGTAATAGCTTTAAATATTATGATCAAGTCTGGTAGTTTTTGTTGAGAAGAGTTTGATGTTTGATTAGTTTCCATGGTAGATTGAAATTCACTTACTATCAAGATCTTTAAGTCATCAAATTTTGACATCTTGCTAGATTCATCTATAAAAAAATTGGACTCTCAAGACAATTTCATAATAAACTCTAGATTTTCTCCCAACGAATTAAGATTTTATTTGAATTGACTAATATGAACCACTTATGCCTCAAACTCAGATCATGGAACTGAAGAAATTATGATCTCTTCATTCTTCTTTTTCTCGACTACCAGTTATTTTCTAAGAATTTTTTTTGAACCTCCAATAGATTTAACTTTATAGCTATGGATTCAGTATAAAAATCAAAAGATTCATGAGATATATCATGGGGTTAGGGATATCATTCCTGTTATGAACTTATACCAAATCAAAACATGGAAAATAATTACCAACTGATCTATCTCTTATGTTAGATCTTCTAACAGCTTCATAATCAGGAATAATGGGAGAATGGTTTTCAGGATTAAGTGCATCTTCCCTATGACGTTCTTGACTGTCAAATTCTTTCTCAACATGATCAGCCACCAGATTATCACACATATTTGATCATTTTGGTTCATCCATAGTCTCTATAATATCAACTCTAATTCATCTTTTTTGTACAATATTTTCTCATAACATAAGTTTAAACCCTTCATGAGGTCTTTGTATGATATAACCAATGAAAGGAATAATTCATTCCTCCCCCTGAGTTGGTGTGATAATCCTTTTATATTATTCTACACCAATACGAAAGAGGATTTTTCTATAATGTATCCCAACAAATCCCAAAATCTTAATTGTCCAATCATTTAAGACATTGTTCTGATGACTTGTTTTTTCAAAAAACCTATTAACAATTTTTTCATTTCTTCATAGTAAAGACAGAATAATCCTTCCATAGGGATAATATCTCATCATGGAAAACTTGTAGTTGAAGTAGATTAGTTATCTTATCCTAATCTGATAGAAATTGAAATTTATATGGTTGAGAAAAAAAACATGACATAAATGTTAGGACATTGGACATTCTCTAGCTCACTAGACCTTGGAAAAATTCCATATTGAATGAATTTCATCCTAACTTGATAATTGGAAGTAAGCACTTTATTTCCTAAATTCATGATAGTTCACATTCCAAACAATGAAAACATAATATCGTATAATAAATATTTTACTTTATGTATATTACTCAAATGACACTGAAACACCCCTCATGGGGACAATGTAATAACTCAACCTTTTCTACATAAGAAAAAGAAAAACCTGTGTAGTTATTCTTAGAGAAAATATTATCCCCATCGAATCCAACACTGAACGAAGCATTCACACAAAATTCATTTACATATATGTCATAGATTATAGAATTGTTATATTCTCCAAAATCATAATCTAGATATTGAAAACATATTTTTTCTTTGAGTTAAATGTTTCTTGAATCTAAATTATGAAAATTGATTTTATTTTCTTGGAGCACATTACGATCTTTCCCTGATGTGTAAAAAGTGGTTTCCAACTCAAGGTCATTAGATCAATGAGTGGATTCTATCTTTGATGGTTTAGATATTTAATGGATTTATGTTTTAGGGTTTCAAATAATAGGAATTAAAATAAAGAGAGAGATACACCATAAAATGTAGTGATGTGAAGGTGAAGAGAGAGAGAGAGAAAAGTTAAATGTTTCTCTCACACCGATTGAGGAGGTACTCATTGATATTTTAATTTGAAAACACAAATAAAAAATATTCATTTAAAATATAAAGAACATGTAACTAAATAAAATAAATAACGACAAAATATTATTTAGATAATATAAAATAATTAAAATAATAACTGATAGATAAAATAAATAAAATAAAACATTTATTAAAAATTATATAATACTAACGCCCCAATAATAAAATAAAAACATTCTCTGGGAAGTGGATTAGTGAAAATATCATCTAATTTATATTTATAACTAAAAAATTATAAAGATATATCCGTTTTAAAGAAATGTTCTCTTATAAAAATATTCTTTATATCAATGTGATTAGTAATATAATGACATATATAATTTTTTTGAAATATTTATTGCACTAGTATTATCATATAAAATTTTTATACGATTAAAATTTAGTCCAATTCGAGTTGGGATTTTTTAAACCAAAATAGTTTTGCACAAAACATCTAGAAGACAAATATTCTACCATAGTGGGTTATAGGGAAACTGAGTGTTGTTTCTTATTATAGTATGAAAGTAAATATTTTCCTAAAAAGTGATAGGATCTTGAGGTTGTTTTTCTATCTAATATAAAACATCCAAAGAAAGAATTAGAATATGAAATTATATTAAAACCATATGCTTTATTGTAAGGAAGATATTGAAAAGTTGTTCCTTAAAAATATAAAAAATTCATTTAACAAAAATAACCTGAAATTATTTTATATTTTATTGAAATCAAACACGTAAAAAAATAAATAATACATAAGGAATTGACTGATAGAAATATAATATAAAAAGTACCAATCATACCTCTATATATCTTGTTTTCCACTAATTTTATATCTTCATCAAAATCAGGTGTTAAATTGGTATACATGGGAGTTTTATATATCTTGTTTTTTTCAAGTCCACACATTTTCAATAAATAAATATTATATTTACTTTGATTAAAAACAATTCCATAATCTTTATGAAAAATATGAAATCCTTAAAATAAAATTTTTTTCTCCCATCATACTCATTTCAAATTCATTTTTAATTAATTTTTAAAAATAATTATAGATCTATTTATTAGGTGAACAAGAAATAACAACATCAGAATTAATTTTAAAAAATGGAATATTTGAGAAATTTTTTTTCTTAAAAAGATTTGGTTCTTTCAAACCAATAGTAAATACATTTCTAAAAAGAAAAGAACATAAACTTCCACAAAAATCTCTAGGTGATTGTTTTTGTCCCTAGAAATATTTAGTATGTTTAAAATAGAATATGGATTTTTAGGATTTCCAGAACTAGGGGTTGTTAAACATAAATATCCTCAATTAAATATCAATTTCAGAATGAAGACTTCACATAAATCCAAAATAATTTACAATTCATATGAGACTCATATGATAAAATGATTATTATGGATTTCAGTCTTTCTATAGGGGAAAAGGGCTTATCATAATATATACCTTCTTCATAATTATAACAATTATTTAAAAATATATCTTTATTTATTGTGATTATCCATTGATCATCCTATTTAGTTCTATATACCTACTTGGCTCCTATAACTGGATAGTTGGATGGTCTTTCTACTAGTTCCCAAACATAATTCCTTTTAAACTAGATTAGCTATTATTGAATAAATAACAATCAAATCTCACTTTCCAAGTATTTATTAATATATATTGGTTTTAACTGAGATAGAAAAGCTGAAAATTTAGCTAGGATTGCTGCATTTCATCTAATTATAATTATGGTGTCTAAGATGCTTATAAAAGTCTCTAAAGGATGGTTCTTTAAAGATCTAGAGTTTTTAGAAAATACACATTTAGGATCCTTATTATCATGTTCTTATGAACTGGAATATATTTTATTAATATAATTTTCAATATAATTTTTATGGGTTTAAAGTCAAATGTTTTCAAAAGTGTCAACGACTTCATCTATTTGATATTTCTCATCAATAAAATGTTTATTTTAATTAAATTCTACATGAATGGATTCTTATAAAAATAAATTACTTTTTAATAAACACTCTATATGATTTAGAGGTAGAAAAATTTTCATATCAATATTCCTTAATAATCTTTTGAATTAATCTTATAAATTTTGTCCTTTGTACTCAAGATATAACCCTTGCATCAAAAAACATTAACATAATATTCTTCAGGTTTTCAATAATTATAATTTTCATTTAGTGTTCTTATGACGATAGGCCTTATTAATTGTATATTCATGATATAGAATGATGTGCTTATAGGTTCTGCAAAAAAATTGGTAGGAAGACGCTATTCATTTAGCATAGTCTATTCTATTTCATGAATAGTTCTATTTCTCCTCATAATAATTCCATTTTTTGAGGTGTTCTTGGTGTAGAGAAAGTCTGTTTAATATCAATATTATACAAAATGGAATTTGAACTTGGATTCTAAATTTTTTTACCATGATTGCTTTACAATGAAATTATATGAATACCATTTTCATTTGAACAAGTATACATATAAATTCAAAAATAGTGTGTAATTAACTTTTGACTTGTAAAAATTAAACCCAAGTAAATCTAAAACAATCTTATACTAAAACATCAAAATAAAATTTACCAACCAATCATTATACTTTTTATGGAATAAATAGTTTTGTATCGATATGTTCTAAAGGTATAGATATTGAAATTTTGGTAATAGATTTGAACGAATATTTGTGATGTTTCCAATTTTTCATGCATTATGGTATCTATAATTTTTAAACATAATACTAAGAAAATAAAAATTTAATGTCTTCTTATATAACTTATGTAATGCATATATATTACAGTTTCTCTGTCTTCTATGCTTAATGCAATATTCATTTGTCTTTTCTTTTAAATATTTCACTTTTTTATTACAAAAATAATTTATGTCCAATGTATTGAAATTATAATTTTTGGTGATCTAAATTTATGAGACATATATTTTAAAATAGAGAATGAATTATTAGAAAAATACCCAAAAAATCCATCAACCAAGAGTTGATAGATACTTAACTGATTGTGTTTTATCCCTTTCATATATAGTACTTTGTGGATTGGGGTAGTCTTTGGATATCTAATAGTTCTAACACCAAATTGTTTTCCCTTCATATTTAAATCAAAAGTGACTTTTCCTCCCTTTATATGAGTCAGTGTATGGATTTTTTTGAGTCTCCACTCATATTCCTAGAATAGCCACTATCCATATACCATATGGCTTTTCTATTCATGTGACCTGATTTTTTAATGAGTGTTTAAGCAATTGTTTTTTTGGTACCCATATATTCATGCTTCATACAGTTTTAGCAAGAAGTTATCTAAGAACACATATCTAGTTTATGTTTCAACAATTAAAATCACATTCTTCTGATTGAATATTAGGAAAATTTTTTCCTTAAATACAAGTAATTTAAGGATTTATCACATAATAATTATTAATGAAATGTACATAAAATCCACAATATTAACAAGTTTCATTTTTTGAGTTAGGCACAAAATTAATTTTATGCAATTTTTACTTTTCACCCTTGCTCCCTTTTCCAAAATATTATATTTTAATTACATTCCTTATATGAATTTAATATAACAAATTTTCTCCTTTGGTAACAGTTATTTCAGTAGTTTTTGAAAATTCCACTTCACCATACAATTCTTTAATACATTTTTCATGATTAACATAGTATGAGGTAGATGAGTTGAATTTTTCAGTCAACTCCTAATGTTAGTTAGAAATTTATATCTATCACCTAAAACAAAATTATTAATGTTTTTCAATGATGGTTTCTTATTTGAGAAAGAATAATATTTTTCTAATAACACTAAATAATAGGAAACCAATTTATCATCTGAACAACTACTAGTATCATAACTAGACGAGTAAAAATTTTGTCACATTTCTTCTTCATCCATAAAGCACATGGAAGATTTTAGAATTGATAGATGCTTCTCAAAATAAGAATTTAATGGTATGAAGGAGTCTTTAGATACACTCCATGTCATTTATATTGATCTCTTCCTTGAGTTCTCATAATCAACAATTTTTTGATATCTATTTTCTACCATTTTTCTTTCATCATTAAATTTAGGATAATCAAGTTTGATATGAAAAAATTTCATGCATTCATAGTATTGATCTTCACTTTGTTAATTTTCATCCTTTATGAAGGTTTTTTTTAATTCAATTTTCTTCATGTAAATTCTTTGGAACATTCTCGCTTACTTAGACTGTTTCATTTCAAATTCTGAGGATTTTGATTTCTTCTATAATTTGAATTTTGTATTTTTTTTCAAATATGATTATTAGATGTTACTCTTAGAGAACTATTTTGTTTATTTACTAAAATATAATGATTTTTAGCTTCACACTTAATTTATGTTTCATACATCATCAATTTTCCAACTAGTTATATTATTGTAAGATCTTTGACATTTGATAATTGGAGAAGTACAAAAGACATTTCATTAAATTATGAATATAGTAATATGAGTACTTTCATGTCTTGATTATATTGTCAGATGGGTTCTCCTAAGTCAGTTATATTATTTACGATTTCTATCAGCTTTGCATTCATTTGTCTGACTCTTTCTCCATCATACTGTCTAAAGGATTGAAAATTAAATTTATTTTGAAGCGTAGTTCAGCTGTCAAACATTATCTTTTCTTTAATAAGAAAATACTATAGTTTTACCCATTTCATAGGAATTTGAACATTGTGATACACAATTGAATTCATCTAGTCGAAGGTCACAAATAATAGAATTCATCACCATTGAATTGATATCCTATTCGAATTCTGTTTTAGTAGTCCAAGTTACATTTTTATTAGAAATAATATAAGTGGTAATGATTTTTTAGTATACATTTAATCCAATATTTTTCAAACAGATAATCATTCGATATTTCGAGCATCTATACTTTTCACCATTAAAATATGGAGCTCATACCGTAGACAATACTTCTCATGAATCATCAATTTCCATCATTGTATAGACATTATAAATTTATCTAGCAAAATATTTATTCAAAAATCCCTCCACTGATACCATGTTTTTATGTCAGAATATACATAGTAACACAAGAGGGTGGTGGATTGTTTCTTCTCAAGAAATTTCCAAAAATATAGATTTTGACAACAACTATGATTTATAAAAATATAAATAGTTTACATCTATATATAAAATATGAAAATGATAAAAATAAATAAGGAACCATAATTTTTATAGTAGTTCAAGGACCAATGATCTGCTTTTCCACTATACTAATTACTTTATATTAGATCTTGGTTAATTTCCCTTCAATTTTCCTCTGATCATAAGACCATGAATTCACATCTATGTGTTGGTAGTTGACACCTTTAAAAAATAATAATAATAAATATATATGGTTCTATAATAGAGAACATGATATACACATCTTAGATTGAGAATCTGATACCCCACCACAACTGAGTATGATTTGTTTAAACTAATATAAATAAAAAGATTTATTTAATAGGTTCAAATTGATCATCAAAGTTGCAGCAGCATGCAACTGGAAATTGATAGAAATTATTCATTAGAAACAAATATCTAAATTAATGAAACGTTATAACAAAATCCTTTTTCCAAATGATCTTCAAAAAACTGAACAGCTAAATAGTATGAGTAACATGATGTTGAAATATGTAGAACATTCAATGAGTAGCACCATTGGTAAATAAAAATGATTTTATTATTAGTTGTAGTAGAAATGTATAAAATAATTTCAATAATGTAGTCACATATGCGAATCTCTAATCACACATATAATTTTGGAAGAGGTATTCTAAAGTAATATATATAACAGATAGCATGCTTTAGTGTTCTTGATCCAAAAGAATAGCCTAATTGATCACAAAATTTCAAACTTCAATTGACACAAGGAGTAGTAACTTTACTTAGAAAAATGAATGAATTATCCGTTGAATAAGGTTTTTTGAAATGATCAAAATGATACATAAATCAGTGTTCAATTATGACTCAATCATTGCCGAAATCTTTGATTGAAAATGCACCTTAAATTTTTTTTTTCATTTTAAACACAACGTAGGGTTGAACTATATAGTATAGGGTTTCTTTTCATAGAATAGGGGTTTTTCTTATAGCATATGGTTCCTACCAAAATATTGTTCCTTAAACACATTATAATCTTTACATAACTTAAGAAAAAATGTAGTATTGGGATGAAAATCCATACATTCACCTTTTTAGAATAATATACCAAAATGTAGAATTGATTAACCATATATTAAAATACCCTAATGTAGGGTAGATAAATATTAATACCAACTTCCAAAATAGGGTTCTTGATCTATAAAATTTTCAATTCTCCAAATGTAAGGATTCTGATCCAAATGAAATCTACATAGAATAACGTCAGGTCGATACCACACGAAAGCATTAACATTCCAGCGTAACATAGGGATGATGAGCCATACACTCATTTTATGAACCTGGGGTTTGAAATAATGTTTCCAGATTAATTCTTGTAATAATAAATTCCTTTAACTTAGATATAAATTACTGAATATAAACTCAAGAAAACATCATTAGAAAACAAATAATGGAACTGGTGAGCATCAAAATCATTATAAAAAATTGAGTATTGTTGAGACAATAAATTCCCAACACCTCACATATACTGGGGTAAGAGGTGGTACAACTGAAAAAATATATTTCTTATAAGGATCATATAGGGAATATTTTGGAGTATAAATAAAATGTTCTACACAACAAGGCCACTCATATATTCATGTTACTATTATGAAACTGTAATAATGAAGATGCAACATGGTAACTAGAGTAGTTGATGATGTTGAAATACCATCACCTGTTTTCACCTTAGTTTGTAAAATGTGATTTTATGGATGTAATTTTGTAAGGGGGAAGAATATAATGACCCGTAGTTTTAACAATGAAATTTTAGTAACATAATTATAAAATTGAACCAACAAATCACATAGAGACCCCATTACAAACATTTTTCTCTTAAATTATGAATTATATAATAGTAAGAAAATAAATAAATAATAATGAAGAATATTATAGTGGGAAAATAAATAGAAAATATTATATGAAAAATTGGAAAATTTGGATATGTTTAGTAACCTATAATAACTAAAATCATGAACATAGATTTTGAAATAAATCATAATTTTATTAATAAACTATTCATTTTGAGGATGAAAATATATTAACATAACTGAAATTTGAGTTGAATAAATGATGAATGAAATACGTAGTATTTCATGAATAAATAGAACATGTATGAATTTAATAAATCCATCCATTAGAATATTACTATGGCCTTTATAATAGTAACCTCTCCCATGACTGTTTAAAAATAAAATTTAGGTATTTCATAAAAAAATTGTATATTTATATCTTGGAATGAGTATATAAATTATTAGAAAATGGCAATTTATGTGTTTGTATTTTTTGGTAAAACATACATGTTTATGAAAAAAATTTAATTAAAATAAAGAAAAAATTTAATATCATAAAATACATTCATAAAATAATATTATTTATTATTATAATTATAATTTAATTTTTTGTAACCTAAATTTATTTTCAAATGGTCAAACAATTGATTATAATAAAAAAAATTTAATAAAGGATTATTTTATTTAGTTATTAAATTTTTCCTATTTAGATTAATTTTTCCATAAAATGGATTGAATTATATATATATATATATATATATATATGGGTAGGGTATGTTTTTTGTATTTTTATAATATAGATAAATTTTTGGTTGAATATGAAAATATGATAATTTACATTATTTTAAATTATATTTAAATAAATGTATTTTTTAGTCATCGATGATGTAAGAATTTTTTATTCAAACTCTCTAGACCCTTTTAATATATTTTTCCTTATTAATAAAAAATATTTATATACCTTAGTGAAAAATACTAAACAAATGAAGAAAATAAAAAAACACCCTGCTCCCCTATAAATACCACCCTCACCATGCATATTCACAAACCCATTTTAGACATGTAGCATGAAATTATTATACCCCATTATATTAACAAGACTCTTCCCCATTTCTAATAGCTTCTATTATAAAAAAATTACCAATTCCATTTTTCCTAATAAGTATTTCAATGAGGTGATATTCAATAGGTAATTTTCTCAAACCATATCATTTAATCTAATTCCACCTTCTACCGTCTCCTAACCTATTTTATCAATTAGAGAATAAAAACAAAATTATAATATATATACTATAATATTATATTAGTAGTGATATATTTTATATTGACCTATTTTGTCGTGACTTCTTATTCAAATAGAGTAAAATACATTCCAAATTAGGGCAGTTAATCATCTTCATTGATAATGATTTGTCATTTTTCATTACTACATTACAGTTTGGTCATAAAAACTAATTATGGTTAATTTATATTTTAATTTTTATATTATAACATATGTTTTTTCTAGGCGCTGATAAATCAACATAATATTTAATAAAACAAAAATAGTAAATGATTATTGAAAATTCACCAAATATAAACTAAACAGTTGTCATTAATATTTTAACCAACAAATCATCCTCAAACCAGAAAAAAAATATATGTGGGATCATTTGAACTTATAGAAGATAATTTATAGTATATAATTTCCCTTCTTTATAAATATTACCATTTTAAAATAACATCCATAATTATATACAAGTAAACTAACCATGGATCCATGAAAACAAACACATTCATAATGTCAAAATTGAACATTTTAATCCAATTAAATAGACAAAAATAAAATTTATAAAATTATAATAGAAATAATACAACTACAATATTTAACTAAATATGAATTTTTGAATCTAATATTATTATATATTATATTAAGTGGAAGGGTGGAACACATTTAGACATAAAGTATGGGATCATTCCGAAACTGCATATTTTGATTAATTTTTGTTTTCTCTATATCCAGAAAATTTTATCTTGTAATTATTATTATAAACTTCTTATATAATTTTTTATATGTTCCTCACAAAAATATACCATGGTTATTGAATCATTATTTTATGGAGAGATACATGTATTAAATGTTTAATTATTAATTCCTTTTAAAAAGTCAATTAAATGGAACTTCTTTATTTTATTTTTCTATTTTAATGTTCCGCTTAATAAATTGTCTTAAAAAACATATGATTAATAGAAAATTACTTATTATTTGGAAAATAATTTTTTTCCACTTGTGGTTTTATGTAAATTTTTATTACCATAACCCTTTTAAAGACACATTACCTCTTCTCATAGAACACCGCAAATGTGGAAAATTTCTAAGATTACATTACCACTTTTTATGGGTTTTCAATTTATTCAGAAATAATTTATCAAGATCTAGGATTATTTTACAATTATGTATGTCCATGTATGATTTAAATCCATTATTTCATCTATAATGTTGTTATACACCTTTTGGTTATGACTTATGATATGATTACAACACCCATTTATTTCAATGGGTACCGCTTTAATCCTTATGTCTGATTCTTTATATTGCACAAATATGCATCAACATGTTACAATAAAAGTTCCCATATATTACTTAAATGCATTGGTTAATGTTTTGTCTCATGGGATGTTAAGTATTCTATTAGGGTGTAAACCTATTCAAATATCATTCTTTTTTGAGCATGTGATATTGTTTGGGATGATATCCCTAATTCATGTTTATGAAATGTTATATGCTGCTTTATAATTCTAATATTTCCTTGATCATATGATTCCATGTTCTCTATGTAATGCTTCCATATTCTTATTCATTATCCTGGCATTTTATATTATCATGTTATTCCCTATAACTCATGTGATGTGTTTTTTCCCATTTTTATTTCCATATTATGATTTTTAGATTATCTATTTTTTAAGTATTCCACGTGCTATCATATTCATCTATAGGAGATTAAATTAATTTAGAAACTCATTATCTATATAAATAATATTTTATTTATTCTAGTTTTATTTTTTCTAATTATGTACCCTATCTTACAAATTAAATAGAAACTTGATTATTTTTTTGTTATCATGAATCATTATGCTTATAATCATGTAATAATACGTGAAATAGGCTTGGTTACTTATATAGATATTAATGAAGATTAAATATTTTTCATAAAAAACTGTATATTGATGAATTTTTATGTTAGAAAACTTCTTTTTTATTAATAAAATATATTTTATTATAAAAAAATCACGCATAATGGATGTTATTGAAATGTTATTAGTAGAACATTTAGTTCAATCCTGGACTTCTATAATAAAAAATGTAAAAAAAATCTTAATTTTTGTTATTGATATAGTTTTCCCCAAGAAATTATTATAATTATTAATCATTTTTTATCTCCACAATGTTTATGATTTTTAAAATTATGAAATATAGTAAAACAAATAATCTCTAGGAAGAGATAAATGGATTTTTTATGTAGAGGGATAGAAAATTTTAATGGGTAGATATAGTTAATGTATGAAAATATTTTAAGGAATATGATTGAAAATTATATAGTAAAAAAATCAACTCATAATATATGTATCATTGGGTAAATGAAATACATTGTATGTATACATTTGATATTTTTTTAAACTAATTTCTTATACTAATTTTAATTCATGTTGTTTTAAATAGAATGAATGAAATTCTTAATTAAATTTTATCAATAAATTTGTTAATTTGAATTAATATGTAAAAAAATTATAATAATTAATATATATGTTTATGTGTTTTTCAAAATAAACAATAGGTAATATTTTGGAATCAAGAAATATTTTTCAGAGTATGGCCAATATTTATTAATAAAATAATAAAAAGGTGACTTGTGATGACTTTGAAGAGGTTACCTTAATGTTGAATTAATAAGTGTATAATAAATCAACAGTTTTAAGGTATTTTTAAAATTATAATATACCAAATAATATAATTCATGTTGAAGAAAAGAACCAGTGATTAGGATCGGGCTTTTAGAGGTTGTGATATTGAACATTGGTTGAAAATCCATTGATAATGTTCCCCTGGAAAATAGGAAACATAAAGAATTATAATTTTTCATGTTTTACAGTGAAAACATATAATTTTACATTCAATTTGTGAAATATAAGAAATTGAGGATGATGATTGGAGGATTAAATGGATCATTAACCATATAGAAGTTAATTTTTTATCGCACACCCTTATAGAAATGTAAAATAATTTGAATCTAATAATTCCATATTGAAAGAAAGAAATATATAATATATTGATGAAATTATACATGGATATGATGATTATTTTAATAAATCAATGGTAGAAAAATATATGACAAGATAACCATGCAATTTTAAATGTAAATCATCATAGTGTGTGAGTTACAATAAATGTAATATATATAACACAAGTTAGGTTTCTCATAGGTCATTGATATTCCAAGTCTTATTTTTAGGATTTGTATTTCAATTAAATACTATAATTCATGTTTATACGAATCATGTCATGGTTCTATTTGAATCGTTGTAATGATTCTATTTCTTATTTACTTATCATATGAGATTATTGTAAATTAATGGGGTTTCCTAATTAGTTTTCATTAAGTGATATATATGGTTTTTAGTATAACTATTAAAAAACATAATGAAGACAATTTTATGGATGATATTATGAAAAAAATTAAAAAAATAACTAAATTTACTAAAAAGATGCTGTGAGAATTAGTAATATAAATTTGAATAATTTATTTAATTATTAAAATAATGAATAACTAGAGTAAATTATCCATAAAAGGATTCATTGATAATATAAATGTATGTTATACCTTTTTAATTATTATATAACTATTTAACTTTTCTATAACACAATATATATATATATATATTAAAATAATTTAATTATTAAAATAAATTCATATAATCAAATTCATGAAATTCAATAATTGGAATGTTTTTCATATAAACATTTTACACATCATTCATGAAAATTAGAGAAACATATTATTTACAAATTAAATTTTATGTACAAAAAATATTATGTACAAAAAATAAAATTTTCAAAATATATTAATAAAAATATTCCTTAAATTATTTTCAATAAGAGTAAAAGATTTTAATAATTATTCTATTATTAATGCACATAATTATATTAATGATTTCGATGAAAAAAAAATATGAGAACACGTTTTTTGAGGGAATAAAAAATTCTTATATGGAATAATGATATAAATGATAATATCCCCAAAATTTAATTTAGTTTATCATTATTAAGATACACTATCAATGATTATAATTTTATATTTAATTTTAGTAGAATGAATATAGAGGTCTAATCACTCTTATATAGGAAATCAAATTATTTTTAGTGTGTCAAGCTAGACTATTTTAAAATGTATCACAATTTTTAATCACATATTGAAATTAAATTATTAAATGTATAAAAACAATCAACTATAAAATGAATGGATGTAATTACTTATTTTTTGTTTCCTATTCTCTCTCAAAAATAAATTTTTTTCACTCCTAAACATAATAGCCATTTTTTTGGAACAAATTATTATACTAGAAATAAAATATGGATCCAACCCAACTTGGTGCTTTCTATAATATAAATTATTTAATATTAACGAATAGAAATTTGATATTGAATAAAAAATGTTTCAAATTCGATATAAGGCATTATAAATCCATTGTTGAATACATATCAATTATCATTATCAATGGGATTAATAAACAATGTAAAAATGCATGTAATTTAATCTCATGGTAATATACCATAATATTGGACTCCAAATCCATGTGTCAAGCACTAGAACATCCATTAAACCACTATAAATATTCCATGGGTTTGTAAAATTTATATATAATATTCATTAAAATATAAAATATTTTGATAACATTAATATTGAATATATATTAATCTTCCAAATGAATATCATAGCATAATTAACTATGGAATCGATGACAAAGAATCCATATAGTGAAATAAAACAATGAATGTGTCATGAATTCACTCTAAATTTCTTGGTAGGGCATACTAATATTCCACCTCATAAATTTAATACATAATTATAAATCAAAAAAATTGTACATTCTATATCATACTCCATCTAACAAATTTACAATTTTTTTCCTTATAGATAATAAAATTAAAATATGTTCTCAATCCTAGAAATAAAATTGGAATCTCCTATGATCTATTAAAAATATTTATTAAAATATATCATATAAATATATCCATGAACAAAAAGTTCATGAATTTTATTCCTTTGGATATGTTCATTTCCATGTAATATCTATCTAAAAATATTCTGTTTTTAATAGTGATATTAGTTATTTATAATACATTTTATGAAATAACTACATTTAAATATACATGTTGGGGATTTTCTAGTAGTTAACGATTCATATTATTCCCATGATTCACCTAAATATTGAATTGTTGATGATATAATATCCACACATTTTTATTCAAAATATTTTAATTCTTCTAGAATTTTTATTAACCTTAGTGATAGGGTGTAGGTGTAGAATAAATAATTTCTATAATGATTTTTATATCAATGATTCAATGAAAGTGTCTTGGAAAAGATAACTGATTGGTCATATATATATATATATGATTTCCCCATATCATTAATTTATAACTAAGAAAGAATTTTTCACAAATTATAATCTCTGTTGAAGATGAAATGGTTGTTGGCACCAAAATGTGATTAGAGGAAAAATATGAAGAAAACAAATCAATGTTGATGGGGTTGTTTGGTAAAGCCCATTCACAGAGCCCTTCAGTACTACGGCCTTCACGAAGCCTCTCAGCACCACGACCGCACCGAATTCATGGACTCCTCAGTGATCGCTACAGTGTTAAGAAGCGGAATACTCCATGGTTATGATGCAATTGGAAGAAAGATTGGCATCATAGAAGGAACCAGGTAACCTTTTTGATCTATTGAAAATTTATGGAAGCCTCTAAATAAACTCTAGGTGGAATTAAGGAGCCCTCTTAACCGATGAGGGGATGATATGAGACTTCACCATTACGACAAACATGATGAAATTCACATCTGATAGGAAAGTGCCAGGAGGCTTCACAGCACGCGGTTAGAGCTCAGCGCCGCATCATACCTATAAATATCATGCATCCCTCAAACCCAAAGGATGGATAACTCGACCATTCCTCTTCATAGCTATCAAAATGTTAAGCACCTTCTTTTATGTGAAACAGTGATAAAATGTGCTCTTAAAGGTATTTTAGGATTGTGAAGTAATTTTTTATTATCTTCAATACAACCCATATTTGTGAAATAATTCCCTTCTTGAAACCCATTGTCCTTTTCAATATAAGGTAATACCTAAGGAAAATAAGGTATTTGCAGAGCACTCATGACTCATGAAGTACCTTCTATGCACATGTGAACCATAGGCTAAGTCATGTTCACTGTTATTTTCAAAGTACATCACTTCACAATGTAATGCATTATAAAGAACCCATAATCTATGAAGTCCTACTCCAATAAATAACATTCACTTCATGAAGCACCATTTATTTCCTTGTATACATCATGCCTAGGATAGGCCTCTCCACTTCACAAATCATCCCCTTTTTCAGAATCTTTCTACTCTGTGGAGCATTGGTTCTTTGCATAATCCCCTTCTAGGAACCCCTTTTCTTCACCATCCCTTCTCTCGTTCATCCTTCTAGGATTGTGTGAAGTGATTTCAATGTTCCTTTGGCAGTGATTCAAATTGTGTTTCTTCTCCTCATGATTCTTCACGTATGCACACTAAAAACTACTACTTCTTCAAATAGCCATGCTTAAGTGAGATCATCAATGGATCAATCCACAACACCATAACCACATGGTATTGATGATAATTTACCTTCCCCTATAGTGGGTGGGTGTCAGTTTTTTATGTACTAATGGTGATGTGTGAATCCTCTCATCAGAGCTTCAGGATGTTAAACTGCCAAATTCCATCGTCCTTAGCAATGATGTCATACTGTTGCCTATCCAAGGAAATCCACAAGGGGTACCCCATCTCAAATATTTTCCATGCCCACTGGCCTCATAAGAGTGGGATATTCTTCACATGTAATGATATACTCCTTACAGGGAACGACATATATCTATAGAGATGGTAAACCATCCTAGTATGATCCCATAACCTTTCTTGCAGGAGGTAGCATCCTTTCCCCTACTCTCTTATACCATACGCAGAGGCCATAGGAAATATAGACATAGGGACTTAATAACCCATCCCTCTCTATTTGGGATTTATCTACATTTGGACCCCATCCTAGAGTAATCCCCAATCTCCATCTGTCTGGGCCACTTACCCCATGTAAGCCCCACCGCATTCCTCATGGATGCACCTTTTGCTAGGTGGTTGTCAGGTCTTTACATCTTCTTGTTCTCAAACCAAGAATTACTCGCATTGGATTAGAGGAAGCACAGACCATGACATTTTCTCTGAGAAGCCAATGTGTGTATGCCCCATTCCATCCATCCTGAAGTAGGTGGACATTGAAACTTTCCCCTTTCTATGAAAGGTAACTATGAAGCCTCCATGAGGTTCAATCCCATCACTCATTGGTCCTGACCACTTCACATCAGTTCACCCTCATCCCGCATGACTTTAAACGGTATCCATTAGAACTATGTGGGTTTTGATCCCTATCTCCTAGGTAGGGTTTTTAATAAGGCTCCCTCAGGTTCAACCCCAAATATTGGTAAATTTTATTGAACTACGTGGGTTTAGATCCTAGTCACTTAGGTAGGGTACATAGGAACCTCCCAAAGGTTCAACCCCAAACTTTTGTAAACCTCAATGTTCCATCTATGTGACCCACATAATTTGTTTGTCCTAGTGACTTCAGATCAACTCTTGAGCCTCTAACCATGTGTGACCCCAACACGTCATTGGTTTACTATCCTTTACAGACACACCAATTCCAAGACCCATCCGAAAATATGTGGAATTTGATTCCATACCATGGTGGAATGTAGAAATCCACCATGGGGTTGAATCCCATCAGTCATGTCCCATCCTATTATCTCGCTTGAGCCTTTGTGTTTTGAGAAGGTCATGCCCCAAACCCATGGTTCTGCTTCCTATAGGTCATGTCCAAGCGTCCATTCTCATGGGTTTCCTTGTGAGGTGTCCCATCACCCCACCGCACTACATGTACTTGGTTTCTCTACCACAGTGATGCATATGAATCCTCCCTAATGTTCATGATCAATACTATAGTCATCTCCGCTTCATTTCAATCTCACTCCCCAATCAACATCATTTAACACTCATTCATCCATCATGATTGTTACCTAGTCCATCGCATCCCAGTTAAATCATGCATTCTATTTGGCCTGCTACCCCTACATAAAACCTATCATGTCTTCATGCCGTTGTCCTTTGTGTACACCGCAATTCACCTCTGATTAGAACGACGTGGGTTTTGATCCATGTCTCATAAACGTGGTAGGTAGTAAACCTTCCTGAGTTTCAATCATAGCCAATGGTAAATCTGGCGTCCCCTATATAGGGACCCAAGAAACATCAGACCTGTCTTCATTGGATTATTTAATCCACTCACCCATTAAACCCCTTAGGTTCTCCTTCTTGGGGATATACCATTTTGATCCACCCCTATCAGTGTTCTAATAATTTTGATACATATCTTCAAGACTTTGAACTCACAGAATATCCTATGTTAAACATGAGAAGCTGAGGAAAACCTCAAGGACCTATCTATGGAATATAATTCCCTACATTCAATGTGGGATGCCTCGTGCATCCACTCCCATGAGAATCACTGTCACAAGGTCTAGAACCCTAGATGCAATGGTGTTTCAGCATCCAGACACACCAGGGATGTCTAACATGACCACACCAAAAATTGAAGGTTGTTACCCTGACATGAACCCTTGGAATGTCTTGATAGATTCAATTTAATTAGATGGAATCAATGAAGATATGGTACAAGGGATTAGATTCATGAAAAATGTATTAATCTATACCGTAGACCCAGACTAGGTAACGAGTTCCAAGGAAGAATCCACAGAATGAGGAACTGACATCCCATCATCCTATTTTGGTCGTGGAGAAAATGGCCATGAATTAACGATGGATGCCACCAATAATTGGAATGTGGGAATGCAGAGAAAGAGGAAATTGCATCCTCAATGGATGGATGCGCACCCTAGTGAAAGAGTAAAAAATAAAAATGGTGAACCTGACATTAATTTATTCTCCTCAATGCGGATATTAGTAGCGTTCGTGACATTAGTTGATAAGCATGTCACTAGATCCGACTATCCAATGCTAGGTGTCTCCAATAAAATTGAGGTACTTGAATGAATCTCACCTGATAATGGAGAAATTGAACATTGGTCATTCTAGTCAGCAACATCATCAATGTGGATCCTTCTTACCAATTGTAGGAGATGGAACAGTGACGGGGAACTGGACCTTTCTTCCCTATTTTTGGTGCTAATGGATGAATCTATCTGCTTTGTAGGACCCAAAAATCAATGATAGGGAACCGATCACTACCTACCCATATACTTATGGGTATGGGAAATAACAAACACGCCCATATTTCATGGCTCCATATCTTCTATGACAACCTCCACATCCATGGATTTTGGGAACCCAAACCCTATTTCACTCTCCGAACTCATTCAAAGGAGGGTGGTTAATGACCTTGTCCTAGGTTATGAAGAATAATGTATTATACCGACTCGAGATATGGCCTTACATAACATAGTGTATTCTATTTCCTCACTTTCGCTGCTACCCCCCCCCCCCCTCCCAAGGGCTACACATGGATCCAATACTTCTCACTCCAACCGATAACCCTTTCGAGAGCCCCTCCCAAGAGCACCTTGATGAATCGATCACCAACGCTAATGAGGTGAGGGATGTCTGGGCCTGCCCAATTGGGACCATATCATTGGGGATGAAAAATAGGGATCCCATAATGCCTTATCAACACCACCAAGATGTTACAAAGGCAGAGGAGCAGTTGATTTATACACCTATACCACTGGACATAGTCCGGTTAACCCGATGCCAATGTCGGGAGAAAGCTAAGGAGGACGCCTGCCAGGGGCGTCATCATCAACGACTAGAGTAGACCATGAAAACAATGACAGATACAATCATCTTCCCATTTTCACTGAATAGAGGCACTCATACACCTTACGCGGATCATGGCCCCAACAACCCCATGGGCAGGTAGGGACAACTCTCTTGGCCACTGACCCAGGTAGCACCCATTGCGGGCAACCGATAGTGACAACATCTAGCATGGAGGTCCTCCCTATGCCACCACCAAGGAGAGCGTAGGCCCTCCCCTCCCCCATGTTAATTGTGGATGTCCTCCCAATTCCACCATCAGTTCGAGATAAGGGCCTCCCTGTTGCACTAACATACAACAAGAATGCTTCTTCCACACCCATGATCCCAAGTATGGAGGTATTCATTTTTTCATAGGACACTAATGCAAATTTCATCCTCACTCAGTCAACCACCAAAATTGGTGTCTTCCCCATGTTCTTACAATATCTGAAGAAGGTCCTTCTCATCGCGACAATCAAAGAAGTGGAGGTCGTCCTAGCTTCATTGGACTCCAACATAGAGGTCTTTCCTATGTTCTGCTCGACCAGTAATATGGCCATCCTCATATTGTCATTACGAAAGGGAAACAAGAAGGAAGACACTGCCCATGATCCCAATAGATTCAGTAGAGGTCCTACCCACTCCAACACCTCCTATGAGTATTCTCTCTATACGCCAACCAGTGGACACATAGGCCCTCACCAGGTTCCCTTTGAAATTTTGCTGGGTGATCCTCACACCACCACTCACTCAAGAAGAAGTATTATCTACCACTAAAATAGTTATGATGAGGGTATTTGACAATCAAAAAACATAACCTATCCTAAATAACCATCCTGGGGCACTAGGGTAGGTCTCCGCTGCCAAAGGAAGAATACTAATATGTTTCAGACTGTAATTAAACCTGTATGATTTTCAGATTCTGAGGTGGAATGTGATTTGGTATGGAACCATAGCCTCACTCCTATGTGTTGGGGGGCCAGGATAGGCAAAAGGTTTATAATCCCCACCCTCTTGAAATTTGACGTCCACTAGATTCATTCCTTCCTCTAGAGATATGTCTAGGAAGAGGAAGATTTGGACTCTTTCTAGGGTATGGCCTTGCAATCATCCCTATCATCATCAAGATCATTCTCTACCTTTACCAGATACCACATAGAGTTATTCTAGGAAAAAATAGAGGAAAAATCAACATTAACCACCATCAGTAATCGTATTCACTTCATGGGAACTTAAGATTTCTAGTAAGTCTTACATTGATGTGGTCACACAACCGTTGAATTCATCAAAAGATTTCTCGAGATGTGGAACATTGTAAGCTCGATTTCCATATTTTCCATCATCCATTATAACATCTCAACGGTCTTCTTTAGTGCCATTATTGATCCCTCATCCAGCCCCGATAGTTGAACGGGGAAACCATGGGCCAGACTCCGAGTCGGAGCTAAGGATCTTGTGGGGCATCCATGAATTGGATCATTTCACAACAATGTTCAGCCCAGTTGCAACCATGAATATCAGAGCACAATAATTTATTACCCAGGAGTATGATATGTGATTTTTCCAAAACCATTGGGTGAGACACTTACATCTCCATTATCGGTGAGTGGCTTACCACAAGAGTCAAGATCACTTTGAAGATATTGGACAACAATTCCGTAAGGACTACTTTTTTGCACTCCTTAGGGCCCATTTTCCGGAGTCTCCTAGTCACCATCATACCCTCATGAAATGAATCTTTAAGAGATATAATTTTCTACACATAATTATCAAGGAGGCCTCCCCTAGTATTTAGGTCCATGGTTGGATGATGAATGCGGCCCATCATTTCAGTTTGATTCTTGACATCCCAACATGGTAGGAGATATAATGCATATGAATTCATGTACATTTGTGGTTAACATGGCGGGCATATCAGAGGAAAAGAATGAGTTAGATCTATTTGAAGGGAACATACCCCTGATGAATTTCCACACCTATTGGATCCATCGGGAAGGTTAAATCACCTTCATAGAAATTTACTGGTTCTCCCTGTAACTACCAAGTCATTATCTCTTAGTTGAAATCCCAATAAGGGAAACGATAATCTTGGGTCTGTAGATCCCTCTAACCTATCTCGCTCAGTGGAGAAGATGGAAGATGACCAAAAAGGGTGTGTTGTGTCAACAGCTCCCGAAGCTTAAATAAGATGTTTATGAATTCCTTGATAAACATGTTGTGGAATGATAACCTGACTAGAGTGACCCCCAATCAGGGCAACATGGGTAGGTGAAAACACCCCCAAGTGAGTTACATCCATGTAACCCTAACAATCCTACCCACATAGATAGGTAGATAATAGAGTTTATTTGATAGAGGGTGGAATAAGCCTATCCAAATCCTCATGAATTGCATGATAACCATCCTCAGGACCCAAATTAGGTTCACCCAGCTGCTCTATAGGTCACTCGTCTAGAGATTCGACATGTCATTCCACCAGCAACTCCACAAGATGGCAGGCCTGCTTATCATATTGAAGAACCTACAAACAAACTATTGGTTAGGAACCCTCTCCACGATAGGAATCCCCACTGAGATGATCCAATATAAGTTCTCATTTCTCACCTAGAGGCTTTAAAAACATGATAGGTGGAAATACCTCCTGATCTCATTCCATATCTGGTGTGGGTGGATGATATTACAACACCCCCTAGTTTTGGAAACATTAACTTTTCCCCCATTAATGGGATGAGAGATCCACTGTAGCATCTAGCCCACTTCATCTCAAGGTGTGGACCCATGCTGGGAACACCCACTCGGTAGATGGCTTCCAAACATCGGCATTTTGTACAAACATTAGAAGGTCCTGCATTTGTATGGTACATCTATATATCCATTGGTTAAGTAGCTGATTGGGAGGATCTTCATTGACAGTTTCTCTACCAATTATGCTCCAACACCCGGAAGATGAGTATTGCAGACCCCTTCAAGTGAAAGCAGTGGCCCGAAGAGTGCGCCGTAGAATTTGTGACCTGGTGGAAAGGCCTTACATACTCTATGGATATTCCATTAACTCGAGAATAGTTGCTGACAATGTTTTGGGGAATGTCAAGAAAAAACTGGTCCCCTCTATCATCAATAAAAACTACCCTAAGGGACTTCAAGATTTTCTAACAAAGCCTAACATCTAGAGGAGGCCTTGTAGCCATCTAATCAGGCACATATGTTGCCTCTTGTAGTTCCCGTGAGATGATCCACTATGTATGATCCCATTGTGGTAGCCCAAATATATTCCCCTTGGAAGTAAGAGTTATTACCTATGAAACCACCTCTGTATCATCACAGTGGCCTACCACCACAGGAATAGCCTTCGGAATAGTAGATCCCTCCTCAAAATCGGTAGGCGCCCCTATGAAATGTGCCACCACCACCTAGGAATGATAATCAAGTTCCTCCTCCTCGACTAGATCCCCCAGCTCCCCATCTGGCCTAGAATCCTAGATCCCTCTCCCGAGATTGAAGGAAACTGACATACTCATTTAATGTGGATCAGGTCCATGGTTATTTTTGATGTACCTTGGAATAAGGAATCCTACAGTTGATAGAATGTAGGAGGACTGAAGTGGCAGAGCTCACATATCACCCTAATTACTTCCCTTCTCAATAGATCCTAGGGCCCACCCCAAAGCATTTTTACATGTTCAAAGAATGGCTTCAAGACCAGGTTTATGACTATATAGTGTGGTTGGGATCATCCTGGAAAATGGTATCATGTGTATTCATACATCCTAACAATGATAGTGATAGTGAAGGTGAGTGGCAGTAGGTTCCCAATAATAGGTCGAAAATATATGATGACTGGATGGATCTTAAGTTGGTCACATGTGCTCATGGTATTATCCATGACTGAAAAAATCGACCATAGCTTTCAAAAGTCATTGCACCACCCATAACCACTACATCTAAGCCAACATCACTATATTTATCTTCTTAGAATGGCAGACATCAGATACTCAAGGGAAAACAATGTCCCCACCTGATGCCTTCTTATTCTCATACTCCAAATGATTTCATTCGCCTAAAGATATAGAATACCACTAGAATTATCACATTAATGGAGGATTCTTCAATTAATTACAAAGGGTGTGATTCAGTTAATACCGAGGAGCTGGTAAACCCATACATGATCCCCAATGATGAGGAGCACCAGATAGGTCCTCCATATCTCCCCATCAGACACCATGTTTGACGAAGTCATGGTTATGTGAGTCATCGGAATGCCTCGACCAGTGCTTCTTGCCATGAATTTCATTTCACCAAAACCAGATAACAGGCCCAATGTAGATAACATCAGGTATAACCTTCTTATCTTGTTTCACTGAATCCTCATCCACCATTGTTTGTATTACTCGATCATGAGGAACCCCCATGATTAGGATACAATCAACCTCATTATTTATTGGATCGACCCCAGTCATCCAGACCTCATCTGGTAGTCACTCCATGCATTTCTACTAATGAGAAATGGGACATCACCAGCACAAGTCTGTTTCCGGTTCATATAGCAGTACTAGTCATACATCCTGCCACATAACGGCATTCTGTTAGTATAAGTTCATGACTCGAATGAAAGTATGACATCCTTTACAATATTTCAATAAATATTATAAGTCTTTATACCTTCTATCCTCTAATTCCATTGATAGATTATTTTGAATCCCTTTATGAGGCTTTAAGAAGTGCCCTCTAGTTCCAGAAATATGTAGCCGCTGGAGAATCCTACCATACTGTGGCATTCAAGCATGCAGAATGTCAGTGTATTATATCTTTCTCTGGAGAATTTTAATGATCCACCATACAGAGGAATATCCACCCACTGTACATCACTATCCGTCTCAATGGTATGGTGGTTCTCTACTATCTTTTCGGCACAACATTAGGGGTCAAACTCATCCTGTCCTGGACAATCTAAAATATGGGGTTGTGTGAGGATAATCCGAGTCCTTATGAAATTAAAATTAAAATTTATGATAGGATGGAATTGAAACTAATTATAATGATATACCTGAAGACATAGTTTAGAGGCATTGTTGTGAGCACTGATTTTAGGGTTGTCTCATAGGACACAACCTACAAGGCATTTATTGGTAGGTTATGGCCCCACTTACATACGATAATCCCTTCTTTGTATCACCAATGACTTATGTACTAATATAATGGTCTAGTGTGAGTACTCTAAGATGATGCAAATACCTTTTCCTCTTATCAATCCCGATACCAGGATGCTGACAATTTCAAGAGAAATTACATGAAAATTATGGAAAACGAGGTTGAACACGATTCGACTGCGACGAACTAGTTGAAAGACCTAGATGTTGCCAACATTTTCCCAATCAACTGTAAAACCCCTTGATTTTATGAGATATATTCCTTTTAATTTATTTGATGTCTTCTATTGTACAATAAACCATCAGTATCTTTTATTATACGTAACACCGTATTATATTACAGGATACACAACACTATTCATGGCTCGTGTTACACACAATTTCAAGTACGTTTTGTAGAAATTATTCTACACAAAATTAAGTATAGATTT
Organism: Viscum album; assembly: GCA_963277665.1. Lineage (NCBI taxonomy): Eukaryota > Viridiplantae > Streptophyta > Magnoliopsida > Santalales > Viscaceae > Viscum > Viscum album. The sequence goes on from OY728133.1 coordinate 1,003,859,724, forward strand.
TGTTTAATATTGAAATGAAATAAGTTTTGATTATTTTATATGTAACAACAAAGAGAGCTTCCAATACACGCAGCCCAGACTGGGCTTGCGTTACATACAATCGTGACATTCCTCGATAGTGTGTCTAGTACGCAGTACCAGGTTTCACTATGCAATGATATATTGTTATAATATTATTATAAACTAGACGTTATGAATATTATTAACTAAATTTTTAATTTCATAACATTATTATTCATCTTACACATTTCCTAGAACATGGTATGAGAAAAAAAATAAATTTTCCGAGTAAAATAAGTATGTTTTGAAAAATGCAGTTTTGCTGCCTTTTGATGGCGCACCCACATTAAATCTAGTTTTTTACATGTTTATAAGTTAAATATGACAAAATAAAATTCTTCTTTGTAATTAGGATATAAAAATTTACTTTGGAGAAAATTTTCATATTATTCTGATAACTTTCATATTTTAATGAATAGTAAAAACACAATTTACTTTAATTAAAAACAACATTTTTCATAGTAATAATTTATATGGTTAAATTATAATATTGAATGGTTTTAAAGTAAAAATGTAATATTTTTTTACCATTTCATATAATTTATTTAATTATAAAAGATTTTACATTGAATTCATTGGTACAATCATTTCAATCTTTTGCAATGTTTTAACTTTTAAAACTCATTTTCTTAACAACGTGATTAATTTTAAATTAATTTCTAAAACTTCTGTGATTTGAATTTGGAAAAATGGATTCCATATTTTTAATCAGAAGGACCAAATTATGTGAATAGACTACCTTTTATTTTTGGGCAGTATGAATAGTAAATATGGAAATTTTTATTTACCATAGTTAAAGGTAAATCAGATAATTAAGGGTAAATATAATATTATTACCCTAACATCTATATTAATATAATTGGATGATTATATTTCGTCCTAAGGAATATTTGGTTCCAAAAGGAATCTATTGGAACCCACTTTGATGTGATTAGGACCTTTAATTTATTTTACTTTAAAGAAAATGAAATATGTCTCACTCAAACTTTAATAAGTAAAATATTATTAGTATAAGGTTATACAAAATATAAATTCGATTATAAATACTCATTTTAAATATAATTTTTTTTTCATTGTTATGGTAATTTATTACTAATTTTTAAGAAATATTTAATTACCTTAATAGCTTATATATTAATGATGCAAAATTTTCTTACTTAGTGAAAAATCAATAATATACTTATTATTAAAGTAATAATACCCCTCAAAAGGCCCAAATACTTTACCAAAACTTATTTTTAGAGTCTATATATACCATACCCATCCAAGGGTCTACTTGGGGTCCATTTGGATCTGTATAAAAGAAATTAGTACATATATATTATTTTATTTTAAATTATTTCAAAGTTGTCACTTTCATATTTTAATAAATTTATCAATATATATGTTGTTATTTTAATACGATAAATACTAGTAAAATAATTATTATGAAATATATAATATTTATCTTCACCATAGTATTTTATTTTTAATTTTTATACAAAAAATAAGTATATTAAATAATTATACAATAATTATGTAGTAATTATTTCTTTATGAGAAATATCAATCAAATGTTTTTAAAAATATTTAAATAAATATTATATGAACTAATTAATTTTCTAGAAAAATTTTCTAGATGAATACGACATGTTAGGATTCTATTAAATATTTTCTTTCGAATATATCCTCTGTGTGGATTTTATTTAAATTCTAAAAAATGAAGTGTCAAAATTAACACTATTGTTATTTTATAAAAATAACATATTATTAAATTGTTTAAAAACCACAAAAATATTTAAAAATTATAAATTTATATTTATATGATATAAAATATCATAAATTACCCAATTATGGATAATTAACCAATCATAAGTAAATATTTATAACAATTTAAAATTTAGAATATTATTACCACAAATAAAATTAAATAGATTAAATAAGGAAAAATCATGCTGATAAGGTTTAAAATAAATTTCCAACATGTCTAAATTTTATCGATTGATGAGATTAAAACACTTTTTTATCTAAACATTGGATTTGAGTCATTTTGGAAGGTTTTATGTGGGGTTTGAATTTATATTAAATTAATATTTTTGAAGATTCCAAAGGTGCCCCTCTCCTCCCTTTTAAAAGGGAACCTCCTCCCTCTCCTCCTCACACCACATTGAGCCTTCAAGATCGGTCAAACCCTGACCATTTCTTTTCTCCACTTCCCTAGAAAATTTATAGAGTTCCTGGTCTTCTTCAGATATCATCTTTAGAGCCCTATGAGGAGGGTTAGAAGAGGCGCATCGAAGAAGAGGTAATATCCTTTACCGATTCTTTCAAGTTCATTTCTTCTTCTACATCCTCTTATTTTATTGTTTCATAATAAAATAATAACATTAGTATCACTAATATACTGATCTGTTATTATAAATATAAACCAACCCTATTTCACCTTCTATCCATCCTACGGAAAACAAAATCACTGCACATGCGTACGTACAGAATATTGTCTCCACGCCATGGTGTAATCTATTTTTCCACCACCACCTTACTTGGATGGGTATAATGGTGTAAAGAATAACTATATATGGTTATTATTACATAATAAAAATTCTGAGATATTATACCATCTACTCTAAATCCATTCAATAATTATGGGAACGATATCATCACTCGTGCATGTGTACAGATTACCGTCTCCACAACACAATGAGATTTATTCTCCAAGTTAACCATTCAAGAATGATTATAAATTATATATATTAAGTAATCATTAAATATATGTCATATTATTGATATTGGATTTATGTATATGTTATTTACTTACTTCCATTTGATTTAATAAGGAAACGAAAACAACTTTCATGCGTACGTACGACCTACCGTCTCCAGGAACGTTGTATTTAATTCCATTTATAGATCTATTATATGATGAAAATATAATATATATAAATTATGTTTTATCTTCTATAAATATTTAATAATGATATAAGTATTCATATGTAGAATTACATGCCAAAATATGTACGATAAATGAAACAATTTTACCCAAAACGCTACTTTAACATGGAATTGACAAAAGAACGGGTAATATAATGTCGTAAGTGAATCATGTATGATATCATAAATATTGTTATGATTCTGTTAAAAGTTAATAATTTGTTTAAACCAACTATACAGGAGTCTCAGACACATATGGAATAAATTGGACATAAGGTATGGGATAATTTTTCAATCTCATTTTTATCCGAGATTTCTTATACGTAAGTATTTACTCAGGTTATATTTTTCATCCATGTCCATAAAAATGTTTTTAATAAAGTGTTTAATATTCACCCATATATGATTAAAGTCATGTTTACCCCTCTTTGACATTTACATTATGTTACAGAAAGAATCTTTCTTTTGTTTACCATATGAGTAACTTTTTGACTTTTCCGGTAAAAGTACGAGGATAATGTTTTTTAACTTATACGGCATGAACGGATTATTACAGTTTCATAACGCCTAACTTTCATGAATCTTACTCTACAAGTATTTGTGGATATTTTAAATAAAATACATATCTTTTAAAATTGTGTAGCATTTTGTGAAAAGAAAATGATTTTGAAGAAGAATTGATATTTTCCTCAAGAATTCATTTCAAGTGTTTTATCAAAACTATTTTCCATCTATGATGACATTATTTTTCATGTTTATGCTTCAAGTATAATGTATCTATTATTTACATGGTGTGATTTTTCTTATGATGAAATGATATCCATTTGTTTTATATGGGTTATTTGATGATGGGATGATGTTTATGAAACCAATTTTATTTTATGGGTAATGATTAATGTTTTATGTTTATTTTGTGGCCCAATTAAAAATGATTTAATTATGAGTTGGGTGGGACCAATATCTCCCTCTAATTCATTGGGTAATGATTTATATCTCATGAGATAGACATGGCTGGAATATTAAGTTAATCTGGTTCTGTAATACAGGGCCGGAATGGCAAGTAAACCCGATTCAGTAATAGACTTTGTCCACTATGATGGTCTTGGTAGGAATGCCTTGGCTACTATGGAAATCATATTAGGTGATTAATGGTTTTCCACAATTTTAGGTTTTATTCCCATGTTTTTTATCATGATTAATGTTCCATTATGATCTATGCCTTATATACTTCCATAATTTATGTCATTGCTCAAGATTTTGATGTTTTATGTTCCTATTTTTATGTTCAAATGTTTATGGATTGTTTTTATGTTCTCCATGTTTAGAGAATTTTAGCTCAACATTTTTATGTTTTATTTTCTCTAGGATATAAATAAAGGTTTTAGGTAGGAAACAAAAAGGTGAAGATATTTAAGAGAGATGTTGAAGATCTTTCATCATGATTAGAAGATTATGTTCCAAGTTTCCAAAGAAAAAAAACTAATACGGTCTTTGGGTGTCTTTTTTTCATGTATTATGTTTTCTGTAAAAGTAATGTAATGTCTATGTACATCAAGATTTGGGTCTCTACAGTTGGTATCAGAGAAGAGGTTTAGTTAACCTTTGGAAACTAAGATGCGAAAACTTTAGATCCCTAGAGATATTTCTAAGGTATGTCTAGGGATTTCCCTAAGGCTAAGTGTTAATATAGGTTATAGACCTAGAATTACAGTAACGATCATAGTATTAAACCTATGATGTTATAGATTAAAAGTAATCCCCTTTATTATGTTGTTTTCCTAATATGAATTTTCCCTCTCGCACTATTCTTTTTGGTTTTTAGAAAATGGTTGGAAATATGAATTTTCATGTTAATGGAGAATATGATGGACAATGGAATGATATTCTTTAGGACCTACCAAATGAAATGGTATTTGGAAGGAGAAACATCGTTATTATGCCTAATCAGCAATCTCATAATATGATCAATAATATCAACTTTGGTAAGATTCCTGACATAGCTAATAATAGATAAATGGAGTTTCATGATGATCATAGAGGAAATAAAGTTCATTTTCCCTCATGTAAGTCATGTGGGAAGAGGCATCAAGGAGAATGTTTCAAAGGAACTAGAAGATGCTTTCGGTGTGGAAAATAAGGAAACAAATCAAGTAATTGAAAAGTAAAAGGTTTAGTTGACACAATGGACAAGGATAATGGTATTCCTAAGACATCAACAACAGATAAATGTTTTAAATGTGGAATGTATGGGCATTATGTGAACCAATGCCCTAAGGTAAAATCTCATAAAGATAATCAGCACAGTATCATGGGTAGTATTTATGTTGATGATGATGAAGACACTACAAATGATATATGAGATGAAAGAAGTGTTGAGGAGTAAAATGATGAAGCTCGGCCAATGGTTTAAGAAGGTAGTGGAAAGATTGAATGTTTATCAAGAATAATGTATTGTACTATGGAATAAAGAAAAATCTAAGGATTGTTACACTATTTTCTTTCCTTGAGTATTTGAAAGTATATGATGAATGGTACCGGTAACTATGAAAATTGATTGAAATATTTTTGGAAAGCAGATGATATGCGAATAATGATGGGATAAGTTGAAAATAATATGTTTGATAGTATTAATGAGCTCATGAATGATAAAAGGAAAAAGTGATATCATTGTTTGAGTATATAGAAATTTTGGGATTTTGGGATGTGGAAAGAGTTACCTTTTGACAACATTCATGTTTTCAATAAGGTTCTATGGTAATTTATGTTTCAAGATAATACATGATTAAGGTATTCACAAGTTTGGAATGCTATCAACAAGATATATCTTTTGATATATGGGGGATAAATGATGGTATTCACGTGATTTTTATGTGAACATTAAAGTAATCAATTTCTTTATACTATGAGATTTGACTGTTTTTTTTGGATATGTCTAAAGATTGAAATGGATTATGATGGACATCAGATAGTATTGTTCAATGCTAGAACTTTTTTCAATTTTATTTCTGTAGTGTTGTAGTTTTTTAAGAAGGACAACCAGTAGGACTGGAGACAACCTGTCGCGTCAGACAAGGTTGTGGGAATCGAACCCACAACCAAAGTGCGACATGCCTTTATCACCCACCACTGGCCTACAAGAAGTCCCTGGTTAGTTTAAAGTAGTTTTATTTTATTAAGTAGGATGATAGATAAAGTATAAGTCAATTTTTGGAACAATATTCGATTAATCTCACCATTGATGGAATTATGTATATAAAATTTTCTAGCATTATGTTTGATATAGATTGAATGACTTATCATTCTATCACATGATATACTAACACTTCACGAAAGTCAAATTCAACATCATTTCTTTAATATATGAAGTGGAAATTGTTGAAGGCATGAGCAATGGTGAGACTGTACCAAAATCATGTAAGTATTTTTTTTAATTCAAAAATTTTTCAACATTACATAAATTATCTTGAAAACCAAAAATGTTGTCCAAGTTCCCTTGTATCTGATGAATCAGATGGTACCTTAGATCACCACAAATTTATGGCTTTGTGATTGTTGGATTTTTCATAGCCATGTCCTCTACCACTCTTCATCAGAAGTTGATGGTTATATTTCTCTTCCATATCCATATTTTTACCTATGTTATCCTATGTCAAAACCTAGTAATGAGTTAATTTGGATAACTATTATGTTTCTTACTTCAATTTTTAAAATTTAGTTTTAATATTCTGTTTTATGGAGTGGGTTTCTATGAAAAAAACTTTCAAGTAGTAAATGATTTGTAACCCCAACAAATTTCAAGGGCGAAATTCATTTTAAGGGGATTAGAATGTAACACCCCAAGATTTTATGAGATATATTATTTTTAATTTCACTTATGTCTTCTATTGTACACTAAACTAAGATTATCTTGTACTATATGCAACACTGTATTAGCTTGTAGTTTAGGCGACACTATTCTTGGATCGTGTTACACACAATTTCAAGTTCGTTTTGTAGAAATTATTCTACCCAACATTAAGTATAGATTTTATTTAATGTATAAATGAAATAAGTTTTGATTAGGTTATATGAAAAACCAAAGGGAGGTTGCACTACACGCAATCTTAACTTTGCTTACATTACACGCAACCACAACATTCTTCTATATTGTGTGTTGTACGTAATACCAGGTTTCACTAAACAACGATATATTGTTATTTTATTTTTATGAAATAGACATTATGAATAGAATTAACTAAATTCTTAATTTTATAATATTATTATTAATCTTACACATTATCTAGAACATGGTATGAGAACAAAATATATTTTCCGAGTAAAATAAGTATTTATAAAAAAATGTAGTTTTGTTTCCTTTTGATGGTGTACAGACTTTAAATCTCATTTTTGACATGTTTATAAGTTAAATTTGAATAAATAAAATTATTCTTTGGAATCAGGATATAAAAATTTACTTTGTATAAATTTTTCATTTTATTCCGATAACTTTCATATTTTAATGAATAGTAAAAACACGCTATATTTTAATTAAAAAAATTTCATCATAATAATTTATATGGTTAAATTATAATATTTAATGGTGTTAAAATATAAATAGAATATATTTTTTACAATTTAATATAATTAATGTAATTATCATTCATTTTACATTGAATTCATAGGAAAAATCATTTCAATCTTTTGCAATGTTTTAACTCTTAAAACTCATTTTCTTAACAACATGATTAATTTTAAATTAATTTCTGCAACTTCTGTGATTTGAATTTGGAAAATAGATTCCATATTTGGAATTAGTAGGTCCAAATTATGTTAATATGCTACTCTTTATTTTTGGCCACTACGAATAGTATTTACGGTAAATTTTATTTACCATAGTTAACTGTAAATTGGGTAATTAAGGGTAAATATAATATTATAACCCTAAAACTTGTACTAATATAATTGTATAATTATATTTCTTATTTAGGCTTATTCGGGATGAAATGGAATCCCTTGGAACCCAGGTTGATGTGATTAAGACCTTTAATTTATTTTATTTTAAAGAAAGTAAAATACGGTGCACTCAAACATTAATAAGTAAAATATTTTTAATATAAAATTATGACGAATATAAATTCCATAATAAATACTCATTTGAAATATAATTTTTTTTATTAGTTATGATAATTTAGTTGTAATTTTTAGGAAATATTTAATTACCTTAATAGCTTATACATTAATGATGGAGAAATATTGTACTTAGTGAAATATCAATAATATAGTTTGTATTAAACTAATAATACCCATCAAAAGGACCAAAACCATGATCAAAACTTATTGGTCGAGTATATCTATACATTAACCATCCAAGGGTCGACTTGGGGACCATTTGGAACCGTATAAAATATATTAGGACATTTATATTATTTTATTTTAAATGAGGTCAAAGTTGTCACTTTCATAATTTAATAAATATAACAATTTATATTTTGTTATTTTAAGATGATAAATTCGGGTAAAGGAATTATTATGAAATATAATATATTTATATTCATCATAGAATTTTATTTTTAATTTTTATGCAAAAAATAAGTATATTAAATAATTATACAAAAATATTATAGTAATTATTTCATTAAGAGGAATATCAAACAAATGATTTTAAAAATATTAAAATAAATATTATATAAACTAATTAATATTCTCCACAAGTTTTATTGATTAAAATGACATGTTAGGAGTCTATTAATAATTTTTTTAAATATATTCTTTGTGTGGATTTTATTTAAATTCAAAAAAATGAATATTGTCAAAATTAACACTATTGTAATTTTATAAAAATAACATATTATTAAATTGTTTAAAAATCACAAAAATATTTAAAAATTATAAATTGAAATTTATATGGTCCAAAATTTCATAAATTACCCAATTATAGATAATTCACAACACATAAGTAATTATTAATAACAATTTAATATTTAGAATACAATTACCAGAAATAAAATTAAATAGATTAAATAAGGATAAATCATGTTGATAAGGTTTAAAATAAATTTACAACAAGTATAAATTTTATTGGTTTATGATTTTGCAACCCTATATCATCTAATATTCGGATTTGAGTCATTTTGGATGTTTTTATGTTTGTTTTGAATTTATATTAAATTAATATTTTTGAGGTTTCAAAAGGGGCCCCTCTCCTCCCTTAAAAAGGGAACCTCATCCCTCTCATCCTCACACAACATTGAGCCTTCATGCTCAGGAAAACCCTGCCCATTTCTCTTGTACACTTCCCTTCCAACATACTAGAGGTCATGGTCTTCTTCAAAGGAAAACTTTAGTGCCCTATGTGGAAGTTTAGAAGAGGCGCATCGAAGAAGAGGTAATATCCTTTACCCATTCATTCAAGTTAATTTCTTCTTCTACTTCATCTTATTTTTTTGTATCATAATAATGTAATAACATGAATATCACTCATATAATTAGATTTTATTATAAATATTAACCAACCCTATTTCACCATCTATCCATCCTACGGAAAATGAAATCACCGTGCACGCGTACATACGGAATACAGTCTCCACATTGTGGTGTAATATGTTTTTCCACCACCACCATACGTGGAATGGTAAAATGGTGTAAATAATAACTATATATGGTTATAATAATATGATACTAATTTTGAGATATTATATCATCCACTCAAATTCCATTCTATAATTATGGGAATGATATAATCGCTCGTGCGTACGTACAGATTGCCATCTCCACGACGTGATGAGATTAATTTCCCATGTTAACCACTCAAGAATGATTATAATGTATATATATTAAATAATCATGAAAAATATTCCATATTAATGATACTGGATTTATTTATATGTTATTTACTTACTTCCATTCAAATTAATAAGGAAACAAAAACAACGTTCATGCGTGCGTACGACCTACCGTCTACATGAATGGTGTATTTCATTCCATTTATCGATATATTATATGATGAAAATATATTATATATAAATCATGTTTTACATTCTGGAAATATTTAATCATGATCTAAGTAATCATATTAAGAATTACAAGTCAAAACATGTACGATTAATGAAACAATTTTACCCAAAACGCTGTTTTAACATGGAATGAACAAAAGAACAGGTAATATAAAGTCATAAGTGAATCATGTATGATATCATAAATATTGTTATGGTTCTGTTACAAGTTAAAAATATTTTTAAACCCACTATGCTGGAGTCTCAGACACATATGGAAGAAATTGGACATAAGGTAAGGGATAATTTTGCTATATCATTTTTATTTGAGATTGCTTATACGTATGTATTTACTAGGGTTATATTTTTCATCCATGTCCATAAAAATGTTTTTTATAAAGTGTTCAATATTATTCAATGTATGTTTAATGTCATGATTACCCCTCTTTGACTTTTAAAATGTGTTTTGGAAAGAATCATTCTTTTGTTTACCATACGATGAACTTTTTGACTTTTCTAGTAAAAGTACGAGGAGAACATTTTTTAACTTATACGACATTAATGTATTTTTACCGTTTTATAATGCCTAATTTTCATGAAGCTTCCTCTACAATTTCTCATGGCTATTTTCAACAAAATACTTTTCTTTTAAAATTGTGTCGCATTTTGTGAATAGAAAATTATTTTGAAGAAGAAAGGAAATTTTCCTCAATAATTCAGTTCAAGTGTTTTATCAAAACTATTTTCCATCTAAGATGAAATTATTTAGCATGTTTATGTTTTATGTATATTTTCTATATTATTTACATGGTGTTATTTTTCTTATGATGAAATTATATCCATTTTTTTTATATGGATTCTGTGATGAGGGGATGATGTTTATGAAACCCATTTAATAATTTAGGAAATGATGAATTTTTAATGTTTATTTTTTAGAAAAAGTAAGAATGATTTACTTATGAGATGTGTGGGACAAATATCTCTCTCAAATTAATTGGGTAATGATTTATTTCCCATGAGATAGACATGGTTGGAACGACAAGTGATTCTGGTTCAGTAATACATGGCTGGAACGACAAGTAAACTCGGTTCAGTAATGGACTTTGTCCACTATGATGGTCTTGGCAGCAATATCTTGGCTACTGTGGAAATCATATCATGTTCATAATGGGTTTTCACAATTACATGTTTTACTAAAATGTTATTTTATCATTATTTATGTTCCATTATGATCTATTCCTTATGTACTTCCAAGATTTCTGTCATTGCTCAAGATTTTGATGTTTTCTGTTCATGTTTTTACTTTCAAATGTTTATGGATTGTTTTTATATTCTCCATGTTTACCCTTACTGAGCATTTGAGCTCATCCTTTTTATGTTTTATTTTCCCCAGGATATAACTAAAGTTTTTATATAGGAAACAAAAAGGGTAATATATTTAAGGGAGAAGTCGCATGTCTTTCACCATGATTAGAAGATTATGTTCTGAGTTTTAAAAGACACTAAACTAATACGGTCTTTGGGCATCAGTTTTAGTCATGTATTATGTATTCCACAAAAGTAATGCAATGTCCATGTACGTCAATGTTTGGGTCTCTACATCAACTTATTGGAGGCTACAATCCCATACATGGGAATATACTTTTTCATTTATAGGATGCTCCTCCGGAATTGAAAGTGGGTATCTTCACCATGATCGATGAATTGGTGTAGGTGAATCTTGGTAATGAGACAGATTCTAAAACCACATTGATCGGCACTACTATGCCTATAAAAAAAATAGTGATACATGGACTTCTTGAAATAGAATTGTGATGTATTTTCCAAGAGTTATAAATAGAGTATAGGTCAAGATTCTCATGTCACCATCCACCACCTCAGTTTTCCAGAAAATAATTGTGGGTTTAAACTACCTCCCAGAGAGACCTAGCCTTCTCATGGTGCCATGGTCGAGGCTTAGGTTGACAAGCTCACCATATCCATCTTCGTGAAGGAGGCCCAGTACCCCAATGGTTAGATAACATTGTGCCAATCTGAAATAAGAATAGATAGTTTAGAGTTAGTATTGACTCATGGAATCATCCATCACTTTTCGATGGATGATTTTCCCCTTACTAAAAAGAACTATTTATTTATGCCACAGTTGGGTTCTAGAATCTCTCCTTCATGGATGGGCATTCCAGATATAATCAAATCTGAATGGACCTCGAGGATGAAGTGTGTACTACCTTCAGGGAACCAAAAGGAACTTCCTACTACGAGGTAATTCCCTTCAGTCTAAATAATACATTTTCCACATATAAGCATTTCATTCATCACATATTTAAGTTAATCCTTGGTACATTGGTGGAATTCTTTTTCAAAGATCTAGTTATCAAATATCACCCTCTCAAGGACCATCATGAAGATCTAGAGAAAGTGTTTGGATTCCTCTAATTCCACCATCTAAATATGATCCAATTGAAGTGTGCCCTTAGGGTCTCCCCTAAATTTTTTCCTAGATTCATCATCAGATGTAGTGGCATCAAAATCTATCCAGAGATGATCTAGGCAATCAATCATATGTCTCTTTTGGGAAAAATTCAGGAACTATGAGGCATTCAAGGCCACTTATCATATACATTCCAATCAATAAAAACACTTTCTAGAAAGTGTAAGTAATTTTCTCAACACATGATGAATGGTTCCGATTATCAATGGGATGAGGAGTCTCAGACTGCTTTTGAAGAGATGAATCTATACATGTTACATCCTCTAGTCATGATGCCACCTGTTTCGGGAAAGTCACAGGTCCTTTATGTGACCACTATCGAGAGATATCACTACTCCCTTCTCACCCATAAGAACAATGATGGAATAGATAATAGGTCATATTATCAAAGACCCATACTCCTTGATGCAGAGACTAGATACCCCCCATCGATAAGAGCTGCCTTACACTGGTATTCACAATAAAAAAGTCATGACACTACCTAAAGAAACATGATATACAAATAATGTCCTGATTGGATCCACTAATGTACATCTTGAACTGACCCATGTTGACAGATCATCCAGCTAGGTGGTCAGTGATCATCCAGAAGTTTGAAATTAGGTTTGTCCCCTATATGGTTATGAAGGGAATGAAATTGGAAGACTTCATTGCCGCCCATCCAGCACCTGCAGGCCAGTCATAGAATCATGATTTCAATGATGAGGCAATTCTCTCAGTAGATCAATCCATTCCTTGTTAGAAAATTCATTTTTATGGAGCTTCTGAAATCCCTACCGATATAAGACTCAATGATCCGAAACTAAAAAAATTGTTCCTAGTTATCATCTTTAAAATGAAAGAATAAGCTATTATTCTATATTCATTCTTGTTATTAGAAGGTTATACTAATAATGAGGTAGAGTAATAGGATCTCCTTACTGGTATCTAGTGGGCCTTGAATATTGATATTCCCCACCTATATGTGAAAGGGGAATCCAAACTAGTCCAAAAGTAGATCAACAATGACAAAATTGTTAGGATGATAGAGCCCATACCACTTTGAGAATGTTGTCGCTGAATGAAGTCTTCATTCTTATCTCAACCAGAAGTAACACATATCCCTCAATCCCAGAATGGTCGAGCTGACATCTTGGCTAGCTTGGATGCATCTCTTGCAGAGCTTAGTAAAGATAATTTTATTAACCATTTGGGGCATCAGAGATTCATCACTCCTGTTACTCAGGAAGACGAAGATAGACCACATATAATCCACCATATCTCCAGTGCCTACTCATTTGGACCCCAAGGCCCCCCTATAGTAGTGTTAGAAGTTACTCCTGACTGGAGGACCCCTTTATTGATTATCTTCAGAATAGTAATCTCCCAATAGATCGTGTTGAGAATGATCATATTTGACATCACACATTGCAATTCAACTTCCAGGGTAGTCCCAGTATTGATCAAATCCTCTATAGATGTGGGTTTGATGGGATTCTTAAATGTTTCATTTATGGAGGTGATATTTCCTAGTCCATGAATGAGGTTTATTCTAGTTTGTGTAGGGATAATCAAATCTGGCAGAGACACAAGGTATATTTGGTCTGCCATGATCTGAGGCTCTTTCAAGTTTTCTAAGATGTTCCATGTGTGAATGATCCATGGGAATTTTGGGCATCGACCACCAAATACACTCCACACTACTATGTACTCTTCCCCCTTCATGTTCTGGGGACTCGATGTCGGGGGACCCTATCCACCAGTGATATCACTCCAATGCAAGTTCATCCTAAACTCTACATATTTATTTTCCATGTGGGGATAGGTAGTTCCACTCAAGGATGTCAAGGACCATTCACTCATTGAATTTTTGATCTCCAAAATAATGTACAAAATTAGAGTCCCCCATGTCATCCTTGCTGATATTTATTCCAACTTCTGGGTGTTTGAACTAACAATGTTGTAAGACTTGTACAACATCCATTATAATCATACATCTGGATATCAGGAACACGAAAATGGGTAGATCGATGAGTTAAAAAAAACCAATTTATTATTTTGCAGAAGATGGTTGCTCAGAAGAAGAAGAGTTAGCTGAATAAATGAACCAATGCTCTCTGGGATTATCGAATAACGATCGGTAATTTCACTCAGGTGACCCCATATTCCCTGGTGTATGGAACAATGGATGTCCTAACCATAGAGATTCAGTTACTTTCATTATGCATAACTGTCTACGATTAGCAGACACAAGATAAAGTAGTCGAAATCTGTCTAACTAAACTAGAAGCACATGATGAGAACATTCCTTTTTCCCTGCACAATCTAGAGAGGCACCGAAACAAGATAGCCAGAGCTTTCAACAAGAATGTTTACCTCTTCTAATTCTATTAATGTGATGTAGTTTTGGCACTGAGAATATTAATGTTACCCAGTAGGAAATCACCCAAACTAGAGAAAAAATGGGAAGGACCAAACATCATTCATAGAGCTTACCCTATTGGAACATACTCCCAAGTTTCCCTAGATGGTGAGAGTATTAATCCTCCCACCAATGCTAAATTCCCTATGCATTATTTTTCTTTAACATTACCACATTAATCTATACAATACCATCTTCACAACATGATGTTAAAATGCATGATCCATCCAAGATAAATGATGTAAAACTACCCAATAGTTGTCTCGCATGATAATAAACTGAAAAAATGGTTCTATATCAATGAAATTTAACTAAGATATCCAACTTCCTCACTGAATGGCGTTAAAATTCACATTATCTTAGAACTACATATGGCTTGATTCACATCCTCATAGGATACTTATGAACTCTCAGACGATTCGCCTAAGTGTACAGCCCCCAAATTCTTCTTTTTGACTGCCACTGGGTGTAGTTCACTTGTTAGATCACACACAATGTAGTGTAGACATGTTTGGAGCCAGTTGTTTTGGGTTTACGGTGATCAAACCATGTGCACATCCATGATCTTCTATCATCCCATGTCCTCACCACACAACATTAAACTAGCCAATCCTTTCAAAACCACGCATGAATGGATTCCCATCCTCATGGGATATGTAGGAATGTCGGGATATTTCATTCGTAGGGCCAGCCCCAAACATCAAGATCTCCCCTTAAGTCAAAACATGTGGTGTGGTGAGGGACTTGTTTTTCGTCATTCATGTTGGGTTTATCATTATTGATCCATGTGTTATCTTCCTTGGATATCTCCACCTCCTTCATCGATTATCCATTACATAAGAAGTTAAACTACATGGGTACCACCACACATTACACGTCTTATAATTTGAAGTTTCCATCATATTTCACATCCAAAAGGACCCCTAAACGATATGCATGCAAGGACCCAGAGGTTCTCCTACCAGATCGGGATAGATCCCTTGAGGATTTTGGACAAATATTTGATAGGAGTCCCGCATTGCAAATATGGTCAGTGGTCGAGACATATTTTTTTCCCATTTCAAGGCACACGATATGGATGTTGTGTTTTGAACATGGTCAACAATCATTCTCTATAATTATAACCACCCATATATGTCCTATGTGATGTTCCCAATGATTCATATTGTCATATAATCCCATCGAACGTTAATCTTCCTAGAGCAAGAATGTTGATCTGATTTGGATTTACACCATCTGATCTCTTTCACCCATTTATGTACTATTATATGTTGGGGAGAGAATGATCCCATTACATGTTTCCTACGACAACCATTTCACACATGGGATTTGGAGTTTTGGTAAGGAAATACCCTCATAAAGGGTCCAATAAAAATGGTCCAGTTTCTAAAAACATTAACTAAATTCTTCCGACACCGGTGTCGTATGACTTTACACTACTTGAATCTTTGATAAATACGTTTGACTTAATTTCCATCCTCATAGAATACATATGAACATTGAGATTTCTTGTCCATGTCTCAACCTCAAATCCCTCGACCATTCCATCCCCCAGGACCAAGATTCTACATAGGATTGTGTGGTGTGGTATGGACTCTAGGTCCTCGTTCATGTGAGGATATCATTTCCACATCACACACATCACATGAAGGTGCCACTCCTTCATCCATCATCCTCACTATAGGAAGTGAAACTAAACTGGTACCACCACATTTTTCATATCACATCATTGAGAGTTTCAAGAATTTTTCACATTCTAATGGTCCCCTGAATGACATGTATTTTAGGACCCAAATCTCTCCCACCATCTATGGACAACATCCCTAAGGAATTTGAATGAAACCTTGATATAAGTCCCACTTTGAGAGCATGGTTAGCAGTCAATGCCTATTTTTTTTTCCAATTCCATGTCACATGATACAAATAATGTGTTACAACCATGGTCAGTAGTTATACTCAATAATTTTTCATGGTATATGGTCTCCCAAATTGATGGCATGATGATCCACTGTTTCCACCCATATGCCCCAAACACACGACATTAAACATGGAATCTATTTTCTGAGCTATATGACCATAAAATAATATCTACAACATCCTTGTCCCACTATTCTAAACATAATGACATCTTATAGAAATATGTGTGGCTAGATTTTTATCCACATGGGAGAAGTAAGAACACCCGATCATTTTTTCTTTGGTTGCAACCCTATTTCATATAAACCTCCTCATCTTTCTCGCCACCTATCCTGAGTTCATTGGTAGTGGGAGGGGGTATGTGGCGTGTCATGGGCTTCTATCCTTATTCATGTCAGATTTACTATAGCCATGCCACATACGTACCTCTTGAGAGCTCTTCACCCCCCTTCCCTTCATTCATCTTCCCGAGTCATTTTCTCTCAAATGGGGCCCCTCGACCCACTTTGGAAATTCAAAAACATGTTCAGGAGCACTCTAGTTTAGAAAATAGAGTGTTGGGTCCTACATGGACAAGTTTTCATCTATTTCCATGTTTCATGTTTCCCTTTATGTGGTCTTTTACCATCTTTCAAATTCTAATGGACCCCCAAACAACATGGATGCAAGGCCCCAGGATCTCCCATTATATCAGGCTAATATCCATGAGGATTTTGGACAAAATTTGATACAAGTACCGCATTGAGAATTCATTCAGTGGTCAACACCCATTTATTGTTCCCATTTTAGGTCACACGATATTGATGATGTGTTTTGAACATAGTCAACAACCGTCCTCCATCTTTATGCCAACTCCATTAAGGCATAAATATTGTTAGCATGATTCACATCCTATTCTATTCCATAAAGTCCAAGTGAACATTTGACACTCTTGGAGTTATCCATCGGTGCATGTTTGCATGGTAAAATGATGAATACGTGGTGGGTTTTCATTTGAGGCTCCACACCACTTCCAATTTCATTATATCCCATGTATTTCGAAGACCTTCTCTGCCCTTGTTTCAGACATTGAGCGTGTATGACGCGGGCATAGGGATTTGGACATGGTTTACACCCATTTAGAGGAGTCTCACTTCCTCCAGTCTGAGCTACATGAACATACAATAGAGTCTCCCCACGTGCATATTGTATGATATAAAACTAAACATCACTTTTTGAACTATGTATGGATTAATTCACTTATTTATGCGATACGTTAGAAATCAACAAAATTTCCTCTTTGGGTCCATCTCAAGATTCACTATTATCTATTTAGTTTGGCCATTTGTACCTAACTTTTATAGGATTGTGTGGTTTGTAACATGTGTTACTATGTCCTCATTCACTTTGGGTTTGCAATAGATGCACCACATACACCCCTTTAAGAACTAGTATCCCCTACCTCTCATCCCCCATGATGTTAAACTGCACTATGAAAACTATGTATTGATAGATTTCCATCCTCATGGGATACTTAAGAACACTGATAAATTTAGTCTTTATGTCCAACCCCATATCCTCAGCCAGAGGATTATCCTCTTTTATTATGCATGGTGTGGTGTGGACCTTGTCCTCATTCACGTTGAGTATGCTTCATCACACCCTGCACATTCCATCCCAATCCTCATTCTGCTGTATGTGACCAAGAAATATGACCATAAACTATAATTCATGGTCCCATATGACTATAAAAAATGTTCTTTTTCTTCATAATTTTAAAATACATGGTTTGGTCCTATCATACAACCCTAAACTATGACATTAGCGTGCTAGCCGCATGATGAAAAACTACACCGAATTGTTTTATCCTCACTCGAGGGGACTTTATGTTTGGTATCCATTCTACAACATAATATTTTTCCATGCCAAAATTTTACTTGGTTATTGTAGAGATTCCTGAGATTCTACAACCTAGGTTTTTTTCTTAACAAAAAAACCCACATCCACTCTAAAGAACAAACAAGATCTATCAAATGCTGCTTCTTTTGGTGTGTGGGACAGAACTGCACATTTGTATTGCCCCTATAATTTGTACCCTATCATTAAATATATGAGAAATATGTTGGTATTGATTCCCGTACTCATGGTATACATTGGAATACTCAAAAAATTTCATCTTCAGGTCCTGCCCAAGGTATCTCAAATCAAGTCCTCTTTCCAGCACCATAGGCCGAACACTATTGAATGAATGTGGTGTGATGAGTACCTATTGGTCCATCAATCACATTGATTTTTTAAGTAGACACACCATGTGTCTCCCTTATCTCTTCTCAATATTGTTAGAATTCTATGACTATAAACTAAGATTTCATGTGAGAACTATGCGTCGGGTTTGGCTACTTCTCCACCTTGAGCACATTACACTAAACCAAGTTCCCACCTAGTAGACAACTCTATGACATTAAAATAGTATCTTCTATCCCCATATAATTTTTTCTTGGAATGGTATTAAACACCCTCTATCTGACCCATCTCATTGGAGTACTCGAATATTTCATGGAAAAGAGCCCAAAGTGTAAAATTTTGGCATGTACATTGCACTCTTTCATGTCCATGCTTCATGAGACCATTATTTAGATCCCTATCCTCTTCGACATCTAAAGGGAACACCATTACATCCTGGTCGCATGACACAATAACTCAACTACCATCTTGGGCCAACGACATGGAAGACCTCAGATGAAATTTTTCAATAGGTCTCATGTTTCGAACATGGTCAACCACCAACCGTCACCTGTATGTCCCCATGCAGGGATAACACAAAGTAGATGATGTGTTTTGTGCATGGTAAAGAGTTATCATTTATATTCATGCTAATATCATTATGATCTGGATATTAGGAACCATGATTCACATCTTTCGACCCCCTAATGTTCTAGTGGAATTCCAACACACTCAATTTTACCCATCCGCGCATCTATGTGTGTTAAGTAGGTGAGTCAATATTTTTGGGTCATCATTCACCAAGCATTCCATTTCTTCTAATATGTGCCTCCATGTACCTAAATAGTCCCACCACTACTCCTTGTTCCCCCCATTGAGCACGACTCAAGTGAGCTTAGTGTTTTTTGTAAGATGTGTACTGGTGTAGTTGAGCCACACATAACTTTCATCCTACACGATGTTAAAATGAAAATATGAGAAATTATAATGGATTGATTCAAATACTATTGGGTTATGTAAGAATTCAAGAGTACATTCCCCTAGGTCTATCCCCATGAGAGGCCACCCTTGTTCTATGGTATAGATAATCCCATTCGAAACACATGTTTGGGTGTGGACTCTTGCAGTACTCATTTACATTGGGATATGTACAACACCGAGAATTTCCATTATGGTACCCATGTCATCAATTCCTGAATTTAGATCGAAGACCTACCCCAAAAAAGTTCAGGATTACCAATTATAATTATTGGATGTTTCAGATTCCACGCCCAATAAGATTGCCCCAACGACATTTGTCTTCAACCACGTTGTGATCAAGAACTACATAAGGATTCATTCTTATCATCATGGGATACGTACTGATGCCCAAACATTGCTCCTTCGACACAACCTCAAGTAAAATATCCATTATAGCCCCTTTTCCCTGATCACACCCTAGTCAATATGAACTTAAACTAGGAGACTATAGTCCATGAAAAATTATTTTAAACCGTTATCCATGGTCCATGAAGTATGACCCTGAAAATATGTGCACCTTCTTCATGGTATGACGTTAAACTAGGTGTCTATCTTCCTCATTGCTATGTTGTAAAACTACGAGATACTCTAGGATTAATCTATAAATATCCTTTCCGGAAATGAGTATGATCCATGATCAGACCAATGTGATAACAGAAGGTTCTTTCATCACGGTGGCGTAATATCAAGAGTGTTGGACTCCATTCGATCAACCCATCACTCCACCCTAGATGCTTTACATTCCTTTTATTTGGTCTATCATCTACATTCATGCATGATTGAATCCCTAAAATTACAGATGATCGGCCAATGGCTTGCCCACTTTTCATATTTATTGTTCAAAAAGACTAATTTATGGAATTTTGAGTTAGGCCCCATGCTTTGAAAATGGTCAATGGTCAGCCCCCATTTAGTATTAGCATTTTAAGGTAACACAATAGGGATGATTTGATTTAAATACGGTCAACCGTTATCCTTCATTTTCATTTCATCCTTTAAATGTTCTGAATTTTGGGTATCGGGACTCATAATTTCAACTCCCCTCTATTCAGATTTATTCTAATGCCCCTAGAATTACCCCACTTGTACACGAGAGAAAATTGGGAAAACAAAAATGAGACTTTTATTAGAACTTAATATTCTAGTCAATCCACTCTCTATTTTCCTAGAAATCCATATTGGTTGTTCAAACCCTCAAAGCCCAGAGATTGATTGGCACTCTCGTATTCGTAAATAAGGACGATGTAGACACCCCTTATTTATCACATCGAGCATGACCCACATGAACATAAGGATTGGTTTATGGATATTTCACAAATATGATGAGGATGAAACAAACCAAAATAAATATTGGAAGGCATGCCTGTAACCAACATAAATGGAATTTATGGGTTCACAAAAATTATAGTGATAAAGGATTAACCCCTCTCATTGATGGGTTGACCTCTTCATTGTAGCATCCCAACTCTTCCACTCTCTGGATGGTAGCATCCAGGATCCAAAGTCACCTGTTAAGACCCTGATCCTCATTAATGTAAATGGGGAACAGCTAAAAAACCTTAATCTATGATCAATCCTCATGGGATTGGATGCTGGCCATCTCTTCAGAGACTCACCTCATCTATTCCTCAACCTCTACCAGCTAGGCCTTCATACGTGTTATGAGACCTGATTGTGAATTGAGGAAAGTGGAATACTTTTCCAACCGTGATCTCAATAGATGGATCTCATTTTTGGATTCTTGGATTGTCTTGATGTTCGCAATCATCCTCTCCTATAAGCCCACACCATGTTCATGGTCTTTTTCCCATATCTTTTATGCTTTGAAATATTGGATGAGCTTATGAGGATGTTGTGCATCCACTCCTCCCGCATATTGGTCACACAGTCGGGAATGAAGCCTCCCCATGTTCCCTATCCATTATTAATATAGGTTATCCACAATGTATTTCTAGATTGACTTCCATGACCTAGGATGGACAAACTTTTTTTCCTCTTCATTAGAAGACATCTTGTCCTGGTCCTCAGGGTTGGTGGATTCATATATGGGTAATGCCTCTACGAACTCATCAGTAGGATCTGAATCCAGTGTCTGGTTGGGTAGTTCAGGTCTCATGTCATCCGATTTATCCCTGTTCTCAAATTCCATATCACCTATCCACATCATGAACCTACTTCACAATCGTTATTTGCAAATGGCCTAAATATTTTTGTGATCAACCCTCAGACTTTGACCCTTTTTTTCTCTATAGCTCAAAGTCCAAGGGAGAAATTTATTGGAAAAAAAGGAGAAAAGAGGGAAAATAACTAGACAACACATCAATGCCAAAGTGGATTCTTTTTTATGCCAATTCATAGAGCTCTTCCGCACCACAACCTTCATGAATCCCCTTAGCACCGTGACCAGTGCAATGCCATGGCCACCGCTGCTGTCACTGCAGAGTAAATAAGCACAAGACTCCATGGTTATGAAATAATTAATGGAAATATTTGTGTTGTGTAGGGATCTGGGTTGCCTTTGCGATCCCTTAGAAATTGACAAAAGCCTTTTTGAGCGTTGTAGAGGTAATTAAGGAGGTCTTTGTGCCGAGGAGGTGATGATAGACAACTCTGTGGTTATGAGAAACTTGAGGCAACAAGATTCTAATAAAAAATCACAACATGGCTTCAGAGCATGCTATCAGAGCTCTGCGCCACCTATTGCCTATAAATATTGGCCATCCCTTGGAACCAAAAGATGGATACCTAGACCATTCTCCTTCTCAAATCTCAAATATCGAAGCACCTTTTACTCTATGAAAAATTGAATAAATGAGCTCTACAACGTATTTGATCATAATGAAATTAGCTTTTCGTTAGCTACAACAAACCACCACTTCATGTAGGGATACCCTTCATGAATCCAATGGGCCACTGCAATGGAATGAAATCCCTAATGGAACTCGGGTCATCAAAGAGCACTCTTTCTTTTCAAAGTACCTTCCATGCCTGTGGAAACCCTATACTAAGGCAGGGTCAATGTGATTTGTGAATTTCAAAGCTTCTCAATCTATCACATTTCACGACATCCATTCTCTAAAACTTCCTACCCTGTGAAATCATTTTCAATTCATAAAACACCCTTTATATGGATGTATAATCCAGGAATGTGCGAGGCTACTATACTTTCAGAAGCGTACCCCTTCGCGGAGTATTTCCACTCTATTGATCACCAGAGATTTGCAAGGTCCCTTTATTTGAACCCCTTTGCATCACCAACCCTCCACCCATGTCACCTTCAAGGTTGGTCTCGATAATTATACCAGATAAGGAAGTACGAGCCTACATAAAAAATCATGTCCAAGTAAGGTCGTTCACCTTCAAGGTTGGTAAGTAGTGATATCTGGGTTCTTTTGGGGGTTCTTCATATTGTGTTTCTTTGCATCCTACTTCTTTTTATAGGCACACTAACAGCTATTGATTCTTTCCATAGCCATGCTAACATGACCCTCTTAATGGATCACCCCATAACCTCGTCTCCACATGGAATTGTTTATTCCATCCCTTCCCCTATGGTGGGTGGGTATAATTTAGGTATTTTATTTGGGTGAGGGGTGAATCCTCATCATCTAAATTACAGGACGTTGAACTTACAAGAACCATCATCCTAAAAACATGATGTTAAACTCTAGCCTTTCCCCACACACAACACACATGGTGCCACAGTGTAGAAATTTTCCATGCCCACTGGTCTCCATGGGAGTGATATCTTCCTTGCATTGAATGAGATCCTATGTGCATGAAATGACATCAGTTTGCAAGGAAGGCAAAACATCATGGTGTCATCCCCCAGCCTTTCTTTCTAGAGGTAGCATACTTGATCCTCCTATCATCTTCTATGTGAAGAGGCCCAAGGATATATGGGAATATAGACTTGAGTCACATTCCCTCTCCCTTTGGGTTTCATCACCATTGGGCCCCCATCCTAGAGTATGTCCCAATATCCATCTTCCGGAGCCACTAACAATGCATAATCCCCGCTCCATTCATCACAGATGCCCCTTTCACAACATGATAATCATGTATTTTCTTCTTCTTTTTTCTCACATCAAGCATGAGTCAAATGGGTATAGATTATTAAATGACCATGACATATTATATGGGCCTTCAGAGTGTGTAAACCCCATTCCATCCATTTTGAACTATGCAGAACTTTATCCTTACCCCTTTCTAAGAATGGTATGTAGAAAGCCTCCCTACGGTTCAAGCCCATCACTCATCAGTCCCAACATCTTCATGTCAATTTACCCGAACCCCACATGGATTTAACATGTATTCATTCAATCTATGTTATTTTTAAACCCTGTCTCATAGGCATGGTATTTAAGAAGCCTCCCTGAGGGTCAACCCCAAATATTGGTAACCTTTTCAAACTACATGGGTTTTGATCCTAGCCTCCTATGAATCGTATATAAGAAGCATCCCTGAAGTTCAACCATAAAAACTAGTAAACCTCAGTGTTCCCTCAAGGATTCCAATATCCATGGTTCGTCCTAGTGATGCCAGATGAACTACCGGGCCCCTAACCTAGTGTGAACCAACATGTCATCGGATAACTTTCCTCTTCCTAGACCCCGATTCCGTACCCCATCCTAAACTACATGGAATTTTATTCCCTTCCATTGGGATATGTAGGAAGGCTCCCAGAGGTCCAATCCTAGCACACATGTCCCATTTTGGATACTACCTTGATCCTTTGTGTTTGGGGATGTTCATGACCCAACTCAGAGGTTTTACATCCACAAGGTCTCGTCCCTGCATCCATTCTCATGGGATGCCTCCTTAGGTGTCCCATTTCCACTTGAACTATATGGAAATTTATTCCCTACCATGAGGATATATAGGGTGTCCATAAGAGGTTCAATCCCAACACTACTATCATCTCCATGTCAGTTCTATCTCACTTTACCTTCACATCATAAAACCCTATATCATCCATCCTTATTCTTACATAGGCTGCCACATCTTAGTGAAATCATGGGATCCATTTGGGATGATAACCATGTGTAAGCCCTAACATGTATCTGGGTTATTTTCCTTTGTGTACACCCCAATTCTACATGCATTCGATATATGTGAGTTTTTGATCCTTGTCTCGTAAACATGATACATAGGAATCCTCCCTGAGGTTCAATCCCTACCAACTATAGACCAATGATTTCCCATTGTAGGGACCCAAGAAACGTCATATCCGTCTTCATTGTAATTTTTGATCCACTCACTCGGTAAACCCCGCTGGTCCTCCATCATTAGGATATATTAATATAATCCACTCTTATCAGTGTTCTGATCAGTCTGATCCATCTCCGCTTGATGATAAACTTGTTTCATGCCCTGTGATAAACAAGGCATGTTGAGGAAATCCTTTGTTAAATTCCTATGTAATATAATTCCAAACATTTGACATGGGATGCCTCAATATTGCATTCCACCGAGAATCCCTATCATAAGTGGATGTAACCTTGACGCATCTATGTTTCAGCATCCAAACATGCTAGTGATGTTTGACGGGACTACTCCCCCAAAGGAAGGATGCTACCCTGACATGACCATTTGTAATTTCCTAAAATAAGTAGTGTAAAAAAAGTTTCCATGAAGATATTGCACTGTGGAAGAGTTTCACGAATAATTTATTAATATTTAAGGGAGAACCAAACTAGTTAATGAGTTTAGAGGAGAAATCCCTGGAAGGAGGAACCTATATCCAATCATCTCATTTCGATAAAGGAGAAAACATCCCTAAATAAATGATGGATTTCCCCCACCTTTGGAAGGATGGAATGCGGGGAAATAGCACAACGCGTCCTCAATGGAAGAATTTGCACCCCCAATAAAAGTGACAGAAACAATGGTGAACCATTTTTAATATACAAAAACTGTAATATATGATATCATGTTCTTAGTTTAAATAAGAAAAAATGATCAAAATAATTTATTGAAGTTTTCTCCCATTTCCACTCTAGTGAAAATAATGGTTGAAAATTTGTAATATAATCCATTTCTCTACTTTAACCGAATGATAAAATATATTATCATCTATAATATATGATTATAATAAACATAATGACAATATGTCAAAATATATTATTATATATGAATCTAATAAAAAAAAATTTATAGTATTTTCCACTTCAAGATATGAAAACTCAATATTGATTTAAAATAATGTTCAATGATACCCTAATTTTAGACATTGTGTTTTATTTACCATAATATAGACAAAATTACATCAAAACCATATAATGATGCTCATAGATGATATAATTGAAAATAATTCCAATGTTTATAAAATATATTGACATGATTAAAAAATATAAATTTTTAACGATACTAGTAATACTACTAAAACATTCAAATGTAATTTAATTTTTATTCTTACATTTATAATCATTATTTTTCTAGGGAAAAAATTAATAAACAACACTATAAATGGGAAAATAAGTTTCTTGAATCATTATAAACTAACATATCATTGAAAATGGTGAAGAATAAATATTTTTTTAAAAAAATAAACACATATTATTAATACATTATACTATGAAATAAAATTATGTTGTATAGTATCATATTACTAGTAAATAACATAAATAAATCAAAACATTTCATTGAGAAAATATTTGGTACATTTAAGTTTACCTTGATACCTTTAACGAATTTATTAGATTATTATTACCGTTTCCAATTCAATTAATAAAAAAATTTATATATTATTTTTATATAAATGTAAGAATTCCATGATATTTTAGAAATATCCAAATCATCTACCCCATGTATATTGCATAAACGTTTAGAAACATCAATGGAATATATTAGTAATTTTTTAATCTTATGGATAATAGGATATGGATATTTTAAAAATATCATATTATTATATCATTATGAAATTTTATTATAAGTCTATATAACCCATAGAGAATGGGCTCAGTATCCCACATTTGGTCAAGAAAATATTTTATTATTATTAAAAGATAATTTTTCTAGGGAATAATCTAATAGAATCAAAAAAAATATTGAAATATTAAATTTAGTCATTAATATTAATAAAACATTTATGTAAACCATTAAGAAACATGAAAAATATAAAATCCCCTATGTAGAAAATAATTAACAAAATACATCAATTCATTTTCTATAATTAGAAAAAAAAAGTTATCTCACTTAATGCATCATTAAAAATTAATCTCAGGAACATCTCCCAAAAAATAATCAAATTAACCATTTTAAGTAATATTTAGTGTCAATATATTCATAAACCATTCTTGGATTATGTTATTGAAACTAAACATATTCTTATATTGATGACTCCATTTCCATATTAGTCTTCACATGATGTTAATTGAAGTAAGTATGACCCCATTCCGTTAATCATAATGTGTAATTTATTTATATTTTATAGTATGGTATTATATACATCCAATTATATAGTCTTCAAGATATCCTGAGGAATGAAAGGTTTATATTTAAATAATGTAATAATTGGGAAGATGAAATTATAATGTAATTTTATTTTAAATTTTGATGTTCAATACTTTTTTATCACTGATGTATATTTTTACATTATTAGATAATAATATAAATGTAGTGATCAAATGGTTCTAATGAAAAATGTTTTATTATTTTAATATTTGAAGACATTAATAATATAAATCCTATCTCAACCCATCCTAGTGGGGCCCACATCGTGACTCTCCGTGCCCGCCTCTAATAGGCTTGGGGTGGTGACTAGCACTGAGTAGGCATATAACTAACATGGGAGGCATTACCTATGTTTCAATACAAACTCACACATATCCATGCCCAAAAATGATGAAATTTTATTAAATCCAATAAGGAAAAAACTGTATGCATAAAACTAAATGAAACCAACAGAGTACATCATTATGTAATGTGAGAAAAAATATTTAGTCCATAATATAAGAACACTAAATGAAAGATTCTACAATTAAAATGTCCATCATGCAAACAAGAGAGGTACTCTGACTACTGCTCGATGCTAAAGGAACGTCATGACTGGTAGAAAAGCTCACAAAGACGAGTCTGGTCCTGGTCCTCTATGGACTCCGTCAAAAGGCTTCTTGCCTGCACAAGACACGACCCATATGGGAAAACCCCATGTAGGGGTGAGTATAACAATACTCAGTAAGAGATCCCGAAAACCATAACGCAAGAAAAAAAGTAACGGTATGGACATCAATGCATAGTATATTTCTACAAAACACATAACAATAAAAACATCCAAATATAATAATAACCCATACCATTAGTCTAGTGGTATGTCACAATGACCATCATACATACTATAGGGATTCAATTTGAAGTTTCTATGATGTAGTCATTGGGGAGACTCACTCCCGAGTGTGATAGCTCAGATGATGTCTATCTGAGAAGTAATATTCATTGGGATGTTTCACAAGAGTGATAGATGCAGTTACATATATGAAGAGAAAATATATACCCTCCATCTAGGAGACCTAACTCCTGAGTGGGAAAATAACACGATATATAGACGAGTTTCACTACAAAGGCCTTGTCCTATACCATGAGTCATCTTGATGTACATACTAAGTAGAGTATCATCGTCAAATAAGATTGGTCACATGGATACCTGACTCTACCTAAGTTCATGAATGGATAGAGGATCTCGCTCTGGGACACATTTAATGAATCTGACTCTAACAACAATGTCCTACTAAAGGGATGATACTGTATCGGATAGGTAATGATACATGACCATCAGGGGAATGAACAAGGGGCACTAAACCAAAAAAAAACATGTCCAAGATAAGGTATACTAGGAGATCATGGAATGCACAAGAAACTACATGGTGTTTAGAATAGTCACATGTCATGTCCTCTAACTCATGATATTTCCCATGTATAATGGCCCATGTCGAAAAGAATATTTAGTGTATAAAAAAATATACTCGGTATATAGATTAGTAACAATATATGTCCTAATATCTAGGGGCCTCTCCGTGTGTGTTGTCCCTGTGCCCTTACATTGCTTCAACTCATGTCCGCCTAGCCGTGTACCGATACACAGGGTAAGCCACATAACCAGACTGGTTTGGCTGTGTGGTGGAGTACATTACCTGTACTCACCCCCGTGTCTGTGTATCATTCAATATACATACTACGCCCCATGTAAGGACCCACATACTATGTAGAAGTATTCAAGAACCATTTCAACCTCCTTTGTTTTCTGAAAACTTATCAACTATTGAGCCTCCCTAGACTCTCGTTCTTAGGGACACACGACACGTTCTTGAGAAAATTCCACAACCAATGTTATTCACCAGTGTTCCTTGGGTGGTCCATTGATTCTTAATTCAGTAATTGTTTTCCTAGAAAATTATGATCTAGGGTCTCCTTGCTATTGAAACACCAAATTGGTTTGTTTTGTTTGTTCAATTAGTACTACGTACTTGTTTTTATCATCCTCATGAAGAAAGGTGAAAGAACAATTTCTCCATATCTATGTCAACTCAACCGACTCCATTACTGTCACACCTCCATATGGTCTTCACGATTCAATATCTCAAATTGGGATCATTTTTCCATGAAACATCTACACAGTGATCATCCATTCATTATTCCTCAAAGAACATGAAGTGCACAAGGAACTAATTGGTGAAATCACACAAGAGAAAACTGGGTAAGGAACCTTAGACGTTGTTTTTTATGGACTTGATCCACTCTTGTTATATGGATCAATATAATAAACAATAATAATCATAAACATAAACATAATATTCACCAATTTCTTGGGAATCAAAACCCTCCTGCCTGAATGATTGAACCATAGGTGAAACTATTCATTGGTTGATCCATATTTGTCTTTAAATCACTGAATGTGGAAAATGAATATTTAAATAAAAACCCCTACCTTGATCATCAGCAAAGAGTGGATTCATAAATTTTTTGATGAGATCAACTAAATGATGCGTAATGATCCACATGTAGATCAATCATTTTCAAAAAGTTTCTCCCAGGGGTTCTCCTCTCCACGCCTGTAGAGAATTTTTGGGTTATGTGGCTAACCTAAAAAATTATTCTTAACAACTTATTAAAAATTTTTTATTGCAGCATTGACGTGACAGAAAAATAAAATAAATATAATATTTGTTTTATTTCTATAAACTTCAAAAAACAAACATTTGTAGATGGCCTGCTTTGTTTGTTGTTATGCCTTACCTAAGGAAATTCTACTACTCTAAACCGAATGGTGCCCCTAATTTCAGTTCCAAGAACCCATTTATATGTTATTCTACTTTTCAAGAAATAGTCATGCATGTTCTACTTTATATATTTAATATATTTCAAACAGATATTTTTTGCACACTGGTCATTAGAATCTCACACCTTGTCAACTCCTTGTCTAGAATTAATTACATATGATATTTGAAAATAATATATAGAAAACTAAGGAGATTAAATTCTCCCCACTTTGGGGATTTATGTCCTAGAAAGTGAAAACTAAAGGCTACTCAAGAAGATATGGGTGATGCACACATATTTGAGTGTAACCCTCCCACATGTAATCCTGAATATTTCTATTTTGACATCAGAAAAGCATCAAGGGAATCACTCACCCACAAAAAATCACCACTTACTATCATCAATCTCCACTGGGTTCTCAAAGAATGTCATTACACCATCGATGTCAAGACCACCCAAGTCAATAATGCGGAATGTGTCTGGAACATACCTCCTCAGCTATGAAATATTGAAGTTTACCTAAAAAACTATAGTGTTAGGGAAATGTGGTATGCCACCTCTCCAAATCTACGCAGTGTCAGAAAAGGTCCGATTGACCCCAACGATAACATTACACCCTGTCCAAATCATTAAAACCCACATCTAGGTGATACCTAAATGAAAATAAAACATCCTTACATTAACTTCAATGTTCTCTATTTTTGGGTAGATCTTTGTGCTCCAGTGTAACCAAGTCCCAAACATGTCCTATAATCCTATTCTATAATCTGAAAGTAAAAAGATCATCTTGACCTAAAATAATAATTAATGTCCCCTAGAGAATCCAAACTATCTCCACCCTATACAAGAATCACAAGACCTCTTCTAAATGAAATTTCCAGATATGCAAGAAGTATGATGGCTTGGTCAGTTGATCAATGATCACCCATACACTATCATGTATCCTGCATGTTAGTGTTAAACCCTTCATAAAGTCTACTGACATTCCACCCAACTTCAATTACAAAAATTCAAGGGGTTGAGTCAACCCATTGGAACTTGGTTATTAGAAGTCACCTACTAGAATTTAAGGAACCATTAAACAAACTCTACTACTTTCTTTTTCTTCCGTGTCCACTATAACTGACAAGTGAGGTCCTATTAAATTTTCACCGCACCTGGATGTACCTTCAAATAATGGATGTATGAATCTCCTATCTAACATCCTCTCTTTCAACCGTTGGTACAACTATGTGTCTTATGAAAAGAACAATGCTCACCCCAACTTTTAAATATCTAATATTAGCAAGTCTCGTGGATAACGGAGTATGTATGTGGTATTGCATTTGGTATCCCCATGTTATTAATTCTTGACTCATAGTTTGAGTGCATGTGTGACAACCACTGACTGAAGGTATACTATATCATATCAATCAATGAAGTGTAATTTTTTGACAAGGGAAAATACTTCTTCCTCCACTCTGCAACTAAAAACTCAATCTCTTACTAATAGTGTCTTCTATCATGTACCTCCTTCCAAGAGTGTAAATTATTTATATATTCATAATCTTAGAGGAAATATTTCCATCACCCATGAATCAAGTCCCAATTCTTTTGATAGAAGGTATAACTGAGTATCTCTCGATCATAAGAGACAATAAAGAACTCTCTATTCTGGTTTTCCACCACATATTCAACATGGAGACTACCTCTTCTAATTCATTATCATGGGTCATGTAGTTCTGCTCATGTAGTCTCAACTAGACCGAACCACAAAAAACCACCACCTTACATTATATCCATACACACACCAACCATGTTCCTAACGCGTTATATAAAACTATATACTACAAAATTTAATTCAGAATCCTTGAGATTGGGGTGATTTTAAATCTCTACCTCAACTAATGAAAATCATTCTAGAACTTCTACATACACATTATAGGATTCCACTATTTGGTCAAAGTTGTCAAGGTTGCTGATATCCTGTAGAAATTAGTGATGGATATCTAGTAATAGTATACTAGGCAGACAAATCTCCTCACCTTTTCCATGCTCCTAGGAGGCTTCCATAGAAATAATGCATCCTCCATGTCTTGATCAACTACCACTCCATCTGCTAATTCAACATGACCTAGAAAGTGGACAATCGGAATTATGAACTGAGACTTCGAGAATTTCCCATAAGGATGGTGATCTCTGAGTGAGTCTTGAATCATGTGTAAGTGTATTATGTGCTCCACCTCGGACACATGGTACATAAGAATATATTTTATGAAGATTGGTTGGAACTGGTCTAAACTAGACGGTCTAGTTCATGAGTATCATAAAAACTAATGGGGAGTTCTTCACGCCAAAGGGTATCACTAAGCACTCATAGATCTTGTAACAAAGTTTAATGGTCATGTTTGTTATATCTGCATCCTGTAATCACTAATAGTGATATCTTAATCGATGGTCAACCTTAAAGAACTATCATTCCCCTCTTAACTAATCAAAGAGTTCCTCAATCCTTAGCAATGGATACTTTCTTTACATATTCAATGGATTCAATAACCATAAATCCTAATAAAACTTCACGATCCTAGTGTCCTTCCTGGTGAACGAAACTATGGTCACTCAAGGTGAAACACCATGTCTAATGAATTCCTTCTTTTACAAGACCTCCAACTGAACCCTGAGCTCATAAAGCCCTATGGGAGCGATCTGCTATGATAATGAGGGTATTAGTGCCATCCTGTGGTGCAATTAAAAATATTTTCTATGTCCTGAAGTGGTTTTAATCTTGATAAAACATCATGGAATACATCTTTTCTATCCTCCAATACTGTTGGTAACTCATAACATCCATTGAACTGAGGGTCAGACAAGAAAATTGATGAGGTATCAACATCCCCCTCTTATGCATGAGTTCATTCTGTGCTGTCTGGTTTTTCTTTTTCATTATAAAGGAAAAATACCCCATTCATTAACTATGGACACACCATACAATTCACCTAAAACTTTCAATCTAGTAATGTATTTAAGACAATCAATCTATAAAAAAAGGTGTCACAAGGAAATCACATAGCTAATTAGAGATCCTGTCCAAAATTCTATCCTCCAAGAGCCGAGTCACACTATTGGCACTAGTGCATGATCATTGGGTGTCCTACTATAGGAGTATTTATACACGAGGTTCAAGTCAATGGGTTAATCAGAATATCTATTTTATAAAAAAAATTATGTGGTATGAATGGAATGACAGACAATTGTGTCTATCAATGGAATCATAAATCAAAAAAATTAATAGAAAATACTTTGAATCAACCATGGATCTCTTAGGTCACAATAAAAAACATTATACATCAATCCATGCCCTTGCCTTCCATCTACCTAAGTCTGGTGTGAACCAATTAGGGGTGGTGGTGGTAATATGTCGAAATGTCAACCATCTCCTTATACACTCTCAAATCCTGTCACAAACTACGCTATGTCTCCCTCCAACCTGGTCTATGGCCATACCCGATGGGCATTCCCAATCTCCATGGGCTAGAAACCAATGTCAGAAATTAATATAAAATAGTTGGGAATGATTGGTACCATAATAAAAGACATATATGTAAACATAATCTGAACAATATATATATATATAAGAATATGAATTGAACAAAATGGAAGTGGAAAAAGGAATATTCTATGTAAAGAGACATACCTCAGGTGACCTCGTGGGTCACTATAGAACACATACCACACTCGTTGCAAGAGTGATCCAAAAAAAGACACTAAGATCAAAAATATAAAGTAGGTTTTAGCATCGAGATGCTCAGTAGGAATTCCAGAGTACAACAACTCCCATGTAATTACCTTAAAAAAATCCAAAAATGTTCTAGATTAGAAAACATGACATAATAAAATAATATTTTTCTTTCTA
Source organism: Viscum album (assembly GCA_963277665.1). NCBI lineage: Eukaryota > Viridiplantae > Streptophyta > Magnoliopsida > Santalales > Viscaceae > Viscum > Viscum album. The sequence continues at coordinate 1,003,893,845 of OY728133.1, forward strand.
TTCAAATTTAATATGACAAGCATTCATTTTAAAGAAAAAAATTTCTCTTCCACTTAATTTTCTAAATAGTTTCTATGTATGAATTGACATTTCAAATTTAATGGAGACCAATTTCGATTAAAAATATTATTTTCACAAAAGATGGAAATACCATCAAACATCTGAATTGAAAATCATATCATAGGAAAAATGGTAATTCTATAAGAAGCTAGTGTTAGTCGGGGACCTTGGATCGTCATATGTCAATGTAATCGTTCTATATGAACCACATTGATCTACGTTATCATGTATAAGCCACTAGTAGGGATCACATCCATAACATAGTGGTCTCTAATCACCCCAAATTTTTAGTTAGTGTTGTTGCATCAATAATCCTAGAAAAAATGTGATGAACCACTTCTATATCATCTATCATACTAGTTTTATTCCACCAACCAAGAGACCTAGGTTACCCGTTGAGCTCCATTTCAAGTGGGGGTGAGTTTTTATCAAGAAAAAATATGTGTAATTATCATTTTCATTACGTTAAAACACATCCAATATCTCACCACCAATCTTACTCCTCGAGTGTGTACCCATTTTCCATCACATACTAATGCACAAGCCACTTTACTAGGCACATATCACATATCACTTATTCAACAAATACATCAATTTCTAAAATAAGGGTTCATGCCTTTATAGAGGTTTCTATTTTTCATAAACCATTATTAAGGTACCAAACATGATTAAATATATTCAATGAACACTTTTAATAAATAACTGGCCCAAAGTTGAAAAGAATTTAGAAATATTCATTTCCAATTCAAAGCAATTTAGGAAATTATTTTTTTAAGAAATGTCAGTTAATACCAATGAGAATTAGAAATACATTTTAATTTCCAAAACAAAGGAATAATCTTATCTAGAAACATCTACCATATTTCATAGCATGTGTATATAGAATAATTATAAAAAATATTTTTAAAATAAGAAAGCAATTATGGAATTAAATTAATGGAATTGGCATAGGGGACCTACCTCAGGGCAGAACCAAACCTAATATTCGGCTCTTAGTGCTTTGTAACTAAGAGATGATGCTCCCCCTCTAAGAATATTCACTTTCACGTACATATAAGGACACCTATCCCCTATGTACACACCAACAAGGCCCTTAACATGGGAAAGGGAATCCTTAAATATATACTTATATTCATATTCTTTTCATTCCCAACTACGTATTCATTTTCGTATATATAAACATGGGCACACCTAGCCCCATACGTGTATATTCACTGGCATGAATTAGTATACCTCTAACAGGGGATGCCACACACACACACATATATATATACATACCTAGGCACATGCAAGTGAGTTTCCATGGACCCGGTGGCTCAAAACCATAAACCAGGTACCACACTCTACACATTTAATTTAATAAATCCAATTAAATAATTTATAAAGAACATGAAAATAGCACAAAACATTTTACACCAAAACACACACAATTTCATATAATAACTCCACTTAAAAAAATTCCCATAAAAACTCTTTTCAACCATGATTCACATTTCAAACAGAGATTAAATAAATAATTACTCAATTTGTAAAACATTTAAAATGCACCCCATAAGGCACACATCAATAATTCTCTAATTTCACACAAAAAAACAATTCTAAAAAAAATTCCCCATCCAAAAATTTGAAAATTCAATTTTCACCCCCTAAATCAAACAAAATAACACATTCATAGACTCAAGAAACACACATTAAATTCATCTAATGATGTTAGGGTATTGAAACACCAACCTCATGTGGTGACATTTATGGAAAAGAAGGTAAAAACATATTCTCACTACATTCAAACCACATTCGCACCATGAAGAGGGAATGAGACACCCTAATCAAGAGGATTGAATCCAAAACACCAAAATTAATACCTTTAAATCATACCCTATACCCGCTAGACAACCATAATCCCAAAATAAACAAGAACCAAAATGAGGGGGATGAAGTTTCTACTCGGGGGGGGGAAGGAGGTAACGGCAGCGCAATAGGAGCTTAGCTGGGTGGTTCGATCACCAGAAGTAGACAATCCAACACGGGGGATGCATGTCGCGCTATAGGAAGGATGACAGTTAGAGGAAGGGAAGTGTGCATCTGGTTGAGCGTAGCAGGGGAAACGATCCATGGGAAAAGGAGATGGGGCGCGACAATAGTTATCCATGGAGAGAAGGGGGTTCACTGATGAGGCTACTGGCCATGGGGGGAGAGGCGGTGAAACTTGGGTAAGAGTGGGTTATGGGTTGGACGCCCAAATAAAAAGAGGGTGACTCAACCCTAAAAAAAATTACAGAGAAAATAGTAATAATAATAATAAAAATAATAAATTGATAATAATAAAAAAATATAATGTTATAAAAATTATACTAACAATAAATATAATAATAATAATATCGTCAAATAATATAATTATTTTTATCATTTCAAAAAAATAAATTTTTTATAACACTTTCTTTTATTAAATTCTATCACTCTTTTAATTTAATTTCTTTATTATTAAATAATTGTATTCAATTAATTGATCATCGGGAAAGTAACATGGTGGCCAAGGAAAATCCATTGGTTTCCATGTTGTGCTTCGCCCGTGCGCCATACATTGTCAAGCCCTGAAAAACACATTTATAAAAAAAACCAATATTCAACCAGGAATCATCCCATACCTCGACATAATATTTTGAAGCCATATAAAATAATAAAATATAATTCGCTCAATAGTTTGGCTGTGACAATTCTCCTCACCATAATTCATTCCACCCCAGGAAAGCCACAATAAAACATAAATAAAAAAATTGTTATTCCATTCGGTTTTATAGAGGATACCGATGAAAAACCAGAAAAAGGGGAAAACACACCATTCTCAGGGAAGTTTACCAAAATGGAAACCACATGAATCACTTAAAAAGACTATATGATAAGTGTAACCCTCCCTAAAGAGATAGAACACCTACAATTGAATGATAAAGGATCAAGATTTTTAAACCCACATTATCCAATCCTTCAAACTGAAACACGCTAATCACTACTAAATGAAAATCACCCCACTTGTCCAATATTAACAAGTACAACCAAAATATTTCTACAAACAAAAACAATGGGTTGACAAGGGGAGTCTTGAAAAGTCTCACCATACTTAGAAACCAACACACCCCTGAGACAAGAACAAACAATCCAAAACATGGACGCCAGAAGGGTGTCCCTACCATTATGAAAAAGATAAAAACTGATTAATTCTAGAGGCATTTGAGAAAAATCCACTATGGGTCTTCCCACCAAGTAAACTGAAGGAAGATACAAAAGCTCTGTAATTTCCCCCTAATGACCAAACACCCCCACCATAGGTGTGAGAGAGGGATGGTCCCAACTACCGGAGTGTCAAAACCATGGCCAAAGATATACAAACTGCTTCACATCTTTGAATAACACCAAAAACCAAATTAAGAAAAATTAACCCAAAAAGACCCCGTAAAGGTTGTTAACTAGAAGCATGAACATGGTGTGTCATCCACTAGGGTCTCACGAAGTAAAAATACTACACCATCACATTCCCAATGTTGAACCCCTACACTCACATTGGTAAAATGTGTAAATGAGATCCTCCAACAACTTTTCACTAAAAGGGATCAACTGAAACATATTAATGACACCAAAGGTTTAAACTATCCCCATCTTCCACCCCGAGAAAATGAATTAGGACTAATCCTTTCAGGACCCTGAGTTTCCACTAAGTATGTGCGAATATCACTCTAAGACCTATGGTTTGAGATTTATTTGATGAAGCATTTCCCGCCTCACTGTCAGGCACTAAAACCCCTGAACACAACTTCTTTTTCCAGTGCTAAAAGCAACCTCATTTCAACCGAGACAACCCCCTCAAACACAACACATTCATCCATCCACCTACTCCAAGACAACAAATTCATGAAAATGACGGTTAGATGGTGCATGGACATCACCCCTTGTTACTTTAGATGAGAAACATTGTGAGGAACAACACATAGAATACAATTATCTCTATAATGGAGAAATTTGTAATTTTCTGAAAGGAAAATACACTTTTGTTAAGACATATGATCTTGTAAAGTTACACAACATTCATCCTTGCAAACCACACGAGAACACGATCCCTCAAAGCATCACTAGAAATGACCATTATTGTGGAGATGATCTTTTTAGCTAACAAACGACACATGGAAAATTATTTTCATTCTACCCCTCTCGTATCTACACTCCCACTGCAAGAGGATCTACTAGTTGAAAAGGGAAAACTGATAAACATAACACTAACTCTAAAAAGAGAAGTCCTTAAATTAATAAACTAGAGGGTTATACAACAAAAAATCATGTATGGCCACACTTCAATAAAGTTATATCTCTTTATTTGGGAATACACTATCAATGAAGGAAAATATAAACCCAATAAAACTAGTCTATAAGCTAAACATACAATGGGAAAACACTAGATGTATGGGGAACCCACTGTAGAGGACTCCTAAAACACTCCTCGAAGAAGACTAATAACCAACACCTAAAATAAACTTACCAAAAAAACACAAGGATGGAACATAAATCAAACAAGAAAGGTATTCAAAACCCAAAACATTCCACCATAGAATTTCCAAAAATATAAAAGTCGCAACACACAGTTTTTTCTAATCCACTTTTGAGAATAAAACTAAATTGGTGGTTTTCACATTCACCAGGGGAACCACATGGCTCTCACAAATTCATGAAACCATGCCATACCAAGCAATCATCCAATTTTTCTCACATATCTCATGCATTTCCTCACCTATGAAAATACCAACATTCAAAAAAACCATCCCATTTAGAAAATCTACCAATTTCCCTCTTTCATAAACTACTAGCCTTACAACAAAATCAAGAATAAAATTTCACATAAACCAACTTGGGAAAGCATAAAACCTTTAAATAAAACTGAATTTTGTATCCTTTAAAAAATTTAGAAAAAATAAAGATCATTCAAACCAAGAAAATCATTTTCCAACCTTACACATCAACTTCAAAACATTCAAATTATTTTTAAAACATGCTCATTTATTCTAAAAACTCAAACTCTTTAAACCCCATTTTACATTCTTTTAAAAATAAAATCATCCCCATTTTAATGTCAATATTCTTAAATATTCAAACTAATGTGTCAAAATTAATTTTTTGGACATATAGAGATATATGTAAATGAAAATAGGGAAATTAATTTTTTCTGGTGTTTATAATGTATGATTGGAATCCATAATCCAATGACACCACTGTCACAAATAGGGATGGAATTGAACCAAAAAATGGGAATTAAAATGGTTGATTAAAAATATTTAGGGTCTATTCATGGACTGAATATTTCAATGTAATGAAATATTTATGATTTCAAAGTTAATATATATATATATATATATATAACTGGACAATTGAGAGTCTATTAACTGTTGAGGGGTGTGTGTGGACTGGCTCAATTGGAAAATCAAGTCATTGTATGATTTAGTTTTCACTTCCTAGTATTTCAACATAATAATGATTAATAAGGATTTATCACAAGGAAACGAATTATAAATTAAATAAAAAATATTTTATGAAAATTATAATGAAATTAATTAATTTTCTAAAAATTAAGAAATAATGAATAATATAAGACATTATATTATAAATTTATGATATATTAAAGAAAAAAAATTTCAAATTCCTATTTTAATGTCCCCATATTGATATTTATTTAATTCATGTTCAATTTTCTTTTTGGATTTCATCAAGGATCAAATCAAATTAAATCTAAATGTTTTTTGATTATTAAAATGTATAAAAATTGTATAAAAATAAATAAATATAAATGTTATATATTAATAAATATAAATTATTTCATATTGGATGGATTTTATATTAAATATAATGTTTTAATATTTTTCACATGTTGACCGAAATAAGACCCCCACAAAATTGTAGACACAATTCCCTTTCCTGAGAGGATGTTGTAGAAACCAAGGCGAGATTGGGGTATATTGGGATGATATTCTTTCACTTCAAATTTTACTGTGGTTATAATTAATTTTTTAGGGAAACCCACATTACTAATTCATATGTATGAATTTTTAAAAAATTTAATACCCATCCATCCAAGATGTGAAATATAGTAAATTGAATATTTTTGTTCAAGAATAATGTTTTATGCATAAATCAGAAATTCTATGAAAACACAATATATATCATTATATGTATATATATACCATTTATCCTATGTGAAATAACTGATGTATCATATACTTGACCAATTTATAAAAAATGATAATAATGTGTGTTATAGAAATGGTTTATACACATGAAATCCAAGAAATGATTTAAAAATCATCCTTAAAGATCCCAACATCAAATATATAATAGAATATAATAATTCAACTATGAATTTCATTTTCTTATCCATGGAGATCCCCAACAGTGCCTCTTTCCCCTTCCTTAGTTAATGAAAAAAATGTTTCCTATGCATCCCATGTGTATATATTTAGGATTTCATTATATCATTCACTGTTTATGGTCACATAAATATTACAACCCATCTACCATTGAACCATGTGTATACAATGACAACATAAAACAATAAAGTATGAAAAATTAAATCAAATTGAATATTCTATGTATTAAATGATATTAATAATATATATTATAATGTATATTTATTTTCACTTCTTGAGAATGGAAAGTAGAAAATAAATCTACATATATTGATATTTTCTTTGGATCCAAATGCCTAAGAGATACATGTATATCTATGATAAATAACCCATTTTCTATTAAAAAACGTATAGAATACATTAATCACATTAAAAAGGATTATTCGTATAGAGAATGATGAAATTTTATATTTTCTTTATGTGGAATGATATTCACTCACTAAGAACCAATCCATGATTTACAATAAATACTAGATTTGTCCATGAGGCCTACCTCCAACAGGACCAGGGTTGAAAACAAGCCCTGAGTGTATAAAACATGAAAATTGTGGTCAGTAAACTTATATTACCCTATAATACATACATAATAAAGTGAAAAAATCAAAATCAAAATATTTTATTATCCTCAATAGTCTCACATTTCAAAAATACATCATAAAAATAATAATACCCAGATAAAATATCTATAAAACCCTTAGAAGCCACTCAATATGGGAGTTCATGCTCTAATCTATTAATAACAAGTTTAATTTCCAAAATCAATTTGTAAAATAGGAGAATAATTTTAATATATAACTATTTTCATAATTGGTATGCTAAAAAGTTTACACTCAAGGCCTCTCATGAAAATATAGAAGACAAAATCTTAATCTTCAGTGAACAAACTATAGAATCTACTAACACTATTATGGTAAACTACCTCCCAATCATACCATGGATCACTCACCATGTATCCCATCCATGTATAATAATATAGTGTCTTTAATATATAAAATCAAGCACCTTTATATCATTTCATAAATTATTTACCACTCTCATACCTTAATCTTGAATTTCCTATGTTGAATCCCTCTTTAACTCTTATTTTGATTAAGATTCACCCCATCCGACCCCAACATCCCACTAGGTCTTGAATCCCACGTTTGTATAAATACACCTATACAATAATCACTAAAATTCCACTAGTCCCAATAACATCATCCTCATCACCCAATATCCCTGAACATCCATTAATAAAAATTACATTAGGGTATCTTGAAAATGAAGGAAATTAATCTCAATACCTATTCATACAATAACAGACTCCCACCATATCTCATCACATCATCCACATAGAAAATAAACAATACTACACTAGTTATAGAGGATGGGGAAGAGGTGTATGATAACCATCCATCTTCATAACCCTGGATGTTGGGGAAAACACCAAAAACCTAATGTTTTGGAATTATTAAGGTTTTTCTAATATTGTGGGATATTTATAGAAATCACAAAGAAATGTGTCATATAAATATATATATGCATAAAATACAAAAATATTTTGTTACAATAAAAGACAACCACTATTAAGTTTACTTATCACCACACTAATATCGACACACACCACTAGTATATCCTTCTATAACACAATAAACCAACCCAATTTCCTATGAAACATATCCCTCATAAGAATTATAAAATTCCCATATAATCATACTATAAAATAATTTTTACATTCGACATTACCATCTTGATGACATTCTCCAATCCATTCAATTCTATATTTGATGATAAATATTTAATAGTTGTTACCTAAATTTATTCCATCAATTTAATCTTTATAAAAACTCAGTTCAAATTAAATCAATTCACTATAACAATTTAATGATTTCTGTCATCATACCACAACAACTGAGTGACATTAAAAAGAGTCAAAACAATATACCATAATATTATCCCTTTAAAATATTCATGTTCTATCATGTCAATTTAATTAATTACACTATTTCCACTCTTCATAACCCCCCCAAAAACCACATGTCCATCAACTATTGAACTCTCGCAAACTATCCCAAAAAACATCCCCTATTATCCAATGCATACCAGATATCCCCACACAATCCAACCAATGTATCCCTGCTTCTAAACACATTCAAAATATCATAGACCTTCTACACAACACATATCAACCAATGAATTCTTTATATCCAACACAGTACAACCAATTTATCTAAACCAAACCACAAATATGACACTAAAATATCTGACACATAACCACCAAAACATAACAAAAAAATTTCAAAGAGACCATACAACTATAATAAGCACATAATAAAAAATACGAGTAACAAAAGCCACTCTTTCCCATTTTTATTTCCATAAGCATCTGTTACATATCGTATTTTCTACCTAACATGTCCAATTACCATTATTATGTTATTTTTATTTCATGAAATGTGATTCCAGTCGATAAATAAGACTATAACCACAATTTTTTGGAAAAACAATGAGTTTCTACCTTATATATAGGATGAAAAAAATATAATGAGAAATTTGGAAGAAATTATTTAACTCGATTGAATCATCCTATCCAACATAAATTGCCATTAGAGAAATTACATTAATGTTTTTTTGAAAATATATTATCTACAACCAATGAAGAATATATGTTCATTTCCATAATTTATAAATACTAAAAGAGAGTTATTGAGATAGGATCCTCAATTGATATATCAGAATCCATTAAATTGGAAATTAAATCAATAGATGACGACAAGACCACAACCTCACTAGAGAATCCTCAATCAACCTACAAAACAAAAAAAACCACAAAAATATTAGTGCCTCCAAATCCATCAATTCAATTCATTAACACAAACAATCCCTATGGAAAGAACGGTGTAAAATTAAAAAGGATCGAGGGACAACTCAACACTGAACACTAATAATCAATCTTATGAAACTGGGGATAAGTAATATGTAATTAGGGTAGAAATGTAACCCAAAATAAAATTATATTATCCAAATATATGAGGTAAATAGATTGAATATAAATTAATTTTTTGAGATCCTCATAATTTATAACTTATTGGTAAATATGGTAGACCATGATATAACAGTTAGAACATAACACAAAGCCTAGAGATTTCACTATGACTATGGGACAATATAACATACTATACTATTATTTGATTGATAAAAACCATCCTTGAGAAAATATTTTATCTTGCAATCCAAGATCATATAAAACTATGTGAATACAATATAAAAATATCTTATCCACTATGGAAAAATTAAAAAATCCTACACGCAGTTTTGCTACAACAGAAGTTCCACATCATAGTGGATCTAAAAATTGTTCAACTTCTAAGATAACGCCTAAAGAATCCACACTGAAAACTTGATGACTACCTTGAAACATTATATTCTATACTCCATCACAATAAGAAACATAACAACACCACAATAAATCTAAAGGGACTTGTAACATCAATACTTCTAATTAAATTAATAATGTATATCACCACCAATATCTCCACGACATTACTCGAGTGCCATAATGAAGTATTCATTGAAACAAAAGACCCTAAAACTAAACTCCTATGACTATACATCATATCCAATAACACCATAATACATTTAGTACTTAAAATTTACTCCTCAATACACAATACACATATCCGAGCATCATAACCATTCATAAAATAAATATTACTCTCAGACCATATAGATATTCCCTCAAACATCTCCTACACTTACAAATCCCAAAACACGACTTGTAATAGGTTAAAAAATTTAGGGTCATAAAATTAGATAACTTTAAATGAATCTAATTATCATTAATCAAAACCAATGAAAAAGGATACACTTGTTCCAAAAACTGAAATAAATCATCTTAGAGGCACAGATTAAACAAGGCGATGTCATCCACATGTAAAGAAACTAGAAAATGAACAATATAATTAAATAAAGACCAAATAGATCATCAAATAGTGAAAAAATGTGATTAAAACAATATATGATACTAATCATAATTAAATTTCCTGAATTCATATGTACTCTCCTCCAAACCACTTTCACACCACATATATCAAACAAATTGAATAACTCATCCTTGTTTCACCTTCTTTCATTGATCATGGATCTCAACTATTCACTATATGTATTACCCATCTACCTCAATATCTAATTCTCCACAATATATTAAATAATAATCATCCTAATGATATTGGGGGAGTTGTGACACATTTAAGATATTATAGATCATAGTTAATTACTTAGGAATCATCAATAGATACACCAACATTCCAATATACTGGAAAACCATGTAAGGATATGTAATCCAAAGAGAGAGATTCATCCCACAGAAAAAACACCACTACATATAATGAAAAGAATCCTTAAATAACCCAATGGTCACCAGTATCAAAATCCAATGGTATCCTCTTCCAATCAATTTGTGTCATATTCAGTATTTCACTATCATTATCATATCATGAATGATCTAAATATTTTATGTTATTCTCTAAAATACATATTGACCATGGAAAAACAACTCCTCATCCTCAGTACAACACAATGGAGATCAAAAATTATTCCCATATATTTCCTCAGATGGGTCCATGGGAATGGATGTTTAAAAGATATTGTTATAGGAAAAATCAGCCTTGGAAAAGTACCTCTATCCAGATCCACAAAAATCTAGAAATCCTAAAACATGACCTCTATGTTGGGACAATCCCCCCAATATTCATATCCACATATAGATTGAATATAGGGATAAGGTGAATATTTTCTTCAAAAAAAATATTTTAATCATATCTAGACATGAGATGTATAACAAGGATTCCAATTAATAGTTACAATCTTTGGTACCACACAATTCTAGAAAAATTCATACAAATACCACCTCACCTAACATACTACAAAACTTATCTCCTTCATTGAGAATAATTTATCTCAATTCATCAACCGATCTATTGTCACAAAATTGAAATCACATCCTCACTGGGCCCTTATTATATTAGTGATGAAATCTATCACAATTTACTCCTATTAAAAGTATGCTACTTCCAATGGCTATAAAGAACTCCATAGAGAATGACGATTTACATTCAACTTTTTTGAGACCAATCATCATGACACAAACATTTCCACTGACAAAATTATCTTTGGATTCCAAATCTTACACCTCAAGGCATGATATATATTAACCACCCATGGATGCACAACTTTTTTTATGATTTAGAAATCATGAAGAAATTCCTCCTAATTTAATAATAGAATAAATATTTTCCACTAAAATATAATTCTACATCAATCATCCACAAAACATACCTCTATTGAATCACCATAAAGAAAACTATCCCTCATCAATAATACCTATGAGTCACCCAACTGAGACATCATTACACTCAACCACTAACCACCTTTTCAACAAGATTCATCATATGATTCTCTTAAATCACCATCCAATCATCTCTATACATCAAAACACTATCTTCCCACTAATTTTATAATCAACACATTTTAAACCACATTCCCATTAAATAAGAAATAAAAGGCCATATTGTTATAAAATATAAGAAAATATATCCACCTTTATTATTATATATTTTTATTAGTAAGGGAGGGGAGATAATATGGAATCTTGTTATATATATAATTACAAAATTTTCTCACCAATATGTTAATGTCTCCACAAATTTATAGAGAGAAAAACCATCGCTAATATGAGATCAGGGGTGGTATGGCTACACTCATTGGGATGTAACTATATAGACTCCTATTACATCACTACTCTTTAATAGATCATGAACCAACCCATATAAATATGAGAAAATATATATAACACATAAAAAATCACACCCTTCACAAGATTCTAGAGAAAAAGTTCACTGATAAACCTTCCATTTAGGTTATCGAAATATGATTCACACTTTTCAGTTCATAGTAAATAATAGTCCATCCATGTCGGTTCAATTTCTAGGGCTACAGGAATAGATAATCTATAATTTAACCTCTAATAATATCCCAATATAATTATTTAATTATAATTATAAAACAATACGGAATGATCACTAAGAATAAAAGTACTAAAAATAAATTTAACTACTTCTAATCCCTACAAGGACACTACATATCTATGGTATTTCCCATGCTACACCCAAAACCTACTCTTGGAAGCCAACCCATAAAGATAGTGGTGTTTAAAAATTTATAAATCATCCCAATGGTGATCAATCCCATCCTTCTATGAACTAACATATATTAGTATATCCTCGATGAAAATTACCACAAACTAATCCATAAAATCATGGACCATTTTGATTAGAAGTCCCATGAACATGGTAAGACAATTTGTTACATTGAATGAAATAACCACAAAATCGATGTGGCTATATCAATATCTGAATGATTTCATTGGGATGTAATGCTACCTAACTCTCAGATGGTAACATCTAGACCACAAATGATTCATTGAAAAATGATGTATCCCATTAATAGGTTGAATATATCATTAAACCATTGAAGATGGTAACCATTTTTACTGTCATCATATTAAACCGTTAGTAGTGAACGATGATCCTAATACATAATTAAAACATAAAAATAAAAAATACTATACCACATTTCAATGATGAATTGGGATTTTTAATGTCATTTTTCGTCATGTTATGCACCTAAACCCTTATCTCCTACATCTCATAAGGTTTCGTCAAATATCGTTCCATCATAATTAGAGAGGCATTGGGATAAAATTTTATCCCACATGTGATTTCTTTTCAAGGGGGTAAATCCTCAATATCCTCAGGGAATACATCAATGAAAACATACAAACCTATTGAAAACTAAAATTTCATAATATCCATTGAATCCCTTGTTTATTAAAATAGCTAGGAATATAATGAAATAATGAAACAATGAACTATCTATTGCTTCCACTCACCAATGGATAGTGCATGTTTTCTATACTCCTCACAAAAAAATCTATTTTTTAAAATACATAAAACACCATTCAAATTGAATACAAAAAATCGATTCAAACCATTAAATTTTAATATGTTATTTAAATATAAATACATGTTCATAGATTACAGATGTTTTTCCATAATCACCTCACAAACCTAGTTTTCATTGAATTGAATTATCTTACTTACCACAAGTATAATCATCATCAGATGAACTGGAAGACTCTCTACCTCGATTCCTATGGTTAGGAACAATGTGGGTGAAACAATGGAGTAAAATTATCCAAAATAAACAAAATCATAATACATGGAAAATTACAAAGAAATGGATCTTTAGATGATTGTGAGGAAAAGTTTGGAACAGAAAAAAATCGAGAGGGGTGAATTAGTGTTGGCTACTTTTTGAATCCAAATTCAAATGTTTATCCTTGTACCTCTTAGGAATGTTAGTATCTTAATTCACGTATTCTCTATTCGATGACGCATACATGTATTTGAAATAAGTAAAAATAGTACTCAATATTTTTACATAGTTCACTACACCACAAGAGAAGCTACATCTTTAGAATGGTTAAAAATCATCCTTAACACACAAACACTAAAAATTACACTTTTTTATGTGGTTATAACAAGTGGTATATACACTAAAACTAATGTGGAAATTTTAAAACTGTGAAATAGTGTTATTTATATCTATTGGATAGAATCTTTAAACTACCTCCCCAGACAGTCCTTTTCATAACACCTAGTTGGATATTTATAGTTTCACCCATGAAATTATTCTCTATCATGATTAGAATTTGTAAAACCATGAAATTCATTTACATAGTTGGACATGTTGGATGTTAGAGTAGTGACTTATTATTTCATTCGTCACTTTTTAATTTCTTAATAGAATGTACACAACTATTCTTACTTCTTTACAGTAGAAAACATGATATCTACACTATCTTATTCTTCAATCAGTAACAATAATATGAGCGTAGCATCCTAGTGGAATGAATTTCATCGGACCCAAATGATAATCATACAATATCAATTTGGTCATCAGATATTCCTACCTTCATTTCTCTTACCCTCTAGTAGAAGACCAACTATATTAAGATCTATTCTTATAATTATTGAAAAAATGAAAAAAAAAACATTTTTGATTATTAAATCAATTAATATCTACTCAACATAGTGTCATCACAATTTATTTATTCTTCTTTGATAAGAAATACCAATAGTGACTTTTGTATCAGTTCTCTACTGCAGATTGTCAGTTTTTATAAATTGCATTCACAAACTACTTTATTTATTTTGAGAACATCAATATACCCACCATGAATTATCATGTATCCAATTTGAACTGTATGGCCTTCTTTAATTTTCCTCCCTTCATTAACTTTCCCGATGAACTATTCCCGCAAAATGTTCCCAAAAACTATGATAATAAACTATCTCTATGAAGTACATTGCACCATGTGGCACGAGTGCTTCATGGACATCCATCCCATAATTGAACTACATATAGTTCATAGAAAAAAGATGCTCCATGTACTGTAAATGCTCAATGTATAGTCAATAATCCTCATACTTTCAATTCTCTAAACACCACCCTTGCTCCAAAGTCAACCTTTCCATTAAGGGCCATCATTCCTTCTACGTACCCATTCTTCTTCTACGAGATGGATTCTCTTCCGAAAACTGTATGCACTTCTACTAACTATCTTATATTCCATGGGATATATTCACTTCCGTGAAGTACTGATTCTTTAATGGACTAATGATACTTCACAGATAAATTATTTTATCAACAAAAACCCATATTTTATCAAACTTCCCTCTCTCTACAGACTAACTATCCTCCATCCTGAATCCATATATTTTATATAAATTCCTCTATGATAATACTTCTGAACAAAGATGAATTATTCATCCAATGATGATATTTTCAATTGAATTTCACTCATTTTTAATGATGGTATTATCATCTATTATATAGAAAAATTAATACACAAAATCTAATAATCTGATTTTCCCAATTTTCCAATGTGGTATAGTCTTTTCTGCATTTTGTGCACATCCTTGGAAGTATTTTACATTCATTGTCCACATACCAACTTTACTAATTCAAAACTGAAAAAATCACCTCCTCCATTATGTGAAATATAAGGATATTGTGTATAGTTTTCATTACCTATACCACAAGACTCTTGTAAAGTATTTTTATTATGTGGTCCACTTACTACAATTCATTGTTCTCATAGTAGTACTATGTACATATTCTTCTTTTTTAATTTCCCTTCCCCACTATGAGTACCACTTATTCATTCAATAAACTACTCCTCATGGTTTGTGAGTTGTTCTTCACATTCTAGGAACTGTTCTTTGTGGGAATTCATCCTTTTACAATAAAAAACCAGTCTTCTTATTTTGAGGCCCAAAATTTTTAAAAAACTCAGAAACATCACATATGTTTCAGAATGAAAACCCATGTTGCTTAACTATCATCTAGAATATTCAAAAAATAGCTTCATTCATCCCAAACCACAACTATGATGATATATATTCATTGATAAATCAACTTTAACATCTTCATATTTTCAAGGAATGTATCGTAACTTCACTATCCTCTATCACCAAACTTCTTTCCAATAAAACCTGAAAAATATTGACCTCACTTTTACACCCCCTTTCATTTATAATTATTTGATCACATGTTTTCTAAACAAATTATTATATTTGTAAAATAAAATCTGTAAAATAATGTTATGATTTTACTTGGAGAATTATTCAATCGCAACATTCAATGTCACTAAATGAATCCATCACAATTTTCTAGGAATGAACATAAAACTCAATGTCGTCAAACCATTTACATGTTTCATGGAATATCAATACTGGAGGACTTTACCCAAGCTCCACTGATATTGGAAATGATTCATTATGTTGACCATAGAATGAAATTATTGTCTCATTGAACACTATTGAATATCAATGAAAATAAGTTGACCAAAAATACAATTCATAAACAATTTGGGATTTTCAATATCACCCTTTTATGTTATGAAAATACCATAAATTTTCATTCAAAATGAATGTTTCAATATGTTGAACAAATATCTTCTCCCTCACATTTACCATTCAAACATTAATTTCACCCTCAATCACCCTTATTTATAAGAAACTAAATGTTCTTGGAAAAAATGGTATCAACCAATAGTTAAGAAATATTTCATTAATCATTTCACTCATGGTCTACATGAGTTGTGACCAATATTATAAAAAGAATTAGATTTAGAAAAAAATTTCTATTACCAACATAGAATGATAGAATTTGAAAGGAGAACTCATATAATTATCTTCAATTATTTCCCAGAATCATTTCAAAATGAAATTACAAAATGTAACATTAATCCTTTTATGAAATTTCATCATGAAACTTCTGCACCGAATTAAACAGATTGATAATGAAATTCAGTTGAAATAAGCTGGATTAGTGACATTGGGGAACATCCATTCTTCATATATCGCTAAATAATTCAATTTTTACCCATTTGTACAAATAGTTTTATTTATATAATGAAGGATGTTATATTTAAAATGGATACATTCATATTAATATGACATTATCTTCATGAAATTTCATGAATAATCAGACCTGATACAAATTGAAATAATAATTCCAGAATCATCTTCATTTTTCTCCCACTAAAGGGAGAAACTCCCCATTATCATACAAGTGTAGATAATATTAAGAATTAATAAAAAGAAGTTACAATATAGAGAATACACCAAAATGAGTCTCCGACTTGATTTAGTCCATATTAGAAAAATTTCACAACATCACAATGGATGATATTCTAAAACATTTTTTCTTCACTTTACCACGAAAAAAGATCAAACCATGATGAAATATTCTTTATTTTGGCTATCCAAAACATGAAATAAAATTATTCATCAACTTCAAAGATGTTCATCCACCATATTGGTATTTTATAATCAATTAAGTAATCATTAATGGATGGTTACATTCATAGATTTTCTATCAATAGTTGACATCAATCAATGCTTCTCAGGTTCTCCCCCTGAGAACTCGATTCACCATCAATTACTTATATTAGAAGAAAAAACAATAAAAAATAATTGAAGTGTATATGGAAGATCAAAATTGATTTTTCAATATTATCATCAAGGTTCAGTTGTTTTTCACAACCACGATTTACCCCTTGATTCGGTCTTTTTTCTTGAACATATGAACATATATTCTGATTTATATTGAGGATGAAAGGATCTATTCACATAATAATCTTATTTTTGTGTGAAAAATTTCTTCTTAAAAACATTCAGGGTTGATACATATTTATAACTATTTTGGACTACTTCTTGTTTTGGTAATATGGTTAAACAATATTTTATAATGTGACATGATTTCTTGCATCTCACACAATGGACGTCACTAACTCAAGAGTATTATTTTGTTTCTAACCTATAATTTTCATTTCATTCATCATATGGAATTTTTTCATTTCCTCTTTCACAAGCCTTAGCTTGTATATATTCATGCTTCCTCATTGTTTAGAAGTCTTCAGGACAAATAAAAAACATATCATTGGGAACTATGGAAGTATGTTTTGATTTCCCACGTGGATTCTTCTAAGTGTCACCAATAGTAGTATCTATTTTTGATGCACTACCCTTAGAATTCTTGGATTTTGAATTCATGGAATTATTAGCTTTCTTTAAACTAATATTCTTGGGAGAATTTATTTTTTAAAAAATCCTATAACTATATCCCAAGTTTGGTTCTTCTTTCCTATCTATATTTATTGATCTCCATTTCTTATCAACTTTGGATAAACATTGAGATAATCATATTCCAAAATTGTCACTACATCCATTTCATACATCAAAAATGTAACCAAGCATTCCAAATATATTTTCAGTATATATATTCTTATGGAACTATTGAGGTTTTTTTCTTACTCTCTGGCTTGCTCCTACTTGATATAGTCTTCCTATGTACTTTTTTATATTTGGAGGATTATACCAACAATTTGATACACAATGCCCAAATATATAAGATCACTGACATTGACCCACCAATCTTAATTTCTTGATATATTATATTTATGGTTTCTTGATCTTATTCAAGATGTTTTTTGATCATTTTGGGGAACTTACTTCCAACCTCTTCATCATGTCAACCATTGTCTTGGAGGTAGGTTTATTATTACCATTCTTCATCAATATTAGTTATGAATAATTCTTCTAACTTGCACTATTTTTGGAAATAGTTTTAGAACCATTAGTATAGGAAATTATGGAGGGTGTTTTTTCAGATTCCTAAGATAGATAATTGATATATTTCATGATATTGTTATCACATAGTAGGGGTCTTCCAACTAGATACTCCTTTAATGAACATTTAGTACCTATAGAATTGGTCTCTTTATTTTGTGAAGTGTCAATATGTGACTTCTCCTGGTTGGCCATTTGAGCTTCCTCTTTTAGAAATTTCTTATTGAGGGAGATTTTATGATATTAAATCATAATCAGCCTATACTCCCAGTCCATATTCCTTCTTTAATCATCATATTCATGAATCATTATTTTTTTGTAACAGATTCATGTTTGTTGTTCTTATGGGATGTTTCATATAAAGATAAACCCTTGAAATTAGTTACATTATTCAACTAATTTTCAATTCCTAGACCTTTTCTTCGGAGTTTTATTTAATCCTTATTTATATTAAATATATTTGAGATATTTTGAAGAGATTATTTCAAATTTCATTTTTTTATTCTTCAAACATTCCAACTTTTATGGAGAGATTTAAACATTAAACAATATTTTTTTCAAGACTTTCTCCAAAATATCAGTTTCTTCTTCCAACTGGGTGATCTATTATGTTATTCGTTGAATGAATCAATAATCATGGGACTCTCATTCCTGAGGAATACCATGAATAATAGCTCTTCATCTGTAAACTAATAATTCCTTAGAATTTTTATATTTATTATCATCATCACTTGTGCTAGAATATATATCATGAGGATAACAATAAAACGTACTAACACATACTTCATGATCAATATTGGTAGGAAATTTATCTATATTATTTATGAAATATTAGGCCACCTATAATTATATTCAATGCCTAAAATTTCATCATTATCAATTTGGTATAGAGAAATAGATACATTATCTTCTTTAGATAAGTGGGAAATCTTCATCAACTTTCTATTATCTTTCCTTTTCACGTTCATCATTTTATTGGTAGATATAGACATATGATCAAAGGAAACTAAATCCTCACTAAAATATAAATTCATTTTTAACTGAGGAAAGAAACTCAATTCTTCAAAATAGAATATATTCACCATAGAGAATCAAATAGAGGTGAACATTGCCTCTAATAACAATTGTGAGAACAACTTGGATATGCCTATACCTGAGAGGGGGTGAATCAATTATGGGGAATTTTTCAATCCAAATTCAACTTATTTATGCTTGTACCTCTTAGACATTTTAGTATATCGATTATCTTATTCTGTTTTCCCTGTCAAATGCAAGAATATGAAAGGAGTAAAAATAACATAAGATATTTTTACAAGGGTCACTACTCATCAAGAGAATCCACATAATTTGAATGATATGGAATAATCCTATCCCCATAAACACTAGAAAATATATATTTTTATGTGGTTAAAATGAGTTAGATATACCCTTACACTCATGAGGCAATTAGAAAACAAAAAAATTGTGTGTGTTTTGACAGTACTTGGATGGATCTTTATACTGCCTCCCAAGACAGTTTGTTTTACAGAACATAGATGGATTTCTATTCTACCTCCCAATATATTCTTCTCATTTTTATAAAGATTTATAACACCAAGAATTTATTCCATCATGTAAGACCTACTGGATTATATAGTACTAAATTATTCTTCTAATTATCACTTTTGCATACTTAAAAGCATTAAAGTAACTATTATTTCCTCTTACCAATAGAAAAATTGAAAGCTACACTAACTTATTCTTTAATACTTCCTAATAATTTTAATATAGTAGATTAGTGGTCTAGATTATCTCTCCACCAAATGATAATTAGATGATATCAATTTGGCCACCAGATCTACTTCTATTTTTTTTCCTCTTTAGCATAAGACCATCTGCACTAAGATCTCATATTCTAATTCTTACGAAAATCACATAATTACATTTTTATTACTAGGTCAATAGATATAATCTCATCTTAGCAACATCACAGTTTTTTTCTTTTTTTTTTGACAAAAAATATCTGAAATAAATGTAGTTTCAATTCTCTTCTGTGTAATATTTTTTTTATGGAAATTGATTTCCCAAACTATTTTAGTTGACCCCTCCCCCTCGCGAACTATCATGTATCCTATTGAAATTTTATTACCTTTTCCAATTTTATTCCCTTCATGAACCTTCCCTACAGACTGTTCTAAAAAACGGTGTCAATGAACTATCATCACAAACTACCATACACCATGTGGTGTGAGTGATTCTTGGACAAACATCCATTTCTTGAACTACATGTGCTTCACGAGTGACCAATTCTCCTCATTCTATATTTTCTCTTCATACTATCAGTGATCCACATACCACCCTTTCTTAGAGAATGACCATTCCTTCATGGGTCATCATTCCTTCTACATACCCGTTTTATTCTATGGACTTCCTTCTCCTCTGTGAACTGTTCCTGTTTCCACAGAAAATATTCTCTTCCACATAATGTATAGAATTCTATTAACTGATTATTCTTTTATATATTATGTATTATTCACAGAAAAACTCTTTTCCCTTTGAACAACTTTCATTCAACATACTCATCTTTTTTCCACCGACTAATTATCCTTCTCCAAGAATCCTTATCTTTTTCAGAATTTCTTCTTCGAGAACTCTTCCATACATAGATTAATTCTTCTTTTAGGGATGTTATTTTATATATAATTTATCTCACAAATAATTCCTTGATCATGGTCCACTATATAGAAAAATAAATCCACAAAATATACTAATTTGATTTACCAGATTTTTCGATGTGGTATAATCTTAATTGCGTATCTTGTGCGCCTTGTGAACTATTTTACCTTATCAATCTATATACCATCTTTCTTAATTCATTGGGAAAAAATTATTTCTTAAATTACATCAATGATATGGATTCTATTTACAATTTTCATTCGGCATACCAAAAGTCTCATGAGATCTATTTGTCCAACACATTCCATGTACCTTGCATTGCATTCCGCATATTGCTGCTATGTGGAACTTCTTATTTTTTTCGATTTCCATTCACCACCCGCATACCACATATGAATTTTGCAATCAATCCTTAACAGTCAATGAACTGTTCATTTTAGAAATTATTCATTTTACAGAAAAAACAATTGATTTCATCACAAACCATATCAATCGTGATATATTTTCTTTGACTGGTCATTTGTAGCATCATCATATTGTCCAAGAAATTTATTGTAACTTATCAATCTTCCATCATCAAACATGATTGCAATCAAACATGAATATGGTTGGAATGGCTTTTACTGTTCTTTCCTTCATATGGATTGCATCACAATTTATCCAAACAACTTATGATATTTTTCTAATACAAAAGAGAAACGAATTTATTGATATAACTCGAAGAATTAATCAACAATTAAATCATATTTCATCAAATGAATACATAAAAATCCTCCTTTAATAACCATAAAACCCAAACTATTCATACCATTCACATGTTTCTTGGAATATTCTTACGTTATGACTTCATCCAAGCTCTAATATCTTTTTAACTACTTTATCCTATTGAATATAGAGATATCATCTTATATAATTTATTAATATTTATAATGATTGAAAATATGTTGATAAAAAATTAAATCCATACACAAAGTGGAGTCTTAAATGATCACTTACCCCTATGGAACTGACACATCCATAGTTTGATGTTTCTGTAATCATATCATCTAATTAACTACTTGTTATCACCTCAATACTCAATATCAACCCTATGATATTTATTGTTTGGAACATCATTGGACTATCCTATAAAAGATCCATGTCATCTCTGTGGATCATTGGTCTAAAAAACCTATTATAGATAGAGCCTATATGTTAATAACTATTTCAAGGGATAATAATGGCCCTCACCCCACCCAACGTTCTAAGCATCCATAATGGTAAGAAACATATAATGATGATGGATATGAACTATGTATAAGAATCATTGACGGGTAATTTTCCATGCTAGGGAATGATAACTTCTAGTACTATATAAATGAGAGGATGAAAAATAATGAGGCCAAACATTGGTTGATTGGAACCTTGACGAATTTTAACATGATTTCCACCACAAAAAAATTATTCTCCTTTAGAATCATTGATGTATCCCCTCTAGATATTACATTAATAGAGAATGTATCATATCAATCACCTAATATTTATTTTCTAAATCCAAATATATAAAATATAAATAGGGTCACTACATATCTAATTACAGTGTGTAGTGACTCCTCTAAATGTTGTACCCTATAATGATAACTTGGAAAATGATAGGGAACAAAGAAAAGAGAATAATTTGGCCTCTTACAATATCATATATTATCGGACACACTAGTTTACAAGAGTTTAAATAAAACCAATTCCCCACCTTTATTTATTATGATGGAAACAATACAATTTTTTTTACTATAAATCATCCTAAAAATGTAATCAAAATAAAAATACCCAAGATATAAGGTCCCCATTTCCATAATAGACCCAAAATATGAATAATGGACAATAGAACCTGATACTCATCCATGGAATGGATAATACTGAAAGTGATTCTATGTTACTCTATCCATTTCATTATTTCTAAATCAGAGATGTCGGATCATAATTCAGTAGTTCTTAATAATATATATATAAAAAATCCTTCCTCTAAAAATAAACTCTTTATAATAGATAAACACTCTTATGATCCATTAGGTTGGCCTATCGAACATCCCCAACAAAAAAAAACACAGATGATGAAATTTCGATATTTATAGAAATAAGAAACTTCAATCTTAAGAAAATAATTATGTATTTTATTTAATAAAAATTAGTAAATTAATATAAATTAATTTTCAATCACCTTATTTCCAAAAAGGTCAAATAACTCTGATGATTGTGCCTCTCTTAGGTATCTACCTTGAAATAAGAACCATTTCACTTCATCATTCAAAAAACACATGGTTCTTGGGTAAGCTCACAAGTGACCGAAGTATTGTAGGATATAGAGGTTATCCCTAATGTATTACATAATCCATTTTTATATTGTACAATTACATAGCATCCAATAAAGAAGAACTATTTCATAACTCTAATATCAATCTATCAATTTTAAAAAAGATTTGATACCACTTTTTCATGAACGTCCCGCATTGGGAAATCCTATTGGTCATGAATTATTGATAAAAGGAAACCCCCAAGTCGAATCTATAATAGTCCCCGGTTTAGGGACTCAAATCAAGGGTATGGAAAATGGTAATGGAAGGAATTACCTTTACAAAACCAAGTGAAATATATTTAGGCCTTTTATAAACAACTTATCAAATATAAACCAATATATAAAGTAATCCCATAATGCGTGAATATTCATTTTCAATAATAATACTATGACAAAATACCGACAAATTCTTAAGAGAAAAATATATATCAAATCCTATAGTATAGGTTAGTGTTGTGAAGTTAAGTCACTACACTCCCTTGGAAATATTATAATAGTTTATATAATATAGTTTGATCATAATTTTAAAAATCAATAAGATCATAATAAAGACCTATAATGATAAAATTATAAAATATTGGTAATAGTCCATTTAAAAATAAAATAGAATCAACTATACCCTATCATGTAAACTATCACCTATCTATAAGAAGGCACACTCACCATGTATTTCATCCATGTGTTACAACATAACAATAGTGATAGAAAACATTTGTTCACTGTAACTACTTAACTAGAAAATTGATAATCTCATTTCATAATTCTAAAAATATTTGGCTTAATCTATTCATTAAACTAATGTTAGTCAGGTCACAACTATACAAACCAAAAACTAAAACAATTCTATCATATTATGAATACATGCATCTATCCATTCAATGACCATATATATCCCATAGGTCATGTTCATATCATCCTCACCATCTCATATTCCACCCCCACATTACATATCTAGGAGGGTTTGGATGATTATACTAGGACATATCTTATCTATATAGTGATTTAAAAAGGATATTCCCTAGAATCATGAATTATGTGATTTCAATACCATTTTATATGATTTATTGAATCCCCGATTTTCATCTAGTGCTCATATGAATCTCGCACCACATCCTTGAAGCATCACACATAGTTTAGATGAAATAATTCCCTATGATTAATGGATACATATATGTTTTAGGGACAAAAATCGATAGACATACCATAATGGAAATGTTTTTCCTTCATAGGTTTCTCCCACACCATGTAAACAAGTTCCATTTCAAATTTCCCACTCTTTAATCAAATTAACCTAACCGCATTATAATATTAATTTTTAATAAAACCACTCAAACCAAAATTCTATCACAGAAACTATTTCATCAAAATAAACAAATTCAAGTATATAAAATAAGTTGAAAATAACACTTTCAAACTATGATAAAATTATCTAACCACAATATAACATCTCCTTCATAATAACTCATATGTTGAACTATAAATCAGAGATGGAGAAGAATTATTTGTTTAACTTATCAATATCATAATTGATTGAATATATATTTCCATAAAATCATTCATGTATGGTTTTAAATAGAACACAATAGGATTCCCATAAAACTCTAATAAAAATTCATGCAAAAGTATGAGAAATTGAAATTTTAATAAAAATTGAAAAATGAAAAGGTGGATTAAAAATAAAGGATATGAATAATCTAAAATTATAAAACCAAACAATTATGTAAATATAAATTCATAAATTTCAAAATATTTCACCATTATAATTTCTTTTAATTCACACAAACACATGATTTTCCTCAAAATAATATTCATGATAAAAACTATTTCCCACATATTTTAGAAGAAAACTCATTTTTTTTAAAATAATGTAAAATAAATATTTTCTCAAAATTTTATGAAAACACTCAAATTATAGATTTTATTGGATAGTTACCAATTTAATAGAGAAGGACACTATATTCCAAAAAATCAAATGAAAAATCCTCATTTCATAAATTCAACACCCATGTTACACTTTACCAACCTCACTAAATCGGAAATGATCATTTTCAATGTTTACTTTTTATCTATATTTAAATTTCATAAATCCCCATTTATATATCTAATATCAAACCCTAGAGAGTGTTTCAAATTTCTTTAAGACTATTTCTATCATTTTACTCTTTAATCCCTTATGCATCCCATCAAATTTGAAAGAACATAATTTTTTTATAAAAAATGTCTCACCACAACATTTTTAAAAACACACACACAATAATTATTTGAAACCAATTTTCAGAAGAATTAATAAAAAAATTAAATTCAAATCAATTTTTTTAGAAGAAATGTACTCAATTAATTCTATAATTTATGTAAAGTAATCACACATTGAAATCACATGTAATTCAATTTAATAATATAACATGAATTATAAAATTAGCCCAGAATACCCTTTAGAAATTAAAAAATTGTAATTACTAATGAATCCAAATGCACATATAATAATTTAGTTAGTTTATTCATATTGATGAAATTAAATTTAATATATAAACAAAATAATTTAATAATATCATAATTCATATCAATGTCAAAATATTATTATTTAAATTACTATTATCATTTAAAAATTAGATGATTATTTCACATTGAAATAACATTATAAATTATATAAAAATCATTAAATTTTATTTTTATAAAATCTTAATTTTCAAAATACAATTAAAATCCAATCACATATATTCAAAATGATTATTTTTAAAATTTCTATTTCCATTCTAAAATATTTTTCTTTTAGAACCAAAAAATTTCACATCAAAATGAAATATGGAAAAATTGTCAATCAAAATAAACTAAAATTTCATATTATATCAATAATATAACTCATCAATAGATATATATCAATAAAAAATTTATATGAAATTATATAATTAATTGAAGAGGGAAGATCAACCCATTAAATTTTTTTTTGTAATTCTCTAGTTGATTTTAAATGAAATATCATTAAACAATGTTGAATCTTTTAATAAATAAAAAATACCAAAAATACATAATTATTCATCTTGGTTATTAAAAAATATATCAATGACATCACAAGATTTTGGACAAAGACAACCCTAAAGAGAGATATATATATATATTCAAAAAACATAAACCATGTAGAACCTTAGCCTTCATTTCCACATTGATTTGATATATCCTTGAGATAATTCCTCTTATTTAATTATATAAAATCTCCAAAATGACATTCATGAACCCGATAACCTTTAATTATTAAATGAGAGTATTATTGAGAAATTAAGGAGTTAATCATTCCATTATAAACAAAAACCCTGAATCATCCTTAGAGGTTAACTTTAAACTTACAATACATCTAATTGTTCTTACTTACTAATCCCAGAAAGACATTTGAAATGGTAAAGATTCATGACTAGTAATACAACAACAAGTTCCAATATCTATATGTCCAAGTACACACAGTTAGGAAGATATTTTATCTAACCTTTCCACTACCATTATTATTTAAAAAATTACAAAAGATTCATACAAATATAGAAAATCAATGATGAAAAAATATCAAAAAATATATTTTATTAATTCGTCATTATATTATTTTCAATACCCAAAATTATTCACAGTATAATTATACATAAATAACCTATATAATTTCTATATCAACTTAGTATCTCTATATTAGTGATATGAAATTTTATAAATAAAACTCCATTTATGGTTGAATAAAATTCCATGTTATGGTTATAGAAAACACATGCATTTCCTTGGTTTTATTATATCCCATCGGATTACAAATATCATTAATCATCATATCTATTGATTATATATTCATTTAATTGTGATCATATGATTATTATAAAAATATTGGTTTGATAATCGGTATATATTACCCAATTCATTAGAGAATTAAGGAG
Source organism: Viscum album (assembly GCA_963277665.1). Lineage (NCBI taxonomy): Eukaryota > Viridiplantae > Streptophyta > Magnoliopsida > Santalales > Viscaceae > Viscum > Viscum album. The sequence continues at coordinate 1,003,921,473 of OY728133.1, forward strand.
AAACAAATATTATGTGTTTTCCAATAAGATACATCACATTATGGATACTATATGTTTATTTGGATATAGTATTGAGGTATATAGGGTTAATAAACCTCAAAAGGGTTTTTGAGAAGGACTCAATCATCACCTGGGGCATGAAATCCATCTATTCTACAATACCAGATTCACACTTTCGGTGATATTCTTTGTTAAATTCAAAAAATCATTATGAGACATTATTAAGGGAGAAATGATCACACGAGTCTATGTTCGGAAATATATCATGAATATTATATATTGAAACCTATAAATTAATAAGTTAAATGTTAAAATTATTAATATATGATCATATCATTGTTATTAGATTCTCATTTTTTTAATATTACTCATACATAATTTTATGTCTATTTTAGAAAATAGATGAATATAAGAGGAACTACGTAAACAACCCTTGCGAAGGATAATGTGATGGGTGACCAAATGTGATTCCTATCATGATGGGAGATGATATCATATACCTTGTGATTATACTAATACAAGTATAAATAATTATTATTTACCACTAGAACATAGTTTAATGAAAAACATGTTAATTAATACGATGAAAAATATCATGTAAATCAATCTAAAAATGGTGATAAATTAATGAAAACCCAATTTCTATTTTGAAACAAAAATGTGGAAAGCGGCACTAAGGGAATTTATAAAAAGTGACTAGGAGATGTTTTAGTTGTGGAAATATTTGGCATAAAGTATCCAATTTTCATTAACAAATTAATCACATGATGGTTGTAAATAAGGTTCTATATAAAGTACCATATAAATTTTAAATTAAAAAATATGTAGAAGATGTGCATTATCTATGTCAATGCTCTATTCCAAGGGATTAAATGTGTCGTTAAAATAATTAATAACCAATACTAAGGTAAAAAATAATGTTATATGAGAAGACAAATAATGATGATAAAAGAACATGAAACCTCTACATCAGAGTAGAGAATGTAATATTTTATTTCAATTCATAACCTATTAGAATATCTTGCATGATTTCTATGACTATCGAGTCACCACATGAAATTATTTGATGTCATTGGGGAAACCTTTTCTGATTATTATATCATGTGATGATGTTTTTGGGGATGTTCTATGTTATAATATTATCCGACCTCCATTGGTATATTTTTTTACACCAATTATGTAATGTTTTTATAGTTATAAATATACATAAATTACTGGTTAATGGAATTAACCCTCCATAATATGAACTAAGTTTCAGTTTTATACAAGTTTGAGGTCGAGGATGAATCCTATTTGGTAACATCATCTCATGAATGGATAGTATTTCATTATGAGAATTTTTATCTATTCCAAATTATAGAGGCCAAGAAAAAGTTAACCCTTGAATATATTTGTAACGCCCCGACCCCAGCTACCCAGAGTCAGTGCATTACTTCGTAACATTGGAATGATCACAAAAGATCAATTCTCGAAAGACCGATTAGTTTAGTAGCCTTGGAAACACTAGATATATTCATAAGTCTTTCATTACATCATAAAGTGAAAAACGAATAACAAAGTCTTCATAGTCCACACTCATATCCTCTTCTGACTATCCCTGTAGGTCATTCATAAAATACTTCTTCACATCCTGGAAAATATTAAAACATTGAAAGGGGTGAGCTCAGATGCTCAGTAAGGATAACAATATTGCGGAAGCTTTCATAAATAAACATAAAAATTTAAGGCAATGTATAACTAAAACAAAAGCCTTTTAAACTTGAACATCAACATAATATGGAAAAAGTAAAATGAGATAATTCCATTCACTTCTTCACATGGATATTCTACTGGTCGAATAACCACATGCAATATCAATAACCACTTTCATAATGATGGAATGCATAATGCCAGACTATCATAACCACGTAGTCAAGGCCTCATGCCAAGACCACAAATAAGATTTTGTCAAGGCCTCGTGCCAAGACACTAGTTTGTCTCATGAGACCTGCCGATGCATCGAGGAGCTATAGCGGGCTCCACCCGTCACTTATTAAGTCCAATTCATTCCTCATATGAAAGGTTTAAACATATCATAAACCATAACATAATCATATCACATAAAACATGCATAAAGGAAACATAACATTTCCACATTTCAATCACAAGATATCAATACAACACATTGATATAATAAAAATGCTTTCAAAACCATTTTCAATACCAAAACAAAATAAAGTTAAAACTTTGTATTTATTTTTCATTAAAAAAAGATGGCTTGTAGAGGAAGCCGAAACTCAAATAATGGTCACGGCGGTGGAGAAGTCGTTGTCGCCGCATAAGTACAGAAAGAAAAACATTCCCTTTTTGTCGTTTAGTAAAACGCTTCGTATGAAAAAGATTCCTTTTGAATAAACGTAAAAGTCAAAGGGGTTTATACCCCGTATAAAAGAATGTTGTGTATAAAATCAAATATGCCTCAATGAGAGGGGATTGGGAAGAAGTCCTTAAAAGATCATTTTTAAATAAAATATATCTATTATTTGTAATCACTATATTACACATAAATAAAGTATAAATACAATATACAACATAATAATATCATGACATAATTTGAAAGTAGGAGATTAACCCAAAGAATAGAAATTGGGTTAAGAAGTTCCCTTACCTTGTGTCCGACTTGACTCAACAGTTATTTAACCTCCTGAATAATAAACTAGAGTTAATATCTATCTTATTAAGAACCATTTTAAATTACATTATCCTTTTTATATCACTTATTTCAATGTTATGAACATTATGTAATTATTTAAGTTAATAACGGTCGTTTTGTCGATCTTTGGTAACTTGAGTCAACAATAAACTTCTTATAATTACAAGTTGTTCATGTGGTAGAATATCCATTATATCCAGAATTATATTCATGATTTAGATGTCATATATACCTTATATATCCAGTATATACATTCATTTATAATATTACGTAACATTTAGAGGTAAGAAATGAAATGCACCGTTCATGGAGACGGTAAGCCGTACGTACGCATGAACGCTACTTTCATTTCAATTTCATATTAAATGGAACTAAATCATAATGATATAAATGTATAATATAATTCCAGTATAATATAGTGTATAATACCATTTTCTTCATCCTTTATACATCCCACATATGGCATTAACGATTCAAATCACTTTGAGGGGGCGGTAGTCCGCACTTCCTAAAATGAAATTATCGCGTTTTACCCATAATGGAAATCATAAATTATGCCATAAATGAGAAATACAGAAGCATAAGTAAAACATAAACATATTATATATCATATATAAAAATAGTGACATCTTAATGTCCACCTTTGAAGGTGTTATATTAGTGTTGAACAATCATCGTTTCGTGAGGCAGAAATTCGCCATCCACAGAAACCGTATGTTCTTTTACCATTAGATGTAGGTGTGTGTAAGTGTAGCTCGAATCCATCTTATAACAACATCCTAGTATATTGAGGATACTGGTGTTGTTACAAAAGAAATTAATAAAAAGATTTTAGGGGGTTGGAGAAGAAAAACAAAACAAAACAACATTAGAGAGGACATTACCTCAAAATCGGGTAACTCTTTTTGATTTGAGCCAAAGGCTTCCTTGGGAAGAGTTCTGCCCAAATTAAGGCTTCTAGTAGTAAGAGGGGGAAGTTGGGAGAGTATTTGGGCAGAGGTTGGCCGAGACAAATGGCTTGAAAGTGTAAATGAGGTGGGAGAGGTGGGGGCCTTTTATAAGTGGAGAGGAGGGGCACTCTTGGAAAGTAAAGAAAAGTCACTTTATTATAAAATGAGTTTATGATTATAGAGGTCCCACACTGATATAATTCGAGGATAAGGTGATAAGGTTTCGAAATCCCCTCATCCAATAGGCTTTGTACAAGTGTAAGCCTTGGATTTTGCATTATCTTCTCATTTTATTTAAATCGTTAAATAATGAGGTCATCGCTGCATCATAATGATGTCATAAATAATTTAATTTATTTAATGTCTAAAAATTATAAAAAAAATACTATGATGTAGGAAATCTTATTATATTTCTAATGAATATTTATAGTCAAAATTTGGACTTGTGTAACCCCACTTAAAAACTATTTTAGTAAAACAACTCATGTTTGTGTCAATTTAATTTTAACATTAAATAAATATGTATTAATGTCATTTTCCAACTAAAGTGGCTCCATGGGGTCCCCAAGTTGACCCATGGGTTTTCTTGGTCGGCCATGACTCATCCAATAGTAGTAGGACAAGTGTCAAGCTCATCTCATATTATTAAAACATTATTTTTACCTTAAACTATACTAATTACCTCTAATCGCGATTAAGAACTTAAAAGTTACTATTCACCAAAAAATTATTTTAATCTTATTGAACCACATTTTACTTCTTAATGACAACCATGTATGTCGGATTTTTGAAAATAAAATCACAGAAGTGGTAATATTTCATTTAAACGAAAAATCAGTTATTTAACTATCACTTAGTGGTTTAACTATTCATCAAAAATTGAAGTTTTTCAGAACAATGCCAAAATTTCACCCTAAGCTATAATTGATATTCCGAATTCAAAAATGATTTCTATTTTACAAAATTTCAAACATATAAGTTTCATTAATTAATTTTATAATTAATTCCCGCTGTCACAACAAATAGCGTGTTTTAAGAAACAATTTATATCAAAAGATTGGCAATTGTTTATGTCCAATTTCAATGTTAAATTAATTCTAATGACCACCATTGGATAAACTGGTAAAAATATATTCTAATTATACTTTAAAACCACTAAATAGTATAATTCATCACTATAAATTATTTTGATTAAAAAAGTTGTTTTAAGTATTTTTCACTATTCATAAAAATTTGGAAGTTCTCAGAAAATTACAAAAAATTCAACATAGGCTAATTTCAATATTAGAAACAAAAAAATGAAGTCCATTTTAAAATATAAAATTTCTATAAATTTAAAAAGTGGTTATTACTATTCATAACGGCTACTTTGATTAGTTGCGGTGTGTTAGAACTCGAAGTTGCGTACAATGCAAGCTATTGCATTATTGAATGAGAAGCGTATCATGGAAGCTTGGGGTGTTACATTCTCCCCTCCTTCAATAAATTGCGTCCTCGCAATTTGAAATTTTTCTTTGAAAATAAAAGGTTGAAAAGAGAAAATACCTTTGTGGAAAACCCACATCGGAAATAAGATTAATAAAATTTAGCCTTAATAAGAGGGAAAGGGAAATGAAAAAGTCACCACCCAATTATGATCTCGATTAGGAGAACATTGGTGGAAATTAGAGACATATAATTGCAGGAAAAACGTAAATATTTGTAGGGAGTGATTGAGGTCATCAATTACAATCAACTGTCAAATTGAGGGCCTCAAAGCCTTCAATCTATGTTGATTTAAAATATCATCAGTTCAACAAGACATAAGGTATTAGGATAACACATTTTTTTAATATCCCTTTACTAAAGTTTAGTAATTAATTTATTCATTGAATAAGAGATAGGTATATATATATTTATTCTTGAAAATTAGAGTTTCAACCTTCAACTCATCTTTCACTCAAAAAGATAATATAACTCAAAAATATTATACTTATCCTAATTGTATAAGGTTCCAAATGATAACTCATACCATTTAGATTGGTAAAATTATTTTGTAATAACCAGGGACTTCCTATAGGGTAGTGGTAGGAAATAAAGGCTTGTCGCACTATGGTTGTGGGTTCGATTCCTGCAGCTTTGTCCGACGCGGCGGGTTATTCCCCACCCTGCAGGTTGTCCTTTTTCCTAAAACTATAGTATCATAATATTCCAAAAATAATCTTCATAAATTTTTTAACCTTAAACATTACTTATCCAAAGATCAACTTAATCCACTCCAACCTTTATAGTTATCCAAAATACCTCTGTCCAGACTTTCTCTAAAAGGTCTCTTAATTCCAAAATCAATTTATCAGATTCTCCAAACAAAGAAAAGTTTCTCTTATTGTCACATACTAAAAATATGATTACCTTAATCATATTAAAACCTTACTAAAATCAAAAAGTACTGCAGTACAATCCATATATATATATCACATTATTCTTATAACTAGAATATAATCCTTGAGTCCAAAAGCACCAATACATTAATTATTCTGCTTCAACTATAGTCACAGCATAAGATTGTCCTTGATCCCTTGGCCTTTTCTGAGGTAAGTTTCCTTGACTCTTAGGACATTCATTTGCATAATTCCCTATTTCCCTACAATAGTATCATTCAACTTTGACAGCCTCTTTCTTTCCCTTGCAATCACGAGCCTGGTGACCCTTTTCTCAACATTTATAACAAACTCCCATTCCTTTTAGGCAAGTACCAGGGTGATTCTTCCCACAATTATCACATAATGGAAAATCCTTCTTTCCCTTTTTCCCTTTATCTGTCTCTTGTTCCACCGTTCTCTTCTTCTCTTGCATTACTTTGTTGTCATAAGACTTAGAAAATTCCTTTTCTGTCTTGATAGCACACGAGACAATATCTTCGTATGATGAGAAGGATTGTGATACTAAAGATCGATGGAGAAATGGTTTTAACCCATCAAAGAAACGATCAATATTACTCCTTGGGTTACGTATATAATCGGCAGCATGCCTCGCTAACCTTGTAAAGTTGGCCTCATACTTTGCGACATTCTCATCCTCCTTCTGCCTCAGACTCAGAAATTGCCTTTCCATATCCGCTCGATGGTCTCGAGGAAAGTATTTTTCTAAGAAAAGCTCTTTGAACTCCCTCCATTCCATATTCGATACGTCATCATCTTCCTTTGTGTTTTGAATCAGCGACCACCACTAATCAGAATCTCCAGTGAGGCGGTAAACTACCATGACAACCTTCTCCCTTTCACTACTCCCCAAGGCATGGAATATTTTCTCTAAGGAATTTATCCATTGCTCAGCTAATATAGGATTTGTACTCCCATTGAAGGTTAGTGGTTGTTTCCTCATGAAACGGTCTAGCATTGATCCTCCATGTTGCAGATCAGGGTGCTCCATACGAGTAAGGTTATTATTCATAGTCTGAGTGAGTTGTCCCAGTATGGTAATAAGTTGATCAGCACCAGTTGTGTCTCCAGATCCACAATAATTATCTAGAGCAGGAGGGAAATCCCTGAACGGAGTTCGTGCATTGATACGGTTTCCATTCCTTCCACTAGGCACCATTTCTAAACAATGCCATAAACTAGATTAGTTTATGAATCAAAATAAATAATTCCATACTTGTAAAACACTTTACATAAAATGAACTATTTATGGATATAATCCATAATCATAAAAAGAAATGTTTTCTTTGAGGAAGTATATACTCATAACCCTTCATAGTGGTTTGTAAATAAAATGAGAATTATCCTAAGAATATCCCCCAGGAGTGTCGTAACCAAGAGTGCAGCAAGGCCCGTTGTCGTGCACCAGTTCCCGTTCGATTCTAGCTCAAAGTGGTGTTTTCGGGTTTTACCCCTAGGTACATCTGTGCCAGAGCCGCCTCTACCTGCTCGTATCCAGACAGGGATGTATTGCTCAGAAAACTCATAACATCTCTATAATACCAAAATTCTAGGAAGTTCTTCTATACTAATCCTCAAAGTCTATCTTTGGGCTATTTCCTCTAATCAGAGTTTATCTAAATCTGTCTTCCATGGTTAGTACTAAACTGCCTCTGATACCAACTGTAACGCCCCGACCCCAGCTACCCAGAGTCGGTGCATTACTTCGTAATATTGGCATGATCACAAAAGATCATGTCTCGAAAGACCGATTAGTTTTGTAGCCTTGGAAACACTAGATACATTCATAAGTCTTTCATTACATCATAAAGTGAAAAACTAATAACAAAGTCTTCATAGTCCACACTCATATCCTCTTCTGACTATCCCTACAGGTCATTCATAAAATACTTCTTCACATCCTGGAAAATATTAAAACATTGATAGGGGTGAGCTCAGATGCTCAGTAAGGATAACAATATTGCGGAAGCTTTCATAAATAAACATAAAAATTTAAGGCAATGTATAACTAAAACAAAAGCCTTTTAAACTTGAACATCAACATAATATGGAAAAAGTAAAATGAGATAATTCCATTCACTTCTTCACATGGATATTCTACTGGTCGAATAATCACATGCAATATCAATAACCACTTTCATAATGATGGAATGCATAATGCCAGACTATCATAACCACGTAGTCAAGGCCTCGTGCCAAGACCACAAAAAAGATTTTGTCAAGGCCTCGTGCCAAGACACTAGTTTGTTTCATGAGACCTGCCGATGCATCGAGGAGCTGTAGCGGGCTCCACCCGTCACTTATTAAGTCCAATGCATTCCTCATATGAATAGGTTTAAACATATCATAAACCATAACATAATCGTATCACATAAAACATGCATAAAGGAAACATAAAATTTCCACATTGCAATCACAAGATATCAATTCAACACATTGATATAATAAAAATGATTTCAAAACGATTTTCAATACCAAAATAAAAGAATGTTAAAACTTTGTATTTATTTTTCATTAAAAAAAAGATGGCTTGTAGAGGAAGCCGAAACTCAAATAATGGTCACGGCGGCGGAGAAGTCGTTGTCGCCGCATAAGTACAGAAATAAAAACATTCCCTTTTTGTCGTTTAGTAAAACACTTCGTATGAAAAAGATTCCTTTTGAATAAACGTAAAAGTCAAAGGGGTTTATATCCCGTATAAAAGAAAGTTGTGTATAAAACCAAATATGCCTCAATGAGAGGGGATTGGGACGAAGTCCTTAAAAGGTCATTTTTAAATAAAATATATCTATTATGTGTATTCACTATATTTACACATAAATAAAGTATAAATACAATATACGACATAATAATATCATGACATAATTTGAAAGTAGGAGATTAACCCAATGAATAGAAATTGGGTTAAGAAGTTCCCTTACCTTTTGTCCGACTTGACTCAACCGTTATTTAACCTCCTGAATAATAAACTAGAGTTAATATCTACCTTATTAAGAACCATTTTAAATTTAATTATCCTTTTTATATCACTTATTACAATGTTATGAACATTATGTAATTATTTAAGTTAATAACGGTCGTTTTGTCGATCTTTGGTAACTTGAGTCAACAATAAACTTCTTATAATTACAAGTTGTTCATGTGGTAGAATATCCATTATATCCAGAATTATATTCATGATTTAGATGTCATATATACCTTATATATCCAGTATATACATTCATTTATAATATTACGTAACAATTAGAGGTAAGAAATGAAATGCACCGTTCATGGAGACGGTAAGCCGTACGTACGCATGAACGCTACTTTCATTTCAATTTCATATTTAATGGAACTAAATCATAATGATATAAATTTATAATATAATTCCAGTATAATATAGTGTATAATACCATTTTCTTCATCCTTTATACATCCCACATATGGAATTAACGATTCAAATCACTTTGAGGGGGCGGTAGTCCGCACTTCCTAAAATGAAATTATTGCGTTTTACCCATAATGGAAATCATAAAGTATGCCATAAATGAGAAATACAGAAGCATAAGTAAAACATAAACATATTATATATCATATATAAAAATAGTGACATCTTAATGGCCACCTTTGAAGGTGTTATATGAGTGTTGAACAATCATCATTTCGTGAGGCAGAAATTCTCCATCCACAGAAACCGCATGTTCTTTTACCATTAGATGTAGGTGTGTGTAAGAGTAGCTCGAATCCATCTTATAACAACATCCTAGTATATTGAGGATACTGTTGTTGTTACAAAAGAAATTAATAAAAAGATTTTATGGGGTTGGAGAAGAAAAACAAAACAAAACAACATTAGAGAGGACATTACCTCAAAATCGGGTAACTCTTTTTGATTTGAGCCAAAGGCTTCCTTGGGAAGAGTTCTGCCCAAATTAAGGCTTCTAGGAGTAATAGAGGGAAGTTGGGAGAGTATTTGGGCAGAGGTTGGCCGATCCAAATGGCTTGAAAGTGTAAATGAGGTGGGAGAGATGGGGGCCTTTTATAAGTGGAGAGGAGGGGCACTCTTTGAAAGTAAAGAAAAGTCACATTATTATAAAATGATTTTAGGATTATAGAGGTCCCACACTTATATAATTCTAGGATAAGGTGATAAGGTTTCTAAATCTCTTCATCCAATAGGCTTTTGACAAGTGTAAGCCTTGGATTTTTCATTATCTTCTCATTTTATTTAAATCGTTAAATAATGAGGTCATCGCTGCATCAAATATGATGTCATAAATAATTTAATTTATTTAACGTATAAAAATTATAAAAAAATACTATGATATAGGAAACCTTTTTTGATTTCTAATGAATATTTGTAGTCAAAACTTGGACTTGTGTAACCCCACTTAAAAACTATTTTAGTAAAACAACTCATGTTTGTGTCAATTTAATTTTAACATTAAATAAATATATATTAATGTCATTTTCCAACTAAAGTGGCTCCATGGGGTCCCCAAGTTGACCCATGGGTTGTCTTGGTCGGCCATGACTCATCCAATAGTAGTAGGAAAAGTGCCAAGCTCATCTCATATTTTTAAAACATTATTTTTACCTTAAACTACACTAATTACCTCTAATCGCGATTAAGAACGTAAAAGTAACTATTCACCAAAAAATTATTTTAATCTCATTGAACCACATTTTACTTCTTAATGGCAACCATGTATGTCAGATTTTTGAAAATCAAATCACAGAAGTGGTAATATTTCATTTAAACGAAAAATTAGTTATTTAACTATCACTTAGTTGTTTCACTATTCATCAAAAATTGATGTTTTTCAGAACAATGCCAAAATTTCACCCTAAGCTATAATTGATATTCCGAATTCAAAAATGATGTCTATTTTAAAAAATTTCAAACATATAAGTTGCATTAATTAATTTTATAATTAATTCCCGCTGTCACAAAAAATAGCGTGTTTTAAGAAACAATTTATATCAAAAGATTGGCAATTGTTTTTGTCCAATTTCAATGTTAAATTAATTCTAATGACCACCATTGGATAAAATGGTAAAAATATTTTCTAATTATACTTTAAAACCACTAAATAGTATAATTCATCACTATAAATTATTTTTATTAAAAAAGTTGTTTTAAGTATTCTTCACTATTCATAAAAATTTGGAAGTTCTCAGAAAATTACAAAAAATTCAACATAGGCTAATTTCAATATTAGAAATACAAAAATGAAGTCCATTTTAAAATATAAAATTTCTATAAATTTAAAATGTGGTTATTACTATTCATAACGGCTACTTTGATTAGTTGCGGTGTGTTAGAACTCGAAATTGCGTACAATGCAAGCTATTGCATTATTGAATGAGAAGCGTATCATGGAAGCTCGGGGTGTTACAATATTTCTATTATGAGGGAATACAATGATGTTTTTCCAAAAATATATATTGGTATCCATCCTTAATTAGTAAATTAGTTCACAATATAACTCTTAGATAAACCACGTAACATATATACAGAATGTAATTATTTTAAAATAGATACAATTAGACCCCTAAAATAAAGAAGAAATTTAAGGATGGTTTATTCCAACTTCTAGGATAGATAAATTAAGATTATTAGGATTAGATGGGTACTATCGTCTATTTTTTAGAATTTTTTTACAATTTTGAATCCTTCTAACCAATATCACTCTAAAGGGATTCATATTTTTTTAATAATAAATATGATGTTTGATTCATAGAGTTGAAAAAAGGCTTATTAATAGACCTTTTCATCAAATACACACACGGGGGGGAACTTCTCAAGATATAAAACGATTCTATGAAGAATGGATTAGGATGTGTACTAATGAAGAACAAAATAGTGATTTCCCTTTGCTTAATGAAATTGATTTATCGTGAAGAAAACTACCCAACACATGATTTTTAGATGGATACAGTAATATTAAAATTGAAAATGTTGCAACATTATATCCATTGGGAAAATTGAAAATTTTATATGGATCAGAAGACCCTCATGTAAATAATCACACAAAAAGAGATAAAAATAATCCATATAATATTCGTATAACTAGTAATGGTATATCATTTCTCAGTTCATTAGTATCATGGTAATAAAAATAAATTTGAAATTTATATATTTAGAAAGTATCAAGAATGTTTTTCACTAATAAGAATTGAGAATGACCCAATATTTCTATTTTTGAAAAGGATGAACATGGGGCACTAAATGACAAAAATCATCAATGTTTTCAAAAATTATTAGTCAACCATTCATTCATGAGAAGAGAAACGATGCTCAAGGATACAATATAGAAATTCAGAATAATATGTATGAAAAAATAAAATGGAAATCCTTAGATGTACAAATTCATTAAGAAGAAGTGATAAAATATGGGTTACGATTATGTGTACCAATACATCTGAATTTAAAGAAGGAGTTATTGGAATATGCACCTGACATTACCTTCTTCATCCATCCATTGAGAACAACGATTTGTATAGATCTAGAAGAGAACTTTTGGTGAGAATATATGTAATATGATATCATGGAATTTACATCAAGAGTTATTATATGTCAGAATGTTGATTATTAAAGGTAAAACATTAAGGGGCGATACAACCATTAACTAGAATAACATGGAAATAGGAAAACAATACCATGTAATTTTTCACATGTATTCCAAATACATCAACAATAAATAATTATATAGAGTATGAGGGGGATTTTATATTAATGACTAATCACATAATTGAATTCCAAGAGGACTTATCACATTATAAATAGATAAGGATATACATTCATGAAATTTTTAGGCTACATGGAACCCCGATATTGATTTTTTATGATTGAGAACACAAATATACTTCCTCATTGGAAAAGAGTCACTAACAGTCTATATATACTTATTTGAACATTATAATGACTTATCTCTCTCAAAATGATGTCTAATATGAGAATAATATCAAAAAAACAAGGACATATTGAGATATTTCATAATTTCTTTTAAAGAATGATGGGACCAGAATATTACACTTCTTGAGTTCTCATAAAATAATAATTTCCACTCTAGTATAAAAATAGAAACTTATGAAGAACTTTATGTTAATATATGTAGAAAAAATACATTATAGAGAATAATTTGGTGAAATCAATTTATAGGGTCTTAAAATGGTTGAGGAAATAGATGAAAAGGTCAAAACCATTCAAAAGCACATCAGGGCCACTCCGAGACGACTAATATCTATATGAGTATTTATAGATGATACATATTGATTGAGGTTTCCGATAAGTTATTAGGTTCCATATATCCATCTAATGAATTCATGATATCTATAAGTATGTGAAATCTTATTCCAGGATACGTTGGTCCCTTTGAGATGCTTGATCGCATTGGTTCAATGACTTATAAACTAGCTCTCTAACCTAACCTAAATAATGTAAATGATTTGTTCCACATATCTATATTTATGAATTACAAACATGGACCCTTATATGTTCTGAATCATGAGGTCCTACCATTGAAGAATGGTCTTTCTTATAAGGAGAAACCGATGATGACCTTATATCTTAGAGATAAGGATATATGAAATAAGTCATTGAACCTGGGCAATGTGCTATGGCCAAACCATATATTTGAGTAAGTGGCATGGGAAACATAGGAGGTGATTATATATAATTACTATCATCTATTGTAGTTTATAAAATAGAAATTTTTTAGGTACATGTTTTTGGAGGGGGAAGACTATAAATAATGGGACATTTATAAATAAAATTATTTTTATGGATAATTTATATTCCAAATTATAGTAATACAAAAAACATTAACTTATATTGTTTTATTACCTACTATTTGATTTATAAGACCATTAAACATCAAAACATATGATAACATGTAACTTTAACAATGATAATATGATTAATATGAATAAAATGTTTTGATAAATCCAATTAGCATGCACAAAGGAATTTATAGCTTCAACCAATAGGATAATACCATATGAATCTCATTTATCAAATATGTTTGAGAGAGATAAAATAATTATTATTTTCCCTTAACCAAATTAATGTCAATATCAAACAACTAAAGCATTAATGAATCCCTTTATGAGATATGTTGCTGCTCATCGATATTATGATGCAATCAATGTACACTGAACTACTCCATGAAAATTTCCCCATCACTAAACATACCCATAAAGATTATTTTGTTCTAATAAATGTATATGAATCAAACCATGCCAATATGAATATGAATATTATATTTTAAATATAATAATTGTTATATTTACTTCTTATAGCTGTTATCTTATAAATGATTTTTATTTTGATATGATAAAAAATTGTACGTTTGAGAAATATCAAATTTTAATCCTAACATTACTTTTTTTGAATTAATTGATTTTTTAAAATATAGAGTAATTTAGTAAAATATTATTATTAAATATTTATTATTAAATATAAATGACAATCTAAAATTTATGAATTAAAATTTCCTTTTTATAGGGGTTTAAGAACTATTAATTGAAAAATAACCCATCATTTTCTAATAAATTTTGATTATTGTTTTAAAAGTGAGGATTTAACAAAATATAAAATTATTTGGTTAAAATGAATTATATTTTTGGAATCATACAATATAAATAACCATATATTGATTTTTTCTGAGATACTCAAATTTTCTATAAACATATAAATACGTTTTAAATGTATATATTGTATTATTAAAAAATAGTAACCAAAAAGTGATGTAATAAATTCTATAAAGTGTATCCATAATAAAAAATAAAATTCTCCATTAAGAGAATGCATCTTTTAGAATAATTTATCAATTTTAAAAACACATTTTCTATCCTTGGAAATATATTAAAAAATTTATGGTTTTGAAATAAATCATTTTTAATCATGTCTCAAATCCACATCACTAAGGGTAATATTTTAAAGGGTTATTCCTCTGTAACCATTAAAAACAACTATCCTCATTGAAGGAATGCATTGGAAAAACATGAAAATGATTTATTTCTTGATTACCTTTTTATATAGAGACTAAATCAGATGTTTGGGAAATAATAAAGAACTCCCCACTCTATTACTATTGAAACCCACCATATATCACCTACCTCTTGGCTAAAAAATCACGGGTAACATTATTAATCACCCAAACCCTCTGTATAGTCCTCATAATGTTCTCCCCGACAATCAATAAGCTCCTCTCATGTATTTGGAATCACCCTATTAACATATGATACCTATCACTCTCTATCTCTCATATATTCAATTCAAGAACCTTATTTGTATTTAGCCTTTTGAATCTCAATAGGTTAATTATTAATGAGTTTATAAAGATGTTTATACAATAATATTGATTTCATAATAACGATATATTATTTATCCCATACCATTACCACATTTTTCTAACCTCTTATTGTGCATAAATATTGTATGGGATCCTCTCCTTCTTTTATTTATTCATGAATATTCTTCATTTTATGCCTTTAATTTCCAATTAAAAATGTTGGTATATGTATTCTAACATCCAAATTATTGTGCAATTTAAGTAAAAATTATGATAGACACATTTCACTCTCAGTAAACAATTTTATGTATCTTTTTGTAATACTGTTATGCTGCTAAAATTTCACTATAATAATTTCATTTAAGACCATTTCATTATCTATAAAATTGCAATTTACTCTAAAGGGTATTAACCTCAACATACATACATATATTTTATTGCAGAAAAACATGTATTTATTCCACAAACCATGACCATAGTTGTAAATTAGATCAAATGTGATCTTATTTTAAAAGATCTATGTTGCACACTTATGCATGTACATGATAAGGAAGTCATAGGTGAACCCAAAGTTAAATAAAACTCCAATAAATTGGGAAATGATTTTGTATCATGAGAATAAATTTATGGGATTATAGTGTGAAACGAATTTATTAACATATTTTTCCACCATGTTATTATGTATTGGGTTTTATCATTGACCTATTTCTATGATTCCATAATTAAAGTTGTTCCCACTTTCCCCGATTGCCTTTATTTTATCATTATATATCAGGCCTCTTTGTTCATTTTTATGATTCTTTCTCATTTTATTTTATATATAAAATCATATTTTATGAAATTTAATAATTTCATTATGTTATTTTTGTTTCTTACACTTTTGGGATTCATAGCTCACCCCTTTCTTATGTATGTCCACATGTTATCCCATACAATTTTAAAAATGATGGAAAACTGTCATAATGTGAAGGATATTTTTAATAATTCTAATGTACCGTTTTTTTACATTGTTATGAAATACAAAAAATTACTCAAATACACTAGACTTTTCGATATTATAGTATTAATTATTTACATTATTATAAAATAAGCCAAAAAATATTGTTTAATAAATGAAAGAGTTCCCATATCTACCCCATTTAACTTATGGAATGATTCCTTTATACAATAACACCCAATCCAAAAAAATTATCATTCATCAAATGAACATCTTCCCATAACCTATAAACCATACATGTTTCTCCACATAAGATGAAACCGATTCCAATTATATTTTATTTAAACTTATTACAAGGTATGGGTCCTGATTAAATGATTTTAACTGAAATAATTGGAAAAAACTATGAACCGTTATATAAGGATTTAGAAAATCCAACTATATGGAACTTTTCAAATCTACTCAATAACATCAAAGGCGAAACACGTATAATGTTTAAATATCCTCTTTTTCGAAGTGATTCATTCAAAAACTTATGAATTTTTTTTGGAACACTAAATCCCCAATATCAAATCCCTATGGTAATTATTTTGGGGTAGATATAAGATTTCAACCAACTATGAGTTAAAATATTATTATTAAAGATTGAATTTCCATATTTCATTATATCATAAACAAAATAAAGTTCAACTAGAGTTTCTTTTCCTAAAAAAAGTATAAAATAAGCCAACAATGATAAACACACAATAACCCATTCACATCCTTATAAATTAATGAATATTATCAATTATAATAAACTGAATACAATAATAAATGACCATAAAAGAGACTCTAGAAATAAAAAACACATGACTGGATCATATCCTAAAAAATCAGAATAATGGTCTCTATTGGCCAACCCTTTCTAAATGGCATGCCTTAATTATCCTATTTTAAATGTACATATCAATATGGGGTAATATATACCTCATTTATATAAATTGTGGTATGCTATTTGATATTGAAGGATTTAAAATCACATAGTTTCTCATGATCCCCCTCACATAGTACTTCTAGAGATAATCCATAGAAAATATGTCTGGTATATATATGAAATGGAATGACATAAGTAGTCAAACAAAATAACATATAACTCCATATGGTTTTTATATATATTAGAAAAAATAATAATGACGTCCTTGGAAATATTGTCACTTTTCTGTTAACATATTGGTAGAGGATACAATAACAGTAATTGTCATTGACACTCTATCGTCAAATATTGGAATTCCAATCTGGGGAAAAATCTTCTATATACAACCATATGCATTATAGAGCACAAAAAATAATTTCTATTTTCATGGTATATCTTGGGTTAACTAGGATATACTTCCCAACATCTTTTGTGAAAATTAGATAATATGTTTTTCTTGAGATCTGTTTGATCCTTTATTTATATCCTAAAAAATAAAACTGTAACATCTTATATTTACGACGAATTAATTTTCTCTCTAAAAAATTATAATGACACATATCCTACTACATTACCTATTAAACAACTAAAATATATTAATATTTTATACCAATATGGATTTTTTTATGGTTGTGATGAATGATCCCCATCACAGATATGTGAAGTTTTATAAAAATATAATATTTTTTTATTGCTAGTTTAATTCATTCATGATAGGTAATGAAAATAAATTTTTAATGGAATACTCTTCCTCATTACCCTTTCCAAATTTGTATATAATCTCAAAATATAAATTTTATATACACTATACAAGACAATGCGGTCTCAATTTGATATCTTATTGTTATAAAATACAACATATAAATTTATGATAATTATATTAGAATAAATTTTAATTTATGATATAATGATTTGAACTCATTATATGATGAACCTCAACTACTTGATCAATGTCATGTGTAGTGACATTCATTTTAGGGGTTATAAAAAACCATTACCCACTTGTGAGGAATTTTTTCTCAGATGATAGAATATTTACCATCATAAACAAGAAACAATGAAATTAAAAAATCATCAATATTAATAAAAAAATCACTACAAAACGTAGTTTCTATTGAGTTGAAATATTACTTTTATATCATATATTTTTTAAAACATAATTTACCCATTTAGAAATATGTTTTACCAGATGATTGGGTTTTTTATTTTATATGTACATATTATAAATATCATTCCATATATAACATTTTATTGATGTGATGAACTTATGTTATGAAAAATAATGATGATGTAATAAAATTTCTGAATTCATAGTAAAAAATTTTATGAAATATCGATCTATTCTAAAGTTCATTCATTAGATGAATGTGATCTGATAATGATATTAATGAGAATAATCCCAAAGAACATGGTATGATACCTATTGATATTTTTCAACAATATCTATATATTTTACGCAATTAATTGAGGATTGAATTCCACTGGAAAAAAAAATCATGACACTGTCATCAACTCAATATTATGAGTTCAGAATGTATTATTTTACAGTTTATGTAATTTATATAAATTAATTAGAATAATATAATTTAAAATATTTTATAATTCCTTGATAATTTTATATATTCTAATATTTAAGATTGATGAGAATATATTATAAAGCATTTTACTTTCAATCCTATATGGTCGTTGAGTTTATGGTTATAAGAAGTTATATATTTTGAATGCACTATTTAATGAAGTCCTGAAGTAAACTTATTTCATAAAATTTTTATAGAAGTGTATATTATAGATATAGATTTCACATTCCATCATTTAGTCAAATATGTTCATGGTGTGGATATTATACATTCTGACCGGTTATGTCAATGATGTTCTTGGTCAGAACATGGATTACATGGCTATGCTATAAAACATAATACCAAATTTGACTAAATGGGAAGAGTTACTTTAATGTTAAGTATTTATTAATAAATATTTTTTATATGATTTTTTTATTATAATATAATACCACATTTTTTTACATACAATATATTGATAAAAATTATAAATGGGGTAGTTTTCTCGGGTAGTTGATTGAATACTATGTATTTTATCTTTTCAATTCAAATACATTGTTACTAGGATTTTTTAGAAATTATATCCAAAAAAATATAAACTTTTTAGTGTGATGTTAATTGTGAGTTTGTTTTTCAATTATTATTTTCCCTCACTTAAATCATCTATACATTTACCTTATGAGACCAAATATGCAGTCAAAACATTTATATATTTTTAGGCAGAGAGATGATATCATATTTTATGCTAAGTTATTTACATTTAAATTTTTTCAATGTGTTTATAGAACTTATATCACATTCCATACACTAAAATATTATATAAGACCAATATTTTATCATTTCTCTGATGACTTAATCTAGATATATCTTTAAAGAAACATAATTTAAAATGAACAATTATTTTTGATATAGATGATTATGAGTGTAAGATTAATCTTATGGGAACATATGTCATAAATACTAGAGTATAATATATTATTATACTAATTATAGATTATAATAATTTAGTTAAATTCATTTATGATTTCAATCATTAGTAGAATACAATGTTTCAACAAAATTTTTGACTGTGGAATACCCTTTTGTGTGTGCATATATTTTATAAGAAAAGTAAAATATCAACTACTGTGACGTTATGTAGAATCTATTTAAAGAGAGAAGTTTCATAATTTGTATATTAAATGGTTTTGGATATGAATAGAGAACTATATTAAGCTATTTATTATTAATTTTACATTCGACAATGTGAAATATTTTATATTCTACCTCAGCCTGATAACACACCTCAGTTTCATGATATGGGACATCAAATGGCTTTAGGAAGACCTCCCAATATTATAAAAGGTTCCACATAGTGGTGATTTAAAAAATAATATATTGTGGAGACTATTAAATCAATATTATATTCATCAATATTTATAAATTTGGGAACTAAACATCTATAACAATAATCAATATATTAATAATCAATAACAGAATGTAGTATACAAAATTATTATATAAGTCATATAATATAAAACCACTAATATACCTCTATGATGATTACAGATATAAATAAAATTTTAAAATTTAAAAACCCAAAAGGATCGTATTAAATCATTTAGCCTCACTAATTGTGTCATAAAATTCATATTGTGCTACCTCATCCCAATCTAGTACACAACATTAACTCAACATAAAACTAGAACATGAGGTCTCTATGTGCACTAGAGTACACATAATGTATTTGAGAAATACATGGAAATAGGGTCTCACCATGTTATCTAATTCTAAATTTTTATATCTGTTTGTACTCAATGGAAAAAAATATAAATAAACATGCACATTAGGTCACCGGGTGCTAAACATGCCACCAAGAAAACTAAACATACATGCTTCGACCCTTGTTTAATATTTGTTGCCTCCTACAATAACTCATCTCATAAAAAATTATGTAATATGGGGAGATGAAACATTCCAAAACATCTAACCTCATCCTCAGGATATGTTTTATCTTTATTACAAGAGATAATACCCTTAGAGAAGGAATCACATCAAATATCATGATTACCCTAAGTCATAATAGATAGAAAAAAATAGTATCATTGTACCACCATCAATCAATCAGATGAACACCATAGTACCCTTGTCATATCCTATTCATTAGAAAGACACCAAAAATTTGTTCACGAAAAATAACTTATCACTTATGGAGATTTCATTGAAATTGTAGACATGAATCCCTTCATCTAGGAATTTTTACCCAAAAATAAACGTAAAATTAACTTCCTATACAAGGATGTGTTGGGAAAATAAATTTTCATTCGTGGTAAGGCCATTCTCTTAACCACTATGCTACTATGAATGGTAGGGTCAGATATCATATCACTATATAAAAATATTCATATAAGGTGATTAATGATCCTAAAAATTCTTTCCCAATCAATGCATGGTACTGCCTATATATCCATTATCCTCTACACATAGTCCCATCACTAGAAACATGTATATGACTGAGAATTCATGTAAAATAATAAAAAGGGGATAATTAACATCATAAAATCTCATAATATCATAGCTATAGAGTATGTCACTAAATACACTGACTCACTACTAAATCAGGTATTAGGGACCACCTAATCATATAGGGAAATTTTCATAAGACAATCCAGGCCAAAAAAGAATTTCACATGAACCCATTCAACCTTTTCACCTCACCCATATGTGTATCTACTAGTGTAAAAATATCTTTCATAATCACTTTTATTTATCACTATGATTCGACCACACCATAAATTGATACCTCAACCCAAATTCTCTAACTGAACCAGTCCTATTGTAAAGACCCAATCTTTTTGAGTAGTATATTAACTTACTCTTAATGATTTAATAAGATGTTAATGGTTAATGAAGAAAGAGGAGTCGATGGCTTCATCTAGTAGACTCGACCCTTATGAAGCCCACTTATCAGAGCTTGGGAAGAAGGTAGCATCTGTGGGCTTCGCTTTGGACCAAGCCCAAGCCGAACTCCAGCGTGTCAAGCATGAACGGAAACACCTACAGGAGAAGTTCAAGTTAGTAGAGATTACTACTAGGGCAATGTTATCTGAGCCTCCCTCAGATTTTCTCACCATAACACACCTTACACTTACGTCTTATGCTGGTGTTATAAGGGGCTATGTGACGAGCCCCTAGCTTCCTTGTGTAATCCTTTCGGGTGAATAAATTGAGATATTTTCCTTTAGTGATGTTTGTGGATTTTCTTTTGTCCGGATAATTTTAGGATATATTTTATTGAAGAATTTTTGAAAAAGGGATATTTTAAAACATTTATGTAAACCCTAAATAACTAATGATGTGTAATGATTTTCAAAAAATGGTCTTCTACAAAAGTGTTCAGTAAGGAATTTGGAGTCTAATAAGATCAACTTAATTTTTTATGAATAGTATATTATGAATAGTTATTTTACGCTTAGGATTAGTAATATGACCAAATGGATTAGTAATTTCACTCAAAGAAAGTTTTAATATAATTTAGACACCTATATTAAGTAATGTGATTCAATAAAATGGGTAAATAACAGTTTCATAAATTATTAGTCAAGTATTAGTTTTTTCGGATGAATAGTGTTTTTTAATTGAAAATTTAATTAAAAATTATTGGAAAATTATGTTTATAAAAAGGACTTTATTTTTGAACTCAGAGCATCGATATTATGTTAAGGTAATTTTTGGGGATTTTTCTGAAAAAAATGAATTTTCGATGAATAGTGTTTTTATTTAAAAATTAAATTAAAAATATATAGAAAATTATTTTTATAAAATGGATTTCATTTTTGAAATCAGAGCATTGATATTTGGTTAAGGTGAAATTTTGGGATTATTCTGAGAAAGATGAATTTTCAGTGAATAGTAAAAATACAGTTTTAGGGTTTCGGTATGTTTAATGACATCATAACTGTGTCATCATGATGTCATGAGATATTTCAAGGGTTTTCCGGCCAAGGGTGATGCATTATTGTTTTGGGGGCCCCATTTGGCCTCACTTTATGAAAAATATCATGAGAGAGCACATGGGTTTGAGAAAAGCACTTGTGAGGTGTCCCATGGTCATTAATGCCTTGTCCCCTCACTTTCCCTATATATACCCACCCTTTCCTCCTTTAGTTTTCACTCCCAACTCTACCCCAATGAAGTTCTGGTCTCCTTACCTTCCAAGGAGTCCTCCCAAGGTTCCCCCAAGCCCTCAAGGTCCAAAACTTTGAGTTTCAAGAGTCACGTTTTAAGGTAAGGGATCCGACCTCTCTCTTTCTTTTCATGTAATCCTTTTTATGTCATTCCCTTTATGATCCATGTATTATGTGAGAGGATGTTCTTTTATATTCCTCTTTCTGCCCTTTTCATTTTTATATAATGAGATATCCCCCCTTACTCTCGTCATTTCGTTTTATGAAAGATTAAGTGACGCCGTTAGGCTGCCGAATTTTTAAGGGGTTCTTTCACCCTTCTCATTTTTCAAGTTCGATGTTCATGTCAAGTCTTTCAAGTTCCTTTTTATTATGTTGGGGTATGATATCTATATCTATCATACTGATCTCTTATGATCATATGATGAGGAACCCTATTTGATCTTGTCAAATCTTTTTTTATTGAAGTTAAGTGACGTCGTTAGGCTGCAGAATTTTCGTCTCAAAATACCTCTCTCTTTTCTGAAAATTATTTTATGTTATAAAGTGAATACTCAAAGCTCTTATTTCTACAAGGGTATTCACATATATATCAAAATGTTCCATTTTAAATTCTGGGATTTACATACATGAGACCCTCTTTCCCTTTCCGTGGGTTTAAAGTGACGTAAAGGTCATGTCTTTAAAGGAGTTTTTAAAATGTTATGATTATGAAATGAAACCCATTTATTTTATGCTATGTGGGTTATTTATGAAACGTTTGATTATGATATATGTGGCTCACATGATAATAAAGGAATATTTAAGGGTGCGCCCTGATAGCGCTCCAATGCATTGGGTAATGATGTAACCACTAGAGATTACAATTTTCACGATACCTTGGTGAATAACCTTGGTAATTTTCAAATGACTCCTTGGGGATGGACCTTGGTGATATGTTCATGATTGTCTATGTTAAATGATGTAGCCACATCTTCAAGTTATGGAAAATGTTATTTTTATTATGAAATGCATCATGATTTCTTTCTCATGCCTTAAAGTTCTTTTCATGTCCTTATTGAAGTATCTCAAGTTCACATGTAAAATGATCCTCTTGTTTCCCTTACTGGGCCTTCTGCTCACCCTTTCTTTTGATGTATGTCCCTAGGTTATGAGATGCATAATGAACATAGGATGAACTAAGGAGAAGACTTTCAAGTGTTTAAGAAGAATGCTTTATGTTTCTTTCATGTATTTTGTTCCTGGTTTCGAAGACACTAGACCTTAAAGATCCTCTGTTATGTGTAATCTAATGAAAGTTTATGTTATAAAATGGCGGGATGCTATACTTGGTATCAAAGGATGGTTTAGTTATTTGTGGAAATTAGGATATAAAAACTTTAGGAAGAACCCAATAGAAAAGTTTAAATATAGGAAAACTTCCTGGTATTTTGGTAAGTATTGAGTAAGTGGTCTATCAAACAAATACATCCCTGTCTGGATACGAGCAGGTAGAGGCGGCTCTGGCACAGATGTACATAGGGGTAAAACCCGAAAACACCGCTTTGAGATAGACTCGAACGGGAACTGGTGCACGATAACGGGCCTTGCTGCACTCTTGGTTACGACACTCCCGGGGGATATGTTTGGTTAATCACAAGATTTTTATGAATCATTATGAAGGAATTATAGAAAAGTGTAATTGTATAAGCATGAAGTCTTAGTTAAAAGATCCATAAATGAAATAAGTTTCTCACTAAGGTTTTTTCTTTTATAAAATGGCGGACAATAGGAGGAACCGTGCCGATTGTGACCGCAATGCACCTTGTGCTGACGGCCCTCCGATGGAAGCCGGAATGGAAACATTCATGCGAATGATGAACCAACTGACTCAAGTTATGAGTAATAACTTGAATCAAGCTGAGAGGCCGACCTCACCACGAAGGGAAAAACTTTCTATTGAGTCCTTCATGCATCAACGACCACCAACATTCTGTGGATCTACTGACCCATTGGTTGCGGAACAATGGATAAGCTCCATTGAAACGATCTTTTCTGTACTTCATTGTTCGGAACAAGAAAAAGTCACCCTTGCTATTTACCGCCTAGAGGGAGAAGCTGATCAGTGGTGGTCACTGATCAAAAACACGAATCCACGAGGGGAGATGGAAGATATGGAGTGGGAAGAGTTCCGGGGAATATTCTTTAATAAGTATTTCCCTCGTTCTATGAGAACGAGAATGGAGAAGGAATTTCTCGAGCTGAAGAAAAAGGAGAATGAATCAGTTGGAACCTACGAGATGAACTTCACAAGGCTTTCCCGTTATACCTCAAGCATCTTCATGGATACTAATGGTAAGGTTGATAGATTCTTTGGTGGACTACGACCTCATCTACGGAAGAATATAGCCTATAGGAACTATGATAGCTATGAAGAAATTGATCGAAGTGCTATGAAAGTTGAACTAGAGTTTGGAGAGACACAGTGGTCTCACAAATCTAATGAGAAGAAGAGAACTCTAGAACCAAGCCTGGGAAGAAGTTTTGATCGGGAAAGAGGTGTAAAGCATATGCAACATGCCACATGCAATAAATGTGGGAAGAAGCATTCGGGGAACTGCTTGATCGGAAGTGGTAAGTGCTATAGGTGTGGAAAAGAAGGCTATATTTCTCAAAATTGTCGTAGTGATGTGAAGCCTCAACTTCCCAACACTAACGATAGAGGAAAGATGTTTCTGGCCCTACCTGAAGTCACATGCTTCAAGTGTGGATAGCTTGGGCACTTTGCTAATCAGTGTCCAAATCCGAGGGCGGTGGAGGGGAATCACCATCAACCTCAGCAGAGGCCAGGGGAGCAAGGTCGTGCTTTCGCTATCACAACAACTGAAGTTGAAGTTCCGAATGATGTGGTAGCAGGTACTCATGTTGTCCTCTCAATACTAGCAAGTACTTTATTTGATTCTGGTTCTACGCATTCCTTTATTTCCTCCAAGTTTGCAAGGAATATAGAATCAATCCCCGAACTGCTAGAGGTAGAGTTTTCAGTCAAGACTCCAAGTGGGATTATCCTTGCATCAAAAGTATTTAGAGACTCTAGTGTTTACATTAGTGAGCACAATATTATCTCAAATCTAGTAGTCATTCCCATGTTGGAATTCGACGTTTTACTAGGGATGGACTGGCTCTCAAAGTATAATGCTAAGATCAAATGCAGAAGTAAGGAAATATCAGTAGTCTTGAATAAACGTCCTATATTTATCTTCCAAGGAGAGATATTCCGAACTAATCCCTATCTAGAAGCACCTCCCATAACTTTATTTATGGAGTTAATCGGTAATGATGAAGAAGGGAAAGGGAGCATACAAATTGAAGATGTTCCAATTGTTCAAGAGTATATGGATGTATTTCCTGAGGAGTTACCTGGAACTCCCCCAGAAAGAGAGTTAGAGTTCTCCATTGAACTCGTACCTGGGACCCAACCTATATCAAAGACTCCGTATAGAATGGAAAATGTGGAGCTAGAATAGTTAAAGAAACAACTCCAAGACTTGTTGGAGATGGGGTTTATCCGACCGAGTGTGTCTCCTTGGGGAGCACCAGTTCTCTTTGTGAAGAAGAAGGATGGATCGATGCGGCTATGCATTGATTATAAAGAACTGAACGGGATCACAGTGAAGAACAGATATCCTCTTCCAAGAATTGATGATTTATTTGACCAACTTCGTGGGGCTCAATTCTTCTCTAAGATTGACCTTCGATCTGGTTATCATCAACTGAGGGTGAAGAAGGAAGATAATCCAAAGACAGACTTTCGATCAAGATATGGGCATTATGAGTTTACTGTTATGCCTTCGGCTTGACTAATGCTCCTGCTATTTTCATGGATTTGATGAATAGAGTCTTTAAGGACTACCTTGATAACTTTGTTGTAGTTTTTATCGATGATATTTTGATATATTCAAAAAGTCTTGAGGAGCATGAAGATCATCTGAGGGTTATTTTGAAAACTCTACGGAAGGAGAGGCTCTTTGGAAAGTTCAACAAGTGTGAGTTTGGGTTACAAAAAGTGGCTTTCTTGGGGCACATCGTAACCAATGAAGGAATCTCGGTTGACCCTGCAAAGACAATGGTTGTGGAGGAGTGGCCTCAACCCACAACAGTAACTGAGATTCATAGTTTCCTTAGTTTAGTGGGATATTATAGGAGGTTTGTGAAAAACTTCTCACGGCTTTCTAATCCACTAACCAAGTTGACTCGAAAAGGGGTTAAGTTCATCTGGACAAAGGAATGCAAGGAATGTTTCCAAGAGCTGAAGAAGAGATTGGTTACTGCACCTATGTTAACACTACCCTCTATCGGAGAAGGATTCGTTATTTTTAGCGATGCATCTCTGAAAGGGCTTGGGTGCGTCCTCATGCAAAAAGACAAGGTAATTGCTTATGCATCTCGACAATTGAAGATTCATGAGCAGAATTATCCTACGCACGATCTAGAGCTGGCGGAAGTTGTTTTTGCACTAAAGATATGGAGGCACTATCTTTATTGGGATAAATGTGATATATACACTGACCACCAAAGTCTAGAGTATATTTTCACATAGAAAGAATTGAACACGAGACAAAGGAGATGGTTGGTGCTTATTAAAGAATATGATTGTTCAATTCATTATCACCCTGGAAGAGAAAACAAAGTCGCGGATGCGTTAAGCAGGAAAGATCCTGTTGTTCTGGAAACAATGAGGATCCTAGGGGATCCCTTGATTAAAGATCTATTAAAACTGGACATGGGAATTATAAGGAAACGGACATCATCAACCCTATCCCAAATGATCTCTCAACCTTCATTACTAGAGAAGATCAAGAAGGCTCAAAAAG
The DNA here is from genome assembly GCA_963277665.1 of Viscum album. NCBI lineage: Eukaryota > Viridiplantae > Streptophyta > Magnoliopsida > Santalales > Viscaceae > Viscum > Viscum album. The sequence goes on from OY728133.1 coordinate 1,003,949,280, forward strand.
AAGATCCTTTTCTGCAGGAGAAGTTCGAGGCTGTAAAGGATGGTAAGTTCCCTGATTTCAATGTTGATCAAGAAGGTGTATTGAAATTTCGTACAAGACTATGTGTTCCATCTATTCCGGAGATAAAGAAAGAACTGATGGATGAAGCTCATAGCTCTACTTTCTCTATACATCCGGGAATCACTAAGATGTATAGAGACCTTCGTGATCATTATTGGTGGGATATCATGAAGAGGGAGATTGCTGATTACACTACAAGGTGCCTGGTGTGTCAGCAAGTAAAGGAAGAATGACAACATCCTAAGGGGGTATTACAACCGCTACCCATACCAGTATGGAAGTGGGATAATATCACTATGGACTTTGTAACTGGTCTCCCGAAAACATCCAAAGGAAACAATGTGATATGGGTTATTGTGGACCGTCTCACCAAGACAACCCATTTTATCTCTATTCGGGAAGATTTCTCTCTGGATCAGCTTTCCATGATATACGTGAAGGAAGTGATAAGGCTGCATGGGGTACCACTATCCATCGTATCTGATCGTGACCCAAGATTCACATCATAATTCTGGAGAAGTCTTCAACATGCTCTGAATACTGAATTGAATTTTAGTATGGCTTATCATCCTCAAACTTATGGCCAATCTGAAAGGACAATTCAGACACTCGAAGAAATGCTGAGATTATGATCAATGGAATTTAATGGTGGATGGGATCAACACCTCCCATTAGTGGAGTTCTCCTATAACAACAGCTTCCATGCGAGTATTCAGATGGCACCCTATGAAGCTCTGTATGGAAAGCGGTGTAGAACTCCTACTTGTTGGGATGAAACTGGTGAGAGGAAGCTTCTTGGGCCTGATCTCGTGCAAGAGATGACAGAACAGGTTCATTCCATCCAACAACACATAAAAGCTGCTCAAAGTTGGCAGAAGAGTTATGCTGACAATCGTCGAAGGGACTTGGAGTTTGGTGTTGGCGACAAAGTCTTCCTTCGAATTTCTCCATGGAATAGAGTCATGCGATTTGGGAAGAAAGGGAAGCTCAGCCCTAGATACATTGGCCCCTATGAAATCCTTGATCGCATAGGAGCAGTGGACTATCGTCTAGCACTTCCACCGAACCTAGCTCAAGTTCATGATGTCTTCCATGTATCTCTCTTGAGGAAGTACATACCCGACCCTTCGCATGTACTGAACCCAGAGGTGGTACAACTGGAACATGACCTCTCTTATGAGGAGCAGCCAGTGGAGATCTTGGACCATAGAGACAAGGTCCTACGAAACAAGACTACCCACCTTGTGAAAGTGTTGTGGAGGAATAACAAATATGAAGAAGCGACTTGGGAGCCTGAGGAAACAATGAAGCAAAAGTACCCTCACCTTTCCGACTAGGCCTCAAGTGTAAATTTCGGGGACGAAATTTCTTAAGGGGGGAAGAATGTAACGACCCAATCTTTTTGAGTATTATATTAACTTACTCTTAATGATTTAATAAGATGATAATGGTTAATGCAGAAAGATGAGTCGATGGCTTCATCTAGTAGACTCGACCCTTATGAAGCCCACTTATCAGAGCTTGGGAATGAGGTAGCATCTGTGGGCTTCGCTTTGGACCAAGCCCAAGCCGAACTCCAGCATGTCAAGCTTGAACGGAAACGCCTACAGGAGAAGTTCAAGTTAGTAGAGATTACTACTAGGGCAATTTTATCTGAGCCTCCCTCAGATTCTCTCACCGTAGCACACCTTACACTTACGTCTTATGCCGGTGTTATAAGGGGCTATGTGACGAGACCCTAGCTTCCTTGTGTAATCCTTTCGGGTGAATAAATTGAGATATCTTCCTTTAGTGATGTTTGTGGATTTTCTTTTGTCCGGATAATTTTAGGATATATTTTATTGATGAATTTTTGAAAAAGGGATATTTTAAAACATTTGTGTAAACCCTAAATAACTAATGATGTGTAATGATTTTCAAAAAATGGTCTTCTACAAAAGTGTTCAGTAAGGAATTTGGAGTCTAATAAGATCAACTTAATTTTTGATGAATAGTAAATTATGAATAGTGATTTTACGCTTAGGATTAGTAATATGACCAAATGGATTAGTAATTTCACTCAAAGAAAGTTTTAATATAATTTAGACACCTAGATTAAGTAATGTGATTCAATAAAATGGGTAAATAACGGTTTCATAAATTATTAGTCAAGTATTAGTTTTTTTGGATGAATAGTGTTTTTTAATTGAAAATTTAATTAAAAATTATTAGAAAATTATTTTTATAAAAAGGACTTTATTTTTGAACTCAGAGCATCGATATTATGTTAAGGTAATTTTTGGGGATTTTTCGGGAAAAAATGAATTTTCGATGAATAGTGTTTTTATTTAAAAATTAAATTAAAAATATATAGAAAATTATTTTTAGAAAATGGATTTCATTTTTGAAATCAGAGCATTGATATTTGGTTAAGGTGAAATTTTGGGATTATTCTGAGAAAGTTGAATTTTCAGTGAATTGTAAAAATACAGTTTTAGGGTTTCGGTATGTTTAATGACATCATAACTGTTTCATGATGATTTCATGAGATATTTCAAGGGTTGGCCGGCCAAGGGTGATGAATTATTGTTTTGGGGGCCCCATGTGGCCTAACATTATGAAAAATATCATGAGAGAGCACATGTGTTTGAGAAAATCACTTGTGAGGTGTCCCTTGGCCATTAATGCCTTGTCCCCTCACTTTCCCTATAAATACCCACCCTTTCCTCCTCTAGTTTTCACTCCCAACTCTCCCCAAACGAAGTTCCGGTCTCCTTACATTCCAAGGAGTCCTCCCAAGGTTCCCCCAAGCCCTCAAGGTCCAAAACATTGAGTTTCAAGAGTCACGTTTTAAGGTAAGGGATCCGACCTCTCTCTTTATTTTCATGTAATCCTTTTTATGTCATTCCCTTTATGCTCCATGTTCTTATGTGAGAGTATGTTCTTTTATATTCCTCTTTCTTCCCTTTTCATTTTTATATTATGAGAGATCCCCTCTTACTCTCGTCATTTCGTTTTATGAAAGATTAAGTGACGCCGTTAGGCTGCCGAATTTTTAAGGGATTCTTTCACCCTTCTCATTTTTCAAGTTCGATGTTCATGTCAAGTCTTTCAAGTTCATTTTTATTATGTTGGAGTATGATCTCTATATCAATCATACTGATCTATTATGATCATATGATGAGGGACCCTATTTGATCTTGTCAAATATTTTTTTATTGAAGTTAAGTGACGCCGTTAGGCTGCAGAATTTTCGTCTCAAAATACCTCTCTCTTTTCTAAAAATTATTTTATGTTATAAAGTGAATACTCAAAGCTCTTTTTTCTAAAAGGTTATTCACATATATATCAAAATGTTCCATTTTAAATTATGGGATTTACATACATGAGACCCGCTTTCCCTTTCTGTGGGTTTAAAGTGACGTAAAGATCATGTCTTTAAAGCAGTTTTTAAAATGTTATGATTATGAAATGAAACCCATTTATTTTATGCTATGTGGGTTATTTATGAAACTTTTGATGATGATATATGTGGCTGACATGATAATAAAGGAAAATTTAAGGGTGCGCCCTGATAGCGCTCCAATGCATTGGGTAATGATGTAACCACTAGAGATTACAATTTTCACGATACCTTGGTGAATAACCTTGGTAATTTTCAAATGACACCTTGGGGATGGACCTTGGTGATATGTTCATGATTGTCTATGTTAAATGATGTAGCCACATCTTCAAGTTATGGAAAATGTTATTTTTATTATGAAATTCCTCATGATTTCTTTCTCATGCCTTAAAGTTATTTTCATGTCCTTATTGAAGTATCTCATGTTCACATGTAAAATGTTCCTCTTGTTTCCCTTACTGGGCCTTCTGCTCACCCTGTCTTTTGATGTATGTTCCCAGGTTATGAGATGCATAATGAACATAGGATGAACTAAGGAGAAGCCTTTCAAGTGTTTAAGAAGAATTCTTTATGTTGCTTTCATGTATTTTGTTCCTGGTTTCCAAGACACTAGACCTTAAAGATCCTCTGTTATGTGTAATCTAATGAAAGTTTATGTTATAAAATGGAGGATGCTATAGTTGGTATCAAAGGATAGTTTAGTTATTTGTGGAAATTAGGATATAAAAACTTTAGGAAGAACCCTATAGAAAAGTTTAAATATAGGAAAACTTCCTGGTATTTTGGTAAGTATTGAGTAAGTGGTCTATCAAACAAATACATCCCTATCTGGATACGAGCAGGTAGAGGCGGCTCTGGCACATATGTACATAGGGGTAAAACCCGAAAACACCGCTTTGAGCTAGACTCGAACAGAAACTGGTGCACGATAACGGGCCTTGCTGCACTCTTGGTTACGACACTCCTGGGGGATATGTTTGTTTACTCACAAGCTTTTTATGAATCATTATGAAGGAATTATAGAAAAGTGTAATTGTATAAGCATGAAGTCATAGTTAAAAGATCCATAAATGAAATAAGTTTCTCACAAAGGTTTTTTCTTTTAGAAAATGGCGGGCAATAGGAGGAACCGTGCCGATGGTGACTGCAATGCACCTTGTGCTGACGGCCCTCCGATGGAAGACGGAATGGAAACATTCATGCGAATGATGAACCAACTGACTCATGTTATGAGTAATAACTTGAATCAATCTGAGAGGCCGACCTCACCACAAAGGGAAAAACATTCTGTTGAGTCCTTCATTCGTCAACGACCACCAACATTCAGTGGATCTACTGACCCATTGGTTGCGGAACAATGGATAAGCTCCATTGAAAAGATCTTTTCTGTACTTCATTGTTCGGAACAAGAAAAAGTCACCCTTGCTGTTTACCGCCTAGAGGGAGAAGCTGATTAGTGGTGGTCACTGATCAAAAACACGAAGCCACGAGGAGAGATGGAAGCTATGGAGTGGGAAGAGTTCCGGGGAATATTCTTTAATAAGTATTTCCCTCGTTCTATGAGAACGAGAATAGAGAAAGAATTTCTCGAGCTGAAGGAAAAGGAGAATGAATCGGTTGGAACCTACGAGATGAACTTCACAAGGCTTTCCCGTTATACCTCAAGCTTCGTCATGTACCCTAAAGGGAAGTTTGATAGATTCTTTGGTGGACTCCGACCTCATCTACGGAAGAATCTAGCCAATAGGGACTATGATAGCTATGAAGAAATTGATCGAAGTACTATGAAAGTTGAACTAGTGTTTGGCGAGACACAGTGGTCTCACAAATCTAATGAGAAGAAGAGAACTCTAGAACAATGTCTGGGAAGAAGTTTTGATTAGGAAAGTGGTGGAAAGCATATGCAACATGCCACATGCAATAAATGTGGGAAGAAGCATTCGGGGAACTGCTTGATCGGAAGTGGTAAGTGCTATAGGTGTGGAAAAGAGGGCCATATTTCTCAGAATTGTCGTAGTGATGTGAAGCCTCAACTTCCCAACACTAACGATAGAGGAAAGATGGTTCTGGCCCTACCCGAAGTCACATGCTTCAAGTGTGGACAGCTTGGGCACTTTTCTAATCAGTGTCCAAATCTGAGGGCGAAGGAGGGGAATCACCATCAACCTCAGCAGAGGCCAAGGGAGAAAGGTCGTGCTTTCGCTATCACAACAACTGAAGTTGAAGTTCCAAACGATGTGGTAGCAGGTACTCTTGTTGTCCTCTCAAAACTAGCAAGTACTTTATTTGATTCTGGTTTTACGCATTCCTTTATTTCCTCCAAGTTTGCAAGGAATATATAATCAATCCCCGAACTGCTAGAGGTAGAGTTGTCAGTCAAGACTCCAAGTGGGATTATCCTTGCATCAAAAGTATTTAGAGACTATAGTGTTTACTTTAGTGAGCACAATATTATCTCAAATCTATTAGTCATTCCCATGTTGGAATTCGACGTTATACTAGGGATGGACTGGCTCTCAAAGTATAATGCTAAGATCAAATGCAGAAGTAAGGAAATCTCAGTAGTCTTGAATAAACGACCTATAGTTATCTTCCAATGAGAGATATCCCGAACTGATCCCTATCTATAAGTACCTCCCATAGCTTTCTTTATAGAGTTAATCGGTGATGATGAAGAAGGGAAAGGGATCATACAAATTGAAGATGTTCCAATTGTTCAGGAGTACATGGATGTATTTCCTGAGGAGTTACCTGGACCTCCCCCAGAAAGAGAGGTAGAGTTCTCCATTGAACTCGTACCTGGGACCCAACCGATATCAAAGACTCCGTATAGAATGGCAAATGTAGAGATAGAATAGTTAAAGAAACAACTCCAAGACTTGTTGGTGAAGGGGTATATCCGACCGAGTGTGTCTCCTTGGGGAGCACCAGTTCTCTTTGTGAAGAAGAAGGATGGATCAATGCGGCTATACATTGATTATAGAGAACTGAACGAGATCACAGTGAAGAACAGATATCCTCTTCCAAGAATTGATGATTTATTTGACCAACTTCGCGGGGCTCAATTCTTCTCTAAGATTGACCTTCGATCTGGTTATCATCAACTGAGGGTGAAGAAGGAAGATATTCCAAAGACTGCCTTCCGATCAAGATATGGGCATTATGAGTTTACTATTATGCCTTTCGGCTTGACTAATGCTCCTGCTATTTTCATGGATGTGATGAATAGAGTCTTTAAGGACTACCTTGATAACTTTGTGGTAGTTTTTATCGAGGATATTTTGATATATTCAAAAAGTTGTGAGGAGCATGAAGATCATCTGAGGGTTATTTTGAAAACTCTACGGAAGGAGATGTTCTTTGGGAAGTTCAACAAGTGTGAGTTTTGGTTACAACAAGTGGCTTTCTTGGGGCACATCGTAACCAATGAAGGAATCTCGGTTGACCCTGCAAAGACAATGGTTGTGGAGGAGTGGCCTCAACCCACAACAGTAATAGAGATTCGTAGTTTCCTTGGTTTAGCAGGATATTATAGGAGGTTTGTGAAAAACTTTTCACGGCTTTCTAATCCGCTAACCAAGTTGACTCAAAAAGGGGTTAAGTTCATCTGGACAAAGGAATGCGAGGAAAGTTTCCAAGAGCTGAAGAAGAGATTGGTTACTGCACCTGTGTTAACACTACCCTCTATCGGAGAAGGATTCGTTATTTTTAGCGATGCATCTCCGAAAGGGCTTGGGTGCGTCCTCATGCAAAATGACAAGGTAATTGCTTATGCATCTCGATAGTTGAAGAATCATGAGCAGAATTATCCTACGCATGATCTAGAGCTGGCGGCAGTTGTTTTTTCTCTAAAGATATGGAGGCACAATCTTTATGGGGAGAAATGTGATATATACATTGACCAGCAAAGTCTAAAGTATATTTTCACACATAAAGAATTCAACATGAGACAAAGGATATGGTTGGTGCTTATTAAAGAATATGATTGTTCAATTCATTATCACCCTGGAACAGCAAACAAAGTCGCGGATGCGTTAAGCAGGAAAGATCCTGTTGTTCTGGCAACAATGAGGATCCTAGGGGATCCCTTGATCAAAGATCTAGTAAAACTAGACATGGGAATTATAAGGAAAGGGACATAATCAACCCTATCCCAAATGATTTCTCAACCTTCATTACTAGAGAAGATCAAGAAGGCTAAAAAAGAATATCCTTTGCTGCAGGAGAAGTTCGAGGCTGTAAAGGATGGTAAGTTCCCTGATTTCAATGTTGATCAAGAAGGTGTATTGAAATTTCGTACAAGACTATGTGGTCCATCTATTCCGGAGATAAAGGAAGAACTGATGGATGAAGCTCATAGCTCTACTTTCTCTATACATCCGAGAAGCACTAAGATGTATATAGACCTTCGTGATCATTATTGGTGGGATATCATGAAGAGGGAGATTGCTGATTACACTACAAGGTGCCTGGTTTGTCAGCAAGTAAAGGCAGAATGACAACTTTCTAAGGGGGTATTACAACCGCTACCCAAACCAGTATGGAAGTGGGATAATATCACTATGGACTTTGTAACTGGTCTCCCGAAAACATCCAAAGGAAACAATGCGATATGGGTTATTGTGGACCGTCTCACCAAGACAGCCCATTTTATCTCTATTCGGGAAGATTTCTATCTGGATCAGCTTGCCAAGATATACGTGAAGGAAGTGGTAAGGCTGCATGGGGTACCACTATCCATCGTATCTGATCGTGACCCAAGATTCACATCATAATTCTGGAGAAGTCTTCAACATGCTCTGAATACTGAATTGAATTTTAGTACGGCCTATCATCCTCAAACTGATCGCCAATCTGAAAGGACTATTCAGACACTCGAAGACATGCTGAGATTATGCTCAATGGAATTTAAAGGTGGATGGGATCAACACCTCCCATTAGTGGAGATCTCCTATAACAACAGCTTCCGTGAGAGTATTCAGATGGCACCCTATGAAGATCTGTATGGAAAGCGGTGTAGAACTCCTACTTGTTGGGACGAAACTAGTGAGAGGAAGATTCTTGGGCCTGATCTTGTGCAAGAGATGACGGAACAGGTTCATGCCATCCAACAACACATAAAAGCTGCTCAAAGTTGGCAGAAAAGCTATGCTGACAATCGTCGAAGGGACTTGGAGTTTGGTGTTGGGGACAAAGTCTTCCTTTGAATTTCTCCATGGAAAAGAGTCATGCGATTTGGGAAGAAAGGGAAGCTCATCCCTAGGTACATTGGCCCCTATGAAATCCTTGATCGCATAGGAGCAGTGGACTATCGTCTAGCACTTCCACCGAACCTAGCTCAAGTTCATGATGTCTTCCATGTATCTCTCTTGAGGAAGTACATACCCGACCCTTCGCATGTACTGAACCCAGAGGTGGTACAACTGGAACATGAACTATCTTATGAGGAGCAGCCAGTGGAGATCTTGGACCGTAGAGACTAGGTCCTACGAAACAAGACTACCCACCTTGTGAAAGTGTTGTGGAGGAATCACAAATATGAAGAAGCGACTTGGGAGCCTGAGGAAACAATGAAGCAAAAGTACCCTCACCTTTTCGACTAGGCCTCAAGTGTAAATTTCGGGGACGAAATTTCTTAAGGGGGGAAGAATGTAATGACCCAATATTTTTGAGTAGTATATTAACTTACTCTTAATGATTTAATAAGATGTTAATGGTTAATGCAGAAAGAGGAGTCGATGGCTTCATCTAGTAGACTCGACCCTTATGAAGCCCACTTATCAGAGCTTGGGAATGAGGTAGCATCTGTGGGCTTCGCTTTGGACCAAGCCCAAGCCGAACTCCAGCGTGTCAAGCTTGAACAGAAATGCCTACAGGAGAAGTTCAAGTTAGTAGAGATTACTACTAGGGCAATTTTATCTGAGCCTCCCTCAGATTCTCTCACCGTAGCACACCTTACACTTACGTCTTATGCCGGTGTTATAAGGGGCTATGTGACGAGACCCTAGCTTCCTTGTGTAATCCTTTCGGGTGAATAAATTGAGATATCTTCCTTTAGTGATGTTTGTGGATTTTCTTTTGTCCGGATAATTTTAGGATATATTTTATTGATGAATTTTTGAAAAAGGGATATTTTAAAACATTTGTGTAAACCCTAAATAACTAATGATGTGTAATGATTTTCAAAAAACGGTCTTCTACAAAAGTGTTCAGTAAGGAATTTGGAGTCTAATAAGATCAACTTAATTTTTGATGAATAGTAAATTATGAATAGTGATTTTACGCTTAGGATTAGTAATATGACCAAATGGATTAGTAATTTCACTCAAAGAAAGTTTTAATATAATTTAGACACCTAGATTAAGTAATGTGATTCAATAAAATGGGTAAATAACGGTTTCATAAATTATTAGTCAAGTATTAGTTTTTTTGGATGAATAGTGTTTTTTAATTGAAAATTTAATTAAAAATTATTAGAAAATTATTTTTATAAAAATGACTTTATTTTTGAACTCAGAGCATCGATATTATGTTAAGGTAATTTTTGGGGATTTTTCGGGGAAAAATGAATTTTCGATGAATAGTGTTTTTATTTAAAAATTAAATTAAAAATATATAGAAAATTATTTTTAGAAAATGGATTTCATTTTTGAAATCAGAGCATTGATATTTGGTTAAGGTGAAATTTTGGGATTATTCTGAGAAAGTTGAATTTTCAGTGAATTGTAAAAATACAGTTTTAGGGTTTCGGTATGTTTAATGACATCATAACTGTTTCATGATGATTTCATGAGATATTTCAAGGGTTGGCCGGCCAAGGGTGATGAATTATTGTTTTGGGGGCCCCATGTGGCCTAACATTATGAAAAATATCATGAGAGAGCACATGTGTTTGAGAAAATCACTTGTGAGGTGTCCCTTGGCCATTAATGCCTTGTCCCCTCACATTCCCTATAAATACCCACCCTTTCCTCCTTTAGTTTTCACTCCCAACTCTCCCCAAACGAAGTTCCGGTCTCCTTACCTTCCAAGGAGTCCTCCCAAGGTTCCCCCAAGCCCTCAAGGTCCAAAACATTGAGTTTCAAGAGTCACGTTTTAAGGTAAGGGATCCGACCTCTCTCTTTATTTTCATGTAATCCTTTTTATGTCATTCCCTTTATGCTCCATGTTCTTATGTGAGAGGATGTTCTTTTATATTCCTCTTTCTGCCCTTTTCATTTTTATATGATGAGAGATCCCCTCTTACTCTCGTCATTTCGTTTTATGAAAGATTAAGTGACGCCGTTAGGCTGCCGAATTTTTAAGGGATTCTTTCACCCTTCTCATTTTTCAAGTTCGATGTTCATGTCAAGTCTTTCAAGTTCATTTTTATTATGTTGGAGTATGATCTCTATATCTATCATACTGATCTATTATGATCATATGATGAGGGACCCTATTTGATCTTGTCAAATATTTTTTTATTGAAGTTAAGTGACGCCGTTAGGCTGCAGAATTTTCGTCTCAAAATACCTCTCTCTTTTCTAAAAATTATTTTATGTTATAAAGTGAATACTCAAAGCTCTTTTTTCTACAAGGTTATTCACATATATATCAAAATGTTCCATTTTAAATTATGGGATTTACATACATGAGACCCGCTTTCCCTTTCTGTGGGTTTAAAGTGACGTAAAGATCATGTCTTTAAAGCAGTTTTTAAAATGTTATGATTATGAAATGAAACCCATTTATTTTATGCTATGTGGGTTATTTATGAAACTTTTGATGATGATATATGTGGCTCACATGATAATAAAGGAAAATTTAAGGGTGCGCCCTGATAGCGCTCCAATGCATTGGGTAATGATGTAACCACTAGAGATTACAATTTTCACGATACCTTGGTGAATAACCTTGGTAATTTTCAAATGACACCTTGGGGATGGACCTTGGTGATATGTTCATGATTGTCTATGTTAAATGATGTAGCCACATCTTCAAGTTATGGAAAATGTTATTTTTATTATGAAATTCCTCATTATTTCTTTCTCATGCCTTAAAGTTATTTTCATGTCCTTATTGAAGTATCTCATGTTCACATGTAAAATGTTCCTCTTGTTTCCCTTACTGGGCCTTCTGCTCACCCTGTCTTTTGATGTATGTCCCCAGGTTATGAGATGCATAATGAACATAGGATGAACTAAGGAGAAGCCTTTCAAGTGTTTAAGAAGAATTCTTTATGTTGCTTTCTTGTATTTTGTTCCTGGTTTCCAAGACACTAGACCTTAAAGATCCTCTGTTATGTGTAATCTAATGAAAGTTTATGTTATAAAATGGAGGATGCTATAGTTGGTATCAAAGGATAGTTTAGTTATTTGTGGAAATTAGGATATAAAACCTTTAGGAAGAACCCTATAGAAAAGTTTAAATATAGGAAAACTTCCTGGTATTTTAGTAAGTATTGAGTAAGTGGTCTATCAAACAAATACATCCCTATCTGGATACGAGCAGGTAGAGGCGGCTCTGGCACATATGTACATAGGGTTAAAACCCGAAAACACCGCTTTGAGCTAGACTCGAACGGAAACTAGTGCACGATAATGGGCCTTGCTGCACTCTTGGTTACGACACTCCTGGGGGATATGTTTGGTTACTCACAAGCTTTTTATGAATCATTATGAAGGAATTATAGAAAAGTGTAATTGTATAAGCATGAAGTCATAGTTAAAAGATCCGTAAATGAAATAAGTTTCTCACAAAGGTTTTTTCTTTTAGAAAATGGCGGGAAATAGGAGGAACCGTGCCGATGGTGACTGCAATGCACCTTGTGCTGACGGCCCTCCGATGGAAGACGGAATGGAAACATTCATGCGAATGATGAACCAACTGACTCATGTTATGAGTAATAACTTGAATCAATCTGAGAGGCCGACCTCACCACAAAGGGAAAAACATTCTGTTGAGTCCTTCATTCGTCAACGACCACCAACATTCAGTGGATCTACTGACCCATTGGTTGCGGAACAATGGATAAGCTCCATTGAAAAGATCTTTTCTGTACTTCATTGTTCGGAACAAGAAAAAGTCACCCTTGCTGTTTACCGCCTAGAGGGAGAAGCTGATTAGTGGTGGTCACTGATCAAAAACACGAAGCCACGAGGAGAGATGGAAGCTATGGAGTGGGAAGAGTTCCGGGGAATATTCTTTAATAAGTATTTCCCTCGTTCTATGAGAACGAGAATAGAGAAAGAATTTCTCGAGCTGAAGGAAAAGGAGAATGAATCAGTTGGAACCTACGAGATGAACTTCACAAGGCTTTCCCGTTATACCTCAAGCTTCGTCATGTACCCTAATGGGAAGTTTGATAGATTCTTTGGTGGACTCCGACCTCATCTACGGAAGAATCTAGCCAATAGGGACTATGATAGCTATGAAGAAATTGATCGAAGTACTATGAAAGTTGAACTAGTGTTTGGCGAGACACAGTGGTCTCACAAATCTAATGAGAAGAAGAGAACTCTAGAACAATGTCTGGGAAGAAGTTTTGATTAGGAAAGTGGTGGAAAGCATATGCAACATGCCACATGCAATAAATGTGGGAAGAAGCATTCGGGGAACTGCTTGATCGGAAGTGGTAAGTTCTATAGGTGTGGAAAAGAGGGCCATATTTCTCAGAATTGTCGTAGTGATGTGAAGCCTCAACTTCCCAACACTAACGATAGAGGAAAGATGGTTCTGGCCCTACCCGAAGTCACATGCTTCAAGTGTGGACAGCTTGGGCACTTTTCTAATCAGTGTCCAAATCTGAGGGCGAAGGAGGGGAATCACCATCAACCTCAGCAGAGGCCAAGGGAGAAAGGTCGTGCTTTCGCTATCACAACAACTGAAGTTGAAGTTCCAAACGATGCGGTAGCAGGTACTCTTGTTGTCCTCTCAAAACTAGCAAGTACTTTATTTGATTCTGGTTTTACGCATTCCTTTATTTCCTCCAAGTTTGCAAGGAATATATAATCAATCCCCGAACTGCTAGAGGTAGAGTTGTCAGTCAAGACTCCAAGTGGGATTATCCTTGCATCAAAAGTATTTAGAGACTCTAGTGTTTACTTTAGTGAGCACAATATTATCTCAAATCTATTAGTCATTCCCATGTTGGAATTCGACGTTATACTAGGGATGGACTGGCTCTCAAAGTATAATGCTAAGATCAAATGCAGAAGTAAGGAAATCTCAGTAGTCTTGAATAAACGACCTATAGTTATCTTCCAATGAGAGATATCCCGAACTAATCCCTATCTAGAAGTACCTCCCATAGCTTTCTTTATAGAGTTAATCGGTGATGATGAAGAAGGGAAAGGGAGCATACAAATTGAAGATGTTCCAATTGTTCAGGAGTACATGGATGTATTTCCTGAGGAGTTACCTGGACCTCCCCCAGAAAGAGAGGTAGAGTTCTCCATTGAACTCGTACCTGGGACCCAACCGATATCAAAGACTCCGTATAGAATGGCAAATGTAGAGATAGAATAGTTAAAGAAACAACTCCAAGACTTGTTGGTGAAGGGGTTTATCCGACCGAGTGTGTCTCCTTGGGGAGCACCAGTTCTCTTTGTGAAGAAGAAGGATGGATCAATGCGGCTATACATTGATTATAGAGAACTGAACGGGATCACAGTGAAGAACAGATATCCTCTTCCAAGAATTGATGATTTATTTGACCAACTTCGCGGGGCTCAATTCTTCTCTAAGATTGACCTTCGATCTGGTTATCATCAACTGAGGGTGAAGAAGGAAGATATTCCAAAGACTGCCTTCCGATCAAGATATGGGCATTATGAGTTTACTGTTATGCCTTTCGGCTTGACTAATGCTCCTGCTATTTTCATGGATGTGATGAATAGAGTTTTTAAGGACTACCTTGATAACTTTGTGGTAGTTTTTATCGAGGATATTTTGATATATTCAAAAAGTTGTGAGGAGCATAAAGATCATCTGAGGGTTATTTTGAAAACTCTACGGAAGGAGAGGTTCTTTGGGAAGTTCAACAAGTGTGAGTTTTGGTTACAACAAGTGGCTTTCTTGGGGCACATCGTAACCAATGAAGGAATCTCGGTTGACCCTGCAAAGACAATGGTTGTGGAGGAGTGGCCTCAACCCACAACAGTAACAGAGATTCGTAGTTTCCTTGGTTTAGCAGGATATTATAGGAGGTTTGTGAAAAACTTTTCACGGCTTTCTAATCCACTAACCAAGTTGACTCAAAAAGGGGTTAAGTTCATCTGGACAAAGGAATGCGAGGAAATTTTCCAAGAGCTGAAGAAGAGATTGGTTACTGCACCTGTGTTAACACTACCCTCTATCGGAGAAGGATTCGTTATTTTTAGCGATGCATCTCCGAAAGGGCTTGGGTGCGTCCTCATGCAAAATGACAAGGTAATTGCTTATGCATCTCGATAGTTGAAGAATCATGAGCAGAATTATCCTACGCATGATCTAGAGCTGGCGGCAGTTGTTTTTTCTCTAAAGATATGGAGGCACAATCTTTATGGGGAGAAATGTGATATATACACTGACCACCAAAGTCTAAAGTATATTTTCACACAGAAAGAATTCAACATGAGACAAAGGATATGGTTGGTGCTTATTAAAGAATATGATTGTTCAATTCATTATCACCCTGGAACAGAAAACAAAGTCGCGGATGCGTTAAGCAGGAAAGATCCTATTGTTCTGGCAACAATGAGGATCCTAGGGGATCCCTTGATCAAAGATCTAGTAAAACTAGACATGGGAATTATAAGGAAAGGGACATAATCAACCCTATCCCAAATGATTTCTCAACCTTCATTACTAGAGAAGATCAAGAAGGCTAAAAAAGAATATCCTTTGCTGCAGGAGAAGTTCGAGGCTGTAAAGGATGGTAAGTTCCCTGATTTCAATGTTGATCAAGAAGGTGTATTGAAATTTCGTGTAACGCCCCGACCCCAGCTACCCAGAGTCGGTGCATTACTTCGTAACATTGGCATGATCACAAGAAAGATCAAATCTCGAAAGACCGATTGGTTTAGTAGCCTTGGAAACACTAGATATATTCATAAGTTTTACATTACATCATAAAATGAAAAACTAATACAAAAACATAATATTTCCACAATCCACACTATTAACCCCTCATAAAATCCCTGCAGGACATTCATAACTTACTTCTTCACATCCTGGGAAAAATAAAACATAAAAAAAAGGGGTGAGCTCAAATGCCCAGTAAGGATAACAATAAAGTGGAAACTTTCATAAATAAGAATAAACGTTTAAGGCAATGTATAACTAAAACAAAAGCCTTTTAAATACGAACTTTCAACATGGTATGGCATAAATAAAATGAAATAGTGCCATTTACTTATTCACATGGATATTCTACTAAATGAATAATCACATACAAAAATCAATAACCACTTTCATAATGTTGGAATGCATAATGCCAGACTATCATAACCACATAGCCAAGGCCTCGTGCCAAGACTACAAATAAGATTTTGTCAAGGCCTTGTGCCAAGACACTAGTTTGTCTCATGAGACCTACCGATGCATCGAGGAGCTATAGCGGGCTCCACCCGTCACTTATTAAGTCCAATGCATTCCCATATGAAAAGGTTTAAACATAACATAAACATTCGTATTAAAACTAGCATACGAAATGTCAATAATTTCACCATAAACTATGAATGGTATAAAAATAGCACATCCACAGTCAAACATATCACAAAACCTTCAATACAATATAGAAGTTTTGTATCATAATAAATCAACTTCAAATAATCTTAAAATCCATCAAAGGATGTTGACATAGATGAAATCAAAATTCTTTTTAAAGAAGTATCTCCTTTTATTTTAAAATCATTTAAGATCCATATAAAATAAAACATTTTCTTTGAAAATATTCTTATAAGCTTGTATGGAAAGATTCAACGATTTTATAACGGCGGAAAATAACCGCAACCCGCCGTATAAGTTAAAAAAAACATTCTTACCTCAATTCTTTCGAAAAGGTTAAAAAGACCATGTTTTGAAAACGACCAAAAGATTCCTTTATAAACCACTTATAAAAGTCAAACAAGGGTATAAATGACTTTAACCCATATTCTTGTAAATAGTAAAAATGTTTTGAAATACATTTCGAAGAAACATGGATTTGGATGATAACGAGATCCCAGTAGATTATTACGTATAATACAACCTCGGATAATGAAGAGATTGTGAAATAACCCTTACCTTGTACTTTTCCTTGGTTGGGGTAGGTTAACCTCCTGTATAATGGTGAAATAGTTGTTATTAAATTATACAAGAATCATATATATTAATATGATATCATATATGATCTTTTAACATTGATTTGTTAATAATATCTTAGAATTATCGTCGTTTCGGGAGTTAACTTACTCATTTTCTTTTATATGTTTTGTTAAATAAGCCATGGTTGTTGTATCTTATTCATATCCAGAATGATATACAGTCCTTAAACATCATTTTTAAATCATCAAATGATAATTATACTTGAATGGATACGATGGAGAATGAATCTCATCGCGTTCGTGGAGACGGTAGTCCGTACGTACGCACGAGCGACAATATCATTCTTTTGATATTAAAATAATATATAAATGGATGGTATATCATATATACAGAATCATTAACATGTTATATTTATTATTTACATGAGTTACACATCATTATTGTACCCATCCAAATAATATTATATTGAATAACAATTACACCACGACGTGGAGACGGTAAGCCGTACGTACGCACGTATGGTGACATGTTATTCAAAGGGTGGATATAATACTGAATATGATTGTACCATATTTATAATAACATCACAGTATATGTGAGATACTGGAGTTATTATTTCAGAATGGTAAGAACAAAGGAAGAAGAAGTGGAAGAAGAAATGAACTTAGAAAAGGGTGGTGAAATCATTACCTCTTCTTCGGGTTCTTCCTTTTGATTTGATCAAAAGGGCTCCTTAGGTTGGCTTTCTGATCAAACTAATGCCTCTAGGTTGTAGTGAGGGATGTTGGGAGAGTATTTGGGCAGAGTTTGGCCGAACCAAAAGGCTTTGAAGGTGTGAAGAAATGAGAAGGAGGAGTGCCCTTTTATAAGAGGGGTGAGGGGCACCTTTGGAAAAGTTAGAAATATTAATTTATAATAAATTCATATTCGGTTTACAAAGGCTCCAAAGTTGACTATTCAAAGGCTGAGGTGGGGATAGGTCGAAAACAACTCATCCAATAGAATTTAGACAGGTTTGGGTACTTATATTAACCTTATCTTTAAGTATTAACTCTAAGTTAATTAGTTTCACTTTTACAATGTCTCTTTGTATTTTTATATAATATGGTTAATAAACTTACTATATACATCCAAGCGACCCCCAAGTGGTCCATTAATGAGGAACCTATCATAATATAAGTCTCTTGGCCGAACCTTAGATTTTTAGGAATTTAATATCAATTAATAATATAATATTTGTTTTAAGAACTCTTTTATGTCAATTTTGACACTATTCAATAGTTGATTTTTGTGAAACTCCTAACAGATTGATTACTTCGAACAAAGTCAATTAAATCAATCCTAATATATCATATTATCATAGAAAATTAGTTTAATTCATTAAAAGTTTCATATTATAATTATTTGGGTATTTATAAGATCAATTATTTTTATTTTTCACTATTTTAGTAATTACTGCATCATCATTGTGTCATAAATAAAATAAATTATATAATGTCTAAAAATTATAAATAAAATATCATTATGTAGGAAATCGTTTTATCTTTCTAATGAATATTTATAATCGAAAATCCAACATGTATAACCCTATGTAAAAATTGTTCTTCTAAAAGATATAAGCTTATGGCATTTTTATTTTTATTTTAACTTTATTAATATAATGTGTCATTATCACTTACAAGTGGATCCATGGGGTCCCAAAATAGACCCAAAGATGCGCATGGTCGACCATGTATCAACCAATAGGGTTGAGACACGTTTTAGGGTAATTTAGTATTATTATAATTTTTTTTAACCCTTATTTACCGGATTTACCCTTAACCATGGTAAATAAAATATTTACCGCAGTAATTATTCAAAATGTCTAAAAATAAAAGTTACCTATTTACACAATTTGAACATCCTGATTCCAAATATGGAATCCATTTTTCTAAATTCAAAACACAGAAGTGGCAGAAATTAATTTAAAATTAATTCCCGCTGTCAAAACAAAAAGCGTGTTTTTAAGAGATAATAACTATCAAAAGATTGACACTTGTTTATGTTCGGTTTAATTGTAAAATTATGTCCAATGACCAAGATTATATTAAATGGTAAAAATATATTCTAAATATACTTTAAAACCACTCAAATTCATAATTTATCACTATTAATTATTTTGATTAAAAAAGTTGTTTTTAATTAAAACTTAGTAATTTTCACTATTCATCAAAATATGAAAGTTATCCGAAATGTACCAAAATTTTACCTTAGGCTAAATTAGATATTCCGAATCCAAAAATGAAGTCCATTTTAAAATATAAAATATATATAATTTCAAAAAGTAGGTATTAGTATTCATAACGGCTAGTTTGATTGGTTGTGGTGTGTGTTAAAACTCAAGGTTGCGTACAACACACGCTACTGTATTATTCAAAAAAAGTGTACCGTGGAAGCTTGGGATGTTTCATTTTAAATTTTTTTATGTCCCTATTTAGTCAAAAAGTTTAAAATATTGTATTTAAAAAGGGTTCACTATTAAAAGTTGATAAAAGTGCAATACTGAAAATGAATTTGTTCTTGCATTATATCTAAGAAACTCATAATATGGATTCTAAAATTATAAGGATTATATAAAGTTTAAAATTTAGATAATACTATTCATAACCTCTTTTGAATGGATTTTTTTTTGTAAGTCATGGTGTGATTGAACTCGGTGTTGCGTGTAGTGCAAGTTATTGAATTATTTTGAAGAAATAACACACTATGAAATCTTGGGGTGTTACATTCTCCCCTCCTTCAATAAATTGCGTCCTCGCAATTTGAAATTGTTCTTCGAAAATAAAAGGTTGAAAGTAGAAAATATATTTGTGGGAAAACCCACATCAGAAATTGGGTTACTAAAATTTAGTCTTAATATGATGAAAAGAGAAATCAAAGGGTCACCACCAAATTATGATCTCGATTAGGAGAACATTGGTGGCAATTAGAGACATATAATTGGAGGAAAAACGTAAATATTTATAGGTAGTGATTGAGGTCATCAATCACAAACAAGTATAAAATTGAGGTCCTTAAATTCATCAATCTATGATGATTTGAAATACCATCGGTTCAACAAAACATAGGGTATTAGGATAACACATTTTTGACTTTTCAAAATATCCTAGTTGAAATCCCACATCGAAAAATGAATTAATGAGGCCTCTATTTAAAATAAAGAGTCTAAAGTATGAAGATTACCGAAAATAACACATACTAGGGTTCCATGTAGGAAAATATGGATATGGAAGAAAAATCTAACCATCAATTATCTGATGGAGAGTGGTAAAGAACATGGCTATGAAAAGGCCAACAATCCCAAAGCCATAAATTAGTGATGATTTAAGGTACCATCTAGGACAACATTTTTGTTCTAAGTTTCTTTTCTTAATGTTGAGGAATTTATTTATGAGATTGGATATGATCATAATGAGATATACTTACTTTAAAATTAGAGTTTTATCCATTAATAAATTTCTACCACAAACTCATCTTTCACTCTAAAAGATAATAGGATGTAAAAAAATTCTATTTACACTATTTGTATAGGCTTCCAAAATAAACGAATTTATAATTCATCAACAAGATCTTTTAATAAAAACTACATTATTTAATCCAGGACATCTCGTGGTCCAGTGGTAGGTGATACACCCTTGTCGCCCTTCGGTTGCGGGTTCAAGTCTTGCAGCCTTGCCGGACGCGACGGGTTGTCGCCCGACCTCCGGATTGTCCTTTTATGGCAATCCAAAATAATCCAAACTAGAACTATCCAATATAATTCTGTCCAAACTCACAGTCCAACATTTATAAGTTAGGTAAACATAATGTAGAACCTTTTTACCCCGTAATAGCATATGAATACCTTCATCATGTATTCTTTTAATACACTGAAACATCCTGAATTACCATATTCCTTATTGATTACATTCATGCTCCCTTATTCCATATAGAATGCTGGATATACTTCATTAATCCAAAAATGTTTTAAACCCCAACAATGATGGAATATACAAATCATTAATCAGTTCCAAGGTAGTCAAGAATGTCCAATATAATTTATCCAAAACAATCACATATTATTCCAAAATCACTACCTCAGTATCAGAATTATATTATGATTTATCATTCTCTCAACCATATATTTTCCAAAAATTTACCCTTCTATTGAGTCACTTTTCTTTGTTCCACACAATCTCAAGTCCTTAATGAAATAGTACTGCAGTACAATCCTTATATACTCCATAATTATTATAACAAGTACATTGTTGATACAACACTCAATTGACATAATCAACATAAGAACTCTAATCATTCCTCTTCATCTGTGGTAGTATCATAACTTGATTATTATCCAATAGCATCATTTGTGGCATAGTCTGATGACTGGGACATAGGTTCGCGTAGTGTCCAAACTCCTTGCAAATGAAGCATTGTACATTTGAAACCATTTTCTTACCCTTGCAGTCACGTACTTTGTGCCCTTTTTCTCCACACTTATAACAAACTCCCATTCCTTTCAGGCAAGTTCCAGGGTGTTTCTTTCCACAGTTACCACATATGGGAAAATTCTTCTTTTCCCTCTTCCCTTTATCCATCTTTCTCTCTTCTATCCTTTTCTTCTCTTGCTTCCCTTCAAAGCCATAGGACTCAGTAATCTCTTTACTTATCTTATCAACACATGATATTATTTCTTCATATGATGATAATACATGGGAGACTATTTCTCTTATAAATTCTAGCTTAAGACCATGAAAGATATGATCCTTCCTTCTCTTTGGATCATGTGCATTTCTGGAGTTCTCATTCCTTCTACTGGGCGCCATTTCTAAACAATGGCATAAACCAGATCAGTTTATGAATCAAAATACATAATCCCATACTTATAAAACACTTAACATAAATTGAACTATTTATGGATATAATCCATAATCATAAGAATGTTTTCTTTGAGGAAGTATATACTCATAAACCCTTCATGATGATTTTTAAAGATAGTGAGAGTTATCCTAAGCATATCCCCCGGGAGTGTCGTAACCAAGAGTGCAGCAAGGCCCGTTGTCGTGCACCAGTTCCCGTTCGAGTCTAGCTCAAAGCGGTGTTTTCGGGTTTTACCCCTAGGTACATCTGTGCCAGAGCCGCCTCTACCTGCTCGTATCCAGACAGGGATGTATTGCTCGGAAAACTCACAAAATCTCTACAATACCAAAATTCTAGGAAGTTCTTCTATACTAATCCTCAAAGTTCTTCTTAGGTCTACGTGATCTAATCAGAGTTTATCTAAATCTAGCTTCCAAGGTTTGTACTAAACTTCCTCTGATACCAACTATAACGCCCCGACCCCAACTACCCAGAGTCGGTGCATTACTTCGTAACATTGGCATGATCACAAGAAAGATCAAATCTCGAAAGACCGATTGGTTTAGTAGCCTTGGAAACACTAGATATATTCATAAGTTTTACATTACATCATAAAATGAAAAACTAATACAAAAACATAATATTTCCACAATCCACACTATTAACCCCTCATAAAATCCCTGCAGGACATTCATAACTTACTTCTTCACATCCTGGGAAAAATAAAACATAAAAAAAAGGGGTGAGCTCAAATGCCCAGTAAGGATAACAATAATGTGGAAACTTTCATAAATAAGAATAAACGTTTAAGGCAATGTATAACTAAAACAAAAGCCTTTTAAATACGAACTTTCAACATGGTATGGCATAAATAAAATGAAATAGTGCCATTTACTTATTCACATGGATATTCTACTAAATGAATAATCACATACAAAAATCAATAACCACTTTCATAATGTTGGAATGCATAATGCCAGACTATCATAACCACATAGCCAAGGCCTCGTGCCAAGACTACAAATAAGATTTTGTCAAGGCCTTGTGCCAAGACACTAGTTTGTCTCATGAGACCTACCGATGCATCGAGGAGCTATAGCGGGCTCCACCCGTCACTTATTAAGTCCAATGCATTCCCATATGAAAAGGTTTAAACATAACCTAAACATTCGTATTAAAACTAGCATACGAAATGTCAATAATTTCACCATAAACTATGAATGGTATAAAAATAGCACATCCACAGTCAAACATATCACAAAACCTTCAATACAATATAGAAGTTTTGTATCAAAATAAATCAACTTCAAATAATCTTAAAATCCATCAAAGGATGTTGACATAGATGAAATCAAAATTCTTTTTAAAGAAGTATCTCCTTTTATTTTAAAATCATTTAAGATCCATATAAAATAAAACATTTTCTTTGAAAATATTCTTATAAGCTTGTATGGAAAGATTCAACGATTTTATAACGGCGGAAAATAACCGCAACCCGCCGTATAAGTTAAAAAAAACATTCTTACCTCAATTCTGTCGAAAAGGTTAAAAGGACCATGTTTTGAAAACGACCAAAAGATTCCTTTATAAACCACTTATAAAATTCAAACAAGGGTATAAATGACTTTAACCCATATTCTTGTAAATAGTAAAAATGTTTTGAAATACATTTCGAAGAAACATGGATTTGGATGATAAAGAGATCCCAGTAGATTATTACGTATAATACAACCTCGGATAATGAAGAGATTGTGAAATAACCCTTACCTTGTACTTTTCCTTGGTTGGGGTAGGTTAACCTCCTGTATAATGGTGAAATAGTTGTTATTAAATTATACAAGAATCATATATATTAATATGATATCATATATGATCTTTTAACATTGATTTGTTAATAATATCTTAGAATTATCGTCGTTTCAGGAGTTAACTTACTCATTTTCTTTTATATGTTTTGTTAAATAAGCCATGGTTGTTGTATCTTATTCATATCCAGAATGATATACAGTCCTTAAACATCATTTTTAAATCATCAAATGATAATTATACTTGAATGGATACGATGGAGAATGAATCTCATCGCGTTCGTGGAGACGGTAGTCCGTACGTACGCACGAGCGACAATATCATTCTTTTGATATTAAAATAATATATAAATGGATGGTATATCATATATACAGAATCATTAAAATGTTATATTTATTATTTACATGAGTTACACATCATTATTATACCCATCCAAATAATATTATATTGAATAACAATTACACCACGACGTGGAGACGGTAAGCCGTACGTACGCACGTATGGTGACATGTTATTCAAAGGGTGGATAGAATACTGAATATGATTGTACCATATTTATAATAACATCACAGTATATGTGAGATACTGGAGTTATTATTTCAGAATGGTAAGAACAAAGGAACAAGAAGTGGAAGAAGAAATGAACTTAGAAAAGGGTGGTGAAATCATTACCTCTTCTTCGGGTTCTTCCTTTTGATTTGATCAAAAGGGCTCCTTAGGTTGGCTTTCTGATCAAACTAAGGCCTCTAGGTTGTAGTGAGGGATGTTGGGAGAGTATTTGGGTAGAGTTTGGCCGAACCAAAAGGCTTTGAAGGTGTGAAGAAATGAGAAGGAGGAGTGCCCTTTTATAAGAGTGGTGAGGGGCACCTTTGGAAAAGTTAGAAATATTAATTTATAATAAATTCATATTCGGTTTACAAAGGCTCCAAAGTTGACTATTCAAAGGATGAGGTGGGGATAGGTCGAAAACAACTCATCCAATAGAATTTAGACAGGTTTGGGTACTTATATTAACCTTATCTTTAAGTATTAACTCTAGGTTAATTAGTTTCACTTTTACAATGTCTCTTTGTATTTTTATATAATATGGTTAATAAACTTACTATATACATCAAAGCGACCCCCAAGTGGTCCATTAATGAGGAACCTATCATAATATAAGTCTCTTGGCCGAACCTTAGATTTTTAGGAATTTAATATCAATTAATAATATAATATTTGTTTTAAGAACTCTTTTATGTCAATTTTGACACTATTCAATAGTTGATTTTTGTGAAACTCCTAACAGATTGATTACTTCGAACAAAGTCAATTAAATCAATCCTAATATATCATATTATCATAGAAAATTAGTTTAATTCATTAAAAGTTTCATATTATAATTATTTGGGTATTTATAAGATCAATTATTTTTATTTTTCACTATTTTAGTAATTACTGCATCATCATTGTGTCATAAATAAAATAAATTATATAATGTCTAAAAATTATAAATAAAATATCATTATGTAGGAAATCGTTTTATCTTTCTAATGAATATTTATAATCGAAAATCCAACATGTATAACCCTATTTAAAAATTGTTCTTCTAAAAGATATAAGCTTATGGCATTTTTATTTTTATTTTAACTTTATTAATATAATGTGTCATTATCACTTACAAGTGGATCCATGGGGTCCCAAAATAGACCCAAAGATGCCCATGGTCGACCATGTATCAACCAATAGGGTTGAGACACGTTTTAGGGTAATTTAGTATTATTATAATATTATTGTTTTTTAACCCTTATTTACCAGATTTACCCTTAACCATGGTAAATAAAATATTTACCGCAGTAATTATTCAAAATGTCTAAAAATAAAAGTTACCTATTTACACAATTTGAACATCCTGATTCCAAATATGGAATCCATTTTTCTAAATTCAAAACACAGAAGTGGCAGAAATTAATTTAAAATTAATTCCCGCTGTCAAAACAAAAAGCGTGTTTTTAAGAGATAATAACTATCAAAAGATTGACACTTGTTTATGTTCGGTTTAATTGTAAAATTATGTCCAATGACCAAGATTATATTAAATGGTAAAAATATATTCTAAATATACTTTAAAACCACTCAAATTCATAATTTATCACTATTAATTATTTTGATTAAAAAAGTTGTTTTTAATTAAAACTTAGTAATTTTCACTATTCATCAAAATATGAAAGTTATCCGAAATGTACCAAAATTTTACCTTAGGCTAAATTCGATATTCCGAATCCAAAAATGAAGTCCATTTTAAAATATAAAATATATATAATTTCAAAAAGTAGGTATTAGTATTCATAACGGCTAGTTTGATTGGTTGTGGTGTGTGTTAAAACTCAAGGTTGCGTACAACACACGCTACTGTATTATTCAAAGAAAGTGTACCGTGGAAGCTTGAGATGTTTCATTTTAAATTTTTTTATGTCCCTATTTAGTCAAAAAGTTTAAAATATTGTATTTAAAAAGGGTTCACTATTAAAAGTTGATAAAAGTGCAATACTGAAAATGAATTTGTTCTTGCATTATATCTAAGAAACTCATAATATGGATTCTAAAATTATAAGGATTATATAAAGTTTAAAATTTAGATAATACTATTCATAACCTCTTTTGAATGGATTTTTTTTTTGTAAGTCATGGTGTGATTGAACTCGGTGTTGTGTGTAGTGCAAGTTATTGAATTATTTTGAAGAAATAACACACTATGAAATCTTGGGGTGTTACATTTCGTACAAGACTATGTGGTCCATCTATTCCGGAGATAAAGGAAGAACTGATGGATGAAGCTCATAGCTCTACTTTCTCTATACATCCGAGAAGCACTAAGATGTATATAGACCTTCGTGATCATTATTGGTGGGATATCATGAAGAGGGAGATTGCTGATTACACTACAAGGTGCCTGGTTTGTCAGCAAGTAAAGGCAGAATGACAACTTCCTAAGGGGGTATTACAACTGCTACCCAAACCAGTATGGAAGTGGGATAATATCACTATGGACTTTGTAACTGGTCTCCCAAAAACATCCAAAGGAAACAATGCGATATGGGTTATTGTGGACCGTCTCACCAAGACAGCCCATTTTATCTCTATTCGGGAAGATTTCTATCTGGATCAGCTTGCCAAGATATACGTGAAGGAAGTGGTAAGGCTGCATGGGGTACCACTATCCATCGTATCTGATCGTGACCCAAGATTCACATCATAATTCTGGAGAAGTCTTCAACATGCTCTGAATACTGAATTGAATTTTAGTACGACCTATCATCCTCAAACTGATCGCCAATCTGAACGGACTATTCAGACACTCGAAGACATGCTGAGATTATGCTCAATGGAATTTAAAGGTGGATGGGATCAACACCTCCCATTAGTGGAGATCTCCTATAACAACAGCTTCCGTGAGAGTATTCAGATGGCACCCTATGAAGATCTGTATGGAAAGCGGTGTAGAACTCCTACTTGTTGGGACGAAACTAGTGAGAGGAAGATTCTTGGGCCTGATCTTGTGAAAGAGATGACGGAACAGGTTCATGCCATCCAACAACACATAAAAGCTGCTCAAAGTTGGCAGAAAAGCTATGCTGACAATCGTCGAAGGGACTTGGAGTTTGGTGTTGGGGACAAAGTCTTCCTTTGAATTTCTCCATGGAAGAGAGTCATGCGATTTGGGAAGAAAGGGAAGCTCATCCCTAGGTACATTGGCCCCTATGAAATCCTTGATCGCATAGGAGCAGTGGACTATCGTCTAGCACTTCCACCGAACCTAGCTCAAGTTCATGATGTCTTCCATGTATCTCTCTTGAGGAAGTACATACCCGACCCTTCGCATGTACTAAACCCAGAGGTGGTACAACTGGAACATGAACTATCTTATGAGGAGCAGCCAGTGGAGATCTTGGACCGTAGAGACTAGGTCCTATGAAACAAGACTACCCACCGTGTGAAAGTGTTGTGGAGGAATCACAAATATGAAGAAGCGACTTGGGAGCCTGAGGAAACAATGAAGCAAAAGTACCCTCACCTTTTCGACTAGGCCTCAAGTGTAAATTTCGGGGATGAAATTTCTTAAGGGGGGAAGAATGTAATAACCCAATCTTTTTGAGTAGTATATTAACTTACTCTTAATGATTTAATAAGATGTTAATGGTTAATGCAGAAAGAGGAGTCGATGGCTTCATCTAGTAGACTCGACCCTTATGAAGCCCACTTATCAGAGCTTGGGAATGAGGTAGCATCTGTGGGCTTCGCTTTGGACCATGCCCAAGCCGAACTCCAGCGTGTCAAGCTTGAACAGAAATGCCTACAAGAGAAGTTCAAGTTATTAGAGATTACTACTAGGGCAATGTTATCTGAGCCTCCATCAGATTCTCTCACCATAGCACACCTTACACTTACGTCTTATGTCGGTGTTATAAGGGGCTATGTGATGAGACCCTAGCTTCCTTGTGTAATCCTTTCGGGTGAATAAATTGAGATATCTTCCTTTAGTGATGTTTGTGGATTTTCTTTTGTCCGGATAATTTTAGGATATATTTTATTGATGAATTTTTGAAAAAGGGATATTTTAAAACATTTGTGTAAACCCTAAATAACTAATGATGTGTAATTATTTTCAAAAAATGGTCTTCTACAAAAGTGTTCAGTAAGGAATTTGGAGTCTAATAAGATCAACTTAATTTTTGATGAATAGTAAATTTTGAATAGTGATTTTACACTTAGGATTAGTAATATGACCAAATGGATTAGTAATTTCACTCAAAAAAAGTTTCAATATAATTTAGACACCTAGATTAAGTAATGTGATTCAATAAAATGGGTAAATAACGGTTTCATAAATTATTAGTCAAGTATTAGTTTTTTCGGATGAATAGTGTTTTTTAATTAAAAATTTAATTAAAAATTATTAGAAAATTATTTTTATAAAAAGGACTTTATTTTTGAACTCAGAGCTTCGATATTATGTTAAGGTAATTTTTAAGGATTTTTCTGAAAAAAATGAATTTTCGATTAATAGTGTTTTTATTTAAAAATTAAATTAAAAATATATAGAAAATAATTTTTATAAAATGGATTTAATTTTTGAAATCAGAGCATTGATATTTGGTTAAGGTGAAATTTTGGGATTATTCTGAGAAAGTTGAATTTTCAGTGAATAGTAAAAATACAGTTTTAGGGTTTCTGTATGTTTAATGACATCATAACTGTGTCATGATGATGTCATGAGATATTTCAAGGGTTGGCCGGCCAAGGGTGATGAATTATTGTTTTGGGGGCCCCATTTGGCCTTACTTTATGAAAAATATCATGAGAGAGCACATGGGTTTGAGAAAAAGCACTTGTGAGGTGTCCCTTGGCCATTAATGCCTTGTCCCCTCACTTTCCCTATAAATACCCACACTTTACTCCTTTAGTTTTCACTCCCAACTCTCCCCCAACGAAGTTCTGGTCTTCTTACCTTCCAAGGAGTCTTCCCAAGGTTCCCCCAAGCCCTCAAGTTCCAAAACATTGAGTTTCAAGAGTCACGTTTTAAGGTAAGGGATCCGACCTCTCTCTTTCTTTTCATGTAATCCATTTTATGTCATTCCCTTTATGCTCCATGTTCTTATGTGATAGGATGTTCTTTTATATTCCTCTTTCTGCCCTTTTCATTTTTATATTATGATAGATCCCCTCTTACTCTCATTATTTCGTTTTATGAATGTTTAAGTGACGCCGTTAGGCTGCCGAATTTTTAAGGGATTCTTTCACCCTTCTCATTTTTCAAGTTCGATGTTCATGTCAAGTATTTCAAGTTCCTTTTTATTATGTTGGGGTATGATCTCTATATCTATCATACTGATCTCTTATGATCATATGATGAGGGACCCTATTTGATCTTGTCAAATCTTTTTTTTATTGAAGTTAAGTGACGCCGTTAGGCTGCAGAATTTTCGTCTCAAAAATACCTCTCTCTTTTCTCAAAATTATTTTATGTTATAAAGTGAATACTCAAAGCTCTTATATCTACAAGGGCATTCAAATATATATCAAAATGTTCCATTTTAAATTCTGGTATTTACATACATGAGACCCGCTTTCCCTTTCTGTGGGTTTAAAGTGACGTAAAGATCATGTCTTTAAAGCAGTTTTTAAAATGTTATGATTATGAAATGAAACGCATTTATTTTATGCTATGTGGGTTATTTATGAAACGTTTGATGATGATATATGTGGCTCAAATGATAATAAAGGCAAATTTAAGGGTGCTCCCTGATAGCGCTCCAATGCATTGGGTAATAATGTAACCACTAGATATTACAATTTTCACGATACCATGGTGAATAACCTCGGTAATTTTCAAATGACACCTTGGGGATGGACCATGGTGATATGTTCATTATTTTCTATGTTAAATGATGTAGCCACATCTTCAAGTTATGGAAAATGTTATTTTTATTATGAAATGCCTCATGATTTCTTTCTCATGCCTTAAAGTGCTTTTCATGTCCTTATTGAAGTATCTCAAGTTCACATGTAAAATGTTCCTCTTGTTTCCCTTACTGGGCCTTCTTCTCACCCTGTCTTTTGATGTATGTCCCCAGGTTATGAGATGCATAATGAACATAGGATGAACTAAGGAGAAGCCTTTCAAGTGTTTAAGAAGAATGCTTTATGGTTCTTTCATGTATTTTGTTCCTGGTTTCCAGGACACTAGACCTTAAAGATCCTCTGTTATGTATAATGTAATGAAAGTTTATGTTATAAAATGGCGGGATGCTATACCTATATAGGCAAGTAAAAACCTCACCAAAATCTCTCTTCACTAAATGAACCTACAATAAAATGACTATTCCAATCTAACTCGCATTAATTCCAACAGTATGCATGTTCTATGTCATCAATTAAATCCACACAATGCATAGATGGGACATATCACACCCTAACATTAATAAAGACTTCAATACAATCAATCTGAGGAAAAGTGCAATGTGAACCCTCTTATAGACCATGATATATTACATTATTCTAGACATAAAATGATTTTTAATCCACACTTATGTGAGAGTTTGTTGTGATGAGTGATATGTATGACCATATAACCCATTACCACTATACTAAACCCTCTCATTCCAACCCTAGTAACCCAAACAAGAATCCTAGGATACTTATTACTGATCTTGTATGTTGATAACGTCAGTAGGTGTCTCATAATCACTTATGAAGCCTTCAGCCCGTGGAATACATTGTCACAGAAATCTAAATTTTACAACATTACCATGGTTCCAACATCGATCCTCGGAGGATCCATAATGTAATATCTATCATAACGTATAAACATTATGTCCCTATCTTCCTTACTTAGTCCCTTTAAAACTAGTTTGCATGAAAACTCATTAATCTAAATGAATATGTAATTATATTAATCGACCTAGTACCCCAACGATGGAGCTTTCTTAATCAGGATTTTTAAGACATACTCAATAAATCTCATCTACAAGTAATCCAATCTTGTACATCCACGTGATCTCTTATCTCCAACCACATTTACAAAATATGTAATTTCAATAGTTTATCATTAATTATTAGATTTTAACCAATGATAAATAATCATCGAATCACTAATGAGGCATCACCATATCATCAAATCTACAACAAAAATTATTTTATTATCCTTCTAAGGAATCCTCTAGACTTGTCATGTAAATTTCCTAACAATAAAATATAAATTCGATAACAATCTAAGAAAATCATCCCCAACACCCATTAATTGGAAAATCAAATCAGTATCTATAAATTTTTTATAAGGATATGGGAAAAATACAACAACAATATATTTAAGACCATTTATCAATACTGTAATTCACCTCCCCTTACGGTGTATTTATGGATGAAAAAATATGTGGTGAGTCTTCCAAATAACCCCCTCTTGATTCCATACCTTACATAAATCCATATGATGGACGACCATGAAAAAAAAAACCTACGATTATTTTAATTACCTTAATAACCTCTAGATTATCATGGGATTGTGGGGTCACAAAGTGACCAACTTCCATCATGAAAATGACCCTACCTGATGAAACACCACTTTTTCATGGCCCCTTTGAGAAATTACACATCTATAACCAGCAATATCATACAAACCAAAGATAGATGAAATCATAGCATTTTATGACTAGATAAAAATGTGATTCACCTCTCACAGGAATGGCCTAGACATCATGTTGCAGTGTCCCCTCCCTCACCACTATATATAAACTATAATAGTGGAACTTGTCTTTAAAGAATTATTCCCATTTTTACTATCATTTATTTATTAAACAAATAAAAGGTACTATATTTGGTTTCCAAATAAAATATGTAAAATTACTTATGATGATGTGAATCCCTTGGCTACATCATGATTTCTATGTGTTTTGTTTAGAATTTAAAAACCCCACACGAAAATCCTCCACATCTCGACATTGACATGTCATAGAATAAAAAATTCGGACAACCCCTATCCATGTAAAGACCAGTACTCAACAGTTCTAACTTCAAATATATATGAAAAAATAGTATACGGTCACCTTGATCATACACTAACATTCACCAAATCATTGATATCAATCATGAGTTCTCTAATAACACATTAAAAATTACTATTTTGAGGTTAAACACTATTAGTCTGGATTAATGAATGAATTCATTAATCCTCACTTTATCAAAGAAAAAATTAAATTCCAATAGATAATTGTGACCTATAAATACAAGGCTTTAATGAAAATAACTAATATAATGATTCCCATTCATGAAAATCATTGGTATCATTCAAAAACATCCTATGTTGTGAATTCACCACTAAATATCTATGTTCCATCCATGAATGTTGAATGATATTCTACTATATAATATAAAACACTAATGATCACATTCAAAAAAATGTAAATACTCACCATTTTCCTCAACTCCAAGAAAATTTTAAACTGCACCCATTTATCCAAAGACACAAAGATTTCATTTAATTATTAATCAATATGATTATGGTTTTACCCATCATATAAATCCACTAAAAATTAATTAATATTGACTATAATTATACGAACCTAGCCTTAAATCATGAATTACATTCCACATTTAGACATGGTGGTTACATCAAAGATAGTATTTATTTTTTCCACCAAAGGAAAAATATTTAAAGTAAAACATGGTTTCTTTCTTGACACTTCCTCGGCACTATAATCACATCATGTACTTTTCCCTTGACTTGTGAAAAAAATTTCAATAACTTGGGATGAGCATAAAAATCTCAGTAAAGGATGTAAAAATAATGAAAGAAAACATTAGTAAAATTATACATATGAATCAATGAAATAATACTTTACTCATAAAACATAAGTACTTTAACATACCTCATGAAATCATAAGACTTAGGAATAACTCATAGAAATCATAAGACATAAAGGTAACTTGAGTCATTCATAACATTCTTACACAGGGAGTAACCCTAATGGTTATTTTTGGAATACCCATCACCGTATATTACCTAAATCACTTCACAGAAAACTTAGCATTTAACTCTTTCAGATTACCCAATGAATTGGGGAGCTATCTCGGGCTTACCTTCCCTTAGTTTATCATGGAACCACCCGACTTCATAAACAATGCCCAAGAACCATACCATAATCGTATCACATAAAACATGCATAAAGGAAACATAACATTTCCACATTTCAATCACAAGATATCAATACAACACATTGATATAATCAAAACATAATCAAATCCATTTTCAATACCAAAATAAAATAAAAGTAAAACAGGATATATATTTTTCATTTAAAAAAAGTTATGGCTTGTAGAGGAAGCTGAAACTCAAATAATGGTCATGGCGGCATAGAAGTCGTTGTTGTCGCATACATAAGAAAAAAACATTCCTTTTGTCATTTAGTAAAACGATTCATTTAAAAAGATTCATTTTTAATGAAATTAAAAGTCAAAAGGGGTTATTATTCAACTAATAAAATAAGGTCATATATAAATTGATGTAGGCCTCAATGAAAGAAGATTGAGACAAAGTCCCTTATCTCAAGTCCGACTTGTTCTCGTTCGTTCATTATATTCCAGAATAATAAACATAGGTCAATTTATAATTGCATAAAGAATTACATTAATGTTTATTATTCAATTCATATAACATATTATCATGTTATAATAATTAGTAATTTATGTGAGTTCATATCATACGTTTTTTCGATGTTCGGTACCTGAGTCAAAAATTAACTTGTTTGAAAACAATATCCCATGTAGTTATAAGTACATCATCTCCAGAATGATATTAATTATTTAAATATCATATATTTCCAGTATATACTCATTTTATACTATTCCATATCTTTTGGAGATAAATAATGAAATGCATCGTTCATGGAGACGGTAGGCCGTACGTACGCATGAATGCTACTTTCATTTCTTTGTCGTATAAAAGAAATTAAAACTCAATGAGACATATATATTAAAATTCCAGTATACTATATATTTTATATAGGCAACATAATTTAATTAATTACATTATTTATAAATTCCATGTTTGGCATGAACGAGTCACATCACTTGAGGGGGCGGTACTCAACACTTCCTCAGATGAAATTATCACAGTTCAACGACATGAAAAGCATTATGATGTGATTAAAAAATAAAATTCAAAAGAACATATAAAAAATAAATACCATATATATCATATATAAATATAGTGACATCATAATGGCCACCATGAAAGGTGTTAACAGAATATTGAACAGTCATCATTTCATGAGGCAATAATTCACCACCCACAGAAACATTATGTTCTTTAACCATTAGATGGAGGTGTTTGTAATTGTCGGTAGAATCCTTATCATAACAATATCCTAGTATATTGAGAATACTTGTAACACCCCAGGTAAATAAATAATATGAAATTTTTATATTTATCTATATTTGTGAATAAAATATTAATATAACTTTAAAGGGGATGCTATGCTCGATGGAGTACCCAACACACAACGATGAGTTTCTTGGGAATCTTACATTGCACTCTAATAATAAAATAATATTATTTTAAATAGTAGTTAATGCCTAGTCATTATAATGGAGGGAATGAACAGAACTAACTACAAAATGTTTTTATATGTTTGTCAAATATTTTTACTTTTTAAAATAAATGTTAGAGGATTAAAAATGTGAATGAATCCAATTTTAATCGTAAACATTCTAATATTCTTTAAAAGTTCGATTAACCACCTTTTGATGGACAACCTCTTTTAAATCCACTTTTGACAATTTTATGTGTTATGTTTGACAAAATAAAATTCTTCTTTAGAATCGGGACATCAAAATTTACATTGTGTAAAATTTTGGTATCTTTTCCATAATGTTCATTTTTTAATGAATAGTGAAAAAGGTTGTATTTTAATTCAAAACCACTTTTTAATCTAATATATTTATAAGATTATATTAACTTTTGAATTGTTTTTAATGTAAAATTAGAATAGATTTTTACAATTTAATCCAATAGTGGTCATTGCAATTAATTTCACTTTGAAATTGGACTTAAACTAGTGTCAATCTTTTGATACTTATTGTTTCATAAAAACACACTATTTGCTCTGACAGCGGGAATTATTTATTAAATTAATTAATGTAACTAATATGTTTTCAATTTTGTAAAATAGACAAAATTTTTGAGTTCAGAATATCAAATATATCTTAGGGTGAATGTTTGGTAATTTTCTGAAAAACATTAATTTTTGATGAATAGTGAAACCACTAAGTGGTACTTATAAAAACCGATTTTCCGTTTAAATGAAATTTTTCCATCTTTGTGTTTTGAATTTCAAAAATCCGACATAAATGGTTTCCATTAAGAAGTAAAATGTGGTTCAACGGGATTAAAATAATTTTTTTGGTGAAAGGTAACTTTTATGTTTTTAATCGCAATTAATGGTAATTAGTGTAGTTTAATGTAAGAATAGTGTTTTAATAAAATGAAATGACCTAGAAACATGTCCTAACCTCATTGGATGTGTCATGGCCGACCAATACAATATATGGGTCAACTTGGGGACCCCATGGAGCCACTTTGGTTGGAAAATGACATAAATACCTTTTTATTTAATGTTAAAGTAAAAATGACACAAACATGAAATGTTTTACTAAAACAATTATTATATGGGGTTATACAAGTCATATTTTTGACTATAAATATTAATTAGAAAGATAAAACCATATCCTACATCATGATAGTTTTTTTATAATTTTTAGACATTAAATATATTAAATTATTTATGACATCATGATGATGCAGCGATTACCTCATTAATAAATGATTTAAATAAAATGAAAAGATAATGTAAAATATAAGACCTACACATGTCTAAAACCTATTTTATTGGTATATTTAGAACCCTTATCACCTGATCCTATAATTCTATCAATGTGGTACCTTTTTAATCCGAAAATCATTTTAAAATAAAGGAACATTTCTTTACTTTCCAAGGGTGGCCCTCCTCTCCTCTTATAAAAGGCGCCCACCTCTACCTCCTTACCCACACTTCCAAAGACTTTGTATCGGGAAAACCCTGCCCATTTTGTCTCTAAACATCCCTCTAAAAGTCCTTGAAGCCTCACCTTTTGCAGAAGGCTTCCCAAGGAAGCCTTTGAGCTCAAACCAAAGGGAGTTACCCGATTTTAAGGTAATGTCTCCACTTGTGTCCTTTTGTATTATTTTGCTTCTCCAACCCCCTAAAATCTTTTTATTCATTTATTTTGTAACAAATACAGTATCATCAATATACTGGGATGTTTTTATAATAATTATTCGAGCTACACTTACACACACCTTCTTTTAATGGTTAAAGAACAAACTGTTTCTGTGGTTGACGATTTTCTGCCTCACAAAACGATGATTGTTCAATATTCTTTTAACACCTTTAAAGGTGGCCATTATGATGTCAATTTATTTTAAATATGATATATATGGTATTTATGTTTACTATATGCTTCTGTATTTTATATTTAAGACATACCTTTATTCTTTTCATGTTGTGTAAATGCGATAATTTCATATGAGGAAGTGTGGATTACTGCCCCCTCAAGTGATGTGACTCATACATGCAATACATGGAATGTATAAAGAATGAAATTAATGAACATATGTGACCAATATAACATATATATTATAATTTAATTTTAATATATATATATATATCATTTATTTTTAATTCCCTTAATATGACAAAAAAAAATGAATGTAGCGTTCATGCGTACGTACGGCCTACCGTCTCCATGAAGGGTGCTTTTCATTTTTATCTCCAAATGATATGGAATAGTATAAAACGAATATGTACTGGATATATATTATATTTTAATCATTAATAATATTCTGGAAATTATTTATTTATAACTACATGGGCAATCATTTTTCCAACAAGTTCATTTTTGACTCATGTACCAAACATCAGCAAAAACATCTGATATGAACTAACATTACTAAACAATTATTATAACATTATAATATGTGATATGAACTGAATAATAATCTATAAAGGAGGTCCTTAGGGAATTATAAATTTACCAAAGTTTATTATTCATGAATATAATGAAACGAACAAGACAAGTCGGACTTGAGGTAAGGGATCCTACTCCTCTCTTTCTTTTTAAGTACACTCTTTTATGTCATTCCTTTTAAAGCTCACCTTTCTTATTATAGCGATGTTATTTTATATTACCCTTACTATAATTTTTATGTTCATATGATGAGAGACCCTATTCTCTATCATCAATCCATTTTGGAAGTTTTGAGTGGTGCCGTTAGGCTGCCGAATTTTCGTAAGAGATCTATCTGCTCTCTTTCTTTTTAAGTACTCTCCTTTATGTCACTTCTTTTATGCTCCTTTTTGTTTTGTTGGGGGGTGTTCTTTTATATTCCTCTTTCTGTAAACTTTATGTTAATATGATAAGAGAACCTATTTGATTTCATCAATCCATTTTTGGAAGTTTTATGTGGTGACCTTAGGCTGCCGAGTTTTCGTAAGGGATTTTTCTTCTCACTTTTATTCCCGTTAGATTTATGCTACATTTGACACAATTTCCTTTTAGTGGTTTATGTACTTCCCATTATTTTACTCATTGTGTAATATACTTTCATTTATGAGTATTTACATTAATGTTTTATTTTCCTTCTTTCATGGGGTGTATGTTTCGAAAGATACCCATGTCGGTAAGGGAATCTTTCACCCTCCTCTTTTTAAAAGACTTCCTTTCTTATGTCTTTTAATTCACATAATATTATGTTTGGATATGTTCTTCTATATCCTTATCGGTTTAAGTTTTATTTCCATGTGATGAGATACCCTTTTTATCTCTCATCAACTCATTTTCTGAATTTTGTAGTGACGTCGTTAGGCTGTCAAATTTATGCATGGGAACTTCTTAACCCAAATTTGATTC
The DNA here is from genome assembly GCA_963277665.1 of Viscum album. Classification (NCBI taxonomy): domain Eukaryota; kingdom Viridiplantae; phylum Streptophyta; class Magnoliopsida; order Santalales; family Viscaceae; genus Viscum; species Viscum album. The sequence continues at coordinate 1,003,987,153 of OY728133.1, forward strand.
TTTGGGATAAACTTTTACCCCTTGAATATGTCGTTCTATGAATATGTGTGAATAAACTATGATTGTTTTACAATTAATATCCACTTATATTTTGTGTATTCATTTGTCACACATATTTATGTAATTGATTTATCCTTAAACCAAGGATACCGTCTTTGTATGGGACTTCGTCTTAATCTCCTTTCATTGAGGCATATTTTGTTTTATACACAACCTTATTTTATACGGTGTATAAACCCCTTTGACTTTTACGTTTATTCAAAAGGAATCTTTTTTATACGAAGAGTTTACTAAATGACAAAATGGAATGTTTTTTATCGTACGTATACGACGATAATGACTTCTCCTCCTCCGTGACCATTATTTGAGTTTCAGCTTCCTCTACAAGCCATACCGTTTTTTTAAAGAAAAATAAATACCCTGTTTTACTTTTCTTTTATTTTGGTATTGAAAATGGTTTTCATAATGTTTTTTTATATCAATGTGTTTTATTGATATCTTATGATTGTAATGTGGAAATGTTATGTTTCCTTTATGTAAGTTTTATGTGATACGAATATGTTATGGTTCTTGGGAATTATTAGGAATAGGGGTGGTTCCGTGATAAACTAAGGGCGGGTGAGTCCGATATAGCTCTCCAATGCATTGGGTAATGCGAAGGAGTGAAACGTTAAGGTTTCTCTGAAGAGATTTAGGGAATATACTGTGGTGGGTATTCCAAACGTAACCAAGAGGGTTACTCCCTACGTAAGAATGTTATGAATGCATCATGTTACCTTTATGTCTTATGATTTCTATGATTTATTCAGGATTTGATGAGGTATGTTAAACTGCTTATGTTATATGAGTAAAGTATGATTTCATTGATTGTTATGTGTACATGTACTAATGTTTCCTTTCCATATTTTTATATCCCTTACTATGCTTTTTATGCTCATCCCAAGTTTTTTATGAAATGTTTTTCACAGGTCAAGGGAAAGGTTCATTATATGATGATAGTGTCAAGGAAGTGTCACGAAAGAATCCATGTATTATTTTAAATATGTTTCTGTTGATGGGAAAAAATGAATACTATCTTCATGTAACCGCTTTGTTGAAATGTGGAATGTAATTCAAGTTTTATGATCTAATTCTCTCAAACTCTAAACTTGAAAAGATCCTCAATGTGTAATATTGTATTAAGTCAAGATTATGTAGGGTTTAAGGCCAGGGCCTTATAGTTGGTATCATAGGTCGGTTTAGACAACTTTAGGGATTACGAGTTTTTGTTAGACACATGATTAGTCCCTATATCTATTATTTCAGTTAAATACTTGTTTTATAACTTTTTTCAGGTCAAGGAAAGTCGGTTACGAATGGAAGGAGAAGGATCTCAAATGAAATTCCTATCTCTTCTTGATGACATGCTTGCAATAATTATTGTAAATTCTTGTTCAGATGATTGTGAAACTTTTTCTAGCATACAACTCACTTGCAAGCAGTTTTTTGAGATATCAAACACCTCCACTATACCTCGTTATCATCAAGGATCATGGGTTTTTTTAGACAAATACTATTTTCACAATATTCTCATATTTTCAAGAAAGGTAAATATTATCAAGGTATTTTCAAATATTTTACCTTATCACAAGAATTTGAAGCATATTATGATTTTAGAAATGTTACTGAGGAAGGAGACCCGTGCGCAACCTATTTATATTTTATTTTAAAATATAGTCTCGCAGCACATACTTATGGTATTTTAAAAGGACCAATAATAGAAAGTTTCAACTAAAATTCTGTCTGACTATTTTATAGAAATAATGTTTTACCAGATGTTTTGGAATTATATGTCATACATGATTATTTTCCAAAACTGTTTTTCTGTGAACACCCATATGACCCATGTTGTACAAGGTGTATTTGGATGGAGGAAGCAAATGATTTTTAAAGATCTCTAAATCATTGTTGTAATGCATGGGACTTCTACCTATGTGAGCAAGATGACGATGAAACCGAGTGGACACCATGATCAAGGTATGATGTTATTCATTTTGGGAATCATTTTATTTTATCTTATGGTGGTGAAATAAGACGTCAAGAATTAAGATGTTGAGATCGTAACGAATTTGGATGAAAATGAGAGGTATAAGGAAACTATTGAGGTTAAAACATTTTAGGGTTATTTTTGGAGTTTTATAAAAAGGACAACACACAGACCGTGTGACAACCCGCCGCGTCGGACAAAGCTGTGGGAATCGAACCCACAAACAATGTGCGACTGGTATTTATCGCCTACCACTGGACTACGTGAAGTCCCTGGTTAGTTTGACTGATTCTTTTTAGTTAGATGATTTTATGAATTAAGTGTAAGTTAATTTTCTGTTATTTATGGAAATTTATTAACCTATCATGGAGTATATGTGATTAGGTTAATTACTTTTCAATACGTGACATTAAGAGCAACTGATGTTGTTTGGAGATAAATGTTACGATTTAACTTGGAAGACTATGTGACTAAATCCTTCAAATATTTGGGTTTCAATCCGAGTTTGGATTAATTTGATGAATTTTATAGACAAATTGTTTATCGAATGGTCCTCATTGAACATTGGGTTTTGTTGGACAAATTTTGGAGATTAAGAATAGATTTTATTTTTATAAAGGGTTATCCTTTTCCGGATTATCTGATCTTGTACTATCCTTTTTGGTTTTGGTTTTGGTTAAAGTCTAAAGACATGGGACGTATATAGTTTTCTTTTTTGGATTAGGTGATTCTCTAGAAGTTGATTATAGTACTCTTAATGTGAACAAGTCTTCCTAAATACTTGTCTTTTGGAGAAAATATGAGTTTGTGTAAGGAATCTAATAAAAGTTGAAAGTCAACATGATAAGTGATTATGTTTCCTTATGAGTAAATTCTTCAATAAAAAGTAACTTAAAACAAAAATGTTGTCTATTAACTTTTCCTACTGGGGAATCGAATACCGTTTAACCCATCACAAGTTTGTGATTTTCTTATGGTTAACTTTCTCCGAGACATGTTTTCTATCACTCTCCATTAGAACATGACCCTATGTTTTCTCCTCCATGTCCATGTTTTCCTACATGGAATCCTAGTGTGGGTTAACTCGGGTGACCTCTGTACTTATCTTTCTTTATATTAAAGTGATTGTTTTTCTGACTCTTGTTTCGATGTGGGACTTTCAATGAAGATTCTAAGCCCAATTTTAAAATTGTGAGGACACAATTTCCAAAAGGGGGGATGGATGTAACACCCCAGGTAAATAAAGAATATGACATTTTTATATTTATCTATATTTGTGAATAAAATGTTAATATAATTTTAAAGGGGACGTTATGCTCGATGGTGTACCCAACACGCAACTACGTGTTTTTTGGGAATCTTACGTTGCACTGTAATAATAAATTAATATTATTTTAAATAGTAGTTAACGCCTAGTCTTTGTAATGGAGGGAATGAACAGAACTAACTAAAAAATGATTATATATGTTTTTCAAATATTTTTACTTTTTACAATAAATGTTATAAGATTAAAAATGCGAATGAATCCAATTTTAAGCGTAAACATTCTAATATTCCTTAAAAGGTCGATTAACCGCCTTTTGATGGAGAACCTCTTTTAAATCCACCTTTTGACAATTTTATGTGTTGGTGATCTCGTTGAATGGCCAATACATTCGAGACCATCCATGCAACAGTTGCTTTGAAAAAATAAAATTCTTATTTATAATCGGGACATCAAAATTTACTTTGTGTAAATTTTTGGTATCTTTTCAAAAAAGTTCATTTTTTAATGAATAGTGAAAAATGTTGTAAATTAATTCAAAACCACTTTTTAATCTAATTTATTAATATGAATAGATTATCTTTTGAAGTGTTTTTAAAGTAAAATTAGAATATATTTTTACCATTTAATCCAATAGTGGTCGTTGGAATTAATTTCACTTTGAAATTGGACTTAAACTAGTGTCAATCTTTTGATACTTATTATTTCATAAAAACACGCTATTTGATCTGATTGCTGGAATTAATTATTTAATTAATTAATGTAACTTATATGTTTTGAATTTTGTAAAATAGACATCATTTTTGAGTTCGGAATATCAAATATAGGTTAGGGTGAATTTTTGGTAATTTTCTGAAAAACTTCAATTTTTGATGAATAGTGAAACCACTAAGTGGTACTTATAAAAACTGATTTTCCGTTTAAATTATATTTTTCCATCATTGTGTTTTGAATTTGAAAAAACTGACATACATGGTTTTCATTAAGAAGTAAAATGTGGTTCAGTGGGATTAAAATAATTTTTGGGTGAATAGTAACTTTTATGTTTTTAATCGCGATTAGAGGTAATTAGTTTAGTTTAAGGTAAGAATAATGTTTTAATAAAATTAAATGACTTAGAAACATGTCCTAACCACTTTGGATATGTCATGGCCGACCAAGAAAATCCATGGGTAAACTTGGGGACCCCATGGAGCCACTTTGGTTGGAAATTGAAATAAATACCTTTTTATTTAATGTTAAAGTAAAAATGACACAAACATGAGATGTTTTACTAAAAAAAATTTTACCTGGGGTTATACAAGTCATATTTTTGACTATAAATATTCATTATAAATATAAGAATATTTACTACATCAGGATATTTTTTTCATAATTTTTAGACCTTAAATATATTAAATTATTTATGACATCATGATGATGCAGTGATTACCTCATTAATAAAGGATTTAAATAAAATGAATAGATAATGTAAAATATAAGACCTACTAATGTAAAAAACCTATTGGATGGGTATATTTAGAACCCTTATTACGTTATCCTCGAATTATATCAATGTGGGACCTTTTAAATCCGAAACTCATTTTAAAATAAAGGAACATTTCTTTACTTTCCAAGGGTGCCCCTCCTCTTCTCTTATAGAAGGCCCCCACCTCTACCTCCTTAACCACATGTCCAAAGCCTTTGGCTGGGGAAAACCCTGCCCATTTTGTCTCTACACATCCCTCTATAACTCCTTGAAGCCTAAATTTGGGCAGAACTCTTCCTAAGGAAGCCTTTGAGCTCAATCCAAAGGGAGTTAACCGATTTGAAGGTAATGTCTTTACTTGTGTCCTTTTGTTTTATTTTGCTTCTCCAACACCCTAAACTCTTTTTATTAATTTCTTATGTAACAACTCCAGTATCTTAAATATACTATAATGTTTTTATAATATGTATTCGTTCTACAATTACACACACCTTCGTCTAATGGTTAAATAACATACTGTTTTTGGGGTTGGCGATTTTCTGCCTCATGAAACGATGATTGTTCAATATTCTTTTAAGAGCTTTAAAGGTGGACATTATGATGTCACTGTATTTTATATATGATATATATGGTATTTATGTTTACTATATTCTTATTTATTTTATATCTAGAACATACCTTTATTCTTTTCATGTTGTGTAAATGCGATAATTTCATATGAGGAAGTGTGTACTACCGCCCCTCAAGTGATGTGACTCGTACATGCAATACATGGAATGTATAAAGAATGAAATTAATGAACATATGTGACATATATAAAATATATATTATACTGGAATTATAATATATATATATATGATTTATTTTTAATTCCATTAATATGACAAAAAAAATGAAAGTAGCGTTCATGCGTACGTACGACCTACCGTCTCTATGAACAGCGCTATTCATTTTTATCTCCAAATGATATGGAATAGTATAAAATGAATATGTACTGGATTTATATGATATTTTAATCATTAATACTATTCTGGAAATTATTTACTTATAACTACTTGGGCAATCATTTTTCAAACAAGTTCATTTTTGACTCATGTACCAAACATCGACAAAAACATCCGATATGAACTAACATTACTAAAAAATTATTATAACATTATAACATGTTATATGAACTGAATAATAATATATAAAGGAGGTCCTTAGGAAATTATAAATTTACCATAGTTTATTATTCAGGAATATAAAGAAGCGAACAAGACAAGTCGGACTTGAGGTAAGGGATCTTACTCCTCTCTTTCTTTTTAAGTACCCTCTTTTATGTCATTCCTTTTAAAGCTAATATTTCGTGTTATTGGGATGTTCTCTTATATTACTCTTACTTTAATTTTTATGTTCATATGATTAGAGACCCTATTCTCTCTCATCAATCCATTTTGAAAGTTTTGAGTGGCGCCTTTAGGCTGCCGAATTTTCGTAAGAGATCTATCCTCTCTCTTTCTTTTTAAGTACTCTCCTTTATGTCACTTCTTTTAAGCTCCTCTTTGTTATGTTGGAGGATGTTATTTTATATTCCTCTTTCTGTAAACTTTATGTTAATATGATTAGAGACCCTATTTTATCTCATCAATCCATTTTTGGAAATTTTAAGTGGCGCTGTTAGGCTGCCGAGTTTTCGTAAGGGATTTTTCATCTCACTTTTATTCTCGTGAGATTTATGGAACGTTTGGCACAATTTCCTTTTAGTGGTGTATGTACTGACTATCATTTTACTCATTGTGTAATATAATTTTATTTATGAGTATTTACATTAATGTTTTATTGTACTTCTTTCACGGGGTGTATGTTTCAAAAGATACCCATGTCGGTAAAGGAACCTTTCACCCTCCTCTTTTTAAAAGACTTCTTTTGTTATGTCTTTTAATTCACATACTATTATGTTGGGATATGTTATTATATATCCTTATTGATTTAAATTTTATGTCCATGTGATGATATACCCTTTTTATCTCTCATCAACTCATTTTCTGAATTTTTTAGTGACGCCGTTAGGCTGTCAAATTTTTGCCAGGGAACTTCTTAACCCAAATTTGATTCTTTAGGATAAACTTGTACTCCTTGAATATGTCATTGTATGAATATGTGTGAATATCATCTGATTGTTTTACACTTAATATCCACTTATATTTGGTGTATTCGTTTGTCACATATAATTATTTAATTGATTTATCCTTAAACCAAGGATACTGCCTTTGTATGGGACTTTGTCTCAATTTCCTTTCATTGAGGCATATTTTGTTTTATACACAACCTTCTTTTATACAGTGTATAAACCCCTTTTACTTTTATGTTTATTCAAAAGGAATCTTTTTTATACGAATCATTTACTAAACGACAAAAGGGAATGTTTTTTTGTCGTACGTATGCGGCGACAACGACTTCTCTGCCGTCGTGACCATTATTTGAGTTTCGGCTTCCTCTACAAACCAAACCGTTTTTTTAAAGAAAAATAAATACCTTGTTTTAATTTTCTTTTATTTTTGTTTTGAAAATGGTTTTCATAATGTTTTTATTATATCAATGTGTTTTATTGATATCTTGTGACTGAAATGTGGAAATGTTATGTTTCCTTTATGTATCTTTTATGTGATACGAATATTTTATGGTTCTTGGGCATTATTATGAAGATGGGTGGTTCCGTGATAAACTAAGGGCGGGTGAGCCCGATATAGCTCTCCAATGCATTGGGTAACATGAAGGAGTGAAACGTTAAGGTTTCTCTGAAGATATTTATGGAATATACTGTGGTGGGTATTCCAAACATAACCAAGAGGGTTACTCCCTACGTAAGAATGTTATGAATGCCTCAAGTTACCTTTATGTCTTATGATTTCTAGGATTTATTCATGATTTGATGAGGTATGTTAATGTCCTTATGCTTTATGAGTAAAGTATGATTTCATTGATTCTTATGTGTACATGTACTCATGTTTCCTTAACATATTTTTATATCCCTTACTGATCTTTTTATGCTCATCCCATGTTTTTTTGAAATTTTTTTCATAGGTCAAGGGAAAGGTACATGATATGATGACAGTGTCAATGAAGTGTCAAGAAAGAATCCATGTTTTATTTTAAATGTTTTTCTGTTGATGGGAAAAAAGGAATACTATCTTTATGTAACCGGTTTGTTTAAATGTAGAATGTAATGCATGTTTTATGATCTAATTCTCTAAAACTCTAAACCTGAAAAGGTCCTCAATGTGTAATCATTTATTAACTCAAGATTAAGTATAGTTTAAGGCTGGGGCCTTATAATACTAGTGTTTTTATGAGATAAAATAATAAGAAGATAGTGGTGAGTGAAGAAGGAAAATAAAAGTAAGAAACTTGAGTGAAGATATTACCTCTAGATTGGGTAACTCTTTTTGATTTGAGCCAAAGGCTTCCTTGGAAAGACTTCTACCTAATGTGAGGCTTCTAGGAGTAATATAGGGATGTGGAGAGATAATATGAGCATATTTTGGAAGAGTCAAGGGATATAGAGGTGTGGGTAAGGGGGTATAGGTGAGGGCCTTTTATAAGATGGAGGAGGGTCACTTTTGGAATATCATGAAATGTAACTTTATTATAAAATGATTGTCAAATTTTAATGGTCCCAAAATGATATTTTTTTAGTATAAGGTGATAAGTGTTCTAAATCCACCCATCCTATAGGTTTTAGACAAGTGTATGTCTTAGATTTTACCTTATCTTTTCATTTTATTTAAATTGTTCATTAATGAGGTAATCACTGCATCATCATGGTGTCATTAATAAATTTATTTATTTAATGTCCAAAAATAATAATAAAAATTCCATGATGTAATAAATATTGTTAGATTTCCAATTATTATTTATTGTCTAATATATAATTAATGTAATAAAAATAATTTTTTTTACTTAGGATATACAAACCATTATTATATTTCTCTTATTTTTAAAAATAATGTCATAAATTTCACTATGACACCAATGTGACTCCATGGGACCTCATGTTTAGTAACAAGCTTACCATGGTCGTCTATTACTCAAAAAGAGTATTTGGACACATGTTGGTGTCAGTTTATATTATTATGATATTATTTTATTACCCTTAACTACCGTATTACTAATTAATCATGATAATTAAAGATAATTACCATTGTTACTGTTCATAATGTCCAAAAACAGAAGATTCATAATTACATAATTTAGACCTTCTGATTATAAATATGGAATACATTTTACCAAATTCCAAACATAGAAACTAAATTAATTAATTTAAAAATAATTCTCATTGTCAAAACAAATAGCGTGTTTTTGAAAAACAATATCTATCAAAATATTGATTATTGTTTATGTCCAATTTCAATTTGAAATTATTTCTAATAACCACCATTGGATTAAATGGTAAATATATATTCAAATTTCACATTAAAATAAACTAAATATATAATTTAAACATATAATAAAATTAGATGAAAAAGTAATTTTTAAGTAAAATGCAGTATTTTTCACTATTCATCTAATAATGAACATTGTCAGAAAAATACCAAAAATTATCCAAAGCAAATTTAAATGTCCCAATTTTAAAGAATATGTTTATTTTGACAAATAAAGCTTATAAAAGTTTCAGAAGTTAGATTTAAAAATAATTTTCCATCAAAATGTGGTAAAACCGTATTTTAAAAATATTATAGTATTATATGCTTAAGATTGGATTTATTCTCATTTTAAGCCTATAAAACACTATCTAATTCATAAATAGACATAGATATGAAAATATATTTTTCATTAATTACTCGGGATGTTACATCCTTCCCCCCTTCAGGAAATTGCATCGCCGTAATTGATCATTTTCCCAGTTATGGATTTTATAAAATCAAGAAGAACATTAATTGGATATGAAAATAAATATTAATCTTACCTTGGTTACCAAAATATAAGATGTATCTGATTAAAATATTAGTAGATTATCTTTTGATTATTACTATATAATTATCCAAGTAAAATAATTATACTGAGAAGTCTTATAAATGAAAGGTAATTGAAAATATTATGTATCCCATATATAAACCTCGTTCAATAAAAATAAAGTAGAAAAGACACTTAAGGATAAATCCAAAGGGATATTTGATGAAAATCAATATTCATGGGTAAAAAAATAAGAATATGTTTAATGTATTTTAGAAGAGAAAACAATCATGAAATAAATATTTTTGACAATATAAATGATATATTATGTATAAAATGTAAGAATAAATATATTTAATGTTATAAATGAAGAAGAAACTATTTTGTTGATGATTGAGAAATCATAAGCTACTCAACATTATTTCATTCATATAGAGGATATATAAAAGTATCATAAGAATATAAGGGTGATAAAATTATTATAATATAAACTGGTTAAGAAGATTATAAATATTAAAAAATTGAGAGATATTTTCTTTTGAATACCTTCCAACACATTTTTATAAAAACATAAATGAAAGTAATATACCAAGTGGAATTTATGTTCAGATTCATGAAAACCAAAGAACACCACCTCACTAATGTGTTTATTTTTAATAATCATCAATAACCTCTTCAATATTTTAAAGTTCATCACATTTGTAATTTTCATAGAATATTTTTTTTTGGGAGGGACAATAATCTTCATATAATAAATTATGAAAAATTAATAATCCACTGAAGAAAATAGGAAATAGAAAATGATAATTGAAATGAAAATATATGAAATTATAAATCATCAAGTTTTATAGGATAAAAGGTTATTTTTATTGACATAGAAGTTGATACTCTATCAATTCATATTTTTGACACTCTGAATTTCACAAATGATGATAAAATAAATATATTAGTTCCACTTGATATTATAAAAGATGATTTCGGGAATGAATGATAATTGTTAGGCAATAAAAGATATAAAATGTTGAAAAATAAAAAAAAATATTTCAGGATAAAATAGTTTTTATGGTGTTTTATAATATATTTATATTTCTATAATTTTATACATGTATACACTTTCCATTGGATAATAGATTTGATGCTCATACCTCTTAAATAAATAACATAAACTCTATTAACATGGGGAAATTTAATATTTTTTTTAATAATTTAAATATCATTCATGATATATACTTACTTAATAATAAGATGATATATTTTTATATTAAATTTCATGATTTTAACATCAAACATATTTTGGATAAGAATGATTATTTATAAAATCAAATGTATGAAGTCATAGACTATTCAGAATATCTGCATAAGAAGATGGAAGAACAAAATTGTTTTTTCCAATATGAATTTATTGAATGAAATAAATCATCAAATTATCAAAAAAAGATATTTAAGAATATAGATATAATGATTAAGAAATATATAATAAAATAATAAATTAATTAATTTCTTCTATTTTTGAATATTGATTAGAAACCATATTAGTATTTTTTTTTGAATTTAAGTTTTATTTATTTTATATTTTATTTTATTTAATAAATAATAATAATATATTTTCCATACATGTTTTAATATTTTGATTCTCCTATATTTTTTATTTAATATATTGTTCCATATTTCCATTTACTTATTTTATAAAATCTAATACTGGGAGTTTATTTGGTTCTTTATTGATTTAGTATGAGCAGAGTCTATTTAAAATTAATGACATCAAATTAATTTTCAATTTTCATTTATTAAAAGTCACAATCATTTAATTTTCACATAAGAGTGGAATCTATAAATTATGGGAAAATTTTTTTTCACTAATCCTAGTGAGAAGTATACTCATTTTAAGATATTTAATATGAATCGAATAGAATAAATCACTATATTTGATTAGCATTTAACTATCCATTATCATTGTGTGACCATTATGAAAATAAAAAGTTTAAATATTGGAGTATTTAGTGTTATAATCCTTTTATAAACTAATTAGTTAGATTATATTCATAAAATGATAAATTGGGAGATATTGGAGAGAGTGAAATACATATGTATTGTGGGTGTTAACCATATGGGTAGTTTCATAAATTATACAATTTGTTTTTTTTTTTCAAAATATCATACAATTTTAAAATTATAAGATTATTTTATTGTGTCATTTGATTATAAAATATGGGGAGATTATTGATTCAAAATAATAATTTCATAACCCTTTTTTCAAAAATCCCTATTCAGTCATGTTTAGAAAAAAAACTGTAGGTTGTTTAAATTTTATGTACATAGATGATAAATTTTGAATCATATGTTTTAGTGAAATAATGTGATGAAGTTATATTGTATGATCTTGTTAAGGTGATATCAACTTTATGAAGTCACACTAAATAATTAAAAAGTAGGCATATCTTCACCAAATTTCAAAAATCAGATTGTTATTTTTTTTGAAAATGATCCTAAAGGTCATATAATGTTACCATTAAAATTTTTTCATAGTGATTACTACAAATTATAACATGTAAATCATGGAATAGAATATTCCAAAAACCAATAAATCATGAATCATTCATTAAATTATTTTCTTGATTTCTTATGGCTCCATCTATTCAATGTTTTTTTAGTTTAATATTTATATAGCACTATATTATAAAATATATAAATTTTCCGTTATAATTTTTCATGTCTTGATATACATGATCAATGAGATTCTACTATGGAATATGATTATTTTTATCATTTATGTGTATTTTTCTTCAGATATGAGCTATATTTTCTAAATGCTCCATTTAATGAGGTTATAACGTATAATTTGTACCTATTATTTTAAGATATACGGGGACATGGATAGCGTTTCAATATACCAATGATTTGTTGATGAAATTTTAGTATTGGAACATTAAATAAAAATAGATTATATTGATGATTTTTTATGTGGAACTTGGATACATTGGTCATTGTTATAGATCCTATAACCACTTTTCACTACAATTGAATAATTTACTTGGTATTAAATATTGGGTAATAATGATCATTTATAATATTATATAGATTATTATCTAATGAAATATATTAAGTTTCATTTTGTCTATTAAATAATATTACTATTCTATTATTTTTTATAGATTAGTTTTTTAACTTATGATAATGTTTTAATTTGGTATTTACATAGTTATGAATGATTTTTTTGAAATTTTTTCATCCAAACATCTAAGATTTCGAGTCAGACATCTTTTTTGAGTTATTATTTCAACTACAATAAACTCTCTAAGATTATTCTAGGATATATTTTTTAATAGGACAACACTACCCTTTAAAATTCCTTAAATTCAACCTATCATATACCACTTGATCCAGGAATTCCTACCCTATGAGAATATGTTTCATTAAAGATACTTATTTTAAAATTTCCCAATAAATATTAATGTATAATTAATGTAAGGCCTTTGATTTCTATAAAATTAATATTATATTTAAACGGGATAGAAGTGTGAAAATGGTTCAGGGAATATTTTTTCTTTTTAATTTTTATGAAAACATAATGATAAATGAGAATTTCTAACATTTTCATTTCTACTATCTAAAACCCCTTCATGTGTATTGGTAACCTAGTTTTTCAATTAACTTTTTAATAGTAAATTTCATATTATATTAATTTATGAAAGGTAAATTTCATTTCTAAATATATTCATGAAGAACATTTTAGTATTTATGGCTCATGTAAGGGTCATCCAATTTTTTTCATAATGTTTACTCGCCTCTATGTAAGAGTTTGTAATGACCTGCATTTTTAACCAGACTAAAACCCGAAGAAAGTTGAACTTTTTTGATTACTTAATGGGTTTTTTTAATTCCGAGCTTCAGAATAGAATTCTGAGAGTTGAAATGATTTGTTGTTTTGGTTTTTTCCTTTGGAGAAGGCCCAAGGAGTTTCCCATGTGACTCGGCATGTTTCGGAAGCGCCAAACCATATTTTTTAAGGGACTATAGAGGGAACACGGTTGGAACATGAGTTGACCAAACCGTGCGGCCCAAACCGTGTAGCCTAAATCAGGGCGGCAGTGGATTGCACATGGGTTGCGCACAGTTTCCCAAACCGTGCGCCTAGCCCATGTGAGGGATCTCCCTTAAGTAGAGGGTGCTGCACAGTTTGCATGTGGATTGGAAAATCGTATGGATCAAACCATGTAGGCCGATCTGTTTAAAGTTTTTTTTATTAATTTTAAAATAGAATATAATAAAATTCTAAAATCTAAACACTCACCCTCACCCTCACTCAACCCGTATGACACACAGGGAGGGGCTCCCCCATTGAGCCATGTGAAGCCCTCCTCTTACAGATTCCCCCTTCCTCCATTTTGGTTGGATTTTTCTGTTGGTTTCCTCTTCGATACTCCATGGAAACTTCCCTCCTTCTCTCTCCTCTTGTTTTCCAGACGAATTTTGGCATTTCCATTGACCCGTGGGATTCGGATGAACCCTCGATTTTGTGGCTTTCCTAATTTCTATTTTTCCTTCATTCTATGGTTGTAGTATGGTTGTCTTGGGACCCTTGGGTTCGAGTTTGGGCATCCACCATCTAAGCAAGGAGGATACAAGCAGTTTTGGTTGCCGAATTTAGTTCTAGGTAAGGGTTTTAATCATGGATTGTTTTCACAACTTATAATATAATGCCTTAGTTGTGATAAACGCTCCTGTTGTGTTTTGTTTAGTGTGTTGGAATGTTCAGGTTGGTTTCTCTTTGCCGGAGCTTTGGCAGCTCTTAGTTAGAAAGTGCCAACAGCCGGAGTGGACAGATGGTTCCACCTAGAGGTAGTGTCCCTCTCCTTTCTCATTAATTTAAAGTAAATTAGTAAAGAGTTTTTTATGCATGGTCTCAATATTTGAATTCATCATGTTAGTTGTGATTAAATGATTCTGTGATAATCGTGTGAGTTGAAGGAATAAGATAAAAGAGTTTTCTTGGTATCTAAACTAACAATTTAATATGAAAACCCTTCAAACAGAGGTGCACTATCTTCAAGATAAAAAGTATTGATAGAATTTTTATGCATTCTTGCTGAATTTTTGTGGTTTATATTTGATTCTTTGTATGTAAATTTTCCTTGTTGAGACAAATAGAATGATATGGCTTTGATACTTGTGTTTGGGTCAATTTTCCATGTTAGGAATATTTAGTAGGACGATAACCACAGTGGGATGACTTAAGACTAAATGACATGTTACCAATTCAAGGTATCAAAGGGTTAAAGAATGATAAACATTTCTTTTAATATGGAATTGTGAAGCCTGGAAGGAGCACACTATGGTAGTACGACCATGCCTTGGGATAACGTAATGAGCACAACTTATGTTAGTAAAATGAATGTGTGAATATCTTATTTTTGATATATAAGATGGGTTTCCTTAAGTATGAACATGATTGTGTTCGCTTATGTGTATGGTGTATGATTATTTAAAAACTTATGAGGTAATTCCATACGTAGTATATTATACACATGATTGTATTGTGAGTGCGCACATGCTGATGGCACATAATGAGAGATAACAAAGGTGAGTGCATGATGAGGCCACCTAGTGACAGATACATGGTTGGATGAGAGGCAGTTATACCCCATGCTAATGTAACCTTACATGTCTCGAATGGAGGCATTCTTACCCATTGATAGTTGACTTCTGAATATGATTACAGTTCTATAAGGAAGGAATTATTACCCCTAGGTAGTTGACTTCTTTTGATGATTTCATGTCTGGCTGGGAGGCAGTTATACCTCATGCTAGTATTACGAATGTGATAGATAGGAAGAAGTTATACCCCATACCGTTTGAATGAATGTGATGGAAGGGATACATGCTTACCCCTTGCCAATTGACTTATAGGGATGAGCGGCATTCTTACCTCGTGCCCGCTATTCTCTATACGTGTATGAAAGGGAGGAATTCTTACCCCTTTCCAGTTGACCTTTTAGGACAAGAAGCATTCTTACCTCGTGCCTTCTAATCTCGAGTAATGGGTGGGAGGTATTATTACCCCACAACATATATGATCTAAATTCTTTTATATATATATATGGTGACATGATCATGTTACTTTACAGGCAACGAGCCGAAGATGGTATAATCGCCAGGTGTCCCTTGGGAACCTGAACAGGATTTATTTACTTATGTATTTTGGCTTACATATTTCTACATACCTTCTCACTGTTAATTATTATACGCTGTCTAGATTGGGTTTGAAACTGTTGGTATCAGCCTACTGAGATATATATCTCACACCCTACTCGGGCCTCCATTGCACTGGGGCACCTGAGTATACCTTTTTTCTTACAAGACCTAGGTTGTTTGTTGTGCTGTTTGTACTTGAGGTGTTAGGAGAAAAAGACCAAGCATGATCTTGCAATGCTCAGGGGTTCGCCGTTGGGATTTGTTGTATTTTTTTGTATCGATTGTAAGGAATTATGTATTTATTTCCTGCTTCCATAACTGTATCATCATATGTACATGCATGCATTTTAATCTGGCGTTTTCCGCCTTTTATAAAAGGGTTATTAACTATCTTTTGCTTATGCCTTTAAATTGTTTACTACTTCCGCTATTGAATATTGTTTTCTCTAATAATAACGTTGTGTTACTCTGATATGAGGGTATAGTCTCCCCATTATCACCTCTCGAGACCCGCACTGCTAGTTGGAAGCCTCTGGCATATGGGGAGACGCGCTTGAGGCCATGTAACCCACCGGTCCACCCACTGGTTCGATGGTAAGCCGGACCAGAACGTTAAAAAGTGGTATCAAAGGTGTTTCTTTTATTTTTACTTACTGTTTTGGGTTGGTAGGCATGAGATTAGAAAATTTTCAGTGCTTGGCTAATAGTCGTTCTTGTGATTTATCACCCCACATATGGGAAATGAACAAGTGGCCAGGGCTAGGAATTGTTGTTCGTATGGTTTTCTATTACATTGGATATGGTTTCACCTTGAGTGATTGTTGTATTTCTACTTCTTATGGTTTATGAAATTCCTAGAATTCTACAATTGGCCTAATATGGAAAGAATGTTACATTGCATGCATCATATTAGGCACATAGGAAATTGACATTCCACGCATAGTGCTATGCCACGTAGTTACATTAGTAATTCCCTATTGATCTAATTTTGTGCCTTGATTGATATGCCATGCTTCTATGATATAACATGTTCTGTGTTTACCGCTTGTGAGAATATTCTTGTTATTTTTTAACATGTGAATTTTTTCATGAGCTAAAATCGATTGGTTGCGATTATGATGGGAGCCGGTTTTCAGTTGTAAGGTGTATGGGCTCCTTACAACTAGGAAGGGGTAACCTGTAAATTAAAACCATTTAGAGCATGAAATAAATAAGTATGTAGGGATTTGATAAAAATGTAAATCTGCTAAGTTTACAATGCTAAATTAAATTGGTTTTGATTAAAAAGGGGAGCCAAATTATAGATTATATAGTGTATGGCACATTATAGGTCGGTAGGTGGACACCCATATACTTGGGCCATTGTATGTGAGAATGTTAAATTCTGGGTTAGAATCTGGTTTTAATAAAAAGGGGAGTCACTTTTCAATCCATGAAGTGTATGGGTGCTTCATGAATTGAGAAATGGAAACCCGTATTAAATGTAAAGGCTGACTGTATTGTAAAATGATTAAATAGAAAATGTTGCCTAATTTCGGAATTGAAAGGTTTTTGCTGACTGTTAAATTTGTAACTAGACTCGATTAGGTCAGTTGGAAAGTGTTGTATGAGATAACATGGTTGGGGTGTTTGAATTTTTTAAAAGGAATTGAGTAACTGCTTTGGGGTTGCTTTTTGAAGAACCTGGGATGGAAAAAATGGGACCCTCGTTGGTAGGAATTTTGTTTAAATTGTGTTTTTTTGTTTTTCTCTTTTGATTGAAAAATATGAGGTGTCTATTATTGTTTAATGTTTTAAAAGGATGTTTTTGTGAAACATGCCTGTTTTCTTGATGTGTTGATGAGAATTTTAAATTGTTAAAGATTAGTGTGATTTAATAAAATGGGATTAGAAAGGGAACCCTTAGTGGTGTTATGAGGCCCTCCTGTATGGTTTGGACTTCTCTTTGAGTTTCCTAGAATTGAAGCATGAGTGCTTTCTGTTGGAGCTCTTTCTATTAATAATGGTTAGATGATCAATTTTTGAACTGAGTGACTTCGTTTCGGGTGTCCCGGTGTTAGGGTCAGAACATGATCTTCTGAAGGGGTAGCCCATGGTAGGTAGCACCCTTAGAGTATTAATTATTTTCTTATACTGTGATCTTTTTGACATGAGGTGTTTCTCAAGTGCCGTTGTCCCTCGTGGGACTTTTAGTTTTGATAAAACCATTGTTCGGACGAGTGGCTGTTCAGTTTCTGTTTATCGTTGCGATCTTAGGTCATCTCTTCAGTAGAGGGGCCCAACGTAAAATAATTGTTTGTCCCAATTATTGGGATGGATTTTGAATGACTCATGTGCTTTGACATGCTGGTTTTCTTATTTGGGATCTTCTTCGTTTGTTTGGTGATGTGATTGTGGTGGAGGAGCATCACACGATCATTTGCAGTATTTGTGTACTAGTGCGTTTGTGATTGGCTAGTTTTTCTTCATTCCCTTCAAAGACTATGACACTCTAATGGTTGGGAGCACGTTGCGTCAAATCTGGTAAATGTGTCCTTCTAAGTAGAAGAGACAACATGTGGAATTCCTTCTAGAAATGATTTTTCGTAGTTGAATTCCTGTGAGGCATGCAAGTTTAGAATGTGTGGATGTGTCAGCTGGTGAAGTCAAGTGCCTTCCATGAAGTTGAACTGTTGAGGTTGGATTTTTTTCCTTCTAGTAGTCTGGTATGATTTACTGGAATCCGTTCAAACCCCTTAGTGTATTTTGTTTAGCGACGAACATGTCCCCTATCTTCTCCTCATCCAAGATGCACTAAGAGAGCAGTGGTCTTATCCGCACTAATGCTTTTATGCTGTTGGGATTGTTCGGAAGGTTATCTTTCGACATTGGATGTGGGATGCATGGATTCTTGTATGGTTTGATCTTGGAAACATCACCAGAAGTCGGGTGTCGGGATCAGTGAACATGTTTGTGCTAAATGTAATGTGACTTGGATAAAGGCATTGTGGTTCTGTTTGAAACTTGTCGGCCGTTTAGGACGAGTGTTCTTGAAAATAGTCAGTTGGAGATGGATTTACTCGGGGTTCTTATTTAATGTCTGTGGTAGGTGACATACCGTTCTCTGGTGCGTCTTCAGGTAGAGGTGAGTGCGGTTTGTTTCAGCCGGTGCCTAATATGAACAACCAGCTCGGCTTGGGCCTTGAGGGCAATGGGGAATCGACTGTTTAATATATTTCAAATCACGCTTGGAGAGTCGAGGGAATGCTTGGGGCATGTAATGAAAGTTAATTCCAACAGTGGTCCAAACCATAGTTTGGAGTTGGTTCCATAACGCTAAAAATATAAGGTGGGAAATACATGTGGATGGATGCTTGGCGAGATGACGACGGGTTCATGTATTTGGGTAGACGGGCTGAGGATGACCTGTCTTGGTGTTTCATTTGGGAAACAAGTATTGGCTCGAGTTTTGGTGGCATAAGCACCGTATGGTTTAATGGATGCTTACGGGTGTGTTGGACGTTTGTGAATGCAACGAGATTGTTTGAACGAAGATTCACGACCCTTGTAGGTTGGGTGATTTGTACATTGTTCTGGAAGGCTTCTCGGGGATAAGAAGTTCTATGGTGGGAATGTTGTAGTGACTTCCATTTGGAACCAGAATAAAACCTGAAGGAATTTGAACTTTTTCAATTACTGAATGGGTTTCATTTAATGCGGAGCTTCGGAACAGAATTCCAATATTTGACACACTTTGATGTTTTGGTTTTGTTCTTGGGAGAAGGCCCAAGGAGTTTCCCAAGTGATCGACATGTTTTGGAAGTGTCGAACTAGTGTTTTTAAAGGACTGCAGAGGGCGCACGGGTTGACCAAACTATGAGGCCAAAACCATGCTGCCTAAATCATGGGGCCAGTCGATTGCACATAGGCTCTGCACGGTTTTCCAAACTGTGCGCCTAGCCCATGCGGGGGATCTCCCTTAGGCATAGGGTGCCGCATAGTTTTCACACTGTTTGGAAAACCATGTGGATCAAACAATGAGGGACAGTCAATTTAATGTTTTTATTTAATTTTAAAATAGAATAAAGTAATAACATAAAATCTAAACACTCACCCTCACCCTCACTCAACTAGCACGACACATAGGGAGGGGATCCCCCTTTGAGTTTCCTGACAACCTCCTCCTACGGCCTCCTCCTTCCACCATTTTCTTTGGATTTTTTCTTGGTTTCTTTTCCGATCCTCCGTGGTCAGTTTCCACCTTCCCTCTCCTCCGGTTTTCGAACCAGATTTTGGCCTCTCAGCTGACCCGCATGATTCGGCCGAACCCTAGGTATTGGGGGTTTCCTAATTTATGTTTTCCATCATTCTAGTGTTGTAGTAAGGTTGCCCCGGGACCCTTGGGTTCATGTTTGGGCATCCGCCGACGAAGGCAAGGCGGATACTGTTGGTTTTGGTTGCCGGCTTTGGTTCGAGGTAAGGGTTTTACTCGTGGAATGTTTTCAGCTTCTAATATAATTCCTTAATTGTTCTATAGGGTCCTGGTATGTTTTTATGAGTGCCTTGGCGAGTTCAGGTTGGTTTCACTTTGTCGGAGCTTAGATGGCTTTTAGTTAGAAAGTGCCAAGAGTCATAGTGGACAGATGGATCCACCTGGAGGTAGGGTCCCTCTCTTTACTCTTTAATTTAATGTAAAGTATAAAAGAGTTATTTCTGCATGGTCTTTGTACTTTAATTCTGCATGTTAGTTCCAACTAAATGCTTATGTGGAAGTCGTGTGAACTACAGGAATAAGATAAAAGTGGTTGCTTGGTAACTAAAATCATGATTTAATAACAAAACCCATCAATCAGAGGTGCGCTGTATTCAAGATAAAAAGTAGTGATATACTTTTTATGCTTCCCTACAAGATTTTTGTGGTGCCTCTTTAATTCTTTGTATGTGAATTTGCCTTGTTGAGACAAATAGAACGATATTGCTGTGATACTTGGGTTTGGGTCAATTTCCCATTTTAGGAAAATTGAGTAGGATGGTAACCACAGTGGGATGACTTAAGACTAAATGAATTGTTACCATTATATGGTATCAAAGGGTTAAAGAATGATAAATGTATCCTTTAATATGGAATGGTGAAGCTAAGAAGGAGCAGAATAGCGTGGTATGACCATGCCATGGGTTAACGTAATGAGGACGAATTATGTTAGTAAAATTAATGTGTGGATATATGGTTTTATATACTTATGATGGGTTGCCTTAAGTATGAATGTGAATGTGTTTTCTTATGTGCGTGTTGTATGATTCTTTGAATGCTTATGAGGTAAAGCCATAATTAGTATATTATAGACATGTTTTTATTGTGAGTGCAGACATGATGATGCCACATAATGAGAGATAACAAATGTGAGTGCATGCTGAGGCCACCTAGTGATAGATACATGGTTGGATGGGAGGCATTTATACCCCATGCTAGTGTGACAATATATGTCTGAAAGGGAGTAATTATTACCCCTTGAAAGTTGACTTCTAATGATGATTACCTGTCTGGAAGTGAGGCATTTTTACCCCTTGCCAGTTGACTTCTGTGGATGATTACATGTCTGGATGGGAGGCAGTTATACCCCATGCCAGTATAATGAATGTGACATATGGGAAACAGATTTACCCCATACTGGTAGAATGAATGTGATGGAAGGGATGCATTCTTACCCCTTTCTAGTTGACTTATAGGGATGGGAGGCATTTTTACCTCGTGCCCGCTATTCTATATACATGTGTGGAAGGGAGGCATTCTTACCCCTTCTAGTAGACCTTTAGGGACGAGAAGAATTATTACCTCATTCCCGCTAATCACCCATAATGGGTGGGAGGAATTATTACCCCACACCATCTATGATCTAACTTCTTATATATATATATATATATATATATATGGTGACATGATCAGGTTACATTACCGACAATGAGCCAATGCTGGTATAACCGTCAGCTGTCCCTGGGGAACCTGGATGGGTGTTATTTACTTATGTAGTTCTGCTTACTTATTTATCTATTCCTGCTCACTGTTAATTATTATACACTGTATGGATTGGGATTGACACTGATGGTGCTGGCCAACTAAGATTTATACCTCACACCCTACTCGGGTCGCCATATCACCGGGGTACCCAAGTAGACCTTCTTGATTCCAGGACCTAGGTTGTGTGCTATGTTATTTGTACCTGAGGTGTTATGAGAAAAGGACCAAGCGGGGGCTTGGGATGCTGAGGGGTTCTCCATTGGACTTTGCTGTCATTTATTTTTGTATTGATTTTAAATAATGCTATATTGATATCCTGCTTCCATAATAGTATCATCATATGTACATGCATGCATTGTAAACTGGCATTTTCTGCCATTTATAAAATGGTTATTACCTATCATTTGCTTCTGCATTTCAATTGTTTACTGCCTCCACTATTGAATATTTTTTACTCTGAAAATTTTGTTATGTTACTCTGATATGAGGGTATAGTCTCCCCATTATCGCCTCTCGAGATCCTCGTTGTTAGTCAGCAGCCTTTGGCATATGGGTAGACGCGCTTGAGGCCATATGACCCACCGGTCTGGCCAGCGGTTCGATGGTAAGCTGGGCCAGGACGTTACAGAGGCCTTGATATTTTCTCAAAGTATCATAAGGGTCCTTCCAACTTCACATAAGGAAATCGTAGATTTTGGTAACATAAAATAATGGTTAGTATATTACTCTGTAAGGGTGTGTTGATTTATTGATATGTTGAGTAATTGTATCTTGTTTTATCTGAAACCATCCTAATGGTTAGAACTAATTCTATTTAGTTTCTTAAGGGTAATACATGATTTTTGATGCTCATGTAAAAAAAATTATTTTTATTTTATGGGTAATCCCGAGTTTTCCATTATTTCTTATGGGTACTTTGTTGTGAATCCACATTCCACATAAGGTTCATGCCATGCTTCTAAATCATTTATAACAGTAACCCTCATCATAAGGGATAAACCATTCTACCCTTATAGTGCTCATGGTTCTTGCATGTGGATATAATTTTTATTAAAATCCATCAATTTCCCCATCTCATTGAACTTGTAACACATTTTTAAAGAAATTTAAAACAAAAATTACTGAAATAGATAGTTTATCAATTGAATATGTGGGATTAATGAGATATATTAACACTTATTTATTTTTTGAGTCTTGAACAAGTCCTCATAAAGAATTAAATTGTAATAAAATTGGTTATTTTATATTAAAATAGATGTTTAAAAGAGTTTCATGGGAGTCTTTTGGGAATTCAATTTTATTTATGAATGTTATATTTATATATATAATTCATTTTTCATACCCTATCATGTGTAATAAAAGACCAAAATCATTCCATCCATATTTTGGGAAAACTATGAAAACCATTTGACACTTAACATGATCTTTATAAAACTACACACATCACACCCTCTCTCATGTTCTTAGTGTTGTTTTCTTGGAAATCCATACATGGGATATGAGATTCAATATCCGACTCTACAATGTGCATATATTGAATTGCAATTATTTTTATTCCTATTGAGTGGATTACATGAATTAGAATAACAAATACAATAAACTATAATTATGAAATTGAATTGGAATGGTTGGACGCTCAGGTGGTTACCAATTTTTCTGATATTGTTGATGTTGTATTATGATATAGTATTATTATTGTATTATTCCTTTATGTGATGGATTTATTTAAGAATATAATCAAAAAAATATAATAAATAATTATGAATAATTAAATAATATGTTTAATATTCTTGTTTATACTTGTATTGATACATGCGACGTGGGGGACTTGGTTGATTGTATCTTGGATTTTTTGGTTGTTTTTGACATAGTGACCTTGGCTGTGAGGCATGATTTCATCATCTTGGATTGATAACCATGGATTAGTTAAAATGAAATAATATTTAAACTTATAAATGTATTTACAGATAAATAATTCACTAACATGAATTTAAAGTAATATATACATGAAGAAAGTTTGATAGATGATTATTTAAAAATCAGAAACATAAATTGATCTAGGGTTGTGGATCATTGTTTTATGCTTTGGATTTGTTGTTCCGTATTTAATACATCACATTGGGATATATATAAGTAGGTAGAGGATGTTTTTTTACTGGTGATACATGTGTGAATCCATAGGTGTGGGATTTTGTGAGACTACTATACACTTGTATTCTTTTATAATATTTTTTCACCATAGTCTTGTACTGTAACATGAAGAACCACGAGAGACTGTTGGGTGTATTATCAAACATCCACAATGTGTAGGATATTGTTGGATTAATAACTATTATCACCAATCTAATATTTGTAGAATATTATTTTGATTCTAGTGGTGGATTATAAGGCATGGGGTGGGGATCATGCATAGAAGGAGGAAATGATGATGATATCCTCTATGTTCATGATAATATGATACATTGGATAAATGATACATGATATTTCGTTAGATTAATGATATTGAACATATTTTTGGTTCTATAATACCTGATATATGGTTGGAACCATGTTACACACTTTTCTATTTTTGGATTGATTGGTTTATATGAAAGGGATGGGAGGAAATGATTTATTTTAATAGGGTGAGACAAGAAAATATGGGGGTAGTTGTTTTAAGGAACAATTATCTATATTATTATTATATTAAATTTCTAATATTGGATGTCTTATATTGAAAGAGATCCTTAGTGTGGCTACGGTGGGGCATGGTAACTATTCACCTTTTTATATTCATGTTTGTTCTAAGATTTATTCACCAAACCAATAGTATACACTTTTCACATTAACAATAGATATCATGGGTATTATCCTTAATATTTATATATATATACATCTCCTTAGATATATATATATACTATTTTTCTTGTTTTCCTAAAGGATTGGTTTGTTGAGATGTTCAATACTCTCTTATAGCTTAGGTTATTGAATTTTTTATCATTGGGATCACTTTTTTCACAATATTGGGATATATTTTCATCCATTTAACGTTAGTTAGTTTGGGATATTTCTTGAATGGAAATATGCTTTGTTTTTTTAAATTTATTGTGTATTTATTAGTTTTTTAATTTTATGATCTCGGGATATTGATTTAATTCTTTTCTCTTTAATGTTTTATTCCTTTGTTCCTAAAATCCAACCTAAGCCTACAAGATATTGGACTTGAGGTTTATTAATTATATTCACTTCCATCCCAGGATGGGTAAAAATGAAAGCTACATCATGGAAGAGTGTATCAGTGATGTGGGTTTAGTGATAAGGTGGAGTTATGAATTAGACACTAATGAAATATGGAAGGGTTTTTAAGGAAATTGTGTTAGTTAAACATCTTATATGATATAATTAACGGACATCGATGTGGAAAAATTATTATTGCCCCCTTGTTTTTTGATATGAATATGATAAACTCCAAAAATATATAATTATTTTTTTGTACCCTAGAGAACTAGTATGGATAAATTAATCATACTCTCTTGAGTTCTAATTTTATTGGGTTGGTTATAAGATTATATAAATGAATTAATTACATGAATATAAATAAATCCATTTCTTTTAGACATAACTTTTTCTATATTCATTATTGATATTTAAGTTGGTCAAAAAAATATTTGGTATCCAATTAGGAGCTTTAGTAGTCTAACATGACTGATTGTTGAAGGGTTGATCCTTTTTTGCATGATGAATTGGGGAGAATGACGTTTTATGGATTTCAGTATCAGAACCATGTAATGTTTGTGGGTAGAATCTCTAATATATAGATGAAGCATTGTTCATAGGATTAAAATATATATTTTTTTAGATTCATTCATACCCAAAACATTTTTTTGGTTCCCCTGATATTTATCAAGTAGGGGGTAGAAATTCATCAGCATTGGATTCTTTTTGTTGGAGATTGAAAAGAGACAGATGTAACATGGCACGAAATCCAATAGTTGTTCGTTGACAAGCTCTTATCAATGATATTGGTGAATGTGAAGATCTTGGATTCCCCCCTTAGCATGAGATACTGGTAAATTAATAAATTGTGATTTTGATTAGGGACCTACTATTATTTTTCTAAGATAACCTTTTAGAAGGGTTGTCCTAAGAAGAGTTCGTAGATTAGGAACTAATCCAAACCCTTTATTCTATAGTTTACAAATTTACATTACATATATATTTATAGGTATAGAAGAGGGTAGAGGTGACTGATATGGCTCATGGGTGGAAAAGAGAACCATTATCCAAGATTCATCAAGGCACTTCATAGTGTCAGGTGTCATATTGAGGGTCACAGATGGCAGACTAGTTGAGGTCCCATTCATTATGGTAATGATATATATTATCCAAATTTCATTTTTGATGGTTGGATGATATAATTCATATAATATGATCTCATGTGTTTACTGCTTTTTTTGTGTAGGTATTGGTCTATATTATTTAATTTTCATTCAACCATAGAGTATATTTATGAATTGAGTCGTTGTTACAAAATTTTCTTAATAGTGGATGTTTCCCAACGGCGGTTTCAAAAATAGGGACATTCAACATATGTTCAGTAGCCTTTTTAGTAGTAATATTACTAGAAATGATGTTGTGGTGTTTGAAGTGGGTATCCCCATGTTCTTCATTACCAATAAGGAAATAGATAAAATCATTTATATAGAGTTCTTATACTATGAGGAAGAACATATAGCTGAGTCAAGATGGATGCAATAAGGATATTTGTTCACAAGGGCCTATAAGTTATTTATATTTCTATAAGTTCATCATATAAAATTATTTATTTATTTTTATTCTATATCCTTTTCATACCTTTATTTCAACCACCATGGTATGAATGTTGGGACTAAATACAGAGAGGTATTCCAACCCCTTGTTTTTATACATGTTAGTTAGAGGCATGAAATTTTTTATTGATGTGTTTTGGGAATGAAGACTGGTGACAAGGAAAGTTCATTCATTAAGAGATTTCATTGTGGTATAGATAGGACAATACAATATCATTATCAACATGGACTAGTTATATTCCATTCCCTTTATGGTTGGCTTTTTCTAGATGAATGTTGAGTATTATGATATAGAATGATATATGGGGTGTTAACTAGTGATCAATATTTCTAAATTGGTTTTTGTTATGTGGATCCCCCTTCATTCCTTGATTTATGAGTCATCTATAGAGCCATCGATATATGAGGTGGTGGGACCCCATATCCATTGTAGGGTTGTAGGGTGTCTTCTCTAAGGAGGAGGAAACACTACCCCATCAACATGATTTGTTTTTTGGGATAGATTTAGATCCATGTGATACTTAATTATTGAGGGATAATTATCATATTAATAATTCATTGATATGGGATATGATGACCCGAATTGATGGTGAAATGAAAAAAAACATTATCAGGCATAGTTTATGGATGTGGGGAACCCCAATATTGTGTCAAAAAAATTTATACCATATTCCATGATTTTTTATATACTACCATCATGTGAAGTAAGTGAATATGATGAATTGTTACCATTGTAGAATAATTAATGATCTCTATGACTAGTTATATGTGAGATAGATATTTCTTTAAGATTAATTTGTGATCTAGATATCATCAGCTAATGGTGAAGGATAAAGATATTTTAATAACTACATTATAGTGTAGGTATGGGAAATTCTATTTTTTATTCAGGAAATTCAGTATTATGAACTCATTATGTATGTTAACATAGCTTAGGAACTCTGTATTTCACGAGTTCTTTCACTACGTCATAGTACTGATCTTCAAAAAATTCCTCATATACATTTTATTTGATTAGAGTCATGCTAAAAAGGCGAGTAATATTTTCTTTAATCCTTGAGAGTTTAAATTTTATGGGAAAATATCTGAGTGAATGTCCAAGATGCCATTGTCTCATTTTTTAGTGTATGTGGTGTCTTATCAGGGATTAGTAGGGGATACAACAACGGTTTAAAATTTATTTTACATCTGTACCACCCATGAGTGTGGAATTGGTATGTATATTTCTTTATCTCACTATATATTATCCGAGTAATGAAAATGAATTCTCTTTATCTATAATATCATGTTCTAACCTTAACATTAAGGACTAGATTTTTTGACGAATTAGTTATGGAAACCTTCAAACTACCTATGGGGAAGTCATTCAAATCCACAGTCTTTTGTTTTCCAAAGGTTGGAATGACATTTTAGGTGTTTAGTGATAATTCAAGATTTTGTTTAGGAATTGTATTTATGATGATTTTGGAAGAACTCTTTTATGGGTCATTGGAGTTAATCCCCGTGATATAAATTTTCCTCCCATGATCTATAGAATGGATAGTTGTGATTTCCATGAATCTGTGGTGAAACTTTATCATATGCGAACACAGCATAGTTTTCATATATCACAAAACCATGAGATATGATTTATAAAATTTAATCTTAAATAAATAAGAGTGAAAATAGATGGAGTTTCAATAGGAATACTATTTCAAAATATAATACACCCCTTAAAATAAAATATTTTTGGATGATGAAATGATTTTGAAGCCATAAAAATGCCTACGAGAATTCAGGGATTTGTGGAAGAGGACAGATGAGTTATCATCATTATATCTCATATGGGATGAAGTTCCTTGTCATGAATTCCATATATAGATAATGATAATGTCTGTTTTGTTGCATTTGGTGGAGGAGACTACTTTTGGGGACACAGAGCTAGATGTGAGGTGTTATTAGATCATTCATGGTGATGAACTAATGGGATGGGAAGAGTAAAACAATAATCATTTTTTATTTTAGGGGAGGAAATTTTCCTTGTTATTGTTTAATGAAAGAGTAAAATATGAGTTAAATTTCTGAAAACTAATGATAATCCCTTCTATATATAAGTTTCATCACAACGTGGGGAGGAAATATTTTTTGAAAGGGAAGAGGTAGACATTATAATAGTTCATGGTGTGAGATATATTGTATTGAAAGTTAAATCCAGATCATTGGGACCCTTATGGTTTGTTACAACCATTGAATTTTTTCAAGTGAATGTGGGAATACATGTCAATGTATTACATCACTTGTTTACCCTTAGTTTAGAGGGGTTATTATGACATTTGGGTGATCATGGATTGACTAATGTTGTTGGATAACCTTATAATGATCCAAGAGTCTAGTATTATGGATGTAATGGAGAGATAGTATGTCGATGAAGTTGTGAGGCTTCATTGATCCATGAGGAGAAACATTTCTGGGAGAGACCAATAGTTTAATTAATATTTCTAGTGAGGATTGATACATTCCATTTTCTATTTGGTATACATTAATAATGTATTCCATACATAGATGGATGGGTAGATAGAGTGGATTATCTATGTAATAGAGGACATACATAAGGATTGAATCTTAGATTTTGATGTGTCATGGGTGTTACACGTACCATTGGTTGGTATTCATGTAATAACCAATTGAAATAATCCATCTATATAAACCACATTGAGGAATTGTATAAGAGACAATTTCAATTTATATTGAGATGAATGAAGATTAGGATGGTAACAATCTATGGTCCCTATGTGTAACATATCATGATGGGGATGACATTGAAGGATAATGATAAGAATAAATTTGTCGATGACCACCACTTGGCTTATAAAGATCACTAGAGCTGGAATCAAAATTCTATGGTTTCAGAATATTTTTTCCTAATGGGATCCTTATACTGTATTTTGTAGTGGGTTATTCATGTAAGCATGAATTCACCCTATTTTGTTGAAAAAATTTAGGTCATGGAGAACTTTTGTGAGGTGGTTTCTTTATCGTAACTAAATCTATAGTTGGAAATGTTTTATAATGTCACTACATTTTATAGCTACAGTAGTATTTTCATAATAATTAATATGTCATTATATGAGGGAGTTGGATAGAGAGTATGAATTCAAATTCATGGAATAATCAGTCAAGATTCAGTACCATATATTGATGGTGTTTCATGGTAATTTTTTAACCATTGATTGATCCATTTAGAGGAATAATGGAATGAAGAAGATTACATAACTATGGTATATGTAGATTCATAATAAGTACCTTCAATTTTTTCTCCCCTAATGTCTTTGGATATTTTAATGCTAGACATCTATGATGGTTATTTTTCTTCATACAATTATTTTTTGGAATCTGGTAGTGTTTTGAGATATTGATTCCTACTTGGTATAAATGTTTCTTCTGGGTGACTGTATGGTGTATTTTGGTGGTTGGTGATTCCATTACCTTTTTGATAGCTTTGATTCTCAATGATGAGAATTGTTTCAGTGTTTTTTGAGGATATATACTTCATTTATCTAAGAAATATTTTTTGTTTATGAGGTATATAATTTTAAAAACGATTCAATAAACCACTTACCCATTTTAATTTATATGTTATATTAATGATAAATATTTTTTCTAACATTTTCTTTACCATTATGTAGAACCCCCATATTCATTATAGGTAACCATGTTTTTCTATTAAGGGAATCATGGTAACTGTGATCTCCATTGTTATTCATAATGGTAGAATAATTTCTTATATATATGTGTAAATATAATTTTGTTTTTTGTGGATCATGAAAGGGAATTTTAATTTTTAATATTATGGTAATTCGCCACTATTTTTGTGTGAAATATTGTTTCTTAAACTCATGCATGGGTCCTTACATGAGTTTGTAAAGTTAGTAACGTTTTCATTAATCTAATGCAATTTCCAGTTGATTCATGAGTTATGTTATGTCTAAGTATTCATATTCTATGTATGGGTATCATTTTAGTTCCCTAACATTCACAAAGATCAAGATGATTTATATTGAGTTATTTAAGGGTAAGAAGATATTTTTTATTCTTTCATAGTCATTAATGATTTTATATGTAAGGTCCATCCCATAGTATAAATTATTTTGTAAGGTTGCTATGTGAATCCTTTTTCTACATAAGGATAATATATAGTTTTTAATGGTCTCATAAGGGAGACTATCCCCATCTGTTTAAAACTATGTTACCCATATATAGCACCAGATTTTTTGTTGAGGGGGTATTGTTTTGATCAGAAAACCATTTTTTTACATCCCATTTAATATATACAACATTTTCAATGCAATGAATAAATAATAATGTGAAAATTGGTGTGTTTTCAATATGTTAATATACTTTGATGATATATTTTAATCCTATATAAATATAGGATTTTTGAACATGGTAAGAAGATGAATTAAATTGGAAATGAAAAATTTAATTTGTCAATTAAATTTGAGTATTATGTGATTTTCATTGGAGTCCTTCTCTATTGGGTTGTTATTTCAAAACATTAGATTTTTCTATCTAATTTATACTCCTTATATAAGGACCCGACCTTAAAACATTGCATAATATTGAATTAAATGTATAATTCACAATGAGGATCTTTTCAGGTTTATACTTTTAGAGAATTAGGACAAAACTATTACATCTAAAAAGATTATAAAGTAGAAATTTCTACTCAGTTTCCATTTTTTCAAAAAATAATAACTCTAAAAAAACAAACTTGACTATTTTCGTGTTTTAGACAGCATTTATTTCATTGATCTCATCCTTAACCCTACTAAATAATTATGTCTTGTGGAAAACATTTCCAAAACATGGGATGAGCATAAAAACACTTTAAGGGATATAAAAATAAAGAATGAAAACATTAGTCCATGTATACATAAGAATAAATGAAATCATACATTACTCATAAAACATAAGTAAATTAACATACCTCATGAAATCATAAGATTGTCGAATAACTCATAGAAATCATATGACATAAAGTTAACTTGAGGAATTCATAACATTCTTACGTAGTAAGTAACCCTCATGGTTATGTTTGGAATATCCATCATAGTATATTCCCTAAATATTTTTGTAGAAACATTAGCATTTAACATGTTCACGTTACCCAATGCATTGGAGAGCTATCTCGGGCTCAACCTCCCTTAGTTTGTCATGGAACCACCCGACATCATAAGCAATTCATAAGAACCATATAAAAATCTTATCACATAAAACATGCATAAAGGAAACATAACTTTTCCACATTTCAATCACAAGATATCAATACAACACATTGATATAATCAAAACATTATAAAAGAAATTTTTATACCAAAATAATACAAAAGTAAATCATGGAATTTATTTTTCATTTAAAAAATCTATGGCTTGTAGAGGAAGCCAAAACTCAAATAATGGTAACGGCGGCAGAGAAGTCGTTGTCGCCCCATATATAAGATAACAACATTCCTTTTGATGTTTAGTAAAACGATTCATGTAAAAATATTCCTTTTTCATTAAATTAAAATTCAAAAGGTATTATTATACAACTATTAAAAAAAGGTTGTATATAAATTGAAGTATGCCTCAACAAATGAGATTGAGACGAAGTCCCTTACAAAGACGATATCCTTAGATTAAAGAAAAATCAATTACATAATTATGCGTGAAAAATATATATAAACCCAATATAAGTGGATATTACATGTAAAATAATCACAAGTCATCCACATATACTCATAGAACGATATAGTCCAGAAGTAGAGGTTTTACCCAATGAATTTAAATTGGGTTAAGAAGATCCCTTACAAGAAATTTACAGGCTAACAATGTCACTTTAAAATTTAGAAAATGAGTTGACGACAGATAAAAAGGGTATCTCATCACTTGGAAATAAAATTTACATCAATAAGGATGTATAAGAACATATCCTACCAAAAGAATATGTAAACTAAAAGACCTAACAAAAAGAAGTCTTTTAAAAAGAGGAAGGTGAAAGGTTCCCTTACCTATTTGGGTAACTTTCGAAACGTACACCCCATGAATGAAGGATCATAAAATGAGGATTTAAATACCCATAAATTAATTTATATTATTCAAAGAATACAATCATGGTCAGTACATACGCCAAACAAAAACAAATAGTGGAAAATGTAGCATGAATCTCAAGTGAATAAAAAGTGAGATAAAAACCCCTTACCTCATTGTAATAAATCGAGTCGTATGAGCAAAAGATAATAAGAACCAAATGAATCACATAATAACATGAATACAAATATAATCATGATAATATATATCAAATGTCAGTACAAAATACATGTCATGAAATAAATAGGTGGCAAACAATAGAAATCTCACAGAATTAAAAGTGAGATATGAAATCCCCTTACCTCAAGTCCGACTTGTCTTATTCATTTCTTTATATTCCAGAATAATAAACCTTGGTCGATTTATAATTTTATAAGTAAATCATTTAAATTTTATTATTCAATTAAAATCACATATTACCATGTTATAATAATTTATTATTTATTTGAGTTTATATCATATGTTTTGTCTATGTTCGGTACATGAGTAAAAAATGAACTTATTTGAAGAGAATTTCCCATGTTGTTATAAGTACATAATCTCCATAGTTGTGTTAAGGATTTAAATATCATATATCCAATATATATTTATTAAATAATATTCCATAATTATTGGAGATAAAAAATGAAATGTACCGTTCCTGGAGACGGTAGGCCGTACGTATGCATGGACGCTACATTCATTTTCTGTCATATTAATGGACTTTAAAATTAAATGATACATAGATATATTATAATTAAAGTATAATATATATGTTATATAGGTCACATAAGTTCATTTATTCTATTCTTTATACGTTCCATTTCTGACATGAACATGTCACATAACTTGAGGGGGCGGTTGTCCACACTTTCTCATATAAAATTATCGCATTTGCACAACATGAAAAGTGTAAAGGTATGTTTTAAATATAAAATACAGAAGAATATACTGGAAATATATATATAATATATATCATATATAAATATAGTTCCCTCATAATGGAAATCATTTGTGGTATTAAAATAAGATTGAACAATCATCGTTTCGTGAGGTAGTAATTCGCCACCCACAGAAACAATATGTTCTTTAACCATTAGACGAAGGTGTGTATAAGTGTAGGTAGAATCAATATCATAAAACCATCCTAGTATACTGAGGATACTGGTGTTATTATGGGATCAAATAATAAGATAATAGTGGTGAGTGAATAAGGAAAATAAAAGAAAGAAACTCGAGAGAATACATTACCTCTAAATCGTGTTACTATTTTTAATTTGAGCCACATGATTCATTGGAAAGACTTCTGCCAAATGTGAGGCTCCTAAGAGTAATAGAGTGATGTGGAAAGATAATATGAGTAGATTATGGACGATCCAAGAGCTTTAGAGGTGTGGGTAAGTGGGTAGAGGTGGGGGCCTTTTGTACGAGGGGGAGGGTCACTTTTGGAATGTCTTGAAATGTTACTTTATTATAAAATGACTTTCAGATTTTAAAGGTCTCGCAATGATATATTATGAGGATAAGGTGATAAGGTTTATAAATAAAACCATAAAATAGGTTTTAGACAATTTTATGTCTTATATTATACCTTATCTTTTCATTTTATTTAAATCGTTCATTAATGAGGTAATCACTGCATCATCATGGTGTCATAAATAAATTTATATATTTAATGTCTAAAAATTATAAAAAAAACATGATGTATGAAATATTTTGATCTTTCCAATGACTATTTATAGTCTAAGATATCATTTATTTAAACAACGTTAAAATTGTTTTACTTAGGATATACAAAACATTGTTATATTGCTCTTCTTTTTTAAAAATAATGTCATAAATGTCACTATCACACCCATGTGACTCTATGGGCCCTATAGTTTGGTAAAAAGAATCTCATGGTCGGACATGACTAAAAAAAGAGGATTTGGACATAGGTTGAAATCATTTTATACTATTATGATATTTTTTATTACCCTTAACTACCCGATTACTAATTAATCATGATAATTAAAGATAATTGTTGTCGTTACTATTCATAATGCCCAAAAACAAAAGTCTTAATTATATAATTTGGACTTATGATTCCAAATATAGAATCCATTTTATCAAATTACAAACATATAAATTTCATTAATTAGTTTTAAAAAATAATTCTAGTTTTCCCAACCAAAAATGGGGTTTTAAGAAGTAATATCTATCAAAATATTGATTTGTTTTTATATCCAATATAAAAGTGAAATTACATCCAATGAACAAAACTATATTATATGATTAAAAAAACTAAATTACACCTTAAAACTAATTAAAATTACAATTTTACAATATAAATAAATTAGATGAAAAGGCATTTTTGAATTAAAATGTGGTATTTTTCACTATTCATTAAAAAATGAACATTATCCGAAAAATACCAAAAATTCACCATAATATATATTTTATACTCTAAATTCAGAAATTATTTTCATTCTGAAAAATTAAAAACATATAAGTTTAATTAATAAATTATATATTTAATTCCCACTGTCAAAATAAATACCATGTTTTTAAGAAACAATATCTATCAAAAGATTGACACTTGTTTATGTCCATTTTCAAAGTGAAATTAATTATAATGAAAACCATTGGCTTAAATGGTAAAAATAAATTCTAATTACACTTTAAAACCAATTATAAAGATAGTCTATCCATATAAATAAATTATATTAATAGGAGGTTTTGAATTAAAATACATCATTTTTCACTATTCAATAAAAAATCAACATTAATAGAAAAACACCAAAAATTTACGCAAAATAAATTTTGATGTCCTAATTCTAATGCAGGATTTTATTTTTTCAAATATAACATTTAATTGTGAAAAAAAACATATTTAAAAAGGGTTTTCCATCAAAAGGCGGTTAATTGACTTTTTATAGAATATTAAAATATTTATGCTTAAAATTGGATTCATTCACATTTTAATCATCGATAATTTATTGGTTAATTGTTAAAATATTTTAAAAAACATATAATATCATTTGGTAGTTAGTTTTATTCATTCACTCCATTACAATGGATAGGTGTTAACTACCATTTAAAATAATATTATTATCTTATTAGTGTACAACGTAATATTTCAAAGAAACTCGTTGATGCGTATTGGGTACGCCATTGAACATAGGATTTCCTTTAAGGTAATATCAAAATTTTATTCACAAATATTAATAAATAGAGAAATTTCATATTCTTTATTTACCTGGGATGTTACATCTGTCCCTTTTTTGGGAATTGCATCTTCGCAATTCTAAATTTGGTCTCAGAGAAAGCCCCTCATCGGAAAAGGAGTAAATTAAACTATCACTTTAAAAGACAGAATAAAATTAAAAAGGTCACCCAAGTTAACCCATACTAGGATTTGATGTAGGAAAACATGGATATTGAAGAGAAAATAAAGGGTCAAGTTCTGATGGATTGTGATAGAAAATATGTCTAAAAAAAGTTAACCACTAGAAAATCACAAACTTGTGATTGGTTAAACTGTACACTACTAGAAATCCTAGTTTTAACAAAATTTATATCCCAACAGTTTACTAAACCGTTGGGAATAGCCATCTATACCAACAGTTCTCAAGAAACCGTTGGTATAGATGAGTTTTTACCAATGTTTCAATGAGAACCGTTGGTAAAAGATGGATTTTGGTGACCTTTTACCAACGGTTCTCATTGAACCACTGGTAAAGGTTTGGGATGAATGTATATACCAATGGTTTTTAAAAACCGTTGGTAAAAATTCCCCCCAAATTGGCAGTAGCCCGTCCTCTCCCCCATTCGCGATCCAGAGCTCTAAACGGGAGCTATCGGCAATTTTGGAGGTGCATCAGGTTCTCTTACTCCATCCCATCCAAGGTTAGTTATTTTCTTTAACATTCAGTTTTTATTTTCAATTTTGATGTGTATATGTTTCTCTTTAGGATGAGACCAATTTCTATTCTCATATTCCCACCCAATTTAGGATCCAGCCCTATTTATGTTTCGGTTCTTTATTAAATTCCATGCATATTCCAGCCCATATAGATTGCATTAGATGGTTGTCTAATTTTTTGATGTGCCTTTCATGTTTCATTACCATGAAATTTTTATTATATTTTATAAAATTCAATCACATGTTTAGTTTTAAAAATCATAGTTACTTTATTATCTTGTGTCAATAATTTATATTAATAATCTTTTCATATATTCCATCGTTGAATGTTTTTACTTGTGCAATAGAATTCCAAGCTCATGTTACTTCATAGTGATTATTTAGATTTCAAAGTGTTTTATTTTTCATGTTGAATTTATTAAAAAGTTTTGGGGACTAATTAATTTTATTAGATTCCAATTTCCATGCTTCTGTGCTTGTTAAGAATTAAATGAAATATGATGGTTGTAATTAAATGAAATTCAATGTTCAATTTTTATCATGTATGGGTGATTTATAAATTGGAATGTGATGAACCATATAATTGAACCATTTTTGATGCAAATTATATACCAAAAGGTTATTGAATAAAATTTATTCTTGTGAATTTCATTACATCATAGATAGAATGGTTGTGGTTATATGAGAGATACCTCTGATGGTTCTTTGATCATTATTTTATTGAGAATGAATGGTTTAGGTCCGGTATTAATAGTAGCTTCCAGTGAGACCATTTTAGTATAAGGGGAAACGAGATTATGATCTACAAGGGGGTGATTGAGTTGGTAGAGACCAAACATTGTTTGTTCCTTGTGTTCAAGAACCATAAATAGAGTGTTCCAATTAGGTGGTCATCAGTAATGTCGTATGTAAGATTTCAAAGTCCTGTTTCATGAAGTTGAATATGTGGTGCTATAGTGGATTAGGATTGTTTGAGGTACTCTTAGTGTGTTATAAACCCTCATTTGTTCCATATTCATCTAAATTGATTTAATATCATTTTTCTCACACACACCGTTATATCCTCTCAAACTATATTTAGAGTGTATTTTCATTCGTATGGTGTTAATTTTTTTTTTAAATGTCCATAATAGCATCTTTTATGTGTTCTAGGGGTTTAGACTAATGAAAGGGCTGCATGATTATTGTGGGGGTATTATTTTCATATAAATATACCTATACACCCCGACCCCCTTGGACAACCGGACCACCCCCACGGACAGCCCGGCCACCTCGACACCCCGACCCCCTAGACAGCCCCCCCACCCCCTGGACACCTCCGATCCCCCGGACGGCCCCACCACCCCCTAGTCACCCCAACCCCCCCTAGACAAGACACACCCCCCTTGGACAGTCCCGCCACTCCCATGATCCTCATCCTACTCCTCATCCTGATCTACTTGAAGAAGATAAATTATAAAACTCATATACTACCAATAGGACCCTTAAGGATTATGTATTCCTTGATCCACTTCCAATATCATACTGGTCAATCCTTGAATATAGGCATTAGAAATTTTGTATCTTATTTTCTTATATACACTATATTTTGTTGTATTTCTTAATATGATTCTCATATAGAGTAATGTGTCAGTTATACTTTTATATAGAGTAAACAATTGTCATTTACGTAAGTATTTTTTTGATTAAACTTTAATATTATTGAATTTCTTTGAAATGAATTATTGCGATTTTTTTACAGAATGGATAGAAGTTGGATGTATGAAACTGATCGGATTTCAACCGATTTTCAAAATAATTTGAACAACTTTCTAGATTTTGCATTTGACAAGGCTTCAGATAGTGGTTGCATACACTGCCCATGTTTTAATTGTGTTGGAAGACCTTGGTTGAGCTGTGAAGCAGTTAGGTATTATATTACCAAATATGGTTTCCAAACAAACTATTATGTGTGGTATCACAATGTAGAGAAAATGGAATCTCAAAATGTTGATGATCCAAATTATAAGAATGAATTGGAGAGTTTGATATATGATAGGTTTCCATTTATTCGACAACATGAGAAGGAAAGAATTTCCAGCCAACAAGATTTTGATACAAGCACACATGATGCGTCAAATGAAAATGATGATGTTGATAGGGTGAAAAAATTGAATGATTCTGCGACGACTCTAGTATATCAGCAATGTGATAAAATGAAAAAGTTTGAATTTTTAATCCGATTATTTCATGGGAAAACTATGTATGGGATTTAAAATACTGCAATTGATTACATTCTTACCTTCTTGAAGGAATTACTTCCAGATGATGCAAATATTCCCTCAAACCACTGTATGGCATGGTTGTTGGTTGATGAACATGGATTCTCAAAAAAAATTCATGCTTGCCCGAATGATTGCAGCTTATTTTGGGAGAAAACTGCTGAAAGAAATGATTGTATAATATGCAGAACCTCCCGATGGAAGCCAAAAGATGATGGAACACCATCTCGTGTGCCAGAAAAAGTAATGCGCCACTTTCCATTGATCCCAAGATTACAGAACCTTTTCATGTCGGATGAAATATCCGTAAAAATGCAATGGAATGACACTGAGAGAAAAAAGAATAATGAAGAGTTGGTTTACCCTGAAGATGGATTTTCATGGCAGAGATTTGATACTCGATATCCTGAATTTGCAGCCGATGTGCGTAATGTGAGACTGGGTCTTTCATGTGACGGTTTTAATCCATTTGGGCAGATGCTTACTTCGCACAGCACATGGCCGGTTTTCATACACATTTATAACCTTCCCCCTTGGTTGTGTATGAAAAATCCTTACACTTTCTTGAGTATACTGATATCTGGCCCTTCTGATCCTGGAAATGATATAGATGTATACATGAAACCTTTAATAAAAGAGTTGATACTTCTTTGGGATGTGGGTTTTCCCACATACGATTCATGTTCGAAAGACATATTTCAGATGCGTGCTGCACTTATGTGGACTATCAATGATTTGTCTGCTTATGCAATGATGTCTGGATGGAGCACAAAAGGAAAATTGTCATGTCCTGTTTGTATGAAGAATACTCGATCGAGAAGACTGAAATATAATCGTAGTTTTTGTTTTATGGGACATCGATGATTCTTGCCAATGAACCATCCATATAGAAACAATCGTCGAAGATTTGACAATACCATGGAGAATGACGATCCACCTTAGTGTATGTCTGGAACTGATGTGCTTAATGAATTGAATGATTTTAGTTATTCATTTGGGAAGAGTGTAATGAAATCTAGAAAGAGGAAAAATGTTTCCAATGATACCTGTTACA
Source organism: Viscum album (assembly GCA_963277665.1). Lineage (NCBI taxonomy): Eukaryota > Viridiplantae > Streptophyta > Magnoliopsida > Santalales > Viscaceae > Viscum > Viscum album. Next base: position 1,004,027,146 of record OY728133.1, read on the forward strand.
ATTGGAAGAAGAAGAGTATATTCTTTGAGTTGTCATATTGGTCAACCAACTTGTTACGTCATTGCTTAGACGTAATGAACATTGAAAAGAATATATGTGAAATGTTGCTTTCGATTCTTCTAAATGTTAAGGGGAATACAAAATATGATTTACGATCTCGGCGCAACTTGGGAGATTGGGGGATCAGACCAGAATTGCATCCTGTCTGTATTAGTGAAAATAAATGGTAAATTCGATGTGCTTCTTATGTGATGACTCCTGCTGAAAAAAATCAATTTTTGGAAGTGCTAGAGACTATTAAAGTTACTAATGTCTATTCAAACAATATATTAAAACAGGTCAACAGAAAAGAGTTGATGTTGAAATCTTTGAAGACTCATGATTATCACGTATTTTTGCATGAGTTGATTCCAATAGCAATCCATCATCTCTTGTCCAATAATGTTAGAGTATCAGTTATTTGGTTGTGCTATTTGTTTAGATATCTTTGTGCTAAGAGGTTTTCCAAATCCCTCGTGAAAAAATTCTTGGCAGAGACACCATTAATTTTGTGTGAGTTATAGAAAATATTCCCTCCATCATTTTTTACATGCACATTGCATCTGACTGTCCATCTTCCGACCGAAATACTTCTTTGAGGACCCGTTGCTTTCCGTTGGATGTATCCAACTGAAAGAAACATGTTCACATTGAAATCATATGTTCGAAACATGAATTATCCCGAAGGTTCTATTGTGAACGGTTACTTGGCTCAAGAATGTATGGATTTATACTCAATGTATTTTTCTGATCATACTAAAAGAATAAACAGACCAATGAAATATGAAGAAGAACAGTATGGGAAAATTGAACCCAGTTTTCCATCACATCCTCAGAAAGGAGGAATTCTGGGATCATATACATTGACAACATTAAGCCTTGAAGAGCGAGAGATGGAACATCACACGGTGTTGTTCAATTGTGATTTGTTCGATGAGTATATCAAGTAAGTTAATTGTACATGTATCTCTTATCTTATCTCTTGTAATTTTAAATATTTGTTAAAATATTATTATTTTTATCTACAGGGAACATAATGAATTGATATATTGAAAGCATCGTTCATTATCTTTGAGAAAGAAGGAGACTTTGCATAGTAATGGGTTTTTTGCTTGGTTGAAATTGAAGGTAAAAATATTTCTGTAATAACTAAATAAAAATAATATTTAATTAAGTTTAATATTTTTTTATATTTCAGGTATCGAGTTTGCCTACAAACTCTCTTTCTGAGGAAATAAGAGCTTTGGATTTTGGTCTTAATACCATGGTTCGTGCTTGTAAATCACTTGTGATCAACGGATACAAATTTATTATCACTGAACGAGGAAGAAACATGAGAACACATCATAATGGTGTTATGATAACTGCCACAACAGACTATTATGCCAGTTCATTAGACACTAGACCTCGTTCTGAAAATGTTTCTTATTATGGTGTCGTGGAGAAAATAATTATTTTGGATTATTACTCACATGGTCGAGTCACGATGATGAAATGTCAATGGTTTGATTAAATGACGAGGCAAGGCACTTTTATTGATGATTGTGGATTTCGAGTTATTGACACGACTCAGACTCTTGCCACCCATGAACCATATGTATTGGCATCAATGTTGAAACATGTTTTTTATGTCAAAGATCATCATCATCCTAAATTCGGTTTAATTATTGACGTAAATCCCAGACATATTATTGGTGATGGTGATGATGAAGTTGACACTATCCCTACTGCAATTGGAAGCAATCCGTTTATTACTTATGATGACCCCAACAACTCAATTGTCAGATTTGATTGTGAACCCGAAGTTGTGGTGGGAAATATATAGAATCATACAGTCATGTTCTCACCTACATGTTTCACCTACATCATTCAGAGTGTGTATCCTAGTACATACCTTCATAAAACCATAAATCATCTGTTTCATTTGTTCTTTTTATCATAATGGTTTTTCTATATTTTGATTTTTGGGTTACACATTAGTTATGTGTTTCTAATTACTTCCATATTTGTTTTCATTGTAGGAAATGACACCCATTGAAGAGAGGCGGCGGAAAAAGATGACAGATAATAATCGTCGCATGGTAGAGATGGGTGTTCCTCCACTCATCCCTGTTGTGAGTATTTTATTTCAAATATAAATATTTCAATAACTTATAATATCATGTGTTTACTTTTCTGGCAAACGTTTTTTAGGATCCACCCCCTAGGCGACAGATATCTGACGAGGAGACTAATATTGCTCATAGTAGAGAGGTTCGTGGTAGGAGGGGGGTGGTGTCAGAGATGGACGATCATCTAGTGGTCCCGGTACTGAGGCCAGTGGTACGAGGGCTCGTGGGGCAAGAGTTAGACGACCCACTACCACAGACATATCTTCTACGCCCTATTTTGATCCTGGCGTGCCTTCAGGGACATATGAGATATTTAGACCTCTGATGTTTACACTACCAGCTGGCCAGACGTCTATGCCATCATATTTTTCATCTGGTTCATTATCTCCGGGATATTAGATTCCACCTTCTTCGACTCCTGCTGCGACACAGTATGTGGCTGAGGAGCATACACTGAGGGACACTCCACCGGTATAGGATATTCCTTCAGCTTCTGCACCCATTGATCCGACTACCACAGGTATATTTATATAACTCTATCAAATTTTTATACCAAAATTTATTTTTATTATAACTTGTATTGATATTATTTTTCTTTAATAACAGATTAATCTACAAATAGGAGGTGGGGGAGGGGGCATACTCACTTGCGTGCGGTATGGAACTGCCAGACACAGATGATGGTTGAATATAATGTTGATGGACAAATTATTGAGAAATCTAGGCAGCAATGTCAGGGTTTTTTGGCGATGCTAGCCAAATACTCCGATATCATTCCGGTCATCCCTCTCTCTTGGAGACATCTTCCACCCTAAGTCAAGGATAATGCATGAGCACAAATATGGGTAAAAAATCTATTGGATTTAATGTAGTATATTTTTGTATTTAAATTAACTAATCAATTTGGTTTCAGCTTCGGTTTAACTTCCCTTATGGCGAAGGTGCACGACAAGCGCGTTTAAAAGATCTAGGAGAGCTTTGGAGGGCATATAAGCATGAGCTGTATGTTGGCTGGGGTGATAGAGTGGGCACGAAGTTAGAGACATTACCTATCGTGGATGGCTGCCCGATAGAGAAATATCGCCAATGATTAACTTACCTCATGAAATCATAATATTTATGAATAACTCGTTGAAATAATAAGACATAAATGTATCTTGAGGCATTCCTAACATTCTTATGTTGGGAGTAACCCTCATGGTTACGTTTGGAATTCCCATCGCAGTATATTCCATAAATCTCTTCAGAGAAACCTCATCGTTTAACTCCTTCCAGTTTCCCAATGGATTGGAGAGCAATCTCAGGATCACCTACCCTTAGTTTATCACGGAACTACCCGACTTCATAAACAATTCCCAAGAATCATAACATAATCGTATCACATGGACCATGCAAAAAGGAAACATAACATTTCCACATTTAAATCAAAAGATATCAATACAACACATTGATATAATCACAACATTATCAAAACCATATTCAATACAAAAAATAATAATTAAAACGTGGTATTTATTTTTTGTTTAAAAACTTTATGGCTTATAGGGGAAGCCGAAACTCAAATAATGGTCACGGTGACAGAGAAGTCATTGTCGTCGCGTACATTAGACAAAAATATTCCTTTTTTGGTTTAGTAAAATGATTCATGCAAAACGATTCCTTTTTAAAAAAATTAAAAGTCAAAAGGGTTTATTATACAACTAATTAAATAAGTTCATATATGAATTGAGGTATGCCTGAACGAAAGGAGATTGAGACGAAGTCCCTTACAAAGACGGTATCCTTAGATTAAGGATAAATCAATTACATAATTATGTGTAAAGATTATAAATTCACCCAATATAAGAGGATATTAAGTGTAGAATAATTAGAGGTCATCCACACATATTCATTGCATGACATAATCAAGAATTAGAGGTTTAACCCAAAGAATTGAAATTGGGGTAAGAAGTACCCTTACAGAATTTTGACAGCCTAATGGAATCACATTAAAATTAGTAAAATGAGTTGATGAGAGATAAAAACGGTACCTCATCACTTAGATATAAAATGTACAACAATAAGGGTATATCAAAACATATCCCAACATAAGAATATGTAAATTAAATTACCTAACAAAAAGTAATCTTTTAAAATGTGGAGGGTGAAAGGATCCTTTTCCAATTTGGGTAACATTCGAAACATACACCCCATGAAATAAGGATCATACAATCAAGATGTAAATACACATAAATTAAATAATATTACACAAATAATACAATAATGGGTAGTACATACACCACACAGAAGGAAATAGTGGAAAACGTAGCATGAATCTCACTGGAATAAAAAGTGAGATAAAAACCCCTTACCTCATTGTAATAAATTGATTCGTATGACCAAAAGCTAATAATCACAAAATGAATCACAGAATACCATGAATATAAATAGAATCATGATAATATATATCAAATTTTAGTACACAATACACCACATGAAATAAATAAGTGGTGAATAATGGAAATATCATGGAATTAAAAGTGAGATAAGAAACCACCTTACCTCAAGTCCGACTTGTCTTGTTCGTTTCATTATATTCCAAATTAATAAACCTTTGGTAAATTTATAATTTCTTACAGACTTTTTATAATGTTTATTATTCAATTAATATCACAAATTATCATGTTATAATAATCAGTTAATTATGTGAGTTCATATCATACGTTTTGTCGATGTGTGGTGCATGAGTCAAAAATGAACTTGTTTGAAAAGAATTTCACATGTAGTTATAAGTACATCATCTCCAAAATGGTGTTAATGATTTAAAAATCATATATATCCAGTATATATTTATTTAATAATATTCCATAATGTTTGGAAATAAGAAGTTAAATGTACCGTTCATGAAGACGGTAGGTCGTACGTACGCATGAACGCTACTTAATTTTTTTTTCATATTAATGGAATTTGAAACTAAATGAGAAAAAGATATATTATAATTTGAGTATAATATATATATTATATAGGTCACATAAGTTCATTTATTCCATTATTTATACATTCCATGTATGGCATGAACGAGTCACGTCACTTGAGGGGGTGGTCGTCCACACTTCCTCATATGAAATTATTGCATTTGCACAACATGCAAAGCATAATGGTATGTTTTAAAAATAAAATACAGAAGCATAGAGAAGAAATAAATATAATAAATATAATATATAAATATAGTTACATTATAGTGGACACCATGAGAGGTGTTAAAATAAGATTGAACTATCATCTTTTCGTGATGCAGTAATTCGCCACCCACAGAAACAGTAGGTTCTTTAACCATTAGATGGAGGTGTGTGAAAGTGTAGGTAGAATCCTTATCATAAAAACATCCTAGTATATTTATAATAATAATTTTATTATGGGATAAAAAATAAGAAGATATTGGTGAGTGAGGAAGGAAAATAAAATAAATAAACTCGAGAGAAGACATTACCTCCAAACCGGGTAACTCGTTTTGATTTGGGCCAAAGGCTTCCTTGGAATGACTTATGCCCAATTTGAGGCTTATATGAGTAATAGAGGGATGTGGAGAGATAATATGAGTAGATTTTGGATGATCCAAGGTCTTTAGAGGTGTGGGTAAGTGGTTAGATGTTGGGGCCTTTTATAAGAGGGAGGAGGGCCACTTTTGGAAAGTCTTCAAATATTACATTATTATATAATGATATTCATATTTTAAAGGTCCCACAATGAAATTTTTTTAGGATAAGGTGAAAATGGTTTGAAATAAACCCATCCAATTAGTTTTATAAATGTTTAAGTCAATTATTTTACCTTATCTTTTCATTTTATTTAAATTGTTCATTAATGAGGTAATCACTACATCATCATGGTGTCATAAATAAATTTAATTATTTAATCTCTAAAAATGAGGAAAAAACGATTATTTAGGAAATATTTTTATCTTTACAATGACTATTTATATTCTAAGTTATCATTTATGCAATCAAAATGAAATTTTTCTTACTTAGGATATACAAACCTTTTTTATATTTCTCTTCTTTTTTAAAAATAATGTCATAAATGTTACCATCACACCCATGTGGCTCAATGGGCCCTCAAAAATGGTAAAATTATTATGATGGTCGTCAATGACTCAAGTAAGAGGATTTGGAAACATTTTGGGTACATTTTATAAAATTATGATATTATTTTATTACCCTTAACTACCCGATTACTAATTAATCATGATAATTATACATACTTGTCGTCATTACTATTCATAATCTCCAAAAACAAAAGCGCCATAATTATATAATTTGGACCTTATGATTAAAAATATGGAATAAATTTTATAAAATTACAAACACATAAATTTCATTAATTAATTTTAAAAAATAATTCCCGTTGTCAAAACCAAAGATAGGTTTTTATGATGTAAAATCTATCAAAAGATTGATTTGTTTTTATATACAATTTAAAAGTGAAATTGCATCTAATGAACATAATTATACTAAATGTTAAAAAAATAATTAAATTAAACCATAAAACCAATTAAAATAATAATCTAACTATATAAATAATTTAGATGAAAAGGCAGTTTTGAATTAAAATGCTGTATTTTTCATTATTCATTGAAAAATGAACATTATCAGAAAAATACAAAAATTTAGCCTAAGATATATTTGATATTCCAAATTAAAAAATGATGTCAATTTTAAAAAATTAAAATCATATAAGATTCATTAATAAATTATATATTTAATTTCCACTGTCAAACCAAAAAGCGTGTTTTTAAGAAACAATATCTATCAAAAGATTGACACTTGTTTAAGTCCATTTTCATAGTGAAATTCATTCTAATGACACCCATTGGATTACGTGGTAAAAATATATTCTAATTAAAAATTAATCCCATTAAAATTATAATCTAACCATATAAATAAATTAGATTAAAATGAGGGTTTGAATTAATATACAACTTCTTTAACTATTCATTAAAAATGAACTTTATCGGAAAAATACCAAAAATTTACAAAATGTAAATTTTGATGTCTTGATTCTGAAGAAGGATTTTATTTAGTCAAATATTTCATAAAAAAGTGAAAAAATGTATATTTAAAAAGGTTTTTCCATCAAAAGTTGGTTAATCGACCTTTTAAAAAAGATTACGATATTTATGCTTAAAATTAGATTCATTCGCCTTTTAAGACTCTATCATTTACTGGGGAACTGTTAAAATATTTAACAAAAATATATAATCATTTTTAAGTTAGTTCTATTCATTCCCTCCCTTAAAACGACTAGGAGTTAACAACCATTTAAACTAATATTATTATATTATTAGTGTGCAACGTAGGATATCACAGAAACTAGTTGTTGCATATTGGGTATGTCATCTAACATAGCATTACCATTAAATAAATATCAACATATTATTCAAAAATATTAATAAATACGGAAATGTAATATTCTTTATTTACCCGGGATGTTACACCTTACCATCTATATGTTCATGGTGATCCAAAATCATGTTTTTTTTTGAGTTTTTTTCTTCATTAAAAAATAATTATAGGAATCAAATGTAGTTTTTATAGTTACATACATCCACAATCTCTCTTATACTCTTAGTATTATTTTCTGGAAACTCTTTATGAGATTTAGTGGAATAATTTTCTTCTTATATTATTTTCATCTATGAGATTATCATTATTTTTTATTTAACTTGGTTAATTTTATGAATAATCATATTAAAGATAATAAAGAATATAAATGAAATTGAAAAGGAATTTGTTGATGTGTATATGATTTCTAGTTTCATAGTGTTCATGATATTTTTGAATAAATAATTTTATATTGTTCTTCTCATATATATTGATGGATTTATTTGATAATAAACAATAAATTTTTAATCACATAAATATTATAAGTGAAAATAAAATGTTGTAGTTTAATGTTTATGATTGAATTGATCTATGCAGCTTAGTAGCCCCGTTGTTGGTTGAGGCTTGGTTAATGTGGCTATTTGTGGATTAGATTCCTTGGATATTTGTTTCTTTGGTTCCTTCATGGTGATATAGTAGTTTGATGTGGTGGTTTCTTTATATTGTTTTAATAGTAATGGAATAATATTAAAATATATAAATTTGGTTATTTATAATGTTTTTATTCATGATATTTTTAACTAAAAATTGATTATATATAGTTGTTGGATGATTTTACCTATAAAGTAACTGGAATAGGAACCTGAGTTGGGGAACTTTATATGATTATTTTCATTGGATTTTTTACATTAATGTATCAATTGGTGGAATAATATCAGTAGTGGTATAAAAATTCTTAATGTCACTTTTATTTTTCAAACTCAGTGGTGTGGGATTGTGTGAGACTAATATATACATGTAGTATTTTTTAAATTTTCTGCACAGCCTAGAAAGGTCAGGTAGCATGACCAACACCAAATGACCATTGGGGTGTCATCCGGAACATCCATAATATGAAGAATATTTATGGTTTTATATACCCTTTCCATTTCTCTCCTAGCATATAATAAATTCAGCAAATACTGGTGGTGGATAGTGATAAGTGTGGTTGGGGTCAATCATGGTAGGATGGCGACACATAGATGATTTCCTCTACAATGATGATACCCTACTATAGTATTTAGGTAATATGTGATATCTCAATAGTTCCAAGAGATATGATATATTGTGGGGTCCATGAGACATGATATTTGTTTTGTGTCACATTCTATGATATACTGTTTGTGACTTTAGTATAGTATTTTAAAGGGAGGAGAAAAAATGATTTCACCTCATTGTGAAATATAAAGAAATCAGTTGGGAAGTGGCTAAATGATCCTTTATTTACTATATTATGGTATTAATTTCATTATATTGGATGTATTATTTGGAAAGATATCCAAAGTATGGCTGGGGGGTGGGGGAAAAGTTTACCTATGTACATGTGGTATAGTTTTGAAATTTTTTTATCTTGTAATTAATATGGTATTTTCACCTCTTCTTTAGAGACCATGGGTATTATCCTAATAAATAAAAATTTTATTGTAACCTAATATATTAGTAAAATGTTTTTATGTTTTAATGTGGACTTTAGTGATCTAGATAGATAGTTGTATCTTAGAATATTTGTTTTTATATGATCCTAAATAGAATTTACTTTTACTATTGATTTTTCATTTGAGTGTTTTGTATTCATTTTATAATCCATCATGTATGATATTTATTATATGGAGCCTTTTATTATTTCATTTATTATATGGAGGATTATATGTGTGTTTTATATTATGACTCCTGGAATTAAGGGTAATTCCTCCCAAATTATAGTTTTACACCCTTGGTTCTAGTCCCTATAATCGGTCCAACTATTGGTGGGACTCATGGGTCACTCCTTCAGTTCATTGTGGGTCAATATGAGAACCCGTGGAGGGGGATTCATGACAACAATAAAATAATAAAGTATAGTTCTATAACATGTTTCCTAAATAATTAACATTTAATAACAAACATTACCATATTAGATCACGTTACATATATATATAAAAGAACTTGTGACCCATGAAATTTATGTCTAAGATCCATAAATAGCTTTTTTTAATATTTTTATAACCCTATAATTAAAACAATTCAACAAAAATTTATCATATTATTATAATGTTTCATTTAATCATTGAGTAAATAATGATATCAACCACACATACTAGATAATTGAGTCTATATACCTATGAAAAAACTATTCTTTATGGCCATTAAAACAATTGGGGTGTCAGTACCTCCAAGAGGCATGAAACAAAAATCATAATATCCATACGAATAATGTAAATCCATTTTCACAAAATTGTCTTCCTTTTCCATTTTTTTAATAGTATAGTATTATGTCATGGAACTAATAATTTCCATTCAGATTGTGAAAATTTTATAAATATAAGATAAAGGATATTGATTCATACCTATCACTTAACTTAGAATTAAATAGATTATATATAATACATCCTTACCATTATCGTTATTTTTAAAAAATCATAGTTTTCAAATACAAAACAATATGTTGAGTAAATACCTTCTACTAAAGCTCATCCCATGTCTCCATGAATATAGGAAATATGGAATATTTCATGTGATAATATAGAGAAGATATTAGTATCACTTATAGAAACATATTGATAATTAATTATAAATCCATTTTAAGTAGTATTCAACAGAAAGAATTTGTCATGAAATGTGGATATCAATCTAACACCAACTGTAGGCTAGGTGGATCCTTCCCTTAAATGAAACAAGGAATTATTCACACTAATATACATGATAAATACAGGACCTGACCAACAATAAGATCATTCATTGTCTCCAAATATCAAACATTCAAATTAATGTGTTTAGAGTCCCATATGGTTTTAAAAATTGAGCTCATTGAACCTAAAATTTATTTTTTATTAGGAATTATATTAACACACCAGTACTATAGATAAAATCATATTTCTTCATCTCAATGAACAAAAATCCCAATTATATATCTATATTATTAATCATGACCATACATAACTGACACAAGAATCCTTGTTCAATTTTTTCTAGAAGTGGAGTGTTACTCCTAATTTAATTACACAACCAAATCAGAATATACATAAATATTATATAATTATATAAGATAAATAATTAAATCATATTTCTTCACACATTAGATACAATATATTTTATACCATTTGAGATTAGTTATATAACCAATTTATTTTAAAACATTTTTCACACATCCAAAAAATAAATTTCTAACATGATACCCTTTTAGACATGTCATTAATAAAACTATTCATCCTAACATAAGGAATGAAAACATAAGAATGAGTAATATCATTGGATTAGTAATGATAAAAATAATTGATATCAATCTAATACCATATGTGAGCATAAAAAATAAGTTGTTATTATAATATAATCAAGGAATATGTACATTGAAATTTTGAATCATACCCAATAATACATAGATTATAAATCATGAGTCATGATATATGAGTTTTTATTTATAATATTACATGAGACATACGTGTATGGAATCATGATTCAACAATCATGATCCATATAAACATAACATAATAATATTAATATGGAATGTACATAATTATAGAAAATAATCATTTAATCTAGGATCACTAATAAAACCATCACAACATTGTGGACCAAGAACCCTAATGGGTTGAGTTTAGTCATTAATCCTTGACATGCCACCTCATGAGATATAATTCATTACCAAATGAATTTTAAGCCTTTATAATTATATCCTTTACAATCATATAGTGGAATAAGACCCTGAAGATTTATGATCACACACTATTCGTAGTGATCACAAGAGATAATTATTTACCCATTTCATTAGAATGTTATATAATTCTAGGATATGATATGATGTGTATTAAAAATCCATACATATGTGTGAAAAATAAACATGAAAACATTTATAATTCCTCCATTTTCAAAATAACTGTGGTAAAATAATTGGTTACAATAAAAACATTTTATATAATATAATCTACATCCATCCTAACAAGAAGTTGGATTGTATTACAATATAAAATAACTAATAATGTTTAAGAAATATTAAATGATATCATCATGAATGAAAAAATAATGTATAGGAGAATAATAAAATTATATTTAAAATATGATGAAATATAATCATTTTTTGATAAATATTATTTTAACATAATAATAATAAAAGGGAATATAAATTTATATTGAAAATAATGAATACAAGAAAACAACTATTAAATATGAAAATTTGATATAAAACTAGGGAAATGTGTCCATTTTGAAATCCTAAAAAACAAATTTTCTATTGTCAGATTTTTTAAGAGATGAAAAGTTGGCATGAATCAATTAAGCAAAAAAAGTAAAAGAAGATTCATCATATGAATAATTAAGAGACTATTAAAAAAATATGTAAATAAATAATTGAAGTAGATATAAAGAAATACATCTGTAAAATAATTTATATTGAAATTAATGATAAATATTCCATACTAAAAAGAAGATATATGGTTGGATATAGAAACAAATGACCTTCGGTCGAATTATAAACCAAATATTGAATAAATGGAAAGCATAAATATTGGAATTGTAAATTAATATATTATAATAATATATATTTATATTCAAAGATAAATAAAAAATTACCAGAATAGAAATTCAAACATTAATAATCTCAATTTAAAAAATATTTTATAAAATAATCAAATATATATTTAATAACATTAAATGAAATATGATGGATGGGACATCCTGGGAACTAATTTTAAATCCATTATATTTCCTGAATAAATATTTGATAAATATACAGGGTGAAATATTTATTCCAAATAACATTAATTATGGAGGTGAATATGGAACATACCTCAATGAAAGGAAACATAAGAGGGTAATCCCTTACAGTCACCCATGACTTCCTTGAATTCACTTTTACCTCATATATAATCGAGATAACCGTGTTAAAAACATTTTTTGGAAAATAATATATATATATTTAAAATTTAATCATCCATTACATATATTTTATTTAGGTATTATTTATTTTATTCATCTAATGTTAGTGATTTTTATTATTTCATAATAGTTAAAAGGTGGAAATAAAGGTACCCATTTTTTAAAACCGATAAAATAATTTATAAAATATTTATAGAACATATTAATTTTATTTAAATCATTTTTATTGACACTTTTTTTTTGATATATTAGTTAAGGTTTATGATAATGGAATCAATGACGGTGAAAGTTTTTGTATTTTACCTATAAAAATGAATTACATAATATCTAATATTAATTTCCTCCTCCTTTAAGAAACATGTTGATGAAAAATAATATTATTTAATATCATATATTACTATAATATGTTTATTTACCCCTATTAATAGTTAAAATGATGATTTTTTTAACAACACCAATTTTTTCTCATTGAACCAACCTAATCAAGAACTTTTAATACCATTGAATGAGTATGTAACACCCCAGGTAAATAGAGAACTTAACATTTTCATATTAATTAATATTTTTTAATTGTATATTAATCTTAAATTAATGGGGATGATATGTTTTATGGCATACCCAAGACACAAGAATGGGTTTCTCTGAAATCATATGTAGCACACAAGGTTGAGTCATACTAAAAATAATAATAAAAATATTATATTATAATTTTAAATGGTAGTTAACAACATCTCGTTGTACTAGTGGGAATAAAAATAACTAACCATATTATTATTAAACCTTTTTTATCATTGTTTTTACATTTATCCAATAATATTAATAGGCATAAAATGAGAATAAATCCAATTTTAAGTATATATATTCTAATGTTTTAAAGGGTATATTTACTATAGTTTGATAGAGTAACTTTTATAAATATAGTTATTTTCACCTTTATAGGTCATATTTGAAAGAAATAATATTATTACATATAATTAGAAAATCAAAATGTACTATGTATGAAGTTATGGTTTTTTGGAAAAGGTTCATTTTTAATGAATAGTAAAAAATATAGCATTTTAATTCAAAACTACATTTTCATTTTATTAGTTTACATATTTGCATTGAACATTTAATTTTTTTTAGTGAAATGGTATTATAATTTTAAAATTTTATCCAATTTTTGTCATTAGAAGTAATTTCACTCGGAAATTGGATATAAACGCATGCTAATCATTTGGTAACTTTTACTTCATAAAACACACTTTTCTGTTTTGAAAACATGAATTAATTTTAAATTAATTTATGTAAATTATGTGTTTTGAATTTGGAAAATGTATTACGTATTTGGAATCAGGCGGTCCAAATTCTATAAATAGGTACCTTTTATTTTTAGATATTATGAATAGAAACTTCAGTAATTAATTTATTTACCATGTTTAAAGTGTAAATTTTACAAATTATGGTAAAAAAAATTATATTATATTAATATAAAACTACCCTAACATGTGTTCTAATATTATTTTGATGATATATTTCTGACCATGGGATCCTTTGGTTAATTTGGGGAACCAATTGAGACACTTGGATGTGAAAATGACATTTTAAATTAATTAATACAATGTAAAGAAAAATGTAACATAAACATGTGTCTATGAGTAAAATACATTTATATGGTGTTATATATGTGATATTTAGACTATAAATATTAATTAAGAAGAAAAAAATATTTCTTAAATCATGGTATTTTATTTATAATTTTTGGTCCTCAAAATAAATAAATAAATAAATATATATATATGATATAATGACGATGTAGTGATTACCTTATTAATGAATGATTTAAATAAATGACATTATAAATATTAAAATAAATTTATTTTAAAATTTTTTATGCCATCCATGAATTTAACGAATGATTAAAAATTTTTTTATTTAAATTAATTTTTTTCATAAAAAATCATGCTTTCATGGTTTTCTAAAAAATTCATGATATGAGTATTATAAAAATTGACATAAATTAGTTTTTAAAACAAAAAATATTTTAATAAATGATATAATAGTGATAAAAATATAATATTCACCCAAATGACATAAATAATATTTAACATGTCATTAATGAAACACATGGGGTTTTATAGAAATTATTTATTAATTATATTAACCATTTAATATGAATATACAAGAAGACATAGTAAGAGTTCAATTAGTTAACTAAGGGTTAAAGCTAAAAGATAAGGATATATTTGAAACCTAAAATTTTCTAAAACATATTGGTTGAAATTAATTCAAACAATAATAAACTTATATTCTAATTAAATGTGTTTTGGACCATTTGAATAGAAAATAATTTTTAAATAAAATAATCATTCAATGCTTTTTTTAAGTACCCCTCCTTCCTCTTATAAAAGGGCATCACATATAACCCCTTAATAACGCCTCTCTATACCAATGCCTCAACTAATCAATGATAAAATTATCTCTCAAAATCCCTCTCTTCTTCATGAAATCCTTAACTTAGGCATGAGGCAATTAAAGAACACATTTTTCCTCAAATAAATGGGAGTTACATGTTTTAAGAGCTAGAATTTTATCTAATGTTCTGTTCCATTATTTTATTTCATCGCTCTACATTATATTATTATTCATTTATTACATAAAAAACAAGTATCTTCAATATAATAGGATTTTTTATGTGAAGTATTCAAACTAAACTTACACAAACCTCCATCTAATGGATACAAACATATTGTTTCTGTGAATGAAGAACTAATGCCTCACGAAATGTTGATTATTCAATTTTTCCCTACCACCTCTCATGGTGGTCATTATGATGGAACTATATTTATATGTGATATGTATTATATTTATATATTATCTATTATTATTTATTTTTCATTTATATAAAACCTTTATGGTGTTAATAATTGGTAAATACGATAATTTCATTTGGGTAAATGCAAACTACTACCTCTCAAAGTTATATGACTGGTTCATGCCATACATGGAACATATAAAGGAAAGGGTTAATGAACATATGAAAAATATATAAAATATGATATTATATTTGAATAATAAATACCTATGTATTGTTTTTTTCATTATTTTAAATATGAATAATAAATGAAAGTAGTTTTCATGCGTATGTACGGATTATGATCTCCATGAACGGTGCATCTCATTTCTTATCTCCAAATGTTATGTATTATTATAAATGCATCTATGTAATTTCTATATATGATATATATTATATCTAAATCATGAATATAATTCCTGAGATAATGTATTTTTGACCACATAAGAAATATTTATTTATAACAGGTTTGTTTTAAACTCAAGTACCGAATATCAATGAAATTACTGATATTAACTTAAATCATTATATAATGTTTATAACATAGTAATATGTGATATAAATAAATTATAAACATGAAAAAGGTTCAGAAGAAAGTATAAATTAGATTATGCTTATTATTCAAGAACAAAAATGAACATACGTGATGAGTCTGATTCATGGTATGTGACTTCATCTCAATCTCTACTAATTGATGCATATTTTGATTTTATTCAAAAAATTATTTTATATAGTGTATAAAACCCTTTTAATTTTAATTTAATTCAAATGGGTTAATTTTTCTATGTATCATTTTACTAAATGGAAATGGAATGTTTAATTTTAATATACACGGTGATAATGACCTTTTCGCTACAAAAAACATTATTAGATATTTGGCTTCCTTATCAAGATGTAATGTTTTTAATAGGAAAATTTTTACCACATACCCTTTTTACATATTTTTGTATTTATAATGGTTTTGATAGTGAATTTATTATGTTAATATCTATAATTGATATCTATTGATTGCATTATGGAAGTGTTAATTTTCTTTTATTCTTTTCCAGGTATTATTATTATGTTATGGTTCTTGGGAATTGTTTACGTATCCAGGTGATTTTGTGATAAACTGAGTGCAAATGAGCCCGAGACAGATCACCAATTCATGGGTAACCTGATAGAGGTAAATGTTAGTATATCTCCTAATAGATTTAGTGAATATATTTTGATGTTCATTCCAAACGTAACTACCATGGTTGTTGGGAAAGATACAATGTAAGTATGTTATGGAAGCCCCAAGATAACTTTATTATTTAGGATTTCTATTTGTTATTCATAAATCCTATGATTTTATTTGGTATGTTAATGTGCTTATGTTTTATGAGTGAATATTATGGTTTCATTTGTTTGTATGTATTGATGGAAAATGTTTTTTTTCTTTATTTTATAACCCATACTGATCTTTTTATGCTCATACAATGTTTTTTAAATGTTTTTCATAGGGTTTAAGGAATGGTATGAGAAAATAAAAATTCAAAAATATTTCTATAAAGAAAAGAATAATATTTTTATTTAAGGATTTTTATTGTTGTGAATAAAATTTATAGATTAGAATTTTCTACTTTATAATATTTCAGATGTAATGTAATAGTTATGGCCTAATTATCTAAATATCTAAACCTAAAAACATCATCAACGTGAATTCTTGAATTAACCCATGATTAAGTAATGTTTCATGGTTGGGGCCTTATATTTGGTATTAGAGGTCAGTTTAGGCATCTTTAGGAGTTATTATTTTTTAAAATTAATATCCCTAAATTATTATACAGTATGGTTATATTGAAATGATATAACATTTGAAGATTACCATGTTGATTCGTCTAAGATATATTTGTTCAGAGTGGGGTTTTGGAGAGGAAACAAGGAAAATGGGTGGGGAAGGCATACAGAGGGAAATGTATTTCCAAATCAACATCCTAATATGGTCGGAATTAGAATTGAATAGTTTTTTTACAGTGATTGATTTGTTGAATCCGATGATAAATGGTGATTGTGTTTATAGATGATATTTTGGTATATTCTAAATTTAAAGAGATTAATGAATGCCATTTAAGGGTTGTCTTAAAAACCTTAAAAGAAAAGAAATTTTATTGAAAATTCAGAAATTGTGAGTTTTTGTTGTTGGGAATTTCACTCTATGGACATATTGATTCTAAATAAGGCATAACTGTTGACCCTTATAAAAAACGTTATGTAAGAGTGGACAATACATACCAATATCAATGAGATCAATAGTTTTCTTTGTTTATCAGATTATTACTAGGGGATTGTTGAAATATTTTCATGGTAATCTATCCCACTAACTATGCTAACTCAAAAATATGTTAAATTTATCGGGAAAAATATTGTGAATATTATTTTTAGAAATTTTAATAAAGATTGTCGAATGCTCTAGTGTTGTCATTACCTCCTAGAATTTAAGATTTCTCTATCTATTGTGATGCTTCATTGAATGGACTTGGTTGTGTCATTGTGTAGAGTTATCAGGTAATTTCTTATTCTTTACATCAGTTGAAACCTCATGATTTAATTTACCCAACACATGATATATAATAAGCTACTATTGTTATTTATTTAAAATTTTAGAGGCATAATTTGTATTGAGTAATGTGTAAAATATATACGGATCAAATTTTTTTGAAGTAAATATTAAATAAGAAGGAATATAACACGAGACAAAAGAGATTACTTGAATTAATCAAGAATAATGATTGCATGATCCATTAACATATAAGAGAATAAAATATAGTGGCTAATACATTGAGTCAAAAGAGTAATGCAACATTAATCATACTACATTTAGAGAGATATCCTTTGGTTCTTGATTTTATATATCAAGGAATGGATGTTTTTCGCAAAAGGAAATTCTTATATTTTGTTTCTTGTGGTAGTAAAATCATCTCTACAAGACAGAATAAGGAAGGCACAGAAAAAAGATAGTGAGTAGTAAAAAAGTATAATTGGTTCAAAAGGGTAAGTTACTTGAATTTATCATTGATAATGATTTTTTTTCAATTTTGGAAAGATGTTTTGTGTGCCTTGTGATTCACAATTGACGAAAGTGTTGATATGTGAAACTCATAGTTCCCTATTTTCAATTTATCTTAGAAGTACTAAAATGTACAACGATATTCGGGTATTTTACTGGTAGGATGGAATAAAAAGTGATATTTTTAACTTTACTATGATGTGTTTAACTTGTAAAACATGATAAAGAAGAACTGATGTTACCAAAAGGTATTATTCATATTTTTCTAGTTCTAGAGTTGAAATGGGAAAACGAGTCAATGGATATTGTAGTGGGATTACCAAAGACATCTTAGTGTAACAATTCAATCTGGGTTATTATTGATCAATTTTTTAAATATTCTCATTTTCATTCTATTTGAGATACTCTGTATATCAATCAACTTTCTCAATATTATGTTAAATAGATAACTAAGTAATGTTGATTTCCCCACCCTATAGTATCTGATCGGGATCCTAGGTTCACTTCTACATTTTGTAAGGCCCTTCAAAAGTCATTGGGAACTGAATTAAATTTTTTAATAGCTTTTCATCCCCAATTTGATGGGCAGTCAGAATGAAAAATTCAGACCTTGGAGAATATTCAACGTGCTTGTTCACTAGATTACCAAGGAAGTTGGGAAAAATATCTTTCGTTGGTTGAGTTTTCTTATAATAACAAATTATTTATAGTATATAGATGGAACCATTTGACGAATTATATATAAATCAATGTCGAACTCCATCTTTTTGGGATGATGTCAGTGAATGGAAGTTGATGGGACCAGAATTAGTAGAAGAGATGGTAGAAAATTTTTAGTAGATTCATAATCACTTGAGAATAACATAGAGAAGTCAAAATAGTTATGCAGAAAACCGGATGAAGGATCTTTTTTTCGAGGAAGGTGATCACCACTTTTTCAAAAAAAATTCCATGTAAATTTGTGATGCGTTTTGGTAAAACGAGAATGTTGAGTCCGAGGTTCATTGGGCCCTATGAAATCCTGGAAAAGTTGGATCATTATCTTATAAAGTGGCTTTACCTCCATGTTTATCCTAGGTACACAATGTTTTCAATATTTCAATGTTGATAACGTATATACCAGATCCATCTCATTTTTTGTGTCTATAGGTAGTACAGTTGGAAGGGAATCTCTCTTACGAGGAACAACCAGTCCATATTTTTTATCAGAGATAGAAACTGTTGTAAAATAAGGTAATTGATCACGTAATGGTTTTGTGGGAAAACGATATGGTTGAAAAAGCAACATGGGAATATAAATATTATATGAGGGATAAATACCCCCACTTATTTTATATATGAATAAAATTGAGAGGATGAAATTTTCAAAATGGTGGAAGGATGTAACATCCCATATAAATAAAGAATATTAAAAATTCCTATTACATAATATTTTTGAATTAATTATTAATTTTACATTAAATGGGATACTATGTTCAATGGAATACCCAACACGCAATAATGGGTTTCTTAGAAATCTTATATTGCACACATGGCTGAGTAAAACTGAAATAATAATAATAATATAATATTATTATTTTAAATGGTAGTAAATGGTTATCCATTGTTTTGGCTTTAATGAATAGAACAAACCATATTAATATTAAGCATGTTTTTAAATGTTTTTATAATTATTAAATAAAATATAAGGGTTTAAAATGAGAATGAATCCAATTTTAAGCATTAATACTCTAATATTTTAAAAGGTAGATTTACCACCTTTTGATGGAGAATACTTTTTAAATCTAGTTTTTTTCACTTTAATATTTTCTATTTGAAAAAATAAAATTCTTCTATATAATCGGGACATAAAAATTTACTTTGGATGAAATTTTGGTATTGTTCTGATAATGTTAATTTTTTAATGAATAGTGAAAAATACAGCATTAAAATTCAAAACTGCCTTTTAATATAATTAATTTATATATTTAGATTATAATGATAATTGAGTTTAAAGTTTAAATAGATTATAGTTTTATCATTTAATCTAATTTTGGTCATTTTATGTAATTTTACTTTTGAAATTGGACATAAACACATGTCAAGCTTTTGGTAGCTTTTTACTTCGTAAAAAACACGTTTTTTGGTTTTCACAATGGGCATTAATTTTAAATTATTTACTTCAAATTTTTTGTTTTCAATTTGGAAAAATGGATTCCATATTTTGAATCAGGATGTTAAAACATTGAAAATATTCACCTTTTATTTGGAGACATTACTAATAGTAAATTCAGTAATTAATTTATTTACCATAGTTAAAGGGTAAATTTGGTAAATAAGGGTAAACAATTAATATTATAATAATATAAAACAACCATAACATGTGTCCAAATCCTATCGTAAAATATATTTACGACCATGGGCCTCTTTGGGTTGATTTGGGGATCCTATGGAGCCACATGGATGTTAAAATTTCATTTTATAAGAATTTATTTAAAGTAATGAAAAATTTTACATAAACATGTATCTCTCAGTAAATTTTTTAGATGGCTATATATATGGGATATGTTTGACTATAAATAGTAATTATAAAGATAAAATGATATCTTATATCATGGGTTTTTATTGATAATTTTTATATATAATATAAATATATATATTTATGACAGTGTGATGATGTAGTGATTACCTTATTAAAGAATGATTTAAATAAATGAGATTAAAAATATTAAAATAAATTTATTTTAATATTTTTTATTCCATAAATGAATTTTATGAAAGAAAATTACTTGTTATATTTTAATTATTTATTTTTTTTCGAATTAATCAAGTTGTTATGGAATTTTAAAAGAACCATGATAGGAATGGTATAAAAATTGAAATAAATGAGTTTTAAAAATATTAAAATTTTATTAAATTATATAATAGTTTTAAAAAAATAAGACATGGAAAAATAATTTAAATAATGTGGAAAATTTCATTAATGAACCACTTGTGGTTCTATTGGAATTTTATAGTAATTATATTAACCATATAGTATAAATATACATTAAGACATGTTTAGAGCTTAATTAGTTAACTAAGTGTTAAAGCTAAAAGATAATGATATATTTGAGACCAAAACAAGAGTAAAACCTATTTATATTGGAGGGTTTAGAAAAATAATCTTTTATCTTTTAATTAAATTAGTTTTGGGCCTATTGAAACTGAATATAATTTTATAATAAAATAAAATTTCATTGCCTTCATAAAGTACCCCTCCTCCCTCTTAAAAAAAGAAACCACTTATATCCTATTACTGACACCACTAAATCTCCTTGGATAATCCAAAATATACTCAAATAATCTCCCAACATACCTTTATTCATTCGAGAATCCTTACATTAGGCAGAAGGCAATTCCGTAATGCCTTTTGGCTCAAATCAATGGGTGTTACAGGTTTTAAGTTGTATGGAATTATTTAAAGTTCAATTCCCTTATTTTAATTCTTCACAGCCTATTTTATTATTACATTTTGATTACAAAAAAATATATCCTCAAAATACTATGATTTAGTTATCAAATTTATTCTAACTACACTTACAGACATCTCCATATAATGGAATGAACATACTATTTCTGTGTACGGTGAACCACTGCCTCCGAAAACAATGATTGTTTGATTTTTACCTACCGCCTCTCATGGTTGCCATTATGATGGTTATCTATTTATATGTGATATATATTATATTTATATTGTCTCTATAATTATGTATTTTTCATTTTCATAATACCGTTATGGTTTCCATAATGGGTAAATATGATAATTTTATTTGAGGATGTGTGGACTGCCTCCCTCTGAATGTTATATGAATCATTCACACCATACATGGAACATATATAGGATGGATTTAATGAAATTATGAAACAAATATAAAATATTTTACTACAATTTAATTATAATATAGCTATTTATTATTTATTTATCATTCATTTCAATATGAAGAAGAAATGATAGTATCTTTCTGCATACATATGGCTTACCGTCTCCATAAATGCTACAACTCATTTATTATCTCTAAATGAAATGTAAAAATATAAATAATTAAATATTGGATATAAAGGATCTATAATATATATAAATCATGAATGTCATTATGGATATAATGGGGGTTTTTCCACATAAACAATTTGTAATTATAAAATGTTCATTTTTACTCAAGTACAGAATATCGACAAAACGACCGATATTAACTTAAATG
The DNA here is from genome assembly GCA_963277665.1 of Viscum album. NCBI lineage: Eukaryota > Viridiplantae > Streptophyta > Magnoliopsida > Santalales > Viscaceae > Viscum > Viscum album. The sequence goes on from OY728133.1 coordinate 1,004,049,849, forward strand.
ATAATGTAATGATTATTACGTGGTTATAAGTGATATAAAAGGAATAATAATCATGAAAAGGGTTCTTAATAAATTATAAATTAACATAATTTTATTATTCAGGAAGAACAAGAAGAATACATGACGAGTCAGATTCAACGTAAGAGACTTCGTCTCAATCTCCTTTTTTGAGGCATAAAATGATTTATAAACAACATTATTTTATAAGGGGGTAAAACCCAATGAATTTTAATTTAATTCAAAGGGAATATATTTTCAACATATCATTTTACTAAACAACAATGGTAATGTTTCTATTTAACGTACATGGTGACAATGTCCTTTCTGCCTCTTTAAGCATTATTTGATATTTGGAATCCATAACAAGATGTAAAGTTTGTAAAATGAATATAAATACCACATACCCAATTTAAATATTTTGGTATTGAAAAGGGTTTTGATAATGGATTGATTTTGTCAATATATTGAATAGATATTTTGTGATTTCAATGTGTAAATGTTATTTTTTTGTTCATGTATTATGATTATGTTATGGTTCTTGGGAATTGTTTACATATATGAGTGGTTCCATGATAAACCGAGGGTGGGTGAGCCCAAGATAGTTATCCAATAAATTGGGTAATGTGACATAGGTAAACGTTAATGTTTCTCCAAAGAGATTTAGGGAATATTCAATGATGGGTATTCCAATCCTAACACCCTATGTAGCTGTAAAAGCTACAATGTAAGTATGTTATAGATACCACAAGTTACCTTTATGATTTATGATTTCTATATGTTATTCATATGTATTATGTTTTTATGAGGTATGATAAAGAGATTATGTTTTATGAGTGAAAAGTATATTATCATTGGTTTGTATGTATTTATGGTACAATGTCTTATTTCATTATTTTATAACCCTTACTAATATTTTTTTACTAATCCCATTTTTTGGAAATTTTGTTCACATGGTAAAAGCATGGGAAAGAGAAAAGAATATTTCAAGAAGATTTATATCCAGAAAATAATTCTTATTTTTGGATTTTTATTGTTGTTAAAAATATTGAATAGAGTATAAGTGCCTACTTTTTAGTATTTGTGATGTAATGTAATAGTTGTGGCTTAATTATATTAAACTATAAACCTGAAAAGATCCTCAATGTGAATTAATGGTTTAACTCTTAATTAACTAATGTTTTAATATTGGGGCCTTAGAGAGTAATAGTGAATATTTATATAATAGGAAAATCATTTTAACATAAGAATCATGGTTTTATTAAAAAATAATTATAGTGAGGGATATGGTTTAGAAGATGTGCATATGGGAAGATAATTGAAAAATTAGGAGATGAACATGCATAATTTCTTCACAAATTCACTCTGTCTCTATATAACATCCTCTATAATGATTGAGTATGAATTTATTATTGAAACATGATGTCACTAAGAATTGTAGAATGGTTTAGGAGATGAAAAATGAATAAGATTTCAGGAGTTTTTTGATAGACTTGATTTTTTTGGGTTGTGTTAGTGGAGATGACCTTTAGTATTAGACAATGTTGGACATTTCATTATAATATTATGTTAGGTAAAGGGTAAAAGGGTAATCACATGGGAGTTTGTTATTGTGTGTGTGGAAAAGCTGGTATGAAATTTTTGTGTCCATGTGACACCTAAAAATAGTCTATATAAAGTATAAAATTGATTATAATTATAGAAACTATGTTCTACTTAAATTTGCCGCTTTTTACCAAGTTTAACATTGTTTAATTATTTATCATGTGAATAATTATTTAATACTAAAAGTATATGTTTACAAACCATATCCTATTTTTTTGATATGATTCCAAATTTAGACTCTATATAATATAAATCATTTTTATGATATTTAATATTTACTTCGTGAAAGTAAATTTTTTATTGAAAAAGCAGTATTTATCGACAAATGACATTTTAAAAAATTAATATTTCATAATATTATTTAATATAAATTAACAATTAAATGTTACACTATATTTTATGTGACAAAAAATAAAAAAACTTCATTTAATAGTGATCAATTTAATTTATGAAGTAAAAAGTGAATATATAAATAATTTTTAAATTGATAAATATCATTTTTAAACAATAAATCATGTTAACAAAATCATATGAAAATTAATTATTCAACTTATAAACATTTAATTTTATCAAAACCTTGGTATTTAATATATTAATTTAAATTTATAAATTCCATATATAATTATTTAATAATAATATCATTATTAATAACATGTAGCATGTAAAAATATATTTTTTTAATAATTATTTTAGATAAATACAATTTTTTTGTTTTTTGTATTAATTATTTTGAATTAATTTATTATCTATTACACAGCTTACCCTTTAGACACACCAAATGTCCAAATTTACAATGACCATATATCTAATAAATATATTCCCAAAGGCCGTATATATAATGTCTAGTTACTGTTCCTATATATAACCTTACCTAAAATCATATAATTATTTATCCTTTTTATTAACTACTCTCTAAATGTGTCTATTATATTTCTAATTTTTGTCCTTATTTCCATAGTTTCAGTATATTTTATTATTCTTATTTAAAATAATGAAGATAATGATTTATATGGATATATTATTATATAAAAGAGGTTCAACCCTAATATAGTATTATTAAATTTATTTAAAACTTAATTCTCATAATGAATTTATGTTTATTTTGAGTTGTTATATTTTTACTAGAAAAATGTATTTTGGATTGTTTTAGTTATATTATTTCTTGATAAATTAGATCATAAATAGATTATTTATTTAATGGTGAAATTCCATATTAAAATAATGGGGTGTTATATAATATCATCCATAAAGAATTCACAATTGAAATTTAATTAAAAAAATTAAAACCTAATTTGGGAATTATGCCTCATTAAGACCTCACGTTTTCATGTTTCTTTCTCAAACATAAGATTTATCTATATAATTTTAACTATGAGAGTGGTATTTTTTCATCGTACATTATATAGTATGACCATGTTCTCTACTTGTTATTCATAATAAAAGTGATCATGATAAATTTATAATATATTTTAGTTCAGTATGCTCATTGGGTCATGTATATACTCCATGATATGTGGTACACAAAACATATTATCAAATTGGGATATGTTCAATGTATGTTAATTTTGAAAAGATTATATCACCAAATGATCATGTATGTATAAAGGTCCACTATATGTAGATTTCAATAGATATTTTGTTTATAATTTCAAAACCCTCTTCAATGGGGATATTAAAAATTATACACTATCACCAACATAAAACTCTATATTTCATTAAAAAATTCAACATAGCTCTTATATTTATACTATTCAATTTTAATTTTATTCCCAATTATTTTAATTTTATCAAAAATTTCATGAGTAATATCCGGATTATGGATTATATTATATGGAATATAATCCTATCATGACTGTGTTTTTTACCTCCACCCATATAGAGAACCTATGGTTCCTTTTGAACATTGTCTTCGAAATTATTATTTAATGAGAATAATAGTAGGAGAAGGGGTTGATCCCATATTCTATTTAAATATATGAAATATGATCTTAGTATATCCTAATGATTTCAAATGGTCCACTTATATTGAAATTTTTTTTGAGGACGAAAAGGAGTGTTGAATATAAAATCTATATCCAATTAATTTGTAAAATTTATAAAGATCATAAAGATAAAAAAAATGATTGTCAATAAAAAATAATAGATAGTAGTAATCCATAATGATTTACCACTTCCGTTATGTATATCATGGAATTTTTTTCAAATGAGAAATTTTATAAATAAATCAATTAAATTTGATTAACTTCTGTGGTGATATAATTTAAACAAAATATAATTATTAACACTATAGGTATCCTGAAAACAAATATGAAATATATAGTGATGTTCTCCCATTTTCAAATATGTATGGGTAACAAAAAAATCATACGACTATATATATATCATACTTCTTTAATTTACAGGAATACTATGAATCAAAATATACACTACAATCCTATATTTATCATTCCATACAAGAAATGTTTCTGGATATATATATCTATCTCTTTTAATCAAATATTGATTGATAATGATGAGGTATTTGAATCATCCAATATTTAATTCTTCTATAAATTTTTATTGAAATACATATATATTTTTCAAATATTATAATTCCACCACTATCAAAACTGATCATTTTAAATATTCCATATATTCAAATATAGAATCACATCCTCACATGGTTCTTTCTTGATATTTATACGGAATGATGGTTAAAGGAAAATTTCGTATGATATATTTCTCCCATTCCCTCCTAATTTTAATTGAAATCCTATAAAAATATTTGAGTATTGTGTCAAATTAAATCCTTATCCTGGATAATGTAGACTAATCCTACATGCATATATCAATAAGAATATTGATTTCCTACTTAGTGTAGAAATATATTATCGTGTCATACAGTCTGATAACCGTTAACTATTTCCATTAGTTCATATTCATCCCCTTATGTGAAATTATATATTCTTTAACCTCCATTGATTACATTATATTTCATATTCTTCCATATATAGATAATAAATTGATATCAATAATTAAAATTTCATTATATAAAGCACCAAATTACATGTGAAGTAACTTTTTGATGAATCTTTTTGTTACGTAGGATATAATCTACCACCATTTTTATCTATATGAGGACACACCCAATACCTTAATTGACACATCTATATATATTATAAACCCTTATCCACTATTTTTTAATTTGATTACATGTACACCAACAAATATTATAATGAGATCTGTGAAAATTTCAACACATTTTTTATCTAGTGGAACTTTTATACATTTAAAATTAATTTTGTTATAGGATTTGATAGTGAGTATAAATTTATCACAATCAATCAAAAATATCTTTATAAATTAATCAAACTATGTATTTCTATTATAGAGCCTTGTTTGTGCCATTATTCAATTATAACAAGCTTTGAAAGTTACATATATATAAAATTTATTTTTATTACATGACACATAAATTTTATAGCATAATATCACAAATGAAACATTTAGAATACAAATTATCCATTTTCATGGCCATAAATAATAATATTCAAATGATCTTTATTTATTTTATTTATGTGATAATATTTGCGAATGTTTTTTATAAATATAACCAGCAATTTATTCTGGTAATATTATAAGACACTACCCATCATATCCATGAAGGTAGTATGAGAATTTGTGGGTTTGAATAGAATCAATATGAATTCATAGACACCATTTTTATAAATAATAATTATTTATGTACATAATCTCTTTTTAAACCATAATTAATTATATCCATATTGAATGAAAATTATTTGGAAGTATAGATACCCTATCATCTTATCAAACAAGTCGTTGATATGGGGTAGAGGTTACATGTATTTGACCATGATATTTTTGTTCAAAATAATAAAAATAGAGAAAAATTGATCCTATTCTGTTATTTATAATTATTACGTTTGCATCTCATAGATAAGCGCATAAGAATATGATATAATTATCCATAATCACGTGATGTATTTTTAATGTCTCTAATTAAAGTGTGGAAATTCTATAGGGAGTCATTAAATTTTACAAATACCATGTATGAGTTCTATAGAATATTCTACCTCAGTATTTGGGGGAAGTCCCAGAAATTATTTGTAAAATAAATTCTCTTCTAGTAACAAACATAATTTTTTTTAATATTGTTTTCTTCCCCTTGAATTTGAGATAGAGTCCCATCATGATTTGTTATTGAGATTTTTATAATGCATGTAAATTCCATAGTGAATTAATGATATGTTTTCATTACTTTATGATCTCAATATGATATGTGATATGAAATGTGACTTCCCTACCCTAATAAATAATATTGTATCAATCTATTGAGATCCAATACATGCTTAAAGACTTATCAAATTAAATTAATAGAATATTGATATGATTTCCAAGAACGGAATTACCATAAACTTAGGATGGATAATAATCATAGAATTGATTTATAGTAATTATAAAAATAATATTTTCTACCAATAAATAAATATCATTCAATATAGATGTTTATATAAAACTTATAGAAAACTTATTAGATTTAATAGAGTGGCCTGATACAAAATCATATATGACATTTAAAATTGTTGTGTAAAAGATTACTACATGATTCTATATAGAATATTTGTCACCCACTTTAACAATTAGGATTTCATAGGCATTAACATTCTCTTTAATAATTATTGTTTGATGACATATATTTTCATTATTGAGCCTTGGATTAGTGAGCTTGTTGGAATAATGTGCATAATTTATAAAATTAACAAATTATAATGGGTGGGGCTTTTTTTATCAAACTTATTTTCATCTATATCATTTCATTGAATATATATATCTCCTAATAATTCTTTTATGTGACAGAATAATCTTTTATAGAAGAAGAATTTCCCTTTTCCTTTGAGATAATTCACTCATACATCATTCCATATTTTTGGTTAAGAGGATGAATAATTTTATATCCTCTAATGATTCTATCATTTATCTTTCATTAAAATTATGATTTTATATTATGTTCCAAAAAACATGAGAATTATTAGAGTATATATTTTAGATTTTTTATACTTTATCTCACTAGAAAACATCTTCAATGATTCCAAAGTATTCCATAAACATTACCTTATAAAGAGACTTTTTTAATCCCTAAAATAAATGACAGTTGTGTCATTCATTTTAATGAGTAAAATATATATGAATCATGAAAATTTTGTGAATTTTATCTCTTATAAAATAATAGATGCATAATCTATTATTCCAAATTCCCAAATTGATTCTCTATTTTAGTGAAAATATTTCAAGGATAATATTTGTCCAATAATTCCTTTTATAACTCCAAAAACTTCCTAGAGATCAATTATTACTCCTACCTAGAATTCATAATTATGGTATAAAATATGTAAGCATCATCATAAAAATGATAAATAAAGGAAATTACCATTTCTTAATCCATGAATTGAAGAATAAAACATAATTTTTTATATTATGTTGAAAAATTTCTCATAAACTACTATGTTTGATGACACACTAGTTGATGGTGGATGTTTTCACATGAAGGAATCATTGGGGAGTTATTACTTCCATATAATGTAAGGGAAATATACAAGATTCATTGTACTTTTCATACCTTGAGAGTGTTGGATGATAACAACATGAGACTTTTCCCTCTCTCTCCAATTCATATTTGTTTTATATAATGACATTTATAAATTTTTTTATCACAATAATTTTTAAACCAATTACTCTTGCTTGTAGACATTTACTAAATTTTTATTGTGAGTATTGAACTATGATATTAAATGTAAAAAATATATGAGAAAAAAAATCAATCAAAATATGTAGTAACTTATTAAACTTTTATTTCAACATATTAATTTTTATGTTTATCCTATATAAATTTTAGATCATTATAGGTTATTAAGACTCTATTTTCATATACTTCATAATATAATCCGAAATATTGACTAAAAAAGTTTTCAATTTAAATTTATTATATATTTACTATCCAAAAGAACATAAAACATATCAGAAAAATATCAATAATTCTTCCACGATAAAATTTTATATCTTAATTCCAAATAAAATGTTTATTTTTTAAAATTGTATATATAAAAGTTTCAAAAACTATATTAAAAAAATGGGTGATATTAGGACCTGTCTCTCGAGGCGTATGTCGTGACTACCACAAGTCCGCATTCCATAGGCCAGGGGATGGAGAATTGCAATGGAAAGGTGTATCCTAAATACAGGAAGGAATTTCCATTTAAACTGTACAATCACACAGTCTGTGAACACAATAAGAAGAAACATGAGGTATACAGTTGTAGTAAATGTTCACTGAAATTTAACAGTTCAAAAAGTAAAAGGGGCAGGAATACAATCCCCAATGAAAAAGATACAAGTACAACAGTAAAATTACAAAACAGCTCTTGGATCATCTACCGAGGATCCTACCTGAAGGGTAGGTATAACTCACGAACAGTAGTCCCTATGTCACATCATGCCATATGGTGCACCTTTGAGTACGGTCCAGTCCCGACTCCCTCAACCTCAGTCAATGTTGTCCGTCATCTGTACAAGACACAACAAGGTACGGGTGTAGCCCATGCAAGGTTGAGTACAATTATAATCATTTGGGACCATGAGAACCCCTTAGGACTTCCATATTTCCACACTGGAAATACCACAAAAAATACCTCAACCTCAATGCATGATGCAATAGAAATTAACTCTACTTAGGTATATTCCCATACATATTCCTATGTTATCAAGATATAATCTTCTCAAAGATGATGGAAGAATAAGACAAAGTTACAAATAACACAGAGATAACACCCCTGAGATAGAATTACCATACAGGTAACACCACAAAGATAGAAGTACCACAATGGTAACACCATGTAGATTGAAGTGCCACACATGTACAAGAATCAGCTCACAATCCTCTATAACATAAGTACAGAAGTACAAATGATTATTCCAAAGGTCGATCATCTTATTATGTTATGAGGCCTTGCTGCTGACCCACACAATATCGATAGGTACTAACCCCACTGACCCACACAAGAGATGAGCCACATATAATCAGTATTTGTAGACCAATAATGGATTGGTGATTGCTGACCCATACATGATCTGATAGTGCTAACCCCCGTTGACACACAGAGGATCTGAACCACATAAGATTGTTATGTGCTAACCCATAAAGGATTGATAAGTGTTGAACCACATGGGATCTAATAGTAGATGACCCCCACATGATATATAGATACTGACCCACAAAGGATCGATAGATTATGACCCACAAATGATTGATGTTCTTCCTTCATGTTACAACCCACCATAGGATTCCTTACACCTGGTGCACTCGAGTTCTGTAGAATCCACCCCTCAAGATATTGGTCATACCTAAACCAAATCAAAGCTTCACAAAGGAGTAACATTAAGGTACATTATGTCGTAACGGTTCTATGTTGACATACGGTGCGTCAATCGGACGCCCGATAAGGGATTTATTAGTGTTTTAGTTCTAAGGGCAGGGTTGGATTGGGGTTCGATCCAACCCAATCGTACTCCGAGTTTCTGAAAAACACAATGTAGTACACCAAAAGGACTGTCTCGATCCAAATATCCTAAAATCATAGACGGTTCATCAAATGAACATCTGGTTCTCAAGATATGTCCCATTAAGTGTTTCTAGGGGCGGTGGGGCCCGGGTATGGTCCAACACAGTCGGACCAACACGACCCGACCTGGCTAGACTGGGCCATGAAAGACTCAAACATTTGGGTTATGGTCTGGCTCGGATCATAAAAGGGCATGGCCCACTAGGTAGGTGACACGGCCCGTATGGGGGAGCGGCCCGCTGGGTAGGCGACCTAGACCACAAGGGGGAAAGGCCTTCTATATAGGTGGCCCTACTGTGGTGAAGTGCTTCTTGCTGAGGGCTCATGATATGTGGATGGGGGAGCAAGTCCCCCAATTTCTTGAATCGCTTAAGTCGTTCAGTTGGTGCGGCAACCTCGCTGGCTAGGCCCCCTAGCTGGCGCAGGAGGTGGGTCCCCCGGTCTCCCAAAATACCCGGTGGTCATTCAGATCCTCCACTGCAGTGACGCCACGTGGCACCACCAAGTGGCTAGTAGGACCTACTAGAGTGGGTCTTGACAATCATTCATGGTAGATTTGTGTGTTGGCTGACTCCTCCAGCGCCACGCAGCGCCACGCCGCTCTGCCACATGTAGTTGGTTGGTGTGTCAGCTGCCTACCTCCAGTCCACCACTACTGACGATCCACGACTCAAGTCCTCTGATGACGCGCTAGTTTCACTTCCCTATCCTTCCATGATAAGATAGTCTACCAACTTCCTCCTTCAACCGCTGTAGAAGACGAGATGTGGCCATTTCCTCTAGCGTCGTCGGTCACCAGTACAGCTGAACCGATGGTCTTCCACAGATAAAAAATGGGGTAGCATGGTAGTTGAGGGTTCGGGCTGGGTTCATTAGGCATGTGCTCTCCTTGTATGATTGGAAACAATACTAGGGAAGATAAATGATTCTACATCTATAGAATTTAAAACCAAAAGTAAACCCTACATCAAAAATGATGGTGAGTGTGCATTCATAGAAGTGGGTCGGTATCCTCCGTCCCCCACAACTGGCCTCCAACGATGTCTCTCGATCATCAATATTTTGTTTGGAATTTCGTTGTCACTCTTCACCACCCAATGGAACCAGATTCTGGACCGTCACTTGCTGACAAGTGAGGCATCGAGAAACAAACTCTTCCACTTATTTTTTCATCCAGGGCCACTAGTGTTGATGCCAGAGTCCTTTTTATATCTTCTCCACACCAAGATGTACCTCTCGAGGGGATGTGTGGAACTCCTTAGACACGTCCTCCCATATTTGCACTGGTACAAAGGTACATCCTCTGAAAATTATGATGAGATCCCCACATTCATAAAATCTATCAATTGTCTGTCCTGAGAATATTTGAGCATGTCAAGCCTCGTAGTCCATGTCCCCAAGTTGTGCCTCCATGAATCGCTTAAGGAGTGGTGGAGTGACTGTCATTGAATGAAAGTATGTATCTCCATATCTATCGATGAAGGACATTTTTAACACAACTAGATTCTCTTTCACCTAACTCGGCATCTATAGACCAGAACATCTGCTGAGTGCAACTGAAATGACGTTCCCCTTCCCCTATGTATAGACTACCATAAATACATAGCTCTAGAGGAACTCATTCCATAACCATTTTCTCATGTTCATGACTTTTTCAAAGAATATATATCTGAGACACTCATGAATATAGTAGACTATAAAACGGTTTCCCATCATTTAATGTCACCACATCTTCAGGGTGAAGACCACTGATGCTAACTCCAAGTCATGTGTAGCATAGTCTTTCTCTTTTTTCATCATCATTCAAGAGCTGTAGTAAATCACTTATCGTTCCTTCATTATGATACACCCTTGTCTGGTCCCTAATGATTCGTAGTAGACTACATATCAAACACCCTATTTTGGTAGCCCCATGATGGGGGCAGTTTTCAGTCACTGCCTCAGCTCCAAAAAAATCTACTAACATCTCTCCATCCATAAAAAAGTTTACCCCTTCACCATTAATGTAGTCAAGGGTACCGCAAATCGGGAAAAGTCGGGGAAGAATATCTAGTAGAATGACATCCCCATGAAACATTTCACCTCGGTCACAATCCTGGGTGGACAATAAAAAAGCATAGCCTCTATCTTCACCGATTCAGTGCAACTCTAGCCACCGAGAAATCATGTTCCAGAAAGTGGACCTCTCGTATCCAGAACTAACACTATGAGAGCATACCATAAAACTGGTGCTCTCTAATGGTATCTTTAACTATCGATAGATTATAGGAATTCCCCACCTCCGATGCCGAGTATATCAAGATGTCTTCGATGAAGACAACCAGAAAGAGATCAAGGTATGGATGGACAATCATGTTGATGAGTCCCATGAACACTACAGGGGCATTGATCATACCAAATGTAATAACCAAGAACTCATAGTGTCCATAACGACATATTAAGGTCATCATCTACACATGATCATCTCGTACCCAGAGTTAATGATTGCCTAATGTGAGGTTTATCTTAAAAAACCAACCAGATACCTAAAACTGATCGAAAATATCATCAATCCTCATAAGTTGATACTAGTTCTTCATGTTCACATTGTTCAAGATTCGATAGTCCACAAAGAGACAAAAACTCCCATATGACTTCTTGGAAAACAATATCGAGGATTCCATGGAGAAACACTAGGCCTTATGAACCCATTTCTCTGTAAGTCCTACAACTGTACTCATAAATAATAAAGATCTGTAAGAGCCATCCGATATGCTGGTGTAGATATTAGTGTCATCCTCGGGTATATGTCGATGTAAATGTATACCTATCTTCATTATGGTAGTTCCAAAACATCATTAGGAAATAAATCAGTATACTGGTCCACCACTACAGCATAGTTGAGATTCTCAACATCTACAACTCTGATATTATAGATATTCATCTTCTGTGTGATCGACTCCACCCTCCTCGGGACAAGTATGTCTTATTTTGAAAAGTTTACCTTCTTGTCCGGGAAGGAAAACCAAGTCCCATCCTCATGTATACACCATACATTACTCCTGAAACAGTCAATACAATCATGGGCTGTGGATAACCAGACCATACCCAAGATGATTTCATAAGACCTTGATGCTACTACTAGAAGATCCCTGTTGAACCTCTCGCCTCCTAGAGTAAGCTCACAATTCCAGCACTAGTGTGTAATCATCAAATCCACTCCCGTAAGATTCTATAGAAATATGGATCGAGCCAATAGCTCCACCATAATCTCAAATATCTGAACAAGAGTTGTGGCATTGAATGAGTGATGAGCACCATTGTCTATAAGTACTGCATCTAAGGTAAAGTAGATGAAGATCATACCTATAATCATCTCTAAAGAACCATGGTCATAAGTCTCTATTTCTTGGAGATGAGCTCGTCCCTATCCACCTGCTCCATATGGTTGTAGTGGACCACAGACAGGTGGTGGAAATAGATCCTCGAATCACCTCCCACTACCTGCTGCACAACCAGCTCCTCCGCCACATTCACCTAATGCATACAGACCTCCCCGATCGAAAATCTTCCTCTGCCTCGGCGTACCTTCGACTATTTTCTGGTCGTCTGTATGGCAGTTAAGGTAGTCGTGAGCCATGTGACCCTGCTCACTGCATGTGTAGCACTACATACTCCTATGTTTTATTCCACTATCACATGATCCCCATACCACTGACCTTGCATCTTGATGTAATCCACCAGAAGGTTAGGTCCTCTTAGGCTCCAGCATAATCCTCCTACTTCCTACTGTAGATGACTCTGCTACCTGATGTTCGATGGTGGCTCTCGCTGTCAGTGCATGCTCATCTAGGAAGCTCTCTACCAAAAGTACTCACTCTAGCACCCCATCCTGTGTTGGAATTATGAGCGATATCATCAATGATTTGATCTCTTATCGGAGACCCTGATCAAAGGTCCTCACCCTGATGAGAAGGTCTTGTACCATGTCGGTGGAGTAGCAGGAGATATTAGTGAACCTCTTTGAGTACTAGGCCCCAGTCATGTTGCACGACTATAAGTGAAATAACTCCTATATATGCATAGAGTATATGGTCACTGAGATGAACTCTACCCTGAAAATGATCTTGATGTCTGCCTAGATGAGAATCACCTCATCATGTATCTAGAATATCATGCTCCACATTCTCCATGCTGCTGCCTAGAAAAGAAAGACTACTAGGATCACGATAAAGTCATTTGGTGTCCCAACCAAGAAGAAAACATCCACTACAGCCTCCAGCCAGTCCTCAGCTACATGTGGGTCTGTCTCACCTTTTAACCTCAAAGGACTCTTCTACGTGAACTCCTGAAACGCACCCAATCGGTGTGCTTCCTCTTCTAGTGCGGTTGGTGTAAATGACTTCCCAATAGGTAGTGGTGTTGGTACAACACATGAGGTGATAATGTCATAAGAGGGCCCTACACTAAGGCCACATCCCTCAGTGGACCATCATCGCATACTCTCTTAGGAATCCTGGAAAGCTATATATGTGGTATAATCTTGGTATAAGATAGGTGTACCACAATTAATAAGCCATACATGGTGAGAAGAGTCATGAGATCATGAGAAAACCCTTTTAAAACACACACAATCAGTTTTTTCATGCACTGAGCCAGAAATCATAAGTTTAGGTCATAGTATATGGATACATTGACCACCGCACCAATAGTTCATTAACTAAACTGAAAACCACACCCATAACACATAAACTAATTTACACATAGAAATGATGAGAGTCCTAGTTATTTGGTATAACTGATACCTTTGATACCAATTTTTCATGACCCATCCCTCAAATACTATGCTGCGAATACCCCAAGCCCACCCTCCATAGGCCATGGGCTGGCGAATAGCACTGGAAAGACATATCCCTAATATAGGAAGGAATTTCCTTTTTAACATTTACAGACACACCATCCAAGAATACAACAAGAAGCATCACAAGGTATATTGATGTAGTAAAAGTGCACTGAATGTAAAGAGTGGTGAAATTAAAAGGGTCCATAATACAAGCCTAACTAAAAAAGTTACAAGTACCACTAAATAGGATCAAAAAAATACTATATCATCCATCGAGGATCCTACTTGAAGGGTAGGTACAACTCAAGAATAGTAGTCCTTGCATCCCGACATGCCAGATAGTCCTCCTCCGAATACTGTCCAGTCCTCGCTCCCTCAACCTCTGTCAATGCTATCTGTCGTCTATAAAAAACACAAAAAATTTGTGGGAATAACCTATGATGGGGTGAGTATAACGACACTCAGTAGGCAACTTGAGACCCTCATTGGTCTCCCAGAGATCCAAAAAGGAAATACCACAATGTAAGACCTCAAAATAAAAGCATGAAGCATTAGAAATAAACACTAATTATGATTATGCACATACATATACCTAAGTAATCAAGATATAATCATCTCATACATGGGGGAACAATAAAACAATGGAAACACCACGAAGGTAGAAATACTAAATAGGTAACACCACTGAGATAGAATTACCACATAGGTAACACCACAAAAACAACACCACAACAGTAGATGTACCACACTGGTAACACCCTGAAGCTAGAATTGTCACACAAGTAACACCACGAATATTGAAGTACCACGAATGAACAAGAATCAACTCACAATCAGGTATAACATATGTACAAAAGTACATATGATGAATCGTAAGTTATATCATCTTTTTATGTTATGAATCACTGTTGTTGACCCACACTAGATCGATAGGTACTAACCCCCAATGTCCCACATAGGATCCGACACACATTTTATCGGTATGTGCTGACCCACATAGGGTTGCTAAGAGCTGACCCAAACAGGATCTAATAGGTACTAACCCCCGCTGACCAACACTGAATCGGTATGAGCTAACCCACAGAAATTCATAGAGCACTGACCCACACAAGATT
Source organism: Viscum album (assembly GCA_963277665.1). Classification (NCBI taxonomy): domain Eukaryota; kingdom Viridiplantae; phylum Streptophyta; class Magnoliopsida; order Santalales; family Viscaceae; genus Viscum; species Viscum album. The sequence goes on from OY728133.1 coordinate 1,004,065,004, forward strand.
TCATAGTAGCTAACCCACACAGGAGCGATAGATTCTGACCCACACAGGATAGATAGATGCTGACCTACATAGGATCTTTGCCCTTCCTTCACGTTACATCATCCCAAAGTATTCCTTACTCCCAGTGCACTAGAGTTCCGAAGAATCTACCCCTCAAGATATGGGTCATACCTCAACCGCCTCTAAGCTCCAAAAAAGAGTATACTAAAGACCTCAATGTCGTAAGGGTTCCAACATGACATATGATGCTTCAATAGAACGTCTGGTATGTGAGTTATAAGAATTTTAATTCTGAGGGCCCGGTTGGATTCAGGTTCAATCCAACCTCGCCTTACACCACCTTTTTCCAAAACTCAATGGAGTATAACAAAATGACCTTATCGATCCAAGGTTCCTAGTTCCACAGACGAGGTTTCAAATGGGAAGCTAGTTCTCAATATATGGTCCATTAAATGTTTCAGGGTTCAGATGGGCCTAGGTCTGGTCCTACCTGATCAGACAGACCCAGCCATACCCGGTCTGGGTCCAAACCAGCTGGGCGGGACCGCGGCGGGCTCAACCCACTTTTCCATGCTCTGGATCGACCCATAAGAGGGTGCAGCCCACTAGGCAGATGGCTTAGCCCACAAGGTGGAGTGGCCCGCTGGGTAGGTGGCCCGGTCGCAGTGGAGTATGGCCCACTGGGGGCTCATGCTAGGTGGCATAGTGGAGTGGCTCCCCTAATTTCTTGAACAAACTTTGTGTAAGAAGAAAGATCTTATTTTTAGGCATGTTTTTCCATTTCATGTCCTTTTTGGAGAAAAGAGTAAATTCTTGAAATTTTCTAAGTATACATCGTGTACTTTATGAGTAAAAACCATGTACTTTCTTACCACAGGAGGTCGTGGGCTGGTCGTGTAGGAGCCACACATATGGCCGTGTGGGAGTGACTTGGAGGCCGCTTAATTAGGAGTATGGAAATGGAAAGTACTTGCGATGTACATCAAATGTATACGACATGCACATTAATTTTTTCATTAAACACATCATGGTCGCATCTAATCGACAGAAACACCCCTTCGTCGTTCATCTCGTTTGGGAGCATCATTCGACTGTGGATCTTCGACGAACCTTTGGGCCCTTATCTATCCATCGAATTGAACCTAGTTGGTTGCGCTGGAATTGCATTGGTGATTCCTCCCTTCTCATATAGAATCATCTTATGATTTTTCTTCTCTCGTGAGATATCATGGGTTTCACATTTTAGATGTTTTTATAGATATTTGATGTTATAAGGATATTAAAGCATTTCTAATCACATATAGATATATCCTAACCATGTGGTAGGTGGTTTGTGCCTTTCCGTTCATTGTATTTGAGTAATATGTGGAAATTCCACCAATAACCTTGAATGGGGTATTGTGTGCTTACCGTTTTCCCCCATTGATTGCCTTCCATGCTCGCATGGTTGTGTAGAAGTTATTTTTATATAATAGGATTTATTGCTATGATTTGGATGTATTACCCATGCATGGTCTGTTTATGACCGTTTGGTCCTGTATAGTGAGTTTGACTGAATTTTTTGTTTTTCATGCATGTTGTTGTAAGATAGAGAGTTTGTATTCTGACATTGCTTGATATATTGTAGACTGGTTATCCAAGTATTTTTGTAGGTTTAAATTTCTCATATTGAATTTTTATTCTCATGACCTACATAGGGCCATGATTACCTAGTGTGGTAGGCTATAAGGGGAAATGACCAAGTGACCTTCCTCAGAGTGAATTTTAGCACATCAGTCTATACAGGTAATTGACCATGGGAGCTTCCTCAGAGAGTCATTGTTTTACATTGAATTGCATTGATTACATTAGACGATAAGGGGAATTGACGGTGAGTACTTCCTCCAAGAGTCTATGAATGTACTGGGATATAAGGGGAATTGACCGAGTGAGCTTCCTCATAGAGTTCTTGACCTAGGGGATATAAGAGTAATTGACCACGTGAGAATCCTTAGAGAGTTCTTGAATACCTTAGACTATACAGGTAATTGACTGTGAGTGCTTCGTCAGAGAGTATTTAAATATTGAACAAGAGGTGTTAGGCTGAGAGCACATCTCAAAGGGTAGCTTGTACTTATTAGGTAGGACCAAAGGGGGCGACCATGAGTATTTCCTAGAGGGTTACATGTTTGTGTTTATGTATTAAATTAGTTGTTGCTTGGTGTTGAAACTATGGACTATTTACTACTGTGTACCTTCCTGTTTAATGATTTTTGTACTTTACCTATCATATATTCACTGATAGTTAGGAACATATCATTGGGTGGTTTCATACTAGGATTTTGTCTCACACCCTGTTTGGGCCATGCTTTTGGGGCCAAATAAATTATAATGTTGTAGTCATAGATAAGAGAAAAACCATTATACTTTAGGTACTTGTCTTGCTATGGAGTTGGGGAGCATGGGACCAAGCTTAGGCTTGTGATGCTGAAGATCTATTTATCTTTTTCTTTTGTACTTTGGTTTTGCACTATTTTTATTTCCAGCATTGTGACGTGTTTGGGTGTTTTTATTGACATATGTATCATGCATCATTTTATATATGTTATATAGATTACAATTCCAGTTTTCTATTGTATTTCCTTATAAATCCTACCCCTCTTGTATGTATTTGTTTACATCCACTGTGTAATGTGCCAATGATGGATTAGTTTCCCCACTATCACAGCCAATGCCCTCGCAGCTAGTTGTTATCCTCTGGTGTTCGAGGAAATTGGCTTGATGCCATGTGACTAACCGGGTACGGGGCGCCTCTCGGTGTCTTCCAGAACCGGGACATTACAAAGTGGTAACATAGCGATTCTTTTCTATTGATTTACTATTTGGAGCCTTTATCCAGGTATTGGAAGGAATAGGTACTTGGTAATAATCTATTCCCAGGAGTAGCTAACCTATGTATAGGGAAAATACAATATACCTCGTTTAATTTCAATTATTCTAGTTTATAATTTTACAGTTGATTTGATTTTTACCATTGTGTGACTCACATCTGTTGTACTATTACTGTCGATGTAATTGGGGTTCTATTTCTATTTCACCCCAATGAGATGAGGGTATTCCATCTCAGTCATCATATAGGCACATGCTAGGGATCACATGTCATGCATTCTTTCCATGCAATATAGTGTGCATTAGTGATTTCATGTTGTTTTGATAGATGTTGTGTAAATATTCATGTTGTTGTGATAGATGACTTGATAAAAATACCTGCTATTTGATAGGGAATTTTAGTGTAAGGTTTTATTTGAATGAACACCAAACTATGGTTCTTGAGGTATTATGGGCTCTCATGTACTGGAATTTTGTGGATAATTTACTTTTATCGATGTTATAACATGTATTAGATGCCAAACGTTTTTTCATGGGGAGTATGGGCCCTCACAGATTGGAATTTGGCACATTCAATGTTATTTTTAGTGTTTTTATGGGTTCTGGAGTAGTTTCAAAGGATTACCATCTGGAAAAACCCAGAATACATGTCGTGTATTGTTATGTACATTCCATGTGTTCTTCTGTTTTGGGAGAAACTGTTTTTCCTAAGTACATGCCTTGTACTTTATGTGCACGCTATGTAGTCTCTTACTATGTCATAGGCCATGTGGGATGATACACGGGATGGTAAAAGTCTGGTGGAAACAAGTTGTGTACTAGTTGATCACACTGTGTGGTGTTGACCATGTGTTTTCCCATGTAACTAATAACATGGATGGATAAATCCTTCAACTATACTTGCCGTGTCAGAATTAAACACACTGTGAAGTCTGACCCAGGTACCCAGCCGTGTCACAAACAAAACAGGTCTGTGTTATCCTTTCTCGTACATGCCATGTCTTTCTAGAACACGCTGTGTAGTGTGAGATGTGTGTTAGGCCGTTTCACTAACAACACGGGCCAGGTGAATCTTGTCTAGTACACACCGAGTCTATCATGAACATGCTGTGTATTTTTGTCTTAGGAGAGATGTGATGCTTAACCATGTAGAAGAACTTGTGAAGGGAAGGAAGAATCAATTACACGCATGGTTTTAGGTGAACATGGCGTGTGTTTTGTGTGTTACATAGCTTAGGCATGTGTACATGCCCATGTAAATGACATAAGGGAAAACACCGTGTAGGAATTATACACATCGTGTAGTCATGTTTTGTAAAACATGAGTCCTCTCTTTCTCATGTTATGTTCTTACACTTCTAGTTTTCAGTACATGATAATCATGATCTAAGGTGTGTTATATACCTTGTAGTGTGATGACACCGAGAAGTCCTCTGGTTGTGTTCCAATTGCCATACGGTGATCAGACAGAAGACATGGTTGATCGAGGACTACCTGCAGATCCTCTTGTTGTGCCATCCTTGGCACCAGCCGTTATACATGACCTAGGTGCTGATGCACTATTTATGCAGTATTTTTTAAAGGATTTTGTAGAATTTTTAGGGAGCCCCTCCTCCTGCCCTGTCGACGGCTGATTTGACGCGGGTCTTCCAGAAGCAGCATCCTTCTACTTTTTCAGGGGATGGAGGACCTCAGGCTGCAATGTCATGGCTAGAAGCCACACTGATGAATTTTGAGCATCTTCAGATACCCCAAGAGAAGAGGGTGAAACTCACTACCTACATGATTTGAGGCTCTTCCAAGAGGTGGTTGGATGTGTTCTCACATGCAGGACGCCAGTAGTATATGGCTTGGGATGAGTTTCACCATATATTCTACAATTACTTCTATCCGGAGACCTTGAGGGTGGATCAAGATCAAGAGTTCATGATTTTGGAGCAGGGTACTCATACTATTATGGAGTATTCCCCTCGCTTCATAGACCTGCAGCGTTTTATGCCTATTACAGGAGGTGATGAGTTGTTCCTTACACAGAATTTTGGGGATGGTCTATGGCACAACATCATATCTCAGGTGTACATATTCTGGTTGACATCAATTTCTTCTATCGTCAAGCAGACACTGATACAGAGCATAATATGAGGGATTCTGGAGCTGTGATCCATGGGGGTTCGACAACCAGAGTTAGTGCTCCGCCAGCTGATAGTAGGAAGCACCATAGAGAGGCTTCACGAGGAGATCATATTAGGCAGGATGTATCTTTTGGTTTAAAGGTGGTGTGAAAACAGTGTGGGAAGGGTAGAAATAAGAGGCCACATTTCTCGAGATTCCTAGTGGAGTGCTGATCTTGTGGAAATATGGTTCACATTCTGTGCTTGTGTCAGTTATTTTCACCAACAACTGATGACATGGGTTCTTCTATTACTCTTCGTTCTGGAGTAGCACCAACAGTTTCTCAGTAGTTAGGAAAATGGAGTTCTTCCGGACATTCAGGCAGAGGTGGAGGTCGTGTTCAGGGTAGCCAGTCACCCAGTTTCCGTCAACAGTAGGGTGAATCAACACAGAGTGGTCAGGAAGGATCACATGGATACTGTGCAGGACAGACTTTTACAGTGGAGCAGACCCAGCATGAACAAGGTCATGTCCCTTTTATAGTTCTAGGTATGATCACAGTAGCCTCAGTTTTAGATTATGATCTTATTGATTAATGGGATTAACATAACATTATATCTACTACTATTGGGTAGAGCATTGGGATCTAAATCATTTAATATACAGATATCATGACCATGGACACATCATTGGGGACTAGAACAAATAGTGTACATCAGTGCATGGAGTTATCTATAGAGGCAGGTGGTTGCAACTTTTTATGGTACCTCTATGTCCTACAGATGATAGGCTATGATGTCATTCTCAAAATGGACTTCCAATTTTCCTTCCAGGATGTTGTCGACTGTTATCACTGCAGGGTGAGTTTCACATAACCAGAAGTTGAATCCTTTATTCTTAGGGGCTAATGGGATGTCCAAGAGAGAAAAGTGAGTCCAAAGCATCTTGGGTTGGGAGGAGTTACAACCCACATTGCTACATTATATCAAGATGTCCAGGGGACTTCACATTTAGACTTTTCTCTGATGGTGGATTGTTTCCTAGATTTCTTTCTAGAGGTCTATTTAGTTTTGCCTCTTTAGCACGAGGTAGACTTCTTGACTCAGCTTGTGCCAAGAGTGGCACCGATATCCATTCCTCCTTATAGTATGGCTACACCTGGGTAGCTCGACCTAAAGAAATAGTAGGAGGATTTGATGATAAAATGTTTAATCTGACCCAATAATTATCCTTGGGTTTTATCTGTCAGGTTTGCGAATAAGACAGATGATAACGTTAGTCTTTCTGTGGACTATCGAAAGTTGAACCAGTTGATGGTCAAGAACCGGTATCCCTTGCCAAGGATTGGTGATCTCTTTGATCAGAAATGAGGAGCCCGAGTGTTCTCGAAGATTGACTTGAGGTTTTATTATCATCAATTGCATGTTAGAGCATCAAATATACCTCATACATCCTTCCATAGTAGGTATGGTCTAAAAAAGTATATGGTTTTTCCATTTGTTCTCAGGAACGTGCCTGAAGTGTTCATGGAAATGATGAACCACGTATTCCATCCATACTTGGATTCCTTCGTGGTGGTATTCATGGATGATATATTTTTGTACCCTCACACTCGAAATGACCATGATACTGATCTTGAGATCATTTTGAGTAAAATGAGGGAGAATTATTTATATTCTAAGCACTCAAAATGCCACTTTTGGATGGATCAGTTTTACTTCTTGGGTCATGTTATCTCAGATATAGGAGTGTTAGTAGACCTAGATAAATTGAGAGTAGTAGTTTCCTGGGGGCATCTGAAGAACGTATTTGAGGTACAAAGTTTTCTAGGGATGGTTGGATTATAAAGATGATTCATTCAGAATTTTTCATGATTAGAAGCACTACTGAAGGGTCTGTCTAAGAAGGGTGAAATGTTATTATGGTGAGATTCTTGTGAGTTAGCCTTTCAAGAGCTGAAAGAGAGGTTTAATTTATCAATGATAATAGTATTTACATAGCCTGGAATGATCTATTTTGTTTAATGAGATGCATCAGGTATCAGGCTGGGAGCTATGCATATGCAGGGAGATGGATTCGTTGCGTACGTGTCTCAGTAGTTTAGGACACATGAGCTGAATTACCCGACACACGATCTGGTGTTTGCAGCTGTTGTTAATTCCCTACGCTGTTGGTGACATTATCTTCTGGGAGAACATTTTGTGGTTTTCACAAAACACAAATTTCTCAAGTACATCGTCACTCAAAGTTATCTAAATTTTAGAAAATGAAGGTGGGTTGAGTACCTTCAGTCCTTCGAAATTGAGCTTGCCTACATGACTAGGAAGGGAAACATAGTGGCTGATGAGTTGAGTAGGAGGACTCAGATACATGAATTTCAAGAGGCTTGAAGTGAATGGGATCTCATGGATCGATTCTTTGAGATTCTTTTGGAGGTTCACGATAGATAGGGGAATACCTTTCTTTTGTCCGTAGTAGTTACCTCTACTCTTCTTGATCGAGTTGAATGAGGCATGTATCAGATTCTGAATTTCTAGTCCTAAGGGAGAGCATGTTAGGAGTGGAACCTATTTCTAGATAAACCATAGGTGAGGAAGAGATCTTGAGTTTTGAGGGGTGCTTATGGGTGCTAGCAGATATACGTGAGGAGCTGATGCGGGACTTTAATTCCTATGTTTGGGAAAATCATCCTGGCATCAGCAAGATTTATCGTAATGTAGACTATTAGTATTGGTGGCTAGTTATGAAGATAAATGTTGCTGGTTTTGTCATGAGGTGTTCCAGTTGTCAGTAGGTGAAGGTGGAGCATTAGCGACCATCATGGCTTTTTTAGTATTTACCCATTACTGAATGGAAGTGGAATGTTGTTATAATGGATTTAGTGACAGGTTTACCGAGGTCTCCATTAGGTAATGTTGTTTCTTGGGTTGTCATTGACGGACACAGAAATGTTTCTCACTTCTTGCTGATCAAGGAGTCCTTCAGTGTTGATGAGCTAGGATGGTTGTACATCCATGATATTGTACATATTCATGGAGTTCCAAAAACCATTTTTTTAGACATGGATGCACATTTTACTTCTAGGGTTTGGATGGGGATTCCGAAGGCATTGGGTACTTAGGTAATTTTGAGTACAACTTACAATCACCAGACATGTGGCATGTTCGAGCGTACAATTCAGGTGCTTGATGACATGCTCCGAGCATGCATCCTGGATTTTGGAGGTTCTTGTGAGGATTATATACCTCATGTGGAGTTTTCCTACAACAATAGTTTTTAAGAATCTATTCAGATTGAACCTGATAATGATTTATATGGTAGGCCATTCCGATCACCCTTATGTTCACTAGAGGTTGGAGAGGAAACTTTGCTGGGACCTCGTCTTGTTCAGTAAACCATAGAGCAGATATTGTTGATTTGGAAGAGGATGACTACTACGCAGTCTCGATAGAAGTCTTATGCTGGTCAGCGGAGATGACCTCTGGAGTTCGAGGTCAGTGATCAGGTTTTCTAATGTGTCATACCGAGGTTGGGATACAAAAGGTTAAGGAGACAGGGTAAGCTTTTGCCGAGGTGCGTCAGGCTGTTTGAGGTGATTGAGAAAGTTGGGTCACTTGCCTATCAATTGTAGTTACCTCAGAGGTATTGGGATATGCACGACATGTTCCACGTTTTGCAACTTCGACGTTACTTTTCAGACTCATCTCACATCTTTCAACCAGAGGAGGTTGATCTTGAAGGGGATTCGTCCTTTGAGGAGCATCCAATCTGGATTTTGGATCACAGTAAAATGGTTCTTTGTGGATGGTGTATTCCACTGGTAAAAGAGATATGGTAGCATGGGCGGGTGCAAGACAAGACTTGGGAGAGGGAGGCTGATGTATGATGACAATGACCAAAGCTGTTCAGGGTTTCTACTTCTACACCACACTAGGGATAGTCGGGGATGAATTTATTTAAGGTGGGGATGTTTGTAAGAGCCTAGATCTTCTTTTCAGGCATGTTTTTCCTTTTCTTGTCCTTTTTGGAGAAAAGAAGAAATTATGGAGATTTTTTAAGTACATGACGTGTAATTTATGATTATACACCGTGTAATTCCTTACGGTAGGAGGCCATGAGATATCTATGTAGTATCCACCCAAATGTCCATGTAGGAGTGACTTGGAGGCCACTTAATGTGGATTACAGAAAAGGTCAGTACACACTGTGTACTTCAAAAGTACACACCATGTACTTTCTTTTTTCTATTAAACGCACCGGGGTCACGACTAATCCACAGAAACACCCCTTTCTTTGTTCATCTCGTCTAGGAGTGTTGTACGATCGCGGATCTTTGACGATCCTCAAAGCCTCTATCCATTCTCCGAACCGAACACTGGTTGTATTGGAATCACATCGGTGAGTTCTCTCTTATCCTAAAGCATCAACTTCTTATTTCTCCTCTATCGTGAGATATCTTGGGTTGAATTTTTTAGATATTTTTGTATATCTTCAAAATTCTAAGAAGATTCTAAATTCTAGGATCAAATATAGCGATCTCCTAACCCCATGGTAGGTGGTTTGTTCCCTTGTAATCAAATAAATTGAGTATTATGTTCAAGTTCCACCAATACCCTTGAACTTGGTATTGTATGTTTACCATTTAACCCCCATTGATTACCTTCCATGATAGAATGGTTGTGTAGAGGTTATTTGAATATGATAAGATTGATTTCTATGATATGGATGTATTGGCCATCCATGTTTTTAACGACCATTTGGTCTTGTTTAGCCAGTTTGGCTGCCTTGCATGTTTTCCATGCCTGTTTCTATATGATGGAGTGTTTGTATTCTGTCATTTCTTGATAGGTTGTACACTGGATAGCCAAGTAGTCTTGTATGTTTAATTTGGCCATATTGCATTGATTTTCTCATGACCTACAGAGGGCCATGAAATCCTGGTGTGGAATGATATAAGGGTAATTGACTATGTGAGGTTCCTTAGAGAGTCTTTTAGCACTTTAGACTATAAGGGTAATTGACAGTGAGAGCTTATATAGAGAGTCTTTGTTTAACAATTAATTACTTTTATTACATTAGAATATAAGGGGAATTTATGGTGAGTGCTTCCATAGAGATTTTATGACCGACCTAATCTATAACAAGAATTGACCAATTCAGATTCCTCTGAGAGTTCTTGACCTTCAGGATATAAGAGGAATTGATCGTGTGAGCTTCTTGAGAGAGTTCCTGACTACCTTAGACTATAAGGGGTATAGACTATGAGTGCTTCCTTAGAGAGTATTTATATATTGAACCAAATGGGTTAGGTCGAGAGCACTGCCCATAGGGTTGCTTTTACTTGTTAGGTACGACCAAAGGGGATGACCGTGAGTACTTACCATAAGGTTACATATTGCGTTTAGCTGTTTAATTAGCTGTTGCTTGATGTTGAAACTGTGGATTGATTACTTCTATGTAATTTCTTGTTTACTGCTTTCTATTGTAAAGACCCGTAAATTTCAAGGAAATTTTTTTTTTAATTTTCATTGGAATTTTACAAGAACGCAATTTCTGACGGCACCTGATTCGAGGCCCGGTATGCCCGGAATCATTTTCCGAAGTTTGGCTCGGGTACGTTCAGTGAACGAACGAGTGGGGTTTTCTAACATTTGAACCGGTGCTCAGAATCAAATTCTGAGGGCACCGATGGAATCGCAACGACGGTATTTTCTTAGAAACGCCTCTTCCGGAGTTGCGTTTGCTCAGGTATGGTTTTTCAATTTTTGGGGTTAAGTTAAGAACTAAAATAAAGTGGTGCGACAACTTTATTTTTATTTCACTTGACGCCACTTAAAAGCCACTTAAAGCAGCTTAAGCTGAGTTAAAGCGGATAGGGTGGAATTCAAAATATCCTACCCTCTTGGTAGGATATTTGTGAGGTGGGGCCCGCAAGAGCCCCACCGTTTCTTTTCCGCTAAGTAACGCACCCGCGAAAACACTTTTTAATGAAAGTCAACTAACGCGTTTTCTAAATTCCTAACGCCCTATTAATTGGGCGGTTTATTCGTTGAAATTAATTCTATGAATTAATGGATCGTTATTTAGTTTGTTTTTCATTTTCTTGGCTTGTTAATAAAATAAGACCAAGGCTTGTCTTCTTGAGGATTGTTCGTTGAGAGGATTTGACAGAAACCATAAGTCCTTCATCCTCCTTCACGAAGAACGCGAAGAATGCGAAGAACACGAAGAACACGAAGAACGCCGGCCTCCGACGAAGGGAGACGAAGAATGCCAGACCCCCGGAGATCGACGCGACACGACGCCGACACTTCTTCCGTGACGATCCATCCTCGCGACAATCATCGATCCGCATCTTGAGGTAGGGGATTGCGGTCTTTTTAATTCATTGTGGATTATAACATCAACATGGATTTAATTTTTATAATTAAATCCGTGTGTTTTCTTTAAACCTCGGAGATCTATGATGCGACGCCCTTTCGCGATGACGCGATGCCCTTCCGCGACGTGATGATCCTCTTCTTCCGCGATAGTAAATTCCGCGAAGAACTCTCGTCCGATGATAGCTACGAGGTAGGGGTAGTTTTGAAAATGATAATACCCATGTTTGTTTTCTTCCAAGGAAAGAACTCAGACCAACCAAATTAACAAGTTGGTCCGTGGATTATTATTTCGTGTCTAGGATTATTAATTGCTGGGAATTATGGTGTTGCTTCAAACCGCTAACACGGTTGGTGCGGACCAACGATCAAGTCCGAACCCACCGCCCTTTTGTTCTTGATGTGAGAAACAATGGATGATGACAAGACGGGCCGCAGAGACGATTTGTTGTTTCCGCAGTGAAGAACGGGTCTCGGGATGAGCTACGGCGCAGACGGAAATGAAATCGGACCACCGTAGCAACTCCGGTGGCCCGCGGACTCCACCGGCGGCGCGGGTCGCCGGCGCGCCGCCGGATGGAGCCGTCACGGCTGAAGCCGCGGCGACGGGATGCGGTTCCGCGACCGTGCGGAACCGAAGGCAGGGACGCGGCTTAAGCTGCGTCCAGTGACACCGAGCGTCCCCACGCGGGGCCGCGGAATCCTCAAGGGGGGCGGTGCCCCCTTTCACCTGCTCCTCCATCATGGCCGAGCCACCAGGTGGCCGGGCCGGGCCGCGCCGGCCGGGTCGGACTCGGACCCGGATGGGTCGCCCGGTTCGGGATGACCCAGGGGGGGTTGGGCCGGTTCGGTCCGGGCCCAGACCCCCCGTTCCTGGACTGTTTCGGTCTTTTTCTCATAACATGAGATACGGGCCTCCGAACGATGCGCCGTCAGCGGAGATGTGATCCCTGGATCAAGACGGTCGTTTCGATATATCACACTCAAGGTTTTAGAATACTATGGGTTCGGACGGGTTGGTTCGTACACGAAACCAACCGGGCCCTCGGAGCGGAAACACTCATATCTTGAGCATCGGATGTTTGATTGACGTGCCATAGACTTTGTTGAATTCCTTTTAGTGTGACGGATCTTTTGGCATAGTCTGCCCGAGGTTTGGACGCAGGTGGAGTACGTTCGGGTTGGTTTTGCCTTAAAAACCAAGCGGGTCCCTGGGACGAAAAAGCCAATAACTCTCAGACCGGGCGTCCGATTGACGCGCCGTCTACGATGTTGAGTTCCTGTTAATGATACAGAACTTTTGGATACATCAACTTTGGGCTATGTGTTAGTTGATGTATCAGCCTCTCGGCTCGTGGAGCGGACGCTCCCGAATGAGCTTGCTGTGTGCGGGAACCCTAGAGATGGCTGCGACTGCTACTGTGACGACGACGACTGTACAGAGATCCTCAGTGGATTCGACGGCGACAACTACATCACTCAGCGATCCTTTGTGGGTCAGTGCTACCGATCCTGTGTGGGTCTGATCCTGTGTGGGTCAGTGCTCAGCGGTCCTGTGTGGGCCATCACCTATAGATCTTGTGTGGGTCTGATCTTGTGTGGGTCTTTGCGGGGGATAGTTACCTATTGATCCTGTGTGGGTCAGATCCTTTGTGGGTCATTGCGGGGGTTAGTACTTATCGATCCTTTATAGGTCCGACGACTTAGATGAATCAGTGGAAATACCTGATCATCTCTATCATCATACAAGAAGTATACCTATGTGAGCTGAAACCCTATGTTTCTTTCCTTTGTGGATTTTGTTGTGCTATCCTTGTGTGGATTTAGTTTTTGATTCCTGTGTGGACTGGGTTGTACTTGTGCTTGAATGTTGGAGCCGAACGAGAATTGATGACTTAGGTATTGGTATGGTCATATACCTAAGCAGTGTTGGATGTTACTTTGTGATTGTATCTTTCCATTGTGGTTATCCTTTGTGGTTTCTGAGAGACCTTCTGGGTCTCGGGGTCCCTACTGAGTAGCTTATACTGGCCCTTGCATGGGATATGCCCTCACTATGTTGTGTTGGTTGCAGATGACGAACAGCGCTGATCGGGGTGGAGGCTTGCGGAGCAGGACGGTACCTGGAGGTGGACCACTGGGTGGGACGTACACGGAGCGGTCTGCTGGACCCGAGGAGCAGTGGAGGCTTTCTGTACCCACCCTTCAGGTGGGAATTCCAGTGGATGGCTCGACATTGCGGCTTTACTTTTCAGTTTATATTTTCCCTTTCGAGTTGTACTATACTTTCAGATTGGGTTTGTATTTTGGCCTACTTACTTTCCGCACTTACTGTTGTACTAGTTTTTACTTAGTGTTTACTTTTTCATGCTTGCTCTATGGTGTTTGTGGTTTACTTTACAATGGAAATGCCTTCCCTTTTACCAGTATTTATGCCTTGGTGCTAGTCGCCAGCCCCTGGCCTATGGAAGGCGGGCTTGGGGTAGTCACAACACGGGCCCCAAGGACGGGTCATGACAAATTGGTTTCAGAGGAGTACATTTCTACCGCAGACTCTGATCTTTACTATGTGGAGCAATAATGTTTAGCATATTGGGTGTGTTTATCAGTCCAGGGAGTCCAGTGTTGGTGAGGTGGCCGACGTATCCGTACACTAGGACCCTGACTTCTGATTTCCGTCTTAATACACGAAAACATTGATTGCATGTGTGTTTCATGTTTTCCTTGTGATTACTTTGTGTCAGCTCACCAGGTATACTATTCTGGCCGTGGCGCACCTGTTTCTTTTCCGGATGGCCCCACAATGGCAGCCATCTAGGGTTATGAGAGTTGATATTGACGACATCCCGCCGAGCGACGAGGCCTCAGTACATGGCCCTTTGATAGTAGAGGCACCGGCGGTACCTCTACCCGCCGAGCCACCGATGCTTCCAGCCCCAGCTGCTGACGATGCACGTCGCCTCAGTGCACTGTATGAGTTCCAGCGCCAGCAACCGCCCAGGTTCCATGGGGAGACGGACCCCCAGGCAGCAGAGGATTGGATGGAGGTAGTTGTACGAGTTTTCAGGCTAGTGAGGACAACAGCAGACCTCATGGCGATCCTCGCAACGAGCCTACTGCACGCAGAAGCGGGCCGATGGTGGAGCTTGATGCTCCAAGTGCACGATGAGGCATCTCTCCTCTAGGCAGATTTTGAGGGCCTCTTCCGCTCAGAGTTCGTCCCGGCCACCCTCTGTGCGGTGCACATCTAAGATCTTCTTCAGCTGCGGCATGGTAGCTTGACGGTCGCCCAGTACTCAGCGAAATTTACCGATCTTTCTCGCTACTCGACCGACATGGTACAGGACCCATTCTTCCAGGCCCGGACCTTTGAGCAGGGATTGAGACATGAAATTAGTGCATCGCTGACCTCCCTCAGAATTCCGACTTAGGCAAGAGTACTGGAGCGAGCCCTTTTGATCGAGAGCTTCCTTGCTGAGCCTTCATCAGCAGCAAGACCTACCGCGGGGTGGCACGTAGAAGAGTCTTCTGCGGAAGGCAGTCGACGGATGTCTCATGGGTCCAGGCAGACCAGACCCTCACGCAAACGACCTCAGGACACTGGTTCAGCAGTGCAGGGCACACAACATGGAGCCAGTCTTTCGAGAGGCAGGAAATTCTACACATGCGGCGGGCAGGGCCACATGGCTCGTGACTGCCCGACCCACCGTGCTGAGGAGTAGCAGACGGTTGAGGGGCCACCTAGGCAGAGGAATAGGGTCGACCTTGGCGGTCCGTAGGGAGGAGGCAGATGAGGCAGAGGAGCTGGCCGAGCAGCAGGTGGTGGGTGACGCTTTGAGGCTCTACCACCACCACCACCACCAGGAGGTCCACCCCAGCCACAGGGAGCTGGCGGGCAGAGACAGGCACAACTACAGGCAGCGGAGGCCTACAACCACGACGTGCCCGAGATGATTCGAGGTACGATCTATGTCTATTCCACCCTTGCTACAGTTCTTATAGACACAGGAGTGAGTCACTCTTTCCTATCCTCTGCCTTTGTTCGGAGCTCAGAGATTCCGACAGAGCCGTTGGCTCGATCCTTACGGCTAGAGACTCCTGCGGGAGAAGACTTGATGATTACGCACTGGTGCCAGCAGTGTGAGCTTACTCTAGGAAGCGAGAGCTTTGGCTGGGATCTTCTTGTAGTGGCGTCGAGGCCTTACGACGTCATCTTGGGCATGGATTGGTTATCTATAGTCCATGCACAGATTGAATATATTAGGAGCAAGGTGCGATGTGTACGCACCGACGGGAGTAGGTTCACCTTCACCGGCCAGAAGGGAGACTCTGCAGCATAGGATGGACTTCCACAGAGGAGAGGATAGCCCATAACGCATCAGTCGGCTAGCCTCATCCTAGGAGAAGTTGACGTGCAAAGTCCTTGTTTTCCTGCTGTGGTGGATCAGTATGCGGACGTCTTTCCTGACGACGTTCCAGGGCTACCTCCTCGCAGAGAGGTAGACTATTATATTGACATGTACCTCGGGACAACCCCGATATCGACTCCAGCGTATCAGATGGCCCCCGCTGAGCTTCGAGAGCTATGGGTACAATTGTAGGACTTGCAGGGCAAGGGATTAATCCAACCTAGTATTTCACCCTGGGCTTCCCTGATATTGTTCGCCAAGAAGGCAGACGGGAGCATGCGACTTTGTGTTGACAATCGTCGCCTGAACCAGGTGAAAATGAGAAACAAGTATCCGCTACTGAGGATTGATGACCTCTTCTATTAGCTCAAGGGAGCACGATGGTTCTCAAAGATATACCTCAGGTCAGGCTATCATCAGCTCAGAGTTCGAGACGAGGACGTGCAGAAGACAGTCTTCAGATGTCGGAATGACCACTATGAGTTCTTAGTTATGCCTTTCTCCGTAACCAATGCTCCAGCGGTGTTCATGGGCATCATGAATAGGATCTTTCAGCCATACCTTGATAGATTCGTCGTGGTCTTCATTGATGACATTTTTATTTACTCGATGACTGAGGAGGAGCACTCCTACCACATACGGGTTGTACTAGATAGACTCAGAGAGCACCAGCATTATGGAAAGCTCTCGAAGTGTCAGTTCTGGATACGTGAGGTCCACTTCTTGGGACACGTCATCTTTGAGGCGGGATTTGTGGTGGATCCCACGAAGATCGAGGCTGTGCTAGCTTGGGAGCCACCCAGGAGCGTGATAGAGGTGCAGAGTTTCTTGGAACTATCTGGATAAAATCAGAGATTTGTGCCAGACTTCTCCAGAGTTGCGGCACCACTCTCAGATTTGATGAAGAAGGGGAAACCCTTTGTGTGGTCAGACAGATGTTATCAGATCTTCTAGGAGCTGAGATAGAGATTGACCAACACACCTATCTTGAGGTTTCCAGAGGAAAGAGTAGGGTATGTAGTCTGCTGCGATGCATCAGGGACTGGACTCAGATGTGTCCTGATGCAGGAGCGGGTAGTGATCGCCTATTGATCACGTCAGTTAAGGCCGCATGAGCATAACTACGCTACCCATGACCTGGAGTTAGCTTCAGTGGTCTTCGCTCTGAAGACATGGTGACACTATATGATGGGGGAGTGCTTTATAGTATTTTCTGACCATCAAAGTCTTAGGCACATCTTCTCTCGGAAGGACCTGAACTTGAGACAGCGGCGATGGATCGAGTTCCTCCAGGACTATGAATTTGAGATAGTCTATACTCCTGGGAAGGGAAACGTGGTAGCCAATGCTCTCAGCCGGAGGATGGGAATTCAGCTACTCGAGGAGGAGACAGAGCAGTTAGCCGCTTTGAAAATATCTTTTGTGGATTGGGATAGAGCAGCCTTACTTCAGTCTCTCATAGTCACCCTGCCACTACTACAGCGGGTCAGAGAGGCGCAACTTGGGGACGTTGACTGTGAGACGCGGCATGCAAAAATATATTTAGGACAGGAACCTGATGGTTTCTCCTTTGGAGAAGAGCACAACATCCTTTTCAGAGGACGTACCTTAGTACCAGTCGCTTTACGAGAGGAGGTGCTGAGAGAGTTTCACACTTCTCCTTTGGCAGTACATCCTGGATTGATGGAGATGTACCAGGATCTCAGACGACAACACTAAAGCTGGGAATGAAGAAGGATGTGGCAGAGCTCATTTCTCGATGCCTCACCTGCCAGCAGATGAAGGCAGAGCACCGGGTACCAGCAGTCTTGGTACAGCCCATAGAGGTCCTAGAGTGGAAGTGGGATGTGATATCTATGGACTTCGTGACTAGACTTCCACGCACTTCCAGAGGTCACGACTCCATTTTGGTGATTGTCGACCGACTCACCAAGTCGGCTAACTTCATACCCATCAGAGGGCAGGGATCAGTGGAGAGCATAGGGCGCCTCTATGTTCAGGAGATTGTACGGCTTCATGGTGTACCATCATCTATCATATCCGATCGAGATGCTCACTTTACTTCCCTGCTTTGGAAGGGGTTGCAGGAGGCGTTCGGGACGCAGCTACATATGAGCACCGCCTTTCACCCTCAGAAGGATGGTCAGACGGAGAGGTCCATTCAGACTCTCGAGGACATGCTCCGCACATGTGTCCTCGACTTTGTTCACAGATGGGAGGATCACCTACCCTTGGTGGAGTTCGCGTACAACAACAGCTACCACTCCACCATAGGTATGGCACCATACGAGGCGTTGTACGGCAGACCTTGCAGATCTCCTTTGTGCTGGACAGACCCTGGGGAGTCAGCACTTGTGGGACCAGAGATGGTCCAGGCCACGACAGAGACGGTCCAGGTCAATCAGGAGCGGATGATGACAGCTCAGAGCTGGTAGACGTCTTATGCTGACAGGAGACGAAGGCCACTAGAGTTTGAGGATGGCGACAAGGTCCTCTTGTGTGTCTCACCTCGATGTGGATTACAGAGATTTGGCCGAGGCGGAAAGTTTTCTCCACGCTTCATCGAACCATTCCAGGTCCTTAGCAGGATTGGTGAGGTGGCTTATCACCTGGCTCTACCACCTCAGTTGCACCGAGTGCACGACGTCTTCCAAGTATCTCAGTTGAGGAGATACGTGCACGACCTGATGCACATCATTGACCAAGGGGAGCTGGACGTTGATGATGGGGCGACTATTGTGGAGGTCCCGGTGGAGATCGAGGATCGACAGGAGTGGGTCCTACGTGGACGATCGATTCCTCTAGTTCGCATCAGATGGCAGCATGGAAACCTCCAGGAGAGCACTTGGGAGCGGGACGCTCAGATGCGTGCTCAGTCCCCACATTTGTTTCCCTAGTTTATGATGTATCATTACAGGGACATAAAGCCCTGAGGTTGGAGTGATGTAAAGACCCGTAAATTTCAAGGAAATTTTTTTCTTAATTTTCTTTGGAATTTTACAAGAACGTAGTTTCTGACGGAACCTGATTCCGAGGCCCAGTGTGCCCGGAATCATTTTCCGAAGTTTGGCTCAGGTACGTTCAGTGAACGAACGAGCGGGTTTTTCTAAATTTTGAACCGGTGCTCGGAATCAATTTCTGAGGGCACCGATGGAATCGCAGCGCCGATATTTGCTTAGAAACGCCTCTTCCGGAGTTGCGTTTGCTCGGGTATGGTTTTTAAATTTTTGGGGTTAAGTTAAGAAATAAAATAATGTGGTGCGACAACTTTATTTTTATTTCACTTAAAGCCACTTAAAAGCCACTTAAAGCTACTTAAGCTGAGTTAAAGCGGATAGGGTGGAATTCAAAATATACTACCCTCTTGGTAAGATATTTGTGAGGTGGGGCCCGCACGAGCCCCGCCGTTTCTTTTCCACTAAGCAACGCACCAGTGAAAACCCTTTTTAATGAAAGTCAACTGATGCATTTTCTAAATTCTTAACACCCTATTAATTTGGCGGTTTATTCGTTGAAATTATTTCTATGAATTAACGGGTCGTTATTTTGTTTGGTTTTCATTTTGTTGGCATGTTAATAAAATAAGACCAACACTTGTCTTCTTGAGGATTGTTCGTTGAGAGGATTTGACAGAAACCTTAAGTCCTTCATCCTCCTTCGCAAAGAACGCGAAGAACATGAAGAAGGCGAAGAAATTGAAGAACGCTGGCCTCCGACGAAGGGGGACGAAGAACGCCAGACCCTCGGAGATCGACACGACGCAACGCCGACGCCTCTTCCGTGATGATCCATCCCCGTGACAATCTTCAATCGGTATCTTGAGGTAGGGGATTGCGGTCTTTTTAATTCTTTGTGGATTATAAAATCAATAGGGATTTAATTGTTATAATTAAATCCATGTGTTTTCTTTAAACCATGGAGATCGATGACGCGACTCCCTTCCACGACGACGCGACACCCTTCTGTGACGCGACGATCCTCTTCTTCCGCGACGGTCAATTCCGCGAAGATCTCTCGTCCGACGACAGCTACGAGGTAGGGGTCGTTTTGAAAATGATAATACCCATGTTTGTTTTCCTCCAAGGAAAGAACGCGGACCAACCAAATTAACAAGTTGTTCTGTGGATTATTATTGCGGGTCGAGGTTTATTAATTGCTGGGAATTATGGTGTTGTTTCAAACCGCTAACACGGTGGGTGCGGACCAACGAACAAGTCTGAACCCACCGCCATTATGTTCTTGATGTGCGAAACGACGGACGATGACAAGACGGGCCGCAGAGACGATTTTTTGTTTCCGCAGTGAAGAACAGGACCCGGGATGAGCTTCGACACAGAAGGAAATGAAATCGGACCACTGGAGCAACTCTGGTGGCCCGTAGACTCAACCGGTGGCTCCGGCGGCCGGAGGCGGCGACACCCCGGCGCGCCGCCGGACGGAGCCGCTGTGGCTGAAGTGGCGGCGACGGGATGCGGTTCCACAGCCACATGGAACCGAAGGCAGGGACGCGGCTGAAGCTGCGTCCGGTGACAGCGAGCGGCCCCACGCGGGGCTGCAGAATCCTCAAGGGGGGCGGCGCCCCCTTGCACCCGCTCGACCATCACGGCCAAGCCGCTAGGCAGCCGGGTTGCGCCCACGCCGGCCGGTCCTGGTCGCGCCCAGGCCGGGCCGCGCCGTGCCGGCCGGGTCGGACCCGAACCCGTACAGGTCGACCCGGTTCTGGCCGACCCAGGGGGTGTTGGGCCAGGTCGGTCTGGGCCCAGACCCCCCGTTCCCGGACCTTTTCGGTCTTTTGATCATAACATGAGCTATGGGCCTCCGAACGATGCGCCGTCAGTGGCGATGCGATCCTTGGATCAAGATGGTCATTTCGATATATCACACTCAAGGTTTAGAAATACTTTGGGTTTGGCCGGGTTGGTTCGTACACGAAACCAACCGGGCCCTCGGAGCGGAAACACTCATATCTTGAGCTTCGAACGTTCAATTGGCGTGCCGTCGACTTTGTTGAATTTCTCTAAGTGAGAAGGATATTTTGGCATCCTCCAACCGAGGTTTGGATGCAGGTGGAGTATGGTCGGGTTGGTTTTGCCGTAAAAACCAACCGGGCCCCTGGGACGAAAAAGCCAATAACTCTCAGACCGGGCGTCCGATTGACGCGCCGTCTATGACGTTGAGTTCCTGTTGATGATACAGAACTTTTGGATACATCAAATATGGGTTATGTGTCAGTTGATGTATCAGCCTCTCAGCTCGTGGAGCGGACCCTCCCGAACGAGCTTGCTGTGTACGGGAACCCTAGAGCTGGCTGCGACTGCTACTGTCACGACGATGACTATACAGAGATTCTCAGTGGAGTCGACGGTGACGACTACAACACTCAGCGATCCTTTGTGGGTCAGTGCTACCAATACTGTGTGGGTACGATCCTGTGAGGGTCAGCGCTCAGTGGTGCTGTGTGGGCCAGCTCCTACAGATCCTGTGTGGGTCCGATCCTGTGTGGGTCTTTGCGGGGGTTAGTTACCTATCGATCCTGTGTGGGTCAGATCCTTTATGGGTCATTGTGGGGGTTAGTACCTATCGATTCTTTGTGGTTCCGGTGACTTAGATGAATAAGCAGGAATACCTGATCATCTCTATCGTCATACATGAAGTATACCTGTGTGAGCTAAAACCCTATATTGCTTTCCATTTTGAATTGTGTTGTGCTATCATTTGTGGATTTACGTTTTTCTTCTTGTGTGGACTGGGTTGTACTTGGGCTCAGATGTTGGAGCCAAACGAGAATTGATGACTGAGGTATATGTATGGGCATATACCTAAGAAGTGTCAGAAGTGACTTTGTGATAGTATCTTTCCTTTGAGGTTATCCTTTGTGGATTCTGAGAGACCTTCTGGGGTCTCGGGGTCCCTACTGAGTAGCTTATACTCACCCCTGCACGGGCTATGCCCGTACTACGTTGTGTTGGTTGCAGACGACAGAAAGTGCTGATCGGGGTGGAGGCTTGTAGAGCAGGACGGTACCTGGAGGTGGACCACAGGGTTGGATGTACTCGGAGCGGTCGGCTAGACCTGAGGAGCAGTGAAGGCTTTCTGTACCCACCCTTTAGGTGGGAATTCTAGTGGACGGCTCGACGTTGCGGCTTTACTTTTGAGTTGTTGTTTTATCTTTCAAGTTGTACTTTACTTTCAAATTGGGTTTGTATTCTGGCCCACTTACATTGCGCACTTACTATTGTACCAGTTTTTACTTAGTGTTTACTTCTGCCTGCTTGGTCTGTGGTGTTTGTGGTTTACTTTACAAAGGAAATGCCTTCCCTTTTACCGGGATTTACGCCTTGGTGCTAGTCGCCAGCCCTAGGCCAATGGATGGTTGGCTTGGGGTAGTCACGGAACGGGCCCCGAGGATGGGTCGTGACATCTATAATTTACTTTCTATATAATCACTGACTGTTTGGTACAGTTCTTTTGGTGGTTTCCTACTGGGATTTTGTCTCACACCGTGTTTGGGCTAGGCTTCTGGGCCCAAATAGATTATATTGTTGTAGGAATAGATAAGGGAAAGAACCCTTCTACATCAGGTATATGATTTTATGTGGATCTGTGGAGCTTGTGACCCAGAATAGGTTTGTGATGCTGAGGAGATATTTATATTTTTCATTTGTACTTTGGTTTAGCACAGTTTTTATTTCCATCATTGTGACATGTTAGGCTATTTTTTTAGACATATGTATCCTATATGATTTTATGTATTTTCTCCAGATTATACATTATTTTTTTTGTTTTATGTCATTATTATTGCTTCTGATCTTGTATTTATTTGTTTAAATCTGCTGTGTACTCTGCCAATGAGGGCATAGTTTCACCAATATCACTCCCAAGGCCGTCGATGCTAGTCGGTACCCTCTGGCCTTCGGGGAAATGTTCTTGAGTCCTTATAAGAAACTGGGTACGCGGTGCATGTTGGTGTCTTCCTGTACCTGGACGTTACAATAAGACATTTAGTTGGTGAGGTGGTACCACCGGCTGAGGCTCGCCCGAGCTAGCGCGGGAGATAAGTCCTGTGCTGGCGTGCTGGTCCGCCGACCGCAGCAGGCTAGTGTGTTGGCTGCCATCCTCCTGTCCGTCATGGCTAATGAGTAGTGTCTCGCGCCCTCCGGTGCCACACTGGTCGCACCACCCTCTCCTACCGCGGCCAGCCTATGAGTCTGTTTCCTCCTCTATCTGCTTTGGTTGACTAGCCATAGTCGTTTCCTACGGTGGTGTATGTGCGCCGCCTCCACCCTCGCTACCAGCTGATGCCACCTGCAGCCTTGATACCTGTCATCACTGGTGGCTGGTATCGAACTATTGGCAGTCATCCATGGAGAACTTATTGGGTAGCAATGTATCAGAGGTTCATTCTAGGTTTTTTAGGCCCACACCCTCCGAGTTATATTGGAAACAATATGAGGGAGGAAAAAGGATTCTATGAAAAATGAATTTTAAACAAAATATCAAACTTATTTCATGAATGATGCTGAGTGAACCTTCATGGAAGTAGGTTAGTTTTCTTCGTCCCCCACAACTAGCCTCCAATAACATCGCTCAGTCCTCGATCTTCGGCTTGGGGTATCAGTGTCGCCCATCAGTGCCCTTTGCAACTGGCTTTGTCCTCCAAGGGTTTGGTGTCTCAACACTTTATCATGACTTCGCTGCTTGGTGAGGTCATGCTGACACCACTCTCTAAGCTTTATATAAATAGGAAAAGGGGTGGGTGTGCAAAGATCGTGCAATTAATGGAGTTCCATTAATTATGAACCTTTATAATTCTTCCATGGTGTAGTTACAAATTATTTAACTATTATTCCATTTATTTTATTGACACATCCCTGGTCCCACATTCCACTTGTCCATTGGAGGAAAATAAAAAAGAGAAAATAAAATAACAAAGTCATTTTATTGTTTTCTTTTAAAAAGTTCAAAAAATACATTTTTCTACAGATCTACTACAATCAAAGTGAATTTTATCTAAAGTGAATGTAATCAATATGGATTCAATGGCGCTATAAGATTTTTAATATGAGCAACAGTTCAAAAGTTAGAAAACACCACTCATGCGTTTACCGAACATACCTTAATAAAAGTCCATAAATTCATTCCAAGCACACTAGGAATCTAAATAAAGAGCTGTCAATTTTTAGAGACTCGTAATAATTCCATATAATTATAAAAAATTAAATTGAAATTTTTTGTTTTTATAGGTCCACCATCAAAATATGGTAAAAATTTATTTTTTGAAAAATACTTATTTTATCTGAAAAATGGAATATTTTCATATATAATTACTATGAAATACACAAGATGAATGTTAGAATTTATAGAATATATAAAATTTAAAATGTTATTAATAATATTCTTAATTGCTAATTTAACTACTTGGTTATATATTATATGAAATAATAACATACTATTAATATATTGTTGTTTGGTAAAACCAGTCCTTGCATGTAATGCAACACAACTCATTAGTATGTGTAGTGTAAGCATAAAATATCTTATCATAAAATGAGAAAAGGAAAGAAAGTAAAATTTATTTATAAATTAAAATATTACAAAGTCTCAGGGTGTTACATTCTCCACTACAATAGTAAATTTTGTCATTGCAATTTGAACTCTGAATCGAAAACAATAGGTTTCACATTTCAATTCATCTTTACTAAATTCACACATCATAAAAGATTTTTGAGTCCCCACGATAGAAACTAATAATGGGGAGTTTGAAGGACCCTGACACCTACACTAGTTCACTATAGGAAAACATGGACAAGAAGTAAAAAAATGTAAAAATCATTTTATGATGGTTAGTGATAGAGAACATGGTCCGAAGAATGTTAACAATCACAATGTTAGATGTTGATGATGATCTAAGGGACCATTTGATTCATCTGAAATGATAGAAGTAGATTTTTTTTGGTTTTGTGATTCCTTAACTATAGATTTTTAAATTAATTTACTTCACTTACTAATATCACAATGAATCATACTTACTTGAAAATTATAGTTCAATCCCATAACTAATTTCTACTACCAACTCGTATTACTTTTCAAAAGATAATAAAATTAAAAAATATTTTAATTATCTTAATAATATAGAATTCCAAAAATGAAATTTTACATCATATTTACTACCATTTAAATGCAAAAGTACATTATACAAATGAAGAAAACACGTACGTCCGTGGTAGGCGATGCACCATTATCTCCCTTTAGTTGTAGGTTCAACTCTCATGACCATTCCAGACATGACTGAATTTCACCGGACCTGCAGGTTAACATTTTCGTAAAAATTTATTGTTTTAACATTCTATAAAAAATATTAATATGTCTTATAAAATACTATCCAATCTAAATATTAATCCATTACAACTTTTATAATTATCCCAAATGCTTCTATCCCAAATTATAGTCCAAGTATTTATAATGATTGTCGCAAAACATAAATAAGATCCTTTTGTTTCAAAATACCAAACATGTGAATGCATTCATCATTAATTCTCTATAAACATGGTAATAAAATAAACTACCATAAAACCTTATTAAATAAGTTCATGCTTCAATATTCATTAATTAATTCATGGAATTTTGGATATAATTTTTAAATTAAAATTTTTTTTCAACACCCAAAATTATTCAATAGATAGAAAATTAATCAGTTCAACAGTTTTCAATAATATCCAATATACTTTATCCAAATACTTCATCTCTTTATTTCATTATCATTAACGCAATACTGGAAACAAATTAAGGATCTTCTTTCCCTCAATCATATATTTTAAAAAATTCTTAACTTGTAAATATGTCACTTTACTTAGTACCATACAATATCAAATGCTTAATGAAATTTTACTAGTGTAAATCTTTATATACTCCATATTTATTATGACAAGTACATTTCTAGTAATATATTCAAATTGAATAAATAATTAATAGGCATATTAATAATTCCAGTACATCTGTGGAAATATAATGACTTGATAATTATCTAACATCATCATCTGTGGTATATTCGTCTGATGAATGGAAAATTGATTTTCATAGTGTCCCATCTCCTTATATTTATAGAATTGTACATTGTAAACATTTTTCATACCATTTAAATTATGAATTTGGTATCCTTTCTCTCAATACTTATAACAATCTTGGATTCCCTTCATGCATTTACTAGGGCGATTCATTCCTCAGTTATCACATGTGGGAAAATCCTTTTTCCCTTTTTACATTTATTCATATTTTCCCATATCATCATATTTTTATCCATATTCCATTTAAATCAATATGACTCCAAAGAATTATTTAATTGTAATATTAACATAGATTAATATTTACTTATATGATGAGAATACCTAAAAGATTATTTCCCTTCGAAATGTCAGATTAAGACAATGAATGATATGATCCTTCTTTATCATTGGTTCATATTCATGGGTTGAGTTCTCATTACTTCGACTATAATTAATTTCTATAATAGGGAATTTACTAGATTAGCTAATTATGATATATACGTTGTCTGACTCTAAATATGGTATAACACATAACATAAATTTAATAATCATAAATCCTTGAATCTTAAACATTGGTTTGTTTGGGGATATATTTCTATTTAAATACAATGTTACCATATGTAAATAAATAATGAATTAGTGAAATCATATTTCCACAGATTGTCAAAATAGGTGCACAGTAAGGACCGTTGTCGAGTACTAGGGTACCTCATGTGAAACATGGAACACCCTGTAGAAGATTTCTTTCAAAGGAATGTCTATTCTAGAACCATGTCTGCTGGTGGAATCCATACATGGATATATTTTCTACAAATACCCACATAATCTATAAATTACCAAAATTATAGGATATTCATCTATACATATTCTCAAATTCTATTTCTAGGTT
Organism: Viscum album; assembly: GCA_963277665.1. Classification (NCBI taxonomy): domain Eukaryota; kingdom Viridiplantae; phylum Streptophyta; class Magnoliopsida; order Santalales; family Viscaceae; genus Viscum; species Viscum album. The sequence goes on from OY728133.1 coordinate 1,004,091,705, forward strand.
ATTGTCCCTAATCTATTGTTTTGTAAATCTATTTTAATAGTTATAGCTAATATTCCTCGATACCAACTATAACACCCCAACATTGGTAGCACAAAGCCAGTGCATTATTTTATTACATTGGAATGATCACAATAAGTAATGTCATGAATTATAATCAGTTTAGTATACTTGGAAACACTAGATAAAAACATATGTTTTTAAATTACATCATGAAATAAAAACAACAATTTTTTTCCTTTGAAAACCCTTGTATCCCTTATATTATCTCTATAGGTCATTCATAATATAATTTTATATATATTGGGGAAAAGATAAATGTAAGAAATGGGTGAGATCCGATGATTAGTAAGGCCAAACAATATATTTGATGATTTCATAAATAATCATAAACATTTAAGGAATGTTTAAAACAAAAACACAAGCCTTATAAACATAAACATGAACATAAATTGATAAGAATAAATAAAATAATTCCATTTAAATATTAACATGGATATTATACAAGTTTAATAATAACATGAAATATCAATAAATAATCTCAAAATGAGGGAATGCATAATGCCAAAAATCATGATCATACCATCAAATACTCGGGCCAAGACTATAAATTACCATACATCCAAGGCCGTGTACAAAGACTATTGTTTGTCACATAAGACCAATGGATGCATAGAAGGCCTATAGAATCCCCACCCTTCACTTACTATGTCTAATGCATTCCTCTTTTTAAAGGTATTAAATATAACACCAACACTTTTATTAAAAATATCATACGAAATGTTAAAAAATTAACTATAAATCACAAATTATTTAAGAATAAAAGATCTACAGAGAAATATTTCAAAAATAATTGAATAAAATACGTGAAATTGTATCATAATAAATCATCCATAATTAAACATTAAATCTAAAAGTGGATGGTGACATAGATGAAAACAATCTTATTAAATCATTAAATCTTTTTGAGAGAAATATCCATATTTTACATGAAATCATATAAATTCCACACAATTATAAAAGTAAAAATTTTATATGATAATAACATTATATTATTTTAAGGTAGGATTCAAAATATTAAGTTGACGTATCTATAAAAACTAGCTGATCATGTAGTATATGTTAAAAAACATTCATTACATAATCTATTGAAAAGATTATATTGTACCTCATTCTGAAAAGTGATGTAACGATTCCTCTCAAAACATTTAATAAAAAGTAAAATATGGGTAAATATTATTTAAAACAATTATTGATAATATTTTGAATTTAATTTTGAAAAAAAGACACATATGATAAATTTTTCTCAATAGATACATACATTTAAACATCCTTGAATAATAATGAGGTTAGGAAATTATCCCTTACCTTGTAGTTTCATTTAGCTGAGGGTGCATTAACTTCTTGTATAATGGTCAAATCATGTTATAAAATCATACCAGAACCATATACAAATTTATGATTTCATTTATGATCCTTTTATATGGTTTTAGTTTATAATATTTCAGTATTACCATTATATGAGGTGTTAAATACTTAATTTTCTAATGCTTATTTTGTTATGTAATTGTTGTATGTTATTAATTTGATTTATTTTATTCATACCAAAAAAGATATATGGTTTATTATTATTATTATTTTTAATCAACATTTACATTTTATAGTCATTATTGAATGGTTACCATATAGAGTGAATCTCTCCAGGTCGTGGAGAATGTAGTTCGTACACACACATGAGAGACGATATCATTCTATTGATGTTTAAATGGTATAGAATTGGATGGAAAATTAATAATAATATATCATTATCATATTATATTAATTATTTATATACATTATATTCATCATTATACAATTCCAAATAATATATTATTAAATAACAAATTACACCACGGTGTGGAGACAACAAGCCGTAGATATGCATACATGTTGATATTATTATTCGTATGATGGATAAAATAAGGAATACAGATTTACCATGATTATAATTACATATATTTATATTATTGATATTTTATTTATTTAATTTTTATAGAAAAAATTTAGTAATAGTATGTAGATGAAGAAAAAATTTAATTGAAATTATAAAACAATTACCACAGCTCCAAATGTCTCTTTTTGATTTCCAAAAAATGACACCATAGGTTAGATATATGCTTAATGTGTGGAAACATGGGTGAAGTGAGGGAAATTTGGAGGATATGTGGGAAGGTTTTTTCTGATACAAATTTCTTTATATGTTTGAATTACAGGGAATGAAAAGAGACCATTTATAAACGAGGTGAGGAGAACTTTTGGATGATCATAAATTATTAATGTATTATAAACTTCTTCTTAGTTTAAAATATCTCAAAAGATATTTATTTAGTGTATAAAATGATCGTGTTTCACTATAGTAACATACAATGATTTTTAGACATGTTTAGGTCAAAACATTAACTTTATCATTTAGATTTATGCATTAGTTAAACAGTTCATCTTTTACCATGTTTATTTGTCCCTTTATAAAATAAGGTTAATATAATAACTATAAAATTCCAAATGAAAACAAATTGGATCTTATATGAAATTTAAAATATTTTCATAGTGATTTTGATGAATATAATGACTTTATGACTTTATTATCATTTAATAAAATAGTATTAATTTTAAAATATCATTAATGTCAATTTTAATACTATTCAATATTTGTAGTTTTCAAAATATAATACCAACATTATAAATTCGAAAAAAATATTAAATATTCCAATAAAATTTCTATTTTATATATAAAATTAATTTATGTCATTAATAAAGTCAAATTATATTTATTCTAATATTTTTAATATCATTTAATTGATATTTATTTTAATAAAATAATATGTACGCCTCTATTGTGTCATCCATATTAGAAATTAGTATTTTATATCCCAATTCCAAATAATAAGTTAATTTATTGAAATATAATATATAAGAGATTAAAAAATTATATTTAATATGGGTGTGAAATCAAAAGGTCGAAAAACTTTAGTTTTTGAAAACTAAATTTATATCATGTCTATAAAATACAAAATATGAATAATTGATTTATATGGAATATATAAATTTTAAAATACGATTAATACTATACATTACAAATAATTTAATTACTTGGTTATATGTTATATTTAATATTAATATTTTATTAACATATTTTTTTTGGTAAAACTACGTCATATATATAAGCAAGACTACTCATTAATTTATGTAGTGTAAGCTTAACGTGGTGTTACATATATAAAATGAATCTTAAAAATTAAATTTTTTTTATAAATTAAATTATTATAATATCTTCGGGTGTTATGCATGACTTTTAATAAATAATACAAACAAGAAATAGATATGGTGGGAACAAATGACCTGAAAATAAATATATATGAATAATCACATAATATTGAAACTCTTCCATGGATATTATAAATAATTGTATAATTAAAATGAAATCAAAACATAAACTCAAAATGAGAAAACACATAATGATATAAATCAAAATCATACCATCAAGGCCTTATTCCAAAACATCTTACAGAAATGGGTAAAGCCTTAGGAAAATACCCAATCAAGTTTTCCTCATGAGACCTATCGATAAATCAAGGAGCTATTCTAGGACCACATATCTTACTATGTCTAATAAATTTCTATTATGAATGGTTAAAAACAAGATTAAAGAAAAAATTAATATTTAATACAAATATATGAAATTTTAATACTTTCACCAATCAATAAAAATGATCATACACCATCTAGATTAATATGTAGAATTGTATCAAAACAGTACATCCCTACTCGAATTGATCAGAAAACATTGCATGAAATTTGGTGGATAGTAAAATTATATCAGATCCCTAGTGTAAAATATGAAAAATAAAGCATGAATCCCTTGATGATTCGAAATAGAACAAACACACCATTAATTGTTTTAAGGAAAATATAGATTTCATTTTGAATGTCACTATAAGGCCCCAACCTTAAACCTTACTTAATATTGAATTAAATGAATAATTCACATTGAGGATCTTTTCAGGTTTAGAGTTTTAGAGAATTAGAACATAACTATTACATCTTAAAAGATTACAAAGTAGACACTTCTACTAAGTCTCCATAAAATAAAAACTCTTAAAAAGAAAGATGTCTAGATTCCATGTTTTAGATAGCATGAAATTCCCTTGATCCCATCCTTGACCTTATTCCACTTTATGTCCTGTGAAAAACATTTTGAAAAACTTGGGGTGAGCATAAAAAGCTCAGTAAGGGATACAAAAAGTATGAAAACTATTTGTTTTTCAATCATCAAGTAAACCATGTATACTATATCAAAGTAATACCTTCACCTTCATGAAGTAGTAAAAAAAACTCTTCACTGAATAAAGTATCATTACTTACCTTTTTGTAACCAAAGTATTACCATAAAATCCATAAAAAGAACACATAACATATATAAAGGTAACTTGGGACATAAACATACTTAAGTGGAATAACCATACGGTTGACTTCCACACATATCACTTAATGGAATAGCCATACGGCCAATTTCTATACATAATTAATGGAATAGCCATACGGTCGACTTCCATACCCAATGCATTGGAGGTTATAACGTAACCACCTGTCCTGGTATTCACGACACCACCCGTCATATGGTTTATAACGTAATCACCCGTTAAAATGTCCAAGTACCAATATAAAATCATAAAACATATAACCAATATAAAGGAATGATAATATTTCCACATTTCAATCACAATATTTCATAAATATATTTACATAATAGAATCCTTTTTCAAAACCATTTTCAATACCAAAATACATAAAAGAGTATATGGTATTTATTTTATTCTAAAAACATTACGGCTTGTTGAGGAAGACAAAGAACAAATAATACTCACGGTGGTAGAAAAGGTCGTTGTCACCGCGTACGTTAAAAAACATTCAGTTTTGTTGTCTAGTAAAACGCTTCATAGAAAAAGATTCATTTTGTATAAAAGTAAAAGTCAAAGGGGTTTATACACCGTATAAAAGAAAGTTGTGTATAAAACGAAATATGCCTCAATGAAAGGATATTGAGACGAAGTACCTTACAAAGATCATTTTTTTTAAATAAAATAGATATTTTATGTGTATTAGCTATAATTACACATAAATAAAGTACAAATACAAGATATGACATAATAATATCATGACATAATTTGAAAGTAGGAGATTAACCCAAAGAATGGAAATTGGGTTAAGAAGTTCCCTTACATTGGGTCCGACTTGACTCGATCGTTCTTTAACATCCTGAATAATAAACTTGAGTTAATTTATAATTGATTAAGAACCTTTTTAAAGTTTATTATTCCTTTTATATCACTTACTGCCATGTTATAAACATTATGTAACCATTTATGTTAATAATGTTTGTTTTGTCAATATTTGGTTCTTAAGTCGAAAGTTGACTTCTTACAATTACATGTTGTTCGTGTGGTCAAAAGTTCTTTATATCCAGAATGAAATTCCCGATTCGGATATCATATATATCATATATATCCAGAATATACATGTATTTATAATATTACATAATCATTTAGAGGTAAGAAATGAAATGCACCGTTCATGGAGACGGTAAGTCGTACGTACACATGAACGCTACTTTTATTTCATTGACATATTAGTGGAATTAAAACTAAATGAGAGGTATGTATATTTTAATTCCAGAATTATATTCATCATTTAGATATATCATTAATTATATATATCCATTATATACATGTACTTTTAATAGTACATTACATTTGGGGATAAGAAATGAAATGCACCGTTCATGGAGACGGTAAGCCGTACGTACGCATAAACGCTACTTTCATTTCTATATAATACTTTAATGGAACTAAATAATAATGATATAGAGGTATATTATAATTCCAGTATAACATCATATATAATAACTTTAAATCCATCCTTTACACGTCCCACATATGGCATTAACGGATCACATCACTTTTAGGGGGCGGTAGTCCGCACTTCCTTAAATGAAGATATCGTGTTTAACCATAATGGAAACCATAAAGGTATGCCAAAAATGAAAAATACAGAAGCTTAAAGAAAACATAAACATATTATATATCATATAAAAAAATAGTGACATCATAATGGCCACCCTTGAAGGAGTTAAATGAGTATTGAATAATCATCGATTCGGGAGGCAGAATTTCGCCATCCACGGAAACCGTATGTTCATTAACCATTTTTTGTAGTTATGTGAGATTTTAGCTCAAATAAATATTATAAAAACATCCTATTATATTGAAGATACTGTTGTTGTTACAAAAGAAGTAAATAAAAAGAGTTTAGAGGGTTGGAGAAGCAAAATAAAACAAATGAACAAGAGAGAATGAATTACCTTTAAAAGTGTAACTCCCTTTTGATTTGAGCCTAAAGGCTTCCATTGAAAGGATTCTGCCCAAAGGCAATCCTTTAGGATGAGGAGAGTTATGTGGATAGAGTAATTGGGCAGAGGTTGGCCGAGCCAAAGGCTTGAGAAGTGTGTGAAATGAGGTAGAGGTGGGGGCCTTTTATAAGAGGAGAGGAGGGGCACTTTTGGAATGTAACGAAATATTACTTTATTTGAAAATGTGTTTCGGTTTTAAAAGGTACCACATTGATATAATTCGTGGATAAGGTGATAAGGGTTTTAAATACATTCATCCAATTGGTTTTGGACATGTGTAGGTTTTAGATTTTTCATTATCATTCCATTTTATTTAAATCGTCAAATAATGATGTCATCACTGCATCATTATTATGTCATATATAATTTAATTTATTTAATGTCTACAAATTAAAAAAAAACTACTATGATGTAGGAAATCGTTTTATCTTTCCAATTACTATTTATAATCAAAATTTGGACTTGTATAACCCCACTCAAAAATTATTTTAGTAAAACAATTTATGTTAGTGTCATTTTCACTTTAACATTAAATAAAAATATATTAATGTCATTTTCCAACTAAAGTGGCTCCATGGGGTCCCCAAGTTGGCCCATGGCTTGTCGTGGTCGGCCATGACTCACCCAATAGGTTTAGGACAAGTTTCATGGTGTTTTCACATTCTTATAATACCATTTTTACCTTAAACTACACTAATTACCTCTAATCGCGATTAATGAAAAAAAGTTACTATTCACCAAAAAATTATTTTAATCTCATTGAACCAAATTTTACTTCTTAATGACAACCATGTATGTCGGATTTTCAAAATTCATAACACAATGATAGCAAAATTTCATTTAAACGGAAAATCAGTCTTTATAAGTACCACTTAGTGGTTTCACTATTCATCAAAAATTGAAGTTTTTCAGAAAATTACCAAAAATTCACCCTAAGCTATATTTGATATTCCAAATTCAAAAATGAAGTCCATTTTACAAAATTCAAAACATATAAGTCAAATTAATTAATTTAATAATTAATTTCCACTGTCAGAGCAAATAGCGTGTTTTTACAAAACAATAGGTATCAAAAGATTGACACCAGTTTAATTCTAATTTCAAAGTGAAATTGATTCCAATGACCACCATTGGATAAAATGGTAAAAATATATCCTAATTTCACTTCAAAACAAATTAAAATAATAATCTAATAATATAAATAATTTATATTAAAAAGTGGTTTTGAATTAAAATACAACATTTTACACTATTCATAAAAAATGAACTTTATCAGAAAGGTACCAAAAATTTACACAAAGTAAATTTTGATGTCCCGAATCTAAAGAAGAGTTATAGTTGGTCCAACATAAAGTATAAGTGTGATCAAAACTATATTTAATGACGGTTCACCATTAAAAGGTGATAAGTGATCCTTTAGTGAAAATTAGAGTATTTATGCCCTAAAATTGAACTCTTTCCGTATTTTAAGACTTTATCTTTTATTGGGTAAATGTATAAACATTTAAAAACATATATAATCATATTTTAGTTATTTCTATCCATTCCCTCCAGTACAATGACTACTCGTTATCTAACATTTAAAATAATATTATTTTATTACTTGTGTGCAATGTAAGTTTTCAAAGAAACTCATTGTTGTGTACCGAGTACGCTATCGAACGTAGAAACCCCTTTTAATTAAAATTAATATTTAATTCATAAATATTAATAAATATGAAAATTATTTATTCTTTAATTACCTGGGATGTTACATCCTTCCCCCCTTTTGGGAATTGCGTCCTCGCAATTTTATTCACTTATCAAAATAAGTGGGGGTATTTATCCCTCATAGCATTTTCAGATTCCCATGTTGCCTCTTCAATCACATGGTTTTTCCACAAAACCTTTACCTGGTGAATCACCTTATTCCGTAACACTTTCTCCCTGTGGTCAAGAATCTGGACTGGTTGTTCCTCATAAGATAGGTTCTCTTCCAGCTAAACTACCTTTGGACTCAAAACACGAGATGGATCTGGCATATACTTTCTCAACATTGAAACATGAAAAACATTGTGTACCTGAGATACACTCAGAGGTAAAGCCAACCGGTATACAACTGATCCAACTCTCTCCATAATTTCTTATGGTCCAATAATCCTTGGACTCAGCTTTCCTTTCTTACCAAATCTCATCACACTTTTCCAAGGAGAAACCTTGAGAAAAACATGATCGCCTACCTCGAAAGATAGATCCTTCCTCCGGTTATTCGCATAACTCTTCTGCCTACTCTGAGCTGTTCTCATGTGCTTCTGAATCAACTGAACTTTTTCTGCCATCTCTTCTACCAATTCTAGTCCCATCAACTTTCTTTCACCCACTTCATTCCAAAATGCTGGAGTTCGACACCGCTTCCCATATAATGCCTCAAATGGTGCCATCTGTATACTGGAATGAAAACTGTTATTATAAGAAAATTCATCCAAATAAAGATGTTGGTGCCAACATCCCTGATAATCCATAGAACAAGCTCGTAGCATATCCTCCAATGTCTGGATTGTTCGTTATGACTGCCCATCTGATTGAGGATGGAAAGCTGTACTAAAATTTAATTCAGTACCCAATGACTTCTGAAGGCCTTTCCAAAAGTTAGAAGTAAACCTGGGATCATGATCTGATACAATGGAGAGAGGAACTCCATGTAACCTGACTATCTCTTTAAGATACACACAGGAATGTTGATCTAGGGAAAAAGTATCTCGTATAGCAATGAAATGAGCAGATTTGGTCAAGCGATCAATAATAACCCAGATTGCATTATTACCTCGAGATGTCTTCGGTAATCCAACAACAAAGTCCATGGATATATTCTCCCATTTCCACTCTGGCACTGGTAAAGGCTGAAGCAACCCTTTCGGTAACTTCCGCTCTACTTTAACCTGTTGACATGTCAAACACTTCACAGTAAAATCAGAAATATCTCTTTTCATTCCATCCCACCAGTAATACTCCCGCAGATCTCTGTACATCTTTGTACTACTAGGATGAACTGGAAACGGGGAACTATGAGCATCACATAACAACTCTCTCTTCAACTGTGAATCACAAGGCACACACAATCTCTTCCCAAATCTCAAAACACAATCATTATCAATGTTGAATTCAGACAACTTACCTTTCTGAACCAGCTCTACCTTTTTCTGCAACTCACTGTCTTGCTTTTGTGCTTGTTTGATTCTATCTGATAGAGAAGATCTCACTGATACCTGAAACAAAACAGAAGGACTTCCTACACCAACAACTTCTATGCCAAAGTTCATCAAATCCTTAACCAAAGGATCACGTTCCAAACACAACATTGTCAATGAAGCATTACTTTTTTGACTCAAAGAATCAGCCACTGAATCATCAACCTGCCTCAATTCTAGGAACTTTTTTTCCATCCTAAGACGAACCACCTTAGGAATTTCTCAAGAAACATACCTTTGAATTCGTCCCAGTGAAGATCCTCAATCTCATCACTATCCCTTATATTTTTCACCATCGACCACCACTGATCAGCTTCACCTTCAAAACGGTAAACAACAAGACTAACCTTTTGATGTTATGAACACCCCATGACATAAAAAATCTTCTCTAGTGCTTTAATCCACCCTTAAGATTGCACAGGGTCAGATGATGCTCTGAATGATGGGGGATGTTGCCTCATGAAATGTTCCACCACTGACATGTTCCTCTGCGGTTGATCTGGCTGATCTCGTGCATGGATACCACCACCATTTATAGCCTGAGTCAACTATGCCATCACTGCAACAAACTGTTCAGTTCCGATTCCGACCATCTCAAGTTGCTGATTTGGAAGGTTATCTTCCTCCTGATGTCGTCCCAACATAACTGCTTTGTTTCCTCTGCGGAAAACCATTCTGAACACAGAAATATCTTAGGCGAAGCAACATGGTAATCCGTAAATGCTATATCATTTCAATCATATTATAATTTAACACTTTTCTAACTCCTAAAGTTGTCTAAACCGACCTTTGATACCAACTATAAGGCCCCAACCTTAAACCTTACTTAATATTGAATTAAATGAATAATTCACATTGAGGATCTTTTCAGGTTTAGAGTTTTAGAGAATTAGAACATAACTATTACATCTTAAAAGATTACAAAGTAGACACTTCTACTAAGTCTCCATAAAATAAAAATTCTTAAAAAGAAAGATGTCTAGATTCCATGTTTTAGATAGCATGAAATTCCCTTGATCCCATCCTTAACCTTATTCCACTTTAAGTCCTGTGAAAAACATTTCAAAAAACTTGGGGTGAGCATAAAAAGCTCAGTAAGGGATACAAAAAAAATGAAAACTATTTTTTTTTCAAACATCAAGTAAACCATGTATACTATATCAAAGTAATACCTTCACCTTCATGAAGTAGTAAAAAAAACTCTTCACTGAATAAAGTATCATTACTTACCTTTTTGTAACCAAAGGATTACCATAAAATCGATAAAAAGAACACATAACATATATAAAGGTAACTTGGGACATAAACATACTTAAGTGGAATAACCATACAGTTGACTTCCACACATATCACTTAATGGAATAGCCATACAGCCAATTTCCATACATACTTATTGGAATAGCCATACGGCCGACTTCCATACCCAATGCATTGGAGGTTATAACGTAACCACCCGTCCTAGTATTCACGGCACCACCCGTCATGTGGTTTATAACGTAACCACCCGTTAAAATGTCCAAGTACCAATATAAAATCATAAAACATAAAACCAATATAATGTAATGATAATATTTCCACATTTCAATCACAATATTTCATAAATATATTGACATAATAGAATCCTTTTTCAAAACCATTTTCAATACCAAAATACATAAAAGAGTATATGGTATTTATTTTATTCTAAAAACATTACGGCTTGTTGAGGAAGCCAAAGACCAAATAATACTCACGGCGGTAGAAAAGGTCATTGTCACCGCATACATTAAAAAACATTCCTTTTTGTCGTTTAGTAAAACGCTTCGTAGAAAAAGATTCATTTTGTATAAAAGTAAAAGTCAAAGGGGTTTATACACCGTATAAAAGAAAGTTGTGTATAAAACGAAATATGCCTCAATGAAAGGAGATTGAGACGAAGTCCCTTACAAAGATCATTTTTTTAAAATAAAATAGATATATTATGTGTATTAACTATAATTACACATAAATAAAGTACAAATACAAGATATGACATAATAATATCATGACATAATTTGAAAGTAGTAGATTAACCCAAAGAATGGAAATTGGGTTAAGAAGTTCCCTTACCTTGGGTCCGACTTGACTCGATCGTTCTTTAACCTCCTGAATAATAAACTTGAGTTAATTTATAATTGATTAAGAACCTTTTTAAATTTTATTATTCCTTTTATATCACTTACTTCCATGTTATAAACATTATGTAACCATTTAAGTTAATAATGTTTGTTTTGTCAATATTTGGTTCTTAAGTCGAAAGTTGACTTCTTACAATTACATGTTGTTCGTGTGGTCAAAAGTTCTTTATATCCAGAATGAAATTCCCGATTTGGATATCATATATATCAAATATATCCAGCATATACATGTATTTATAATAATACATAATCATTTAGAGGTAATAAATGAAATGCACCGTTCATGGAGACGGTAAGCCGTACGTACGCATGAACGCTACTTTCATTTCTTTGTCATATTAGTGGAATTAAAACTAAATGATAGGTATGTATATTTTAATTCCAGAATTATATTCATCATTTAGATATATCATTAATTATATATATCCATTATATACATGTACTTTTAACAGTACATTACATTTGGGGATAAGAAATGAAATGCACCGTTCATGGAGACGGTAAGCCGTACGTACGCATGAACGCTACTTTCATTTCTATGTCATACATTAATGGAAAGAAATAATAATGATATAGAGGTATATTATAATTACATTATAAAATCATATATAATAACTTTAAATCCATCCTTTACACGTCCCACATATGGCATTAACGGATCACATCACTTTTAGGGGGCGGTAGTCCGCACTTCCTTAAATGAAGATATCGTGTTTACCCATAATGGAAACCATAAAGGTATGCCAAAAATGAAAAATACAGAATCTTAAATAAAACATAAACATATTATATATCATATATAAAAATAGTGGCATCATAATGGCCACTCTTGAAGGTGTTAAATGAGTATTGAACAATCATCGATTCGGGAGGCAGAATTTCGCCATCCACAGAAACCGTATGTTCTTTAACCATTTGATGTAGTTGTGTGAGAGTGTAGCTCAAATAAATATTATAAAAACATCCTAGTATATTTAAGATACTGGTGTTGTTACAAAATAAGTAAATAAAAAGAGTTTAGAGGGTTGGAGAAGCAAAATAAAACAAATGAACAAGAGAGAATGAATTACCTTTAAAAGTGTAACTCCCTTTTGATTTGAGCCTAAAGGCTTCCTTTGAAAGGATTATACACAAAGGGAATACTTAAGGATGAGGAGAGGTATGTGGAGAGAGTAATTGGGCAGGGGTTGGCCGAGCCAAAGGCTTGAGAAGTGTGTGAAATGAGGTAGAGGTGGGGGCCTTTTATAAGAGGAGAGGAGGGGCACTTTTGGAAAGTAAAGAAATATTACTTTATTTGAAAATGAGTTTCGGTTTTAAAAGGTCCCACATTGATATAATTCGTGGATAAGGTGATAAGGGTTTGAAATACACTCATCCAATTGGTTTTGGACATGTTTATGTTTTATATTTTTAATTATCTTTCCATTTTATTTAAATCGTCAAATAATGATGTCATCGCTGCATCATTATTATGTCATATATAATTTAATTTATTTAATGTCTAAAAATTATAAAAAAAATACTATGATGTAGGAAATATTTTTAGCTTTCCAATTACTATTTATAATCAAAAGTTGGACTTGTATTACCCCACTCAAAAATTATTTTAGTAAAACAATTTATGTTAGCGTCATTTTCACTTTAACATTAAATAAAAATATATTAATGTCATTTTCCAACTAATGTGGCTCCATGGGGTCCCCAAGTTGGCCCATGGCTTGTCTTGGTCGGCCATGACTCACCCAATAGGTGTAGGACAAGTGTCATGGTGTTTTCACATTCTTATAATACCATTTTTACCTTAAACTACACTAATTACCTCTAATCGCGATTAATGAAAAAAAGTTACTATTCACCAAGAAATTATTTTAATCTCATTGAACCACATTTTACATCTTAATGAAAAACATGTATGTAGGATTTTCAAAATTCATAACACAATGATGGCAAAATTTCATTTAAACGGAAAATCATTCTTTATAAGTACCACTTAGTGGTTTCACTATTCATCAAAAATTGAAGTTTTTCAGAAAATTACCAAAAATTCACCCTAAGCTATATTTGATATTCCGAATTCAAAAATGAAGACCATTTTACAAAATTCAAAACATATATGTCAAATTATTTAATTTAATAATTAATTCCCGCTGTCAGAGCAAATAGCGTGTTTTTACAAAACAGTAGGTATCAAAAGATTGACACCAGTTTAATTCTAATTTCAAAGTGAAATTGATTCAAATGACCACCATTGGATAAAATGGTAAAAATATATTCTAATTTAACTTAAAAACCAATTAATATAATAATCTAATCATATAAATAATTTAGATTAAAAAGAGGTTTTGAATTAAAATACAACATTTTACATTATTCATAAAAAAATGAACTTTATCAGAAAGGTACCAAAAATTTACACAAAGTAAATTTTGATGTCCCAATTCTAAAGAAGAGTTATATTTGGTCCAAAATAAAGTATAAGAGTGATCAAAACTATATTTAATGACGGTTCACCATTAAAAGGTGATAAGTGATCCTTTAGTGAAAATTAGAGTATATATGCCCTAAAATTGAACTCTTTCCGTATTTTAAGCCTTTATCTTTTATTGGGTAAATGTATAAACATTTAAAAACATATATAATCATATTTTAGTTATTTCTATCCATTCCCGCCAGTACAACAACTACTCATTAACTAACATTTAAAATAATATTATTTTATTACTTGTGTGCAACGTAAGTTTTCAAAGAAACTCATCGTTGTGTACCGAGTACGCTATCGAACGTAGAAACCCCTTTTAATTAAAATTAATATTTAATTCGTAAATATTAATAAATATGAAAATTATTTATTCTCTAATTACCTGGGATGTTACAGTCACTATCAAAAACTAAATATTTATAGAATATATGGGATGTTTGTTTTCAGTAAAATATCCTTGTAAATCTTCAATGGATTATTTTAATAAAATATCGATCGCAATTTAGGGTAATTATATTCTTGCTGTATAAGTTAAAAATAATATTTTCACACTTTTTTAATGAGTTCAAAAATTAAAAAATTCAGAAAATGACTAGAATATACATTTCAAATTATTTTGTAAAATGTTAAATAGGTTAAAATATTTATTTAATAATATATTTCATTAAATTTGGACACTTTTTAGTAAATATTTTTTTAAAATATGGATATTAAATAAAAATTATATTCGATCAAATTGTTAAATCATGAAATATTTTATAAAAAATATTCTCTCAATAACATTAATCATCGAGTAGAGTGAAATCAAACTATTAATTGAAATTTTAGGAATAAATATATTTTATTAAAATATTTTTAGTTTAATAGAAAATATCAAATAATTATCCCAAGGGAGATCTAAAAATAAATAGCCCATAATAATGATAAGATTGTGAAATAAACGATTAATAATTTAGAATCTATTGAATCATAACTTCAATGAAAGAAATAACATCAAATTAAACATTTAGTACCATGAAGATAAATATATTAAATATATCACATTTAAATGGTAATTATATAAAACATAAAAAATTAGTTGTAAAGAAGGCATATTTATCAAATAAGTAAAAGTAAGAAATGAAAACCCTTACCTCAGGTTAGATTTCCTTCACACATGTTGAAACCTATTGTATAATAAATATAGACTTATTATAGATATTTTAAAAAACAATAATCATATATATCATACCATTTATCATTTAAATATACTTTTTTCCTTAGTTTCATATGAATTCCTAATCAAATTCCTCAATCTATTTAATTAATTCTTCATTTTTCAGTTATGTTTAGTTTTTATAGTTTGGTTAATTTTATTTTTATCATCCTTCTACAATATATTGAATATTTTATTTGATATAAATATCTTATAAATTATTTTTAAATTTATTTATTGTTATCTCTAATTAATAGAGATAGTAAAATTAATTACATCATTCATAAAGATGGTTGGTCATATGTACGCATGAACACTGTTATCACTTTCCGATGGATCTGAAACAAAATCAAAATTAACCTTTAAAGATAATTTATATAACATATAAATCATATATACAAATTAAACATATCCTTATTACTATCCATTTAATGTCTAAATGAAAAATGAATCATATCACTTCCTGGAGGGGGTAGTCCATAGGTATGTAAGGGTGACATTATCATTTTCCAATAGATTATAAGGTATATATGGTATTATTATTACGGAATTATATTTATGTAATGAATATAATATATATTAACTATTCAAATATATAAAATTATTTATGGGTAATGGGGATGAAAAATTAATGTCATAGCTTAACAGAGATGGTAAGTATTACATAAGCATGAGTGCTGGTTTGACTTTTCTTAGAATGGAAAAGTGATGGAATACGGATGTTCCATAAAAATAAAATAATATATTTATATTTATTATAATTAATTTATTATCTTATTATGGTTAAAATAATATAAGATTAATTATTAAAAGAATAAAACATTAAAGACTTGGTATGTATGATTACATCTTATTTGTTATAACTCATTTAAATATCGACGTGACAAACATAGGGATGGTCTTTTTTGGAGAATATAACCTCAAAAAATTTATGTGAATGTTTAAAATATGAATGGATATTGTTTTTTAGATACATTTCTCAAGGTGGATTAATTAAATGATAGAAGGGGTATTCCTTAAAAATTGATGGGTGGGGAAATCCTGTAATTTTAGAAAATATATAAATAATATTAAATTTGTTAGATATCAATATGAGTATAAATAAAATTACTGGATGATAATATGAATAAAATTGTAAATCCCATCATAAAATAAACGTTCAATATGTTTTTATTACCATTAATATTATCTTTTCATTTTAACCCCCTTTTTACCCATTTTATAATTAATGTAACATTATATTTTTTAAAAAATTTATATTTTAAAAACACTACATTAAAATTTATAACGACCAATAAATAGACCATTATTATCCTTAAAACCATATCACATTCATTTGGATTAATAATAAATTTTAATAAATCTTAAATCAATCAATATTATATTACTTATTATTAAATATCATTAAATTTATTTTTAATAGTATTTGTTTAATATGACATTAAATACCTCAAGAAAAAAATTTAAAATATAAGTTAAATCATTTAAAAATATTTAATATATCATATAGATCTAGAGAATGTTTATTTCACTA
Organism: Viscum album; assembly: GCA_963277665.1. NCBI lineage: Eukaryota > Viridiplantae > Streptophyta > Magnoliopsida > Santalales > Viscaceae > Viscum > Viscum album. Next base: position 1,004,108,738 of record OY728133.1, read on the forward strand.
TAAATAAATCATATTATATCACTATTGAAATTTTTAAAATCATTTATTTTAAGACTCTATAAATTTAATAATTACCCCCTGAGTGTTTTGTGAGCATTTTATGTAATTAATTACTTAGTGAACAATAAAAAAACATTAAGAACATAAGCCTTTTATATTTCATAATAATTTTTATAATGGAAAAAATCCACTAGTTTTCCCCCAAGTTAAAAATATTATTGTTTTTAGACAATCGTACATGATTCTTGACTTCTCATCACTAAAAATATTATAAGGTTCATAATCATATCAAAATGGCCAAAACGACATATTTTTTAACATTTGATGATCTTATATTAGATATAACAATAAAATTAGATTTTATTGATTGATAGGTTCACTTATTAGTCCTTATCATTTTATTTTTATCTTTAATTACCCGATCGACCATTTACCGTGACAACAGAACTTCAAATGTCACTATTTGTATTGAAAAAAAAGAGGAATACTAATTAAATTACTAACACATAATTATAAATATTTTATCCATTTTAGAATACTAATATTTGATAATTGGAAATAATTAAAATTAATATAAACAAGAAAAATGCGATGAAACACAACTTTTTAAAAAATGATTATTAATATAATAAAATGTATTTATAGTTAACTAAATTATTAAATTGACTCTAATAAACATAATTATATTTTTGAGAATATAAAATAGATAATTTTTTTGAAATTATTTTAATAAAATACAACCTTATAAATTTTTGAAAAAAAATTAGTTTAAAAAAATGATATTTCCCACTACTCGTAGAAAATAAATCTTCTAAAAATATTTTAAAATTTCAATTTAAGAGAAAATTGAAATTTTGATTTAAAAAATTAAATTATTTTGATAATATAAAATGTCTTAAATGTTAATATAAAATTTTATCAAAATGTATTAAATTTATTTTTTTTTAAATTTTTTTGTTTCGTAAAAAACAAATTTTTATAAAATTATATACTTATCTAGTAAGAATTAATTAATGAATTATTATTATGTATGTATTTATATATATATAGATTTCATAATTTAGTTAATACTATTTGTACACTCAAATTCTATGGCTATGATATAACCAACATATTAAAATAATAATATTTTACTACTTGTTTCATATCGTTGTTGCATGTCATATACCACCAAATATAAATTATTATTAAATAGACACTTTGAGGAGAAGTGGGAAACCATAGTTCACAAAAAAATACACTACGTGCTAAAGGAGCTCCCAATGTTATTAAAGCCCAGACTAAGGTCATTTGAATCAGCCAGTCTATATAGTTCCCAGAGAGAAGTTCTAACCTATGTGTTTGGATCCTCCCTGAGAAGTTCTTCGAGATAGGAGATCATCAAGTCCAATGTAATAATGAATTCTTGCAAAGATATTTTTCATTGATTGAAATGCTAAGAAATTATTCGATCATGCTTGTCAATCCATGATTCCTGCTCCTATATGGCCACAACTTGCAACCTTTATTCATAAATTCATTAAATTTCCTCAATTGAGGAATTGAGCCACATTTCATTCTCAATAATATCTTATATGGAGTGAAATATGAGTTTCAAACACCCCCACACCTCTTCTTCTACTACCTTTGGTTATGTACTAAGATCATTTCTTTCCCTGTCTTGAAAGAATTTGCTATCTTTGATTCCACCTTTCTTGGATGACCTGGTTTTCATTGGTTTCGGAAAGTAAAAATAGTCCTTAAGTCCCTTTGGGTTTTCCCCTAAACCACAATGCATTTCTTGGAGTTACGCTTTCATTTTAGTCCCTTCTTCATTCTTAGGCTGTGAGGGCCTTTCCCGTGGAAACGATCACAATTGTCCATTGGGATTGCTCTATAGCTATCAACACCTGAACCGTCCTCATCACGTGAAATTAATTATCTTGATCCACTAGACTATCAGAACGGTCCCTTATCTCAACCCTAGGGCCTTACGTGGGGGGCTTCAGCCCAAATCTCTTGCTCAGATCACTGGGAAACAACCTGTTCACCCCTTCAGATGCATCCTTTAGATATGATGGGGATTAGAGAATGATTGGGTTCAAGGGACCCAACACAATCCCCTCCTCCCATCTCCCATTACTAGAATGATCCACTACCTCAGCATACTGGGGCACCTACTATATTCCAGGAGGCTCGGCCACCCTCCCTTCTTCAAGCCTCTCTTTGATTAGGGGAGGCATCAGTGAATATAGTAGAGGTACAACCTGACTTGAATTCCCAAGAAGTTGACCCTCCTCATGTGTTTAACCCCTATTACAGCACAATCATGATCCCCTTGAGTGTGTTTACTTATCTCCACTGTAGTCCTGGTATCGGTTGTCTACTCAGCAGTAGTGCATGCTTTCTATTTATCATTTGATCCCAGTTCTTTCAACACTATACTCGGGAGCTATTTTAGCCGATCAAACACCTCAACCACCTTTGTATTTTCAGTCGACCACCTTCCTTTACTATGTATAGAAGCCGGAGGATCCATGATCCCCTGATTCTTCATCATATAACATAGATTCAAAACATCCTCACCCATCATAGAGAGGTTTCCGACAGAGTAATCAAAAACTTAAATGGTGTTGTCGTCCCCTCTATTAGGTCAACCAGAATGGCCTCTCCGGCCCCTAGAAACATCTATTCCTATTTTGGAACAACCTGAGAAAAAGGGAATCTAGTAGTCATTGAAAACCTTTTGAAGCCTTCAGATCTCTCCCTCAATTTCGATGACAATGTAATCCTGAGGTATTTTCGATAAATCAACATCCACACAGATCCATAGCTCAAATGGATGATAGATGACCTTAGTGCTGGAATCAGAGAAAAGGTAGAGACCAACCATATTTCCTATAAACTGTAGGATAGTTGGGTTCTGAAATGGAAGTGGAAGAACAGGTAAGGGTATACATAGAGATATGGTTGGAGGATTGTGCCTCAGATGAAAATCGAATGTCCAACAGAATAGAGAGAACCTAAACCCCTTAAAAGAACATGGAGAGAAGGCCCAAGAAAAAACAAGATCGTGTTCATTAGATAATTGAATATGTAAATGTATTCAATCTAAAAGACCAACAGTTACACGATCCATAAAATTTAAAAAGGAGATCACAAACTGATCAAACACATCGACTGACGGACGATCTCACCTGAATCCGGCTACCAAAGTGAGTTCTAATAATGATAAAGCTTCTGTGAACTCTAGGGGGAAATATAAACAGAAGGAACTCTAAAAGCAAAGGATTGAACTTTAGGGATTATATCAATATAAGGGAAAGGGGGATGGGAGGATGAACCTGTGAAATGGGAGAAAGAGGGTAAACGAGGGGGAATCGAACGAGACGGAGAAGAAGGATATCCCTTCCCCAGCTGAAGCAATTTGAGGAGGGGAGGCGGTGGCACGACCATACCCTAAGCCATAGAGAAAGGGTAAGAGCGAAAGCACGTCTTACCCCTATGGGATTTGAACCACATAAAGGTAAGTTTCAGTTTCAGGTTGTATACTCTATCTAATATAGTGCTTTTATAAATAGTAGAAATTAATCTTCTATTAAATAAGTTATAACATATCAATTTGAAATTACTAATTACAATCAGGGGTTTTTTCATATGATAATTACTTTTTCAAAAACCAATATCATATAATGGAATAATAAAACATCATCAAAAAAGAAGGAATGAGAAATATGAAGGTCCCTGAGAAACAAGGATTCTAAATAGTATAACATTAGTTGAAAGTGAAAATATTGACATAGAAGTTAAAACTAATTCTAAAGGGATAAACGAAAGAGATATATTACATTTTCATGAGAAATATAACAATAAAAAAATAATGAATAAATAATGATTGAAAATATCATTTATTTCACCGTAATGAAAGTAAACATATAGATTTTTTATTTCATGGTTCTTTGTATAATGTTATGGAATAATATTATGATCCAAAAAATGTAATAATGAACATAATCATACATTATATCATTACATATCATAATCGTAATATAATCCTTTGGTTTTTCATCAATAATTTTTCAAATCCACTCTAATGCCGATAAATGAATATTAATGATGATTTTTTATACCTGAAGCAATTTTATCAAATATTATGATGCACTTGTCACTAGTCCAATCTTTAAATATTTCAAAAAACCAAAACGGTAGTCTATTTTAAAAAAAATTTGAATTTAACCACTACTAATATTATTAAAATCATTTCATAAAAAATTCCATAATTAGTTAACCATAATACTCCTCTAAAATATTCTAGACCATATTAAGAATATAAAAATGCGATTATATATTAAACCATAGACAACATAATTTATTTTATAATGCCACATTCCAAACATGTGAATAATAATAACATTAATCACTATTAACATTATCTTTATTCCATATATTCCATAAATCCAAAATGTATGAAACTCTATAATATCACTAACCATTTTCATGGCCACCAATATTATACTGTTTAATATTTCAATCATTTCCATCTATTTGTACAAAAAAATGCTTATTATCTCAACATTTAGAATATATTAAGGGTTATATTTCTTGTATACATGAATTTTTTAAAATTATTACCATACCATTGTTTCATTATTTTGGGTTATTAGTACCAGTAAACATATTTTTCAAATCCTTTAAGAAAAACTACTGAATTAAAATACATATACATTTCATTACTAACATAATAATAATTTCATTGGTAAAATAAGTTTATAACATAATTATTGAATCCAATACAAATGAAATATAATAATACGACCTCAAATGTATTAATATCATATTATTGACCTTGATCCCATTTGTTTGTTTGTAGGTTATATTCCCTTAATTCTTGGAGAATTAATTCATGTAGTCTCTGATATCCTTATAGATGCAACATTTCATATGGGAAGCTTCTTTATTTGTAGTCTCATTGAATGAAAGTGTTTTTTATGCATGGATAAGTCTAAAATTGTTACACCATTCTATTGATTTGTAGGATTCCTTATATGGGAAATTTTATTTATCATTACCTGAGATAGACACCCTAATATAGTTATAATTTTTTCATCTCCAATTTCCACTCAAGCTTCAACTTCATTATCTTTCCCTAGTGGTAAATCTCTAAATGGATAACATACATTGATATGTTTTCCATTTCTTCTATTAGACACCACTTCTAAACAACAGAATACATTATTAGATCATAAAATTATGAAACATAATATATAATCTTAAAAATAGTTATAAAACAAAAAAAATTAATATTTATGTTTAAATAATCTCAAATTTATAAGCATGGTTTATTTTGGAATATTCACATAGTATTTCATATAGTTTAGTTCAATAGAATATTTTCTTAAATACAATTTCCATGGTTTATACTAATCATCCTTTCAAACTATCTATGAATTCCCCTTCCCTAGAATCCTATATATAGGGATACTATTGTTATATTTAATCTAGATACAATGAATCACTTACAAAATTACTAAATAGTCTAGAAGTCATGGTAAACTAGACACATACACGAATCTCATATTATAATTGAAAAAAATAAAATAAAATATAATATTTTCATTAAGAATAAAATAATTCTCATTATTATATCCCTTCAGACCAATCATAATAGAATTCATCGAATTATATGTAAAATAAAAACAAGAAAGGGGTTTACTCTAATGATTAGTAAGGGTATATGTACAATGGAATATATCAATAATGACTAAAGAATCATCAATATTGAAAGTTAAATAGCTGAAAAACGTTCAATTTAATTAATAACATTTAAATTATTAATAATATAGAAGTAATAAATTCTGAGAAAATAGGAATTTATAAATAATCTCATTAGTTTGAAACATATCCATGTAAATTATAATAATATAATTATCAATAATACATTAATAAGTAATCTCAAAATGAAGGGAGCCATATGTTTTTAAATCATATACATATCAGTAATCCCTTTTTTCATGATAAATTATATAAATGGGTAGGGTCTCAACTATGTACCCAAACTAGATTCTCTTATGAGACCCACTGATACATCATGGTGTTATAGTGAGCCCCAATCATGACTTAATACATCCAATTAATTACTCATATGAATTGGTTGAAACATAATCTGTATAGAAATTCAACATTAAATCTAGTATATGAATTGTAAATACTCTGTACAATCCACAAACATAATTGTAAACACACATTCTTAATGTGGTGAAGGGTGTTAAAACATATTATAACCACTCAAACGGATCAAAAAATTCCAAATTAAAAATTTATATTATATCATTGAAACATATCCCTTGTATAAAACATTAAAAATAAAAAATTATGTTGTTTTGGGATAAAAATAAAAAAATTTATGTTGAAAACAATGTTGTGGAAAAATCAATTTTTACCATGAAAATCGGTTTTTTGAAAAAAAACAAGTAACATAATATTAGTAAAAATATATTATTTAAAAAAACATGTAAAAATGATATTTTTTCTTCAAATAAAATATTATTCTCGATGGAAGTAAATTTATTTGTTATCAAATCAATTATAAAACATTTTATTCACACTAATAAAATAGTAAACATGTACCTCCTTATGAATATGATGAGAAGATTATTTTCAAAATATTTAGTAAAAATTATAATCTGGAGAAAAATAATTTTAATAAATAATTTGGATAATTTTTAAAACATTATTACATATATTTTTATAAATTAATTATATAGATGAAAATGGATTTTCAACCTAAATAAGAAATAATGTCAAATTTTCTTCGTAAAATGTTCCCAATAACATTATGTTATGAGGAGTGGAAAATGTTATGACTACTTGAAATGTACATGAATATATATATGTGAATAAGATATATTGGTTCTAACAAATAAATTTAAAATAATTCTCATAAGTGAGGCGTAAAGATAACCAGTCCAGAATAATGATGACATAGTGAAATAAACCCTTACCGCTTTTGTACATTTTTAATTATAACCTCCATGAAATAAAATATAAAATATAAAATTAAATACCCTAAATATTAATATATTAATGACGTTAAATATCAATGGTTTAATATATACACCATAATAAAATAAGCAGTGAATAAAGAATATGTCTAATTGAAGTTAAAGGGAGATAAGAAAACCCTTACCTCTGGTCTAATTTCCATAATACATGATTGATCCTCACATTTATTAAATATATATTTATTTTAAATTTAATATATTAAAAAAGTAATGTATATAATAAAATAAATGAATTTATATTAATATTTTTTCTACCTTTTATTAACTATTCATCGTTAAAATCACAAATCAAATGAATAACTGCATCATTTTCCATGTATGTCTTTGTTTGGTAATTGAGATTTTTTTTATTATGGTTTCATCATAAAAATAATTTGAAATATTATATAAATATCATTTATATTCATTGATTATTTATATATAGAAATTTATAAAATATTGATATTTAAGAACTGATTACATCGTTCGTGGAGATGGTAGGTCGTACATACACATTAATGTTACTTTCACATTTTTATGGTTGTAATGAAAGAATGATGAATAAAAATTAATATATATATAATTATTATTATAACATATAAATCATAAGTATTTATTATATATACAATTATTACCTTCCCTGTAATACTTAATTGATTAACATATCACATGTCATCATTGTGGTGGCAGTCACTCAGACATGCGTTAAACGTTATATTTTTCTAATGGTTTGGAATACAAGAGAATATATATGATATTATAATTAAAAAATAATATTTATTTCATAAATTTAATATATATTCATTATTTTTTTATACCAATCCATGGGAAATGGTGATGAAAAAATAATCAAACCTTTTTCATAATTCGGTAAGTCATTCGTATGCAGGATAAATGTTTTTTCACATTAATACAATTGAAATGAGATGGAATATAGATTCTCTATAATACTAATAAAATTTTAATATATTTATTATGACGATTAATTATCTTAATATGGGTAAAAAACTGCTAGAGGAAGTAAAATAGAAGTAAACATTTATTACATGGTAAATATGATTACCAATTCTTCTGTAGAAGTCATTTAGATATATTTATAAGGGTCCTAGGGTTGGTATTTTTTTGGTGATAATAACCTTAATGAATTATATGTGGGTTTTATAAGAGTAATTGATAATTAATTGCTAATCTAGATAGATAAATGTGTTATAATAGAGTAAAGGATGGGGTTCACATTCAGAATTGAGGGGTGGGACACTGTTAGAACCATTGGAAAAATAAAATCAGTATAAATGTATCGATCTATACAAATAGAAATAATTGATAATAATATATTTCAATATGAGTTCATTTCTAAATAAACTCATTTAATTAGATTTATAATCAATTTTATCTAATCTTTAACCTAATCATTTAGTTTTCACACATGTTCACCCTTTTGACAATTAATATATTATTAAATATTTTTACAATTTAAGGGTTAATAATCTAACTATAATTCCAAAAATTACCTATATATGGACCATTGTTTAACTATAAACCATATACAAATATTTTTTATGATTATAATATTTTTATTAATTTAAAATCATTGTATCAAATATTTTTTTTAAAAAATTTTCAATAAAGTAATTTGTAACTCTTTTCGTTTATTTTGACATTAAATGCTGAATGAAAATGAGTAAATTAATTTATTATTATTTAACACATCAAAAATATATCATATACATTTATTAATGTTTTGTGACACATTTAATCATTCAAATTATTCCATTTTTAATATTTTTGATATCAATTTATTTATTTTTCCATTAATTGAACCATTATTGCATCAATATAACGAATTAATTTATTTTAATTATTTATTAAATACTAATTTAATAAATATTAATATGAATATGAATTATTTATATTTTAAAATAATATTTATAATCAAATATATTTTCTGGTTATACCTATGTTAAAAATACCAAAGCTATTAAAAATCTAGAGTGTGACATTTTTGAATTTTATTTACATGAAATATTATAAATGTAATAATAAAATCCAAATAGAAAAAATGATATATATTACAACTTTTGGTGATTATAGATGTGATATTATCATCAAATAAAATTTTATCCATTGTTAGAGTAATTTAATATTCTTTATCAATTATGGTTGGACTTTAAATACCCAATTTATCCTTTATCATGGTAAAATATTGTAAAATCATCTATTCATATTGAAAAAAAACAAAAAATAACTATTTAAAAATATTGAATTATTTTTATGGAATTAAATTTCTATAATTAGAACAAATAAAAAAAATTAGAAAACATGAGAGAAAACTATTTTTGCAATTATTTTTTTATACTTAATTAAATCCAAAAACTAGTTCTCACATAATTAGTCTGATTATTAATAATAAAATAGGTCAAATTTTATTTTTAAATGAAACTAAAATTAAATGTCCCTTTTTAAAATCTTATAAAAAATATAGTTTTAAATAAATTACATTATTTTCTTACACAAAAAAAAATAGTATAAGAAAATAAAAAATATTTTACCTAAAGATAATTTTAATATGATGATTTATAAAATTGTATTTATTATTTAAATAATTATTATTTATTATTTGAAATTAATTTTATTACTTTATCACAAAAATAAACAAAAATCATTTTTAATGAATGCATATTTATGAAGCATAATAAACTTTACAAAAAATGCTTAATTTTTCCTTCAAAATTAATAAATAAATTTTAATTTATTTTTTTATTTTTTGTATATTTTATAATTTATTTGTTACTTTAATTACCATCAAATTCATGTAATTTATTATATAAGTCATATTTATTTTTTAATATTCTATTGTTAATTTATGATTGGTTTTGTCTGCCGTATACCATGTCGAACATAATGTTCATTTAAAACATCATGGTTTCACATAATATATAAGTTCAGTTTTTTAGACCTCAATAAAACTTGATTAAAAATTCACTGAAGGAAATATTTCTTTCTGATTCAGTGGATTCAATTTTCAATTCCTTCACTCTCCAAGATATAAATTTTTATCAAGGTAACATAATTCTAAAATATTGTATGTGAGTACCCATTATTCCTATCACATTATTCTTCTCTTTTATAAACATATTTTTAACAACATAGGAGAATAAGATGTGCATATTTAGATTACTAACATATTTTGAAACTCTATATTCTTTTACAGGTGTGATATCCTATTTTAAATAATATAATAGATTCTCAATTTATTCTCTATTTTATAGTAACTTTAATTCCCAACCAATTAATTATTTAAATAAACAAAAGAATAAATTTTTTTTTCTCTATAATCCAATTGATAATTTTTATTTAAATTCATTTAAGATTACTACATTCATGGAATGTAAAATTTGGGTTTCATGGATATCTATTTTGGTGGCACTGAACACTTATCAATTTATTAATCACTAATGATATATATAATTTATTATAAATTTTAGTTATTTATATTTTTGTGTCATGATAAAGATGTATAAAATTTATAATGGCATTAAAAGGAAAATACTTATGAAGAAAAAATACAATATTTTGTGCAAGAGATTTGAATTCATCCACAAATTCATTCATTTTTTAAAAGAATTTTAATAGTTTGGAATGGATTAGGTTCTATTAAATGTGGTATTAATGGATTCTTCAATGAATCTAATTTTGTAAATAATTATTCCATCACTTTGTGTTTTCTTATGTAATTATAAGAACACAAGGTCATGCTATTCTTGGTTTATCTTGATTCTCAATCCCATGAAGAACGCTATAAGAATACTCAACTATAAGGAATTAACATATATCTTAATCTATAATGACCATCTTAATTAAAAACACAATATTTTTTTAGTGGAATGACAATAAATTCTATAAATTCTCTTTGTCAGCAATGTGCGACATCATTTCCTCTCTATTATTTATCAAAAAACAAAAAAAAAATCATCATTGACAATGTATAGAGTTAATATACATTCTAAAATATATTTTTTATATTATATTAAATAATAAATCATTGATTATAATATTTATGTATTGGCATATGAAAAAAAATATTCCTTAAAGCATCACCATCTCCATTAAAATAAATTATAGACCTATTTATAAAAAAGTAAAACAAATACTTTTTTGAGACAATTATATTATACTTTTATATTTGTCAATAATAGACGCACACATTTATTAAGTCAATATTTGTTCTCATTTAATTATTTCACGTATTGAAAATAAAATGATAAGGTCCATTATGATTCTTATCACCTTATCAACTATACAACATATCCTTATATACTGAATAGATTGAGCCTTGTTTGAAGGATAAATGAAATAAAATAAATTTTCTGAAAAAAATTTCTTATGTTATTACACTCTAAGTATGAAAGAGATAAATATTCATTAAAAATTAGAGGGGTGTTTCCGAAATTGTAAATACAATTGATAAATAAATAATCATGTGAAATAATTGTAAAAATGAATTTTGGGAAATCTCAAATTCCTCAACTGTAACGGATTTGCATTGTTTTTTTTTTGAATTTCAAACAATATTATTCCAAACCCTTTTACTGTTTACCATTGAAACCCATATACATATCCAATAATTCCCTACAATTTAATTTATAGAAATAATAATAATATGAAATAGGTAGAGATATTATTTGTTTCTATTTGGTTTCACTCAGGAAATTATTATATGCTCTCCATAATATTAAATTTTCATCTAATCAAATCATTTATCATGGTGTTATTATCTCATTATATTTTTTATATTCCTATTTCCATTGAATTATTTCCTATTATATAGAAGGTTTAATCATCTTATATATTACTTAAACATTACATTCTAGTTCTATAATTTATAATTTAACCACTTAATAATGGGAAATATGGATAGACATTCAACTATTCATATCAATCCTTTTTTTATCATACCCTATTCATAGGTTCTTTAGAATTAATAAGTAACCAGATGTTATTGTTCCCACATGTATATCATTCCTTACGTTCTTCACCATCTACATTCCTTTATCCTAAAATGTTATTTTTTTAAATTCATTTATATATATGTCCCTTTTCCCATGGAATACAACCAAGAAATAATTATTGATGTTTATATATTACTCATGATTCTAAAAAATATTCTACAATGACAAAATATTGCAAGAATCCTCCATATTGGTTTTCAAAATTATATACCATTTTGTAGATCAAGGATTCTTTCGAAGTATTATAATCATTAATTCATAATAATTCTTACATTCTCCCCTATATCACCCAAAAAAATATTATAAGAATCTATTTTTTTCATTGATAAATCTATTCCAGATATAGACACAACCTATTTCATTTGAGTTTTTCTCTTAATTTCACATCATTCCTCTGCTTTGTTTCATCATTCGTCCATGTAAAATAAATAGTACTCAAATAGAAAAATGATGTGTGCTCATACCATACACAAAAAAATTACTACCCATGATTTTTTTTCATATAATTTGATAGTGATGTTTCATAGTAATTTGTTAGTGCACATATTCATTAGTTTGGGAAAATTTTCTATAAGAAATTGAACTTTTTGGCCTAAATTCTTCATATTAAGGAGGAGAGTTATTTTCATGAACCATATTTTTCATAATATATTATTTCTTATCATATTAACCTTCATTATTATTAATAAAATATCTATCATGGGATATGTCTTCTATATATATCATTAGAATTTTGGATGTGATTACTTCACTGACTTGCAGAGGTTAAACTTTAACCTATTTATAATTGTTCAGCTCTTATATGATTATATTGAAATTATTTCAAACAACATAAAAATTTGATTATATCCCTATATGTTATTTTTTTCTTACATATAGTGTCCTTTCAAGGCCAATCCAATTATTTTTTAGAATATATTAATAGGTGATTCATTGTATCATCAATGTATTTATTGTCCTTATTGACATACCATTCCTTCATATAATCCAAAGTTTGATTTTTTCATTATATTACACATTACTATCTGGAAATATTATGTCATCTCATGGAAGAATTTTATTTTATATTTTAGTGTCCACTCATGATATTTCATTTATTCTCAAACATCATCACTACATGATGAATCATATCAATTCTTTTAGTGAGAAAAGATAGTGAGTTAATTATTTTATATGGAAAAATATGGAAAATATATATAATTTATAAGTAGAGAATGATTGTAAATGAAAACGAAAATTATTTATTAGTATCCATTTCTTATAAAATTAGTTGTTAAGATATTTTTTTGTTATAGTTGATGTTAAAAAACATTCATGGAAATATAGAGTATTTTTATGTTTTTTATTGTCTCATATTTTTTACCATGAGACATGCTTGATATAGTGCAACATAAAGCCTTTTATATATTTTATCAACTACAAAATTTATTTTAAATATGAAATAACCCCCTATTTCATGATTTTTTGATATTTATTTAGTGATATTTTTCTCAATATCATTTTTATTAATTCATTTCCAAGTTAGTTATATTTTCATTAATATGATTTTAAATTAATATAGAAATAATATCTCTTATATGAATAAAGATTTCATGTTTTATTTAGTACTATCTTTATCATATTTTATATTTAAATTTATTTTATTCTATAGTTGAATTACTTATCTTCATAAAATAACAATTCTTTGAAAAAATGTATTCAAGAAATAAAATTGTGTTGTTGGTAAGAATAACCCCCATTATTACGAATGAATCATTTCTTCCACATCAATATTTTCCATTCAGATAATGTTATACTACATATTTAGTAAATATATATTTGATTATTTTATATATTTATAAAAATTTACATATAACCTTATGAAATTTAATATTGAATATATTTTCTATGATGTGGTTTTTCAGAAAATAGGTTTACAAAAAATGGTTTTGTAGAGTATTAATGAAAAAGGGTCTATATCCATTAAAAATAAAATATTGTACTCCTCAGTATTCGATAATATTTTTTTTGATAAGTGATATTTTATATTTAATTATTTATGATAAGTTTTTAAATGTATTTTTTATCCATTTCTAATTATTGGGAATATTATTTATAATTCATTTGTATAAATATGTTTCAATTTTTTTTTGAAAATGTCAATATTTTAACTTTTATTTTCCTCCATTTTTTTCCTATCATTATATTATTTCTCAATGATAAACAAATTTTAATGGTTTTATTCATTTTAGATAATGTTATTTTGTATATCATATGATCTTTTATGTAAATTTTAGATTTGTTTTAAAAAAATTCATCATTTTCTATGGGTTATTAATAATATGTTTATGATTGATTTAATGTGGCACACTTATGTATGTATGTTGAAGGGTGTATTATAATATACCACTCCAATTCAATTTATTATGTTTATATCACATATTATAACCAAGGGTTGACATAATTTATTTTTCTTCATTTTGGCATGAGCATGAGTGTTTTGATCACATTTATAAGAGTGGAAATTACATGTTTGTTAATGTAGCCATGGATATAATTTTTTTTTCTCACAATGGTATTATTTTGAATTTGGTTTTTCAACATATCCATGTATTTTATCATGTTATAATAAATTTCCACGATGCATTTAACTTCTCCGAATATTCAGGTTTTCATGATTATTTGATATTTTTAATGAATTGTTGACTTTTATATAATATTGATTTTTTTTGTGATTAATATGTATTTTAATCAAATTATTATTTTTGTTCACTTATTTAATAATAAATTTTTGATATTATGAATCTATATACAATTTTATGACTACTACATATGAAATTAAGATATTTTTTAAGATAATTTTGACTTAATAATTTTCCCCTTTATGTTCGTAATCTGAGAAAATATGACACTTTTTCTCCTCACTGAGTGTCAAAGCATGCCCCTTTTTTACATTCTCATTCCCATGAGTATCAATATCATTATATATTGTGATATGTTTAGAAAGGGGCTAGATTAGCATGGTTATATATATATATATATATATTGTCAAACATGATATTAACAAAACCAATCATCCAGATACAATTCGTTATAGTTATTCGATTGCTCAATATTTTTTGATATGTATTATTTAAATTATTATATTACTATATTATTTATGTAATTTTTATCATGTATTAAATTATTAAAAATGTACTTGTAGTAAAATGGTGATATATTAGTAGATAATATGGAAATGAGACATGTAAAACCCATATATGATCATATGAGAAGAAAATAGATGGATTATAAGAGATAAATAAATTCAATTTCCTATATATAGAAGTTAAATAATAATAAATAATGATTTATAAATTATATTGAAAATATAAACATAAGAAATTGTTGAATTTTTAATTCAAAATTATTAAAATTGAGAACAGAAGATTGAATTGTTAATAAATTTATATTTAATGGTGTTAAAATGAAAAACATCAAGGGGTTAGTATATACACCAAAACAATGATTACAATTGGTGAATATAGAAGAAAAATAAAGGAATAGAAAATTGAGTCGAGAATCCCTTTCCATTAAATGCGATATCCACAATTGTGCATTAAAATTATATATAGTAAATATAATAATCTCAATCACATTTTCCATTACATTATATTTTTTATTATATTTTTTAATCGTGAATTATAATCGTTCATTACATATAAATTAGTATATTAAATTTTATTTTTGTTTTCCTTGATGTTTGGGAGTTTGATATATTCATACAAGTTTAATAAAACAAATCTCAGTTCTAATTCATGGATACAATGTTCATAATTCATATATTATTCAAGGTTATAGAATCATTTAATTGAAATATTTACGTTATCATACACATTTTCCGTAATATATGGGTATTTTTCTTGAGTAAGGGATCCTTGATGTACAATTTTTTAGTAATTTACAAATAACAATAAGTTACTTAATATATATCATAATTGTTTTTCATTCTTTTATAATCATATTCCTAAAATAATTTAATGCCTAACATAAAATTTTACCATTAATAATTTATTGATACTTATTTATATAAAAATAATGTCATTTATATAATATTATACAAGTTAGTGGTAGATTTCATCCTGAAAAGAATATGTTATACTAGAAAATGTGTAAACATCTATAGTTATATAATTATAGAATCATATTATAAAATTTAAATCAATTTCAATACAAAATAATTTTTTTTTGTGAATATGGTTTGAAAGTTATTGAATAGGGAAGCTAATTGAAAGGGTTAGAGAATATCATAGATTCCTACTTGATGAATTCTCTTTTTTTAGGAATGCATTCTTTCAGAATAAAAGATTTTTGGAAACCCTTTGTTATGAAAAATAATCCAAACATAATTGTTCTATTTTATTAAGGAAAAATAGGTAGAAAATCAATAGTTTTTTCTAGTAATATTGTATTTTACAAGGGTAAATGATAGATTATTTTATAAAAAAAATGAGGGATATTTATTTAGAAAAATATGTATGGTGGAGGGTAAAAAGGTAATCAAAATAGAGTTACATAAAATTGGTGAATAAACATTCATAAACAAATTTAAATTTTATGACACACTTAAATAATAACTTAAAAAATATATATTTTTTATTATACTTATCAAAAATTTTAAACTCATTAATTTACATCATTTACCCTTTTATAATATTTAATTATTTAGGATTCCAATTATTTTTTCACCTAAAATAGATGATGAACTCTCTTACCCAATATCAACATAAATATTCTAAAATGTTGTCTCCATTTAATCAAACCAAATTTCTAAAAAAGAAAATTTTAATGATTAAGAGAAAAAATATAAATTGAATAACTGATAGTTATAGAAAAATGGGTTTTTATAAAATATTGGTTCTCTTAATATTATTTTATATTACATGATAAATAATATTTAATCTATTTTATAAAAAATTAAATATCACATTTGATTCTTTATTAAAATGTGATTCATTTATTCGCTATGATAAAGTACAAAATATATAAAAAGTATTCCTTTAAGAAAATAAATTTTAACAATTATATAACTTTAACAAAATCTATTTAATTTTTTTTACTCATATTATATAAATATTATTTCATAGACCCATTTATATTTAAATAATTAATTTAATAATAATAAAAAAATTTAATGAAAAAAAATATTTATAATGAAATATTTTATTCATACAACACATTTTTAATAATTTATTTCTATGAGTTTTATTATTTTAAAATTTAAAAAATACCATTTTCATATACATAAAAACTCTATTTTTATGGACTATATAATCAATGTCCATATTTAAAAAAAATATAAAAATAGGTTTTTATTTATATATATAACATTAAATATATTCTTAAAATCATTTTTCTAATTTTTTTTACTTTTACCTAAAAATTTATATAGTTTTACTAATTATATGACTTATTTCAATACATGAAATTAGAGTCATGATATTTCAGTAAAGTCATTAAGAAATAGATTTTATTTTCCTGATTTTTTTATTGACATGTTGTTTAATTACTGTTGTTTTTTTATTTTTGTTTCATTTAGAAATATAATAATGTTTTATTTTCATAGTCCATAACTGTATTTTATTAAAACAAAAAAACAAGGTGTTTTTAGTTATGTATTGTGTCTGAGTAATGATATTCAATATTCTATTCATTTAAATGAACATATAAATATTAAAATTTTGGGGTGTTATACTGAATATGTAATAAATTTGATTTTGTAGATCATGAGATGAACCAAACATGTAAATATAAATTAAATAAATTATATGATATCATAAATTATTAAAATAATTTTGATTTATATTAATATGGAAACTGTAATAACATATAACCTTATGAAAACCAAAACATCCTTATGTCCCAACTCAATAGTTATGATTTTACCTTGAACCTTTTCAAATGTTTCATCCCTTCCTCATAAGGCCTTCCCAAACAAGTTTATTCCACAACTAAGCCTAGTTTGTGTCACTACCTTTCATCTTACATCCATATACTTGATTGTGTGTTATAAAATTTTTTATATATGAGAACTAGTTAATTTTATTTACTAGGAGCCCAACATTCCAAAACACAAATACTGTGTTAGGAATGGGAATACACCTAGATGTAAGGTATCGAACATGTCTAAAATAGATGAACTCTTATAGAAATATCCCTAAGAGTCCCATAAAATAAATTCATTTCAATTTACACTGTTTCCCTTTAGGCTTATTCCACTATCCATTGAGTGAATCCTCACTTCGAAATGGATGTGGAAGGATTTAACTCAATTTATTAGCTTGTTTCTTATTTTCATCTACCAAAACTTATATATTAATAATATTGGAATAAGATAAAGGTTTCAGGGGGTGAACCTCTAAATAATATTTTGTTAAAAACATAACTCAAATATAGAACAATTTATCTATCCACTCATTAAATGATATGATAGAAAATTCACTAAACAATTGAACATAGACACTAAATCTATTGTTATTATTATTCCTTAATCGTGCTCTACGAAATCCTGACCTTTTAGAAATTTCTACACATCCAAAATGGGTTAACCATTGACGATTTTTTAGAAACAATTTGAGCTATGATACACATCCTATCTTTTTTCTCTACCCACATCACTCAATTTACAATATATTCATTATGAAAAATAATAATCGAACACATCCTTCTTGGACTCTATTATCTTTTAGACCATGGACATTGGGTTGAATATATCTTATAATTTCATAACATGATCTGATACTCCATCTATTCTAAATGATGAAGGATTTTTCATCAGGAAAATAAATTCCCCATTTAACTCAATTGCATCCATGGTAAAAAAGGGTCTTCATAATGAAATATTATACATTCAATAAATAATTCTACCAAAACAATATAATGTCTATTATCTTAAAAACCACAAATATATATTTCATCTAATGATTCCATGTAATCCAATTTCATTTTTCCAATTATATTGGAAAACATTCATACCAATGAACTTATCAAAGTTTTCAAAAAAAATATTTTTTAATAACAATATTCAATAAAAAAATTCATTAGGTTATTAGAATATCCATTTAAATGTTTGAAAACAACTTTTTACTTATATAACCACACTATTTAACTCATTACATACTAAGTTAAACTTGATGTATGAAAAATTTTCAATTTCAGCCCAACATTTATTAACATAAAATAAACACCATATATTTTTTCATCACAAATCAGTCATTTAATTTAAGATCCTATTGACTCAGATTTCACCATAAAAATGTTACTTTATTCTTATTATAGGAACTTTCTGAGTCCCAAAAATTGTATTCTCCATGCATATCGTACTTCTGAAGATATAAATCGAAAACCAAAATCTATTAATAATTTTCAACACCCTAACCAATCCTATAAAATGAAAATGTCTAAACTAGGGTAAAATATGGTTTCATTTTAATCCATTTATTTCTAAAGGAAATAAATTTGTGGTGAAGTGGACGAATGTAGACAATTCAGGTGATTAATTTTCCATAATATAGCAGTAATCATATATGGTTATGAGATGAATCATTTTTGATATAATACATTAAAATATAATATGATTCTATATAAATTAAAAATACAATTCAATTTATCAAATAAATGAATAACTGAAAATTTACCCATGACACAATGCTCATACCATTATCCACTATCACCTTTTCAAAAAATCAGATTACATGATTGAAAATACCAATTTTTAAAATTTCAAATTACCTTCCAAATATACTAGTTTTCAAAACACATTAATTTTATATTAAAATAAAATAATATTATATTCCCTTTTTTCATAAAACACTATTTTTTTATAAATAAATAATAATAGAGATAATAGATAATGAGAAAATTTAAATGTATATGATATTATAAAATTTATAGAAGAAATATGATCCTCTAACGCTATTGGGAGTTTTTTTTATTTCCAAATTTAAAATTCAAAGAATCGACCTCATTAGGTTGAATCCATAAACCCACAGGATGATATGTTGAAATACCGAATACCCCACCTCATGGAATAACAAATCACTGATTTAATTTTCCACATTAATGAATCAATATAGATATTTTTGGGTGATAAAAATCCATTAAGAACATATTTCTCGATCCATCAATTCCATATTGATATAGTAATCACATGGGAGAAATAGAATTTTTATTAGTGGAGAAACCCCAAGATAACCTATAAGGAATTTTAGATCAATTTATGTTCAAATGATAAGATTAATTATATCATAAGAAGTTAATTTTGGTATTGATAACAAAAACCTCATAAAAATTCATGACATAGAAGGCGTGGATGTAATGTTAAACATTCTTTTTTGATGCAATGGATCCTGACTCAAAATTGAATAAAATCACTCATGGTTAGGATAGAGGGTCATGTATTTTACTATGTGGAGATAATTTTTAATATGGATATGTATATAAATAGAATAAAACCATACATATTACTAGTCATCTTATCCTATTAATTGAAACATAAAAAAATTCTCCCAATTATAATGAAAATGATGGTGAAAAACATATATGATAAAAGATGAAACTACACCATTTAATCAAGTATTATTCTACCCTAATATTTATCTATCTATAAAATATCATAATATTATAAGAATATATTATTAACCTAATTTTTATCATATGGAACCATAATTTTATATGTTAAAGGAAAATATTATTTCTTAAATCATATAATTTTTAAATCTTAAAATATATAATTATATGTATTTATCTTATTACATCAATGAAGAAAATGTAAAAGGATAATATAAATTGTGTAGTTACCAAAACAACATGAAAAATTTTATTTTGATTTGTCTAATTGAAACTATAATAATAGTAGGTGATAAATTTATGAATATAACGTGAATTGGGAAATACGTATTTGTTCATATCGGTCGATTTATTAAAATATTTTAAAAAAGTAGGTTAATGGAAGTTTTTATTCACCAAATCAATCTTTTCGGATAAATTATCACGTATATTAATCAACCCATAATCATGGATCACTTATATCAAAATAATGGCATTAAAGAAATTTTTTTGAGTCTTATTGGAGTAATGTGTAACTAAAAACAAAAATTAATGTTTTCAGTTGAATTAATATTTTTCATTAAAAAGTTAATTTTACTCATATTTTAAACTAACATATAATTTTTATCATATTTTCAAGGTACAATGAAACAATGTAACAAGTGGATATACTAATAACAATTTTAGTCCACAGTTTATACCATAATTTTATTGATACCACTCTACTGGTTCATCCGTTCTTCGCTATAACCTAACACTAACTCTATCTCCACTATTATACATATAATAAACTTCTACCCATTATAAAATCAAAAAATCAATCACTTAGAATATTAACAACTAAATATTCATGTGGAAAACTAATCCCAAATGGTGTAGGTTATTGAAAACACTATATTATTCGGATTTATATCCTTATAAATGGAAATGAAGATATCAAAAAAACTGTCATTAACACTATGCTATCATCTTGTCCAACCCTAAATGTTTAGATCATATTTCTATCCTTGTATCTATCTTACCCACTCCAATGAAAATATAATCATCTCAAAAAATCTTTATTCGATCAATAATGAAATAAAAAAAATTAATTTAATGTGAAATGTAGTGGTAATGAAGACTAAATTTTTTGATTATTAGTAAATATAAGGTTCTCAGATGGTATTTTTGTCCCAGGAGTCATCTTATATTACATTATCATGTATCATTCACACAATTATAGAGATACCAAAAGAAGCACATGATCAATAACCATGCTATCAATGTACAGTTATCTGCAATTAGAATAACCCATATTGATGATCAATATATCAGTAAAAAATTTATAAATAAAATTAACATGAACCACCATCATTGGAATGTTATTTTTCCCAACCATATATTATTCACAAATGTTATTATAGTTAACTAGGGAATAAAAAGGCTTACCATCTAGTTCCTAAAAGGATATATTTAAATAAATGATTAAGAAGTTAATTTAATATATATATACGAATGATAGATATTGTTCAAAAAATATACCAAAGGAAAGATTAAGTTCTCCAAAAATAATAATTATTATACTTATGATTAGCAGTAATAATCCTATAATTACTGTTTGATAATATATTCTCTATATTAATTTATTACCATGAGCCTACTGTAAAAATCACTGAATCCAAAAAGTAATATTATTGGTAAAATAATTATTTCTACAACCCAATAATGTTTAAAAATATCATTGATATATAATTTACCTTGACCATTAAAATATTAAAATTCCTTAAATGAAATAAAATTAATATCCTTGGTTTTGATTTCGAAAATCACCAAAACTATATCCTAATTTTTCAAAAAAAAATTAAATTGATCTAAGGATGGAAATTAGAATTTCATAATATATAGAAAATTTTTGAAGAAAATGACCCATTATTAATATTTACCAATAATTTTATACATTTATATGTTGAAAATAATATTGTCGTGAAATTAAACTAATGATTTTATTCTCAAGCTCAGTCCCATGAATATCCTACAAACATCACAATTAATTTTTTCTAATAAATTAACATCCCAAAAAAATGTGTCATGTTTATTAATACATAATATCTTATAAAAACAGTAACCACAGTCCGACACTAGTAAAATATTAAATAATATAAATTATATGGAAAATATTCACAAATCCCCCACAATTGATTTTTTTAAATAATGTTATAATTTTTTTTGATATCTAAGAGTCCATAAACTAGTCCAAATTGAATGATGTGTAGTTAATATGATAAAAATAAATTCTATATAAATCCTTAGAAAGATCAACATGTAAATAAAAAAACATATATATCATTATATACTCTATATTTTTAAATGTCGTCTTCTAATTTTTGGTATTCCTTATCACAACCCGTCCTCGGGACCCGTCCCGTGACTACCCCAAGCCCTCCTTCCATAGGCCATGGGCTAGCGACTAGCACCAAGGTGTAAATCCCACTAAAAAGGGAAGTAATTTCATTTGTAAAGTAAACAAACACCACAGAGAAAGTAAGAAGTAGAAGTAAACACTAAGTAAAAACTGAGTACAATAGTAAGTGCGGAAAAGTAAGTGGGCCAGAATACAAACCCAAAATGAAAGTAAAGTACAACTGTAAAGGGAAAACAACAACTGAAAGTATAGCCGCAACGTTGAGCGGCCCACTGAAATTCCCACCTAAAGGGTGATTATAGATAGCCTCTACAGCTCCCCGGGTCCAACCGTTAGCTCTGAGTACGTCCCGCCCAGTGGTCCACCTCTAGGTACCGTCCTGACCCGCAAGCCTCAACTATGATCAGCACTGTCTGTCGTTTGCAACCAACACACGTGGTGCAGGCATAGCTCATGTAGGGATGAGTATAAGCTACTCAGTTGGGACCCCGAGACCCCCGAAGGTCTCCCTGAATCCACAAAGGATAATCCAAAAATTAAAGACACAATCATGAAGTAACATCCGACAATGCTAATGTATATTTCCATACATATACCTAAGTCACCAGTTCCAGTTCGGCTCTGACGTCTGAGCTCAAGTACAACCCAGTACACAGAGGAAGAAAAACGTAATCCACACAGGAAGAAAAACGCAATCCACACAGGATTTCACAACACAATCCACAAAGGAAATCAAAACAGGATTCAGTTTACACAGGTATACTTCTTCGTATGACGATAGAGATGATCAGGTATAGCCACTGATTCATCTAAGTAATCGGACCCACAAAGGATCAATAGGTACTAACCCCTGCAATGACACATAAAGTATCTGACCCACACATGATCGATAGGTAACTAACCCCCGCAATGACCCACAAAGGATCAAACCCACATCTGTAGGTGCTGGGTCACACAGAACCCCTGAGCACTGACCCGCACAAGATCAGACCCACACAGGATTGGTAGCACTAATCCATGTAGGATCGCTGAGTGTTGTAGTCGTCGCCGTAGAATCCACTGAGTATCTCTGTACAGCCGTCGTCATCGTCGCAGTCGCAAACGCAAATGGAGCCAGCTCTAGGGTTCCCGCACACAACAACCTCATTCGGGAGGGTATGCTCCCCTAGCCGAGAGGCTGATACTTCAACTAACACAAAGTCCGGAGTTGATGTATCCAAAAGATCCATATCGCCAACCGGAACTCAGTGTCACAGACGGCGCATCAATCGGACACCCGGCCTGGAAGTTATTGGCCTTTTTGTCCCAGGATCCCGGTTGGTTTTTAAGTCAAAACCAACCCAGCCATACTCCACCTGTGTCCAAACCTCGGGCGGAGTAAACCAAAAGATCTATCTCACTAAGAGGAATCCAACAAAGTCAAAGACACGTCAATCGGACGTCCGAAGCTCAAGTTATGAGCATTTCAGCTCTGAGGGCCTGGTTGGTTTCGTGTACGAACCAACTCGGCCGAACCCAAAGTATTCTGAAACCTTGAGTATGATATTCCTAAACTACCATCTCGATCCAATGATCTCATCGCAACTGACGGTGCATCGATCAGAGGCCTAAAGCTCAAGTTATGGATGACCGACCGGAAGAGGTTCGATATTAAAGGGTTCGGTCCCGGTCCGACCCGGCACGATACCCCCAGGGTCAGCCCAAACCGGGTCGGCCTGAACCAGGTCTGGGTCCGGCCCGGGCTCGGCACGGCCCAGCATGGCGGACCAGCCAGGCAACCGGCCCGGCCTGGGCGTGGCGCGCTGGGCGTGCTGGCCATGAGCTCGGCCAAACGGAAGCGCCTTTTGAGGGGGGGGGGCATCCCCCTTGTCTTTTGTAATCGCGACACCCATTATGGGGGCCACTTGAGCTGGTCGTCGGGGTTTTGTAACCCCTGGCTTCTCCACTGTCCGGCCGGCCCGCACTGGCCGGCCGGCTATTGCCGCCACGGGACCGGAAAGGCTGGTCCCCCTTACTCTGACGTCGGCGGCCCAGAACCGGTCGCCGGTCTCCCTGCTCCGCCATGTCTCGGAACTGGCCGCGACCTTGGTTCATCCGTTGCGGCGCGACGGCGCCGCACCCCTCTGCTGCGGCCCCGCTCCAGCCTCGGTGGCTTCGGGGTTTTATGGCGTGGCGCGACGGCGCCACATCATGGTTCATATTTCAAATGCGCGGTGCGACAGCGCTGCGCATCCTTGTCGCTTGACCCCGTGCGGTGCAACGACACCACGTTACTTCCCTTCGAAACACAACCAAAAATAATAAAATGGGAGGAGGGTCGAACGTGTTTGTGCGGTCTGGCCCCCTCCCATTAAATGATATCATGTGGATCCAAGAACTAGGATAGATGAAGAAGAAAATGATGGAAGTAATCACGAAATAAAAACGCATAAAACCCCTACCTCGAGCGTAGCTTGAAAGGAGGTTCGTTGCGGAAATAACCGTCATGGAAGGAGGCGTCGTGAAGATGAATCATCATGGAAGAAGGCGTCGTTTGTGTCGCGGTACAAGGTGTCGTGTAGTCGATCTCCGAGGATTTGGCATTCTTCGTTGGAGATCGGTGCGTTCTTCGCGTTCTTCGTCGAAGAGGAATAAGTTCTTCAAGGTACTCAACTATTCTCCCAAGACTCACCCAACAAGAATTCCACCCAAAATAAAATAAGTCCCTTACTTATTTTATTAACATAACATAAGTTTGAAATTAAAAAGTTTGAATTAATCCACATAATTAATTAACTCAAGTTGTCAAATTAAATGAATGGTTATGGAAGGTTAGGGAAGGTGAAGGGGTAGGGTTCGTGTGGGCCCCACCACCCTCATAACCTCCAAATAGAAGTTGGGTGGTTTCCCCCAACTTCCACCCAATGCTTTAAACCACTTAGAGAAAAATTAAATTGATGCTTAATTTTATTTTACCTTCCACAAAAATTTAACAACTTCTCTCGTGTAAACGCAACTCTGGAAAAGGTGTTCCTAAGAAAATATCGGCACTGCGATTCCATCAATGCCCTCAGAATTCGATTCCGAGCACTGGTTCTACAATTAGAAATTCCCACTCGTTCGTTCACTGAACGTACCCGAGCTAAACTTCGGATTGAAATTCCGGACACACCGGGAATATGAATTTTTGTGACCACATATCCAATATTAGTTCCATAAAAGGGTTTAAAATTACATTATTATAGGTATTAATATCACCGTCCAATATTTAGATATATATGATTTTATGAATTGATATATTTTAGGAAATTATTTCTGCTCTGTACCACATATTTGTTTTGTAAATATTTGGTTCCTTGAGTAAATTAACATTTATACAATATGGTGTAATTCATTTCATTAATAGATAATGAGTTTCATTGAACTATTAGACACCACATGATTATCCAATATTTTCATAGAAACAAAAATTATTGAAGATGAATTAATATAAACCTTATATCCTTCAACTAAATTAAAAAAAATTGTAAACAGAATTATTATTTTATCTCTATGTTAGATCCTCAATATTCATTTCATTCTGATCCACCAAATTTATTATATCATTTTATATTCTATTAAATTTTCATGTATCATAAAAAAATGTAAACATAAACTGATATAATATTATTAATTGTCCAAGAAAAAATATAATTTAAAATATATTCATGGTTACATTACATGGCACGACATCCTCTAACTTTTTATGATAAATTGATACTAAATCATCAAGGACAACATTACTAAGGAATTTAACCATCCAAATATATATAAAATATCAAATAATATAACAAAAAACTATATTTTCACATCATATATTCAATATTTTATGGTTATGATTATAATGATTATTGTAGATGTTTTATATAGCTTAATTTCATAAAAAAATAATAATAATGAAGGTGCATACAAATATATACAAAAATTATTTATAAGAAATGCTATTATTGTAAGGGATTATAAAAAAATGACATAACAATATACTCAATGTGCCTATATCATATTTGAAATTAATTTATCGGGATGTCTTATACCATGGAGTAGAGATAATAAAACAAAGAGTAAAATATGTTTTTTTAAATCATGGAAAATTTATCCAAATCATGTAGATCATCTATCTATGATATTGGAAAACAATTCTTAATAGTTACATAAATTATCATATTTTAATATACACATTGTAAAAAATATTCATTGATGTTAATGGGAAAATAGAGTATTATATACTGATGAGATGCGTTATTATTAATAAAATATTCTTCTATGATCTCTTAATTTTAAATGTTTTAACACCCTCAACAGGGTCAGAAATATATGATATGATGGAATATAAATCAAATTTATATATTATACAAAAGAATAGATAATTTCCATATAATATAATCTAGAAAAATCATCTGATAAATATTAGGGGATATGTTCCAGAAATATAGGGATGATTATTTAATACTTACCATCATATATATTTTGACATATACATTCCAATTTATTAATAATATAAAAGATATATTTTTTATAATATACTCAATAATATTGATACTCCAAGTATCTAATAATTATATACTAAATTCTAGTTAAATATAATAATGATTAATATGTTATGAAGTAATCAAAATATAAACAAAAGTGAGTTTAGTATCCCATACTAATAATACCTCTAATTGACTTCAAATTAAGGGTATAAATTTCCTATAGATATAAACAGGTTCTTACCACTGTATCACAAGATCAAAAAAATTCATCATATATAAATATGATTTATAATGCAGTAAGAGTGGTTATTTTCATCAAATACCCCACAAATTAAATAAAACAATATTGTTTCATAGATAGAAAATATATAATCTTTTATGCTTAAAATAAAGATCAAGAAAAGGAATAAAATATAAATATATTTTATTTCAATTTTGAGGGATGGTTCATTAAATTAATTATAGTTTTCTTTGAATATACATATATTCTTATGGAATCCTTTTTGCTAAACCCATACCCCATAGTAAGTATTAGGGTTAGTCAACTCTGACCACTTCAACTACCACACTCATAAGGTCAACATGTAGGTAGTTGAATACAGTATATTGACATTCCCCCAAACCTAAAAAATATTCATATATAGTTTTCATGATTCATGCGAATGATTTCTAATTTATTTATCAAATTAATAATCAAAATATTTCTATTCTAAAAACAAAGTTTACATTACATCCCATCAAATCATCAATGTTGTTTAGTTTACCATACATGTTAGTGCATAATATTTTTAATGGAAGAAATATATATGAAGATTAATATAAGGATAAGATAATTTATATCCAACCGGAAAAGTTAAATCATTAATATTCTTTTTTCTAATACCACATCGACCCAATAGATGATTCCTCTATATCATATTTTCTAGAAAAGTAAAAAACTATCTATTATACCTCCTTATAACACATCTCAATTAAAATAACATTATTCACAATTTAAAATTAAAATTTCATGATTATAGATTTTCATAATTATATTAAAGGACTCTCTCAAACCCATCTTGAATCATTGGGATTTCGATTCCTTATCCCTACTCAGGTATGGTGAAAAAAAATAAGTCTATAAATCTAGGCACACTTCTTATTTCATATTACTATACATTGTTGATGTACCATAATTCATTATTCATAAACATAAATTATATTATAGTATTTAAATTACTCAATTAACAATTGTAGGTATACCATTTAATTCAAATCACGATTTTTCTTAGCCTCAAGGAAACTATTGACCCGATCGTGGAAAAACAATGAAAATTTAAAGTAGTTGAGATGCATCTATACTACATGGGGGAATCTATGACCATAGATATATTGTTAATATAATCAATACACACCTCCAATTAAAATGGTAAAACATAATGTAGTATGATTTGAATATAATGGAACTGAAAATTTTATATGTAATGGACAATAGAAGGCTCACACCAATATCCTACCAATTATTATAGAAGATATGGTTATTCAAGAATATAATAAATATTTAGGTCAATAAAATTTATATATGTTTAAAAAACCATCTTCCCAATTGTTAAATATTTAAAATTTATCTTTAATTGTGTTTACACTACACTAATCTTTAGAAAAGTATTATATATTCTTTGTAGGAATATAAAATATATTGAATTAATGTTATTATAATTTCAATTAGTTTAAAACCCATGGACTCTATAACATATAAAACACTTATGATAACGAATTAAAATTTTGATCGTTATGATAAATCATTCAGAAACATTACATTGATCACATAATTAGGAAATAACAGCCCAATAGTAATATTAGTAATTATGTGTTTCTAAATCCCATACATTTGTTAAAGATGAACATAAACATTATAATATCTAAAATATAAGTATGTAATGAAACATTAAATATTATTTATGTTTTAGTTATTATAAATCTATCACTAATTTATAAAATAACCAAAATTAATACAAATATTTAATTAATTTGTCATGATATTATACTAGTTCATTCACAGAAACACTAATTAATGATTGATAAATCTAAAAGGTGTAAGTTTGAATCCAAGAATAAATATTAATCATTATAATTGAACACTATAAATCATGTTATTTAACATATAAATATCAAGAGAATAATATGTTTGGAAAAATTCTTGATTCCAAAATTTTTTATCTCTAATCATAAATCTTATTCAAGAACGCTATGATAGATTCGATATAAATTTAATAATTATCCAAATCAAATTACATGTTAATCCCAATTAAAATCCTATAAGTCCCTTTGAAAACATTATAAAAACCAATGGGAGATTTTAATAATGAAATATTATTATGGTATATTGGTAAGTGATGTTATATATGTTTATGTAACTGATTTTTATTTTAGGTCTTATTGAAAAATAATTATGGTCAATTTTATTATTTGACATTTTAAATATAAAAATAATATATATCAATTAGTTGGCCTTTAAATTCATTTTATTTCTCATTCATTAATAAAATTATATTTCCTAATACAAAGTTTTGTTAAAATAAAATATTTTTATTCATGAATATTAATAAAAACCACATATAACATATAAATGATTGTAACAATCATATACAAACCCATGTAAATATTATAAATACCATAAAATGGTAAGACAATGGTCTACGCTTGCGACTTTAAAAAAAGGAATCCATATTTATCGAATGAAATCCCAACCTTAAAAATCTAATCAAACTCTAAAAAGCTCAACATTATTCTGATATAAAATCCCTTGGAACTCTAGTTCAATTTTATTTCTAATTTAGATGATTATGAAACTTAATGACTTAACAAACAACATGAGGGAATGTATTGGGTGTAATTAAATCATACCCAATAGATGGTCAACACCAAGCGCTTACTTATCCACAATATGACCAAGTATATGCAATAATAGATGAAAAATAAAGGAAGGAAATGTTAAAAAAATTCAATATGTTATATATTAACTTCGATTAACAAAATAGTTTATTTATGTATTTATATTCACATTCTAGATAATCCATGACGAATAATAACATTATATAAGTAGATCCATACTTATGATCTATATAAGT
This sequence comes from Viscum album, assembly GCA_963277665.1. NCBI lineage: Eukaryota > Viridiplantae > Streptophyta > Magnoliopsida > Santalales > Viscaceae > Viscum > Viscum album. The sequence goes on from OY728133.1 coordinate 1,004,139,332, forward strand.
AAACCGTATCAATATATTGACTGAGAATAACATGTTCACCACTCAAAAATTCCAAACTAGATTAATGAATTTCATAAGGCACATCAATTGGGGAAAATTGACAAATTAACAGTGTTTCTTATATTCATTAGTATACCATGAAAAGATTATTATCTATCTATTTCCCTAGTAAACCATTAATAATTAAATATATCCACCATCAATGTATTAGGTACCTTTAATTGATGTTATTAAAAAATATACACATTTCACCCATCCTAAAGTAGTAAGAGAATTATTAAAAAAACATAAATATTTAAATATATGTTTGAATGTATATATGTCTATATATAAAAGTGTGTATATTTATGCATTTAAATATGTATATATATATTTTTATTTAACAATGATAAAATAATTAATGTGTTATTTTTATCTATTTCATGACATCACATATAACTAATCATACATAATTTTAAGGTACATATACAATGAAAATGAAATAAAAACTACGATAAAAACTAAACAGTTCAAATTTATTAGCATGAATAATTATCAATATAAAAACCATTATTGTTGAATCTCTTGGTTTACAATGACTATAATAGACGTTCAATATGATAATATGTGATATTGGTGGGGTTATCTAAATATTATAAAAAAACCAAATCTATAAAGATTGTTGTAAAAAGCTATATCACATTATAGATAAATTTACAAAACATGAATGTGGATATCAAGGTTTTAACATCCTATATTAAAAGTAATTTTGAAATTGTAATAAATGAAGTGTAACATTACTCTGAAATCAACATAAATAATATTCTAATTAATCCAGTTAGAAGAAAAAATATATGATGTTGTGAATTTATTAATCCTAAATTAAAAAATTGTGTTCTTTGTAAATAGATTATAATTATAAGAAATAAGGGGAAAACAAGTTACCCCTATAATATATTATAATAAGTTAAAATCATTTAAAAACATAAAATATATCATTCTTTACATAGTATCCTAGATAATGTAGATTTTGAAGGATTAATCAAAGGTTATTTGTGGTTTATAAATTAATGAATTTTGAAACAAAAATTTAATGAAAAGAATAAAATTGTTTAATTTTTTTTCATGGAAACAATATTTTAACCGTAATTAGAAATAAAATTATGATTTCTAACATGTAAAAGGTACAATGTCACTGTGATCAAAAAAAATAATTTAGTAACCACTTTATGACTCACTAAACTCCATGAGGTGAAATATACCCTTCCTGAGGGTACCAACTAATCCTCACATATTTATATAAAACTCAATCCTATCCCTTATAAAAAATTAACATCTCATGTATATTAAGTTAAAGAAATCATCATTTCGAAAATAAATAGAAATATTAAGGAGGAAAAATAACAGGAGAGGATGTGAGTGATTAAATTAAATAAATTTTAAATTTAATATCTTAAAATATTTCACAATAAAATTAATGTGAAATTGGTTCACTTATTTAATTATGGAATGTTTAGAATGATTTTTTATGTTTTTCAAATATTCATTTATTAAGATGTATAAAAATATATACATCATTTATATATTTATAAAAATTAATTTACATTATTAGTTATTATATTTATGAATAAATATAATTATTTTAAGAATGAAACATATTAAGTCAAAATATTCTAAAAAACTTTTTTTAAATGTTATAGAATAGAGGACTCAATTTTCCTAGAAATATTATTTGTGTTTTTATGGTTTAGTGATGGATACTTCATGATTTGTGATTGATTGTTGTTTAAGAGAGGAAAAATATGATTTTATAAGTAATTAAAAAACTACTTTCACTAACCACATTATGGTTAGTATCAGATGATTGTGGTAGGTGTTATAGAATTGATATCTTGACAATGCATATATTAAATAAATGTTTATCATTGTAACACCCCAAGATTTCATAGTGTGTTATTTCTTAAAAATAATACAATAACTTGCACTACACGCAACACTGAGTTCAAGCACACCATGACTTAACAAACAAGCCGTTCAAAGGAAGTTATGAATAGTATTAACTAAATTTCAAACTTTATATAATCCTTATCATTTTAGAATACATATTATGAGTTTCTTAGACATAATGTTAGAACAAATTCATTTTCAGTATTGCACTTTTACCAACTTTTAATAGTGAACCCTTTTTAAATACAATATTTTAAACTTTTTGACTAAATGGGGACATCAAAAAAATTTAAAATGAAACATCCCAAGCTTCCACGGTATGGTTTCCTTTGAATAATACAGTAGCGTGTGTTGTACGCAACTTCGAGTTCTAACACACACCACAACCAATCAAACTAGCCGTTATGAATAGTAATACCTACTTTTTGAAATTATATATATTTTATATCTCAAAATGGACTTAATTTTTGGATTCGGAGTATTGAATTTAGCCTAAGGTGAAATTTTGGTACTTTTTGGATAACTTTAATATTTTGATGAATAGTGAAAATTACTAAATTTTAATTAAAAACAACTTTTTTATTCAAAATATTTTATTGTGATAAATTATGAATTTGAGTGGTTTTAAAGTATAATTAGAATATATTTTTACCATTTTATCCAATGGTGTTCATAATAATTAATTTCACTTCGAAATTGGACCTAAACAATTGTCAATCTTTTGATATATATTATTTCTTAAAAACACGCTATTTTTTGTGACAGCGGGAATTAATTATAAAATTAATTAACGCAACTTATATGTTTGGAATTTTGTAAAATAGATATCATTTTTGAATTTTAAATATCAATTATAGCTTAGGGTGAAATTTTGGCATTGTTATGAAAAACTTCAATTTTTGATGAATAGTGAAACTACTAAGTGGTAGTTAAAAAAATTGATTTTTTCATAAAACATAATTTTACCACTTTTGTGAATGGAATTTCGAAAATCTGAGAGACACAGTTAATATCAAGAAGTAAAATGTGATTCAATGAGATGAAAATAATTTTTTGTGAATAGTAACTTTTTACTTTTATTTACCACGGTTAAAAGTAAATAGGGTAATTATGGGTAAAAATGATCTTAATATTACACTAACACATGTCCTAATTCTATTGGACGAGTGTATCTCGACCAAAAACAACCTTAGGAATAAAATATTATCATTTAGGTCCACTTGGATTAGATTAGGACATTTATTATTATTTAATAAAAGAAGAGTTAAAAGAGTTATAATCCAAAATTATTTACTACAAAATTTTTAATATAGGGTGATACATAAGATAAATTATATTTTAAATATTCATTAGAAATATAACAAGATTTTCTACATAATGATATCTTATTTATAGTTTTTAGACTTTAAATAATTTAATTTATTTATGACACAATGATGATGCAATAATTACCATAATTGTGACAAAATAAACTAATTGATATTATAAATTCCAAAATAAATATAATTTGAGACATTTAATGAATTAAAATAAATTTCTAGGATAATATGACATGTTTGGATTGATTTAATTAACTTTGGTCAAAGTAATCATTCTGTTATGAGTTTCACAAAAATCAATTATTGAATAGTGTCAAAATTGACATAAAAGAGTTTTTTAAAACAAATATTATATTATTAATTTATATTAAATTTCTTAAAAATCTTAGGTTAGTCCAAGAGACTTATATCATGATAGTTTCAACATTTATGGACCACTTGGGGGTCTCTTGGATGTATATAGTAAGTTTATTAACTATATATTATAAAAATACAAAGTGACATGGTAAATGTCAAACTAATTAACTAAGAGATAAAACTAAAAGATAAGGTTAATATAGTAACCCAAACCTATCTAAATTCTATTGGTTGAATGGTTTTCGACCTATACCTACCTTAACCTTTGAATAATAAACTTTGGAGCCATTAGAAACAGAATATGAATTTATTATAAATTAATATTTCTAGCTTTTCCAAAGGGGCCCCTCACCCCTCTTATAAAAGGGAACTCTTCCTTCTCATTTCTTCACACCTTCAAAGCCTTTTGGTACGGCCAAACTCTGCCCAAATACACTCCCATATTCCCTCACTACAACCTAGAGGCATTAGTCTGATCATAAAGCCAACCTATGGAGCCCTTTTGATCAAATCAAAAGGAAGAACCCGAAGAAGATGTAATGTTTTCACCACCCCTTTTCAAGTTCCTTTCTTCTTCCACTTCTTCTTTCTTTGTTATTAACATTATAAAATAATATCTCCAGTATCTTATATATACTGTTATGTTATTATAAATATGGTACAACCATATTCAGTATTCTATCCACTCTTTGAATAACATGTCGCCATACGTGCGTACGTACGGCTTACCGTCTCCACGTCGTGGTGTAATTGTTATTCAATATATTATTATTTGGATGGGTATAATAATGATGTGTAACTCATGTAAATAATAAATATAATTGTTCATGACTCTGTATATATGATATAACATCCATTTAAATATTATTATAATATCAAAAGAATGATATTGTCGCTCATGCGTACGTACGGACTACCGTCACCACGAACGTGATAAGATTTCATTCTCCATCGTATCCATTAAAGTATAATTATCATTTGATGATTTAAAAATGATTTTTAAGGACTTGATATCATTATGGATATTAATAAGATACAACCTATCCATAAAAAACACGGCTTATGTAACAAAACATATAAAAGAAAACGAGTATGTTGACACCCGAAACGACGATAATTCTAAGATATTATTAACAAATCAATGTTAAAAGATCATATATGATATCATATTAAATATATGATTCTTGTATAATTTAATAACAATTATTTCTCCATTATACATGATTTTAACCTACCCCAACCAAGGAAAAGTACAAGGTGAGGGTTTATTTTACAATCTATTCATTATCCGAGGTTGTTTATACGTAATAATCTACTGGGATCTCTTTATCATCCACATCCATGTTTCTTAAAAATGTATTTCAAATTATTTTTACTATTTAAAATAATATGGGTTAAATTCATTTATACCCTTGTTTGACTTTTTATAAGAGTTTTATAAAGGAATCTTTTCGTCGTTTTCCAAACAAGGTGCTTTTAACCTTTTCAACAAAATTAAGGTAAGAATGTTTTTTTAACTTATAGGGCGGGTGCAGTTATTTTACGCCGTTATAAAATCGACGAAGCTTCCCTTAGAAGCTTATAATAATATTTTCAAAGAAAATGTTTTATTTTATAAATATATGACTCTTAAATGATTTCAAAAATAGAAATAGATATTTCTCTAAAAAGAGTTTTGATTTCATCTATGTCAACATCCTTTGATGGATTTTACGCTTATTTGAAGTTGATTTATTATGATACAAAACTTCTATATTGTATTGAAGGTTTTGTGATATGATTGACTGTGGATGTGCTATTTTTATACCATTCATGGTTTATGTTGAAATTATTGACATTTCGTATGCTAGTTTTAATATGAATGTTTATGTTATGTTTAAAAATTGTCATATGGGAATGCATTGGACTTAATATGTGACGGGTGGAGCCCGTTATAGCTCCTCTATGCATCGGTAGGTCTCATGAGACAAACTAGTGTCTTTGCACAAGGCCTTGGCAAAATCGTATTTGTAGTCATGACACGAGGCCTTGGCTATGTGGTTATGATAGTCTGGCATTATGCATTCAATCATTATGAAAGTGGTTATTGATATTTCATGTGATTATTCGATTAGTAGAATATCCATGTGAATAAGTAAATGGCATTATTTTATTTTACTTTTTCCATACTATGTTGAAGTTCAAGTTTAAAAGGCTTTTGTTTTAGTTATACATTGCCTTAAATGTTTATGCTTATTTTTAAAAGTTTCCAATATATTGTTATCCTTACTGGGAATTTGAGCTCACCCCTTTTCTATGTTATATTTTTCCCAGGATGTGAAGAACTAAGTTATGAATGACCTGCAGGGATAGTATATGGGGATATGAGTGTGGAATATGGAGACTATGTTGTTGTAGTAGTTTTTCACTTTATGATGTAATGTAAAACTTTATGAATATATCTAGTGTTTACAAGGCTACTAAACCAATCGGTCTTTCGAGATTTGATCTTTCTTCTGATCATGCTAATGTTATCTAATAATGCACAGACTCTAGGTAACTGGGGTCGGGGCGTTATAATCATAATTTGAAAAGTTTGTAAACTGATTAAACCATTGAAAAAAATTTCTATATAATGATCCCATTTTCAGCTCAATGATTTAGCAGAGTTATTTTTTAATTCTTATTTACCATGTGTATAAGAGAGATACATCCAATATTTATTAATGTATAAATTTTTTATGTAAAACCTTAAAGTTATTTATTATATGGATTGGAATAGATAATGAAATAATACCACATGTTCTATAGTGGCTACATAGAATATGTATTATTTTCCATTCATAAATACGTTAAACAATGTTAATGAATATATGGGTTGAGAACCATGTATTTTGGTTGATGATGATATTTATAAAACACATTATCATAGATCTCAGTACACCATGGTTTAATCCCTCTGAATATTTAATAAAAATTAAAAATCACTTCATTTTCCCTTATATCTCATTAGGTATCATGAAAGTTGAAATATTTGTTTTTATCTCTATTAGTGGTTTTGGAATCTAATGATCGATCATTTTTTTTCATTTTCTAATTGTTCAGTTATCATTCCACAAATCCATTCTCCAATATTCTAAATATATTCTCTAATTTTTCATTAATTTTGGTAGAAAATATCATTTTATGGAGTGTATTTTTTAAGAGGATTTAATAATGGATTTATTTGGGGATTAATGTGTTAAGGTATTTTAGGAAGATCCTTATGGGAGTGTGGGTTCTTGATCAATAGTTCATTCTCTATTTGGTACCATGTCATTTCAAGCATCATTTGAGGTAGGTTTCTCAGAATCTCTATTTGACTTCACATGGTTGTATTTTATTATCATGAATTATTTTTTTTGTGTTATTATATTAGATTAGCCTAACTAAATTCCATGACAACATCCCTATAGAGGTACCCCTCATGGGCTGGTAGTGAATAGATCAAGATAATGACATGAGGTCCCTACTTTTGTAGTCTCAGTGATTGTGACAAGTGTCTGGGGTATTAAAATCCAACATATAGAAGACATTAAACTCTAATATCAAAGGATCTGGATATAGGATAAACAACCAAAAAAAACTCCAACATATAATATTAAATTGAATACAAAACAATCCAATAATCAAGTAAATTTTAATATATACAAATAATAGTATCCAGGTAAATTATAAATGATATGTCCGTTAGTCGATACTCAACCAAATCTCCAAAACACAATCCTTTAATGTCTAGATCTATCCCAAGGGTCATCCTGGAAACCAAAAAATGTAGTTTATATTCATAAGGTTAGAGTACATGTATACTTAGTAGGATTCTAACCAATGTATCTATTACTCATGTGGAATAAGAATATGATTTTCTAGTGAATAAAAAGAAGATCCAATAAGTACTTAAACAGTGAATCTAACCAATCCCAGCCTCCATACAGATCATTAACAAAATCACACATCCACTATGGAAATATGGTGTAAAAACATAACAAAAGAACTATATTATAGATTCCCCATTGATTTTCTACTCTCACACCCCAATATTGAACATCACATTCTATAATCCCTTCTATATAGATCCCATCTCATAACAATCTATATTTGATGTGGGTCGAGACACAACCCTACATATCCCATACTTGGATCATTTACCATCAAGTAATAACATGAAGTTTCATCACATAAAATATCTCCCAAATACACATAAAACATCACAGCACATCTCAACTAAAAATTCCTAGTAAATCACATAAAAACTCATTTAAGGACACCTAGGTCATTCCATCACACCTCATTATATCTCCAAGGAATCAAGTTATCATGAACATGAAAAAAAATAACACCATCCATCCCTCTAACATAACTTACCCCCAGAACATATCACATCACATAACTATTGGGTAATAATTAACAAAAAATTGTATCCACACAGATGAATGAATAGTGGGGAATATGTGTATCCCTCTATTCATATAACCACTATTAGAGATGTAGGTGAAAAAGAAGGAACAAAAAACATTGGGTATTTGTATGTTTATCTTCCACCTTTGGGGAGTGTATAGAAATGGAATAATATTAATGATATATAGATATGAAAATACATCCATCCTAAGGGTTTAAAAAAACTGAGCAATAATACAGCACCATGCCTCCACTTTATTACATGTCAACCATAACAACCATGACCATAAATATATACAACAGAATACACCACCACTGCATAAGACACACATTTCCTCTTTCAATTATAGTGTTCAGGAATTTATACATTTATGGATTTTATAATAACCACTAATTACTAATCCATTTCATTTCATATTTAAAAAACCCATCCATTTTTTATTTAAAATAATTAATCTAATTACTACTCTAAAAAATAATCCCCTTATTATCCATTTTTAAAACTAGTACATTTTATTTTCAAAATTATAATTTTTAATGGTAACGGAGAAACTAACACAATCACAGTACTAAATAGGTCCCCATATAACCTAAACTACCACCATAACTCTACATCAACCTAGCCAATTCACCAAAAAAGTGTCCATCTCAACAAAAAAATCACAACCACCACACATTATCACCATACATCACCATCACATAAACAAGAATCATGTATCTCCACCAAACCATACAAAGAATGGAATTCAACTTCACACCCCAAACCCACTAGTCATCACCATTTCCACACAACATTCCACATCAAATCATCTATCAACCAACCATTTCACAATTACAACCACAACACAAACACCCAAATAACATCTTATACCAAAACCATCACGTCCTTACCCTACACATATCACACCTCAACGATTCATTACCATCACCACATGACAGACCACTAACAAAATGACATAAAAAAAGAATAACGACACCATGTATCAAATATATTATTCTACTAATTAGATTTAATGTATTACATTAATTCATTTTAATTTTTATCACTATTATTATAGAAAATAATAAACATCCAAGGGAATCCAATTATAGGTCATACAAATGATCTTAGACTATTTTATTATTAGTTATCAAAAAAATAAAAAAAATGGAGAGAGGTGAAATAAATATCAACTACAGTAAATAATGTATACCAATAGTTATAATTTTGAATAATGTAAACAATAATGAATATTCTCATAAAAAATATAATAAAATCAGTATAAACATGTGATTTCTCACCATCATCATCAATTATATATTAGAAAATTATTTATCTATATTATAATGAAACTTAATATGTAGTTAATGTAAGGAAAAATAATTTAATCCCCTTATTCACATAAATATGGATGAGCATCTCCCACCTCAAAGAAACATTAAGATTTACTACAGATAATAACGTGAGTAGGAAATAATCGTGAAACTATATATTCTCAAGGAAAATCCAAACTAACCATGATCACACTATGGGATCATGAAAGCATATCCCATACACTTTCCGATCCAAAATAACTTCACCACTTAGAATCCAAAAATGAATAATGGAAGGAAACAAGGTTATATATAGAGGAACATAAAAAACATTTCCAATAGACGACCTCAGGATCCTGTGGGTCAACATAGGTGGAAATGGAATAGATGATCATCTATATGCTCTTATAGTTTTCCATAAATATAGATGAATTATTAATGAAAGGGAAAATGTTTTTAAGATATAAAATTTCGATTGATGATTCAAGACACTGTATTCACAACGAGAATAAGGTATTTATATATTGAATTTTCTATGGACTTGAAATTTAATCCGTAAAAATGGTTTAAGGAATAGATCTATCATATCTGAATCATCTATTGAAATTAATGTAACCTCATCTCAAATTAATAATTTGTTTTAATTATACTTTAATGTTGTGTATTTTGGTTGAAACAAACACCTCACCCAATCACAATTCATGAAATGCCATTTTTTATGCTGTAAAAAACAATATCAAGATTTTATTTTCCATTTCACACTATGAATTTTTTATTATATTATAAAATAAATCTATCCGCAACATAACCCTCTTGGAGAATCTTCTCAACCCTATAGACACCCAAACTGGAAAATTAATGGATCAACAACACACATGACATTACATTTTTTACTTCTCAAAAAACTATATTTTTATATAATCAAAATAAAATAATATATGAAGGGGTGGAATTGAAGAAAAATCCCACAATATAACTATTGTGGATCACATTACACCCTAAACTATCACCATCCAAAAACATCAACCAAAATGTACATAAAACATCTAACAAAACCACATAATCGCCACCGATTACTAAAAAAACACATATCTAGAACATCCCAAAAAACTACATATTTTACATGAAACAATCTTCTCTAATATACCAATATCTGCATAACCCACGCCAAAAAACTCCTCCACCAACAAAGAACACATCTTATAGAACAAAAATCATGGAAAAATTCATTCAATATCATGATATTTCGAATTTTTTATGCAATGACTTACCCACATGGATTAAAAACATTTCATAAACATAAATCATATTGAATTGGAAGGGTTTATCACCTCCTAATACAATTTAAGCCATAAAAATTAACCCTAGAATGAAAAAATGTGAAATATAACAAAACATCATGGATAAAAAATCACATCAATAAAAAAACATATTAATAAAAAACAAACAAAACATTTAGTACTAAGAACATATCTACATATCTTGCTACCAAGTACTGTCTTACATGATACCATTCCTCCATACCACATGAACCAAGGGGATGGCTCATCCACACATCACATTATCATGAGGATGTTATATTTCTAATGGTCACTCCATAAACATTAAAAAATCATTGATATACTTATCCTTCTAGTCAATAAAAAAGGATTTACCATGAATATATCAACAATGAAGGGACATGTGAAAGAGGTAATGGGCCCTATCAATATGTGCTAGGATTTCCAACTAATTTAAAACCTCACAAACATTCCCAGAACCTTTAACGAGATAATAAAATAGTGAGAAATCTTAGTCTCTCAACAAAACATACACTACCACCATTGAGGGGAAACCTCTTAGAGCACGCCTTCCCCGTGTTCAATACTTTAGGTGTCTAAATATATGATAAAAATTGGTCATTTTATCATCCTATAACTTCTTCATACACTATGATACTAACTAAATTTTATAAAAAATTCAATACAGATCATGAAGTCCATCAAAAACTAATTCTAAAACATCAATCCATCATAATGGTGTGTTACAACCCCTCCCACATGACAATTAAAATAGATCCAAGGAAATGTAAAATTAACATCAATTACTTTCAATGAACTCCACCGATGTATGGATCTTTACTAAAGATTCACCAAATACTAAATCTCAATCAATTAAAATATCCTACAATGTCATGATTTTCTATCCATCATTCCATTCTATTATGGCTATAATGTAGTGGTAAAGAGAAATTTAGATCCCAAGGAATGATGAAATCCCCTCCAAACCCATGAGGTAAAATGGGGATCTCAATCAGAGATTATGGTCATGGGTATTCTAGGGTAGACATCCACATCCTACATATACTAAATTTTAAGGATTTATACAACACTTGACCCTTGAATCACCAGAAAATGAATCATGTTCCTCAATTGGTCAACTACTACCCAACACGAATAAGATACTATCTAATATTGAGGTAACATGGTGGAGAAAAACATTAATATTTCTTATTTTTTAACATAATAATATCTAACAAATAAAAAAACTCAAAGATAATTGTTTTACACTCTAAACATCATAAAAACTAGAAATTTTTCTTAAAACACATCCATTGAACACTTCATTACAAGTAATAATAGCTTCCTCCCTATGGTACGCTACATCTTGGTTGCACCTAATGAATCAATATATGTTTCATTTTAACCTCATATATAAAATTATCAAACACTATCAATGGAGTAAATATCCTCACTTGAAACAACATCTTAATCAAAACTTCTTAAGACTATCTCTCTAATGCATCACCATTTCTAATATGGTTATGCATCACCATTACCTCTATGTATCCCAAATATTACTCTTATATATACATCACAAAGGATTAATATAAAATCATTGGTTAGAGGTAACATCATCCACTACCCTTCCCCTGGAAATGATAAATCACTACAAGCTCCAATATCATTTTCTAAATATTGATAGACTCTCAAACCGTGTCAGAATGAGACAGAAGAATCGACATATCATTAACAACAATCAAATTTACTGAGGTGAAAAATATATAATAAGAGAAATCATGGAGAAATTCCATCAGCCATTACTAGATTGAATTGATATCCCACTGAAAAAATTATAATTCAGGATCTTGTGGCATGTGAATACCAAAATGAACATCATAATGAATTGATATTTCTATAGTCGTAGTGTAAACACATCATCAGCAGGATCCAGATAATGTGTGATACATTTAAACTAATGGGGGGATAACTAACTAGAACATTAAGATATAAATTATATCTTCTTCTTCCAGACAAATAATAATCCCAACTGGAAGTGTCATAAAAACATCAAACATCACACCCTCATTAAGAAACTATAGTACAATAGCATAGAATATATTTATATTTTTCTAACAAAATGTTACCTAATGCTAATTAGAATACACAAAGGCCAAGTAATTACTAGTAAATGATATTATCTGGAATTTTTTTTGAGATTGATCAGACAAAGAACTATATTAATAGAATCATGTATCAAGAAGAATTTGAATATCTTCAACATTAATGTGTTATTTGCAAGAAATAGTTTCCATAACCTTCAATGGTTCAATAGCCACACCCAAAAAAGAAACCACATTCACAAGGAATTAGAACTCTCTTATTCAGAAGATTCATATGGATATATTTAAATATATTTGGTGTTGTTAAATCAAAAACAAGACAACTCTATTATGCTCATTATGATACTCATATATCCTTGTGTAGGTCAAGATATTGTTGATGAGCCCGATAAACAGATTTTTTGGATTTCATAGAAAATAGATTTCATGAATGATAGAAGAAATTTAAGATGAATTATATTATAAATAATAATTAATAAATAGTCCTCTAGTGATTAAAATAATTATAATCACTTATGAATTTCTAAAAACATTAATTTAAAAACTCCTTATGTTTTAGTTATCAATTTTGAATAAAATAATTTTTTATTATATACTATATTTTTAATTTCAAAATATATTTTTAAATTTTATAATTTTTGAATTTTGATATCAATTACATTTTATATTCAAAATATAAAATTTTTCAAAAGATTATTTTTTGATTTTATAAAATAAATCATTTTTATGTTAATAGTGAAAAATATATATATTTTTTTTGGAAAAATGTATTTGATTGATATTATCAATATATGAAATAGACGTATAAATTTATAAAACCTTTGAATTTAATAAAATTTTAACTAAATATAAATATTATAAATTTTAAAATATTATATTAAACATAGAAAACCTATTTTCAACATTTTTGAATATATGTAACATTTCATTGTAATTTAAGAAAAATTTCAATCATTTCGTTTAATAAAAATATTAATATTAATATTCAGTTTTGGGTTTCATTGATGAAACATACCAATTAATTTTTTTATAATATCTCAATTTATTTCACTATCATCAGTTACACTGATAAATTGATACTACACCTAAATTTCTTTCTTGAAATATGAATTTTTCTAAAAAAGGATATATGAATTTTGTGTGAAAGTATTAGAAATTAAAATTTTAATCATTATAAATAATATTTGATAATATTGTTTTCATATTTTATATCAAAAATTTCATTTTATTTAATTTTATTATTCAAATTTAATTATAAATTTATGTTTCTAAGGGAAAAAAATTATTTCAATAATATTTTTTTGTAAAAAAATTGATTCTTTTCTAAATTATATATATTATTAAAATAAAATGATATATATTCAATTAATACTCTAATTTAAATTTTCAATGAATGTTAATATTAATTAAAACTCATTAAATATAGATATTTTTAAAATATGCTAATAACAAAAAAACAATTATTTCAATTAAAATTTATTGCAAAATATTATACGTTATAATTTGAAATCAAATTTTATCATTTTCAAAAAAATAATTAGAAAATTTTTATTGAAATTTTATATTCATTACATGAAATTTTTTTAATATGTTTCATCTTATTTTTTAGTTATAACTAATTACTATGATTAATATTTATTCATAATTAGTAAGTTTAAAAATAGAAATTATTATCTGTCTCAAATATTAATAAATCAATATGAAATATAAGAAATGTAGAATACATTTATTTAGTTATAATTTCATTCATACATATTTTCACCGATGATTCCCTACATAACTGTCATGAATTTCCATAGTTTCCCTTATGTAACAATCATCTAAAAATATGTGTTTTTATTTTTACCCATATAAATAGAGTTTAATACAATTATTTAAAACCAACCTCTATTTCAAAATTAGCATCATACTCAACCAATTTTACTTCTACTAGATCCTATATGCACTTTTGGTTTCATAAATCCTCAATGGAAATCAATCATTTCCATTATTTGAAAAGGAGACTTTAAAAGAAGATCTAAATTATCAATGAGATTATAACGCATTAAAACTATAGGTGAAAGAAGTAAAGATGTTTTTTCTAAAATATTATTTCATGATACATATTTCATATTTCTCTCAATTTAATCATTAATATTTCATGATTATATAATATTTACAATTTTTACCATATTAATTATATTTAGCAGTTTTAAGGGACATATCATGTTCCCTCATTAGATTTATATTTATTATATATATAACAAATATTTATATGATTTTGGTATCTGAAGTATCCACATTAAGTTATATGTTTTTGAATTCTTATAATATGATTTCAGTCATATGACCTTAAAATTTATTTAACATTACTTTATCTTTATATTTTGGGTGAATTAATTTTTATTTCAATGATTTTAACCATATTAATTTCTTCACCCAAAATTATATAATTGTTCATAATAATTCTCATTCTGTTTACTGATGGTTTCCCCTAACATTCAAATATTTTTTTAATTCAACTTTATACATTATATTTTGAAAAAATAATTACGTATTTCCTCTTGTGTTTTTTATATTTTATATATCAAAATATATAATAAATGTTTTATTTCCCTTCATATAAATACATTATCAAAAAATAGTTTTCAAAATATAAAAATTTCTTTCCCTGGTTTTGAAATACAATAATATATCTTTTTCTCCAAATTTATATTTAATTATGTTTGTGTAATTATTGAGGGTGAATTTTTGAGGATTATTTTTAAAAGTAAATGTTTAAAAAAAGTATTTAACTATCCTTTTAGTAATCATTATTTCTTCTTCAATGATCCATTATGGAAGAATATTTTTAAAAGGAAATGTTTTGAAAATTTTATTCATGTATCCTTTTTAAATCCTTTTAATATCATCCAGGGATACCTTTTTATGATTTGGATTCCATATATTTATATTAAAATATTAATAATTTCAATATAAAAAATGTACAATTTTTTAAAATGGATTCTCCAAATATCACATTGTTTTACCATTTTTTACTATAATATAAATAATTTTCATAATGTACTTTACTTTTTAATTTCCTTTTTCTTATATATATATAGACTAATAATTTTTTGGGATGTTATTTTTCATAAAACACTAGTTAAAATATAATATGTAATAATCATTTCAGTGGTTTAATTTTTATGAATCAATCATTTTAATTCTTGTGTCCCATTTTGGTGATACCATATAAAAATTTTGTTAATATTTTTTCTTCATTCCTTGTGTTATACATGAAAATAATGAATTATTGATTAATTATTTCATGTACATTCATTTATTATTTATTATTGGTGTCCTAAATATCCAACCAATATATTGTTTAAGTTTTAAAATCACATAAGATGATGAATATTTGAATTGGTATAATGTCTATTTATTTATGGACACAAGGTTGTGTGTGGGTACAACAATAATTAAACAATAACAAAATTATTTTAACATTAATGTTGTTGTTCTATGGACACATGGTTTTCCTATTTGTATAATAGTTGTTTTTCTTTCATGATATAGGTTTTTATATTTATAATTATAGTTTATCTATGCTTATAGGTTTGTGTGGGGGTATAATCATAGTTAAAATTTTATTAAATTGTTTTGTGTTGGAATAGTTATGATTTATATATAATCATAATTTTTTCGTTGAGTATAGATGTGGTTATTATTTAATAATAATATTTTGGGTGGAAATAATTTTGTTTAAGCTCTATTCACAATGATATATTTTATAACATCTATAATTATTTCCACAATTATATATATTATTATGAATAATTTTGGATCCCTTGGATCATGTTTATTAAATAATATTCCCATTATTATTTGAATCATGTATTTTTTTACTCCAAAAAAATACTTTGAGTAATTTTTTATTATTGATGTTTTTTTGGTATAATGATCTTATATATTTAAATTTTACACATATTATTATCTTATTATCAATTATGACATCTGATTGTTATCTTTTAGGTTTACCCTTACAAATCATCTAAGGTAGACCTCCTCTTTCTCTTTTGCCATCAAATTGCATATATGAATATAATGTATCAAATTTCTAAAATGGATACTTATGTGGTTAGATTAGAGAGAAATGTTTATATTATGTGTCAAATAAGATTTCATCATAACTAGTCCTCAATGAAACATAATATTTTTTTATTGGGATTTATTTATTACTAGTGATTTATAATATTTAGATTATATAATTGATTAAAAATAATTATCCATTTATCTTGGGTCATTAATTATCACTTGGGAATATAAATATTATTCAAATTCAAATGATTTTAATTTGAAAGGAATTATTTCTCAAAATGAAAGGATTATGTTAATATTAAAAATATATTGACATGGAGTAATTAAATTAGTGTTTATATGAACATAAAAACATGTGGATTTTAATGGGATGTAAAAAAATATATGATTTTTTTTAAAAACTATTTATTAATATAATTTTATGATAAATATAAATTAAAATATAATTAGGAATGGTGGTGTCTTGGATGCCTTCTTTTGGTTATTGTTCAATGGTTGAAAATATTATTCTTCTATTGAAAATATTTATAAAAACCATTAAAAATTTAATAAATAATAGTTAATATATTTAATATAAATATGGTTTTTTTGATTATATATATATATATAAATAATTTTATAGTAATTGAATTATTATTAGTATTTAAAATTTTGTATATTAATAATATAATTAGTAATTATTATTAAAATATATTCTTAATTATTATAATAGTTAGATAAATAATTACATTTATTACATCATTATTAAGATTTATCATTATAATTGTTGTAAATACTAAATTTTATAAATAACATTTATTAATAGGTTAATTACTAAAATTTAACAATAATAAAATTATAAATAACACATTTTTTTATTGCTATGAATTGTATAATAATTAATAAGAATTATGTCCATTAATATTTGAAATTGATAATTTTATGTTATTAATAAATAATTTTTATTAAATGTAAATTAACATTTTTTAGTTATATTTTTTGTTTCTTCATTTATGTTTTACATGTTGAGTCAGTTTTGAAATTTTATTTATATTTTATTTAAATTTAATAATTTAGATTCATTTGAGGACATATACATGATACAAAATAATGTTTCATGTATCATTCATTGTATGTTGGAGAATAATAATGTATAAATACAATATAAATCAAATTTATCCCACACTTAATGAAAATATATAAAAAAATTAAAAATAACATGTATTTTATAAAAAAATTGTGAAATTTTATTTTATTGGGAAATATATATTATAGTGTGAAAACATTTAATTTGTATTTATAATTTTTTCATTCAATTTATTTTAAATTATATTATTATATTAAGATAATGTTATAAATTCTTATTATTTTGTTGTTATATAAATTTTTCAGTGCATATATTTTTGAATATGTAGATATTATGTTTTTAATAAATAATTTTTTGTAATAATATTTATTATTGGTTGAATATATTGATGAAATTATTATTAGTTTCAAAAAAATTATATATATAGTATATTTTTCTATTTTTAATTTGATATTTTTATAGTTTATATTTTATAATATTTTATTGTTAACTATATGAAAATTATATTGTTTTACAATGTTTTACGTCGATCACACTGAAAGATTATAAAATATAAATTTTAAGTAACATATAAATAGATATTAATCATTAGAAAAACCTATAAAATGGTTTTAATAAAATGAATTTACTCAAATTAATATATATATATAATAATAATAATATAATAAATTATTCTTTCAAATCATTTAAGTCAACATAAAACCTATAAATGAATGTGTATAGTCAATGGGGTATGATGAGATATAGGGGGTTGATTCTTGTAAATTTGATACTTGAATGTGAGATGCTCTCGATGTGACTCATCAAGAGATGGTTTCATCTAGATGTCACCATCTCCATAGATCCATCTTCTTCTACATAAGTAGAAGAACATACCATCATCTCCTAGGGTTATTATAATGACTATAACACCTTAGTAAAAAAGATATAGGCCGGGTAAATTACCCCAGATTTAAGATCAAGTCTGCTATATGTATAGAAATATGTGGATATCCTATAAAGACATATATCACATGCCTTCTGATGCGTACCTCCATTTATATAAGGAATGATCTATAGAGGGGAGACCACTTCCCTTGGAACAGGTGATGCCTAACAAACATCATGACATCGTCTATGTTATCACCATCAAGGATCATTGACATTAGTATATATATTTTGAGGTTCCTGTGAATAATCCTCGACTCCTCTATAAGGAATATCATCTCCCTGGGGAGGATGATCAAAGATATTATCTTTTAGAAGATGATATGATGGAATTATCCATTGAATTATATCATTGTACACATCCTAGATAAAACCCTACCACTCATGTAGATCATACATGAGGATAATATGTTACCGTTCGGTATGTGATTGTGTGATTCCAAATTAATGAAAAAAGAACAAGTTAGTATTATATTTTTGAGGTAATAACATCATACTCATACGCTATATATAAAATAAAGCCCAATTTTTAAGAGTTCTAGATACTCTACATGTCATTGGTTTATTGTAAACTAATGAAGACAGTTTGTGCGAGAAATGTTTTCCCTCATTTTTTAGTAAAAAAGATACCAAAAATTGTAATAAGTTATTTTTGGTATTAGTTCATGTAAATAACAGACAAAAAAAGCCACAAAAGGAATGAATTATGTATTTATGTTTTCTAAAATTAGATTCCATAAATCATAAAAGAGTTTTGGCGACCTTTTTAAAAAAAAACGACAATATAAATTGGATGCTCTGGATCATTCATTATCAGGTTTTTGGAAAAATGACACCATATATTAAAAATATATTTTTTCATCGGTTTTCAGAAAAAAAAACACCATATATATCTATATATAATATTCTTTGCATCGGTTTTCACAATAACTGATAATGAAAATCACTTAAAAATTGTCGAGATTGTGAAACCCTCTTATTTTTGGATCTATGAATGCTAAACCCGTGATGACTACTCTTATATTACAATGAATTTGAAATAATATCTATGACCTCCAGCATCCACTATTTTTGATTTTCGTCCATTTTTATAATATGTGGGATGTTTTCTTCATTACCTCCCATTATTTCATCATCTACACATATTTTTTTCTTCTGAAACCTATTTTTGGAGACATTAAAACATGGTTTG
The DNA here is from genome assembly GCA_963277665.1 of Viscum album. Taxonomy (NCBI): domain Eukaryota; kingdom Viridiplantae; phylum Streptophyta; class Magnoliopsida; order Santalales; family Viscaceae; genus Viscum; species Viscum album. The sequence continues at coordinate 1,004,159,269 of OY728133.1, forward strand.
AATTTAGTTTGTCTTCATCATTATTTTTAGTTAGTACAATCATTTTTTGTTTAGATCATTCACTATTTAATTTTCTAAAGGATTCCATGGAGAAATGTCATATTGGGGATCTATTTTCGTGTTAAACATCAAATTTTGTATGTTTTTTTTATTTTTGAAGATATATTATTTGTCCATTAACTATGTTATTGATTTTCATCAATTATTTGTTTATAGAATATTAAAAATGTGTTGGAACATCGATAATAATCACCCCTAAGAGTGATCATCCCATATATGGTGAAAAGTCTAAGTGGATAGGGATTTAATTTCTGTTCATATATATATTGTTGTTATTTTTTATTATGGTTTCCCCATGCCTGGTGTATGTATATTATTATTATTATTGATTAATGATATTTAGGGTTTTTACACATGGATTGGTACACGTGGGATATATAATTACATGTATCTTCATATGAATGAACATGTTAACATATAATTAATAAATCATTCCATGTAGGTTTCATTACTAAGCTATTTTAAATTTATAGGTATACCTTGTATGTTTCATTAGAATTCCTTTTACAAAAAATGATAATATTTTTATCAGAAATCGCAATATTATTATTTTTAGGTATTTGACAACTATTCTTGTTTTCACATCAAGCATCTATTATATAATTACAATTCATTTAATATGTTCTATATTTAAGTGTTTCCTACTTAAGTAGTTACTTTCCAGGTATATTTTTATGCTAGTGCTTCTCTTTCCTGTCTACCTATATATATTACAGTGTTCTTGATTCCTATAGATTTATTAATGGTTCCCCAGTGCTTCAAATAGTTTGGTGATTAATTATTAATCCATGGTTTTAGTCTATGAATTTTTACCCAGATATCATGTTTTATTTTATTTTATACTTTTGATCTCATGTTAAAATATAATTTCAATGCACTGTTGGGATACATAAAATTCGGGAATCAATCATATTAAAGTAAATTTTAATCTAGCATTCAATGATAGAGTAACTATATATTCAATTGTGTATTCTACTAGGATATTTACTTCATATTAAAATAATATGACTTAAAAATGATTTTATGTTTTTATTGTGCTTCCTCATTTGTTGTAAATGCTATCCTTCTAATTTTTTATTATTATTATAATAATTTTTGGATATAATAAAAAAAATATTGTAACAAGTGTGTTTTAATATTTACCTATTTTTTTATTTATTTAATTTCATCTGTCATAATTTTGGGAATATTAGGATTTATTCCACTTATAGTATGAACATTTACTCTAATTATTATTTCATACTACAAATAATAACTAATTTTTCACCCATTAAAATTATGATATATTCAATAATGTTGACACATCAAACATTAAAATAGTGAAAAAAATGTAAAATGAACTAATAAATTTTAAATATTGATATTGTATTAAAATTATAATATCAATATAACAAATTTAAAAAATATAAAAATAAAAAGTTCACTAATTGTAATTGTGTTTCATATCTTCTATTTCTTATCTGATTATAAATACTTTTCATAAAATGTGTTACTATCTACAATATATCCTTATATATATATAAATGTTTAAATGATTTAATATATTCACCAATTATATTGTGATATTTGGTATGAAATGGATCGTAAATAGAAACATTTAAGAAGAACCACTAGTGAATATGAAAAATGAGTTGATGAATTCACTGAAATTTCTAAATGAAATCTTCAAATCCTTGATATAAATTTTGTCCATCTGTGAAGGGATTGAATATGAGAAAGATAACCTCCATAGAAATCAAGGATCATCTCATTTTTTATGGTTTTAGCCTTAATTATAAAGATTTGATCAGGCATGGTGAACGAATTGATAATTCAGAATTCAATGATGATGAATATATTTATAATGAGGGAGTGAATCATATTAAAAAATAATTCATGATATAGGTTTTGAAACCATCAGAAAATAGAAAATTTTGAACAATTTCATGGAGAATCAGTGAATCCTTTATTCCCTTGTTAGTGTGAACATAGTGTTATTAGTAGTTTTGTGATTACTTATCTTAATAGAAAACAATTGGTGGAGTGGTGAATGCTTCTCTATAATACTTGGTCTTTTAAAAGGGATACTTTTAGAAGGAAATGTACTTCCAGATTCCAATTATGAGGTGAATAAAAATTGTTCCCAATGGCATTAGGGTATAAAAATATACATGTTGTCCCCAATTATTGTGTACTATATATGAACGAATTTAAATATTTATCAAGTTGTCCAAAATGTGGAACATCACTCCATATGATAGATAAGAATGTCTACTCATGTTCATTCTCAGGTATTGTCATCTAACTTTATGATAAATCAATTTTGTACTTTCTGATGATATAATCAAATATAATTTCTTATAATTATAATAATTGAACTATGATTCTTTCATTGGTATCAGAATCAAAACTCATGATAATGAAATATGGTACATTCATAGAAATCTTATATTTAAGTGTCTATTTTCAAAATTGAATTGATGAAAAAAGGTTAATATGACATTCAGATGAGCACATATCTGATGCTAACATACTTAACCCTGCCAATTCACTGTAGTGGAAGAGTATTGATAAAGAAATTCATGAATTTTGATGTTATGTGTGAAATCTAGGACTGATATTTCATTCTTAAGGAATGATTCTATATAAAAGCCTTAGTAGCTAACACAATTCATGGCCTTTTTATGGTAGTTTACAACTTTTACCCACATGAATGTTTGATGAAAAAAATATTCTATGATGATCTTGTTTATTTTTGGACCAAAACAAAAACTAAATGATTTTTATGTGTTTCTTTCACCATTGATTGATGATTTGAAATTTTTATGGGTGGTTGGTGTTAATGTTTTTGATGCATAAAATAAATAGTATTTTTTTTCAAGATATGATAATGTTCAGTATAAATGACTTTCATACATATAGAGTCTTATCTGGATATTGAGTTAACGGAAAACAAATCATGTCTAATTTGTGAAGAAAAGACTTGATATTATCAATTTCTGAATGGAAGAAATATAGTATACATGGGACATCAATGATCGTTGTTAATTGATCATCTTTATCATATATTGACTAATGAATTTAATATCCAATAGTAATAAAACCTCCCCCTTGGCCATTGTTAGCTGAAGAATACTATGACAAGGTATAAAATATTGATTTGACTTTTGTCATGAAATAATGTTCTGGTCTTCAAAGAAATATCTAGAAGTAGCAGTCTATTTTTTCGAACTACCTCATTGAATATTTTTAGAGAAAAGACATTACGTCGATTATATTCATGTTGAGAAAAAAATTTGTGATTTTTTATTGGAACATAGTTATACATAAAAGGAATGACATAAGATGGATTTAATGATATATTTTACTTGATATTAATAAGAATATGTTAGTAGTTGGCTCCCAGTATGAATGAAATCATAACATATTTAACTCTGGCTTGTCACATAATAAGATATATTCAAAATATGATTTTTAGGGTCTTCAAGGAATTAATGTACATAGAATAATTTTTAAAATATGAATAATTTGGTGTCGTTGAAGGATTTTAAATTAATAGGTATGAAATCTCATGATTTCCATGTATTGATGCCACATGTTCTACTAATAGCAGTGTATTGTGTATTGCTGAGAGCTTTTAGAATGACTATCATTAAATTATGTAAATTTTCAAAACCCATTTTTAGTAACTATGTTGATCAAAATTAATTATATGTGTTGTAGAATGAATCAAATCTTATTATTTGTTAACTATAAATGTATTTATCACATAATATTTTATATATAATTGTTAGTCTACTAATTCATTTGTTGATTGAGATAAGAATATGTGGGCTTATTTATTTATGATGGATGTATCATTTTGAAATATATATGAAGATGATAAAGGGATATGATAAAAATCCTTATCGAAGAGATTCCTATATTGTTCAGAAATATGTATCTGAATAGGTGATTTAGTTTTATATTGATTATTTGAACTAGGTGGAGCATATTGTTCATCCTATATCTCAGTAAATTATAATTGGCAGTGAAGTTAGAGGGGTTTAAGGATTAAATGTAAAGGTAACTCTATATGATGAAGTGATACAGGAATGTTTATACATTTTGAACAAAACAGATGAGTTTCAATCATATATATCCTCACATATTTCTGAATTAATGATACAATATAAGAAAAGAATTGAAAAGTGGTTAATGATTGTTTATAAGAATACAATTTTTTTCATGTATTAAAGATAAAGTCACCATAGATATATCTTCTTCAGGAACACTGATGTGGATAGTCGGGGGACCATCTCTTAATGTGGTCAAATGCTATGGTTTTGGTATTAATGGCAACATATTTTACACAAAAACAAATATGGATGAAAAGAGTACCGTTATGAATTGTGGTGTGATGTTAATCGATAAAATAATGATTTTTTCGAGTACCAAATATAAAAAAACATCTACATAAATGCCATATTTTTGCATTCTTCAGTATATACTGAAAATTGATTGTATTGAACATTGAGTCGCTATTTTTTAGTATAATTGGGTTGGTATTAATAGTGGTGTGAAACATAATAAATAAGAGTTTAAATTTGTTGATTTGAAAATATTTAATTTCAATGAGGATTTATTTATCATGGTGAAAAAGAAAAGAACGTATTTTATGTAATTAATGCATAAAATTATCATTGGTCCTTCATTTTTAAAGGAAAAATATAACATTTGGGTGATGAAGATGATGTTAATGAAGTTAATGATTTACTGTAGCTTATTAATATACTATGCAATCTACAGATGATTACAATGAGTATAATATATATATATAGCATGAATTATGTAATTATCATGAATATGGATTGTATGAAAATGCTAAATTAGTATCCTGATTTATTTGGTAAATATTTATATTTTTTCTTCTACAGAAACATACAAATGTATGACTTTTTTTACTTAATTATTTTTTTCATGTATCAATATAATCAATTTTCTAATGAAATGTAGGTACACAAAATTTCATTACTCTTTCTATTAGAAATGTATGATACATATATGGAGGAGAATTTATATTGGCATATCTATTTTTCATAATATTTAATATTCAGAAATATACATATTTAATGAAAGTAAATTTCTAATTTTTAATTTTTTTGCAGGACTACTGATGTATCCTCAGAAGGGGAGCCTTATAATATTACTACTAAAAAATCAAGTTCTCAAGTATGTAAATTTGGTTTTATATGTTCACTTGAACAATTAGTTGCTTGTGATGATGAAATATTACACATTAGTTTTGATGATAATAATATTGCAAGTGAACCAAATGTAGTTACATTGATCATTTATATATCGATGTAGACTAGCTACAGGATTAGTATTTTATAACCTGATTGGAAGTTAGTGGAAATGATGGAAAATCAATATCTTTGTGAGTTTGTGATGATAAAATATCTTAATTGATTTATTTTATCTCATTTTTGTAATATTAAATATTTTAAATGAAAAATTTAATTTATTCAATTACATATGACATTCAATTTTGGGGAAACCAAATAAATTATTAAAATAAATCTCTCTTTAGTGGTGGTTTGTTAGAGAGATTTTAAAAAACTAAAAAATTTATGTTTTTAGAAAGAAAATTTTTGAAATCCCATGCCATAAGTATCTTTTTATAAATGAAGATAAATAGAAGCGACTTGTTGACAACCCTCATTAAGAAAAATTTCAGGTATGATAATAATTTTAAAATTTAAAATTTATTATATATTTTTCTAATAACATAGTTATTTATTTTTATATATTAGGCCTCCAAGAGCTCTAATCAAGAGATCTAGTTGAGAAATGTATACCCTCATACATTATCACGTGGAGGGTATCTGTATTCTAGAGCATAAAATGGTTCAATAAAAATTTGAATCATTAAAAGCTCGATCGAGTAGTGGTTTAGAAGAGGTCCTATTTAGTCCACCATATTCTCCCACTCTCTTTGAATGTTGGAAAAGAGAATGAAAAAGGAAAAATGAATAGTATCTTACTAAGGAAGTGGAGAGTTAATATGATAAAATTTTATGTAAATATTATTTATTTGTCATTAATTTTTTTATTTTATAAATTTTTAACAGTAATATATCTTTTTAAATTTTCATATCAAGATGAACTTTATGCGAAAGAGGTATATTTATATTTTATCCTTAAAGGTTGGATAGAAATCCTAGCCACTGATTTGGGAGGGTCAGAACACCCTAGTCGTGTTAGAGGATATCAAGCATGTGTTGGTAGTTAGAAGGTTTTTGGATAGTGTTAGGAATCAAGAGACCCAGAAATAGAATCCTTAAAAGTTGAGCTGAAAGATATTAAATAATTTATGAGGAATCAAATTCAGGAAGCAATGCATAATTCTTTGTTTGAAAACATGGAATTATAGCCAAATACTACTCATCATTCCAAGTTATATTATTTATTTTACATCAATTTTTCTCTTCTATAAATTATAAAAATTAATATATCTTTTTCATTTTTTAGCCTTTCTAGCCTGCTCATCCAGACTACCCGGCCCAATCTTCCTACCCTTCCCCATCTGTGCAGCCTTCCCAGGTATTATATTTATTTTTCATCAATTTTTATATTTTATAAATTATAAACACTAATATAACTCTTTAAATTTCTAGCTTCCCTATCATTCTTTGCCGGACTACCGAAAAAATATTTTTTCATTGATCTTCCTCCTCCTCATTCAGACCAAACCATATATAATTTATTTTTCGTCACTTTTTCTATTTTATAAATTATAAACACTAATATAATATTTTAATTTCTCATCTTTCCCATCCTACTCAGTCGGACTACCCCACCCCATCTTACTACTTCGATCCTACACCTCATCACTCATAACTAAATATATATTATTTATTTGTCATAAATTATTATCTTTCAAAATTATAAACACTAATAAAATATTTTCATTTTCTAGCCATCCTATCCTACTCACCTACGCTACCAATACCAGCAGTCTACTTTGATCCTCCACATACTTGTTCAGACCAAACTGTATATTGTTAGTTGTTTTTTTGAGATCTTCATATACATATCATTTCATTATGACTCATGAATTTTTGGGGGATTTCTTACATCACCATCGTTTTGATTATGGGTTAGGTTAGAGTATCTACAGTTGATATTATAGATACTACTACTATAATAGCATTTCCTACCAAGGAGAACACTAGAGTTGGGGATTGTTTGGGTCAATTATTACATTTTCATCTAGTCTTCTTCGTTATAATTCATATGTGGTATGTGTTTATTAAATATTAATTACAAAATAACTAAAATTTATTATAATTGTTTCTCACCATTTACTTATATATTATTCTCTCAAAAAAATTGAAACTGAAAAAATAAAAGAAAATTCTCAGGAACAATCGACTTTAGATGCATATGATATTTCTTATGGGATACAATTATTGTATAGGGATTTTTCCTCATCGAATTATATGTATGAGTTTAAAAGGATGACCAGTATACGTGGATGGTAATATCTATTTATATTAATCAAAAATGATATCATGCATTTAGTTGATTTTGAAGAGCTCGAGTTGAATGTAGTGCATTTGTTTTCTTTGTATGTAAATTTCCATTTGAATTTGTATTTTCATACTAAAAGATGGTTTTAAATTTACTAACTATATTTTCTTTTTAAATTAGTTATCTACACACTCTTATTATTCGAAGTGAATGTATATGAATTTATAGGTTTGAAGATCTGTAATTTATTTTCATGGATGTACAACATGTGAATAACCATAATAGAGTCACCTATATATTTGAGAGATTATCTCAAAAAGAGATTGAGTAATGGTTTTTTCAATTTATTGATAAGTAATAATACAAACATAATTATTATCTAATGATCATTATAAAGTTATTAATTTTATCTGTTTTTTATTGTAAGGGGCATTGGATGTTATGCTTATTTTTCCCCGGTGAATGCACCTTATATTGGTTTTTCTCTTTTCCAGGGAATGTTCATAAAATATTTTCCACCTTATTAGTCGAAAATGTTATTTTTAAAATCTAAATATGTTTAATTCTTATTTATTATACATTTATTATTAGTAAAAATATATAAAAATGAATTTCATGGATTATTTTTAAATGGAATACATGTCGTTAAAGAATCTAAATAAAATCAAATATTTGGAAGTATAGTTAATAAGTATTTATATGGGATTTTATTCAAAAAAAATTATATATTTATTTTAATTATTAGTTTCATATTTTATAACTACAGTTTCATCCTCAAAAAAGAAATGTAGAATGTGGTTATTCTATTCTAGAATTATTGTATGATATAATCACAACTAGGAAAACTACTGAGATTGATAAAGTTAGTTTCATTAATTTATTTATATTTTATTCCACATTATACTATTTTTTAATTTCATATAATTAAATGGTATTGTAGGAATTCAATGATTCACATTCTTATTCCCAATCTGATCTTACCCAAATTCAATCTATTTTTTTGAACTATTTGTTATGTCTGATTTGGATTTTATGTATACATATTATTATATTTATGAATAATATTACAAATGGGTTCAAAGAAAACATTTTATATAATAGGTTTTTGAACATACTGATAATCAAATGAATGCTTCAACAATAAGAAAAAAAATGGGCATGTTTTAATTTTCTGTTACGTGTATTTTAATTCTATTTATAATTAAAAATTTATACAATGTTTCTTGATTAAATACATAAAAGAATATATGTTTTATATATTTAGTTAATTATAAATAATGTTTTATTATATTATATTTTTTTTATTACATGGGGTTATATTAATTTGGATGTGTATTTTTATAAATTTTCTATAAAGAATTCACATTCAAAGTTAGTTTTTCAAAAAATTGACGCTGAATTTTTTATAAAAATATATTCATTTTTTAGAGTCAGTTTTTAAAGAAAACGAAACTGAAAATAGGTTTTCTGCGTAAGTTATTTAATAAAATGACACCTAAAAATATATTTTTTATGTCACCTTTATAATCATAAAAAAACTACTATCAAATATTAAAAATCCATTCTTAAATCTCTTTTTCACTATTGATTCACATTCCCAAGAGTATCAATGTTATGATATCACGTGATATGTCTTGAAAGGGTATGTAGGATCATGGTTAGATATATATATATATATATATATATAATTTAATATTTTTTAAAATAAGATATTTACAAATAAAATCGTCATGATAAAAAACCTTGTGGTTGTTGGGTTTCTCAAATATTTTTGAGAGTCATTATATATATTATGATATTAATTTATTATTAATGTCACATTAATAATGGTTTAAAATATTAGAAGTGTACATATAATATAATTTTGATCCAATAAGTGAAAAAATGGAAATGAGACATGTAAACAACATATATGACCAATGGAGAAGAAAATAAATGGGGTTAACATATAAATTAAAACCATATTCTCTATATGGAAGTTAAATAATAAATAACATGATTTAAAAAATATATTTTAAATGAAACACTTATGTCATTGGTGAATTTTGAAGAAAAAATGATTGAAATTGAAAACAAATTTATATTTAATAAAAATAAGACGAAACACATAAATGGGTTAGTATATACACCACAAAAATGATTACAATTAGTGAATATAGGAAAAATATTAATGAAAGAAAAATTGAGTTGGGAAACCATTTTCATTATTCGTGATATCCAAGACTTTTTATTGACCATATCTATAGTAAAAATTATCATTTTAATCACATATTTTATTATGTTATATTTTTTTATTATGTTTAATAATCATCAATTTTAATAATTTATTACATATAAATTTTTTTTATAATGTTTATTTTTTCCTCACAAGATGTTACAAATTTTGATAGATTCATATAAGTTTAGTAATGGAAATAATAGTAATCAGTCAATGATACAATGTTCATAATTCATATATTATTCAAGGATATAGAATGATTTTATTCTAAATATTTAGGTTTTATAATATATAGTTTTTGTAATATATGGGTATTTATTGTGAGTAATGGATCCTTGATGAACATAGTTTTTGTAATTTACCAATAAAATTTGGTAACATAATATTGACCATAATTTTGTTTTCATAATTTGAGAGTCATATTCTTAAAATAAAGTAATTTGTAATATAAAATATTACAATTATTAATTTCTTGGTACTTATTTATTGGAAAATGATGATATTCATATAACATTATACATGTTTATAGTTAAATCCATTCAAACAAGAATATGTTATACAATGAAATGAGTAAATATATATAGTTATATAAGAGTAGAATAATTTTCCATAAAGTATATCAATTTCAATATAAAATAATTTTAGGTCTGAATATGGTTTAAAAATCGTTGAAGAGGGAACGTAACTGAATGTGTTAGAGAATAACATATTTTATAATATGATAAATCCTCTTTTTTTAGTATGGGTTCATTAAAATTAAAGAATTTTGGAAATCCTTTGTGATAGAAAATATTCCAAACATCATAAGTGGGTTTTTTAAGGAAAAATAGGTATGGAATGAATAGTTTTTTTAAAGGAATAATGTGTCTTGGAAGGGTGAAAATGAAAAATATTTTATAGAGGAAAACAAGGAATAATTATTTGGAAACAAATGTTAGGTGGATGTTAAAGCGGGAATCACAGTAGTTTTATGTAACATATTTAAATAAAGAGTTATAAAAAATGAAATTTTCCCCTACACCATAAAAGAAGTTATTAAATATAATAATTTTATCGTAATTATTAATAAGTATAGGCTCTTTAATTTACCAAATTTATCCTTTTATAATATTTATTTATTTATCATGGTAAATGTTTTTCATATAAAATATATGGTGACATCCTTTATCCAAAATATAAATAATTATTCCGATATTTGGGCTCCATTTAATATTACATAATTTTAAACAAAATATAAAATCTAAATGAAAACATAATATAACTTGAATAATATATAATTATAGAAAAATATGATTCCTTAAAAAAATAAGGGTTTCTCAAAATTATTTTATATAACATGAAAATTAATTTTTAAAATATATTATATAAATTTAAACATTATAATTGATTCATCATTAAAATGTGATTAATTTATTTACAATGTCAAAGTACACAATTTATAAAAAAAATTCATTTAAAAATATCATTTTTAATAGTTATATAACTTTAAAAACATCCAATTAATATTTATTACTCATATTATATCCATATTATTTCATAAATCTATTTATAATTAAATAATACATTTAATAATACTAATATAAATAAAAATTTTCATTGAAAAAAAATTAATAAAATATTTTATTCAGACAATATATTTTTTTAAATATTTATTACTATGATATTTATTATTGTAAATTTTAAAACATACCATTTTTTTATTCTTAAGAAACTCTTTTACAATGACCATATAATAAATGACCATATTTCCAATGATCATATATATATAAATAATTTTTTATTTATATATGTAACTTTAAATATATTTTTAGAATTGTTTGATTAAAATATTTACCTTTACCTCAAGATTTCTATAATTTTACTAATTATTTGACTTATTTCAATATTAGCAATTGGGGTGATGATATTCCAATAAAAACACCAGGAAATAATTTTATTTTTCATGATATTTATATTAACATGTATTTTAATTCATGTTGTAGTTTTTAATTTTTGATTCATATTTACATATAATAATGTTTTACTTTTATAATGCACTAAATTTTTTTATCTCAATATATGAAAACATTGTTTGCATTAGTTATGTGTTGTTTCTGAGACAAGATGATGAATAATGTATTTATTTATATGGTAAATAGACATTGTAAAATTTTATGATGTTATACTAAATAAGTAATAAATTTCATTTCATACATCATGAGATGAACCAAACTTCTAGTTATAATTAGATTAAATTCTATGATATAATAATACATTAAAATAATTTTGAAATCTTTTAATATTGATTCTCAAATAATATACAACCATATAAAAACCTCAACTTCCCTATGTCCCCACTAAAATGTAATAATTTTACTTTTAATCATCTCAGATGTTACCTCCCTTCCTCTTAAGGCCTTCCCAAACAAGGTTGATTCCACAACTTAACCTAGTTTGTGGAACTACGTTGCATCTTACATCCATTGACATGATTGGGTTTCCTAAAATAGCTCATTTATGAAAACTAGTTTATTTTATTCATTATTAACCCAAAATTACAAAACTAGAATAATGTGTTAGGAATGTGAATACACATAGATGTCGGGCACTCAAAAAGACATAAATACATGCACTCCTATAGTCATATCCCTTAGAAGCCCTTAAAATAAATATATTCTAATTTACAATGATATTATTTGGACTTAATTATCTATCCATTGTATAAATCCTTCCATTGAAACGGATGTGGATGGATTATACCCAATTTATTGAAATGTTTTTTATTTTAGTATATTAAATCCTATATATTAATAATATTTGAATATGTTAAAGGATTCATGGGATGATCATCATCAGAATATTTTTTAGAGACATATCTCAAATCTAGAACAATTAATCTTTCCATTCATCAAATGATATTAAACATAATTCACTTAATCATCAAACATTGAAAAGGAATATATTACTATTAATCTTCCATAATCATTATCTATGAACTCTTGAGTTCTTAAAAAATTTATAATCATCCAAAAAGTGTTGACTATAGATGATTTTCTAGAAGCTATGGAAGCTATGATAGTTATCCTACATAGTTTTTCAACCCACTTAACTTAATTTAGATGTTAATATTTCTGAAAAATAATAAACAAACTCATCCTTGTTGGAATATAATTCCTTTTAGAACTTGAATATAGGGATGTATATCTCTTACAATTTTTTACATGATCTGATACAACATCCGTTCAAAAAGAAGAATGATTTTTCTTTATAAAGATATATTCCCTATTCAACTCTGTTTAATCCATAATAAATTGGGGACATTGTAGATTTAATATTATACATTCAATAAATAATACTACCAAAACCATATAATCCCTCTTATATTAATCACCACAAGACATATATTTCCTCCCATGACTCTGTGGAAACCTATTTCTTTTTCCAATTACCTTATAAAATATTAATACCAATTGGCTTATCCAATTGATAGTAATTTTTATTTTTATAAAAATATTTAAATAAAAATCCATTATGTCATTAGAATATCCATTTTAATGTAAGAAAACAACTTTTTTACTATCAAACAATACCATGTAACCCCGAAAAAACTATGTTAAACATGATTTTTGATAAAATTTCAATTTCATCCCAACATTTTTTAATATAAAATAAACAAAATATTATTACTTCATCACAAATATTTCATTTACAATAATATCATATTGACTCAGAGTTCACTAAATAAATGTAACTTTCTCCTTTTTATGGCAATGTTGTGAGTCCCAAAAATTTTATTCTATATGCTTACTGTACTTTAGAAGATATAAATAAAAAAGAACACTTTGATACTAATTTTTAACACATGAACCGATGTATACAATGAAAATTCATCATACCGGGTACAATAGGGTTTCAATTGCATCTTTTTATTCTTAATAAACATAAATTAGAACTGATGTGGACGAAAGAAGAAAAATATGGTGATTAAGTTTCTCAAAAAATATTGTAATCATGTTCCGTTATGAGATGATTCATTTTTTAAATAATACATAAAAACAAAATATATGTTTAGATCAATAAAAATCACATTACAATTTAATAATTAAATCAAAAAAAATAATACCATTAAAATAATGTTCGTATTACGATCCACCATCACTTTTTCTTAAATATAATCACATGATTAAAAATACCGATTATCATAATTTCAAATTCCCATCCAAATTTACCAATTCCAAAAACACCTAAATAATCAGTTAATATCAAATATTATAAAATTCACAATCCTTAAAAAATATAATTTTATAATAAATATATCTTAATATATATAATATATAATGATCAACTAATAATTCATATGATATTATAAAACTCATAGAATAAATTAGATCCACCATCCATATTGGGATTTTTTATGAAATTCACAAATTTAAAATTCAATGAATAAACCACATTGGGTTCAATACAGCAACCCATTAGGTTGATATGTTGAAATATTGAATAACCCAAATCATGGACTAAAAAAGAATTGAGTTAAATTTTCACATTAATGAATGATGAGAGCTATTGTGAGGGTGTTAAAAAATCCAGGAAGAACATAGTTCCCAAACCAATAGTTCTGCATTGATCTAGTAAACCCGTGAAATAATTCCAATTTAAATAGTGTAGAAAGCCCGAAATAACCTCTATGGAACTGTACAACCATTTAAGGTCATGTGATATGATTAATGAGGTCATAATGAGTTAATCAGAGCATTGGGAACTAAAAGATAACAAAATTCGTTGACATACAATGGGTGATGTACAATAAGACTAATATTTTTAGCAATGGTTCCTTACTTGACCATGATGAAATCACTGATGGTTAGGATATAGGTTTATGTATTTATATATTCGGAGATAATTTTCAATATGGTTTTGGATGCATTCTTAGGATTACCAATAATAATACAATTCCTTTTCTCATATTCACTCAAATATAAAAACTGTTCTTCAAACATTATGAAAAGGATAGTGAAAAACATACAAAATAATATATGAAAATATTCCACGTTATCATGTATTAGCCTAGCCTAATATTTATCTATATTTAAAATATCATAATATATTATCATATAGTAGTCTCCTAATTGTTATCCTACAAAACTGTAATTGTATAAGTTCATAAAAAGACTAAATCTTAAATCATATAATTTTTTCTTCATAGAATATATAATTATATAAATTTAACATATTAAATTAAAGAAGAAACTTTAAAAGGATAAATTGAATTTTGGAGTTACCCAAATTACATGAAACATAAGATTTTGACTTATCTTAATAAAAATATAATGATATAAGGTAATAAAATTATGAATCTAATGTGAATAGTAAAAATAGGATGTGTTCATTTTGGTAGATATACTAGAATATTTTGAAAAGGGAGGTTAATGATAGTTTTAATATACCATATTAATATATTGGGTTATCTTATCATGTATCTTAATC